>OY540830.1:11556540-14056540 GCA_961205895.1 Mythimna pallens
TTTTTAAATTTAGTGTGGGATGTTCGAATGAGTAGACTGAAAGAACACAGGTAGGTTTTAGTCAATCAAATCTGACAAGACCTCGCACTCAAAAAAAAAGAAGGGTAGTATAGAAAATGTTAATAATGTTATACTTACGGGGTGACAGAGCAACAGCATCATTTTGTTCTAGGCTTGATAGCCTATCACTATCAATACCTTGATCAGGTGAAGTAGGTCGCTCCTCTTCAGAGTGAAGACCTTCGTGTACAATAGCTACTTTATTATTGACGTCCAAAGCCATTTTACGCGTTACTTCTATCTCAAGTTGAGAGTTAACTTCTAATGCATTGGAAAGCTTTTCACGTGTCTCTTCCAGCTCTCTTTCAATGCGTAGCCTGTCATGTTGGGCACGAGCTCTTTCCAATGCAGCTTGTGACGCTTGAACAGTAGCTTCGTCTGCAGCGCGCCTCAAGGAACGTTCTGTCTCCATAAACGTAGCTTCCAATTCTTGTCTCTCGGATCGCAATCTATCTGCTGTTTGTACAGAGTCAGAGAGCTTTTGCTCAACATCTTTAACTTTAGATTCCAAGCTTGCTACAGTATTCCTCAAATCATCTAAGGTTTTAGTAGCATCAGCCAAACTGGATTGTTCTGCCATTAAATTTTCTTTTAATTCATTATTTTCTGTGATTAGTTCATTTATTTGATCCTTTGAAAATTCAAGTTTACTGTTTAAGTCATTGTTCTCTGCCTCCAACTGTTCAGTTCTCTTAGTGAGATGGTTCAGTTCCTCGATCAAGGCATCACTAGTAGGTTTATTGTCTTCTGACCGAGATCCATACGACATACGCGCTCGCCTCGAGCGGACTTTACTGATGTCAGTACTGGACTCGCGCAGTCCGACACCAGTATCACAGAGTCCAACGCGGGCGAGCGATACGTTCCTATCTGGCTCTGACCAGCATTCAGACTCGGATATCACATCTGCTTGAGGGAAATGTTTGAACAAAGCTTTTCTTTGTGCCGAATACCTGTTTTCATCGGTACATGCTATGTGGTGACCAAACATCATAGTTAAATCTTCAATTCGCAATGACTGCGATATATCCAAATTACTCTCGTCCATGGTGAATTCTTCTGGCGCCATAGATTCGTCCAACTCCAAACCAACGGGCAAAGCGAGACTTTGCTCTAGTATACTTTCAGCCAACTTTTTCTTGTCCTCGCCAAGCACACATCTATAAAATAATAAAAAATAAATTATTATAATTTTCGCAGCAGGATTTACTGTTATACTCGTATATAAGAAAAGCTTTTTGTAGTCAATGTTACTGATCTGTAAGCTTTTAAAGTGTATCATAAATCAAGTCAGCATCAGTAAGCCTAGAGTGATGGACTATACATGATTAGCAATTTGATTTCTTGTTTATAGTTGTAACATTTATGTACTAACTTGTGTGACAATAATTTATCCAGGAAGTAAGCCAATCCTTGTAGTCTTTTAGTAAGCAGCTGTTGAAGATTTCTGAAATTATGAAAAGTATCGTAAGGTCAATAAGACATTAAATAAACGCAAACGGTAAACGTGAAGGTGATGGTGAAAATAAATTAATACCCTGCGTCGACGTTTTGTATTGTCTCGAAATGTTTCTGCAAATCCCTGACTTTGCTTTCCAGGTCTTTGATATGTTCATCTTTACACTTCAGTATTTCCTCGTATTTTTCCAATTGTGAGTCGCTTACATGCGCGTAAACTAATTCCTTATCCTGAAAATAATATTGAACATGTTTAAAACTGAAAAAAAGAAACAAACAAATAATTAAATGGGTAATATAAAAAACTTTTACTAGTTTAATTTTCTTGATTTCTTTGTCTTGCTGTTGAATTTTTTTCATACAACCTTTAATCATTTGTAAAGCCTTTTTGTTTTCTCTGCGTAGTTTAACAAGTTCGTCCTGTAACAAAGTGGGTATTCATTATTTAACCGACTTCCAATCAAGATGAAGGTTCTTAAGTCGTCTGATATTTTTTTTAAATTATATTGAGTGATCATTATTGTACTAAACTAACAATTAAAATCATTCACAGGTCTACCACGAACTCGGCAGCCGTCTGGTGATAGTCTGTATGGTCTTGAAAAGTAAAGCTAATAGATATTTTTTCAAAAAAGCAATAAGGACAAATTAAAAAAAAAAATATTCTGCTCTATTCTTACCACACTTCTGTTATTCTTTTGTTATGATGTGGACATTGGAGTACATTACATGTTTGTGCATCTAGATTTAAGAATCTCTTGTGTTTTTTCTATGATGTAACTGTTTTTGTCACCAATAAATAGATAACACAATAAGCGCGCACTGTCAACTATTTCTAGTTTAATCTTTGCATTAGAAAGTAGACCAAGTTGTTTAGTTGAAAATAAGTGTAATTATAATAATAAGCTTTTCATAATATTATTTGGTTCTTCGATATACTCACCAAGTCGTCATTATTAACTGTTTCAGCCAAATAGTCTCTGAAATCAATTTATAAGTTGAAAATAAATTTAACTTGATAGAAAGAAAAATTATATTAAAAATGACAACTTTAATTAAGCTTACCCAGCAGATTCAGATTCTGCACATGTATCATCAACAGGTTCTTTCTTTTCAGTTTCCTAAAATATAAAGAAATGTTTACAAAATAAAGTAGGCTTCAACAAGTAATTATTTAAAAGTCAGTGCACAACTTGACACATACGACTTATTAATGGCGGTACACAATTTTTAATGTAGGTCTAATGAATTTAATGTATGATGTGGCGCTTGTAGCTCTTTCGAGGTCTTCGTCCACTGACCCTTAACATAAAAAATTAAACTAGATAATGGTATAAAATTTACCTGGTCATGAGACGCGATTTCTTTTTTGATAACATTACTATTATTCATGGATATTTCTACACTATCGGCAGATATAGAACCCTATAAAGGAAATGGCGGTTTAGTCATATTTTTCGTAGAATTTGGTATACAAATAAAAGGAGACCCATATTTACATAGAATTTGTACCTGTTGTTCTAACACATCAATGGCTTCTGCAGCTGCGGCTAGTAGTTCTTGTTTATCACTTAGTTGCCTTCTCAATTCTTCCACTTCCACTTGTAGTCTTACATTGTGTTCCAAAAGCCCCTTGAAATGAAAGAACATTAGGTAATTAAATAAAACTGGCCAAGTGTGTGCCGGCCCATGAATATTTGCTCATGATGGTTTCTTTGAGGAATACCTCAAAGAAACAATTACAAACGAAATTTATATCTTCAGATGTAACTTTATAAGTAATCGGACTAAACGATCTAATTTAATCTAATACGTGCCAAGTCAATCGACCTATATAAGGCGACTGGCAATTAGTGTACGATACTTAAACACGTGATTGTGCTCATGATAACAAACAATTTTTATTATGGGAGCAAAGCCGAAATCTCGAAAAAGTGGAACATAGGTAGGCCTATGTTTCAAATTTGGTGAAAAGAAAAAAAATATATGTAAGCTATGTATGGCAAAAGTTTCATTCCGCTTTATACCTATACTCCATTTATTATAGCATTAGAAAAAAGAGGCTCGTAGAAGCAGGAATGCAAAACATTTTATTTCAAAGTTAAGATAACTGATAGATCTAAGACAGTTCTAAATACTTAGATAAACGAAATAAAGGAATTTCTTTAAAATTATGCTTTATTTATTAATAATATCATCATCACACAACCAATCACATCATGATGATTTAAATGTAATTAAGATTAAAGGAAATAAAAGTCATGTTTTAACAATATTTTAATGAAAATAACTTACAACACACTATAGTTGGTGAAACTTCTTCGTCTTCATCAAAGAATTTAGTCACTATCATCAGATGATGAAGATGAAGAAGTTTCACCGACGTTAATTATAAATCTTTCTACTACATCATCCATTATGCCATCAAGTTGGCAAAACTTTTCCTCTTCTTTAATTGCATGAGCAACGCAAGACTGCCATCGTTCTGGCGTAATACTATCCAGAGCTAGTGGGAGTAATTGTTTCACCTCGTTCAATTTAAAAGTTTTATTATGTTGGGCCACATACCCCTTCATTTGAGCCCATATTAGTTCTATAGGATTGAGCTCGCAGTGGTAGGGTGGAAGGCGCAATACTGAAATACCCTTCTTTCTAGCCATCTCATCTACAACAAACTTTTGGTATAAATGTTTTTGTATTTTTACTTTTTCTAATAAAGTTGCCCTAAGATCGTTTTCATTAAAAGGAATATTTTTGCTTTTTAACCATTCCTGTATAGCCTTTCGTGTGGCTGTAGTTGGCAGCTTCTCCAGTTTCCTTGAGTGGTATGGCGCATTGTCCATAACAATTACAGCGCCACTCTCAATTTTATTTAAAATTAATTTGAACCACTTTTCAAAGTTGAAGGCGTCCATTTCGGAGTGGTAGTCTCCATCACCTTTCTTTGCATCAAATATTAATGCAGCATCCTTTAAAAACCCTTCAGTCGATCCTGTGAAATAAAATAAATACAAGTCAATTATTCCGTACCCCCTATAAAATTTCATTGCTGGAAATAGTTCTCATTTCTACTATAAAAAAGTAACAACAACATTTATAACTTTAAAAGTTCGCTTTGCAATGCAATGTTTTATTACTTAATTAATAGTTAATAACAATGGGGTGTTCATTTGCTAATGGTCAGGGCAGTCCACAAAATATATTAAAAACTAATGAATGCAAGTAAATCAAGTACATACTCGTACCAATATGCCCAATTATAAGCCGCCTTCCTTTTCCCGTTGGGTTCTTTAAACCAGTGGATAGACCTTCCCGATGTGCTTGTTTTGAAGACTCAATAGTGGTGTCATGCCATACTAGGCTTTTCGTGTGACCTGTTATGATAAAAGGTTTAAATACAATTTTTACAAAACAAACATGAAATAATGTTGCACTTTCCTCCTATTTAACTTTATAATTAATCATATTAAAATACATATAAGTAATAATGATTAATTATATGCACCAATCAGTCTATGACCTCCTCCATATACTGATAGGTGCATAAAAAACTGTCAAGATATTTAGAAGTACTGTACCTTCATTTAGCCAAGTCTCATCTAAATAATATATTTTTCTTCCTTCATTCCTTAGCCTTTTTATTTCATGAAGATATTTTACTCTCCATAGGACAATCTCCTGCTTGTCTATGAGTGCACTTTTTCTGCTCCGTTTGATATAAGTGAACTTTAATATTTCTTTAATTATTTTATATAGACTGCTTCTCTTAAAATCTGGCAGAGAATCGTCACTGTTTACTGCTTCAAGTATCTTATCCAAGGTGGGCAACTCATTATTAAAGAAGAAAGAATGAATTTTCCTGCGTATTCCACTGAACGTGATGTCATCAAAATCATTACGTTTCATGTGCTTCCGTTGGCGAGGGGGAGATTGCAGGCGACCTTTTATGTTGTACTCTTTGAGTATATTGTACACAGTAGCCCTAGATACACCTGTAAATAATAAGTAAAATATCTGTTTTGTCATAATACATGTTACCTACTTTCAATTCTTTCAAATATTTTTATAGTAATAATTTTATGAATCATCCTTACCAGCAACTTCTGCAGTTTTATTTATCATCTCAGTCTTATAACGAGGAGTATCTGCAGGCCAGGACTCCTTAAATTGCTTGAAAATATTTATCACGGTTTGCTTTTCTACAGCACGAAGTGCAATTTGTTTCATTCTCTTCTTCTTAGGAGACATTATTGTGTCGTCGGGGTCAACATTTGGACCACGTTTATTTCGCCGTTGGCTTCGGTCAGACTCAGAAATTTTAAGTTGTTGTAAGCCACTCGGGCCCGCACCGGGATCACCCATAGTTTAACAAAACGTAACGATTTGTACAAACAACCCAATAACAATACTGATAACAAAACAATAACAACACTGATAACAAAACAATAACAAAGGAAAACCAGTAACATATAAAAACAAAATCACGAAAATTTGGGATTAACTAAGTCGCAGCATTCACAAGTATTCACAAGTGAATGACATTTATGAAGACAATCACAGAAAAAAATATTTACGTCAATTTCACAGACGACGTAATCCGCTAAAATTAGAAAAACCCGGCTGTCAGAGCTTATGAAGTGATTATTAGACATTTTACATTTGGTAGGGTTATAGTAAAACGAAAACCGTTCCAGTATTGTTCATCTCTGCTTCTTTTAGGTTTTTAGCATTGACACTGTCATTTTAAATTGGAATGAAATAATGTAGCTAAATGAAAGCCATTTAATTTCATATGATAAATTGTTAAAATGATTGCAATTAAGTGTGACAGCTGGTATATAAATCGATTTTAATAAATTTGGCGTCAATCGTAACTGTAAAAAGTTAATTGTATTTTTGCTAAAAAGTGTGCATTAAAAATAACCTTTTTTAACTTCTGTCTAATGCTATTACAAATGGAGTTATTGTATTTTTGCTAAAAAGTGTGCATTAAAAATAACCTTTTTTAACTTCTGTCTAATGCTATTACAAATGGAGCGAAATATATTATAAGGTGCGACTCGCCGTGATTAATAAATTAAAAACAAAAACCGGACTATAGAAAAAACAAAATTGTTATTCAGAATTGCCGATAGATAAGCGCTAGTACCACAAAAATCTATTTTGTGCTAGTACTATTCATAAATGTTAAAATACAGTAGGTACAATTCTTATTTTTAAGCTCAGAATCATTTATTCCTGTTTCATTAACATCTTTGTTACGATAGCAATAAAAAAAACCAGAGCCCCTTAACTTTATTATATATATTATTTTTTATCCATTCCATCCAACAACAACAATCCAACCAGCCAGTTAACATAGCATAGTTAGAGGTATAGCTACCGCCGTATCAATAAGGGGCCCCATATAGCTACAGGAGCCCCGCTTTTATGGCTCGCTTCGCTAGTTCTGGCATTCTCTGCCACAATAAAAAAACTATACGTTAAGTTTTTAATCTCCTAGTCCAGAAAGCAGCAAAACTTATTTTTAAATCACAACTTGTTTTTTTCCAGTAAATCCCATTTTCAAGCTGTCACACGATGACGAAACCACTTTTTCCATATTTTATGAAAACGTTTCTTGTCAATATGCACATATAATCTATCCAGTTAGTCTGGCCATCTCCTTCGTGACCTATCACAACTCCGTTTCTCCGTCTCTGTGCTACCAGTTCTATGCTGATACTAATACTTTATAGAAAAACAATCTTAATATTTACTTATTTATTTATTTATTTAGTTAACTACCTAAACCGATGGAGTATAGGTATGATCGACACAATTGATAGATTTGTTAAAGCTGGTAGGTAATTAACTAAATGTAAACAATCTTGACATGTCTTATCTAAAAGTTGTCTATAGTTTTTATCTAAAAATGTTTACAATTTGTTATTTACCTATACCGATGTTTGGTAACTAACTAAATTTAAATAATCTTTGTATGTCTTTTATACGATTTTTTTTTAAATAAAAAGACATATTAAGATTGTTTACTTTTAGTTAACTACCTAAAACCGATGGAGTATAGGTATGGTCGACACAATTGATAGATTTGTTAAAGGTACTTACTTGAACAGCTGGTGGCGATCCAGTTCCCAATTTCTCTTCAAGGAAATAAATCCTCAATTTTAAATGAAAGTTTTCTTTCCTTAAACCATTGAGTTGTTCTTCAAACTGTTTCATGCTTATACCACTTGCAGTGGTAACATCTATGGAAACAAATTAGTATTTTAATTTTGTCATGAATGAAATTTAAATAAACGCAGAACAGTAAATCAGTGAAAATACAGACACGAGTAACTTTCACACATTTATACGCACCATGTCCCTCTGAAGAAAGTAACGCCATTTCTTGTAGTTTTCGCGGGCTGGTACTGCAAATAACACAAAATAATTATACTTTTAGTAAAAGAGAGGAAATAAAGTACCATTTTAATAATTTTTTCAGGATTCTATAGCGAAATGAATAGAACACATAATAATACTTCACTATAGCCACAGAGTAAGTAAGTAATAGTACAAGCACAGAAATTTCACTCTTCGACAGAAAACATACTAATTTAATATAAACCTACTAACAACGTCAATAATGTTGATAATACTGAATAATACAGGGTGTCTCAAAAGAAAGTTTATATTGTGAGTCGATAAAATAAAAAATAATATGACTATAAAAAATATGTCTATTAATTATTGAAGTACACTCTTTGTGAATTTATTTCTTAAAAATAACATCATCCAAATGTAAGCCTTCGCGTTTACGGCACTCATTTATTCGAACCACAAAATTGCCAGTGACGGCTCGACAGGTCGATTCTGCGATTTCGTTGTTAATATTTTCTTTGAATTGTGCCAAAAATGTTGTTTTATTGTTTTAAACCTTAGATTTAACATAATCCCAAAGAAAAAAGTCCATGGGGATTAAATAAGGATTACGTAGAAGCCAGTTTATGTCACCTCTCCTAGAAATCATCTTGCCAGGGAAAAAAGCCTAAGACATGGCATCCTGGGGAATGTAACTCTTGCACCAATTGAATTTTATACGAGTGCAGTTTTAGATCTATGTATATGCAAAATGTGTTGTAAAGATGATCTATGCACTTTTAAAGCACTTGTACGCTTCTGAATTCAAAGATTCCGATCCTCACGAACAGTCTAGTTTACACTGCCCACGTTTTCTGTCGTTCTTGATGATCTTGGCTGCCAAAATTTTGGTTTTGCTAGGGTTGAACCGGTCTCTTTAAGTTTCTTGACTCATTATCGAATAAAGGGGATGCTTGGCGCATCGTTTACGTGACGAAAGCCTTGAATACTACAGAATCTTCTACGCACTAGTCGCTGAATCACAGTTTTTGTAAAATTTTCGCACGCACAGCGCACGGTCGTCTTAAAAATGCTCCATGGCGACTGAATTCCCAAGAGCCACGTTAGCGACTGACATACCCTCCGCGTCCCTCAGATTCGATGCGTATACGCAGTTGGCTAAGCAAATATAAACTTTCTTTTGAGACACCCTTTTTTTTTTTTTTTTTTCCGGTGGGAAAATCATCTTATGACATCCCCCGCTCTTGGGCGGGGCGGGAGATAGTGTCAGACTTTTACTGACTAAAAACCCACTCCTGTTCCTTCGTTGCCTTTCGTACCAGGGCCGAGTCTTCCTTTCAGAATCAGACCCTTGGCCCCAGTAGGCTTCGACCCTGCTGGGCCCCTACAGTTGCTGACATCTCCTTGAGGCGCGCGTGGAACAGCACGCGCCGTTGACAACTTGGGCTTGGTCCGGACGGTTACCGGACGGTCGGACGGCAAGCCACCCATTGCTCGCCGTCCGCAAACCCGCGCCTACGGTGGCCGGAAATCGGGATCGGAATCCCGGCGGCGGTTGGGGCGTGAGGACCGCTGCCTCACGCGATCGGCCGCCTCCTTTGCAAGCATTACTGCTTCGCAGAAGGAGGCGACCGCCTGCCACTCCTCCTCGCTCCGGACCATGGCCTGTACCAAAGCCCGGCGCGAGAGATCGCCGCCGCCGATTGCCCCCACGAGGACACGGCGTTGCTCTGCCCAAGCGGGGCACACCTCCACCGTATGCTCCACCGTGTCCTCCAGGCGGTCCACACAGTGGCGACACCCGGGCGTCGCTTCCGCACGAATCCGGTGCAGGAACTTCCCGAACTTACCGTGTCCGGTGAGGACCTGTGTCATGCGGAAGGTAATGACGCCGTGTTGCCTTTCCAGCCACTCCTCAAAGAGGGGACTTATCGCCATAATTACGGCGTGCCCAGCACTGGGTTGCGATAGTCGCTGTCGCCATTCTGCCATGAGATCCCGCCGGAACTCTTTCCGCCATGCCGTGACTTGTCGCGGCAGCGGAGTTTCACCACGGCGTTGCATCTCCACGCGCAAATCGTGCATGCGTGCAAGGCTTTTTGCTACAAGATCCCATGGTGGCTGGCCAGCAAGGAGGCTCGCCGCTTCGCGGGAAACCGTGCGGTATCCCCGCACCATACGTATGGCCATGACCCTCTGGCACGCGTTCAGCTGGGCCGCCGGTCGCTTTCGCAATGACGGCGCCCACACCGGCGCCTCGTATAGGGCCATGGACTGGACGATGCCTGCGTAGAGCCTCCGGCAGGAGGCGTCTGGACCCCCGAGATTGAGCAGGAGCCGCTTGAGGGCAGCCCCGTTCCGATTCAGTTTGGGAGCCAGACGTCGGAAGTGCTCCTCGAAATTCCACCGGCTGTCGAGGACGAGTCCCAGGTACTTCATCGTCGACCCGACGCCGATGTGAACTCCTCCTACCGTTAGTTGGGAGCGCCGGGGCGGCGCACTCCGGGGGCCGTGAAAACACATGGCCTCGGACTTGTGCAGCGCCACCTCGAGTCCCAACTGCTGGATCCTATCAACGACTATCGCAACCCCGCGTGTCGCTAATTCGACCGCCGCCTGATACGACTCTCCCTGCGCCAGGACCAGCGTGTCGTCTGCGTAACAGACCACGCTGACCCCGTCAGGGATGTCGCCGCGCAGCACGTAGTCGTATCCGATGTTCCACAAGGGCGGTCCTAGTACCGATCCCTGCGGAACACCGCACGACATCTCTCGCCGTTTCCACTCTCCCTAGTGACCAGGGTAGATGATGTACCTGTCCGACAGGTAGGCCTCGATAACACGACAGAGGTAGTCGGGCACCCGGTGATACCGGAGTGCCCTCCTAATGCTACTCCAGGGCAGGGAGTTGAAGGCGTTGGCGATGTCCAATGACACCGCCACGACACACCTGCCCTGGGATACCGCATCCCCCGTCGTGAGAGCTCGCACGCGCATGATGGCGTCCACCGTGGAGCGCCTCCTGCGAAAGCCGAACTGGCCGTCCGCCAGATCCGGCCCCACCCGCTATAGGTGCGCGACGAGGCGGTCTGCAATTACTCTTTCAAAGAGCTTGCCCACCTCGTCGAGCAGCACGATGGGCCGGTACGCGGACGGGGAGTCCGCTGGGCGCCCTGGCTTCGCGATAAGGACCAGTTTCCCCGTCTTCCAGCGAAGTGGGAACTGGCCCCGCTCCATGCATGCGCTAAAGAGCCCTCTTAATCGAGACCCGAGAGCCTCCATGGCCAGGACCCAGGCTTTACCAGGCAAGCCGTCGGGTCCTGGGGCGGTATTCTTGGCGCTCAGCCTTCTTACCGCCACAGTCATCTCTACCTCGGTCACCTCTGGAGCATTGCCGTCGTCGTCGCCATCGTGATCCGCGTTAGACACCGCTGGTGGCGGAGCCATGAGCGGGGGGGAGTGTTCCCCTCGCGCAGGGAAAAGATTGCTCACCACACCCTCCACAATCTGGGGCCGGAGACTCTGCGTGAGTGGGGGAGCCCAAGGGCGGAGTTTTTCCCGCACCACCTTATAGGGGCGTCCCCACGGGCCTCCATCTTGGCCCGCTTTATTTCCGCTCGGAGGGTGCGCTTCGCTACTCTGTATCCCTCATATAGCTCCGCCTTTCTGGCCTCCGCATCCGGTGGGCGGATGCGGCGACTGCAGTGTCTGGCGTTTTGAGACACCCTGAACATTGCACGGCACATTCGTGACCTTAATTATATTTGCCTACAGGGACGACTGGCGCTTGTAACGAATCAAAATGCACCTTAAGTTCACGTTGGGCACGCTACAATTATGGCGGTAAGTCCCCTCTTTGAGGAGTGGCTGGAGCGTCAACACGGCGTCCTCACCTTCCGCATGACGCAGGTCCTCACCGGACATGGCAAGTTCGGGAGGTTCCTGCATCGGATTCAGGCGGAAGCAACACCCGGGTGCCATCATTGTGCGGACCACCCAGAGGACACGGTGGAGCATACAGTGGAGGTGTGCCCCGCTTGGGCGGAGCACCGCCGTGTCCTCGTGGAGGCAATAGGCGGCAGCGACCTTTCACGTCGGGCCTTGGTTCAGGCTATGGTCCGGAGCGAGGAAGAATGGCAGGCGGTCGCCTCCTTCTGCGAAGCAGTAATGTTAGCGAAGGAGGAGGCTGCACGCGCGAGGGAACGAAGGTCCTCACGCCCTAGCCGACGTAATTCCGACCCCGACTACCAGCCACGGTAGACGCGGGCTTGCGGACGTCGAGCACTGGGTAGCTCGCCGTCCGGCTGTTCGGTAATTAACCGCACCGAGCCCAGTCGTTAACAGCGCGTAGTGATCCTCGCGCTCCTCAAAGAGATGTCAGCAAACCGTAGGGGCCCAGTGGGGCCGATGCCCGCTAGCTAGGACCGCGGAGAATTTCCGAAAGGGCAACCCGTAGTCCTAGTACGCAAAGGGTAATTGAAGGATACAGGTGTGGTTTTAGTCAGTAAAAGTCTGACACGCCCTCGCGCTCCACCCAGAGCGCGAGAAGTCATTTGGATGATTTCCCACCTTAAAAAAAAAAAAAACCTTAAGTTCACGTATCGAGAGTAGAGATGAGTTTCTACCTGGTAAATACCCAACCCAAATGCAAGGATTTTACCCGGGTAAATACCCATAATGGTGGTATTTACTTTTTACACTTTAAAGGCACTGTTTCGTAAAGGAAGCGTCTCGTTATTAAGGGTTCATAGTAAGGCCGCAAGTGTGTTATGGTACGGACAAAAGCTAGTCCGCCTACCTTAAAAAAAATATTTTGTACAAAATTGAACATCAAATAAAGGATTTTACAATTATACACACTTATTAAAATTATACGACAAATGATAAGTATGTGATACATACATGAAAAATGGTAAATGGCCAATAAGAAGTGACAAGTGACAAATGCCAAGTTCGAAGTGCTAAGTGCCAAGTGTAAAAAGCAAAGTGCAAATTACCAAGTGCCAAGCGCCAATTGCCAAATGCCGATCGCTAAGCGCCAAGTGTCAAGTGTCAAATGCAAAGTGCCAAGTGTCAAGTGCAAAGGGCCAAGTGTAGTAATTAAAGTGCCAAGTGGTAAGAGCCAAGTGCAGTGTCAAAGAGACCAGTGGCAAGAGCCAAGTGCCAAGAGCAAAGTGCAAAAAGCAAAGTGCCAAGAGCAAGTGCAAGGTGCAAAGTGCAAAATGGCAAGTGCCATGTGCCAAGTGACAAATGAATAATATGTGGCGGGGATGAGCGTCAACTTTTCTGCACTAGTACGAAAAACAGTGAATTGTATGCCTAAAAGCGGGTAGGACTGGGTGTTCAAATTTTTTTATATAAAACATGAGTGTTATAAAATACATTTTCCAAAAAAAAAAAAACGACAAATAAAAAATACAAAAGATCAAAATAATTTTAATTTCGAAAGTCGGTTTTTCTCGGTATTTTTTGTTTCTTATTGAACACCGACTTCCGAAATTAAAGTTATTTTGATCCTTATAGTGCTTTTCTTTTTGTAAAAAGATTTTTATTTCACACTTTTTACTAACGATACACTTACAACCAGAGATTCACATGACAATTCCAATTAACCCAAATACCGCTAGGTTACATTGTTTTATTATTAAGTTTCTGTGTCTACCTTCCGGCTCCATCATCAGATCAGATCGATAGTACCTTATAGACAAAGTGTATCTCATGACAATTCTATTAAGCCCAAACACGGCTAGGATACATTGATTAATTACGGAGTTCCTATGCCTAACTTCCGGCTCCAACATCAGATCAGTTCGAAAGTACCATATAAACAAAGCATGACAATTCCAATAAGCCCAAACACGGCGATATTACATAGATTAATTACGGAGTTCCGGTGCCTACTTTCCGGCTCCAGCATCATCATCATCAGTTCACTTCGAGATACCATTTTCAACATAACTATTCAGAACTATTTATTTATTTGTATTGTCATAGTCGCTTAACTATCTTCATTGTGATATCTATGTGAGTGTGAAGTTCCGTTGGCCATTTCTGGTCTTCTTCATCAGTTACACTTCATCAAATATTACTTTGTGACTGAAAATAATTATATGGTTGCTTATAATATTTGAGGAGTTCCCTCGATTCCTCATGTATCCCATCATGAAAACTGTTTTTTTTTTTAAATGGGACCAATCTGGAAGCCTATCCTCTGTGGGAAAAAAAAATTGCCAATCGGTCCATAAACGACAGACATCTGAGGTAACAAACATTAAAAAAAAATACAACCGAATTCATAACCTCCTCCTTTTTTGGAAGTCTCATTAAATAAAACGTTATTCAGTATTTCGAATTAAACCAAAACCATGCTTTTGGGTATTTACCCGGTAAAAACCCTGTATATACCCAAATTGGGTATTTACCGTATTGGGTATTTATCGAACGAAATTTTTTCCGACTCCAAAATGACATTTTTTATCGAATGTCCACTTTTTTTCAAAATGGGACCAGTGTGCGCCAGGGGGAAACTCCGCGACAAGTTGCGGTATGGTGGGCAGAGATCCGGCGAGATCTCATGGTGAAATTGTGACAACGACTGTCGTGACCCTGTGCCATAATCACGGCGATAAGTCCCCTCTTTGAGGAGTAGCTGGAGCGACAACACGGCGTCCTCACCTTCCACATGACCCAGGTCCTCACCGGACATGGCAAGCTCGGGAGGTACCTGCATCGCATTCACACGGAAGAAACGCCCGGGTGTCACAATTGTGTGGACCGCCCCGAGGATACGATGGAGCATACGATGGAGGTGTGCCCCACTTGGACGGAGCACCGCCATGTCCTCGTAGATGCGGGATTGCGGACTTCGAGCAATGGGTAATCACCCAGAACAAGCTCAGTCGTCAACAGCGCGAAGTGATCCACGCACTCCTCAAAGCTTCTCTTTGAGGAGTGCGTGGATCACTTCACTGTCAGCAAACCATACCCGCTAGGAGGCCGCGGGGATTTTCTGAAAAGAAAACCCGTAGTCCTTGAACGCAAAGTGCAACTAAAAGACACAGGTGTGGTTCTAGAGATTTCTTTTTAACGTAATAGGTTGTTAGTAGTTGAGATTCACAGAAAATGTATTCCTCTATCCGGGTAAATAATATTTTAAGGTATGCGGAACAGGGGGTAAATTCTACGCTTGGGAAGAGGAACGCCGTGTCCTCGTGGGGGCGATCGGCGGCGGCGATCTCTCGCGCCGGGCCTTGGTATAGGCCATGGTCCGGAGCGAGGAGGAGTGGCAGGCGGTCGCCTCCTTCTGCGAAGCAGTAATGCTAGCAAAGAAGGCGGCCGATCGCGTGAGGCAACGGCAACGATCCTCACGCCGCAACCGCCGCCGGGATTCCGATCCCGATTTCCGGTCACCGTAGGCGCAGGCTTGCGGACGGCGGGTAATGGGTGGCCCGCAGTCCGACCGTCTGGTAACCGTCCGGACCGAGCCCAAGTCGTCGACGGCGCGTATTATTCCACGCGCGCCTCACGTATTGTTCCACGCGCGCCTCAGGGAGATGCCAGCAAATCGTAGGGGCCCAGCAGGGTCGAAGCCTACTGGGGCCATAGGTAGTGTGAAATCGAAACCCGGGCCCTGGGACGAAGGCAACGAAGGAACAGGAGTGGGTTTTTAGTCAGTAAAAGTCTGACACTATCTCGCGCTCCGCCAAGAGCGGGATTTGTCGTAAGATGATTTCCCCACCAAAAAAAAAAAACGGGGTAAAGTCCCATATACCTCCATCGAAAAGGGAGAATCCTCCGACCAGACGGGTGTTGTGTCTGGTCCGGGCAACTGCCCGAAAGATCAAATCACGCTGAGAACTCTGATAACGCGATGTAGGATTTTGTAATTTTGTTTCGATGTGGTGATATACATGTCGAAATAAATAAAATAAAACCGATGAATAAGTTAGTCGGAACACCTGGTAGGAAAAGTATTACTCCATTCCAAAAACAATTGTTATTTTGTGATCGCATACCTAATTTGGCACCAGGTTTATGGCTGATTTCTGAAATCAATGCTATTTCAACATTTCTTTTTTCTTGTAATATTTATAAAGGTAAATCGCCATTCACTACATTTATTTCAGATTTTTTCTTTGCAAACTTC
Organism: Mythimna pallens; assembly: GCA_961205895.1. NCBI lineage: Eukaryota > Metazoa > Arthropoda > Insecta > Lepidoptera > Noctuidae > Mythimna > Mythimna pallens. The sequence goes on from OY540830.1 coordinate 11,572,568, forward strand.
TGAGATACCCTTATGCAAGGATGATTTTCATCATTAGTCTAAATCTAAAATAATATATATTTAAGTTTTGTAATTTGCAAACGAAGTCCTTTCATATGATATGCACCCCCCCCACACTTGATCTAGTTGTAAACTTAAAATTTCAACGCCAATTTTAGGTCCAAAAATTAGGTGCCAAGTACACTTTTTATATAAGTGGACTAGCATTGTTTGTAACGATTTCAAATAAGCCGATAGTATTAGCAGTTACAAACGAACAAAGTCGCAACATAAGTGTTATTTTTTATCATGGTACAGAGTTCGAATCACCGAAGTTCACGAATTAATCTTTGTAGTTCTAGTTGATGGAGGTTAATGTAATACACGAAAGGTATAACGAGGTTTCTAGCTATCACAGTAATTAGTAATCTTCATACGAACAATCATAGCTTGCAGTAAAAACAAAAATATAATTTTACTTTGAAATATAATTCCTACCAAGACACGGTACGGAACCCTTGGTGAACGAATGAAACAATACTTGCACGCTTTTTTTGTAGTATAAATACTTTATAAATGTATGAGCGCGACGCAACTCGCACTTTAGCACTTTAGTCATTTAGTTTTTATTTATTTAGTTATTGATACAGACTAGCTCGAATGACATCGTCGCTGCGTAGTTACGAGCCCCTACGAGTTCAGAGTACGAAAGTACGAGAGGAAGCAAAGAGATAATATTTTAAGATAGCATACTATGCTATTTTAATATAACGTGTTGTTTTCATGCTGATAAGTTTATATTAAATCAGTGTTTATATACTTACCTAAAGGGGGACGATATTCCAGCTCCCTGTTTAGAGTTGTGCATCCTAGGCAATGTTGCCATTTTATTTAAGGATAACTTGTTATATAACGTCAAACCTTCAAATGCACATTTCACATATCAACATTAACTATAGGTACCGAACACGGTAAACAGAACAAAACACAACGATTAATGAAGACAAATCGACGACAACTGGTACTTAGTTCCGTGGAATACCATTAAAATAACAGATAAGTAACGATTGATTATTATGCCTATGAAACACAATTGCACATTCAAACACGATTAAGTATAACAAAATTGTAAATAAACAATGCCGTAATTAGTCGAACCATTTTGTATTATATTTGACGTGGTTCACGATAGGTTACTGAATTTAGGACGAATGGGATACGGGACTTCGAGTGAGATTCGGGAACGATCGCATATCATCGGGAAATGTTGAGCGAGGAACGCAGATAGTCAGCATTTTGGTACTGTATATTGAAAGGGGAATAGGAACAAGAAAGAGATAGATGCTGCGTTGTTAGACAGAGATAAATGGACCGAAGGCGGATACTGTGAACTATACAATATACAGAAATAGAAGTGGTGGCGCCATTAAGTATGCTCTGTTCCAAATTTTGAATTTATGCTTTACTTCCTGCATCAACGCATTTTGAAAACATATTGGGCGACAACGCGTAATACTAATGAAAATCATTAGAATAAATGTAATGAAATGAAAAGTTTTGTAGACACTGGCAAAAAGTCAGTCCGTTCTGATATTAGAAAATTATTTTCTCAGAAACTATTGGCACTGATATAATTATATCGATGAAAGAAATAATATGGAAAAAAAAACAGAAAGATGTTTCTGCCTTTTAAAGATTGTTATTTAATGTACCGCATAACAACGGTGGGTACATGTAGTGATAATAATTAAAACCCAAGCGAACGCCAGCAGCGTTCGCTCTCCCATTGTCTTTCTATGATCTCCTTTTTTTCATTTTTTTTTTTAACGTTGGAATACATCTAATGACAAATCTCGCTCTTGCGCGGAGCGTGAGATAGTGTCAGGCTTTTACTGACTAAAAACCCACTCCAGTTCCTTCGATGTCTTTCATACCATGGCCGAATCTTAGCTTGCAGAATCAGACCCTTGGCCCCAGTAGGCTTCGACACTGCTGGGCCCCTACGGTTGCTGACATCGCCTGAGGCGTGCGCACACTACGCGCCGTCAACGATTTGGGCTCGGTCCGGACGGTTACCGAACGGCCGGACGGCGAGCTACCCATGGCTTGCCGTCCGCGAACCCTTTGTGTCTCTAATTACGGTATTCGAAAGGTTAAGAATAAAATAAAACCATTAGTTGTGACACATGTAAATAAGGTATCGATGACTTGACAACAACATACAACAGAACAGAACCAACTGACAACATTCGACTGATGATAGAATGGATCAGTCAACGTCGATGGTGTCAGTCGAGGGAACTCTAAAACTTAAAAAAGAAAAAGAATTTTGTTTAGACATAGTAATTGTACTTGGTGAAACCTAGAAAAATTTGGTTATTCGATGCAGTCTATTGCAGCGTAATTTGGACAATATCGCTGTGACTGTCCGTGTGTTGAGACTTCGAATAAAAGGCAAAGGGTCGGAGGTGGTATCTGATTATACGTATAATTCACCGAAAAAATGGCTTCAGAATTTTGACTTTAGTTATAAAAAAGGTTTTTATAGCATATTTTCAACACAGCCTAAAAAAATTAGAAGAAAAATATCCTCAAGTAGCGTTTTTATCAAAAAAATATTCCCAAAAAGTTATGTAGGTATATGTATAAACAAGGTTAAAGTGTGTGTTTGTATCAAAATTACTTTTTTTAAATATTTGCATACGAAATTATAGGTATATTAATTATAGGTAGGTACCAAAACATAAAAGCAAATTTTATCATTTTTCTTCATCATCTCTGAAATGGTTGGATCGATTTTAACGGCACTTTTATTGTAGCTGATGTTAAAAGGAGTAAATTAAGCTACTTTTCATTTTCCCGTGGTAACGCGATTAAAAAAAAAGTTAAAGTTAGTTTAGTGAAAAAGGACCCTCCTTTTTCACTCGCCTGTCGTCAACATAGAGCATGGTTTAAAATTTAAATACTTGTTACTTCATTTAACGCTATCTAACGCAATGTTTGACGAAAAGGCAACACAAAAAAGAGAGATAACACCTGAAAACTCTGTTAGCATTCGGTAATTCCGTGATTTACTCGAATATTTTACAAAACTTGTTCCAGGAAATACGTGTTATTTTGAAGTTTTTGAAATAATTGTCGTCATTTAGAATCTCCTTTGACTAATTTTCAAGTAAATAATGAAGTGTTGAAGGTTTTTACTGGATTAGTTTTACACAAATTGATACTTAAATTGATTTCAATAGAAGCCTAGATAATATCCACAAGACACTTTGTTTCCAAAATATCTAATGAAAAATGTGTAATAACGTCATAATCGCGTAAAAACAGTGGGTGGTTGTATGAAAAACAGTGAAATTGTATGTCGTGTTGCATCCCCTTAAACTATGGAATAGTGAATACGTCTTCGAAATGGTTGAACAAAATTTGACGGGACTTTCACTGGGATATAGCTAAAGTTTAATAAGTAACTGCTACCTGCTTTTTATATTTCCGCGGGAACGGGACTTGATTCGCCAGAACTTTCATTAACAGATAACACAGATGTGTTAGAGAACTACTAATTTAGGCTACTTTCACTTCAAATTATATTGAATTCATATTATTATTGACATTTAAGTTAGAAAAAACTATAATTTTTCAATTCAATTGTATTTATATAAAATAAGTACATAGTGTTTAATGCATGCCATGCTAATTTAGGATGTTTTGGGCAGGCGAATGTTGTGACTATCGTGGCCAGATTTTAGAACTGATGAATTCATGATATTTCTGAACGAATCTTTCAATTAAAAGTAGCAGAAACGAAGTCAAGATTCTACGATATAAGAACTGGAGTCCTTCAGGGTATAGTTTTGGGACCTATTCCTTACACTCTACCCTGCCGATTTACCACAATTGAAGAAGTTACGACAGCAACTTTTGCTGATTACACTGCAATACTGGCAAACTACACAGACCCTTCTATGATATGTATAAGAAATTTCGAAAAAAGGTCTCGACAAAATAATAACAGGCTCTTAAGTGGCGGACAAAATCGAGTGCAAACAAATCTGTTCACGTCACCTTTTCGTAATGGCAAAGTGACGTGAACACGAGAACGTGCCCACCCGTGAAAATGGATAACGTCACACCTCTTCATCGAGACACTAAGGTACTTAGATTATAACTTAAACACGGAAACACGACCTCAGTATTCCATACGAAAACTGGATAATAGCATATTGAGCAAGTAATCCTTAAACCTTACTTTGTGCGGTGGATGCGAGAAGCACAAGATCGGTCATTGTGGCGACGCTTGGGGGAGGCCTATGTCCAACAGTGGACGTCTTTCGGCTGAAATGATGATGATGATGAATCCTTAAACCAATGTGGTTTTAAGGAATTTTGATGAGGGAAAACGTTTGCAAATCAAGTATTAGCATAATACAGAGCATGCGAAACAGAATTCTGTGCTCTCTTTCTTATTTAAGTAACATCAGAAATAGGTTCATTACTAATACTGAAATTCATGAGGAAATAAATGTTGAGTACCTACTATCTCGGAGGAAATAAAAAAAACATGAAAAAACTGGAAAGTCAACAAGTAAGGATCTAGCGGCTGCGTTTAAAACCCGAAGTTACTCCAAAATACTATAAAAAAGTAAAGACATAACGTCTGATTGCCGAAGGGGACTCAGCAACTGATTGGGTAGTTTTTGAAGTGAAAACTTCTTTAGCGGCGTTGAGCACTTTTTCTGTAATGGGTATAAAATCTTAAACTCGCGTCAGGACACGTGACCTGATCGAAAAAGCGTAAGACGGATTTCGGAGAGATAAACTTTTTAATGTAAAATAATTGTAATAGTTTTAAAGTGTTAAATTTTTAATGTAATATAAATTGTCATGTTTGTGTACGATAGCGCAATAAATGAATATTGTATTCTACCACATAAATGATAGTACTTTTATACTGATAAAGCAATTGGTGCAAAATTATTCCCTAACCATTCCAAAATATCAAACATGCTCAACGTTAATAATCAAGTTTTCACTTCTGCCGGCACTCCCGGAGTGCAACCCGTCTTTTTTTGAAGTGAAAACTTCTTTAGCGGCGTTGAGCACTTTTTCTGTAATGGGTATAAAATCTTAAACTCGCGTCAGGACACGTGACCTGATCGAAAAAGCGTAAGACGGATTTCGGAAAGATAAACTTTTTAATGTAAAATAATTGTAATAGTTTTAGTGTTAAATTTTTAATGTAATATAAATTGTCATGTTTGTGTACGATAGCGCAATAAATGAATATTGTATTCTACCACATAAATGATAGTACTTTTATACTGATAAAGCAATTGGTGCAAAATTATTCCCTAACCATTCCAAAATATCAAACATGCTCAACGTTAATAATCAAGTTTTTTTTTTTATGACTGTCACACAACGCCCGTCTAGTCCCAAGCTAAGCAGAGCTTGTGTTATGAGTACTAGACAACTGATAGACATACTCAAATATTTCTAAATATATACATATTATAGATAAATTACACCCAGACACAGAACAAATGATCGTGCTCATCACACAAACATTAGTCCCGGGTGGGAATCGAACCCACGACATCCGGCATAGCAGTCAGGGCCACTAACCACGACCAACAGGTCAGTCAAATGATGGTCATTCAAAGACACTCATTAAGTAGGTACTAGGAATTTCAACTTCAATGCACCTGCTAAAAGTGATGAAAATGATCGCAGAGTAGCAAATACAAGAAAAACCATACCATCATCATCAAAAAAATCACGTTTGTTGTTTGGGGGCTCCCCTTAAATATTTATTTTATACTGTTTTTAGGGTTCCGTACCACAAAAGGAAAAATGGAACCCTTAAAGGATCACTTTGTTGTCCATATGTCAAGACCCTTTATCTCGGGAATGCATGGAGGTATCAAGTTGAAATCAAAACCATATACTCAGGTCTGCGGACTGTGAAAATATCAAACTTTTACCTTAACGAAAAAAAAAAGATACAGCCGTTTATGTCGCAAAAAAAATATATCATCAAAATTCATAGGGTACTTTCCGTTGACCCAGAACCCTGAAATTTGGCATAAAGCAAGGTCTTATAGCACAGGCATAGGAATAAATCTGAAAACAGTAAATTAGTTCTGTCACAAAAAAAAAATTGGGATTCAGAAAAATCTCCCAAGACTCCATTCGAGAATTGAACTACTAACACAGGTAAGTTTATACGGAACCCCTAAGTGCGCGCGTCTGACTCCCACTTGCCCAGTTTTTTTGTATTTTTGTTGTTATAACAGCAACAGAAATACAAACACCATCTGTGAATATCATCTGTGAAATTTTCAACTGTTTAACTATCACTTTATGAGATAAAGGCTAGTGACAGATGGACAGACAGACAAACGACGGACGGACACCGAAGTCTTAGTAATAGGGTCCCGTTATATCCATTGGGTACGGGACCCACCATCCCCAGGAATCAAGACCCATTTCCACAAGAAAGTAAAAAGTGGTTAATGTAATTAAGTTACTCATTATAAGCATTATCACAGTCTAAGTCACGGATATCTATGGTCTAAGTCCTAGACCAAATTTTCTCATTGTTTATTAAAAAAAAAAACATGTTGATGTTACTTGCAATTTTATTTATAACTACAGAAGGGAGTTGTAGCTGTATGAATTAATTTATGCTGTTTGTCTTAAAAGATTGCAAACTCTTCTTTATAGTTTCATTCATATTGTACTTAATTAAAATATAAATAAAATCTGACTTATCCAATATTCATTACTATTTTTCTAAAAGTTTTTTCTGTGTCATAAACTAATATGATAGTTTGGAAAAAAGGTGAAGAGAATAGTATGGAAGCTTGAGAACAAATGAATGAGTTAGAAGCATGCTGACATGACTGACAGAACATAATCGCGACAGAATCTAGGCTGGTGTTCATGCGAGATAAACAGATGAAAGTTCCGATGTAGGGACATATTCCTCTTTTCTAAAGCATTCACCATAATAAAAAGTAGCTAACTTTTTTTTCTTTTGTTTATTTTTTACCTTTTAAATTCAAAGAATAATAATAGCAAAATATACACAAAACCTGCATTTATTAATTAATTTGTAAATTTACAGAAGGGACTGGACCTCACGACACAGGATATCCTAGTGTGGGGGTCAGAGATATATTGTTTATTTTAGTTTATAAGTCAACTGATGTACCTAATTTTGTGTATGTGGCACTAACGTTTTAAACAAATAAAGATTATTATTATAATAAATCAGGTGCGTGATCTGGAAGTTTGTTTATTGCTTGTTCCCTACTCATCACCTACAAAATAGGTACTCTTGAAAGGACTTCCACTGTGATTGGCATCAGAAACCAGACATATATAGGGTGACTGGCAATTAGTGTACAATACCTAAACACGTGATTGTGCTCATGATAATGAAACAATTTTTATTGTGGGAGCAAAGCCGAAATCGCGAAAAAAATAGCAGCTGTTCAGTACATTAGGCAAACATAAATGTACTGAACAGCTGGTTTTTTTTTTGGGATTTCAGGTTTGTTCGCATAGTAAAAGTTGTTACGTTATCATGAGCACAATCACGTGTTTAAGTATCGTACACTATTTACCAGTCACCCTATACATATTATGTTTGCTTATTGTTGACAGTTCGCCTATTTACTTCTTAGACATAAACTTAGCAAAAAAAAAAATAGCATCCTTCTTGCCTCTTGGCTCACAGAACTAATTATAGTTTAGTCCAAAGCTGTTTCTATTTATTATTACCATTTTCAACTTTAAAGTACAGTATACTAAGATAATATTAAATAAGAATGATAAGAAGACTGTAGTTTGAAAAGAAGCCTTGATTAGGTTGTTTTGTGGTCATGAAAAGTAGCAGCCAGTAGCAGTAAGTAGCAGTCATGATTTAATAGAAAATTCAAATGTGTACGAACAGCTACCCATTGCATGATGAACCAGATGGTGGTCTGACTTCTCGGTTTCATTTGTAGATTACAACTGACTTAATTGTAATGATGATAATCTTACCGTTGTTTGCAAAGATATTAAGGTTACAGGGTCTTCATAGTCGAGTCCTAAACTATGTGTATAATGAATTGATGACCCTCTGACATAAATGAGTAGGTACTATTCAACTAATTTAATTTCTAGGTACTCACACGACACCAACTTCCGCAGGCATTAATTCAGCCATTTATAATTCGTTATTCAGTTTTCTTTCTTTGAGAAGCCAAATTCAGCAGTTATAACTGAAAGAAACAGCAGGAACAGTGTTTAACGAAAAGAAAAAACAATGCTGTCCTTTGCGTTGATAAATAGAGGGCTTGATCATGATGATGATAACAATACGTTCGCATTCATTTTCAGTTAACATACACCTTTGTACTAATACTTACAATTTCTGTAGAAATTAACAGGTATAACCAGCGTTAAATTCACCATTTAAATTCAAATCTTCAAAGTTCAATCAGTTCCCTGTTCACTTTTTAACTTTTCAAACGATCAACGGAATTACGGAACGGAACGTCAACAACGTCGTTTCAGAATCAGTGTTGCCAATTTAGCAACTTGATCGCCAAAAATTTCGTTTTTTTTCAATTTTTTTTTAGCATAAATAGACATTTTCTCTTCTTTAACTTTATTTTTGGGCTTTCTCGGAAAGTGAAAGCCAACGAAAACTTGGTAAAGCATCCAATGACTTCTCCCACTCTAAAGTCGTGCGAGAGGACGTGTCAGACTTTCACCAACTAAAACCAAACCTTATCCTTCAGTTACCATTTGCGTTCTAAGACTGAGGATACCCATGTGTCCTTTTCAGTCAGTTTTCGTCCGCTGGACCGAACCTACCGTAGCTGGGGTGCGAGGATGTCCATTCCTTCACGCTTGTGGCTGGCTTCTTCGCTAGCATTACTGTTTCACAGAAGGAAGTGACCGCCCACCATTCCTCCTCCAGGGTCTGGCGTGAGAGGACGCCGTCACCGATCGCCTCCATGAGGACATGGTGTTGTTCCATTTAAGTGGGGCACACCTCCTCCATAAGCTGTGCTCCACTTACTCCGGGCTATTCAGACTTGTACGTTCATAAACTATTAAATAATAATTATGTATCAACCTATCAATTGCTACCAAAAAGAACAATGGGAGTTTTCTTAGTGATGGTTAGAAAATTGCAGTTTTTTATATCTATTGACGGTGAAATACCAATATTGTCTATTTTATAGTTATTTCCTATATTTCATAGGATACTAAAACACTATTATAAAATATATTAAAGCAATATAATAACTAAACCAAAAGTTATTATTATTCTCGATAAATTAATTCATTACTAATTTTTGACTTCTTAATAAATTAAACTATTTTTTCAGGTTTCACAGACAATTAGGAGTTACTGGTACTCCGCCGTCGATATATAGAAATCTGCAGCATCAATTAAAAATATAAAATGCTGCAATGGCAAAAATAATAGAATAGTAAATGGTTACCCTGGTTATAGACAGAGGTAAGAAAGAGACACACTACCACTTTGTCGATGTCTTGGTTGTTGTAGGTGTGAATTTGAAATTGTTTATAGTTTTTAAAAGGAAATTAATTATTTTAAATAGAGAAGCTTGTCAAGTTTTGACAAAAACGTTGTAGAAAAATTCTATCACTTGTTCTGGGTTTTTAGAAGTGAAATGTAATATATACATAACAAAATAAAATTGTAACAAGTTTTTTAGAGTAATGTTTTGAAAGGAAATAGGGTCTTTATTAAACTTAGTAAACAAAACTACACCAGATGTTTCAATTCATGTTGGTTATTGTAGTAGACATCAAGAGTGTCCTAATTTGAATGATTTTGCTAATATAAAAAATCTCTTCAGATATCTTAAGAGCTCTATATCTTCCGGTATTCAGTACTTACGGGGAAATAGTTTAGTGTTAACAGCATATTTAGAATTAATTATTTTAAATAGAGAAGCTTGTCAAGTTTTGACAAAAACGTTGTAGAAAAATTCTATCACTTGTTCTGGGTTTTTAGAAGTGAAGTGTAATATATACATAACAAAATGAAATTGTAACAAGTTTTTTAGAGTAATGTTTTGTAAGGAAATGAAAATATAATGGTTAACTCTGAGTGAGTGTTTGTTTTTATAATATACACCGGATCCCACAAAATTTTATAAACAAAATTGGTCAGCCCTTTTACTTGTCAATAACGACTAAGCTACTTTTTCTAGCACCTTTTCATTTCATCATGAGACGTTCGAGACTCGGTATCCTACTATTCAAACTTCGATTGTATAGTAGGATACCGAGTCTCGAACGAAATACAGAGATACCCCACTTTGCCCACGCCTTGTCTACTGCTATCGTGAATGGAGTATCGCAACTTTTTGGGTTAAAAAAACTGGGAAGCTAGCAACATCTTGCAAAATATCTAGCAAGTAGCAATTGGATTTTACATTTTAGAGTGCGGTCGCGTTAAATTGGCGCGTCGCTAGGGGCGTGCTTAAAGATGCTATTCTAACAAATCTATTCTCCTTAATTTAATTGAAAACGCTTTTTCATAACAGCGTAATTTGAAGAATATATTAGCTCAACATTTATAGTACTAAACTAAAAAGAAAGTAAACAATTTTGATATGTCTTGTAAAAGAAATATGTATTTAAAAATGGGAAACACGTTTCATAACATAATATAATACGTTCAGATTTTTCTAAAATTATAGATTAGTAAACAATATAGCTAATTATGTTTTAGTAATTTATCTAAAAAAAGATTTTTTAGTACAGAAACTTGTTAAAATTTTCAGCTAGTAGGTACCTAAACCATAAACAAATCGACTATAGGTTATTTTCATTTGAATAGGTAATTATTAAAAAAAATAAACTTGAGAACTTTGTAAATCATTTAATAAATATCTCGTTGTACTTTTATATTTGGTATAACAATCATGGTCCTGCAGTGGGTCAATCCCTTCCATTTGAACATCTTCATCAGAATCCATGCTCGAGACTGTATCAGAAGATTGATTATAAATTTATCCATTTCGAGATGTAATAATCTATCGGATCTAAAATATACACAGTTTGGATACAGTTTTGAATGTTGCTTCAGTAATTGAGGCTATTTCGCTAGGAGCTTGATCAATATTGTTTTTGGCAATACGCCTCTTTACAATTGCCAAAATTTTTTCTATGGGATTTAAATGGCAACGATACGACGGTAAACGCAGAACCTCGTGCCCATGTTTATTTAAGTTGTTTTATTTCATACTGTGGGTCCCCTTTATGCCTTTTATAAATTCGTATAATTGCGCTTTTGTCCAACAATTATCGACTGCGATATTACTTTTCGTAAGCCACTCTTGGAGCTCTGCTTTTGTAGTGCCCATATGATACATTATCCATTACTACAATATAATACGGTTGTAGATTTGGCACTACTTTTTGTTTCATGGATGAAGTTTGCAGATTTCATATCGTCATGATAATCACTTGATTAAGATTTAAGCACATAGTAGCAGTCTATTTTTTACAAATCCAGTTTTCCTGCCAGGCATCGCTGGGGGTACGAATATGTAGGGGAAATTTATTGTTATGGTCAACCGAAAAATTATTTGACAAATGGGTCTAATTTTGAAAAATGGTACTGTAGGCCCTATATTTTCTCATTCTTCCTAACAAGCACGTTTGGTTTCCAAGATAATATCTCTGCCAGCACTCTTAATCACTTTCGGTATAATGATGACGATTATTTAGTTTGAAAACGATTAAAAACCTAGAACACAACACATTCTCGTGACACATGACATAAACGTCAAGATGGCAGCAAACAATTAGTTCCGATTTCAGTCACGCGCCAAGTTAACGCGACCGCACTCTACTGGATAAACCTAGCAGTTGGCAACACTGATAAAGTGGCTGTCAATGCCAATGTGTCAAATTGCCTGTCATGTCACGTCTGCGCCGCTGTGATTAAAATGGATTAAAATTTTAAGGTTATATGTAATTAAGTCGTCTGTCGTCGTTGAATCTTGTGTTTATAGAGATTTACCTACCAATTGTGAGGAAGTAAAAGTAATCTCATTTGATTCAATCGTAATGGCACTTTCTTTTAACGTCCGCTCTGTAGTCAGAAGGCTAGTGTTGTCTGATTGTCGGCCGACTATTCGCTTTTATTCAGATCAACCAGAGGGATCTAATGAGGAACAAAATGAAATTGATCCTGCCAAGGATAGAACCAAAATAATTCCTGTTGAAACTAGCATAAAATATATGCAGAGTAAAGCTTATCAGCAAACTTATGGCGAGAATACGGTTTGGGCCTTGTATCGACGTAATCACAAAGGTGGTTTTGCCCCAAGAAAGACCAGAAAGTCCTGCGTCAGAAATGGTGTGATATCGACCGGAAACCCATGCCCCATTTGTCGAGATGAATATTTAGTTTTGGATCACAGGAATACTAAGCTCTTAGAACAGTTTATATCTGAATATACTGGACAGGTAAGACACTATCATCTGTCATGTAACACATGCATAGGTTTAATTACGCCTGTTTGTAGGAAAAAGTGTTACTCGGTGCAATAAGTCTTATAAATATATTCATATTGACTGTAATTATTTTGATTAAAGAAAAGTTGTCAAACATCAATCACTAGTATTTAATAAAGCAATGTTCCTCTGACAGTAATTAGTAAATTTCACCACTTGTACTTGATGAGCTTCATAATTATAAATATTTATGTGGTTTTTGAAAATGGAACTATTTTGCACCCTGCAGCGTTGTTTGGGGATAATGGAACAGATGAGTTAAAAAAGGGACTGTCCCATTCAAAACATGGCCTATGACCACTACTGAACTATCCAAAGCCCAACTTAGCCCGACATAGATTGGCAGTTTGAAAAAAAATTTTGAAAATATATTTGTTTGTCATTAATAATAATAATAATAATATTATACAACTTTCACACAACGCCGTCTAGCTGCAAACTAAGCAGAGCTTGCGTTATGAGTACTAGACAACTGATAAACATACTTATATATTTCTAAATACATACATATTATAGATAAATTACACCCAGACACAGAAAAAATGATCAAGCTCATCACACAAACATTTGTCCTGGGTGGGAATCAAACCACGACCTCCGGCATAGCAGTCAGGGCCACTAACCACTAGACCAACAGGCCAGTCATTGATAATACTTTGAACAATCAAGAATCTGAAACAATAATAATCTAATAATTATTATAAATGTGAAAGTAACTCATGTCTGAATGTTACACTTTCATGCTGAAATTTGAAATGAAGTAAGCTTGAAACCCAAGAAAGGACACAGGCTACTTTTTATTTAATTTCGACTGTCTGCACTCTGACAGTTGTGGGCTACTAGTACTTTATAAAAGAAGAAAGTTTGTATTAAAAATGTGAAAAAGTTGGTGTGTATTGGTATGTTTAAGCTGTAAATTGGCTGTGTCACTAAAATGTAAAATACAACTGGATTCATTATAACATACAAATCATATTATTTACTGAATAAAATGCATTCCGAGTATTCCATGCCAGTCATGGTAGGTGTGCACATATTTTATCTCATATCACATGTGTTTACATTTTAACAGCAATGTTTAGACTTTCATAAAGCTGCAAAGGCAGAATACTATTGTAAATTTCTTTTTTTTTTTCAGGTACTGGATGCCTTTAAAACTGGACTTTGCCAAAAGAAACATAAGGAGTTATTAGTTGCCATCGAAAGAGCTTGGGACCATGGCCACCTGACTTATGACGTGCCATTCAGGCAATATGATTACACATTATACAATAAAAATACCAACTCTGTTTAAAATTGTTATATTGATATAGTTTTAGTTCCATAATATAGATATATATAATAGATTTGTTTTTCATTGCACAGTTATTTTAATAGGAAGCCCCATAGTTATCTTATGGCACTATTCTTAAAATTAGATAATTGTTATGTAAATAATTATTTCTTAATCTATAAACTTCTAAAATCTTTTTGTGTTAGATATTTAAAATGTGTTATTGATTTGGTTGTATCTCATGCATTATATGTTGAGTTTATGTTATTAGTGAGCAGCTTGCTCTTGTCTAGTTAAAAAAAAACCAAAGTAACAACTTTACATGGATTAAAACAGTTGCATTCCGCATCTGTCTGTTTATCCTCGTAACTCCTCCTAAACTACTCAAAAGTTTTCAGTAATAGAATGAGCATAAACAAGGTAGGTTTATGCATATGTCACCAGAAAATTGCAGACTCCATAAGATTGTAAATCTTTATTAGATTATAATTTCTCTATATATATATTATGAAAAAATCGTTTTGTATATGATAAATCACATCCAAATTCATTAGTTTCCAACATAACCATGTCTCATTTAGAAAAAATAGTTTCAATTTCTAGCGATATTTTAAAACTTTACAGGGTTTATCATTTTCAGTGACATATATAAATTGCCCCTAAGCAAAGCAGGAGGTGGGCTACTATTATTTATTACAAACCACTGCTACTGCCAATACCAATACTGTCACTGAAGTAACATCTAGTTTTGGACTTTAATTAATGAGTACCTACCTGTCCCACAGTTGTGAATTCCACAGAAAAATACTGTGTTTTGCTGTTCTAAGGCGAATTCAAACTGTTTTATTTTATTTTTCTATGATATAATACTAAGGGTACATTAGTTTCAACACAAGTAGGTACCCAGTAAAAAATTACAAACTTTTTACTAGATTCAAATTAATTTTGGTTGGTATGGCACATTATTATCATAAACTTTTGTATGCATTAAACATATAATAATAATTATATTCCACAACTATCACACAACGCCGTCTAGTGCCAAGCTAAGCAGAGCTTGTATTATGGGTACTAGACAACTGATAAATATACTTATATATTTCTAAATACATACATATTATAGATAAATTACACCCAGACACATAACAAATGATCGTGCTCATCACACAAACATTTGTGTTGGGTGGGAATCGAACCCACGACCTTCGGCATAGCAGTCAGGGCTACTAACCACTAGACCAACATGCCAGTCAAGCAATGACACAACCTGTATAATATGAGGGAAAAGAGTAAATAAGTCTTAGATTACATCTGCACTCATACCCACAGATCTTCTTTTTGTGCATTACGTAAAAGTATCTATTAATTTAGATCGGTTTCTTTGAAGTAGCAGTTCCCTTATAAGTGCCGATTTCTCTCGTTCCAAAACTGTTATCCTTTCGTTTTTTCTATTGACTTCCTGAAAAAAAAGCATAATTGATTAAAAAGTCTTGTAAAAATATAGGTAAGATTCTTTCAGTGAGGTTTTTTAAATTTATATGTTACTGGATCGGCGCAAAGCGAATAGTATTCTACATTATCATTCTTCATCATCTTCCTGTCTCTAACCATTCGTCCATTTTTTATTTGGTAGAGCTCTTCCTTTTTATCCAGTGTGCGCCGTTCTTTCGGGCCTTTGTGCCCTACAATCGGTATCAGTTACCCGGCAGTCAAGTGTTTGGGTACAATTAAAGTACCTATGTAGTGTGTGCTTTCACACGTATCAGTTAAAACCTGGCTAGCCATTCGTTCGCTATATCGGGTAGCCCGGAGCATCTAATTGATGCTTTACATCAATGGCTAACACCAGATTTTTGGTCTTCCTAAATATATACGATAACATAATGCAGAGTAAATGAATGAATTAGTCATTTACCCAGCATTAGTTATACAGACGTGACTGGTGCCTTGGACTAAGGGTTTTCACGGGGTCGTTGGACGATAACGCTGCGTTAAGCGGTCACCCGCGCGGTTACCCGTCTCGTGTGCGGCGGTCCTCGTAGCGGTAACCGGATTATTACCGCAGTGTCGCTAGTTCAACTTCAACGGGGTGCATGTAGTCGTGTCGATGGAGAACTTTAATGTATCATAAGTAGCAAAACGGGCTTAGGGCGCTGCTCGCCGCTCCGGGTGCCCGCACGACGAGCCGCGACGGAGCACATTTGTATGGGACCGCGCGCGCCGGCGCTGCTTAACACAGCGTCGGCCCTTAGGTGGGTCACCAACAAACTTCTCCTCAGCTTGTCAGACGTTTACTGACTAAAACCCACTTGTGTCCTTCAGTTGCCATTTGTATACCAGGGCCACAGAAACCCTTTAAAAAATCCCGCGGCCCTAGCGGGCATCGGCCCCTACGGTTTTGCTGACATCTCTTTGAGGCACGCATGGAACACTGAGCCGTTGACAACTCGGGCTCGATCCGTAACGAACGGCGTCGTCCGGATAGCCCTGCGACTCCCGATAAGAAGATAGGTAACTATAGGTGTGACTTTATACATACCTCCGCAAGTATGCGATTTTGGGATCGAAGTACCGCCGCATTGCTGGGAGTGGCGGTAGTTCCGGTCGCTGATAGCGATGACGCGGGTAATGCTAAGTTCATATGAAGCGACAGCTGTCCATGCCGCCAACCGGCTGCTAGCGCTCCCAGTTGACGATTGAGTTCCAACACCCTTGCTTTTAGTAATTCCAGTCTCTCTTGATGTGCTTCACTCCAGGGCTCCTGAAAGACGATCATGTGTTATGGTTTACTTATTATACGATTTCAAATGATTCGAATTTCTAATATATTCTTGTTCAAGGAATGAGAATCCTGTTTCCAGGTCACCAGCACGTCCAGCGATAGATATCGTAAAACAACGTCCTACGTAGGTAGGTACTCTACGGTGTATTCTATTCACTGTCCGTCAATACTCTATACACTGAAATCCATCAAACCAGGGTTACGTACACTACATGCCAAAAAAATGATAACCAACAACCAACATTTTATACTGACTGTTCATTGTTACTACGATTTGCTCAATCAATCAACTCGTTGGCGCAGTGGTTAATCAATTGCGCTGCTCGTCGCTGGTTCAATCCTCGATAAATATTTGTATGGTCTATTATTTAGTGTAGCGCATAGTTCAATTAAACATGAAGAAGAAAACGGCCTCGTTGTCTGTAGTGGTCGCAACTGTCGGAAGCGCTACTGCCCACTGAGCGTTAGGGTCTTGGGTTCGACTTCCAGGAAGAGTAAAATGTTTATTCCATCCGGAGTTTTTCTTTAGCAGCGTACCTACCACGTAGGTACCTACTTGTACTAAATAGATACATATGACATTACATTTGTAACGTTTAATTTTGTGTTTGTTGGAAATTCATTCGAGAATGTTACACTAGGTAAGCAAAAAAATACTTGTACTACTTCGGCCATGACTCGAAAACTTGCTTAGGTATTGCTAAAGCTTGAAACTAGGTAATAATAATTCATTTGAATGTAGGTATTAGGTGTTTAACAATGATAAATAAGAAACGACTTGTAAAATTAAGAAAATAAAAAAAATGCGTTGAAGGAGCAGTTTGAATAAGTATTAGCGATTCTTGTTTCATATTAGGATCTAACTAATACATATTTATATATATATTTTTAGGGATGTTTTTTTTGTTGCATGCAGGTCATTCCAGGTGTTCAGGAGACATGAAGCCACAATATATTTGGTGTTTGATACCTATTAGTATACCTGCATCATATTAAATCTATAATACATCTATACGTACTAATAAAATTGAAGTGTCTGTTTGTAATATAAAAATATATATATTTTTTACTAAATTTACACAGTATATTCGATACCTACATATATCAAGAAAGCAATTTTAAAACTTGGTGTCCGTCTTTTCCGGCTAATCTCCGAAACGGTTACAGTGATTTTGACAGGATTTTCAATGAGAGATAGTTGATGTTACAAAGGTGTTAGAGGTGGTGTGTTAGTTAGAATTTTCATTTTCCCGCGGGAACAGGATTTAAAATACGGATTTAAAATGGTTGAACAAAATTTGACGAGACTTTCACTGAAATATAGCTAATGTATATATTTTGCCGCGGGAACCGAACTAAATTCCGGGGAACACATCTCTGAAATACATAAACAGATTTTGACGGGACTTTCACTACCTAGATAGCTTAGATGTGTTATGTTATAAAATCTAATAATGTATGCCAAAAAATGAGAGTAATACGTTTTTAAACTCTACGTGAACGAAGTCGCGGGTAACAGCCAGTTATAAATAATAATTACCACATAGGCACCCATTCTGCCTGCGTAACGCATTTTTTCTTGAACTTCTGCCAATTGCTTTAGGTACCATTCCCGAGCCTCTTCTACTGCTGATAAGCCTTGCAGTAAAACGTCCTTTTCTTGTTCTATTTGTTTCATGCGCTTTAAAAGGTTGTAGTCGACACCGTTGTGTAATGTGTGACGGCGAGGTTCCCGCCGACGAGAAACGCGACGTAATTGCGATTGAGTTTCGTTCGCTGATCTTCCGTCACCTAGACCTCTGCTCTGTTCTTCCACGGCTCGAGACATTTCTTCGAAATCAATCTTGTCAACCGATATTTCTTCAGTGTCGAACACCGTTTCTTCCTCCGATTTGTAGCTAGATTTTGATATTTCACTTCTTTCTGCAGATTGCTTTTCAAGTCTTGGTGGTTTTGGGGGGCCAAAAACTCTCCGAGAGCCATCGTGTTTTGAAATAGATACTGTCCCGAGGTGACGAGGCTCTTGAACCAAAACATCCTTACGTCCTATTAACTGAGGCATACTTATAGTTCTATGCTGTGATGAACTTTCACTGCCTTTTAAGACTAGCCAATTTCGGTCTATGTTTTGTGTATCGTTGGCATCCAACAAAGGTGCAGAAGGTGGTCGATGTGTTTGAGAAACTATTTGAGCATGTAAACCTGTGTTGTCGACATCATCACTAAATCGATCATCTTTGCCAGAAGAGCCTTCAACTTGATTACGCAAAAGGCATATTTTAAGACCAGTACAGAACCTTTCAAATGTTAGTAAGCCATCATGCGATGCTACCTTCTGCAAACTTTCGATGACACCGCGAGGCAACCCTCGGGTGCGATCGTCCCTCCAACGATTCTCTATATCCGTGAGTTTTACATACCCGGTGTGTTTGTCGTCCATAATATCAAACAAAGTTCGCATCGCCGAAACAAACTGTTTCGGTAAAGATTCCATATTTCTAGAAGAAGCACGATTCATGATGTAATCTCACTAAATTATTTTACTTCACATCTTAAATTTCACACAGTTTTTAAATCACAACAAAAAAAAAAAACATTTTTCAAAACTGCATAATTTAAACGACACACTTTACGCGGACATAATTTAAAATCTTAACATTTCAGGATTCCAATGAATATATATTGATAGTTAAACATACTAAAATATTAATTGAGTATTTGTAAAATCCGAAAATTTCTGTTTAATTAGGGCAGTCACTTTATCACGAAGCAGCATCACCGGCTGTTATTTGACCACATGAGGACAAAAATCTGACCGTTTGTCAAACGGTAGATACGTGTATGGTGGACGAACCAATCGGCCGCTGGGAGGGAATTTGCGAGACATAATAGCCCACGAGTGCGAGCAGGAGAACCGGTCAAACTACATTTCGGTCACTTCGGCACCGAGCAGGCAGGTAAGCTCAGCATAGGACGGCGCGTGTAGGTCTGTTGTTGTAGTCTGACTTCATGCTGATATTAAAACAGCTATCATGTGAAATAAAGTTCTTTTTAATACAGTAGGTATTCTAGATACAGTAAAACTAAATTTTGAACTCTGTAAACTATATAGCAACGGTGTAGATATGTAGGCCCCTACTTAATGTAGGTACAGAGGCAGTTTAGTAGTAGGTGTTTTTCCATGTAGGTGTCAATCGAGGACATTGACCTAGTCTTACGTATTTTGCATAGGTACCTATTAGCTTCAATTTTATGATTAAGAATTAGAATCGTATCTATGTAGGCATTCCTAAACCATAATGTGACAGAGAAAGTTGTTTCATGATCAAGGATTCAATAGAAATATAATGCTACATAGGTGCTGCTTATGTATGTACTCGTTCTTACCTATCTTTTTAAAACAAATTGTTTAATATTTTCTTGGGATTACTCACACTGAAATGAGAGTTACACTGGATAATTAAAGTGTTGATGTAACTAAGGTATTGGTAACATAATAGGTACTGTTATGCCGTGAAATTAACGCATTGCTCAGCAAAAGTTCCAGAACCGAAGCACGTACCGAGACCTAGCGAATTCTAGAAAGAGTCAACTAGGTACTTATGGCAGAAGTACTCTCTTTTATTATTAGTCGAAAAGTTGATAAGGGAATTTGTTCCTTCCTACTTTAAAAATAGAGTCGAAATTCGCATGAAGTCGCGAGTGTCTCAATGAATAATAATCGTGATTTATTGCCCCGCGATGCGACTGTATTGTTCTAGAATGGCCTGACCAGTCAGGAAAATTCTAGATACGGACGTTTCC
This sequence comes from Mythimna pallens, assembly GCA_961205895.1. Taxonomy (NCBI): domain Eukaryota; kingdom Metazoa; phylum Arthropoda; class Insecta; order Lepidoptera; family Noctuidae; genus Mythimna; species Mythimna pallens. The sequence continues at coordinate 11,592,970 of OY540830.1, forward strand.
GTATCTAGAATTTTCCTGGCTCTGCGTATAAATCGAGCCCCCGACCGGAAGTGAGTCAGTTTTGATTCCGACTGCGACAAGAGCGAACTACCTAAGTGTGTGAAAATAACTTTTTACAAAAAAAAAAAAATACAACCGACTTCAACGTAAAAAAACACTGAAAAGTACAAAATAACTTTAATTTCGGAAGTCGGTGTTAAATAACGAAGAGACAAAACTATTAATGAAACACCGACTTCCGAAATTCGGTGCCTAACTTCAGGCTTCATCATCAGATCAATTCGATATATTCCCCCTCTTCTTTCAGTCAGTCATCGACTACACGTATAAATAAAGCAATTTAACTTGTTACGACAGTTCTACTGTGGTCCTTAGAGAATTTCTGTTCCATATCTTCGAAGTTCATGATCAGATCATAACAATATTTCTATGGGATTAAGCTTTCAATCAAAAAAAAAAAATTTTCAAAATCGGTCCACAATTGACCGAGAAATCGGTGAACATACATAAAAAAACATACATTCAGCCGAACATAGAACCTCCTCCTTTTTGAAGTCGGTTAAAAAGAACCATAATCGCTATCATAATGCATAAAAGTACATTAATAGCGTTACTGTGGTTACTGCATCACCGTTTGGTGATATTGGCTAAAAGCTCGACGACCACTTGTCGAAGCTGTCGTTGCGCGGTTGGGTCAAGGGCCGCCTGATACAGAAGGTAGTACTCCTCGATACGGCTCGTATTGAGAGGAGGATCCTACCTCTGGAGCCCTAACCACCGGTAGCTTGGACCCTGCTCCCGACACCGGTAGATTATCATCTATTTTCATATTTTTAAATGTTTTTTTTATTATTATTGTTTAAGAAATATTTAAAAATATATATATAATGTGTAAAGGATAAATAAAGAAATAATATTAAAGCACCTCGGGATATTTTGTGTTCATGTCACGTCGTGCTTGCGACCGTTTTTGGAGGCTCTTTATTGAATGTGGAAGTCACCCCTGCCTCTTTATCGATGGAAATTAATAACAGTGTTCAGACAGGGGCCATTATCTATATATATAAAAGGGGAAACTGACTGACTGACATATCAACGCACAGCCGGAACTACTGGGAGTAGAAGGGTGAAATCTTGCACGAGGTTTCCTTTTATGACGTAGGCAAGCACTAAGAGAGGATTTTCCGAAATTCACCCCCTAAGAGGAAGAAACGGGAGTCCAAATTTAGTATGGAGAAACCTGCTTCCGCGCGGGCAAAGCCGCTAGAGAGCTAGTCTTTATATATAAAAGGAGAAACTGACTGACTGACATATCAATGCACAGCCGAAACTACTGGGACTAGGAGCGTGAAATTTTACACAAAACTTCCTTTCATAATGTAGGTGAGCACTAAGAGAAGATTTCCCAAAATTCACCCCCCAAGGTGATGAAACGGGGGTTCAAAGTTTGTATAGAGAAACTTGCATTGACGCGGGCGAAGCCGCTGGCAGAAGCTAGTCTTAACATAATTCCTGGTAACCAGTCCTCTTAAGGCTCCAAAAACCCAATATCTTTGGTTTCCATATGCCGCAATATTTTCCCACCAACCGGGGGTTGACCTTGGATCCACTATAGCATAGCACGTACCACGGGGATAATCACCGGTTGGTATCACATTCAATTAAAAGCTTCTAAAAGGGCCTCTGCGAGTTAGTTTCGACTCCTTGTAAGCTTTCCAAAGGTTCAGGACCTCAGTATCCTGAGATAAATAAATGTATAAAAATAATAACATAATAATAATATTTATTTGCAAAAAGTACCTACAGAATTTTATGTAGCGTTGCCAGGCTTCCGGATAAAGCCGGACACAGTCAGGCTTTTTGGTTACGTGTCCGGCTAAATTAGACGATGTCCGGCCTGTCCGGTTTTAGTTACGCTTTTTAGTTTGGCAATTTGACTATTTTTTTACATTTCTTCATTCCTTCCCTTACTTTTTACACACCCTTTATCGAAAGCCAACGCCAAGCACTGTAACCACAATTGCAAATTGCAAAAGTAGTTACAGTTGCAGCTAACTAGAATTGCAATTAATATAGGTAGTGAATGATTAGTAACTAAAGAAGACCAGTTCATTCAATTTTATGTTTGTTTCATTAGAATTTATGATATTGATTTTATGGTATAGGTACTAGCCCAAAAGTTGGCCTGTCGCATTTAATCAGAATAAAAATTTCAACACCTGATTGCAGCATCCTCTACCGGGTCCAATTGTATTTTTAAACCATGCATAGTACGTGACAAAATTTCATCCAAATCGGCGTTGCCGCTAAAGACACAAACACACGTACAGAAGAAAGTAAAAAAAAAAAAATATGATATGATAAAAAAATTACTATAGAGAAAACTTATTATCGTGTTAGACTGAGACTAAAAAGTAAAGTGCGTCCGGACTTTTTACCCATATGTCCGACTAAAATGATGTTTTTAGACCTGGCAAATACTAATTACAGGTGACAATTGGCGGTAATTTTGGGTACAGTTGTACCCAAAATTAAGTGTAACCCAAGAATATTGTACCTAATGACAATCAATCACAGATTATATTTTACTTACGTATTTTAACGGAAGACATTATAACCCGGCAAAGCTGCCCTACTGCCACAACGTATGAAGGGAATAGCACAAACTAGAGGGGAATAGGAAACATTTTAGATTTGGTAGTGTAATGAAAAACGTTCCAGTTGCTAACCGCCTCTGGTTCTTTTAGGTTTTTAACATGGACACTAGTAGTATAAGTAAGAACTAAACAGTTTATTTAATTAAAAGCCTTATAAATTAAGAAGATGGATAGTTTAAATAAGTTCATACCTTTCGAATACCGTAATTAGAGCCACAATAGAAAGACAATGAGAGAGCGAACGCCGGCGTTCGGTTAGGGTATAGTGAATTAAGAATAACAGTTGGTACCTATTTATGTTGATTCGACCTGCGCGGCGGCTTGAACATAAAATAAGTTTCGTAAGCAATTGCTTTATTTTTTACTATTAACACAAAGCAAAATAAAAAATATGTGTTTATTAAAATGTATTCAAGTTTATCATGTCAAACTTTGCGCACTGGTTAAAAACTTTTCCTATATTGTACTTTTATTTCAAAGTGTACCCTAAAACAATTTTTTAAACTTCTGTCTAATGCTATCGCGAACAGAGTCTAAACGGATGAACTTAATGATAAACATTGCAATAATACGCTTTTATGCTATAATTTTGCAGTTTCATCACGTGAGCAAGTTCAACAAGTAGGATCATTTTTTAGAGGGTGGAGCCGCTGGAAGAAGCTAGTCTAACTCAATGACGTTAGTTTATATATAATATAATCATTAGTCTAACACAGTTTCAAAATATCAAGATGTAGGTAGCAGTCGCACTATAATAACGTAACAATTTGTCAACACATCAAAAACGATATTTCTTTAAAGCAGCCAATGATGAAAGAAAGGAAAGAGTAGACAGCAGCAGCGCCCTCAAATCTTGCGATTATTTACTTTCCGCACAGACTCTAGTCCAACCGGTTCACACATAATTCAGTGGATTTGTTTCTATGGCCAATCCATAGACTAGTCATACGCTAATGACATCGACATGTCATCGTCATGACATAAGATCTGTCTTTATTTGTACAAGTTTTCGATTACATTCCAATTTCTTTTATAAATCTAATAACTTTTTGTAAATATTAAACCTCCTAAGTACAAGAATACGGCAGATAGGGTTATTTACTAACAGGCTGATTATAAATTGGCTTAACTACGTCTTTACGCAATTATAGTCAAACGAAATAAAAATAATGAGTAATGCAGAAATTAAAAGTGATATAAGTGAAGTTAACGAATTAAATGGAAGCGTAAATCAAGATAGGGCACGCGTAGGATGGGTGAAATTCGACGATGAATCGCCAAAAACAACAGAAAATGAATTATTACCAAGTGCATTATCCCCCACGGGAGCGAGTACATCTGCGCCAACTGAATCTGCCGCTGTTCTAAAAACTGAAACAGTACATATAAATTTGGAAAGAGGTGACAAAAATGTTGAACCCGTGACTTTAGGGACACTATCAAAAAATGTTGAGTTTGTCAATGTTCGTCAAGGTTTTTGTAAGTATAGTGTGAATTGTAGACAAGAACCTATAAAATTCTTTGATTTTAATGCTAATCTTACCAATTATAATCTTTATAGCCAATGGTGACATTATTGTCACACTGCTGCCTGTAAATACAAGATGGCCTTGGGTGACAGCGGCACACTTTAGACCAGAACTTGTACCTGAGGAGTTAATGGCACAAGGTTTAACTGTAAGTTGTTCATTTTATGTGATTTGATTGATTGTAACAGTTTGTGTTCTGGCATGATTAAAATGTTTGTTTAATTTCAGCTCACAGTTGAGGAGTATGTTCATGCAATGGAATTGCTTATTAATGATGCTCGTTTTACATTGTACAACATATGCTACAAGCGTGTGCTTGTTTGTTGGATAACGCTTGCTTTCCTTGTGCTGTTAGCACTTTTGTTTTCGGGCCTGACTGGCCTTATGTTATTTTCACTGGGTGTATTATGGCTGATTCTTAATGCAGCTGCAATATTTTTATGCATGTGGATAAAATTGAGATTATCAAAAGGATTGGAACAATGTCTGGCAAGAGTTAACAAACTGCTCAGTAAACATAAATTGATTCTAGCTCTTGATGATAGAGGAAAAATTTCATGTCACAAAGTAAACCTTTGCTTTATATACTTTGATGCTGGACCTTGTATTGCACACATACAACAATTCATTGAAAGTGAAGAAGGTAAAACAATAATGCAGGGCTGGGAACAGAGGCTTGATGTGCCTACTAATGATATTGTGATTCAAGGAACCCAATCAACCAGACTGTCCAGGAAACAGGTATGTATGTTTTATTGGGATAGTAAATAAACAGTTTCATACAAGTATGAACCATCTGTATATTTATATCTTGTGAAAAGTTTAGTTCGCAATTACTGCAGCATTCAGCATTTATAACATTAAAAATATTGGTGGTATACAATATAGTAATTAGAACTTATTGTAAACTGGGTATTTGTCTCGGTTTTATATGAAGTTAATTTAAATGCCATACCTGAGCATTCTAATGCTACAAATTTACACCCAATATCCAACACAACTAACAGCACTAATTGAACTTTGAGTAAAACCAACAGCCACAAACAACTTTATTATTGGGATTTTGTTTGCATGTTGTATTATTGCTTATTACTATGCTGTAAACAAAATTTTTGCTTTATACTTAAATACCAAATAATTTCCTTATTCAATAACTATGGTATCAGTAATAGCTACCTATTTAATGGAGGTCACCCTTGCAGACTTTTTGCAGCAATTAAGTAGCAATATAGTTGTGATGAAGTATTATGTCTTAAACCGTTGCTTACATAATCACTGTTCTGCCTTACTACTATCGCAATATAGATATATCAATACAGTTGTAATTTAGTGATTATTTTTTAATGTCTGTTGATGCTGTTGTTTGCATCAATGGAGTTACGAGTTATCAGGAAAGTTTTGAGTTTGCTTTTATATCTTTGGGCATTGCAAATGCGACAACCTGCTAAAAGTGGTGATGCACCAGTGCCTTAACGAAATGCGCTTCTGAATTGGTGCAAAAAGTTCTTGTGAGTGACCTACCTGACTCAAATTAATTTTATTTTAAAAACTGATAACAATGAATAAGACACCCTTTTACACAATATGTTGGTGTTTTAGTTTTAAAAGGATGAGGGTTGATAATAGGTATTTTTTGCCCATCACACACTCAAAAAATAAAAGTTTCTGTTTCAGACTATTTTAATATCCGTTTGTATTGTTAAAGATATATTTTTTTTATGATAAATAATGAAGTAAGTCAAAACAATTATTGCCCAAACAGACCCTGGCGTATCGTCGCTTGCACTGCGAACATGAATGTGTATGTTTTTCCATATAAAATAGCCATGCACAGTGAACCAAAATAAATTTGTTCTCGCATAAAAGCTTATTAAGAGTAGCATCTTTGAGACTCAAAATGAATATGGTTCATGGATCGCTTGCTTCAGAAATAATAAAATAAATATGTATAGGCGAAACTCCGTTTTGGGCGATAATTGCTTTGGCTTACTATATTATTTATTAAGTAAATGCCACTGAATAAAAAAATATGTGTCTTTAACTATACAAACACATTAAAAAATTGTGGGAAACAGACACTTTATTTTTGGGCGTAAAATGCCTCTTATCAACCCTTCTTCTTTACTTTATTTTCTCCCTATGCATTTTCACTAAGAAACCAACATGTTCATTCGATAAATACACAATACACACATGCATCATGAAAATCTCGCAATGTATTTTTTATTTAATTTGTGAGCACACTACATGAATTCAAGACATTATGGACAGATTAAGCATTATTTGCACTGTGTAGACTACAAATATACTCAATTGTAAATATTCGTCTAGACATAAAGATTTATTTCATTATTGGCACTGTTATTCGTATGTCTTGAAACTTAGTTAGTTTCAAATGAAAATTAAATTTAGATGTGGCAATTTATTCTTATTTTGATATGATAGTGTGGCCAGTAACAAAAGTCAATCAATACGATTTCTTCAACATAGGTCGTATATCATTTAATTATTATCTCATTAGGCTTATCAATGTTTTATGTAGTAGACAGAAATTAGTGTTATTTTAGATTCATGTCTATTTTATTAGAATAAAAATAGCAATAAACGTCTCATCTTTAATTATTTAAATAAAAAAGTTTAGTGTTAATTGACTTTTGTTACTTACTACGGGCATAAGGTTGTATTTAATTAAAATATTGTTTTTTTTGCATGCATTTGAACTATTGATTGGAGGAGGGAAGATAATTTTTGCTTTGCTCTGCTACTTCCAAAGTCCTGTACCATTAAAATTTCTCCATAAGTTCAAAAGTGAAGGATCTAAACATGTACTTAATCCCTATCTTAATAAAAAAAAACACATTTTTTTTACATTCCATTAGATGTAATGCCAATTTTTTTTAAATAAGGTAAAACTGTGGTAAGTACTAATAGTTTTAAATACTTACTTTAACTGTGTGAACTGATAGTGTAAAATGATTTTTCATCAATGGTAATCAAAAGCATAACGTCATTTTCGCAGAGAACAAAACAGGATCCACAAAAATTAGTATTTTATCTTATTACATAAAAATGATTATTTTTTACCCGACTACGGCAAAGCAAAAGGAGGGTTATTTATACTTTATCGTAAAATTCTAGACTATAAAAATCCATTTTTTTTTTAAAACAAGGCCCTTCGTTGTCCTGTGGTGGCAGGGAGCGTGAACACCGTGTGTGAGGTGTATGTATGTGTGAACAGAAATTTAGGAAATTCTTATTTTGAAACCGATATTTTCGGACACTCCTGTTACAAGAATAGGCTACCTATATTAACCTTCCGAATACCAAACTGGGAAAGGGCAATGTAATATAAATGACGTTGTAACGTTATCCGATTGTGGCGAAGCCTTAAAAGACGATTAAGTTTTTCATTTTACCTTTTTGTATTCAAATATATTTTCAACCCTGACTGTAAAAACTCGCGCCTACCTCACCGCTTTTAAGCATACACCGTATTTCGTATTAGTGCAGTAAAGGGCGCCGGCCGAACTCCACCTATTCAATTGATTATATCTATCATAACTGGCTGGTTGCCGGGCTCGGCCTATTGGTCTCCGGTCAACAGATACGAAAATATAGCGATAATTTTTCACTAATCATTTGTTACCTACAGCGTCTTGGGTCCATAGTGGGCTCGCATTCGGCTCGGGTGTCTGTTTCGCCTCGACTGTAATGACTAAGTTTGCTCACTTTTACACTCAAAATAATTATAGTATTTTGCCAACTGTTATCATTATTAGCATTAATCGTTTACGGCTTCTAACTTATGTACGAGAGAGCGGTAAAAATGGATATTAAATCAACATTTTATTCAGTTTAGAGTGAGCGAGTACTACATACAATATACCTGAAATCAATAGAGAATGGTAAACAGACAAAATGTGAAAATCGATTCAATGTCCGTTACGGTGTGAAATTTATGGTTTAATTAATAAATGTAAATAAAAGCAATCTTGTTAAAATCCAAGAGTAGTCGGGTGCTAAGTGTGTTGTTAATGAAGTGCAGTTTTGCACTGGTGTTCTTTCAATCTGTATACATAATTGATTGCATTGCACTGTGAAAGTGTGCTACTTGCGCAATACTGTATGTGCATGTTGTATATTCCTATAATTCCTGAAAGTTTGACTTTGGATCCTTCTCTTTTTAAAAGCTTAATTTGTAGTTTATAGGTATCTTAGTTTTAACACATAACCAGGTCGGTAGAAACTTTTGTAGTTTTTGTGGGTAAGCAAGGCAAACGAATGTGCAGGGTATGGCAGAGCAAGTGTACCTCCGGTACCTGCAGCGGTGGGGGAAAGACTTCCTGCGCCGCCGGCTCGACTGGACTCTTGACGAGGAAGGTGGCAACCCCGCTGCCCCACGACATTTAACACAGGCGCTCTGCCCTTGTCAATATGTTGAGGAAGTATTGCGGAACAAAGAGCCCAGAGATACACGCGCTTGTTGTCCGCTCTGCAACGATTGGCTCAGGCGTCGCGGTCTTGATTGACTAAATGTCTTCACTCTTGGCAAGTCTTCAGATTTGTTATTGTATTGTATTATTCATACTTACCTTTTATAATCTTATATTTGATTCTCATCTTTCACAGGAAAGGGGGGTTCTTCTATATTTTCGGTATGCAGGACGCTGGGGATCGCAGGCTGTTAAAAATAGACTTAACCTGAGCAGCCTCGTGCCTGGACGGCATGGTGAGAAATATGTTTGTCCTTGTCAGTTCATAGAAGAGCACCTAAAAGTAAAACCTCCCGCGGGCATTGCTAAATATTTTACACTTCCTAACCAGAATGTTCAAGTTTATTAATGAATTTTAACGGGAAAAAAAAATCGTTTTAATGAAATGTATTCGTCCATAGTATACTTACATAATATGTAATCTTTCCGTCCTTATAGTAAAATAACATATCATTATAATTAGCAATAACTAAAAATGTACTTAAAATAGGTATATTTTTAATTTTAGTTTATAAGATTAATGTAAATGTATGTATATGCATGGTACAGGTTAAGGGAGAATCATATTTAGCTCTCGTCGTTTTTTCTAATTAATGTTTCATTCAGTAGGTATGTTTAAAAAAAAACTATCAGAATTGTTTCGGAACGCCAAATCTAAGATAATATACCTACCTAATTGTCAAAAAATATTGCTCACTGTACGTAAGTATTACATTATTATTTTATCTTAAAAAAAAAAGAAAAACGATTTTATTTGTGAGACATGCACGCATTTGGATTCATGCATTTTTTTATTTTCTATTTTTTTTTATCTTTAATAAACAAATACGAAAGAATTTAAAAAAAATCTTCATCAACAAAGAAATTATAAAGCTTCAAAGTTGCTAACAAGAAATAAGTACGACGTGGTCTTTGACGTCAAAGTTCATCACGACCGCACGCGCAAAACGGCATTTTAACGAAAGAGACAGAAATATTTATTTAAAATTGTTGTCTCGTTTGCTTTTATATCAATTTTTTTTTTTTTTTTTCACTGTTAATATTTTATTTTTGTATATTTATTTATTGATAAACTGTTTCGAAAACAAATATTTTTAGGTACAATTAATGTATTATTTTATCAGGCTTTAATTTTTTAAAGTAAACCTAAGTAAGTTAGTTGAGAATAACTGCTGAAGAAAACATTAGCGGCGAGAACTAGTTTTTTTTTACAAATTTCTCCCTTATCACTCTGCCCTCAATGTACTTACTTGAAATCGAATGACATTTCCCCAAAAAACAAAAGCGTCAATACGATTATAATTAGTCGTTTTCAAGTGCGCTCGACACCGAGTTAGTGTCGTTGCACATGGGCCACACGACATAGCCACAAACGCCGCCACGAGAAGCTAGAAGCGTCAACCACTTGTGGCCGGCGGTGGCTGCTACTTATTTTTAACCCATACGCGAAGATCTTAATGGACTCTGACAAAGAAGGTTTAAATGCGAAAGTGACGTGTGACGGCGTTTAGTGGCCAGTTCGGCCCACAAGAAGCGAGCAGCGGCGATTTGTAGAGTGTGGCGGCCACTGGCGTCAATCGTGTGTGGCGAATCCATATAAAAGGTATGAAACTTACAGGAAATACCCCGGTGGCGGCGTTTTGTGGCTATGGCCTGTGGCCCGTGTATGGCGACCCTTAATGCTTTCGTTATTTCAAAAAACGTCATTCATTAAATTTCGGTTTGATAAAACCTTACTCAAGATTTTAGTAATATGGGGCCTTATTTATAAAAAAAAATAACCGGTTGATTAGTTAAATTAACCATAGACTATAATCGGTTCATAATTCAATTTTTTCTATGGAGAATTACAATTCATCTTCTACTAATCAGTATTTAAACAAAGCATAAATGGTTTTCTAAATAAGCGAGTTTTATAAATAAGGCCGTTAGTATCGTCGCCATCTCTCATTTCTGTCAACGCAGCTAATTAAAAGTAGAGAAATGATAAGCATATTATGGCACACGTTTTATTTTTTCTAAAAATATGCAATCTCAAATTAAGAAATCCTCAAGGACCTGATCTATTTATGATATTATGTAGTTATAATGTTTTTTCATCGAGAATTCATGTCGAGTGGCCATACATTTAAGCTTTTACTGTTGTACAGATCTAAGTAATTTTATTGCAAGTGTATTTTAGTTGCGTAAAAATGATTAAAATCAATTTCTTTGTTGTTCGTTCATGTTGTTAGTAATTAAGGATATTTATTATTCTATTACTTCGTTACGTATTATTATTCTTTACACAGATTTTGTATTGTATGCAGCAGCAGTACCTACTTATATTTTTTTAGTCCTATTGATAATAAATAACTGTTGATCAGCTTATTGTAAATTTTTTAATATATATATGATCAGTCTGTAATTAACGAATAATTGCTATTTTAAGAAAACGTTATCTGGAAACAATGGAGTCACAATTGCACAGACTAGTCATATACAATTACGAAATTGCACACATAGTATCAGTGTGCTGTACCTTATGATTCATAATAAAACCAAAGCTCAGTGTGGAATTGTTTCAAACTATTTATTTTCACATGATTATTTTATTAAAAGTACGCAATTATTAATCATTTTTAAATAATGTAGCGTTAATTAAGAGTATCATATAATAAAATGTAGTAAAGGTTAATGTTATATAAAGCAGTATACATAGGTACAACCAGTTTCTGGAACAGATAAGATTGAATAATTGATGTGACAAATTGTATAGCTCCCGTTAATTGCATAAAATATCAACAACAAATCGTATCCGACCGCAGCGGTTGACTTTGTTCCGGAAACAGGGATTTACTATTTTCATACGCGTACTGTACCTTACATTCCTATTTAATATTGTTTCTAAAAATAAGTACATAAGAATCATAAAAAAAAATTAAGTACCACCCACATTTACTGAAATTATTGATGTAGCCTGGTAACACAGGTTAGGACAACACTCGCCGCAGTAAATCCGACCACATACAGTTTTACTATACGAAATATCAGAAAGTTATATTAGTGTGTGTCATCAGTCATGAAAACATTCTGCGTGCAGATAAGCACTACAGTATTTTACAGTAACGTCGGTGGTATAGTAATAAAATAAGGCTGATATCTCGTTTTGCCTTGCGTTTCCTCTTTATAGTCATGTTCTTCAAATCTTAATACGTATACATTTCTAAAAGCTATTCAATGCTTTCTAATGAGTTAAAATGTATTTCTACATAATTATCGCATGCTTTACTCTGACAGTCTGTTTTCGTGCAGTTTTATATGCACATAGTTTAGTTATTGTATGGCAAAAATAAATCCTGTGATCTGCACGCCTTTCAGATTTTCAAGTCGGGTATCAAATGCTTCATATCAGGGATGTTATGGATCTGAAACTTCGGATCTCGATACGGATATAGGAATAATATTATACCGGTTTCGGATACGGTTACGGACATAAAATTATTTCGGATTATCCGCTAGTTGTAGACAGTTCCGATTACGGATATTAGATTTCAAGATTATAAAAGTAAAATACAAATAGCAAGATTTGACTGTTATTTCAAGTCTAGATGATCATTTGTTTGGCTGGGCAAAACTAACAAAAAAACTGCCGAGACTCCGCTTTTATCCCAAACTTTTATATCGGTTACAGTTACTTTTTAATTTCGGATATAATTCGATAGTGTCGGATACGGTTGCGGAGTTCCATAACATCCTTAATTTACATTAAAAAAAGTGTATACGTATTAAAATTGAGGAAATAAGACTATAAATAAAGTCCTTCTCATTATAGAATCTGGTAATTACATACAATGTATGTTCAATTAAAATAGAAAAGTATTCGTAACGTTGTGATTAATGTAAACTTATTCCGTCCTGAATATTAAACGTAAGTATAGGTACTTAGTTGTAAAAATCAGTATACCTTTACTTACATAGGTACATATATTACTTTTATGTAACTAAGTTGAACAATATAATATATACATATTTTTTTAATAGTGTTTTATTCATCGAATCTACCCCACCCCTCAAATAGCATATACTTAGATCTAGATTTCTTGAAAGGGAATCTCATCTCTCTTCATATACATATTATGACGACTTCCCTTGATTGTCAGTTTTTAAGGAGCTAGGCACTAGAATGTTGCATAAGTGTTGGTAAGGTATTAATTCTCATGACTACTGCTAAGTAAGCCGTAAACTTCGATCAGACAACTCAGTACGGATACCGCTGACAACGTGTGCATCTGGATTGAGGGCCCATTTTATAAATACTTATGAAACCAAACAAGATTTATAGGGAATTTAGATAAAAAATTGTAAAACTTAATGCCATGACACCCACACAGTTTTTAAATGTAAATTAAAACTTATGATTAAAATAATGTGGGCCCTCAATCCAGACGCTTGCATAAAGAGGCAGTCTGAATCTCGGAAAGTACGATGTCTGGGTTAATAGTTATTATTATGGAATTTAGTTTTTTTTTTCGGTGGGAAAATCATCTTATGACATCCCCCGCCCTTGGGCGGGGCGGGAGATAGTGTCAGACTTTTACTGACTAAAAATCCACTCCTGTTCCTTCGTTGCCTTCGTCCCAGGGGCCCGGGATTCGTTTTCACACTACCCATGACCCCAGTAGGCTTCGACCCCGCTGGGCCCCTACGATTTGCTGACATCTCCCCGAGACGCGCGTGGAACAATACGCGCCGTCGACGACTTGGGTTTTAGTTAAAAATTTCTTAAATATTTTAAGATTTTCTCACATCTGTAGAATATCAGATTACCTACTGATTTGTGGTGGTTTACTTCGGGCCCTCAATTCATTAATATATTTTATAAAGAATCTGCAAAAACTGAATTTATCTGACGAAATACATACATACGACTTTAATAAATTTTAATTAGATAAAAAGACAATGAATTAGTAAAAAAGAAATAATGACCCAAAAGTACATGAGAGTTGAATTTGACTGAAACGTCCGAACTGAGGGCCCAAGATTTTCGGCTTTAATGACTAGACTAAAACTAAACCTCATAGATATAATTATATTATAAATATATAATATTCACACAACGCCGTCCAGTCCCAAGCAGAGCTTGTGTTGTGAGTACTAGACAACTAATAAGCATACTTAAATATTTCTAATCTAAATACATACATATTATAAATAAAGCAAATTAAAACAAGATTTTTTTAACTAAATTTTAACGTATCGTCCGTTATTCTAAATGCTGTACTAGTTTGGAGGTATGCGGAACAGAGAGTAAAGTCCCGCAAACCTCCGTTGAAAAGGGAGGATCCTCTGGCCAGTCGGGTGTATGTCTGGCGGGCTACTGCCCGATATATGATTTCGAGATGTCGTTTAAATTCTAACCGCGCGGAAAACTTTGATTGCGCGATGCAGGATTGTTCTTACGTGACGCCTTAGATATCGCTACACTAGTATACTTGAGAGAATTGATTTTCGATTTTGTATATGAGAAAATTTCGTAGGTTGACCATAATGTTCATCGTATAAAGACATTTCACGTAGAAATTATATAAGCAGATAAAATAGTAGATTATGCGACTAGGGGATAAAGCAGCGTCGCGGGTGGCATGTTGAATTCCGAACGAAACGAAGGTTGCTAATTTTAATCCTGAACGTCAGTGAGGGATTTACATAATTAACTCTCCCTCGCATAAAATATTGTCTATTTAATCCATGGCCTCAAGTCTGCTATTACAATAGTGCCAGAATGGTCTATCATTGACTTTTTGACCATTCATAATTTTTATATCTATAATTATTTTATCATAGATTTTGACAAGTTTTGAAATCTACTAATATAATGGCGTCGTTATGACTTTCCAATGGTCAACCACTGACACTCCATTGAAAGAAATGGCATAGAATGGTAATCTCGTACATAATAACAAATAAATGCCTGACGTACTTATGCGGTAGGGTAATCTGTTACAATTTTAACAGTTCCTTTGATTAGTGTCCTACCATTAGAACGTCGTTGTGCAGGCACTGATTTTAATTTGTTACGAGACAGCTCGATATTGTCATTCTACCACAATTTTATTACGAGACCTATGACTGACCATTATGACTAGCAGACTACGAACTTTTAGCAAAATGACAATGGGATCGTGATGGAATGACGACTTTATAACTCAGACTTGGGCTCCTGTGCCTGGGACGTCATCAAACTTCGGATTACGGTTACTCTAGATGAAAAAAAAGAATGACGAGTAGGTACAACAGTTCAACTAGTAGGTATAGTCGATTTATAAAATTATTATAATGTTGAATACTTAGTTCATTTCTGAAATAAAATTAGTCCTAATTTCTTTCATTGCATATGTTTGACTGTTGGTGCAGTAAATTGAAATGTAGCTATTAATCATCATCATTTCAGCCGAAAGACGTCCACTGTTGGACATAGGCTGCCCCAAGTGTTGCCATAACAAACGGTCCTGTGCATCTCGCATCCATCGCATTCCCGTGACTCTCACTAGGTCATCGCTTCACCTTGTGGGTAATAAGATTGTTTTGAAGGCGTCATGGTACGGAAAGCATAAGTAAGATTAAAACAGTACTGCTCTAAGAGCTTTTGGTCTCCCTACACACCGCCAGGTAAACGTAATCGTCTACAACTTCGAGTGTAGTCTCCAATCTTGATTGGAGTGGGTGCTAAGTTCACGGTTATTATGGTAAATAACCGTGTACTTAGCACCCACTCCGATGTATCTTTGGTTTTGTCCACGTTTATTTTAAGACCCACTCTTTTGGAAGCTATACCAAGGTCATCAACCATTGTACTCAGCTCCTCCGTAGTCTCAGCCACGACTACTATGTCGTCGGCAAACCGAAGTAGGGATGTACTCGCCATTGACATTAATGCCTAGCCCTCTCCACCGTCCAGAACCTTGAAGAATCTGCCATTCCACCGTAAACAGTTTCGGAGAAATGACGTTTACCTGCCCCACACCCCGCTGCAGAAGGATAGGTTTCGAGGTCTGGTCCTGCAGTCTGACTGACATAGTGGCGTTTTCGTACAAAAACTTAAACACCTCGATGTACCAATAGTCAATCTGGCATCGGTGGAGAGACTTCAGGACCAGACCTCGAAAAGGTCTGGTCCTGAAGTCGGATTGACATTGTGATTTTCTCGTATAAACACTTCAGCAATTCGATGTAAGTACCGATAGATAGTCATGTCAATAAAAAATCAGATATTTGGTTAAGTAGGTTAGTAAATAAAATAACTGCCTAGATACGATATATTTATTTGACAAATAACAAGAAAAAAAATTAACCTACAAAATCCTTTACAACAAAATTAAGAAAAAAACAATATTTTACCTACACAATAGGGAATATGCTTGAAAAAAAAAATTGTTATCTAAGCAGTTTATCAATAAATACGAGTATACCTGCGTAAATAAAAATAAAACAGAAAATACTAAACTACTAAATCCTGGTGAAAACAATATCAAAATTGGTAGAAAATCAAACGAGATACAACAATTTTGAACAACATATTGTCTTTCTCGCCAAGGCGCCGTTTTCTATGTCGGCCGTAAGGGTGTCATGGCTTTTGACGTCAAACACCATTTCTCTTTGTTATTAGCAGCTTTGAAGCTTGAAGTTATAAAAACTTCGTTTTTGACGAAGATATTTTAATTATATTTTCATATTTGTTTACCAGAGCTAAAAAGTAGTATTTAATTTAGAAAAAAAATAAAAAATACATGCATATTCCCTATATAAAAACAGTAGTTACCGAAATGACAAAATCCCTTTTACTAGGTATCGAATGATAATAGCAGGCGTAGCGGGAGGGATGGGGTAGAGTTCCATAAAAGTGAAGTCCGATGTCTCTCATTTCTGTTAATGGCATAATTATGTAAGCGATAAGTTATTATTCTAACATGCACGATCGCATGGTAGCTAAGCTTTAGCATTAGATTTAAATTGATTCTTATCTACCTGAGAGGGCTACTTGGCTAAAATACTTAGGCCTCCCTTACAATAGGCGTGCGCGTTTCTCGAACGTATCAGCGATGCAAGCGCCGCGGTGCGTTGGTTTCGCGTCGCTCACACGATCGAGGAACGCGCACGCCCAATGTGGGGGAGGCCTTAATTGTTAGGTACTATAGTTGACATGCCAAGCTGTAATATTTGATATAAGAGTTGATAAGAGGTATATTTCCTCTGAAGCTCGTTTGACAAACATTTGGCGCAGTGACTCAATAAATGACTGCTACGCTACGCAAGCTGCGATTCTCGCTCGTCATTCGTATGTAGATATGTAAGTAGGTATGTGTGTGAATATACCTACAGTATCCACAGGAATTTAATCCTACTGAGACGTTTGATAAAGCAGCGATGAGAAAATGATTAAGAGTTTTCTATAGTGCTTTGAGCAAGCCATGCTCATGATTATAATTAGGTATTATTATTGTTGCGAATAATTGGATATGAAAAACTAAAGTAAGTAGCTATAATTGATGAAAAGAGTGAATCTCTATCTCATGGTTTCTAAATTGGGAGTTAGGAAAGTGTCTAACTCATTAGTCATTACTTACATGCTAAAGTTTTCAGGCTGAAGTAAAGTTTAACAAATACTGCTTACACAACTTCCAAATTCAGAAACCGTAGTAGGTACGTTTAGGGTTGCCAGGACTTCAAACCAAAAAGCCGGACAGACCAGCCAATTTAGCCGGACCTTTCGAGTAAAATGGGCGGCAATTTTTTCTAAAGTCAAACTCAACTTTTTTTATTATTGACCATAATATACCTAAATATATCTTTTTAATTCTAATGAAACAACAATAAAATTGGCTGCTATAATTGCTAGTCCGCTCCGCTTACGCTAGCGATACAAGATAAAGTAAAAGACATGACAAATTAAAAAAAAAAATGTCTTATTTAAAAAGTCTAACAAAAGCCGGACAGGCCTGGCTCCGCATAATTTGGCCGGACAAGCAATTAAAAAGCCTGACACTGTTCGGCTTTATCCGGACGACTGGCAACGCTAGCCGTATGTTGATAATTTTTTTAGGGAATTAATATAGTTAATTTCCCGCTCGGGTCGGTTGATGTTGATGGTGGCTCTACAGATTTTAGTAGCTGCACAAGCACCTCAGCTAATATAGTAAGTTTTACAATACTATAATATGTAGATAATATTCCATACGAGGTTCTAATTATTTAATTTTATTGTCAAAAATAAAGTTTGCTACGTGAATTGCTAGAAGTATTATATTATCTAATAAACGCACATCCTGGAAATAGTGTTTAGAATAATTGTTCTAGTAACCAATTACTGAATCGGTTTCACTATTTTTTTGAATATCTACTTAGGATTTTTTTTTCTTAAAATAACCAAGAATTATTTTAGGATAATAGAAATTATATATTTTATAAATCTTAATTACGTCACTAGCGTGTGTGTGCGTGCATATATTCGATATCCGTGATATTATACCAATACCGAATAACACTGTAGTGCGTCGATTTCAATAATATTTGTCTACAATTAGGATGACTAGATTCTTTGAAAAATACTACATATGAGCATTTAAGTGACATTTCAGTGCTTGTATTAGATGTGCATTATTCCAATTATAGATATTCGTTGCAATAGCAGCAGGCTTTAAGAAATTGGAATGTTGTTGTAGGTACTTAGACAAATTGATAGGTAGACCGGTACCTTGATTAAGATTCTTCTAGATCCTTTGAGCAGACATGTTACAAAAAGAGAAATTTTATTTCAATGAATAATTAAATAGACTGATTTTTGACAACACACTTACTCGAAAATCCACTCCTGCCACTACACTACGGTTTTTAGGCACTCAAAGTAGTGTGTTTTGTAAGGCACGCAATGTAAAAGTACCCCCGACACAACTGGCTACAAGTTATTATATTTATTGTATTAGACTGGTCGCCGGGAAAACAAACAAGTCGCATGAAAAAATATTCGCAAGCAATGCAATTTCAATCGCACAATAATTTCTAACCATATTATTATATTTACGAAGTTTTCTTATTATGTTCGAGTAAGTGTGTTGAAAAACGGCGTTTGATGAAAGTTTGCCAATATTATATTATCAATCAAAGCAGTCTCTCGGCTCCAAAGGGTGTTTTACCACCTCTGATGAAATGACAAAGTGGGCGGGCGCCACTTGCATCAAAATGGACCTACTGTGCTTCTATCCCGTGGTAAGCAGTGACAGTCACTTGTGTGTATTAAAAGGAAGTATACCAAAACAATAATAAAACATTTCTTCGAATCACAGACACAATTTATTTTAAAATAAAGGTTATGAAAATATAAGGCGTATCAAAGCCTAGTATTATAAAAAAATATTTTTACTATAACATCATAGTCATCAACAATAATTCCTTTTTCGGGTGACTTATTGATTTTACAAATAAAATATCACAGAAAATGTTTAAAAAAAATTGTTTGAAACTATATTTTATTTCTGGAATTTAATTGAATTTGAAGTTTTCAACTATGTTGAATTGAACTTAATCATATTAATACATAATAAATTAAATCACTATTTCGTTACGCCACTACACGTATAGCTATACTTTATTTAACATTTTATGTTCCTGACGATGTAACAGTTGGGTTTGGGTCTAAATGAATGATGTAGAAAGATTCATTATTTATTTAATGCTCCTACTATTAGTTTAGAATTTCGCCTAAACCTACCATCTACAAAATTAACTTTGATTTTTTTAATTCTTAGGTTTCACAAGCCCAACTTTACATCAACTGAAAGGTGGTTTTCAACTTTAGAGATAATAAATCACATTCCAAAAAGTATGAATAGGTACTGTTGATAGTTGACTTGTACAGAAATAACAGGGCGTAGTTTTTGACGTTAATTTGGCGCGACTTGGCCTCACTAGACCAAAACTAAAGCTATAGTCGATAACGGTCGACTGCGCGAGACAGTCATATCAAACACGTAAAATTGTAAACACTTTGCTACTGACAAAATTTGCTACTATCAGACGGTCCTATCTTTACTATGTAGGTACTGTGTATGACTATGATAAAATAAATTCGTAGTGTTATACAATATGAATTAACAATCTCTTAGTCAGAACGGAGCTGCGGAGCTACAAATTTATACAAAAAAGAAAGAAATCTTTAAATGTGATACACAAGTAGACATGAGACAATAACAAAAAATATTTAATTAGTTTCAAAATTAATGCATGAAAGGGTGTGTTCTTTGCCGGTTAACCGATATTTGAGCAAATCAATCAAACTTGGATGTTAAAGTGACATCCAAGTTTCATATAAAATTAAAGATTGAATACAAAATTAATGCCGCCTTTTCTTTTTGGGTGTCTGCTTAGACATGTCGCTGCATGGGTACGGATAAACGTAGACATCTCTAAAGTTGTTAGGCTGATCTTTCACTTGGGACTCCTTTTCTACAGATTCAATATTATCTTCATCGAGTTCAAGGGGACATACAAGTGACGCCAGTGATGAGGCAGTGGACCGGTTTTGTAGTATTTCACGCACGGAAAGATCAAGGAATGGTTTATTTCCTCCTTCCTCGACACTGGCACTGTGCTCCGACGTTGAGGGCTTGGCAAGAGGGTCGTCTTCAAGAGCGGCATCCTCGAGAGCGGCTTGCTGCATGATATCACGCTGGGACTCACGGGCTTCCATCAGGAATATGCTCTCCTGTTTGTTGTCACAACACAATTAAAACATAAGTGAAGAATAGAAAGTATGCAATGCGAACAAAGGCGGCTCAGTGCGGACTTGTATCTACCAAGACGTCTTGACGTGTTCACTAGTAACGCAGGAACGAAAACGTTATTCCCGGGGGCATGCATCAAGGTGTAAGTGCTTGAGATGCGTTTTGCTGCTTGCAGTATTTATTAGCTAGTTCTTCACATAATTTGTGTTTACTCCAGACAAAAAAAAATAATACACAATTAATTTCATTTCATTAACGAAATCGAAATAATTCTCTAACCTCTATCAACTTCAAGCACTAGTTTATATAAATTATCAATTTTAAAAAACTTATTTAAATTAATAAAAATAAAATAAATTGGTC
Organism: Mythimna pallens; assembly: GCA_961205895.1. Taxonomy (NCBI): domain Eukaryota; kingdom Metazoa; phylum Arthropoda; class Insecta; order Lepidoptera; family Noctuidae; genus Mythimna; species Mythimna pallens. The sequence goes on from OY540830.1 coordinate 11,613,771, forward strand.
CCATCAGAAAGCAATTAAGCAAGCATGCTGTTTTAATTATTAAAAATGCTAGCGTTACTTACACATACACACTCATTAAATGTAGGTACAATTTAATTGGTGCACATTTTAGTGTATTGAATTATGATCGTCTTCTCCAGGATGTGGTTATGACACAACTACATAGTAATGTGTCAACAACGTTATCGAACACGACATAAGCGCATTGTTATTTATTGACGATTGGTTAAACATCATTTGTTCGTAATTTGGTCCACGAATGTTAATTTTCGTGGCCTTTATTAGTTCATTCAACATTCTAATATTAAGATGGGACTACATAATTGCTAAGTGATTAATATCCAAGGTAGCAAGCAGTGAAATATAACGAGACATACTGGCAATCTTCTCAGGCAGCTTTTATGCAGGATTTCTTTTTATTTAGAAACATAAATTATATTATCCAAAAGATAAAGTTGCGTGTTTTCGCTCTACTTTTTTGTGTACACAATAGTTACTAAAAATATAATAAGAAAAACGGTCAAACAGCATATCCCTAATAATAAAATATTGTTATAACTTTTCATATTGATACATTAAATATTATACAATCGCGGATTATAATGGTAGTCTTTTTCTTAAATTAATAATTCAAATAAATTAATTTTGATATGGTCGTTGGATTAAGTCCAGAAGATTTTTTGATTATAATAGACATGGATGCCACGCCATTTAAAACATAGTACAAATTAACTATGACATTCAACTTAAGTAATTCAAGAGCGTTTGTATGTAGGTGCCTTCTCATTATTTCTCACTGCTAGAATCAATTAATAATAATTATTAAAATGATTTACCTTTACTTCTTTGGTAGTATATTGGTCCAGTTTATCATAGATAACTGCGTGCAGTCCCATGTCTTTGAGCTGTTTGACAACGCTTTTGTTGATGATGTCGTCACCCCAACAGAATATGACCAAGCCAGCATTTGTGGCTAGCTTTACCTGTTGACAAAGAAGAAGTTCTGATATCATCTCACTTTAACTTTAGATGACTTGTGCCCCAAACGTAACGGTTTTGATGGACGAATAACTATAGGGAACGTGCACGACGAAGGCTCTGCCGCCTGGTGGTGCAAATTCGAAACATTTAGCCTAACAATTTATTTGATTAGATTTGACAACTAGTAATGTTTTATTGTTGCACTTTTTGCAGTTATTTTTCAATACAAACAAAGTCTATACGTAAACATAATCTCAAACAATTTTATTTCAGCAAACGTCCACATAACTGACTCCCGTCTAAAAATACTACAATATGCAGCACTAGTTTTCGACTTAGTACTTTTCGGGGAATTTATGTAATAAATTAAGGCACAGACGTGCTTGCATTTACCAGATAAGCCTGCCTTACATTTACAAATTGCACTTGTAATAATTCTATTGCAAAAAAGCTGTAAATAAAGGGACATGAACAGAATGAACAATATAGATGACATGTTATTTACACACCGTTATTTAACTACCATAAAAGTATATTAGATATTTTTTGGCCATACTGCTGATCGTTGTTGATCGGCAGAAACCCATACTTTATTATTTTTAACATACTATTGCGATGATGCGAGGCCTATGTCCAGCAGTGGACGTCTTTCGGCTGAAATGATGATGATGATGATGATTACAAAAAATATCTTATTCACGAGCACGATGACACAGCAATGACAGGCCTGGAAAGTTTCTTTTTTTGTCGTCTTTTTTTTTTTAGTTGGGAAATCATATAATGACATCGGGCTTGTCGGACTTTTACTGACTAAAACCCACTCCTATGTTCCTTTTTTGCCTTGCGTTCCAAGACCCCGGGTTTACCTTTCGGAAGCGAAGCCATGGCCCCAGTAGGCTTCGGCCCTGCTGGGTCTCTAGCAGTTTTTGCTGACATCTCTTTGAAGCACGTGTGGAATACTACGCGCTGTCCACGACTCGGGCTCAGTCCGGACGATTATCGGACGGCCGGACTGCGAGTTACCCATTACTCGTCGTTCGCAAGCCCACGCCTACGGTGGCTGGAAATCGGGGTCGGGATCCCGGCGGCTGGGGAGTGAGGAAGTCCGTTACCATACGCGTGCCGTCTCCTTCGCTGAAGGAGGCGTTCACCTGCCGTTCCTCCTCGCTCCGGACCATGAATAAACCAGAGCCGAGCACGAGACGTCACCAACGCCAATCGCTCCCACGGCGGTGCTCCGCCCAAGCGGGGCACACTTCCACCGTATGTACACCGTGTCCTCCGGGCGGTTATCACAATGGTGACACCCGGGCGTTTCTTCCGCACGAATCAGGTGCAGGAACCTTCCGAATTTACCATGTCCGGTGGGTGAGGACCTGCGTTATGCGGAAGGTGAAGACGCTGTGACGTCTTTCCAGCCACTCCTCAAAGAAGGAATTTACCGCCATGATTATGGCGTGCCCAAACTCCTGTATCAAGGGTGCGCTCACAAACATGTAAACTCACATCAACAAGACACCCAGCCCACCTATTCGTAGACCAAATATTTGTTTAGATAATATTTGTTCCGTGCGAGAATCGAACCGGCGACACGCAACGCAACAACCTATCGCTCAACCACTGTGCCAACCGTGACGTATTTGAAAATAGCATAGTAAAACGGCTTTAAATAACATAGTATAAACTCATATGAAACAATCAAGGCGTTATTTTAAATGCAAAAAAAGTTTTAAATAAAATTCTTTAAGATTAGATCAATTAGAGATTAAAAGATAGATAATAGCAATAATTGACAACGAGATACTATTGTGACGTTGGCGAATTAATCGTTCCAAGAATAAAACACATCAGCCGACGACATTGCGAATCGTCACGTGAACGACTCGATTTATAAACAGATCGAAATATGGATCGAGGTCGCCACCGTGTTGGACACGGCGGTTTTTTATTATACATAGTATTTTTGGTCTAAAGCCTACCACCTAATCATATCTGTTTCTTGAGTACATGATAAATCAATCTCAGTAGGAATGGACCTACCATTGTAAATTGTGTCCAACACGATTGTCAGTCGAAACCAAATGTTCGGCTCATCTTCCAGTTTCGGCCGAAATCGAAAGTGGTAATACAATAACTGCAAATAAAAGGAGGATGTTCGTTTCCTCCTGACGGTGACAGCCATCACCTTCGATAGTATTACTGCTTCGTAGAACGTGAGTCTCCGGACCATGACCAAAACAAGGCCGGACTCGGGAGGTCAATGCTCTCGAGTCTCGGCTCCATCGCATGCTCCGGGCAATCCCAATGCCCAATGATGACACCTAGGCGTTTCTTCCGTTTGAATCCTAAACAGGAACCTCCCGAACTGACCATGTCCTGACCTACGTCAGGCGGAACGTGCGGGGGCCGTGGCGCTGCTCCAGCCACTCCCAGCCCAGCTTAGGCAAAGCCTACGACACCTATTTATTTTGATAAGTGCTATAAAACGAAGTAAATATCTATGATAAGATTCATCACCTGAGAAGGATCTCTGAGCAAATCTTCAGTGTGTACAACAATCCCCAGTATGTCAGTACTGACTGCACTTTGTACAGCTGCCGGTATGGAGGAACATCTTGGATCACGATATGGTTCGTACCTTTTTGTTATGCCCTGAAAATAAAACAGTATTTCATTTGCTAGACATAATACTATTCATAACTTCATACTAAGATAAACAACACAAGCACATACGTACATAAACTTTGCTCTAAAGTATACTTACAATAGTTAAAAACATAACAGGATATTTATTTTGCTTTTTCCGCACCATGGTGCAAATATCTGGATTGAAACAGGAAAACACTATACGGCGGTTATCGGCATGCTTTAAAACAATTTCTAAAACCTGGAAATAGGAATGATTCCAATAAACAAGACTGTTTACAAACATCGTATTCTCAGGAGGTACTTCGACCACAACATCCAAGAAGATAAAAATTACCAAGACAACGAGCGCATATTCAATGTCTAAATAATTATGTGTCTTACCTGATCAACGTAAGTATTCATATCAAAGGGGTTGTTCAGTTCAAAGGTACCATCTTTCAATTCCATTGTCCACTTCAATTCAACATTGAAACCAACATGTGGGTCAATTTTTTTCAGTGTTTCTTCTAAGGTGGGAAAAGGTTGATGTTCCTCCAAGTCCTCATCGAAAAATAACGTTTCTCGATTACGGCCTTCAACTAAATGATAAACCTGTAAAAACAATTTATTGAAATAAGCTTCATCATCATCATCATCTTCCTGCCCTTGTCCCGTGTTATTTGGGTTCGGCGCAACACGTTTTTTTCTTCCTTTTATTTTGAGACTAAACTTAAGCAGCATAATTATATATGCTTCATCATCATCATAATTTCCTGTGCGTCTCGCAGTCATCAGATTACTATGACTCTCACTAGGGCACCGGTCCATCTTGTGAAAGGCCATCTAATAATTACCGCCACACCAGAACCTTTCATCCCCATCGAGCATCTGTCCTGTGAGCAATGTGTCCTGCCCACTGCCACTCGGTGATTCTTTGGACATACTAGGTACCTGCTTATTGAGAAGCTATGTATTTTTTCGAAGAATAATAATGAATGGATTTGTTTTTAACTATTTGTTTTATTCATCAAAGGATGTTGTAAAACTAATTGATGACGGAGCCACCCCAATTAAGAACATTTTTAACGCCTGGGAAGGAGCACAAGACCCCATTGGAATGTTTTGCGAACCCTCGAAGGCGTTAGATTGCATTAAACATGAGACGCGTCAAGGTCGTGGCAAAGGCTATATTTCTAAGAATATAAGTAGGTATTAAACTTAATCATATTTAAATGACAGAAAGGTTCAAGATCAGGTAATAGGCGTACACTCACTAGGGTCTTAAATGACAACAGGAAATGACGCACCACGTCCGCGCAAATCAGCTTTTGCCACAATTACTACAAAATCAACCAAATATTATTTGCTGATAACACATAATTGATATTTAAAATAGAAAAACGATCAAAGAATCTCGAGGACGCGAATTTCATCGGGTCCGAAATTGGTTTACGGCAAATGATTGTTACTAATACTAAAATGAGAAAAAAAAAACCAAAAACATTAATATCACTAACTGATTGAAATACTGGATGTGAAATCATACAATGAGAACCCCATATATCATAAAAACACTTTTGCGGAGCGGCATTTCCCATAAGTTGCTAGAAATAAAAGATAGATAACAGATATAGAAACCGCGCGTTTGGTTTATTTTATTTTAGATACTTTCACAGCATTATGCCGTACGGTATTTTCGGTGAGGTCAGGTTGCTGACGTTGAATTCACATTTTACAGAAGAGGGCTGTAGAACCATATAAGTACTTATTATTTAAGTTGCCACGAGTTTCTTGGGGAACTATTTAAAAATGGACATTAAACTATGTATTGGAACTCCTCAGAAAAGATCCTGGTCGATTCAACAAGGCATAATAGAGAAAATGAAACCTGCTTAGCGTAACAAGCTTAGAAAAGTTACTTTTGAAATGATAAACCGACTCATGTTGCATGGTACCTTTAAGCACAAAATAGATAGGTACAGAAGTCAAACTCTGAAACTCTGTTGTTAAAAAAATAACTATGAAGCTTGGCTTGGCTATTTTCGTTTGTTTGTCAAACGAAAAATGTGTGGCCAACATGGGTATGTTGGCCTTTATGAAATAAAGAATTAGAGTTAGTTGAGTTTATTTACATGTTTTATTTGAGACGAAATTCAATTACATACTTATTTTTTTACGTAACATACACAACTACAATACCTAACTAGACATTTACCTTAAGTAGCTGTTCATAAAGCCTGTTACAGACTGATATAACGTAACATGCAATGTAATACGCAATGAAAGAATTTGCTGTCCACATTGTCGCAATGTATCATGCAATGAAACAGAATTCACAGTGTGGACGCCTTGTTATGTTACGTTACAGCAGTCAATACCCGGCTTAAAGCTTAAGCATTTAAACAAAACGCATTTTTATTAATTAGGCGTAATCTTCGTTTTTTTTTTAGGTGGAAAATCATTTAATGACTTCTCACGCTGTAGGTTGGAGCGCGAGGGCGTGTCACACTATTACTGACTAAAACCACACCTATGTTTCTTCAGTTGCACTTTGCGTTCTAGGGCCACGGGTAACCTTTTCAGAAGTCAACCTATACCCCAGTAAGGCATCTCTACGGTTTTGCTGATATCTATTTGAGATGCGCGTGGAACACTCCGCGCCGTCGGTCGACGAGTCGGGCTCAGACCGGAGGGTTACCGGACGGCAAGCTACCCATTTGCTCGTCGTCCGTAAGCCCGCGCCTACTTTGGCTGGTAGTCGGGGTCGGGGTTTCTGCGGCTGGGGCATCTCTATGTTGGGTCGAAATTGCATTCCTTACTTTGAGCGCCTTTCGAAGCTTTTTGATCTCGCAGGTCTGAATGCGATAGTTTCCGTTCAATTTACCTTGTAATTAGCCAAGGGCGTCTAAACATTGACCACGGCACGCTAGGAAATCATCATCATTACTGGGAAATACCGATAACACAGGACAGCGATTTTTAGATACGAGTAAATTTTAAAATAACCAATCTACCTATATGTAACGGAGATATCTTCAGAAATCTTTTTCTATGTTTATTATTATATGTGTGCAATGATATTCTGTGTGTTAATTAATTGATAAATAAATAAATTACCTATAATGACTGTCGAATTTATTCACATGTCAATCGAGAGTTTTTACCAAAATCTCGATGAGTAGAGATCGTGCAGGGGTACCAACCAGGGGAGAAGCGCAGAAGGTACGCATAGCTTTACTTTGTAGATCTAACGAAGGTCGAGCGACGGAGTTGTTGCATAGCTCTTTAATTTCTAGATGTCAATATTTACTTATTGGCACGTCCATGGTAACCAGTAAACGTCTACCTATGTGGTCTTAAACTCATGAGTATGATCGCTGGGTCATGTTCGTTAATTGTGATGTTGATGGGTACGAGTTTCAACTGTAACAATAATGCAAAAAAATGGCAAACAAAATGATAAACTTGCTGAACATGATGAATTAAAGATATATTTAATGCATACATTGTAGATTAGTCATAATTTAAGGACAATGCACATTTCAAAATCCATTTCGTTCATTAGCAGTTTCTAAATTAAGTTTATAGGTTTATGACTAAACGTACGAGGGGCGCAGGACAGAAGATTTCCAGATGAATTTGACACTTTATTTTCTGTAGCATAAAGTGCAAAATTTTATGAACAACGGCCGTTTGCTGTGGGCGTCGTCCACAGCAAACGGCCGTCTCGGGCATCATCCGGCAACGCGCGACGTCCTCGCGATTTTGTCGATTGATGATGACTGATGTGAGTGTCAATGCAAAAAGTTCAACTTCAGATAGATTAGATAGGTCTCTTATTTATTTTAAATTTTTACAATATGTTATTACCCTAGGCTGCGGCAATTGGTGCATGGAAGACCTTATTACTATTCTGAAAGTTGCGACGCACGACGAGGCACAAAAAAGTAAAATAATAGGTATCACACGTCCAAGTTTGGAAGCAGGCAAGTAAAATCAAATAAAAGTAAACAAAGCAAATTTTTTCATCGTAAATTAAAAAATAAACAGAAAAGTAAAATATATAAATTGTAAAGTAAAATATAGAAAAGTAAAATATGTAAAAGTAAATAGCCGATAAAAATGTAATAAAGTCATCATCATCTTTCAGCCGAAAGAGGTCCACTGTTAGACATAGCCTCCCCCAACTCCCGAGTATCACCATAACGACCGGTCGGACTATGCGTGTCGCTTCCATCGGATTCCAGCGACCCTCACCAGCAAAGACGTAGCGTGGAGTAAATTAGAAGTGGGCGAAGGAACATCAGCGAGGCCTTTTTAGGGTTCCGTACCTCAAAAGGAAAAAAACCCATAAAGGATGACTTGATTGTCCGTCTGTCTGTCTGTCAAGACCCTTTTAGCACGGGAACGCGTGGAGGTAATTGAGTTGAAATTAAAACCATATACTCAGCTCTACGGTCCCTTGAAGTTATGAAAAAATCAAACTTCCGACACGAAAAATAAAAGATACGGCCGTTTATGTCACAAAAAATGTAAATACACGATTTTTTTGGGAATCGGTTAAATCTTCGTAACTCAATTCGGGAATCGAACTGTTTTCATAGGTGAGTTGTAAATGCTTCCAGATTGGTCCCATTTTTTTTCAAAATCCAGTTCTGATGATGGGATCCATGAGGAATCGAGAGAACTCCTCAAAGATTATAGGCAACTCTATGGTGATTTTGGTATTTTCATCAAGAACTTAAGCATTTACAGTCAAAAAGTAACATTTGATGAAGTGGAACTGATGAAGAAGACCAGAAATGGTCAACGGAACTTCATACTCAAATAGATATCACAATGAAGATAGTTAAGCTGTTATGACAATACAAATAAATGAATGATTCTGAATAGTTACGTTGAAAATGGTATCATCGAAGTGACCTGATAATGATGATGGAGCCGGAAGGTAGGCACTGGAACTCCGTAATTAATCAATGTAACCTAGCCGTGTTTAGACTTCACTTTGGCTATAAGGTACTATCGAACTGATCTGATGATGGAGCCGGAAGGTAGGCACAGGAACTCCGTAATTAATTAATGCATCCTAGCCGTGTTTGGACTTATTAGAATTGTCATTAGATGCACTTTGGCTATAAGGTACTATCAAACTGATCTGATGATGGAGCCGGAAGGTAGGCACAGGAACTCCGTAATTAATTAATGTATCCTAGCCGTGTTTAGGCTTATTAGAATTGTCGTGAGATACTCTTTGGCTATAAGGTACTAACGAACTGATCTGATGATGGAGCCGGAAGCAGGAAGGTAGACACAAGAACTTTATAATAAAACAATTTAACCTAGCAGTATTTGGGTTAATTGGAAATGTCATGAGAAATAGGCACTCTGTTTATAAGTGTATCGCAACTAAAAAGTGTGAAATAAAAACTTTTTACAAAAAGAAAAAATAACCGACTTCACTAAAAAAACACTAAAAGGATCAAAATAACTTTAATTTCGGAAGTCGGTGTTAAATAAGAAACAAACAATACCGAGAAACCGACCGACTTCCGAAATTAAAGTTATTTTGATCCTTTTAGTGTTTTTTTTAGTGAAGTCGGTAATTATTATTTTTTTGTAAAAAGTTTTTCTCTTTTATAAATTCGAAAACGAGACAGCGGCTTTCGCAACCCAGTGTTCGACCACATCGTCACTTACCATCAGGTAAAATATTGGTCAAACGCGAGCCTATCAATTATAAAATCTTCGAAATTTCCACCTTTTTTCTTTCATTATTTTCTCACATATTCTAGGCATAGGTAACTTGTTCCCCTTGCCCTAATAAAGTAACTTGTTGCCCTAATGTTTTTAGCTTGTTGGAAATCGATTTTTCAGCCTTCTATTTATTCGACTTTTCTTTACATTGCATTCCAAGCAAGATCATTGGGAGTAAGATTAGTAGGTATTGAGATGGCCATTTTAACACCTATTTTTAATTTTTTTTTTAATTCATAATATACACTAAAGTGGTAAACTTTGTTTTTTTGTAAGAGGTAATCACTGAAAGTACTTACTGATCCGATTGCTAAAATTTTTTCACCAATAGAAAGCTGCTTTATGCCTGAGTGACATAGGCTATATTTTATGTACGCGGGCGAAGCCGCGGACAAAAGCTAGTCCTCTAGAAAAGTGTATCCAAGACGAATGCGATTTAGTCCTCTAAGTAAATAAGTACAGCTACTTAAGTAAGTGCAGAATCTTTGAGAATTTTCAAATAGTCTTCCTTGTTTAGCTTTCTGGTTATCCTCATAAATTTTCAGGTTTACTGTTGCCAAATAACACCCTCAAATCATGACGCAATATCATAATAGCGTTTTTTAAAGTACACACATATTTCTAAACCCATTCTTTTCTTGTGATTGTGACCCGCAGTCAAACACCAAAACAACAACATAAACACCAAAACAAGTCCCAATTTGTTTTTTTTTTCATCCCAAAGATTTTACCATTAATATATAATTGTCTGGTTTTATGTGCTTTTGCCCATTCTAAATTATTTTTTCATGTATTTTTAATTAATCTCTTGTCAATACTCAGGTGCAACTAAATACACAACTAAGATTCCAAAAAAGTTAAAACTAACAAAGATGTTTAATAAGCCACACTATAGCATAATAGAAAGCACCCAATGGTTTAAACCATTGGGTGCTTTCTATTATGCATGTGTTTCGTCAGTCATTAATGTAAAAACTTTTTGATTGCTAATTTTTGATGCATATTTTCAGTGGTTTTGTTTGGTTTAAAAATAGATGTGCTCCCAAACTTTTGGACGTAAGTGTTTATGAGTCGAGATCTTACGTTATTTTTTGTGAGCTTTGTCGAGATATTTGAAGGCAAGGGCTGCTGAACTTTAGGCACATTCAAATACCTTGACTACCCATCTTGCAGTATCTCTAAGCGCTGTAATGTTGAGAAAAATTTGAATAGCAAATGGATGACTAAGCCAAATAATTTGAATTCCCTTAAAAAATTTATATTTAAAGCAATTATTTTTTCATACCTTCAGTTTCTGTAGATGTTCCAAAGTCAAATCCTTCACAGGTACTTCCAACATTTCTAATTGATTAATTTCCTTCTTTCTTTTCAATGATATACATACATAAAAATCATGATAAATAACTGGAACCATGTCTTTGCTTAGCTGAACATCAAATTCTAGCAAGTCAGCCCCACTAGCAGCTGCTTTTTTAAGGGATGCTATGGTATTTTCTCGAATAGCATTCCCGCTGAAAATTAATTGTGTTATTAATAATTGTCCCAAAAATAAAACAAGATCAAGTCTCAAGATTGATTTTCAAAAGTATTCATCAAATGTAATGGTAAAACTACTCACTCTTTGGTTTTAAAGCTAGCACCCAGTCCCCGATGTCCAACCTCCAAACCAGTCCAAGATGGATCCCAATATTTTGCAAATGACTGCTTCAAGTTACATAACTGCTCAGGCATAGGTTTCACAATTAAATATCTAATATTTACTGTTCCTAAAGGACGATGCTTCACATTGCATGTCACAGGAAGATCCATAGTACCTTCAGATAATTTAATCATATTTGGCAACACATATGTATAACCCACATGGCATGGGGGATCTTCAGATGCGGCACGACTGCTAGCACAATAGAAATCCACAAGATATGCAAGAGACATGATGTCTGGAGCCGTGACATTTATCAGTAACACATCATCTGGTTTATAATCTCTACCAAATTGCTCCTGTGGCTTCATACCACAAACAGATGGATCATTGTTGAGTGTAGAAACATCAACAAGCACTCCTGATGCAACTCCACCTACATCCATGCTGTGAGATGAATCATCAGCCTGCACTTCCGTCCCAAAAGACAATTTAACAGGTGTAACTTTAATACTCATAATTCTTTTAGCCAGACAACTCTTTAGTCTTAATGGATTGTTCATAAATTGAAACTGCAGCAATGTGGTTACTGTAAGCCATCCAGAAGATACCAACTGTTTCCCGTCATAATCACCATATGTATCGATATAAGGATGCAGTACAGTTTCTTTGAGGATGCGTGGCTGTTGATGGGTTTCCCATTGTTGTATGATGATATCATTAGGTTTAGCCTCATTCAGCAGACATTTACCATAACGGTACAATATGTCACAGGTGTTGGGAACTGTAATTGATTTCCACCACATATCTGTGCCTTCTTCACGGTCAAGTAAAACTATCTTGTCATAGTTCCACTCTCCAAGCTCTGGAATACTTCCTGTAATGAACATGATTTCTTTGGGCCCGACATCTGGAGCGCAAACTGTGAATTTCCATTGTTGTGATGTCACTATATTTACAGGTTCTGCTTTTTTCTCTGCCATTTTTTTTGGTGCCTTATATTTTGTTTTTTTCGGGTCCTCTAAAAAAAACCAGCGTTGCATCTTGTTATGATAGATATTTTTTTTTTGTTTTATAACATTGCAAAAAATTGATTTAAGCATAGGAAAAAATACACACCAGAATATTAAAAGACTAAATAAACATTGTTCCTAATCTATTTGGTTTTTGTCTTACTTGGCTTCGATCGAGAAGTCAAGCAGCGACCGATCACCCGACCCAGCCAGCCAGCATCACGAATTCACTATTTTCAGTTTTAACTTTTCACAATAACAGTGTCCTGTCATCAAGTGTCAGCTGTCAGTTGTTTTCATTCTTGATAGAAAATTGTCACGCCACCGCGCTGCGTCCCGAAATACGACAAAATCGCAATCACTTAAAAAAGCGCGCCGATAAGCCGCCATCAATTTGAAGGTGTTAAAATAATTATTTAAAAAAATAATAAAATAAAGAGAAGATCACCCATTTTGGTCCAAAATTCGAAAGTGCGGGAGAAAAATACTAGAACTTTAGAATTTTTTATTTTGACACCAAAACAGAAAAAAAACATCTTGCGTACATTATCGGCAACATCAATTTGTAAAAACAAAGGGCACATTCGGCCCCGTGATATCCCTGGCGCAGTTGGCTCTTTTTGCTGGTTATACTAGCAAACATTTTCAAAAATGAAGAATAAACTTTTCAAAGGTGGTTGCAGATCGGACACGATGTGCTCTTACAGGATTTTATGCCCTTAAACCTTGGTTTTAGTCCGATCAATTTAGACATCCGAAGTTACAAAACATCGCACCCAGCTAAACGAACAGTTAAACAGTTGCCTTGGTATAGCCAATAGCGGTCACATTCATTGGCGAGCTACAAACTGTAAGATGAGCAGTGACGGATTAAGGCTAGTTTATGCCCTAAGCAATCTACGCCTGTGGGCCCCTATCCGTATGTCAACTTGAATCGGTCTTTAAACCTTTACCGCCTAAAAACATGAGTTTTTTGTAAAATAAGGTGATGAGATGTAACATACCATATAAGTGGAGTAGGTGCGACAACAATAAAAACCAAAGCATAATTTATTTATTAGGGATTAAAGTATGAAATTGGCAATTTGTACTGAAAAAATTGAAATTCGTTTTTTTTTTCTTTTAACATACTTATTGATTCAAAATAATTACCATTATTATCTATACATCTATACAATAGGAAGGTCATTTATGGCTTTGCGATAGAACTCTGGTGATCTAGATTCGACAAACTGTGTGAAAGCATTTTGTACTGCCTCCTGAGAAGAAAACTTTTCATCAAGTAAAAAATTGTCTAAATCACGAAAATAAATGGTAGTCCGTTGGAGCAAGGTCTGGCGAATACGGCGGGTGACGAATGGTTTCTAGTTGCAGTTCCTGTAGAGTTAAAATGGTTTCTCGTGCTGTATGAGGTCTCGCGTTATCATGGAACAATAATGGTGAAGATTGATTTATGAGTCGGGGCTGTTTCACTGCTAGTTTTGCTATTATTGTTCGGAGTTCGGCACAGTAGATATCTGCTGTTATTGCTTGACCAGATCGGAGAAAGCGAATAACACCATGCTGAGACCACCAAACGGTTACAATTACCTTTTTATTGGTAAGCTTTGCTTTAGGATGCTGTTGCGGCGCTTGACCTGGGGTCAGCCATTGCATTTTTCGCTTACGGTTATCGTAAAGAATCCACTTTTCATTACATGTCACAATTCGATCCAATATTCCGTCATTTCTGTATCGACTCAAACAGGCAACACAAGTTTCAACACGCGTTTCTTTCTGCAGATCAGTCAAATCATGAGGTACCCATTTTTCATATTTTTTATTGTTGGTAAGGTAACGTTAAACCATGCCGCTAATTCTCTGGTTAGTTTGGCTCGGATCGGGTTCCATCATCTCTTTCAATTCATTGTTATTCACCTGTGTGGGCCGTCTTCCACGTGGTTCGTTCTTAAAATCAAAGTTTCCATCACGAAAGCGTTTAAACTAAAATCGCACGGTGCGTTCATTAGCATTCGTCTCTCCAAACGCAACATTGGTATTGCGAGCTTTTTCTACCGCGTTAGTTCCCCGGCAGAACTCGTATTAAAAAATCACTCGAATTTTCAAAGTATCCATCTTTCTTCTTTCTTTCTAAGCTGAATAAAAAACAACAAAGTCGATAATCGAATGTTGCGCATTTTTAACCGACTTCGAAAAAATGAGAAAGTTATCAATTCGGTTGTTTTTTTTTTTTTTTATGTTTTTTACCTCGGATCTCCGTCGTTTATGGACCGATTGGCAATTTTTTTTCCCCTTATTAAAAGAAAAAACGTTTATCGTACCTCACATATAAAGTTGAATTACAAAAAGTATGAAGCCATAAAAGCAAGGCCATTTAAGATATGTTTCCAGATTGGTCCCATTTTTTTCAAAATCCAGTTTTCATGATGAATCCATGAGGAATCCAGGGAACTCCTCAAATATTATAGGCAACCATATAGTTATTTTGGTACTTTATGTGATGATATGGTGATAAGACCTGTCATACTGTATGGATCAGAATGTTGGGCTGTGAAAAAGACGGATGAAAAAAGATTGCACGTAGCGGAGATGAGAATGTTAAGATGGATGTGTGGTGTGACGAGAATGGATAAAGTGACAAATGAGTATATTAGGGGAAGTTTGAAAGTGGCGCCAGTGACTGAAAAATTTAAAGGGAATCGTTTGTCTTGGTATGGTCATGTGAAGAGGAGGGATGAAGCGCATGTTACTAAAAGAGTTATGAGTTTATATATGTGGATGGATGGAGAGGGAGAGGAAGACCAAAGAAAAGATGGATGGATTGTGAGAGATTGTGAAGAGTGATATGAAAGAAAAGGAAGTTAGTGATAGCATAACGAATGACAGGGCAGAATGGAAGAAAAAAACATGTTGCGCCGACCCCAAATAACACGGGACAAAGGCAGGAAGATGATGATGATGATGATAGTTATTTTGGTATTTTCATCGAAGACTTAAGGCATTTACAGTCAAAAAGTAACATTTGATGAAGTGGGACTGATGAAGAAGACCAGAAATAACCAACGGAACTTCATACATATCACAATGAAGATAGTTAAGCGACTATGACAATACACTAAACCTAGTGAACTATGTGAAAAAAGTTTCACCCAAAATCTCAAACCATGAAGGTTTTATGTCAATTCGAAGTAGCTATTACAATTTTTTTGTGCTTCTTCTGGTGCCCCCCCAGACGTGATGCCCTAGGCAATTGCTTAATTTGATTAAGGGTTAATCCGTCACTGAAGATGAGCGATGATGAAAAAAGCACAGCTTTCAGAATTCCCCAGGGAAGTATTTTAGGGCCTTCATTTTTTTTTTTAATTTACATAAACGATCTCTGTAATCTAAATTTAGATCACAGCCATATCGTTTGTTATGCTGACGACACTGCTCTTTTGTTTTCGGCTGACTCAGAAGAAAATGTCTACAAGTTTGCGCAACACGGATTCAATGTTTTTAATAAGTGGCTTAAAAATAATTCGCTGACTTTAAATGCTGACAAGACAAATTACGTCAAGTTTTCGATGCGCAAGCAAAAACTAACTGGCACTACCTCAACATTGTATGCTCATAAATTCACATCTAGCACAAATAACCAATGTGTTTGTCCCAATATTAAAATGTCAAATACTGTTGTGTTTTACCTTGGAATTATAATCGATAAAACACTTTCGTTTAAACATCACATAGAAGCTGTAAATAATAGAATTCGTAAATTGATATTTATTTTTAAAAAGTTACGCTACATTGCAGAACCAAAAATAGTTAGACAAGTCTACTTTGCTTTATGTCAATCGATAGTAACATACTGTATTACCACATGGGGTGGAGCGGGTAAAACATTGTTACTAACCATCGAGAGAGCCCAGAGGGCAATTCCCAAAGTGGCTACTTTTCGCCTATTCCTTTTTCCTACTAACCTCCTATACAAAGAATGTGAAGTACTAACAGTCCGACAGCTATTTATAATGGGTATTGTATTAAAACAGCACGGAGATCTAACATATAGCACGGAGTTTACTAACAAAGGCGTAAAGACCTAGTCTGTTCTCAAAATCATACCAAACATGCTTTCACATCAAAATTTTACCTGTTTCTCGGTCCTCTCCTCTACAATAGGTTGAACGCGAAAGCAAACATTTATAGCTTGAATCAAATTAACTGTAAGAGAATTCTTAAGGAGGCTCTTCAAAGAATGTACTACGATGATACAGAGAATTTACTGATTGTGCTAAAGTTTACGCCTGAAACACAAGATTTCCTAGTTCAGGCACGTAAGACTCAGAATTATGATTTATATTTAAGACTGTATTACTTTATCCTGTAAAGAATTTTGAATAAATATTATTATTATTATTATTATTTATTATACATTCAAAACCCATAATTTTCTTAGCAATCTTTAGGCACAGAACCATCATATCGCAGAAAATTCACAGTCAGAACGTCTTTTGGCATACATTTTATATCGATACCTAGTAGATGCAGTGGTACTTAATAGTAATATTAAAACGGTAACCTAAAATTAATAACAAAACACTGTCAGTTTACATAGGGTCGTCGAAAATACTTTTTATTTATTTTTTTTATGTCGAAAATATAACTGAAACCTTCTAGTTCTAACTAGTGTTGCGTCCGGATTTGCTCGGGAGATTCTGATTTTTAGGGGTCTGGGGACGCGTCCCGATTGCACCTGGATCGGGACGCCACATGACTGGCTACTTGTCTCTGTCTCGCTCAGAGTCGCATTGTTTTCATCCGTGCATTTCACTCAATCCATATAGTTATAAGCTGATATAAGTAATCTGTGACCCAATTAAATCGATCTTCGTTCATCCATTCCATTCATCAAAGAGTATGTAAAGATTCATATGCAAAATGTAACCAACACCATAATTTTAATATAAAAATATTTAAACAGCGGTAATCGCTCATAGCTAATCATAACTTCAATTTTTTTTTGTATTTTTTTCTTTATTAGCACGGTGGAGCTTACGGTGGAAGAGTGCCCTGATTGGGCGGCGCCGCTGTGTCCTCGCGGAGGTGTTTGGCGGAGGCGAACTCTCGCGTCGGTCTTTAGTTCTGGCCATAGTCCGGAGCGAGAGGGAATACGAAGCGGTCACCTCCTTCCCTGAAGGAGTTGACCGCAACCATGAAGGAACGGGCACCCTCACGCCCCAGTCGCCCCCAAAGGTGATGTCCCGGGCGTCGGAGTCGCACAGCGATTTCCAGCCGTAGTAAATCCATTGTTTGCAAACGACAAGCAATGGATAGCTCGTCGTTCGCACGTCCAACAAGGACTGGGCACACCACAATTATGGCGGTAAGTCCCCTCTTTGAAGCGTGGTTGGAATGACCTCACAGCGTCCTCACCTTCCGCATGACGTAGGAACTTCCTGCACCAGATTCGTGCGGAAGCGACGCCCGTGTGTCGCCACTGTGTGGACCGCCCGGAGGACACAGTGGAGCACACGGTGGCGGTGTGCCCCGCTTGGGAAGAGCAACGCCGTGTCCTCGTGGGGGCGATCGGCGGCGGCGATCTCTCGCGCCGGGCCTTGGTACAGGCCATGGTCCGGAGCGAGGAAAAGTGGCAGGCGGTCGCCTTCTTCTGCGAAGCAGTAACACTAGCAAAGGAGGCAACCGATCGCGTGAGTCAACGGCAACGGTCCTCACGCCCCAACCGCCGCCGGGATTCCGATCGCGATTTCCGGCCATCGTAGGCGCGGGCTTGCGGACGGCGGGCAATGGGTGGCCCGCCGTTCGACTGTCCGGTAACCGTCCAGACCGAGCCCAAGCCGTCGACGGCGCTTATTGTTCCACGCGCGCCTCAGGGAGATGTCCAGGGCCCAGCAGGGTCGAAGCCTACTGGGGCCATGGGTAGTGTGAAAACGAAACCCGGGCCCTGGGTCGAAGGCAACGAAGGAACAGGAGTGGGTTTTTAGTCAGTAAAAGTCTGAC
The DNA here is from genome assembly GCA_961205895.1 of Mythimna pallens. Lineage (NCBI taxonomy): Eukaryota > Metazoa > Arthropoda > Insecta > Lepidoptera > Noctuidae > Mythimna > Mythimna pallens. The sequence continues at coordinate 11,631,786 of OY540830.1, forward strand.
ACTATCTTCCGCTCCGCCCAAGAGCGGGATTTGCCATAAGATGGTTTTCCCACCTAAAAAAAAAACGTCCAACAAGGACAAGGCCCGAGTCGATGGCATGTCGTGTTGCACACGCTTTTCAAAGAGATACTAACAACACTGAAGGGCTGCGGGTACGTTTGAAATAGTGACCGTGGCCCTGCAATGCACAGTAGGACTGAAGAAGTCTGGCTTTTAGTTAGTAAAAGTCTGACACTGAGAGAGAAAAGTCATTGGATGATTTAGCACCTCAAAAAAAAAACTTTAAAAAAAAATATATTTGTCCCGATCTAAAACCCAAAATCCTGATTTGTTTTACTATCTGTCCCGATTTATATCCAATTGTACCTGGCGACACTACTTCTAACCCAATGACTTTCTAACCTAACCTGTCCGTGTCGGGATGCCCTATAGAATTCCAGGCTCGCTACACTCGCGCGCAGACTATGTGTCGTTACATGACATGGTTACATTAAATAAATATCGATATTTATGACATTCGATGTCAATTTTGCGGTTACTTATTAGATATCATAAGTTCACACATAATGGGGTACGAAACCGAATGTCAAATATACTGCTTCGGTAACAATCAACGTAATTTATTGTACTCGTCAGAGACTTCCACGCGACTGCAACGCGCATTCGCCCGTACAGACGTTAGTCGCGAGTCGGCCACGCGTGTACGAAGATCTTGGCGCGATTCGACCCCGGGATACCTATTCTTATTGGGCGTGAGGATGTGTGTTGCTATAGAGTTATTTTTTGTAAAGTTTACCTATTAATATTTATGTAGTACTACCGATAAAAGGCAAAAATACATTTTATTTATAATAAAAAACTGTTCCGAGTGAATCGATCATGGCTTACTGTTTACAGAAAACTTTCCACCTACCTATTGTATTAGAAATTATATCTCAAATATTCTAAATTTATATAAAATGAAATATCGTTTCATTTTCATCAGCTACAAAAACATGTATTTATTTCTTTAAAAGTTTTATAAATATAGATTGTTTACTTACACTAAGATATATAAATATATCTTTACAAATCACAGATTGTTTACTTACACTTAGCTAGGCGTAGCGTGGACTAGTTCAGAAACGAGCACACATTGGACTGATGTGATTGATCCGCATTAAAATGGAAATATTTCGACCTTTTCTTTTTCTCTTTTAATTTTCGAACTTATCTCATAAATAAATATTTATTTAATTAAGATAATAATACCTATTATTTCTAATGCAATGGAAAGCAGGTGGAAAGTTTTCTGTAAACAGTAAGCTATGGTCACCCTATCGAAACACTCAAAAAGTTTTATATTATGAAAAAAATAATGTTTTTGCCTCCTATCGAGTACTACATATTAATGGGTTTGTTTACAAAAAAAAAGAACTCGTTAATACCTAATTGCATCGACAGATTATCACGACTTTTTCTACGCGATATCGTATGCCTAAGGCATTAAGTCCGCCGCTGTACGTTTGTGCATGGAGTATTAAATAAATAAATATTACAGCTCCTGAAATATAAACCTAGAATTTTTTCTTGTATTTTTACAAGTTTCGACAAATTCAAATCTGTGTTTTACAAAAAACTTCAGACCTCTGCGATGCTTTTTCAGCGAGATATCAACGATAATATGTTTGTCACCGTTTCGATGGCGCGGCTAGGGGTTTTTTTCTTTATAGCTCCTAAAATATAAACCTAGGATTTTTTTCTATATTTTTACAAATTCAATCTGTTATTTACCTGAATTTCAGGCCTCTGCAACGCTTAGTTTTAAAGATCTCCGTGGTCGGGCCATTCTCCGCGTTTCAATGGCGCGGCCACATTCAAACCCTTATAACTTCTTAACCATAACTTTGACTTTATGGTTTTGGGAATCATTTTTTACAAAATCTTGGTACAGTTCTTTCTTTAATTATCGTCATGGCCGCGCGGTTGAAATGCTCACCCGTCGTCGGGGCCCTGTATCATTGATACATGGAGCACAATAACCATTGCTCCATGCATTGATACGGCTCATAAACGGGTGTTTATGATTTATAGATAAGCCAATATCCGTTTTAAGGCAATGCTTGCTGAAAGCAAGATAAGTTGTGGAACAAAATATATAAGCCTCGGTCGCGACTTCAGTTTATTAAATATACAAAGTAGGTACTCTGTGGTCGAGGCGCTTCAACTCTGTGCCAGTGTGAGTTGATCCTTATTGCGACAATGTACGTTCATATCTAAATTACTGTGTGGTGCAGGCGGTGTTATTGCCCCAGACATTTTTTGTCAAATAAAGTTAAATCAAACAAAATATCCTCAAATTAATAAATTTGTATTTCGTATAAACTCTTAAAAGTATTTTTACAAATATATACATGCTTAAACAACTATACTTAGAGTTTTAGATACTTAATTACCAGTCTTTTTGAGTGTCTAACTCTAAACAAAGGCTGTGCTTACATGTTTGCAGCGGCGTATTACTTAATTAGAAAGAAGAATAGCGGTTTCAGTTTTTTACAATTCCAGAGTATATGCGCCGCTGTCACAAACACGCAGCCCAGAATATATGATAATGACTTATTTTTTTTACAACAAACCTTAAACCACTAGTATGTACAATTATTCTTAAAATGGACAATTGACGCCGGGATGCAAAAACGTACAATTGTCACCTTGTCGACAAGATCCTTTGCGCTGGAAATATATACAAACTGCTTTGCGACCACCACGAGAACCACCTCTACCCCGCGGAGGGCCATCCCAGCTTCCAGCATTTTTACCTCGCCAATGCCCGCCAGCGCCACGACCTCGCATAGCTCCTCGGAAGTTTGCCATACCAGGGAAACCATCGGGGCCGGGCGGAGGACCTTGAGGTCCCGCCATGTTGAAATCCATTGGGAACATATTTTGTTGCATATTAAAACCTTCTGGCGGACCAGGAAACATAGGATTCGGTCCTACAAACATTTCTGGAGTCATCATCATTCCTTCTGGAGGCATCATCATTCCTGGGGGTAAGTTCCCGGGAGGAATGGCCCCAGGCGCCATAGGACCTGGCATACCGTTGCCCATTAAATGTGGCGGGACCCCACTTGGCCATTCTGCGGGTACCATATTACCTCCTTGAAACCCAGGTACGCCAGGGAATTGCTGGTTTGGAAAAGCATTAGGAAATTGATTCATGTTTGGCGGGAACATATTAGGAACATTCATGGTAGCCGATGCTGGAGGCGCGTTGCCTTTAGGTTCGGGCCAGGGCATATTTCTAAAATCGCTTATATTATCCTGGTTGCCGGTAACGTCTTCTAAGGGTATAATTGTCGGTTCTGTGTAAGGATGTGTTTCAGGGTCAGGTTCAAATGCAGAGTCAGGTATCATTGATTTGGAGAAATAAAGAGGTTGTAAAGTTCCTTTTTGACGTATTGCCTGAATATCCTTTTCTTTGCTGTTCTTACCATGCTCCACCAGCACTTGACCTTCGGCGTCGACTAGGATAAGTGGCCTCCAATTAGTCTTTTCTTCCATGACGTCATCATTACTGAGATTCCTTCCTTTTTGGAATGCGTCTCTTTCGTGTATCCTTTCTAAATATTTCATATCAGTAAATGTCTTAGTTACATTAACTCTTTCAGTTTCATCAAGTTCAAAGTACTGAATTTCCTCCAGTTCAGAGTCTGGTTTCCATTTAATACTTTTTTTAGGTCCTTTTCGTTTGTGGTAGCATAAAACACCTTTCAGTCCATTAATTGTTAAAGTATGAGGTTCCGTTGTATCCATCTTCTCCTCAATCTCTTTCTTGAGATCTTTTTCTTCATCGATTTCATCGGCTACGGCATCTTTTTCTGATACCTTTTCTTTGTTTTCTTCTGTTTCAAGAGTGTCCTGGTAAAATCTAGGTGGCACTGATTTGCTTTCACTACTTGGACTGCTCATATTAGTGGGTGTATGTGGCGGTGAAGCATCGTTTCCAGAATTTCCATCCTTAGAACCACTCGTTCGTCGTTTTCTTTTCTTTGGATCTCTTTTGTTCGTCGCTGAAGCGTTCAACGCGTCCATAAACATATCACTTTCTAACAGTAAAATTGCTGAAACAATAAAAATACTTTATTAGATACATACATAACAAACTAATATTTTTTAGAATACAATGGGAAATGGTCAGTAATATTATAAAATAAAAATAGTTCAGTGATAAGACTAGAATGTATAATAACGGGTTCTATTCATTCGATAAATTCAATAAGATTTCATTATTCATTAGATAAATTCAATAAGACAGGTACCTATAATAGTTTACATGATATCGTAACATTATTATGTCAATAATGTTATGCTTTATACCTAAGGATTGAACAAGCAACTTTAAACCTTTTACAATCGTTATGTTTTCGATAAAACCAAACCGATAGTCGCATAGGTTTCTGAAGAAAATTCCTATTGGATACAATAGGCACAACACTGGTACCTAAGAGAGGTATGTAAGCAGAGACGGGTAATACAATTCAATAAAAGAAGAATCTTAATAAATGTGCAAGTCATAATATGTCTGACTCTGATAGTTTGGGTACCTACCTAGCCGTGCATGAGAACGCTAATGCTTATTTACCCTATGCAATCAATAACGAAATCTTATTCTTCAGCACAAAATCCTACATCTTATTTTTCAGATAGTAAACAACCCGTCCGGCTGCCCATAGGTTTTAACTGATCATCTGCAAAGGACTTTTGTAATTCACCCGGTTTTTAAACATAAAATCGGAGTATTCTAACATATACATTCTCATTCTTTCAAACGAAACACTAATAGACTTTCGTAGCCGACTGTACATTGCAAATCCTAATTCGTGATTTTACAGTGCAGGCATATAAACTACTTGTTAGTATGTCTTATCCGTAGTAGGTACGAAACAAAGTAAATCTCTAATTTACCATTCAAATTAAAATATTTGAAGGTATTAACTACATAGATACTACGCGGTACCTACGTAATGCAGAATTCCTTGGATATTTTTGTCCTACTGAGATCAACAGTGTTGAAGTGGAAATAGTCAGCGGTAACAAAGTAATATAATTATATTTCGTTACCGTTATTCATTTAATTTAAAAAGGACTTGAATGCAAAAAAAAACTTTCGCAGGTAGGTGCCGTCGGCCAGCGACTCGGTGTGCACCTTTCACTTTTTATTCGACTGTCGTGAAGCCCAAAAGTAGGTTACTGTTATTCTAACTTGTTTGCCAGTCTCTCTCAAATTCATGACCCCCCAGAGTTATCGGTAACTCGGGGGTACGTGGGCACGGGGCTATCTATAAGTGGTCAACCCTTTGAATTTTAGACAGGGTGAGTTAGCTTTCAATGGTTATACAAAATAACAATTTATACAGAAGAATTTATAGTGTTCGACCGAACAGAATGTGATGTCATCATCTTGATGTACTAATTTGCTAGCAACGGGTATTTCTTTGCCGTCACAAGTCTGAAATAGCGATAGAGTCGCAACTATTTCTATAGCTTGCCTTGATCACCAATGCTATTCTGTAAAAAATAAAAACCCTCGGAAAATTTTGGTAAAGCTGACGCTAATGCTATTCACATTGTGTATCTATTATAACTTCGCAAGAGTTCATTGATGCAGGACTGGTATTAGAAACTTGAGAGTTGGAAAATCTATAACTCTTAAATAGGAAAGAATTGTATTTTGTTTGTCATGAATAAACTTAAAAACTACTGGACCGATTTAAAAAACTTTTACCAATAGAATGTTACTTTATCAACTGAGTGACATAGGCTTTCTATTTTCTACTAACACGAGCGGGTGTAGCCGCTGGCAGAAGCTAGTATGTTATAATAAGATGGACAGCCATGTGAATCCAAATGTCGATAAACCGTGCGATCACGACAGCGCTGATGACGCGGTGGTACTAGGCAGCGCTGCAGGCTGCAACCGCGCTACTGCTGCGCGTGGGTGAATCACAATAAAGATAGGTAGGCGACCGACTAATTATACGACAGCAGCAAACAAAGTGTATATATTATTATGCATTTTAGGAACTGCCAAAACGTGTGGAATTTTAAAAATATATATTTTTTAAATTCATTTTTTTTTTAACGAATATTAATGTAAAATTAAAGTGACAACATGCGAAACGCCCGTTAGCTGCTGTGTCATTAGATTGATTAAATTTTCAATGGCCAATCGCATCACTTTACTTGCGTTGAATTTGTGATCCAATGATACTTTCCAGAAAATCTGAACAAAAACATTATGAGTTACCTCGTGAAAAGTTTGAGGAATTATCACCAAGTTTTATTTGATTAACAGGATGTTTTTTTCCGATTTTTTTTTTTTGGTTACGGCGATACGTTTTACGTAAACAAAGTAAACAGTACCTCCCTAGTTACCGATAACTAGGGAGGTACTGTTTATTTTAGGGAGGCCTGGCTTGTAAACCTAAGCATTTGAAAAATTAATCCATTTCCGTTATTTTTAAATAAATTTTCATCGATAGCCTGTGCAAGGTGCACAGGCTATCCATGAAAACACCACAAATGGAACAGGAACAATGACATATTATTAAATTATATGTTTATGTCACAGCAGATGCTTAAGGGTTACCAATAGTATGCAGGTGCAACCTAAAAGATACTGGACATTTGGACAAACTTGTACGAGAATGTGATCTTTGTTTAAAACAAAGAAAGGCGGCCTATCGATATGATCGTCGATAGGCCTAAGTAATTAGTGTACTAATTGAATCATATCAATGGAACAATTTCAAGGTATCTACGTAGAGTCATCCGCTCGTCTAGGGTATTGACTTCGTTACGTAACTCTAGCATGTTTTTGTAGTATCAAAGGTACTACGCGCCAGGGATCTTTGTTAATTCAATTAGCTGCAAATCGGATTCTCTCATTTCCTTTCAACACAAGCATAAACAAGCGTCTATTCAACTATTGGTACCGGACGTTCTACGCGATTCATTAATTTCTTACAAACCAACTTATACGAAGACCCGTGACGCGTAGGTCGATACCTGTTTATTTAGCTTGTGCTTTGGCTTGAAACATAGTCTACTAACGTCTCTGTCCACAAATAACGCTCAGCCAAAGTACGTGCTAAGTAAAGTTATATACATTTTGGTTTATGACAGTCATGAAAATAGCGGCGAAGCAATGGCCTAGCCGAACGATGGCGACGATACAAATTGTTACCTCGTCATCTCTCCGCTCGGCCACAGCTGTTCATTAATCAGAGGTAAAAGTGAACTATTTATGCCAGTTAACAGTAATCCTATCCGCCATTACGCAAAAATAGAACCTACAATTAGGTACTTACTGTCAACTTGTGTACCTAAATGACATCATTGCTGTTATGACGTAGGTAAATGGTGAGTTTTAAATACGTAATACGCTAAGTATTATTAGGAAGGTAGGTAAATTACGGAAATAAATATAAAAAAGTTTTAAAAACAAGCTTACGCTCATTTAAAATTTTAAAGCATTCAACTAAAAATTTAGAAAATTAGTAACAAGGTAACCACCGCACGCACATCAGGTCGTAGCAAAGAGTGGTTTTGGTTATTCGGAGTGTTAGCTACTGCTAGCACTAGTACCTAACAAAAGGAATATCAATAGAACACGTCGGTAGATCGTACCGCGATCAAAGAATTCGCAATTGCATTTGGGACGTTTTTCTTTTTCACCAACGACAATCGCTTGTCTCCTCGAAAAAAAATAATGTAAATATCGTTTTTACGCTTGAAATGACAAGTTTATTACTGCTATTAAAATGCATACTATTATTCAATTACTTTAAATTGGATAATAATTACGTTATCTAAATACTTTATTTTTTTAATTTGCGTGACGGAGTTGACGAAATATTCATCCGTCACATTTTTATATTGAATGTTTGTCGGTAAAAAAAGAAGATCCCATTTATTCTTTATTTCCTTACCTACTTTTTCAATCATAGGTACATGCCTGATCTATACTTTCATACATATTAAGTATATTGAATAAAATACTAGCTGTTACCAGCAACTTCGTTCGCATGGAGTTGAAAGAACATTTTTTTAGGCAACCGTACAATTTTTTTTATCTATTCTGGAGATAGCCCGTTTCCAGTTCCCGCGGCAAGTTCAGTCAAAATCGGTCCAGCCCTTTCCGTGATCAGTCGGAACAAAGACGGACCAAAATTTTAACAAATTGCGTTTTTTATATTTATATCAAATATTCTTTCATAATATGCATTTAAAAAAGAAATGTTATTTCGATATTACAAACCAACACATCAATTTTATTTATACCTATATATGTCGTGGCCAGATCTTAGGATTGATCACTACATGATATGGCCAACTAAAACTGGCCATATCATTGATGTAGGATTTTTATGATAATAAAAGGTCTAAAGGAACAATAGCGTAGCTAGGCGTGCTGGCACCCAAAAGGGCGTGTGCGAGGGCTCTTTAACAACGAGGGTTTTGTTTTATATTTTATAAGTTCGCGTTTGACTAGGTTACGATAGTCGCCGTCTCGTTTTTGAATTTATGAAAGAAAATGGCCTCACTAATGCGCCTTCGCCCACGTCTAAATTAGTTCGCGCTACGCCTCTGTAAAAGAAGTAGGCCAAAGGAGGATTAACATAATTATTAGCAAACTTTAACGTTTAAAACGATCTGGTCAGTTTACTTGGCCATATCATGAAGTGATCAATTTTTAAGACCTGGCCACGATTTTTCAAAAAATCTGTTTTTAACGCCATCTGTTTGCTGAGTGCTAACTTTACAGATTGTATTAAAAACAGTATTTTTGAAAAATTTCGTTTAGTGACGGTATTGGTTTAAAGGTGCGATATGTGTATATATAATAAAGTCCCCCACCGTTGTCTGTATGTTCACGGTCAACTAAAAAGCGGATATTTATGCGATTTTCACCAATAGACAGAGTGATTCATGAGGAGGGATTAGGTGCAAATACATGCATATAACAAAGCAGTTTTTTTTTTTAGATTTCTAACACCTGTGCAAAGCTAGGGAGGGTCGCTAGTCATATTATAAACACTAAAGAGTTTGTTAGTTTGAACGTAGCTAATCTCAAGAACTACTAGTTCGTATTGAAAAATTATTTTAGTGTTAGATAGTCCAAGGGAGACTATAGGCATATAACATCCCGCTACGACAGACGGGAGCGGAGCAGTAACCAGAGACGCGAGGAACAGCCAGTTAGTGATAAACTAGACTAACACGATTAATAGGGCGGGTTTCTGAATTGAGTATTTTGAGTTAAGTATGTCTCAAACCGTAGTTTAATGCCAAATTTTGACAGGTTTGCAGGCTAAAGTAGAGTTTGAGAAATACTCAACTTCAAATGCTTAAATCAGAAATCGTGGATTACTCCCCAATTTCTGATTTAAGCATTTGAAGAGAGAGTATTCTTCAAACTCTAGCCTGAAAACCTGTCAAAAATTGACATTAATGTAGGGTTTGACACTTTCTAACTAAAAATACTCAATTCAGAAACCTGTCATCAATGGAGTATGTAGTATGGTGCCAGACTAAGAACCATGTTTGATTGGTTTCAATAGTACACCTTCGTAAAATAACCGTTTTTTTTTATGCTATGAACCTATTAAAGACATATAATAATAATAAAATGATTAGACCTAAAAGAAACTCTCTACTTAACACTGCAAAAGGCTGCGATTTTAAATACCTGTAGAATCGTCAGGAAATTCATGCAGATAGACGCGAACGACGTAGAACCTCATCACAGTCATCACACGACACAATCAAATTTTACAAGCTACATTTACTTGGCACTTGGCCCGTAAATTTGGTCGAACCCAGCTAGAGCTGAGAAAAGAAAACGTATCCAAAAATAATAATAACTAATGCACATGTAATTAGGTAAGTCTAATTACTCTACACAACACTGCAAAAAGATGCGATTTAAAATACCTATAGAATTGACCGGAAATTCATGCAGATGGAAGAAAACGACGTAGAACCTTAATAAAATTTTACACGCTACATTTACTTGACGCTTGGCACGTAAATGTGGTCGAGACCAGCCATAGAGCTGAGAAAAGAAAACGTACCCAGAAATAATAACAATAAAGCCTTTATTTCTTACTAATTTCATGCATACATTTAAGACGTTTATAAATAAAAAGAATTAGTAACCTATTAAACATAGTTTGAAATATTTGATCTAGAATTTCATAGACAATCAAATATTTAACATAAAATTACTATAATATTAAAATTAAATTATCATAATTATTATCAGGAATCGCATTGGAATTAACTTAATATAATATTATGTTATATTTTTTATTATATTAATTATTATTTAAATTTTGTTTTACTGTCTGAAATACCCATTTTTGAGCACAGGCCTACTCCAACCTCTTCCAATTATCCCTATCGTAGGCTTCGCAGGTCCTAGCCGGTCCTGCTAACTGAGCGACGTCATCTGCTCACCTGCGATGCCCGATGGTCACCCGCGCGGCCTGGTCGCGTCTCGTGGGCATCAATGCAGGATCCTCTCCCTCCATCGATTGTCGATAATTCTTGCCACAACACACACAGTTCAACAGCGTCCACTACTTTTAAAGTCCAGGTTTGGCTTCCATACAGTAGAGTTAAGAGGACAATTAAATCCATTGCTTTCCTATGTAAATATGTGGTCAATGTCGAATAATACCGTCGGAAGCCCGCTTGTTTTCTGGGTTGGTACTTTAAACACTCATCTCAGTAGAACTGTTGCAAAAACTTTATATACGGTTTGTTGAAGTCTATAGTTTTCAAGGTTCAAAAGATCACTTTTTTATACAGGATGCTTATGATAGATGTTCCCCATTCATGCGGTATTTTCTGACTTTGTTATTGAATTGCCTGGTTAATACCAGCGTGAGGTCTATGATTGCTTTAAGTATGTCATTGGTGATTCCATCATCTCCTGGGCTTTTAATTGAATGGCATGTCGCGTTTCGGTTTCTTATGAGGAATGACGGGACGCTGCCGCAAACTTCGTCTTCGTACACGTTACATGTTAGGTCGTTGATTTGGTAGAGTTCTTTGTAAAATCCTGTAGCCATATTATGTAACTTCTTATCTCTGTCGTTTCTTTGTCCATATCCCCACGGAAGCATCACTTTTTTTGTCGTCGATTGATGATTTTCTGATCTGATCTTACCATAAAAGTTTCCCTTAACTATTGTATTTTTACTTGTATTTTGTAGTGCAGTTTGTAGATCCTTATAGAATACTTCATCTATTGACTTTCCGTCGGCACGTACTTATCATTGTATTAGATGTGATTTTTTTGTTATTCGGTTATATATCCAGTCTTATGACGCGATCTGAGATGGGTTGTACGCCAATTATACTGGATATAAGTTGTACCACTCTTCCCCATGATAATTATAGTTTTCGTTTTCTTTAATTAGGTACTTTCCCTTCTCTCTTAATTTCGAATATCCAATGGATTTAAGTTCCTTCTTTATTATAAAACCAACTCTATTTGTACCACTCTTTTCCCATGATATAATTGTCGTTTTCTTTAATTACGTTCCCTTCTTTCTTAACCTCGAATTTCCAGTAATATCCCACTTGAATTTTGCGACTGTCTCTAAATTCAATAAAAGGGTGGCCAGACGGTTGCAAACTAGCGTTCCAACCAAGGTGACCTTGCTTTATGTGATTGGTTTGTGTTGCGGCTACATGGATGTTAACCACGCGCCAACATGTTCAGTGGTTGTGAAAACGCGCCTTCTAACCAAGGGCGTTGAAGGTCATGGAATACAACTGCTGTCTATACGGATTGAAACTAGCAAGGTCACCTTGGTTGGGCGTTGGTTCTCTTTAGTCTTGTCTCATTATCTAATGAATGAAATAAGGCAAGAACTTAAAGAAGCAAAAACAGAAAATAGAAAAGTAAAATGATGTTTTTGAACGGTACGGCAAACACATCGTGCGTGAAACGAATAAAAAGCCCAGCAACAAATGACCAGCATCGTTCTCTTCTTCACCTGCCACCTCTCTACCACAAATAAACATAGAAACACAAGCAAGCACAAAAAAAACTTAAGGGAAATAACTGTTTCACAGACTATGTGAAAACATCAGAGAAATTAACACAAAAACTACTAGATCCCATCATACCGACATGGAATACAGTGGCCTCTCTCCAGAACAAGGGCCATGACGTGTTAAAATGTCAAGCGTGGGAGCGAGGAGGGAGGGATGCTGTCTCGCTCGCACGCTCCACCCCATCCATTTAGCAGTTCAGTTTAGGTCGTCAAATGGATCGCGTTAAGAGCTCATGGTAGGGCCAAGAAGTTAACAGACAAAACGTCACAATATATCTCATACGGCTGGCGGGATAAACAGATCAAAAATAAAAATAAAACAATATACTACTGGCCTGTTGGTCTAGAAGTTAGTGCCCTGACTGCTATGCCGGAGGTAGTAGGTTCGATTCCCACCCAGGACAAATATTTGTGTGATGAGCACGATCATTTGTTGTCTGGGTGTAATTTATCTAAAATATGTACCTATATATTTAGAAATATATAAATGTTTATCAGTTGTCTAGTACTCATAACACAAGCTCTACTTAGCTGGGGACTAGACGACGTTGTGTGATAGTTATGGATTTTTTTTTTGTATCAGTATGTCTCGAAACCCTGTGGGTTCCTGACCTTTAGATGGCATACGAGGAGCTAAAACAAACTCGCAGAAGCCCTTTAGTTACTGTTACTTTTAATGGAATGTGATACCAACCGACGATTATCCCTATACGCGCAATGCTAGTGCACCCAAGGAAAACCCTCGGTTGGTAAAAAAACTATTGCGACATATGGAAAACATAGAAAAAAGGTTATAGTTTTTGGAATCTAGTTACCAGGAACTAAGTATGTTAAAACTATGGCCCCTGCTTGGACAATGTTATTAATATCCATCGATAAAAGAATTAATTAATAATAATTAACTATTATTATTAATTTATTAAATCCGCTCTCGTACAGTGTTTATTTAGTGCATACAATTTTAATAAATAAATAAAAAGGCAGAGGGTGACACTTGCACACTCAAGAAATGGGCCCCCAAAAACAGCCGCTAACACGAAGTGACGTAGCAAAAACAGGGCAACATGTCCTGAGGAGCTTGAGGAGGGGAGTAAATACCACGGCTATCAGGACAATCCCGGAAGTACGGTCAAGATCCCTACCAGCACCTTACTGGATTATACATCCTTCTCCCGAGCACATTTGCTTTTGCGAATCTCCACTCAAGCCAGCCAATAAAGGCAAGAGAGAGGTAGGAGCTCTGTTCCTCGTCAGTGTTCACTACGGCCGGCCAATATAGGTAAGCCGCAGATGAGGAACAAGATTTCTCCCAGGAGATTGGGTCCGTGGGGTCGCTTATGCCCATCAGTTCGCCACAAAACTGCCCTGCGGATTGTATCACCTACCGGGGTACAAACCTAGGGTTTAGGTATAGGAGCGCGCAAGCCCCACCACGACGTCAACATAGAGATACGGCGATGCGGTTATTATTATTATACTAGCATTAGTACAACAGGAAGTACATAGGCTATTTTATTTATACCAGGCTTCGACTTTGACTTCGCGTTCAATCGACATTCACACGAACGAAATGGTGAGCGAAAGCTAACTAGTAGGTATTAATATATCCCCTCTTAGAAGCAGAGGAGATATAAACAAAATTAAGCTATTTTCATCGCTTTCTTTTCGCCTAAATGTTACAGTTCTATACATTATTTTTTCAACTGGTACTTACATAGCTTCATTAGGTACCTACATAGCTTTTTTTACCTACCGTACCTATACCAGATAGCTCAATCTAGTCAAATTCTAACTGCATCTAACCACAAGAATATAATAAGTAAGAAAAAAGATAATTACGGAAGCTTCGGGCAACCGGGAGCATAGAGAAGTGATGTACTTCTAATAGAAATACCACTGCATTCACGTAACGTGATTTTAGTGGAATTTTATTGAAAAATAAAATCACATAAATCTCCGCTCCACTGATTACGCAGTTTATTATTGGTATCTATGTAATCTAATCAAACAACATCGCACAAAACGCGCAAGCGTTGATTTATGGATTTTTATTTACTAATTAAGGTAATAGCAATATTTAAATCTATTTTTTTAACTTGATATAGGTATTTTAAATGTAATACTTATCTACGAACAAATATTTACCCTCCTACCAAAAAAATATAATAAAAAAAATCATGCGTTGCAAACAAGTCGCTAGTAAAACCTACATACACAGCTATCCGTAACATCAACACGCAAGTAAAAAAGTATTTATAATTAGATATGTAAATACGTTCAAACAAAGTACACAATAGGAATAACAGGGGTTAACAAAAATACATTAATATCATCTAGATTATTTTTTAGGTAGGTACTTAACGAAAATAGTTTAATTTTTTAAATATTGTAGTTTCAAACGCAAAATTATAAAAAAAAGCCTACTAATTACCTTGATTTCAATAACAAAATCATGATAATTTACTCAAATGTGATCAAGTGGTAACCAGCAGGGATATATAAAAAAAAATAGTATAAATGCCAGTCAATTCGGTTGACATAGTCTAATCTCTAAACCAATCCCAAGTAAGCACTGGATACCACCTTGAGATTGATTTGAAACCCACCGATTGCCATAATTCAATTTAATGTAAGTATGAAGGTACCTACCAATCGTTTCGTGCAGGTGCTTTGAAACTCTAGGTTGGTAGTTAATTAAATAATTTGCGCACCTACTCTTGTTTTGACAGATCCTCAACTGTTTTCCTAATGGTTATATGGTTCAAAATTTCATCGAAATAAGTAGATCGGTACAGGTACAAAACTTAAGTCGCAATCAAACAATACAGAAGCAGGATTTAATTAGTTCAGCGAATAATAATTTGAGGTACCAACAGATGTTTAATAATCGACTTTTCTAATTACCTACTAGAACATATGAAACGTTAGTTGAGCAGACCAGATTTGTACATTTCTTAATTAAATTACGATCTAATCTACCTATCCTATTGTGATTATTCTGATAAATGATCCAGTTATAGAAATAACATTTGTGTGGGACAAATTAGGTATGGCATAGCATTACCTACTCAATTTTTTGGGAATTCTGTTCTGGAAAGTTTACATGAGAGTTAAATCCATTCATAATACGTAGGTACACGGTGCATATGAATATAGCTTGTAATCGGATTGGATGACAATTACTAGAGCACTCGTTTCAAAGATTTTATTACGTACCTACCCAGGTAGGTACATATTATAGGCACATATATATCAATTTGTTTTTTACGACCTGACGTGCCTAGATATACATCTAATGGAGATAATAGTAAGATATTGCAATCAGTTCAGCTGGACAAAGACAGCTCTCATAATAAGCTACACCTAGGTAATAAGATGGTGCATAGATTAATCTATGATAGGACTATCATCATTTCATATAAAATAGAACTACTCTCCACAATAGTTCCAGTTACTGAAATAAAGAAATAGGTATCGTCTAATCTAATAAATAAAAATCTCGGGTCAGTGTTTGTTATCGAACTTCTCCGAAACGGCTTGGCCGATTTTTTGTTTATTTGGTAGGTCTCAGAATAGGTCTTATTTTTTTTGCCTCTTATCCCCACCCCCATTTTTTTTCTGTTAATTTATAAAGGAATGGCAGAAGGTTATAGGCAGTCTCAAGTAGGTACAAAGTTTGACCACTAGGTCATAAATTACCTACTTGATAGTGTCATCGAAGCTTTGTCTATTTTGAACCAATCGGTTTCCGTCACTAGTCCCTACTAGGTATTTTAATAATATTACGGCATATAAATTATGTTTGAAAAAGTTAAAATCAAAGATTGATATTTCCATACGCACCGTGGGTGGGCACCTGCTTACGCACTACAGCTAAACAGACTTGGATACCTAGTAGTAATATAATCGGATTTGGTAATGCGCTAGGTTCATCACCGTGCCATCCCGAACGAACCTAGGCAGAGTAGTAGTAGGTAGGTGGATAATTTTTTTACCTATAGGGTCAGTGTACCTACATCTTACGTGTTGTGATTATAGATGCAAAACGAACGCAGGTTTCTTACCAAAGAATAATTCTTACCTTTTTCTCTCTAAGTAAGTAGGTAACGACAGACAGATCAAAACTGTAGGTAGGTATATACCAGTTTTTTTTTAAGTACCTTTATATAAAGGAGCCAGCCTTGGTCGAAACAATAGAAAATGTGGTTCAGTGGAAATGAAGTCTGGAAGACTTTTTTTCATGTATTCCCGGGATTTTTTTACAGGTGTTGATAGATATCTGTTTATCGAAATTAGAGGTAAAAAGGGAAGTACCAGATATAATTACTTTAGCAAGTAAGTAGGGGTTGATTAGCTACTTAGGTATTAATCCAGGTGATAAAAATATATATCAACTTGTAGTGAAATGCTGATGAATATCAAATCCTGGAAACAGACGAAGCTCTAAAGAAAAATTCAAAGCAGGTACCTATAATACTTTGAAATCATTCTGGTTCTTAGTCTGACGGTTTAGAATTAGATTTCAATGACGTCATGTCATTATTGAAACTTGAAAGTAGTAACGGTTACCTGTATTGTGTGTGCAAGTACTTAATAAATCATTCATAACCACATTTCTATTATTTTATAGACCACGTCGTAATGGTTTCGGCTGAATCCGTATATCCACCTTAAATAGTATCCTTTATCCCCAGCATAACTTCACGCCTGTCGTTGTGGAATGCAGGGTTAGTAGGAAAGTAAGGTATCGTAAACTTCAGAACTTCATGTAGGTACCTCCCTACTTAGGATGTTGGTACCTAGATTATTTACACACATTCGTGTAGGAAATGGTGGAAATGTCCTCTTGTATTACCCACCTCTAATAACTTTCAGATATAAAGATAAATAAATGATAGGTACAAATAGGAAAATACCTACTAAATTTAATTCAGTTTATCTTTGTATAGGTAGGTACGGGTTATTCGGACACTTGCTTAGGTACAGCTTTACACTGCCGTTAGGTAGGTATTGCCTCATTAACTACCTACTTCCGGTAGATAGGTTAATCTACTCTTCTAAAATAGTTGTTTATAGTGGTCAGCAATATGCTGCGCAGATAAGCTGGTTGGCCACTTACGATTTGATGACGTTTTGCTATCTATTCGCTGTGTTATTACTATTCATGTAAATTATTATTTTTCTCATTAGATTTTTCTCAATTGAAACCTTTCATAATAATTGGACTAGATTATTAAAACATATGCGACATTGATTTTGTATAACGCAGAAAGTTGCTAATACATTTCATTCACAATTAGAAATATTGATTAGGATAATTTAACATTTTTCTGTTTGTGAATCTTTTGATCTGGCTATCTACTTATTAGTGCATATCCTTCTAAAAATTGGAAATTATTTATAGCAAATTCCTAACAAATGACGATGTACAGTGGAAGCAAAGAGAATTGGAAGACTAGACTTCAGCAAGCCCGAGACGTTCATTTAACAGATTGTAATTTTGACTGCTGGCATTATATTAGCCTCTTTAGGTCAACACTTTATAAGGGGTTTAACCTTTTGTTCCTAACATGGTCTACAAAAGTACCTACAAAAAATATTTAATGAATATATCTAAACTGACTTTTATGTGATTTGACACTTTTTGCTTTATGTTATGACAATACTGGTCTGATTAACTAACGTAACAATGTAGTACCCTAATTAACTGATCTACTTTCATTCATGTCGTATATTTCGTTGAAATTAATAGGTGTATATCGCTAGAATATATTACTGTCGTAAAATAATCTCACACAGTCGTAATTATAGTAGGTAATTCTGGTTTGTATCTCTCATGTACAAATATTGACGTTTCGATTACATGGATTGCTGAAGAATCACTCCTGGAGCACCAGTCGTTCTCATCAGCTCTGCGGCGAGTCCACGGAAGGATCCAGTAGGTATATGTGCGCTGGTATTTTCACCTCACGATTAACTAAACAAATTTAGGTTATTAAATCTGAACTAAGCAGTAAACGGAAAGAGTCATGTATATTGATTTCCATATTTATTTGAAAAAAATACTTTACAGGTGGTAAAAACACTTTAGAACCCGTTAAGTTATACATTTTAGACTTACCACTGAAGAAAATGCAACCTAAACAATTGAAAACATTTGGGTGACATAATGGAGGGACTTGCCACCAGCAACGTATATCTGAAAAAAAGAAAATATTAGAAATA
Source organism: Mythimna pallens (assembly GCA_961205895.1). Classification (NCBI taxonomy): domain Eukaryota; kingdom Metazoa; phylum Arthropoda; class Insecta; order Lepidoptera; family Noctuidae; genus Mythimna; species Mythimna pallens. Next base: position 11,650,124 of record OY540830.1, read on the forward strand.
TGCCACAAATTGTATAAACAGTAAAATACTTACGTTTAGGTTTTGGAGGAATTAATTTGATTGCACCCGGTTTTTCAACAGGTTCAACTATAGTTTTAGGTTTTTTTTCTGGAGGAGGCTCGTTATGAACTGGAGACGGTCTTTTTGGTATTGATACTGTAGGTGGTAATATAGGCGTAGATTTTTTCGTCAATACTGCTGCTCGAGATGGCGGTGGTTTAACTTCCTCTTCCAGTCCATGTTTCCTAAACTTAGAATTGAAAGTTTTAACAGTCTTCGGTTTAGGTTCATCTGGTTTCCTGACTTCAATGGATATTGAAGGTTTTTCTTTTTTGGCATCACTTAATTTCGGTATTTTGCCTAATTTATGAACTGACGGCGTTTTATCATCAGACTTCTCAGAAGTAGATTTGTTTAGAGAGGAAGCATCCTTACTTTTTTCACTTTTATCTTCCTTTCCTTTAGTTTTATCTTTTTCGGAGGATGACCGTGAACTACGATCTTCTTTAGATTTACTACTAGAAGACGGTTTATCGCTAGACTTTCTACTACTTTCACTTTTTGACCTAGAACTATGAGAGGAATGTCGTTCCTTATCTTTTGACCTATCTTTACTACTATTATGTCGGCTAGAACTACTTTTGTGACTTCTATGCTTATCACTTGAAGACCTACTTGAGTGTTTGGAAGAACTGCTAGATTTTGAGCCGCTTTTTTCGTCCGATTTATCTTTACTTCTACTTTTTGGTTTATCTTTAGATTTTTCCGAATCAGATAATTCAGAAGTTTTACTTTCATTATCATCATCGACTTGCGACAAGACTTGCTTTCCATCTTTTAAACTGATTTTTAATACCGGCAAAGTTTCTGGTTCGTCGTCTACTTCATCTTTTACTTTGACATCGCCTACATTCTTATCAGTGTCGACATTGTTACAAATTACTTTATCCGATTTTATACGGTCTTCACTAATTGATTTAGTTTCAGTATTATTGTCATTATGTTTATATTCAATAGTAGAGTCTGATTTTATTAAGGCATCTAATTCAGATTGCGCTTCCGTTATAATTTGAGGTATATCTAAAATCTGGACTGGAACTACTTGTTCGCCTTTTACGGTTTTTAACCATTGTTCAACTAACTTCGACGCTAGAGCTCTGATAGCTGTAATAAAAGAAACGAAAATATATATTAATTCATAGGTACAAAAGTAATTGTTTTTAAACTCTTACTTGATAAATGTGAACAATAATTCCAATAGAAACGTAGGTGAATATGCTCCAGGGTAGCCCGCGAAATTGAAATTTACTAAGTTTTATGAATTTTGCAGGTAAGTGTCATGTTGTATATTGATTAAAATATAATTGGCGACCGTAATACGTATTTATTTGCAGAATTCTAATAATTAAAATCATCAATACAACCGTCTCAGTTCGTCAGTCGCCTCGTCTTTCAGATCAGCCAATCTACATGCAAATTGGCACTGACCTGCAAAAATCTTAAGATAATTTGAATTACGCGGGCAACCCTGGTGCTTTCACCTTAAAACTTAAATTTAAGTTCCTACGAAATAATTAATAAAAAAAAAGCGGTTGGTCTTACCAAAATGATTGTCATCCTTCGACAACTCCTTTACAAGTTTCGGGCAATTATTGGTTTTCAAACGCTCTATATCGACAGGGCATAATAATAGTAACTCCAATAACTCTTTTACCAGAGGCCAATTTTTGGCGACAATACTTTCGGTCAGCCACATGTGGACCAAAACCCATCCCCCAGAACCCATAAATAACCCAAGTAATTCAGTTTCTGTACATTTCAGTATTTGTATGTAAATACATTTGGAGACTAATTTCTTCGAAAATTTAGTCATGAGGCTGAAAGGAAAAGTCAACATTGTACAAAAACGTCAATATGATAAAGTTGGCTCAAAAGGGGTATTCCAAAGCGGCGCTCAAGAGCGTAAATTAAAAAAAAAACTAGTATGTACACTATATATAACATTTGACACGAATCTATATATGGTTCGCTTCGAGTGTACAATAAAGAAAAAGTTGTGAGAAGTCAAAATTAAAATATTTAAACTGAACTAGGGAAAAATCAGGTTAAAATTTTCTAATTTAAAAATTGTGAGTTAATAGTATCGGTCTCTTCGATTAGCAGGATTTAAAAACAGGGAAATATTAATGTTTAAACACATATAACTAACAACAGGTTTACAGTCCTATTTTAGCCACGCTCTTCTCTTTGTAGATCAGTCATTAGTAATTAGCAAATATATTAAGCTGATTTATGAAATCCAAGACCTTTTAAAACTTACCTAGCCAGCCTCTGGACTTCATCCCTGCTTTTGATCCCGCCATTCGGTGACAGAAGCACGCTCAGGCAGTTCAATAATTGAATGGGATCTATACGCGGCTGAAACAAAGAAAAGTTATTGTCTTATTAGAAATAAAAAAGTAGGTCTAACGTACACGTTATATCAGTTGGGATTATGAAGTTTCACAATTATGGATTATGGAATAAAAGGGAAAAGGGATTTAGCGTAAGAACAGGAAAGTCATATCTATCTTCGCTATCATGTAACTTTATTTGCATAAACGTGACGCGTCCTTTTCACTTAAATCTTTTCAATCAGTTCTATTCATCGATTCTTATTTACTTTTTCGTGTCAATAATCAGTTTTGTTTCGAGGCTGTAGACTTTTTAGGCATGAGCATTCCGCGATTTGCCCCAGGCCGCTCGTTGCATGGTTTTAAGTTTTTAACTAGCGACCCGTCCCGGCTTCGCTCAGGTAGTGGGAAAATTTTCATTGAAAGCTTCCTGACGAATTCACTTTCACATCGTGTGACTGGGACATTATCATTACAGTTATCGTCGTATTTACACAAAATCTTAACAAATTATACACGTTAACCTTCCCCACCAATCTCCGACGAAAATCCGATTAATTAAAATTAACGCAACATGGGAAGAAGTATGCTTAATGATAAGAGAAAAGACAAATTAAGCCTTAAATTCATCCGAAGGAACACAAAAATAGCGGACGTGGCATATAACATCAAAAAATTAAAATTGAAATGGGCGGGTGGGTCACCTAGTCAGAGAGGAGAAATGGGCTAAATTAGTAGCCGAGTGGTACTCCAGAAAAAGCAAACGGAAGCGAGGACGTCCGATAAGAAGGTGGGCTGACGTTATAAAGGCGGAAGCGGGGCCAATGTGGAAGAGAAAAACCCATGACCGGGAACTGTGGAACTCAATTACTTAAATGGAAAATAATTTTTATTTTTCATTATTATTAATTAAAGTGTATTAGATTTTTAATAAAGGCTATTATTATTATGCGCTTACTCTTTCAGAGTCATGAAGGATAAATAAAAAAATGCACACGAGCGAAGTCGGGGCAGACTTATTATTTCGTGGTGCCAAAAGAAACATTATATATCCTACATCTGAATGTAAGAACCCTTCTTTGGTCTTAGGGTTTTTGTTTATACAATTTTAACCCATGCCTAGTCCGCTAGTGTGTTAGACAAATGCTTAGTAAGGTGGTATAATATAATGAAGACAACTTTCACCGATCATTGAAGCGATTCAACGGTGTCTATGAAATTAATTGGTATATAATGCGCGTACTCTACCTTTCAGTCATGTAGGATACTACAATATAAAAAAAAACAAAAACTCCTCGATAAAAATAATGTTTTTAACGGTTGCAAAGCCGGAAGTTACCATCTGTTATAATAAGCATTTACTTTTTAACCGACTTCAAAAAGGAGGAGGTTCTATGTTCGGCTAAATGTGTGTTTATTGTCTAATAAAGACGCATATGGCGCTTAGAACCACTAATGAACAAATATGAATTTACGAGTTTCTTGAGAGTTTTAGCTGTAATCGACATGTCTGGTACAGAGTTTAAGCCAAGAGACCAGCCAGTAACTACTTTTAAGAATATTTAGAGGCTGAAAGACCACAGTAGGATTATAAGCAATAGCTTACTGACAAAAACTAAAGGGCCATAAAAGGGCCTTAAAAAAAATCTTTGATGGTACGGTTTTATGGCAGTTAACACAATTGTATACAATTCGCGGTGTAAAACGCTTATTGGCGTATTTTTATACCAGAAGCGGCGAACGCAGAGAAAGGAGAAAATCATTGCGTAATATCTTCAGCTTTTATGTTAACTCTCATGTAACAAAGAGCAAGCTTAGTATATTCAATAATGAGAATCAGCCATAAAACCAATGTTTTCTCACATGAAGCTCAGTAGTCTCTTTTGAAATGTGGTCAAAATCATTATACAAACGCAAGCACGCTTTATTATGTCCCTACTCAAAACCATTGTTCATGCAAGTTTGTCATGCTTCGGGTTATGTAGGTGTGTAGCCACCAGCGAGCTATGCTATTATGTAAATATGCCAAATATTAATTTATTCTAGCTTTAAACCCTATCTGGATCAAGGCTTATCTACTCCGAAATTAAACGGATTATGGCCTTTGTCATTTAGCCCAGAGCATAGTTCGATGTATACTTACTAGTTTTTTACAAAACAAAGGCTTTTAATGAAACCGGGTTCAATGATGGCCTCAATTTAGTATTCAGGTATAAATATGCAGCCAGATGCATAAATGATTGTTACCTCATCAAGAAAGTAGGTAATGGTATTTTTAATTAAATTCAGTGAATCAAAATGGACGACGGACTGGACGGTCACGCAAGCAAGATCGACCGCTTACGTCACTTCTGCATTTATACCACATATCACGTGATATTGTTCTAGAAGTTTCGAAATTTATTCACGGCGATAGCGATACGTTTTTCACTTTTCTGTGAAAAACGCTGTTATAAATTTTCACACTTAATCATTGATGACACTAGTATGAAAGATTTTATAGAACCTACGATAAAACTACATCTGCTGTTATTTATTCCAAATGCGCTAAAATATTAAAGTAGATATGGATTATATTAGGTCAAAACTTACCATTATAATATTCTATAATACTTCAAAAATAACACGACACCCGATTGCACAATGGTATGCCATGCCACGCCTTATGCTCCAGATACAACATGGCGTTTTATCATTGTTTAACAATTTAATAATCTTGCACAGAGGAACACTTATATTCTAGTTATTTTGTTCATTAACTATGTAATTACACTATTTTTTAACATATGTTACAAAATTGTCTGTAGTCACAGTAGTGACAAAATTATTAATTCCGTCGATATTATGGTGTAATTATGATATTTATATAATGTTCTATTCCTACATCTAATATACTATTTCAATAATATCCTTGTAGAAAGGGATTAGAATAAATTTATAGGATACTACAACACTTTCTAATTCAGTGAGTTGGCAGAATTCCAAGCTAAGGCCAGCTAAGACGTTTGATCCGAGTAAACGGCTGGCAAGCGGAGAGATTGCTTGAAGAATGAAATTAAATTCGATGAGAAAGAATGGTCAATTGAATGGAATTGAATGGATGAACGACAAAAACGGAAAAGGAAACCGAATAGTAGACAGCAAATTGAACGAAAGATCGAGAAACTTGATAAAATGTTGCCATTCCAATTATTTTGCATTCAGTTTTTAGTCGATTAATCCGATTTTTTATACTAAAGGAAATTAATATACATTTTTATCAGGACACCATAAACGGTGATGACTAGACCGCCAGTGATGTAATGTGTAAATAGAGTTGATTTAACTATATTAATCTGTGATATTAATCCAGTTAAACAACAAATGAGTCAACTCGAGTTGCTTTGATCTTTAACTCAAGTTGACTCGGTTGATAACTCGGTGGTGCAGAGCAGACGATTGAATGACAGCAAGATGACGCGAGTCGCGACTCCCCACGCAAGTCAACTCAGTGGAAGTCGAGTTGAATCGATCGGTACCTTGGTAGTGGCTCAGCAGACGGTTGAATGCAATACAACACGGGCGCAAGTTACATCACCTAAAAATTTAGAGAAAATTAAGCTTCTATAAAATAATCTTATTCTATGTGTTTATAAATTAGACATGAATACGTAACTAAATAACGTAACGTACATAAATAAATAATTTATTTGCTCAAGTGAAGTAGCAGGCAAAGTCCCCGTTTAACATAAAACGATTGAAAATAGGAATTTCACTTGTTAGTTTTACGAAATAAAAAGGTTACATTAAGTTCCGTCCAAAACCAGTTGATCTGACTCAACTCGTGTTTGATCGCATTCATTAACTCGTTAGCGTGCTGAATGTGCGGAACGTGTTGAGTTGGTCGACCAAGCTTGGATTTTGCCTACCGAGTCGAGTTGACTCGACTCCGTCAAGTAACTTGGATAGTCGTAATTCAAGTCGTATTCGTAATCATAGAGAAAATAAGGAGACAGTCAACAAAAATGTCTTTGGCAATAGCGAGACCAAAAGCCTTAGACGATTTTTTGAAAAATCATCAAATGATTCCTTCCGCTCTGAGTGGAACGACAGGGAGTATCAGACTAATTAAAACCCATTTGTATTCTTATAATAACTACATAACAGATATCAGCCCTAGCAGTGTGAACGTTACATGTGGTTACACCAAAACAAAGCGAATTATTGGTCATGGTCACAGCATACGGTGTAAATTGGCGATTCATTTAGTGCTAGCGACAAAACAGAGCAAAGATGCATGAAAACGAAAGTCATTTTGTTATTGTAAAATGTTTTTTAGAATTTCAGACAAATCATTTGATTTTAAACCACTTTTATTTTGTAATAATAATAATAATATACTTTATTTCGGATATAGAAAATCCATAATGTGTTAGTAACAGAAATACTTATACAACTATGTTAGTAACAAAATGAATTAAAACAAAATAAATAGACTTTAAAAAATCATCCCCTCTCAATTCATATATTTTCCCTCAGCACCAGGCCCGCAAGCATGCCTGCGGGACCAGTGCATCAGGAAAGGACAGTCTGGTTTCTCAGCAATTACCTTCAGGATGCTATTGGAGCCTCCACGTATCCTATGCATCAAGGACGCCGTTCTCTTGCGCATGATAGCCTCAAAACTATCCGTACCTGCCTCAGCAAACATGCCTGATGCGCTACAGAACCGTGGAAGCCCCAACAACACCCGGAAAGCATTATTATACTGAACTCGAAGAGCGTTGTAGGCCCTCTGCGTATACAACTGCTTAAATATTATTTATTTAAGCTTTATGTACAGTAGTGGTACATATGCGAACACGCACTTTCGACTAAAACCTAAAGCGGCTCCTGCCCAACCTTGGGGGTCCAGATGCCTCCTGCCGGAGGCTCTACGTGGGAATTGTTCGGTCCATGGCCCTTTACGGGGCGCCGGTGTGGGCGCCATTGCTGCAAAACCGACGACCAGCGGCCATGCTGAACGCTTGCCAGAGGGTCATGGCCATCCAGATGGTACGAGGATACCACACGATTTCCCGCGAAGTGGCGAGCCTCCTTGCTGGCCTGCCACTATGGGATTTGAAGGCAACAGTCCTTGCATGCATGCACGATTTGCGCGTGGAGATGTAACGTCGGGGCAAAATTTCGCTGCCGCACCAAGTCGCGCCTTGGCGGACAGAGTTCCGGCGGGATCTCATGGTGGAATGGCGACAGCGACGGTCACAACCCAGTGCTGGGCACGCTACAATTATGACGGTAAGTCGCCTCTTTGAGGAGTGGCTGGAGCGGCAACACGGCGTCCTCACCTTCCGCATGACGCAGGTCCTCACCGGTCATGGCAAGTTCGGGGTGTTCCTGCATCGGATTCAGGTGGATGCAACGCCGGCGTTTCATCATTGTGCGGACCATACAGTGGAGGTGTGCCCCGCTTGGGCGGAGCACCGCCGTGTCCTCGTGGAAGCAATTGGCGGCAGCGACCTTTCAAAGAAAAGTCAGAAAGAACAGACTTTCGTGGACCTGCAAGGACTCCATATCTTTTCTAAATTCGGCTAGTTTATTATAGAAATATATCAAACTAGCCGACGAACTTAACTCAGCATCCATTTCTAGTTGTAGGTAGATAGAGACAAAAAATTCGTATCAAGTAAATTATCCAGTGACTTATTAATTCCATGGCTGTACCTTTGTTAACCAACCTTTTGTTCACGTCACGTTGGGTACGTCAGTCAACCAGTTGTCAGATAAAATAAATTTTGATTGTCGACATTTCGACAAAGTCAAAGTCGAATCTAATGAAAATGAATTAAGTCTGCAGGGTGATAACTGAAAGTATTACAGAAAAGTATTGATTTTTCAATACCACTGTTGTCGGAAATTGTATCCCTAATTGGATTAAGTAAACCCGGTGTTTGACATAGAAAACTGTTTCCGACGTTTAAAACATGTGGAGTGATTCCTTGCTTATAGTTTTTATTTCAATTTGTACTGCATTTTTAGGTGAAGGTAAGTTGTCTCGTTTCAGCGATAGCGGTAAAGTTATTTCTACTATTGTCTACGGGTAGATACCGATCTAAGTCGCTTTTAGCAGTTTAACTTGTTATCTAATTTGTTTTTTTTTTTTTGGATACAGGTCTAACATGGATACTGGTTTATAGGACAGAAAAATATCAAAAACTTAAAGTAGAGGTTGAACGTCAAAGTAAAAAGCGTAAGTTTATGATGTCATTTAGAGACTGTTAGTTTAATCATAAAAATCCATTCAGATATCACCCCTTTGTAGTAAATTCACTAAGGGCTGTAGGCGTGTGTAACTCTTTACTGAACCGACTCACTGTTCCGAAACATTTTAGTGTTCTGAAGATTGGAACAGTAGTAATGTTTTAAATGCATCATTTCGAACAATTGGAACACTAAAACACTCTTTACCATAAGTGCAGTCCACAAATTAAAACGTAAATAGTGTAATTATAATTATTTACTGAACTAAAACTATCTACTTAAAATTATTCTTAAATTAAAATTTATTTAACAAAACTGTATGTGTATATGATGGGACATAACAGATCACGATTCATAACAGTCACTGATCTTTCGAGCTGATGTTCCAAACAGGGCTTTGAATAATGTTAAAAATTTTGTATTGTTACATTCATCATATGAAGGTAATGTTAGTAGTAGAGGTAACATATATGCTTGGTGTACTTGAGTGAACTTTTACCGGTAATATGAGTAAAGTTATTGATGATGTTATCGGTAAATAGTAATGTTTCTGTGGCCCAAGGATTGATAATGTTACCAAATAGGTTTTTAGATTATTGCAGTAATTAGTTTGATTAAGTATTCAAAAACATTTGCACCACACAGTATTATGTAAATTTATTTTATTAAATTGTCAAAAAGGATATGTCAGTTTAAAAGGATACACCGCATGCAACAACTCATGAAGTAACGAAAAAAGTATTGATATGTGACTATGACATGACGTAAACTATCACGATTAATAACAGTCAGTGTCTGTGTTTGTATCTTTTGAGCCATTGTTCCAAATGATACATATCAGTGTTCCAGAATATTTCAGTGATTCAGATGCAAATGCTCCAATAGTAAAGATGACACACTTTGCCCATGCCCATTAGACAGAATGTTGTTACTTTGAGTCTGTCTAATATACAGCCTACCAATTGTATGGTCTTAAGGTAATACACAATTGCCTATTGTCTCAACAATTGAGCATTAATACCATCTCTAGCCTAATAATCTGTATTTAAGTATTTTGTTGCCATTTAATTGCTACTTACAGTAGATATTAACGCTAATTGAATATTTAATAACACTATTGTTATATATTTACAGTAGAAAAACGAAAAGAAGCTCATGGAGACTCACTGGATAAACAACATAAGAAGAAAATTGAGAGGGAGGAAGAAAGACTAAAAAATAACAACAGAGACCTTTCTTTAGTTAAGATGAAGTCAATGTTTGCCATTGGTTTTGCATTCACAGCCTTACTCAGCATGTTCAATAGCATGTAAGAAAAGTCTTTATTTGTTCTCAAATTCATTAATTAGCACATTCCCAGTTGGTATATTTTTGGATACTTAATTAAAAAAATAAATAAACAACCTGGCATGAAATGAATACCTATAACATCAAATCTTTCTGTAAGAAACAAAACAAGAGCTTGATAAAAAGGCCTTGTTGGTACTGCAAACCATTATCAATCACTAATTTTAGTGCCACAAACATGCTATAATTCATTTTTGTGCACAAAATCCAGAGTTTGTTGTTATACATGTTGTTGTTATACATATTTGTTGTTGACTTGTGCTCATGCTCTGTATCGGCATAGAGGGTTCAACTCTAAGTATGCCTAGTTTTAGATCTTTCGATTCTTGTACAATCCGGCTCCATCAGCACTGAATGTGTTAATAAGCTAATAATAATTCAAACCCTTTTACTAGTTTCATACTATGTATGTCAATAATTTCAATGTGTTCCAGCTTTGATGGCAGAGTAGTGGCTAAACTTCCATTCTACCCTATATCGTGGATTCAAGGTCTCAGTCACAGGAACTTGCCTGGGGATGATTATACAGACTGCTCTTTTATTTTCTTGTACATATTGTGTACAATGAGCATAAGGTAATTAATCAAATCATATTTAAATATTCTAGTCAGCTTTTATCTACTCTATTATGATCATACATCATAATCAGACGTTGGAATTAGGTAGAGTTAAAACATGTACTTCACCAATTTCATACAGTGAAAGAATTAAGTGGATAAGCCTCAAATCCCGAGATCAATTTTAAAGAGCAGATTTTTTTATGACCCTATCAGAATTATAGCAGAAAAAAAATCTTCCTGCATTAATGATGAGGAGGAAGTGTATAAAGTTAACTTTACCTCAGTTGACGTAGAGAGATCTTTTCAATGAAAAATACTAATAATAATTGTATGTAAATTATCTTAGTTTTGTTTGTCTTATCTATCTATATTAATCCCGGAAAGATCCATATTAATATCAACATTTCGATGCAAGTACATGAATAACTCTACCTGATTCCGACCCCAGATCATAATATCAAGCCTTATCAGGAAGAACACTGTAACATTGTTGGTATGCTTGTGTACTTTCCGAATGTCGTATGAACCGGATTTTGTTCTTAGAGTCACAGGTTGCTCCCCACAACTGGATTCCATAAGTCCAAACTTTATGGTGATAAGTCCACTCTTTGAGGAGTGGCTGGAAAGACAACACTGCGTCCTTACCTTCCGCATGAAGCAGGTCCTCACCGGACATGGTCAGTTCGGGAGATTCCTGCACTGGATTCGTGCGGAAGAAACGCCCATGTGCCAACGTGTCACCATTGTGTGGACCGCCCGGAGGACACGTTGGGACATACGGTAGAGGCGTGTCCCAGGCACCGCCGTGTGACAGGCACCGCCGAATCCTTGTGGGGGCGCTCGGCGGCAGCGATCTCTCGCGCCGGGCCTTGGCACAGACCATGGTCCGGAGCGTGGAGGAGTGGCAGGCGGTCGCCTCCTTCTACGAAGCAGTAACGCTAGCAAAGGAGGCGGCCGCACGCGTGAGGCAATGGCCCTCACGCTCTAGCCGGTCGCCTGGATTCCGACCCCGATTTCCGGCCACCGTAGGCGCGGGCTTGCGGACGGCGAGCAATGGGTAGCTCACCGTCTAGTAACCGTCCGGACCGACCCCAAGTCGTCGACAGCGTGTAGTGTTCCACGCGCGCCTCAAGGAGATGTCAGTAACCGTAGGGGCCCAACAGGGTTGAAGCCTACTAGGGCCATGGTTGATGCGTAAGAGAACGCTGGGGCCCTGAAATGAGGGCAAAGAAGGAACAGGAGTGAGTTTTAGTCACTAAAAGTCTGACACGCTCAAGGGCGGGAGATGTCATTGGATGATTTCCCACCTTAAAAAAAAATAAAAATAAATCCAAACTGGTTTTTTAGCACACTTGTATTCTAGCAGTTTGTTGTCCAGAGACAGTTTGGAGTTCTTTCCCAGTAGTCAGTACAGGCCTTTGTATTTGAAGTTTATCTTGCGTTTTCACTCGATTTGTTTTTGCCATGTCAGTCAGCGATCCAAGTGCATTTTTAGATATGACTGAATCACTGTGGGGCAGTTGTCCACTACCCAGGTACACTAGGGGACATGTTTCTCTTCTCAGAGTGAATTTGACCTGAGCTTGATCCTCCACTTGACAAACTATTGGTTTATATTAATTTTACCTACATAAAAGCCCTTTGTGCTACTCACGATCGAAAGCCTGTTGCACTTCTAGGAATGCCGAGGAGCAATATTGTTTACGTTCTAGGTCGTCATTAGTGAACCTACACACTATAAACTTGTTCAGTGGTGGCATGCTCTGGTCTAAAGCCAAATTGGTGGTCTGGAGTAACAGAGTTTTCCTTCACCGCATGGAAGAGTCGTCGCAACAATACCTTTTTGAGGATCTTAGAAAAGATCGGAAGCAGGTTCAGTGGTCTGTAAAATGACCCTTCATGTGGTGGTTTCCCAGCTTTATGGACCATGATTACTTGTGACATCTTCCAGAGGGCGGGGGGAGGGGGAGGGAAGTATCCTAATCGGGTGATATAGTAAGATAAATTACCTAGATAGAAGATATGTAGTAAGAAATATGTACAAAAAAGTTTTTGACAAAGTAAATTGACATTTCAAAAAAACTATTGTATCTTAAAAATTAAGAAGTATATTTAAACTGGTTTTTCATATTATATATTGCATAGCGATTATATCCATCGGAATCAACTATAAAAAGAGGACGTCCGCTTTTGAAGTGAAATAATACACTGTGCTATCCAATCAAGCATGACTAATATAGCCTCTACAATATTTTCAATTCTAAGATTTTGAAAACAAAGTCTAAATGGGATTTGAAAATAAAAATTCATATTTGAAAAACATAACGAAACTGAAATCTTTGTATATTCATACATGTATTGTTGTAAATGGCTTATTGCACTATCAAATTTTTAGGAAATCTGTTTAGGAACAGCAGAAGCAAAGTTGTCGTCTAGTGATCACACTACACTAAGTTGAATTCTAAATCGTACAGAGGACGCATTCGTGAAGAAGGATCGTACTGGGTTGGACGTTTTGAATTTTCGGTCGATGGTGCAGTATTTATCAAAACTACATAAGATTGGGCTTGCTCTAGCGGTAACGGTGGGAACAATAGAAAGTTCGGGGTTAAACAATATTTTTTTATTAAGAAAAAAGCAGTTCAATATGAAACGTAGTTCATGTTTAGAAATTTTTGTCGTGGAGACAAAAATTTTTTTTGAGACTTCCAAGCAGTTCGATCACTAGTTATATTCGCATTAGCAAAAAAACTCGTTTGATAAAGATTAAAATAAAATGGTATTCAAATATGTATATTAAAAAAGAAAACAGACATTCATTCTAAATCAAAGCTTCGTAACCATACTGTCCTAAATCGTAGACGTAGACAGTTTAGGAAGTAAAGCGGTCGGGACCAATGTACACTAAATTGAATCCAATCTGTTCTAACAGCGATTACATCTTCTCGACTCGATTTCCTAAATAGATTTAAAAAAAATTGGGTAGTGACACATACATTCATTTGCTTAGACTATATTCACAAATTTATTGTACATAACATAACATGTTAGAAAAAATAACAAAACTATTTTTATTTCTGTTTAAACTTTATCTGGTTGTCTTACGTTGGTAATTTTAAGTTTCTTTTTCTAGGCAAAACATACAGAAGCTTTTAGGATTTGCACCATCTCGCGCCGCATCGAAACAAGGAGGAGCATTGTTTGGAGCACCTCCAGCTCAGTTTAAGTGAAATGTTAAATGCAGTTAATTTATGTCTGAAAAATAAATGTTTAATATATTTATTAGGTAAATGTTACTTCTTATTTTAACATAAATAAAGTTTATAAATACTATTGATAGTAACTTTTAATTAATTCATTCTTGAGTAATTACTTACGTATGTATGTTTTAAAGCTATTTTTGTAATAGAAGTTTCAGTATACATTGAAATCAACAATTCGCTCATCAAGTAAAAATCTATCAAAACCAAATCTCGTTAAATCCACAGCTGTGTATTGACTGTCAATTATCAGTTCAGCAATCGCCCTTCCAATGCCTGGCGCATGTTGACATCCTGTACATAAAGATTTTAGAATTTTTTTTTTCTACCCTCATTCCACGACTATTGTTAACTTATCTGGCTTTAAAAATATTTAGCCGGGTCCACACAAGATGATCCCGCAATCCTCGATCCCTCGATCCAGGATCGTGATGCGTGGATCGTGCTAGGCCGATCCAGATTTTTGAAATATGCGATCCTGAGTAGTAGGATTAGGCGCACAATGCCACATTCGCAAAATGTCTTTTCTCAAAATGCCACATTAGCAAAATGCCGCATTATCAAATTGACACATTCTCAAAACGACACATTAACCTTTTAACCGCCTTCGTCGGATTAATCCGACAAATATTTTCGGGCCCATTTCGCCAGAGTCGTATATTTACGACCAAAATATCACTGCTCGTTTAATCAGCTTTTTTATTTAATTACGCTGTATTCTATCAAAAATATGATTATATTAGGTAAATATTTAACTAAGTAATCATTTAAAGTTGAATACACTTTAGTCTCTTAATTAGAAGTCCTAAGAATAATGTCCAAAGTTAGATGAATTACTAACATTATTTTTAGAAAATTGTATTGATGTGCAACGCCCATGACGACAAAATCCGACATGAGGGACGGGACATATGTCAAGATTTACCGATACAAAAATAAACATAAATCAAAATATTTCTCGTTATACTGACTAATTAACTTTAAAACAAATACAGCAATTGTTAATAAAACATTTTTTTTACAAATATTTGTGAGTTTTTACATTTAATTCCTTTAAAATTAAGTAAATTTACTTATGAAATGTCAGCGATTGAATTGATGGTTCCTATCCCTAGCCGACATGTTCCGAAACTTACTTTGTGGGGTACGCTCTGTGCTACGGTCGGATAAAGACGACCGCTTCTTACGCCATAAACGAGTGCCGACTTCTGGAATTTTCCATCACGGTTGTGCTTGTGCGTGAAGTTTTACGTTCGTATGTCGATAAATGTACATGATAGAAATTTATCATGACGACTACTGAAGAGTTAATACGAATTCTAGAAGGCGATGAAAATGAAGAATTTTTATCAGATACTTAGATATTTTTTATTTTTATGTTTGTTGTTAATTAGTGTGATACAAATTATTGTGATTGTGATAAATATCGTTACAGATAGTTCAATTCATCTGTGCGCGCGGCGCCATGTGTGCGTGCGCTTATTTATACAGCTTTCATTTGTGTGGCAGCGTAAGCGACAGTCTTCGTCCGAGCAAAACGTGTCCTTATCGCTTTGCCCACACATAGCGCCACGCGCACAGATGAGTTGAACTATCTACAGGGTTATTGGTAAAACATTAACAACCTCTTAAGAGGTCATTTTGCTCATCATTATGAACAACTTTTACTATGGGACCAAACCTGAAATCGTGAAAAAAAATCAGCTGTTCCCTACATTTATGTTCGTATAACTCGCCAAACTCTTCTCTGGACTGATTTTATTGTGAATAGCCTAAGTACTAATTAATAAATCGTTCAAATTATTAAACACTTTTTGTTTTACTGGCTTGCGAAAAATGCCGAATAATTTCGTAAGGTAAGTAGTATTCAAGTAGGTAGGTACCTATATCTCCACCAAGTTAAGTTTACCCCTCGCTGGAATGCGGCGTGTACCCGTGTACCTACGTATAATAGAATGTTAAAAACAATAAATGTAAAGTAAAATCTAACAAACATTTGTTTACTTTTTTAAAGTCATAGCGAATCCTTTTTTTGCAGCCCGTACCTAAGCGTCAGTGTGACGTAAACGACGCGAGGTGCAAACTTAGCTTGGTGAGATTTGTTAGTTCACCACGCTCGTAAATGCAAATGTCGTTATTAAAACGAAATATCGACATCGCAAAGTATTGCACATCCCTCTTTCTTGTAGGTATTTAATTTTCGATTCACTGTGCCGGGCGCTGGGGGCACGCCAACTGTTTTGAAGTCGGGCGGTTAAAAGGTTAAAAAAGATACTGAGCCCGAAGTGACATTTTGGACATTATGCGAAAATGGAATTTTGCTAATGTGACGCTTTGCGATATAGCGTTTTGTGAACATGACATTTTGCGAAAATCCAATGTGTCATTTTGAGAATTTGGCATTGTGTTCGTAATCCCCGTGAATTAGTCAAACTCTTGCTGGAGACGGAGTCACATGTACAGCGGCGGCCTCAAATTGCCGAGACAGCAGCAACCTTTATTTTTTTTTCAGGTGTTTAATCGATTTGATGCTCATTTTACAAGAAATCTGACGCCAAGCATAGTCTCTTACACTTATCACTTATAGTTTATGTAACAGACATTGTTTAGGTTCATTAAATATTTACATTATTATATCCCTTAGAGATATTGATCGGCGATTGCATGATTTACATGGGTGATCGCGTGAATCACACAAACAACATACACAGCGCTCCATGAAGCCTTTGCTGCACGTCCGCTACGCCGCCCGTGCCTTGGGACCGCATTCTTGGCGATCGGAGCGCAGTATACCATCCGGTGTGGACCCGGGTTTTCATTCATTTTGAGGCTTTATTTCCAATATTGAAAAAAATTGATACAGACCTAGTTTCCCAAATCCAGCAGCAATATATAAGTTATTGTGGTAAGGATGTGGTCCTAAGACACCTGAGTTGTCAAATACATTGCAATCATATGATTCAGTAGTCAACTTTTCTATCTGAAAGAAAATTTGAAAAAAAAAATATGAAATTGGTCCCTTACTGACAATTCCAAAGATAATTATGTAGCATACAGGGCCGCGCCGCCCCTGTGTGCGAAGTGTGCGGCGCACACAGGCGCCAAGACAATACAGGCGCCGCCATCGAAATTATTTTTGTTACACTTACAAAACAACATATTCTTTGTAGTGGAGTATCGATAAGTAAGTAGGTACAATAGGCGCAACATATGCCGTGTAAATAACAAAACATAATTATAATGCGCTTATTGTACAAGTCTTCTAAGGTAACATTCACGTGTGTAGTTTAATTTTATGGAAGAATTATTTTGAAAAACTGATGAATGAGGAAAACAACTGGAATGGGATTTTAGAGAGCAACCCAGTGAATGTGGGTTTAGTGAGAATGATTAGTATGGATGAAGTCAGAATAGCTGTAAATGGAATGAAGAATGGTAAGATAATCCAGGTCCAGACGGAATACCAGTTGAAGTGTGGAAGTTGCTGCGAGTGGATGGATGGATGTGGTTAGCTTTATTCTTCAATAAGTTGTTGCGGGAAGAAGCCATACCTGATGAGTGATGCAACAGTTCCCTGGTGTCCATGTTTAAAAACAAGGGTGATGTGCTTGAATGCAACAATTATAGAGGAATAAAGCTAATGTCACATACTATGAAAGTCTGGGAGAAAGTTATTGAAAGGAGGCTGAGAGAAGAGAGTGAAATTTCACAGAACCAATTCGGTTTTATGCCTGGTCGGGGTACAACGGATGCCATTTTCGCTATACGCCAGATGTGCGAGAAATACAGAGGTGCGCATAAAAACTTGCACAGGTATTCGTTGACCTCGAAATGGCATATGACCGGGTACCTCGTGAGGTTCTGTGGTGGGCCCTTAAGGAGAAAGGTGTGCCTGGGAAGTATGTGCAGTTGATTCGAGCGATGTACAGTCAATGCAGTACCCAAGTCCGGTCTACGGTGGGCAACACTGGCAGCTTCAATGTGGCTGTCGGCTTACATCAGCACTCAGCCCTTACCTCTTCCTGATGATAATGGACGCTCTGACGTCGGACATCCAGGAAGAGGCTCCCTGGTGTATACTGTTTGCATTGTGTTGGTTGCCGAGAGTGGTCTAGAAGTCCAGAACAGATTTGAGGTGTGGTGGCACAGACTGAAGAGTGTTGGCTTAAAATTGAGCAGAACGAAAACCGAATACTTGTGCGATTTCGGTGGTCGCTCTGGTCCTATGCCCTTAGCTCTCGCTGGAACGCCCATACCAATCTGCTCCGACTTTCGGTACTTCGGGTCGCTTATCCAAGGAGATGGCGAGGTAGATGGAGACGTATCACATCGGATTAATTCAGGATGGATGAAATGGCGACAGGTCACTGGAACAATTTGTGACCCACGGATGCCCCCCAAGTTTAAGGGTAAAATCTACAAGTCCGTGATAAGACCTGCCATACTGTATGGATCAGAATGTTGGGCTGTGAAAAAGACGGATGAAGAAAGATTGCATGTAGCGGAGATAAGAATGTTGAGATGGATGTGTGGTGTGACGAGAATGATTAGTATATTAGAGGAAGTTTGAAAGTGGCGCCAGTGACTGACTGAAAAGTTGAAGGGGAATCGTTTGTATGGTATGGTATCGTGTAAACAGGAGAGATGAAACGCATGTTATTAAAAGAGTTATAAGTATACATGTGGATGGGTGGAGAGGGAGAGGGAGGCCAAAGAAAAGATAGATGGATTGTGTGAACAGTGATATGAAAGAAAAGGAAGTTAGTGATAGCATGAGGGTTGACAGGATAGAATGGAAGAAAAAAACGTGTTGCACCGACCCCAAATAAGATGGGACAAGGGCAGGAAGATGATGATGAGTTTAATTTTGTCGCTTTGGGTTTTACCTATGTATTTTGGAAAATATTATATAATTATGTATATAAAACTGGAAAACATTTATTTCGGTAAAAATTAACATATAATAAAAAAAAAAACATAAGTAAGTAAGTAAACATAAGATTCGTGAAAAAAAGAGGTGCTTCATAGGTTTCGCACACAGGCGCTGTGGGGGGTCGGTGCGACATGTCGCCTGGTAATTACACTATAGTATTCAAGTATGTTTGTAGGTATACTTACTTTTGTATTATTACAACTTGGGACACGATTTAGTAGTGATGGCTCAATAACTTTTTTAAAATAGTCACTTTTAGAAATATTTTTCGTGTCATCCTTTTGAAGTGGTAGATTTCCACACAGAAGATTACTTTCTAAACCATTTCTCATTAACCAAAGTCCAGTAGTATCCATAACTATTGGAGTTTTCAGACCAAATTCTGTGGCTTTTCCTTGAATGGAGTATATATCAGATTCTCTGAAAAAAAACAAGAAATTATATTTATAATTACCGTATATGTATAATCACTATTTTTATTCATTTCTATTAGTTTTAATAACAATGAAATGAGAAAACCGCTCAGAACAATAAGATGATAAGCTGCTCTGATCTCACATTCATTTTAGTGGTAGTAGTATATTCGATACCTACAGCAAAAAATGTAATTTTTTTTTTGTCAGTGTTTGTTCCAGCTAATCTCCGAAACGGCTGGTCCGATTTTAACGGGACTTTCAATGCTAGATAGCTGATATTATAAGGAGTAACGTAGGGTAATTTTATTATAGAAAAAGAATTAGGTTGCAGTGCAAAAAAAAACTTGAAATTGTGACTAAATGGACCTATTGATAAATTGGTTAGGTATTTATTTATTAAACATGCAACACAAAAGTACAAAGGCGGGTATCAAATACTTTGTAACCATGTGCCGTAAAGTTATTTATACATATATATATATATATTTAAAACGAGGGGTGATCCAAAAGTAATGATAATCGGATATTTGTAGAGCACATAATGAAAAATATTTTTTTTATCGGGGGTACATTAATTTGAATAAGAAAAGTTTGAGAGTAAACATCAAAATGTAGAAAAACTAAATCAGAGCTGTCATCAAGTACCTCTGTATGAAAAAAATGTCTACCAAAAACATACACAGCGACCTAGTGAAAACATTGGGGGACTCTGCTCCTCCATATTCCACAGTTGCGCGCTGGGCAAAAGAGTTCAAGCTGGGTAGAACATCCACAAAAGATGAACATCGCGAGGGACGCCCATCCACGTCCCTTACTGCAGAAAACATCAAAAAAGTCGAAGATCGAATTGGCAGATCGAAGAGTGCCGATAAGTCATGTAGCTGAGGTCAAAGGGATCTCATATGGCAGTGTCAGTGGCAATAATTGCGAACGAACTGCATATGAAAAAGGTGTCCAGCGCATTGTGTACCGAAAATGTTAACCGACGAGCAAAAGAAAAAACGAGTCGAAATTTCGAAGGCGAATCTCGAAAAGTTCCAGTCGGATCAGGATTTCTTTTTGTCTCGTTTTCTGACCATGGACGAGCCCTGGATCCACCATTTTGATCCGAAAACCAAACAACAGTCAATGACTTGGAAACGAGCTTCTTCCCCGACACCGAAGAAATTCAAGGTGTCAAGTTCGGCAGGAAAGGTTATGGCGTCCGTTTTTTGGGACGACGAGGCAAGCTCCGAGCTGGAGTGTTGTTTCATCAAAACAACGCACCGGCTCACAAAGCCGCCGTCGCGATGGCTGCCATTCAAGAAACGGGATTCGAATGACTTGAATACCCACCCTATTCACCAGTTCCTAGTGAATTTTACCCCGTTCCTCGGCTCAAGGAACACCTCCGAGGCAATACATTTGACAACGATAGCAAGGTAGGTAGGTAGATGACTGCTGTAGAGGCGTTTTTGAATGGTCATGATAAAGAATTTTTTTCAAATGCACTTAAGGGTTTAGAAAAAAGACTGACTATATGTATTGACTTGCTAGGGGACTATGCAGAGAAAATTTTTTTTTTTTAGCTTATATATCCTTATGTCATATTGATTATCATTACTTTTGGATCACCCCTCGTATATATATATATATTTTGTTATTCATACATCTTTCCTAAGGGTTGTAAAATATTTTTTTAAATGAGGCTTTGATGCCAAGTCTGCATTATAGGCATGAGACCCTGTGGTAAAGTCCAATTTAGGTGCCAGCTTTGCTACCCTACAAGACCTAGCTGTGTCCAATTATGTAGTTTGTTCTTATATTAGGGTTCTGTAGCCGTAGGGTTACCAATGGGACTCTAAAACTGGGCCTCTATCTGTCAACAGGTTGTATCTTACGAAAAATTTAATAATGATTTTGACTGGTTACAGTCAGCACCATTATTACACACAAGCCTTAACTTTATCTGTTAATATCAAACATCTCATTTATCCCTGTTTAGATTTCCTGCAAAATGGTTTCACTCACCTTCGTTCTATTGGTAATGGAATGCTTAACATCCCATCTCCTGTTCCTACTTTAGCCAATCTAGCTATATGTCCAGAATTGTCGCCAGCGGCTAAGATACAAATGGCAAATTTTATTGCATATTCTTCTTGATCTTCAGTTTTGTACACAATTCTATTTAGTCTTTCATATCCTCCAGGGGTAACACCTTCCATAAGAAAATCTCTTTGCTTTTCTAATTCAAATCCTGTTACTTCAGCATTAACATAATCGGTTCCAAGTTCTTTGGATTTTTTTATTAGTCCCCTTAATAAAGCCCAAGCATTAAAAGTGCCTTCACCTTCTAATGCCATGCATCCTATTAACAATAAATTATGCATGTCATGAACTAAGAACACATCAGAAAATATGAAAAAAAACATAATATCAACGGTTGTAAGGCTAATTGATCTAAGCTACATTAAAAAAAAAAAAAATTAAACCTGACTACGGAGAAAAATTGGCCGATTCCGAATATGTATATAACTCAATATTGGAAAAAATGTTGTTTAGATCAATTAACCTTTCAACCGTCGATATTATCTCTTACCCAGTTTGACATCCTCTGTGTTAATCCATGGGTACATGCTTTTTATTTCAGTTGCTGTTAGAAGGTTATTTTTTATACCAAGTTCATTTAGCATAGTAACATTATGCTCTAGTTTTTGAGCATATTGCTCGCTCGCTAAAGTAAGAGAACCTGTAGGAGTATATTGAATGTCTACATCATATCCCAAATTTTCTTTGATATTCCGCAAAAAATCAACAGAGTATTGAGACAGGTGAACATTTTCAGGTAGGGAGAAATGCTGGTTCAATGTACCCAAAGATACAATATTTTGAGATTCTTTATACTGAAAGAAAAAACATCACATAAGCTAATGGCACAAGGTAAGATATAGTAAATATTTTCTGCCAAATAAAGAACAGTGTAATAATAAACATTACCTACTTACTGTGAAATCTTTTTCTAAGACTACAACTGTTAGACCCTCACCGGTTCTCTTTTTTAACCAATAGGCAATTGCTGAACCTATGAAGCCACCACCTATAATAACTACATCCGCATGTTCTGGATACATCGTAGATTTATCTTTAGACCGGAAAAATGAAGGGATGTCGTTTGATAGTACTTTCATTGTTTTTTCGAAGGGGTTCTGGTTTCTTGCATAGTGCCGAATGCCGTGTATTCTTTGACTGATTGAGAGGTTGGAGAATATTTTGGAAATCATAATTATTATTCAATGTATCGCGTTAAAACAAGAATCTACCATCCATAATAGTTGATCTTTTGTATTTGACCGTGTCTTCAGAATGGAGACAAATAGAAACGAAATAAAAAGTGAAGTTGACGTTGACATGACAGCTCGTAGCAGTTGTTGGCATCATTGACCTAAGAAATATATGGACTGGAAATACCTACGAAAAAAAGGTGCATACCTACAATCGGAAATATAACATAAAATGGCTGCCATTGCTAGCAATGGCAGCCATTTTATGATTCAGTTTGTTCGGCGCCTCCATATATCTATCTCAATGGTAGGCATTGAGATAGATACATGGAGGCGCCGTGTTATTTTAGGCATATACATAGTTATACAAATATGAGCGAAATATGAAACAAACTATAAAATATCGTTTTGTCTCACTATCTTCAAGAAAAAATTGCATTTGACAAAAGGGACAACGATATTTAAGTTGTTGCTTATTATGGCAGCATTTCGTTGTGACATCAACACCGTTGTAGGTAAGTGCCATGTCCGCCATCTTTATTGCCGAGTTTTGTGGTAGTTGTGCTGTCAAACGGGTGTTTATGTTTTAAAATATTGCGATTTTCGAGAAAATTACGAAGAGATATTTTTAAAACTTCATTATATATATAGTGAAACAAAAATCGATATGCCTTCGTGTTGCATTGTGAAGTGTAGTGCAAGAAAGAACGAAAATCAACCTCAATTGTCTTTGCACAGGTTAGTAGCCAGTTTTTACGAAATATTACATAGAATAATTCATATAGGGTGAAAAAAATATTACGGGTACATAAATGTATGCCTAAGTACTGATATTTACCTTTATTTCTGTCTATGAGACTGTTTTAGTAAAAAATAATTGTTTACAATAATATGTCATATGGCATAGTTATGTACCATTGCTGCAACAGTATTGATAAAATCTCAAATTTATAATATTCCACATATCCTAACTAATTCATTTTAACAACGGAAGTTTCCTCAGTTTTGTATAGTTCTAAAATAAGACGTCAGTATATTGTTATTTGTTTTAGTTACATAGAAGTTCAAATTATCTTCTATCATGTTTTATAATTCTTTTTTTGTAGGTTTCCTAAAACAGAACAAGTAAGAAAAAAGTGGTTACAGGCTACCGGTGAAGAAAATATTAATCCCAGACATAAAGAATGGCATGTCTGTTCGCTTCACTTCGAAGAAAGCTGTTTTTGTGTGCATACAAAATATTCTCGTAAATATACTGTGAAGGTACAGTCATTATATTGATTTCTTTAAATTTATCTCTGAGGGAATATCTGGGACTTTATTTATAAATCGAACGAATAGCCCTTTTCTGTAAAACAAAAATTGAATAGTATCGATACTCGTTAAATACTTGAACGGTACAACCCTAGCAATGGTAGCCATTTTATGTTATATTTCCGATTGTAGGTATGCACCTTTTTTTCGTAGGTATTTCCAGTCCATATATTTCTTAGGTCAATGGTTGTAGGCGTTATAGCTGTCAAAGCCAGATTTTTTGGCTTGAGTACTAAGTTTTTTGAATCCTATCTTCGCATGATTTTACGAAGGAAGCGAATGTAAAAGACTTTTTGCAGTACCTATGTACTGCAAAATCATGTTTTACATTCGCATTTTATAAATATATTTTTTATTTTATTCTTGTTTTTTTAATTCTTTATTACATTTTTTACACGATTATTTCAAAAACACTTAACTAATTAAAACTATATACACTAAAGGCTACTCCTAACTAAAATATGGCGTCATATAAAACTCCTCTGCATCGCTGTCGACTGGAAGTGTGCCCAAAAGGTTGGCGGCGTTGCCAGGTTGTATGGTGATGCTTAATTTCTGACTGAAGTAAAAGCCAGCCCTTGAATCATGCGAAGTGTCAATAGATAGAAGCGTTTGGATAGATCTTTAAAAAGCACTCGAATATCGCGGCCCAAGAGTTTCAACCCTAAAGGTTGAAACTCTTGGGCCGTGGGGTCAAAAATAATATAATTGCCAACGAGGTTGTTATATTTCCGCCGCTTGAGGTTTTCCGCAGCCGTAGCGGCAGCACCAGCACAGCAAGATGAGCTAGGAAGTTGGGATGGCGCATTTTTATCGAATTCAAGTGATAGTGACTACTCCATATAAAGGCATGGCTTAAAGAACTTAATATCCAAACTAGAAAAATTGCGTGTATCGTGCTGTCTATGTGTGCACTAATTTACTCTATATTTACTATTATCTCTTTGAAAATCTGTCAATGTGTCAAATATAAAAACAAAAAGATGGAATGGAATTTCTTAGCACGTGTTTTGGGTTTTTTACCCAATTTTGTCAAATGAGCTGTTTATATCATAGACATATTAACTAACTATAATGCTAACAATGGTGTGTTAATAATGCGAAGTTAGTGAGCTAGAAGAGAAGAGTGTCATTTCACGTGTTTTGTGTGGACAGGACACACTGTCAAGTTGTCAGTTCTAAGTAAGGATTATTTACGTGTTATTTACCTCGTTTATTCAAAGTAGCAAGAATCATATAGCAGGTGATGCAGTACAGAGATGCTTATGTCCATCTGCTAACAATGCGATAGGTTGTGTTGATTGAAGACATTCTGCCTTTACTGTGTACTCTGTAGACCGAATGGTGTGGTGTTTATTTTTTAACAAATTGTATACTATATACTCAGAGACTAGCTACTAATTACAATAGCTAGTCAAAATTGTATATTATCAATTCATCCTATCCATCTGCCTGTCTGCCCGAATATTTAACAGCCATTTTACTTTGATAGGTACTAAATATAAAACTGTATTAGTTAATAATAATAATAATATTCCACAACTCTCACACAACGCCGTCTAGCCCCAAGCTAAGCAGAGCTTGTGTTATGAGTACTAGACAACTGATAAACATACTTATATATTTCTAAATACATACATATTATAGATAAATTACACCCAGACACAGAACAAATGATCATGCTCATCACACAAACATTTGTCCTGCGTGGGAATCGAACCCACAACCTCCGGCATAGCAGTCAGGGTCACTAACCACTAGACCAACAGGCCAGTCAAGTTAATCTTACTGAGTATGTGCATTTTTGTGCAATTGTACATACCATGATGGATTTTTGATGTGTTCTATGGTTAAAAACATTTTTATGTTTCCTAGTGACCTTTTAATTTAACCAGTATTTTGTTTTTCAAATGTTGACATACCTATATATAAGATTATAATTATATTGGTAAATAGTTTTAACTAGAACTTTGTTTTCCGGTTTATTTTGCAGTCAGCATAATAGATAATATTAATATTCTACATGTAAATAAATAAATATTTATTGCAAACAATGGAATGAACCCATCACTATTTGTGCTCGGACACACACAAGACTGGTTTATTGATCATAAAGTTGAAGTTGATATTTTTTTTAGTTTTATTGATATAAACTAGTGCTTGACTGTGATTCCACCTGATAGTAAGCAGTGATGCAATCATTGATGGTGAGGGGCCCTAGATCATATATGTATATATAGA
This sequence comes from Mythimna pallens, assembly GCA_961205895.1. Lineage (NCBI taxonomy): Eukaryota > Metazoa > Arthropoda > Insecta > Lepidoptera > Noctuidae > Mythimna > Mythimna pallens. Next base: position 11,676,088 of record OY540830.1, read on the forward strand.
TTGTTCCCAAACTATTGTCAAATTTCATGATACGGTACCAATATTGGTGTTGATTTTTTCAGTTTTCTTATCTAGTACACCTACTAACGATGGATTCAAAATACACTTCTGTTGGTGTGGGAAACAACCTAAAATCAAATGGCCTCAAAAGAAAACATGCAGTTGAAAACATAAAAGTGAAGAAAATAAAATTATCTAATGATAGTGTCAATAAAACAAACAATATTAAAGTTGAAACAAACGGACATGATAATATTAAAGAAAATAAAGTTGTTAATGAAACTGTACAGGATTTGCAGGAAGCAAGGAGGCAATTGCCAGTTTACATGGTTAGAAACAGGTAAGTGTTTACTCCATAATTTAGTGCACAACTGCAGGATATTGTGTCTGAAATATGTTTTTTTATTTTTTTTATTAATGATAGGCTCATGTTTGACCACCATCTCACCCGACGGCAAGCGATGATGTGGTTGACGATGGAGCACGCTTGCCTAGAAGTAGCCTATTCACTCTTGACTTAAAGACCCATAAGTTCTAGCTATCTGGAAACACAGACTCCGGCAAGGAATTCCACTCCTTGGCTGTACCCATAATAAATGTGTTCTTAAAACGTTTTGTTTTGTGGGATGTCTACCATGTACCGGTGGCGTAACGCCGTAAGTCTAGTGGTCCGATGATGGAATGGACTTGGCGGAATTAGATTGTGCAATTCCAGTGCACACTCCCCGAAATGTAAACGATAGAAAACCGACAGGTTAGCAACTCGGCGACGATGCCCAAGGCTTTGGAGCTTCGACTCGACAAGTGCATCATTGCCAATGATCCTCTTGGCTCGCCTCTCAATCGACTCTAGCGCATCAAGCTGGTATTTGGCAGACCCATGACAAAGATGAGAGCAGTACTCCATACACGATCGTACTTGCGCTTGATAAAGTTTGAGCAGCTGTTCCGGCGTGAAGTACCGTCTCACCTTTGCTAAGATCCCTAATTTTTTGGCAGCCAGTTGAGCTTTTGCCTCGATGTATGAGCCGAAATTGAGAGTAGACGATTATAATAATAATAATAATAATAATTGTTTATTGTTCAAGAAGGTACAGATGGTGCGAAAAAGAACTTAAACTAGTAACAGCAAGATAGTTTACAAGTTTATGAACTATATTATATGATAGAGCAATATGAAGTACATGGTACATCTGTTGACAATTTACGTTTCCCTGTCTCTTAAACTAGGGTATACCTGTATCTTAAGAGACAGTTGACGGCCAAAAGGCTAAGTTCTTATATTACATATTTTATAAGTGAGGACACTGTCGATCTATCCATCCACAATTAAACAATTATCAGAAAATGATAAAAAAGAATAAAATTAAATAGTTAAATTGTTGATAGTCTTGTGAGTGTGTAATGTGTATGCATGTGTGTGCGTGTGTATGTGAGTGCGTGTGTAATGTGTATGCAATTGAAAAGCAATGCTAAAATCTAAGCTATTAGTAAAGTATAGGATCAAGTATGTTCTCTTTTTTGTTTTTTTAATAAAATATTGTATTTCGGGCTGGTGTCCGCAACTCCACGACTAAAGCGCATATTTTGCATATGGGTGGGACAAATGTGTCGTTCTATCCAGCCCAGCTCAAGAAAGACCAGCAGTGTCTTGGTGTTACTGACCATTTCACGGAGGGTACCTGGGTTTCCAGAGTACTTTGCCCTGTGTCCAGCAACCACTGGGTAGTTTAGAAATATATGAGCTGCTGTCTCGTCCTCCTCCATGTAGGCTCTGCAGAGTGGTCTGTAACTCCTAGGACAGAAAGGTGCTTATTAAAGGTCCCTTGGCCAGTTGTAACGGCTGTCGCTTTGCACAACTGAGGTTTAGTCAGTCATACGGCTTGCTTTGTGAAGCAGCCATCAATGCAAAATATGTTTACGCCACTTGGTTAAGGCGTTGGTAACACTCGTAAATCAGCCCAGAGTTAACTGTGTGGCTGTTCAGCGCTTGCAAGATAGCCATGCCGTCCGAGAGTATGCGTATTGCGTGGTCCTCAACTGTCCTGGTAGAGAAGACCGGGAGCGTTGGATATTGACAAATAGGCGCGGAGAGCCGTTTAAGCTCTCCGTACCTACCTATCAATAAAGGAACTGTTTTATTGTTCCAATAAGGGGAATTACTATAAGAGCAGTTGATTTGCTCTAAAATTGGGAGTAAGGGATGGGATGAAAGGGCAAAAGCTTTAGGCAAGAAACAGTGCCAAATACTGCCTTCTATGGTGTAGAGGCGGTTCTCGATTTGAAGAGCATTTATAGGAGAGGATTTCATGGCTCCAATGACAATTCTCAAGCACTTAGCCTGGATACTGTTTAGTTTTTTCAGCGCTTCTTGGTTGCAGGGCTCAATTAGAAAGCTGCAGTATTCCATTGCGCTTCATGTCGATGCATTATAGACAAGTTGTAGGGTATAGGGATGAGCGTCCCACCATACCCTGGCCAAGGCCTTAAGGACCGACACAGAGTATTCACACTTTTTGACCGTGTTGCTAATGTGGTCGACCCCAGTCGATCTTGAATCCAAAGTTACTCCCTGGAACCTAGCTAAGGCTAGGTTCATTACTGGAATGATTTGACCGTCAACATTGATATCTATTGGTGGCTTGCGAGTAAAAATGACCGCTGTACTCTTTGGCGCACTTAAAGACAAACCGTGATCAAGAAGCCAATGATTTAAAGAGGACAGTGAGATATTTACTGAATGAGCGGCATCCTGAATGGAACTGCCGTTAATGTAATATCGTCAGCATACTGAAGGATTTTGCAGTCGAAATTGAGGGACAAGGGTATATCAGCTGTATATATATCGTATAGTGGGGGGCTAAGAACGGATCCTTGAGGTAATCCTTTCCAAACCGTTCTTTGTTCAGAGCCAGCCCCAGGGATTCTTAATTGAATGATGCGATTGGTGAATATGCCACCAATGATGCGACAAATCCTAGCCGGGATTCTCGGCTCGTGCAGCTTTTGCCTGAGATTAGGGAGGAGGACCGAGTCATAGGCAGCCTATATGTCCAGAAAAACTCCAACCACAGACTCGTTCCGGCTGAGGGCCAGTCGGACCTCTGACGTGAGTATACTTACACTATCAGCTGTGTCCAGACCTTACCTAAAACCAAATTGAGTCTTTGGGAGCAGTTTCCTGTTCTCTACCAACCACTCTAAACGATTTTTTATCAGATGTTCTAAAAGTTTGATGAGTATTGACGATAAAGCAATAGGCCTATAAGGGCAAAGATCGTTGTTTTTACTAACAACTTGTGTTTGTCCTTTCAGCATTTACTAACATCTACCATGAAGCCAAAAGCTCGACGGTGATCCTCACCGAGTCGCTGTCTCAACGTGACACTGGCAGAATAGTCGCAATCGGCTCAATTGCCATACATAAAAAAAAAAAACTTTTCTGGTTTCGATGACTAAGAGTATGATAGGCCCCATCTCTTACCTATCATTCCCCTGCATTGCGAGAAGGTGGTGCAAGCCCTCTTTCATTTATTGTCTAGATGAGTGATTCAGTTTAACTTACTTTAACTCATCTCCCAGATATTTGACCTCGTTTGACAACTGGAGTTTTTTTTTGTGTGAACATGACTAATTTTGTTTTAGAGGGGTTCACTGACAGATATATTTCATACACCATTGTTCCACAATATGCATTCCTTTTTGCATGAGGTTGCAGATCGTTCCTGTCACCTTCCCAGGTACAAGGATTACGAGGTCATCTGCATATCCCATTGTGTAGTAACCATTCGCGTTCAGTATGGTAATAATTTCATTGATAACTGGATTCCACAGAAACGGAGAGAGTACCCCTCCCTGTAGGTAGTCTCTGGCTATCATTTTCCTCAAGGCGAAATACTCTTTTACAAAACATTGCCTCACACTACGAATTTCTCCCGTATCGTGGGCGTATCCACGTTATTAATCATGAAAAATTATGTTTTACGAATTCGCATCACTTCAAATCTTTATTTGTGTTTCAGACTCCTAGAAGAAATTAAAAAGAATGAGACTATGATAGTGATCGGTGAGACAGGCAGTGGTAAAACTACACAAATCCCACAATTGATCCACGAGCAGCGTCTTGAGGGTGCAGGTACCATTGCTGTGACCCAGCCCCGCAGAGTAGCTGCCATCACAATAGCTATGAGAGTAGCTGCTGAAATGAACACAGAAATAGGATCTATTGTTGGGTAAGACCAAAAATACATAGCTGTTATAATTATTTCTTAGCGTCTTCTTAGCACAGTCTTATCTTTGAAAGCGATAAGACTGCCCATTGTTACACCACCATATTTATTTTAAGCTCACAGTACGAGCTTTTTTTATGGTGTACAATAAAGAATTTATCTATCTATACTTTGAGTTTCATTAATAAGGCCTAAACATAACTATTTAAATATATTTTTACAGATATTCGGTAAGATTTGAAGATGTAACAAGTCCAAGAACTAAAGTGAAGTATTTGACAGATGGTATGTTGCTAAGAGAGGCCATATTAGATCCTTTGCTCAAAAAGTATTCTATTATAGTGTTGGATGAGGCTCATGAGCGCACAGTAAGCACTGATGTTCTGTTTGGTATTGTCAAACTCGCACAGAAAGACAGAGCTGATAAGAAATTAAATCCTTTGAAGGTAATTACTTAGCATTATACAATTTATTATTTATTTAGTTGGCCTGCATTATTTTTATAGGTTGGTTGGTAATGTCTCAACTTTATAAATAAATTCTTCAGCTTTATAATATTAGTATACATATTTAATTCCAACCATTAAGACCAATTTTTAAATGAGTTTTGTGGTTGATTGTATTTTGATTGACTTGCAAGTGATTTTTCTTTCAGATAATAATAATGTCTGCCACAATGGATGTTGATACCTTTAGGAAGTACTTTCACAACTGCCCAGTGATATATTTGGAAGGAAGAACATTTCCAGTTACCATTTACCATTCAAAGATAAAACAAGACGATTATCAGTATGCTGCTGTGTGTACAATATTTCAACTTCATGCCACTACTCCTGCAAAGTAAGCAATCATTATTATTATAAAAGTAAAACTTATTCATACTCTATTTCTAAAATGGGTTTCACAAATACATGTTTTACTGAATTTGATTAAAAACTTATTGTTGCTGTTTTTAAATATTTTGTCTGTATTATATTTTCAGCCATGATTTTCTCGTTTTTTTAACGGGACAAGAAGAAATTGAGACAGTCATGTACAACATCAAACAGATAGCAAAGGTAATATTCGTACTAATTAAGGGAATTAATTGGGTATCTCAATAATTGAGCTACATTAACAGTATAATTACCATTGTATTTGCTTTTATGCTAGATCAAATATTCCAGGAAGTCACAGGTCCACCTATTAGGGTATGCCCACTGTATGCGGGCTTGCCAGCCGCGAAGCAGCTGCAAGTGTGGCGGGAGGCGCCGCCGGGGACCAGGAAGATAATACTGGCCACCAACATAGCAGAGGCCTCCGTGACCATTCCACGCATCAAGTGCGTCATTGACACAGGCGTTGTTAAAGAAAGGTGCGTTTATTTGTGACTGGCATGCAGATTTTTATGACCGAATCCTACGGTAGCAAGTCGGCAAGGAGGCTTACTGCCTCTTATGAGACCGTCCCAGCGCCATCCGGATAGTCATGACCCTTTGGCGCATGTTCGGCCGGCGGGCCGGTCGCTTCCGCAGCGACCGCGCCCGCACCGGTGCCCCGTAAAGGGCCATGGACCGTACGTTCTCCGCGTAGACTGACAGACACCCTTGGTGGTCTATTGCGGCAAAGCTTCGATCCTAATCCCGGCCGGCTGTTTAGCGCTTGCCATATTAGTGCCCAAAGCATTCCTAAAGAAAAAATAAAATTGGCGACAGTGCACTAGCTTCTGACGTTTTAGAAGTGCCCATGTAGGCCTATGTGAAATAAAAATATTTTGGATTGTTTGTGTTACCAGGTAAGTACACAAAAGAAATAAAAAAGGAACAATTATTAATAAAAACAATAATATTATGTGTTGAGGCACACATGGTGGCGCCAAAAGTGTTCATTTCAGCAATGTTGCTGGATGGATGATGACGCTGATCTTCCAAAAAACCTTGAGTGACGAATGACGAAGCAAACGTAGACCGTTTAACTGGACCACTATTCGTCGTGCCTAACGTAGACGCAGCTTGTTATGGTGGATAAATGATTTGTGTCGTTTGTTGCAGGACGTGGTCGGGCGGCACGGGCGCGGAGCGGCTGGCGGTGCGCGCGGGCTCGCAGGCGGCGGGCTGGCAGCGCGCCGGCCGCGCGGGCCGCACGCAGCCCGGCCTCGCCTACCGGCTGTTCACCGCCGACGACTTCCGCTCGCGTCCGCTACATCAAACGCCGGAGATACTCAGGTACAATACAAATGTAAATTACACACTACTTTTTTATTATTTTCATTGTCAGCTAATTCTTCAGATTGGCTGACAATGAATTGTCAGCTAATCAGCGAAATTCTCTTACTTGAGTCTCAAAAACACAAAAACCTTTTTACCCTGGTACTTATGTTTCGTTCGAAGTGGACATTTCCTATGGAGCCAGCAAGGAACTTCATGGTTAATCTATTAACCTATTAAACTAGTAGAGCCAATAACAGAGCTGTCCTGGGGACCTTGTAATGAAGTGTTCTTGTCCGAAACGAGGTGTTGCTGTCAGTCAAGTATAAATTTTCTGGAGTCATAATGCGAGTAGGTCCTTAGTGCTTTTTCCAAGTTGATTGTCTAATTGCCCATCAGACATTCTTGTTGTTAACCTGCATGTCTTAAGCTGTTTGCTAAACTGTCAAAGCTTAAATCGATAATTTACACTAATATAATTAATTATTATTATAAATATTATAAAGAGGTAAAGTTTATTCTTTTGTTTGTAGGAGGTAATCTCTGAAAGTACTGGTCCGTTGCTAAAATTTGTTCACCAATAGAAAGCTGCTTTATTCCTGAGTAACAGGTTATATTTTATGTGATTTTGTAAATGTTTTTATTTGGTGACAAACGTCACCAAAAGTAACGTCCGTCATGTAAAGTTGAGCAGTCTCAATTTTACATATTTTGACGTTTAACCGTCTTTAAATTTTTTATATCATACCTCACTTCATTCTATAATTTGCTACTATTGTTTTAACTACAGATGTCCACTAGCATCAACTCTTCTGCTGTTAATAGCAGCGGGAGCGGAGCCCAGCACGTTTCCGCTCATCGACACGCCACCGCCTGATTCTGTAAAAGCCTCGCTCACTTTACTCAAGGAATTAGGTAACTATCTTATCTACTAAATATCGATTAAAATTAATCGGCGTACATTCACAGAGGACGCAGATGCCTAGATGGCCGTTGCTAGAAACGGTATTGTTAAAACTTTCCAGATAAAACAAACAAGTCAGTAAGTCTCACGGTGGCGGCTCATGATGACAATAATTATTATGACTATGTCCGTGACGGCGCACAGTAATTGTTAGACGCTGTCGACGCGGTGATTTTGTACATATTCAATTCATTTATTCATTTTGTGAACACAGGGTACAAAGATCTTCTACACAGATTAAAAAGTTCGAGGCCTAACACATAAATACTTAAACTATTTTAATGTAACTGACCTCATTCGATTAGTTTACTCTCTGGTTGTCAAATTGTAAAATTCTATCGCAATAGCATTAACTGTATTTAAATTAGACTGAATTTTGTGAGCCTTTGTGCAGCGTTTTTAAAGAGTGGACAAAATTCATAAAGATATGTCAACAACATTGGAGGAATCTGCTCCGTCGTATACGACTGTGAAAAAGTGGGTTGCTGAATTTAAACGCGGACGAGAGAGTATTGAAGATGACCCTCGCTCGTATGAACGAACACAAAACATCATAGTCAATGAACTTGGATTTTCTAAGGTTTCTGCGCGGTGGGTACCCAGATCGCTTTCAGTCGAACAAAAACGAATACGCCTCACGATTTCTCGCGAATGTTTAGAAATGTTTGAGGTTGATCCTCAAGATTTTTTGGCCAGATTTGTAACAATGGATGAAACTTGGGTACACCACTACACCCCAGAGTCAAAACAGCAATTCAAGCAGTGGAGAAAACGTGATGAACGGACTTCAAAAAAAGCCAAAACAATTTTGTCAGCTGGCAAGGTAATGGCGTCAGTTTTTTGGGATGCTAAGGGCGTCATGGTGGACTACCTTGCAAAAACTATAAACTCGGCTTATTACTGCAAACTCTTACGTCGCTTGCATGAAACAATCAAAGAGAAAAGGCCAGGATTACTCAACAAGAAAGTGTTGTTCCATCAGGATAATGCACGCGTTCACACGTCTGTTGAATCTATGGCTCAAATTCGTGATTGTGGCTTTGAATTACTGTCCCATCCTGCCTATTCCCCTGATTTGGCACCTTCAGACTTTAATTTATTCCCAAACCTAAAAAAACACCTTAGAGGTCAAAAAATTTCATCAAATGAGGAGGTCGAAGCTGCGGTGGGTGACTTTTTTGAACGCGTTGAAGAAACTTTTTTTATGACATACAGGCGTTGGAAACCAGATGGAAGAAGTGCATAGAGTTAAGTGGAGATTACGTGGAAAAATAAAATTACTTTTGCTTATATTTTATATTGTTTTCTTGCTGAGGCCGCGAACTTTTCAATCCACTCTCGTATATATAATGTTTGGTCCAGCCTATGTTCCGCCGAACGCATACAAAATAGTGGTGCTATGTCAAAATATTCTACGAGTATCAAAATAAATTAATTGTGAAAATATACAAAAATCTCATAAAAAAAAGATCAGCAAATGAAAATTGTAAAATTTAAATAAAACAGTACTAAAAGATAAAATAATGTCAGCAATATTACAATCGTCAAAATTAAATTAATTGAAATAATCAAAATGTCATTAGGAAAATATACAATGCTAATAAAAAAATTAAAATTATCAAAATTTACTAACTGTAATAAATATTTTAAATACAACAATTCCAGAATTTTGATTAATTAGATTTGTCATTTAGAAACTGGTCTGACGTGTAATAGCATTTTTTAAGTAACAGCTTCTGTAAAGTGTTTCTGAACTTTTGTACTGGGATACATTTAATTGCATCGGGTACTTTATTAAAAACTTGGGGAGCAATACCAAAGAAACTTTTCCTCATCAGTGCAGTTTTACATTTAACATGGCATAGTGTGTTCATATATTGAGCACGTATAGGTAATTTCTTGACTGTGACCAGTTTTTTGAATAAGTGGGGATTATTTTTTACCAATAAACAAGTTTCCAAGATGTACAAAGCAAGGAAAGGTTAAAATATTGTATTTTTTGAAATATGGATTGCAACTGTCAGTCCTTCTTAAACCTAACATCGAGCGTATACATCTCCTTTGCATTTTGTGGTCTTGTGGACTTGGTATCTCCCCTTGGAGAACGATCCCCTTGGATACGTTAAAAATACCGCACACGCGACATGTGATTTTATGTCATTGACATAAGGTTCGACTTGCAATAGTTGACTTGCTTTCGTGAAACAAAAACACTTCATCTTCGAAACATCTGTATCTAAAATGTTTTTGGTTTTATGTTACAGGCGCCATTGACAATGAGGTCAACCCGAAGCTGACAGTCATTGGGAAGAAGATGTCGACTTTCCCAATAGAACCGAAATATTCTAAAGTTCTATTGAGTGCCCCGGAATATAACTGCTTAGACGAAGTACGTATATTCTTGAATGTTTATTACTTGTCACCTGTTATACCTGATCGAATTTCGGTCATGGTTGGTAGCCAATCTCGGTGGAGACTAGTCATCATGATATATTATAGTGCTCAAATGTGCGAAAACACAGTAGTGAAAGAAAAAAAAATCAGGTGAGGCTGTGCACAGGGCCGTTGGTTTTAACGTGAAACGTGTATATCAGCGAGTCGAAAGAAAACCAGATTGACTTCATCGTAAATATTTTAATACAATCGTACCCTAAATGTGTTAGTACAAATAACATTCTAGTTAATATTCGACAATCGACAGCACTAGTAAAGGTCCACGCTGAATCGGCCTTTGCAGTTTTGTGATGCCCCCGAAACCTTCGCAGCTTTGATATGTCCCGAAACCTTCACAGCTTTGAGACGCTCTCGAAACCTTCGCAGTTTTGAGACGCCCACGCCCCCGAAACCGCCTCGCTCGCTCGGCACCAGACATTGGGATACCTGTGCGTGGTCCATAAATCCCTCTTTCCGACGATAACCGTGTCTTATATTGGTTGAGGCCGAAATACTGATTTTTTATACACTTATTGGTTATTTTTAACTACAAATATCATCCAAGTGACATTTCTTATTATTTAATTCGATTGGTCTAAATTAACACTATCAATCCACGAAAGAATCACCGCGCTATCACGTGTGAGTCGTGAGTTATACTGAATAGAAACCAGCGTGAGCGTCGGTTTCCGATATTCTACGCAGCATATTTGTTTTCGGTTCCAGGTGCTAAGTTTAATAGCGGTGTTATCCAGTGAAAATGTGTTTCACACTCCAATGCACAAACGAGAAGAAGCTATAAAAGTGAAACAAAAGTTCTTGTCGCCTCTGGGAGATCACATAACTCTTCTCAACGTATTTAAAGCTTTTTGTAAAGCTCCATTGAAAAAGGTCAGTTAAAACAAATAAGTAATAAGTAGTATCCAGAGCAGTAGGCTTGGCTTTGTAATTTCGCGGCTAGAGCGAAACAGGCGGAACCAGTATCTACGTACCTCCCAGATAGACGGTATCTTGTCGCTTGCTGTGTGAAACCTAGGTTCTAGGTTCCCTACAGTGGCAGCGCGTTAAATAGTTTAGAAAGTAAGTTTCACTTCCCATAGCGGTAGTGATAACCGCTTAGATTTTAACAGAAGGATTAAGGCATACCCAGTCGACTTTCGCTACCGCTCTGGGTAACGAATACCGCGTAGGTCTAAACGGGCCTTTATCCGCGTATCCAGATTATAATGAATTTATAATAAACTGAATTTCTACATCACATCCCATCATGATTCCGTTGCGAAAAATAAATGGTGTTGTCGATGATGGTGATGACGAGTGCTGAATTGTGACGGCATTTGAACGACATTATGCCATACCGGTCTGCTGATAACGTCATAGTAATTTTTTATGTATATTTTTTTCAGCAATGGTGTAAAGAAAATTATCTGAATCATAAGAATTTGACGTATGCGTGCGAGGTTCGACAACAGCTGCTTGCAATCTGTCACAAACTCAATCTAACTGTCTCTAGTTGTGGGCAGGCATATGATCAGGTACTGTTATAGTATTATGCTTTAACCTGTTTAAATTGGAGTGTCACTGCTGGGAAACGCCTCCCCTTCTCCTTTCAAACCTCTTTGTCTTGGGCGATCTCTGGCTAAGTTTGCCCCGTGAACATGAACAGATCGTCACACCACCTTTGCCGCAGTTGACCTCGAGGATGTCGTCCTCCCTCAGGCGTCCGTGAGTGACGTCATCGCTTCTTCGAGGACGAGTTCAGAGCTTCATTGAATCGGCGTATTTATTTATGGTGGATGACACTGTTGTGTGCCACACACAAGCAGGAGTTGTTGGCGCGGAGGCGTCCTGTTTGTCTGCTGAATTGTTTTTTTTTTTAATTCGTTTCTTATAGTCAGTATAAGACAATATAATTATTAAGATTTCGTCTTTGTCAGGAAATAAGTACTTATTTCAACCCCAGCGATCTTAAATAATCTTTTACGTTTATGCATTTCGATATCCACGAAGCAACTAGATTTTCTGAAAAACAACCAAAGATTGCCATAAAACAAAAAAAAATATTGTCATGACTATCGCGTCGTAGTGGCAGTTTTATTGTTAAAGAAATACAATTTACGTACGTTGAAAATAACAAAACGTTGGGGTCAGTTTCTCGTTTCGTCAAACGAGTTGAATTCATAAACGTCGTTGTCTCGGAACTCGTTGACGAATTCAACGAGTTTTGTACACGGTCAACGTTAATCCTGTTGAAGAGACATAACGTTGATTCAACTAGTTCGTTGAATGAACGCCCATCCAAACCATGCTGTTAGTATAATTATGTTAAATACTTATTACGTTTCAGGTTCTAAAATGTCTTCTATGCGGTCTATTCACAAACTGCGCGTGGCAACGCGGCGGCGCGGGCGGCGGCGCGGGCGCGGCCGGGCGCTACGTGACGGCGGCGGGCGCGGCGGCCGCGCTGCATCCCGCCAGCGCGCTGCACGCCGCGCGCCCCGCCCCTCCCGTGCTCCTCTACACCGAGCTACTCTCAACCAGCCGCACGTACATGCTCACGGTATCGGCCATTCAGCCACAGTGGCTGCATCAAGTTGCGCCTGATTACGCGCGTCGCTGCCGAGCCAATCGGTGACGACGGCTCCCATTCGATATAACGGTCATTCTTTACTCTTTAATCTGACGCGGCGCGACTGCAAAACATTTACTGAAGAGTAACCGACACAGGGCCGTGTGTTCATGGAAGAAGTAACACGAACATTAAAGGCTCGAGTCCGAGACTGCGACAAGCAACAGAACATGATTGGAAGGTACTGTCGCTTGTTGCTGCTGCCGTCCCAGCTGTTAGTCGCCGGTGACGGACTTCAAACCACATTTTTATGCTTTGATGGTGACGAGTTATTGTTTTTCTCTTTTATATGTTTATAGAGAACAACTCATAATGAGTGATCATGCATTTGTTTACTATATTGTCATTTTGTATAAGGTAAGTTTATTATCGTCATTTCGATTATAAATGGCCCCAATTTTTAACAGATGATTTAATGATTATTAACAGAATGTTATATTTAACTCTAAATAAGTGTGTGATAAAATTAAGTAAGTGTTATAAGATTAGTTGTTTTGTTATAAGGCGTGCCTTATAACAAAAAAAAAAGTTGTATAAAGAAAAAATATGATGTTCTAGTACTTCCGCCGTTCAAAGTTTTAACTGTCACGGTTAGGCTAAGAACTCATGTAGCAGTTTGTCGTGGTAGCTTGCACGCAGCTTCTGTAGAATACAGATATGTTTGTAAAAAATTAAAGCACATTTCACGTCGCGTTTTATGTCCGCAGTGTGCGCGGTTGTTTGCCGCTTCCGCTGCACCGGCAACTAGTAGAATCGCGATAATTAATCGCCCGCCAAGTGAGCGATAATCACAACCGCGATAGTTACACAACCGCACAAAACTCCGGTCTCATGTGTTATAAATAAAACCGCTGTTCCTCAACCGCGGCGGGCGCGAGCGAAAACCGCTTCATGAGTTCTTAGCCTTAGTCTTAATGTATGCTCAGAAATCACGTGGATATTTGACCAATATATATATAAATAGTATAACACAATACCCAGGACCACATTTACTAATATAGGTAATGATTGTTACGATATAACGTTATTAATTGAATCTACAGGCAATCCTACTGTACAAAGTTTTACAGAACATGCACTACTATCGCCTTTGAAACAGCAATTTTTTATGTTTTGGTGTAGTTCTGCAGGTAAAAGTAGCTCGTATTCATGAGTATATAGGGTGACTGTTAATTAGTGTACGATAATTAAACCCGTGATTGTGCTCTTGATAACCAACAACTTTTACTATGGGAACAAACCTGAAATGCTGTTCAGTACATTTATGTTTGCCTAATGTACTGAACAGCTGGTATTTTTTTCGCGATTTCGGCTTTGCTCCCATGATAAAAATTGTTTGTTATCATGAGCACAATCACGCGTTTAAGTATCGTACACTAATTGCCAGTCACCCTAAATAATTATGTGTACTGTGAAAGTTTGTGTTGTAGACACCATAGGCTTTACCATGATGTTAAAATAATAGAGTTATACATCCTAAATAGCTCCATCCTTTTTATAGTCCAGTTTAGGTCGTCAAATGGATCATGTTAAAAGCTCGTGGTAGGGCCTCTGGTATAAAGAAAGAAAGAAAAACAGTTTAAAAAACATTGTTATGTGTTTTTTTAATTGTTTTCACTTTAGTTACTGTAATTAGTTGTTTAACCGTTGTAATTAATTGAATAAACTTAGGGCCAGATATGCTACCTATATTTTGAATGCAACTATGGTATGCCACAAGGAATTGGCAGCGTGTAAATCAGGCTGTTGTTAGATTATTACCTGGTGCTAAATACGAGGTTTAGGATCTAGGAACTTACTTATAACTTAGAGTATTGTAAATATTGTATCATAGTGGAAAGTTTGTGTTGTAGACACCATAGGCTTTACCATGATGTTAAAATAATAGAGTTATACATCCTAAATAGCTCCATCCTTTTTATAGTCCAGTTTAGGTCGTCAAATGGATCATGTTAAGAGCTCGTGGTAGGGCCTCTGGTATAAAGAAAGAAAGAAAGAAAAACAGTTTAAAAAACATTGTTATGTGTTTTTTTAATTGTTTTCACTTTAGTTACTGTAATTAGTTGTTTAACCGTTGTAATTAATTGAATAAACTTAGGGCCAGATATGCTACCTATATTTTGAATGCAACTATGGTATGCCACAAGGAATTGGCAGCGTGTAAATCAGGCTGTTGTTAGATTATTACCTGGTGCTAAATACGAGGTTTAGGATCTAGGAACTTACTTATAACTTAGAGTATTGTAAATATTGTATCATAGTGAATAAAGTTTTATCAAAATTACGTGTTTCACTTAATTAAGGATTTTTTTCCATCTATTTTTCATTATATTACAGAAAAATGCATGACATCCTTACAAATACTTATTAATATATATATATATTATAAATATCCTTATATATACTATACTTATATATTACTAATTATACTATACTTACAAACAACTAAACTAATAAACAATAATATATTTATATACCAACTGAAACGAAAAGTAGAATCGCGTATAAAAATTCACTGGGCACCTACTGGGCATTAAAAAAGCGTATGTACACTAGTAAAAAAAACTTACCTATTGACATTAATTCAAACATCTTGAGGAAACCGGCATGTCCTAGAACCAAAAATTCGAAGACATGTGACATCCACCAACCCGCACTGGGCCCGCGTAGTGGATTACGGCCCATTCCCTCTCCTAGAGAGGAGACCTGAGCCCCAACAGTGGGAACATTAAAAGGCCGACTATGCTAAGCACGAAGCTTTAGAAGTTACCGAAGAGGGATGTCCAATATTCGTGTCTGGGGGTTGTTTAATCGTTTTTTTTTACAAAGCGGTTGTAATTAAGTTATAAAAATATATTTATATTCAATTTTCTATGGAGGTTTGAAATATTCTCAAACAGTCGTTATTCTAGTAGTCGTTTATAAATAACTGATATTTAACTAAATCATGATCAATGACTGACCGACTTTGACAATACAAACATGCCTGTAAATTGTTTGATTGAAATAAATGCTTTGAATTCGAATTTTTGTATGGCGTTTGCTTGCTTAAACCGATACTGCTGTGGTTATGGTTGAGAATGCAAATGTGTCCTGGCACTTCCGCAGGAAGTGATGAGGAGAAACGCCGTGTTAATTTTGCGAAACCGAGGCACTATTTTTCTATGCAAATGGGCGAAATTGGGTTAAGAATAATGCTATGAGATCTTTGATAAATATTTACTTAAAAGAAAATCACGGTGTACACGCAAATGGGGTGAATAGAAACAAAATTTCAAATGGTATTTTCACGATATTTGAATATTTTTTATTTATTATAATTATATCAATTTATTGATGAATTGTTATTCTAAAAATTCGATGCTTTGTACTATTGCTAGAAGCCTTTAATATGGTATTAAAGTGAAAAACTAAACCAAAGTTTTGTTTCTATTCACTCCTGCGTTTCTATATATTCACCGCGTTTTACGGTATCTAGGGTTAGTCCGTCAGTTCTGGAAGAAAGTTCTTCATTAACTTCGTACGACTCGACATTGGATCCCGACACCTTATTTGCCGATTTTTTAACTTAACCTACGATTAATCGGTCTTCTCGTGTAATTGTGGTCCTTTGCTTTTCATATCGCGATCTTCTGATCTTCGTGCTGATTTCTTGTAAAAGCTGGACTATTCTTTAACCGTAGAAAAAACAAAGATAAGTAGTTAACTAATCTACTGTTCTAGCAGTAGGTACCTACTACTTACTATGACTTCTTTCAGAAAATTGTTGTGCTTTTTGTATCATTTATCATGAAGCGAAGATACAGCGTAATATGAGGTTGCACTAAATAGGTATTTACTGTGAGTCAATCCAAGAAACTGTTATGTGGTAGCTCGATTTGAAACCAAAGCGAAAACAAATTGTTTTCCTAATTATGAATTTTGTTAGGTACCTAAGTAGGTACTTTTTTAAATTTATAAAATCTTTTTAATAAGCTGCAACTTGTACAAAGGAATCCTTTTTGAAATGATTCCTTTTGAATGATGCCTATATATATATATATATAGGCATCATATATGTATATAATATATAAATAAAGGGGTGACCAGACAGTCGCAAACTGGCGTTCCAACCAAGGTGACCTCGGTTTATGTGTTTGGTTTGAGTTGCGGCTACATGGATGTAAACCACGCGCCAACACGTTCGATGGTTGGGAAAACGCGCCTCCTAACCAAGGGCGTTGAAGGCCATGGATTACTACTGCTGTCTACACGGATTGAAACTATCAAGGTCACCTTGGTTGAGACGTTGGTTTGCAACCGATTGGTCACCCCTTTAGCATTATCTTCTAATTAACTTATGATATATACCTATTAGGCAGTGGCGTAAGTATATCATCTGAGGCCAATGGCAAAGTCATTGGATGGGGCCCCCGGAAAATCAGGTCACGTTGCAAGTAATGTTTTATAGTAAGTAATGTAATGTATACGTTGTAAAAGTTTTTTTTTTAACATGTTGGATTACTTCTTCTCAACTCGCGGCTTTTAAGACCGGGAGGCCCGTCGGAGCGCCTTGTCACTCTATTGTTCCGCCACTGCTATTAGGTATTTATACGACCGATCTATATTCTTAACATTGGGATAGATATCGCAGTTTTTTTGTTACCTACCCATTATTTTTGCGGCCCAGTGTATTTGCGTAGGATAAATGAAAAAGTTTTAAAGTTAAGCTAGTTGAGTTGTTACGAGAGTCCCTTCCTAGAGCGAGTCCCCGGCACTCCCCGGGCCTGCTCGCTACCCTCTAAAGCCGCCACTGCCGAGGGAAAATCCTTTGTACAGCGATTGGGCTTATATGTGATTATGTTGATGGAAATATAATATTGTTGAAACAAAGAGTTGTATATTTTTAATTATTTTTTCAAAAAAAGCTACAACGTTAACAAGCTGAATTTATTTATTAAAATTATAATACTTTTACAGATGCATCCAAAGCGAAATCAATTACCTCATTATGATTTTAGGTTTGCTACGCGAGGTTTGTTTGTTTGTTTTATTTATCTGTAGTTTATATGTTTTTTTTTCACCCACTTATTAAACTGTGGCTTCTGTATCAGTGTAGGGATATCTTGGTTCACATGGAAGTCGTTCAGTTAAAGGAAGCTACGAGTTTGTACGATTTGTCAACAGATATGTAAACGAATATACCTAGTGTGCGCCGTTAGAGGGTAAAGTCAACTCTTTCAGGTACACTTCGACTTCAGTAGACTGAATAAAACACTTTTTTTTTCACCTCTTATACTTCCACCCTGACTTTTAACCACATTGCCTAGTTTTATGTCCATATTTTCTAAATGATAAGTTTTTGACGATAGTATCTTTTGTAGTGATATCAGAATACGGATGTAACACATGCTAATATTTTTGTGGTATTAAGCAGCAAGTGCATCGAGTCAGCCTTTTTGGTAAACTTCGCTGTAGTAGTCAACACTACAATACAATTTTCACCACAGCAGCTTAAACAAGTAGGTTTTGCTGCTTGAAAACAGTGAACAAAACTCGATTTCGAAAAAAAACATTTCTATATAATTGTTTTTTTTTTTTATAAATAAATCATTGAATTTTAAATTTATTATTGTATTTGAACAAAAATAAGAGTACCCGAGTACTTATAGCAGCAGATAAAACTGGCATTTAACCTTTAAATAATGATTTCTAGTTTCAACATTGACTGTTTTAGAACGTGCTTTAAAAAAACAGCGGAAATAAAATAGTGGCAAATAAGATTAAGAATGTTAAAATAATTGTAAAATATGAGCAAAACTAGCGACAGAGATAGTATTTATTTTAATTAAAATCATTATTAAATCTATTACTGTTAATTATTTTATTTCCCAAGTAATATATGTTCTCGCTGCGGAAGTGAAAAATTGTGCCTTTGAATCCCTCCCCTCGCTCAGGATTCAATCAAAGAATCCTTCGCTTGCTCGGGACTCAAAATTAGCACTCGCAGCAAAAAACAACTTTGCTCTCTTGTTGCACAAATAACTATCTCAGTTCCATTCTTCCATTTGACCGAGATTGCGCTTGTTTCAATTGTTTCACATATTGTCCAGTTGTGTAAGCACTTGAGACACAAAACTACACCAATTTTACATCATAATATTCATCAGGAATCAATTTACGAATAACTAATATAATATAATATTCCACAACTATCACACAACGCCGTCTAGCCCCAAGCTAAGCAGAATTTGTGTTATGAGTTCTAGACAACTGATAAACATACTTATATATTTCTAAATACATACATATTCTAGATAAATTACACTCAGACACAGAACGAATGATCGTGCTCATCACACCAACATTTGTCCTGGGTGGGAATCGAACCCACGACCTCCAGCATAGCAGTCAGGGCCACTAACCACTAGACCAACAGGCCAGTCTATAATTACTTTACTAATGTAACATTTATGAATAATTAGGTACTAAGAAAGAATGAGTTTTATTTATGGCAAAATTACTACTAAATATGAAAAAAAAAAACCACGAAACAAAAAAACAATATGTAGGTATATGGTACTTTATTTTGCCTTATTTAAAGTTCCCTGCTGTGACGTTTGTCTTATAACCGATTCTTCACAGTGAAAGCTCCGGTTACACCTCAAAGCTCCACTTCAAATTCTCATTACAATAAAATTATTTGCAACTAAATGATTCTAATTTGAATTCCATAATACCTTGTCCTTGTCTTTAGCATAGTCAGTTTATTTTTTTCTTATTACACACAATGTTTTTTTTTAATAGTATCTATATTTGTTCTTTTTATAAGACAACCGATACGACAACACGAAGGTTTCATGACGCTCTATATTTATCTCAATGACGTCACCGCAAAACCTTTCCAGTTACACACAGAAGCATCGTCTCACAAAAAGTAACCAACATTTTTGATTTTCTATTTAGGATTTTTATTCCTACGTATATTAATAATTTGAAAACTTTTTCCTGGTATTTGTCATCTTTTATCACATCTCCCAATCGGTTTTCCTGAAAGTTCTGAAATTCCACGAAAATAAGTAGGTATCTTCAGACAGCCGATTCCGCTCAGTACGCACCTACTGTACGTTATAAATTTTAATGAATTATTTCTTGAAATTTGCATAATTATCGAATTAACATTGTTCCGCTTCCAGCTGGAATCATTTTAATGAGGGGAATGTCGTCAGTTCTCTCTTGGATCCTTTTTTTACGACTTCCATTGCTGCTTATTACAGAATAAATTTTAAAGAAGTGCGCGAGGAAATTAAATTTGGCAGGGAGCTATTTTAATTAGAAGCTGGAATGGAAACTTTTTACACAGCATTCAAGAATATGGAACCGGAGCCATCAAAGTAATCCCCTTTACGATCTCATTTCAATCTGGCTGCAACATTCTGATCTGATAGTATGTAAATCAGATCCACAAAATGGAGTCCAACGTTATGGGTTCAACTAACAACGTTTTGAAAAACGGTGTCTGGACGTGATTAGGAACGACATGCTATTTAATTAAAAACTGGTTTATGAGACTGTCAAATTAAGTTTTCGGATACCAGTACAAAGGATCACAGAAACTCATCAACATAATAAAAACTCGACGTGACTGTAGGAGAACGGGATATTTATCGGTTACAGCGAAGCATCTGACGTAGCAGCTGGCACAGCAGTTACGTCACTCCGCCAGCTTCATCATAGGTACGTTTAAATTAGTAGTGAAATAAGGCTACACAGCCAAATGATAAGAACTGAGTTTGCATTATATGGAATGCTACATAAAATGCCAAATTGTGTATTAAGTTTAGTGTAACAAAAAGGCATACAAAACATAGGTACCTACGTAATTAATAACGTGGTAGGTACTTGTAAGATATCTTTATTTATATTATTTGCTAAAAACTGACCTTAAAAAGCCTACGCTGAAACCATTTGATGAAAAAGAACCAAAACAATTAGTAATAACAAAATACAAGAGAGATACCTACATTTAAATTTATAACATTTAGAAAGAAGACTTCTCTTTTTATTTTATCGGATTTATTTTGAGCATCAATTAACTTAGTAAAGTTAAAACACAGCTACTCGCACTTTAACGAAAAGAAAACATCAGAATGAAAAGCGGTAAAGCGCGGTAAAGCGATGTAAATTTTATAGTGGTTGAATTATTATAGTACTGATTATAACAAAATAAACACGGATTTGTAATGAGGGTAATACAAAAGTAGTGAGTAGGATTCCTAGTCAGTTTTTTTTTGAGTGTGTTCTACTTAAACTTGTATCGATGGAATAGACAGGCACTAGCAGTGGCGTAGCGTGGGTTTTCGCCGCTTGGGGCCGACTGAAAATAAGCACAGCCTTTTGTTTTTTATTATTAACGGACTAAACATTTTATTTAACGGACGTACTTGTAGTAAGTCGTACAACTTATTGAAAGTCAAGATAAACTTATACCACTGCTTCAGAAGGAACATATTTTGTACCACACAAACATCAGGAATTTCCAGGAAGCTCATCTATTAAAATAATTAACTTAACACTAGGTGCATACCTAGGTACACGCAATAATAAAAACAAACAAGAACCTATTAAAGTATTTATTGCCAATAATAATTCAAGAGCTTGATTCAGAATTCAGATTACAGCCAAATATGACCTTTAGCCGGGATTCAACGATTTTTATAACAGCAATTGAGATGAACTTGGATTTATAAAAAGGAATAGATCAGCCTGCAGGGTAGACGTAACATCGACATCAAAGAGATCAGTAGGTAAATTCATCAACCCATATATTTTGATGAAACCTGCACTAAAAGTATTTCTTAGCACAAAATTTTTATTAAAAATGTATTTTGCGTGTTTTTTTTTTAAATTAAGTCCTTTACACAACCATTTATATCAACATTTATATTGTTTTCTATTTCAAGAAGGGCTAAATTTGTTAATCTTAAGGTGGACATAGTAGATCTTAAGTAATTTTAATTAGTTTAAGTTTTATAAAACTTCTTTCACAACTAGCATTGCTTATGGCAGAGGTTAAACAAATTCTTAACATTATGACTACATTGGGGGGTAAGCCTTTCTCTATCTTAGACTGAATAATGTATTTTAATAAGCCCAGGGTCTGTTCCTACGAAGGCTTGTAGACGAAACTCTTCTGTATTTACGTCATGTGGAGCTTAATTTAGGTTAAGTTCTTCCGAGCCCAGCATTACTGCAGGCATTAAAAAGGCATATTTTCGCGCTAGATTTTGCAGCTGTTGAAATCGATCACGAATTTCAGCAATCACTCTCTACTGAAGTGATAATTGTTCGCCTCAGTTCATTTTCGTATGATCAGCTGCAGACCCAGCATCTACATCTCCGTCACTAAAAATATGCTTTCTCCTGATTTGTCTTGGGGGTTCGAAAGAAATTCCAAGTAGTTCGCATGAACTTTTAGAATATTAAAAAGCTCCGTTGATTTTCTTGTAATAAGGTCTTTAAAGCATTTATTTTCTGAGCACACTGGTGTATATTCAGTTTCTTGGTTTGTAAATACTTTTGAGTATCATTGAGAAGTGGCAAGCGAGGTGGAGTCGAGTGCAGCGGAACTTGCCGATGCCCCCCAAGCTACGCCACTGGGCACTAGTTACTCCGCCGCACCTAAGCAGCGTCAACAAATTATTCAGTATTCTGTTCAGCCACCTTCATATTGGCCCCATTCTAATTTTGCAAGTCAAAATATGACGCTCGGAATCAAATGGGATACAGAGCTTCCACATTTCATTCGTGTAAAGCCAATGCTGTATTCTTTACACTGACTACATACGTCATTTTTGTATTTCATTTATTATGCCCGTACACAGAGGAGCTTAACGCAAATATATGTTTATTACCGAAAATATTTGAATATATACTAGGGTGATGTTTCAGTTCTCTCTTTGAGGAGTGGTTGGGAGTCGTCACGGCGTCCTCATCTTCCGCATGACGCAGGTTCTCATATGACATGATAAGTTGGGGAGGTTCAGCATCGCATTCAGGCTTAAGAAACGCCTGGGTGTCACCATTGTGTGAACCGCCCCGAGGACATGGTTCAGGTGTGCCCCACTTGGGCGGAGCACCGTCGTGCCCTCGTGGAAGGCAATCGGCGGCAACCTTTCGTGCCGGGCCCGAATTCAGGCCATGATCCGGAGCGAGGAGGAATGGCAGGCGGTCGCCTCCTTCTGCGAAGTAGTATTGCTAGCGAAGGAGCCGGTCGCAAGTGTATGGACATCCTTACGCTCCAGCTGCTGTGTAGGCGCGGGCTTGCGGACAAGCAATGGGTAGTTCGTCGTCCGGTCCATCGGTAATTGTCCGTATTGATCCACGCGCTCCTCAAAGAGATGTCAACAAACCAGTGTTGCGGGCATTTTCTGAAAAGGAAACCCGTGGTTTTAGAATGCAAAGGGCAACTGAAGGACACGAGTGTGGTTTTAGTCAGTAAAAGTCTGATGCGCTCTCTCACTCCACACAGAGCGGGACAAGTCAATGGATGATTTCCCACCTTAAAAAAAGGGTGGTTACAGTTGAAATATTTTTAAAAGAAAATTTAATAATGAGTAGATAACCTGTTTCTAACTTCAGATACATTGGGGACCAACTGTCCCCCAACATGTCACGTAACGCTAAATCTACGTGACCCTGCAACGTTGCCCAGCGTCCCACAATTTACACCCCAACTTTTTTACAACGCATTTACGTGATACAGAATATGTTACTGGAGCGTTGCGCGTCATGTTAGGGGACATAGTGTCCCCTAATGTATCTGAGGCTTTAGCTATTTTTACACGTGAAGTATTTGTAGCAGGTATTTTATTTAAATCTACTCGTCAATAGGTGACTGGATGGAATTGACACAGATGTTGCCTCAATTTTGTAGCTGTTAGTAATGTTACGAAAAAAAAACCCGTAGAGCCCTGAACTGATATTGATATTCCAGGTGGCTTGCACTTCCCTCTATTATAAAAGCAAAACTTTGTACTCAGTTACCTCTTATTAGAACTCATCGTGAAACTTTGTAAGAAAAAATGGCTTATATCAAAAAAGATTTTATGTTGCTCAGAAACTTTGTCTTTTAAAACTTTATTAGATTTTCAGAGACCATTTAACTGCCTCGTAATGTAAAATTACACGGGGAATGATGTATTTGGCCACGGAACAGATAGTGTATTCGGCCGTAGATATTAAAACGAAGAAAGGTTAAATATCATCTTACTGGTACAGATATCAGGGTAGAAAGTATCCGGCCACCGTAGGCGTGGGTTTACATTTGCAGACGGTGATTTATGGGTATTTCGCCGTCCATTCGTCTGGTAAGGACCAAACCCGGGTCGACGGCGTGTTGTGATCCACACGCGACTCGAAGAGATGTCAGCAAAATTGTATGGGCCAGTTAGGGCCAAAGCATGCCAGAGTTGCGGATTGTTTGAAGGTGTCCGCAGCCCTCGCAATAAAGAGCAACTGAAAGTAAAACACTATGACTTTTAGTCAGAAAAAGTCTGACACTCGCTTTCCCTCCACCGAGATGAAAAGAGCGGGAGAAGTTATTTCATGATTTCGCACGTAAAAAAAGGGGATAGAAAGTAGCATAACACGAGTATGTCCTATTCTGGGAAATAGACTACTATTGCGCCAAGTTTCTTACAAATCCGAAGAGGTAACAAACAAAAACAATAGAAGTATAACAAAAAAGGTCTGTCTGTATGTTCGAGACAGTAATATAGTGGACTCTGCGATCATTCTACCGATAGTCGTGTCAGCCAATGGCTTTAGTAGCCACGAGACTTGACCAACATTAAGGTTTTCTTTAAGCGGCTGAATCAAGGGCTTCATTCAGAAAGCGGTACTTCTAAACATAGTTTGTATTTTAAGAGGTTCCTTTTTCTGAAGCTCTGACCGGTAGCTTGGACCCTGTTCCTGATAAAAAATATAAAAATTGTAACCCACCGCGGGGTTAAATTCTTTCGTATTTTTTTTAACATTTTATTCTTATTTTTATTAAAATACTTAATATGTTATTAAATTATGTATTTTTAAAAACTTTTAACCAGAGTGCTTATTTCTCGTGAAAATTCCAATTAACCCAAACATTGCTAGGATACATTGTTTTATTATGTTCCCGTGTCCACCTTCCACCTTCCGGCAGATCAGTTCGATAGTACCTTATCTCAGACTAATAAAAAAGTAACCTTATAGTCAAAGTGCATCTCATGACAATTCTAATAAGCCCAAACACGGCTTGGGTATATTTTATATTACGGAGTTCCGGTGCCTATCTTCCGGCTCCATCATCATCATGATCTGATGATGATGATGGAGCCGGAAGATATACTTCTATATTCTATATACTATATATTATATACTACTACTACTTCGATGATACCATTTTCAACATAACTGTTCAGAACCATTTATTTATTTGTATTGTCATAGTCGCCTTACTATCTTCATTGTGATATCTATTTGAGTATGAAGTTCCGTTGGCCATTTTATGAAAATGAATTTTCTTCAAATTTATTTTTTCCGTTTTGTCGAAGTTCAGAATGACACTCAAGACTAATTCAAGTAACATTTGATGAAGTGGACCTCATGAAGAAGACCTTCTTCATCAGTTACTTCAGATGGGTAGGCCTTTAGTGTGGGACGCTACCTGTGTCGACACTCTTGCGCCATCCCATCTTCCTAGCTCTTCGTGCTGTGCTGGTGCTGCCGCTGCGCTATAACGCGTATAGTGCTTTAATGTATATATAATATAATTTCATCGTTCCACTTCATCAAATGTTACTTTTTGACTGTAAATGTTTAAGTTCTCGGTGAAAATACTAAAATCACTACATTTACATATAGCCTATAATATTTTAGGAGATCACTCGATTCTTCATGGATCCCATCATAATAATTGGATTTTTTTGTTTTTCAAATCGGTCCATAAACAACGGAGTTCTGAGGTTACTCCGAACTCCGTCGTTTACCCGATACTCGTTTACTCCGTCGATTTGTACACACATAAAAAATACAACCTTCAAAAAAAGAGAAGGTTATCAATTATAACCTTCTCTTTTTTTGAAGTCTGTTAATAATGAATAAACGGAATTATAAAGGCGAAAGTCGTGTGTGTGTATGTTTGTTACTCCTTCAAACTCGAACTGCTAAAAATATCTGGATTAAATTTGACAAACGGCTAGACCATATCTTAGAATAGGACAGATACTTTGTATCCCGAGAGTATATAATTTTCAACTTTCACGCAGGCGTAATCGCTTGCAGTAGCTAGTTTATATCTGGCTATACATATCTATAATTATATTATATGAAACGTATACCATTTATAACTCAAGAACGGATGGGATTGATTTTTATGATCTTTTATTTTTTTGTTGAATTAGAGTGTCATTCTGAACATCGAAAAACGAAAAAAATAAATTTGAAGTAAATTCATTTTCTCGGACATGTTGTATGGAAAGTTTTTGTTTTATGACGTCTCGAGAAGAGATTGACTGATTTTAGAATCTTAGAATTAACGATCTTAATTCTTTTTGAGTATTCATTTTATCTCAATAAAATGAGACATTTATTTATTGTGAGATGGTACGAAGTGCGCCGGATCGACGAACAAAAAAAAATTTATAATGATAGAAATAAGCTGAAATTTTTTGAATACAGTGAAATTCTGAATTCATTAAGCTCTTCTGATTTATGAATGTCACAAAGTTTTTTTAAAACAAATAAAAAAAATAAAATAATTTGGACTAAAATAATGTCCATATAATGTTACGAGTAGTAACAAGAGCCTGAAAAACTATGTTAGTATTACATTATTTAAATGAATAAAAAGTTTTT
The DNA here is from genome assembly GCA_961205895.1 of Mythimna pallens. Lineage (NCBI taxonomy): Eukaryota > Metazoa > Arthropoda > Insecta > Lepidoptera > Noctuidae > Mythimna > Mythimna pallens. The sequence continues at coordinate 11,702,404 of OY540830.1, forward strand.
GTTGACTAAAACGTAGCTAGATTTACATACACATATTCATATATGTTAGTACTTGCCATTTGTAGGTGCAAACGCTGCGGTCCCATACCCGCTGCGGCTAATGGGACTTTGGAATGGATGCCGTCGTCGATAACGTTCTCCCTCGTGTCTGGTTTTTGTGTTTTTAGCGTTAATTGCCTAACTTTCTTCTAATAAATTACTTGCTTTTGATACGCCATCAATTACCACGGCCCGTTGTAATGAAACCGGCCTTGTAATACCTACACCATCATTTTCAGGATTTGACTCTTGTTTGTTCAATTTCTGTTCCGTTTCCGTTGTTTACTCGTACCTTTATTCTGTGATATTTTCTTCTTATTCTTTATTGTACCTACGCGCAATTTTATCAAACAATAAAAATAGGACAGTTGATGTACACAGGCGAGCTTAACCCACAATTGAGTTTTTTTTACAGCAAACCATATATTAAATAAATGAGAGAGAAATTTTGCACTTGAGGTTGATTATAAGTGCACAAAAAAACAAACACATAAATTAAATCTAACTTAAAACTAAAAATATATTAAACAGTTATGTGTACAGTGTACAGCACTCTATACATAAACATTATACAATAAATAAAAACCTATACATACATAATCTACCTTACTTTTCTTTTATTTACTTAGACAAGTAATAGGTAAGTAGGCATGTTTTACAAAATAATGTGCCTGGATATTTATTTACGAGCATATGAATAAGTAACAAACTAATCTTTAACATGTTACCAGCTCGATCGCTGCTTGTTACGTTGAGATGTTAACAGAATATGAGATGAGTGCGCGGCTATGTACTCTCGTCTATACCGGCACTCGTGCGTACAAGTAGAAATTGTATAAAAGCTTTGGCGAGCAAATGGTATATAGATATTTCCACAACGGTTACCTCTCGGAAGGGTCCGGTGTCTCGAGGGGCAGAGTTTGGACCGCGCTGCTCCACAAGGATCTCGTTACGAGTATCGTTCCAATATATCCATATCTATAGGCTTACTTTGTTGTTACAGTAGCTTCACATTTATACAGAGTTTTTGGAGTAAAGGCATACCGCCAATAAAGGGTTTTCGAGGGAATGGAGTACGTACTAGATTTATTGTTAGGTAATTCTTGGGACGTGATGTTTTCTTGTTATCTGTTTTCCTCTAAAAGTGTCTCTCGAATTTAATGAAGGTTGACGTTTCTTGCTCCCTATATTACGGGTTCTATTTAAGTGTTAAGGGCCCAAGAATAAATTTAATAAAGTAGGTACTATTTTTCTTAAATTACAAGAGACAGGAGGCCCTACCAAAAACTCTTATCGTGATCCATTTGACGACCCAAACTAAACTGTTAAAGGAACGGAGCTATTTAGGGTGTCTCCATCCCTCTTCCTCACTCGCATGGCGGCACGGTAAGGCCCAGGATTTGTTGAAAAGATCCTTTTCAGTTTTTTTAACACTGGCTGCCTCATACTTCACATATATTAAAAATACTCGCGTTTTAACAAAATTTTCTCCTCTTATCTTTTTACAGTCCTACCGGGACTCACAATTAACGTGTCAGATTCATCAAAATCATCATTTCAGCCGAAAGACGTCCACTGCAGTTGGACATAGGCCTCCCCCAAATCTCGCCATAATGATCGGTCCTGTACGTCTCGCATCGATCGGATTCCCGCCACCCTCACCAGGTCATCGGACCACCTTGTGGGAGGCCTTAATTCCAACGCTGAGTCTTCCGGTGCGTGGCCGCCACTCCAGAACCTTTCATCCTCATCGACCGTTCTGCGAGAAATGAATCTCTCCCACTGCCACTTAAGTTTGGCGATTCTTCGGGCCGTGTCAAATTGTATCAAATCATTTATTCTTGTGACTTTTGGAGGTGATGTCTAAATTTGTCGAAATTTGAATGAAGACTTATAGCCTGGCAGATTTTTAAGATTTTAGATGTTTATCTAGAACTACAATGAACGATTTACAATGGAACTGCCCGAAATAACGATTAATTTACAGGCAGACCATAATTACCGAATGCGTGAGGTTTATGGTGAAAAGTAAATTGGTTTGCTTCGACAAATCTCGCGGGAATAGACGCGTTAGTAGGTTTGTACTTAAATCACATCACACTAATATTATAAAAGCGAAAATTTGTGAGGGTGTGTTTGTACCTATGTTTATTAATTCTTCACGTTCGAACAGCTGTAAGGATTTCGATGAAACTTAGTATATGGTTAGACCATGTTCTGAAAAAGAACATAGGATACTTTTTATTCCGGGGTTATGTTCCCTTAGGATAATTTTCAAATAGCAGTTAAAATGATAATAATTTTAAAGTAGAGAACTTTGATATTTTTATAAAACTTAAGAAAAGGGTTTTCGACATATAAGTATGTTTATCAGTTGTCTAGTACTCATAGCACAAGCTCTGCTTAGTTTGGGACTAGATGGCGTTGTGTGATATTTGTGGAATATTATTATTATTAAAGTTCGTATGTGTATGTTTGTTATTCCTTCACGCTAAAACGGATTAACGAATTTGAATGAAATTTGGTACCAGAATAGTACGGGCAAAGCTACGTGCAGAACCTTTATTATTTATTGTACACCATGATAAGTTACAAAATATGTGGATAACAGAGTTCATGTAGATAGGCGAGCTTAAGTCAAAGTTGAGTTTTCTTCCAGCAAACCATTGAGTGTTTGAGAGAAATCACAGTAGAGGGTAAGATCCAGTGCACAATTTTAAAATTACAAATAGTATGAATAAAATAATACATAAAAATAATTACATACATAAATACATACCTATATAGTATATTACATATATAAAATATAACCTATTTTATATAAAAATTTAACGGCGCTGCTGTTTCACCTACGTCTACCTTTACAACATGCGGCTCGCGGTACGTAGATTAACAAACCGGTCGTGCATTCAAATGCAGATGTCAGTAAATAATAGGGTTGGTTTTTCAGTGTGGTGCCGTCAGCAGCAGCTTTAATTCGAGTTTAATTAAAATTCACTCGCCATAAATTACCTTCTTCCGGACAAGTTGCGTTTCACAATATGCGAGCATATGTCCTCATCTGTGTTGTCTGCGGTCTGCTTTATGGTTTGCCAGCCCCCCTAGCCATGTTACGATCATTTCGTTTGCGTCGAATGCCTCGAGTAGGCCACGCCTCCGATTCCTTTGTTCGTTCGTCGCAAACGAAACGATCGTAACTTGGCCAGGGGGGTTGTACTGAATAATCTAAATCTGTATATCAATAGGTTTTTTTTTTTTTTTTAAGGTGGTATATCATCCAAATGACTTCTCGCGCGCGCGAGGGCGTGTCAGACATTTACTGACTAAAACCACACCTGTATCCTTCAATTACCCTTTGCGTCCTAGGACTACGGGTTTCCCTTTCAGAAATTCTCCGCGGTCCTAGTTAGCGGGCATCGGCCCTGCTGGGCCCCTACGGTTTGCTGACATCTCTTTGAGGAGCGCGAAGATCTCAACGCACTATTGACGACTGGGCTCGGTCCAGTTAATTACCGAACAGCCGGACGGCGAGCTACCCAGTGCTCGACGTCCGCAAGCCCGCGTCTACCGTGGCTGGTAGTCGGGGTCGGAATTACGGTGGCTAGGGCGTGAGGACCTTCGTTCCCTCACGCGTGCAGCCTCCTCCTTCGCTAGCATTACTGCTTCGCAGAAGGAGGCGACCGCCTGCCATTCCTCCTCGCTCCGGACCATAGCCTGAACCAGGGCCCGTCGCGAAAGGTCGCTGCCGCCAATTGCCTCCACGAGGACACGGCGGTGCTCCGCCCAAGCGGGGCAACCCTCCACTGTATGCTCCACCGTGTCCTCTGGGTGGTCCGCACAATGATAGCACCCGGGCGTTGCTTCCGCCTGAATCCGATGCAGGAACCTCCCGAACTTGCTATGTCCGGTTAGGACCTGCGTCATGCGGAAGGTGAGGACGCGGTGTTGCCGTTCCAGCCACTCCTCAAAGAGGGGACTTACCGCTATAATAGTAGCGTGCCCAGTATATCAATAGGCACTAATATATTCTAATGTTATAAAGAGGAAAGATTTGTATTTTTGTTGGTCTATACTATTTTATACTAAGGAGAAAACATTTGTATTTATGGATTGTTGTTAAAATTAATAAACTCAAGAATTATAAGACCGATTTTAAAAATTCTTTCACCAGTAGAATGCTACTTTATCACTGAGTGACAAAGGCATGATATATATAATTGACTTTCACGTAGACGAATCCAGTTGAAATGCTAGTATAAAATATGCACGTACCAGTAGGTTTGGAAATTTTGCATGCGAGGTATATCTATTACTGCAACGTATATTTAGAACACAATAAAATGTCAGTGTTGTAGAATATCGACTCGTGCCCACGGGAAATAACGAAACAATTTGCAATAGAATGGTAAACGTACGTATACGGACCAACAAAATTTTATCGAAAGACACTATTCAAATCTAGTCGCGTGATGTGCGTCTCTCCAGTCAGCACGCTCGTTGCAAATAGTATCTACAAAAATTTGTTTCCAAGCTAAAAGCTTTCTATGTGGTGGGTAAAATAGTGTAAATGTGAAGTTAGGTGTTACCCTGTTCCACCAATATATTTCTTGACATTTATTAGCTTTTATTATAAGCTAGTGAGTATTTATTTTAATTACTAGTTGATCCGGCGAACTTCGTCCCGCCGAATAGTCCATGTATAATGTGATACCTTTTAGCTGAACTGTCAATATTTAACGAGATCAGTAGCCTGATTGGCATTATTTAATTTTAAATTGACATTTTAATTAGAGATGGCGCTGTATTCGTTTTTTTTTTTAGTAAATTTTAAATTTTTGTCCTTTCCGGACTATCACGAATATTTCAAGACCAAAATTAGCCAAATCGGTACAGCTGTTTTCGAGTTTTAGCGAGACTAACGAACAGCTATTCATTTTTATATAAATATAAGAATACTGTAGTAGCCACTTGATATTGCCCATACTGAGCTAAAATAACATTTTTTAGTTAAGATTAAAATTAACAGTGGATATCATTTATATGTTAAATTATACTTAACTAACTATAATAATATTTAGAGTAATAAAACCCAAAAATTTAATCTACATCGCCGTCGACGGGTAAAGTGCTCAAAAGAATGACGGCGTTTCCACGCTGTATGCCAATGCTTATACTCTGCTCCAGGTGAAAGCCAGTCACGCGAAGCGTGAACAAGCTATTTCAATAGTTCTGTATATATTTTTTTGAGCACTCGGACCCCACGTCCTGGGAGTTTCAAACCCAAACGGTAACGGAAAGGTTTGAAAATATAACTACCAACAAGGTTGTCATATTTCCGCCGCTTGAGGTTCTCCGCAGCCTCGTGGCGGCAGCATACAGCACGAAGAGCTAGGAAAATGGGATGGCGCAAGAGTATCGACCTTTATGTTTGTTGAGTTCGAATAAAAATAATGTTTCGGCAATCCCATCTGATGGTAAGCAGTGATGCAATCGTTGATGATGAGGCGCAATAGTTTAATAAGAGCCTATTCACTCTAACCTTGAAAATACATAAATTATAATCGGATGGGAAGATCGCATCAGGCAAATTGTTCCAGTCCATCGATGTACGCGGTATAAACGAAGAGGCATAACGCTTAGTCCGGACCGTAGAGGTTTCAACAACGTAAGGGTAGATACTCGACATACGTCAGGTTACCCGATGGCAGAAATGAGTTGGCGGAATCAAGTCATGCAGTTCTCGCGCACACTCTTTAAAATGCAACCTGTTAAACACGGAAAGTCTGGTTACCCTACGCCTGTGCTCAAGGCTAAGAAGATACTTTGACTTAACCAAATCTGGATCACCAATTAGCCTCTACAACAAATAATCGATATAGTCAAAAAGCCAATAACGAAATGCCTATAATAAGAAACCAAGACGCGTTGAGTTCTTCTGAATAAGTGGTTATTAGCAAAAAGAAAAAAAAAACTCGGTAACTTTATTTATTAAATCAATTTCCCTAAATGCCCGTTATTTTAAGTTGCCGGCTAACCGTCTTAGCATTAATTTCTTTCTTCTCTAAAATCCTATTGTTTATAAAATCTCATTACAATTTGTTGCAAGATAGTCCCCGCGGGTACGCTACGGCGCAAAGTAATCAAATCGTTACACAGTAGATATTTAAGATATCTTTTAACCAATGACGCGAAAAATGGCGGCGCTTACGTAGAGATCCGCACGAAAGTGCTTATTTGCATCAAGATGAGAGAGAATGAGGAAAATGAAGTGTCGAAAATGAAGCGACCCCAATCGTAAATTTAATTACGATTCATTCATTAAAATTAATAGTGAGTAATTAGATAAATTTCGTTTTAGTGATACGTCTGTATTGATTCGCTTTCATCAGTCATCTCACAATGGTATTATATCCTTCAATAACTCACGTTAATACGACTTACTGAATGGAAGGAAAACTATGAGACACTATAAAAAAAAATATGGGAAAGTTCAACATAAAAGCAAAGAGACTACAACACACAACTACAAAGAAAACTACCAATAAACTTGTATTAAAAGCTGTCATTATCAGATACGTTTTATTGCAGGCGTCGCTCCTTGAATATCAATTGTCAAGAGTCAGGAAGCGCAGTTTCTCGTGGAACCTACATCTCGGCCGTACAGGAAATCAGGACAGTCTGCTCCAGTATACGGCGTGAAAAACGGGTAGTGCTATTAATTTTGTATAGCTCTGTCTCTGTCTGTCACACTGGAAACGTGTGGTTTTGAAGACGTCATAGTAGGTTCTTAGGACAGTCTCCTCCTGTAGACGTATGCTGACTTGCTTGCTGATAGACCGTTTCCGCCTTAAGAAGGAGACACACCACGATACGACACCAGCTGCCCGTCGTACCTGCTCTGTTTCGAATACATCTACTTATGTCGTCTTACTTTTTAGATAACATTTCATGAGACAATCTAGTTCTTTATTTGTTCGTAATGAATAAACTTAAAATTCACAGAACTGATTTAAAAAATTCTTTCATCAATAAAATGCTACTTCATCACTGAGTGACATAGGCATCCCATCAACCAAATTTGGTCTTACGGGTATCTTACGACCATATTTTTTAATCTTATTTATATATCAATAAAAGGAGAAACTGACTGACTGACATATCAAGGCACAGCCGAAACTACTGGGACTAGGAGCGTGAAATTTTGCACAAGGTTTCCTTTTATGACGTAGGCGAGCACTAAGAGGATTTTTCAAAATTCGCCCTCTAAGGGAAGGAAACGGGGATTCAAAGTTTGTATGGAGAAACCTACTTTCACGCGGGCGAAGCTGCTGGCAGAAGCTAGTATTAAAGTACTCGTAAAAATTAAAGAGAATTTATGTCTTAACAAGCTATGCATCCGAATGAAAATTCCAAAGAATACTGCTAAATGCTTTATTTACATCCATTTAAAAGATAAATCAAAGTAAAAGAAAGAATTTTTGGGAAAAGCTCTTAGGGAACTTCGAAGCTCATAGATATTAGTCCGGTCTCTAACCTCAAAGAGGCGTAACCTATCTATCTTGGTAGACAATGGGTTTATTTCTCTGTCGATCTAGATTTACTGTTATACCTACAAGGTGGGGTCCATCTGAGCGGGGAGTCTGGTTATGGGGAACATCAAGTCCTTAATATGCTCTGTTGGTGTCATCAGTCAAAATGTATACACGTTTTCCGAATTATAATTTGTAGCACTGTGATCGGTGTGAAAATGTCGTATTTGGACTTTGCTCTACCTTAGAAATTGCCGTTTTATGAAATTGCACACTTAGAACAGTAATAACTTCGGTTTGACTTCAAATAAATTTTATATTTAGGGCATGTTATTGCTTTTTCGAAATTAGTTATTAATTTGTTTCTTTGTGTTTATTTTTTTTCAGTAATGTCATTGTATTTACAATGGCTTCCAACGTGAAAGAATTAATTTCAGAAGCAATTGAAAAAAAAGACACAGGTCATAGAAGTCCTAATAAAATTAATATTAAAAAATACGACTTTTCTTAGATTTCATTCAAAAATGGTTATAAATGTTATTAAAAGTTAAAAGAAACAAATAAATTGCTAATTTTGTAAAAGGCTTGAATTTAAAGTTTGTCTGTCAGTAGTTATAATGCTAACTCAATCTGAAATTATCAAAGCTGACCTGTATTATAAAACGGCAACTTCATAGGTAACAACTTATAAAGTTGCTACTCGTAATATATTATTATATAACTTAGGACGCACATGTGACGTTGATCTAAACCTGAGAGTAATTGTCGTAACAGCAGGACGTTCGCTTGGCAGTGTACCAGACTCGGCTACATGCGCTCCAGCTAGATCAGAAGTCATTACTATTGGAAATCTACGTGAAATCGAAATTACATTGAGGACCTCCAAGTATTTATTCCCAAAAAACAAACCACTGCAAATGAATAATTTTACTTTTGTTTTCGCTACAGCCCATAGTAAAACCCTAGCGCAGTTATCTCGTGGAACAAACTAGCGGTGTAATGGATATCTACTGCAGTTTCCACACGTTTGGGTGAATAGCAAAAAGTTTTCAGCACGTTGTTTTGTGTTTAGTATTTATTATTCTGTAGCACGGAAGTGCAATTCACATATCGTGGGAAAACCGTGAGCACTGAGCACGAGAGCGGACATAAATGGAGGCCGTTCGCCTGATGTTACATTTACATCGCGTCAGACCCGAAGAATGTTTACATTTTAATAAAAATGTATAAGAATTTTTACCCTCAAATCGCGGTACTTGTATTGAGTTATCGCACCCTAAGGAACAACTAGGTAATTGACGCGTACATTACCGTTATATAATGGCATAAACGGATTTACTCGCAGGTGAAGGCATGGAGGTATATGTAGTGTCGCGCGTGCGGGCGGGTCGGTGCGGCACGACGCGGCGAGCGGCGGCGTGGCGGACGCAAGGCGCGGCGCGGGCGAGGAGACAATCTCGGCGATGGCTCATTCACTGCTGCAACGAGCCGAGCAGAGAATTGAATTGGAAGCAAATGTGCCGTACGGATACTGCCGTCGAATATAAACTGAACCACTCCCGAGTAAGCGGCTCTGATCATGAAATAAAGAAAGCCTCAGAAATAAATTTTCTAAACGCCGACCGATTTTAAATTGGATAATAAATATTGAAAGAGATCTTGGTGACACAACTTAATTATCATCACATAGGAAATGAATGAGTATGTTATTATTTATGCGGGTAGACAGCCGAAGGAAAGGTATGTAATGAGAGGAGGGTGACTCAGGCGGCTGTCACTCCGGCCTGTCAGCGCGCTGACTCGGTTTCATAATAAGACATCGCTTAAAGCCGGATGCTGCTACCAAATGGACAATTGACGATGCGGTTATGGAAAAAATAAAGATATTATTTACCGTTTCATTTCAGTTCGTCAATTTCCCTTTCGTGCAGCAACTTTCGACCATTTCTCAAAGCAAACTGTTTGATTGAATATATTCTCGTCAGTTGTAACCAATTTCAATGACATTCATTCAAGGAAATTCAATGACACTGCAGTTTTATTTGCCTGTCTACTTATTATTTACATGTGCGGGCTGAAGGAGCAGCGGTGGAGTGTTCCGGAGTGGCTTTAACAAATGGCTGCGTGCAGACCAGCCCGGCAGCCGGCAGTCGAGGAAGCGCTTGTGGGCGGCTTCATTTCCGTGCGTGCGTCCGCGGCTATGGCCCTATTTCCTCTTCGCTGATAGTCCGTTTACGACCACAGCTTCTTTGTGACTGCTTCTGCAGTTGTATGAAATTGTACGTGCAATGTTAGTAAGAATAAAGTTTATTGATAGTCAATTTACGATTATTATTTTTTATCTTGTCTATATTACCGGAAATTTGTATAATCCGGTATTCTATACAAGTGTAAATTGCCTAGACGCCTCAGGTATTCTATACATTGCCTATACCTGTATAAAATTCCTGAATTATACAGCTTGCCGGTAACATAAATATTGGTTAACACGAAGCTGAAACTTGTTTGATGATCATGAAACTTCTTTTTTTTTCAAAATGAAGGAAGTCACGTGTTAAAAGGAAAATAGTGTTTTTTTAAACAAACTCTAGTCTGTTATCACCATTGAATTTAGCTTTCGTCTGCCTCTCTTAATATTCATTAAGGTTTAGGTTAACATTAGAAACTTGCTCATGGGTAGACGATTACGTGGGTACGGATAGGATATCTTTTACCCTTCACTTCGGATGATTTCGGACCTTCACACGTTCTAAGCTGCTGTCAGAAGCTGGTATCTAGAATCTAAAAAAATATATAACCTATGATCTTTATAACGTCGTCACAAAAGTAGATTGATATAGGACTTGAACGACATTTCAAATAATATGTAAGTATTGAATTCCAAGTAAAGGAAAGCCATTGAATTCGAATAATACCTATTTCAATATTCGTTCGTCTCCGATTTGCTCTATCTCATATAATCCAGTGTGGATTCCTATGAAGCTCTGATATTTCATGACAAATGAACTCATATTTGAAATAAATTTGAATAAGAATATTCTGTGTACCTACTCCAAATATGTAGGTATAAGTAGATTTAATTTTATTTATTACTAGCTTTTGCCTGCGGCTTCGCTCGCATACATAAAATAATCTATGTCACTCAGAACTAAAACAGGTTTCAGGTGTAAAAATTTTAGCAATCGGACCAGTACTTTCAGATATTACCTTCTACAAACAAAAAAACAATCTTTACCTATAATTAGTGTAGATTTTCCATAACACCGTAAAAAATGCAAGAAAAAGCCCTGTGTATATTTTTATCTTGTTTAAAAAAATTATCACTACCATCACCACTGTTCCAATTTGGGTTCACCCCTTTAAAATACTGAAATATAAAACTTTTTTTTTTAATTCACATACTGTTTTTGTATCCCATATAATAAAGATACAAAGTTTCAAATAAACCCTTGTATTTTTTTGGACATTAATGGGTAAGGACACGTATGTAAGAAAGGAAGAAAAAAAAAAGAAATTATTTTGTCACAACGCAAGGCACACAAACAATAGAATATGTAAACACGAAACCGTACAAAAGAGAATAAAAAAAAAAACAAAAAAACAAAATAATAATAATGTCAAATAACCTATTTTCACAAATTTCCATGTTTTTAAACCATAGCAATCTAAACTTGCATTATTTTGACGCAGCGTATAACATTGAACATTGATTGTTGGATTGTTTTTATTTTAATTTGTGATTGGACTTCGATAATTTTTTTCTTGTATTTTCTTTTATTTGTGTTTTTTTTTTTATTATTTGACATTGTTATGTAATCATTTGTTTACTAATTTTATGTAACATTCTGTATACGACTTGTAAGAATCCCTTACCAATAAATTACTATGACTATGACATAATATGTTGTCAGTGAAGTTCTAACATCGCGTACGTCGGTTTTGGAGGTGTGACGATTGATACTATTGTCGGTTTGAAATGAATGCCATCAGGTTATGAAAAAGCAGGTGTTTCGTTTCAATTAACATTAGGACTGGAACAATTTGCCTACTGCGGTCTTCCTATCCGATTATAATTTGGGTGTCTTCAAGGCTAGAGTGAATAGGCTCTTAATAAACTCGTGCGCCTCACCATCAACGATTGCATCACTGCTTACCATCAGGTGGGATCGCAGTCAACAATTAGTTTATATCATATTAAGAAAATTAATCAGAATACAAAAAGCTTCTTTCAAAAATGGGTGTAGAATAGTATTACTTATCATAATGTATTGTTGTTATTTTGCTCTCCTATAAAATAATTGACTATAATTGACTTACATTCTGTTAGAATTTCACTGACGGTAATTACAGCCAGAGGTCAAAAGTGCAGTTGCACTCTACCAATGATAAAATGTTTATTTCTTTGTAGAAGAACTTTAAATTTATTTTTCGTATTTTCTAGATTATTCAATACTTTAAAATATATATGCTAAAAATTAAATCAGTCATAAAACATAGACCCTTCTCTAAAAAGAAATTTTACACATTTTTGCATTGATAGAGTCCAATTGCACTTTTAACCTCTGACTGTCCATAACTACATATGTAATTTATATTGACCATTTAACTCAAAAGTGAGACACAATCCAAACGATGTACGGCGACCATACTTATACCTTTTGCAATGGGGACTAATGACAATAGCGGTCATTTGCTTCATCCACAAAATGAGCCCGTAAACGTTCATAGTCCGTTCTGAAAAGTAAGTACTAAGAGTTCATTCGAAGGATCTATATAAGCCTCCTCATATTGTCTAAATCACTCTAATTAGCAAACGAAATGTTGATCGCAATCGACGCTGTTTTTCCTTAGAAGGAATATGTTGCTGAGAGCCAAAAATAGAACCGGTCGCCATTTACGGGACCCATGGGAGTTGGTGGCCAGTCCTTTGCCGGGTCCACAGATTATTTGGCCTTGGGTTGTATCTACAGAGATTTATAGACGACTATATCGATGGTGAATGTTTCGTGATTCTTTCTGATTTTTCTTTCCAAAAATGGAATTTGTTGTGTCCTTGTTGGATTTCTAAACTAGTTTCTCTTATCATAACTGTCACCATTCCCAAACGGCACATATAGCTACATATTGTGTTCTGTTAATGGAGATCTCTTTGATTTATCGTCGTGCAGTAGTCAGGCAGGGGCGCTCATTACAACGCGGCATCATTACAAGTGCCGTGGCAGACCCTTGTATCTCAATGGCTCGAGCTCGGGTTAGAGATAACGCTCGTGCCCTCGATACTTACGTGGTTTGCAACCCTTCTTATTACATACAACGTTATTATATACTATTTTATGTATGTGTCCTTATTCATTAACAAACTGTGTATTGGTAAACACGACTTATGGAAATCGATTGAATTTTAGACGTGGTTCTTAGTATTTAAAACGAAAACTGGTACCTAGCGTAATTTGAATTACGTACTGTTTGATTTATTTATTTAAGGTCAACTAACAAAGCATACACCATTATACATGATAAAGATTCAGTATTCTTACATTTTATAGTGTCGCCTTAATTAAAGGCTCCCACGGCATGCTTTAAATACAGAAGGAGTTATGAACTAACGTATATATTAATATTTTGTTCGACGTCAAGCCAACCAATAAAAATATAACAACAAAAACAAATTCTAAATATTGTTTATGTTTTGATGACGTTATTTGTTAAACAAGTGAGAGTGTTTCTAGTTTCTAAGTAAGAAAAATAAATAAAGGAGTCGTGACTACGGGTTGCTACTTTATTACACTCACACAATAATAATATTATAAAGTTGAAAGTTTGAATGTGTGTGTGTTTATTAATCTTTCATGCTCACCGGCTGCACGGTTTGGATGAAATTTGGCATACGAGTAGACCGTGTCCTGGAATAGCACATAGAGCATATATAAACCACTGGTAGAAGATAGTGATATATATACTTCACTAGCTTCAGTGAGTGGCTTCGCCTGCATGAAAGTAAAAAATAGTTTTCTACATTTTCCGGGATAAAAAGTCCTACGTCCTATTACACAATCAATCAAATAAAATCTGTTTAACCGTTTAAGCGTAATAGAGTAACAGACATACACACACACACACACACATAGTACACAACTTTAGTAGTAGTAATAATATGATCAATAGATTTAAGCATGCCACTTATACATTCTTCTTATTCTAGATTATTCTCTTATTCTTTTGAAAATGAACGTTGCCGAATGTTATCGTGTGCCCGATAAGTAACAACAAATTGGTTTGTGTCTGGATGGGTGAGCACTCACTGGTTTTGATAAACACTCATTTTTTATTCAGAACGTTATGCTTTCTCATATAGATAATACAATTCATGTAGGTATGTTAGGTATATTTGGTAGAGAACACATTCGACAGGCTCTCAAATACAGGTAGATATATTCTTTTAAAGCAAATTAAACATGTAGCCAAGCTAAGGTGAAAGCGTAAATGGGTGCAAGAATGCTTACTTACGTCGCGGTCAGCAACTATACATATAAATGAGTTGGCTTGCTCGGTCCGTCTTATAGGTCCGATGTCACCGCGACTCGGCTTGAATCTCTACGAATGGCAAGATAAGATATTCCAAATCTTTATGGGGATTTGCAAATATACGGTTACCAAAACCTAACAAAAAAAAATATATTGGGAGTTAGAATGTCGGCATCAAGGTTTAGAAGGCTTTTGAATATTTTATGTATTCCTAAACCGGGAAAATTCGTCGCAGTGACAGCTCTGTAATCATGTAGGAAGCAGACCAGATTCAGTGTTCGGATAAAATAAAAGAAAGATATATCCGTTGAGGACGGACACAAAACACGCCCCGCAGCTATATTTTTGGACGAGTAGAGCACTAAGGCTCCGATAGCGCTAGACAAAAGAATACTTACATACAATAAAGAAGTCAATGTAGAGATCTAAAACGGACAACGGTTTGTTGAAAACCGCCTTTCCTTTGTGAACGGTTCTCTTTTATGCAAGTTACTATACCGTCTTCCGTTTAAGCAATGCCATTATCTCTCGATCGAATGTGAAGTATTCGCTTTAATGAATCCACTCGACTCGAGAAATTCTCGACTGGGTCCCTATTTGCAAGAAAAGAGTGCATTACCATCGTAAGCACAATAATGATTCGTTAGGTGGCCTACTTTTTGAAGGATCAATGGGTGCGGGTGTACTGGCGTTTATTTGCTAAAGTCTCGGGTTTTATAAGATTTTATTTATGCATAAACTGCTCTATCAAGTTTAGATAACGGAACAGTTTATTGAAGAACTTCTTTACATACTATAAATTCCCAAAGTGTTCACGACAAACTCAAAAACTATTGAACGGATTTTAATGCAATTTTCACCAATAGAAAGAGTAATTCATTAGGCAGGTTTAAATGTACCTATATGTATATTATAGTAGAAAAAAACCGAGAATTTCAAAGATTTATTACACTCGTGTGACGTTGGGGTGGCTTGCAGATTTGAGTAAAAATGTGGCCTTACTACAAGATTGTAAGCATAAGTCTCGTCCACCGCAAGAGCCCCGAGGTAGAATAAAGCACACAATTTTCAGGCCGGTCCGGACAAGAACTCAGTTTGCTCGAAATAACTTCTTCATCCTTAGTGTAAGAGTATACAACAAGGTTAATAAAGAACTGGGCATATTTCACCTTAACAGAATAAACTGTAAAAAGAAAGTTAAGGTGTGGCTTGCTTCCCTTACCTACCAGGAAACTGAAGATTTGCTGACTGGCATAACTCGGTAAATTTCTTTAGCAATCACACCCATTTTCTAAATCACATCCAATATTTACTTTCACATTTCTCTCACAAATACACACACTTACACTTCACATATTCACATATTTTACATTAGCTGAGAACTCAAACTTAGCTGTGTGTTGTTAAGTGTTAGGCAATCTTTATGTTCAGTTATTTAATTATTTTTTTTTGTGTTTTGATTATTATTAATATTTTAGTTAACTTCTCTTATTATTAAATTTATAATTTAATTTAATTCAATTTGATTTTATTGTAATTTTAATATAATTTCAATGTAAGCTGCTTTTTGTGAATTGCCAGGAAGGAACGCTGACACCTGAGATACAGGACTTATGTCCTAGCTTGGGTGTCAGAAAGCACACAGTTTATGCACTATCACATAGCCTTATAGCAGCAAGGATTTTATCAAAATAATAATGTATGTTTCGGTCCATCTGCATGTAGGCTTCTGTATGAATAAATTATTATTATAAGAAAATTATAAATGTGGTTACTTATTCACATGAAATGTGGTGATGGTGTTCCATCAGAAATGATGTTAATTTACCACTGTTTGGTGTAAACAACAGTTAAACAAATATATCAGATGAAATTGCATAATGTTAGCTAAATGGTCGACAGACAGTGTGTTTGCATGGCGCAAAAATTAAAGAAACGTTACATCAGCTATTGTAAGCTGCGCTGATCCAGTGAAATATGAAACATGTAGGGGAGCTGGCAGGCCGCCAGCTGCTTGCATCACACTATAACAAAGGGTTTCATATCAGGAAATTGTTCCTAGAACAATAGCAGAAAATATAAGCCTGCTTGTGTTACAAGCTCGAATATCCCGCACTTGAAAATATTATCGAAGACATCCAACGTTGCTCATACGTTTATGAAAAGCATTCTTAATGGAAGACTAGCACTTTGCTAGCGACTTCGTTTGCGAGAATGTTTTCATAAAAACTTGAACCGTATTTTGAGGATAGTTATGAAAAACTAATAATGACGCTCTTAATTATCCGTTTTGATTATATTTTGTGCCAAGTATCAAGTTTATTAATCCAGGGAATAAGATTCTCACTTATAAGATTCTCTCTGGCTCTTGTGATATAGAATATCCTAGTATAAGAGCGAGGGTGACTCTGATGTTTGTATTTTTAAGTGATTTTAATAAATTATTATTATTATTATACTTACAACCTTCAACACCCTCTATATCATTTTAAAGGGGCAGTTTTGAAAAATTAATAATTAAATCCTTTTTTTTATTTACTGGGGTTATTTATGCTAAGTTTAAAGTTTATGGGACCGAAGAGATTGCATACATACGAATACTTACTCAGTTAAAAGTTGAATGTTCAAAAACCCTTCTCAGTGCTCGCCTACTTCTTTTATGACATAAGCCTTGTGCTGAATTTCATGAAGTTCCTAGTCCCTGTAGTTTCGGCTGTACGTTGATATGTCAATCAGTTAGTTTCTCCTTTTATATAAATATATATATGTATATATAGATAAATGTTTTGTCATAATTCACTTCTAATATTTGGAATCCTTGTTCATTTTATTTTTCACCAGTCGTGGAAAATATCCCAAAAACGAATACCAGCTGCACATACTTGATTATAAAAAATACATACCTTTTTTGATTACACAAGATATTTTTGAACGCTGATATTTCATTTTCAAGCTTTGATGTAGCTATTTACTTTGAACCTCCACGTACTTTATGCGCAGTTAATAATAATGTTTTGTTTTTGTTCCATGTGTACTGTAATTGGTATTAATATTCTTTAGTGTTTATATTGCTTTGGGTATAAAATAAACAGATGTACTGAAACGTTGTTTTTCCCTCGGGCAAATATCACGAAGCAACTGAAGAAAACGGCTTTTATTGGAACTGGTAGGCGAACGAATAACAAATAGTCAACACTTGTGCACTATTGCAATCTTTTAAGCTGAGTACATATTACTATAATGGTAGTACCCGGTGCTCTACGTAACGTTTTAAGCTGATATTGCTTACGAAATAATGAGCTCTCTAAGACTTACAGAAACACATGCCCCTGTTAAGGCGTATAGTCCCTTGAACATCTGGGCGGAGTTGAATGCACACATAGGGTCTCGTACTGCCACCTGCACCCGCATAGAGCCCCGTTGACCTTAAAACCATTTTCTTTGCGAAATATTGATTGATTTACAAATGCTATATACATTCTGAAGAAGCATTTTTTTTGTGTAAACATATTTCTAAAGATCAAAGCCGATTGAAAAAATCAGGGAAAACAAGCGATATTTTTTGGCTAAAGTATTCGTTTTACGAAAAAATCATAATATGTTGATAATGTTATTTATGAATCTATAATAAATATATATTTTTTTCAAATCATTACCGAGGAGGGCTTTAGAAAATTACCGTTGTATGGCACTGCTGGGGAGCTAGGGGCTTAAGGTACATAGTCTTTTGTGCACAGCACTGTCTTGCGACGACTAATTAAGTTAGAGTACAATTTGAGATGGAACCTTAATAAGAAAGAGCTAATTTCAGTTTGATGGTGTAAAATATGGTCGTGGCATTAGTGTAGGTCATAGCGTAGTTTGTATTGAGTTAAGAGCGTCGCAATCCGACGAAGCCGCCAGTTGGCCGGGGGCCATCCTGCCGACCGGATCTTTTTATTGCTTTTTATAATACAACAACAAAATATCTGTTGAGGTCGTTATATACTGGAAAATGTGCACTTTGGACACGAATCATTAATTGTACAAGGCCATTGTGACATACACTACTGTTAGTTTTGAAAAATGAAATGGTGAATAGGTTACTAAACTTTTACTACTTTTCAATAAAACCTGAGTTTATATTTCTTGACGTAGCAGTCTTAGTATTAAAGTAATATTTCTGATTCGGACGGGGAGCTCGTTTGTATGTACCGTGGCATCTTGCGCTTTCTTGCTACGGCGTAGTCAAGTGCAAGAGATGCTACGACAGCGCGTAGCACTCGTAGCGGCGTAGCACTCGGAACAGACAACTTGTTTGCACAATTTATTGCTCTCCGACTGGGATATGTTTGACTGGTTGTTTCTGAGACAGCATCAGATGACAGGAGCTTTTATTTTAAACACACAAGCTAACTTAGCCGTAAGTACAGATCCTTTACAAGTTGAACGGAAATGTTTTATGTCATGGCTAATATGGTATTTGGTTTAAATAAACGATTGAGAGTTCCGTTTTATGCATAGTAATTGTGATAATTTGAGCCTTAAATTTAAAAACATACAATTGGCGGCCTTATCGCATTCCAGGCAACCTAGAATGGGCAGAAACTGCCTGGACATAAAATGGGTTGCATTTGGTGTAATTTAAAATAATTAAAAAAAATGTGTAAAAACAAAGTTCATACTTAACACTATAATAAATACGTACATACTAAATATATAGACAAGAAAACAAGTGAAGACTACAATTATTACAGTTAAAAAAAAAAACATAATTACAGGGGCCTCATTAATAATAATAATTTTTTTTTCACCATCAAAAACTCTGCTATAATATATATATAATAATATTGATGATATTTTTAACTAGTAAGTTAAACATAATCTGTCTGTTTAAATAATATTCCACAACTATCACACAACGCTGTCTAGTCCCAAGCTAAGCAGAGCTTGTGTTATGGGTACTGGACAAAACTGATAAACATACTTATATATTTCTAAATACATAAATTAATAGATTAATTACACCCAGACACAGAACAAATGATCGTGCTCATCACACAAACATTTGTTGTCCCGGGTGGGAATTGAACCCACGACACTAACCACTAGACCAACAGGCCAGTCATCTGCGTATTTATAGTTAATACTGCCCCAACGCGGTACCGTGTACCAACACTTTGCATCGAAGACGAAGCGTATTCGAGTACAGCGATGAACGTTTATGATAACATATCTGATTGCTATGTCTCACCGAGTCTGGTTGAAGCTCAAATAAAATTGAATACGAAGATGAACACTTTATTTAGGAATAGAAATACAAAACGAAAGAATCTAAATTAATATTATAAAGAGGTGTGTTTACTTATATGTTTGTTCGAGGAAATCTCCGGGAATAATGTATTGTTTTTATTTTTATGCTAAGTTCGCGTTTGACCCTCACCAGATGGGTTTTTTGGTGGGAAATCATTAAATGACTGACTTCTTACGCTCTGGGTGGAGCGAGAGATAAGACTTATACTAACTAAAACCCACCTGTGTTCTTTTAGTTGCTCTTTGCGTTCCAAAAAAAAGAAAGAAAATAAAAAAGGGCCATGGTACCACTTTCGAACAATCCTGCAACACCTGATGGTAAATGATGATGAGATAGAAGTCTTTTAATTTTTACCTCATTTTTTTCGGAACCTTCGAAAGGCTTTCGGGATAAGTCCAGGGAGTGTGGGATTTTGGGCTAAAACGATCGGCGGCAGCGACCTCCCCCCCAGGTCCTGGTTCAGGTCACGGCCCGGGCGAAAGGGAATATGGACGCCATATGGCCAGCCGGGCCAATGCCTGCTAGGGCCATAGGGAAAAGTATGAAAGAGATACTCGTGGCCCTAGAACGCAAAAGGCAACTGACACGCCCTCTGGCACCACCCTAGAGCGAGAGAAGTCATTAGATGATTTCCTACTTTACAAATAAAAAAGTTCGGTCTACATCACGCTGGTTTTGATTTTGGAACGATTTTTTTATTTTCTATATAGTAGGGCTGGTTTATGTACCCAATAAATAAAATAAAACTGTTTACTTTTTCTATAAATGTGAAGCGGCACGTGTTAATTCTTGACTGTTCTCGATCTATGGTAGAATAATGTACTAATTAATTAAATATATATAACATGTTTTTTTTTTAGGAAAGCTTATTGGTTTTTGTTACTTCGTAGTAATTAGCTACTGCGTACGTTGATCCTACATCGAAAAGAGTTAAAAAATCGCTAGAGTATAAATAGGTATTGTGTCTCATGAATGTACTAAAGTGAAGACGCTGGATAGAAAGTCATATTTCTAATATTATTAATTGGATTTAGCCTACTGTGAATAATTGATATTTCTGTCTAACTGTAGGTACACGTATACATCAAGCCTACAGACCCCGACGGGCTGTAACTGTACCTGTACTAACAATTAAAGTATTATAATTTGATTAAAAATAAATACAGATCCATATTTATAATGAGAGCTAAAGGAGTTTGTCAACTGAACATATTGTAGCAGTCTGTTTTAGTCAGTAAAAGTCTGACCCTCACTCTCACTCCACCCATAGTAGGAGAAGTTATATGATGATATCCTACATTAAAAAGAAAAAAAAAAGGAAATGGAGTTTATAAGGAATAAACTCTTAAGTGTCTGTTTTAGTCAGTAAAAGTCTGAAACTCCCTCTCGCTCCACGTAGAGCGTAAAAATTAATTTCATGACATCCTACATTAAAAAGAAAAAAAAAAGGAAATGGAGTTTATACAGATCGTAGCAGATATCGTTCCGTATTTTCTGCCTATACTCATGAGAGAAAGTAATAAGTATATTTATGTAACTTTAAATAAGTACGGCCCAAAACTACACGCAATAAATTCACGCACATCATTCACACATAGATTGAAGACATCACATGGTAGTTACGAATTGAACACCTTATTATTTCCCATAGCTGCCGTAAACCGTGCACCTCAGGGATTATACAGGATGTAGGCGCCGCACCGCCTACAGCCATAATTTAAACATTACGCAACGATTAACAACATATTACAACTAGTAAGCGAGAAGATTATTACAATCTCCCACATAAACGTTTGTTGTTATCAGTGGGGCGCCTGATATGCGCTCAAGTGATTGTTACATTATCACCTTGTATTACTAAGGCGGGCTCTCACAATGCTTTAATAGATTATAGTTTGACTAGCCTGTTGGTCTAGTGGTTAGTGGCCCTGACTGTTATGCTTGCAGGTCGTGGGTTCGATTCCAACCCTAAACAGATATTTGTATGATCAGCACGATCATTTGTTCTGTGGCTGGGTGTAATTTATCTATAGCATAGCTTAGCATAGTCGGCCTTATAATGTTCCCACTGTTGGGACTCAGGCCTCCTCTCTAGGAGAGGGAATGGGCCGTAATCCACCACGCGGGCCCAGTGCGGGTTGGTGGATGTCACATGTCTTCGAATTTTTGGTTCTAGGACATGCCGGTTTCCTCACGATGTTTTCCTTCACCGTTTTGAGAGCAGTGGTGATGAAATAAATTACACAAAGTAATGCGCCTGGCTGGGTTTGAACCCGCGACCTACAACTCCGTAAGTCGGGGCCATTACCACTCGGCCACCACTTCTCTGTAATTTATCTAAAATACATATATATATGTACGTATGTTAAATATATAAGTGTGTTGTGTGTGTTGTGTTGTGTGAAAATTGTGGCATATTATATTATAGTTTAAATTGTTCAAGACTTTTGAGTTACTTATAAAAACTTATGTATCAAAATGATTTATTTAATTTGAGATTAAAGTCAAGTAGCTGAAGTCCATTAAAAGCAACCGTTTTTTATGTAAATCTTTACAATTTAATAATGTCGTTGAAGAGCTGATGAGCAAACTGGAAATTGGACTGCGTAACCGCCATAATAGAATGTCAAATGGATCACTAAGTACAATTTAATACCCACTCAACATTTTTTCTTCAGAATTGCTAGATTATTAAAGAAGTGATACCATTTTATCTTCCATCCTTTCCTTATTTAATATAAAACAGTTAATATTTTTGCTTCGTCATTCTGAGGATATTAGAGTACTTTCCTCCTACGATAAAATCAAGAAATACAATATGAGCTGCACTGATTGTGGAATAAAACAGTTGTTTTATTTGATAGAATAACGGTAATATAAATAAGATAAAATTGTATTGTGAACATTGTATTTATAAAATTTATAAGTCTCTGTGATAAAGTGTTTTCAATTTACGGTTTATGAGGTTTTTATGACGAACTTTGTGATGATGTATAAACTTTTATGGTTAATATTTTCAAAACAACGGTTTGTTGTGGACCATCAGATATGAGAACCATCGCAGTCTAATGTCGTCATTGTTTTCATCCAACTCCTAAAATAATAGCTATCTTAAGGTTTAGATAAAATAACGTACGGCGAGTATCAACCCTTACGTTGTTGAAACTCCTACGGTCCGGAGTACATTGAAGGATTGGAATAATTTGCCTGCTGCGGTTTTCCCGTCCGATTATAATTTAGGTGTCTTCAAAGCTATAGTGAATAGGCGCTTAAACTAGTGCGTCTCACTATCAATGATAGCATCACTGCTTACCATCAGGTGGGATCGCAGTCAAGCACTGGATTATATTAATTTAAAAAAAAAATGGCATCTGCTAGCGGCTATACTCTCGTGAAAGTAGAAAATTACCCCAAGGGAACATGTTCCCAGTATAAAAAGTCCTGTATCCTATTCCTGGGCGTGGTTTACCCATGTACCAATTTTCATCTCAATTCTTTAAGCTGTTCTAGCAGAAAGGAGTAAAAAATATATACACATACCAACTTTCGCCTTTATAATATTATAAAAATAAACTCATTCATTTTCTTTGTGTTCTCAGCTGTCTGAAGTATTTAGTTTAATTAAACTTGATCGTCTATGCTCCTAATGACGTCAGATAGCATAAGTGACGTTATCTCTTCATAACTTTAGAGTTCGCGTGCATTTGGATTGCAAATGAGTTGATTTTGAATGAGAATGATTAAAATGTGCAAATATAAACTTTAAAGCCCGTTGCCTTTTTAATGAAAATAAAGTTGATATAAACTTTATCCGATAAACGATGTAGATATTGAAATGGAAATCGTAAAATATTCGTGTAAATAGAATAGGGTTCAGAGAAGCGTTGTTAGCCAAATACATAGAGCTCATTTGGTGGAATGAGAGCTGAAGGACAAAAGGACTTTGGACAGTAACACGATCTGCTTGTTTGAGATTAAACTAACCCGAAACTGGATGCGCGTTAATGCTGCTAATGTGTGTGTGTGAGTGTGCGTGCGAGGCGCTGTGTGTGTGATATTAGCTTAAGTGGTTAGACGACAACAAACTACTGCGTATCGATACGTGATAGGAAAACTATTAGAAGGGAATTCGGCCTATATTTGTTTATTTACTTAAACTTTACGTACAGTAATGGTACATAGCCGTACTTAAGGCAACGAGGCATTCTCTACAGTCAACCTTTGGGTTATAAAGGCAAAACAGTGGTAGGTATTTGAAAAAATTAGGTACTAATAATATTATAAAATAAACATCGATTCTTTTTAGGAAGATCGTTAGCAACAGAAATAGGCTTTCTCTTCCCTAATTAAAAAGTATTCATGATAATATCATTGCAAAAAATATATTTTTTTAAATTTAATATTATAAATAGTTGCTTTTTAAAAATTACATAAATACATTTTAATTATGAATGAGAAAACCCATTCCTGCAAAAAACGCAAATTAACGCTTTTTTTAAATGTAGGAAACCATCCAATGACTTCTCCAACTCTGGGCGGAGCAGGAGGGCGTGTCAGATTTTTAGTGATTAAAATCACACCTGTGTCCTTCAGTTGCCCTTTGCGTTTTAAGACTACGAGTTTCCTTTTCAGAAAACCCCCGCGGCCATAGCGGGCATCGGCCCTATTGGGCCCCTACCGTTTGCTGACATCTCTTTGAGGAGCACGTGGATCACTACGCGCTGTCGACGACTTGGGCTCGGTCCGGCCGTGCTAATATAATAAACTAATAAATATTATAATAAATATCAAATCATTACAATTTGGAGAACTCAAAATAAATCACAATAATTATACTGAAGACCAAACCACGGTTGAGAAGACTTGAAGTAGTCTGAATTTATCAATAAAAGATATAAAACACTTTCAAATTTTCATACAGATCCAGACGTATTCACTGCAAAGCCATAGCTTCGGCGACCTAATACGGTTTTCCAATAACATTTATACTCGGGTATGTAATAATAAAATGAAATGGAAATCAGTAACATACTGACCTCTTTGAAGGGGATTGGAACCAATTTTCCCGGAGGAAAGATCGTGGAAGGTCAAGAAGTCGATTATATTATGTTGTCATACCAACTCAGACATGTAGATAGGTAGTATGGTTCACTAGTACAATAAGTACATACCGAGAATAAATCTACCCTACGAGACTTATACCTATAACTAGCTGACCCGGAAACGTTGTTTTGCCATATAAATATTTTTTTGTCTAAAAAATAAAAAAAAAATTTTAGGGGTGGACTACCCCTAACATTTAGGGGGATGAAAAATAGATGTTGGCCGATTCTCATAGATACCGGATAAGCACAAAAAATTTCATCAAAATCGGTCAAGCCGTTTCGGAGGAGTATGGCAACGAAAACTGTGACACGAGAATTTTATATATTAGATAAGGCGGAAGAGTTCTTTTTGTTTGTTTAACTGTATTTATCTCTGGAACCACCAGTCGGATTGGGAAAATCTGTATGGGATAGCCATGTTCATGAAGAATAGTATAGGTAATATAAAATTACGCTAAGATTCAAGGAAACAGAGCAGTAATTAAAGATGCGGGTGAAACTAAATTATATTTATTTTGTAAATAGGTTTTTAGAAAACACTTTTACATAACCTTTTTTTCGTCAATTTAAACTAGATGAGGCCGGTGTTTCCTAGCTGACTACCCTGAGAAGAAACACCGAAACTAACTCAAAGGTCTCTTTCTAGTATATAGCAAACATGTAATGGTCAAATCACATGAGGACCATGCAGATTGGTGTCTGAGATGGTCTTAAACCGCGGAGCACAGTTAATATGTCTCCAGGTCTTTATATTTCTATAATGAGGTAGAAGATGTCAAGGCATTGGACGGCTTTCGCTTTGTATTTTTCCAGTTGTCTAACGTTCATGTTATGCCCACTGAACCAGAAAATCTGTCAAGAAATCAAAAAGTAAGAACGATCATATTTTACTAGATGAAAGGAGTCGCGACTCGTGGCTGTTGTGTCGTGTGTATGAAGACAGTGCGGGGCGAAGGGGAGGGAGGCTAGGCAGAGCCTCCAGTTTATTCCTGTCCGCGTAGATATATAAGGGCGTTAGTCGTAATAAATGGTGACGTAAAGATTTAGCACGCGCGCCATCGTCGTTCATGTTGCGGAAAGATACAGGAACTAATGGTATTTAAAGATAGTATTGTACGAAGCGAGCTTCTGATACTATTTAATGATTTATGTTTTGTTAGTCAGTTGTGTAATTCATATTTCGATTTTCTCATAAATCCTTATTAAACAAAGTCTCCCACCACGACTGTCTGTTCGCGATAAATTCAAAAACTACTGAACGGATTTTTATACGGTTTTCACTAATAGACAGAGTGATTCATGGGAAAGGTTTAAGTAATACATGCATATTATAGAAGAGGAAAACCGAGAATTTTAAATATTTGTAACACCTATGCGAAGCAGGAGCGGGTCGCTACTAGTATTAATAAAATGACCTTGTGCCTCAGAAGTGAAAGATCAGATTTGAGTGGGCCAATATTTTAAGTAGCACTCAAATAAAAAATTACAGCAGCATCATCTTAAGCGATAATAGAAAACACTTTGGATAGTATCGTAACGTGTACATCGTAAACATAATATTTATATTTTATTTTTCGGTAATGCCAAGGTGATTGTTAATATTAGTAAAAGTAATTTACTAGGCTATTCGCCGCCCAGCACAATGTCATCTCAGGCTGACCTCTACCAGCGTGCCTACGTTTATGGCCCACATAAAACTTTATAGGTTCTTACACCCACTTTATTATGTGTTAAATATATAAACTCAATTCTACTATTAGACCGTTTCCATGTGTTTAATAAATCGAATCGGCTAAACGGCCATTTTGATGTTTAATTAGTTCGACATTAAATTGTGAGTTCAAGTAGAAATATTGTAATTGGCTGCCCAGTAAAAGTGATTGGCTGTTTTTCTGGGTCAGATTATACAGAATTTTTAAAAGTTGCCGAGTCGTTGCTTGGCCCTTGTGTAATTAAACGAGTCAACATAAATCTGAGCAAACGAGACGCGGAAGAGTCCCCGGCCAGCCGTAACTTTGTTAGCGGATCACACGCCGCCGCGCCGCGCCCGCCACGCGCCGCGCCCGCCACGCCGCCATCAGCGCCTTCATCCCTCCACGCAACGAAATAATTCTCAATAAAATCTTTCCACTTCGACGTAATATTTCTTTCGGATCTTCCCTTAAAAGGAAAGTAAGATGAGGGATTTTATTTAAGTTCTTTCTTTTTTATGCAGTCTGGGTATAATGGAAATGTATAAGTAGTTTAGTAAGGGTTACTATAAAAGTAGAATTTACCACCGCGTGTGCATTATTTTTAGTTAGTGCGCTGCTTACGTCATAAGGTAAAAGAATACTGTTAGCAATAAATTGTATTGTTGCGACAGTAGAGCAGATAAGATCACTGTTTTCTTACCTTTGTTGCTAGTGTTAAGATTTAGAAAGGTTGTTGTGCAGACAAGTGGTGTTTAGGTGGGTCGTGGGGCCACGGCGCGGTGTCGCCATTCTGCACCGAGATTACCCGTGGGGACGGTTACCAGCGCCAGTTTATCTCAGAGAACAATTGCGCCACGCCAGCTCTTCCCTTAATGCATGCAGCTGGCTAGATTTGTCATTCAACAGAGAATAAGCAGAAACATTTGAAATAACATCAGATAACCTTTACTTGTTTTACAAGACCGAGAGTGATCACGAAAAAAAAACAACGAGATATGTATACCTATAAATGGGATGAATAGATTAAAATTCCTGATTAGGATTTTCAGTTTTATATCATACTAGAATTTAGAACGGCAGAATTGCCAACGGCTTAGAAATTATATACTTAAGTCACTCAGTGATAAAGTAGTAATCTAATCGTGATTTTTGAGTTTATTCATTACAAAGATAAATACAAATTTTCCCTCCTTATTATAATACAAATATTAGTATAAGTATAGATTAATATGTGTTTGTAACGAATGTTGTTTTTTTTTTAATTTCAATAAATTATTTGACAAATTAGAGTATTAAAATTCTAAAATTATCCATATAAGTTCTGTTCGGCGCTGAGCTCCTTGTGCAAGATATTATACCGTTTTTTTACCCGGATATAGAAATAATTTGAGAAAAAAAGCTAAACAGTAATGTTGACGTTTAAAGAACTCGTTTATATTATTAAATATTTACTTCCAAAAACTCCTTTGATTTTGTTTAATTATTTTGCCACCTGCTTCCGAAGCGAAACGGTTAGAAAATGCCCGAGACATACAGCAAAAAATACACAAAAAATACACTTAAGTTAAGAAGCTCCTTCTTTTTGAAGTCTTCTATAAATAGGTATTAAAATCTCTTTGTTTATAAAAAGTATTCATGTTGATGTTTTTGATTCAAGAAAAATAGGATTTCGCTGAATTAATTTGCGAAGATACACTTGACTCGTAATGGCTGTTCACCCTCTTTCCAATGACTCGTTAGAAGTCAATACAAATGAAATGTCATGAATAACGAATGAGATGATCAAAAGTGGTAGGGAAAGTGTATCGATACGAAATCAAAACGGGAACGACGCATTTTTAA
The DNA here is from genome assembly GCA_961205895.1 of Mythimna pallens. Classification (NCBI taxonomy): domain Eukaryota; kingdom Metazoa; phylum Arthropoda; class Insecta; order Lepidoptera; family Noctuidae; genus Mythimna; species Mythimna pallens. Next base: position 11,730,431 of record OY540830.1, read on the forward strand.
ACAGCTATTTTATCAATTTGTCTTTACTGTACTAGGTATACAATATTTATTTATTAGGCTAATAATGGGTATCTTTTAGGTTTCTTTTCTTCTCATCTAATATATACCACATGTAACTGGACTAATCCCTTTATACACTTCTATTAGGAAATTAAGTTACTTTCACAATTCAAGCACTTAAATTTTACTTAAATGTATTATTATATTAATAATCTTTTTTAAAACACTCTCGTCTACAGAAATCGTTACCCTAATGTTAGGCAACTAATATGACAATGGAGTATATATAAACATATATATACAGATAGACGTACTACATGCACTCACATACAGACACGCTAGTGCCGTAATCAAGAATTTATTAAAATAGGTATTTTTTAACTTAAAATAATTCTTGATAAGTTTAAATTAAAAAACCATCTATTTTAAAAATAGCTGAGATTAATTCAGTAGCCGATTCTGAACATACTACTTTTCGGATGTTCCTACGTTTATTGTGTTACATTTTGTGTAAGTACATAATATATATATACCTATTTATATATATTTATTTCCTTGTAACATTTTTTGTTACTCGAATAGACACGAGTATGTTTCAATAAGTAAGTAATCGTATATTCTGAACTCCATCACACTTGACTACATATAAAAATTCTTTCACATTAGCAACTGTTACAGCGTTGCTATATCTTCCTCTCCGTGTGTCACCGGCACGTAGTTTCTCTATTCGTCTTACTTACAGATCATCGCACTCTTCTCTAGTATGGAACAAGCAAATGTGAAAATTGAAGCTTAATGTGACGGAAAAATGGCATACTGACGTTTCTGAATAAATATTAATGAGTGATTTAGTTAGAATTATTTCAAAATATTAACAGTTTAGGATATGACTGCCGCACTAAGGAAAAATAAATAAGAAATGGAAAATCGTATCTTCTATAGGTTTTAATTTGAACAAACGTCCGAAATAAAATGCAAAATGGGCCTAAGCATTAGCTAATAATAATTTCAGAATCCAATGTTGGGATAGCGGCGCTGAAGCAGCGCAGATTACTGGGACGCATATTTACGATAAGCTAACTTGGATATTAGAATTATGCCATAATGTTTATTTAGGTCGTATTGTAACCTATTTTACAAAATTCACATTGAACCCTACCCGAGTGCTCGAGAGGTAAAATTGTTCGCAAAAGCCTTAAATAGGAGGAAGGTAATGAAATTTTACTTAATAATATTTTAAGGTATAAATAAACGATAATAATAAAATATCAGGGTAACTTTTCGATACGTGTGCATGTTGGTAATAATAACAAAATACCTATTGGAGAAAATTCTGGGGCTATCGGCGATTCGGATCAAATTTTACTGTTCTATTTTGTAAGACGTGTGTTTTACTGTTCTATTCCAGACCTGTCGCAGGTACTTCCCACACGAGAACAACTCTAGACAAGAAACGTAAAAATAAATCAATCTAAATCGCATGAAGATCCCTCTGACTTGGTCCTTTGTGGTCCCATTCGGCAGTGTAGCTTATCTGAAGCATTTTCTTTCAATGACCATTGGACATGGCACAGGCAGAAGGACTAATGTAAAGGCGCGGAATGACAAAAATGTATCCCTCGCTGTCGGACCTGCGTCACTCAAGATTTTCCCAGCGACCCTTTATTCGGGCGAACTTACAGAAAACACGCAAATCATCTTGGGGCACGTAGACTTGTAATATATTGCAGAGATTGCGTAAATATTTCTTCGTCATTAAAACGTTTAACAAAACATGGCGGTTGTCGTCTGACTGATGCCGGTTATTTGTTCTGTTTGGAATTACTCATTGTTCCATAAATTAGTTAATTAATTAATGTTTGTGTTGGTACATTCTGTTTTATTTAATTCTTATTTGTATTACGCTTTTGTTTTATGGGTTTTGTCATATTTTTGAAATTGTGGTTAGTTCAAATTGAAACGATTTTTGTGTCATATTATAGTATTAAATCGAAATTAGCAGAATGTGACAATTTGTTGCAGTTAATTTCCAATGTGGTGCATCGGCTGGCGGCTTGTTCGGCTAAGTTCAATAATTGTCAGCTTCGGACAATGATATAAAGTCGGTACGCCATTCGCGTCACGTAGAGATTATATGAGACGTCGCCCGTTCAATCGCAAATGAAGAAGTTCGCCGCACGTCGATGGAACGTGGCTGTTTCTATTTCTGGAAATTTATCCAATCAAGACGGAGTTGGTCATTAGTTTAGTTTCGGTCTGACAGCAGACGAGTTTATTACCGCCCCACACAGCTAAGTCTATAGGTCAGGATGCCTTGACTGTACAACTTATTGCAGGCTATTATTGGAAGTACTGGCACTTGACTTTAGAAGCGCTGTGTATCAGCAGGTGATTTTATGTTCTTCTTAAATTTGCTGCTGATGCTAGATTCCAGCGGGTAAAAACGTAGTTTCATATTTACTTTGAATTAGTCGTATTATTTCAAAGATCAGCATGAAAAATATCTCTTTTAAACTAGTCAATATGAAATGCAAATGGTAATGGTGGCTCGTGAGCCGTGGGGAGCACGCCGAACAGATTTATAAAACCGAGTGATTTGTGGAGCTATTGTTGGACCTGTGTTCGCCAGTGAACTGCAAACGGCAAGCGAATGCAGATGGAACATATTTATCAAGTGCACTTCTGTCTGCGATTTCATAAAGCGGCTGCTATTGGGGAAATGAATTTCTGTCACAGACGTCTTAAACTAGTTCTGATTATGTTACTGAATAAACATTACCTTATGAAAACGAGTTTACGATTACTAGTCAATGAAATCCAATGGTTTATTACTTTGAATAAAATTATATTGGAATGGTTATTTACCAAGCAAATAAAACGCTCAGGTAAAATACGAATGAATAATTCGAGCTGTGTCAGCAATTGGTAAGCGATAAAGTGTGGTGATATGGGGGCGATCCGGAAAGAGGTCGGATGTCCATATTGAGAGAGCATACCCAACGAGGGGTTAATCAGTTCCTGTAAGTGCTTACAGCCCTAAACATATGTTACCATACTTATAGAATTACTATTATTAGCTACGTATATTGATAACTTAAAAAATATGAGAGTTTTTATTGAAAAGAAAAACGTGTGATAAATGATATTTTTTTTCCAAATACGTAAAAAATTACGTGTACCTACAAGTGTTTCTTAAAAAGAAACACTTGTAGGTACACGTAATTTTTTTTGTCAATCTAAACTAGATGAAACAAACTCATTTATGACTCACACAGGATAAAAAACCAAATAAAATGTAACTAATTTATTAAATATAATAAAGTAACTAAAATGAAATACATGTATTAATACAAATATTAGAAAAAAAACCTGTACGAGGCCAAAAAGACCTAACTCAGCATATATTGCGATATTAAAAAAACACACACACAAATTGGACGAACAAGAACGTTTTGCTTGTAAAAGAATAAGTACATATCTAATAACTTGACTAGGTATATCCTCACCTTTCATCGTATGAGCAATAAATAGGCGCGTAGTTCATTTTGAGGATCGTGAGGATAGCGACACTTCTCTATCGATATATCGTGTGCGCCCGGGGCGGTGACGCGGAATGCAAAGCGGAATAGGATATGATGTATCTACTCTTACATGCTAATCTCTGCGCTATACGAGTACTCTCCGCTTTGAAGTGTGAAAACCACTTTGATACAATCTTCAATATCAAATCACTGCAAAAGGGCCCTTTATCTTATATTTTTTGAGAGAATATTCTTTAGAATTTGGTTTTCTCATATAAAGTAGGTATCTAAACAGTTCTCTTACAATACCTAAAATGTACTACTTACACGAGTGTTTCATTATGAGAACAAAATCCATACACACACACATATATAAACATTAGTAATCATTTCGTGTTTGCTGCACACGAAATGATTACTGAATTTCTGTTTTCCTGTATCTGTGATGCAACAAGTTATAATCCTTTTCAATTCTAAATACATTAGGTTTAATTAAAGCATTTAGAGCCCAACATCATACGTTTGCAAATATGAACGCAATACGTTCATAACCGTGAAAGCGGGTCGGCGGGATGCCGGCCGCGTGACACGCATAGCGCTCTCCGGGCATAATCAGGCGGGCATCGAATCATTTGCGCGGCAATCACTTCATTTCCCCGTAATGACCGACATTGCCTCTCGACGCCGACCATTGCTTCCCCAATATATTATCCGAATATTTCCAATCGAACTGCGGGAATACCACAGCAATGTTCACTCGAATCAACGAAAATAAGTAGAATATTCTACCAAATTTTAGGACGAGGAATAAGTTTCATATTTGTGCACAAGAAAAACAATCAGTTCTTACTTATTATTATTAATGAACGATGTATCGGTTGTATACGAAAACGTTAGTAAATACAGATCAAATAATTTCCTCGTATTTCTGTCTGTCGGCATCGGACTCGACGACAATAAATGGAAAAAATTCGGGATGGATTGATTCCGGGTTGTGCGCGTTCCGTTTGTCACGCTATTTCATCGCCACAAGGAAGTCCTTGTTCCTGTTTTTTGTTATGTCTCTGTAGATACAGTTTTATTGCTGAATTTATCGGAATTATTATTTGTATTCATTATGTGCGACATAAAAGGTTCTGACGAAAATATATCGCCCAATAAGAAAACCGCTTCCCTAACAGTGATTTATAGATATTTTTATATTTGTCTTACTTATATATCTTATCAACCCAATACAATGAGAGCCGTCGGTGTATTATCATCTTTAATTCGATTCGTAATTAAGATCCCTTTGAAGTATTTTATGGTTATTCGAACAATCCACGGAGTTTGAAGGAGGTAAGCTCATAATGAAATTTAATGATCCGGGAAAAGGGAACTTATCTGTGGGATTTTCTCTTTGTGGTGTCGTCAAGCATTCGATTAAATTACAGTTTGAATAAATACAAATAGAATGAAACTATGGAAGTCGAGTAGTCAAATGTTAATGAAACAGTTTACTGTACTTAAAGTACAGTAAAAGTTCTTCGTCATATCGATGATTACAAATTATAACTGTAAATGTTTTGACCAAAATTCAACCTTTTTGTCAGCGTTTTTATATTTGCCTTTTTTATTTATTTTTTTTCGGTGTGAAAATCATCTTATGATATCCCCCGCTCTGGGCGGAGCGGGAGATAGTGTCAGACTTTTACTGACTAAAAACCCACTCCTGTTCCTTCGTTGCCTTTCGTACCAAGGCCGAGTCTTCCTTTCAGAATCAGCCCCTTGGCCCCAGTAGGCTTCGAACCTGATTTGCTGACCCCTACAGTTGCTGACATCTCCTTGAGGCGCGCGTGAAACAGTACGCGCCGTCGACGACTTGGGCTCGGCCAGGACGGTTACCAGACGGTCGGACGGCGAACTACCCATTGCTCACCGTCCGCAAGCCCACGCCTACGGTGGCCGGAAATCGGGATCAGAATCCCGGCGTCGGTTGGGGCGTGAGGACCGTTGCCTCACGCGATCGGCCGCCTCCTTTGCTAGCATTACTGCTTCGCAGAAGGAGGCAACCGCCTGCCACTCCTCCTCGCTCCGGACCATGGCCTGTGCCAAGGCCCGGCGCGAGAGATCACCGCCGCCGATCCCCCCACGAGGACACGGCGTTGCTCTTTCCAATCGGGGCACACCTCCACCGTGTTCTCCACCGTGTCCTCCGGGTGGTCCACGCAATAGTGACACCCCGGCGTTTCTTCCGCACGGATCCGGTGCAGGAACCTTCCGAACTTACCATGTCCGGTGAGGACCTGCGTCATGCGGAAGGTATGAACGCCGTGTTGCCTTTCCAGCCACTCCTCAAAGAGGGGACTTATCGCCATAATTATGGCGTGCCCAGCACTGGGTTGCGATAGTCGCTGTCGCCATTCCACCATGAGATCCCGCCGGAACTCTTTCCACCATGCCGCGACTTGTTGTGGCAGTGGAATTTCGCCCCGGCGTTGCATCTCCACGCGCAGATCGTGCATGCGTGCAAGGCCTGTTGCCGCCAGAACCTATGGTGACTGGCCAGCAAGGAGACTCGTCGCTTCGCGGGAAACCGTGCGGTATCCCCGCACCATCCGTATGGCCATGATCCTCTGGCACGCGTTCAGCTGGGCCGCCGGTCGCTTTCGCAGCGACAGCGCCCCATAAAGGGCCATGGACCGGACGATGCCTGCGTAGAGCCTCCGGCAGGAGGCGTCTGGACCCCCAAGGTTGGGTAGAAGCCGCTTGAGGGCAGCCCCTGTTCGATTCATTTTGGGAGCCAGACGTCGGAAGTGCTCCTCGAAATTCCACCAGCTATATTTGCCTTAGAAACGACTTTTAAAGTGCAGCGTTAAAATAAATATACAACAAGATTGTTTTAAGAGTACATAGAATTTAAAGTTGTGTTTCTATCTAAAGTTCAATGTTCGTACTAGGTATAAGTACACGTACTATACAATGTATAACATAGTTGCTGAAACCCGTGTACAGTACGAAGTCAATCTTTCCACTTTAGAGTTAGTTCAGCGCTCAAGTTTCAGCACTTTAGTTTTATGCGTAGGTTCGCGAGGGATACAGCCTGCGGCGAGGACGCTAGTAAAAAGATCGAGTGGCATGATGCTTACCTATAATTATACAATTACAAGGAAGCATAAAGTATACCTAATAGTAGGTAACTGCAGGTGTCGCGCTTTTGGGAAACGTTTGAAACAAATATTTTTTATTTTATTTTATACATTTTTCCATACTAACTACTCCTGCATCGTTGATTTTTTTGAGTTGGAAAATCATCCAATGACTTCTTCTGCTCTAGGGTGGAGCCGGTCGCTTCAGACCTGCCTGGTCTGTCTTTTATCTTTGTCCACGAGTTTCCTTTAGTTGCCCTAGAGGGTATCAGCCCTCTTTGAGGCGCACGTAGAACACTACGCGCCGTCGATGACTCGAGCTCGGTCTTTACCTGACGGCAGGAGCGCATCGTAGGGGCGTTCACAAATATTTAAACTTACATACACAAGACACCTACACCCGGGACGATTCTGTAGGCTTATCAACTATTTGTTAAATCGCTCATCCACTGTCCAACCGTGCCATCAAAATGTATAATGATAACCTGGCACATTTAATAATAATAATATTCCACAACTATCACACAACGCCGTCTAGTCTCAAGCTAAGCAGAGCTTGTGTTATGAGTACTAGACAACTGATAAACATACTTATATATTTCTAAATAGCACTAGCTTCTGACGTTTTATAAGTGCCCATGTAGGCCTATGTGAAATAAAAACTTTTGACTTTGACTTTGAAATACATACGTTTTGTTCATTACTTGGCTTCCTCGTTGAATCTTCTTTCTATTAAGCTAGAACTACACTGCGCACCGTGTGCCATACACGGCGATCTGGGCGAGTCGGTCTCCGTAGATTTTATATGGAAACTAGACTTGTAGACCTACACTTGATCCACGCCGCGCGACGTCGTTCTACGTACAAATAAGCCCCCCTAGCCAAGTTACAACCGTTTTGTTTCGATTCTCTTTTTGTTGATCACCTCGAGTAATATTTAATATAATATAATATAATAATATAATCACATCTATCACACAACGCTGTCTAGTCCCAAGCTAAGCAGAGCTTGTGTTATGGGTACTAGACAACTGATAAACATACTTATATATTTCTAAATACATACATATATAGATAAATTATACCCAGACACAGAACAAATGATCGTGATCATCACACAAACATATGTCCTGGGTGGGAATCGAACCCACGACCTCCGGCATAGCAGTCAGGGCCACTAACCACTAGACCATCAGGCCAGTCAATAGGCCACGCCTCCGATTCCTTTATTCTGACGTCATCTTAATGCTCAGTCACGTGGTCAGAACAAAGGAATAGAAGGCGAGGCCGACTCGAGGCATTCAACGAAAAGAGAATCGAAACAAAACGGTTGTAACTTGGCTAGGGGGGCTGGCGTGTTACACGTGTGTTCGACTAATGTAGTTCTAGCTTTAGTGTAAACAAGCTCCGTTAAAATCAAGATCCTTTGCGAAATTTAGAAGAAGTAAGCGGAGAAGCAGAGGTCTACTGTATCAGTGAGAAACTATTGCGCTGCACGCAGAGTAGGTGAAGATTGATATTGATTGATTGATTGGCGTCTTTGTTACTGTCGCGAGACATCTTACTCATACACACAAAGCGTTTTGGAATCACATTCATAGTGCTTACAGCTAAGCAGTGGAATTCCCTCTTCTTGATAGTTACATCTTCTATAAGTCAAGAGTGAATAGGTTACTTCTAGTCAAGCGTGCTCCACCGTTGACCACAACCAGACTATAGGTTTGTATGTATGGGTGGATATCCAATACAATAAAAGTATATATACAAACTTTACCAATACAAACAAATTTTTCCGGCGACCGCAGGTGCGGGCTTGCGGACGGCGAGCAATGGGTAGCTCGCCGTCCGAGCGTCCGGTAATCGTCAGCACCAAATCCAAGTCGTCGACGGCGCGTACTGTTCCACGCGCGCCTCAAAGAGATTTCAGCAAACCGTAGCGGCCCAGCAGGGTCAAAGCCAACGGGGTCAAGGGTCTGCTTCTGAAAGGAAGGCTCGGCCCTGGTATGAAAGGCAATGAAGGAACAGAAGTGAGTTTTAGTCAGTAAAAGCCTGACACACCCTCGCGCTACGCCCAAAAAATATACAAATAAATTAAATACAAATAATACTCATATAAAATCAAAATTTGATGAGAAACTAAACAATTACCACTTAAATTCATATGAAATAATGAACTATAAACTTTGAAACTATAGAGCAATCGCTATTATTCACGAACAAACAAATCTGATAGATATGATAGGAATTTTCTAAGGAAAATCAAGGTACTGTGAAAGTTTTTAATTAAAATATTCAAGAGCAGACGAATTGAATTTCAAAATCCGAATTAAATATTTTTTTAAATATTATAAAATACCATTATGTGTATTTGAATTTGGAATGGTTCACACATTTTGTTGCTTGATGTCAACCACTGCGATTACGATTGGTTCGATTCCCGCACGGAACACATATTTGTATGGCCTACAGATAGTAGTTCCGGAACTGGGTGGAGAGAGTTACATGTTTGAGAACGCAACCAAAATACAAGAGTAATTCCTATTTCAGGCCAACGACTTAAAAAACAATAACGAAATATACGAATATTTGAACGATATTTTAGTGTTTCCTTAAATATCTTTTGCCAAAAGCATCTTTGCCGTCTTTTCACACCCTTAGAGATACAATTTTCAAAAATCCTTTCTTATTGGATGCCTTTATCACGTGAGGAATACCTCCAAATTTCAAGTTTCTACGGCTTAGGCTGTCCGTTGATCCATTAATCAGTGAGGACAAAACCTTTACTAAAAATAGATTACTAGTTGGTACCAGCGGCGTCGCCCGTGTCAAAGTAGAAATTTGTTCTAAGGGTACATGCTCTCCGGATAAAAAGTATTCTATATGCTATTCCAGGGCGTAGTCTACCCGTGTGCCAAATTTCAATCAAACTCGTTCAGTCGTTTGAGCGTGAAGGAGTAACAAACATACACACTCACAAACTTTCATCTTTATAATGTTAGTGTGATTTTTAGTTAGTGTTTTTAAGAACCATGCAGCGTGCTTGTGATAAAAATGTCAATCCGACCAAAACTGGAAAAATACGTTGTCACAAATATGAATTTGGTGTTGTATTTCCATAAACATAATTTCCGCAAAGTTGAAATATTCAGCTGTCTATCAACGTGGCGAATTGAATCTAAATATTGAATGTATCCACGTCGCAATGTTAACTTAGGTATATATTTGAATAGTGAACTAAAATGTTGTATATATGTGAAGATCCCATCGGCGTATGGGATCTTCACATATGAAGTCCCATGCGACCGTCCATTATGTTGGCCAACGAATTATCTAGTTACAATGGAAAAAAAGTTAACTCTAGAGATTTACCAGCGTCGAGAAAACCCCATATCTTACAGACTGTAGACATAAATTTATATAAATCCAATATAAAAATCTCATGTGTTTGTTTTCGAACTCCTTCAAAACGATTTTTAAGACATTTTTTAAGTATAAATAAGGTTTTTTTTAAGGTAGGAAATCATTAAATTATTTCTCTCGTTCTAGGGTGGATCGTGAGGGCGTGTGACTCTTACTGACCCCCCCTTTTTTGTCCTTTGCGTTCCAGTATCACGGGTTTCCCTTTTGAAAGTAAACCTTTGAGTATATATAGTACCTAAGCCTGAGAAAAGGCGGGTTTTTACCCTCGTACCCCCGCCCTCCATATTTTTCTTTAATAATTTTTGTAGTGGAACAACGTTTGCCGAATCAGCTAGCTTAAACAGATACCAATCGCTTTTAGCTACCGTACTCGTAGCTTTTATTAATTTCACCGCTTTCATAATTATTATAACACTGTTTTTTAATGGAGTATCATCAAATTACATTCCCCGCTCAGGGTGGAGCATCAGACAGTGTCAGACTAAAAACCCACCTGTGTTCCTGCAATAGTCTTTTTTTTCATTGGTAAAATCATCCAATTACATCCCTCGCTCTTGGGCGGAGCGAGAAGGTGTGTCAGACTTTTATTGACTCAGAACTGAATCAGACCCTTGGTCCCAGTAGGCTTCGACCTTGCTGGGCCTCTACGTGCAATTGCCTTTTGCGGTAACTCTTCCGAACAATCTACTGAGGGTATAAATGTATGCTTAACGTAGTCACACTGTAACAGGGCACGATTGCGTGGTATGTAATCTATCTAGCTGATTCTAGCTGCACCGTTTATCGGGTTATCGGCGTATTTGTAACTTGAATCCTCGACGACGTTGCCGCTAGCTGTTAATTACAAACATTTATATCAGTTAACGTTAAGAAAATGTGCATGAAATTAACGATCTGAATTTTCTCGTTCTCGAAATTTCTGACTGAATTTAAGAACAAGTACAGTAGTAAGAAAACTGTCAGTTTCATGCACGTAAAATTAAACAAATTGGGTTAAAACCTCACACTTAACACTAACATTATAGAGGCGAAAGTTTGAATTATATGCGTGTATGATTGTTAATCTTTTACGCTTAAACGGATAAGCGGTTTTGGATGTAATTTAGCACACTGGTAGACCACTTTTTTATTTAATGGAAAATTATCTGATAACCGAAGGGCTCTCTGTGTGGAGCGAGAGGGACAGTAAGACCTTTATTGGAAAAAATCCGCTTGTGTTCTTTCAGCTACCGTTTGCGTTTCAGAGCCACGGTAACTCTTACGAACCATCCAGCAGCCTTTCCTGGAATAGCACATAAGTGACTTTTATCTAGGGAGTATGTATGATCCCTTGGGACAATATTGTATTTTCATGCGGGCGGAGCCGCTAGCAAAAGCTAGTATTATTATGAATTAAAATAATAGAAATGTGGCTGAATACACAGATGTAGCAAATGACAGAGAAGGTATGACTCTTGGTGCTATCCAGACACTTCTCGCCGTGTCGAGATGTAATGAGAATGAGACAGATGGTAATAAAAACTGCGGGGTTATGGCAACAGTCTAGACGGCTATTTATACAAATACGTTTCTGCGGAGGTGTATGTGAACAATGTGAATATGAGATTAGTTTACTTGCCCAGTAAAAGAATATAAATTACCAGGTGGGGAATACTTATGTTTTTTTTACGAGGCAATAATAGCGTAGCTGGCATGGTTTCAGCTCAGGTTCCGAGGCACTGCATCGTAAATTATGCCAGCGTGCATTGAATATAATGAACTATACGAGACTGTAACGGCAACAGGTACTAAAAGGTATCTGCTTAATGTACAACAGCTTAAAATATTTACATATTACAATCTAGTTGTATGCATGGCTTCAACTACGCGCCCTAAATGTTTGAGTTGTGAGGAATATTTTATAGCTAAATAATGCTGCCCCCGGCCTCGCTTGCGTTAATTTAGGTGTAGACAGCGAACTTTTTTTTATCATTGATAGACTCGTGCTTGACTGCTATCTCACTTGATAGTTAGTTCAATTTAGCTTCACTTTTTTTTTTGACTGACCGACATTTTGAAAATTTAAAAGTGCCTGTAATTGGTCTATTTGAAATAAACGTTTCTGATTTCTGAGTAAGCAATATATGGTCGACGATGGAGCACGCTTGCCTAAAAGTAACGTATTCACTTTTGACTTACAGCTATCAGGAAACACAGACTTTGACAGAGAATTTCACTCCTAAGCTGTACGTACATTGAAGGTGTTCCCAAATCGTTTAGTGCGTATGGTTGGGATGTCCACCATGTTCGATTCAAGTCATCGAAGCAATTAAGCGTCCTGAAGTAATTATTCGTCGAAACTTATTATTATTTCCCTGGGAAACAGTACTAATATGTATTCATAAAAAGTACCTATGTCCTTTGACAACATATACGCAAAATTTCATGATGATCGGTTCAGTGGTCTAGGCATGAAAACGTGACAAACAGACTTATTTTCCACTTTTATAATATTAGTCAGGAACGTGGAAACATGTGGAGGTGTGGCCATGTGTGTTCGTGGTTTTTCATGCATGAATAGTGTCGACGATTTAAATCCATGGTTTCGGCGCTAAACTGTTCCGCAAAATTAAATCTTTGTTTATTTGTGGACACCATGTGGCAGGTCAGTCAGGCCTGCGCTCATTACAACCACAAACGTTGTTGATTATAATTTACATTATTTGTAAGCAGATTTCTCTTTCGATACATTTAGTTGTCACTTGTTTATTTAACTCATAGCTTCTCGTGATTCAATTAAGCGGAGGACGAACAAAATTAATGTCGTAATCGGAGTCGTCTTCTCGTTTTGCATTAATTGGACGTTACTCGCCAAGGTTTTAAACGATAACTTGTTTTATTTAGTGCTAAAATAACTGTTCATTAAGTACTGTTGATATTTTCCAACGTTGAATATTAACAGCAACATTAAGTACTTAATCCGCTTTGATTACAGTTTGAAGAATTAATGGAGGAAAAAAAAATTGATGATAATTTTGTTAGTTTATAATTTTGGCATATACCACTGCGTTGTATTAAGCCCGCTTATGTGTAGCTATACATAAAGTTTAAATAAATAAATAATCTTGTTAAAAGTTGCTATCTTAAAATTATCCATTAGTAGTTGTGTTATTAATTGATGATAATTCAATTGGCAGAGTTAATGCTGAAAATCGTCAAGGTGGCGGAGCGTGCCGTTTGAAATTCAAGAAATTATGAGGAGCAGCGCTTAATCGAAAAGTACTCTCCTTTGATCTTTGTCGAGTTGCCGTCTGCGACGACGCCTTCGCCGGCGTGTTCGTGCTCGAATGAATAGTGGCTTGGAATAAGCTCTAGCAAAAGAGACGGCAGGCGCCCCTGCAAAGACCTGCTAGTAATTTGCTCCGCTATGCAAGATTAGCGAGTCGATACGAGTACGAATTCACTGAATTAAATAAATATCATGTCTAATTAACCAAACTAATCTTAAACTGGGTGGGTATTAGTTAAGGGTTTATTATTATAGTCAAAATTTAATGATACGTAATTCTATTTCAAATATTTATTTATCGTGCACACCTACCACCGTGTAGTATTTTTTAATCCAAAGGTTGAAGGGTAAAAAATCCTTGTAAATGCCATTAAGCCTGCCTGTATACTACCGTAAATAAATGAAGTTTAAATATCGTGTGAATGTGTACATCTTTGTAACTTCTTCACGCTCCAACAGCTGAACGGATTGTGATGAAACTTGGAACATGGGTAGACCATGTCCTGGAATATCACATAGTTATGATACTTTTTATCCCTAGTGTATGTTCTCTTAGGATAATTCTTTATTATCACGCGGGTGAAGCCGCTGATAGTAGCTAGTAAAAAATAAAACTCAAAACTTCAGACCCTTTATTAATCAAATTCATGAATTAAATTTTGTATTCGTAAAACATGTGCCTACATTAAAATGTATGACCTACGATTTGGTTTGGGGTTTTGCACGAACTTTGTGAATTCTATATATCAGTAATTTATGCGTATATCAAAAAATTACGAGTAATGTCAGGTACATGGACAAATAAATCAGGGCAATAAATAAAGTTTTATCTGGATTATGAGAATATGAAGCCTTCGGGAGTAGAGATTTATAGGTTTTTTTAAACTCTCATGGTGGTCTTGTGGAGTAAATACCCATTTAGCTGATGTTGTGTGACGTATTTATACATGTTGCATTCTACTCACCATGGTCGACCAATGTCATTACGCAGTTAGGTACACTGGAGTGATTTGAAATTGATTGATTGCTAATTGTACGTCAAACATCCCCGGGCACCATAATAATTGGTTTCTAGAACACTACGGACTAATAGGCAATGACAATGCAATGCAATAATTTCTCATGAATTATCTAACTTTGTCTTGAGTACTATTAAGGTGTTAATGGTGAAAAACTTGTATCGACTTTTTATTACGTACCTAAAGCAAACCACAGATCTATATATACGAAAATAGCCCTTACTTATAATGTCAAAGTGTTTCCACTGTTGTGCCCTTGGCCATACTTATATAGATACGGAGCCTATAAGGTCCTTACCGTGATATCTGTATATATTGAGCACAAAGCTCACTGACTCATCAACATCTAGCCTAAACCAATAATACTGAAATTTTGGAGAAATATTCTTTTTATGATGAGTATGATGACAAAGGATAAAAATGGCTTCTCGAAAATTTACTTCCTAAGGGGACGAAACTTACTAGCACGTGGACGGAGCCGCTGACCGAAGCTAGTGTGTATAAACCCTTAAGCTAGTACATGTTTCCCGTTTCGTAAATTACTCGTTAAGATTAATTTAGGATGACTAATTTATTTATTTATACTTCGTGCACAGTAGTGGTAACTAAGCGGACATAATGCAACATGGCATCCTTTATCAGTCAACTAATCGTTTGTAGTATTTTTTTTACTTATTAAACCAAGTAACTCAAATCTTTTTACTTTATTAGAGAAAACAAACAATCGGACGTGCAAACAAAACGGAAACATCGTAGACGATGTTTTCTTTGATAAACATAATATACCCATAAATTACAAGTACAAAAAATAGTCAGATCAGTTATCAAAGAGTGCCGTATACTCCAGTATTGTATCGAAGTATGCCGTAATTCCCAACCTTGTATTAATAATAACTATAATAAAATAATTCTTGCCTATTTTTGTCTTACGGCAAGGTGAATGTCTTTTCAATTGACCAAGCTTTCTCAAGGCTAACAATTTCAGAATAAGTAAACGATATTTATTACCTTCCTAATATGTATTATAAATGCTAAAGTATGTCAGTCTCAGAATACGGTCTCCAAAGTATTTGCACGGGATCTGTCTATTGGGCAGAGCCAGCTAACAAAACTGAAGACTGACGATGGCAGAGTCATATCTGTCAAATCGGAGCTTCTGGGAGAGATCGAGGCATTTTATGGACAGTTATAAACGTCTATCACTAAACCCGCTGCAACGCTAGCAAACGACCCAAGAACTAGATTGACTCGAAACTATACCGAAGAAATCCCGGACGTCAGCCTGTACGAGATTAGGATGGCTCTAAAACAGCTGAAAAACAACTAGGCAACGGGTGAAGACGGAATTCGAAGTCGAACTCTTGAAGGCAGATGGACAACCGGTCCGACTATCGGTACATCGAAGTGCTGAAGTGTTTGTACAAAAATGCTGCCATGTCAGTCCGACTTCAGGACCAGACCTCAAAACATAACCTATTGCAGCGGGGTATGAGACAGGGAGACGTCATTTCGCCGAAACTGTTCACGGCCGGTAATAGAGGATATTTTCAAGGTCCTGGAATGGAGAGGGCTAGGCATTAATGTCAATGGCGAGTACATCACTCACCTTCGGTGTGCCAATGACATACGAGTAGTATGACTACTATGTAGACCGAATGGCAGACTACGGAGGAGCTCAGTAGAGCTTCCAAAAGAGTGGAACTTAAAATGAACATGGACAAAACTAAAGTCATGATTAACATTCATGTAGCACCCAATCCTATCAATCAAGATCGGAGACTCTACACTCGAATTTTTAAACGACTACGTTTAACTGGGACAGGCGGTCCAGTTAGGTAGGTCTAATTTCGAGAAAGAGCTCAATCGTCGAATCCGACTTGGTTGGGCAGCGTTCGTAAAGCTGCACGGTATCTTCTCATCCAATATACCAGAGTCTCAAGACAAAAGTCTATGACCAGTGCGTGTTGCCAGTGCTGACATATGGCTCCGAAACGTGGTCGCTTATAATGGGCCTCATAAAGTCACTCAAAGGGCAATGGAAAGAGCTATGCTCGGAGTTCTGTCGTGATCATATCAGAAATGAAGATATTTGCAGAAGAACCAAGGTTACCGACATAGCTCGAAGAATCACCAAACTTAAGTGGCAATGGGCAGTGCACATTGCATGCAGAACTGTTGATCGATGGGGAAGAAAGGTTCTGGAGTAGCAGCAACGTACCGGAAGACGCAGCGTTGGAAGGCCTCCCACAAGGTGAACTGATAACTTGGTGAGTGTCGCGGGGATCCGATGGATGCGAGACGCACAGGACCGGTCATTGTGGCGACGCTTGGGAGCGGCCTATGTCCAACAGTGGACGTCTTTCGGCTGAAATGGTGATGATGATGAGTAAGTTACCTAGGGAAATTAAATCACTTTTAATGCGGGCGAGACCATGAGCATAGGCTAGGTAATTAAAGTCCAGGTTTCATGACAATGTTTTCTTTCATCGGTGTCAGTGACCTCTAAGATCAAATCTGCTTAACAAATCCTATAAGATCGTTGAACATAATTATAATTTTTAGTCTTACGTATGATTAAATTAATGTTAGCTTAAGTTTTTAACCGACGTCAAAAAGAAGGAGGTTCTATGTTCGGCTGAATTTACTTTTTGTGTGTGTTTATGTTACTTATCCTCATGTGTAAAATTGCTCTCTATATATCTATAATAATGTTTGCTGATTTAAAATCCAATTGTGGGTTATATAAGCTCGTCTGTTTACATCAGCTGTCCTATTTTTAGGGTTCCATACCCAAAGGGTAAAAAGGGATCCTATTACTAAGACTCCGCTGTCCGTCCGTCTATCTGTCTGTCCGTCTGTCACCAGGCTGTATCTCATGAATCGACATGATAGTTAGACATTTGGAATTTTTACAGATGATGTATTTCTGTTGCCGCTATAACATAAAAATATTTAAAAAAAAAAAAAAACAGAATAAAATAAACATTTAAGGTGGCTCCCATACAACAAAAGTGTTTTTTTTTTTGCCGTTTTTTTGCTACGAATGGTACGGAACCCTTCTCTCGCACGGACTCGCACGTGGATGGTTTTTAAAACCTATTTGTAAAATAAATATCATTTATTATTGTAATTTATAAGAATAAGAATAAGGATTTAATGAGTTTGTCTGAGATATGTTCCTTAACGTAGCTGTAACTATGTGCGAACGTTTGAACATTCGCCGCGCTCGTTAAACACCGGTTCTGTTTGATCCTTACTCTTGTTAGTGCTGCCGACTCGGCACCTGCGGACTAAATTAAGATTACTCAGTTTACTCTTTTAATTTACATAATAACTTAGTCTGTAAGTAGATTGTAGTAAAGGTTTCGCAACTTTTTGGCGACTAACTTGACTGGCCTGTTGGTCTAGTGGTTATTGGCCCTGACTGCTGTGTCGGAGCTCGTGGGTTCGATTCCCACCCAGGACAAATGATTGTGTGATGAGCACGATCATTTGTTCTGTGTCTGGGTGTAATTTATCTATAATAATGTATGTTTTTTATAAATATATATATATATATATATGTATGTTTATCAGTTGTTTAGTATTCATAACACAAGCTCTGCTTAGCTTGAGACTAGACGGTATTGTGTGATAGTTGTGAAAAAAAAAACTCGAGGTGACTGTGTCCGATTACAGGTATTTAAAAAAAATAAAAAAATATTCAAGATTTATTTAGGGGCTTTTGTCCAAAAAGAATATGTCAGCCCCATAGTACCTTATAACAATTACTTCACATACGTACCTATGTATTAACTAATACAAAACCTAACATACATTACAGATATTAAATAGGACGAATCACTGCTGAGATCGCTATTAAACGATATAGTTTTCGGGCGCCTCTGATTTCGGTTTTGATAAAATGCTTTGGATTAGACCTCATCATTTCAGCCGATAGACATCCACTGCTGGTCATAGGCCTCCCCAAATGTCGCCACAATGAACGGTCCTGTGCGTCTCGCATCCATCGGATTCCCGGAACCTTCACCAGGTCTTCGGTCCACCTTGCAGGGGGCCTTTCAACACTGCGTCTTCCGGTTCGTGGTCACCACTCTAGAACCTTTCGGCCCCAACGGCCATCTGTTCTGCGAGTAATGTGCCCTGCCCATTAGGCCTACATCGAAACTATTTAATTTCAGTTCGCTCAGCAATGAGTCGCGTTCATCATTAATTCGGACACATTCCATCAGCAAATGCTGTACATCTTCATGATTGCAGGTATTTAAAAATTATATCTACCTGTAGGAATTCTGTACATAAAAGGTAATTTCCTGATTCATTCACTGACTCTTTAACGACAAGCCCAAACCTTGGGGCTTAGAACATTGAAACTTTCCACTTTATATGATGTATGCAAAGAATAACAAAGGATTTTTCAAAATTCATCTTCTAGGGAGCTCAGCAGGGCCGATACCTGCTAGGGCCACGGGGAAAAATTTGAAATTGATACTCGGTGTCCTAGAAAGCAAAACGCAATTGACATAAATGTAGGTGTGGTGTTAGTCAAGAAAAATCTGATACCTACGCCCTCTCGCTCCACCCTAGAGCAAGATATTAGATAATTTGCCGCGCCTCAAAGAGATGTCAGCAAACCGTAGGGACCCAGTAGGGTCGAAGCCTACTGGGGCCAAGGGTTTGGTTCTGAAAGGAAGACTCGGCCATGGTACGACATTCCACATATCACAAAAAGTAATAAATAAGTTTGGTAGAGGAAGCCCAGCCTCAAATAATCTATACCAAAAATAAAGAAAAAACCGGGCAAGTGTGAGTCGGATTCGCGCACGAAAGGTTCCAGGGCCCTTAATGTTTTTTAGTATTTGTTGTTTTAGATATCATCTGTGAAAATTTCTACTGTCTAACTATCACGGTTTATACGATACAGCCTAGTGACAGACGGACGGAGCACGGCGGAGTCTTAGTAATAGGGTCCCGTTTTACCCTTTGGGTACGGAACTCTAAATAAAGAAAAATAAATTAAAATTAGATTTGTAATTTTGGTTTGTAATGAAGAAACTCAAAAACTGCTAGACCTATTTTAAAAATTCTTTCGCCTATAGAATGCTACTGTATTACTGAGTGACATAGGCTATATATTTTCTGCTTTCACGCGGGCGAAGCTATAGCCAGAAGCTAGTTTGTTATATGGGCAAGAGAATGATTATGATATAACATTTAAAAACAACATTTGTTTAAAGAAATCTATAAATAAAACCGTATTAAGGTCATTGGAATACATTCTCAATAGTCTCAGACAGCAAATATATCGTCGTAAATACAGAAGCCTAGCGACTTATCCCAGAATAGCAGAGAAATATTAATTAGCTTTGTTCTAACTTATTGTTATCACGTGTGCTCACATCAGTGATAAACCATTATCTATATGATGTGTGACATATTTTTTTTTTCTTTTTTTTTATTAATGATAGGTTCGCGTTTGACCACCGTCTTACCTAATGGTAAGCGATGATGTGGTTGACGATGGAGCACGCTTGCCTAGATGTAGCATATTTACTTTTGACTTAAAGACTCCTAAAATGTAGCTATCAGGAAACACAGACTCCGGCAAGCAATTCCACTCCTTGGCTGTACGCATAATAAATGTGTTCTCAAAACGCTTTGTGCGTATGGGAGGGATGTCTACCATGTACCGGTGGCGCAATGCCGTAAGTCTAGTGGTCCGATGATGGAACGGACTTAGCGGAATTAGATTGTGCAATTCCAATGCACACTCCCCGAAATGTAAACGATAGAAAACCGACAGGCTAGCAACTCGGCGGCGATGCGTTGCTCTACAAATATATCATCAAAACGAATACCATAATTTACGTCACTCCATCCAATATCTATTGGGTTAAAGAAGGTCAAAACTTTATCTTAATTTGAAAGAAATCACATTTATGATTTGCGCGACCATAAAAAGATATACCCGAGGTGCGCGGCGCTGGCGTTGCGATGCTATCGCTTTAACGCTGTCAACATACAGATGGCCGCTATCGTTACACATCTGTGTCGGCCGCCGGAGATTTATAGAGGCGTACAAACACTATAAAACTTTCTTTATTATTCCATCAAAGGTGCCACTGACCCACACACTCTCAGATTTCATATATTCAAACAAGCTACCTCATATTTAACACGGAAATTTTATTTTTAGGGCACGACAAAAATAGACAACAATTAAGGTTCATCCTTGCATAAAATACAAAGACTGAAATATTAAATCTTGTATAGCAACACATAATAATTATCTATGTTTATATCATCGTGTAATTATCTTCAACAAAAAGCTGAAAACTCGCTTGTTTATTCGTCTAATAATATTTTGTTAGTACAGACGGTCGCGTAGCCGTATCGTAGCAGTGCTACGGTCAGTGTTGACGTAGCAAACAGTTACGTAGTACGAGTCGCACCGCTACGCCGGAGTGCTACGCAGCCGACCGGCGGCCCCGAGCTTGGGTCGCGGTCATTACTTATACTTGCTACCTGCTTTTATTTAAAAAGTAAACTTTGTTTAATTTCCTACTTTGTGAATGGATTGTGGAAAGCATTAGCTTTAATAATAAAGTATTTTATTCTCAATTCGCTAATGGAAACATATTTCATCGGAATCTACAAAAAAAAACATCGATATGTATTTGCGAAAAGTGTCTAACAAAAGGTAAAATCAATACGATGGATTTATCGTTATTGGCAGGTACCGAGAAGCTATTATATTAATACGCAGTAAAAGCGTGAGCGGCAAGACGAGTGTGGACCTTACTTCATTAATATTCATGGCGAAATTATTCCTTTCATTGTCTCCCATGTAACGAATTGAAATCCAGAAAGTAAAATAGAAGTGTCGCGGTAAAATACTGGCAATTGTGTCGTGTCAGCTCAAGAGCATTGCAATCGAGCGAATGAGCGAATATTATAATTGCGACGATTATTTTTGCAACACTTAAGTTTATCTTCGCAACGCTTTCTAAAACAGTTTTCTATAAAAAACGGGAAAGATAAGTTTTACGCGAAACTTTTGTGTTCAGTTTTACATAAATGTAGGTAGTTAGCAGTAGGTGAGTTAGGTGTGCGGTGAGAGCAACCTACATTTTAAGTTGGTTAACTGTTTACCAGAGACGGAAAGTTTGAGGGATTAATTATGTATTCAGGTTCTACCTGGTTATCACGCCGCCGCCGCTGCATGGAGCGATCCGCACTTTGTGAACTACACAATACATGACACTGAACTGTGGCGGCTAGGCTATGGAGATCACGATAGAGTACAAAACGATTACTTGGTGATACACGAGATACATATTGGACTTTTGCTAATTGAAGCGCTTTGGTGATTGGCGTAGCTAGACGACCAATAGCCCTCGGGCAAAATAAACTGGAGCCCCTTTTTAACGTAGAAAATCACCAAATGACTTTTTTGGTGTGACAGGTGTCAGACTTTTACTGACATAAACGAGTCGTCATAATTAGTGTTGCAACCTATTTTATTTAGATTTCGAAGATGGGAAAATAATTCTCAAGTTCAATAAGAGGTCTGGTCCCTCCCGAACTTGGAGGCTCCGGGGCACTACCCCGCCTAGCCCTCCGGCAGATATTCTAGTAGCTTTGGTACACACGATACAATAGTCGTTAGCGTTCTATTTCCAAAGCTGCCTTTATCACAGTTACTACTATAGGTACGTATGGCAGCAGGATAATCAAAAAATGCGCGTGACAGTAACAAATTAAAGGAACAAAAAGTTTAACTGGGGATATGATGAAACATAAATGTAATCAAAACAAAAAAGTGGTTGATGGGAAAATGAAAAATGAATACCGCCATCGTTTGGCGCTTAGCTGGAATATTGATGATGTCAAGTGGACCTGTTTGGTCCGCGGATACAAAAGCAGAATTAATCGAAATAAATCGAAAAATTGAAACAGTTATATGGAAGTGTTGTTTTTTTTTTAAATGATATAATCCAGTGCTTGACTTTGATCCTAACTGATGGTAAGCAATAATGTAATCGTTGATAGTGAATCGCACAAGCTTATTAAGAGCCTATTCACTCTAGCCTTGAAGATCCCTTAATTATAATCGGATAGGAAGACCGCAGCAGGCAAATTGTTCCAATCATTCGATGTACGCAGTATAAACGGTTACATATCATAAGTCCGAAAAAAAAATTAACCGAATTTCATTTCACCTAAAACTTTTCAAATATTTTCGTTTTGTTTTTTATTTTATTTTATCGAAGTCACGTCTAGCACTGTATCAGTTGACATATTATTAATTCGATTTTTTTCGTTACTCCGACGTTTCATTTAGTCAAAAACCTTTTCATCGATGTCACACTTAGCCGAAATAACATTTGTTCTAAGTGTTATGTTTTCGAACATTCATTATTTATACCACTGTTTATTACCATATTATCAATTCACCAAACGGTTAGAAATATAATTATTACACTGGCATAATTAAGACAACAGGAGCTAATTTCAGATTAGTTTAACCTAATATTTTGTTTAATTAATTATTTAAATGTAATGGCATTTAATAATATAGTTGATTATTAACAAAAGTAGTTTTAATTGTTCCCAGTTAGAAGCCTGCACACAAGGGTGCTTGCTTTAAGCATGCAGCATGCAAGCAGACATGCAGCATGCAAGCAGGCATGCAGTATGCAAGCAGGTATGCAGCATGTAAGCAAGCATACAGTATACCAGCAGGCATACAGCATTGAGGGAGGCATGCAACATGCAGCAGGTATGTAGCATGCAAGCAAGCATGCAGTATGCAAGCAGGCATGCAGTATGCAAGCAGGCGTGCAGCATGGATGTAGGCATGCAACATGGTGCAGGCATGCAACATGCAGCAGGTATGTAGCATGCAAGCAAGCAAGCAGTATGCAAGCAGGCATGGAGTATGCAAGTAGGCATGCAGTATGTAAGCAAGCATGCAGTATGCAAGCAGGTATGCAGTGTATGCAAGCCGGCGCTGCGGAGTTTGGGCGGCCCCACGCGAGTTTATAGTTGCAGATGGGTTTAACGCTTACCACTGCAGCTTCGGCTTGCTGGCCGGCTTTGCCGGCCAGCAAGCCGAAGCTTGCGGCCTTCAAACCACCTACTCTTCAGCTCGCGGGCTGTCCTACCCTCCGCGTCTACGCGGCCTTGAATTACACTCTAGGAGTAGGGCAGACAAGACTGTGTGAAGTCATTTTAATTTAATATTGAAAATGCTATTAAATAACTGTCTATATACTTGTGACCAAAATTCCATAAAACGTTGTTTTGGTGTGCTGAAAATATGGCAAATAAAATCATTTGCATATGAAATAAATTTAAAAGAGGCTTCGGCCAATAGCAAAAAGTTATTTTGTAAATCGGCGAAATATAGTTCGGTAAAATAATACTTATGATTCATGATACTTCGATGTTCTAAAAATATATCAAATAATGCATATAGCAATAAAGACGTCGCTCAATAGTTTTCGGTAAAATGAAATTCGAACAAAAAAATTTCGGAAAACTGATCAGTTCCCAGTATAAATGACGAGGCGAAACGCTTAGTCCGGACCGTAGAGGTTTTAAAAACGTAAGGATGTACACTTCGTACGTCGTTGTGTTTGTTAAATAAACGCGTGAGATGAGGCACGAGGCAGCGGAATTCCTACGCTTGTGTCGATTCGTTTACATTTTTCCGCAGATTGCTTATAAACATTCCGCTTACGATGAGGCTGATTATTTCCAAAGGCATCACATTGTCTATCGCAGAAAGGAATTACAAACATGTTTTTAATAACAAATGTCAACAGACTGTGACGTGGCGAACACTCATATTTATTTGCTGTTTTTTTTTCAACAATTAGTAAAAGAAGGTCTTTATTTATCAGATAGCATACGTCTCTCTAGAGCCAGTTTATGTGGGGATGAAAGATAAACAACTATCACAATATTTGTACACAAGCAACTCACATAATTGGGATCATTTAATTGGGAACGTAATTAATTATGAATTTTATTGTATTTTTAATTTTTTACTTTTATTATGATTTTTATTGTATTATTATTATTGTCTTATGTATAAAATTTATGAAACTTATATGGGCCTAGTAACCCAAAAATAAATCAATTGAATTGAGTTGATATAAAACATGGTCATGATATAAGCAATAAAAAAACTATTTACAAAAAAATGCAACCCAGTTAAATTTAAAAAAAAAATTGCAGAATAACTTTAATTTCGGAAGTTGGTGTTAAATAACGAAGATACATAACTATTATAGATACACCGACTACTAAATTAAAGTTATTTCGCAATTTTTAGTGTTTTTTTTACATTGAAGTCGGTTGTATTTATTTTGTAAAAAGTTGTTTTAGTTGTGGTACCACAATTAAAATGTACCCCTCAGCCAAACTTAAATAGTTTTGTTTTAACTGACTTGTAACGGCAGTTCTGCTGTTTTCCTATCAAGAGTTATGTTCCATATCTTCGAAGTTCGCCATCAGATCATGACAATATTTGTATGGGACCAATTTGGAAGTATAATATTTCAATCAAAAAAATAATTTTCAAAATCGGTTCACAATTGACCGAGTTATCGGTGAAAATATATATAAAAAAATACATTCAGCCGAACATAGAACCTCCTCTTTTTTGAAGTCGGTTAAAAAAACGTATTACAGTAACTCTACCGGTTGTGGGATTGTTCGTAAGAGTCACCGCAGTCCTGAAACTCAAAGGGCAACTGAAAGGACATGGGGAAAGGAGATTTAGTTAGTAAAAGTCTGATATGGCCCTCGCTCCAGCCAGAGCAGGAGAACTAATTTGATGATATCACAGCCCCAAAAAATTCCACGGTACGATTTTCTGCCGTTGTTATTAAAAAGGGCACAATTAACATTTTTTTCCAAGTTGAGTTAAATCTGATTCCGACTATGAATAATACAAATTCAAAATCAGAAAAAAAAAATAACATAAATACATCCTCCTTGTTCTTTCTGCTATCACTAACTCCCTTTTCTTTAATATCACTCCTCACACAATCCATCTATCTTTTGTTTAGGCTCTCTCTAACTCCTCATCCATCTACATGTATACTCAGAACTCTTTTAGTACTCGTTACATGCAGTATTTAAATACGTATTAAAAAAGATATTATGTTAGTTGTGCTCTTTTAATAACGACGGCAGTATGGGTTGCTAAAGATATTATTCTTTGCCAAAAACTAAGGCTAGCAAGTGTAGTTGCTATTTACCTACTTTAGTTTTAAAATCAGCATGAAAATGGCGATGAACATGTTGAAGTTATTCTGCAACTCGCTACAACGCAGTGCAGGACAACGTACTGAGTTTGTGCCAAAAACTTTAATTTTTGTTATTTCATTTCGTATGCGGTCACAAGTTTCGGTTTATGTTGTTTAAGAATATAATTTTGAAGTCAGACTTTATTGAACAGTAATCTGAAGTCTTGTAACCTCTATTGTCATTATATTTAGGTACAAGTCAGGTGCCATGGGTCGTCCGAAAGGGAACCCCGGGGTCCTGGGACGCAAGACAAAGAAGGAACATAGGAGTGGATTTTAGTCGGTAAAAGTCTGACAAGCCCTCCACCTTAGAGCGGGAGGAGTCATTAGATGATTTTCCACCTAAAAAAGGTATAAGTCAGGTATTCCTAGATAAACTTGGAAAAAAAGATATAAATTGAAAAATTCACATTGGTTTCGAACCCACAGCCTTGTGCACGAGAGGAAGGTGCCTTTACCATTGGGTCATCACGACACGTCAGGTATTCATTACTCTGGGTCTCAAAATTATTTAGAATTTATTAGTAGGAGGTTGTGGGATTGTACGAAAGATTCAATGCGGTCCTGGAACGCAAAGGGCAACTGAAGGAAAACAGGTGGGTTTAAGTCAGTAAAATCTAGCACACCCTCTCGCTCCATCAAGAGCGGGAGAAGTTATTTGATGAGTTCCCAACAAAAAAATAAAAAAAGAGTACTAGGAGGGAAACATCATTAAGATATGTCAACATCTATTACGCGACACGGTTTGTTCTCTGTATGTATAATTAGTACATTTTATTTGATGTGTAATTTCATAAGGGATTCAGAAAATTTAACGAGTCGTCACCTCCGTGTTTATTTAAAGTTATACCTAGCGAAGTTTGGACACCGCACAAATAATGAAATCATAAACATTTATTACATATAGACCAATAACAGGCACTTTTGAAGAATAACAGGCCAGTCAATATTTCATGTCTTGAATCAAAAAACACTTAGTTCAAACTTTTCTAGTGAAAAGCGCCATGTTATGTCAGAATAAAAGAACACCTTTCACCCTAGTATCAAAGAGGGGGCTTTAGAAACACACACGTATACCTACCCAAAATAGAAGTGAGTGAAATTCTTTGTCGCTAAGTAGCGCGACAGGTGATAGCCTGATGGTTAGCGTGCGGTGGGGGGTGCTGGGGGGGGGGGTCGCTCCGGGAGTGTTTGTCTGGCAAACAGCGCGCGACTGGAGCACGCGGCAAATATCGCAAGCACCCAGCACTCGCTGCGTTACAGTTATGCTTACAGCGACTTCGCAAATATTGTACCCGTAAACTCACCTTTACGACATTCTAAATTAATACTCCCTTTTACAGTGAAACGTT
Organism: Mythimna pallens; assembly: GCA_961205895.1. NCBI lineage: Eukaryota > Metazoa > Arthropoda > Insecta > Lepidoptera > Noctuidae > Mythimna > Mythimna pallens. The sequence continues at coordinate 11,757,460 of OY540830.1, forward strand.
AAGATAACGACCTCGTCTGCCTTGTTTAGATAGTAACAGCGTTTGAATGACTTTTCTTACTGTAAATACGTATGCAGTTTTCAATTTTTCGAGAGTAACCAGCAAAACATCACAAAAGATTCTTTGAAACAGAATCGCATGAAAAGAAATACACGTCAAATGGACTGAAAAATGAATGATGGTCCTGGACACTGAAACAGAGTCAGTGATGTGTGACGCTAGCAAACGTGCATCGCTCGCGCGCCGCTAGTTAATATCCCAATGCTGTTTATTGATCTGGAGCTGCCTAATGTGGCTTTTGTTACCCACTAAGCCGTGAACCTATTGAATCTGCGCTACAAATGCTTCTATTAAAAGTTTAGCCATTTATTTTCAAGAGCTGGCTACATTTAGGTGGTTGGTTTTGGTAGGCTGGCCTGTTGGTCTAGTGGTTAGTGGCCCTGACTGCTATACCGGAGGTCATGGGTTCGATTCCCACCCAGGACAAATGTTGGTGTGATGAGCATCATGCTCATCACACCAACATTTGTTCGGTGTCTGGGTGTAATTTATCTATATATGTATGTATTTAAAAATATATAAATATGTTTATCAGTTGTCTAGTCCTCATAACACAAGCTCTGCTTAGCTTGGACGGGGTTATGTGATAGTTGTAGAATATTATTATTATCCTTTATTTATTTTCTATACATATTTTGTAAATTTATAAATATTTCTTAAAACACATATAAAAAAACATTATTATAATTACTTGACTATTACTAATAATATCAATTATGTAAGAATTATTATTAATTAATAAGTACAAATAAACTTATTTATAATTATATAATTTATTCTAAGCATACAGAAAGTACAATTTGTTATAATAAATATGATTTACTATTCAAATAACCCGTAATTATATTAATTAATTATATAATTTATTATTATTTCATATTATTGTATTGGCGACACAGTTGGTGCAGTGATTGAGTGATTAGCTGCTGCGTTGTGTATCGCGGGTTCGATTTCCCACAGAACAAATATTTGTATGACCTACTTATAATTGTTCCGGGTCCGGATGTCTTGTGTATGTGAGTTTACGTGATTATGAACGCTCCTACGGCACAGGAGTAATCTTAGTTTGGACCAACGCTTCTTTGATTAAAAAGAAAACAGATACGTGTATTTTGGAACCTTATGAAACAATACACACAGTTTTATTGCGTCTGCATACAAACGTAATCGTTTTTGCTATTGAATAAAACCACGTCGTATCCATTACTGGGATTAGTTTCGTAGATTGATATAAAATGCGCATGGCAACTATACAGGTATCCTGGCGAACGGCTAAAGCTTTTATCTACATTTACCGATAGCTATCTGTTTCTCTAATGATCTGTGAAACGTGTTTACCCCACCCACCTGAAAATCATAACTAGAGACCGAATGAAACACGATTTGCAGCCGAAACCATAACCAAAGGCTCGGCTTTTCTTCCAGTTGCGACCGACCTAAAACTGACGTACTTGACTTAAGTTCCTGTAGCCCCAAGATGGGCTAGAGGGAGGTCACGTTAAATGTTTTATTTCGCTCCAGGTCTTCCCAATGTTCTGCGGTGACCATTGGTTAGGTTCGGCAGTTCTGCTTGAAAGTGACACGTCACTTCAACAGAAAACCTGATAAGGAATAAAAGTAACATTTCAATAATAGTTATTCCTAACTATGTTTGTTTGTTTATGTTTTTGTTTATTTGTTATACTTAATGATATAGTAATAACTTTCATAAATCACTCAGTAAATCGACAGTTATCCAAAAAATTTAACATTAACATACCTAGGCAAACGAGACGATAAGTTTTAGGTTATCACATCCGTCTACTTAAAGATTTTAGTTTCAACAGTCGTACCAAATATTCGGCCATTTTTTTTCCAAAACCGAAACTCTGCCGAAACCAGTTTTTTTATTTGTTGATAGGTTATAGCACTTCACCACTATCTAAACTAATAGAAAACCACGCTGTGGTCGACGATGGAGCATGCTTCCCTAGAAGTAATCTATTCACTCTTGACTTAAAGATCCCAGGTTAAAGCTATCAGGTATTACAGACTTCGGCAGAGAATTCCACTCCTTAGCTATACGAACAATGAATGTTCTTAAAACGCCGAAACTGGCCGAAACCGAAACCGGATCTTTGGTCGGCCTTTAATCATAACCTTCAGTTATTTTTTACATTATAAATAGGAGTTTAATAAAATTCAACATTTTGTTTGTCCAACTCATAAATCAAGAGACAATTTTCCGACCCGTAAACGTTGATGAAAATAGGAGGCAATTTCTGTCATTAAGGTTTTCACGGTTATTTTCTTTTAAGAGTTTACCGTCGAAAGTCACGTCATTTTAAAAATAGGCACGTAAATTAATTACTCTCTCATCTAGTTGGTCTTCCCGTTTTATAAAGCTACAGGTGTGAAATAAGGCGCAATTTAGTTGTTTTTTTTCGGTAAAGCTTTTAGTATGTTTGTTTTTTATGAAAGCGACGTTTACAAGATAAAATATAAAGTATTTATTTATTGAGTCAATCTTATTTAGGGCAATCTATAAATATATCGTAATGTATAAGAACGAAGTAATGGAATAAGTAAAACGTAAAACAATGTTTATGTGTTTTTTTAAAACATTTATATTTTGATGACACGGGTGGCCAATACCTAATGGTTGAGCAATTGGCTAATGCACCAATTGCGAGTTCGATCCCCACATTGATAAAATATTTATTTTATCAATGTGGGTTCAATGAATTAGTTGTTAGGGGCCCGGGTCATCCATCCATGCATGGCATACATGATACGAGAGTAATTCCTAGAGGGGGGTAAAGTTGAAAAAAATCCGGGCAAGTGCGAGTCGGACTCGCGCGCTGAGGGTCCCGTACAAAAGTACAAAACGCAAAACAGAAAACAGTTCAATGTCCGAATTGAGTTACGAAGATATTTCCGAAACACAAAACAAAAATTGTGACGTAACTACTTTACAGTTTTCAGATATTTTCCTATACTTGTGCTATGAGATTTTGCTTCATGCTAAATTTCAGGATTCTAGTTCAACGGGTGAATTCCCTATGAATTCGCGTTCCCGAGATAAAGGATCTTGATAGACAGATAGACAGGCAGATGGACAATAAAGTGATCCAATAAGGGGTCCGTTTTTCCTTTTGAGGTACGGAACCCAAAAAACTATATTTTTTTTTTAATCCGTCTATGAAATAAATAAGAACATCGATGAAATATAAAGTAATTTTTTTTTTTATTGTTAGGCTTGCGCTTGATGGTAAGCAATAATAGCGATGATGTAGCCGACAGTGGAGCACGCTTGCCTCGAAGAATAGAATAGAATAAAACTTTATTGTACACCAAAATAGTAACAAAAACTTTAGAACTTACTTAATCTATGGGTACAATGGCGGATTTATCGCTAACAGCGATATCTACCAGACAATCTTAGGATGGACTGTAAGAACTTAACATAAAAACGGGGTAGACCTCGGTGTACTGCAAATTAAATTTAATTAAATTAAAAACTATATCTTAGATTATACACAGTTATAATATAATATTATATAGTTAGTTTATACGCAAAATGAAAATATTTTCTCTGAAATATCTGCAGCTCTGATGAAATCGTGTGACTTGTGTTATCATTGTTTCTTTTTCTTCTCTTTTTAGTGGAATTCAGAATTTTCCAGGGAGTACTTTGATTGAAGGTTTTCGAGAAATACTTTGTTATATCTTATCATATCTTTATTAGTAACGAGAGTACCATGAAAAACATCGCCCGTAAGCAGCTTAACCTTTAAAAAACTGGGCAAGTCGGACTCGTGCTCTGAGGGTTCCGTATGAACTCACCTATGAAAATATTTCGATTTCCGAATTGAGTTACGCAGATTTTTCCGATTCGCAATTATTTTTTTGTGACGTAGGTAACTACAAATTCACAGTTTTCAGATTTTTTCCTATACTTGCGCTATGCGGCCTTGCTTCATGCCAAATTTCAGGATTCTAGGTAAACGGGAAGTACACTATAAATTTTGATTCCCTTGAGAGTGTCGAAATACACGTTTTTTTGCGACATAAACGGCCGTATCTTTTTTTTCGTTAACTTATAAGTTTGATTTTATCATAGCTTCAAGAGACGGCAGACCTAAGTATATGGTTTTAATTTTAGCTCGATACCCCCACGCGTTCCCGAGATAAAGGGTCTTGACAGACAGACAGACAGACAGACGGACGTACAACAAAGTGATCCTATGAGGGTAACGTTTTTACCTTTTGAGGTATGGAACCCTAAAAACCAAAGAAAATTTAAAAAAAAATAAAAAAATAGATCTCTAGAGTGTTTCAACTCGTCAGAGTATATTTTTCTTCCCAAAATAAAATACATTATACACGATATTGCACGAATTTGCGATAAACATTTCGAGTCTCGAAAACGTGAAAGGAGTGTTATCATTTTACGATATCCACTTTTTTGGGTCACATTGGTAAATATAAAGATAATGTTTCACCTTGTAAGTTTACCAGATGTTACATGTATCCTCGGAACCAGTGTATCTAGTGACCCTGGTCACGTCCACATCGGTGTTTGGGATAATGTTTGAACTTTGTGTATTCTATTTTAAGCACCTATATGTTGATATTTTTGTTTACAGATTGTTTTGTGGAGGTAGATGTGTACTAAAAAAAATAAAATTTTACAGTTACTATGGCCATATCCAGCTTTATTTAAAACTAGCTGACCCCCGCGGTTCCACCCACGTATTTGGCTATTACTCCGTTTTCTTAGGTTGTAGCATGTTGTCTAGCCTATGTTATTCTTCATGAATCAGACTATCGTATAAAGTTTTTTTTTAATCCGAATCCGAGAGTTCCAGAAATTAGCGGTTTGAACATACAAAAAACTTTTCCCCTTTATTAAATTAGTGTACATGTATTGTATTGTATAGCCTCATGCTCGACTAAGACATTATCATTCAAAAATATGTAAGTATGTATAATTCATACGGTATAAACTTTTTACTGCTTAGAAGATTGCTAATATAGAAAATGGCATGTTACTTTTAATAAATAGAATTTTTTATTCGTTCGTTTATTCGACGTCGTAAAATTGAAACAGAGTACCCCGCAACGCTGCAAAAACATAAAAATGCTTCACTTGTGTCATACACTTTTTCTGGCTTAATGAGAAACGCATAAATGATTGATATAATAATAATAATAGCACAACCAGCCTTATAATGGTCCCACTGTTGGGATCCAGGCCTCCTCTCTAGGAGAGAAAATGGGCCGTAATCTACCACGCGGGCCCAGTGCGGATTGGAGGATGTCAAATGTCTTCGATTTTTTGGTTCTAGGACATGCTGGTTTCCCGACGATGTTTTCCTTTACCGTTTTGAGAGCAGTGGTGATGAATTAAATTATACAAAGTAATGCGCCTGGTTGGGTTTGAACCCGCGATCTACAACACTCTAAAGTTGGGGCCGTTACCACTCGGCCACCACTGCTCTTTGTTGCAAATTATTGATCATCATCATTTCAGCCGAAGAACGTCCACTGTTGGACATGGGCTTCCAAGTGTCGCCACAACGACCAATCCTGTGCGTCTTGCGTCCACCACATTCCCGCGACTGTCACTAGGTAATCGGTCCACCTTGTGGGAGGCCTTCCAACGCTGCGTTTTCTGGTGAGCGGTTGCCACTCTACAACCTTTCGGCCCCATCGACCATCCGTTCTACGAGCAATGTGCCCTGCCCATTCCCACTTAAGTTTGGCGATTCTTCGGGCTATGTCGGCGACCTTGGTTCTCCTGCGGATATCTTCATTCCTGATGCGATCACGCAAGGAAACTCCGAGCATAGCCCTTTCCATTGCTCTTTGGCTGACTAAAACCTTTCCATTGTAAGCGATCATGTTTCAGTGCCATATGTCATCACTGGCAACACGCACTGGTCATAGACTTTCGTCTTGAGACACTGTGGTAACAAAAAAAAAAACACACATTGCAAATTATTCGCAAGTACATAAATATTCGTCTATGAAGACGCAACCATATCCTCCTTTGTGAAGGGTTAAAATAGCTATTTAATGAGTCAACAGTCGGCGTACGGCTTGTCTAAATTAAATGACAATTGTGCCTTGTTTGTGCACATGTAGGTAACAGGTGTTCTGTTTAGCCGTATGAAAAATGAGCTCCATGATACTCGTATTTCTCTAATTCAGTATTTTATTTAAATATGATGACAGAATTTCAGGTGAGTTATGAGTTTGAAACTGTTTAACTTGTCTACATGTTGACAAGAAACAAAACATATTAAAAGTACGTCATGTTTGCCAAGCATGTTTATTGTGATCGATCGTTCGTAACTGATACACATACTTTAAAGTGTAATATTTGATAAAATTCAGTATAATTGGATACGTACTTCTTAATAACCTGGTGAAGGTTGCGAGAATCCGATGGATGCGAGATACACAGGACCGTTCGTTGTGGCGACATTTGGGGAAGCCTATGTCCAGCAGTGGACGTCTATCGGCTGAAATGATAATGATGATGATGATGATGATGACTTCTTATTACTAAAACGATTGCTTTACAATCGCAAATGTCTTTGCATTGAATATAATTTTTTGAGGGTAGTTATCATCCAAGGTCTTCTCTCGCTCTAGGGTGGAGAGAGAGGGCTTGCCAGACTTTTACTGACTAAAACCTTTCTATGTTCTTTCGCATTTTAGGGCCACGGTAACTCTTTCAAATGTTCCCGCATCCCTAGTAGAAACAAATTGTATCGGGACCAATTTATGAATAAACAACATTTGTAATAGAATGTAATTAATTAAAAATGTTTTTAACAGCAAATTGTTGTAAAGTGACATTTACACTATCTGTGGTTTTAGATACAAAACATTATAACTAGTAGATACTTACAGCAAAGCTTAATTATTGCTTTGAATTGTAAAATAAACCCGCAGAATAAAGTTCTGTGCTTCTCAATTAATAACAAGGGGCGAGATGTCTGTCCGGTCTTAGAAACTGTATAAAAGATTATCGAACGTAAGAAAAACAGTGTTCATATTGCTGCGGCTCCAGGGTGTCCTTTCATCACGTTTTATGTACTCCTCAGGCAGTTGAATGGAAGTTTTTTCTGGTTTAGTGAAGGTTTTTGTCGGAGTAATGCGGAAGGCGCCCCCCCTGCGCGCCTCCTCACCGCCCCGATGAATATTTTGTGATTTTTACGGGACAGCTGGCTGGGATATTTATTTGATGAAAACTTCTTGATTACGAATGTTGGCCGCGACAGATATGTGTTATGATAACATATTGATATTTCGCTTCGAATGAATGCGCCATCTTGAACTTTTTATGAAGCCAATTGAATCTCTTTTTATGTCAAATGTAGCAGTTATTGAGTGCTTGTATTTCAGAATAAGTGCCAACTGGATGTCACAATTAAAATTTGTTGAACTTTATGATGGACTAGTTTCTGGTATCGACTTTGCCTGCGTGAAACTAGGAACCTATCTCAAGTGATATTTCTTTGATTATACTCCCGGAATAAAAAATATTGTGTCATTCCATTTCCACATGGTCTATCCGTGTGCCAAATTTCATCAAAATTCGTGCAGCCGTTTCAACGTAAAGGAGTAACAAACACACATATGCAGACAAGCTTTCTCTTTTACATCATTAGTGTGATATATGTAGATTATATATTCTGTTATTCATTGTACACAAAAGATTATCTTATAAATAATAATTATTAATACTAATAATTATAATAGTTATAATTATTAATAATAATAATAATTATTAATAGTACGAGTATTCTATACCAGAGAGATATGTATAGGTATATGGGGCATAATTCAACGTCATGCGATAGCGCTGCATTGTTATTTGTTACTGACCTACGACGTCCGCTCGACTGACGGATATTGGGGATAGCCATCAAAGTAAACCACAGCGGCTTAAATAACCGAGGATAGTGACGGCTGCCGCTTCAGGGTGCATCGTAGTCATCAACTTATTGGATAGGATAGTGAAATAGCCTCGACAGAAGAGGCGATATTTTTTATGTACAACGTCCGGTGCAACCTCAAAAACGTGGCTTGTTGAAAAGGAGGATGGTTTGAAAGAATAACCGTTGCCCTAAAATTCAAAAGGCAACTGAAAGATCGATGAAGATAATAAAAAATCATTTTTGTCAGTCATCTAACATATATAAAGTAAATACAATGTATTGTTAGCAAATACGTATCTTGGACATTAGCTGACTACTGCCGCTTTTTTTCGGCAATACAGTTACCCCTCTCTCGCCACATGTTAAGGCCCTAGGTTCCGATGAGTCACATTTAGAGAGACCACAAAACAGTAATTTTCTGAAGCCTACTCCTTGGTAACGGCTGGGTCAATAGATTCGAAAAAAATATATTTTTACTATAGATTAGACTGGCGTTGGAAGGCCTCTCACAAGGTGGACCGACGACCTGGTGAGAGTCGCGGAAATGCGGTGGATGCGAGACGCACAGGATCGGTCGTTGTGGCGACGCTTGGGGAGGCCTATGTCCAACAGTGGACGTCTTGCGGCTGATATGATGATTATGATGATGATAGATTAGACATAATTATATAACATTATCAACAGATGATTTTATCGTATGACTAATAATTTTGCCAAAAAAATATTCAACAACATGATATTTTTTCGCTTGTTTTCCCTGTTCCTTTCAAACGGCTTTGATTTTTAGAAATATGTTTAAATAAAAAAAAAAGCTGGTTAAGTGTTCTTCAGAGTGTTCATAGCATATTTACTGGTAGAGAATGCCTTGTTGCATTAAGTCCGCCTATGTACCACTACTGTACATGTAGTTTAAATAAATAAGACTTAAGAGTATGTTAGTAAGACTTTCTCATGACATTAAATTCACTGTGTGCTGTTCTGTGGCACCTGTACGCGGAAGCGTCAGAACACCAAGCCCTGGTCTTCCTTCATCATAAGGGGCAGAAAAGTGTTCGGGACTAGCACTACGAACGCCTTGAAATTGCTTTTACGGTGCGACTCTAACACCTGTACCCTCAGTGTGATAGTAAAAGTCTGGCACGCTCTCCCACTCCACCCAGAGCGGAAAAGATATTGAATGATATCTCACTTAAAAAAAAACCTTTTTGAGATACTCACCTTGTTGACTGGGCAATTTTTTTACACGAATTTCGTTACATATTAGATTAGATAGATATCTTCCAGTTTATATTTTGCTAATAGAATCTCGAGATATACCCAGTATTTGATCGCTTAACGAAATCTAGGGAACGCGAAACATCTCGAGACTGATTTCTCGCGATCCGATTTAGTTTAAGGCTGGATCGGCGGTGGAGGGAGCGGTTATCGGGAGCTGATTGAGCGCGCTATAAATTCGGATTGCTTCTCTACGTGTACACCACCCCTATGACTCGCGGAACGCACTAATACATAAATAACTATTACTCTGTTACATTTACTTAACAATACTGACGTAATATTGAGATAGTGCTAAGTCATGGTGCATGAATAAATAACAGACATAACTGTAATGTAATATGTTGTGGTTATAAAAGCGTGACGCCGGCCGAGCTTTTTGTGTCCCTGAAAATTGATGGTGACACTTAATGCTAGAGCTGATGGAACATTACATATATATAGCATATCTATGTAGTATATCTATCTATATATTTTTCTTTATTGAATTACTATCGGTTGTTGTTAAACATACCACAGTTTTCTAACAGCATTATGTAAGCTTTGCTTTGAGAAGAGGGAGAAGAGCGTAGATAAATTAAGCCAATTACCAACTTAAACATGAAAATGTACGCGCGCGTTTGTTTCATGTAGTCAGTTCCTGCAAGTGGCGCGAGTCGCACGAGATTACGAGGCACCTACGACTGTATACCTAGCTGCCTACGAAGCGCACATAAAAGAAAATGGTAACCAAGAGAAAGGTGGTAATGGAATTAACCGAGGTTGGGCGTGAGACTACGTTTAGTACACATAAATATGATCGCAAACGTTTTTGTTGTTTATTCTTTCTGGCTTCTTATTTGTGAAAGTAATTACGGTTCTTGTCATCCCATCCAAACTCACTTTCCCCAACCACTTGAAAAATAAAATACAGCAGCAACCTGCGTGGCAAATATTCAGAGCACACATGGTGGTGCTCAATGTTGTATTTGGTATATAGTAAACCAATATGTTTATGACGTAGATAAAGTAGGAATATAATATCGTGCAGTCGACAAGTCGAACCGTCTGGTGGTGTAAGTAGTACGACGGACTTGTCGCTGAACGCTTTCGAACACAAATGTTAATATTTCGTGTAACATTAAAGATTGTTTCGTGTTCCTTGCCTGAAAAGTTGTGAGTCGTCATAAAGAAGACCAGATTTTGTTTTTATTATTTTTATTGTAATAGAACTTAATAACGATTTTAATTTAACAAGATTTTATCAAAACGTCTGGACAAGATGGTAAAAACTTTATAAACTATACAGTTCAAGCAAATATAAACAATATTCTCGCATAATTAATTGGTTTGCAAACTTTTGTAAGGCTGCTGTTTATTTTATCTTAATGTTTTAGTTTGCACTTGACTAAGAGGTGACTGTGGAGGAGACTCAAAAAATCAAGGCACGCTATAGGAGTGTGCGTGCGTGGTGACGAGGCTTCGGTGCGTGGTGTGGGAGCGGGCGGCCCCGGCGGGCGAGGCGGTGGACTGGGCCGGGGGTATCGATCCCCGCGGGGCGCGTGCGCCGAGCGCGAGCGAGCCGAGCGCGCGAGCCAGCCGCGCAGTCCGCAGCCGGCCGCCAGCCAAGCGACTGCCGACACGGGGGACCGCGCCGCGCGAACCTTCCCGAGCTACGTTTGACATTCAGCGCGCGACAACACTCGCACAACGTCAAATCGCCTCTCTTACAGGAATTGCTCTAGTGTTATCACTTCGAAACTATTGAAAACTTGTTGTTACGACGACGTTTACTTATTATTTTGACTCTGAATTGACACATTTCAAAAAGTGTTCAAGTTTATTTATTTACATTCTTTAATAAATGTTTAAATTAAAACTTAAAAACAGCATTAACAGAGGATGTCTGAAAGCTAATTCAAAGTTGGTGTTGTGGTGTAAAGTATAAAAACGGTGCCTGATAATCTTTTGAAGTGATCGTGTTTGTGACTGAAAAAATAAAACAGACGCTGGAGCGTTGCTCACAAGTTCACGGGTCGTTAATTCGGTGGAAGAGAGAATCTGAAAAAAGAGGTCTCGCTTACGTCCGCTCATCGGAGTGATAAAATTTATGACAAACGGTAAGGAGCGTGTAGTGATAAGGGTTGGGTGCGTTATCTGTGCGGCGGCGCGTGTGTCGCCGGACTAGTGTGCGGTAATTACTGCTCAGCTCAGGAGCCAGCGCCGGTTGCGGCGTCTCCATTCATTATTCTTATCACACTACAATTACATATTGCTGCCGTTACTGTCCACTGATAACTAACCCTCCTGTAATTTAGTGTGAGCACCATTCGATAGTTCTTTCTTTATTGGCACTTTAGTTCGGCAGATGTTTCTACTATATTTCAGGTACACTGGCTGAAAGGATTTCATTGGATAACGGCTTAAACTCTTAATATCATTATTGAAACATCACTGAGTAACATAATCTTTTTGAGATTTTCCGAACACTTTATAGTTACTTTTTTGGGTTCTGTACTTAACTTGACAAAAACGGAATATAGGATCACTTTGTTGTCTGTTTGTCAAGACCCTTTTTCTCAGAACGTGTGGCGAAATGAAGCTGAAATTAATATCAAATACTCATATCTATTACCTCTTAGCAGTGAAAAAATCGAACTTCTAAGTAACCGCAATCTAAAGATAAGGCAGTTTATGCTCCGTTTAGGAGTTTATTTTGATCTAGACTCCTGAAATTTGGTATAAAGCAAGGTCTTATAACACAAAAAAAAAAGCTGAAAACTGTGAATTTGTAGTTGCATCACAAGAAAATTACTTTTTGCGATTTGGAAAAATCTACGAGAGTCGGTTCAGGTACTGAACTATTTGCATACGTAAGTTTGTACGAAACACTCAGTGCGTGAGTCCAACTCGCACTTGACCGGATTTTTTCAACTTGTAGTCTATTTATCTTTGTATATCTTCCTTTCTTTTTGAAGATCATGTAGTCGTTAATAGGGATTCAAGGTTTTTTAAAGGTTTAGTAATGAGGCTCTATCTGCAAAAATAAATTCAATCAATAGAAATAACCTGAATCTTAACACTTCAATGTTTGTCAATTTTTCTTATTGATCTTCAATCGCCTATAATTTTTTCCTATTCTTCTTTCCTTTTTTCTTAACTTCTTAACTATGGCTTCATCTTTCCTCACCTTAAACGTTTACATACATAATAATTAGGTACTTACATTATATTGTGTTTATACTTTACGAGCGTAGCCATAGCATTAATGAGGGGGAAGGGATCCGAAGGTTACTTTGCCCCCCTATGTAGAAATGTCTGAGAATTTGAAGAATATTAGTTGCTAGAGCGAGCGATGCGAGCTCGAAAATGTTTAAACCCCATGTCGTTGGTTTAGGTTTCTTTTGAAATTTGTATATTAAGAGTTTATCAGGTGAACATGCGTGATAAACAAAAAGACTCAAATAGAGTAGAAGTTTGAAATTGAAAAAGAGCAAGCGAAGCGAGGTTAAAAATTTTCGCACCCTGTCTCGAATAAGTAAGGCTTTTTTTGACCGAAATGGGAGTTGCTTTGTAGACTCACGCAATAAAAGACTTAGAGATAAGAGGTAGGTAGCAAGAGAAAAAAAACGTTTTCATTTGTTTCATTTGTTGTTGATTTCCTTGTTGTGTACTAGCTTCTGCCCGCGGCTTCGCTCGCATTAATGTAGGTTTCTCCATACAAACTCTGGACCCTCGCTTCATCCCCTTAGGGAGAGAATTTTGGAAAATCCTTTCTTAGTCTCGCCTACGTCATAAAAGGAAACCTTGTACAAAATTTTATGCTCCTAATCCCAGTAGTTTCGGCTGTGCATTGATATGTCAGTCAGTCAGTTTCTCCTTTTATATATATAGATTTTCATTTTTTCTGTCAAAATTATCAATCAAAGTATAGACAAACGAGGTTGGTAAAAATTGAACATTTGGCGTCTCGATCAAGGGTGAATCGGAAGGTGTCACCGGACCCCTGAAAATGGGATCTGTCTGCGAATCGGGACACCTGGAAAGTGTAGCCGTCAATAAGCAAGCGAAATACAGTCATGTATACAGAGGAAAAAAAAATGAATGTTACCCCACACTAGGCACTATGTTACTCCTGTATCGTGGGTGCATTTACATAAATAAACTTACATACACGAGACACCGAGACCCGAAAACCTATCTGTAAGCCATACAAATAATTTGTTTCGTACTGCAACCGAACTCTAGACAGCAACCAATCGCTCAACTACTGCGCCACCAACCATTCGGGCCGTCATGCGGCGCAGGCGATGGGTAGGAGACACGCAATGTGGTCAACGCTATCGTTCGTTGTCGAGGCGCGAGGACATATTTATATATGCCACAGATTAAAAAAAAAAAATCACATAGGCTATATGGGCACTTATAAAACGTCAGAAGCTAGTACATGGTTCCAATTGGTCGTTTCCTATGAAGAAGAACCGTCAAGAAACTCCATGGATACTCTTTTAAAAAATATTGTTTTTATGACATTTCTACATTACAATATTGATAGATATGTGAAGACAGTGTAGACCAGTTAATATTTTACCCAAATTACCCGGATTATCAAATATTATTATTTTTATTTTCGTCGTGTATTAAGTGGGTCTGCCTTCTACCACCCGTCGTATTCTCATGTTATACTTGTATAATTTCATAAAATATGCAGGTGTCCAATTTGCACTACGGATAGCCTCCCTAGGTCATGTTACAAGAAATCAGTAACAAAGATTTATCATGTCAGTAAATTACACACAAACACATTCAGTAGTAGTTGTAAGTACTGCCATTTGTCACAAGTTAAGTATTAGCCAGCACATTTATTTTACACATATAGCTGCGATAATTCTGGTCCATTTAACTTTGCGATATACAGGAAAGGAGAATGACTATTGACCACTATGTTTTAATATATTTTGTGAAAAGAAAGGGGCTTTTTTCAGTAACATACTCGTTAGTCTAAAAATATTAGTTTTGGAGGAAAGTCACGGGTTCAGATTTGCGTGAAAATTTATGCTTGTGTCGTATGTCTTAGGGAAGTGTCTCGATGGTGTGCGTGTAGGACAGCGGACAGCGGACACTGGGCTCGGATTACACGCGCGGTGTTACAACCCGGCCATGCCTCAACCGACCTTTTTAGACGTTACCTCTTTGTACGTGTCGTTCAGATTAATCGTGTTATGTTCGGTTTCTAAAATTAACTGTTGAACCTTTTTTGTAGAAATAATTAGATCAGTCGTTTTTACGTTGCTATGATTAACCACAGCTCCGAATATATTTTCTTCTGTTTTATCAGTATAAAAACAGTAATAATCACATATCCATCTTTCAAACTCAAACTTGAAGTGTTCATTACAATTAAACCACTTACAGGCGTTTTTAAATTGTTTGTTTCATTAAAAACAAAGATTATGACGTTATTTTCACGTTCCAAAACGATCTTAATAGAAAGAACGTGCAACAAACTGCACGGACTTTTGAATCAATAAATTGGTACAAAATTATGGCGACATCTTTAATGTAGAGATTAAACATGTATATGATAACGATGTAGAAAGAAGTGCACATTAAAAGCGTTCAGATTAAAAAAAACTGGGGAAGTGCGAGTCGGACTCACGCACTGAGGGTTCCGTACAAACTTACTTACTTCCTGAATTGAGTTACAAATATTTTTACGAATCGCAAAAAAAGTTTTTTTTTGTGACTTAACTACAAATTTACAGTTTTCGGATTTTTTCCTATACTTGTGCTTTAAGACCTTGCTTTATGCCAAATTTCTGGATTCTGGGTCAACAGGAAATACCCTATGAATTTTGATTCCCTTGAGTGTCGAAATACACGTTTTTTGTGACATAAACGGCCGTATCTTTTTTTCCGTTAACTCAGATGTTTGATTTTTTCACAGCTTCAAGAGACCGCAGCCCTGAGTATATTGTTTTAAAATCAACTCGATACCTCTACGCGTTCCCGAGATAAAGGGTCTTGACAGACAGACAGAAGGACGGACAACAAAGTGATCCTATAAGGGTTCCATTTTTTCCTTTTGAGGTACGCAACCCTAAAAAGAATTCTGAAGTTTTATCGAGGTTTCAGTTGAGTTGAAGACCATTACACTAAATGAAAATACACACAATTAGACGTAGTATTGGAAAGTATTGCCAACCATTCTTGTGTAGTAAGGTACTAAGGTAGTATTGAACGATGACTCACCCTCGGGAGCAGCAAAAAAAAAGACAAATTGCCAACTCTGCGGTCTGTACATTCACGTTATTGATAGATAAATGGTGTTTAAAGCTACTTAAAGTCTAGGAATATCACTAGAAAATCTATTTCAACCGGGGTTTGCTTAACTTCACATGATAAACTTTAGATCACTATTTGTAATAAACACAATAAACCTTTAAGACATTCGGACAAAAAATCTCTTTGAGAATCCCGTTTCGGTTGGAAAATTTCGAACAATAGAACGCACCAGCTATAGACATAAAATACCTCATTACTTTTTATAACTTGGAGAAATAAAAGAGAGGTCGCCTTGGGGAGCGACAAGGTTTCATCAGTCGTCAGTCGCGTTACTGAACAGTATCTGTTTGAAGACGTTCTTATCTCCAGACGAGACCCCAAGCATGTCCACAAAATAAATCGTGCGATGACGCCCGCGGTTCAATTTTGTGTGAAAATTACGAGTTTAGGTACGTATCTTCAGAAAATTTGGTCGAACAAATAGATAGCAGGCCGAGGCTGGCCGAGATTCGCGTCACGTTTCCCACGACCACAGGGTACTTTAAAAATTCGTTTTCCGACCTTCCGACAAGTTCGTATGCTGCGGCGGTGACCTTTTTTCAGTGCTGTGACCCTACCGTGCGGCTGTGTGGTGAAACATATTATGAGTATTACTTTTAAATTTTACATTTAAATCAATTATTACTATTATTATGCACACCTACCATAGTGTAGTCTTTATAACCTAAAGGTTGACTGGTAGAGAATGTCTTGTTGCATATAAAACATAAATCAGTCAGTCACCTACATGTTTGTCTTCAATGATTTTGTTGTGTTGTTATACTGTATCGTAGTATTACGTGATGTTGGAACCTAAGCCTATTGTGTATTTTATTATAATTATACTCTATGGTGTAGTGCATGCTTCGTCATTGGACGACAACTATTTAACTAAAATTTTAAATTTCATATAAGTGAACGATTATAACATGTTCTTATGAGAAATAAAGATTTTTAAACCGAAATATATTAGATGTTTACTAATCTTATAGAAAACGCGATGGTATAATGTTAAAATGGAATTGACATAAATTTGAAACTGAGGACTTAAGAGTCTGCCCACTACACCGTACCATACCATGACTGTGGTGGGAACGAGACAGCTAAGAAATACTTGTACTATTTGTACTGACATGTACGAGACTAAGCTCACTGCAACGTTCCGTCACTAACCGACACCGTAGCGTTACATTTTGCGGGTGCTGATACGCATCGTGCATGGCCCGCGGCGTTGCCAAACAGTTAGCAAACGGGTTACAACCGCGTATAATGACCGTTCTAAGCCCGTTAAGTGACGTCGTAAGAAAGTACATCTAACATTTTCAACAGAAAAATTGGATACACACATTCAACTTTTTCCGATCTTGATTGATTGCAAGAATAACCTTAAATACTTAGGATCACTGATCTTAGAAGATATCCAATGACATTATTTATAGAAAGATGCCAGAATAGACTAAATGACAAACATTAGCAGTTCTGTGCGATCTAAAAATGCCAATAAAAACAAAAAGTAAAGTCTATAAAACAGCTGTAAAACCGGGGCCTCAATTCTGCTATTACAATAGTGACAGAATGGTTTATCTTTGATTACATAATTGTTAATTTTGACAAGTTTAGTAATCTACTAATATAATGGCGTCATTATGACTTTCCAATGGTCAACCACTGACACTCCATTGAAAGAAGTTGTAATCTCGTACATATCGACAAATGAATATCTGACATATGCGGTAATCTGCTAAAATTTTTACAGTTTTTTTGATCAGTGACCTACCATTAGAACGTCATTGTGCAGTCATTGCCTTTAATAAGCACGATACTGTTATCCTACCACAACTCTAGTACGAGACCATTGACCGATCAAGATCGATCATTATGAATTACAGGTTACGAACTTTTAGCAAAATGACAATGGGATCGTGTTTGAATGACGAATTTATAAAAATAGCAGACTTGGGCCCCAGGGGCCTTATCATGGCGAGTTGAGTTAAAATGTAAGGCGAACGAGCGAGAAAGAGGGATGGAACTTTACACCTTATATAGCTCCATCCCTTTAACAGTTCAGTTTAGGTCGTCAAATGGATCGCGTTAAGAGCTCAAGTTAGGGTCTAAATTTTACTCTACGGTACTAAAAAACCTGCGATACTGAAAAGAAAGACGAGCAGAAACTACACACCACAGATATGCGCATACTGCGTTGGGTTAGGTGATGTCACTTTCAAGGATAAAATTGGTAACGAGTATAAACAGTGTAGTTTTACAGTTGGACCTATCGCTGAAAAGCTAATCGAATCCAGACTGAGATGGACATGTAAAGTGGAAACCCGATGGCTATGTGGGGACATAGTGCGTTAGGAAAACGTTAGAGAGAGAGGTGGACTGCTAACTCCTTGGATGACAAGTGTCCAGAAAGACATGAAGAGGTCCAGTCTATCTACAGACGACGGCGTACCAGTGGAACAAGTGGTGCCTCAAGATTGACCCGGGTAATGGCAAGAGGTGGTAGAAAGAGAAGATCTTACGATGATTGGACGATTGTTCGATTAAATTGGTTGATAGCGTGAAGTGCCTACCAAGCAGCCTGTTCACTATGATTATTATGGAAATACTGACCTCTGTCCCTTTCTGGTATAAGGGCACTTCGTGAAGGGCACTAAGGGATAAGAACCAAGTACAACGCTGATTGAGTTTTGATTAAGTTTTCATGTATATTAGAAACTACGTTAAGCGGGTAGTAAGTATGTAGGTACTAGATTAATAGCACGCAAAACGAAATGCGGTGGTAATTAATTTAGGAGCAGAAGAAAATGAAAAGGCTCTTAAAATAAAGCTGGAGCCCGTCTGCCAGTTTCGTTGTTAACTTAATTACTACAAAATCCGTGTCCGCTTTTAAAGTCGCTATCAGTACAACGAGCTCGTCGTGTTGGGCATTCAATCTTCCCTCATGAGGCTTCGTTATTTTATTCAGGTCGTGAATCGAACCGTAAGAAGGTGTTAAAGAGTGAATTGGCAAAAGGAGCGAATGAATGGAATATGCGAACAGGTCGGCGTTGGTTCCGATCGCCATTCGCAGCTGAATAATGAATGCGTCAGGGACGATAATACTCACCGAGGCCCACCGCCACCGCCGCCGCCCCTGTGACACATGCTACTTACGTACACCTGAATAGATCCGCTCTACTGACACAATACATCAATCCATTCCTAGGTACTAAAAACCTTACATAATTTAGAAATCCGATGTTACATACCTAAGGCAGTTTTTATTTAGAGGTGGAAAAGCATCCAATGACTTATCCTACTCTAGGGTGTAGTGGGATGGGTGGCGTGGCAGATTTTTACTGACTAAAACCACACTTGTGTTCTTCAGTTGCTCTTTGCGTTCTAGGACCACCGATTTCTTTTTCAGAATTCCTTTTTCAGAGTAACGATAGTGGATGTTCATATTTTAAATACTGCTTCTACCCATAGAATTGAACACATTTCTTTAAAATAAAAATTGTACCTCCCTTACCGTTTTTGGGACGCTGATGATAACTTAGTACGGATAGTTCAATTAGTTTTTGCGAATATTATTGCATCCCCCGCGGTTTTGATCGCATTATTGCCTCCGTTCTCGTGGGTCGTACTTGGCGTGATATTATATCCTTCCTTTATGCCTTCTTAAATAAACGGTATATCAAAGATAAAAAATATTTGAACTGATTTTTTTTTTCAGTAGTTCCTGAGCTTATTTGTAGGCTAAGTTCTCTTTATATCAGCTTTATGAGCTTTATATCAGCTCATCAGCTTTATGTCATTATTTATAATACCTAAAATAAAGATAGATATTGTGTAAGTATTATAAAAAAGTGAATTAATATTTTGAAGTAAGTAATCTTTGGTTTATTACAAAAACTCTGCACTCGAAGTTATGGACATTTACCTAAGATAAACAATCCAGTTAGGTAGGTCTAACTTCGAGACGTTAACCATCGAATCCGAAAACTTGGTCAGGTAGCGTTCGAGAAGCTGCGTGGTTTCTTCTCGTCTCACATACCGCATCAGTGTGTAAAGACGAAAATCTATGACTATGTTTTGTTCTAGTGATGATAAATGGCACTAAAACATGGTCGCTCACAATAATCCTCCTCAGAAAGCTTAAAATAATTCAAAGGGTAATGGAGATTAGTATTCTGGGAATTTCTCGGCATGATCCAATCAGAAATGAAGGTATCCGCAGGAGAACCATGGACTATGTGGCAGTAGGCAAACCACATTGCTGATGATAGTCGATTCTGGAAAAGTGAATGTGTACCTGGATACGTAGCAGCGTTGGAAGGCCTCCCACAAGGTGGACAGTTGATCGGGTTTCAGGAGCCCGATAGATGCGAGACGCACAGTATCGTTTATTGTGGCGATACTTGTGAAAGGTTGCCAGCAGTTGATGTCTAAATAAAGCTGATTTAGCAGTAACGGATAAGATGACTTCAACGCGTTACTACTTCAAAAACTAATTAGATTGAAGACAATACTCGTAGTATCTAGTTTTTGAAACTGCACTCAAGTTTAACTATTATAGTATGTTCTCTGTCATATTTGATAGTGTAACATAATGGGGCAAAATAAAATTGAATGTAAAGGGTAACTGTAGGAACACAGGTAGGTTTTTGTAAAAGTCTGACATACTCTCACGCTCCACCTAGAGCGAGAAGAGTTATTTGATAATTTCCCACGTCAAAAAAAGGGTTAGTGACAGAATTATAAGTATCTAAATCTAGATATAGTTATCCAATTTAGCATGTTAATAGGGGTCATTGACCCATCTACAGATGCTGACATTTTTAATTTAAAAAATACAAATAAAGACCGTTAAACCGTCCTGCATCGACATCTATCACGATCCTAAACTACACTTATTAATGAAAAATGATTCTTTATAGTTTGGGTTTTGATGACTGATGACCATGCAAAAACGAACAATGAACAAAAAATGCTCATTTCTATTTATGTAGGAATAATGGCATTTCTAGCTCGAAAGTACATGAAAAATGAATCGTATAAACAAGTCGTGCGATATTGCGTGCTGTAAGGCGGGAATCGTCCCACCTTGTCGACATTTATGTCGCATGATATACAGCAGCGACCGAGACACGCCAGATTTTGTGTTTTTCTAAAGAACCTGTTGTTGACATTTAAGCGAACTCTCTCATTTTTAGATCGTATTTCAGGTTTTACGTTATAGTCACTGATGAAATTACAGTCTTAGAGTAAAATGGCTATGAAACAGACTGACAGACAGGACGAAATTATAAGCGCTTTGTTTTTTTATTTGGATATGGAGCCTTTAACCGGCTAAGTGCGAGTCGGGCTCGCGAACGAAGTCCAGGTTCGTAGCAAAAAACGGCAATACGTTTGTTGTATGGAAATTCTATTTTTAGTATTTATTGTTATAGTGTGGCAACAGAAATACATCATCTGTGAAAATTTATTTCAATTGTAATAAATTTAATAACGGTTCATGAGATACAACCTGGTGACAGACAGACGGAGAGCGGAGTCTTAATAATAGGGTCCCGTGTACGGAATACGTGGGTACGGAATCCTAAAAAGCATTTTAGAAACAATCTATATTTTAATTAAGCTAAATGATCCATAAAACAAGTGGGTAGTTTGTGATAGAAATTATGACCTAACTGTTGTATGTCATCAATGTTCTGAATACTCGTACGTTACGCATACAATGTTTTAATTACTAGTTCTGAAGCACTTACATTGCTTGCACTGAATTAAGTCTACATTGCCGGTTTTATATTACTTCTTTAATGTTTAATGATGTAGAACGTTCAATGTATAGTCCAAATGGCAATTGTAAGGCCAAAGTAAGGTTGAGGTTCTCAGCTTTTTGTAACATTTCTTTGTGTCTAAGTCCGTTGAGTATTTTCAGCGCTGTCCTCCATAAAGGTCATGTATAAAAAGATCTTAAACCTGGGAGAAATGTATAAAAAGGAAAATCTTTTGTGCATTTCTTTGAAGATTTCCTCAATGATCCCAGAAAGTAATTTCGTTACAAAATATGATGGTGTGTTAAAGTGCACACATGTAAAAGTCCATAACTTCTACAAAACTGAGGATTTTTGTTGAAAATTTTCCTGTTTTTAGGTCAAACAAAACATCTTACAAGAAGGTATCGTATTGAATAAAATATAAATATTTTTGGAACGTAAAACTTTACCAGTATCTCGTCCTTGTGAATATTATGTAGCTATTCATTCAAGTCACGCGTGTCTCTGCTGTTTATTCACATTCGCATTGGCGTACGTAAATAATGGGGTAACTTTTCCAAGTCACCCGACTCGTGTAGGACATGCTTCAATAAGCTATTTACTTTAAATCATATTTTCATAAGCTACTCGACTGCGGCTAATTTATTGTAAGGCCAAGAAAATTGTGCCATATTCTATAGTTATTTTGAAAAATATAGTCCATAAATCAATGCTCATAAATATTGTCAACAAAAGAGCATGAATAAAATCCTAGGTTTTGTCAGTATTCGTATCAGTATTTATGTACGCAGCGCTTCCGATGTTTTACTCACTCAAAATATAACCGCGTCTGATATCCGGATACCTTTAAATTGTGTCCATAAAGATAAGAATTTTTGCGACTTCGTTTTGCTAGGCTCGAGGTTCCCTAAAAATTTATGATCACATTTCAAGACTTTGTAAGAGTTCAGTTGGTTTTTCTGAAAAAAATGTGATATCCGATGTCCTCATTTAAAGGAAGCTTTAAAAATTGACCGTAAATTTGAACTAGAGGCATTAAATTCTGCTACGAGCGCTACGGTTTTCGTAGCCACTGCGTAGCTGCATAGGCCGCAGTATAAACTTATCATTGTGAATGAAAAGGCAGCAGTGAATTAATGTTGTTTACCTATGCCGTTGTTATATAATTTTGTTCACGTGCCTACTTTTACACAAACATTAAACTGCATTATTCATTGTCCTCAGAAATTATTCGTGGGGATTTTTGGTGAACAATAGAATTATGAAAATTTTCGTGAACCGCGGTTTTGTTAATGGGCCACTAAAAAGGGACGGGTTCTAATTGCTTTGAATAATGTAAGTATATATATGTATAGATGTAGGTAGGTACTCATCAGTACGTCACATGTAGCTGACCACTTGGTCAGCTAGCCTTTTGTTAGTTCGAATTTAATTGAAGATTTGTTAAATAAAGTAGTTATTGACACAGGTCTAAATAAAAAAAAAACTTTTTTGAATAACCGCAGTCTAATATTGAGTGAAGCGACATTTTCAGCGAACGTGCATGCACAGTCTGAAGTACGTAACAAGAGAGAGCTCTTTAGTTCGTCTTATGAATTATGGGCGTGCAGCGTCGCGACGTGCACTAATTGATTCCTGAATTTAACCCTCGCGTAACCTCGTTACTCCTAGTAATGTAAAAGATGTCAGTTTATTCTCGCGGTAATGAAACTGTTCCTTTATCTCCTTTCGTATGCCTAGCAATGTGTAGTTTTTTTTTTAAATGGTGTAGCACTAGTCATGCTTGACTGCGATCCCATCTGATGGTAAGCAGTAATACAATTGTTGATGGTGAACCGCACTAGTTTGTTAATAGTCTCTTCAATCTAGCATTGAAGACACCTAAATTATAATCGGACAGGTAGACCAGAACAGGCAAATTGTTCCAATCCTTTGATGTACGCGGTATAAACGACGAGGCAAAACGATTAGTCCGGACCGTAGAGTTGTTAACAACGTAAGGGTGGATATTCGCCGTACGTCGGGTTGTCCGGTGACAGAAAGGTGATGGCGGAATCAAGTCATGTAATTCCTGTGCGCACTCTCCAAAATGCATCCTGTAAAGTACCGTAAGGCTATTCTACGCCTGTGCCTTTGGATTTTTCCTAATAAATGCTATATTCATTCGAATCTGGCTTCTGGTTTCTTGAATCCACTTGACAACTTTCCTTTAATAAATTTCGTTAAAAACAATTGGACTCTGGCTGGAATTGGACTCTGTCAAGGTTAAGTACAGCGACAATTTCTGATTTATAAAGTCACATTAAGATTCAACCTTGGGATGGCGTTTGGAAAGTCAGTAGAGCCCAAGTTAAATCAAAATGGCCGACTTTTATTAGTTGTGTTTGCTGGTCATGTTTTAGATATATTTTATTTATCCATTTTATTATTAATAATAATTTGTAACATAAATATAACTTATATAGCCTTATATTTGAGATTAATTTACTAATGGTTATAGTACTGTAGTAAGTAAAACTGTACAAAGAAAATCTCACTATGGAAAAATATGCTCTTTTTTTCTGAGTTGAGAAATAATTCAATGACTCTCCCACCCTTGGGCGGACGTGAGGGTGTGTCAGACTTTTACTT
The DNA here is from genome assembly GCA_961205895.1 of Mythimna pallens. Classification (NCBI taxonomy): domain Eukaryota; kingdom Metazoa; phylum Arthropoda; class Insecta; order Lepidoptera; family Noctuidae; genus Mythimna; species Mythimna pallens. The sequence continues at coordinate 11,781,431 of OY540830.1, forward strand.
AGTAAAACCTACTCCTATGCCTTGCGTTCCAGGCCACGGGGGTCATTTTCGCTTAACCCATGGCCCAGTAGGCTTCGATTCTGCGGCCTCCTACCTGGGATCCCTACGGACTCCTCCTTTGCTAGCATTACTGCTTCGCAGAAGGAGGCGACCGCCTGTCATTTCTCCTCGCTCCAGACCATGGCCTGTACCAGGGCCTGGAGTGAGAGGTTGTTGCTATCATACCTCTACCGTATGCTCCACCGTGTCTTCCGGGCGGTCCATATAATAGTGACACCCGGGCGTTTCTTCCGCACGAATCCGGAGCAGGAACCTCCCAAACTTACTATGTCCGGTGAGAACCTACGTCTTGCCCAAGATGAGGATGCCGTGTTGTCTTTCCAGCCACTCCTCAAAGAGGGGACTTACCGCCATAATTATAGCGTACCCAGCACTGGGTTACTACGCCATTCTATTGTGGAAAATATGGTAAAAAGGACTTTAAGCTTTTAAACTTTAGTTAAATGCTATCTATTCCACTGAATTATAGTTCAATTTAAGTTCACATCACCTAGGTTTAAAAAAAAAACAGAAAAATCGGCTGTTTGTAATAGAAAAAAAGAAATTCATTTTGTTTTCGGGAAATGACGCAAGCTTAGGACTAACTTACAAATTATAAACAATCTAGAGGAAAAACATGCGTCACGTCCGTGTCAAACGGTCGAACGCTCAGCGTAATGCAGCGACCACACGCAAAAAGCGACGAGTCCACATCGTCGGTTTTTAGCGTGGGCCGTTGACGGTGTCAACACAAAGGCTGAGAATGAGTTTTAGTCATCGAAAAACCAGTAAACTGCAACTTGGTCTAACACGTTATATTTTGAAAATCTAGTTCAGTTGTTATAAAAGAATTGAACCAATGTATGTTAAAATTGTACAAATTGGGGCATCAATAAATCACTCAATAAACGATTAGTGAGAGATACGCTTTATTTACACGACGAAATTATTACGATTTGAAATAAACACGTTTCCTTATTATCAAAATTCATAGCACGTCGCTAAGATAGTGCTGCTAATCACGAAGTGCGGGATCCGCATAGCAACTACACACACAATACACCGGCTGTGACAATGTCTGACGCAAAGTTGCTCCATTAAGTTTAAAATCACCACGTTTCGCGTAAGTAAGACGACACGTAGAGGCAGACTGGCGTCACAAGCCTGCGAACTCGCACGAGTAACTGTGGTTCTATAGAAATCACAGAGGATAAACATAAAGTAATAATATGACCATTATAATCATACTTAGAATTTCAGAGGAGAACCGGGGAAAGATGTCTCTAAACGTATGATCACTTTGCACGTAATTTGGGTTGTTTTATCTTGAAACAGCAAAAAATTCTGCGTATAATTATGCATTAGAGGCCATTGGCACATTTTCACTTAGGTAATCTCCTACCACTTTTTAATAGATATATATATATGTCGAGACCAGATCTTAGAAATTGATCGCTTCATGATATGGCCAAGTAAAAATGGCCAAATCGTTTTAAACGTTAAAGTTTGATGATATTTCAATCTTCGTTTGGCCTACTTTCTTTAGACCTTTTATTATCATTGAAATCCTACGTCAATGATATGCCCAAACGAGGCTTGAAATATCATCAAATGTTAACATTTAAACGATCTGGGCAGTTTTAGTTGGCCATATCACGAAGTTATCAACTTTAAGATATGGCCACGTCATATACACTGGTATCTTTCGCACTAGATATACGTTATCTAGTTAGGTGAAAGTTTGTATGTATGTGTGATGTTTGTTACTCCGGTTACTCCTTCACGCTCAAACGGCGGAACGGATTTGAATGTAACCTAACACACGAGTCATAATGATCATGCCCGGGAATACTTTTTATCACGGTACGTTCCCTTGAGAAAACTTTATACTTTTATGCGGGCTGGGCTTGTTGGCAAAAGCTAGATAATTTTTAAAGTCTAAGGAAATATAGGTACATACGAATGCGGGCATTGCTTAAAACTTATGTGTACGTCTCTTTGCACTTTGCTCTAATTTTATCCATTCTCTGCTATTATAACAATTTAGTGGCTATTTATATCAAAGACAATATAGCTAACAAAACAAAAGTAGCGCCGTACCGCAGCGCATCGCACCCGCTGCGTAAAACTCCTTTGTGAAATCTTCCGTTTGCTCAGCTTTAGGACTGTTAAATCCATAACAGAACTGAGTCACTTGAAGTGTTATGATTATTGCATCCGTACACATTATCCCATGAGGGGGAACAGTGCAGCTTTAAAACATAAACCCTTGTTTTTGTGATGAGCACATTCGCTACAAGCGGCCACCATTTTGTTTTCAGAAAATTTAGTTATTTCTATTTACTCAACGGATTTCCTGCTGTTTTTCCTTAATTTTGTCACAGCTTGATCATTTTTACGATAAAATATACCTTTGTTTAACGATCCGTAGCGGGTGTGTTTTATTAAAATGGTTTATAGCAAATCATTTTATGTTCCTTTGATTGCTTTGATCTTAGTAACTTAACAGACATTTTACTGTAATCCGATTATATTATTAAAAATGTTATGTTAATGAACATGGCTGTTGACGGAAAAATCTTTAAAAATAAAAATTGAGTACAAATATTTACCGTGATACGGAAGACGCAGCCTTACAAGCAGACCGATAACCTGGTGTTCTGGTGATCCGTGATGTACAGGACGGGGGCTGGAATAATGATGAAGGTGAAAACAAAAATATGTATTTAAGTGTTATTATATTTATTTCCCATATTGTCACATCTCTGTTGTATATTCTAATTTATTATTATACTTGAAAATATGAAGCATGTTTATAAATCACCACTTAACCGCCGCTGGTAGTCGGGCAAGCTTGTTAGCAACTGCCTTTATATCTCTTTTGCCAGTTACCGAGATTCTCATTAAGAAAAACAATGAGAAAACGTAATTATGTTACATTCAAGCAACCGAATGCCTGCGTAAACGTAAGGAAGTAATTGTGTACAGGGTAAAAGAAGGTAAAATAATGTAATTCTACGTTTTCTCTAGTGTATTGGCGCGTTCCGTTCACGTAGTTTATGAGTTGGTAAACTATTCATGATAAGACTAACTTTATCATGAATGTATGCTATGAATGAATCAGCAGAAACTTCTGAAAAGCGCCGTTATCTGTTGTCAACAGTTTGCTGTATAAACTGCGAATAGGTTTCAAAGATATCCACGACAGTATGAATACGATTCTCAACAGCGGTGAGAGCACACTAAAATATGAAAACAAGGCAATATATCACTGAAATATAGTTATTCACAAATTAGTGTGCGAAGCGAGCAATTTAATTTGCGTTTCCCGGAGACTGTTGCCTTCGTCATAGTTTGATAAAGTTCTTCGAGAATTCTGCTTAAGTAGGCCAATTGATAATCAAGTTTTATTTGTTATGAGAGTCATAAGGAGAGGAAATCTTGTTAGAACAAAATTCGAGCGAAGTTTGTTTGGAAACCTATGTGCGGGCTCGGGTAATTACTGACGACGATGTTCATCTTTTACCTTTACCGCCTCTTTTGACGCGTCGCTGGGAAATTGTTAATTGTTTATACTATTTACATATATATGTACAATACACGGAGGTATTATATATTATACATTTTTGAGGTACTTGAATGTATACTGTGACGTCAGACTGGTGCTATTCTAAGAACAAAAGGGTTTGTTGAAGTAAGTATTGTATGTGAGGGGTTTATTTGTATTTACTGCTTTGAAAAGAATTTTTGGTAAAGGGATTTGTGACACAGAATAACGCTATTGTGCGTAACAAGTAGAAAATATTACAAGTACACGTACTTACGTTTTTGTTTAATGTTTTGGGTCTGCGGGCGCCACTAAACGAGTGCTCTGTTTATTGCTCATAAAGTAACGTTTCATTCTGGAACGTCCGTATATACTTTATTGGTCGTTGTAACTGATCGAGCACATCATTTTTACACTTTTACCTGTTTTGTACGCTGACATAATCATGGTTAAATTTTTGAAAGCGCCATCAATTCTTTAATGTGCCCCATAAAGTTCGGCCATTCATGTCAATTGTTTTATAGTTCAATTTTAAAGGTACTATAAAATTGGTATTACTGAAATGTTTTCTATCCGTCGCCAAGATGATATAAAATTCATCATAGAATATGAATTGCGAGTCTGTGAAATGATTGGTAGTCGATGTGGGTATGAATATGGGGTTTATATGACTAAATATTGGAGTGGTCGTGTTGTAGCGTGTCGTATGAGTCAATACGTATGCGGAGCAGCCGTACTGTGGTGTAGAGCAAGCACATAAACGTTATTGGTAACATACGATGTGAGCGGGCGGGCGGCGCCGCGGCGCGTGCCTGTAATGTGGTTTACTTTTGCAGCCACACGTCCACGTGACGTTAAGTGATGAGTGCCGCACACGTACTCGCACATCTACTGACTCGATATAACCGAACGATACGATGAAATGACTTCATATTGGAATATATAGATCCGTATTTATCGCCCAACAAAATACTGCTTTTAAAACTTGTGGAAGTAATAACAGTTTTAAACCAGTATGTGAAAAATGCATGCTATTTTAAAGCAAGTTTGGCGTCGTAAACTTTGAAGAAGTAGTATTTGCTTTTTTTTTAGGTGAGAAATCATCTAATGACATCTCTCGCTTTTGGGCGGAACGGGAAGGCGTGTCAAACTTTTATTGACTAAAACCTACTCCTATGTTCCTTCGTTGCCTTGCATTCCAGGGCTCCGGGTTTTTCTTTCAGAAGCGAACCCATGGCCAGCTTCCATGCTTCGACCCTGTGGGTCTCTACGCGCCGTCGACGACTTGGGCTCTGTCCGGACGGTTACCGGACTGGAAATTGCGATCGGGATCCTGGCGGCAAGGGCGTGGGGGCCGTCCTTTGCTAGTATTCCTGCTTAGCAGAAGGAGGCGATCGCCTGCTACTCCTTCTCGCTCTGGACCATGGCCTATACCAAGGCCCGGCGCGAGAAATCGCTGCCGCCAATCGCTCCCACGAGGACACGGCGGTGCTCTGCCCAAGCGGGGCAAACCTCCTACCACCACCTACCGTATGCTTTATCTTGTCCTCCGGGCGGTAAACACAATGGTGAGAACCGAGCGTTTGTTCCACACGAATCCGGTGCAGGAACCTCCCGAACTTTATGTCCGGTGAGGAACTGCATCATATGGAAGGTGGGAACGCCGTGTTGTCTTTCCAGCTACTGCTCAAAAAGTGGTATTTGTTTGGTATTTCAAACTTTTGAGTCAACAAGTTTTTAAATGATCGAGTTAGGTGTAAACTACTAGCTTCTACCAGCGGCTTTGCCTGCGTGAAATACACATTATGTCAATATTACTCAGTGATAAAGTAGCATTCTACTAGTGAAGGTGACTGGACTGATTATTGTTTTTTTTTTAATTATTCCAGTATTTTTTGAGTATATTTATTACTAGCTGTTACCAACGTGAAAATAGAAAATATAAAACTGTGTTATTCAGTGATAAAGTAAGTTTATATTAGTGAAAGAATTTTGAAAATCAGTCCAGTAGTTCTCAAATTACTTCATAATATAGCACATTTTTAATTTTCTAACTTATTTGTATACACTGTGTCTACATCTCTCATCCAACTCTCCTGTCGCAGGTCTGCTGGAAGAAATTTCATTTTAAATAAGCAGTACCTTTGTGCTCTTCCATCTGATTTTGTTCTTTTCATTTTTAAGTGTTTGTGTGTACATAAATAAATAAATTAATTCAATCTCATAATGATATCACCTATAAGATTAAATTAAGTATTGAAACCCAGCGGCCGTTGGCTAGTATTTTAGTGGAAAGTAGATAATTGAAATTTTAGATTATAAAACCTATTTCATAGCCTCTGTCTAGCTGCTACTAAACCGATCCCTGAACAATAGAGGCAGGAAAACCATTTCGGAGCAAAATTATACTTACATGTTTTTTTAAACAACATGTTCATTGCCTGAACATGTGTGGAACATGAAACGTTTTATACGACATGTCGAACATTTAACTTTTTTTTTTACAAGATTTTCTCTGGTGGAACATGTTGTCAAATATGATATGTTTTGTAGAAACGCTTCCATGTATTTCCTCTCTAACGGTGCTGAGAGGTTTTATAAGAAATTAAGCTTCTTACCTTCTTGACATCGTGAGAAAACCGGCATGTCCTAGAACCAACAATTCGAATACATGTGACATCCACCAAATCCGCACTGACGCGTGGAGGATTACGGCCTATTCCTTCTTCTAGTGAGGAGGTCTGAGTCCCAGCTGTGGGATTATTATTATGTTTCTTCATTTTCTTGTATCCATTTCTTTTTGACGGGTTTGTTGGTCTAGTGGTTAGTGGCCCTGACTGCTATGCCGAAAGTCGTGGGTTCGATTCCCACTCAGGACAAATGTTTGTGTGATGAGCACGATCATTTTTTCTGTGTCTGGGTGTAATTTATCTAAAATATGTAGGTAGGTGTATTCTTTATTTATTTAGAAATATATCAGTTGTCCAGTACTAGTATAAAACAAGCTCTGCTTAGCTTGGGACTAGATGGCGTTGTGTGAAAGTTGTGGAATATTATTATTATTTCCTTTAATCATTGTAAACACATATAAATTACATATTTAAATATTAAAAAAAAAACATAAAAAAAAAAATTTCAAATATAAAAAAATAGTACCCCACCGGTATCGGGAACAGGGATCTATTATTATTATTATTCCTCATAATGAAAGTTTTCGCCCTTTAGCTTTACATTGCCACCTCTAAAACTTGTCATGTATGTATCTGAAACTTGTGTGCCTTATTACATATTAGCTGGCGCACTGCTTTACATATATATTTAGAGCGTCATAGTTGCGAACAATCTTGAAGCAGGCTAGTTGAGGAGGCTGGAGTGTCCTGTACTTTAGTAATTAAACTTGAATGTAATTAATGAACTGACCGTCTGCGGCGAACCACTTCTCGGTCATTAGTCAAGTGCTTACTCATTAGCACACAACGTTACCATTCAGATACTAGAAGTAAATTGCCCGATCATATTTCACTAGACGCCCCGCTTTCTGTGGCCTTTATACAACGAAATACTTACATTACCAACTCCTATCGCGACTTCGTGACATTAAACGACTAAACAAATTATGCAAAACATAGGTTTTATGAAACAGTGTAGGTATAATTCTATTTTATGACCTATAAAAGTGACTAATTTTACATATAGACGGGAAATTATAGGAGCGGGTTGTATTCGCTTTGTTGGAGTCAGTAGTAAACATCGGTTTCCTAGCTAATTTATGGCAGTTTTTCTCTACCTAGAGTATTTAAAAAATAAAATCAGACCTAGTGTGAATATAGGTAATATTACTCGTACCTCTGTTGAAACCAGTATTTAATCACAAGTTCTGAGGAGTTGACTTCACAGTAAACGTCAACTATAAATTAGTGTATAAACCACATGAAAGGCAAAGGAACATAGTTGCCGCAGTTTACATACGTGTAGTAGTAATTATGTTCCCATATTATTATTACAATTACGTCTCCGTCTCGTCGGCCTTGTTAGGTAGGTATAGGGCGTCTAGCAATCAAATTAGTAACACTTTTGGCAGTACCACAGCTCACTTCACCGTGTTTAATATTCGTCTACCTAGCCTTTTCTCAATTGATCGTCAGTTTGAGTCAACATCCAAGCTAATTGGAACGGTATTGCTAGAAAACCAGTCATACTATCTGTTAAGGGGTGACCAAACGGTTGTAAACCAACGTCTCAATCAAGGTGACTTTGCTGGTTTCAATCCGTGTAGACAGCAGCTGTAGTCCATGATCTTCAACGCCCTTGCTTGGGAGGCGCGTTTTCCCAACAACCGAACGTGTTGGCGCGTAGTTTACATCTATGTAGCTGCAACACAAACCAAACACGTAAACGAAGGTCGCCTTGGTTAGAACGCTAGTTTGCAACCGTCTGGTCACCCCTTAACACACATAAATCATATGCATAAGTATGTCCTGATAAAGTAATAATGATCTTCTTATTTAATTTTTTATAACATTCTGTATTTAGTATTTAAAAGTAATCATTCACAAATTGTTAGCTAATCTAATTTGTCTACCTGAAAGTCTTGGGGACCTGGTGACCTGTAACACAGGTATTCTATGCGTATTTCGGGCACGGGTCCCTCACAAATGTTTATATTTAGGAGTCGATCCAGTACAGCGTAAACATACCATCACACATCTCAGTTCAATCAATGGGCAATAATTTTCTTAGAAAAATATCCACTCCTTCTCTCTGACGCTAAAACACTGGCGAACTACTACAACCGAGAGAACAGAAACCATACGAATATGAAACGCTGATGATACGCGGATGATGCGGTCACTAAAACCGTTATGCACGGTTATGTTACGGTGCTGATACGTTCAGGTGGGCATAGTAGATCTTGTTGTGTTTCTTTCCGTGCTGGATGCGTTCCTAGCACGGTCATGATATGATACGGTGTAGTGAGGAAAATCTTATATTCAATTGTTTACTACCAATTACTGGTTATACATACCTATAGTTGTTCTATCTCACAAAAATACGCACGACCTAACGCACACAGAAAAAATGTGTACGAGATCCGACACACACATAATATCCAAGACCAATCTAACTTGGTGAGAGTGAGTAAGTACCTATAGCACGAAAGTCCTTGGCAAGACTTTGTTAGATCGGCTGGGCTTTCGATTACCCAAGACCAAAAGCCTGTTGTGCTTTTCAAAGTACCCGTATGGCCTGCGGGATTGTTCAAGAGAGTTATCTTGGTCCTGGAACGTAAAGGGCAACTGAAGGAACACAGGTGGCCTTTAGTCAGTAAAAGTCTGATACTCCTTCTTGCGAGATGCCCTGAACCAGCCAATAGGCATGATTTGCTTCTGGAGAGATGTGGGCTAGCTGGAATAAAGCCCTCTGAATGATAGTCACAATGGTCCATCATGGACTGAGTGCGGAAACTAAACTCCAATAGATAGATAGATACTCTCTCATACACTGGTTATTTAACTATTTCTCTTCTCACCTGAAACGTAAATGCCCAGTGTGGCTATAATTATTTAGCCACGAGTCCACAAGCCCCTTTTTAGCGTGTGTAACGGTCACTTTAAATTTGAAGCGGCGTCCGATAATAAATATTGTATTACAGGCTCGGACGCAGCACGTGAACCGCAAAATCACTGTTACACCGTTGTTATACGGATAATTTGCAAATATTATCGTAAAACCGGCAATGACGCCTGTTACAAATCACTACGGTAATATATTGTTATAAAGCCGTGCATTTAATATCGGTATCGGTTCCACAATGCTCAGTAAACTGTTTCATATAACATGTTGCGTTCGTTTGAACGTGTATTTTCGTTTCAGCGATATATAAAGTCATAATATACCAGATATTCAGATTGATATTAAGCACTATGGCTAAATACAAACACAACATCAAAGCTAGCAAAATTGGGTAGTTAGGCCACTTTAGTATGTATTATCGTGTCTAGCGAGTTTCAAGTACGTCAGTAGATATTCAAATAGTTCGTAGTGAACTGCAAGCTGTGCTGATATCGGCACGCCCAATAGAACATTAGTTTTGATTGTGTGTACAGTAGTGAGATGATAATATTATGCAGTATTGGTCATCGGTGGTGTGGTTGGGGTCGGCTTAGTGAGTCGTCTGCCGGATGGTGAGCGGTGGTGCAATTATGATAACGTACGCCGCGTTTGTCGCGCGTGCGCTGGTGTGCCGAGGCAAACAGCCCCGAGCGCGATAATTATTTGATCACCGCCTACAAACCAGATTAAGTGCTACGTTTGTTTACACTACTGTTGGTTTTACTCTGAGGTCACATACATTTTGTCGAATTTACGTGCTCCTAGTGTTTTATTAATATATTGTAAACCTATAATGGGCAGGGAACGTTGCTCCTAGAACATACTGATGATCGACGGGGACGAAAGGTTCTGAAGTGGTGACCACGTACCTACCGGAAGACGCAGCATTGGCAGGCCTTCCACAAGGTAGAACGAAGTCTTGGTGAGGGTCGCGGGAATTCGGTGGATGCGAGACGCACAGGACCGATCGTTATGGTGACACCTGGGGGAGGCCTATGTCTAAAAGTAGACGTCTTTTGGCTGAAATGATGATGATGATGGTTATAAACGTAAATATGTGTAAAATGGATGTTTAGATGTTGGAACATTTGTGTGTGAATCTCGCTAGAATGGATTGCAGATCTTTGACAGTTGTCATAGATAGTCAGAAGCCTTGAAATCTGGCATTATTCGTGTCTTATCGTGTTGTGGCTAGACAGATTGATTAGACAGAATTAAATCTCGTTGCGATCACCGACTGTTGTGCGTGAACTCGTTTCGAACTATGTTCGCGTTCGAAAGTGCATCCATACGAACAAACCAAATGTTCAAGTTTGGTGATGTTCGTGTTCGTACGTGCGTACAAGGCTCAACTTGAACAGACGTTTATATTCTTATAGAACAGTTTTAATTAAAGTAGATATGTAAGTGAAACCAGTTGTACAAAGTCAAGCAAAGTAAAGTGACACGAAGTTTTAATAATTAATTTTTAACTAAGTCACGCTGTTTGTTCATTAAATTCCCGACACAGAGAAATGTTAAAGGAATTTATTTTTGGCGCAATGGCGAACTTCTTGTACCTACAAATTGGTGGTTACTAATTAATGTTTTTATAATATCAAACAAGAAGTAGAAAAATGTATATATATACTATCTAATATCCCTATTTTCCAAAAAAATTATACCAGTACAAGCTGCTTCGGCATACGTTGTACTGTCGTATAAATTATCAAAGGAAAAAATGGGGTTGGAGGTAGGAGGGTAAAAAATAGCCTATTCTCAATATACACAAAATACAGGGTAAGTGCGAGTCGGACTCGCGCACTTAGGGTTCTGTACAAACTTACCTATGAAAACAGTTCGATTCCCGAATTGAGTTGCGAAAATTTTTTCGAATAGCAAAAAAGTATTTTTTTGTGACGTGGCTACAAATTAACAGTTTTCAGATTTTTACCTATATTTGTGCTATGAGACCTTGCTTCATGCCGAATTCCAGGATTCTAGATCAACGGGAAGTACCCAATGAATTTTGATTTCCATGACAGTGTCGAAATACACGTTTTTTGCGACATAAACCGCCGTATCTCTTTTTTTCTATAACTCTAAAATATGATCACAGCTGCAAGGGACTGCAGACCTGAGTATAAATTAATATAATATATGGTTTTTTTTATAATAAAATAATATATAGTATAAATTAAAATAATATATGGTTTTAATTTCAATTCGATAACTCCCCGCGTTCCCGAGATAAAGGTTCTTGACAGACAGACTGATAGACAGACGGACGGACAACAAAGGGATCTTATAAGGGTTCCGTTTTTTCCTTTAGAGGTACGGAACCCTAAAAATCATAAAAGTCGGTGAAGCCGTTTTGGAGGAGTTCGAACATTGTGACACGAGATTATTATGTATAAGATTTTAAAGCTGAAGACTTTGTTTGTTTGAACGCACTAATCTCAGGAACTATCAGTTCGAATCGAAAAATTCTACTAGTGTTGGATAGCTCTTTTATCGAGAAAGGATAGCCTTTCTCCATAAAAGGGCCTATATAGATAGGCTATATAATATCACGCTACGACCCACGGGAGCAGAGTAGTGAGCAAAGACGAGGGTAAAACCACGAGGGACTGCTAGTATTAAATAAGGAATATGATTTTCTGTCTTCTAGGGCAGACCGATCCAACTTAAAGCTGAAGATATCCTGCTTGTTTTTAGTTGACATATATTATTTGATGACAGATATAGTCTTGATCGAATCAGAAATGAAGATATCCGCAGGAGAACCAAGGTTGCCGATATAGCACGAAGCCTGGGCCGGGGCTGAAAGGTTCTGGAGTGGCGACCACGTACCGGAAGACGCAGTGTTGGAAGGCCCTCTACAAGGTAGACCGATGACTTTGCGAAGGTTGCGGGAACTCGATGGATACGAGAGGCATAGGACCGTTCATTAGGGCGACATTTCGGGGAGGCTTATGTCCAACAGTGGACGTCTACTGGCTGAAATGATGATGAAGATGATAATAGTCTTGATAGTGTATGACTTTAAAACCCAATCATTTGAACTCGAGTGCTTGTCTCCTAATTTCAAACGCAGAGAACAAGGTATTTTGAACCGATTATCAATCTACGGTGCTGGTTCACATTTCAAGCTTTCTCTTACAAAAAAATTAAAAAATACTTTCATTTCAGACTTTGAATGTCCATAATATGTTAGTGGCTGAACTACTTTAGACAAAAAAAAAAATTAATGAGTTCAGTTCAGTATTAAAATGCATAAAATAATTATAAACAAATAAAATTAATGCGTCATTAGTTCTAAATAAATCAAAAACTTATGAATCTAAGCGGTGTGATGCGATTTGAGAGGTGAAAAAAATACCAAAATACTCGTTTGTTTTATAATTTACTACATAATACCAACATTCCCACACAAAAGCTATCGGTTGTGGTTAACTCAAATAATTTACACCAAATATTAAATAGTAAAAAAGCCGGTCAGACATATCAGCAAACGTTATTAAATTAATTACTGGCATACGTCTTAGGCGACAAGGTGTCAACTGTCAGCTCAGCTCCGCTTCAAGTGACGCGCTATGGATATGCTGACGCGAGCGAGCATGATCTCTGCCAACATAGCCGTGATATATGGCATTTGAATAAGTTACGACGATATGTATATCAGACTACGAAGCTTTAATGATATGCTAGCGCTTTGCCAGTGACTCTCTGTATCATTATATTTCTCTATGTCGAAGGAATCTCTATATATGTATATGAGAAAATTCTTCATTCATGTATCATTCTAACAGTGATCTCGATATAAATCGAACAGTCAAAGTGAAACCTTTCAGTTATCATCATTTCAGCCATGAGATGTCCACTGTTGGGCCAGGACCTCCCCCAAGTGTCACCGCAACGACTGATCCTGTGTCTCTTGCCTTCATTGGATTCCCGCGACTCTCACCAAGTCCAGCTTGTGGGAGGTCTTCAACGTTGCGACCTTGCAGAAGGTCATGACAATTTTTTACTCTTTACATCTATATATATAAAAGCGAAATACCACTCACTGATTAATCACGAAATTTCAGAAACACTCAACATAACACCTACAAACTTAAAGTTTGGCTGGGTGGAAGTTTGTATGGAAAAACCTACACGCGGGCGAAGCCACTGGCAGAAGCTAGTAATATTATAAAGTTGAAGAGTTTGTTTGAAAGCGCTAATCTCACGAACTTCTGGATCGAATTGAGGAAATCTTTGTGTTGGATAGCTCATTTATCGAGGAAAGCTATAGACTACATAGTATCACGCTGCGGCCATTACGACCGGAACAGTAACCAAGGACGTGGGTGAAATCGTAGGGGACAGCTAGTTTTTGAACATTGGAGTCGCTGATAGAAAGTCACTTTTAAAAATAAAAACGTTACTCCACACTTAAAATTACTTCTGTATCGTGGGTGCGTTCACAAACTTGTAAAATCACGTACACAGGGCGGTCACCCAGACCAGAAACAACCATCGGTAGGCCATACAAATATTTATTCCGTGCGGGAATCGGACCCACAACTGCGCCGACTGTAACGTTATTGATAGGCTCGCGTTGAAGCATTATCTCACCTGATGGTAAGCGATGAAGTATTCCACAATATTCCACAACTATCACACAATGCCATCTAGTCTCAAGCTAAGCAGAGTTTGTGTTATGAGTACTAGACAACTGATAAACATACTTATATATTTCTAAATACATACATATCATAGATAAATTACACCCAGACACAGAACAAATGATCGTGCTCATCACACAAACATTTGTCCCAATCGAACCCACGACCTCTGGCGTAGCAGTCAGGCCCACTAACCACTAGACCAACAGGCCAGCCAGAAGTATTTTGATGATAGAGCACGTGTGCCTAGAAGTAACCTATTCATACCTGCACTTTGCCTCGAGTCAAACTCGTTACTTAAATTAGTATAGACCCTACACTTATTCCTTATTTTCATCGTAAAGGAACATAGCTAGGAAACACCGACCTCATCTAGTTTAAACTGACAAAAAAAAAAAACGTATAAAAGTGATTTTTTTTTAACTTATTTGCAAAATAAATGTCATTTATCCTTTACAATATTTCAGCTTTCTAGGTCCAAAGGTTTGGGCGAAGCTTTGATTTGTCAGTAAGTAGGTCAGGGTTTTCTTGTGTGTGTTGTTAAGACGTGGCGTAGGTATACTTCGTATCATGATTATCCATCGCTTGAGTTATGACTGATATGTTACTCGATTAGAGGCGTTCTAGCGTCAGCACACACGAGTAAGTAAGAGTAAGAGTAGAGTAGAACAGAGCATTTTCTGAGACTACGGAAAAATGAATCTTATGACTATACCATAAATTGCAAAATGAAATACATGTCCAAACTTGATGCTCGACCATGTTCGAGCTTGCTAGACGCATGTTGTGTATTTCATTTTGTAATGTATGGTAAAGAAATAAAATTTATTTTTCCGTAGTCTTAAGGTACACGTTGGTAGCCGACTGCATGCAGCAGCAGCAGACGACATGTCGTCACGACACGTTGTTGCGTCATGTCGCTGCAGTCATGATTTCGAACCCGACTGCAGACGGCAAGATCAGATGGCATTCAGTTGGTTCCGAGTGCTCCGTGAAACAAGATGTCTGACGTGTTCGAGAATAATCGACGTGTCGTTGCTCCGGCGTCAGCGGCACTACTGATCTGCGGTCGGACGACACTGCCGTCTGCCGCTCGACGACGCGTCTCTAGCTTCATGTCGCTAACTACGGAGGGAATTTCATAGAAATACGTAGAAACCAGTAGTGTCGCTGCGACACGTCGTCTGCTGCTGCTGCGTGCAGTCGGCTACCAACTTGTACCTTTAGAAAATGTTCTGCACTGTTTTTGGTGTGCGCTGACGCCTATAGGTAGTTTTTTTTTGTTGTTATCTATAATACTTTTGTAGTGCTTGCCAAATGTGTCTGTAGTATTGTTTATTTTTTCCATAGTCCATTGATATCGTAAATAGAAGTGACAGCCTATTGTAGGCTTTTTTTTATTGATTTACTATTTATTCGTTGACTGAAACTCTTCACTTCCAATTGAATAGTTAGTTTATCATAATTCTGATCATTTTTATTTTGTTTGAGTTTTGGTTTTTATACATTTCTGTGGTCGGTTGGGGAACAATTCAAGTTGAAATGATGAGATTTGTGTAGTTTAAGGGTTTTGTATCTCAAAAGGAAAAAACGGGACCCTTATAGGATCACTTTGTTGTCCGTCTGTCTGTCTGTCTGTCAAAACCCTTTATCTTGGGAACTTAAAACCATGTCTACAGTTCCTTGACTCGTGAAAAAAATCAAACTTTAGTTAACAAAAAAAAAAAGATAAAAATTCATAGGGTACTTCCCGTAATCTTGAAATTTGGCATGAGGCAAGGTCTCATAGCACAATTATAGGAAAAACATCTGAAAACTGTAAATTTGTAGTTACGTCACAAAAAAAACTGGTTGTGTGATTCGGAAAAAAGTTTGTACGGAACCCTCAGTACGCGAGTCCGACTCGCACTTGCCTGGTTTTTTTTATCAAGAGTTATTTTAAGAGTGTCCAGCCTTACTTTGTTAACACCTCTACGGTCCGTAAAAAGTGTTTCGCCTCATCGTTTATACCGCATGCATCGAAGTATTGGAACAATTTTTCTGCTGCGGGCTTTTCGTTCAATTATAATTTAGTCTTTAAGGCTAGAATGAACAGGCTCTAATAATAAACTAGTACGCCTCACCATCAACGATTGCATCACTCTTTACCATCAGGTGGGATTAAAGTCAAGGACTAGTCCACATCATTTAAAAAAATAGTAATAGTACTTAACTAAAGCAATTTTAACATAACCACACATGGTTATGGCTGATTGAAATATAAAATATTCATGATTAATTTGAACGTTTCACAATTTATATTTAATTTGAATTTCAAGTAATGTTCGCAATCGCATATCATATTTTTTATATCAAAATTTTAGTTTTTACTCAGCATTTCACTTGTCATAAAAACTTTTTACAAAATAAAAAAGTAAGCGTTTTCACTTTTCTAAAAAATACACTAATACGATCAAAATAACTTTAATTTCGGAAGTTGGTGTTTCTCTGTATTGTTTGTTTCTTATTTAACATCGACATCCGAAATTAAAGTTAATTTGTTCGTTTTAGTGTTTTTTTAGTGAAGTCCGTTATTTCTTTTTTTGTAAAAAGTTTTTATATCACACTTTTTAGTTGCGATACACTTATAGCCAGAATACTTATTTCTCATGACAATTCCAATTAACCCAACACTGTTAGGATACATTGTTTAATTATGAAGTTCATCTTTTCCACCTTCCGCCTTCCGGCTCCATCATCAGATCAGATCGATAGTTCCTTATAGCCATAGTGCATCTCATGACAATCCTAATAAGCCTAAACACGGCTAGGATACTTTGATTAATAACAAAGTTCCGGTGCCTATCTTCCGGTTCAATCATTATCGTCAGATCACTTTGATGATACCATTTTCATCATAACTATTATAGAACCATTTATTTATTTGTATTGTCATAGTCGCTTAACTATCTTCATTGTGATATCTATGTGAGTGTGAAGTTCCGTTGGCCATTTCTGGTCTTCTTCATTAGTTCGACTTCATCAAATGTTACTTTTTGACTGTACATGTTTCTCGATGAAAATACCAAAATCATTATATGTATATAGTTACCTATAATATTTGAGGAGTTCCCTCGATTCCTCATGGATCCCATCATCAAAACTAGATTTTGAAAAAAAAAATAGACCAATCACGAAGCATAACTTTTAAGGGGAAAAATAAAATTGCAAATAGTTCCATAAACGACAGAGTTTTGAGGTAACAAATATAAAAAAAAACCGAATTGATAACCTCCGTCTTTTTTTGGAAGTCGGTTACAAAGTTGTACATAACCCATTATTATTCTTTATTGTTTCATTTTATGTTCGTGAATAGTTTAAGGTATAATAAATCGTTCGAGTTAATGCATGAACTCTTTCAGTGCGAGCTCGATCGGATATTTGATTTTCCTGAAATTTCGCTTTCATACAGCCTCCGATGATTTCATTATATTCCCGATATTTGAATACATTTTGAATTGTGAGATTTACAAAATATAACTATATTGTCTGAAATAAAATCGACAATTTTGATTGTTTTCTGTACTTCGTCTATAGAAGATATCAATTTGAGTGATCCGTTACCAAAAAATCAAACACTCTATGGAGTATTCAATGCTAAAAGCAACAATATAGATGACAAAAAGACATACGTATCGACACCTATCCAAAATTAGTGGCATTTATAAAAAAAGCCTCATGTAGTCATCAACCAAAAAAATCGAAGGTTTTCACAGCATCTGAAATTGAAAAGTTTCTTAACGAAGCACCTGATTCTGTATATTTGGCGGCAAAAGTAAGTTAGTTGCACATTCAGTATCTACTTAAGTATATTGATCAACTACTTAACATAATCTAATACGTACTTAGTATATGTTGATAGGCATACATATGCATGCATATAAATTTTATTAATTTATCTAGTCTTTACGTTACAGGTTGTTCTTATTCTTGATATAAACTGAGCATGTCAAACTTTCACAAGTTCGCCATGCTAACACAACTTAGTTCATTAAACCCCGAGCGAACGCCGGCGTTCGCTCGGTCATTGTCTTTCTATTGTGTATCTAATTACGCTACTCAATAGATTAATGTCAAAAACATTGATAAACAGTCAGATGAATTACTATTAATTAATTTACCTAATACAAAGACAAAAAGAGACCGCAACTTCGTCATTCGCAAGGAATATGTAACAATTGTTGAGAAATATCAAGCCTTACGCCCGCCTAACACTCCAATTCATCGATTTTTTCTACAATATCGCAACGGAAAGTGTGTCAAACAGCCTATGGATACTAATAAAATTGGCAGTATCCCACTAGAAATAGCAACTTTTCTTGAACTTCCAGAACCCCCGATGTACACAGGTCATTGTTTCCGACGAACTTCAGGCACACTTTTGGCCGATTCAGGAGCTGGTCTCTTGTCCCTTAAGCGCCATGGAGGCTGGAAGTCCAATGCGATTGTAGAGGGATACATAGAGGATTCCATCCAAAATAAGTCTAAAATATGTAAAGGCATCGTAGGAGCCATTATACTGAAATAGCCTCAGTCAGATCCTTGGACTGGCCCTTCTACATCAAAAATGAGCCGTTACGAAACACCTAACCATCGCCCTCTCTTGCCCACATTTACGTCAAGGGAATCCGCTGAATCGGTACAACTATTAACAGATAGTTTACCAAAAAACAGTACACAAGTCACTAACACCAACATTACAGTACCTAACAAAAATATTACACTCAAGTAATTGTAGCAACGTTACTTTCATTTTTTCCTAATTACACCTAAGTATTATTTGTTATAATTTAAAGATAATTCTGTAATACTTATCTATCATAATGTAGTAGTTAATACCTGTACTAAAATAAAAGTATATTGTGATTGTAAATGTCTTTTTTGCATTCATTTATTTCCTCGCTGAGGTGGGATGAAAAGTTACGTGTTGCACTCGATGCAAAGATTTTTTACCGAGTGCTCTTTTGATTCTTTCGCTAACGCTCAGGATTCTAATTTTTGAATCACTTGCATAGGCCTCCGCTAAGTGTCCCCATAACGATCGGTCTTGTGCGTCTCGCATCCATCGGATTCCGGCGACCCTCACCAGGACATCGGTCCACCTTGTGGGAGGCCTTCCAACGCTGCATCTTCTGGTACGTGGATGCCACTCCAGAAACTTTCATCCCCATCGGCCATCTACTCTACGAGCTATGTAACCTGCCCATTGCCACTTAAGTTTGGCAGTTCTTCGGGTTATGTCGGTAACCTTAATGAAAACTGAATACTGTTGTATTAATACAGTTCGTGAACCCGCTGTAGGGTTCACAAAATGTCACGTTGTTATTGTTGTTCTGAAATGACAAATAAGATAATTAATTTCATACGTTTCGGAGAGCCACGAAATTAAATGGACCGTTCTAGTATTACTTGGCACAAGTTAAGGATGAATAAATAAAAAGTACGAACTATGAACTGTAGTAATTTTATTACAGCAATAAAATAAAGAAATTTTCTGTGAGAACATCGTAAATTTTTATATTCCTAGGGTTTACGAGTGTGTGTCACCAGTTTCTGTTTCATTATAAAATTTCCAATTACTAGAATTTTAACCTTTTTATAGCTCCATTTCTAATTTTCTATATGTAGACTCGTTTAAAAATTGCCTAAGCATAGATGAGCTAGATAATAAACAACTCGTTATTATAGTACAAATTTAAAAAAAAAAAACTCAAAAGGGTGTTGAATAGCAGTTGAGAAGAAAATAATTATGAACGATTTCTTTCTCAGCTACGAAAGTACAGTTGGTGCAATAGCTACGCCGTAGCAGCCTATACTGCTACGGCGTAGCAACAACGTAGCGCTTTGTATTGTACGGGTTATCGATACGTATACCACAAGGTTCTGCTTCAGAGGGCCAACTTTAGCAGAATAAGCCGAATCGCGGATAGACGGTATCAATACAGATGAATATTGCTGCTCACTGACCCTTGGGAAATAATGGGACGGTCTAATCGCAGCTGAAACCAGATGCCACCTCTGGAATAGAAAGTACCTCATTTATGAAAGTATAGTAATGCATTAAGTACCTACGGAGATTTATACAGTCAGTAAATGATTATTCTCGTATTAATTGAAAATTGTAATTAATCTAGGTTCGGTAGCGTGAAAGGAAAAATATATTTGAGAAAGTGTTGATCATCTGGGTCCAATTAACTGTACGGTCGGACAGTTTATTTCGCCTCGTTATTTCAGGATTGTTTGGTTCGATGTAATTTTCCCTGTCTAGATAAGCAAGCGTGTCACGTACGATAGAGTCGGAGAAACTATGGAGGTGTCTAATTGGGTTGCGCCGGCGGCAAGCGAGTGCGGGTCGAGCAGGTCGCACGCCCCGAACCGAAGCCTTTCGATACCCGCCACCGCTAATCGATCAACAGCACGCTCCCATTGAAACTTATCCTTTGTTATCGATAGAGAAAAGGCTTTTGAAATGAGATTCTAATCTCATTATGCGTAGGTAGGTACGTAATCCAATAAAATTTGAAGCATCCACTTGAAAAGATCGTTTCGTTTAAAAATATACGGTTTAAGCCACTTTGCTTGAAGATTTAGAGGCTTTGGGTTTTAATTAACGCGCGGTTTTAATGGAAAGTTTACTCGTCTAGTGTAGTTATGTGTTCATGAAATTAAGTTAAACTTTTTTAAACCATAGACTTTGCTTAAACTTCGTTTTAAAATAAAATATAAGTATTTTGTTTTAATAAACTTAATACTACTAAATAAAACTTAGACCAGTAATCATAGGTACACCTTACGGTTAGATATTACTAAGCCATGTTCTACATATGGTTTAATCAGTACTTAATGTTATAAATGTGAAAGTAACTCTGTTTGTCTGTTACGTTTTCACAGTTAAATTACTGAACCAACTTTGATAAAGTTTGTTACAAAGTAAGCTTGAACCCCAAGGAAGGACATACATAGGCTGCTTTTTATCTGGTTTCGACTTGGCGTTCACAGTAACCGACGTTCATGCGAAAAAAGTGGCGGGAAAAATCAGTTGAGGAGTGATTGATTAACAAACATAAATACTTTCACTTTTATACAACGAGTTTTTAAACCCATTCATTTTTTATACAGGCCACTCTTTAGTTAAAAAAATACTGACCATTTAGTACAGATTTTTATTTACCAAATTCTTCACTTCTAAAACAACCGAATCAAAAATATACTTAGTTTTTAAAGTCATTTAAAACAGGACACAGTTGATTTTATCTATTCATGGGTTGCTTAATGTAGCCTACATTAAGTGTGCAAAAATAATTACTGTGCTGGCGCTACCGCTATGGCTGCTGAGACCTTTTAACGGTGCAAACACCTTATTGGTAATTACAGTTTTTAACCGTTTGGGGTCGAAACATTTGGCTCATGGGGTTCAAGTGCACGTCTAATGGAGACGTTAAGGAAATTTTACGCCGACTGATCGACACTTTGCGTGACAAGAAGGATGGCTCGTACATCGCCCAAAGAATTAGCATTGCCATTCAACGTGGCAATGCAGCCTTTTTTGGGCACATTTCTAGATGATAGCGGTGTGGGGGAATACTTCGACGCCTGAGTGTCCTTTGTGTTTTTGTATTATATGTACATAGTAAGGTTTAGTATAAAATAACTTCAAAAGTCTATACTAGAAGACTTTTGATGTTAAGTAGATGTAATTTGTATACTCTGATGCAAAGGGAAAGAAAGCTAATTGACTGGGTGGCGGGATGGCGCCCGTGATAAAAATATTAATAGACTTATTATTGGAAAATACTTGAAAGCGACTGAAGTCTATGGGAATGATTCTAATTAACAACTTATATTTTTTAATTTAAGTGGTTTTTATGATCAAATAACGTCTTTTTACTAATTACATGACTATATAAATAGATGAAATACAAACATTTTTAATTCAAACTCTTTAGAGGATAAATTAATATACTCTTAAATATCTATATCATTTGTTTAACATACGCATTCCTATCAAATTTAATTTTGACATTACTTTTATTTTATTATTTAGTCTTTAATATTGTACTTTTTTCTATATCATGCTTAATACTTTAATTTAATATTTTCATAATTATTTAGAGCCATTGTTCACGTCATAATATTGAATTTAAGTCAAACCTAATCTCTAAAACAATTTTGTAGTACCTCTTGCCTCGATAGATGGCGTTGGTCGATTTAAATTCGCGCTATGGTTCCGTTACCGAGGATTGTATAAGACACCTCGGTATTAATTAATAAATGTCTACGTTCTGAGTACGTGGTGTGGTTTTATTGCGATAAACAAATTCCCGACTCGTCGACAAAAAGGGCGAAAAGATCTTCGATGATCATAAGGTCCTACGATCCGGAACGTTTTTTGGATAAACGCTACAGGCGCCCTCTAGTGTCAGAGTTGAGGATCAGAAAATAGCAGATGGTCGAAAATTGATGCAAGTTTGAAGACTGCGTGGAGCGCAGCGTGAACTACGGAGCCGAGCTGAGCGGAGCGTGGTCGACGAAGCTGAGCTGAGCGGAGCGTGGTCGAACTAAGCTGAGCTAAACAGGAAAGTGGGTTTAGTGATCAAAGTGCAACTTAAAAACTGTGAGTACATTTTACGTCATTAACAGTTCCAAGTGTCAGAGACTTGTAAAAATTTTAAGTTATTTGAGGGACTTAGAAAAATTTAAAGAAACTTGGGACTTAGAATAATTCTGCAAAAATTGAAGAGACCCCGAATCTATGCCCGATTTCACCTAGAGTGCAGTTCAAACACTTAGAAAAATTACGACATTCAAACACTTAGTTAATTTCAAAACTGTGGAACTTAGCAAATTAAGCACATCAAATCATTTGCTTATTGGAAAATATCCGATACTTTAAATCATGGAGGCTAAGTTAAGATTGTTGGAAGATATCAGAAGTCGCATTCAGAAGGGGCTTATTAACTTCAGAAAATCTCCGAAAGACCGAATTAATCAACCATATATTGAATCCCGTTTGGAAATATTAGACAAACAGTTTGAAGATTTTACAAGAAAACATGAGGAGCTTTTGGTCAACTACACAGAAAGTGAATTGAGTGCAACCAGTTACATGAAGCATGATGTGTTTGAGGCTGTTACCGACACCTTTATAACTTATAAAGTAGAGCTAAAAAATGCGTTGCCAAAATTACAGCCAACTGTTGTAAGTGATGTCTCACCGGACCATAGTCAACCGAAAATGATGTCAATTACTAAATTACCTAAAATAACAATCCCTGTTTTTAGTGGTGCATATCAGGAATGGTCAACATTTAGAGATTTGTTTTTGTCACTAATCGATAATAATCAGACTCTTGATGATGTACAACGTCTGCATTATTTAAAATCACAGTTGTCAGGTGAAGCATCACAGCTCATAAAGCACATACCGATCACGCATGCAAATTATAAAAAATGTTGGGCTCTGTTAAACAGTCGTTACAGTAATAAGAGATTTTTAGCTAATTGTACTCTCAAGCGCTTACTGAACCAAAAACAAATGACGGTTGAATCATCTGTTGCTCTCAAGGAGCTTTTAGATACAACAACTGATTGCTTGCATGAACTTTCAAATCTAGGGGTGCAGGTAGACGCTTGGGATATTATTATTATCTATTTAATTGGCTCCAAGTTGGACGTTGAGACTCGGAAGCAGTGGGAATTGCAGGTAAGTCAATCTTGCGAGGAACTTCCCACCTTCAAGGATTTTCGAGACTTTTTGGAAAAACGTTTTCGGGCTTTAGAATTTGTAGAACCTCAAAGTAGTAAGTCCAAAGGTAGTACTAAAGCATGTCACGTCGTTTCAAAATTATCCTGTCCCCATTGTTCTGAGGAGCACCTCTTGTGTCATTGTAAGAAGTTTGCTCAGGAGACTGTTGATCAGCGTCGTCAAATAGTTAAATCCAATGGTTTGTGTTTCAATTGTCTTCGCTCAAGTCATCTTAGTATTAATTGTCGAGTAAATACTAAATGCAAAATTTGTAGTAGAAAACATCATTCACTCTTGCATCTAAAAACGGATTCAGAAGCGGAGACGAGCTCTACCGCGTCTCCTACGCAAAAAAAAACACCACAGAACGAGGCCACGGCTGAACTTCATATTTCAACCCATTTTGCACAAAATACTCATAGTCAGGTCGTACTGGCTACAGCCGTAATTAAGGCTAGGTCAAGAAATGGGTATCCACAAGTTTTGAGAGCCCTGTTAGATCAGGGCTCACAAGCTTCCTTTATTACAGAATCAGCGGTTCAGTTATTAAAGTTAAAAAAGATAGCGGTCAAAACGTCTATCTCAGGTGTGGGTGGAGGTCAGACCGATGTAACGTCAAAGTTTATGGTTAAAGTGAACCTTCAGTCATTACACGATCCTGACTTCACCTTACAAATAAAGGCTTATGTGCTGAGTAAGGTGACTACGATTTTACCTGAAAGGAAATTTACATTGGTGGATTGGCCAGAGCTAAATAGTATGAATTTGGCTGATCCAAATTTCAATAAACCTAACAAAATTGACATTTTGTTAGGGTCCGGAGCCTATGCCAAAGTTTTAAAAGAAGGCTTAATCAAAGACCCTAAGGGTAAAACTATGGCTCAAGATACTTACCTTGGCTGGACCATATCGGGAGAAGTCAGCGATGAAGATAGAGTGTCGTCTTGTCATAATGTAATTCTAAGCATGCATACCAAGGTCGAAGAAAACGAAATCCTAAAAAAGTTTTGGGAACTAGAGGCTGAGCCAACAGGCTCTGAAAAGTCAATTCTTAGCCCTGAAGAGCAAGCATGCGAGGATCACTTTGCTGCTACTACATGTAGGGATGCAGATGGCCGCTACATCGTAAAGTTGCCTTTTCGGTCCAGTAAAACACCCTGTAATACAAAGGAAATCGCGTTAAAAAGATTATATAGTCTTGAACGGAAGCTAGCAAAAAATAGCGAGCTTAAGGAGCAATATACATCGGTAATAAAGGAATATTTATCATTAGGTCATATGGAAGAGATTTCTGATGAAAAAGACAAAAATAAACTTGGTGCTGTTTACTTACCGCATCATGCCATAATTCGAGAAGACAAGACGACCACAAAATTAAGGATAGTATTTGATGCGTCATCTAAGGGATCTAACGGTGTTTCCTTGAATGACACCTTAATGGTAGGACCACTCTTACAGGCTGATTTACGTCATACAGTTATGCGGTGGCGTCAACATCCAATATGCTTGGCAGCCGATATTATAAAAATGTATCGCCAAGTAAAAGTAGCTGATGATCATGTGGACTTTCAAAGGATTTTATGGCGAGATGACGTTCATTTTGATATCAAGGAATACAGGCTTTTGAGAGTTACGTTTGGAACATCTAGTGCACCTTACCTGGCAGTCAAGGCATTGCAGCAAACCGCTAGCGATGAAGGTCAATCGTATCCATACGCTGCTGATAGGGTAAAGACGGATTTTTATATGGATGACTTAATGACAGGTTGCCAAACAGAAGAAGAAGCTATAAAAATCTATCATGAGTTTAATGAACTGTTAAACAAAACTGGTTTCACTTTGCAAAAATGGACAAGTAATCGAGAAGAGATGCTAAAACAGATAAGACTGGATACTGGAAGAGATCTGGAAATAAAAGAAGATGAAACCACTAGAATTCTAGGACTTACCTGGAATCGCAATTCCGACGAGTTCCATTATACTGTAAACTTACCTTTTACAACACCATCGCCGTTGCCGTCGTCTGCATCTGAAACTAAAAGAAAAGTTATATCAGAGATATCACGCTTATATGATCCGCTAGGTTGGATTGCACCATGTATAATCGTCGCTAAAATCTTCATCCAAAAACTATGGATTGCTGGTTTGGATTGGGACGAAGAGCTGTCTGAAGATCTTCTAAAAGAGTGGCAGTCTTACCGTTGTGGGTTGCATACACTCAACAAATTCAGAATTCCTAGGTGGCTGAAAAGAAAAAGCAATGATCAAACAGTTGAATTACATGGTTTCTCTGATGCATCAAGCGTAGCATACGCCGCGGTTGTTTACATCAGAGTCATCGATGCTGCTGACCAAGTCCACTGTAATCTGGTAACCGCAAAAACGAAGGTGGCTCCGATTAAGCAAATTTCTATACCACGACTGGAGCTATGTGGCGTAGTTTTAGTTACCAAATTACTTTTGGAAGTGGCTCGTGTCTTGAATATTCAAAAATCCAACTTACATGCTTGGACGGATTCGACGGTCGTGCTGGCTTGGTTGAGCGATCACCCGAGCCGATGGAAAACCTTCGTCGCAAACCGGACATCTGAAATCCTTAATGCCCTCGATACCACCCAATGTCATTATGTTGATACAAAAAACAATCCCGCTGATATTGCTTCGAGGGGTAGCACATCAACAGATTTAGTAAATAATTCACTTTGGAAGCATGGACCATCGTGGTTGCTTGCTGATACCATTGAATATAGCAGACCCAAGGCTATAATGACGAAACTGGAACTAAAATCTATAAAGGTTCATGCGGCACAGATACTCGATCAGCCAAGTGAACTAATGTGGTCTAGATTTTCATCATTCCGTAGATTAATCAGGACTCTGACCTATTGCAGACGATTCCTGAAATTAAAGATAGCTAGGAAATCACGGACAAGGTCGCCGCCTTACCTTACAGCTTCTGAGATTGCGGATACCATGCTGCTTGAGGCAGCAATTGCCTCAAGCAGAGTCAAAGTGTTTGGTTTGGACAAGAAATCAAGGCTATTCAAGCAGGAAAAGACGTCAATAAAAGCAGCCGTTTGACATCGTTGAATCCTTATTTGGATGACAAGGGCTTGATGAAAGTAGGGGGTAGGATCCAATATTCACAACTTGGTGAGGATATGAAGCATCCCATTATCATTCCTAGTGAGTCCCATTTGTCAAGATTACTTATCTCAGATGCTCATGAGCGTGTTCTGCATGGAGGACTTCAACTAACTCTCAACTTTCTTCGATCAAAATATTGGATTATTCGTGGAAAGAATATGATCAAAGCTCACATCCGCGATTGCGTACCGTGTATTCGTCATGCAGCTGTAACAAAAAATCAATTAATGGGTCAGCTACCATCATGCCGAGTAACTCCAAGTAAGCCCTTTCTTCATTCAGGTGTCGATTACGCGGGACCAATTCAAATACGAACAGCAAAGGGTCGTGGACATAAGTCCTATAAGGGTTACATCTGTCTGTTCGTATGCATGGCAACCCGCGCTGTGCATATAGATGCGGTCTCTGACCTGACCTCTCAAGGCTTTCTTGCTACATTTAAACGCTTTGTGGCTAGACGGGGTCACTGTAGTCACCTTTACAGTGACAATGGTACCAATTTTGTAGGGGCGTCCAAAGAGCTTAAGGCCATGTTTCGCGATGAGTGTGCTTCTCTTGCTCAGGAAATTGCCTCTATCTTGGCCAATAATGGAACCGAATGGCATTTCATCCCACCTCATTCTCCTAATTTTGGAGGTTTATGGGAGGCCGGGATCAAAAGCACAAAACATCACCTTAAGCGGGTAATCGGTGAGTCGACTTTGACCTTTGAGGAACTGACCACAGTCTTATCCCAGATAGAGGCATGTCTAAATTCCAGACCACAGTCTAGTGTGAATTCATCTGACCCAAACCCATTGACACCAGGACATTTCTTAGTCGGTCAGCCACTGGTGACAGCACCAGATTATAATTATGAGCATGCGACAGTCAGTACCTTGAGACGTTGGCAATTGACACAAAGGATGATTCAATCTTTTTGGAAACGTTGGTCTCAGGAGTATTTAACTATGTTCTTTCAACGACACAAGTGGGCTAAACGTACGCGCGATCCGAAGGTTGGGGATGTTGTCCTCGTAAAAGAAGATAATTTACCTCCTGCCAAGTGGTTATTCGGTAAAGTAGTTGAAGTACACCCTGGCAAGGATAATTTAGTGCGCGTAGTTACCCTTCAGTGTAAGGACTCCCGAGTCAAACGCCCAACTTCCAAGTTATGCATTTTACCTGTCAACGAGGAATGATGTGTTAATTTATCGTTTTATTTTATTTTCTTATTTTATATAATATACAGTCCACTCAGATAATGATATTAGAAATTTAAAATTGTTCTGATGGTTAGATTTAATTGCTGATAAACCTAACTTTTCTCTTCTACATATCGTTATGTTATTTTGTAATAAGATCATTGTGATCTCCGAGCACCAAGGATTGTAATACAAGAGAAGTTGTTCATGTTCTTACTCTTTATCATGTCATGGTGGGCGGTTTGAAAGGACTAGGTCCTTGGTGGGCGGAATGTTCACGTCATAATATTGAATTTAAGTCAAACCTAATCTCTAAAACAATTTTGTAGTACCTCTTGCCTCGATAGATGGCGTTGGTCGATTTAAATTCGCGCTATGGTTCCGTTACCGAGGATTGTATAAGACACCTCGGTATTAATTAATAAATGTCTACGTTCTGAGTACGTGGTGTGATTTTATTGCGATAAACAACTTCCCGACTCGTCGACAAAAAGGGCGAAAAGATCTTCGATGATTAGCCATGTTCATTCGTTTATGCATAAGCTGTGGTTGCCTATAATTGAGTGTGCATTATAGGAATGGGTTACGCGTACCAATTTTAATTTCTAAGTTTTTTTTTTTATTTTGCAACACTCGTTGGTGATCCTTAAATAATTAAATAAATCAATCAATTTTAATTCTAAGTCTAACGTGCTTGAACTAGTAAATTCTGTGTTTCAGGCGAGAAGAGCTAAATTTTTTTTTTTCTATCGTTATTGTCTTACTGCTGGACAAAGGCTAAAAAATAAAGGGCAAAAAAAATAACAAATAATCAAAAGGATTTTGTACCAGTACTGTACAAATGTATAAAACGCTCAAAAAGAAAAAAAAAGTGTGTAAAGTAGAATTTTTTTATATTATTTGTAGAGCTTAACTTTTAGTTTCTAAATTAACAAAATATTTAAACTAGGTGAAAAATTGTATAACAAATATAAGAAGAGAGTGACGAGAGAGATGGGTGATAATTAAAAATGAACAAAACCCGTTTCAGTTGTATGTGATTATATCGTATGGTATAATCGTTTGGCAAAAATACTGTCTAAAAATTTTAAAGATTATTTCGCCAAGATTCAACAATTTATTGTATTGTTCTAAAGTTGTATTGATTTTTCGCACTTGATTTTTTATTATTATTAATAAACTCGCGCTTAATTACAATCTCACCTGATGGTAAGTGATGCTGTGGTCGACATTGGAGCACGCTTGCCTAGAAGTAACCTATTCAATCTTGACTTCAAGAGTGAATATAACATAAACATAACATAATAAGCCTTTTTAATGTTCTCACTGCTGGGACTCAGGCCTCCTCTCTAGTAATCCACCACGAGAGCCCAGTACGGGTTGGTGAATGTCACATGTCTTCGAATTTTTGGTTCTAGGACATGCCGGTTTCACGATGTTTTTCTTCACCATTTTGAGAACAGCGGTGATGAAGTAAATCACACAAAGTAATGCGCCTGGCTGGGTTTCTCGATAGCTCGTAAGTCGGGGCCATTACCACTCGGCCACCACTGCTCTAGAGTGAATAGGTTGTAATTATCAGGAAATGCAGACTCCGGCAGGAAATTCCACTCTTTAACTGTTCGTAAAATGAATATAATGTGTGAACTATCATAAAACAGTTGTATTGCATCAATTTTACCATTCAAGTAATTTTAAGGTTTTACATTAAAATAAATCTATGTTGATGTTTCATTGTTCGAGCAATTTTAAGGCCCTAGGTTAAAACGCGATTCACTTCAACGGTAATGTAAACTCATTATGAAAGAAATCGTTTTGATATTCACATTATCTACAAGTATCTGCGCGCTTTTTTATTTTTATCTTTTCACCTTATTATTAAGAGTTTGAATAAATCACTGTCCTTTTTTTTTCTTCTTAAAATTGCTTACGTAACTGTGATTTCTATCTTTTGAAACGGTTCCACCTCTAATTGGTATGATTGAATTACTTATGTTAAAAAGTGTAAATGGAATGTGTCCTTTACTGGCTCTATTTAATGTGTCGTCGTTTCACGGGACACTTTGAACTTTAGATTGGCTTTTTATTCAAAGTAAAAATTTTATTACTCCTGTTTCAAAATTTGTTTTTAATTTGTTGATTTTGGATTGGGGTTCCGTACCTAAAGGGGAAAAATAGGACCCTATTGCTAAGACTCCGCTGTTCGTCTGTCTGTATCTAATGAACCGTGATAGCTAGATAGTTATAATTATGACAGATGATGCGTTTCTGTTGCCGCTATAACAAAAAATACTAAAAACAGAATAAAATAAATATTTGAGTGGGGCTTCCATACAACAAACGTGATTTTTTTTGCCGTTTTTTTGCTACGGATGGTACGGAACCCTTCGTGCGCGAGTCCGATTCGCACTTGGCCAGTTTTTTTTCTATCGTTATACTAATAACTATTTTTACAAGCTTTATAATATTTGTGTGTGTATTTTCATATCAGTTGCTCGCAAATACCAAATTAAATGTCATGCAAACCTAACTAAACTAAAGCAAGTCATTAAGCCCTAGGCTCTCGTCGGGCATTAATGACTGGAATTTCATTACTGCTCGCTGTGCAATCATGTGGTTTGAATTTGGAACCTTAAATAAAAATAAGTAAGATAAATTTTGTCATATAGGTACCAACAATAAGAATTTGTTCGAAAACCGAACAAACACAAATAAAAAAAAAATAGAACACACAGATTTTTAAATAATGACGCTTGTGCCCGCGCATTATACGAATAGCTGAATTACTGTTCTGTTTAACATTTTTGTATTTCTAAAAAGAAGACCAGATGTCTTCTTTTTTGAGGTTCGCTATATGAAATCTAAGAAAATAAGCTTTATTTTTGAATATGTGTTCCATCGAGTACAGGACGAGTGACAGGACAGAATGGAAGAAAAAAACGTGTTGCACCGACCCCAAATAAAACGGGACAAAGGCAGGAAGATGATGATGATGTGTTCCATCGAGGAAACACTGCGTCTCAAACGGTACGCAACATCAATAACGTATACGGACATAGATACGGACTTACGACTACTAGTGAACGACTCTGCGTTATTGTTTTAATCGCGTTCGTTTGGGAAATTTTACCTCACAAATTAATTCTTCTCCGAGTGGTTACGGAATAAAGTTTCCCAATTTAAAGTTTTTGAAGCGATTGAATCAATAACGTACACTTCATTCATTAGTACTGCTAGGTATTCATCATTTGCATTGAATTCCGTTTGAGGAACATCGTATTCACGCTAGAACGGATTTTTTTTATTATTTCAATATAATACACAAACAAAATTCAAAGAAATATGAATAACAAATTTTGAATATACCTCATGAAATAGGTATATTTTAAATATAAAGTTTACATGAGTTTAGAATTCGATATCAAATTGAAGATAGTTTAAAGTTCCCATTTTAGTTAAACGGATAATAATATAATATACAGAATGAAGAAAGCCTGGTCTAAACTTATATAATTTTACGTGTGGAGTACACGTGATACTATATTTCAACAAATATTTGTATGGCCTCCAGATAGTTGTACCGTGTCTTGTATACACAAGACACGCAGACTCAGTACAACTTGTTTGAGTGTGTGTGTGTGAGTTTTAATATTTGTGAATGCACCCTCGAAATATAAATAATTCCTAGTATCATTTTTTTTTTTAATTAGAAAGAATATTTATTTATCTCATTTACCAGTATTTTCGCAACTATGTTTAAGTTAGTCTTACCGGACTCAATCGAAATTGGTTTACGACAAGAATCAATTGTTATCTGAACTTTGTAAATTCACGACTTT
Organism: Mythimna pallens; assembly: GCA_961205895.1. NCBI lineage: Eukaryota > Metazoa > Arthropoda > Insecta > Lepidoptera > Noctuidae > Mythimna > Mythimna pallens. The sequence goes on from OY540830.1 coordinate 11,813,233, forward strand.
CAGTCGCAACATTGAAAAAGGTCGTCGACCAACATGCGTTGAACTTTATCGGGCTTTAAAAACAATTCGTGACGATAGCATTGATATTCGTACGACGGATGCAATCGACAGCTCAACTTGCTAACAAACAATGGCCACAAAGTAACAACAGCATTTCAGTGTATAAAAAGAGATCACACATGCAAAACTCGACAGCGGCAACGAGCTCCCGAATTCTAAAAATAAAGCTAGAAGGAAAAGAAAACAAAAAACAAAAATTGGTGCCCGAATCGAGTGCAAACACATAAAATAACAGAAATAAGAATGGAATTAAAACTGAGCAAATTAAAAACAAAGAGATTTTTAAAACAAGTGGCCGGGAGAGCCGGAATAACAGTGGATCCGTGATCCCACGTCAATTACATGTTGAATAACGATAAGTCATATTGTAGAGCGTGCAATCGAGCATTATCAATTTGTGGGGATACGTGGCTGACAGCAGCGCCCGGCAACGCCGACGGTACATTTGTCAGCGTGATTAAATGACGTCACACGCAGAACACCCACACGCTGAATGTTTTTTAACTGACAAAATCATTCTGACAAAATGGTTTACAAAAGTCGGGATTCTCAACACTCACCTCTCCCAGCTTTTAAGAACTGAAAAGTTGAAGCACGCCGTATGTGTCTAAGACTATTTACGTATTTAAGTGTTGTTCGTCTTGAAATTGGAACTACCATTTTATTCTAGTTTGGAAAATAAACACAAGAAATTCAGTTTATCCATTGATCATTTGATCTGTAAAATGGGGAATATTCTATCTTACTCGTATGCAAATAAACATTTTATGTATTAAGACGTTCTGTGGTGGAGGCGGTTCACAAAGTTTAAAAGTACTTGCTGCGAGAATAGTTATTATATCGAACTAACTCAATACTTGGACAGGTATCTCGCTGAATAAGACGGATAGATTAATGGTTTCACATATCTTTTGTGTTATTCACAATAGACACCGAGTTTCTTATACAAATATTTATACAGAAATATTTTCACAATCACTCGCTTCTCACCCCGGTTTCCTGACCCCAATTCACTTTAACCGAAAGTTAAATATTTTCTGGTCCGCGCTGAATACAAACAGCTACTCAATACTGCTAATAAGATATCTGAGCCGTAGTGGGAACGTAGTGGTTATAAGTAATTCCGTCAATATTATTAAAGGCTGGCCGTCGTTTTTTTTTGGGAAATTTAAACCTGACGGGAGTTAACTGGAGAGGCAAACCAAAGGAGCCCAGTAGGGTCGATGCCTGCTAAAGCTGCGGGATTTTTCAAAAGAATTACCGTGGTTTTGAAACACAAAAGGCAACTGAAGGGACACAGAATAGAATAAAAGTTTGTTGTACACCAAAAAAACTAACACAGCTCATAAATAAACTTAAAGCTATGGGTGCAATGGAGTTCTTACAGGTGGGTTTTAGTCACTAAATCGGTCAATTTCGCTCCAAACAGAGCAGGAGGGCCCAGCAGGGCTTGGGGCCAAGGGTCTGCTTCTGAAAGGAAGACTCGGCCCGTGTATGAAAGTCAACGAAGGGACAGGAGTGGGTTTTTAAGTGAGTAAAAGTCTGACACTATCTCCCGCTCCGCCCAAGAGCAAAGGATGTCATTAGATTATTTTCCCACAGAAAAAAAAGCAGGAGAGTTATTTGATGAATTCCCACGTCTAAAAAAAGGAGTTAACTGGAAATACTGAGAAGTAGTTAATTCTGAAGTCTGAAGACTGTTTACGTTAAATGACGTATTTGAAGAAGAAGATAGCGATGTCTTTTGAAAATAGTGATAAAGTTTTATGATAAACTATTCGATTTTGTGTGCCATATCACAATATCTGGCAAACATAAGCTACGTTATTCTATCCATGTGTAGATAAAAATAGAATAAGTAACTGTGTATTTTGAAGGTTTCTCTACGTAAGCTTATATTCTCAAAAGCTAATATTAATAAAGCCACACAGAAGAATACCTAGAAGCTACCACTAAAGGATATGTCATTTTCCATCCGAGAAATATAAGAGTATGTTGGCATTAACCGCTTGAAATATTAAATATCTAGGTACCTGCCTATTTGCATAACACCTTTACATAAATAAGCTCTCGCCTTCCACCGCACGGCCTAGCTTGACACAAATGTAAAACAACGCACTTGCCTTACCATATTATAATTTTGATCATAATAAAATTATTTGGTAAGGCGACACGTACAGCGAGCCCACAGTTTATTACTCAGAACAAACAAAATTAATAAGGATCTCCCGAAATCCGTAGCTGAATTTTGATAGAAACGAAGAACAATTCCGTTTAGAATTTCAATTAAGAAGTTAGAGTTCTATTAAAATTCAGGAGAGCGTTGTGGACGCGAGAGCGCAGCGAGAATGCGATTGTACAGAAATAAACGTTAGTGTTTGGTAAACGAGTTTGAGCGGCTATTAATGAGAGCGGCCTCTTTTGCTCTTTAACATTGCCGCGCCGTGATTTGCAGAGATGAGATTAAATGTGTTGCAGACTCAATTGTACGTGTTCCTTACACCTTTCGCTTCCACGCCTTTGTTTTTCTTTAGTTACTTTGTTTAACAAACATTTAGAATTTACTTGTGGTTTTCTCAGTTATTTTGTAAAACAGCTTTTTATACGTAGAGAGGTTATTTATTCTTTGCCCCACGAGGGAGGCGACCTAGACTTAACGGCTCACTGTTCACATCGGGTAATGATTTCTTACGCAAAATCCGAATCCGATGCTGGGAACTGGATCCGCGTCTCCCGGGACTCGGCAACCCTTTTCAGAGGTCGTTACTTTTTAGCTGTGGGTAAGTCACCACTCCTTGGGGAGAACGCTTACATTTGTTTAAAATGCTGGTACGTTGGCAACATTTAATTTTGTAACGTGACGAGGTGTAAATATTCATATCTTGCTCGTCCTTTATTGACGACTCTTAACAGTTTTATAGGCGTTAATTTTTTATGTTCATTAAGTGAATTGATACATTCTTTCTTCTGTTTGGACAGTTTATTGAAATAAGTAGGCAGGCAGATACTACCCCTATCGTCTAAGTTTTTTATAACCGCGTTATTGCTTTTTGGAACTTCCATCTTCTGCCACACACCGCCTCATCAAACTTGTAGTATATTTCCAGCCCTGCACACCACCTACTAAATTATCTTCGTGCTAACTTTTTTAACGTTTGTAATATTTTATGAGCATAAATCTCGGTGCGTTCATAAATGTTTATGACTTCATGCAAATAAGAAAATGTCTGGGAAAAGTGATACTACCTACTTACCATTAATAATATTGTGTTATGAAACATAAAATAGTTGTCAACACAGTTGCTATGTACGAGAAGGCAATAAAAAGTTAGCTGGAGACTTGCACAAGAATAGTAAATATTTGAGATTAATTGCCATCGTGTAAAGAGATAAATATATTAGTATAAATATAACGAAACTAGCTTCTGTCCGCGGATTCATCCTCATATTTCGTTTTGATTTATTTCAATGGACGGTATTATTGTGACAAAAAGTAATTAGGTTCTTTGGGTTACTTATAGGTAAGATACTGGTCAAATGCGACCCTAGAAATAAAAAAAAAACTATAGGGCAAAATTATTAAATATGTACACGAATTTCATTATGCTAAATATATTTAATAACTAGGAACACTAGAACATTACCGTCGTCAGAGGCACCACAGGCTGGTTTTAAGAAAAAAAAAATCACAAGAAAAAATTCATTCATTAGCAAGACAAATGGCAGAAAGTTATTTAGGATATTCCGTTTCTGCTAAAGAAATTTTCATTTTCTGTTTCATTAGTAAAATTTAATCTTATTACGAGGGAGGGCAGGAGCTACGTCTTGAAGGAATCCTGGTAACGAGTGCGGGGAAATGTTTCTTGTTTTCTGAGCTATAAATTTTGAGTGCGAGTTACGGCTGAAAATGAAACGCTTTACTAAACTTCTGATTAGGAGGCCAAAGGTTAACGTATGGTGATTAACCGATATGTTTATTAAATTATGAACTGAGACTCCTGACCGAGTCTGTCTGTCAAACTCAAAAACTAATTAACGGATTTTCATATAATTTTAATCTCTGATTGAATGATTCATGAGAAAGAAAGAAACATAAAGAAATGAAAATAAAGATTTCAATGTATAATACTAGACAAAAGACGAGAATTTCAAAGATTTGTAACAGTCGTGCAAAGCTGGAGCGGGTAGCTAGTTACAAATAAGACCAAGACCTTTCTGTGTGTACTGTTTCATTTATGGGTCAGCTGTTTTATCTGCATATGCGTCTTAAATAATATCCTCTTCACCACCATTATAGCTGACGTCCACAGCTAGGTATGTATCTCCTAACCGTCACCACACCCACGGATCTTGCTTTTTGCATGTAGCGGACTCCCGCCCTCATTATGTCATTAGACCTACCATGTGGGAGCGTATTTTTTTACACAAAGAGAGGTTTATATGACCCTTGTAAACTTGCATTGGAAGAAAAATGAATAAAATGCGAGGTCAGACGATTGTGATTGCGAAAAAGTACGGTTAACGGAACATTTATGGCAGTCCAATGTTATATCATATACTTGCGCCAAAACTAGACAATCTAAATACTTAATACTTTATTGTATTCCAATTTATTTACATAGAACGTGTAAAATATTGTCAAGATCAAGCCGATATTGCAAGCTCGTGATCTCACGGGACTTATAATTTCGATTTCACAAGATTTTGTGAAAGTACTTTTTGGAAAAGTCGATTTCTATAAAAAAATACAAAAGGCTATTCAACACTATTATTAAAAAAAAATATATATAGACATACACACACAGCCGGAGACATTTGTTCCCTGCGGGAATTCCCCTTGAATAGTCTGCATGTAGACTATTCAAGAGGAACACGAGCCATGCGCATGTTACTAATACAGTTATAACTGTTTTAGTAACATGCGCATGTTACTAAAACAGTTATAACTGTTTTAGTAACATGCGCATGGCTCGTACTCATAAATGAGTAGATATCTACATGTGGATGGAAGAAGAGCGAAACAAACGCCAAATAAAAGATGGGTTGTGTGAGAAGCGACATGAAAGAAAAGGGAATCAGTGATAGCGTGACAGTTGACAGTGCAGAAAATAAAATAAAAAAAATAAAATTGCTTTATTTTCCTTCTACAATTTTTTTTTCCTTTATAACTAGTAGATAATAATTATATATTTATAAGATAGTGATGAGTCTGCGAACAAATGCAGAGAGCATCTCTGAGTCCTGCCGCCTAATTTCGTCAATCACGCGGTGTTAATAAAATCCTGTCATGTCATTGGTTCATCATCATTTCAGCCAAAAGACGTCCACTGTTGGACATAGGCTTCCCCCAACCGTCCCCACAACGACCGACCCTGTGCGTCTCGCATCCACCGCATTCCCGCGACTCTCACCAGATCGTTGGTCCACCTTGCAGGAGGCCTTCCAACGCTGCGTTTTCCGGTGCGCGGTCGCCACTCTAGAACCTTTCGGCCCCATCGACCATCCGTTCTACGAGCAATGTGCCCTGCCCACTACCACTTTAGTTTGGCGATTCTTCGGGCTATGTCGGCGACCTTAGTTTTCCTGCAGGCATCTTCATTCCTGATGCGATCACGCAAGGAAACCAACAAATGTCATTGGTTACTTCTAGGGTAATCATGTCATGTTAAAGCTTACTTCATGTCTTCAAGCGTGCTCCACTGTCAATCACATCATCACTTACCATCAAGTAAGATAGTGGTCAAGCGCAAGCCAAAAAACAATTACAAAAAAATATATAATTAGGAACGGCCTCCGTAGTATGGTTACACAAGAAATGCTTCTTTCTGCAATAATCTTATGGTAGTTAACTACCTTCACAGTACGAGAGTAGTCATTTGAAGAGATATGTCGAGGTACGTAGAGATATGTCGCAGAACGTTTGCCGCTTCCGCCGTCTAATGCGCGGTTAGGTTAGCTAACAGCTAAATTACTAGTTATTTACCTAATGCCCGGTTTTGGCTCTCTGATGCGACAGATATACTGCTAACTTGTGTTAGGGACACTCTGTTTGGGATTGTGATCTATCTGTTCTATGATGGTAGGAAGTAAGTAATACTTATTGAAGAGTGGAAGAGGGCCGTTCAATAAAAATGACCCCGTCCTCCCTTCGTGAGATGTCGTGACCTTTGGCTCGACGATATTATAATAATTTAGTTGTTGTATGTTATTAATAATAATAATATTTCTTAGTTTATTATTTTTAAGATTATTCTATGTATCGTGTCTATAACCCTTAGTTGCCTGAAGATAAATAATTATTATTATTGTGTAGGATTTATCCATATTTTAGTGAAGAAACATTTAATACAATTTACCATCGTTTTCTTAGATTTTACACTGCTTTGTGTGGATAAAAAAATTATGTGACATTTGCCGAGGCCCTTTTTTTCCCACTGACTGATTGGGGAGATTCACCCCACGTAATTAATGGTTGCCCCCAAGGCTGTTGGTCAAACGAACAAACCTTAGTCCAGCCGTGGGACAATACAGGGTGAATAAAAACAGTAAATAAAGGTTTACATCGTGTCCAAAACGTTGTCCCTAATTAGGTGTATGTTAATGGTTAGATCCTTTTTTACACATTGGGACTGAAAGGTTTCACCCACATAAAGTAAATTACGATTGAAAACGAAAAAAGAATAACAGATATATTCGTACATATCTATTTATGGTGATTGGATGATTTTAACTAATATTATAAATAAATGTTAACCTTAACGCTAGAGCGGATTTGGATGAAATAAAACGGACTTAATTGAGACATGGGTAGCGCATGGCCCGGTTTATGCCTGTCGGCTGGAGTTCATATCATGTTGGGATCACCGGTGCAATGATATGACTGCGTGTTCTAAACTACTCTTATATTTAAGACTATACCACAAACTAATAATGTACGAATAATAAACATACAATTACAATATTTGTCTGGAGCGGAGTACGTAATTGTAAAAGTGCTAACAACAATATCAAGGGAGTATGCTCCCTAGGGATGATTTTAGAAATTCACACGGGCAAAGCCACGGGCTAAAACTAAGGTCCTACAAGGATTACAGTGGTGGAATAGCAGGTGCGAGTTTAAGGAGTTAATCGAGGTTATTCGGGGGGTTTAATGAAAACCATCGGACCCGACAACCGCCGGTTACACGCTACCATGTCCCGGTAAGATTGCTACAGGGTACCGTCTCCTAGATACAAAAGTATACCTAATATATATCTATTACACATACACCTACATTTACCCTAATGAGCGTTGTCGACATGGACCGGCCGCATCAATATTGGATAAACCCGGATAGTCCAATCTTATCAATATTATTTCAGGATTGATTAGCCGTTTGTGTTTTTTTTTGTTTGTTACATTCGGTTTAATAAGTATATCGATAGCATTGGAAAGGCAAATCATGTTAGTCTGTTTTAGGGAGAGGTGCCTCATACTAACGAGGTAGACGTATGCTTTTAACAAAATCACCATCTTCCTAGTCTTGTCCCATATTAATTGGGGTCAGCGCAACACGTTCTATTTTCCGTACTGTCCTGTCTCCCGTCGCGCTATCACTAACTCCCTTTTCTTTCATATCACTCCTCACACAATCCATGCATCTTTTCTTTGGCCTCCCTATAATGTTAAAATGTTTATATATTTTTTTCTATTTGTCTTTGAGCCATCTATAAAATAAAATAAATAAATAACACTTTTAGTAACATTATGCTTTTAACGACAAGATAGAAAACAATAAATCCACAAAGTAGTACTTAAAGTGAAGAGGGTGGCCGTGTTCTCGTTAGATGCCGCTGAACTATTTTTTTTGATTTTTAAAAAAATGTTTTTTCTGTATGGGAGAATTATTAAATCAAGGAAATGGTATTGCTAAAATCGGACATTCCACTTACAGACCTTAGTGAAATGATTACTTCAATATCCACTTAATTCTGACTGTTCATATCTGTAAATATAATGCTTAAAGCGTCCTTCATGTGGTACATTTTTATACAGCCGCTCTTACGTGACTATGACGTTATTACAATTGTTCTCTAGAGTAAAATATATAACTAATCCAGTAAAGACCTTTGAAATTTTACTATTTTGCGTGAAGTTTGGGCCTACACATAATTAATTTCAATTTATGAGAAATTGAAAAAACACTTAAAAAAATATAATATATAAAAACCTTGCACATTTAATCAAGAATAGAATAAACTTTATTGTACACCAAAATAGTATCAAGATTCTAAAAGACGAAATATTTCTCCTAAAAATTACTTAACAGATTTGTAAAATATATGAGTGAATGACGGAATTAACAAATGCCAATAGAGCGTTATGGTGTTACCTCTCTTTTTTTGCGTTGCCTCTTTATCAAACATTGCGTTAGATTGCGTTGGATAAACCAACAAGCTTCCTTTTCAAGGATCCTTTTCTGTAACTGCAGTGCGTCTCTGAAACTCCACACACCGCCACACTCCCTTCGCGACAGCCCTTCTCTGGATGTCTTCAAGAGGAAAGTTATAGAGCACTTCCTTTCATTATTGACATTATATATTTAGGTATTAGTATTTATACTATAATTATATATTAGATTTAGTTATGTAAGGTTTATATTGTGCACTGGATCCTACCCTCGAATGTGTTCTCTATCTGTAACGCAAAGGTTTTCTGGGAGAAAACTCATTGTTGAGTTAAGCTCGCCTTTGAACATGAACTGTATGTATCACCGAGTACTGTGTATGTTTTTGTGTACAACAAAGAATTAAAGAAGTTTTTAAACCATGCTCAGGTTGCCGATAGACGAGTCGGGAAGGGCCCTCTTAAGTATGGCACTATACTTAAGGACTATAGTTAGACTAGACTATACAGGTAAATATAGGTTCCCCGTTCTCTCTGATTTCTCTATCTGATGTCAAGTCGAATTGAGTAAGCTCAAACGACAAGGTCCATTAAATTCTGTGTTATGTTTGGCAATTAGTTTCCTCCCTGTAGTAAACGTCTTGGTCTCCGAGGCAGCTAGTCACCATTAATGTCTCACACAGGTACCTATAGCGTATGTCACTACGAAACAGTCCTACTCATCTTGTTATAACAAATCAAGTCACGTAAGGCTATGAACATATACATGGTATCTATCCTGATAAATCCTTCTTACTATTACACTATGTGTGTGTGTGTGTTTTACGTGTTCACTCTCAAACTGCTGAACGGCTTTGGATGAAACTTGGCACACGGGTAGTACATGTCTTGGAATAGAATATATAACCTTGGTATAATTTTCTACTGTCACGTATGCGAAAACGGTGGCAAAAGCTAGTAATATTATATATGTAAAAGTCTGTGATCTATCTAAGGACTAAATTTAAAGACTGTGGATTGTAATTTAAAATAAATATTATCCAGAATAAATAGATAATCCAGAATAAATATATAATCCAGATATTCAATTACGTTTTCGCGCTTGGAGTGGGCACGCGCGCGCATTTCAGAGATCTGTAGCGAACTGGTCCTGTGGTCCGAAGGCCTCCGTCCCGCACACCGCACATAGCCTTCTGTAGTCTTACGCCAGCAGCCGAAGATTGCCGAGTGGCCGGAGGCGCCTGATCAGTCTGTATGTTTACTTGTTTGTCAATCATCAATCAATCACGCCCCAATGGAACGCCGGTTGATAATGACCCAGATTGAGGCATATTATACTTTTATCCTGGAGGAACTCGTGGCTAGAATAATAACGGGCGCACCGCTTAATCTGCAAGGTTAAGAAACATTTAGCAAGGTCAGTTTGTGGATGGAATTCCGTGAGTCCTCAGAAAGCATGTCGAGTCGTTGGTCTCGGTAGTCATTTGTTGACCTTTGACAGTCGTTATGTATGTTTTTTTTTTCAGTGGGAAAATCATCCAATGATATCCCCGCCTTGGGCGGAGCAGGAGATAGTGTCAGACTTTTTTACTGACTAAAAACCCACTCCTGTTCCTTCGTTGCTTTTCGTATCAGGGCGGAGTCTCCTTTCAGAAGCAGACCCTTAGCCCCAGTAGGCTTCGACCCTGCTGGGCCCCTACGGTTTGATGACATCTCCTTGAGGCGCGCGTGGCACAGTACGCGCCGTCGACGACTTGGACTCAGTCCGGACGGTTACCGGAAGGTCGGACGGCGAGCTACCCATTACTCACCGTCCGAAAGCCCGTGCCTACGGTGGAAGGAAATCGGGATCGGAATCCCGGCGGTGGTTGGGGCGTAGGAAATCTAACACGAGTCTAAGGGGTATTGTGTTACCCAATTATGGGGTAGTGGAGGTTAGATAGACAGTCCCTCTATGTAAAATACGGATATCCAGCTGCATTCAAATTGACTGAAAGCCAATCTCAACAAAGTTGGACAAAAGCTATACAAATTGATACTTTTAAACTGGTAGTACTTTCCCATGCAGTAATTTTAGACTTTCACATAAGCAAACCCGCAGGTTAAGACTAGTTGCAGCATCAAGGATGTTTTTAGGGTCATTAATATTTTCATATCCCACATTCAAGGAAAAAAGACGTCAAATCTTCAACACTCAGTATTCGGATCACGCCGCATATTAATCTTCTAATAGAAAGAATATCGTGTCAAAGACAATAGAGGATTACGGGCAAAGATAATAGAGAGAATATAATTCACAGACGGTGACAGCCCTATTTTCCCGTGACCAAACAAACTTCGACACTATTGTGGGTAAAACAGTTACACTTCGTATGGCCTCAGGGCATTTCATCCCGAAAATATTTTTCCTTATGTCAGGCGTTAAATGGGCTCCAATGATATCACTATTGTTTGGTCTGCTGCGAATTTACTGACGAGAATAAGAAAAGTTATTTATATTTATATATTCAAAGATTCAAAAGCATTTATTTCAAATAAACCATTTACACTTGCACTTTTGAAATGTCAAGAAGTCAGTCAGTCAGAAAAAAAAAATTATGCTAATTGCACATTCCAAAACGTAGATCTCTATGGAGAAGAATGTGCAAGAAACTCCATGGACACTCTTTTCAATCATGTTTTGTAATTACAAATATCTCTGTTACATGTTTCTTGTCGTTATCATGTGAGAACAATGTAAATACAGTAAAAATAGAAAAAAAGTAAAACCAAATATAGATATTAAAATAGCAACTGGCAGCTAAGAGAAGACCAGTCTCAACTGACAGCGCCCGTTCACGAACATGACGCTAATATTAGCACCACTCAGCTCAACCATTTTGAAGGGAACCGAATGATCCAACAGATGCGCCACCATCAGTGAGACATTTAAGTGAGCATGACAAACTCTCAACTGCCGTGCTCATGTATGTCAAACAAGTCCAATATTAACATAAAAAACCATAAAATAGCTCCAGATATATTTATATGACCTTGGTCTTTGACTAATATTCTAAAGCCCAAACTCAAGGTTTACCAGCGTGCTACGGAGCGTAGCATGCTATGTATTAAATCAACAGACCACGTTCGAAACACTACACTGTACTCCAAAACGCATATCGTTGATGTGGCTTAAAAGGCTGCCTAATTTAAATAGGACTGGGCAGGACACATAAGGATATCTGCAGCATCTTAGACATGAAGAGCGAGCTGTGAGCACGTAAGACACAGAATTGGTGCCCGGACCTGCGGCAGACCACGTAGCTACCTAGATGTCTTCCTTGAAAGAATGGAGCGAGGCCTTTGCCCAGGAAAATACGTGCTAGCTATAATAATAATAACATTTATTTTTATGGTCCTAAAATAAGCACGGAATTTATAATAAATCTTTGATCCTTTTATAATAATTCTTGACAAATTAGTCAAGAATTTTTCTAGGTATTCATAATTAAAATTGCATCTCGCAGACTAATTAAATTATTCACGACGCGACGTAAAATTTTGCTTACAACAATAATTGTTCTGCGCTGTTCGGTTGAATCTTTTAATAGGTTCTCAATTATCTTTGATGTTACGACCCTTTTTACCTTTGACCCGCGCTTATTCAAAGGTTCTTTGCTGTCCGGCGACTTCAAAGAGAACTATCTCTAAGCTAGCTTACCCTTTGTGCGACTAGCTTGTAATCCGGACATTGTCTGCCTAAAATTCCTATTTGACTGATGTTTTTTGGCCACGTCAAGTATTTTGTCGTATCGTACTTAACCCAATTGACTTTCGTGCCAAAGACGTGCATGACGTATGCAAGTCTTCGGGACGAGACCAATTAGGACAGATGTTTTTTGATCGCGTAAAGTATTTTCTCGTACCGTACTCAACCTAATTAGTGTAACTGATACTTCACTCTGATATTTCTTTTAATGACATGAGATGGATGTGACCTAGGGCCGGTTTGACGATTTTTACTTTAGGGCCGATTGTACGTGACGATTTTGTATAAGGTATGTGAATTTTTAGAAAATAAGTAAGCATTAGCTATATAAATAAGATTAAGGTTGTTGTTAATTTGTGGAAATAAATTGAATTGAATTGATTCACATCGGAAGGCAGCCGCCAGCCGCTGGTGAGATTGCTAAGAAGTGCTTGACCGCTGCTATTTTCGTATGAATCGGCCCTCATACCGAAATACCGGCCGGCAGTGACGCGGGTGTTGATGACTCTTAGTGTGAAATAATTTCAAATTTTATCTACATCCTTAACATACCAATATTGTTTGAAAGGTTCGAGCAGACGCCCACGGAGTCACTAGGTTGCATGTGGCGCCGCGAGCAGTCGAGCGACCATGCGCGACTTGTAAGCGGTCCTGCCAGCGCGGCCGCTGGCGGCTGGCTTTGGCCGGCCTCTTCACGTCGCTGATGGCCACTGTCACTCCTGTGTGAATGGGTCCATATTATGCTTTTCTTGAAATCAAATGTTAATATAAACGTATTATTATTCAACTTCTTAATTTTATCTCATACATGGTCTTCAAATTTGCTCTATTAATGTTATCGTTCACATCAATATAGATCGGTGAATTTTCGAAAAAGTTAAGGGACCAAATCGTTTGAAGCAAGCGAAGCTTTGGTTAAATTACCCAATCAACATATAAAGTGGCTACTCAGTAAATGGCGCTTGAATCCAGTCACTGGAGATAAATGAATGTCACTGATTAGATACTAAAAGCTCAGTAATCGATTCGGCTGTATGCTGGTCAGAGCTAATTTAAACAGTGTGATGACAAAGTAAAGCGTGATACTTTGTCATCAGCCTTGTGCCTATCAGCATTGTGCGGTAAAGTGCCAATTACCCAGAGCACACAACACCCAGCACATTAAATGTTAGTATAACTGGTGTGGTTATATCACAATATGTAGGTAACTATACAACTAAGCGCCAACAATCTGAGCATGAAACTGAATGTAATTCAATATCAATAGCATCCATAAAAATAAAAAATGTATTTGGAAAAATAAGTAAAGAAAATCCAACAAAAATATGACCGTGATACCGAAAACCGAACTGTTTTCCCCATTACGCTTTCCACAACAATGACAATAAACTATGTCGCGATGGCTCCATTTCGGGTGTTTTTATTTTTTCGGGCTAAACTTACATGCGTAGTCGATATTATTTCTGACTTTAACATACAAAGCGAAATGCGATAGTTTCGGGTTAATGTCGCAAAACGTATACAAGTACATTGGCCACTGTTGCCAGTGATTTTCGTTGATTTGTGTCAGTGGAAGTCATCAGTGCGGCACGGTACATTAGGCAATTGAATCGCTGTCAAAGCAATCACACGTTTTTGGTAGCATTTGGCTGATACCAACTCATTATGTTGCTCAGTCGTGCGGCCGAATAAACAGCAGCGCGTCGTCGGCGGCCGGAGTCGCGCGGCCACAGTCGTATCGAAGCGGATAACGGTCGCCAGTAATTACCCGCCAGGATTTTATTTCCATAGATAACTTCGACGATGTAGGGGGTATAATGGCGAGTCTCGAATTATTGAGATTAAGCGATTATTGTCATTTGCTTCGTTCGTCCAACTTTCATGTGAGGTACAATGTACTTATAATCAATTAACACGTTCAGGCTTTTTTTTTTTTAAGGTGGGAAATCATCCAAATGACTTCTCGCGATCTGGGTGGAGCGCGAGGGCGTGTCAGACTTTTACTGACTAAAACCACACCTGTATCCTTCAATTACCCTTTGCGTACTAGGACTACGGGTTGCCCTTTCGGAAATTCTCCGCGGTCCTAGCTAGCGGCCATCGGCCCCACTGGGCCCCTACGGTTTGTTGACATCTCTTTGAGGAGCGCGAGGATCACTACGCGCTGTTAACGACTGGGCTCGGTGCGGTTAATTACCGAACAGCCGGACGGCGAGCTACCCAGTGCTCGACGTCCGCAAGCCCGCGTCTACCGTGGCTGGTAGTCGGGGTCGGAATTACGTCGGCTAGGGCGTGAGGACCTTCGTTCCCTCACGCGTGCAGCCTCCTCCTTCGCTAACATTACTGCTTCGCAGAAGGAGGCGACCGCCTGCCATTCCTCCTCGCTCCGGACCATAGCCTGAACCAAGGCCCGACGTGAAAGGTCGCTGCCGCCAATTGCCTCCACGAGGACACGGCGGTGCTCCGCCCAAGCGGGGCACACCTCCACCGTATGCTCCACCGTGTCTTCTGGGTGGTCCACACAATGATGACACCCGGGCGTTGCTTCCGCCTGAATCTGATACAGGAACCTCCCGAACTTGCCATGTCCGGTGAGGACCTGCGTCATGCGGTAGGTGAGGATGCCGTGTTGCCGCTCCAGCCACTCCTCAAAGAGGTGACTAACCGCCATTATTGTAGCGTGCCCAGCACTGGGTTGCGACAGTCGCCGTCGCCATTCCACCATGAGATCCCGCCGGAACTCGGTCCGCCATGCCGCGACTTGGCGCGGCAGCGGAGTTTCGCCCCGGCGTTGCATCTCCACGCGCAAATCGTGCATGCGTGCAAGGACTGTTGCCTCCAAATCCAATGGTGGCAGGCCAGCAAGAAGGAACGCCGCCTCGCGGGAAATCGTGCGGTATCCCCGTATCATCCGAATGGCCATGACCCTCTGGCAAGCGTTCAGTATGGCCGCCGGTCGCCTTTGCAGTGACGGCGCCCACACCGGCGCCCCGTAAAGGGCCATGGTCCGAACAATTCCCGCGTAGAGCCTCCGGCAGGAGGCGTCTGGACCCCCAAGGTTGGGCAGGAGCCGCTTTAGGGCAGCCGCGGTCCGTTCCAGTTTGGGAGTCAGACGTCGAAAGTGCTCCACAAAGTTCCACCGACTGTCGAGGACAAGTCCCAGGTACTTCATCGGCGTGACCACGTAACACTAGACTAATGATGAAACAAAACATTAACCTCTAGATCCAGCTTGTTACAAAAAGAAAGAATGCATAATTCGTATCTTTCCTTAGCTATGCTCATCGGTGGTAAATCCTGCCCTTCTAGAATTTTGATTTAAGGGGCGGTGATATACCATCGGTCACTACATGAAGATTTGCCCGGCCAAATACCTACTTATGAGGTGCCGGTCTTATTTTCAAATACTGCTAAATGTGCCTTGTTTCTTTTCTACTTCTTCTTCTTAGCATGTCGATGGCCCAGTATTCGGCCACGGTAATAACGTCTACTGATGCCATCATTAGGTCCCTACGTGAACTGGTAACAGGGCACGTGATGCATGATTGAAAGTGGAACGTGGTCTGTGACGCCACATAAACATTGAAGGTCGGAACAGTCCAAGAACCCCCATCTGTGGACATTGTCTTTGCTCCGCCCAACATGGGTACAGAGTCTGTTTAGAGTTTTCCAGGTTGGCCATGGCAATTCGCGTTCAGGAGAAAGACTCTCCAACGGCTCGATAAAATCATCAGGGGGTTTAAACATTCTCCCTCCAGAAATCACATCTCTGCGAGGCGGTGTTACTTTGAGATGGGCTCACGCTCTTTTCTACTTAGGTATGCTTTTATACGACTTGAATATCAAGCATGTGTCTCGTTCCAAAGGCAACATTACCATAAGCACTAGTCCAAGCATGTTTATTACAGTATTATCCCTCAGAATTGCTCATTAAATTGTAGAGGTCCACAGGATAAACCCATGTTTTGTGGTCGACGTAAACGAACACTCAAATGACGATTAATGCAAGTATGTAAAGCTTCCAAGGGTATATTAGTAATTATATTAGCACCTAATTACGCGAAATTGCGTAACAAAGGCGTCTTGCTACAGGGTTTATAGTACCGCAAGAAATAATTGGCTAATTCAAGATAAGAATTTGTTTTCCAAAGTACTTTTAATACAAAGGAGGTGAGTGTAGAGTGTAAACTTATGTACCTACCTAAATAAACATGTTGGGGTATGGCGCCGTAATTAGTTGGCGTCTGACGGTAACATACTGTACAGATACTAACACTAGACTTGGAGCAGTCGGTACCTGTCAGTTGGATAGGTATCTTTAATGATTAACTGCCTGAGTCTGTTGTTGGTCTAAAAAAAACAAATGAACCAAAAATAACAAAATTACACACTAATATTATGAAGGTGAAAGTTTGTGAGTATGTATGTTTGTTACTTCTTCATGCTCGAAAGTCTGAACGGATTTAGATGAAATTTGGTGCACGGATATACCATATCCTGGAATTAGCACATAGGATATTTTTTATCCCGGGTGTATGTTCCCGTGGGACAATAGTCTACTGTCACGCAGGCAAAGCCGCTGGCAGGAACTAGTTATAATAGTAAAATGATTGTCGACTTACCTTTACAATAATTACTTTGATGTTATGTATACGTAAATAATAACATTAATGCGATATCAGAGGATCACTCATTACTATTAATACTAAACATGTTAAAATAGAAATTACAGTTGCATCCCATTTAACTTGTATACTTTAATTTAGAAGTCCTAAAGTCCTAAGAACATACTTGATTAAGTCACCGTTCAAACAAAATATACTATGGCAAAGTCGCTTCATCTGTCCGGGAGTTACGAGACTACAGGTGTACATATAGACAGACACACCGACAGACAGACGTCGCAGGGCGATCTCTGGGACACCGTAGGCGCGGGTTTGCGGGCTACGAGCGTAGTTAAGAGAGAGAGAGCGTAGTTCGTCGTCGACACGTAGTGTTCTACGAGCTCCTCAAAGAAATTTTAGCAAAACCGCAGGGGTCCAGCATGGCTGCCCCCTAGCCGAGTTACGACTCCAATCGGTAACGCCTCGGTGTCAGCAATTGTAGAAAACGATAAGTTGGTAGCCATGTTGACGCGCCTGAGTCGGTCGCTCGTTCTACAATGTCATTCTACAAAATACATTGTAGAAACGATAACAATTCATTCTATCTATAGCTATTCATGCTACGAATTTTCTATTCGTTTGTTCTGACCACGTGACTTAACGTTGAGATGATGTCATTTCCATACATTAGATTAGTTTTCGACTAGCTTTATCGATTGCAGGTGCTGATGTCCGCTAGAGCCACAGGGATTTTCTGAAAAGGAAACTCTTGCCCGTGGAACACAGGTGTGGTTTTAGTCAATAAAAGTCCGTCACATCGTCACGATCCACGAGCAAGATAAGTCATAAGATCATTTCCAACATAAAAAAAAAAACTGACAGACAGACACTCCTCTTAGTTTGGTAAGGGGTTAAAAATAAGTTGTAATTAACGTATACTTTCTGAAAGCATCGTAAAAGTTTTAGAAAGAAATCAGGGATGCATGGTTCTTAGTAGAGTAAGGCGCTAATCTTAATGCGGCTGAAGGTGTCTATTTGAAATCAGAAAACGTACCAGTCTTTTCGAGTAGATCGATACGGCAATAACAATATGCAAATCAAGCGATACTAAAGATAAATAACAATCTAGAACTACTCCAACGATGACCCAGTTATATAAGGAATTAGCAGTATGTACATACCGTCTTAACTTTCCACGAAAAGTTCATTGAAATACAAACACGTTAAATAAATATGAGTATGTTAGTAGGTAAGTACATGACAGCAAACTAAGGCTGCCATCAGACGGACTGCAACGCAGCAAACGCGCGCAGTCGATATGTTCAATTGTATGCAATTGTACGTTCGACTTCGTTCAGCCATGATAAAATAAAAAAGAATTGAGAAACATACAAAAATGCCCATAGACAAATAAAAAATAATAATCCCACAAGCGCGCGATCCCGCAAATGTGGGATCTCGCACCTTTTTTGCGAGATCTGAAATCCGGGATCCCTCACGCTTGCGGGATTGAACTTTTTGCAATGAAAAATGGGTTTAGATGACTTTGTCAACTTCACGCGGTCGGCTGCAATCGTGTGAAGTTAATATTAACTACATACAGTCTTGAATTCAACTTAACGCGGTCGGCTACAGTCGTGTATTGTCGACGCACCCTGTCCATCGCTAACCGCATACAGTTAGTGTGCAGTTAGTCAAGGAGCATAACGCGCATCAGTCGCGTCGAACGCACTTTGATTATGCGATCAATGTCATCTTAGGTGTCCAGTCAGTTCACTAAAAGTTCATTTACAAATTTTCATTTTACAATTTCATCATTATAAACAACAAATTTTCCAAATAGTTTACCTTACAAACAAATCCCCAAATAAACTTTTGTTTAATAACTTGTTATTTGACAAACAATTTATTTTTTATTAATTTTATCTCATAAAACAACGGTTGGAATATATACCCAGTGATTTCATTTTAGCGAAAACTATTGACCGACGTCTTTTTTATTTGACATATTTTTAGATTATCGAACTATATTTTGCCGATTTACAAAATAACTTTTCTGCTATTGGCCCAAGTCTATTTTGAACGTGTTTCATTTGCAAAATGATTTATTTGCCATATTTAAACCACACCGAAACAATATTTTACGGAATTTTGGTCACAAATATATAGACGGTTACTTGGTAGCATTTTTAATGTTAAATTAAAATAGTGTCATAAAAAGTCAATATGTTGTGCTACAAAATTGATGACAGAAATGAATCCTTACAAAATCGACTTTACACAGTCTTGTCGGCTCTACCCCTAGAGTGTAATTCATGCCCGCGTAGTCGCGAACAGGTAGGGCGGCCCGCGAGCTCAGGAGCAGACGCGCAGCTGCGGTGGTGAGCGTAAAAACCATCTGCGACAATAAGCTTGCGTGGGGCTGCCCAAATCCCGCAGCGCCGGAGCCGTGACAGAAATAATGCTTGCTGCATGTTGCACGCCTGCTTCCGTACTACATGCCTGCTTGCATGCTGCATGTCTGCTTGCATGCTGCATGCCTGCTTGCATGCTGCATGCCTTCTTGCTTGTTGCATGTCGGCAACCAACCACGGGCAACATAGGGGAGGGGGAAATCTTCTTTTCACCCATAAATCCACCCAGGAGAGCATGATTGGTAAATAAAATACTGTACTCGATTCCCATCTACTTTGAATGTTTGTGCAATAATAGGTCTGAGGAGGTTATGATATAAATGATATTATAATATAAACGTAAGTTTTCCAAAAGAACCAAAATATTAAATGAAAAATGTATAACTGATTAAATATCATCCAAACCATTTATCAAAGAAGCATTTACCAAAAAAAGATTGTAAAGCGAGAGCTTGTAAAATGAAACAATTGCAGAACGAATCGTTTGTGAAATAAATAGTATACGAAACGTCGATTGTTAACTAAAATTTGTCAATGGAATTTTGGTGAAACATTATTGAACCGTCATCTTATTTTGAGGCTCTTAAAGATCAAATTCTACACTGAGCTCCTGAACAACTGTGCAAAGTCAGATCCGACTGCAGTTAAATATATCGAATCTACGCGGTTGCTGCTATGCAGTTCGTCTGATGGTAGCTTTATAGTAACGCAAGCGTAATTGAATATAATATAACAATTAGCAGCGAACGTCAGACACTACCAACTTAAGCGGTAATATTCGTATTGCAATTTGCACTATCTCAACATATAGCTGCGGAAAAAATTCGCAGAAAATGATATGTCGCAGCGTAAATTTCAAGCTATGAGCAATGTTTAATTCAACTATGAAGATGGAAATGGGAGAAGCTAAAATGGCAGGAGATTGAATCGTGATACAGTGACACAAAAGAAGAACGAGTCGGATTTGTTCACGAAGGGTTCCGTACTACATTATTAAAATCAAGCAAAAATTGCCGATAAAATAATGTTTCACGTATGGTTCCCCCCATCCCTCCTTTAAATTTTCAACTTTATTTTAAATTTTATTATTTGTTTTTATTTTTAACATTATTTTAATTTTTTTGGTTGTTTTGGCAATAGAAATATATATTCTGAAACATTTCAAATGTGTTGACACCTCTTATGTTTTATGAGATACAGCTCACTGACAGACGGAAAAGCAGTCAGACAGACGGATGGGTGGATGTACGGAATGGTACGGAACCATAAAAAAGATCAATACACTCTTATCGGCTTTAGTAACCGCGCTCCGGCACGTGCCCGTTTTGTATTTTTTCACTAGCTTCAGCAAACTCCACGCCATGATGAATGAACGGTAAACGTTCAAAAAGTTACCAATTCAATATTTCAACTAAGTCTGCGGAAACAATGAAAGTATTGTTCATTTTTCTCGCATTCAGTTTATGAGGAGCTGAAAAGTTTTCATGCTATTACTGTGTGTTTGGTTTTTAAAAAAGGATATATAAATACACAATTTATTATTAGGTTTTCATTCGAAACCAGATTGTTTATTCTGTTTTTGTAACCAAGAATATTATTTAATTTATTTTGTATTTGATTATTCATTGCAATTGAAAAATAGCTGGCAACACCGAAACGTATTTGTGATTATCTGTGGTAAAGCTGTCGATGTAGCATAATGAGGAGTTTTTGGCAGGATTTCTTCAAGTGAAGTTTAGTGGCTATTTTAATTATTCGCAAATTGATTCCTTGGGTATATTGTGATGTAAAATTAGCGTAGTTTTGTATCTCAAGTGTCTGCGCCATTGGATAATATGTGGAATCATTGAAACAGACGCGATCTCGGTAAAATGGTGCTGGAAATTTTATTGTAGCTTTGGCTACCTCAGCGAAGTTTGCCGAGGTTGACTTGATATATTTGCTGCCAAATACTACAAAAACATTAGAACATTTCTATTCTATTGGTAAACTAATGAACTATTCATACGAAGACATGGCTTAAAGGACTTAGTATCCAAGCTAAAAACACTAACAAAAAAAAATGTAAGTAGCATAATGACGGGTACAGCGATCTCTTCAATCGGCAACCGTTGAGATAAGAAGCACAATAAATTGATCTCTTGCATTAATAGACTACAAGAAATATGTAACATAATAAATTTAAAAAGAGTGTCCATGAAGTTCACACACATTCTTCTCCATGATATCTACTTACGCTGTGGAATATGCAATTACTATCACTTTTTCTGTCTGACTTCTTGACAATTCAAAGGAATGAATAATAAATATATTATTTTATACTAAAGTTAGCGGTTTTATTACACAATGTTAACTTTGCTTTAAAAATTATACATATTCCCACGGCTGAAAATTAATGAAAAGTTGTACGAGTATTCAATTTAAGCCACAACTTTGTTGTAAACTTGTTGTTTATGCCTGCCGATAGGGCCCAAATTTGCGTGAAGTTAAATATACATTTGGAAATCGCAGCAACAAGCCACAGAACAACGTGGGCGTGCTGTTGTTGTGATATTTATCGCCATTGTGTGGCCTCCTACCCGTACGCAACTATATTCAGCTGCAAATACAATGATAGGGTTTGCTGAGTTGCGACACAGTTTCATGTGGGAAGCTGTGTGTGCATTACTTTAGTCCTAAGCCAGCAGTTTACAGTTTACACAAAATGCTAAGCTGAACGTCTTGTATAATATATATAGCATAATCAGCCTTTTAATGTTCTCACTGCTGGGATTCAGGCCTTCTCTCTAGGAGAGGGAATGGGCCGTAATCCACCACGCAGGCCCAATATCGCATGTCTTTGAATTTTTGGTTCTAGGACATACCGGTTTCCTCACGATGTTTTACTTTGCCGTTTTGAGTGCAGTGATGAAATAAATTACACAAAGTAATGCGTCTCATGCTACAACTTGTAAGTCGGGGCCGTTACCACTCGGCCACCACTTTTCGTCTTGTATCACACTAATATTATTAGGGTGAAACTTTCTAAACATATGTAAGTATGTGTGACATCTATAACGCAACAAAGGAACTAAAATTCAAAATTCTGTATCGAGGTAATGGAGTTCTCCGAGCGCAATTGGAACATATAAAACAGACTGGACAGTTCAGAAATACCAGTCTGGTTGGCAAAGCCTCCGTTTTCAACTTTTTTACGGGTCTATACACCCAGTTCCGGAAAACTCTAAATATTTGTTACTCCTTCACACTCAAACGGCTAAACGGATTGGGATTGGCACAATGGTAGACACAAAGCTCAAAGCTCAAAGGATGCATTTCGTCGCGGGAGTATGTTTTCTTGTGATAAATTGGTAACACCGCGGAACTAGTAGTATGTGGTAAAATCAGGGGCGCCGGTTTTTAGAAAACCTCATAGGTGCATGCTCATTTGATGGACTCGAAAAAGTGGCGAAATGTGAGAAGAGAAATGCACACTGATTGACCGACAAATAAATATATTTCCTACTTACATACTGCGTACTTAATTACTAATTATGTTTGATAAAAATATAAGACGAAACAATTATATAAAAATAAAACTAGTTTTTATTATAAAGAAATATTATAATTTATACGTAACTTAAAAGACGATTACTGATCTATATCTTGATGCCTATTCTCAGGGGTGGTCGGCACCCACTGTTTATTTCTCATGGGTGCTCGAGCCCCCGAGCACCCACGGATTCGGCGCCCCTGGGTAAAATACACAATATACAAACATTACAGTGGGTGATAGCCCCGCAGTCCCAGGAACCACAAAATTAAACCGTTTTAGATCTGAAATCTGTCAAATGTTGATGAACGTGAAAAATTAAAGTAAATTAATAACTGTTATCCGATGTTGTCTGAATTTTGTAGTTAGGAAACCAGTAAATAAACCCAATGTACGAGCAACCATAGCTGCACATGCAATGAAGCTGCTTTAGTTTGTCTCGTGTTGTTGCTCCAGGCACGTAGGAAACAGTTTCTCCGGTGACGTCGCCTAATTTAGACAGCTGTCCTAAAGTCCGGCATCCTAATTTGGCGCTATACCGTCCCGGGTCATGACTATGTTCCTAATTGGCTTTACGGAATCCCCAGCGACTGGATAAAAGATAGCAAGTTTCTTATTGCCTCACTTCTTGTCCTGTTAGGCGCCTCCTGCCTAAATAAACTCTGATTGTATGCCAGCAACCAATTGTTAACCCAAAAATAAAGGTCTCCTTTCTCTGATAAAGGCATTGTTAATGGGGTACAATCGGAACTCAATCACGAATAAAACCTTTTTTGAGTCGTTTCTTGTTTTGTTAAAGTTTAAGATATAAATTGTAGGTTCAACAGTTTCTGGGTATAGACTTTTAATTAAGTACCCTATTGTTGTTTTTTCTTTTTTGATCTCTCATGACTTAATATGTTTAGACTACAAATTTTAGACGACTGTACATTATATTAATCGCGGTGATAAGTCTTTTCTTTGAGAAGTGGTTAGAGACCACGGCATCCCCACCATCCGCATGATGCAGGTCCTTACCGGACCCGGTTGTTTCGGAGGAATCCTGTTTCTGATTCGGCCGGAGTATACACCGGGGTTTTATCATTGTGTTGATCGTTCGGAGATCACGGTGGAGATCTGCAGCATTTTGCCAGAACACCGCGATTTCTTCGTGGAGGAGATCTGTGCTGGTGAGTTGACGTCTCACGTATGGCCCTAGTCTAGGCCATGCTACGAAGCGAGAGGACATGGGATCACCTCCTTCTGCAAAGCAGTAATACCAACGAAAGAGTGCGAAAAGTGTGAGAAAAAGATAATACGTAAGCCACGGCTGCCGCAAGAGATACCTGGAGCGCAGGCTCGCGGACGGTGATCAATAGGTAATTCGCCGTCAAATAAGGAGCAGGCTCGTGTCGACGGATAATTGTATTCCACGCACCCCTTAAGCAGATTACATTATGTTAGATAAATAGGTAGGCACTGTTTATGTTACTTTTATTACTATATTGCATAAGAGACAACATAAGCACGCAATTTCGCGTTCTAATAAATGTGAAGTTTTGCTCTAATAATAATATTAGATCAAAATGGTTTACTAAGTTTGCTATTCATAAATATACTAAACGGAGAGAAAAGGTTAGATGTGGGATAAAAAAGTTTAACATAATATTTATTTTGGGAAGGCCTTTTTATTTTACTTAGGATGATTTAATGGACAATTTAAGCGCTAAAAGACGACGCACGTATAATGGAATTTACAATGTCAGACCGTCTCCAAGGACAATTTAAGAAGATACACTCTAGTATAAGTTGAAGTTGACCTTACTTAGATTTCGCTTCACATTTAGTTTAAGTTATTTCGTAAGGATTGCCAGGGATTCAGAAGTTTTATTTTCTCCGTTTATCCGACGACAAAGAAACTGGATTACACGAAGCAGGTAGGTACTTAGTTTTAGTCATAAGGATTTGTGGAAAATTCTACTTTTTTGTTCTCATATTATTTATCTAGGATTTGTTTGAGTTACTTGTAACAAGGTCGCAGTTATTCTATTTTTGATTCAACATTTGGTTTCAAAGGAAAACCGTATAGTAACATGAAACTTGGTACTGACATTTAACTAAACATAGATATCTTAAGAGTCCGAGTGGTAACGGGCCCGACTTACGAGTTTGTAGGTCGCGGGTTCAAAGCCAGCCAGGCGCATTACTTTTTGTAATTTATTTCATCACCACTGCTCTCAAAACGTTGAAGGAAAACATCTTGAGGAAACCGGCATATCCTAGAACCAAAAATTCGACGACATGTGACCTTCACAAATCCGAATTCCCATTCCTTCTCCAAGAGAGAGGAATCCTGAGTCCCAGCAGTGGGAACGTTAAAAGGCTGATTATGTTTATTATGCTAAATGTCTTAAACCTAGCGTAGGGCGCCAGTCGTAGACGCAGGCTTGCGATCGGATGGCTCGATGTCCGATAAGGACCAGGCACAGGACCTCAATTCTGTTATTACAATAGTGTTAGAATAGTCTATCATTCAAAGCCACGTCATTAAAAACCTGACTGATTGTTCTTACTCCACCTAGAGCGGGAAGGGTAATATTTAAAAAAAAACCCTACACTACGAATTACTCCTGTATTGTGGGTGCGCTCACAAACATGATTGTAAACTTATATACACAAGACACCCAGACCAGGAACACCTATCTGTAGGTTGTATAAATATTTGTTCCGTGCGGGGATCGAAGACGCGACCCGCAACGCAGGCAGCCCATCGCTCGATCGCTGCGTCAACCATGCCGACAATTACGGCGCGTAGCGTTGCACGCGCGCCTTAAGGGCATCCAACTCGACGTACATTTTCACTGTTTGTCATACAACCGCTCTTACGCGATTATGAGGTTATTACACATTTTTCATTAGGTATTTTGGAAACAATCAATACAACAACACAAGAGAGCAGTGGTGGCCGAGTGGTAACGGCCCCGACTTACGAGTTGTAGGTCGCGGGTTCAAACCCAGCCAGGCGCATTACTTTGGGTAATTTATTTCATCACCACTGCTCTCAAAACGGTGAAGGAAAACATCGTGAGGAAACCGGCATGTCCTAGAACCAAAAATTCAAAGACATGTGACATCCACCAACCCGCACTGGGCCCGCGTGGTGGATTACGGCCCATTCCCTCTCCTAGAGAGGAGGCCTGAGTCCCAACAGTGGGAACATTAAAAGGCCGACTATGCTATGCAATACAACAACAAACATTAGGTATCCTTGTGGATATTATCTAGGCTTCTATTGAAGTCAATTTATAAATTTGTATAAAACTAATCAAGTAAAAACCTCTGAAATTCTGCTATTTTGCATGAATTTTGACATTTTAATGTACTCAAAAATTTAAAAAGTCAAAAAAGTATAACAATAGAAGCCTTGCTTTAATCAAGATTCTAAAAGATGACAATTAAAAATAAAACACGTATTTCCTAGAACAAGTTTTGTAAAATATTCGATTAAATCACGGAATTACCGAATGCTAACAGAGTTTTCAGGCGTTACCTCTCTTTTTTCGCGTTGCCTTTTCGTCAAACATCGCATTGGATTGCGTTAGATGAAGTAATAAGCTTTTAAACCATGGACCCTCTTAAGGAGATGTCAGCAAACCGTAGGGCCCAGCAGGGTAGAAGCGAACTGGAGCCATGGGTTTCATCATCATCATGCATCTGAAAGTAAAACCCGGAGTCCTGGAATGCAAGACAAAAAAGGAAGAGTAGGTTTTGGTTAGTAAAATTCTGACCCGCCCTCTCGCTCCGCCCTGGATCATTGAATGATTTTCAACCTAAATAAAAACCGTGCCGTCAGTTAGATGAATTCTCACTTAATAAAAGGTATCTTAAACACAGTAAACAAATAATTTCGGTTATGTTAGTGTAGGCATGTGCTTAAATACACTGAATAAGAAAAATACTTACGTTAGGAACAGTTCAATTATATGAACCGCCTTATTGCGTAACAACAAATAAATTGTGCTTGTGTATTGAGTCTTTGCAAAACAGTTTCTATGAGGGTATAATATACTCTAGGATTCATTATCTTTCATAAGTAATATCTTGGTAAATACCATTAAGTATTAAGTAGAATATTTATATTGAACATGTTATTATTACTTGAATTATTATGCATAATCTATTTCACAGTTGAAGGTAGAAACTTAATTATTTATTTGACAGGCCAGCCAAGTTACAATCGTATCGTTCGCACCGAACGGGTCGAGTAAGCCACGCCTCCGATTCCTTGGTTCTGACTTCATTTCAACGCTTAGTCACGTGGTCAGAACAAAGGAATCGGAGGCGTGGCCTACTTGAGGCGTTCGGCGCGAACGAAACGATTGTAACTTGGCTAGGGGGGCAGTTGGTCTAGTGGTTAGTGAACCACTATGTCTGCTATGTCAGAGGTTCGATTCCTACCCAAGACAAATGTTTGTGTGATGAGCACGATCATTTGTTCTGTGTGTAATTTATCTATATAACTAGCTTCTGCCAGCGGCTTCGCCCATGTGAACGTAGGTTTCTCAATGCGAGCTTTGGACCCCTGTTTCATCCCCTTAGGGGGCGAATTTTCAAAAATCCCTTCTTAGTGCTTGCCTACATCATGAAACGAAGCTTTGTGCAAACTTTTACGTTTCTAGACCCAGTAGCTTCGCCTGTGCGTTGATATGTTAGTTAGTCAGTTTCTCCTTTTATATATAGGTATATAGAAGATATATGTGTATATACTCGTAGAAATATATATAAGCATGTTTATCAGTTGTCTGGTACCCATTATACAAGCTCTGCTTAGATGGCATTGTGTGTTGTGGAATATTTTATTGTATGTGTATTAATTATTATTGAAACAAAAAAAAATACTCGCTTTACTTTCAAGCTAACTCCTTTTCTTCAAGTAAAATAGATACAAAACTTTTTAAAAATAAACAACTAGAGATAATTCTCGAAACAAAATACATATTTCTAAAGACGATATTCTTACCGTACCGTGTCATAACGAAAAACTCTTGGGATTTTATATATATACGACTCTATTTTATTCAGTTGGCTCTGCTCTAAGTAGCAGAAATACTTGGTGACTGCTTCGAGTTTATCCTGATACTAGGAATTGAGCTTTTCCGCTTGCAATGCTTTTTAGGAACTGATTTAGGATTTGTGATTCAGGAAACATTTGGACCTGTTTGTTTTATTTAGCTAGCTAACTGAATGTTACTGCTAGTAAGCCAGTAACTGAACATTAAATTTTGCGAAGCTTCCATGTTATGGTAAATTTTGATGCAAGTGGATAAAGTTTGCCATTGCAGGCGAGACGGAAAACACGCTTGAGTCGAAGACACGGCCATTTTGGAGAAGATTGCAATGACAATTGCCCACGTGTATCAAATGATGTTTTTCAATACACTTATCTTCTGAAATAATAAGTGAAATAGTATAAACATAATTATTTAGTAGCAAACCAGCCTGATAGAATAGATACATATATTGGGTGACTGGTAATTAGTGTACAATATTTTAAAATATCAGCTGTTCAGTACATTAGGCAAATATAAATGTACTGAACAGCTGATTTTTTTTCTCGATTTCAGGTTTGTTCACATAGTAAAAGTTGCTGGTTATCATGTGCATAATCACGTGTAAGTATCGTACACTAATTGCCAGTCACCCTATATACAATATTGCAAGCAATTAATGCAAGCCTAGCAGTAGTGGTAGGTTTTCAAGTAACTGTATTGAAAAACATATTTAAACCGATCAACTGAACAAACATTTTGTTGAAGCAAGCAGACTTGAATTTTTGGCAAGATAAATCTGTTGGTACCAACTACAGATAGGGTAAGGCCTTTAGGGTGTAATTTATCTATAATAATATATATATATAAATATGTAAGTATGTTTATCAGTTGTCTAGTACTCATACAACAAGCTCTGCTTAGTTTGGGACTAGATGGCGTTGTGTGAAAGTTGTGGAAATATTATTACACTTTTAACTCTCGCGATTATTTCACCAGGGTCGCACATCAACGGTCAAATACTCCATCATATCAGCTCTTTTGTCACGTAAGGGTATTGAAGAGCTAAATGAAAAGGAGGCGCAAACACACGACCCTGGCGAATAGGACACGAAAACATTCGTTGGACCAGTTCGGCACAAGCGGTTAAAGGATTAATATTTTTTTATTTTAGAAAACGTGTGCGCGACCTTTTGTGTCAGACGAGATAATACTTACTTGCGTAAAGTAGCACAAACTGCAATGACCAGGTCAATATGCTCAAATAAACTGAGACTGCAATAAAATCTTTTAATAATAAAAAGTTAAAATGGGACTATTTGTCACATTTTTATGATCGCTGAGATGCTATGCAATGCTATTTATAGCCTACATAAAAAATGTCGTGATAAATGTGCGTCGGAATGATTAGACAGAAACGACACTGATAAATGGCATTGTAAGGACGCCGAACATCTGTTATTCACAAGAATAAGATAAATACGGAATGTTTTTGTTACATGAAGCTCGCCACTTTTGGGACTCATTGGACAGATACTGGTTGCCATGTATGTATTGTGGAAATGTATATACAAAAAAAATATATGTAAAATTAACGATCGGTTCGAGGTCAGGACGCAGGACCTTTTAAATATTTACCCATTAGAATAGAATAAACGTTATTGTACCAAAATAGTAAGATAATTTTCATCATCAACATCATCATTTCAGTCGAAAGACGTCCACTGTTGGACATAGGCCTCCCTAAGTGTCGCCACAACGAACGGTTCTGAGCGTCTTTCATCGAATTCCCGCGACCCTTACTAGGTCGGTCCACCTTGTGGGAGGTCTTCCGACTTTGTGTCTTCTGGTGCGCGATTGCTACTCCAGATTCTTAGACCCCATCGACCATCTGTTCTGCGAGCAATGTGCCCTATCCACTTAAGTTTGGCGATTCTTTGGGCTATGTCAGTAAGCTTGGTCCTTCTGTAAATGTGTAGTTATATGTAAGAAGTAGCTTCTGCCAGCGGCTTCGCCCGCGTATAAGTAGGTTTCTCCATACAAACTTTCAAACCCCTTTTTACCCCGTAAGGGGTGGAGTTCAGTAAAATCCGTTCTTAGCGGATGTCTACACCCTATAAGGAACGTACTTGCCAAATTTTAAGTTTGTAGGTGTTATAGTTTCTGAGATTTTGTGATTAATCTGTGAGTGGCATTTCGCTTTTATATATATAGATTTAATAAAAGATCGGTTCGAGGTCAGGACGCAGGATCCTTTTAAATCTTTTTCCATTATGTAAAGCAAACAAAATTTGATCATAAAGTTATTAAAGTGTAGCACAATGGTATTGAGGCGACAGTTGTTTAATATTGACGCAGGACAGATTTACTTAATCGAGTTTAACTCGATGCCATTGTCTTCTTTTGTCCTCGTTCGAAATGCGTATTCAAAAATTTTTTCGAGTAAAATACCAAAATATCTGTAATTTGTTTCATTTTTTTTTTCAAAGTTCTGTGAGTTTAGTGTAAAACCAGTCCTACTGGAATTACAACTGGTCCACCAAAATTGTAATGTTAAGGAAATAGAATTTAAAAAGTAAAAATAAAGTTTGTACAAAGCCTAAGCTTTGTGTTAGTAATTGGTTAAGTCGAATTTCTATATAAATAGAAGCATGAATCATTTAGTAGGGCACTTCGGGTAGGCAGGTTATACATCATCATCATTTCAGTCGAAAGACGTCTACTGTTGGTCATAGGCCTCCCCCAAATGTTGCCATAATGACCGGTCCTGTGCGTCTCGCATCCATCGGATTCCCGCGACCCTCACCGGGTCATCGGTCCACCTTGTGGGAGGCCTTCCAACGCTGCGTCTTCCGTGGTCGCCATTCCAGAACCTTCCGTCCCCATCGATCATCTGTTCTGCGAGCACTGTGCCCTGCCCACTGCCACTTAAGTTTGGCGATTCTTCGGGCTATGTCTATAACCTTGGTTCTCCTGCGGATATCTTCATTTCTGAAGCGATCACGCAAGGAAACTCCGAGAATAGCCTTTTCTATTGCCCTTTGAGTGACTTTAAGCCTTCTGATGAGGCCCACTGTAAGCGACCACGTTTCGGATGTAGGTTATACATAATTCTTAAAAAGTCTATTGGTCTATCCTGTAAGTTAACAAGATTTTTCATGGGATCTCCTTCGAGATCACAGTATCTGCTAATCACTACACTGCTGCTACTCTGCCGCGCTTATGATAATTACAGTAAGTCGCATTTTGGTCGATATTGAATTAAGTATATATTTGAAATGTAGAGATTGAGATCTACATTTCTGTATATTTAACTCAATATCGACCAAAATGTGACTTACTGTAATTATCATAAGCGCAGCAGTGCTGCTGCTAGAATCTGCTGCGCTAGCTTGCTGGCTAGTGCTGTGGACTATATATTATTTTGTATGGAAGGTTATAATGTTAAACCGGCAAAATGAAAGAGCTACCTCCCTCTAGGGCGGTGTTTCGTTCCCCTCTTAGAATCACAGCAATAAGCCTGTGACACACATTTGCATTGTTGTCAAACTTTATGGTAATTTTAATAAAACTTGGATTATTTATCATTCAAATGTCTTTCCGGAATGTAAGAATAGCCTTCTTTACTTTTCACGTTTACATTTCTTGTTTCAAAAATTATTATATTATTATACCCTACATTTCTTAAAGAAATGTGAAAAAGGCTGTCAACGCAAATGATATATAAACCTAGATTAGAGCCGAAACCTAGATTAGTC
Source organism: Mythimna pallens (assembly GCA_961205895.1). Lineage (NCBI taxonomy): Eukaryota > Metazoa > Arthropoda > Insecta > Lepidoptera > Noctuidae > Mythimna > Mythimna pallens. Next base: position 11,844,762 of record OY540830.1, read on the forward strand.
TGGTCTAAGCATTATCGAAGGATTGGAACAATTTGCCTGCAGCGGTCCTCCCGTCCCATTATAATTTAGGTGTCTTCCAGGTTAGAGTGAAAAGGTTCTTGATAAACTAGTGCAATTTACCATCAACAATGGCATCACTGCTTACCATCAGGTGGAATTGCAGTCAAGCACTAACTTATAACATTAAAAAAAAACCATGTTAACATTCTTAGATCAAAAACTTTTGTAAGCAACTCAATTTATCTAGGCTTTTGCATCAGTATTATCAGATCTTAGCTCGGTAAATGCAAATCTTCTGGAAACAATGGTACTGGTGGCGGTGGTAGTAGCGTATCTAGTGTCCTTGTTAACATAGCGGTTTGATGAAACTTGAAAAAAGAACCTGCATTAACCAATATTGCCCAGAGCTATTTACAAGAATTTTCTTATGCAATATTTTTGCTCCATTTTACAAAATATTCCCTCGAGAAATAAGTATGTTTCTTGAAAAAAAATTACTTTTGCTCCTGGAGCGACTTTTGTAAATATGTTTTGAACTTGGGTTATGCGAACAGGAAGTTTGATATTCATTAAAATTAAACTACCTGGATAGATTGATAGGTACGTGGTACAGTCTGACGAATTATAAACGATAGTATTATAGATTTAAATTTTCTGTTTACGCTTTGTCACTTAATTAATTAATCAGTAGTGTTTTGAACTCTCATTTTCGTGTAACATATCCACGGAAACTAACCTATTTATCACACTATTATTATGAAGGCAAGAGTTTGCATGTAAGTTTGTATGTTTGTTGTTCCTTCACGCTTAAACGGCTGAACAAATTTGGATGAAACAGACGGGTACTATATAGCCTGGAATTTTACATAGGACACTTTTTCACCCCGAAAGGACGAAGCCACTAGCAGAAGTTAGTTTATTATGAATATAAATAACGTCTTAGCATTTCTACTCTGACGTTAGCTTCGATTAAAGCTCCTCCTCAGGAAACACCTGCAAACTCCCATTAATATTCGTCACATTGATCTTTTTGTCAGCCATTAATTTACATTTGTACCTATTCGTGGCGTAAACTTACTTTGCAAACTGAGCCCCATAAACGGCCTCGTCGATACTTATTGATTTTCCACATCACGGCCTATTTCCATGTCACCACTGATATACAATCCATAACAAGGATCTAAAGAAAAAACCATTTGTAGAATAAATTGCGCGACACGCTGGAACACGTCGTAACATAGATTACCATAGTAAGTACCTACCGGGGAAGATTTTTTTACTTTATTGCTCCCGGAAGGCGGGAAAGTAATAGTTTTTCCATTAAGAGAATTGCGACGCTGATTGACTAGAAATGTGATCGGCGAGACTCCAATCTTTTAGCCAATTTTGTATTATTAAAAAGCTGTTCCCTTTAAATGAGTTCGTGTCGGGAAAGTGAAAAATTGGATAAATTATAATAAAATTAGGGAGATGATTCAACAGAAATCTCTTTATTTTCGTCACTTATAACAGGAATAGAAGCTGTCACTACCAAAGATATTCATTAGTCATAGGAGGCCGTCGAGGCCATTTATGAACTAGCAGAATGTAAATTGATTGGTATCTAAATTACATGAAAATAACAGTTTAGTTACTTACATTACTTACTTACACACATAACATATCTGTCACAAAATTCCGATTTAGTTGTAGGATCAGAGACAATAAATAGCCAGCGGAGTGTGAGCCGCAGCGGTGAAGGGTTGACACCCAATGTGTCCAGTTTGTGCCGCGGTTAGTACCGTCAACGTGACACCCGTCGGTACCTATCGCCGCACTGAACTGAGCAGGGAACACTACCCACGCTCCTGTTTATTTGCTTTTATTATTAAAAGAACGTGTGTAGGTTTCCTTCAATTGTTTCCATTCTCGTCTAAAGCTGGTCATAAAGCTAGCTATAAATTCTTGAAACTATTTTGTGCAATGGAATCTAAACTATTCCTTTGACAAACTTATTTTCACTACAGTTGATCTTTGTGCAATAAATTCAGTCAATTCAAAGTTCGGCAGGTCAATTTATTAAAAGGTTCACATAAACAGTCCATAAACTACTATCTACCTGTTCATTTATTACCTCTAAAGTAAACCTAGGGCCATTAAGTGCGGGTAAAATCACGGCACAACTTGTTCTTAATAATTCAAACATAAGTTATGGCTCTGAAAACGTCACTGCCATCTTGGGCACGATTACTTAGACTACTTCAGTCGACGCTGGCATTTAAAGGGTTAATAGTAATTACAGCTTTTAATTGTTTTTCCTCATCAAGTTGAATAAAGTTTGTTTTTTATTCGTCTGCTTCGCTTAATTGATGTTTTGGTAAAGAAATGGTTTTATCAATTGTACGTAGGACAATTGGCTTCTCGTTAACTTTGAAAGGCTAAAGTGTTAATTCGAGTTGAATTACAGGGTTAGAACAAATGGAAACAGTTTTTTCCTGGAAAGGATTTCAGTTTTTTGTTCGTAACGAAATAGGAAAATAAAACATTGGCTACGGTAGATACTATGCCGTACCTATCTGTTTGTTACATCACAGTTTTTTCCGTCGTCCTCTTATGTTTTTCCCGGCATCGCAAAATGTAATGATTTAGTTTAGATTCTTATTTTAACTTTTCTAGTAGATAATAATAAATATTTTTCATGGTTACCCTTTGTATTTATTCTTATCCTTCTACAACCCTATTAGATTTTGATATACTTACACTTCCACACCGTACCTCACATTCTTATAAATAATGAATATTATCTATTCAGTGATTTTATAAATATTCGACTTTCCCGCGACCCTCACCGGGTCATCGGTCCACCTTGTGGGAGGCCTTCCAACGCTGCGTCTTCCGTGGTCGCCATTCCAGAACCTTCCGTCCCCATCGATCATCTGTTCTGCGAGCACTGTGCCCTGCCCACTGCCACTTAAGTTTGGCGATTCTTCGGGCTATGTCTATAACCTTGGTTCTCCTGCGGATATCTTCATTTCTGAAGCGATCACGCAAGGAAACTCCGAGAATAGCCTTTTCTATTGCCCTTTGAGTGACTTTAAGCCTTCTGATGAGGCCCACTGTAAGCGACCACGTTTCGGATGTAGGTTATACATAATTCTTAAAAAGTCTATTGGTCTATCCTGTAAGTTAACAAGATTTTTCATGGGATCTCCTTCGAGATCACAGTATCTGCTAATCACTACACTGCTGCTACTCTGCCGCGCTTATGATAATTACAGTAAGTCGCATTTTGGTCGATATTGAATTAAGTATATATTTGAAATGTAGAGATTGAGATCTACATTTCTGTATATTTAACTCAATATCGACCAAAATGTGACTTACTGTAATTATCATAAGCGCAGCAGTGCTGCTGCTAGAATCTGCTGCGCTAGCTTGCTGGCTAGTGCTGTGGACTATATATTATTTTGTATGGAAGGTTATAATGTTAAACCGGCAAAATGAAAGAGCTACCTCCCTCTAGGGCGGTGTTTCGTTCCCCTCTTAGAATCACAGCAATAAGCCTGTGACACACATTTGCATTGTTGTCAAACTTTATGGTAATTTTAATAAAACTTGGATTATTTATCATTCAAATGTCTTTCCGGAATGTAAGAATAGCCTTCTTTACTTTTCACGTTTACATTTCTTGTTTCAAAAATTATTATATTATTATACCCTACATTTCTTAAAGAAATGTGAAAAAGGCTGTCAACGCAAATGATATATAAACCTAGATTAGAGCCGAAACCTAGATTAGTCTGGTCTAAGCATTATCGAAGGATTGGAACAATTTGCCTGCAGCGGTCCTCCCGTCCCATTATAATTTAGGTGTCTTCCAGGTTAGAGTGAAAAGGTTCTTGATAAACTAGTGCAATTTACCATCAACAATGGCATCACTGCTTACCATCAGGTGGAATTGCAGTCAAGCACTAACTTATAACATTAAAAAAAAACCATGTTAACATTCTTAGATCAAAAACTTTTGTAAGCAACTCAATTTATCTAGGCTTTTGCATCAGTATTATCAGATCTTAGCTCGGTAAATGCAAATCTTCTGGAAACAATGGTACTGGTGGCGGTGGTAGTAGCGTATCTAGTGTCCTTGTTAACATAGCGGTTTGATGAAACTTGAAAAAAGAACCTGCATTAACCAATATTGCCCAGAGCTATTTACAAGAATTTTCTTATGCAATATTTTTGCTCCATTTTACAAAATATTCCCTCGAGAAATAAGTATGTTTCTTGAAAAAAAATTACTTTTGCTCCTGGAGCGACTTTTGTAAATATGTTTTGAACTTGGGTTATGCGAACAGGAAGTTTGATATTCATTAAAATTAAACTACCTGGATAGATTGATAGGTACGTGGTACAGTCTGACGAATTATAAACGATAGTATTATAGATTTAAATTTTCTGTTTACGCTTTGTCACTTAATTAATTAATCAGTAGTGTTTTGAACTCTCATTTTCGTGTAACATATCCACGGAAACTAACCTATTTATCACACTATTATTATGAAGGCAAGAGTTTGCATGTAAGTTTGTATGTTTGTTGTTCCTTCACGCTTAAACGGCTGAACAAATTTGGATGAAACAGACGGGTACTATATAGCCTGGAATTTTACATAGGACACTTTTTCACCCCGAAAGGACGAAGCCACTAGCAGAAGTTAGTTTATTATGAATATAAATAACGTCTTAGCATTTCTACTCTGACGTTAGCTTCGATTAAAGCTCCTCCTCAGGAAACACCTGCAAACTCCCATTAATATTCGTCACATTGATCTTTTTGTCAGCCATTAATTTACATTTGTACCTATTCGTGGCGTAAACTTACTTTGCAAACTGAGCCCCATAAACGGCCTCGTCGATACTTATTGATTTTCCACATCACGGCCTATTTCCATGTCACCACTGATATACAATCCATAACAAGGATCTAAAGAAAAAACCATTTGTAGAATAAATTGCGCGACACGCTGGAACACGTCGTAACATAGATTACCATAGTAAGTACCTACCGGGGAAGATTTTTTTACTTTATTGCTCCCGGAAGGCGGGAAAGTAATAGTTTTTCCATTAAGAGAATTGCGACGCTGATTGACTAGAAATGTGATCGGCGAGACTCCAATCTTTTAGCCAATTTTGTATTATTAAAAAGCTGTTCCCTTTAAATGAGTTCGTGTCGGGAAAGTGAAAAATTGGATAAATTATAATAAAATTAGGGAGATGATTCAACAGAAATCTCTTTATTTTCGTCACTTATAACAGGAATAGAAGCTGTCACTACCAAAGATATTCATTAGTCATAGGAGGCCGTCGAGGCCATTTATGAACTAGCAGAATGTAAATTGATTGGTATCTAAATTACATGAAAATAACAGTTTAGTTACTTACCATTGACAAAAACAGAAAATGAAACGAACATATCTGTCACAAAAATCCGATTTAGTTGTAGGATCAGAGACAATAAATAGCCAGCGGAGTGTGAGCCGCAGCGGTGAAGGGTTGACACCCAATGTGTCCAGTTTGTGCCGCGGTTAGTACCGTCAACGTGACACCCGTCGGTACCTATCGCCGCACTGAACTGAGCAGGGAACACTACCCACGCTCCTGTTTATTTGCTTTTATTATTAAAAGAACGTGTGTAGGTTTCCTTCAATTGTTTCCATTCTCGTCTAAAGCTGGTCATAAAGCTAGCTATAAATTCTTGAAACTATTTTGTGCAATGGAATCTAAACTATTCCTTTGACAAACTTATTTTCACTACAGTTGATCTTTGTGCAATAAATTCAGTCAATTCAAAGTTCGGCAGGTCAATTTATTAAAAGGTTCACATAAACAGTCCATAAACTACTATCTACCTGTTCATTTATTACCTCTAAAGTAAACCTAGGGCCATTAAGTGCGGGTAAAATCACGGCACAACTTGTTCTTAATAATTCAAACATAAGTTATGGCTCTGAAAACGTCACTGCCATCTTGGGCACGATTACTTAGACTACTTCAGTCGACGCTGGCATTTAAAGGGTTAATAGTAATTACAGCTTTTAATTGTTTTTCCTCATCAAGTTGAATAAAGTTTGTTTTTTATTCGTCTGCTTCGCTTAATTGATGTTTTGGTAAAGAAATGGTTTTATCAATTGTACGTAGGACAATTGGCTTCTCGTTAACTTTGAAAGGCTAAAGTGTTAATTCGAGTTGAATTACAGGGTTAGAACAAATGGAAACAGTTTTTTCCTGGAAAGGATTTCAGTTTTTTGTTCGTAACGAAATAGGAAAATAAAACATTGGCTACGGTAGATACTATGCCGTACCTATCTGTTTGTTACATCACAGTTTTTTCCGTCGTCCTCTTATGTTTTTCCCGGCATCGCAAAATGTAATGATTTAGTTTAGATTCTTATTTTAACTTTTCTAGTAGATAATAATAAATATTTTTCATGGTTACCCTTTGTATTTATTCTTATCCTTCTACAACCCTATTAGATTTTGATATACTTACACTTCCACACCGTACCTCACATTCTTATAAATAATGAATATTATCTATTCAGTGATTTTATAAATATTCGACTTGCATAGGTTTTTTTTACAAATCCACAAATCACGCTCTTAGGCGGAGCGCGAGATAGTGTCAGACTTTTACTGACTAAAAACGCACTCTTGTTCCTTCTTTGCCTTCATCCCAGGGCCCCGGGTTTCGCTTCCACACTACCCCTGGCCCCGGTAGGCTTCGACTATGCTGGGCCCCTACGATTAGCTGACATCTCCCTGAGGCGCGCGTGGAACAGTACGCGCCGTCGACGATTTGGGCTCAGTCCAGACGGTTACCGGGCGGTCGGACGGCGAGCCATCCGTTACTCGCCGTCCGCAAGCTCGCGCTTACGGTGGCCGGAAATCGGGATCGGAATCCCGACGGTGGTTGGGGCGTGAGGACCGTTGCTTCACGCGATTGGCCGCCTCCTTTGCTAGCATTACTGCTTCGCAGAAGGAGGCGACTGCCTGCCACTCCTCCTAGCTCCGGACCATGACCTGTACCAATACCCGGCGCGAGAGATCACTGCCACCGATCGCCCCACGAGGACACGGCGGTGCTCTGCCCAGGCGGGGCACACCTCTACCGTACGTTCTACCGTGTTCTCCGGGTCGACTTGCATAGGTAAGAACACACTGCTATGGGTTTTATTTGTAAAAAAATAACTACATTTACGATTAGTTAAAACCCTGATTAACAGGTTCTTAAGAGGGCCCTTTCCCACTCGCCTATCGTCAACTTCGAACATGGTTTAAAAGCTTGTTGCTTCATCTAACGCAATCCAACGCGATGTTTGATGAAGAGGCATCGCGAAAAAAGAGAGATAACGCCTGAAAACTCAGTTGGCATTCGGTAATTTCTTGATTTAATCGAATATTTTATAAAACTTGTTCCAGGAAATACATATTTTTTTAAAATTCTTAAAGGTTTTGAGAAAAATTGTCGTTATTCAGAATCTCGATTACGTGTTCAAGGCTTCTATAGATATACTTTTTATATTTTAAATATATGAGTACCTACATCTGTACATTATGGAGGGCCAAAGTTCACGTAAAATAGAAGATTTTTAGAGACAAGTTTATATTTTGATTTCTATAGAAGCCTAGATAATATCTACAACATATCTGTGTATCTAAAATATCGGGAGAAAGATGTGTAACATCATAATCACGTGAGCGGTTGTATGAAAATGTACCTCGGGTTGGCCGCTCTTAAATCAAAATTTAGTATAGAAAATTTGAATTTAGAATCCTATAATCAATGGCTGTTGGTTGTTATTGTAAGCTAGTTTTATATTGTTAGACTATATGTCATAACTTATTAAGCTAGTTTAATATGATACAAAATTCTATATTCTTTCCACGTAAACCTTAATATCAATTTATTTTGTACAAAACTGGAGACAGTAATAATATTTCCAAAGAGATATCATTTTATTTTTGTATCTATGCAAATATTTGTGTTCTGAGAATGAAAAACCCAATGTCGGCCGGAGAATAGCGTGTCGTAGGTACACGCAAGGGATTCGTAACTTGTCAATTAGTATAAATTCTGCGAAACAAAAAGAAAACAAACAATATCAAGGAAAATAAGCGACAAAACAAAACAAATTACAAAAAAATTTGGCTGTACGATGAATTCTGTAGGTAACCTGATTTAATGCGACATTTAAAAAGCATAGACAAAAGTTATGTTTTTCCGGGAAAGTTTTATTTTTGAAACCATTCCGGGAAAGTTTTATTTTTTAAACCAAATTGATTTGGACTTTATTTTTTTTTTTTATAATGTTTTGGGGGTAAGCGGAACAGAGAGTCCCGCAAACCTCCGTTGAAAAGGGAGGATCCTCCGGCCAGACGGGTGTTATGTCTGGCGGGCGACTGCCCGATAGACCATTTCGGGCTGCTCTATATGTTCCAATCGCGCGGAGAACTTTGATTGCGTGATGCAGGATTAGTTCTTTTGTGACGCCATAGATGTCGCTACAATTTATATGACCAGAAGTAAAATGTATTAATTTAAAATAACGTAGTAAATTGATGAGCGCAAATAAATATTTGAATTTAAGGTTAGAAATAGAATGTAAACAGAGTTTTTGTTTCATAGTTATCAGCTAAGGCACTGCTCGATACCACTGAATGTTTTATTCTCATGTAATTAATATAAAGTAACTACTCTCTGGGCATACGTAGACATAATTTTTAAAATTGCCTTCAATCGATACATATAGATTCCTAATCAAAAAGTATTCGGTGTAGGTAACAGAAAAATAAAATTTGTGAGTTGCAGACACAAGCATGTAAGCAATAATGAATCACCAACCATACAATCGTACAGAGCTGCACGAACGGACGAGATGTGATCGGTGTCCGTAACTATGGCTTCCTGTTGAGTACCGTGTCTGTAATAGGCAACTCGCGACTGTGTCTGATTGCCGCTACCGGACACAGCAACTACAGCTTCCTGTGATGGTGGGCTATATCCAGGATAGGGTGCAGTTATGTAGCAAGCCGGAGGACGGTAGAAAAGTTTAATATCGGGTATTTTCTACCAAAACCAATGGGTTCGATTTTTGGCTAGGAATAATGATTTTAAAAAAATTGAACGATGGAGTTTTTTTCATTAATTTCGGCTCGAGATTCCTTTGAATGTTTAAAAAAAAAAACGTATAAAAGGCATACAAAGATTATTTAACTTTAGTTAATTACCAAACATCGGTATAGGTTTTTTTTTTTTTTTTTTTTTTTTCGGTGGGAAAATCATCTTATGACATCCCCCGCCCTTGGGCGGGGCGGGAGATAGTGTCAGACTTTTACTGACTAAAAACCCACTCCTGTTCCTTCGTTGCCTTTCGTACCAGGGCCGAGTCTTCCTTTCAGAATCAGACCCTTGGCCCCAGTAGGCTTCGACCCTGCCAGGCCCCTACAGCTGCTGACATCTCCTTGAGGCACGCGTGGAACAGCACGCGCCGTCGACGACTTGGGCTCGGTCTGGACGGTTACCGGACGGTCGGACGGCGAGCCACCCATTGCTCGCCGTCCGCAAGCCTGCGCCTACGATGGCCGGAAATCGGGATCGGAATCCCGGCGGCGATTGGGGCGTGAGGACCGTTGCCTCACGCGATCGGCCGCCTCCTTTGCTAGCATTACTGCTTCGCAGAAGGAGGCGACCGCCTGCCACTCCTCCTCACTCCGAAACATCGGTATAGGTAAATAACAAATTGTAAACACTTTTAGATAATTTTTTTTGACAATTTTTAGATAAAAGTCATGTCAAGATTGTTTACATTTAGTTAATTACCTAAATAGATGGAGAAGAGGCATTATTGTAGTTTTTTTAGTTTCATATATTTGCTCACTAGAGCACCTCTTGCCCAGGGCGCTGGTAATACTAAAACCGGCAATGCCTGTGTCGGTTGCAAAATGTACATTTTTGCAACACCTAATATAATTACTATCTTAGAAGCTACAAGAGCAAATACCTATTGTGAGCTGAGAAAAATTTCATCTCAACTTCAAAGAAAAAATGACATTTTCGCTTCATAAAAAAACAATAAGAAAAATGTAAGTGCAGTGACTTTTATTTGATTAGACTGGGACTTATAAATCGGTCTGAAACAAAGTAAAACATACTGTAAATTATCACAATCATATAACGGATAAAGTCGAGATAGAATCTACTGTTGGGTAGACAGCCGTAGGTGTTTGTGAATAACCGTGGAAGGGTCAGTGCGGCTCAAAGTGGCTTTGTTAAATTGATTTTACGTGTATTGCCGACTTTGTTGCTCCGCTCGCTCTTGTGTCGGCCGCCGCGACTGCCGACTGCCCCGGGAATCTAACAACTACTTGGGATTTAACGTTTTGTTTTCTCACTTTTTTTACAGTTTGTTTTATGTGTTTACAGATAAAACATACTCCTCTTTTAGGAGAAATACATCAGTGTTTGCTTTATTTCTTTATTTATATTTAATTTGGTGCTGCCAGCAGCTTCGCATATGTGAAAGTAGAAAATTGTACCAAGGAAACATGTTCCTTGGATAAAAATATCTCTCTATCTATTTATTTACTAAAATTTTTTGTAACACAAAATTACAAAGACGGACTTAATGCCTTAGGCGATCTCTACCAGTCATCCAAGAGTGGTGAAGAAAAAACATGGCAGGTGTATAAAAATATAAAAGAGGACTGGCCTGTTGGTCTAGTGGTAAGTGGCCCTGATTACTATGCCGGAGGTCGTGGTTTCGATTCCCACTCAGGACAAAAGTTTGTGTGATGAGCACGATCATTTGTTCTTTGTCTCGGTGTAATTTATCTACAACATGTCTGTATGTATTTAGAAATATATAAGTATGTTTATCAGTTGTCCAGTACTCATACCATAAGCTCTGCTTAGCTTGGGACTAGACGGCGTTGTGTGATAGTTGTGGAATATTATTATTATTTCGTTTAAAATAAAAAAAAAGTATGTTTAAAATGCTATTTCTAAATTTTATCCAAATACGTTCAGCCGTTAAAGCGTGAAGAAGTAACAAACATACACACTCACAAACTTTTCCTTTATAATATTATAGTGTAATAATGTTTGTAGACGACAATAACAGAAGTTCTGTTTGGAAGCCAGTGTGTCCACTAGGAGTTTAGATTAAATGAGAAGGGTCAATGACACGGCCTACATTTGATTTTCATTAAAAGTTTGGGCAACATAACCCTTTTACTTTGACCTTTAGCAAATACCTTTTAGCCTCAAACTTTTTAAAATAGGTATTTACGTAGGGGAAACCAACATGTTAAAGTAAGGAGTTCTATTAATATTTTTTTCAGATTCGTATACTGGTTTACCATGTACGTATTACCTCGGGCAATTTTATTGTAATAGGTGGCTACGTTTTACTTTTTATCTTATCGATGGCAAAAATAGTAAATTTTCTTAATTAATTCCTTTGGCCGGCCCAATAGTCGGCAATGGCCGCCAATACCGTCCGCAGACGCTGTCATTAGATCGTTTTGTAAACAGTTAAGAGGGCATGTGACGCAAGATAGAAGGTGGGACATTGTTTGCGTGCAAGAACCATCACCTGTGGAGATTATACACATTTACGTTGCTTCTCAAATGTGGAAACTACGTAGTTTTTAGGATCCCGTACCAAAAGGGTAAAAACGGGAACCTATTGCTAAGACTCTGCTATTTGTCTCTCACCAGGCTGTATCTCATGGACCGTGAGGGCTAGACAATTGAAATTTTCACAGATGATGTATTACTGTAGCCGATATAACAAAAAATACTAAAAACAGAATAAAATAAATATTTAAGTAGGGCTCCTATACAACAAACGTATTTTTTTCGTACTCGGCTGGTTTTTTTTCTATAGATCTCTTACTTATTTCCATTTGGTTACAATTAAATAATGTTACAGTTTGATAAGATGAGAAATCTAACTTTTTGAAAATGCAAATTCTCGAAGGTACTAAGGACTAAAGGTTAGGTTACGCTAAACAATATGAAGGTGGAGATGAAACCACCGTCTACGTAAACCTTCACGTTCATATATTTCGCATATAATTAAGATCTCACTTGCTAATATCGTTTTCTCAACTTGAGCACGACTTTCCATTCAATTTTACGAGATACTCTGTATAATATAGTAATTCCGGACATAGGGTGTATAAGATGAGGTCGCCCAGTTAATCTAGTTTGTGCGGTGAGGCGGCCGCGCGGAGGGTGCTTGACGGGAGAGCAGGCCTAGCACAAATAGCCTCGCATTTCTTCCCGCAGCCACTCGAGCCGACAGCCGATATCGACCGAGCCTCTCCACCTTTATGAGACAAGCATCGAAAACCTGTGTCATGACCGTGTACTCAATGACTCAATTCATGACACACATCACTCGCGATATACCTACCTATATATAATATAATATTCCACAACTTCACATAACGCCATCTAGTCCTAAACAAGCAGAGCTTGTGCTATTAGTACTAGCCAACTGATAAACATACATATTATAGATAAATTACATCCGGACACAGAAAAAATGATCGTACTCATCACACAAACATTTGTCCTGGGTGAAAATTCGACCTCCTGCAGAGCAGTCAGGGCCACTAACCACTAGCCCAACAGGCCAGACAATATCATATTTCCAACGATTCAAAAAGTGCAAATTTCACGAGCCGTATTGCAATGTCAATATCCGTTACCGATTCTGTTTATGTATAAATTATTTAATCAAGTTCCAAAAAGGCATAATTTAAGCGATAAGCTTGTCTATCCGTACATGCCTATTCATACGACGTTAAGGATTACCTCTACAATAGGGCGGGCTGCTCGGCCGGCGCGCCGCGGTTCCCCGGAATTATGTAAACGGCCGTTGGTTTTGAGATTTGATTAATGGCACTTCATTTAGAACAGCTATTTCGCGGAATTCTTAATGATATAGAAACTGGTAAGCGCAGAAATTTGAGAATAAATTGTATTAAATTAACTGTGGAGGCACAGCTTAATACAATTTGTTTCCCAATTTCATATTACATTTAGTCTCACAAAGCAGACTTGGCATTGAAATTCTGTTGTTCAAATATTACTTAAGTTAATTAGGAGCACTTCATAATTAAGTATGGTTTTAAATTTATGGTACTTGGGATGATTGCCAAGTAGGAGCACCACGATAATGGATTATATTGCACAATTTCAAGAGCCAATCAGATATATGAAAAGCTTATTTGGTAACAAACAATAAAAGTTGTGTCAAAGAAGAAAAGATTTATGAGTTCACGATGACTGAACGTTTATTATTTCATGAGAATTTCCCGAAACTTTTTGTTTATGTGGAACATTTTGCAACCACTATCGTTAGAGTTTTAAACGGAGCGAACTTTGTTGTTGAGAATTCTTTTAATGTAAGTATTGATTAGTACGCTGAAGAATTTCTTTCTGAGCTAAACTTAGCTTAAAGTAAATTCCATTGAGTAAAGTTAAGAATCTCTTTGTTGAAAGACTGTACGGCAATCCTAATGAATTTTGGGACTTCAAATGTGTGAAAATGTATTAAACATTAGGTTTATTAACAATGAAAGTAGATACATTCGCCAACATTATATAATAACATTGTCCGTTGCAAAGGCTAGTCAAAGAACCGTAAATGTAACAGAAGCGTTTTAAGCTGGCGCTATGTTGTGTACATGCAGCTGTATAAACATAATTACCCGTTCATGTATGATTACGTCAAGCCGTAACCGATGTGGTTGTTGCGGAAAGCTTAAAGCTGGCGAGGGTTAGCGCTTTGGCGGCCATTAAGATCCCGACGACAGTTAAACTTAAACTGGGAGATGCTTTGAATTTTCATCCGAATTTGCAATGCAAATGTGGACAGAAAATGTCGTAGATTTTTGAAAATGTTATATTTCTCCTCATAACTTTATGATGGTCTCGAAGGTATATAAAGATTTCACTGCTTTTTCAATTCCTATTCAGATTCGTGCGTTGAATTTTGATTACGTAGCTTGTAATCCTTTTGCGCCTCATGGCTGAAAAAGTGCCAAATTTATTCCATTTATTTTTAATTGATGACATGGTTCTGTCAACGTTTCCAAGCAAATATTAGGCATTAAGAATGATCGACTTAACGATCGCCATTTGAGCCATCCATCGCGACATCGACTAAATGTATATAATGTATGACGTTACTCGATAGTTAGTCGAAATACTCGGCTGCGGAAGTAATCGACGTGGAGTTGATCAGAGGAGCGTGTCGGGGGTGGAAGACGAGCGTGTGCCCATTAAAGCTCTGCGGCGGACGGCTAGCCTGCACCGGCCGACACTAGCCGACGCTGGCGGTGATTGATGACGCCAATTCGCCACTTGTCCAGCCTCGGCCAGTGCACGCCACTCTCGCTTCACCGTCGTTATACGACTTGGCACGCTCCATGCCATCTAATTGGACGTTTTTTACTTGTAATTCTGTGGGGGAATATAAAAGTGATTTTTGATACTTTTTGCGTAGAGAATTGGTTGGTTGGAGTCGATATTTATTCCGTGGTAAATATGCTCATAGAATATTACCTTTAAAGAGGTAACATTTGTGATTTTGTAAGTTTGTTTGTAGGAAGTCATTTCTAGAACTGCTAAACCGATTTTAAACATTATTTTACCAGTAGAGAGCTACATTATTGCGGAGTGACATAGTCTAAGTAAAAATGTTTGATGCCAACGAAGTGGTCATGGCTTAGTTAGTTCATAGTAAAATAATGATTCGCAAGTTGATTCTCTAATGCACACCTCTACCAGATAAGGGTTTACAATTTACTAATTACATTACCAATTCCTGCAACAGGCGTTTTAATTTATAATTAACACACTGAAACATCAATTTCTATGGCAAAACACTAACCAATCTAATTTCATAATATAAAACATTTCATAAGGTACTTCCTACAGAGCAGCTCATTAATTTAATTGATTACAGAGTTACAAAGCGTTTGTTAATAAACAGTACTTTCAGTGTTTTATCAATGTAATAATGTAACAGAAAACAAATATCCCTGTATATAAATTAATTAACATTTTGTGAACACCTGCGCGGCGAGTTAGATAATCCAACTTTGCGCATTGAAACTTTCGCAAATAAATTGGGACACCAATTATAATCGTGTGTTAAGAGATCGCACCACGTACTTGCATTACACTTTCAAGTACTTTTCTGAGCAATATGTTACAGGGAATTAACAAATGGTTTCAATTAAAAACAGCTTGACTGATTTCTATCATTTTGTTTTTGTTTTAATAGAGTGATGGGTTACAGAAAGAAAATAGGAAAATCACAAAAAGTTGGGAAATTAGCAATTTTGTTTAGGGCTCGTCTCTTAAAAGTGTGAAGTACTAATTTCACTGGCACAGAGCCGCAGGTGGCAGATGGTATAGGTATACTCGTACCTATCTTTTTTTTGAGGTGAGAAATCTTCAAATGACTTTTTCGGCTCTGGTATAGGGTATGTGAGACTTTTACTGATTAAAACCTGTCTGTGTTTCTTCAGTTGCCTTTTGAGTTCCAGGGCCACGGTAATTCTTTCGAACATTCCCGCAACCCTAGTAGATCCTAGCGGTCCCCGTCCATTTTCTAACACTCGTACCTATCCAAGTTTCGTCGACGGCGACGTCGATGTCAGCAACCGTAGGGGCCCAGCAGGGTCGAAGCCTCCTGGGGTCAAGGGTCTTATTCTGAAAGGAAGACTCGGCCCTGGTATGAAAGGCAATAAAGGAACGGGAGTGGGTTTTTAATCAGTAAAAGTCTGACACTATCTCTCGCTCCGTCCAAGAGCGGGATATTATTGAATGATTTTTCCACCAAATAAAAAAATCTATTCAAGCTTCAATGAAGCGAACAGGGCTATTTTAATTTCCAATATTTATCACGATTGAAAACCGATATAAAAAGTGAACCATTTTTATTCAATATCGCGAACTTTTCCCTCATAATTCCCTAAAGTAACTGTAACATTTTTGATACCACATATAACGTTTATGCATTGCTTGAGTAGGCAGGCGATCGATCACAAGTGATCCCGGGGCGCGCGCTAGGTAATCGGCATGTTATCTTGAGCGCAGCGTGACACCCAGGGCTCGATCACGCTTTAAAAGATTAACATATTACCCGCAGATTGATGCCGACACTTTCTAAAATAGAACGTCGAGATTTTAGAGCTCCACAATATGCAATTAATAACAGTATATCAGCTTTCCAATAAGAGAGCTTGTTCAGTCTTTAAAATTGGCTATTACTGCAATGAAGTAAGCACGTCCTTCGTTCTAGATAGCTTGTAAAAAACTTTAATACGTTTTATGAACATTGCGTTGCTTGGCAGGGTTGAAAACTTTGTTGTGTTCATTTCATAATATATTAAGCAGGGATCACATTATTATGTTGTGTCGTGGCGTCTTCTGACGCATTTGATTGGCTACAAAACTGAAACAAACTCACTTGGTTGGTGTTTCGTGCGCTACGACACGACATAGTAATTTGCCTGTAGATACCTAATTGTTTGTCGTTACTCGTATTTATTACATTTAGAAATTAAATTTTCAGTTCATTAATATCATTGATATTATTGTCCGAATAACATAATGATGATTTTGAAATCGGCAAATTATGTATTTAGAAACATTTAAATTTATCATTCATTAGTTAACCATTAGAGCAATTGCATTCAATACATTAATGTATTTTAGTTTTAATTAGTTTCCCCAAGCCCTTTTGTTTTTAGTATAACATATAACATTTATTTCAAATCCTAATTTTGATTATGGGGTTGTCCTCAACTGCTATTATTTTTGTATGAAAGCTCATCGTAAAACCTGTTATTCCCGAGGATAATAGGTATCATTTAAAAGATTTCATGGAGTAATTTTCACCATTTCTATAACAACGTATTACGTTTGTTGATTAAAACATTCGCAATGATGTTGTTAACGCTGCGGCTTCTGAAAGATTCATAATGGTGCTGGTAATGTCTATGGGTTAGCTGCCATGAATTTTAAATACTTGTTCCTATTACAGAGAATGACTTTTATTATGTAATTTTGGCTTTAGTGGTGCTGAAGAAACAGTGAAATTTATTAAATTTGGAGCATTGAAAGGTCAGCGGTGACACAGTATCAATAGGCGTGCAACAAAATGCGGGTCCTCACAAAGCTTGTGCACGTCACGGGCGTGATTGATGGTGTCATGTCCCCTCAGCCTTCACTAGCCGCTCTTTGTGCCTCAGCAACCAAATGCGTCCGTAAATACCACCTCTGTGTCACCAATAAACGTCTGCTTTTATATAATTGATGTCCGTCGTGTAACCTTCGTAAAGTGATGCTGATGCGATGTAGGATTGTGAGATTTATTCCGGATTTATGGTTTCTAAATGTGATTAATATGGATCTAAGTTTCTGTTCCGGATGTGTCTGTTGCTGGGACACCGTAGGCCTTTGAATTCTGAAATTTTGCTCAAAGTTGTGTTTGAATGTCAATCTCTTAAAAAAATTGTGAAACTTATATGCAAAACACAGTCATGATTACTGTTATCTTGCGTACGGCCGGTTTGGCTTCCGCAGGGAGCGCTCCACGGTGGACGCGATCATGCGCGTGCGAGCTCTCACGACGAGGGATGCTGTATCCCAGGGCAGGGTCGTCTTGTCGGTTTCCTGGAGTAGCATTAGGAGGGCACTTAGGTATCACCAGTTGCCTGACTACCTCTGTCATGTGATCGAGGTCTACCTGACGGACAGGTTCATCAACTATCACGGTCACCAGGGAGAGTGAAAACGGCGAGATATGTCGTGCGGTGTTCCGCTGGGATCGGTACTAGGACCACCCTTATAGAACATCGGGTACGACCACGTGCTGCGCGGCAACCTCCCTGACGGAGTCAACGTGGTCTGTTATGCAGACGACACGCTGGTCCTGGCGCAGGAAGAGTCGTACCAGGCCGCAGTCGAACTAGCGACACGCGGGATTGCGATAGTCTTGGAGAGGATCCAGCTGTTGAGGCTCGAGGTGGCACTGCATAAGCCCGAGGCCGTGTTCGCGGGTTCCCAAATAACGGTAGGAAGAGTTCACATCGGCATCGAGTCGACGTTGAAGTATCTAGGACTCGTCCTCGACAGCCGATGGAATTTCGAGGAGCACTTCCAACGTCTGGCTCTCAAACTGGATCGGACCGGGGCTGCCCTCAAGCGGCTCCGGTCTAATCTAGGGGGTCCAGACACTTCCTACCAGAGGCTCTATGCAGGAATCGTTCGGTCCGAGGCCCTTTATGGGACGCCGGTATGGGAGTCTTCGCTACGAAAGTAACCGGAGGCCAAGCTGAACGCATGCCAGAGGGTCATGGCCATCCGGATGGTGCGAGGATACCGCATCCGCCGCCGGGATTCCGATCCTGATTTCCGGCCAACGTAGGCGCGGGCTTGCGAACGGCGAGCAATAGGCAGCTCGCCGTTCGACCGTCCGGTAACCGTCTGGACCAAGCCCAAGTCATTGATGGTGTGTAGTGTTCCACGCGCGCTTCAACCGTTGGGGCCCAGCAGGGTCGAAGCCTAATGGGGCCATGGGTGATGTGAACGAGAACCCCCCGGGTTCTCTTTCACATCACCGTCCTGGAACGAGAGCAAAGAAGGAACAGGAGTGGGTTTAATCAGTAAAAGTCTGAAACAAAAGGGCGAGAGATGTCCTTGGACAATTTCCCACCTAAAAAAAAGTCACGATTACTGTTAAGTATACTTAGGGCGGAATTCACCAATAAAACTAATAGCGTTTTAACGTTTGGCTCGCATAATCGCGTTTAGCTGCTGTCACTAGTGTCACTTGTCTGTATTTTTCTTTTGTTGTATTTTTCCAAGTGACGCTAGTGACAGCGGTAAACGCTATTATGCGAGCCAAACTTAAAACGCGATTAGTTTTATTGGTGAATTCCGCCCTTAGGAAGTATGTTTAAACGAATAAGGTAAATAAATAAAAACACACCATTAAATAATTAAAACTGCTGTCTAACAAACTAAACCACTAATGAATTAAACGATTCTACACAGTCTTATATATATAGATGTGTAAACATTGGCGCTTGTAAGACCCGTTCAATTGTGTTCACATTTAATTGCAATGAAAATCACTCTTTGGTTACATAAATGAAGCGGAAGCGATCGTCTGCAGGGTTCCGCGGTGCGGCTGGGCGGAGGAGCGGCGGAGTCGCTACGGAAACAGCAAATTTCGTTCAGAAATGTGACGTTGTTGTCGTATTTGTGTTTCATGAAATTACAAACGTCGGGTTAGGTCTGTTTGGTAAACATTTTCCGTTACTCCATTGTCCGCGGCCCGGCTTACTCCGCTCATATTTGATTAAAATGGAGATTTCACGAAAATTTGCCTGTTATATTATAGGTATAGTCGGGTACTAAGTACCTTTAAACAAATTATTTTATTTTACCGCTGTGTACTCGCCGCTAACGAAGCCTTTTATTGTTTCAGGTTGAGCAAATGGTTAACGTTTGCAAACGTATCGGTAGTGCAACAAAACAATGATTCGGGTGAGTGTTTTTAGTTTTTTAGTAGTGAAACAGTGGTTTTTGAAGAGAGTGCGTAACAGTATGTAATGTCAGTGTGGGTGGGCGCGTGAGCCGGGCGTCGGGCGTGTGATGGTGGGGTGGAGGGACCGCGCGTGATGCGTGGCGCGCGCGTCGCCGGCGGCGCGTGGCCCGCGCCCGCGCACGCCGCGCCCGCGTGATGCGCGCGGCCCGCGCCGCGCTGCTGGCGTGGCTGGCGTGCTGTGCGGCCGCGCTGTCGGCGCACAAGTACAGCACCCGGGTGGTGCGCACGAAGTACGGGCCGCTGCGCGGGATCGTCGTGCACTCGCACCCGCAGGTCGAGGCCTACCTCGGAGTGCCGTATGCTACACCACCGCTAGGTAGCCTCAGGTAATTGATTTTTTTATTTATTTTCGAAAAAAATAGTAGAAACATACAAAGTAGGTGTTGGCTAGGAGCAGTGCTACATATATTACTTGCTTCCACAAACAGACCGAAAATTATTATGTTCAATCTTATAAATATATTATTATTATGTATAATTTAAGATATATAAATGATATTTTTTAAAGAGCAGATACCTATTCGAATATTTCTAGACACCGTTATTAGTGAGGTATTTTGCCGAGACAACTATTTTGTCACGCAGTAGATGATAAATGGAATATGCAAAGTGTTAAGTACCATTAACACAGATCAGTGATTTTAGCAACTGTAATTTTTAGAGGCTGGTTATTGATAGACTTAAACAGCCTGTAAAAATGACTGTTGTGTACAAACTGTTATTTTTAGAGTCTAACAGATAAAACTGTTCCGTATACAGTATTCTGACTGATTATTTTTAACTTAGCCTTATGCCAGAGTATTCGAGGAACGGCCGTGAGATTAACTTTGGCTTGTTAGCTTCTCGAGTCTTTGCTTCATAATAAGCTGATGAATAGGAACTCTGAAACTATTTGGGCAATTTTGAAATATGTGGAACTATTACAAGTCATAAACACTAATGTGTCTCCTTGTACATAGTAAGTAGATGCGTAAGGTTAAAGTCAGACAAATGTAACTTAATTCTAATGTTGTTTTATTCAAATTTATCGAGGAATTAATGACATCGAGTTTGGCATCAGCTCTGACGCTTAGTTTGGCTGATTCGCTTTCAAATGCTTAAATTAATTTTGGCTCATTTATCTAGACAGAGTGAGTTTCTTACACTGACTCCTGAAATACAGTCATCTAACTTAGCCCAGGAGTTGGAGTTTCAATTATTAACAAGTGTTGTATCAATAAAGAGTTATTATTATTTAAATTTGTATTGTAAACTCAACCGTGTGATTATAAACAGCGCCGATGCAATAAACAGCGTCAACAAATGTTCACAGGTTGTCACTATAGGACACAAGTGAGCCAATGCTGTATCCCGCCTGTATCAATGCTATATTGTGTGTATACCATTATGGATTGTGTTGCAAAATTGTGGTTACGTGGGCAAGGATATTAAACCAGTGACAGCATTGCGACTATGTCGCGTGCCTTCTGCGATTGTATCGTAACTGAAACGCTGATATACATAAGTCCTCCCTAAGAAATTAGCCTTGAGATGTTTTGCTAGCGCATACTGAATCAAGCTGATCGAACGTCGATTTATCAGGGCCCTCATATTATACGATGCTTAATCATTATCAGAGGTCGAAATTAGGTAGAGTTATTCATGTACTTGCATCGAAACGTTGATATTAATATGGTTCTTCCCGGGATTTCTAATGAAAAATCCCGTGTGGCCAACAATATTACAAATAAATAATAATAAAAACCTCAGAGTAAGACAAATAAAACAAAGGTAAATAACATACAATTTTTATTAGATTTTTTTATTGAAAAAGAACTCTCTACGCTAACTGAGGTGAAGTTAACAAATTTATAGACTTCCTCCAAAGTCAAAGTCAAAGTCAAAAAAATTTATTTCACATAGGCCTACATGGGCACTTATAAAACGTCAGAAGCTAGTGCTCGGTTCCAAATTGGTCGTTTCCTATGGAGAAGAACCGGCAAGAAACTCCATGGTTACTCTTTTAAAAAAAATGATTGTTTACAATATTTTCATATTACAGTATTAATAGACATTATGTAAAAACAGTGTAGACCGGTCGATATTGTACCCAAAAGCACAATAAAAATAATCATATTAAAAAAAAAAGTGAGTCGTAATAGGAAGTAACCTAAGAGTTCGCGAAGTCCACGGTGTTCTCACATTCACATGAAAAAAAAAGAAGCTATATAAAAAAAAAACAAGAACAATAACTAATTACAATTATCAATAAATGACATGTCAACAAAAAGAAAATTACTAACGAATTTATGGTGGTTGGCGTCTAATAATATAAGAAATATTGCAAAAGCAATGTGTAGGAAGAAAAGAAAAAAGAAAATGTATATATTACAACAAATGTGGAGCAGTTAATAGACAGATGTACACAATATTATGAGTTACCAGTGCAGAAGCAGTCATTGCCAAACAAGCGTGTCTTCGACATAGTCTTTAACCTTGTAATACGCTTTTTTAGTTAGGACACGCTTAATATGGGTTTTGAACTTGCCCTCGCTAAGTTCAGTCACCGCCTTTGGTAGCTTGTTATAAAAGCGTATGCTGTTTACTAAAAATGACTTGCTGGTCTTAGCTAATCTCCTTTTGGGTAATACAATTTCGTGTTTACTGCGCGTATTTATGTTATGAAAATCGCTTCTAATTTTCAAAAGTCCTCCTCCTCGTCATTAATGCAGGAATATTTTTTTTTCTGATAAATATCCGATAGTTTCATAAAAAAATCTGCTCTTTAAAATTAATCTCGGGAATTGAGGCGTATGTTTATATTTTCGCTGTATGAAATCGGTATAAGTACATGAATAACTCTAGCTGATTCTGACCGCTGATTATCATCGTTTAGCCTTTTCCCAACTAGCTTGGAGTCGGCTTCTAGTCTAACCAGAGGCGGCTGAATACCTGTGTTTTACATGGAGCGACTGTCAATCAGACGTCCACAACCCAGTTACTGGGCAACACACTCCTTGGATAGACTGGTGATCAGACTTTCTGGCATCTGACTACCTGTAATGACTGTCATAATGATGCTTATTATTTGATGTTTAATAAATAGACAAATACGTATGATGACCGCGTGCCGTATATCATCTACATAATTTAAATTCTTGTTAGTAACGCTGGGGTATCACTCGTCTGGGCTTAATTTTCAATCATTACTATAATAATAAATGTATAATACCTATAATATTCCAAAATGCCACAGCTTGTGCTGTGAGTTCTAGACAATTGATAAACCTACTTATACACCACTAAGTTTTAATTAGTACAAATAGTTAAAGGGCTTATTAGAAAAGATCTAGTTATTATTTAAGTAAAGTCTCAATAATAATATTCATAAACAGCAAAGTTATTAGCGTTTGTTTATATCCCAAAATGTCACTTATTTTATGGAAATACTAGCTGACCCGGCGAACGTAGCAATGATGCACTACTTTATTTTGGAACAAATGATGCTCGAATTTAATTAAGTAACCACGTTTCCGAACAAACAATGCTCTTTCAATGTAGTCTATGGCTGTGAATGACATTGACATTCGTTACGCGCGTTTTTTTAAATATGCAAAATTAAATGTATATTTTTCAATATTTCTGAGAGATTTTCTTAATATTTTTTTCCGTAAGAACCTTCTCCTAATAATAACAAATACAACAAAAAAAGAATTAGTGAAATCGGTCCAGCCATTCACGCGTGATGCCGTGACCAAGGAAAACGGGTTTCATTTTTATATATATAGATTGTACAGGTTATTGATTACTTATCAATGAATGACAATCAAAATGGAAAAACACTGCGCGTAGTTTTATAAGCAATTGTAATTAATTATTGATTTAATTATGCATTTAAAAGATATGACAAATTTTCGTGGTCAATTTTGGTATTTCGTTTTTTTTTACTTTTGACTACAAAAATATGATCAGTAACGAGTACGGATAGAGCCCCATTTTTTTGTACTAATTAAAAAATAGGGGTGTATATTTCTAAATACATACAATACATTATAGATAAATTATTATTACACCCAAATTCAGAACAAATGATCGTGCTCATCACAGAAACATTTGTCTTAGGTGGGAATCGAACCCACGACCTAGCTGCCAGACCAAACCAACCAGCATAGCAGCTCAGTCAGGGCCACTAACTACTAGACCAATAGGCCAGTCAATAAAATTTTTTATGAAGGGAAACTCACTGTCTCCATAATACACAGATACATGCCGCCGGTGACGCCGTCGCAGTGGCGCACGACGCGGTTGGCGGACGCATCGGGCCCGGCGTGTCCGCAGGTGCCCCCCGCCGCCGCGCCGCGCGACGACGCGTTATTACTGCACCCGCGCGCGAGGATACGCCAGTTGGAGCGTCTGCTGCCCGTGCTCGCCAATCAGAGCGAGGACTGTCTTTACGTCAACCTCTATGTGCCTGTTAATGGTGAGGTTTTTTATTTTTCACTATTTATATAATTATAATTATTATCCGTTACTTGTCTCTCGAAAGGTTCATTAGAAAAATGTCAGACAACAATACCCTGTCTTTTTGAATGGTGACCTTTTGTGACCACTCCGGTTTTAGCATACCTTTTGTATTGTTATTTTTGTGTATCGTGTGCGTTTCATGAATTGTTGTCGAATAAGTTTAGGTACACTTTTATTTACTATAGCTCACGATACAATTGCAATATGACGAGCGTTAATTCGTATTATATTTTGGATACAATATTTTTCTTTTCTGCTGTTCGATAACTGAGTGCAAAAACCGTTTTTTTCCGCTAGATGATAAAGTAAAATTTTAGAACATCGTGTGCACTAGTTTGTGATTTCAAAACATCATTAAACCTATTTACTTCTACCTCCATGGTGCCAAATTTATCATACAACTTTTTTAATTTATTGAAAACTCAGACTTGGAACTTCCTTGGAGTACCTACATTTTTTAATTTTCTTTGCGCGCGCCATTGTCTTTTCCCGTCTTATTGTAAAAACCATAGGTTGAAAATAAGTGAAAAACCTAAAAAGTGATTCTAGCGATGAAGAAGTTTATTTGACGCCAACCGAATTGACTGAAACTGTCAATAATGCGCAAATGAGCTTTCTCCTTCAACAATCACGCGAGAAGTATTTGAAACAGTACGATATGTTTAACACGTGGCGACTAGCTAAAGGAGCCAAAACTTTCTCAGAAAATCATCTGAACAGAAGAACAGAAAATCTCAAAACTTCATCAGAAAATTAATTTACCTAATAAAAAGACAAAAAGAGACCGCAACTTCGGTAATTTGTAAGAAATAAGTAACAATTGTTGAGAAATATCAAGCCTTACTCCCGCCTAACACTCAATCAATCGATTTTTTCTACAATATCGCAACGGAAAGTGTGTCAAACAGCCTATGGATGCTAATAAAATTGGCAGTATACCACGAGAAATAGCAAGTTTTCTTAAACTTCCAGAACCCCCCTTGTACACGGGTCATTGTTTCCGACGAATTTCAGCTACACTTTTGACCGATTCTGGAGGTGATCTGTGGTTGTCCCTTAAGCGCCATGAAGGCTGGAAGTCCAATGCGATTGTAGAGGGATACATAGAGGATTCCATCCAAAATAAGTCTAAAATATGTAAAGGCATCACAGGAGTCATTATTCTGAAAGGGCCTCAGTCAGATCCTTGGACTGGCCCTTCTACATCAAAAATGAGCCGTTACAAAACACCTAACCATCGCCCTCTCTCGCCAACATTCATTCATTCGACAAGTGAATTCGCTGAATAGGAACAATTATTAAGTACTAGCGGTCCCGGCAGACGTTGTTCTGCCCAAAAGCGGGATTTAGTAAAAAAAAAAAACCCTACTCTACCCTACTCTACCCTACTCTACCCTACTCTACCCTACTCTACCCTACTCTACCCTACTCTACCCTACTCTACCCTACTCTACCCTACTCTACCCTACTCTACCCTACTCTACCCTACTCTACCCTACTCTACCCTACTCTACCCTACTCTACCCTACTCTACCCTACTCTACCCTACTCTACCCTACTCTACCCTACTCTACCCTACTCTACCCTACTCTACCCTACTCTACCCTACTCTACCCTACTCTACCCTACTCTACCCTACTCTACCCTACTCTACCCTACTCTACCCTACGCTACCCTACTCTACCCTAAAAAAAAAAAGTAAAAAAAAAAAAACTACCCTATGTCCGTCTCCTGGTTCTAAGCTACCTCCCCACCAATTTTCAGCCAAATCGGTTCAGCTGTTCTTGAGTTATAAGTGGTGTAACTAACACGACTTTCTTTTATATATATAGATGAAAGATAGTTTACCAAAAAACAGTACGCAATACCAACATACAGTACCTAAAAAAAATATATTACGCTCAACTTAAGTAACTGTAGCCACTTGAAAAAAAAAAACTATATCTTTTTACGAGTATACCCAATTATATTGTACTATAATGTGCAACCGTTATTTTTTCTCAACTCAATGAAATAAAAACTGATATTCTATTAGTGTAACGGATTGTCGAAAAGGGTGTAAGTGTAGTTGACATGTGCTAGGAACCAAATGGTCACGTTGTTTTATGAACGACAAGTCATTGACAGACGTTATCGCTTACAGAAACTCTCTTTGTCTAGGTCTAGTAATCCTTTGATTCTAAATCGTGGGGCTATTGATTTACCATCATAATTAATTTCTAATTGGTGTTCTGTTCATAGTACAATGGATACTATTCCATTGTCAGACTTGTTTTTAGTGGTAAATCATCAATACTCCTACTCAGAGAGCGGAGTAAGAGGGAGTATTCTGTGTTCCTTCAGTTGCTCTTTGCTTTCCAGGGTCACGGTAACTCTTTCGAAAAATCCCACAATCCATCCTGAAGTAGCAAATAGGAGACTTTTAACCCTGGAGTATGTTCCCTTGGGACAATATTATTAGACTATTGCTCGAAAGCTTGAGGAAGTGATGATGACGCCACGAAGGCTGCGCTGACGTTCTTTGTCGAGGATCACCAGTTTGGGGGTATGCGGAACAGAGAGTAAAGTCCCGCAAATCCGTTGAAAATGGAGGATCCTCCGACCAGACGGGTGTTATGTCTGGTGGGCAACAGCCCGATAGGTGATTTCGGGCTGTTATATATGTTCCAATCGCGCGCAGAACTTTAATTGCGCGATGCAGGATTAGTTCTTATGTGACGCCATAGATGTCGCTACACTACTATCACGCGGACGAAGCCGCTAGCCGAAGCTGATATTATTATAAATGAGAATAATAATAAATAAACAATAATTATATTTATTTATTTATCTTCCACAAATAACGATAAAAGTAGGAAACTAAAACTTAGAATATCGATGTGATATTATAATGTTAATTTGTGGGAGACTGGTACCTTAACTAATCCGTGGCTTGTATTTCAGGACACCAGAGACTCCTCCTACAGATTATACAGCAATCGAAAACATTATATCATCTGTATAGATGGTGAAAATGTAACGAAAGTTAACAATTTTTCAGTTTCTTCAAGTTAAGAAAAAGCTAAAAGAAAAACTAAAATAATTAAAAATCTAAATTTGTTTAAAGTATAATGAGGTTTTAGGTGCATGTAAGTGTGTGATGGTGTGTCTGTGTTTAAATGTGTATGATACTGCAAAGGTGTGAAGATGTGAGTGTTAAAAAGTTTATGTCCGAGCAGGCGAATATGATATTAGTTGAATAGAAAAAGAAATCCTGCTGAATACGCAGATGTAGCAAATGACAGAGAAGGTATAACTCTCGGTGCTAACCCGACACTGCTCGCCATGTCGTGATGTAATGGGAATGAGACAGATGGTAATAAATCTCACACCATCATTTGTTTCTATGATAGAAGGCCACGGCAACACAGCGGTTGGTCTCGTCCTAAAACTACTAGATTAAGCCACGAGATTGTATATGAGAATTATAGTTAGGAAATTCTCAAATACAGTCTCGCGGTTGGCAACGTGCCCGGTAAATGGCGATACCTTTGCCCTCATCGCATACACTCTCATATCGCAGTCGGGGAACTGTGAAAGTACGGACTAATCCCGGGGGATTACTGGCGCGCGACAGTTATATATGCGTATAATGTGTAGCACAAAGTCTTTGTTTCCTCTTTTTCTTGTATCGCACTTGTCTAATAGAGCAGAACAATGGTATCAACATAATAGAACGCCGCGACGAGGGCTCGCGGCTGCTCATTAATCGTTGCCAGAGCGGTTTATTCATATAATTTATTCACGTCGTTTCCCAGTTAATTCACTGTCCGTTAAACATGTCGCTTTAAAAATTTATCAAGGTAGATATTTTGTATGATACGTTTTCTGTACCTCGCACGGGTTTTAATTTGCCTTTGAGTTTTATTAGCATGTTTGATAGACTTTTATACTTTGGAAGCATTTATTAGAATTATTTATACTTATCTTATGAATTATTAAGATTTGTGGTAAGTAATTAATTTTATTTATTTATTGAGGCACTCTAATGAATAGTTCGCAGAAACATTTACCATAAAATCTTTTAATATAAAATTATTGCAGCGATATCTTTACTTCAAGGTGTGCACAGCACTTACAGAATTTGAAAGTTAATAATAATTTTAATTAAGTAATTATATTTTGAATTAATTATACATACAATAAATAATAACAAGGTACAAAACAATATTAAAATCAACAAAATACAGAATAGGGAATTATTAATAAGAAATTGGAACAGAAAAAAAAAAGTCAACAAAGTGGGTAATATATATTTATTATTTAAAAATTGAGATTAATTGTCGTGTCGTAGCAACTTGTCGACGCCGCTACGATAAATCGTAGCACAGTTCGTAGCACCGTAGCACTTCCATATCAAGCGCTGTTCTGTACAGTAGACATAAGATTAAATGTAGAAACGTAATATTAATTAAACTTGTACGAACAGATGCGCTTAGTAGTCTCAATTTTATTTAGTTGTATCTGTTGTACAGCTTAAAGAGAAGTTGCATCATCTAAGTAGTGTTAGCAACACATGTAGCTAAGAGTTATGTGCTAACCTATTAGCGGCACAAAGCTAAGGTTTATGATCGTCATACTTCACGTTGAATGTACTTTATAAGTAACGTGGGAAAGTATCCAGATAAAAATTACTTTGACGTGGGAAGGCGACGAAAATAGTTTTTTCTTTCAAAACTTAAATTAATATTCAGAAACTTATCTTTGTAATCTGTTAGAGGGCTGAAAACAGCTGCGTGCTCAGTAAAACTCTAGTTAGCTATCCGCTACTTCAACGCACACATTGTTTTTTTTTGTAAATTAACTATGTGTTGTGTGTGTATGTAACAGACAATACTTAAAAAAAAAACATGTGGAAACTACTCGTGTAATTTTGTTCAGGGTTGGTAATGTTAAACGTGTTGATAGATTAAATAACTTTTGCAAAATACACTAAAGAATAGTAGCGTTTTACTGAAACACAATGAATTATAATTTTAAATCATTCTTCAACAATCAGGACTTACCATATTTGCACTGTGTAAAATAGTTTTATGATTTGAATAGAAGTTACATATGTGTAAAATTTGTTAAATATGTATACTGACTGGTATAAAATATAAATTGTTATAATACTACAAGTTTAATGTATCGTATAATCCATACAATTTTCTATTTAAGTTCGAAACACGCATTATCCATTTCTAAAATCACTTACACGTTTCCTAATGGCGAGAACATTAAAATATTGATGTACAAACCAAAATTTAGTCCGCAGCCCATTTTAAGGGGTTACTTTGAATAGTTCCCTCCGTCTAACTTGACGCGGCTATAATTTATGTACGGGCGGTTCAGCGGCAGAGCACTTAAGGCTTCAAGAGTTATAAGTAAATACGTACGTCAGCGGGAAATGAAAGCAAGCACTTACGGCGCATAAGATGACACAGAAGACGCATCGGAGAGAGGAAGTGGGGGCCTCTGGTCGGGTGTCCTCTCGTCGGGGGTGTCGAGGCCTCAATTCCGTAGTGCATTGCAGTGCATTTTACCCCCTGCAAGCAATGCGGAAGTGAGGCTGAGGCACCCCATAGCTACGGGCGACGGCGGTGTTTTGTCATCAATAACGTGAGTATAATGTGTGTGGAAACCGTTATTGTTATTGTGTTATTGTGTGCTCTCGAATGTTTGTGTGGTATACATGGTAAAATTGTTATGGTTTTGGCAATAGTGTTTTCACGAGATTTTTTTTTCAAATATGTGTAATCGTTGCAAAAAATGCAGTTTTACAACACGATTTTAAGTACTATGTATGATATGAAAATAAACCCTAGACAAAGTGAAATTCAATGGCTGATAATAATGATTTTTGAAATGTCAAAATTGCGTTACGTTTCGGTAGCGTACGCCGTTCCCACGCATTGGTCAATCGATAAGGAAGTGACACATGATGAAGTTACTCTAATATTTATAATATAATATAGTATATTTTATAATATCGCCAGCCATATATTTGAGTAAAGCAAAACATGTGAAGAAAGTTAATTTTAACTTAGCCAAGGCAAGTGTTAGCTATATGAACTAATGAATAACTTTAGAGAAAGATTGGATAAGAAACTTATATTGTGTACCTAAATGTAGTGTAGCGGGAAGGTTTTAAATAAAACAGCTCAAACGGGTAACACACCCTCTATGCGTTTGCCTTGACCGCACACAATTATTACAAATGTCATCAATACCAGTTGAAATTAATAATAATTATATAGTAACCACTTACTCTGAAATATTGCTTACCCCGAAAACTAGAATGAACCCTTCTAACTGTCTTAGCGCCGCACTGTCAAGTTGCAGCTCGTTCCAGTTGTCAATGCAAAAAAAAATACATTTTAATGTTGCTAATACTGAAAATAATCATCGTGTAATAAATGCAAATTGAAGCATAGGTATCCTTTCTGAACATACAAATACACTACACTGTATCTACATCTCTCACCCGACTCATCTGTCAGGTCTACTAGAAGAAATTTCGTTTGAAATAAGCAGCACCTTTATACTCTTCTATCCGTAGGTATTTGTTCTTTTTAACTTTAAATGTTTATATAAATAGAACTTTTATAGTACCTAATTAGTATTTGGAGGTAGGCGGAACAGAGAGTAACGTCCCGCAAACCTCCGTTGAAAAGGGAGGATCTTCCGACCAGACGGGTGTTATGCCTGGTGGGCTACTACTGCCCGATAGATGATTTCGGGCTGTTCTATATGTTCTAAACGCGCGGAGAACTTTGATTGCGCGATGCAGGATTAGTTCTTATGTGACGCCATAGATGTCGCTACAAGTATATTTATTTTTAACATAGAAATATACACATTATTAAAATCTAAACTAACTATACCATGTACCTATACATTAAAAACAAACTATCCTAACTCAATATCTTTAAATATGGCGTCAATAAATTCTTTTGTATCGTTGTTGATTGAAAGTATGCCCAAAAGACTTGTGGCATTGCTACGTTGTAATGATAAATCTCTGGTTGAGGTAAAAGTTAGGACTTGGGTCACGTGAAGGGTAGCTAGGTGTTTAGAAAAATCTCTAAATATCGTAGTGCACGTGGACCCCACAACCAACGAGTTTCAACCTCGAACGGCTCGAAAATGTAACTACCGACGAGGTTATATTTTTCCAAAGCTTAAGGTTCTCTGCAGCGCCAGCAAAGCACGAAGAGCTAGGAAGACTGGGTGGCGCAAGAGTATCGACACAAGTAGCGTCCAAATCTAAAGGCCTACCCATCTACCAGATATTCAGTCTGGTCTCTTACTATCGTCGCATGCCAGGCAATGGGGTTCTAAAACAGCCCGTGCGACAATAATTCTAAATACATACATATTATAGAAAAATTACTCCCAGACACATAAAAAATGATCGTGTGCATCACACAAACATTGGTCTTGGGTGGCAATCGAACCCACGATCTCCGGTACAGAAGTCAGAGCCACTAACCATTAGACCAACAGGCTAGTTAATAAAACACTTCATTGAATAATAATAATATAAGTAATTGTTAACTTTATTGAATATATCGTCGTGAATGTATCTATACGTCGCCAAATTCTGAAAAAGGAATATAAATTTAATTTATACATCATAGTTTCTTCAAAAAGTCTAATTATTTAGGTATTTTGTTAATGTGTAAATAACTGTTTTGTGTTATTATGTAGATACCATTAATACCTTTACTCATCATGATAGATTTATTCTTTGATCAAATAAATAAATTGTATTTTTTGAACCACCCACACTTCTTAGTAAGCATTATAAAACCTTCCTACATGAAAAGATAAAGAAATACCAAAAGCTGATATTTGCTAAATATAATATACTAGCTTGTGCCAGCGGCTTCGCTCGCGCGAAAGTTGGTTTCTCCATACATACTTCCAACCCCCGTTTACCCCCGTAGGGGTGGACTTCCGTAAAATCTGTTCTTAGCAGATGTCCACACCCTATAAGGAACCTACCGGCCAAATTTTAAGTTTGTAGGTGTTATAGTTTCAGAGATTTCATGATTAATCAGTGAGTAGTATTTCGCTTTTATATATATAGATTTGGCTAATATCACACTAATATTACAAAGGCGTAAGTATGCGGGTGTGTGTGTGTATGTTTATTACTTCTTTACGCTTGAACGGCTGAACGGATTTTGATGAAAATGAGTACACCACAGGTAGACCACGCCTGGAATAGCACATCTTTTTATCCCAGGAGTATGTTCCCTTGAAATAATTTAACTAGGTAATTAAGGCAATTAGCCGGACCGAACCCAGTCGTCAACAGCGCGTAGTGATCCACGCGTTCCTCAAAGAGATGTCAGCAAACCATAGAGGCTCAGCAGGGCCGATGCTCGCTAGCTAGGACCGTGGGGAAGTTCTGAAAAGGAAACCCGTAGTCCTAGAAAGCAAAGGGAAATTGAAGGACACAGGGGTGGTTTTAGTCAGTAAAACTCTGACATGCCCTCCTGCTCCACCCAGAGCGCGGAGAAGTCATAGGATGATTTCCCACCTTAAAAAAAAATGTATTATTATACTTTGTAGTTTATTGTTTGTTACAATTGAAACTTCATAGTATTAACATGTACGAGTATTTTACAAAGTGAAACTAAACTAACTCAGTAAAATATTTCCGTACAGTTATATCAAAATTCTAAATCACTTAATTGGTTTTTAACTTTGACTTTCTAAAACATGTTACTTTACCTTATACATGGTTTTTATAACATGGATTTAACGCTATATTTATCTATGACTAGCTTCTGCCAGCGGTTTCGCTCGCGTAAAAGTTGGTTTCTTCATACGAACTTTGGACATCCGTTTCATCCCTTTAGGGGGTGAATATTGGGTAATCCTCTCTTAGTGCTCGCCTACGACATAAAAGGAAACTTTTTGCAAAAT
Organism: Mythimna pallens; assembly: GCA_961205895.1. Classification (NCBI taxonomy): domain Eukaryota; kingdom Metazoa; phylum Arthropoda; class Insecta; order Lepidoptera; family Noctuidae; genus Mythimna; species Mythimna pallens. Next base: position 11,877,899 of record OY540830.1, read on the forward strand.
TTCACGCTCGTAGAATTCCTTCCTAGTAGTTTCGGCTGTATGTTGATATGTCAGTCACTGACTGACTGTCAGTCCTTTTATAATATAGATAATAATTGAACATTATAGTTACTTACTAATTTTGGTTTTCGTAATTTTAGGGGTTTTCTTTTAATTTAACACATTGTAACAACGTGTTACTAAACATAAATATAGAATATTCAATTTAGATTTGGTTTTCACTGTTTTCTACTTTTTTAATTGATATTAATTGTAATTTTTGAGATCCATCTGTTTAAAAACTTTTTTTGTGATTCGGAAAAATCTTCGAAACCTAATTCGGGAATTGAACTGTTTTCATAGTGTTTGTACGGACCCTCATTGCGCGATTCCGACTTGCACTTGTTTAGTTTTTTTTACTGACTTACTTCTTGACAATTCAAAAGTGCCTGTAAATGATTAATTTGAAATAAATGCTTTGATTTTTTATTCTTGATTCAAATAGGCTATCGCTCTATGTTTTTTTATTATTATTATTTTATTAATTTGTTACTTCAAGAATCTTATTTAACATCTGCCAAACTGCATTGCTAGCAGTTTGTTGGCAGAACATTCTCGTAAATTTCGCTTATAACTATTAAGATCACATCCGGTCACCCCTGAAGTTTGTAGCTAGGTACGTTGTGAGGTAAACAGATTCAGGCCCATAACACTAACCAACCGAGACCAACATACCGCAGCAACTATGGACACATAGACATATAATGTTTCATTAGAACATTTTTTAATTGGTTTCTATTTTTGGCTCTATTTACGAGTATTAATTCATCAGGTAACTCATTAATAAGTGTGCAATCCATCGTCTCGCACGCTTACCGTAGTAATTATTCACCTTAGGGACCTGGAGTTTTTTTTTTTTTTTTAGATTAGCAGGTTGGGTAGATAAACATTCTTTCATTTTGTAAAATACTAATATTCAGCTTCAGCTGGTTAAACTGGCAGTCGACCTCGACATAGTTGGGAAAGGGCAGGCTGATTGTCAAGACTAAGGAAACGAAATCCAAAAGAACTAAAATTCTTTTGGATTTAGTTTTTATTAAAACTGTTTTTTATAATTACTCAATAGTATCATTATTACAGCCGCCTCTTTTCCGTCGGAGGTTAAAAAAGGCTGCCAGGTTAAATTGATTGGGCGATTCACGTCAGCCACTTACACACTAGCCGCTGGGCAAGAGTCTCTATAAAGTGTCTTTGTGAACTTTCAGAATCAGACCCTTGGCCCCAGTAGGCTTCGACCCTGCTGGGCCCCTACAGTTGCTGACATCTCCTTGAGGCGCGCGTGGAACAGCACGCGCCGTTGACAACTTGGGCTTGGTCCGGACGGTTACCGGACGGTCGGACGGCAAGCCACCCATTCCTCGCCGACCGCAAGCCCGCGCCTACGGTGGCTGGAAATCGGGATCGGAATCCCGGCGGCGGTTGGGGTGTGAGGACCGCTGCCTCACTCGATCGGCCGCCTCCTTTGCAAGCATTACTGCTTCGCAGAAGGTGGCACCGCCTGCCACTCCTCCTCGCTCCGGACCATGGCCTGTACCAAGGCCCGGCGCGAGAGATCGCCGCCGCCGATTGCCCCCACGAGGACACGGCGTTGCTCTGCCCAAGCGGGGCACACCTCCACCGTATGCTCCACCGTGTCCTCCGGGCGGTCCACACAGTGGCGACACCCGGGCGTCGCTTCCGCACGAATCCGGTACAGGAACTTCCTGAACTTACCGTGTCCGGTGAGGACCTGCGTCATGCGGAAGGTAATGACGCCGTGTTGCCTTTCCAGCCACTCCTCAAAGAGGGGACTTACCGCCATAATTACGACGTGCTCAGCACTGGGTTGCGATAGTCGCTGTTGCCATTCCGCCATGAGATCCCGCCGGAACTCTTTCCGCCATGCCGTGACTTGTCGCGGCAGCGGAGTTTCACCACGGCGTTGCATCTCCACGCGCAAATCGTGCATGCGTGCAAGGCCTTTTGCTGCAAGATCCCATGGTGGCTGGCCAGCAAGGAGGCTCGCCGCTTCGCGGGAAACCGTGCGGTATCCCCGCACCATACGTATGGCCATGACCCTCTGGCATGCGTTCAGCTGGGCCGCCGGTCGCTTACGCAGTGACGGCGCCCACACCGGCGCCCCGTAAAGGACCATGGACTGGACGATGCCTGCGTAGAGCCTCCGGCAGGAGGCGTCTGGACCCCCGAGGTTGGGCAGAAGCCGCTTGAGGGCAGCCCCGTTCCGATTCAGTTTGGGAGCCAGACGTCGGAAGTGCTCCTCGAAATTCCACCGGCTGTCGAGGACGAGTCTCAGGTACTTCATCGTCGACCCGACGCCGATGTGAACTCCTCCTACCGTTAATTGGGAGTGCCGAGGCGGCGCGCTCCGGGGGCCGTGAAAACACATGGCCTCGGACTTGTACAGCGCCACCTCGAGTCCCAACTGCTGGATACTATCAACGACTATCGCAACCCCGCGTGTCGCTAATTCGACCGCCTGGTACGACTCTCCCTGCGCCAGGACCAGCGTGTCGTCTGCGTAACAGACCACGCTGACCCTCTATAAAGTGGGTGTTTGAGGATGAACGACGCCGTCAATTTTGACCTCGGAAGAGGTGGCAACATGCCTACCGCAAAGGCTGGTTCGAGGTGGGTCGTAAAAAGAATACCCACTCTGCCCGGTGTGGCTACTCCGGCAGTGTCCACGCGGTTGGATTGTAAACTACAAGTGTTAACAAAATACAGAGATAAATCTAAATAATTAAGGAAACGATTTTCTATGGCATTTTGAAAAAGTGTTGTGTAGCAAACGACTCGTTTTTTTCGGGTACCATAGTACCCCGCAGCAATTGAGCGGTTACTGGGAAAAATTTGGGATAAGTTTTTGTCCAGCAGTGGAAAAGTATAGGCTATGCAAAAAATCTATAAAAAAGTAGTTTCAGGGATGTGTTGTAATAATCTTAAAATTAAGTTACGAAAACCTTCGTTAGTTAATGTTAAATTTCGATTTCCCTGGCATACATATGCAGATTAATTATGTAAGCCTTATTTTGTAAACATTATTTATTAGGATACTTAGGAAACACTCCCTGATAACCGTTAATTAACAGTATCAGATACCACTTCGTAATTTATAAGCTGCGAGGAGAAGCCTCCATCGAGAAGTTAATCTAGAGTTTTTTATCGATGCTACTAATTTAACATTGGAGTTTATGTTTAATGTTGTTTGATTTGTATAGTATATATAATGTAACACCCTGATCTCACCTTTATAATGTGTTGCGATGGCCCAACGGTTAAGGCACCCGTCTCTCATGCATAAAGGTTGCAAGTTCCAAACCGGGCAATAAATAAAACTTTTCAATTTATATGTACTTTTCTAAGCTTATCTAGAACATTACTGACACCCCGTGCCTCGAAAAGACATTAACCCGGTGGTCCCGTTGTCATTCGTAGTTTTTTGACATTCGTTACAGGTAGTCAGACGCCTGGAAGTCTGACCACCAGTCTATCTAAGGAGTATCGTGTTGCCCAGTAACTGGGTTGTGGACGTCTGATAGGCAGTCGTGTCATGTAAAACAAAGGTATTCAGCCGCATCTGGTTAGACTGGGATCCAAGCCCAAGCTAGTTAAAAAAAGGCTAATGAGATTATGATGACACTGACCTCATATTCTATTGAAACTCTGTACTACTAACTGACTTGGTCGGTTCACGGTCATTTTACCTTTGTACTACTAACTGACTTGGTCAGTTCACGGTCATTTTACCTCTGTACTACTAACTGACTTGGTCAGTTCACGGTCATTTTACCTCTGTACTACTAACTGACTTGGTCAGTTCACGGTCATTTTACCTCTGTACTACTAACTGACTTGGTCAGTTGACGGTCATATTACCTCTGTACTACTAACTGACTTGTCAGTTTACAGTCATTTTACCTCTGTACTACTAACTGACTTGGTCAGTTCACGGTCATATTACCTCTGTACTTCATTGAAACAGAAACTTTAAAATTGAGCTGAGAATTATTGTGGTATTGACTAACATAGCAAAGTTTACCGAGGGCTGACCCGAAACAAATGTATCGGATCAGCTCGCTGCCAAATACTGCAAAATATTAGATTGTGTTACATTTGCGTTCTAATATATTTCAAAGTAACTTAAAGTGACTGAAAACTTAATACTTTCCAAACTTGTCAAAATTTCGAATTTAAGATTTGAAGAACATTTTTCAGGATATTGTGATTGAGGCAAAAAATACTTGCTACAGCCGGCTAGCTGCCATCTAAATCAAAACTAAGAAGTAAGGCAGTGTGGAAAAATTTTACCGGTAGAAAATGAACAAAAATGCATCGTAATGTTCAGAGAAAGTATTTTTTCGTAAGTGTATTGAAACACGTCGTTAGATACACGTGCAAATTTGTCACTACAGCACTCGGCTCCATAACATTTCACCCAGGTTGTAATGACAAACTTTCTCCACTTGTATCAAAATGTACTATTTTTGTTCTGGGTGCAGCAAGACTAAAACTCACCCGGGTTCCTACAGATGCCATTTGCGTTCCAAGACCACGACGGCTCTTTCGAACGGTCTCGCAGCCCTTTATTTTTTGAGATGGGAAATCATTTAATGACTTCTCCCGCTGAAGCGCTCCTCGTGGAGCGAGAGGGCGTGCGGACTTTTACTGCCGGACACAAGTGGGTTTTAACCTGTGTCCCTCCGTTGCCTTTTGCGTTTCAGAGCCACAGTACGCAGCCATGGATTATTGTGCAAAGTAGGAAGAGAGAGGAAGAGTTCTCTAATAACTACTATGTATAAAATGTTTTTTTTTTATTGATTTAGACAAAAATAGGAACCTAATTAACAATTTCCTAGAGAATCAATCATAATTTAGGGTACTACAGATTTAGAGGTAGATAGAAGTAGCGAGATAGTAGGTACGGACAGCATCATCAACTGGTTACTCCCTTTTCTAAGGTAACTTAATACGGGAGGCTTATTTTTAATTGTTATAAACTAGTGCTTGACTGCGATCCCACCTGATGGTAAGCAGAGATGCAATCATTGATGATAAGGCGCACTAGTTTATTAAGAGCCTATTCACTCTAGCCTTGAAGACACCTAAATTATAGTTGGACGGGAAGACTGCAGTAGGCAAATTGATGACACAAACATTGATGGGGTCCGACTTGAAGACTTAATTTTATTCAATTTAACTCTCGGCTAATTCGCTTTTAAGACATGTTTGTACAAGTGTTAAGGAAACAACCAGATTATAATTTTAATTAATTTTCTAAATAAGTAATACAGAATAATAATATAACATTGTAATTAATAAGCCAACAGCCACAGTTGCGATACAATCTAGAGTTGAGAGGGTGTAGTGGTACAGAATATTACAGAAGATCAGTTCCGTACATTAAGTGAAAACGCATGCACACATACACGCTTTACGTGCAGCAAGTTTAGTGCTAACACACTAGCAATCACACGAAATCGTTGTACATACACTATGGCCTAAACGAACTAACATTCTGTCAGAGAAAATGATAGCCAAAACGTCAAAATATATGATAAAACAGCTATCAAAATGTTGGTCAAAAATGTCAAAGATATTTTGATTTTTTTTTTCATTTTTGACGTATGAATCACGCGTCATTAATGGTAGCTATTATACAATATATATATATATATATATATAATTTTATTTATTTATTTTTTATTAGTTCAAACATAAGAACTTAATTGGACCATCCTTCATAAAAACTTGCTAACCAATTAGATTACCTACACGGATCACGGGACGTACTATGACGTGTTAAACTGTTAGCCGTGCGAGCGAGCAAGAGGGATGGAGCACACCCTACATCTCCATCCCTTTAACAGTTCATTTTAGGTCGTAAAATGTTAAACGATAAGAAAACGAAACGTTAAGAGCTCGTGGTAGCACTTAATTACTAAACCGCTTAGCGACTGTATAAATAGGGTCTTTGGCTTTGATATTTTTTTATTTTTATATATCCATATCATGCACGCACGTGTTTGCGTGCATGTGCGTGTTCGTGTTCGTTTTATTAACCGACTTCAAAAAAAGGAGGAGGTTGTCATTTCGATTGTATGTTTTTTTAGGTGAGTTACCTCAGAACTCCGTCGTTTTTTACCCATAGTAACAATATTATAGAATGAAATAAAATTGTTATAAAATAATAAAAAATTAAAACGTTGTATAAATTATTGAAAAATTGATAAAATTATTTAATCAAAACTAATCAAATTATTGAAATCTTTAACGTTGATGAAAAGTCACTTTGAATAAATATCTACCTTAGCGTATACCGCTTTTCACTCGTTGTATATAGTCGGCCTTCTGTACTTATCTATTTTATGGTAATCATAAACATTTGCGTGTGCAGGGGGTGAGGAGGGCGAGGGCGGAGGGCTGCCGTGCCTGGTGTTCGTGCACGGGGAGTCTTATGAATGGAGCTCCGGTAACGCGTACGACGGCACCACGCTGGCGGCTAACGGCAACATCGTCGTGGTGACCATCAACTTTAGGTTAGGTGTATTGGGTAAGTCATTGTTTAGTCATCTTTATAAATTTATTGTGACTAGCACCCCTAGCCAAGTTACAACCGTTTCGTTTCGATTCTCTTTTCGTCGCTCGCCTCGTAGGCCATGCTTCCGATTTCTTTATTCTGACGACATTTCAACGCTCAGTCACGTGGTCAGAACAAAGGAATAGGAGGTGTGGCCGACTCGAGGCGATCAACGAAAAGAGAATCAAAACGAAACGGTTGTAACTTGGCTAGGGGGGCAAAGGTATTACCATGACGTGTTAAATGTCAAGCATGCGAGCGAGAAAGTGGGATGGATCTATAATCCATAAATGGCTCTACTATCCCTTTAACAGTTCAGTTTAGGTCGTCAAATGTAGTGGTAGGGCCTCTGATTTTGTTAGTATGGTTTTTTTTTTCGGTGGGAATATCATCTAATGACATCCCCCGCTCTTGGGCGGAGCGCGAGATAGTGTCAGACTTTTACTGACTAAAAACCCGCTACTGTTCCTTCGTTGCCTTCGTCCTAGGGCCCGTTTTGTTTTCACACTACCCATGGCCCCAATAGGCTTCGACCCTGCTGGGCCCCTACAATTTGCTTACATCTCCTTTGAGGCGCGCGTGGAACACTACGCGCCTCGGCTACGGCTCGGTCCGAACGGTTACCGGACGATCGGATGGCAAGCTACCCATTGCTTAACATCCGCAAGCCTGCGCCTACGGTGGCTGGAAATCTGTATCGGAATCCCAGCGGCGGTTGGGGCGTGAGGACCGTTGTCTCACGCGATCGGCCGCCTCCTTTGCTAGCATTCCTGCTTTGCAAAAGGAGGCGACCGCCTGCCACTCCTCCTCGCTCCGGACCATGGCCTGTCGGCGGTCGGACCATGGCGGCGATCGCCACAAGGACACGGCGTTGCTCTGTCCAAGCGGGGCACACCTCCACCGTGTGCTCCACCTTGTCCTCCGGCCGGTCCACACAGTGGCGACACCTGGGCGTCGCTTCCGCACGAATCCGGTGCAGGAACTTCCCGAACTTACTGTGTTCGGTGAGAACCTGCGTTATCCGGAAGGTGAGGACGCCGTGAGGTCTTTATGTAGCCTATACTTCCCACTGCTGGGCAAAGGCCTCCCCAAATATCTCCCAGATATCCTTTTCTTGAGCCACACCGAACCAGCCCAGTCTAGGTCATCTCAAAACCTCCTTCCAGGTCGTCCTCGGCGGCGTCGTCCGTCCTTAGATACCCGTTTTGTGGAGAAGTAGAATGTATTGTTTTGAAATTACACTGCCGAAAGAGAGTTAATATCTATACTATGTTTGTATAGAAGAAGGATCAACTTTCACAAAAAAACTAATTACGAAATCGCCTTACTTTTTTTGAAAAAAAGAAGACATTTTCCGTGTTGTAAAATATAGTACTTTTAGTTTAGTTTTTTAGTTACTAAAATTACGGCTATTTCACCATGCACCCGTCAATATAATCTCTCAACAGTTCACATTTCATTTGTCGGCTTCGCTTACTCATAAAACCATCCAAAAATGGCCATATCAATTGTGTCACAATTTCGTGTCCCGCCTGTCTGTAGAAGCCTTAGTGTTATAAATCAGCGTTTTAATTACAGTCTTGTTATAAACCGTCTATAATGGAGCTCTATCTTTGTCTGTGTTGCCGGTAATGACCGCTGTAATTATGGCCAGTTTATTTCTAGATACCCCTTTCACTATTTCAGTTGTGGGCGGTTTTTTCAATTAATCTGTCTTGTAATAAATCGATTAATGAATTTCTGCGTAATCACGTGTTCGTACAGTGAACCTTTAGAAGTGCTTGGGTACCTTAACGCCTATTTTCCCTTGCACGTTAAAGTTCAAGTTTTACAAAATTAAACTAGATGGCGTTGGTTTCTTCACAGCTAAGTAGCGACCAAAGGCAATCTCACAAAGTATAAACTTGACTTTTAGTTCAACAAATAATAGACACTTGCGTCATCATTGTCGTCAACAACTGATTGTAGTTCATAATTTCATCATTCAGACTAGAGTCATGTTGACCTAGTGGTTTAGCATGTGCAGATAGATGCGTAAATCAATGAGCCGTGAGTTCAAATCTCACGTAGTACTCACACTTTTTGTAAGTTATGAATGACAAACTAAAGAAATCGGTAGGAATATTATATCAAAGTTAACAAGTGGATATTTATTTGTAATATAATATTCAAGTGGGTAGTTACTCAGCAAGACGAAAAAAATACTGGTAAACAGGCTCATCAAACAAAAAAGCACTATTAAAAAAATAATATGTTTATTTCTTACAATTTCTTATTCAAATTTAACAATCACCGTTTATTAATCACCGAATAAGATTATAATATTATATATAATTTCTTATTGAGGCCATAGCTTAAGTATTCGTTTCCAATATTGGAAAGAGGATTGAAGCTTATGTAACCTTAACAAAAACAAACAAAAGACCAGATAATTTTATCACAAAGATCAAAAAGATTAAATGTAGGCTAAAAACTATAAAATTGCACAACAACATATCAAGTGTTCATAACTTTTTTAATGTATTAATTACGGATATTAAGTTAAACACACATAACAAGGTCTCCAGTTAATACAGAGAATAAGTACTGAATGAATAATATTAAATCAGTATTATAATTATTTATTATCTTGTAGCCACAAACAAAACCGTCCGTGTTCACTGGACTTAAAAGTTTTTTCATGAGTAAACATGATATTACTCTAATCAAAGTTTATGTGATCCAAAGCAAACTGCAATCTTGCCCTTTTATGGTTTTCTGTGAGCAAGCCTCCGACGGACAGTGCCAACGCTTGTGTCAAATAAACTAGCATAGTGGTTCGTCGACAGATGTCCGTTTTCTTCGTATACTCCCTTATCATGGTTTGACACTGCAATATGTTTATTAGTTTTAGTCTGCCAGCTTTTTGATGGTGTTTTAAAGAACCCTCTTCTTCAAATCGTCATATCCATAGAACAACTTTTTTTCTCTGCAACAATAAAACATAAATATATAATACCCAATAATGATTATTATGTAGGAGTTTTTTGTTATATAAAAGAGTTAAAAAAACTACTTACATTTACACTGGTCTCTCTGGCGTCTTCTGACAAGTTTTTACCTTGATTATGCTTAGCAATTATTGGAGCTCTTTTTACTAAATCTATATAACAATGCATATTTACTCATTTTGGTAAAATAAGTAGACAATACACCAAGTTAAAAAAAAAAAAATTAACGAAAGGCGCTGGGACGAGATAATCGAAATTAACTTGGCAAACAAACAATTGAGCTTAGTCATAATTTTTTGGTCTAAGTATCATTTATACTCCATACTACCTACTAGTTATTATTTATAAATCCTTATTCAACCTACCCTCTCAAGTTTGAAAACTAACACATAGATAATCAAATATTTATAAATTGATATTCAATTTTAATATCTTCATCTCTTTAAAATAAATTATAAATTATTTCAATATTTAAAGAAACAAAAAGAAAGTACTACAATAATAAGCATTAATTAAGTACAGTGACGCCATCTATTAACAGTACAATGTAATGTTATCAATAGCAACATTTCAATCTGGTTTTACGCTAGATGGCGTCATTTCTCGCTTCACACGATTTTACTTACTATTCTGTACTTACTATGGACTTTTGCTTCTTTAGTGTACATCTAACCAGTCTCAAGTTCAGAAAATAAATGCTTTTTTGTATAAAATTAAATATACTTATTAAATATACTAGCGACGCTACGATATTTTGCTTGAATAGAATTCTGAATATTTGTATTAATTATGTTCAAAATAAATTACATTATTTGGACTTTGCATTAAATTTGAATATTCGACATTACTATTGCATTTTGATTTCTATTTGGACATTTTAATTTCAATTTGCTATTTTTCTGTTTTTTCATTGTTTGTCTCGCGCAACAAATTTTTTACGTCGTAAATGGAAAAACATGTAGCCATTTCGTTCTATTTATAGACCTATATATAAATTGTATTCATGTTTTACAAAATAAATATATCTTATATCTATCACTTTTCCCACGACTTCGTTCGCGTGGACTTCGACTTTTTCCTACATCGAATATGGTGAATAAAAAAATCATACTGGCAATTAACTTAAATCCCCTTTAGTCCTGTTGGGGCTAAATTTTAGAACAACCCAAATATGTTAATCACCCTTTTCAGTTAAATTTAATTATACCGCGTTTAACATAGTCGACCGTGCGTTAAGATTCATTGTAACAAACACAATGGAGATAGTTAAAACTATCTCCAATTTTAAAAGAACTATATTTTTATATTATTATTTTCCAGGCAGATAATTTTGCCAGTTTTCACGTTTAAGGCGAGATTGCACTAATTTTGAACTTTTTTGAACCTCTGGAAATCCACAAGTATAAAAAGAAGACAATGAAAAAAAAATTTAATAGGTAAGCTAGGTAAAATTCAAAACATGATTTATATTTTTTGGTTAAATAAAATAAAAAAAACAAAATCTGCCTCTAACTTACGATTCCAAACGTGTATGTCTACGAGATTACGTCACGAAAATATTTGAAAGTTACATTAAATAATAATGCTTGTTTTTAAAAAGGGTCTAGCTAAAATAAAATCTTGAATAGTTACTGTACTATGTTTGTTTTCATAAAATTCTTTTCTTTTCTTTATTTATAAAATCGCTGTTACAGTGCCACAAAGTCAACATAGACCCGGGCCAGTACCTACAAAATAATCAGTGACTGCAACCGGCTCTTAACTCAAGGAATATAATTCTTTCATAAAACTTTGACATCTTCTTAATCGAATTTTGAGGGTAGTTTAATAATTATGTTATGTATCAAGTTTATTAACTTGAAAAATAAGGTTTTCCAATACAACATTTACTAGCTCTTTCTTATTTACATATGTTATTAATTGTGCTAAGTTTTAAGAATATAGGCCCAAGGGTTAAAATTTTGCATACAAACGAATTGGCTATGGCTGCGAAACGTGGTCGCTTACAATGGACATCATCAGAAGACTTAAAGACACTCAAAAGGCAATGGAAAGGGCTTTGCTCGGAGTTTCCTTGCATCACATTAGAAATGAAGATATCCACAGAAGAAACAAGGTTACTGACATAACCCGAAGAATCGCCAGACTTAAGTGCCAGTGGGCAGGGCACATTGCTCGCAGAACAGATGGTCGATGGGGACGAAAGGTTCTGGAGTGGCAACCACATACTGAATGACGCAGTGTTGGAAGGCCTCCCACAAAGTGGACTGATGACCTGGTGAGGGTCGCGGCAATCTGATGGATGTGAGACACACAGGACCGGTCATTGTGGTGACACTTGGGGGAGGCACACGAATTTGTCCTTTTTCATCTCCTTAGAAGTAAAAATTTTCAAAAATTCCTTCTAAGTGGCGGGGGACAAGCTCCTACACTTTTCCGCACTAGTGCAGAAAACAGTAAATTGCGTGCCTAAAAGCAGTTGGGATAAGAGCGGGTTTTCGAGTTAGTGTGTTGATAAAAATTAAACACTCGCTGTATTAATCTGATAGTTCTATACTAACAACTGATAGTGTCGCTTATTAAGATAAAATTCTACGATGTTCTGCGTAAAACTGTTCCGGGACAATAGTCGGTTTATTTTTCTATGCTCAAACTGTCCGGAAGAGCTGTAGCGTGTTAATTATACAAAGTTTATAAAGCACAGATACGTTTTTACTACCTATAGGTAACAATAGGTAGATACAAGGAAAATAAAGCAGAAAAGAAAAATCTTATGAACGTAGTTTAATAGACCTATTCTCGTATTTTTATATTTTACAGTTGCGAGCGACATTTGATGCAGCTGTAAAAAGACGATTTCGAAAATAATAAAAATGAAATTTATACGGTATTTCAAAATAACGACTGTCATTTTCTTTGACGTCATTTTATTTTTTTTGAGCCTTAAACTGATAAATACCTATAGGTTTTTTCGGTATAAATAAATTCCATTTCTAAAATTACTTCTGGATCATCTTTTAGTCTTGTAATTTATCGTTTTGTGCGTGTTTTTTATTATTAATAGGCTCACGCTTGACTACTGTTGTGTACGTACTTACAAGTTAGATACAGAGCGAAAATTGAAAAAAAAATTAAATGATTGATTGTTTGTTATTAGATAGATAGATAGATATTCTTTATTGTACACCTAAAATATAAATTACATCAGGACCTTAAAATTAATAGGGTGTCACAATGGGCGGTCTTCTCTAAAAGCGATTTTTACAGACAACCTATTTATTTAACCTAGTTATTTTAGGTCTAGCCCTGTAAAATCAATTGTATGTGTTAATAATAAATAAATAAATAATAAATATGCTCCTACGTAGTTTGAGTCGATACTCATATCATATGTGTAGAGTTTTGTTTTTCTAATATACTTGTATAAGATAGCATCAATGAGGAACAAATCGCATAAAAAAATGGAATATAAATAAAAAGAAGAACTGATAGTCCATATTTTTTCCACAAACTTGTCTAATGTATAACTGGTACGCGTACGCACAATTGGATCGCTATTGTTTCTATAAATAAAGTCGTTTGTCTGCAAAATTGTACTTTTTTCCACTTCTCTCCGTTTGTTGTTCTAATGTAATCAGAAAGTACTCAAGAATGCTTTCAATGTTTCAAAAATTTAAATAAGTTCAATGACAAATTATTTCAGCAACTTACGCTGAAAAACTTTAAAGATGTGATGTTGTAATAGAAATATTTGTGCAAAAACTATTTTAGACCATGCTATAATTTTAAATATTGCTACATTTTATTTACATACTTTGAAATACACAACTAATATACCATAAAACGAAAAAAAAAACAAAAGTAACAAAAATTTAAGAAAAATCTAAAATTTTTGTTACTTTTGTTTTTTTTTGTATCTAAAATATGGCGTCGAAAAACTACATCGTATACTGTCGACGATGAATGTGCCCAAAAGACTCATGATATTGCAACGCTTTACTTACGACAATGCTTATTCTTTGTGCAAAGAAAAAGCCAGCCCTTGGGTCACGTGAAGTGTCCACAAAAGGCGTTTTGAGAGGACATTATACAATTTGTGAGCACTCGGACCCCATGATTTGAGAGTTTCAACTCCAAAGGGCTCGAAAACATTTATTCATAGCTATATTTATTTTAAAATAATTTAAAAATACTTATATAGGTTGTATGTGAGAAGTCTTGTCTATTTAGGAATACGAGAAATTTATTTTTCAAATGCCTTTATATTTTGGTTTCCAAACACTTGTTTTCGAAGTCACTACTCGAAATTGATGTGATAGAAAATATTGATTCACTTGTGAACAATTTTCATAAGAGGAAACTTTGAATAACGATGACACATCTGGGGGATTGTATGAAATGTGTAAGTTTTCGTATTTACATAAGTGTCGCTATCCAGTGGAGTGTATCTTCTAGACAGACGCGTTCGTGTGGTGCGCAAAAAATACATTATATCATAATTTATTGAAGACGTTCCGTGCTGGGCTCTTGTTCCGTAGGCGACAGTGAAATATTTTGCATTATGAGTCACTATTTCTCAGCTGCAAGGCATAGTGGTAGTCATAATGCATATTTATGTGTACATTTTATACTTTGAAATAGTTTACATTCGTTGAAGATGAACGATTGTTGAGGTCACTTTCTGTTATTTTAACTTTGAAGTTGTTTGTTGGTAGGTTTCTTAAAGACTGGTGCTAAGGGGTCGGCGCAGGGTAACTTCGGTCTGATGGACCTGGTGGCGGGGCTGCACTGGCTGCGGGAGAACCTGCCGGCGTTCGGGGGCGACCCCGAGCGGGTCACATTAATGGGACACGGCACGGGGGCTGCGCTCGCCAACTTCCTTGCCGTCTCACCTGTAGCTAGAGGTATGGTCTTTTAAATTATATAAGTAATTCATGTAAGATGATGAAGACCGGGATAGTTATAATTAATAAGTCTGGAGATCTGGGATGCAATTTGCGTCAGCATTGTCGCCGCTAGTCACCTGAGTCGCACCACGCACACTGCCTCTGCCGCCACCAGCTCTAAAAAAAGGCTCTTGTACGCTTACTTGGAGCAGCTTTACGATTTTGTGCCGGGAGCTCTAACTATAATATTCCACAACTATCACACAACTCCGTCTAGTCTCAAGCTAAGCAGAGGTTGTTTTATGACTATTAGAGAACTGATAAACATACTTATATATTTCTAAATAGATAAATTACACCCAGACACAGAACAAATGAAGTGCTCATCACACAAACATTTCTCCTGGGTGGGAATCGAACTCACGACCTCCGACATAGCAGTCAGGGCCACTAACCACTGGACCAACCGGCCAGTCAAAGTTAGCTGCGGAGACTGTGCAGTTGGAGTACGGAGGCGAAGTGTTTTGTGGGGGAATTGGGCCGTAGGCTCAGGGAGGCAACGGGTGACTCCCGGGCCAGGTCGTTCTTGGCGCAAAGGATGGCCATCGCTATTCAGCATGGTAATGCGGCGAGTGTTTTGGGCAGCTTTGCGCCGGGAGCAATCGGCGGTGACGTTTGACATCTCATTTATTTGTCTAATTATAAAATGATAATTTACGACACTATATTTTGTATACTAAATCATATTAAAAACATGGAGACAATTTTTTTTTGGGCCCACTATTAAACGGTTACGTATATTAATCATATTACACATGAAAAAAGCGATCATCATATTATAATTAACAGACCAAACATTATATAGAAATCTAACCGGAATAATGAAATAATAGTAAAAAAGTGTTACGGCAATAATGCTTGTTTAGGAGCGTTTTCAGATTTATTTTAACGTGAAAAAAAATATGTTACTACTGTGCGCAGCGGTAATGACTTCGGCTTTAAATGCGTTTAAAGAGATAATAATTAATTGGTACAGCGAACTTGTTTTTAATGCTGTTATTAACGGTTAATAAAAATATCAAGTATACGTTACTTCATATTTGTATTAACCTTTAAAAATAACCGTGGAACGGAACGTAATTAATAGCCCGTTGCAGATGCTCTGTGGTCCAGTTTCAATCAGTTTGACACTGACAGACAACATTATTATTGTTTGTTTCCGATTATACTATACTATCCGGCTAGATAGTTGCATGTTTCTTCTGTTCTTTTCGTATTTTTATTCGAAAGATTTTATGAAAATGGCAACTGTAGATACAGTGCATAATCCACAAAGCCGTTGTATCAATTGTGCAGCACGATTTCAACGGAATGTTGAATACCTACTGCTCTTGCTGGATACTGTTGTAATTATTTAGTGGGCAGACGCACTGTTTGCTGTGCATATGTGATGTGTATAGTGTGGTTTTTATCTTGGAGCGGCATCAAGGTGAGGTTGAGCCACCTGCATCTTTTTTAGATGAAATACTGCTTTTAAGAGATGACTTTGAAAATGATGATGATGAACAGTAATAAATACTTCTTGTGATATACCTAAAATGTTTTTTTTTTCTCCTTACACAACCAGCTTAGGTATAATACATCACCTTATTATTTTAGATCTACAGTCAATGGCTGGCAAAAGCCGCACTATTTCGAAATGAATACATCTACGCATTTTCATGAATAAGTCTATCAAATCGTGTAAATCACATCAAAGTCTGTCCCATGGTACAGATGTGACTTTGTTTTATACTGTATATTATTGAACAGTGCACTATTTTAACTTAAAATACCAAGGAGACCTATACACTCATTAGACAATCGCTCTTGTGAGATTTTAGGTTATTATGAGAGTCATGTTTTGACTGTCGTATATCACGGTACTCCAGTAACATGACGTTTTGCTAATATTACCACTGTAATCTTAAGATTATAAGGAATAAACTAACGTGCAATTCATTGCTATCGTCACAATGTGGGGTGGGCCTATTCCCCAAACAAAAAAAATAGTCTCTTTTATAAGTAAATTAGATTAGAGTTCTAATTGTACAATTAACTAATAATAATTAATTACTCATAAGTAACAAGCGACCTACCCCGACTTTGCACAGGATCAAATTGTAAATATTAATAATTATTACTCGTACTTTTGCTATAGGAAAATCCAGTAGATTTTTTGCGTGTGTAAACTTATCTGACATTTTAGTCTCGACAAGACTATATTATCCTGAAACGTTATAAAGTTTAATTAATTAGGGATATTTTTTAATGAACTGTCAGCTGAAACAGGAAAGCTCTGTGTGGTCTCGAGGGAGGGCGCGCGTGGCGGACGCTCACGTGCGGGAGAACGCGCGTGGGCGCGCGGGACAGCCATTGTGCGTAATTATACCGCTCCGGGCAGATTTCATTATTTCGTGTCACCATCCCGTTTAGATCCTCCGTCACTTAATGCGATTAAAAGGGTCACATCAGACATGCACAAGAGGGCAGCTTCCTCCGCGTAATTTTAAAATAAGGTCAACATCACACTCGAGACTTTTCTGAAAAGTTTATTATTAAAGAATACGAGAAACGGAGGGAGAAATAAAAATGTTTTTCTTTAGAAGAGATTTCATTATCTGGGTGATCCTTGTTCAAAATGACAAAATTAAATTAGGTTATCTGTTTCAGAACTACTGAAGCGCGTCATCTTGTTAAGTGGGTCGGGGCTCAGTTCATGGGCGCTGCAGAGAGAACCGCTCACGATAAAAAGAAAGGTACCTTTACGTTTAAGAATATCGGGTGTGGGCTTCCTGTTAAACAGGCGAGAGAACATTGTTTAGAAAAAATAAGGGGAACCTAAATTGAGGACACGGAAACTTTTCTTGCATTCGACTTATCCAATTTGCGACCGAAAAAAGTCGAATCTTTTTATTGTTCTTATATTTTCACTTAACATTGCCTTTCTTCTCACGAAATAATGTTTACAAGTCATCAAATCTCGATAAACATTGAGGGAAAAATAACTTTTAAGGTTGTTTTTTTTTTCCGCTGATATATTATATCTAGATGACAGATTTGGGGTCACTATTTATAATAATAATAAAACATTTATTTCGGACAAGGTCCAATTTTTTTAGTAACAATTATCTTAAAAACTAATATTAGTAAGTATTAACGACACAAATTACATAACTATACTTCGACAAGAAGCCGCACCCATCTTTGCAGCATGGGGGACTCCCACCTATCTGCATAAATACTCAGTATAGTATTGGCGCCGCCACGTACGCGAGCTAGTACGGAGGCACATCTCTTTCTGATTATGGCGGCAAAGCCATCAACCCGCGCCTCAGCAAACAACCCTGCAACGCCAACACTGCAACGCCACGGCAGCCCCAATAGTACCCTGAGTGCATTGTTATATTGGAAACGCAGGTTGCTGTATAGAACAGCTTGCTTTGTAGAACAGTGTAAAATATAACATTAAAAACTTCATATGATTTGTCCAGGTGGCAGAACAGACAGGGTGTCATGGAGACTTATTGGAGGACGACTTGGCGCCATGTCTGAGGAACAAACCTCTGGCAGAGCTTCTGGCGGTGCGACTAGACCCACCGAGGTTTCTGCCGGGGTTCGCGCCCTTCGTCGATGGCACTGTCATCGTTAACCCTTCCGTGAGTTCACACTTCGTTACTAAGATGAATAAACTTCTTCAGTGCCTACTAGAATATATTGATCCAAAAAATTTGTAAATAAAAGTGCACATTTATACAGAACACTGTAAAATTGTCTGCAAGAGTTTTTTAACTACACGTACGGTGTTCCGTGTACAGTCAGGGGTCAAAAGTGCAGTTGCACTCTACCAATTCTAAAGTGTCTAAATTTTCTTTGTAGTAGAAATTTCATAGTCCACAACTAGTTTAATCTAAATACTATAGATTCTGTGCTACAAATCAAATCAGGCATGAACCATTGACCCTTTTCTACAAAGATATTTTAGACTCTTTAGCATTGATGGAGTGTAACTGCACTTTTGACCCCTGACTGTACATATAGGCCTACGCAGGCAAAACTGTGGTGAAGCTTGTACGTGTGGTAGGCCCATTAGTCTATCTAAAAGCTGTCTGGTAGATATCCGCTATTGTACCCATATATTTAAGTTCTTGTAAAAGAGTTGTGATCTTGTTTTGATGTACAATAAAGTACTATGCTGTTCTAATATTAGGTGGCAAGGTGGTAAATGAGGTGTCGCCTAGTTAAGTGTCACGGAACACTGCTGTAAGTACTTTTAGTGCTACAAGTTGGTGCGAAAGCATTTGCTTGCTAATAACGTGTTAACTATCTTCTTTATTTATTTTTTGGGGTGGGTAATCATCAATCAACTTCTCCCACTCAGGGTAGAGCAAGAGGGAGTGTCAGACTTTTATTGACTAAAACTTAACCGTATTCCTTCAGTTTCCCTTTATTATTATTATTATCTAGGAAAACGTGCAGTTTTTCTAAGCTCCAGGCTAGTTTTTAAGCTACATTAACGGGGCAAGCCTAGTCAATGTAGCGTGTTGTGAGTAAATTTAAGGTGAATGGAAATTTCATTTTCTTCGATCTGCATGAGTTTTCTTACTATTCTGCAGGTGTTTAAAATTGCAACCTTTTTTAGGGTTGAATCTTTCAGATCTATTACTTTGAGGCTGTAGTGGAGATGATGAGGTATGACACCAGTAGTGGAGACAACAATGGGTACTACGTACACTATTATTATTATTATGAGGAACACCAACGACATATTAACAAGATGCTATTTGCGTCCCAGGGCTGCGGTGACTCTTTTGAACGATCCTGCAGCCAATCTTTACCTTGTAACTTACGGCAAAAGTTGTTAAATTATATTTTAACTTCGACTTAAAGTATCATTTCATAGGAAAAACACTCTATTTTTGCCTTTTCTACACCTTATACGTTGTCTGTAAAAAAATCGCTTTTAGCGATAAGACCGCCCAATGTGACAGCCTATTGATTTTAAGTTCCTATTGTAATTTTATAATTGGTGTAAAATCTATATATGTAAAAGCGAAATATCACTCACTGATTAATCACGAAATCTCAGAAACTATAACATCTACAAACTTAAAATTTGGCAGGTAGGTTCCTTATTGGGTGTAGACATACGCTATAAGAACTGATTTTACGAAGCGGTTGGGGTTTCGTTTTCGTTTCTAAGGGAGTAAAACGGGGGTTGAAAGTTTGTATGGAGAAAACTATTTTCACGCGGGCGAAGCCGCTGGCAGAAGCTAGTAAAGGATATATATGTCTATTTACCTAAAGTCTCATACGTCTATTTACTATTATTTTAGCGAAACCTATTTTATTAAAGCTAAGACATATTTTACTCAAATCACTTTTGATTGTCAACAACACCGTTGTTGTTGCAAAAAAAAAAAACCGTTGCCCTAAATTACAAATTGCTTCTATATCGTGGGTGTGTTCACAAACGTGTAAAAATCACTTACACAAGACAACCAGACCCGGTTCGACTATTTACAGACCATTCAAACATTTGTTCAATCTAATTCGAACCCACTTCCCCAACCGTGACGTTGGTACTATATGTCAGTTTAACTTTCGGGAAATCTGTTTGTCGTTCGCTTTCCTTTTGTACCTCATTCGCTAAATTGCTAATTAATGTACCGGTTCTGGCCGAACAACCCCTTTGACGAAATTAACGGGATTTTTTCGCTAACAAATTGACGTCGCACCTGCGTCACACTCATTGTATCGGGAAATATGACGCTTGATCGTTTTGGTCTTTATTTGTGTTTTCAGAGTTCTGTGCCTCAAAAGAAAAAAACCGGGCAAGTGCGAATCGGACTCGCGCACAGAGGGTTTCATACAAACATACCTATGAAAACAGTTAAATTCCCGAATTGAGTTACGAAGATTTTTCCGAATCGCAAAATATTTTTTTTTTGTGACGGAACTGCAAATTTACATTTTTCAGACTTTTTTCCATACTTGTGCACGTTTCAGAAGGTTGTTTTTTCAAAGCTTCAAGGGACTGCAAACCTTAGTATATGGTTTTAATTTCAACTCGATACCTCCACGCATTCCCGAGATAAAAGGTCTTGACAGGCCGACCGACCGACAGACGTACGGACAACAAAGTGATCCTATAAGGGTTCCGTGTTTTCCTTTTGAGGTACGTAACCCTAAAAATTAAACTATTATAGGATCACTTTGTTGTCTGTCAGTCTGTCTGACTGTCAAGATTCTTTATCTCGGGAACTCGTGGAGGTATCGGGTTGAAATTAAAACAATACACTCAGGTTAGCGGTCCCTTGAAGCTGCGAAAAATAAAATAAGATAACGAAAACAAAGATAGGGCCGTTTATGTCACAAAAAACGTAAATGACACACTCAAGAGAATCAAAATTCATAGGATACTCTTTCCGTTAACCGAGAATCCTGAAATTTGGCATGAAGCAAAGTCTTATAGCACAAATCTGAAAACAGTAAATTTGTTGTTGTAACAAAAAAAAAAACATTTTTTTGGGATTCGGAAGAATCTTCGCGATTTCATTCATAATTGAACTGAATAATTGAACTACTACTTACGTCCTGGGGGCAGAGAGAGCACAAAGGGCCGTACTAAAAATAATGACAAGGAAGCCCCATAGATACCCAACGACGCAATTGTATGCAGACTGCAAAGTTCTTACAGTTCGTCAACTCTTTGTGCTTCAATCTGTCCTAAGGATCCATCGCAGCCTTCCCCCATCTAACCCTAGAAAGCGCACTAACCTTCCCACAGGCACCCAACACAAGACCACCTTCGCTAAGCACCAGTATTACGTCATCAGCGCTTACATTTACAAAAAGATCCATAAAAAAATAAATATCTTAGACCTCAACAAACACAACTTAAAATTAAAAGTAACAGAATGGCTACTTGAACAGGACTATACCGAAACGGAGACTTTACTTACTTACATCACCTAATAAGCACATATTTACTCATTCATCTCTATGCTCACACTTACTCTTAAATCCCTGCATCCACACACGCTTGCACAAACAACTCCTCCACTCACTCACACACAAACTCCTACACACATACATTCACACTCACCCTTACATACTCATACTTAATTTTAGAAACTAATGTTAATTATAACTTTTTTTTTTCCCATCTGAAGACAAATCGACACCGTCCACTCATAAACATACCTCTTAGAATGTTATTGCGAAACACTATCCCTTAAGACACAGAATAACCTAGTTTAAGGGACAGAGTTTAAATTATTGTGTACAGATTTCGGCAACATCTAAATGTCTTATGTATTCATTTTTCTTTTCCTATACCATGTAAGCATAAACTGTTAACATAAGATACTCGTATAATTATCTTTAACTTTTGGGAAATAAAGATATATTTATTATTATTATATTATAACTATTAGCATAGGTAAGTTTGTACGGAACCCTCAGTGTGCAAGTACGACTCGCACTTGCCCGGTTTTTTTTAATATTTGCTGTAATGTAATGCGAAATGCTGTAATGTGTATTTGTTTGTAATGTTTGTTTGTTTATTTTCTTTGATATATTGGACTACGTATGGAAAGTAAAATGTTTATCAGGCACTTAAATATGGAGGTCATGAGTATTAGCTTTAAATATACAACTAGCTACCCGCCTCAGTTACACATGGGTGTCATCAATCAGCAGTGGACGTCTTTCGGCTGAAATGATGATGATGAATGTGCATATACATCTTAATTATTAAATATTAACTTAATAGGTATATAAACAAACTGAAAATAATAATATGTACAAACGGGTAGAAAAATAACTCATAGGGCATCAAAAACTTCGTCCACATCGAAGTCAATGAGAAAAGTGCCCAAAAATGAATCATGAATCACTCTGTCTATTGGTGAAAACCATATGAAAATCCTAACTCAGAAGATAGTGTTGTAGCACCAGCAAACACTAACTTCTATAAATGAGTTCACAGTCTGAAAGAGTGTCATTGCGCTGCTCTAGTGCTAGAATGGCCAACCTACCAATTTTAGCAAAATTTACTCTTTTATTTCACAGTATAGCAACTAATCTCCATAGTGTTTCTTTTTTATTGTTATTCAGATATATATCTAGCGTTGGAAAGCCTCCTACAAGGTAGACTGATAACCTGGTAAGGGTTGCGGGAATCCGATGGATACGCGACACACAGGACAGTTCATTGTGGCGACACTTGGGGGAGGCTTATGTCCAACAGTGGACGTCATGTCGAATGATTCAAATATATATAAAGAAATAATTCATGTTTCTGTTGTGTAAAAGATTGTAATTCGGGTTATGTATTTTATAAGTTTCTTAAAAAAATAAAACATTTCCTGTAAAATTTGCGCACTAGTCGATTGGCTACTCAAATACTATGGCGACGATGAATGAATATGTTTCAATATCAAATGCCCTGAAAAACCATTGTAATTAGGTATTGAAATTATCTTTAGACCCAAAAAATGTATCAACTAATAAATACCACTAATAAAATTAAAGGAAACCATTTTGATTCTCCTATAACGGGCACACAATTGTTGATTTACATTTCAAGCAGCCAGATAGAGAGCCAATTAGAATAAAACAGCGTCTAGAATTATAATGTGATTGCCGCAGTTTGCAGGTTACATCCCAATAACGGCCACCTGTACCAATAACATTTGATGCCTGTGTGTCGGCCTTCGAATACCAATTTGGGTTCTGTATAATATGTATCAATTAAGGGTTGTAACCCGTCTCTAGGATAGGTTCCCTGTCTTAATTTTATGGGAATATATAGAGGTTGAGTTCAATGTCTGGCCAAAATGTCTACTGTGACCCATTCTCCGAGATAAGTTATTTAACTATTGGCAGTTGGTACAGACAGCAGCATCAATTAGGTATTGTGCGTGCGAATTGCATGACTTGATTCCACTAACTCATTTCTACCATCGGACCACCCGACGTATGGCAGGTATCTAACCGTTGAAAAATTACGTTCTTGAAACCTCTACGGTCCTGACTAAGTGTTCCGCTTCGTCGTTTATACCACGTTATTGAGGGACTGGAACAATTTGCCTGCTGCGGTCTTCTCTTCAGATTATAAATTGGCTCTTAATAAACTAGTGCACCTTAACATCAACGATTGCATCACTCCTTACCATCAGGTGGAGTCGCAGTCAAGCACTAGTTTATAACAATTAAAAAAAGCCTCTCATATTAAGTTACCTTAGAAAAGGGAGTAACCAGTTGATGATGCTGTCCGTACCTACGTCGCTACTGCTATCTACATCCAAATCTGTAGTACCCTAAATTATGATTGATTCTCAAGGAAATTACTAATTAGGTTGCTATTTTTGTTTAAAGCAAAAAGTAAGTATTTTCTACGAAATATTTCCGGCGATCGTCGAATCTCGGCTACGTCTGCCGACCCTATTACTTTTTTTAATTCAAATATTCTAACATTCTTTTCCTTTTTATATTAGTATCGTTTACAGTTCTTTTTACTTCACAAGGAAAAGCTTTTTATTCTGGACTCTTAAAATAGAAAATTAAATTTTATGTTGAGCATTGTTTCAATTAGAAAGTTCATTGTAATTGCTGTTTGCTTGTATATTGTTAATTCTACAATAACGCCTTGTTAAAAGAATATATATGTATGGTTATTTTCTTAATGAAAATGGTTTTTAATTCTACTTATTGAATTTATATTAAATGCCACTCTTTACATAGAGTGGCATTTGCTTGAGTTTTTTTTTACAACATATTGTGATCGTATGTAGGTTTTTTTTTTTTTTTTTCCGGTGGGAAAATCATCTTATGACATCCCCCGCTCTTGGGCGGGGCGGGAGATAGTGTCAGACTTTTACTGACTAAAAACCCACTCCTGTTCCTTCGTTGCCTTTCGTACCAGGGCCGAGTCTTCCTTTCAGAATCAGACCCTTGGCCCCAGTAGGCTTCGACCCTGCTGGGCCCCTACAGTTGCTGACATCTCCTTGAGGCGCGCGTGGAACAGCACGCGCCGTTGACAACTTGGGCTTGGTCCGGACGGTTACCGGACGGTCGGACGGCAAGCCACCCATTGCTCGCCGTCCGCAAGCCCGCGCCTACGGTGGCCGGAAATCGGGAATCCCGGCGGCGGTTGGGGCGTGAGGACCGCTGCCTCACGCGATCGGCCGCCTCCTTTGCAAGCATTACTGCTTCGCAGAAGGAGGCGACCGCCTGCCACTCCTCCTCGCTCCGGACCATGGCCTGTACCAAAGCCCGGCGCGAGAGATCGTCGCCGCCGATTGCCCCCACGAGGACACGGCGTTGCTCTGCCCAAGCGGGGCACACCTCCACCGTATGCTCCACCGTGTCCTCCGGGCGGTCCACACAGTGGCGACACCCGGGCGTCGCTTCCGCACGAATCCGGTGCAGGAACTTCCCGAACTTACCGTGTCCGGTGAGGACCTGTGTCATGCGGAAGGTAATGACGCCGTGTTGCCTTTCCAGCCACTCCTCAAAGAGGGGACTTATCGCCATAATTACGGCGTGCCCAGCACTGGGTTGCGATAGTCGCTGTCGCCATTCCGCCATGAGATCCCGCCGGAACTCTTTCCGCCATGCCGTGACTTGTCGCGGCAGCGGAGTTTCACCACGGCGTTGCATCTCCACGCGCAAATCGTGCATGCGTGCAAGGCTTTTTGCTACAAGATCCCATGGTGGCTGGCCAGCAAGGAGGCTCGCCGCTTCGCGGGAAACCGTGCGGTGTCCCCGCACCATACGTATGGCCATGACCCTCTGGCACGCGTTCAGCTGGGCCGCCGGTCGCTTTCGCAGTGACGGCGCCCACACCGGCGCCCCATAAAGGGCCATGGACTGGACGATGCCTGCGTAGAGCCTCCGGCAGGAGGCGTCTGGACCACCGAGGTTGGGCAGGAGCCGCTTGAGGGCAGCCCCGTTCCGATTCAGTTTGGGAGCCAGACGTCGGAAGTGCTCCTCGAAATTCCACCGGCTGTCGAGGACGAGTCCCAGGTACTTCATCGTCGACCCGACGCCGATGTGAACTCCTCCTACCGTTAGTTGGGAGCGCCGGGGCGGCGCACTCCGGGGGCCGTGAAAACACATGGCCTCGGACTTGTGCAGCGCCACCTCGAGTCCCAACTGCTGGATCCTATCAACGACTATCGCAACCCCGCGTGTCGCTAATTCGACCGCCGCCTGATACGACTCTCCCTGCGCCAGGACCAGCGTGTCGTCTGCGTAACAGACCACGCTGACCCCGTCAGGGATGTCGCCGCGCAGCACGTAGTCGTATCCGATGTTCCACAAGGGCGGTCCTAGTACCGATCCCTGCGGAACACCGCACGACATCTCTCGCCGTTTCCACTCTCCCTGGTGACCAGGGTAGATGATGTACCTGTCCGACAGGTAGGCCTCGATAACACGACAGAGGTAGTCGGGCACCCGGTGATACCGGAGTGCCCTCCTAATGCTACTCCAGGGCAGGGAGTTGAAGGCGTTGGCGATGTCCAATGACACCGCCACGACACACCTGCCCTGGGATACCGCATCCCCCGTCGTGAGAGCTCTCACGCGCATGATGGCGTCCACCGTGGAGCGCCTCCTGCGAAAGCCGAACTGGCCGTCCGCCAGATCCGGCCCCACCCGCGATAGGTGCGCGACGAGGCGGTCTGCAATTACTCTTTCAAAGAGCTTGCCCACCTCGTCGAGCAGCACGATGGGCCGGTACGCGGACGGGGAGTCCGCTGGGCGCCCTGGCTTCGCGATAAGGACCAGTTTCCCAGTCTTCCAGCGAAGTGGGAACTGGCCCCGCTCCATGCATGCGCTAAAGAGCCCTCTTAATCGAGACCCGAAAGCCTCCATGGCCAGGACCCAGGCTTTACCAGGCAAGCCGTCGGGTCCTGGGGCGGTATTCTTGGCGCTCAGCCTTCTTACCGCCACACTCATCTCTACCTCGGTCACCTCTGGAGCATTGCCGTCGTCGTCGCCATCGTGATCCGCGTTAGACACCGCTGGCGGCGGAGCCATGAGCGGGGGGGAGTGTTCCCCTCGCGCAGGGAAAAGATTGCTCACCACACCCTCCACAATCTGGGGCCGGAGACTCTGCGTGAGTGGGGGAGCCCAAGGGCGGAGTTTTTCCCGCACCACCTTATAGGGGCGTCCCCACGGGTCTCCGTTCAGAGTCCCCAGCCACACGTTGCGGGCCTCCATCTTGGCCCGCTTTATTTCCGCTCGGAGGGTGCGTTTCGCTACTCTGTATCCCTCATATAGCTCCGCCTTTCTGGCCTCCGCATCCGGTGGGCGGATGCGGCGACTGCAGTGTCTGGCGTACCGGCGCCGCGCAGCATTGCACGCATTGCGCAGTGCCGCAATCTCCGACGACCACCAGTACACCTGGCGCCGGGCACGTCCTGGCCGGACTCGGGGCATTGCCGCGTCGCAGATTTGCGACATGGCCTCCCGGAACCACTCTGCCTCGACGTCAATGTCGACAGGCCTGTCCGGTGCTTGCACCCAGGCCTGTACCATCGCGGCTTCCAGGAGGAGCTCCCGGTCCAGCTGCTTCAGCGCCCAACGCGGACCACATGGGGTCTGTTGGACCGGCGCGATCGAGGTCTGGGTGGAGACGTCAAACCGAATGTACTGGTGGTCTGAGTACGTCTCCACCCCCTCCATGACGCGCCAGTCGACGACACGCGGTGACAGAGCAGGGCTGGCAAACGATATGTCCACCACTGACTCGCCCCGCATCCGCACACACGTGGGGACAGAACCCCGGTTCAGGATGACCAGGCCTGTCTCCAGAGCCCAGTCCTCCACCATCCGACCCCGCTGGTTTGTGAACCGGGAACCCCAAGCCAAGTTCTTGGCATTGAAGTCCTCGCACACGACCACGGGGAGGGAACCAAACCCAGCGACGACGACATTCAGCTCCATAAGGGAGATGTGGAGATCGGCGAGAGTTCTGTTCGGGGACAGGTAGACGCCCACCACTGCAATGTCCCCGAACCGTGCTGCCACGCATCCCCGTCCCCTCGTGACGGCCTCGAGGGACGGAGTACCGGCGGCGGCCGACGAAATTAAGGTCACCGAGCCGTTCAGGTCCTGAACCCAGTCTCCCCTGGGCAGGACATAGTACGGCTCGGAGACCACGGCGATGTTGATCGACCACTGCGCCATGCTCTGGAGCAACAGATCCTGAGCGGCGGCGCAGTGGTTGATATTCGCCTGGAGGAGACGTAATGGAGCAATTATTGACAGTCCATTACAGTCTCCTCCCGAGCCCCGCGTGAGGGCCCTGCCGCAGGGGTTGCAGCGGCGACAGCGGCGGCAGCCAAAGACGAGGCTGCGGCGGTGAGGACATCGGGGTGGATGGGCCTTCGGACCTTTCCCTTGGCCTTGGCAGGGGGATCGCAGGACCTGCTCCCAGCCCGGTGGTCGGCCGGCTTGCCTGCCGCCGCACATGCGTAGCAGTGCGGCGTTGCACGGCATTCAACCGCCTTGTGACCAGGCTGACCGCACTGGAAGCAGCGGTCGCTGCGGTCCACCTCCGCCGCGCAATAGGCACCCACGTGGTGCCCCACGTGGCAGCGATAGCACCGCAGAGGTCTGGGCTCCAGCAGTTTCACCTGCGCGGAGACCCAGCCTACCAGGAGCCGTCGGCCCTTCCCGGTGATGGTCTTGGCCGCCGACACGGGGCAGCTAACCGTCACGGCTCGCATGCCCGTGCTGTCAGCGCGGATTGAGCCCGCCCTAACCTGTTCGGCGGTGCATTCTCCCACCCTGACGATGTGATCGTATGTAGGTGTGGAACGAGCTACGGAAACGTTCGAAAGAGTTACCGCGGCCCTCTAACGTAAAAGCATCTGAAGGAACACAGGTGGGCTTTGGTCAGTAGAAGTTTGACTCGCCCTTTCACTCCGCCCAGAGCGACGGAAGTTATTTGATAACATCCCACGTCAAAAAAAGTTAGCAGCATATTTCAGTTCAACAAATTTTCGAAACAAATTGTCAAAGCAATCGTGTAATTAAAAGCGTCGAGAGATGTAATTCTAAAGTAATAATAGTCATTTCATATTCAGATTTTCATGAAAGTGTTCGCCCGTTCATGAAAACAGGCATACAAGTATGATTTTTTCTCAGGCCCCGCCACCAACGGACAGCTCACGGCTTGGAGCGGGCGCAGCGGCCGTCGCCAACGCAGCTGGGCACGAACTGGCCGACTTCTCACACAGAGAGCTGCTGTTTGGACTCACCACCACCGGTAACGACATTATCCACCAACAACTACATTATTAGCAATCGAATCCTGAAGGTGAATAATGAAGACACCGAATTATGGCAAGATTGTGGATACTCTAAGCAAGCTTCAAACTTATTTCTACATTATTACCTACAGTAGATGGAAATAGATAGGAGGCATTAATGAATTCAACCCATAATGTTTCTACTGCTGGGGTACAGGCCTCCTCTCTGGAAGGGAGTGACCCGTAAACTACATGAATTCAGTGTTCGTCGGGAGATGTCGCTGTCGATATCTCTGTCGGTGTCGATATCTCTGTCGCCGACAACTAGCTTAAAGGTGCGTGTCCACTGACGCAGAGCTGGGTGGAGTGGAGAGCTGCGGACCTCAAATTGGCCAATTATAGTACTCGAAATCTCTACTTTGCATCAGTGCTAATACTGTACGTCGGGCGGAGTGTATCTGAGCGGATTTTCTACTAAGAGAAATGAACTCACAGCCCCGAACCGGACAGAATAGAGTTGATTAGGTTGTGGTACCGAGCGGATGGCACAAAGAGAAGGATTAACTCAACTCCTTCCCACTCCGCTTCAATGGAAATGCACCCTAACTCGCCATTTTCTTTTTTCTAAACGGCCGCAACTAGCCACCCAAATGATATTCAGCCATTCAATATAATAGTAAAGTACGTCTTGAAACGATAACGTTTAATTACCTACTTCCCTAGCCTAGACACTTAAGACTGTAGCAAGTTGTAAAATTTATTTTGAATTGTGTTCAGCCGGCAATGGGCTGACGACGGTCGTAGGTAAAATAAGCCAACGGAACCACGTAGCGAGGCCCCTATTTCTGTCGGTCAGGCTTTAAGGAACCTAACATAAAGGAGATGACGCAGCGGCTGAATATTATTCAGACCTCTAGTTGAGTGGCGCCGTTTAGTTAAATCAGGCAAAGCCGTCGATTAAATGGCGAATTAAGCTAGTTGACTGCAACATCTCTTTGAGTTAGGTATAAGAACACAATTAAAATATAAATGGAAATAAATAGAGAGAGATGGAGAGAGATAGATAAGACGAGGAATGAAAAATTTATTGTTATTATTTCACCTCGTCACAATTTAGGTGAGAGCAAAAACTAGGTAAATTATAATGATTTAACTTGCTGTAATAAAAAGTACCAGTAATTCTAGTAGTATGTCAAGCCTAAAGTACCTCTCCTCCTTACTTGTATACAAGGTATTTAATGTCGTACAAATAAACAGACGTAATATACGGTGTTAATATCTGTCTTAATTACGTCTCCATTCAAAATGAATTAGACTATTTATTTCAATCCTCGCTTTATGTGAGCCGTATAACAGAACGAAATACAGAGCTTCTGTTTAATGGTTCCAAGTATTGAAGCTATAATTCTCATAGTGTCAACAAACTTCGGAATAAAATGATTAAGGCTTCGGAAATAAATGATAAATACATGCGAATGAGAGGCATGCCTTCCTTGCAGAATCTTACCTGGAATTTAACGCCCAAGACTTGGAGTTTGGATTCAACGAGAGCCGACGGGACCGTATTCTTCGCACATTCGTCCGGAACGCGTACTACTACCATCTCAACGAGATCTACTCGACCTTGAAGAATGAGTACACGGACTGGGACAAACCCGTGCAGAACCCGCTCAGTGTGCGCGACGCCACGCTCGAGGTGAGTCACGACACTCATGAAGCCGCGCAACTCGTCTGTTTACACCACGCAATATGGATGACAGCCCATTAAGTGTGGGCTGTTTATGTTGTAATGTACCGTAATTTGTCTGAGCGCGGAAGCTACCTTACCTTGACTTCCACGTGTAATTGAAATAATATCTCAACAGAAATCAGTTGTACCCTTTTATAGCTTTGTATAAATTTCATTATATTCCTGAGATATTAATACAAGCGACACCAGTGTTATTATAAATAATGAAATATTACAACAGACGCACTTATTCCCAAAACGCCTCATTTTCAGACGAAAACACTTGAAATGTCATTGCGAACGTAATTGAGAAAATCTTTTATTATTGCGAATACAAATAGAAAAACAACGTGATATTAGCGTGGTACTTTGGCGTGTTTGAATATGAGATCAGCAGTAATGGAGTAAGGATCTAGAGTTTCCTGTTTGTCTTTTGTTTCCGTATTTTGAATATGGAACTAAACTGATTAGCATCATCGATAGTGAAGCTGTTGAAAGTTGATAACTGTGGGCTGAGTTGACGTTAGTCGAGCGCGCGGTTTAGCCCGGCGTCGACCTTTGCTCTGCAGACGATCTCAATTTAAGCCTCAAGTGGTTTTGCTCCTCACCGAAAGCTCCTTGATCGTACAAAGGGAGTTAATGACGCCCGCGCACCATGAATACACGATGGCCGCGTTGAAAGGCTTTATTGGAAAATAACTAATAACTCGACGACATTGTTATGATTCAGCTGATGACTTTACTAATCGTAGCTTGAGTTACAAATTGTGGAGTAAATTGATGGAAATGTACATTTACTAGCCTTTCTGGCAAATGATGTTGGTGGGAAAGAATAATGAAAATATTGAAATAGACATAAAGAACACTTACAATTCGCATTGTTGTTTTATATTCACGAAAATATACAAAACGTGCAGGTATTTTTCATACGAAAATAATGAATGCAGCTTTCAAAATAAATCTGAATTTCACGAAGTTCAAGCGAAAGTAGAATGTTGAAAATGCCAGCTTTTATCAATACTTTTTTTTCTGAAAAGTCTTTCTGTTCTTAATTTCCGACATCAAATTATTAACAACGTTAAATTCATTTTGTCAAAAAGCTGATTGTATGCAGGTGCTAAGTGACGGACGGACTGCGGCGCCGCTAATAAGACTGGGCTATCTCCACGCGCTAAGAGGAGGCACCACTTACTTCACGCATTTCCATCATCTGTCGCAAGAAAAAGATTATCCTCAGGTAAGCAAAATTTCTTCCTTCTTCTAAAGGACTTTGAAACGAGGAAGATATCCGATTGTACATGCGGTTTGAATGACGTTGAAAAACGCTTAATTGTTGTTTTGTACACATGGAAATTCGAAATTTATTCGGCCGAGAATTTTGGTCTATTTTGGTATATCTTTATTTTTCCTGGAAAAAACCTGAAAAACATTTTTTAAATATTTTTTTGGTGATTTTACGTAAAAACGCGGAATTACGTAATAATAGTACCCCCCCCCCCCCCTGCGCGAGGGGTTAAGGTGAAAGCCAGGGGCCTGAGCGTGGCTATGTTCTCGCTAGGTGGCGCTGAACTTAATATTTTCAGTTTATTTTGTTTTTAGTGTATGCGAGCGCCAAAATCGGATATTCCACTTTATACACACAAAAGTACAGAGGCGGACTTAATTCCTTAGGCATTTTCTACCAGTCAACCTTTTGGTAATGCGAAGAAAATTAGTGGTAGGTGCAAAAAAGAGAGAGAAAAAGGCAAATGCAAGAATAGATATATTAATTAGCTACAAATATAATACAATATATACTCAAATTAAAAAACTACATACCTACACTATAGTCAAACAATTAGTCCAAATCGACAATTGGAAAACATTGATACTGTGATGATACTACTGCCAACTTCTTGCGAATTAGCTCGTGAACTTTAGTTTTGGACGTTAATCGGTTTGTTGGCAACCTTTATTATACTTAGGGTGTTTTTAATCTTGCGGTTCTGATCTCGCATGAGTGATTGCCCCGCTCGCGTAACCCCCGCAAATGTCTATTTCATACAAGAATTTATTGTTTTTTTGCGTTTTGAAATTTTCTACAAGCGGGGCAACCTCGCATGTGTAATGATTTCATCACACGATATTAAAAACAACCTTAAGCTAATTATTGCCTCAAAATTCACCTAATTCATTTATTCTATCCATGTAGTACAGCTGTAGTGTTTAAGTATATGGTCCTTTACTTAGAGACATTTTCACCTTAAAGCACTCATAAAAAAGCACCATAATAAGTTGAGTGTACGATTCAACTTTTTCGCGTACGTTCGCCAAACTTAAGTGGCAGTGGGCAGGGCACATTGCTCGCAGAACAGATGGTCGATGGGGCCGAAAGGTTCTAGACTGGCAACCGCGGAAGTCCGACAGATGCGAGACGCACAGGACCGTTCGTTGTGACGATACTTGACGGACGCCTATGTCCAAGAGTGGACATTTTTC
Organism: Mythimna pallens; assembly: GCA_961205895.1. Taxonomy (NCBI): domain Eukaryota; kingdom Metazoa; phylum Arthropoda; class Insecta; order Lepidoptera; family Noctuidae; genus Mythimna; species Mythimna pallens. The sequence goes on from OY540830.1 coordinate 11,910,907, forward strand.
GTATTCGATTTGTATTACGATTCAAAGCATTTTCGTACGTATTTGTGAACTTTTTATTTGGGTCCCTAAAATGTCTTTTATTCATCAAAATGGACAGAAAAGGTACCAAGTGCAAAAAACTATTTTCCTCGTGTAAAAAACCTACATGATGCTGGTTCACGTATGTAGATATTTAATCTAGTTAGTATGTATATCGGCGACATGCACACTCAACATAACGGGGATCTTGGCAAAGGCTTATCAACTGGGATGGTGGCGTAGCACTTTTCTTCTCAAGTTGTTAATCTTCGTTTATGTCGGCCATAAACTCTGTTTGAAATAGATTTCGTAAACTGAATGGACAAACAAACAGCTATATTTTAGAAAGTAACTTTCTGAAGTAAACAGACTAAAGTTATTCTGATTGAAAGGAGCGTCAGTAAGTTTTCTATTGACTTAAGTTTTAAAGCTTTGATTAGCAGTTTTTGGCTAAAAGCCTAATTTAAAAGCACTTTCGACCAAAAATGTTCAATCAACTTTTGACGGCACAGAATATTGCTCATCCAACAGAACAATGACGTATTTATATTTTGATAATTTTTCAGGAGAAACTTTTTAACGTTTGGGGATTAAGATTTTGTTATCAATTGTTTTGATTTATTTATTTAATGTAAAAAAATATAGAATATATTTCAATCTGTGCTAATATTATAAACAGGTAAAAGTATGTTTATATGTCACACACACTTGTACGTCTTTGAAACTACTGAACCGATTCTGAAAATTCTTTCACCAGTAGAATGCTATAATTTATCACCGAGTGACGTAGGTTATGTATATATTCTACTATCCTGCGGGAAAACTCGATGGCAGAAGTTAGTAATATTTACAAAACTGAAGAGTTTGTTAGGTTGAACGCATTAATCTGAGGAACATTAAAGCCTCGAGCACAGGCGCAGGGTAGCTAGCCTATCGGTATTTTACAGGTTGCATTTTGGAGAGTGTGCGCGGGAATTGCATGACTTGATTCCGCCATCTCCTTTCCACCATCGGACAGCCTGACGTACGGCGGGTATCCACCCTTACGTTTTTGAAACTACAACGGTCTGGACTAAGCCTTTCGCTTCATCGTTTATACCGCGTACATCGAAGCACTCGAACAATTGGCCTTAGGCTAGAGTGAATAGGCTCCTAATAAACTAGTGCGCCACACCAACAATGATTGCATCACTGCTTACCATCAGGTGGGATCGCAGTCAAGCATTGGTTTATATCAATTAAAAAAAGGGTTCGAACTGAAAAAATATTTTAGTGTTGGATAGCCTATTTATCAAGAAAGGCTATTTATCATCACAATACGACCCACGGGAACCAAAGACATGTATGTAGGTTTATATTGTACACTGGATCCTATCCTCGAATGTGATCTCCCTCTGTCACTCGAAAGGTTTGCTGGAAGAAAACTCATTATTGAGTTAAGCTCGCCTTAGTACATGAATTGTCAAATCACTGCATTTAATATTAAGTGTTGTATACAATAAAAAAGAAAAAAAAAAGAAATAAAGATGTGGGTGAAATCGCCATGGACAGTTATTAGAATCTAAAACAAACTGCGTTTATTAAAATTTCGTATTTTCTGTAATTACATCATTGTTCTATTGGGTGAGATATATTAAACATTTAATCAATTAAACGTTGACTAGAACTGTTATCAGGTTGTGACGTGATACACATGACAAAGCAGGAAATAGAGAAGCACTAGGTTGTTATAGTAGCCGATGACAGGGCTGCGGTTGTCAAATCCAGTCGACGCACGTGCGGTTCGTCGATGTCTATATACACCTGTTTGTTATTTCGACAACCCTAGTCCCCACTTGAATGGACTTGTTAATAGGCTATGCGGGCTTTTGGTTTAGATTGGGGTCAAGTTTGACGGTTAGTGCTAAGGGTAATGCAGTACGAAGCTGTGGTTTACGTCTTTGTGAATGTTGCTACGAATCTCATCTGGCTATACAGTCTATGTAGCTTTGAGGTTACAGTAAATCATGCTGTAATGAAGAGTGGAGGAGAAAATTAGCTCTGATTGTGTTTTGTTATAAGACCATATCATCATCATGATGATGATGACTTTAATGATGATTATATTTGACTAGATTTGAATGTGTATCGCCAAATATTAATCTTTAAAGCTCTAGTATATAGGTAGTGTAGTACAAAGGTAGTTTGTCGATGAATTGTTGGATGTGAATTTTCTGCAATACCGGATTCTCGTAGAAATTACTTTTTAAAATGTGATTACAAATAGAACAATTTAAAAAAATCGTTATTGCTTCGTTGTCATGATCGCAACGTACAGCAGTGCGATGCTATCATGACAACGAAGCTTCATAGGAATGAAGTCAGCAAGAACTAAAAAGTAAAAAAGAAATACTGTATATTTGTTATTGTACAGAGGCCGGGTTCGGTGCACGGAGAGGAGCTGCCATACTACCTGGGGGTGCCAGTCTCCTTGACGCATCATCAGCAAAACTTCACGCAGCAGGAGCAACGCGTGTCCAAACTGTGCATCCATTACATCTCCAACTTCGTCAGATATGGGTAAGAATGTACCTAATTGAGTTTTTTCGAAGGCATAAATTGTATTGAAGGTGAAGTATCAACCTGTACGGTAGAACCGCACATTGCTTAAATGCTCTCTCATTATAATTGAATTGTAATTATTTTTCACACATTATTCATCAACTTTAGTCCACATTCGGACGGCGTCATAGCAACACCTCGTTTATTATTAGAGTTCGTGGACTCAATACACATCAAGTATCAAGTGAATTACATAGTTTTACTTAATATCATTATCATGCGACGCTTGGGGGAGGCCTATGTCCAACAGTGGACGTCTTTCGGCTGAAATGATGATTATGATGACTTAATATCATTCAGCATCAATCAGTAAAAAACGTATGGTGACAATCGTACACCACCTAACTAAATATATTTAATTGACAATTTGGTAAGTACTGGGTACTTGTGTAATAGGCCACGTCCGATGAGGACCTGCATCAGGCGGACAGTGAGGACACCGTAGCACCTCTCTAGCCACTCTTCAAAGAGGGGACTTACCACAGCGATTAAGGCATGCCCAACCACTAGATCTCCCCTAAGCATCCTATAATAACATATTTTTATTAAATCTATATATAATGGTTTCTCTTGATTTTTCAAGAGAAACCATATGTTGATTTTAAACGATTGAGAAATCTCCATGGGAAGCAGATGGCTTTACTAATTTAACGTCAACAGCGGAGATAGCTCTCAGCTTCTAAGCTAAGTAACAGCTGAGGGCGCTCCATAGCGGGACTCAAGCTTCGGGTAACGGGGAAGATATAATTCCAATCTCGTTTAGTGTAATGGAAAAAATGAACGAAAGAAATAGTAACGTAAATGAAAACAGTCCGTAAATTCAAACATCTGTTATTCTGTATATATAAAAGTCAAAGTCCTAACTCACTTACTGGCTCATCAACGCCAACCCAAACCTTTCGACCTAGAACGTTGAAATATATTGCAATTTTACGCTGACAATTATTATACGAAAAATGAGAAAGGGTTTTCCAAAAATCATCCCTTAAGAGGGTCTTTTTCCAATCGCCTATCGTCAACGTCAAGCTGTTTAAAAGCTTGTTGCTTCATCTAACGCAATCCAACGCAATGTTTGATGATGAGGCAACGCGAAATGAAGAGAGAGAACACCTGAAAACTCTGTTGGCATTCGGTAATTCCGTGATTTACTCGAATATTTCACAAAACTTGTTCCAGGAAATACGCTTTTTTTTAATCCTTAGAAGTTTTTGAGAAAAATTGTCATCATTGATGTACTTTTTCTTATTTTCAAAATATGAGTAGATTATGGAGGGCACGTTTCAGGGTTCACGTTTACACAAATTAGTATTACACAAATTTATGTTTTGATTTCTATAGAAGCTTAGATAATATACACAAGATCCAAAAGTATCCAAAATATCTGGAGAAAGATGTGTAATAATAACATCATTATCACGTAAGAGCGGTTGTATGAAAATGTACTTCGAGTTGCCCGCTCTTAAAAGGATGAAACGGTTGTCTGAAATTTGTATAGAGAAACCTAATTTCACTCGGGCGAAGATGCTGGCAGAAGCTAAAGTAAATGATAAATTTTTGTTCTGTGTTGTTTACTTGTTGGATTATGTGTAGTCAGGTGAGACAGGTACTTATTAGATAAGTCTCCATAAAGAATAGTTTTTTAATAAAAAAACTTTATGCAAAAAAGAAAAAAATCCCGACTTCAATGTAAAAAAAAACCACTAAAAGTAAGTCAGTGTTAAATAAGGAAGAGACAAAACTATCATAGAAACTTCTATAATAGTGAAAAGTTTTTTATTTAACACTTTTTAGTTACGGCACCACTACTAAAAAGTACCAGAGTGCATCTCATGACAATTCTAATAATCCCAAACACGATTAGAGTACATTAATTTATTTCAGAGTTCCGGTGCCTACCTTCATCAGATCAGTTCGATATATCCCCTCCCACTCTTCTCTCAGTCAGACATCGACTACACGTATAAACAAAGCACTTTTACTTGTTACGACAGTTCTGATGTGATCCTATGAGTTCATGTTCAGATCATAACAATATTTCTATGGGACTAATTTGGAAGCATAACCTTTCAATAAAAAAATAATAATTCAAAATCAGTCCACAATTGATCGAGAAATACATAAAAAAATACATTCAGTCGAACATAGAACCTCCTTCTTTTTGAAGTCGGTTAAAAATGGGACGGGTAGCTATGGCGATTAGTGTATTCAAAGTATGGAAAAAGAATGGCTTAAACGAAAAATGTGCTGCTACATGTTTAGAAACATTTAATCGAGTTTTAGGAACATCTCATGCTTTATTCAAACTTTCCGAATGAACTTAAACTTTTTTGAACATAAATGAAAAACTATTTCGGGGTTATTTCGTGTTTTCGCACAAAAAAGGATTCAATTTATTTTTCATTTTTTTTACTTGTTATTTTAACGATAGGCTAGCGTTTGACCACCATCTCACCTGATAGTAAGTGATGATGTGGTCGACGATGGAGCATGCTTTCTTTGTGCGTGGGCTGAAAATTAACCTCACGTACATGTATGTACCTACAGATTGATCAATGGGTATTGAGCCACAAACCGCAAGTAAATATGTCTATGTATAAGATTTACCTTTACCTTGAAGACGCACAACTATTTTCGTGGGTAAAGTCAAGAATTTTGTGGTAATGGAAGGCATTCCAAATTGAATTTGTTGTGAAAGATCTTCCAATGAGGCTTTAATTACGTTAGCAGTTTGCAGTGAAATGTTTAATTAAGGGCTGATTTCAGAATCGTCAATATTTTTATCTGAATTAGCTTCTGCCAGCAACTTTGAACGGGTGAAAGTAGGTTTCTCAATACAAACTTTGGACCTCCGTTTCATCCCTTTAGAGGGTGCATTTTGAAATATCCTCTCTTAGTGCTCGCCTCCGTCATAAAATGAAATCTTGGGCAAAATTTTACGCTCCTAGTCCCGAGTAGTTAGTTACCTATGTTTTTCTCTACTACCTCACTCTATCAATTATGTTGAGTTCTAACCGTGAGACCATTATTTATTCTAAAAATAATCTTAATGCAACACTCACAAATAATTTACAACCTACAGATGTCTAATAAACGCAGAAATTACGCGGTTTGCACTCAACTAAGCTCTTCTAACACAAAATTTATTAATTCTTTCGGCCCCTACATTTACAACAAAATTAATAAACTCCTTAACATATATCCTCTTGTAACGACATCTATGGCGACACATAAGAACTAATCCTGCATCGCGCAAATAAACCTAGTTCTCCGCGCGATTTACTATCGGGCAGTTGCCCACCAGACATAGCACCTGTCTGGTCGGAGGATCTCCCCATTCCAAAGGAGGATTGTGGGACTTTACTCTCTGTTCCACTTACTTCCAAACTCTAAACACAGATCGTTGTAGGAGAAAGGTAATGGAATATCTGCGTAATATATAAGTCTCACTTATGATGAGACTGACAAGCTTTTATACGTATCAAGATAGATAGCATAGCATAGCATAGCATAGTCGGCCTTTTAATGTTCCCACTGTTGGGACTCAGGCCTCCTCTCTAGGAGAGGGAATGGGCCGTAATCCACCACGCGGGCCCAGTGCGGGTTGGTGGATGTCACATGTCTTTGAATTTTTGGTTCTAGGACATGCCGGTTTCCTCACGATGTTTTCCTTCACCGTTTTGAGAGCAGTGGTGATGAAATAAATTACACAAAGTAATGCGCCTGGCTGGGTTTGAACCCGTGACCTACAACTCGTAAGTCGGGGCCGTTACCACTCGGCCACCACTGCTCAATAGAATATATAGCAATTATACACATATTATATTATATATACACAAAACAGTATCTCAGTCAATAACATGTCCTCTCATAAACTCCCACATTCCACACTCATACCAACTATACACACACCCTCTCACACTCAGTCATTCACCTAGCATTACACACAAAGAGAGGAACAGAGCAGACTATATCAGAGTACACCATATTTTTAGGTATTGTATAATGCAAGGGTTGGCGCTGTAAGCTGAAATACAGGTTCCTACTAGGCTCCAACTGATAAAACTTTTGTGTACATGTATGTAACTGTTTAGCGCATTTATTTGTTAAAATACAATAAGTACTTTTTGTGAAATAAATACTACTCTGTCAATAAAGTACCAGGAAAAGATCAATAATACACAAAATGTTTGTTATTCATCCAAATTTATTTTATCACCTTCAAAGTATGCTCCTTCAGAAACAATACACTTAAGCCAGCGAATAATCCAATCAGCAAAACCTTTTTTAAATGCTGTTTTCGGATTTGAGTTCAGTTCTCGCCGCGGATCCCCCTTTATGTCTTCTACCGATTGAAAACGGGTCCCATGAAGTGGTATTTTGAGTTTAGGAAAAAGAATGAAGTCGGCTGGAGCCATATCTGGTAAATATGGTGGTTGCTCGATGGTATATGTTGAGTGTTTGGTCAAAAATTCGTTCACAATGATAGCCGTGTGCGAAGGCGCATTATCGTGGTGCAAAATCCAAGAATTTTTTTTCCATAAATCTGGCCTTTTTCGTCGAATTTGCTCTCTTAAATACCGCATAAAGCTCAAATAGTATTCTTTATTTACAGTCTGACCTTCCGGCATTAATTCCGAGTGCACAACACCGCGATAATCAAAGAAAACAGTCAACATGACTTTGAATTTTGGTCGGCTTTGGCGTGGTTTCTTCAGTTTCGGTTCAGTTGGAAGGCGCCACTTCGAAGCTTGATGACTAGTTTGCATGTCCAACTCATAAATGCACGTCTCGTTACCAGTAACAATGCGTTTCATGAATGTTGGGTCGAAATTGACTCGTTCTAGCATATCCTCAGCGACTCTCATGCGATTGAGTTTTTGGAGAAAATTCAGGTGTTTTGGGACTAGCCGAGCTGTAACATGTTTCATACCCAAATGATTAGTTAAAATGATACGAATTGACTCGTGAGATACAGAAAGTTTGGTGGCTATCATATATCATATATCATCTATTTCCTTCACATTTGCGATGTTAACTTCAGTTGAAGATGTTAATGGCCTACCAGAGCGAGGCAAATCTTCCATCGCATCTCGACCGCTTTTGAACGCTTTGTACCACTCATAAGCACGTGTTTTTGATAAAGCCGATTCACCGTAAGCCTTCTGTAACATTTTTTGTGACTCCGAACACGAAATTCTATTGGCGATGCAAAATTTAAGACATACTCTTTGTTCGATGTTTTTGTCCATTATTTCGCGATACACATTAGATATGATATAACTAAAAATGGCAGAGGCCACCCATACGGATAGGAAGGGTAGCTTGAGCCCGAGCTTGGTCATCCATGGCCACGTTTAAAATTGACGTAAGAGTATGCCGGGATAATATGGTTATTTTTTTTCCAAAAGATGGGGATGTTTCCATAAATGAGAAGCGCAAAGGAAATATGTTAATTTAGGACCGAAACAGCAGAAAATAATTATGGTGATGTCCGAATGCATGTTAATTTGGAGTAATCTTTCCGAAATATCACCATAATTTTAATTTTTTTTCTCAACAAAATTGGGAACCCTCGAAAATAGGAGACGCAAGGAGATGAAGAGAGCTTATGTCAATAATTTTTATTTCTGGGGCTATTGTGTTAAATTTGGAAAGAGTCAGAGTTGTCTGTCGGTACTGTCGGATAAGAATAATCTTCAAATGTATAATTTTTCTTTAGAAATCCAAATGATCCGTCGGCAACGCCACCTCCGAGTCCGATGCTGGGAGAGACTCCCCGGCTGGGCCCCGACCAGACGCCGTACTGGGATACGTACGACACTATCAACCAGCTCTACATGGAGATCAGTACGTAACTCCACCCACACATATATAAAATAAATATATTTTATGTCACAGCCGACGAAAAACTTCCTGATTAGTTTATATACGAATACATATGTTACGGATGCCCAGTTTATGGACCTTTTCGATTTTCCTTTATACGAGTAGCTCTACTACTCTATGTCGTACAGTAAAATAAATGGAACTCAGGAAAGTTTCGTAGCCGTGTAGTTGTGAAGATCAGCATCTGTTAACACTTCAACCATACAAATACAATTAGTATAGATTTCGGCATTGTGCCTCCAGGAATTTGGAGTCGGTCATTTAAAACTTTAGGGTCGCCCTCGTGACCGTTGCGGTCACGGTTCGGGCTCATTTGTTTCAATTGTGTGGTGGCGCGCAGGTAGTAAGCCGGAGATGCGCAGCCACTACCGCGGGCACAAGATGTCGCTGTGGCTGTCGCTCATCCCGCAGCTGCACCGGCCCGGCTCCGAGCTGCCCGATGCTGCCATGCGCCACCATCACTTCCAGGAGGACAACGCCAACTACTATGAAGGTAAGATATTTTTATTCCCTGCAGTTTAATGATATTCTTGATTTAATAATGCAGTGGATAAATTGACTCATGTGATGTAGGAGCGGTGCGGGCGCAGTCAATGACGCGAGCGCATGTGCCGCACGTGGTGGAGCTGGAGGGGGGCGCGCGGGGTGGTGCGCGCAGCACCGTGCCTCCGCGAGCCGCGCCCCCGCGTCCTGCGCCCGCAGCGCCCCCCTCCACCGAGTGCCCCCCTAACGCCACCGCACCGCCCGTGCACCCTGACGACGCGCTGCTGCGCCGCCTTGCCTCCTCACACTATCAATCCTATACGGCGGCGCTAACGGTTACTATCGCCGTAGGCTGCTTCCTCCTGCTTCTTAATGTGCTCATCTTCGCCGGCATCTACCACCAGCGCGGTTCGCGCCCGCGCCGCTCCAAGGACGACCTGGCCGAGGCAGGCAGCTCGTCGTCTTCGGATAACTATGACGGGAAGCTCGATTACGAAGTGCGTGCGTTTGACGGCAAAGGGTTTGGGTTCGAGTGCAAATCGGCCCACGTGCCGCGCGGTGTAGGCTCTAAATTTGACCTGCGGACGTTGTCGGACTGCGGTGAGCCTACGTTCGGCGAATACAGCTGCTACGACGAGAAGCACCGTGCGGCGCGCAGCTCTATGCCCGACGTAAGTGTTGGCAGCGCTATTGAGGCTGGTAGCGTGGTGTGCATCGACACGCAGAAGCCCGATATACAGAAACTCGACCCGGCGCGGGCCGGGGACCCGGTGGGACGCACCAGCACGTTTGAGCCGCGCGTGGTAGACAGCTCCACGCAGGTGAAGTTTGGGCCGGACGGCGCAGAGGCCGCGGGCGACGAGGGGGAGGGGGGCGGCATCCTGCGCACGCCCGCGCCGCCCGCCGCGCCCGCGCCGCCCGGCATCATGAAGAAGCGCGTGCAGATACAGGAGATATCTGTATGAGGGTTCCTGGACGCCGCCGCCGAGGTCGTGGTCAACAAGCGGACTAAGTTGTGATGTGTGTGGTCGTGCGAACGTGTACATAGGACCGTGTGTGTACTTATCTCGAATGCGTGTAAATATAATTGTATCTTATAATAATTATATGTGAGTGCCCGTTAATTAGGACCGAGGCCGTGAGTTAGGTCTGCTAATTCCTGCGGTACAGTGCTGTGACTTAGTGCGACACGTCTTCATTTCCCGCTCTATTTCCCGTCGGATTGAGAATGTAAGAATACTAAAAGCGGGTAAAGTGAGTGTCGATGTGATGTGATTCATAATGGAGGAACGTTTTCACGTTATGCAATGAATAGATGCCGCCAGGTGTTACCTATACGAATATTTTTCAGCTGAATGCAAACATCCTTGCTACACTAGGTGAAAAGCATTTGGCAAAAAAAAAAAAACATTTGTTATCTGGGAAATCTTAAAACATACGATTCGATGGCCTACTTACTTAATTGATGGTATATATATATGATAATGGTGTGAAAGGGATCTTTTCTGATTCACTGTGAAAGGCAAACTTGGCTCGAGTCCTACTATCAAATCTTTGAAATATTATATACATGCAAGTTGCCTTTTATGGTAATAATATGCCAGTTATAAGTTATTTCTACTGTCGGATATAGAATGAAGGAATTGTAGGCTCTTGTGAATATATACGTATTTAATAAATGTGAATATAACAATAAATTAGTGACAAAAGACTTAACAACAGACCGGCACTAGCTGTACATACTTATATCAAACGAAGAGGTTCAGGTATGTAGGGTAAAAACTAATTAATAAAACATTGTTTAAAAAACATCGCATACGTTGTAATTTTTTGTAAAGTTATTTTTAAGTGAGGTGTATTAATTTGAGTAGTTTTTGATAAGTAAATATTGAAAACTTATTACTTAATGGACGAGTACACAGACAGCTCTAACACATAGTCCACGCTTTACAATAAAGTCTTAAAAAGGTAATCAGGGTAATAGGCGACACAGTCAACTCTTCGGTCCTCCAAAATAAGCCCCTTTGAGTATCTCTCCAGAGGTTCATATAAAAGATAAGCATAAGGGTTCGTATAGCAAGGGTTCTTTTTATAAACCTAATAATTTTCCTAAGGTCATACAAAAATGGAATCAGCAGAGCTGTGTATTCACCAAATCACCAATTAGTCCCTTATTGTGCGTGAAATACGTCTCTTTTATATTACTCTGTTACCATCGATCGTGCTTTATCTTCGTAATATATATCTATTGAAACTCACTGAAATGTCAGGAGATTTTCTCTTATGACGACATCTTCAAGAAAATTGATAAAAAAACGCTGATTCTTTCCAAATATCAGGTATTATACTCTCATCTCGATCCACAGTAGATAAATTCCCAGTACTCGTCCATATTTTTATCTTCACAGGAATTGATGACGATTAACTATAAATGGTGAGTAATATTTAATACTTACACCATTTTCCACATTGTGACAAAATGTGAACTGTAATAAATTGAATTTATTTACCATATTGTAGTGATTATAATTAATTATTATTATAATTGGTGAAATGTAAAACAAATTAAAATGTAGGTAAACTGGAATTGACTATTAGTGTAATACCACTGTTTATTAAATTGTATTAACCTACCTTATACATTTTTTTTCTACCTCTTTTAAATATAATTTATTAAATATACCTTTTAAATTATATGTAATAAAAGCCAAAACTTTTCCACGTGCCAAACTATGTACATAATATTTATTTAATATTTTATTTGAGGCTATCGAGTGGAAGAGTCAATTTTGAATAAACGCCAGACAGGGTTCTTCCTAACCTTTATGGCACTCTTTTGAAATAAATGGAAATGTACTGAATTGAATATTTATTTTATTTGTCAAAGAATTTTGTAAGATATTTATATCGATTCGACATTTTATTAGCAGACAGAGTATTATTTCAAACAAAGAATGGTGTGGAAGAGAGCTTGCCACGTTTTATGAAGCTCTTCAAAAACCAATGAATTGTTGCATCCTTAATGGTTTTGAGTACCCGCATATTACTCGTAAGTAGTGATGATTTAGAAATGAAATAATTATATTATTGAGTTTTTACATCGATAAATGAAAAATATTTATAAAAGATTGACTTAGGAAATATTTATATATGTATAAGGTATTATTTGACATCCTTATAGGAATTGTGTAATTAAGTTGTTACAAATTACTGATATGTTTATGATTGTTAACTATAATTTTATGGATATACAAACAACTAGTTTATATTAAAACATTTCATAATGTTTCTACACGCTGAACATCAACATTTTGTTACAATTTGGTGTTTAATGGAATGCATAAAATATGGTGTCGAATAAAGAATTGAAATTTAAACATTTTTTAATTTTTTAAATCCTTAGTACCTAGAACACAACAGACAAATATTACAGAAATTAAAAAATTATTACATTTTTCCTGAAGCGAAAACTGACTATTAATAATTTTGAATTAACGAATTATTTGCTGCTAAATAAACAATGTAAACAGTACCTAGTTGAATTTGCGTATCTCTGAAGGTTTTCATTTTGAGCTAAACCGGCGGTTTGCTTTCACGAAATCCACAAGGATTAATAATAAATTGTACTAGGAATAAATGAAAACGCCGGGAGAACTAAAAGGCAGAATAATGAAAGTGCTGATTCCCGAGCCACCGCTGCGTGATAATTCATTTAATTTGTTCAGTTACTTACTTTGCGACAAAGCGAGGTGCTGTGTTTGGACTCGGGTGGTCTAATTTGCCTCAACACACACCCCCCAGTGATTAATTCACGGCGAGCCAACTAAATCCATTCCCACTATTCAGAGAGATGTATGACGAGGGGAATCAGAGGTCATTAATTCTGGACGCACCATCACTTGTTGCTTATTCAAACACATAAATTATCCCTGGATTAAAAATATCCGCACTCGCTCGCTTCAGATGGTCCCTAATATGAATAAATTAGTTAATCTTATGGAAACTCCGTGCAGTCCCTCGTTGCTTGGATGTTCTCGGATTAGGCGCACATGTAAGCTTGCTATGTTCGCAATATTGGAAAAGTTTACCGAAGAATACAGGATTACAAAAGTTCATGGCGGCACTGTGACGACGTAACATCAACTTACAACTTCGTAGGTACCTATCTAATACTAGCCTATTTCTATTTCTCTTTTAAATTTGTCAATGCTTATTCTATTGTGTCATGAATCCAACAGGATTTAGGTATTAAGAGCACGGTGCCGCGCGAGGATAAAGGATGGATTTATCGCCATTATGCTAATTCAAATTATGCGGGTAATATTTAAATTCATAGAAGTACTCATCAATTTTCAGCTTGAAGAAACTTGAATTTATTCCGAAAAGTTTCGTGCATCTGAAGAAGAGAACTTCGTCTAGTAGTTATTTCAACTTCAAATTCTTCTCGGGATAGTACCCACCACAATCCCGCTTTATTTTAAGAGCTCGTTTAGTTTGTTTTGTTGTTCGAGTTTCTATAACAACACAGCGATTTTAAGGACAACAATGAGTGGTGACGTGTACTTTACGTAAGTTTAATTGAATTAGAAGGTGAGATTATTACCCGACTGTGCCAAAAGGAGGGTTGTGTTTTTCGAGTGTATGTTTGTGTGTATACATGTATGTATGTACATTTCTCTGGCACGCCCTAGAGCCTAAACCGCTTGTTTCAATTTAGCTTGAGCGGTGTCGTTAGATTTGTCTTAGTTCAATGAGTCTGACACTAGATAAGTGAGTATATAAAATTATAAAAAAATAAAATGGCGGATTTTTGACAAAAAATACATATTTTCAAATTTTATTTTATCGCATCAGCCTTGTAGAGTGTCAAAAAAAAATCATAAGATTACAAGTTTTCCAACTCTTTTTCAATATGAAGCGAAATAAGTGCCATCAAACTATTAAAAGTTTTATAAATAAAATTTCGTGTGCACAGCTGTGAAATCGTTTATAAAATCTAGGATTTACTAGACCATGAATATTTTAATCAAAAGTAGTTGCCTACTCAGCGTTCATCCGAAGCCCAAACCGACTCATATACATTAACACATACACGTGAACATGTTAGGATTTTAATCTCTCAATTGATGTCGTTGTAAACAAGCCAACTTCCATTATATAAACAAGCAGTGTGCCGGCGGCGATAAACATTTAAACATACCAAGTTACGGCAAAATAATTGCGTTTCCATTTGGATATGTGAGCGAGTCCAGCTTGTAACGAACGAGGAGAGCGAATGAAGCGGACCGCGAAACCTTCAAATTGAATTTTAAGCATCCAATTTGTTTGCGCGGTGGTGCCGCCTGTACCGGGTTATATCAACGCGGCATCGCGCTACCCGACTACCCGCTACCCGGCTACCCGACTACCCGTGCCTCCCGCGAGTTCCCACAGTCGTAAAGCGATTTTTCACAGCCGCACTGTGACCTCGAACGGGATTTCGATGAATTATTTATGCATCTACTGCGCGCATGTATTAAAATAAAAACTGCGATTTCATGACAAAATATGAGGCTTTATGGGATTTGGTTTGAGCTGTAATTATTTTGTTTTCTTCGTATCCTATAAACGGAAATCTAAAATGGGTTTAGGGTTTTAAACTTAGGTTATTTTGAGATACGTTATAGAGATAACGGTAATTTGTCAAATTCCCATATGCCCGCAACCAAGTAGGTTGCTGAGGTGAGCTTGGTATTCTATATTTCGTAGAACTATTTCACGCCCTCTTGGAATTTCACTTCGATATCATTTATCTCCAATTCTCAAAATTCTCTACACAGTCGGGTGCGAACAAATTATAGACGCGAATGTAGATCGAAGTCAGAACGATTTTCGTACATATTATTATTAAAATTATTTGCGAAAATTGTATTTGTATATACAGGTTTATATAGATGATAGACGAAAGTTGAAGGGGAACCGTGTGTATGGTCATTTTAGTGTTTTTTTTTAGTGAAGCCGGTTATTTTTTTTTGTAAAAAAAAGTATTTCTCACTTTTTAGTTGCTATATACTTTATAACCAGAGTGCCTATTTCTCATAAAAAATCCAATTAACCCAAACACTACTAAAATACATTGTTTTATTATGAAGTTCTCGTGTGTTCTTTCCACCTTCCGTCTCCATCATCAGATCAGTTCGATAGTACCTTATAGCCAAAGTGCACTTCATGACAATTCTAATTATAAAGCCAAACACGGCTAAGATACACTGGTTAGGAGAACCTCCTCCTTTTTTTGAAGTCGGTTAAAAAGGGAGTTAGCATGCATAGCATGACGGGTGACAGGATAGAATGGAAGGAAAAAACGTGTTGCGCCGACCGGAACAAGGGCAGGAAGATGATGATGATACGGGTTTATATAAGGTACATAATATTATCAGAGTCTTGTTTTATTAATCATATTTAAGTGCCTCCTAGTGTTTTGAAAATGAAACTGAAGAGCAGTTGAGTTAACAGAAAAACATCGTTGTAGTTGAGATAAATTTTTGTTTGGGGAAACAGTACGTAGATATGTAACAGTAAATAAACGGATTCTACGGAAAGATATTTACTTAGGTCGGCTGCAGTGGCCGGGTTGAACTTAAATAAATAATCGTATATCTGATGTTTCAACTCTAAAGATTGTTTTATCGGCAGATTTGTTATCCCGACGTTACCCCTTTCATGAAATATAAGAAGGAAAAATATATTTTGGAAATGTAAA
This sequence comes from Mythimna pallens, assembly GCA_961205895.1. NCBI lineage: Eukaryota > Metazoa > Arthropoda > Insecta > Lepidoptera > Noctuidae > Mythimna > Mythimna pallens. The sequence goes on from OY540830.1 coordinate 11,926,637, forward strand.
GGTTTGATAGATGATTTCCATCGTTTCCGATTTGATAGGTGAAGGAAAGAAAATAATAGTTTTTATTTTCCTCTTGCCTTTTCGATACATGTAAAAAATCCCAATGAAAGGAAAATCTTTTTATTTGATCATTATTATTATACAATAGAAGCAGTATTTGTTATTAATACCATCTATAAGGAGGAAAAGTAGATATTAATGAATCGATTTCTCGGATTAGAAGAGTCAAGTGTACTCTAGAACCTACCTACCCTTTTACGAATACGTAAATTTAAAAAGCAAATTGAAATACAAATTGAAGCTGTACTTATACAAAACGTTGAAACGGTTACAATAAGATAAAATGGTAGTGAAGTGCTTCCCAACTACGCTTAAGAACGTCAATGCGCTGAAACTCAAGTTGTAAAGACTAGGCGACGCATTAGAATTTCAAAAACGCTCTGCTTTCCAAACTGTCTAAAGACTGCTTCCTGGCCGGTACAGTTCTACTGCAGATTCTTTTAGCGAATTCTTAAAATAAATTCCGTGGTTTCTTTTTGTGTATCTAGGTAGGTACACCGAGCCTTAATAACCAAAAATAATAAAATTACCTCATTAATTTTAGAAGTAGGTGAATATCTCATGAAGATCGTTATCGCTGTCGAGTCACTTTACCTAAATAATGGCATTCAAATGCATCTGGTTATACTGGAAGTCTATCCCAAAATCCTTGCATATTATAAAACAAAGTCCCCGCAGCGAGTTTGTCTGTTTGTATGAACAAATTTTTTATGAAACTTTGATGATAAAATCAAAAACTGCTGAATGGATTTTCATGTAGTTTTCAACAACAGATAGGATTCATGGGTGCATAGTACAAACATATTATTGTAAAGAAAAGGCGTCAGCCGAAGAAGAGAACTTCAAAGATTTGTAGTACCCGTGCAAAGCATGGGCGGGTCATTAGTAGTTGGTAATAGACTAGACAGATTGATTAATTTCTTAACGGTATTCTTTTTAATTTATGTGTTTTTTCGTATTTTAAGCACATATACCCATATTTACACCGCTGACTGTAGTACTAACCTAACCAAACGTAGGCAACATAATTTTGCCTGAGTCTTCTTTTGATCCTGTTAATTTGTATAATTTCGTACCTAAGAAGAGGTTGAATAAAAAAGGCGGCCATAACGAGTCATTTGCTCACATCCGAGCAAATGAGTCCTGTGTGCAGGTAAGACAGTGAAGCGACGGAGCGGCCCTACGTACGCGTTACATAATTCACGGCTCTTCAAACATTCATTTTTATTTTACAGCTTACACCTCGGTTTTGATGTGCTCGCGAATTTGTGAGAGATCTATTTACAAAGCGCGCGAGACAGTTATTGCATTAGCATTGTATGCTTTTGTTTAACACTGTCAAGTGAGAGGCGGTCATGCAGCCATAACCGCACCACAAGCTCCATCTAAAAACACATTTTTATTACGTAACAGTTTCACAACTTTTTTTTTACAGCTTGTAATCAAATTATATAAAACAAAGGTTCAAGTATCATCCTTACAAATTGAATAAATAAACGGATGTAGGTAGAATTACAGAAAACTTTCCAAAATGTTTCTATTCTACAAATTTAGATAGCCTTGTCTTTGACTAGCTGTATTCTGTAAAAAGCTATGGTATTAATTACAAAATCCTTTTTTAACTATTTATATACATCAAAGACACACAATTAATTAATTAAAAGTAAAATGGACGCTAAATATTATTACGAAATATTTAGTTAGATTTCATCATCAAGCTAATCTACCTTAACTAAGTGAACAGAAACAATAGGAATAAAAGCTTTAAACGAACTTATTTTCACCAATTTCTTCATAAAATGGGGACTTGTAAAGCCTTTGTCGTAGTCAAAGAAGAAAAAAATGAACAATGGACGTCTAGAAATTATTTTTATTCAGCAGATAGTTTAAAGGTATGTTAATTTGCTCACGTAATATGAATATTTCAGTGGATTAGTATGCGAGCGGAGGCTGCAGGTGCGCGGAAAACTGATCGCGGCATACGACCCTACGTGATGCGCCTTCGACAGCTTGTGACGCTATGAGGTGCCATGAGGAGCCAAATGACCGCTTTATCGCCTCACTGAATTTCTTAACGATAATCTGAAAATGAAGGAGAAAATCGTGGTTTAATGGCTAACGTACTGAACAATCGGTATATGAGATTTAGCAATAATAGAGTCGCCGTATCGCCTTGGTTTTGATATCGTGTTTTTATGTATTGTGTGTGTGTGTGTGGAATATTATATTATTATTATTATATAATTTCTGATTTGAATATTTTAAATTTGTGTGTTGCTGCTGAGACCCTCAAACGGCGCAAATACTGTAACCTTATTGGTAATTACAGTTTTGAGCCCTTTGGAACGCTTGGGTCATGGGATCCGAGTGCGCGTCTCCTTTTCAAAGAAATTTCACGCCGACTGATCGACACTTTGCGTGATCAGAGGGCTGGCTCATTCTTCGCCCAAAGAATTATCATTGCCATTTAACGTGGCAATGCTGTCAGCCTTCTGGATACATTTCCGGATAACAGCGATGTGGAGGAGTACTTCGACGCCTGAGTGAATTTTGTGTTTTTCTATTATATATACATATTAAGGTTTAGTTTAAAAGTATTTATAGTTAATTTATAGTAAGTTTGCTACTTAGTTTGTTAAAGAAATAAAATAAAAACTAAAAATAATATTTTAAATTTTAATTTGGTTTTAAATTTTAATTTTTGTTTCTATTTAGTTTATTAATTTATTTATATAAAAGCGAAATACCACTCACTGATTAATCACAAAATCTCAGAAACTATAATACCTACAAACTTAAAATTTGGCAGGAAGGTTCCTTATAGGGTATTGATATTTGCTAAGAACGGATTTTCCGAAATTTACCCCCTAAGGGGATGGCGGGGGTTGGAAGTTTGTATGGAGAAACCAACTTTCACGCGGGCGAAGCCACTGGCAGAAGCTAGTTTTATATAAAATTAAGTATACAAGTACTTAATTATATATATTTATTACTTGTATAGGGCATGCGGTGCTAACATATAAGAAAATTGTAAAAAAAAAAACACTAACCTAGATTATAGTTTTATTTTTAAATATGTTACAGTGGCCGAGTAAAAGCAGTGGTGGCCGAGTGGTAACGGCCCCGACTTACGAGTTGTAGGTCGCGGGTTCAAACCCATCCAGCGGGCCCGGATTGGTTTTTTGTATATTACTACTTAAATAAAACAAATATTTTAAAAATCCCAATACCGCAGTCTTGCGGGATCGCAGTTTTGATGCGGGATTGAATTCTCTAAACATAAAGTTAATAATAGCCAGCTAGTCCAACATGGCTGTTAATATTTCCTATATTCACATTGTTTGCAGATTCAAAATCAATGTTCAAATATTAATATATTTTAATAACATTTTGTGTAACTACGAGCTATTGTCTGTTTATTTGCTAACTAGAACTAATTTGAATATACCGTGCACGCAACTTTGGTAACTGTAATTATTGTTTGGCAATTTATCGTATGTAGAGCATTGGTGGCCGAGTGGTAACGGCCCCGACTTACAAGTTGTAGGTCGCGGGTTCAAACCCCGCCAGACGCATTACTTTGTGTGATTTATTTCATCACCACTGCTCTCAAAACGGTGAAGGTAAACATCGTGAGGAAACCGGCATGTCCGAGAACAAAAATTCGAAAACATATGACATCCACCAACCCGCACGGCCCATTACCTCTCCTAGAGAGGAGGCCTGAGTCCCAATAGTGGGAACATTATAAGATCAACTATGCTATGCTATGTTACAGTGTATACAATACTTGGTTGGTCAATAAAATAAAAATAATAAAATATCCAAACTGAACATGTTGTATAGAACAATATGACCTTGAATTTTAGTTCATCTTAATCTGAGCCCTTATACAGAATCATACGTGAATGAATAAATATAACGAGAAATTATATAACCTTCTTTGAGTGGACTTATTTAAGATTATATTTACTTAAGTAATAACCATTTACTCTTTACTTAATAGCTTTTTGAGATCCTGTAAACTCTTGAGATACTAAAAAGCATTTTATTTTTAAATACTTTCAGGTTTTGACAGGAAAAAATAACATGTAACGGTAAAAACCCGACTTAAGACAGACGTATTTATCCCTATGTGTAGCAAATAAAAACATACATGTGACTTTGATTTACCAGAAAGATCTGAGTCTTACTATACTTTATTCGCGATAGCATTAGACAGAAGTTAAAAAAGGTTTTTTAGGGTACACTTTGTAATAAAAGTATAATATTGTGCTTTATTACAGTTTAGATTGATGCTGAATTAATTATAATCAACTGTTATACTTAAATGAATTCATTTGAACTATCCATCTTCTGAGTTTATGAGGCTTTCTTTCTTATACTACCAGTGTCCATGATAAAAACCTAAAAGAAGCAGGCGTTGTCAGTACCTGGAATGTTTTTCATTATACTATATACTCGTAATATTAGTTATTTCTATTTGTTTGAATGCCAAATAATTATCTTATTGCCTTGTATTGTGTACAATTCATAATGTTTAGAAGGAAACTTGTTGATAGGCCATTTAAAAAAAAAAAGTGAAATTGTTTGAAATAAAGTAATGTTCATTTAAAAAAATATATTAATTTACCAATCTAAGTGTCCTGTCTATCTCCTATCTAACTGTTACTTAACTTACAATAATCAAATTTATCTAAGTAGGTAATGTTAAAATTTTATATTGAAACCATTATTTATTAAAATTGAATTTATATCAAAAAATAAATGTTGTGCACACCTGCTTCTATGAACCTCTTTTGTCTAATGCTATCGTGAAAGGAGTATAGGTCTTTCTATCTTTATATATATAATTCTTCTGTACCTGTTTGACTCCTAAATCCTCTTAAACGGCTTGACCGATTTGAAAGTAATTTTGTACGAGTATGTTTGTTTAAGTGTGTCTCTGGATAGTTTGAAAATGCAATTGGACCCGGTAGGCATCGCTGCAATCGGAAGTTTATTTTTAAATTTGTTATAGGCATGAGATGAGTAGGGATAAAATGCAAGTGAGTTAAATAGTGATGAATATAAATGTAAATGAATTCAGAAGGAGAATAAGTCAGCGAAAGGAAAGAACGACCATAATTTGGTTCGGAGGAAAAAGGTAGGCAGATCATTATTATTAGGGTTCCGTACCTCAAAAGGAAAAAAAAAACGGAACCCTTAAGGATCACTTTGTTGTCCGTCTGTTGGTCTGTCAAGAGACCCTTTATCTCGGGAACGTATAAAAGTAAAGGTAGAGGGACTGCGACGGGACTGCCGATCGCCTCTACAAAGACACGTCGGTGCTCTATCTAAATGGGGCCCACCTCCACCGTGTCCTCCAAGCCTCCCACACAATGGTGACACCCGATTGTTTATGAAACAGGAACCTCCCGAACTGGCCAAGCTGGTATGGACTTTTTTTTTTTTTTTTTTTTAAGGTGGGAAATCATCCAAATGACTTCTCGCGCTCTGGGTGGAGCGCGAGGGCGTGTCAGACTTTTACTGACTAAAACCACACCTGTGTCCTTCAATTACCCTTTGCGTTCTAGGACTACGGGTTCCCCTTTCAGAAATTCTCCGCGGTCCTAGCTCACACAATGGTGACACCCGATTGTTTATGAAACAGGAACCTCCCGAACTGGCCAAGTCTGGTATGGACTTGTGTCAGGTGGAAAGTGAGGACGCCGTGGCATCTTTCTAGTCACTCGTCAAAGAGGGACTTACCACTGCCTGCGATTGGGCACGGAAGCAATGGATAGCTCGCCGTCCGATTGTCCGGTAATCGTCTGGACCGAGTCCAAGTCGTCGACGGTGCGTAGTGTTCCACGCGCGCCTTAAGGAGATGTCAGCAACCGTAGGGGCCCAGCAGGGTCGAAGCCTATTGGGGCCAAGGGTGTGATTCTGAAAGGAAGACTCGGCCCTGGTATGAAAGGCAACGAAAGAACAGGAGGGGGTTTTTAGTCAGTAAAAGTCTGACACTATCTCCCGATCCGCCCAAGAGCGGGGGATATCATTGGATGATTTTTCCACCGAAAAAAAAATCCACTGCCTGCGATTGTGGCGAGCGCAAATAACAGTACATAGCTATGTTATTTTACTCACTTCGATTACTTACCACGATACTGATCATCCATTTCTGTAATATTTATTCATTAGAAAATATCTATCGGGACTGCGTTACGTACTCAACTAATAATAACTCCATTGTTACGAGTTTTATTCTCTCCGGGAGGGAGAAAATATTAATCAAGTTGAAGTTTAATATAGAAAACCAGCATATCGTTATCACTGTTTAATAATAATATATTTATTTCAGTTCTATATTTTTGTTCCATAGTTTAAGATTTATCTTTTTATTTATTGAATTTATAAGTTATCAAATTTAAAATTTATTAACTGACTATGAAGAACTGACTGCGACTGAAGTTTGAAGTTTATTTTTAAATTTGGTATAGGCAAGAGATGAGTAGGGATAAAATGCAATGAATATAAATTTAAGTGAATGCAGAAGGAGAATAAGTCAGTCAAAGGAAAGAATGGACCACAATATAATTAGGAAAAGGGAAGGCAGATCATTTAGGGTTCCGAGAAAAAAAGGGAACCCTTATAGGTTAACTTTTTTTCTTTTCGTCTGTCTGTTTGTCTGTCAAGGCAATTTATCTCGGGAACGCATAAAAGTATCTTGTTGAAATTAAAACTCAAGTCTATAGTCCCTTGAAGCTGTGACAAAATCAAACTTCTGATTATACGAAAAAAAACGCAAACGCTTTATGTCGCAAAAAACGCTCTCTAGGGAATCAAAATTCATAGGGTACTTCCCGTTGACCTAGAATCCTGAAATTTAGCGTGCAGTAAGGTCACATAGCACAAATATAGGAACAAATCTAAAAACTGTAAATTAGTCATTACGTCACATAAAAAATTGCGATTCGGAAAAATCTTTGTAACTCAATTCGCGAATTGAACTGTTTTCATAGATAGGTTTGTACGAAACCCTCAGTACGCAAGTTCGACTCGCACATGCCCGGTTTTTTTTTTATAGAACGTTGTCCTTTATTATTAATTACTACTGTATTGTTGGTACGTTCACAAACATGTAAAACTCACATATACAACACCCGGACTCAGAACAACTATTTATAGGCCGTACAAATATTTGATCCGTACGGGAATCGAACCCACAGCCCGCAGCGCAACAGCCAATCGCTCAACCACTGCACCAAACGTTGCGTCGTACCGTCGGAAATCCCAAAATAACACGTGGCAAAGACTTAATATTATTGTAACACGATAAATTAGCATAGCAGAATAATATAGCATAATCAGCCTTTTAATGTTTCCACTGCTGGGGCTCAGGCATGTTCACCAGTGCGGGTTGGTAAATGTCGCATATCTTCGAATTTTTTGGTTCTAGGACATGCCGGTTTCTTCACGATGTTTTCCTTCACCTTTTTGAGAGCGGTGGTGATGAAATAAATTATACAAAGTAATGCGTCTGGCTGGGTTTGAACCCGCGACCAACAACTTGTAAGTCGGGGCCGTTACCACTCGGCCACCAATGCTCTACATACGATAAATTGCCAAACAATAATTAAAGTAACCAAAATTGCGTGCACGGTATATTCAATTTAGTTCTAGTTTCAGCCAAATAAACAGACAATAGCTCGTAGTTACACAAAATGTTATTAAAATATATTAATATTTGAACATTGATTTTGAATCTGCAAACAATGTGAATATAGGAAATATTAACAGCCATGTTGGACTAGCTGGCTATTGTTAACTTTATGTTTAGAGAATTCAATCCCGCGTCAAAACTGCGATCCCGCAAGACTTCTGTGACTGACCCGCTCCACCCTAGAGTAGGATCAATATCAGTTTAGGTTGACTTCTCAACCTAAACTGATATTGATTACGATCCGTTCAACTTACAACTAAGGACATACGAAATTTAAAATTTTTGCTGTAAGGTAAAAATTGAAAACAAAATTATTTTCCATACGAATTCTATAGAAAAGTCAGGAATTATATGTGAAGTTGTTACGTCACTGTGCTGGATCCAATAAATACATAGTCAGAACGGCGCATCGCATCGATATATATGTACTACGCACTAGATTACGCTTGCCGTACCGCCTCACTTCAATCAACTCAGGTGCAGTGAGTATCTTCTATGCACCTTGATATTGATGACATTAGTGCAGTTTTGACGTTTATGCAGTGTGAGAGCGGCGCATATAAATTCAAATCAAAGTGAATCTGGACGTAAATAATAATTCTGTAGTCATGTATGTAAAATTACTGGTTATTCGAGCAATTTAATAGCTTCTAATATCGTAATAGTATGTTAGAAAATATTTTATTTTATTTAAAAGCCTATCCATTTTACAATCATAGACTAAAACATGCAGATGTTCCCCCGTACGAAAACCAGTTGTAGGTTTTTACTTACAACTGGTTTACTGAACACAGACTTCGTGTGGTGTTTTATAACCAGTTTGATAATTTTTAATATTTTATTACGTTCTTTCTTTTCTTGTATAGATAATATATCAACGATTTTTATCGAAGTTCAGAAATTATGACGACGTGCTTTTTTCGATATCCGATAAAACTCATCAAGAAATGTCAGCGAAGTGAATTTACACTAACGAAGACTATTATTACATTTTGAAATAGTGTATTATTGTATTGAAGTATTGTAGGCAAAAAACTATGTCACTTCTGCGGTATAAATATCTATATGGATGAAATGTCATTACGACGAAACGCGTAAGTGCCACGAAATTCATGGCGCTTCAGACGTTTTGGTTGCGTAAAAAGTATCTATCTAGCGCTGTATGTTTTAATAGTTTTGTTAGACGATATAATGCCAATCTAGCGCTGCAGCGAACTTTTGTTTTAACTTTTCAGTATTTAGACAAATGGTTTCCATGAACGTGCTTGTCTATCGCTAGAATATAGGTCGATGGCGCATCGTCTGAATTCAACAAAAAAACAAAAACAGTACGGGATCCCGCATTGCAAGATCGCGATTTTGCGGGATTGGATTCCCTATTCATGTTTCATTAAGTTACTCTATTATGTATCTACGTAGCAAAGTCTTCAAATCTGTTACCCTGCAGGCAGATATATATATGGTTTAAGTAATAGCTTCTCTCAGCAACTTTACCCGTGTGAAAGGATAAAATGATCCCAAGAAAACATACTCCTGTTATAAAAAATATCTTATGTGCTAGGACGTGGTCTAGCCGAGCGCTAAATTTCATCCAAATCTGTTCAGCCGTTCAGGGCTGAAGAAGTAACAAATGCACACACTCACAAGCTTTCACCTTTATAATATTAGTGTGATACCTTGCACTGATAGCTTTCAATTCAAATAATAAATAAATAAACTTAAAATAGTAGTTTAAATAACTGGACAACATTTTTAGAATATTTCTTAACGGTTACAATTGAAGACAGAGAGAAATCTAATGACATCCCCCGCTTTTGGACAGGGCGTGAGAGCTTGTCAAACTTTTACTGACTAAAAACCCACTCCTGTTCCTTCTTTGCCATTGTTTCAGGGCCCTGGGGATCTCTTTCGCATCACCCATGGCCCCAGTAAAATATGTAATTTTACAGGCTGTGTTTACAAGAAAACACATGAATTTCAATAAGGTATACATCTAATGATAATATACATACTACATTCGTTAGAGGTTCAAGTACTTACTTTGTTCTTCAACCCGCTGGTGTCGCCGCGTTCGAGTAATAGCTGTATCGTTTGGCTCGGCTGAGTGCATAATTTATTAGGTCTCACATCGAAATTATGTTTTAAACATGGAACATGTGTGTTTTCACAGACAACACAGTCCTCTATAAACGAACCTTTAAACTTTCTACTAAAAGAGAAATGTATCTCTAGAAAAACAGGACTGAATAATCTTCACAGAAAAAAACTGATAAACAAAAATATATTTTTTTATGAAAAAAAGAAAGTTGATCGCGAGAGGATGGCGAACAAGCCAGAGCCCCCGTGATTAATGATGAACACGACACCATTCAATTTAATTCCAGAAATTCCTGTCCAATAAGATAAAAAGAGAAAGTTTTATGCCTTTTTTATTTATTTTTAATGAAATCTCCACTTTGTCGTGTCGAAAGGTACGTCGCTTCAATTAAGATTTTAGTATTAATGATGGGACCGCCATTGCGCGCAGGACAAAATTTCCAAAAAGTATTTTAGAAATCATAACAACTTTCTTTATCGACCTGCTTAATTTAAACACTAAAAGTTACGAAAAGGAATTATTTAATAATAGGAGAAATTAATTTAATATCTATTTTTTTTCCTCATGGAAGCCATGAGGAAAAAGTAATGTAGCTACCTCCAAGAGTAGGGTTTCATAGTTACGATTGAATAAATGTGAATTAAGAAGTTTCTTTATTTTCATTACCGGCCTCATCTAGTTGATTAATTTACTTGTAAAAGTGTTTTTGAAACCTAAAAATATAAATATCGTTTATCGTTATTAGAATTCTGAATAAACAAATAAAATATAAATTACCCAACACAAAAGTAAACAACACTATGAAACCAAAAAAACTTTTTACAAAAAAAATACAACCGACTTCGTAAAAAACTGGGCAAGTGCGAGTTGGACTTGCGCCCTGAGGGTTCCGTACAAATTCACCTATGTAAATAGCTCAGTTCCCGAATGGAGTAACGAAGATTTCGAACCGCAAAAAAAAACTGTTATTGTGACGTAACAAAAATATTACTGTTTTCAGATTTATTCCTATACCTGTGCTATAAGACCTTGCTTTATGCCAAATTTCAGGATTCTGGGTTAACGGGAAGTGATGATAGAGCCGGAAGGCTTCATCATCAGATCAGTTCGATATATCCCCCGTTCTTCTTTCAGTCAGTCATCGACTACACGTATAAACAAACCAATTTTACTTGTTACGACAGTTCTACTGCGATCCCATGAAGAGTTCCGTTCCATATTTTCGAAATTCATCATCGGATCATAACAATATTTCTATGAGACCAACTTGAAAGCCTTTCAATAAAAAAATAAATTTCCAAAATCGGTCCACAATTGACCGAGAAATCGGTGAACATACCTACATGAAAAAAAAACATTCAGCCGGAGATAGAAACTCCTTCTTTTTGAAGTTGGTTAAAAAAGGTATTAACCAAACCCAAGCGTCCACGTGTCCGAACCACGTACAATACCTACGTATTCACGGATCGGGCAATCTAATCTACACATTTTCAAGACAAAATAATCGGGTCTCCGCCCAAGATAATCCGACCACGTAGGTACGTAAGCAGGGCACATAATTACGTGTAGGCAATACTGCTCATCCCTGTCCTTATAAATGGAGACTGTGACTCAGCTGTCTGGCTTCATCAAGTCTACATCAATCTTTTTGTAGGCACGCGTTTTTTTTGCTTTCATCAACTTATTTGGCAGTTCAAATAGAGTTTCCATAAAACAAATTAATCGTAAACTAAAGTCGTAATCTATTGTAGTGGTAATACTATTAACATTCACAAGTAACGATGCATAAGTTTGTACATGTCCTGTCCACCTGTCATCACAGGTGGATTTAGGCTCTGATCGAGTGGTGTTCAAAGACTGCAACAAGTGTTGCTCGTCCAGCGGCGAGATGAGCAGACGACATTATTGCTATCACGGGCAGAACTTGCCTTGCTTGGTAGATACAAGAGCGTGGGGATTGGAGGAAAACGGAAACCTACGGCCAGCGGTGGACGAAACCAGGTAGTGTGTGGTGAGTTTGCACGTTACGCTGCCCACTACAAACCTTGAAATTACACACTTTCTATTTCATATTACATTGCAGTCCTTTTTTAATGATAAGGAAAAATAACACACGTTTTTATTGAGGTCGAAGTCGTAAGGTCCACAATGACGTTAATATCCAACCTACATCGGTTTCGATTATCTCTATCACCAATTTTATTTTGAAATAGAAACTTTTCCATTTTATTTCCCAATAAACAGCCGCTCTATTGAAGCGCTTTCATATCAAAGTGTCATTTTTTGTATCGTTTACCATCATTTCAACACGAAGATAATGCGAACAAATATGTGGGGTTGGGTTCTTGGAACCTTTTTCAATAAATGTGAAAAAGGCTTCGGTTACCCTTGAACTGAAACTCTTGTAGATGATGTTGTAGGGATTATGAATAAAAAATATGATTAAGACTTTGAAAATACTGGATTGGTGTTCTTCAGAGGAAGGTAAAATATTCATACTCTTCTTAAAACTTTGTTAAAAGTCAAAAGTAAACATTTAATTTTCTCGAGAACAGCTTTACATCGTGGGGTTCTAAGACACTAACTATTTATTAACAACGTCTATTCGCGAACTCGTTAATTCAATGTAACTCTGGTTTAGGGTGGAAACTATTGTGTTTAGTACATAATAAAACAGACTTTGTATTTTAGTTATACTTTCATACAACTTAAATGCGTTCTGCATTACACAGTTTTAGCTTAACTTAAGACACATCTTTACGGGTGCTGTTGTAACATTTTATGGGCGTCGATTTCATTTGTCAATTGTGTAATAAACTCCCGTCTCGTTCCTTCCATTCCGATTTGATTTAAGCTCACTCCCTACCAAATTGTCTCCTACTTATTCCATTTTATTGCTCCATACTTAAAGTACTATACTTCGAAGCGTGGCATCTCACTTCCAACGGGAAATATATGCATATGAATGATAATTATGTACATGAATTTTGAAACTGCTAAGAACGGTTCTATCATTTTGAATTGTAGCATGTTCTTTTAATCTACGCCGAGAATAATTACCATTTCAAATGCGAATACCGCAGCCATGTAAACGAAATATGTTGTTTACTTAGCAACTGGGACGTAGCAAAACATTGCGATTAATATTCTTACATACGAATGTATCTAATAAACAAGATTGATAGTATTTCCGAAACTTATCCACTAACAAGTAACTGAAGTTGGTGAACTTTTATGGTGGGACTAAATATGGTCGTCTTGAGTTTCTTTTTAGAATCTATTAGACACCAAAGTTATAATATCGGATCCCGGGGCAGAGCGTCGTTTACTATCACTTAACTCATTTTTATATTCGCCATTTTGGCTTGCTCGCTGTCCCAGATTCGCTATGAATACAGAGTAGAACCACCCATAATACGATACATGGCCTACTTCGAGGGGGATCTGAGGAGCCGCGCTACTTGTTTACATTGAACTTACGTGTGTTGTGTGTTTGTAGCGAGACGCGTCTCCAGCTTGTCATATTTGTGTTTTTAGTGAGCTACGATCGACACGTAATAACTGTTTGATAACAATATTGGTCTAGTGGATCAAACTTTAAAACATCGCGTATAATATAGAAGATGAAAAATAGTATAGCAAACACCTATGACTAGGGATTTATATACCTTTCGATACCTATGCGACGTATAGCATTCGAATGTAAAGTCTTGGTTTACCGCATGCTCGAAACCCGTTTCCTGTTTCCCTTACTTACAGCGACACCCCACGGCTTACTACACATATAGGTTTTGGTTATTAGCTAAAGCAGAACACATAGTGAACGCATAGGTTTTTATTTGTAAAAGTATTCAGATGTTGTAAAATTATTTTTCTAATATAGTAACTAAGAATATAATCATAGCATACCAAGCTATTTTTATTACTTTTAATTGTATTTCCGTTTCAGCATGGCATTGCGGTAATTGCTCTTTCCATGATATAAATCTTGATTGGAAGTTAAATAGTAAACTTTTTATTTTAATTAGTAAATATTGTGGATCATGGACCTCGATTCTGGACGACTTCCTTTTTTTTAAATTGAACAATTCAATAAATTTAGATAGGTAGGTCAATAGATATATATTGCCGTACGAAACGAAACCACTATAGATTTATGTAGTCGACATGATCCGATTGAAAATTAATTTACCCTTAAGGAAAATAAAATCAGGTACCGACATCGAAAATCGGAAAATATGATAAGCTGCAAAGAAGCAGAGAGCACGTTTCCGGTTATAAGATTTATCAGTTGCGACAGATTGCTACCACCAGGAAACTTCGGAGTTACTTTCCAGTATTGCCTCAAGAAAAGTTTTATTTCGGGGAAAACAATTGCCCAGTTTGAAGTTGAACAAGATTGCAACAAACCAATTCAGTGTAATAATGATCGTTAATATTCATAATGGTTGTAAAGCAGAGTATGGGGGTGTGACCTCTCTAAATCCTTATAGTTTATAGGTGCAGTTTATTGAATAGTGAATATCTGGAGTCCGGGTAGACTGGGCGAGTGGGCGAGTCGACCACAAGCAGAGCAATAAGGCGCGTGAAGCGGTCGGGCCTTGTCTTAATTGTCAATAACCGTGAGTCCCGCGCCGCCGCCGCCACCGCCCGAGCCTCTCCCGCCGAATAATTAACGAACTTCCGCGATTTTCGAGTTTGTAAATTGCCTCATGGTCTCGTCGACCCGCGTCCTGGTTTGCTGATATAAATTATGTGCGCACAAAATTAATCTTAGTGATTTAAGAACACCCTTTATTCTCAGGCTTCCATTTAAATCTTATTCTTACAAAGTTTTGTAATGGCAAGTTTCTGCATTACGGAAAGTGCCTTTTTGTTATTCCATATATTTAGGCTACGTAGCTATAACTCGATATTCAAATTAGTGTACGCGTTATTGTGAAACGAAGCCGACATTTATCGGTAACGTCAGATGACTAACTGATTTTCCTGAGAGATTTTCGAAATAAAATCTCGATAAAAGGTAACGGAAGTCGACATTTCGTGTATTATTTTCGTTTTCAGGAAAATTATAATACGACTTAGCACCGACGCGCGTCGCTCGGCCCTGTTGTGTTTGTGCGGAAGTGTTTTCAGTAATTACGTTATTGAAGGAGGTGCGTCGTTTGTGTTTATGCTAGTCAATAAATACCGGGAGTGTATATTGTATTAAATTACGGAGACACATGACGTAACTGTATCACAGAGTGCGAGTCTCGGCGAGGAGAGTTGTTGGCTCCGGTGCGAGTGCGAGCATAAACAGAGAATTTACAAGCGCACGCCTTTCATTAAAATGTAAACAAGCTTCCATATAATTCGTGGTACGTAAATACATCAGCGGGGATCACAAGGGCGGGTGCACACCACCTAACTGCGGGAATGTTTTACGGTCAACATTAACCGCAATACGGTTGACCCTGAGAGCTCATCTTCCCCAGACTAAATGCACTAAAACCAGCGTTTTAATATGAAGTATTAAAACGCGGGTCGTGAGAGCGTAGGTATGTGATATCTGTTATGAACAAGGTTTATGGTTTTGCTGCGTAACCAATGTTTTGACATCAACTTTAGAATAGTTTGCCGGCAGATTTTAACAGCTGTAATATAATAATAACTGTTATTTCAGCATTGAATCTCAGCAATATATAACGGAGCACCTTCATAAATTGTTAACTACAAAATTTACCAAAATTATTTTATCAAACATAATTCGCACTGTTTACTTTCGCTAAAATTCTGTTTCTATTAGATAAGAGAGTTATTTTACTTAGATAACTAGAACAATAAGCATAAAATAATTATTTAATTTCAGTAATTTCATAATTGGATACTTGAAAGGTTCTAACTATTATTTTATTATTAATTTGTTGTTTGTTTAGTTTAAAACTCGGCCATACAAACATTTTATTCGATGCTCGTGTGGGTATAATAATCGATTAAACTAGCTATTATTTTAGTAGTAGAAAAAAGCGGGTACTCTGAGGATTTTTGTGCGGATGAAGAATTTTGTTTAGCTATTTGTAGTTACATTTACTGCAGTATTTTTTGCTGCTATTTATAAGATGGAGGTGAGAAATTTTCAAATAACTTCTGTTCTGGGTGGAGCGCGACGGCGTGTCAGACCTTTGCTGTCTAATACCCACCTGTATTCCTACAATAGCCCTTTGTGTTCCAGGGCCACGGAAACTTTTCGAACAATCCCGAAGTCTCTGAAACAACCTTCACTGAAATTTTGCTGCTACGAGATAAAACTGCCGTTCAAACGGAAGTAAGCACGGATTTCGATGATACTTAGAACAGGGATAGACCATGTCCTGGAAGCATATAGGATATTTTTATCCTGGGAACTGGGAACTGGGAACTATGCTAAGAGCACATACTTTTACTTACTTTCATAATTTTTAGCGAAATACAAAACGGCATATGAATCAGAGGGAATAGGGAATATCGTGTACCGAAAACAGTTGTTTTTGGTACACGATATTCCCTCTGATTCATGTGGCATTTCGATTTTGTCTTGAAGCTTGACTCATCCTTTATCGAAGCTGTAGGTGCTTACCAGCAACAAAACTATTAAAAAAATTCTATTTTCCTAGACTCTCAAGAATGACTTGCATTTATTTATTTATCCAGCTTCCAACAACTTTTTATTCTTCAAGTGATATGAAGGTAAGTTGTATATGAACTGCGGAGTTACTCGACCATCGTTTAATCTTCGTTGAAAGTTGTTTGTTTTGTCCGTTGGGAGACGCACAGGACCCGTCGACGTGCCGACGAAGAAACCTATGTCCAGTTAGATGAATTAATAATGATAATGATGATGATGATCTTATAAGTGCCTAATTTAGAGTTAATAAAAATCATAACATTTGGTGTTTTGTATCAAAAAAATGTTAAATGTTATGTTTTGTGCCTTGGGCTGCGGAACTGCGGAATTGTTTATACCGTGGTAAACAATTCCGCAGCCCGGACCGCTAAGGGCAAACCCAGAGCGAGAGAAGATTCCAATCCCACAAAAAATATATTTAGTACTAAAATATTAATATGTTCTTCACTCGGTCACAATGTTGCCAAATTTACCCTTTGCGTTCCTTATCTACATTAGGTATCATCAATAAAATATCTATTTGATATTTCATTTATTTATTTAAACTTCATGTACAGCAGTGGTACATAGGCGGAATTAATTCTACAAGGCATTATCTACCACTCAACCTTACCTAACCTTATTTTATCGTTGATTTAGTTAAAAGTCTCAAACCGGTGAAAAAAAAACATCATAAGGAAACCGGCATGTCCTAGAACCAAAAATACGAAGACAAGTGACATCCACCAATCCGCACTGGGCCCGCGTGGTGGATCACGGCCCATTCCTTCTCCTAGAGAGGAGGTCTGAGTCCCAGCAGTGGGAACATTAAAAGGCTGATTATGCTATGCTTTAGTTAATAGAGTCGTGTTTTTTTTTAGAGTCGTTGTGGCTCAGTGTGGTCGCTGGTTAAAACCCAGTCAACCATTGCTTTGTGTAATTTATTTCATCACCACTGCTTCCAAAACAGTGAAGCAAAACATCGTGAGGAAACCGGCATGTCCTAGAACTGAAATTTCGAAGACATATGACATCCACCAATCCGTACTGGGCTCGCGTGGTGGGGTACGGCCCATTCTCTCTCCTCGAGAGAAGGCTTAAGTCCCAGCAGTGGAATAAATAAGGCTGCTTATGCCAAGATAATTGATGTTTGTGTTATCAGGACGTTTGGTAATTGAAAGAGCATTTTCAGTCAGTCTATTAGGACTTATTCATTGAAAACTTCATGCAATTCCAATTTAAGCGAACTTAAGGCCTAAACTATAATTCTTTACCAGTCAACCAAGGGTGGTAGAGAGACGACATGGCAGGTGCATAAAAAAACAAGGGTACAAAAGTATATAAATAAACATACATTTTGACTACTTTGCCAAAAATTTAACATGTTACCTACGCTATTGTGTTGGTACAGTATCGAAATACAGGCATAACTCTAACATCACAGCGTTGCATATTTCCTATTCCAGGAACATAGCGCCAATATTGAACTATTTATTCAATGGCGCCGGTATTTAATTAATTTATAATATTCTCAGTAGCATCAAATCGACATCAAATCCGGTTGAAGTACTATAGGATCGCGAGCTCTAAGTACCTTATATAAGTAATTAATTATATTAGTGTAGGAGCTGCTGGGAGCATGACTATGCAGCTCTCCTTAGTCGGAACAAGTGATTGAATTATATGAAATGGAAGTTAAGTAAAATTAGAGCGATATGCACTGCGCTTAGTAAGGTGATGTTGAATCTTAGTAGCGCATTTTTTTTATTTTTTTTATTTATTCCTAAGTTGTGAACGACTGATTATAGGTAGGGGCGGTGTGAAAGGTGGTGTGTAAAAATTCGTAACATTCGAGTATTATCTTTAACCCTAAATTCGCTTATTCATAAGAACCCACAGTGAATGGAAAATGACTAAATGATAGGATGCTCCAATTTTCTACATAATATCACAATAAAAACTTAACCAATCCTTGTCCAGAATGCTACAGTAAACGAGATCATTTTCAATCAAGACTTGTCCTATCATGATTAATAAGTTAACAAAACCACTTCTTCCATCTTTCTCTAAGCCCCGCGCCCGTGCGTTCTCTAGTCAGTATGGATGTAACTTATTTAGTTAGTCTGTCCATCTTGTTTTTCCTATTGCGACCCTGTTGCGTAGTTTCAGTGTACCATGTTTCGTGCTAGTAGGGCCTATATAACCACTAATTTGGAACTAGCTACGTAACTGATCATAGGCCTACCCCAAGCGTTGCAAAATCAATCGAATCGACGGAAAACACAGCCCCCTAGCCAAGTTACAATCGTATCGTTCACGCCAAACGCTTCGAGTAGGCCACGCCTCCGATTCCTTTGTTCGGACCACGTGCCTGAGCGTTGAGATGACGTCAGAACAAAGGAATCGGAGGCGTGGCCTACTCGAAGCGTTCAGCGCGAACGATACGATTGTAACTTGGCTAGGGGGGCAGTTTCCATAATTCGTGGATTCCCACGGTCTTCATCAGTTAATTCGTCAAACATTGAGACCTAACAACTCTGCGCCTTCCGGTACGTGGTCGCCACTACACTGGTACTTATGTTTGGCAATTCTTGGGGCAATATTTGTGGGAAAGTAATCTCTTGCTCTGAATCTCTTGTTTTTGATTCAATCACATAAATTCGACACCTCATACTTATGTTACATCAAATTGTAACTAAATAGTATCTATAGGTAAAATATACTTTTTTAAAAATAATTGAGAAGGTCGTGGCTGACGAAAGAAGAACTATTGCGAATGAATTTAGCATTTTTATGAAGTAAATCTTTATTAATTCTAACTTTTATTTTAATTTTTACACTAATATTATAAAGGGGAGAGTTTGTGGAATAGAGATAGAGATTTGTGTGTTTGTTACCTTTTCTCGCTCAAATAGCTAATCGGATTTCAATGAAACTTGGTATATGGGTAGACCATGTCCTCGAAGAGCACATAGGATTATCCCGGGAGTATGTTCCCTTGGGATTATTATTTATTAGAAGTATTAGCTAACGAGAAATGGCGATATTCTATATTGGGATACTATTATATATATATTTGGTTACTTTCACGCGCGTTAAGACACTGGCTGAAAGCTTAAATCTAAAAAATAAAAATAATTAAACGACAATTATATTTTAATAAAGACTGCAGTGTTAAAGTGCAGTACAATAATGATGCCTTATAGAATGACGTCATAGGTTATACGCATACTCGCCACAAATATCACGACCGTCCCTCGTTCGGTAGACCACGGTAATATGACATTTTACAACGTCATTTGCTCCGCTTCTTCCATTTATTAAATTATTCATACCTACGTTAGTTATATGAAAATAATACCCTTGTAAGTCGTAATAAAGCGCCGGTCGCTATTTATAATGGCTTGTAAACTTAAGGTTTATTATATGAGGTTCAAGTTTTCATTACAGAGTTAACTTTCTTACCTGGGAACTTGTCATGTATTTTTTCTTTTAAGTTTGGAAATCATTCAATGACTTCTCCCGCTCCTGGGCGAATGGGATGTCAGACTTTTACTGACTAAAACCCGCTCGTTTGTTCCTTCTTTGCCTTGCGTTCCAGGGCCCTGAGGTTCATTTTCACTTAACCCATGGCCCCAGTAGGCTTCGACTCTTCTGAGCCCCTACGATTTGCTGACATCTCCTTGAGGCGCGCGCGGAACATTACGCGCCTTCGACGACTTGGGCTCGGTCCGGACGGCGTGCTATACATTGCTCACCATCTGAAAGCTGGAAATCGGGATTTGGATCTCGGCGGCTGGGCCGTTAGGGCCGTTCCCTCGCGCGAGCGGTCGCCTCATTCCCTAGCATTGCTGCTTCGCAGAAGGAGGCGACCGCCTGCCATTCCTCCTCGCTTCGAACTATGGCCTGTACCAGGAACCAGCGGGGACCTTACCATGATGTGTTAAAATGTAAGGCGAAAAAGACGGATGGAGCTATACACTCTATATAGCTCTATCCCTTTAACAGTTCAGTTTTGGTCGTCAAATGGATCGCGTTAAGAGCTCGTGGTAGGGCTTTTAGTTATTGGTTATGGTTACTCAGCTTTACTATTTATGAAGATGGGAAGCAGATGTCTGGGTAATGTCCTATCGTTAATTTTAGAGGTCAATGTTCAGAGGTGAAAATTTTATCGCCTATTACGACATAAGTCATTATAATGATAAAGGTGAGAAGCAATAAGTCTTATACAGGGTGTGGCGCAAAGGTGTGGTGATGTTTACAAACTGCTTCTGCAGGTTAGTAGTTTTTTCTAAATAATATGAACACAGCTTTCCGATACACCCTGTATAAGAGAAAGCATGTAAGAGGAAACGTTTTGAATGTGAATATATGCCTGAAATAGTAAGGGAAATCTGTGTTTTTTGGTGGACAGTCATCAAACGACCCTTCCTTTTTGGTGGAGTGAGTAAAACCCATCTGAGTGCCTTCAGTTGCCTTTTGTGTTCCAGGGTCAAAGTAACTCGAAAAATCCTGCAGCCCTGGCAGGTATCGGCCTTGGTGGGTGCAAATTTTTCTGGCATCTGCTTGAGGCGTGCGTGAAACACGACGTCCCGTCGATCCAGGCGTAGTGCTTACCGGAAAGTCTTTTTTTTCTGGTGGGAATCTCATCTAATGACATCCCCTGCTATTAGGCGGAGCGGGAGATAGTTTCAGACTTTTACTGACTAAAAACCCACTCCTGTTCCTTCTTTGCCATTTTTCCAGGGCCCCGGGGGTCACTTTCGCATCACCCTGCTGGGCCCCTACGGTTGCTGACATGTGCTTGAGGCACGCGTGGAATACTACACGCCGTCGACGACTTGGGCTCGGTCCGGACAGTTACCGGACGATCGGACGGCGAGCCACCCATCGTTCGCCGTCCGCAAGCCCTACGGTGGCCGGAAATCGGGATTGGAATCCCGGCGACGATTGGGGCGATCGCCCCCACGAGGACACGGCGGTGCTCTGCCCAAGCGGGCCACACCTCTTATTTATTATTTTTTTGGAATATTTGTTATTCCAATTATACACTTAATAGAAAATAACAATAATGAAACTTAAAATGAACAATTATGTAAACAACAGTTTTATTCATATTAAACGTGGAAAATATTAATAACGCGTTTCAACGAGAACTTATTAGTAACAGAAGAATAATTTAGCTACTATTAGAATAAAATTAATATTTACAAATACACTAAAATTAGGTAATAAAAATAATGAAACAAGAAAAAACCATCGGACAACCCAACGTACGGCGGGTATCCACCCTAACGTTGTTGAAACTTCAACGGTCCGGACTAAGCGTTTCGCTTCGTCGTTTATAGCGCGTACATCGAATAACTGGAACAATTTGCCTGCTGCGATCTTCCCGTCCAACTATAATATAGGTGTCTTCAAGGCTAGAGAGAAGTGAAATCAATGATTGCATCACTGCTTACCATTAGGTGGGATCGCAATCCAGCACTGGTTTATATCAATTAAAATAAAATAAAAAATAACTCACAAAATGAATGAAGTTGATTAAGACTAACAGATAACTACTTAAATACATACATAATTTAAAACCAGGTGAATAACTACTATTATTAAAGAGTTGATGATAATAATATGGTATCCAATTCTTCGATTGCTATGAGAGCGGATTTTGGAAATCTTCTGAGAGTTATGCAGAATATGGAAAAGAGAGCCATGAAGTAAGCACCTTTTATCACCACCATCACCCAACAGGCCATAACAACAAACATCTTTGGAGTTTGGTGTGTGGAGGCAGTGAAAGCGCGAATTCGGCATTCACTGCCGAACCGTTTTCCTGTTCAAAACAATAGACGAATCGTGAACTTTTAAACAAAACACAATTACAAATTACTCTTAACAAGAGTAACAAACAAGATTATTTTTAATTTTATTACGAGCAATTACTAAAACTTGAGCCCTCAACAAATTGAATTAACGAATAACTTGAGTAATCGTACAATTAATGGGTTTATGGAAGGTATTGTGTGGTACAGTCACGTCCACGTATAATCTGTGGTACCACGTACTACGTCGAAATGCCTAACATTTCTACTAGATTACCATTAATCACAAGATAACTGTTTCAGTTATTATAAGTGATTATTGGAGAGGTGAGTTAAATAGTTACGTATTTGTTTTATATTATTATTATTGATAGGCTGATGATAATGATTGATAGGCTGAGGATGATTATTGATAGGTTGATGATAAGTGGTGATGTGGTTTACGATGGTACACGCTTGACTAGAAGTAACCTATTCACTCTAGACTTAAGGACCCCTTTTTGAGGTAGGAAATCATCAAATAACTTCTCTCGTTCTGGGTGGAGCGAGAGGGCGTGTCAGACTTTTATTGACTAAAACCCAAACCCACCTGTGTTCCTGCAGTTATCCTTTGCGTTCCGATGCCACGGTAACTCTTTCAAATATTTCAACGGCAACTTAAAAATTCCCAAATTGTAACTATTAGGAAACAAAGACACGAAAGTGTCTTGATATGTAAATAAAAAAAAAATCTTAAGTGACACAATATTACATAGTCTGTGTTCCCTGATAGCTACAACCTAGGGGTCTTTAAGTCAAGAGTGAATAGGTTACTTCTAGGCAAGCGTGCTCCATCTTCGGCCACATCATCGCTTACCATCATATGAGATAGTGGTCAAACGCGAGCCTATCAATAATAATAATAATATTTCATCAGCCAGGGGCGCGACTCTATGGGTGCACGGGGACTCGAGCATCCTTAAGAAATAAACAGTGGGTGCCAAAACTGATCAGTAATACCTTTTACGGATGAGTGTTTTTCATTACCCGACGACACGTTTGGCGCAGTGGTTTAGAGCGCCGGTGGAGTCGCAGGAGTCGCGGGTTCGATTCCCGAAATGTTTTTGATGAAACAGGTATTTGTGTTGGGTCTGGGTGTTTTTAGTACCTTCGTTGTTCCTGGTTTCCATAGTACAAGGAAAAACCTTAGTTTAGGACCAGGATAATGTATGTGATGTTGTTTCAAATTATTATTATTTATTTTTATAAAACATAATTTGTAATTAAGTACGCAGTATGTAAGTAGGACAATTATTTATTTGTCGGTCGATCAGTGCGCATTTCTCTTCTCACACTGTGCCACTTTTTTGAGTCATCAAATGAGCAGGAGTACCCATGAGGTTTTCTAAAAGCTGGCGCCCTTGACATCACGAGTGGATTCCTTAGGCCGACGTGCATCCATTTCACGACTTATTCTGAAGTCCCATGTAAAAGGAAGTGAGCCTATTGACGTTAACCAGCTACAGATTCAGACTCCGAGCTACAGCTAAGTTATTCCAAATAAAAAACTCATTAAAAGTTTGCCTGATTCGGGAATCGAACCCAGGACCTCGTTATTGTGTTCAGTAGTAGCGCATGCGATCACTACAAAAACGAGGCAGTCATTGATGAAAAGAAATACCTCCTCTAAAATACTCGAGCTAATTGCTGTTCCTGTTCAATCAAAGTACCTCTCTACGAGTACTCGGCTATCGGTTTGCTAATCGAGACATCGCGAGTTTGAAAACCAGTGATTGCACTAGGTAAATACCAGTGATCCCACTTCGAGCTCAGACACGATTAGGTTAAACAAGACAACATTTAGAGTAATTTAAAGTTCAGATTCGATTTAAGATCATCGAGACAGTAATTTACCAAATATGGCAGAAGTTGATAATGATGGTTTTAAACCCTAATTAATTTATTTTCAATATACTTACTCGAAAACTCGCTACTGCTTTTAGGCACGCAATTCACTGTTTTCCACACTAGTTCGGAAAAGTGCGACAGCTCGTTCCAGTTACCATTTATTGGATCAGGTTGGGCGCTAAGCGATGAGTCGCCAGTGAACCCCTATTTATTTACTTCTTCATAAGTGTATTGACAAACGTCGTGTACACATGGAAATTTGTCTATACAGCAGTCGGCTCCATAACACACATAAACCGTCTCCACTTGTATTTAATTGTACTATTTACAAATTGAAGCTTACAATTCTAGCACGAGTTTCAACAACCATACCTATTAATTAATTCAGTCAAAGACATCACGAAATTCTTCCAGCCTCCACACAAAAATATATTAAAGAAAACACGACCAAAGCTAAAAGCATAAATTAACCCCGAAATATCTGTTACGCAAATATTTGTATACTTGGGTTGTTTGTCTTTGTAGACGCAGTAATTTGTAAGGAAGACAATCAAAGCACGTATTGGGTATCGCGTCGTTCAGTCAGACCATTTTTTCTTCAAAATATTTTGGGTAAGACGCTATTATTATATCGGGATACGCATTGTGTGATTGACCCGCATGACGGTGCCGGGTGCCACTACAGTCTGATAACGCAATAATGAGGGTCTGTTTCGCAGTCCACTGACTCTATGACGCGAGTTATAACTACTCTATTGTCCTCGAGACTCCGACCCGGCGTAATGTCGGGAGACGTTGAAAAGAATTCCGTAAATACTCGTATTTCTTCGTTATACTCGTGACAACAAAGACATCTGTTAAAAGGGTGTGTTTCAGATTTATTCTGCGTTCTTCACCTTCGTTCTAATAGTTTATAGTCCGGTGCACAGTGTGCAGTAAGTCGCATTGTGTTCAGTCGGATGTGTAGCCGCGCGAGAGGACTGTGTGCCGCTGGATGTGAACATCGCTCGACTGTACTTATAAACTTTGTATTAGCTTGTGTAACACAAATATTCAGTAGCCTCACAACTTGAAGTGTTCGTTCACTCAGAATTAAACTTTAAGTTGCTAATAGAAAGAAGAATGATGATGAATTGATGCAGTAGCACCGCCTCCTTCTGGTAATGCTAGCGAAGGAGATAGCCGAACGCGTGAGGGAACGGAAATCCTCACGCCCCAGCCATCGCGAGCCCAAGCCCGACTACCAGTCACAGTAGGCGTTGGTTTACGGAAGACTTTTTCTTCTTCTTTCTCACTTCACCCTAGAGCAGGAGAAGTCATTAGATGATGTCCAACCTTCAAAAAAGCATCAATATTCATCATCTTCCTGTCCTTGTCCCTTACTACTTGGGGTCGGCACAATACGTTTTTTTCTTCCATTCTATCCTGTCAGCAGTTATGCTATCATTATCCCCCTTTTCTTTCATATCACTCCTCACAGAATCTATCCACCTTTTCTATGGCCTCTCCCTGTTCACATCCACAGGTGTTTATAACTCTTTTAGTAACTTGCGTTTTATCCTAACTGCATCAATGTTGTATTATTTCTTTGGATGAACTTGGAGTTATAAGTTCAAATAAACTTTATATTAAAGGTACATTATTCTTTATCATTTCAGCCGAAAGACGTCTACTGTTGGACATAGGCCTCCCCCAAGTGTCACCACAATGAACGGTCATGTGCGTCTGGTATCCATCGGATTTCCACAACCTTTACCAGGTTATCGTCCAGGTCATCCATCTTGTAGGAGGTACGCGGTCACCACTCCAGAACCTTTCGGGCCCAACGGTCATCTGTTTTGCGAGCAATGAGCCCTGCCCATTGCCACTTAAGTTTGGCGATTCTTAGTGCTATGTATGCAACCCTGGTTCTCCTGCGGATATCTTCATTCCTGATTCGATCTCGCAATTAAAACTACGAGCACAGCCCTTTCCATTGACCTTTGGGTGACTTTAATAATAATAATAGTTTATTTAAGATAACTTTGATCCATTTTTTTAGTAGTATAAAAAACTTAAAAATTGTGTTAGTAATACAATCTTAAGCCTTTTACTTTAAGCCTTCTGATGAGGCCAGTTAGTTGTATATCTAACATATTTTACATAAATCCTTAATGCTTTTATTTGACTCTAACATGAATAAAACTTGTTTATAAAATTATTCTTTACATTTTTGGCTAACTATAATTTTGCTGTTTTAGCTTTAGTCTTAATTCAACGTTGCTAAATCTTCTGTTACCTGCCACCATTTTTATAAGCTCCATTTTTTTGACTGGCAATATTTCTTATTATTTATTTCGAATTGAAACGAAAACTGAAAAGAAATACCATCCTTGCTTCTTGAAAGGAGCGAAGTACTAGCATATAAAGTCGTTGGTTTGTATTCATCGAGTGATTTGGTTATCTATTGAAATATTTTTGCGGCATTGTCTTGGTGTTTTACTGAGGCAAAAAGCCATGAAAGGAGGTAGCATGAATACATATTGACAAGTTACATAGGTATGTTTATATTATATTTAACCATGTATAATATCGTGAACGTAAAACTTTAGCGAGAATTCGTAATTTATGTGCAAAATGTGGTTCTGATATAACTTTTCATTCCGTAGTTATTTATTATCGTTCGGATTCAGCAAGCTATCCCGCTTTTAGTTCGCCGTATCTATATTTTGTATCATTATAGTGCTGAAAATTGATATCGTTGGAACCTTTTAGTATGTATACGCTTGAGTTTGGTATATCCTATGAAACGTAAACTTTTGAGTTGTTAGTTGGAACTTATACAGAAGTGATATTTAGCTTAATTTTATCAAATCATCGAAGGCGCGTGGAAGAATTGTAGGGGCCCAATAGGGCCGATGCTGAAAGATTTGTCATGGTCTCTAAACGCAGAAGACAACAGAAGGACACAGAATCAGAATATCTTTATTGTGGGCAAAGGTTATATACAGATGTTTAAACTTAAAAATAAATTATAGTTACATTATGTCCTGCCACACTGCGTACAGATTATACTAAGATACATACATTCAAATATTTAAAATTAATGGAGTCAAAAGAATTATAAATATCAAAATCACATAATTATTCAATCATTTAGGAAATCCTGGATCGTGTTTAGCTTTATCGATTAAGAAATTACGCAATTTATATTTAAATAGTGTAGGTTCCTTAATTCTCAAAATATCAATAGGTATTTTATTGTATATTTCTTATGCCATACCAAAAAAAATTTTGTCGAACTGAGCCGTAGATAATAGATATTTTTAACATATGTTTTTTTTTATTTAAGTTGATTTTTTATTCAGGAGGATGTTAGTCAGTATAAGTCTGACACACTCTCTCGCTTCATCCTAGAGCGGAAGGAGTCATATGATAATTTCCAAACTCAAAAAAAAATCTATTGTTTAAAATAATATAGGAAACGTATTTAGATATTCCATCTTCACACTACATTGTAACAATTTAATTAGTTTTACTGTACCCACAGAAAATTCTTCAACGTAACGTCTTCCAAATTAACTCACTCGGCAAATTGTTTTACACACTTGTCGACCCTCGTCAGCCAACAATAAATTGTATCTGCTCGTAAGTTTCATTTCGTATCGACACACTACGAATCGACCGACTTCGAATCAATACATCACGCAAAATTGCTTCCCTGACGATTACCTGCCTAAATGGAATTGATTTCGTAATTCGCATTACCCGGTATGCCGATTGTATTATTGTTCCAGATTTACGAGGATAAAGGGATATGCCGGTGATTCGCACGTACATATTTCAATGTTCATATTTGTATACGCAAAATCAATATACTCATTATTTGACTTTCCTTTTGTTTAGCTCCTTCAACGATTTTGAGTGGGAAAAGAATGAAATGTTTTTTTTTTGTAACTTCGGTTGGTGTTACGTGTCGTGTGTTTTTCGATATATGAAGACTATTCTTGCTCAAACTATATGTATTGAAACTACCAAAGCGTTAAAGAACCAAATAAGATACATATTCTTGATATACTGTTCTGTTTCTTGTCTTTTAGTTTTTCTACATGTATTACTGTAAAACTATAAGTCTAGTAATAAAACATAATACAAGGTCTTATTTCTCTTTTTATTACATCACACAGCCCAAACGGGTTTTTTTTTTTTTTTTTTAAGGTGGGAAATCATCCAAATGACTTCTCGCGCTCTGGGTGGAGCGGGAGGGCGTGTCAGACTTTTACTGACTAAAACCACACCTGTATCCTTCAATTACCCTTTGCGTTCTAGGACTACGGGTTTCCCTTTCAGAAATTCTCCGCGGTCCTAGCTAGCGAGCATCGGCCCTGTTGGGCCTCTACGGTTTGGTGACATCTCTTTGAGGAGCGCGAGGGTCACAACGCGCTGTCGACGACTGGGCTCGGTCCGGTTAGTTACCGAACAGCCGGACGGCGAGCTACCCAGTGCTCAACGTCCGCAAGCCCGCGTCTACCGTGGCTGGTAGTCGGGGTCGGAATTACGGCGGCTAGGGCGTGAGGACCTTCGTTCCCTCACGCGTGCAGCCTCCTCCTTCGCTAGCATTACTGCTTCGCAGAAGGAGGCGACTGCCTGCCATTCCTTCTCGCTCCGGACCATAGCCTGAACCGGGGCCCGACGCGAAAGGTCGCTGCCACCAATTGCCTCCACGAGGACACGGCGGTGCTTCGCCCAAGCGGGGCACACCTCCACCGTATGCTCCACCGTGTCCTCTGGGTGGTCCGCACAATGATGACATCCGGGCGTTGCTTCCGCCAGAATCCGATGCAGGAACCTCCCGAACTGGCCATGCCCGGTGAGGACCTGCGTCATGCGGAAGTTGAGGACGCCGTGTTGTCGCTCCAGCCACTCCTCAAAGAGGGGACTTACCGCCATAATTGTAGCGTGCCCAAGCCCAAACGGGTTACCATGACGTTTAAGGTAAGATTGTTTCATTCTTAATTCCAGTGTCGGTAAGAGATGGCGCTAGACAACCTGTATAGCTCTGTCTCTTACCCACATTAAAATAAGAATGAAACAATCTTACTTGAAACGTCATGGTAACCCAGCAAGAATGGACGCGTAGCGTATCTGCTACGACGGCGTAGCGGTTCGCTATGGCGTAGCAAACATGATAGATTTTTGAAACCATTTGTTTTCAGTGATTTATTAGGATTCTTATAAATTGGTTCATACCTCAAAGATCTACTTAACATAATTCTGATATTATATTATGATCAGCTTTGTCAGTCCATCGCCCGCGGAGAGATAGGAGGCCCATCAAAGTCAATCTAATGATTGAGCTCAAATACAAAGGCTAATTTAACCATACCAAATTAAAAGGTTAACTTTGATGAAATCTTGTTAAGATTGTTTGTCTAATGCATGCAAAGTCAGCTTTTGTAAATGAGAACCCGTTTAACACTGGAGGTAGTTTGTAAATATTACACGGTATTAAGAGAGCAGCATAGTAAACATTAAGCTTCCATTTGGATGTTATGATAAATGCGATTCGAGCGCAGCACAAAGAGGTCTTTATATTTAAATTCACGTGTGGTTTGGCCTGAGTCGGTTAATCTGGCGCGGCTTAGTGCCTGTACTCACTGTTACTCACTATAAATTATTGTCTTTGTGCCTCACTTGTATGAGAGAGGATAAACTTACTACTTTCGCCTTTTGTGAGCCCCTCGGAGCTCGAGTGCCTAATAATACCACTATGTTAGTGCGCTCGTTTTGAGAACTACAGTTATGTGACGGTGTACTATTTACTTGTGCGAGAACTTGTACGATGTAAGCGGAACATAAATACACACATTCATGTGTTTATTTCAGTAGAAATTCTGGCATGAATTTGAAAAACAATGGTGGTGATGAACGTTTTGTTTTAAAACTAAAAGAACGTAATAAAGGAATTTGTAGGTACCTTCTAGAAAGTTTTCCTTTTTCTTTGTTAGCCATATAACAAAGCGTATAAGTTAAAAGTCAATAAAGGATGAGTAGAAAAGCCGTAAAATCTATCTTTATCTTGCGAACAAAGGCACAAGTGGGTCGCTACTAGCCAGTTACAAACAGTTAACTTGAGGAGTTTAACGCGATCTAATATTTACCACCTCAGACTCATAAGAGCGAATGGCAGGAGTTCGCAATGTTATCATGATTAATTCATGTAGCAAAGCCTTACCAAGTCGCTTGCGTCGGACGTTAAGTGTTTGAATTGTTAGTAAAGTAAGACCACCAGAGAATGATGTACGATCTGGTTGAGACTCAAAATTCGTCAAGAATAAAGTACACGCCACTTAGGAAATATGAGAAGGCCATAACTCCAGTAAATGAAGGACGGACGGATCAGAACGGCCCCCGCCTCGGAAACGTAATGGAAGTGACAAGGGTTCCTCTAAATGATAGAAGAAATTCTGAGGGTTGCGCTGAAGAGGTGCGTTTTATGAGTTCCCACTGAAGATATGTATCAGTCGGCTGCTCACATCGACATCTGCAATGTTTATATCCATCAGAATGAGCTACGAGACGAGCGATCACAATCGCTTCGAATCTCGCTCCTTAGTAATCTTTACGATGCATCAGACTGGGCTTGTTCAACGTTTTAGCTATCTGACACTTACTTAACTCCGGTGAACACACATAAAATGAACTGAAACGTATGTATATACATCTAAGATCACATGCATGTATTGTATCAAACAATAGGCACGCTACTCTATAGTTAAAAGGGATAAAGCCATAAATGCGCGAAGAGCGGTGGTGGCCGAGTGGTAACGGCCCCGTCTTACGAGTTGTGGGTTGTGGGTTCAAAACCAGCCAGGTGCATTACTTTGTTTAATTTATTTCATCACCACTGCTCTCAAAACCGTGAAGGAAAACATCGTGAGGAAACCGGCATGTCCTAGAACCGTGACATCCACCAACCCGCACTGGGCCCGCGTGGTAAATTTCGGCCCATTCCCTCTCCTAGAGAGAAAGCCTGAGTCCCAACAGTGGGAACTTTGTAAGGCCGACTATGCTATGCTATACATAAATGTCACTTCCAGCTGAACGTATTTTTAATTGTGAGAAACGTAAACCTTACTGCTCACCCCATGTCACCACCGTTCACTTAAAAACCGTAATAGCTTAAGGTAACTCCGTTTCATTAAAACTTCTACTCGAGACAGGAAAACAGATTCCTAGTAGTTTGTATTCCGTCGCTACACAATAAATACCTACTTATTGCAGTCCACGAAAAGTAATTATTTCGTTGTGTTCAACCCGTTAATCCTATAGCCGTAGTTTGTGTCTACGCCTAAGGGAAGGAATAAATGAGCCCATTGTCCCAGGCTCGAGCCCAACCCATTTAAAGATAGACAATACCCATTGTCGTACAGTCAAATAATCCTAAATTTGTTGGGATGTCTTTCTCCGCTTCAATGTTTTCAGACAAACCAAGCAATGAACTATTCAACGCACGTCCTTACGAGTTTATGATTTAATGATTGATGCTCACAATATTAATGAAGACGTAATTAACGAATTTCATTTGTGATGATAGGTACCAACTGGTACCTATCTAGAAAATTGCAAGATTAAATAAAACCGTTCTTCTGATATGACTTGAAACGACACATTAAAAAAAGACATAAAAAGTGTGAATTGTATGAGATCGTTGTGACACTATGAACTAACACGTAAAGACGATTTTATAGCGCAGCTGAAACTGTGCTCGTAAACTTGAAAAGACGCGCACTACACGACGCCTAAGTGAATGTTCGGGGGTCAAATCTCGCTCCAAGTACTTAACTTCAACTTCGAGTTAATAACATGAGCGCTGTTTGATCTGAATTTCAAATGAGTTGTATTAAAAATTCGTTTCGACGACAAAGAAAAAATACACAACAAATAGCTAGGAAGAAAGTTTTACGTGCGTCTTCAGGCCGTCGACGTTCTCATTTCTGAAAGTAAGCAGCAGATTGGACGTCAACTTTTCCTCTTTTCCTCTCGTGACAGACAGTAGGTATACACAAAGAACTCACATCTTCCAATGAACAGAACTTTACTCATCTACCTTGGCTTCAATATTAAAATTTTACTTACTTTCATAAAGCTTATACAAGAATGCTTCGACGCAAATATGTTTCTATAACTACTTACCATTTGTTTTACAATGTGTTTACTTTATCTTAAATAGATGGATCCGCCTAATGTGATTGGACTGGCTGCTGCACCGATCTGGAAGGAAATATACTACCTTACTATGCTCTGTTAATTGATTACCTCGCCTGTAGTTATTTGCGGAGTTCCGAGCATAAATGTACCTATCTATTTACACAGATGTTCGGTAAACTGTAGGTAAGCAATAAGCATCAGTGAACTGTGTAGGTACAGTAATAAGATAAAATTACACCCTTCACCGAATTGCCAATAAAACGGAGATGAAATGTACTACTGACGTTCATTTTGCGACAATTTGATCACGGGCGGTCATTTACCATAATGGATTGCGCCAATTTTCAACACTGTTAAATTTTAATGGTGATATTATTGCTTGAATTTGTGCTATTACATTCATTTTGTATTAATGACAGTTTGTAGTGTTAAAAAGACTTTGACACTAAATGGCAAATGAATTTCCAGCAACTTGCAGCAATTGAGTTCGACGTCATGTCCAGAAGATTCGCTCGGGGCAATACGTTGGAGCGGTGCTGAATACTTTACACCCGTCACTGACATAGATTTAAAATGAATATCTCAGTGATATCGAATGTTTTAAAGATTGATTTTATATGGAGTTCATATATGAAATGATTTTAGATTTTATGTGTTGGATTCTGATATTTTATGGTTCAAGCATTTGTCTACCGAATAAAATGATTCAAATACCCGGAATGCAAAATATCAATTTTCCGAAGACAACAACAGCCTAATAAAATTAAAAAGTTAATTGAGCAACTGTGGCAACAAAGATGAACTTCTTTTGGGCCAGGTAAATGTGCCATCAGGAACATAGACTTGATAACAATGCCTCTCTTAGGATTAAACTTCATCTGAGCCCGAGGTAGATTGCAAAATTGACAAGTGAATTTTGCGGAAAGTGGAGTGGTGGAAACGCAAAGACGCGGTGGCGGTGCGCGGTCTCGAGGCGCCTTGAGGACGCGCGTGCGGCGGCATAAGCCCGCAGACGTTACCACTCGCCGACACTCCACGCGATCTCTACGTGACCGCGCAGACGGCTACACTAATCCCGTTTCCGTCATGTGTAAGAGTCGTGCTAAATATGGTTATAGTCTCTAGAATATGACCTACATTTTGCTAAAACATTGATTTTTTTTTACCAAACAGCGACAAACGTAAAACCACAGTCCAAGTGTTAGCAAACACGGGAGGTCGCTAATATTATTCGGAAGTTATGCGACCGTTTTATTTCTAACAACCATATAGGTTCAAATACTAAATTTGTAAAAGGCCGGCAAGAAAGCAATTTTTTTGGTAAACGAGTTTTGCTCTTGGTCACGTTTGAAAACACACTTATGCACGAGTTCAATTTTTTCAGGGTCCTTTTATCGACGCCAAAAAAACCAGTCTAAGTGAGAAATAAATGGTGTCGGACTGTCGAGACACGCTGTTTATGTATTCGAACTTCGTCACTAAATCAAGAATTACATTATTATAGTCATGTTCAAGATATGTGGTATAATATTAGTTTCGTTTAATACAAGAGCTCTTAACCGCAAACGCAGTAAAATGTTTTATTCCAATCGTAATAAAATATTTGCGCTGAAACCGGAGTATTATATTGAGTTCAGGCCTTTCGCAAGTCAGGCGCGGCTTCCGGGTGATGAATGATAAATATACAATCATATTCTGTATGAAGGATTGAGCCCTTATTTATGGTGACGAGCTGCTAATATAAAATGTACATATTCCTCGAGACCATATTCTGTTTCGTGTATATCACTCTAATCATATTACACCAATATTATAAAGGCGGAAATTTGTATGAATGTGTGTATCGACGCTTGAAAGGCAAAAATTACCAAGCGACCACATAGTATATTAAATATATATGTATGTGTATTTTAATTATATGTATACCTTTTTTACTCTTTCTTTTTGTATAAAATTTTCTTTTTATGCACCTACTTGTCTCTTCACCACCTAGGTTGACTGGTAGAGAATGCCGGCATTAAGTCCGCTTTTGTACTTTATGTTGCATGAAGATTAATAAATAAATATAGTCGGATTTAGATATTATTAACATCATGGTAATAGTATCTAAATCTGAGTTTTTTTTAACAAACAATATTTTTTCTTAAAAAATTAACTTTAAATTGCTCTCCTGTAAAGTTTACTCAATGTCGCTTAGTAAATTTTGCCTTTCAAGCGTCGGTATGTTTATTACTCTTTCAGGCTCAAACGGTTAAATGGATTTGAATGAAATTTATCAAATGGATAGAACATAATCTGGAAAGGCATTTAGGAGTTCCCTTACGACCATTTTCTATTCTTCCACGCGGGCGAAGCCAGTAACAGAAGCAACTATGTTTATACACATGCATTCATTCGTCGGTCTCTTTTGCCTTGCCTTGTTGCTAGTTTTGAAATAATTCCACGGATCAAACTGTCATTGTACCAACGAAGCAATATTTACCTTGTTAACTAAAGTTTCGACAGTTAGTAGAAGTAATGGCGTACCAAGTTTAAGTAAACCAACTAGAATGAATTAGGTTACCCTTCATTAAATTACTTTGTCCTAATAGTCATTACGACTTGAACAAGTCTCATAATTGGATATGAGGGAAAACTTGTCGTAATTTGTTTTGATGCCTGAAGTATAAAACAATAGATATCACGTAGGACAGAAAGTCCTACAAATTAAATTAGTTTTTTCTTATAAATGAGTTGTGTTTTCTAGTGTTTCTTTCTCTCTGCTTGGTTTGGTTGTCTGTCTATTTATATATATTTTGATTTATAATTTTTTTAAGGCATGAAATTATCCAATGACTTCTCTCGTTCTAGGGCGGAGCGCGAGAGCGTATCAGACTCTTACTGACTAAAACCACACCTATGATCCTTCTTTCTCTAGCGTTCCAGGACCCTAGGTTTTCCTTTCGGAAGTCAACCCATGGCCTCAGTAGGCTTCGGCCCTAATAGGCCCCTATGGTTGCTGACATAGAGATATCACCAAAACCGTGGAACGTCGACGATTCGGGTTCGGTCCGGACGGCTACCAGACGGCCGGATGGCAAGCTACCCATTGCTCGTCGTTCGCAAGCCTATGCCTACAGTGGCTGGAAATCGGGGTCGGGATCCCGGTGGCTGGGGCTTGAGAATGTCCGTTCCCTCACGCGTGATTTTGATTTCCACATAAAGTTACCTTTCGATCTATATCGGTGCCTATAATTGAAATAACCTCTATTCTCACCTCTATTAATATACTATAGGAGATACTTCTTTAAGTGGGATAAATTTGCAGGTCCCTTGAAGTACCAGTTATCCAGGTTTCACTGTAGTTGAACCTAGTTGCATTTAAACTAAAAATACTTAATGCCAAAAGCATAGGTAGGTATGCAAAGATGGCTAGAAAGAAGGTTTTCCGTAACACAGCCGCGCTGCGTTCGATGAACCACACTCTTTAAATGGCGCCTGATTCGATCGAACACTTTACGATCCGCACCGCACCTGCACGAACAACGTCATTTCATTCCTTTGACAATATAAAATATACGATGACTGAGCAAAAATCGTGTTACATTGTCTCCAGGATTTATAGCATAAAGACCGAGATGTTTTCTTTTTTTTTATAAGAATGTCTTGAACTCTCGGTCGCACGCAATCTGATTTTAAGTAACAAAAAGTATTTCAACTTGGTTCCCACAAATTCGGAGCTTAATGTTTTCATGGGCGTCCTAGGAGGCGACTTAAAGATTTTATCGCTTCGGTGGGCAACAAAATTTGGGAACTGATAAAAATAAAATTGCCTGATTGTTCTAGTTACTCGAGATCTGCCAGACGTGGCGGCAGTTGATTTATTGTTTACTTGGATCGTAATTAGAATTACCTTCCAGTATATTTGGGGAAAGTTTCACCTTAGTAAAAACTGCCCTCATACATGCTGAAATGGTAACTTTCATCTGAACTCTGGTTTCCCGTTTGATGACAAAGAAAAAAGTCATACAGCCAAACATAGAAATAGAACGGCATTTTTAATTAAGCGACTAGTTCTAGCTCTTTATTAGAATTAAAAGCCGTGTATATCCGTACCGAAGGGCTCTCTTTCAATTGAAGGCTTTGTGCAATCACCTCAAATGACTTTCAAAGAAGGAATTTTATCATCGCACGAGAAAAAAGTGTTTGAATATTAATATGAGAGGGGAGGGAATTTAATATTTGACGTAAGACAAGAATACAGGAGGGAATTTCGTATCAGAATTTCGTGTGTATTATGAATTGTGTTGCGTTGCATGAGGAGAAGAGTAACCGCAGTAATTCTTTATGAGTATCAAGATAGCTCGTTGGCGATATGGTGGCTCATTATGTTAATAGCTATATAACTTGCTTATAATGCCTTACGCCTATATCATCTTATAGATTAGCTAAGCTTCATAACCAGTTACAAAATGTCTCTCAAGAAATACCAACCATTCCACCAGGTCTACGGGGAGCCACATTCAAAGGAAAAATACAATATTTATACATTTGCGCTCCACAATAAAGACAATAAATATAGAAGTTGTAAGTTGTTGGAGAGCGTCATTGTGGCTCTCAACACAACAGGTGAGGCTATTCTTTACTCAAGTATCTACTCGCCGTAAGTAACCTTTTACGTGGCCAACATTCGTTCTTATTACTCCTCGCCATACGTTTACCCGTCCACGAGAACTTTAAAATTCTACACGTATATGTGGAGTTTGAAACCGAAACACAAGTTCGTTGATGTGAAACAGAGGGAATGTGTCGAGAAGTTGGCGAGTGCTCGTTTTACAACGTAAGATATCATATTAATTTCACGTTTTCAACTTTGTTAGGAATGTAAACAGAACTGTTGCCCGAAGACTCCGACAACAAACCATTAGTGCGCTCGTTTCTCATCGCAAAGTGCGGAGGACATTAACTGGTGAGTGTAAGTCGGAATGTTGGTGCGTCTCCACCAAATCGCTCGCTTTCTAATTTACGTTCCAAC
Organism: Mythimna pallens; assembly: GCA_961205895.1. NCBI lineage: Eukaryota > Metazoa > Arthropoda > Insecta > Lepidoptera > Noctuidae > Mythimna > Mythimna pallens. Next base: position 11,964,038 of record OY540830.1, read on the forward strand.
TTCGGTGACACGTGTGTTCTATTGATTTGGTCTACTCGCTCCGGAGTCGGGTTAAGTGCGTAGCTCTTTGATTGTCATCCAATTTTGGACGTGATCTCTAGAATCTGCTATGCTTGAAGACATTTTTTGCTTGTGATTTTTTGTGGTCATTTGTACGTTATCATTCGTAGCCCAGTTTTAACAAGATTATAACAAGAATAGTCTTTTGAATAGTTATAAAAGCAAGATCGAATTTGTTTTAATGTATCTCTATCGCATATATACTTGTATAATATAAATCTGGGCTAATTCATTTCTTTTTAATCGACTTAAAAAACAACCCTTCTTTCAGTCGGGTAAAAAGGAGGAGTTTATCAATTTGGTTGTATTTTTTTTTATATTTGTTATCTTAGAATTCCGTCGTTTATGGACCGATTTGCAAAATTTTTTTCCCCTTATAGGATATGCTTCCAGATAGAAATCACAATGCAGAAAGATAGTTAAGCGAATACGACAACACAAATAAATAAACGGTTCTGAATAGTTATGTTGGAAATGGTATCATGGAAGTGACCTGATGATGATGATGATGACGGAGCTGGAAGATAGGCACCGGAACTCCTTAATTAATCAATGTATCCTGGCCATGTTTAGGCTTATTAGAATTGTCATGAAATGCACTTTGGCTATAGGGTACTATCGAACTGGTCTAATGATGGAGCCGGAAGGTGGAAGGGAGACACGGGAACTTCATAATAAAACAATGTATCCTAGCAGTGTTTGGGTAAATTGGAATTATTATGAGTAATAGGCACTCTGGTTATAAGTGTATTACAACTAAAAAGTTTTCAATAAGAAACAAACAATATCGAGAAACAACGACTTCCGGTATTAAAGTTATTTTGATCCTTTTAGTGTATTTTTAGTGAAGTCGGTTTTTTTTGTAAATAGTTTTTTATTTGTTGAAGTATCCGTTCACGTCCTGCAGTTTTCGAAAATATAATCCGTTCATGTTTCAACCTAGCATTTTATATGAATATGGAGTTTATTTCCCATTGGCAGTTTATTTTAACGAATAGTTCTGCAAAATATGCAGGTTATTTTGTAAACTCTCCAAAGTCGAAGAGAAATGGGCGTAATCCGTTAAGATGAATTAATATTGTGTTTTCATGGTGTCTTTAGTAAAAATATAAGGTCATTATTAAATATAATAATGTATCTATTTAAACTTAGTCTGACCATAAATCTTGTTACATTTAAAAAGTATCAATTTTTTTAAACTAATTTATTCAAATACTGTACTCGTATAGTGTTGATGTATTTCTGTGTCGTTTTTTCACGCTATTTCTTATAAATTAAGATGAAGTGGGGTTTAAAAAAAAAAACACTTTTTTTTTTTATTTATTTATGATAGGCTAGCGTTTGACCAACATCTCACCTGATGGTAAGCGATGATGTGGTCGACGATGGAGCAGGCTTGCCTAGAAGTAGCCTATTCACTCTTGACTTAAAGACCCCTAAGTTGTAGCTATCATCATATATCAGCTATATCATCAGGAAACACAGACTCCGGCAAGGAATTCCACTCCTTGGCTGTACGCATAATAAATGTGTTCTCAAAACGTCTTTGATGATCCTGCATAAAAAGAGGAAACCTGCAACAATTTTTAACACTTATCACAGCAGTCAATTGCTCAACCAATACACTAACAGTGCCGTTAAAAATTATAATTGTAACTTACTTAATTTTCTAATTGCGGTATATATGGGTATGCATTATTCTAGTTACATGTTGTATATATGTCGTGGCCAGATCTTAGAATTGATCACTTCATGATATGGCCAACTAAAACTGGCCAGATTTAGTTTAAGTGTTAATATTTGATGATATGTCAATCCTCGTTTGGCCATGTCATTGATGTAGGATGATAATAAAAGGTCTAAAAAAAGAAGGCCAAACAAAGATTGAAATATCATCAAACTTTAACGTTTAAAACGATCTGGCCAATTTTACTTGGCCATTACATGAAGTGATCAATTTCTAAGATCTGGCCACGAAATATATATCAGCATCATCATCATTTCAGCCAAAAGACGACTGTTGTACATACCTATATGTTTTCTTAGCTAATACCTAATAAGTAGGTTTTAGGGGGGAAATCGTCTAATGAGTACTCCCGCTCCCTAGAGCCTACTTATGCCCTAGCATAAGTAGGTAATAATTAGTTCTGAATAGCATTGCATCTAAATTAAATAAAGGCAATTCCATTTAACATTATGGTGAAACTAATTACATGTTTGACCCCATCTAGTAAGTTAGGTGTCGTGAGGGCAATTAATTGCCACTGGAAGTAGAAAAACCGTAGGTATCGAAGCTGCAGCAACCAATGAACATAGAGTTTATTTAGCTACGGACTCAGAAATTAAATAGTGTAAGTGTAGTAGTGTAGTGTTTTAATTATGAACAATTATTTATTTATTTGCTCTCATGCACATCACACATTTTACTGACATAATTGTCGGTGTTTGTACATCAACCCTGTTTTTTTTTAGTTGGGTAATCATCTAATGATTCAGACTCACTGAGCAGAAGAGGGTGTCAGACTTTTACTTACTAAACCCACTCCTTTGTTTATTCTTTGTCTTGCTTTCCAGGTCCCTGGGTTTTCCTTTCAGAAGCAAACTCATGGCCCCAGTAGGTTTCGGCCCCGCTGGGCCCGTACGGTTTTCGGTATTTCATTAAGGCGCGCGTAACCGAACGCGCCGTCGACGACTCGGGCTCGGTCCGAACGGTTACTGGATGGCCGGACAGCGAGCTACCCATTACTCGCGGTCAGCAAGCCCACGCCTAAAATTAACCCTGTTAGGGCATTAAAAGTTACTTACTTGTAGTTCTTTTATGCATGAATTTGTAGGTTCTAATATCAATTGAATTTTTAAGGTCACATTTTTTACAATCAGTTATAAAAAATGTTAAAAAAGTCGTAATTATTAGTAATAACAAAGAATAAAATAATTAATTATAATAAATTAATATAGTTTATTACGAATAATAATGACTTTTAAAACATAATCTATATGTTATTATAGTAATAATAATTATTTTATTATAATAAGTTATTATTAATTTATTTCGTGAACCCGTGTGGGTATGCACCGAGATTTAGTCACTGTGGACAAGGAACTCACTTCATTGTCTAAGACTAAACTTGCAATATTCTGTAATAATACTTACTACTGAAGACCACAAGGCGGTAAGGAAGGTAAGGAGCTCCATGGTCGCTTTTATTGGGCTCTTCATAGGCCTGAAGTAAAAAATCTCGGCGTCCGCGGTCTGGCTATGTTGCAGCGACCGCTTAGGGGAAACTAAAGGTTGTATTCATGTGAAACATAAAATGAAGAACGGGATGGTTGACGTGTGCCATCGTCCGCGAGAGTCCATGAGACATAATAATATTGTTCCTTGTTGTTCTCGTCTGGCTAACGGCGACAATTTGCACAAGCATATCCAAGTGGCCAGAATTGTTTGACAGCAACATGCTTTGAAATACAAACTTGTGTATTCTAAGGTAATGTATTACAAGTATGCGTCCAACCCAGTTCTAGAAAATAACCATATCATGTTGTACTGGGATCAGTCTATCATAACTGACTGGATTATTGTTGCCGATACGCCGGATATTGTGATAAGCTAATTAGGCGTAGCGGTAGCATAGTCGACGTCACCACCAGTCCATCCCATATCGTTGTCCCAGTGCCTGAATGGCCAACCGAACAATTGTAGCAAAATAGACTTTTTTTATTACAAAGTATAGCAACTAATCTCTACAGTGTTTATTTTTTAAATTATTATTCAGATATAAAGAAATACTACACGTTTCTATTGTGTGAATGATTTTAATGAACTTCTGATAATATCTATAAGTTTCTTAAAAATTAACGTCTCCCGTAATTTTTTTTTCTCACTGGTCGATTGACCACTCAAGCAGCGACGGCGGCTCGGATGGCGTCGACATGATAAGAACTACGTAAAAATAGAGACAGAGGAGCAAATCAAATGTCTCCACTTAGCTGTTTTTGTGTCTTCGCGTAAGTGAGTTTACATGTTTGAACGTGTGAGCGATACAGGAGTTTCCTAGTGCGAGGCAATAGTTTTTTTTATTGGAATTACCGCCAATGGCCGCAAGGCCTCGATGCCTTTCGAAGTTGTTGATGCGCGTTTGGATCAAGGGCATGCCCCTCTAGCCAAGTTACAATCGTTTCGTTCGCGCCGAACGCCTCGAGTAGGCCACGCCTCCGATTCCTTTGTTCTGAAGTCAACGAACGAGGCGTTCGGCGCGAACGATACGATTGTAGCTTGGCTAGGGGGCCAGATATAGCAGGCAGTATATCTATCTCGTTTTGACTTGCAATGCAAGGAGATTCTTTTACTGCACCCGAAATCCGTACCTACCTACAATTTTTTTTTAAGTTTTGTAAGATATATTTGAAAGTTTAATGTATAGCAAACTATATAGATAGGTCTAAATGAAATGAAAATATTACAAAAAGTCAGTATATCGTCACAGTCACAGGGTAATATGGGATGCAAATACAGATGAATTTCATATAGGTATAACCTATATGAATTTCATATAGGTATATCTGTATCCGCACGGAACAAATATTTGTATGGCCTACAGATAGTTGTCCCGGGTTCGGGTGTATGTGAGTTTAAATGTTTGTAGAAGCACTCACGATACAGGGGATACAGGAGGGATTCCTAGGGGGTTAAAAAATAATTACGTACTAAAGATTTAGAAATTTCTTTGGACTGTTTAGAAGGATAGTTCTACAACTGGGTATTCACTAATGCTAGATAAGAGCATTAAAATTTTGAACTGTTCATTCATTAGAAAAAGCAAACACCCGTTCATAAAAACTTCAAACTCTAATAACCTACTTCTTAAATAAAAAAAACTGTTACGAGTAGATACCCGAGCATTTCAATTTGACATAATCCTATCCCACAACCTGTACCGGTATCCACCTACCGGTATACCTCGTGCAAATATGTTTGCATTTTATTTGTAGGAAATTAAGATTCGCGGCGCACCGCCCCTTGCACCCAGCAGCCGTTACCTCAACAACGCGGTGCAATTTCCATCCGCTGCAGATAAGCAAAGCAATATTTCACATTACATATGACGTTATTTCCCGAGATAAACTGTACGAGTTTCTGTACGTTGTGTAAATGATCATTAACTATATTTACTTATGTTCGTTTCTGTGTTCGCGTTTTGATTGTTAACAAAAGCTAGTGTCAGCTCTGTATTTTTCTTCTTTAGCGTTTCGTTGGCGAATACAAAAGTTATTGAATAAGTTGGAATATTATATTTGGAGAGCAGTTGTGACACAGTAAGAGCAGTGGTGGCCTAGTGAGAGCAGTAGTGGCCCAGTGAGAGCAGCAGTGGCCCAGTGAGAGCAGTAGTGGCCCAGTGAGAGCAGTAGTGGCCCAGTGAGAGCAGTAGTGGCCCACAGAAAGCAGTGGTGGCCCAGCCACCACTGCTCTTACTACTGCTCTCGACGGTAACGATCGATTTTTGAATTGTAGGTTGTGTTTTCAAACCCAACCAAGCGCATTACTTTGTGTAAATTATTTCTTCACCACTGCTATCAAAACGGAATATGAAAACATCGTGATCATCATCATCATCGGTATGTCCAAAACCTAAATTTTCGAAGTCATGTGATATTTATTAACCCGCACTGGACTCGCGTGGTGGATAACGGCCCCTGATTGTTCTGGCTTGGCTTATGGTCCAAAAGTGTAAAAAAGGGCGTACCTAAATATTTGCATTTAGAATACTAGACCAATATTTGGAATGGCTCTTAAATAAGGAACTAAATGTAGAAGTTGATACTACTACTTGGAAATCGACACTAGCCTTCAGAAACAATGCATCTATTAACAGCTGAGAGTCTCTATACTACACTATAAACTATTCCCTCGGCAGAATGTCGTCAGTTCTCGCACGACCGATGCTCTAACAGAAAAAAGACGATCGGCTGCGGTATCTGCTATTTGTCAGGAAGAAGTAAAAAAATCACAAAATGATTCATTGTTAATCTCACTTGAATTAAAACGAAAAAGATTTTTGTGTTTTAACAAACCGTCTTTGTTGTTATGAAAAACGGGTGAATTTTAAAACACAAAAACTTATTAGACACGGTTCTGGGATTAGAGGAATTTCACAATGAGCGTCGAGTTGGAAAAAATAGTGAGCCTCGGTATTGTGACTGAATAATTACGGCACACCATCCTTGAATTGCGTAATCTAACTAACAATAATATAATTCCTTGGTACAAATACTAATAATATAGTACTAAATCAGCTTCAGAGGTGATACAATGGAATAATTTAGATAAGTCAACATAACTGTCTTGTTACGATCTAAAGGTGTTAAAACACTAAAGTGAATTTGGGGTTACGTGATAATGTTCATTTTGAAACAGTTAAAGTCACTATAGGAAGGATCATAACATCATCCATAGTTTATAAAAAAATAGAAAAAAAAACGGTCTAAAATAGTCGACACATAATTTCAGGTAAGTGACTCCGAAAGATAGTCATGAATAAACAATTTATGAAGTGTGAACGATACTGTACGTGCTCGTATTTTATAGTTTAGGTACGTCTCATCGATCACTGTTAATTTAATTCAGACCCTCTCTACGTGAAACTTAGGGCCTATTTCGAACATACAAAAAAATATATGAGCTACGCACCTGTATCAAAACCGAACACTCGTTAAAAAGATAAACAACTTTGTGGTTTTAACCTTATGTTAACAAACAACTACTGCGAAAATAGATGAGATTCTAAAACAAGTACTCAAGTTTATCGTGATTAAAACAATGTATAGATAGAATACAATACGTGTTTAATATTTTTATGCAAAGAATCTATGTACAAAATTTCATAACTGTATCATGAAAAATCACAAAGTTATAAGCTTATTATGTTACCTGGTTGTTCGCAAAATACATGGTCACCGAGTCATCCGGCTGACTGAGGAGTTGTTTTGCTTCGGCACCTAGTTGTGCGCTGGCGCCTAATGTCCACTATGACCTGCTGCAACCTGTGTTGTACTTAGTGTCGGTGTTGTCCAACTTTGGTCTTTTTCAAATATTTCTGGGAAAAATATTAAATGTTGTAAAAATTATTGGAATTGATTCAATGACTGATTCTGAACAAAATATGTCCAAGTTATGTATATACTAAAAATACGTTGTTGAAACACCAACGGTCCGAACTAAGCGATTTGCTTCGTCGTTTATACCGCGTACATCGAGGGACTGGAACAATTTTCCTGCTGCTGTCTTCCCGTCCAACTATAATTTAGGTGCCTTCAAGGCTAGAGTGAATAGGCTCTTAATAAACTAGTGCGCCTCACCATCAATGATTGCATCACTGCTTACCATCAGGTGGGATCGCAGTCAAGCACTGGTTTATAGCGAATAAAAAAAAAAAAAGGTATCGTCTCGTTAACCAGCTGTGATATCGTCTTATTTGTATTTACGTCGTAAGAAGAGGCCTAAAATGCCAAAAGAATCTTTTATGACCTTTCTAAAGCATCTAATTATGTAAACCACTTCTAATTCAAGTAGTGTAAAGCTCTTTAAATTATTATAGAATATTTCAGTTTTAATTTTAAATCTTATTTAAATGCTGCTGTGTATAGCAAGTTCAAATAAGAGGAGTTAATTCACGTGGTCTAACACTAGAAGGGCATAATACAATACCTTCGAAGACCGCAGCCGTCAATTTGACGGGACTAGAGATTCAGTTAGAATACTCCTGGAATTATTGTGTATTTTAGTAAATATATATATATTATATATATAATATTTTATAAAATTAAAAAAAAATAATATCAATTTATTTTTTTACTACTAATAATCCATTTAAGTACTTAAACTGAGTAAAAATTTAAAAAAAATGTTATTTTTTAAATCTTTCAGACATTTTCCACAAACAGCTTTTTTACAGATTATGCAGTTTTCACACTGTCTCAAGCAGCTTTTTTTTATTAATACGGTTGCGGTACAGAGCGGTACTCAAAATAATAACAATTTTTCCTGGTTTTCCCTGATAGACAATAAGGGTTGTATGGGCTTCTGTTTTCATTATAAACGTTTCATATCTTGTAGTACATATAGCTCTACAAATCAGTGGTACTTCCTGTCTTGCACGCCGCATTGTTCCAACAATATTATTCTTTTCAATAAAAACATTTTTAGCCAAATTAGAGGCGTGAAAAAATAGTCAGTTTTAACTTTTCTTCGGTGGGATCAACCAATGACATCCCCCGTTCTGGGGCGGAGCGGGAGATAGTGTCAGACTTTTACTGATTAAAACCCCACTCCTGTTCCTTCGTTGCCTTTCGTACTGGGGCCGAGTCTTCCTTTCAGACACAGACCCCTGGCCCAAGATAAGTGACATTTTAAAACTAGTAATAGCAACAAATAAGATCAACCTTATAATATTGGCAAAAAAAAAACTTATTTTACTGGGTGCTGTGTAAAATTGTAAAATTAAATATCATTTAATCATCTCCAACTTAATTAGAGAATAAAACATTTGTATAAATCGCACACTATGTAGGCAAGCGAAGGTATTATATTTCAAATATGTATTAACTACAAAACAACGTATTTACTGAGCATACAATAACAGGACATAGTTTTAGGTGTACGAACATCGTGGCTCATACGAATTATTGGCATACGTTTTATTTTAAATCATTTTATATTCATTCAGTCATTAAATTCGTTTATTTATTTTTTTGGCGGGATTTTTGTAGATATTTTTATATGGATATTTTATTATGTTACATGTTAGCTAAAATTTATACTTAAAAATACTTAACTAATTATAAAATACTTACAAACAACTAAACTAATAAATTACTTCACATATATCTACCGGTAATCTGTAAAATTCAGGTATTCTATACAATATATATGCAGTGTATAAAATACCTGGGGTGTACAGGCAATGTATGAAATATTACGAATATTATTGTCCATTACATACTTTACCCCTAGTAAGTAAAGCAATAATAATAATAGTAATGCTATGCTCTATACAATTCCTAGGGATTGTATAGAGTACCTGCTGGTCCACCGGCACTGTTTAAAATAAATAGATTTTAGTCTGTATTTATCCGTGTTAACCGGATAAGAAGGCATTCATGCCTCGTCATTGCTACTTTACTAAAAAGACGTGTAAGAGTAATCGAAGAGAGCTGGAAAATGGAAGCAAATTCACTCACTAAGTTCATCATATTTTCTAGCGAAATCGAAGATAATTAGAAAAAGAAAAATATTGATGAGCAGGAGAAGCTTGCTTAAATTTAGAACATCCTAACTGGGATCGACTAAGTCTTTATTCTATGAGCGAGAAAAACGAGCTAGAAATTAAAATCATTCTGACTGGGTTGGTTTTAATCTTCATTGAAGAGCGGGCAAAGTAGTAAAGCAACCTTGAAAGTTGGATTATTCAAGTTAAGTTTTAATTGTGATTTTACTAAAATAACATGATAAATCATAAATGTTTTGTTATAATTTAAATCCTATTAATTTCAGAGAGAAGCTTAACCAGCGTATTCGTGAGTCCATAATTGTTTTTAATTTGTTGAATATAACACATTTATAAAATTAAACAGCGCATGCACAATGCGGATTAATGCTGCGTCAATTACACAAGAGCCGGCGGCGATACGGAATGTGAAAAATTATTGGTTAATGGGGCGCAATCACCAAGTATGAATTTGTTTCACTTCGCGATGGTAATACATGAACACATTACTGTGGAACTTGCCAGTCAAGTACTGGGCGTAGATTTGTTTGTTACTTTAATTATTTTTATATAAAATATATATATTCTTTCCAGACTTACAGAATTTGAAAGACATATATGCAGCTTGCAACGGGTGAGAGAACGAATCCCAATTCTAAACTAGGAACTGACCTGCCGCCTTTCTTTGTTCGTGACTGAGCGTTGAGATGACGTTAGAACAAAGGAATCGGAGGCGTGGCCTACTCGAGGCGTTCGGTGCGAACGAAACGATTGTAATTTGGCTAGGGGGGCAGTTCTATGGTAGGGAACGTTCCACCACCTACTTGCAACCCACTTACATCGATCAACGCATCGTAACTATAATTATTTGAGGTCACTCGGCTCCCAAAAAAGGTTTGGCCTGTATAATGAGAGAACTTATGAGACGCGTACTCTGTATAGGTAAGGTACATAGTTAATTGAAACTTCTAAACCAATTATGATAAAGAGCTAAAATTGTTTTGTAATTTGTGGGAGTACTGATCCGATTATGGAAATTACTTAACTTATCTACATTATCTTTGAATCATAGGCCTTTTGTTTAGGAAAATTAATGGTTTGTTAGACCGCGGGCAAAAACTACGTACTTTATTCTATGCTACGTGTACTATGTGAAACTAAACGGAGTAAGGTAGTGGTTAAGTATTATCCAAGTACTGGTAGAAGGAATACTAGTTGTTCGGCTGCGAGATGGGCAGACCATATTATTGCCATTGCAGAACCTGGTTGAAGGAACGTGGGTACAACTAAAAAGATACATATGCCCAGCGGTGGGCGAAGTCAGGCTGTCGATGATGACTTTACATGAGGCCTTTTTTGACACATGTACTACTCCAATAAAATAATATTGTGTTGATTAATTTTGGGGGTAACACACCACCAAACAAACCTCCAGACAGCTAAAAATTAATCCCAAATGGAAAAATCCAAATCCACTTTTTGGCTGATCTAAGAATCGAACCCAGGACTTCCAACCACGAAACTAACGAGGCATTCAGCCATAGCTATACAAACTTTTTTAGATCTAATCATGTGTTTGGACAGTTCGCAGTGGCATGTCCACGATGTTATCAAAAGGCCTATGCATAGAATGTCATTACGAACATGCATATCGCTGTAATGTTGTTGGATGCTGACTGTAATTGGCTTTGTTTCTGTTTGAAGGCTCAATTAGTTAACGTCAAAATAACTATACATAGGCAGTGAAGAGATGTGGACAAAAATATAACAGTTGAGTATTCAAATTATTAATCCTTTTACACAACAACCTAATTTTATCTTTAAGAGGCTATAAATTAACTTTCTTGACTATATTTGGATTGTGATGTTATAAGTGCGATTACTGATAAATTCCTATCTTTGTCAGCTGAATGGATGACAATCAACCGGTGAATGAATGAATAAATTAATGGATCCCTATTTTATACGACCCCATAATAATAAAATTGAAATCTAATTACATTAATCTGGATAAGAACTGTTTGTTTTCGATACCTTCAGAAAATTTAGTGTCCACCATAAACTAGAGTAGTTAATGAATGAATAAGATATAGTTTTATTATTCTAGGACAGACCGTAACTCCTTAGCGATAACGAGACCTCTGTCTCATCGCTATGTTATTTACGCACTTGATTGATAGTGATGAATATTCAGACGGCGGCGCGTCGACAAATCCCGCTGTTTTGTCTGTAGTGCCCTGTTCTACTCACACCTTCTGGGACTGCAACATAAATCTTTGTCGAAAATGGATACTTTGCTTCGCATCATTGCCCTTGTAGTCATAAATAATACCCTGTAACAGTATTACGCTGGCCGGATTAATCATTAATCTCGCGCCTTAGTGATCCCGATCCGGACAGATGGCGCTGCTGTTTAATTGTATTTTCGAATTGCCAATATACGAAGTCAACCACTTTTTATTCCGATTTATTAGCGTCGTTTATTATACTGATTTGTTATTCTTTTATTTAGATGTTAATCGCAGAATTAAAGAAAAATAAATGGTCAATCGTGTTTGCTTTCCGTTAGACATGACAGGTATTCGGACAGAGCCCGAGTGTCGATTCTATTTGACGTGTAAAGCTGTCGGTACACAATGACGGAACTTGTACAATGTATATCGATGAACTACATTGATGGGACTCTTGTTTGAGTCGTGCGATGGACGTAATTCGAGCACCATTGCGTCCCATCGTGCACCATTGCGCACCATTATGTAGAGACAGCGTCACGTAATTCAGCGTATAATGCTATGCAAATTGTTCGCTTGCACGGCGATAAGGGCGGTTCATTTAATGTTTGCGCCAAACTTGCGCTGACCACCAGCTAGTTTTTGTTAGTTCCAGAATGGCGAACTTAAGTAATGCTCATTTCGCTTGAGCTTTATCTGCACCTATATTACAGGGTACTCAACTGAATGAAGCTGTATACGCTTTTCTTTGTTGTGGTCTAGTTTGTGAGTTTTATATTCCCATTATTTAAGCTTAATTCCATTTCCCGTATTCATTCAAAGGTAGGCAGAATTTCAGAATAGGTAATTTCCTGTTTCATTTAAATATTATGGAACTATTGAATAAATATTAAAACAAAAAAACGTTCCGAATAGTGTAATGTTTAAAATTTATGTCCAAACAAATTTATTTGACAAATATGTGCGTGTTCATCGATGCGGGTGACGTTGAAATACTTCTGAAATTAGCCTAGATAGACTCGATTATAACACCTAGGTGCAGTCACAAGTCAACGTCACCTTGCACTATTTCCTCCACGTTCAGTTCACTCTCACACCAAACTCATAAATCCACCCCAGAGAGACTAGAGAACGTTGGCAAGGACTCCACTTGGAATCCTACCAAATTTAAATATCCTTTCCCGAATCATAAAGATCACTTTACGAATAACAAAGCATACTGCATCGTCTACTTAAGACTAACGACTCATTACATAAAACAGCATCAAGAAAATTAAAAACAACTTGTTAGTAAACAACATTTGCGTAACGAAATGGAGAAGGCAAGCTTATGCTTGACAACTTCGTTGCATGTATATTTTATGTGTCCACAGTAAGTCACTGCTCCGAGTTTAGAAAATATTTTCAGTAAGTAAGTTGAATGGTCATTCAGTGCAGACAATACCGTGTCTTGGGACCCCAAACTCGGTTTAGAAGTACACTCCAGATGCAAAATACGGCAACAAGAGATTGGAGGCAGCCTTTGCGGTTTAAGGCGTTTTCTCATAACGTTTTATGTCGACAATTTACCGAGGTTTAGCCGGAGGGATCTGCACAACAATTTGTTTGAACTCCCGCTTTCTGGGTATCGTAAATAAGACCCAACACAGAACAACGCAAAACTATCTAACACGTACATTCGGTGCAGCATTGCTGTAATAAAATATTTTATTAGAATTTTATATTCAGTTGGTATTACAGTGCCTAGTAAAGCAACTTTCTCATTAGGTAGTATTTTTGTGTTCCACGAACGTGGTGGGTAAAAGGAATGCCTAGTTTTATACCTATCATAAAATATCTCATCGGGAGTTTTGTTGTATTTTATTTTTGCATGGTAGCACCTGATTCGTAGTTTATCCGTCCATCTGTTTGTCCAGACAAAGCGGATGTTTCCATAATTGTTATTAGAACGTGTAAGCAATAATGTGAGGGTGTTAATGAGTTTTCTTAGTAATAGTTGATAACACGTGTTCCGTGTTGTCGCCGCCCCACCGCCTCAAATGCACCGTAGGGAGCGGCGCGCGGAGCGGGCTGTGAGCTTCGGGCGTATATTTCTATCTTGCGAAGTCAATCCAATTTGCGGTGACAGCTGAGTGGCCGCTACACCGCCGGCTTGATTTGTTCAACGTGTTTCTCCCCGAGCGAACCAAGAGACCCAATATTGCCATCTTTCCACCCTATTATATCTGAAGCAATTTAACGCTACAAGTTATCACGTTACTGTGATATGTTGGTATATGTTGCGTCACAAACGAATAATTGTCCCAAATTGTTTCCCAACTTGGAAACAAAGTACGATAACTCTCGACTTGAAAACCATAAAATTAGAATTCGTGCTTGTAACTCCAATGAATGATAGGCACCTAGCGAGATTCATTACAATCCCTTGTATTTTCATTAAGTTTATGAAGAAACGCTGTTGGTGTTTGTCTTTGTAAATTTTGTTTTGTCTTTGTGTAAAGTTCTTTCTCTAGTTATTTGAAAAGACAAATTAAATTCGAAAATAATTTTGAATTCATAAATGATGTTTCTTGTTTGAATGATGGATAAAATCCCTCGGTTTCAATTGAAGATTGAGAAATCGTAATGAGAGAATTATAAAATCATTGCTTAGTAACGTAATTTGCGTAAACTATTTCACTGATAGGTTTCTAGGTAAATTACGTAAAATCTAATTAGCCAGGATTATTTAATTAACATTCTATACAACATGATATCGTAAGGCCAATGTACAACCTACCTATTTATTTAATTTTATGTTGGCGCAGCCTATTACTGAATTGTATATTGAAAATAATGTCGGATTTTCCAACTAATTATACTTTATATTGTTTACCCTTGCGAACAGAACATTAGAAAAAAAAATAACAAAATGTTTTTCCTTGTAAAAGAAAACAGTAAATAAGGATAATAACCTCATATTTTTAAATTAAATCTCGATCTTGGCGATGAGAATGTAGTTAAAAAGTTTTATCTTGGAAAGTAAAGAGTCCAAGATCGTCTTCAGCTGGCTCAGTGGCTGTTGGGTCTCTGGGGTCCGCTTCCAGCACGGCACCACTTCTGAAAGCTATCCGAACAAAATTGCACTTTCTTGCGAATTGTGTAGTTGATACATTTAAACTGTACTTTTACGTAGCGGTTATGACTTTTGTCCATAATGTATAACATCGCTTCGCTGTGTCGCAGGTTCATAGATCGATGAAACGGAAAACGGGCCGCCGTGCCCCGGAGCTAATGATGTGACAAAATCTACCAAGTTGTCTTAGAAAATTGTCTGCCCGGTGCGGTTATACGTTGTTAGAACTTATTAACTTTCTTTTCATGTTCGGGTAGGTTTCTGCGGTCCGCGTTGGGGTCTAACCGTTCTTATATAAAAGCCGGTCTCGGCCTATGAATACACTCTATCTTCTATTGAATGAAAAATCGATTTCTATCAACATTACAGATTCTCATTCTATTCGTAAGGGACTCAAGTCAGTGTATTACTGAAATATTTTCAATCCAGATAGCATGTATTACGTAGGTCATAGGTCAATCACAGAGAGCGAAGAAAATAGATAGAGAGGCCCTTTTTATCGAAACCGATTGGCGCCGTTTTCCAGAATGTTATCATCATCATTATTTCCACTGTTGGACATAGGCCTCCCCCATGTGTCGCCATAATGATCGGTCCTGTCCGTCTCGCATCCATCGGACTCGCGACCGTTACCAAGCCATCGGTCCACCTTGTAGGAGGCCTTCCAACGCTACGTCTTCTGGTACGTGGCATAACTTTAACAACATAACTTCTGCCATTCAAGAAATATGTGTACCTATGACAATTGGTTCCAAATTACCATTTCACAGCTAGGTAATTAAGAGCCATTTGTTGTACACTTACTCCTTGAATAACAGAATTTAATATAAATTGAAAAGGCGACTATCTATATATGTGCGAGTCGGCTTCGCGCAATAAGGGTTCCGTACAAACTTACCTATGAAAACCACTCAATTCCCGAACTGAGTTACGAAAATTTTTCGAATCGGAAAAAAAATATTTTTGGGTACTTACTTTACTACAAATTTTCCAGACCTTGTTTCATGCATTTCAGGAGTCTAGGTCAACGGGAAGTATATTCTATGAACTTTTATTTCCTTCAGACTGCTGAAATACGCGTTTTTTTCGACATAAACGGTCGTATCTTTTTTTTTGGTTAACTTAGAAGTTTGGTTTTTTCACAGCTTAAAGGGACCGCAGACTTGAGTATATGGTTTTAATTTCAACTTGATACCTCCACGCGTTCTTGAGATCCAACCAATCAATCAAGGAGAACCGGCTGGTTGCCGTCCTGATGTTTAGAGGGAGCGCATTCCAAAAAGAGATCGCCTGAACAAAGAAAAAGTTGTGGATAAACCCAGAACGGGGTGAAGGGGGAGGGGGGGTTATCAGGTACACTGGCCGGACTCCTTAGTTAAATAATGCTTGCCGAGGTCAGTCTATCGATGGATGACCGATCAATATGTCGAGATTCCTCTGTACTTCAAATACCTATCATATATAGATCTTTCGACAGATATAGTTAGTTTTTGATGTTAAATATAGTCGATAGTAAGAATCCGGGAAATCTGACAATAGTCTTGCTAAAGGGTGGCGTCTTACCCAATTACTGGGTACCGTCGAAGGGATTCCGATCCCGATTTCCGGCCACCGTAGGCGCGGGCTTGCGGACGGCGAGCAAAGGGTGGCTCGCCGTCCGATCGTCCGGTAACCGTCCGGACCGAGCCCAAGTCGTCGACGGTGCGTAGTGTTCCACGCGCGCCTCAAGGAGATGTCAGCAACCGTAGGAGCCCAACAGGGTCGAAGCCTGCTGGGGAAATGGGTGATGCGAAAGAGATCCCCGGGGCCCTGGAAAAAATGGCAAAGAAGGAACAGGAGTGGGTTTTTAGTCAGTAAAAATCTGACACTATCTCGCACTCCGCCCAAGAGCAGGGGATGTCATGAGATGATGTTCCCACCCGAAAAAAAACCCAATTACTGGGTTCTAAAGGTTAGATAAGTAGTGAGTCCGTGTAAAATACTGGTATCCAGCTAATAATAATAATATTCCACAACTATCACACAACGCCGTCTAGTCCCAAGCTAAGCAGAGCTTGTGTTATGGTACTAGACAACTGATAAACATACTTATATATTTCTAAATACATACATATTATAGATAAATTTCACCCAGACACAGAACAAATGATCATCTGCTCATCACACAAACATTTGTCCTGGGTGGGAATTGAACCCACGACCTCCGGCAAAGCAGTCAGGGTCACTAACCACTAGACCAACAGGTCAGTCAAAAGTCAGGTCAAGTCAAAGAAGGAAGGAAGGAAGCTAACACCAACATACTTGGGAAAAGGCATTTGTCATTAGATCTCTTTGTTGTGGAAGATAGACAGGCCTTCCATGTCAAATACTGGTTTTCACCTCCTTTAGGTCAGACTAAAGGTCGATCTCAACGAAGTTGGGAAAGGGCGCAGACAGATCATTCTTTTTAGTCGTGCGCTCTTGACAAAGTGATCTTGGTCTTGGTCGAATCTTTTGCCACCGCTTCTCTCGTGTTGCGACGCCATGCAGCTCTGTGTTTCGCGGCTTGGGAGTTGTCGTTGATGCTGGAGTGAGCCACAGATTAGATGAGGTCCATCCACCACGTTGGAGAGCGCCCTTGGACTTTCCCTTGTATCAGTAAGCGTTCCATGGAGTCCTCGCGTATATAAACTAGTGCTTGATTGCTATTCCACCTAATGGTAAGCAGTGATGTAATCGTTGATGGTGAGGCGTATTATATGTATGTTTGAAGAACTTGAGGAGAGAGTGGCAGATCATGATGACTACATATTAGGTATACTGATTTTATTTCAAAATAGATACATAATATGTATTCTACAAGTAAACAATTAAATACATGCCACCACAACCAATTATATTACCTATCGACCCACTTACAAGTTTACATGAGAACGTTTAATTAAAAATTTAACGCTTGAATCGTAAATTCATAATTATCGTTTTCATTAATTTGTATTCTGAAAGCGAATAATCAAGAGCAGTCCCGCTGTTCCAATTATTACAATAATCACGTACAGAACCCAGGCACGGTACGGTTCTGTGACGAACCGTTATCAAAATTTCAGACAGAACCATTGACATTGGCTTCTCTATAATAATTGTCTATTCATGTTCTAATAACATGCTATGCGCAGCTCGAGTTTATTGCTCTTCGAGGTATACATAAACTGATTTGATTACAATTGCAATCGCCAGAATAATCGATTTTAAACTATGATTATACGACAATGTACACTAATCAGTGGAATATATGTTCTGAAACCTCGTATTCAGCATGTGGGCCTCACTTACGAACAGTACTAACCATGCCTAGATGCCATGAGGTACGTGACACTAATCAGTGATAGTCAATCTAAGCATTAATTCTACTTAGATTGACTCAGTTTTAAACTCTATTTCTATCAGTCGAGTTTTTTTGTTTGTTTCATACTGTTACATTGATTAGTATCACATTAGTTGAGGTGGATATTTTAGTGTAGTGTAGCGATGTCGAAGTCCAATGGATGCGAAACGTACAGGACCGTTCATTGTGGCGACACTTGGGGGAGGCCTATGTCCAGCAGTGGACGCCTTTCGGCTGAAATGATGATGAAAGTATATTCAATCTCCCAATTTATTGTTGGGTAAATTTACAGTAACTATGTTGTATGTACCTGTGGGTGTATTAAATTTTTGCAATATAAACTTTATGTACGTGTCTTTGAGCACGCCATAATTATGACGGTAAGTAAGGTATCTTTGAGAAGTCGCTAGATAGGCGTCCTCACCTTCCGCATGACGGAGGTCCTCACCGGACATGGTAAGTTCGAGAGTATAATCTACCTCTACTGATATGATACTAATTAATGGCTCAGTATGAAACAAGAAAAACTCGGCTGATAGAATAGATATAGAAGGGTCATTGATTAGCGTACCGTACCTCACAGCAACTACGGGTTGGTAAAAAGTCGGTACGGTTAAAAAGTCCCGTGAATACTTATTAAACATTATCGCCCATTATATCGCCATTTATGCGATCATAAACTAAATACCGTTAATGTGATTGTACTGCAAAGGTATCACCCATTAATCTGTATTATAATTTAGTTTAGTATGCACACATAATTAGACCCATACGTTATCAATAATGCAGACTTTATTTGTATAATTCTTATTATTTATCAACATGAAAATTTTCACAGCTTTTATTAAGGGGTTGTTGCTGAATTCTGGATATCCAAAATTCAGCAACAACCCCTTAATAAAAGTCTACTTGAATGTGCCTTATATGTTTAATATTTAATATTCAACATTAATGTAAATATATAGGTTAAATACTCCTATTTCAAATGCATATCATCATCTTCCTGCCCTTGTCTCATGTTATTTGGGGTCGGCGCAACATGTTTTTGTCTTCCATTCTGCCCTGTCACTCGTTATGCTATCATTAACTTCCTTTTCTTTCATATCACTCTTCACACAATCCATCCATCTTTTCTTTGGTCTCCCTCTCCCTCTCCATCCATCCACATGTAAACTCATAACTCTTTTAGTAACATGCGCTTCATCCCTCCTCTTCACATGACCATACCAAGACAAACGATTCCCTTTCAATTTTTCCCGAAGGGAAGTATGACTGAAAAATTGATACTGATAAAGTGAGAAATGAGTATAAATGCATATCAATAAATAAATTTTATTATTTAGGCATTTTGTTGGATAGCTCGGGGTTTTGGATTGAGTCCGATAAATGGCCAGGCTATTCAGTTTCTAAAGCCTGTACAAGACAGCCGCACGACCTTTAGACAAGATGATCCTATCAGTAATTATCAAAGAACATGTCAATCCCATGCATTTTGGACTCTTCAATAATCGTTATCTCTGATATAAAGCCAGTTAGTTTAGGCCCTCTTCTTCTAACTCGAACGCTTTGGAGCATACTTCAAATTTCCATATCTATCATATAAAAGTGGTGGTATCGAAGGCAAAACAGTTTATTCATTGTACAGGGCTAGGATATATAGAAAATCGTTTTCACCGCATAAACGGCCGATAAGGTGCTTTAAAAATACTGACGTAAGGAAGGTGGAGGTTTTGGGGGCCAGATGGCATACCGCATAGGGGCCATAATGTCAATATTACACGAGAGCCTTATTACTTGGGATATTAAAGTACTGCTTACCTGTTACGTCGTTATACTTAGACAGAGATTGCTTGCAGAAAGGTTGGTAATTTAGAAAGTAGGTATTTTTTTTTCGGGGTTACAGAAATTCTACTTCTTCTTAATTCTTTATTGTACACAAAAACATACATAGCAGTGTGTGGGCTAATCATACCCAAAAAGCAGGTAACGCACTTTTTTTTTTTTTTTTTTCGGTGGGAAAATCATCTTATGACATCTCCCGCCCTTGGGTGGGGCGGGAGATAGTGTCAGACTTTTACTGACTAAAAACCCACTCCTGTTCCTTCGTTGCCTTCGTTCCAGGACCCCGGGTTTCGTTTTCACACTACCCATGGCCCCAGTAGGCTTCGACCCTGCTGGGCCCCTACGATTTGCTGACATCTCCCTGAGGCGCGCGTGGAACAATACGCGCCGTCGACGACTTGGGCTTGGTCCGAACGGTTACCGGACGGTCGGACGGCGGGCTACCCATTGCTCGCCGTCCGCAAGCCCGCGCCTACGTTGGCCGGAAATCGGGATCGGAATCCCGGCGGCGATTTGGGCGTGAGGACCGTTGCCTCACGCGATCAGCCGCCTCCTTTGCTAGCATTACTGCTTCGCAGAAGGAAGCGACCGCCTGCCACTCCTCCTCGCTACGGAGCATGGCCTGTACCAAGGCCCGACGCGAGAGATCGCCGCCGCCGATCGCCCCCACGAGGACACGGCGTTGCTCTGCCCAAGCGGGGCACACCTCCACCGTATGCTCCACCGTGTCCTCCGGGCGGTCCACACAGTGGCGACACCCGGGCGTCGCTTCCGCACGAATCCGGTGCAGGAACTTCCCGAACTTACCGTGTTCGGTGAGAACCTGCGTCATACGGTAGGTGAGGACGCCGTGAGGTCTTTCCAACCACGCCTCAAAGAGGGGACTTACCGCCATAATTGTGGCGTGCCCAAGGTAACGCACTGCGCATCCAATATAACAATGCCTTCAGGGCGCTATTGAGGCTTCCGATTTGGTGTAGTACGTCAGAGATGTTCGCTGATGCGCACACTGACGATTATTTCGCGATCATGCGCAAGAAGGTGGTATCAAATATGCACAGAGTGACGGGGAGCAGCAACAGCATACTGAAGGTCTTTTCAAAAAGGTTAGATGGGCCTACAATGGATAGGTTTATCAAGCTACATGTCAGACATACCGCTTGGTTAATCCTCCTCAAATTGAATGCTGTGCTTCTTATTTTTATTTTATTTTGTTTTTTTTTTTGTCCTTATGTGTGCCTAAGTTGTACTAGATACTAAAATAGTTTTTAAGTGGTTTTGGTAATACTAGCACCCTACGGGCCTTCGATGCCTGAGAATAAAAGTTTGTTTTTAATTATTAAACTAGTATCCTGCTAAAACTGTCCAGATTACAGTCAAATGAATTTAACTGACTTACACGCTGTATATCAGCCCACAATACCGACTGCCTTTTGTTTCCCATTTTTACGATTTCCAATCCATTTCCACGAGCTTGTCATTGATAGTTAAGTTCTTTTGTGGATGAATCGGAGGGACATTTGTGCCAGCACTGATTCTGTAAGTTAGAGTTACGACAAAAGATCTGGGTAACATAGTATGTACCTACAGATATAGTTATCAATCAAATTACTCGGGCTTACGGAATATAGCGGGGATTATTTGTTGAAACTATTAAAGATACGCTCATTCGTCTTACAATCAAATTTACCTGAGTGTTGGCAGTTTGAAATATTGCGTAACAGGCAGCACATGTACAATTGTACACAAACAAACGCTAGAATTATTACGGTCCGGGCCCCTCGATTTCCATAAAGTTACCTTAATACATTGTATACGATGGGCACCTGAATAATTCCATATTTGCATGGGGCTCTAATTCCGATTCCGATTGAATTCTATTCTGAATAAAATGTTGTTTTTTTATTTCAACACATTCGCGTTTCTATATTTTTTGTTCAATTCCATAATCATTGCGTCAATAATAAATCACTACAGTTGAATAACATGGTGAACTTTGAAACCATGGTTGATCCGAAAATATTGGTAGCCCTGTTAGCCGACACTGCACGAACAAGAGGGATTCATGATATCGAAGAAACTACCTATTTATTAACATTTGTTGAAGTGTTAACATACTCTTAATCTTTGCGTTTGGATTTGTTGATGTATAAACTGGCAATATGTATTCATAAATTTTAGGTACCTATCATTTTATTTTTACAGACTTTTCGAAACTGTTATCATGGCTCTAGAATGCAAAGGGTAAATGAAGAGATACTACAAGTGGGTTTTAGACTGTTGAATCTGACACTCCCTCTCGCTCCACCCAATGTGGGAGGGGTAATTTAACGATTTCCCACAAAAAAGGCATGTTTTATTTTAAAAGTGCATTGTTTTATGAGTTTCCTCTTCTACACGGCGTTTACATTTCCTCTTATCAACTCTCCTTACGCAGAAATGTTGAAAAAGATTTCTTTAGAAATAAACTTCATCATCGTATCCACTCCTTCTATTGTTCCTTCTATTTGTCTGTTTACATGAACAGCTGTTTAAAAAAATGCTGGTATAATAACATCACACTATATTACCACTACTAATATTATAAAGCCATATGTTTGTATGTATGTGTGTATGTTTGTTACTCCTTCAAACTCGAATGGCTAAAATGATTTGGATGAAATTTGATTTTTATCCCAAGAATCATCCAATGACTTCACAAGCATCACTGCTTTGCAGAAGGACGCGATCGCCATCTATTCCTCCTCGCTTCGGACCATGGCCTGTACCAGGGCCCGGTGCAAGAGGTTGACGCCGAAGATCACCCCCACTTAGTCACGTCGGTGCTCACCTTCACCGTATGCTCCACCATGTCATCCGGGCGGTCCACACAATATCCCGTGAGTATGTTCTCTTGGTCGCCGACATAGCCCGATGAATCGCCAAAATTAAGTGGCAGTGGACAGGGCATATTGCTCGTAGAACGGATGGTCGATGGGGCCAAAAGATTCTAGAGTGGCGACCGCGCTCCGGAAAACGCAGCGTTGGAAGGCCTTCCACAAGGTGGACCGGCGACCTAGTGAGAGTCACGGTCATGCGGTGGATGCGAGACGCACAGGATCGGTCGTTGTGGAGACGCTTGGGGTAGGCTTATGTCCAACAGTGGACGCCTTTTGGCTGAAATGATGATGATGATGATGTTCTCTTGGTATAGGTAATTTCCTACTTTCACGAGGTGAAAGTAGGAACCACTGGCTAAAGCTAGTAAAAGAATAGTAAGAAAGAAAGAAAGAAAAAGAGTTTATGTACGTCAAACATGGCGCATACCTTAAAAATAAAAATAAATAATAACAACGACTTAAATTATAAGTAGTAGGGTATGCGTCACATCCGGCCAGCGCTCAGCAAAATGCCGGGGCTCGTGTAAGACAGAGCCTCAGCGCTGATTTTCAGCACCAGCCGAGACGTTGATCGGCCAGTAAGGATTACATATTACTTAAAATTACTGAATAAACAAACCAATAACAAAAACAAAACAATACACCATTACATATGCAAAAAGGGGTACAAAAATAAAAACAATAAAACACAGTTGACAAAAAAGCATTGACGTAGTCGATTATTATAGACGAGATAAATCTTTTGTAAGAGGTATGTTTTTAAAATTTTTGGTAATTTAGTTGCGTATAAGGAATATGTAAATAGGACATTATACTTAAAAGGCAGGCTCTCTCAGTAACATTTGCAGGCGATAACGACACATAACCCACCATGGGTCGTGGATCGTTATGTTGCGGAATGGTCACTTTTATGAGCGTATAAAATAAAGGAAATCTTCTCATACTTCAACCAGATCCCTCATGACACTAATAAGAAATTATAACGATTGTGTGATCCATCGCAGACTACATACGGAAAATGTTAGTAAAATTAGTGTCATTGATGTAGATTTGCCCACATTGACAATAACACTAATACTTTGCACTATATTTTACAGGTGAAAGTTTTGTGAGTGCCTGTATGTATGTTAGTTACTTTTTGGCACACGGGTAAACCATGTTGTAATATAGCACACAGGATACTGTTTATTATCCTGTGAGTGTGGGTGAAGTCATTGACAGCAGCTAGTAATATTATGCCCCGCTTGGGGCGATCGGCGGCAACGATCCTTGGTACAGGCCATGGTCCGAAGTGAGGAGGAGTGGCAGGCGGCCGCACGCGCAAGCGCAAGGGAACGGCCCTCACGCCTCTAAACTATTGTGAAGGCGAAAGTAAGGGAGTGTATGTATGTGTGTTTGTTACTACTTCACGGTCGAATGTGTGAACGGTTGAATGGCTTTGGACAACATTTCGCACACAGTAGACCATGCCCTGGAATAGGACATAGATTTTTTTATCTTGGAAGTATGTTCTCTTGGGACAATATTCACTCGGGGAAACCGCTGACATTGGCTTGTAGGTTGGTATAAATATTTGGTATAAATCCTATATAGTTATACAATACCGTGTACCGGAAGACGCAGTGTTGGAAGGCGGACCGATGACCTGGTGAAGGTTGCGGGAATCCGATGGATGCGAGACGCACAGGACCGTTCATTGTGGTAACATTTGGGGAGGCCTATGTCCAGCAGTGAACGTCTGTCGGCTAAAATGATGAATTATACAATCACGCAGAACCTAAATAGCTGGGTTAAAAGCATATGAAAGGTTCAGGCAAAGAACAGGAAATGTCACAATAACTGTATATTTGAATTTTTATTTATGGCTTGAATACTAAGTTCTTTGTAGAGCTTAGGTAGGTGTGGCTCAAATAAAATTGTAGATAGCAACAATCAGACATATTTCTTGATTTTACAAAATAGTAATGACCCACATGCGTTTTTTTTTTTATGTGTGGCCTCTCGCAGGTCAACCTAGGAGGTTGTCAGCTGCTTAACCGGACTTGCCTGTGGCGGCCTCAATTCGAGAATCAAAGCCTCCAGCCAGGGCTTACTTAACTAAAACTTAAAAACTAAGCGACTACACGCTAAGGGCACCCCCTGTGGGGTAAGATTTTATTATTATTTTCGGGGAATATTAAAACTACGGCTCAGCGACGCGGGCTGGCTCGAGCAAGGGACGGGGAGGACGTTTACGGGATTGTCGCGGCGGGCCTCGGCGGCGAGGACGGAAGGACGGCGGTCTGTATTGTCTGCGAACTGTACTGGTTTCCTTACGGCTCTCTTGGAGCAGGGTAGTGGGGTCATCGGGGGTGACGAGAGTATGCCTAGGACGGCGAATCTTTGAGATGCGGGAGGGTTCGTATCGGGCTGCCGATACTATAAGGGGGTTGCGGTGTTTCACAGCAGTATCGAAGAAACGCTTGCAAAGGCGTTTCATGAACTGCTGGATGGTGGGGATTTTGAAATCTAGATGTAGATTCTCATTTCGGACATAATATGGGGCACCGAGAATTTTACGGAGGGTCCTATTTTGAAGGGTCTGCATCCTATGGAGGAAGCGGGGCTTGGCGTGTGCGAAGATTGCACATGCATACGTCATGATCGGGCGGATTACCGCAGTATAGAGGCGCAGCTTGCACTTAAGTGACAGTTTGCTGCTGGCAGTCATGAGATAATGGAGCCTACCTTCGCCGAGCACATAAAGCGGCTCGCGAGCGAGCCTGCTTTATGTGCTCGGCGAAGGACAAGTGCTGATCGAGGATCACTCCGAGGTACTTGGCTTGCTTCTCCCAGGGGATCGGCTTACCGTACATGGTGATCGGAGGGGGAGGGGGGACGGACTTCCGCTGTTTCGAGTAGAGAACAGCTTGACTCTTATCAGGGTTAACCTCGATCCTCCATTTCCGGAACCATTTGCCCAAAATGTTTGCGGAGGTTTGGAGATTGCGAGCGATAACTCTGGGGTCACGACCGGTGTAGTAAAGTGTCGTCGGCGAATAGAGCCAACTGGGCCTTTTTACTTTTGGGAATGTCGCTGGTGAACAGCGTGAAAGCTAGGGGGGACACTACGGTCACACGGTACAGTCTCGCATGATGAGCACGAGACGGTCTGGCACACCGAGTTGATATAGCTTATATAATAAGCCATTGTGCCAGACCTTGTCGAATGCTTTCGCTATATCGAAATACAAGACACCCGTCATCGCATTACGCTGGAAGCCAGCGCTTAGGTGCTCTACGATGCGGTGGACTTGGTGGACGCATGAGTGCTCGGTACGGAACCCGAACTGCTCATCAGGAATGAGACCCTTGGATTCGGCAAAATCTTTGAGTCGCTTATAAATAAGCCTCTCGTAGATCTTACCGAGAACATTGAGGAGACTGATGGGGCGGTAACTGGTGGGGTCAGACTTGGGCTTGCCTGGTTTGGGGATACCGATAACGGTGGCCTGTTTCCACGCTTGGGGGAAGATGTTATTGCTTAATGCGCCATTGAAGATAGCGGTCATTAGCATTATAAGTTGGGGGGGGAAGAGTTTGAACACTCTGTTCGTGATACCGTCGGCGCCGGGGGCTTTCCTTGGTTGAAGTTTTTTGATGATATCCTCCACCTCGTCGGGAGTGACGGGGGCCAGAGGGTTATCAGGGTCTTCAACGGGAGGGAGGGAGGCTCTACGTTCGACTTCAGCGTCCACCATGTCGATGTGGGCTTGGTCTACTAGTTGAGAGCTAGGCGAGCATTGGGCTTCGAGGCTGTCGGCTAGGCATTCCGCTTTTTCAGAGTGGTCGAAAGCGACACTCTTATCAGGGTGGGTGAGCGGAGGCATAGAGGACTCTTCAGTGGAACGTAATTTCCTCTGAAGTTGCCAGAAGGCGAGGTGAGTAGGCTCGAGTTCGCTGAGCGTCTTGTCCCAGCGGGCGGAACGCAGCTCGGTCATGCGTTTCTTTACAGCACGCTGTAATTTACGCATGTGAGCCTTGTTAGCGTCGCAAGGAAAAGCGCTGTATGCAAGCGATGGCTGCGTTCTTCTCGGTCATCAGAGCCCGTACATCGTCCGGGATTTTCCAGCGAAGGTCCTCCTTCGCAGGAATCTCCCTTGAACATTCGTTCAGGACGGATTGCACGTGACCCACATGCGAGGGCGCTATTCGCTTTTATAATGGCTGGCTGGCTGGCTGGCTGGCTGGCTTGGCGGCAACCGTCACCTCCCCACTTTGACCACGTGGTGGGACGTGACGTTGCGGCGGCGTTTGGCTTGCTGGCTGTCGGTACAGTGGCGACATCTTTTGGCTGGCGTTACATCTTTAAGCTACGTCTGCGTATAGAGTAGTCAGTTTGAGTTCCATTATAACGCGGATGTAACGCATTCCAATGTTTTCAAAGTATTTGGCAGCAAATGTATCGAGTCAACCGTCTTGGTAAGAGCTTTACTGAGTTAGTCAATACTACAATAAAATTCTTAGGCCCATTTTACCGAGATCGCGCCTGTTTCAATGATTCTATATATAATTATTATATTATTATTCAGTTGTGTTGACATTTGAGATACAATATTACACCAATGTTAAATCACAAAATACATTAGAAATCAATTTTAGAATAATTAAAAAAGCTACTGAACTTCACTCAAAACAATACCCCTAAAAACTCCAACAGCTAGACAAAGTAATGAACATGGTCAGGAAGTAGGTAGGGTACCTTCACTATAATAACTTATAATTATTTTATAGAACATAAAAACCTTTTATATAACCTAAAAATATGTACCAGAAATCTTTTCATAATTATCTACGCGTTATAAATGTCGGTTCGAGAGCGAGGCCGGCCTCCATCATAGTTTTATTTTACACAAAAAGGAACAATATGGAATTAGGAGTTCCGCGAATCCCGGCGGGCTCCAGTAAAAAGAATCTTTCTGATAACAATGCTGTGTTATTTTTTAATAACCAAAATGACAATGCTTTGCAAGAAATATTAAAAGCTTTGTATATAAAGTAGACTTATCGTACACTAATAAGAGAAACAAAAAGATTTTCGCAATATTGGACAGTACGCAATAGGCAGGACTTTATATTATCGGAATATATTAACTTCAAGATTAGTAGTTTTCTGTTGTGTACCTAGAAATACGTAACCTAAGACTAGCTTTAATTTGAGACTAATAATAAAAGATTACCTTCGGGTTCCGTGTTCCTAAATAATTATGTTTTCTGTCAATGTGAGTACACTAGTACCATGTCGTTCCCACGTTTACACTCATTTGAATATAAAACATTTATACTTATATTTTCTATATTTGGTTCTACTAGTTTCATCAAATACATCTAACTAAACTGTAAAGACCATAATACTCTCGTACGTAGAACTGAATCGGGTCTTAAATTATTGTAGTCTGTTTTACTCGCACTTATAGCTTAGGTATAGGAGTAAGTAGTAAATTATTGATGAGACGCAAGGCGTTGCACGTTGTTATTTCCCGACGATTTAGTTCTTAACGGGAGTATGAGGGAGTGCAGACTTTAACTAAAACCCACGTGTGCTCCTTAAAACGCTTTTGGCGTTCCAGTACCGCGGTGATCGTGTAGTCCTGGTAGGTACTAGAGGGCCCCGTCAATTATGCTCATCTCTTTGACTCGCGCGTGTAACTGAACGCGCAGTTGATCTTTGCCTGGTTCTTATAGATTGGCGAGTTATCCATCGTACGCACTCTGCAAGCCCGCCAGCGGGAATCACCTTGCAACTCCCAATATCTAGAGAGTCTCCTTCAACCGTTGGTGCATGAAGATGTCTTTTTTTGCTCACATTACTGCTTTGCAGAAGAAGGTGGCAGCTTCCAATTCTCTCTCACTCCATACCAGTGCCTAAACCAGAGTCGGATGTGTGAGGTCGCAGCCGCCGATCGCCTCCACGAGAGCTTCGCCCAAGCCGGGAAGCCTTCCACCATATATTTCATCGGGCCCTCCGGGTGATGGTAGCACCCGGGTTTTTCCTTTCTCTCTCCCTTTTTACCTCATGAAACACCCATGACCGGTGAGGACCTGCGTTATGTGGAAACTGAGGACACCGTGATGCTTTTTTAACCACTCCTTAAAGAGAGGACTAGGACTTATTTTCGCGATTCTGGTGTACCCGTTGCTGGGTTGCGACAATCGCTGTTTCCATGCCACCTCTGTCGGTCGTGCCGTGATTCGTCGCGGCAGTAGAGTTAATCCCCGAAGCAAGAGTTACTTCCAGATCCCACGATAACAAACCAGCAAAGAGGCTCGCCGCCTCGCCGGAGACCGCATCGCATCTTGTGTAACGCGAGTGTCTTAGTTCTATATTTTTTGCAAAGAAAACTGGTAAATAATAAACATAATAAATAGCCCAGAAATAAAATCTACATATTATATATACTGACTACAAAAAATGACATTTACGATACATATGGGTTTTGTATCTAACCCGTCAGTGGATGAATTTAGCAACAAAACTCCTTTGTATAGCCGAAACGTGACTCATATCCATGCGTCATTGCGATGAGTGCGCCCTCTAGTGAGCACGTTCAAAATAAATGCATTTCGCCACCTCACTTTATCCCAAAAAAAGCAATTTAATCGACACGTATGAAAATCGATAAATCAAGAAAAAATTGTGCATAAAAAAAAGTGCCGTGTTGTGTCACTCGTGTATAGCTCAACCAGCATTGTTCCACTCAAAGTACTTCAAGAACAAATGGAAACTCAGTCGCTCCTGCAAGAGAAGATAAGGTTGTAATTTGGAATTTTTCATTATTGATTTAGTTTCTCTAGTGGGTGAACTAAAGCAGAACTAATAACCAGTGCAATACACACAGTATTCCTACAGTTCACTTCTGTATTCCACAATAGGTACGTTTCTGATGAGACTTTTCATGAACCACACCTTTTTTATGGCTGTAAATATGAGATTATAGCATAGAACATTCATAACATAAGTATACATAAATCACTTTGAAAATAATTCAGCGTTTTTTCATCCGTGTTATAGTGCTTAATCCCTCGCGCCCGGGGGGTATTATTATTACGTAATTGCGAGTTTTTTTGTAAAAAAAACTTTTTCACGTTTTTTCCAGGAAAAACGAAAATATAGAGATCAAAATTTTCGCCCGAACAAATTTCGTATACCCTTGTATACATTATGTCAATTAAGCGTTTTTCAAGGTCATTCAAGCTGTACAACCGTATGTACAATCGCCGCTCGAGGGGGTGCGAAGCGAAGAAACGAAGCGAGTCTTAAACCCGGCTAAAGAGATTGCTTATTTACAACACAAGAGAAGAATAATCCATCCTTTGCCTTTGCAAATAAATTATTGTTATTAACAAAGCCGTGGTAATTGTATTTAATTATAAAAGGAGTGTAGTTTGCAAGGTAAATCTTGTTTACCGCAGTCGGGATATAAGGTCTCGCTTTAATATATTTATGCTCCACCGTATTTACATTGAGTTACTAAAAATATGTATGAACAGTGAGTTTGCTTTTAGTTTACTGATGGCAAATATAAATGTTTGGTGTAGGTCCCTTGATTACGGAATCAGGAACGGGGAATGGCCCTGAGTCAGGCAAGGTGTAACAGTACCTTAATTATTCATTTAATGGTTACATTTCCTGGAATGCCTACATAAGTTTTATTGCATTACTATATAACGCTATTATTCAGCTATAGTGTGGCTGTGTGAAAAAGCGATCCACGATCGCTAATTTGACGATATTCTCAAATTATTTATTTGATAAAATCGACTGATTTGTACAAGTTGTTGCAATATATCTATATAGACTTTTAAAAAGCTTTTGACAGAGTTGATGATGAGTGGTATTCGCAGTAACTAAAAAATTAATAATATAATAATAATAATTTTCCACAACTTTCACACAATGCTATCTAGTTCCAAATTAAGCAGAGCTAGTGGTATGAGCACTAGACTACTGATAAACAAACTTATATATTTCTAAACATATACATATTACAGATAAACGATGGCTCATTTCTAAAATCACTAACCGCTGTTAAGGTTGTGTTAAAGAGATACCACTTTCAAATCATGCTACTCGTTATATCTGATGTCTCACAGGGCTACATTCTAGGTTTTCATATTATTGTTAATTCTCATAAATAATATTAGCACCTGTTTTCATAATTCTCATTTTTCTTGTATGATCTCAAAGTACAGATACCTATTCGTTACACTCTAGATTGTTACATTATCCAAAAGAACCTGCATAAACTACTGGAGTATTATCGCACTAGTAAGTTTCATCTAAACATTCTTAAGTGCAACTATCTTAAGGCGTATAGTCCTTTGAAAATCCGGCCGGAGTTAGATGCACACATAATCGTATTTGTGCATTTAATTCCGGCCAGCTGCACCCGGACAGAGCCCCGCTGACCTTTGTATCCATTTTCTTTGGGAAATATTGATTAATTTACATATGCTATGTACAGTCAGAAGAACACTTAACCAGCTATTTTTTTGTGTAAACATATTTCTAAAGATCAGAGCAGTTTGAAAGGAGTAGGGAAAACAAGAAAAAAAATATCATGTTGTTAAATATTTTTTGAAGACAGAAACGTTAACCGTACGAAAAAATCATATGTTGATAATGTTGTGTATATATGTAATCTATTAACCTTCCCGTTACCGAGGAGTAGGCACTTGTCAAATGTCACTGTTTTATGGCACTGCTTGGGTGCCAGGGCCTTAAAGAATGGGACCCAAAAAATAAAAAAAGCCATAAAGATTCTTTAGGTATGGTCTCATTGAATCTGGTATACTCGGTTCGTGATCTTGGGATATTGTTTAACTCGTAACTCTGCATCGATTTGCATATCGAACCAATTGTAAATAAGGGGTTTAAGATATACGGATTTAGATTTAGTTTAGGCGAACCTCTTCGTATCTTTGCCTATATCTTATAAGAGATTAGTCCGTTCACACCTCGAATACGTCTTGTACATATCGAATCGTTACTATAACTAATACGTGGCCTTATTAAAAAAAAACCATCGCAGATTTCTTCATGAGGTGCACTACAGTGATCAAAAAGCTTATCATAAGGGCCCAACAACGCCGAAGCCTACTGGAGCCATGGGTTCTGGAGCGAGGAGGAATGGCAGGCAGTCGTCTCCTTCTGCGAGGCAGTAATGCTTAGCGAAGGAGAAGGCTGCACGCGTGACGGAACGAAGTTCCTCACGCCCCAGCCACCGTAATTCCGACCCCGACTACCAGCCACGGTAGAGCCGGGCTTGCGGACGTCGAGCAATGGGTAGCTCGCCGTCCGGCCGTTCGGTAATTAACCGAACTTAGCCCAGTCGTCAACAGCGCGCAGTGATCCACACGCTCCTCAAAGAGATGTCAGCAAACCGTAGGGCTGATGCCTGCTAGCTAGGGCCGCGGGGAATTTCTGAAAAGGGTACCCGTAGTCCTAGAATGCAAAGGGTAATTAAAGGACACAGGGGTGGTTTTAGTCAGTAAAAGTCTAACACGCACTCCCACGCGCAGAGTGCGAGAAGTCATAGGATGATTTACCACCTTAAGAAAAAAAAAAACGCTTCCGAAAGGGCTGTCTTTAGCTGACAAGAGCGTCGGTAAACTGTTTGCGGTAGGTTCCTACCGAACTAACACTGGCTTGCGTTTACCAATTCTGCGAATGGCGGCAACTTATAATAAAGCGTTCGAACATAATTATATTTTTTTTTAGATAATTTTAAATGCTCATTAAATAGGTTTTGGACTAATCTGTGGGATTTTATATTATTTGGTTTAGTATTATTGTCTAGTTGTTTTTATCTATTCTTAGTTTTTTTTGAAATTGTCATTTCGTCTTTTGTTTTTATAACAGCTTACTTACTTCCGATGATTTTCCCACATAAAAAAAAGTGAATTGAAGTTTTCATATTAATTTTATTTTTATTTTTATTTCATTAGGGACAACAAACAGCAGTATATTATTGGTAATAAAAAAAAATATAATAAAAACCCTAAAAAATAAATAAATAATGGTAATCCATAAACATTGCTGTGGGTTACTTTTTTGCCAAAAGTTATGATTGTGTTTCTTGTGGTTTGGTTTTTTTTTTGAGGTGAGAAATCATCCATAGACTTCTCCCGCTCTACGGTGGAACCAGAGGACGTGACCGACTTTACTGACTAAAATCCACCTTTAAAATTCAAAATTCAAAAAATTCAAAGCATTTATTTCAAATAAACCATTTACAGGCACTTTTGAAATGTCAAGAAGTCAGTCTGTCAGAAAAAAATGATGCTAATTGCACATTCCAAAGCGTAGATCTCTATGGAGAAGAATGTGCAAGAAACTCCATGGACACTCTTTTCAATCGTGTTTTGCAATTACAAATTTGCCCTTTACAATAGATTGCAACGGTCACTCTTTTAAATGTTCACGCAATCCAATCAGGCATGGGCCCTGCTGGGACCCTTCCGTTAATACAGCTTGGTTAGCGCTGTGACTGAGCGATTGGCCGCTGCTTTGTCTGTCGCTGATTCCATACCCGCAACAAATATTTGTTTTACCTAGAGAAATCAGGGTAAAGGTGTACCTCTGCTTAGCCTTACGGAGTTTGCAAGCATGATGTTATATAGGTAGGTAAATAGAGAGAATGCTGAGTAATACTTGGTAAATGCAGCTCATAAGTGTTTTTGCTCCATCAAGCACCAAATGTGGGCCACATGAGCTTTGCATAATACGCCGAAAATGTCCGCGGAATTGCGCAGGAGAAAGTTTTCAAAATTGGGAAAGTTATCTCATTTGTACGAATAGTAGGTCCTGTAGGTATTAATCAAATGGTTTTTCTTCTAATATTCTGTGGTCTCTTCGTTGGATTCTATACATTTGTGTCTAAAACTTGTTAGTAGTTTTTTCTAAGGTTTATTGGCCAACACGTACAGGAAAACATAGCGTGGAAAGATCTACTCTAAGGTGGACCAATGACCTGGTGAAAATTGCAGAAATCTTGGGGAAAATCTATTTCGAACAGTACACAGACGTCTTTAGGCTGAAATGATGGTAATGTTGAGGGATCAACGAAGTAGCTCTTATTTGAAAGTTAACCCCTAACAACCCCTTTCCTGACTATTGTAAAAGACTATAATTACAAACTTTTATTTAGTTTCACCGTCCTGTCCCGATGTTTGTCTGTCTTGCAAACTAATTTTGATCCACTTCCCGGTCACCGATTTAGCTGAAATTTTGCAAGCATTTGTAAATGAGATGACAACGCTAAATTATTGTGACATGGAGCTGATCTGTTGATGAAACCGGAAGGTGGCCATAGGAACTCAGATAACAGAATTTGAGCTTTTTGGAATAGTCTTGATGAGTATTAATTATAAAGATATATACCACGCTATAAAAGCTTGCTATGAAAAAAATATTTTCATTGAAACCTTGTTATAAGGTTATTGTTGTCCATCCTTAGGGATACTACTATCGTATCATACTAAAATTATAAAGAAAAAGTTTGTATGTATGTGTATTTTTGTTGCTCTTTCACGACTAAATGGCTAAGCGGATTTAGATATAATTTGGCATTTTGGTAGGCCGTGTTCTGAAATAAGACAACATACATTTTATACCGAGAGTATGCTCTTTTGGGACGATGTACTATACGTGGGGATGCTGCTGACAGAAATAAGAATAATAATAATATTCCACAACTATAAGCTTGTATTATGGGTCCTAGACAACTGATAAACATACTTATATATTTCAAAGTACATTCATATTATAGATAAATTATACCCAGACACAGAACAAATGATCACGCTCATCACACAAACATTTGTCCTGGGTGGGAATTGGCTTCCAGTATACCAGTCAGGGCCACTACCCACTAGACCAAAACAAAACAAAAACAAACAAACAAAACAAGACAAAAATAACCTCTGTCTATGTGTTTATTACCTTTTCACGCCTTATTGGCTGAACGGATCCATATAACAAATCCGTTCTGCAATGAAATTTAGTACTCGATTGGACCATTATCTAGATTAGAACATAGTACCCCGAATGAATGTTCTATTTTCCATTGGGATATTAAAGCACTTTACACGTGGGTGTTCTTTTTATTATTAAAAACTTTGATTTTTAATTTAAACCACATCAGGAGCTCTGGACCACAGACAATGGCGTGTGCGAAGGCGTGTCGGTGGTATTGTGATAAATATTCCCGAAGCACTGCCTTCCTCAAAATCAATTTATCTTCCTGTTATTAAGCTGCCAATCTTTTCGCTTGACAAACACATTATTAGCCGTTTCTCTCATGCGTGCTTTGAGCATTTTTCTTTTCAATTTGGGAGGTAGAAAATTCATAAATACTCAATATATGTTCATACGTTTTATTATAACCAAACACAGGTAAGTAATTGAATTTTTAATATGCTTTCAAAATAAAAGGTATAATAAGAAAAACATTATGATAAAAGACGAAGAAGAAGCGTTTTAGTTACTTTAGATACACCAATCGAACCTCACTAGCATACTGAACTTGTTATCTAATATCATTATATGTATATATATAATTCTTCTGTACGTGTGTTTGTCATCTAACTCCTCCTAAACGGCTTGATCGATTTGGATGAAATTTTGTGTGTTTGAATAAATGTGTCCTTGAATGGTTTAAAAATGCAATCGAACGCGGCAAGTTGCGCTGCAATCGGGTTCTCAATTTTATCTAACAAAAAGCCAGCTTTCAGTAAGGACAATGTCTGCCGGGACCGCTAGTATGTAATAAATTTTTATAATCACTGGCATGCTAGCTGGTTGCTGCCATGAATTAATGTTTTTACCCGACTGCATCATAAGAAAGGTTAGGTTTTTCAAGTGTATGTGTGTAAGTATATTTCTTAGGCATGCCTAGAAATATACTTACACACATACACAAGTTAAGCCATTGATCCCAGAAAATCTGACACCTGTCTTGCCATGGGTCATCGTGGTACCCAATTACTGGATTGTGGAGGTAAGACAGGCAGTCACTCCATGTAAAATACTGATATCGAGCTGCATCTGGTTGCCACTGTAGGCATGGGCTTGCGGACGGCGAGAAATGGGTAGCTCGCCGTCCGGCCGTACGGTAACTGTCCGGACCGAGTCCGAGTCGCCGATGGCGCGTAATATTCCACGCTTAAAATAGGGGTCCAGCGGGGCCGAAGCCTACTGGGGCCAGGAAATCCGTGGTCTTGGAACGCAAAGGACAACTAAAGGAACATAGGTGTGGTTTTAGTCAGTTTAAGTCTGACACGCCCTTTCGCTCCGCCCTAGTGCGCGAGAAGTCATTAGATGATTTTCTTGACCTCGGAAAAAAAGCTAGGTGAATTGATTTTAAAGATAACACAAGCGAAGATAGAACCTTAATGTACTTTTTCTAAATTTCAATTAATATTAATGTTGAGATATTTATGCAAGCGTAGTTAATGTAGTTTTTTGTCAAAACAAAGGAACATCGAAAGAAAGCTGGCAGCGGTTACCCGTGCGAATGTGACCCGGTTAGCACTGTCCCAATTGACGAGGATTCCGGGAAAGAAACCGGTTTACTGACCGAACTTGGCAAGCTGCTCTAGTCCGTACTTATTGCACCCGCCCGAATTAACGACACCGCCCATTCTACCGAGAAATGGCTTTTAAACATTGTGTTGTAGTTGAAATGAAAAGGTAATTTATATCAGATATTATGTGGAACTTGAGTTACTAGTGGGTAACCAAGTTTTTTAATGAAATTTTGATAACTTAATTTTTTTTTACAAAAACAGTTGAATAAACGTACCCAACTTCAAAAAGGAGTCTGGGCTGGGGAACGGTTTTAAAGAAATTACTTTAGGCCCTACCACGAGCTCTCAACGCGATCAATTTGACGACCTAAACTGAACTGTTCGTTTTCGGTGCGGGCACGCTCGGCGTACTTTGTACTTTGTTCTTTTTTAACACGCTTTTATTAGTTTCACCTGTATGTATGTATGTTTGTTTGTAACCGACCCCTTTGAGCTCGATTTTGTCCTACTTTGAACGATCAGATTTAATTCAAACTTTGCACACCTGTCAAAGATCGATGACAATGCAATAATCCGATCAAAATATCCGATTATCCTAATTAGATTCGCCAGGATTAATTAATTTCTTTCCGCATCCTTTGCATGCGAGTAAGAGAGACAGAGTCAGTGCGTGAACTACGTATGCGTGCAGTTCCAGACTTACTCTTTCGGGCACTCAGTTCAGCACAACCTTATAAAGACTAATATGGTAGTTGCGTCTTGTTCCTTATACTTACATATGTGTCCCGACAAATCTAATACGCATTCTATTATCATTTTATAATATCCATAATATATTTATAACCGTGATTTACCAAATAACACTTCGTATTCACAACAAAACAAAATATTCAAGACAGAAATATCTATTTATTTTGCGGCATATAATTTAGTTACCAGCATGACCTTGGGTCTGCAGTCGATAAGGTGGGAGGAGGAGGAGGGAACCTGAGAAACGACTATCGCATCCAAGGAAGGCAGCAGGCACCCAATTTCCCCATTTATCTGATTAGTCACTGTCTTAGAATAAACATCAGTGATTATCTGATTTTTTTGAAAATCATTGATTTTTTATGACACGATACTGAAATTATTGAGTACTATAGTTCTTCAACACGCTTTATTGAATATATAATCTAAAAGCAGCCAACATTTACTCAGTCTCACTTTAGTAGTAAATTGATGTAATGATAAAAAAATTTAACTAAAAAATGAAAAATAAAATTTAATAAATTTGGATTAAGAATAGTGTACATAAGAAATAAATGTATATTATTGTAAAAAAGCGTGGGGTGCATTCAAAGTGTTTTTTAAGATATTATCAAAGTGATGATCCTTCTACTCATCTGTCAATAAAATGTTCATAATTATTGACAGTATATGCACCCCACGCTTTTTTACAATAATATACATTTATTTCTTATGTACACTATTCTTAATCCAAATTTATTAAATTTTATTTTCTATTTTTTTAGTTGGATTTTCTATAAAAGCATGTTTTTTTAGTTTTTTTAAACTATTATTTTTGACTTTTTGTTTATAACCGTTGTGCTGTGTCTGTCCCGAATAAAAGCATTTCTATACTATTCTATTCTAACTGTTAAAGGGATGGAGCAATATAGGGTATATAGCTCCATCCCTCGTTCTCGCTTGCACGCTTGAATTTTAACACGTCATGGTAGGTCATGATGGCCTTGACCCTGGAACGTAAGGGATAACTGAAGGAACTCGCGTGGGTTTTAATCAGCAAAATCTGACAGTCCCTCTCACTCCAACCAGAGTGGGAGAAATTATTTAATGATTTCCTGCCTAAAAATGAAGATTTTTTTTTTAATTTTATAAATCAGTGCTTGACTTGTGAGCAGTGGTGGCCGAGTGGTAACGGCCCCGACTTACGATTTGTAGGTCGCGGGTTCAAACCCAGCCAGGCGCATTATTTTGTGTAATATATTTCATCACCACTGCTCTCAAAACGGTGAAGGAAAACATCGTGAGGAAACCGGCATGTCCTAGAACCAAAAAAATCGAAGACATGTGACATTCACCAAGCCGCACTGGGCCCGCGTAGTGGATTACAGCCCATTCCTTCTCCTAGAGAAGAGGCTTGAGTCCCAGCAGCGGGAACATTAAAAGGCTGATTATGCTATTCTATAATAATAGAATAGCATAATCAGCCTTTAGCTAGTGCTTGACTGCGATTCCACCTGATGGTAAGTAATGATGCAATCGTTGATGGTGAGGCACACTATTAATAGTAGTAGAAATATTTAATGATTACATGCGTAAAAAAGATCTAAAAAGGACAATTACTGCAAGTCATGGTTTTCCTTCATTTTAAAATATTGAATTCATAAAATTTGTCATACTGGTAAAGAAAATTAGGGGAGTAACACCCTTCTGATTAGCAATATGACCACGAAGAGTTGAGGACATTCCCGGAATTGTTACAAAGTTCTTAAAGCCTTTAAATCATTTAATGCAAATGGGTAATTTGTATTTCGTAATTATAAGCCGAAGGTGAATCTCATTACGGTACTTAGATTAATAATGACGGTCGGCTTGTCCCAACTTTCTCTGTTAGTTAACTCTCGCCGAGTAAAATTAATTGAGAAAATTTTCACTAAATTCGTGTAGGCAAAATGTGATAAATTTGTGAAAGTTTGAAGCACCTGTTTTGGACAAATATTCAACTACCTGTCGGTAAGCGGAGATATATGTGGCCGATTTATCTAAAGACCACGTTACGGACGCTATAATGGGTAAAAATCTATGGAGTGTAATATTAGATCGTTTGTTCGCAGTCCGGATACTCAAGGACGCGACAATATCCGATAACATCGCTCAATGCTTTCGTAGTTTTGCTCATTAACGCTCAAGTGTCTCTTGTTTCGATGTAAAAATATTTGATTATTATCATTAAGTTTCACGAGAACGTACAACTCGATCGCAAGTCGGATAGTCTGTTAGCCGGCTCTTTTCTCGTTGTTAATTAGTTTATAAAGTCAATCAAAACAATTTCGCCGAGCCTGCAGCAGTTTTCGACAGTGTAATTACTGAGCTGATTAAAATAAAAAGGCAGTGTTTATTAATTATATTATCAGCTATTCTTGTTTTCATTGATTTTGCCTTGTGCCTTGTCACATTGTCGAACTTTACTGCGAATTTGATAAATATTCTTTAAAATTATAATTCAATTATCTGTATATGTTAAAGGTAAAGTCCTGACTCACTGTCTAACTCATCAATACCCCACCCTTGGACCTAGAACTCTGAAATTTTGCATAGAGGCTATTTTTTTTGTGTGATGTATAACAAAGACTAAGAATGGATTTTCCAATATTCACTCCCTTTTTTATTTTTTTAAAGATGGATATCATCCAATGACTTCTCGTGCACTGGGTGGTGTGTGGTGGTGTCAAACTAACTAAAACCACACCTGTGTCCTTCAGTTGCCCTTTGCGTTCTAGGACCGTATACGGGCTTCCTTTTCAGAAATTCCCCGCGATCCTAGCGGGCATCGGCCCTGCTGAGCGCCTACGGCTGACATCTTTTAGAGGAGCGCGTGAATCATTACGCACTGTTGACGACTGGGATTAGTCCAATCAATTAACGAACAGCCGGACGCCGAGCTACCCATTGCTCGACGTCTGCAAGCCCGCGTCTACCGTGGCTGGTAGAAGGGGTCAGAATCTCGGCGGCTGGGGCGTGAGGAGGTTCGTTACCTCACGTGTGCAGCCTAATCCTTCGCTAGAATTACTGCTTCGCAGCAGAAGGTGACCGCTTCCCATTTCTACTCGCTCCGGACCATAGCCTGGATCAGGGCCCGGAGCGAGGGTTCACTGCCGCCGATTGCCTCCACGAGAACACACACGGCGGTGCTCCGCCCAAACGGGGCACTCCTCCACCGTATGCTCCACCGTGTCCTTCGGGCGGTCCACACAATGGTGACACCCGAGTGTTTCTTCTGCCTGAATCCGATGCAGGAACCTCCCGAACTTGCCATGTCCGGCGAGGACCTGCCTCATGCGGAAGGTGAGGACGCCGTGTTGCCACTCCAGCCACTCCTCAAAGAGGGGACTTACTGCCGTACCCAGCTCTAGATTGCGACAGTCATTGTCGCCATTTCACCAT
Source organism: Mythimna pallens (assembly GCA_961205895.1). Classification (NCBI taxonomy): domain Eukaryota; kingdom Metazoa; phylum Arthropoda; class Insecta; order Lepidoptera; family Noctuidae; genus Mythimna; species Mythimna pallens. Next base: position 12,004,531 of record OY540830.1, read on the forward strand.
GTGATCTCGCCGGAGCTCTGTCCGCCATGCCTTGACTTGTTGCAGCAGCAGAGTTTCACCCCGGCGTTGCACCTTCGTGCGCAAATCGTACATGCGTGTAAGGATTAATATGCACCCCCTCATCATCATCATTTCAGCCGAAAGACGTCCACTGCTGGACATAGGCCTCCCCCAAGTGTCACCATAATGAACGGTCCTGTGCGTCTCGCATCCATCGGACTCCCGCAACCGTTACCAAGTCATCGGTCCACCTTGTAGGAGGCCTTCCAACGCTACGTCTTCCGGTACGTGGCCGCCATTCCAGAACCTTTCGGCCCCAACGCCCATCTGTTCTGCGAGCAATGTGCTAGTTTGGCGATTCTTCGTGTTATGTCGGTAACCTTGGTTCTCTTGCGGATATCCTCATTCCTGATTCGATCACGCAAGGAAACTCCGAGCATAGCCCTTTCCATTGCCCTTTGGGTGACTTTAAGTCTTCTGATGAGGCCCATTGTAAGCGACCACGTTTCGGAGCCATATGTCATCACTGGCAACACGCACTGGTTATAGACTTTCGTCTTGAGACACTGTGGTATATTGGACGAGAAGATACCGCGCAGCCTCCCGAACTGCCCAGCCAAGTCGGATTCGACGATTGATCTCTTTCTCGAAGTTAGACCTTCCTAACTGGATCGTCTGTCCCAGGTAAACGTATTCGTCTACAACTTCGAGTGTAGAGACCCCCTAAGTAGAGGAAATTAGGGTCCAAAGTTTGTATGGAGAAACCTACTTTCACGCGGGCAGAGCCGCTGACTGAAGCTAGTCCAATATAAATTATCAACGCAAAAGGTTTAAATTACATACTATTTGTACGCTAAAATAGGTTCAATTAGATACGTAACCACAACAGATAAACCCTCAATATTCAAGTCAATTTCAATCTGTTCGACGTGTATCGATTGATCGGATTTTAGCGTTTAGGAATAGATTCGGAGCGAGATTTCCACGTGAGTTGAGAGCCAGGTCGGAATACGGCGCCTTGGGTCTTTGCAGGTGCTACCTCGTTACTAGGGCTGCCTCGACCCAATTTAACCTCTATGAAACATAGTGTTTTGTTTACACGTTCATGGTTGCGTTTCGATATATATTACCCAAATCCCTATCGCAACAAACTTCAACTATGTATTCCGAAAACATTTTGTTTTATTAGTTTCACAAAAAATATAAATATATTCAAATATCCCTATGCAATACACAGTGAAACTCTGAAGACGGAGAGTTTGATTCGTGACCTGGGCATATTACTCGGCGATAAACTGCATTTGAAAGCGCATGTCAATAGTGCTTAACGTAATGTACGGTTATGTGCTGAGATCAGCCAGAATTTAAGCACCCTACTGCATATTTTTACCTCTATAAATCTTTAATTAGGTCTCAACTAGAATATGCGGTGCCCGTGTGGAACCCCTACTACAGCAAATATATTGAGTGTATAGAAAGTATACAAAGAATTTTTTTGTTAAAAAAATTATTTCTCTAATAGTGAATTGCTTTAAAAATTTAACCGGGGCTCTTTGGATGCAAGGCGTACTTTTCTTGAAACTACATTTCTGTATGACTTATGTAATAACTGGTTTGATTGTTTAAATATTAGTAACGAGTTGTGCTATATAGTGCCCAGAACATGCCAGGGTCACGACGTACGTGCACGGCCTGTATTTGCCACTACTATTAGTCGAACAAATGCTGGCTTGCGTGCCTCTCTTAATTGCCTTACGAGCAATTTTAATAAAAAATTCAACGATCTAGATCTGTTTTCTGAACCTAAAAGGAAATTTAAAATTACGTTACTCAACTTGTTAAAAAATCAATATAATCAATCAATAATAAGCCCGTTCTATTGTTTGTGAACCACATTGTAATTTAAAAAAAACTTATCGCATTCCTTCAAAAAAAAAAAAAAAAATTAATAAATTACAGCGGTTATCAAATCAAGTGTCTCACGTTTTTATATGTATAGAACGTTGTTCATATCACATGTGTTTTCTAAGCCTTTTTTATGTAATTCCCTATGTGTTATTGTTTGTTTTCCCCAACAAATAAAATAAAATATTACATGAGCTACATAGAATGTACACGAACAGCAGTGATTTTACTATCTACGATATTTGCACGCAACATACAATGATTCCGGAAACTTCAGCTTCATTAACTGAAAAAAATAACGTACATTAGTATACGGACTATTTGTTGTAAGTAATGTGAATAAATTAACCTGCATGTTTTTGTTTTTTTTTTTTTTCGGTGGGAAAATCATCTTATGACATCCCCCGCCCTTGGGCGGGGCGGGAGATAGTGTCAGACTTTTACTGACTAAAAACCCACTCCTGTTCCTTCGTTGCCTTCGTCCCAGGACCCCGGGTTTCGCTTTCACACTACCCATGAAACCTGCATATTGGACTTTTTGTAAAACATAATGTAAATTAACAAGCTGATTAGAACTCTACGTAACATTTGTTCAAAGTAGCTTTTCGCTGTTTTTCTCTTTGCTATTCATTTTTCTTATGTTACTTTTTAATCTCCGACGCAAAAACAAGAGTGTTACTAGTTTGACCGTCTTGTGTGTGTGTATCTGTCTGTTTTTGTAGGTTGGTAGGTATCTGTGGCACCGAATTTCTTAAATGGGTGAACCGATTTGGATGCAATCTTTTTTAATCAAAAGCTGGTTTTCTAATTATGGTTCTTGGATATGTTTTATAAATATCGTTTAAGTAATTATAAACAACCAAAAGTTTGTAAATATGGGCAAGTCGGGTCTCAAATGAAAACGTATGATATGCATTACAAAAAATGTTCACATGAAATCTGAAAAAAATAAAATGGGTTGTAATTTATTAAATTAAGTTTCATTACCATTGCTGTTGCGGTCATAATTATGTTCGAGTTGCATAAATATAGCTATTCATTCTTTCTTTAAAACATTTATCGTATATGAAATAGTCTTTGTTGCCTACCATATTTTATCTTTTGCTCCATTCGGCTATATTGTTGCTGAGATTTTTGCCGATACTAGTAGGTAACTGCATCAAAGTCACAGCACTGATTTTTTTCCCATGCATAGTACCCACAACTGATCTGACTTCATCCGACAGGATTTTAGCCCCAGATTTGTGTGCAAAATGAAAACAAGTTACCGCATGTGACTTCTAGCATATACCTAAGTGTAGATAGGTTTTGTTGCCTCAAGTTTTTACTATTGCTTTCAAATATAAACCCGAAAACTCGTCAAAGTCATCTTTGTCAACGTTAATCCCAGAAACGTGATAAAAAATGACCCATAAAGATTATGTCTTCTCAAAATATAAAAGTGAGATAAAAAATAGCTTTTCAAGCAATTACTCATGAGCATTCAAATAAATACAAATGACAACTGTGTTGGTAGGTACGAGAAAACCTTAACGTCCCAGCAAATATGTAATTCCAACAGAAAAATGTTATCCTCCGGGAAAATGCTCATAGCCGCTAAAACTTCTTATATTTAAAAGGTTTTTTTAATCTATTCAGAGAGAATTTAGAGGGCCGTTAGTGTCAAAGCTTGCCTTCACTCCTTTCAAGTCTTTTCTTGCGATGCCGAGAATGTTATCGGATTTTTTTGGGTATCACCACATTTCATGCGTGATAACAATCACTTTATGCAAGTACTTTGTACTAGAACGATATTAAATTTTCATAGGTTATATTGTGAACGTAAATCATCTTTATAGCGGTCAGATAGCGTAGACCAGCTTTGAAAAAATATTTTGTTCATATCTGTTTGAAATAAGACTGGTAGAAACCAATATGATATTTGAATTTAAATTAAAAGTAAATATAAAATGTTACGCGTGTGCCGGATCACTGAATGAGTATTTTGTAAAGAGAGAAAAGGAAATGAACATTTTCATACAAGTGCGGTCAGCGGACTAAAAGGAATCTATGAATAGAATTTAGATTTGTACTCGCGGGGTTTTATAATATGGATAATAATGGGTTTTCGCGAAATTTGCGTAAGTATATTGTCTAGAAAATATCATAGAAAATAATAACAAATATCATTGATTGAATTAGTCCACGTATTTTGAAGAAAACAGATCTCATTCTGGATCGCATTTATCAAGTAACTTATAAACCTATCGAATATAGAATCGCTAAACTGAAGTGGCAGTGAGCGGGGCAAATTTCTCGAGTCACAGCGAAAGGTTCTGGGGTGATGACCGCTGCTGGAAGATGCAGTGTTGAAAGGCCGCCCACAAGGCGAATCGATAACCTGATGCGGGTCACAGGAAATTGATGGATCCAAGACATGGTAGGAAGGAAACCCGTAGTACTTGAACGCAAAGGGTAATTGAAGGACACAGGTGTGGTTTTAGTCAGTAAAATTCTGACACGTCCTCGCGCTCTACCCAGAGCGTGAGAAGTCATTAGATGATTTCCCAGCTCAAAAAAAAGAAGACATGATATTATGATGAGGTCGTTTTCCGGATAAAATAATGACGTCAAGTCTCTCGAAAGAGACATTGACTTTCAAACGAAGTATGTACAGTAGCGTCTATGCTTAGCTTATAAACTAAAAGTAAGTACGTGCTGAATGAGACGAGTGTGGATTTAATTAAACTAATAAATGACCACAGTCCGTGTGGAGGCACTTATCTGTCTGCCGCGCTTGCGCTCCTCCTCAAAGTGAATCCTCTTAATTGCACCCAGAAGTAATTGGAAATCTTCGCCACATAATATCGAACTGCTCTCTCAAAGAAACTAACCATGATCCGTTCATTAAGATTTCAACTTGTGATTAAATCAAAAGTTTTTTTTTTAAGGTTCGTTCTTCATTCTTGTTATAGAAGTTTTTTCGCTGCTCAAGAAAAAAGTCAATGTATCAATGTATTTTTTCATGAAAAGTTCACTCAAGCCGAAAATCAATTGTAAAAACTTGTTTGCAACTTACTTTTTACTTTAAAACACTTTTCTATTTTTTTAAGTAAAATTTATTTAAAAACTAGCTTCTGCCAGTGAGTTTGCCTACGTGACAGCTGGAATTGATTCAATAGAATGTTCTGGGGAAAGGTTTTTTTTTTATCAAGAGATATATGTACTCTCGACATAAAAACTTTAAAAGCCAAATTTTATTTAAATCCCTTCAGCCGTTTAACGTGAAGGAATTAAAAAAATACACACAGCCCTATTATGTAACTGTGATCACGCTCTCATGTACCTATAAAATAAAAATTATAACAGCAAAGCCCATTAAAAATGAAATCAGTTTCGCCGTCAAAGGAAGGTCAGTCAATGATATTCATTTTCAGCTCAACGGTTTAAAATAGGGTATCATTTATTTCGATGGCCAACAGTTTCTAGAGATGGTGTAGCCGGATATCGGCTTATAAATCAGGCGATGTGCATCCGGGCACGAAGCGGAGGGCGGCGCAGCGTGGCGAGGCACGGCGCGGGCGATCCGCCAGCCGCGTGTCCGATACGCTACCTGCAAGCTCACCAACTGTTCCTAGCTACACCGGAACTGCTACTACAATATTTCGTATGCGTTTACAAAATAGACGCGGTGCAAAAATATCACCAAGTTTGCAACTGACTGGCGAGTTAGTCTAGTTGGCCCTTACCGGAATCTGTGTTTCCTGATGGCTACAACCCGGGAATCTTTAAGTCGAGAGTGAATAGGTTACTTCTAGGTAAGCGCGTTCCATCGTCGACCGCATCGTCGCTTTCCGTCAGGTAAGATAGCGGTCAAGCGCGAACCTACAAAGAAAAAAAAAAAGAGTTTTGTGATCTTGTCAGGTATGCCGGAGGTCGTAGACATACATACTACATATACTCAAGACATATTATGTTTATGTGATGAGCACGATCATTTTTTCTGTGTCTGGGTGTAATTTATCTATAATAATTATGTATTTAGAAATATATAAATATGTTTATCAGTTGTCTAGTACTCATAGCACAAACTCTGCTTAGTTTGGGACTAGATGGCGTTGTGTGATAGTTGTGAAATAATATTTTATAATTCCTCTTAGTATTCAGAAGCAGATTATCGGATGTATATTTATATCAAATGCGGCAAAAAATCATCAAGTAGCATTTTCTATATTCAGCCAGAATATTAATTAAATTGCTTTGTGTTCATCGTAATAATGTTATTTAAATCTGTTATTAATGAACATGAAATGGACAACAACCAACCGGATTGGTTGGATCCAAATTATAATTGTGTAAAGTTAACAGACAGAATTGTTCATTTCGAAATGATGGCTTCTATTTCAATAGACCTTTAAAATGAGCTCCATATTGTGTTCAGTTAAATGCTAATTAGACCTTGTTTTCAATTCGTATGTTCTAGAGATTCACCGAACAAGAATTCATTCAAAGCAAAATATGTAATTAGAAGAGCACAATACAATGTAATTGATTTTCAAGTTTGTTTGATGAAAAATGCCTGAAAAAAAAAGAATAGGGCATCATAATATATGTTGAGCAATGGTGAGTGAATGCAAAATAAGGGGAGGAGGAGGAGATAATCACTCATGTTCTCCTTGACTGAACAGGTGTCACGGATACACGCACATGAATCTTAGGATCTCCGAACTCTCAGACGCCCTGAAAAACTTGAAAGACTTAACAAGTTTTTGGAGAGAGGTGGACTGGTTGGAATGAGCCCACCAAAGGTTTAGCCCACGTACAATGGTCCGCCTAGGACTAAGTGCGGAAACCATACTCAGACATAGCATGTAAAATAAGTTAACAAAGAAAAGCGAGCACCATGAAATATGCAGACGTGCGCAACACAAATTGCGCTAACTTGAGAATGAAATGCAAAACTTGAACGTTGCGGAGGCCAAGCGCGAGTCAAGTGTGCGCTCTGTAAATAGGACGGACCGACTTGGGCGAGCGGCCCGCGTCGCTAACTCGCCTACAATATTATTGTGTGCTGCTAACTAACTTGTTTGTCATTTCAGACACAGGCATGACTAGTGTGCCTCGGTCCGCACGGAATGCCTTGAGGAGCTATTCGCTCGGTTTACTCGTGGAGTCGTGGCCGCTATCCTTGCGGAATACAATGTAAATCACTTTGATTTATGTGCTCTAAACGATAGAGCGACGGTAAGAGTCGGATCTTTTCTTTGTTGCCGCATGCTTGCATTTACTTCATTTATAAGAAACTTATTGTCACTTTGCGTCGAGGGAATACCGCTCAGGGGATGATATTGGTCTGTCTCTTGACATCAATTCTTTACAGATAAGTATGAGAGAGAAATAATGTTAAACTACGATAACATTTATTTCTTTTTTCTCTTTTTTTTTTTTAATAAAGCCGTTACATTACCAAAAAAGAAATGTTGGCGATCGCTGTGCTGGCGAGGCTGAGGGTGATCGACGGACGGCGACGGCGTTGGAATGCTGGGTGACGTCACGGGATCGGCATGGCAGTTCAAGTGCTCGGGCTGCGGTACCCCGAGCCCCGACAAAAAACATCCGTTAACCTCTTGACTTAAGCATGGGAACTGTAGCAAGACCCAGTGCTTCCATCAAATATTAAGATACTGAACGAATAACTCGTTCAGTATTAAACTAACCTTTGTGTAAGACAGTCATTGTGATTTGTATTAATATAGTTTTGTTCATGGCCCAAGTCGTTTCACTATATAGTTAAAGTAATAGTTTACATCAGAAGTGGCATAAGACACCCCACACAGTTATGGGTAAACAGAAGTCAGTTAAAAATAACTCATTATCAATAGGTACCAAAAACGTATAAAATATCTGTCTGTGGTCAAGATTTAGCAGTAGCAGTACTGCGAGGAGTCAGCTTGTCGAAAAAGGAAACAGGTATCACGTAAGGTTGATACCTCAAATTGTGAGTAAAAACTTTTATTTTATTTTTCCACTAAAGCGTAATTCGATACCTAGTAATTAACCAACGTGGAAATGGAAGGATTGCAAACTTAAGTCTGATTCCAGATTTTATTATAATTTGTACTTTGATTTTTGTGCCAGAAGATAAAGTAGTATTATAAAGAAGTATAATTAAATATCTTTACGAGTATACATTTTGAACGATTGTAAAATACAGAGATCGTTCATGTTTGGAATTTTAGAGAAGTATCTTTGGTTGAACTATATTTATTGACGATTATTAATTGGATTCAGAAGTTGCAAATATATTTAGTTGGATCATTGTTAAGTGGTAACGAGCAGTGGTGGCCGAGTGGTAACGGCCCCGACTTACGAGTTGTAGGTCGCGGGTTCAAACCCAGCCAAGCGCATTACTTTGTGTAATTTATTTCATCACCACTGCTCTCAAAACGGTGAAGGAAAACATCGTGGGGAAACCGGCATGTCCTAGAACCAAAAATACGAAGACATGTGACATCCACCAACGCGCACTGGGCCCGCGTGGTGGATTACGGCCCATTCCCTCTCCTAGAGAGGAGGCCTGAGTCCCAACAGTGGAAACATTAAAAGGCCGACTATGCTATGCTATGCTATGGATCATTGTTTAAAATAGTTATCGATTAGTAGAGTATATGTACCTAATCGTAATAATACTGTTGGCGCGAAATTTTGTTGAAATGTTTATGTTTTGATAGTAGACTTTATGCATTTTCTATAAAAATCTTGTTTTTTAATTGATCGAAAACCTATCAAGTGGTCTTTTATAGAATCAGGAGAGGCCGAAGCAATTAAAGTTGGTTTCAACGAATAATATGTTGTCTTTCTTTCTTCTCGTGGCAAAGTTTATAAAGGAAATTCTGTGGTCGCCAATGGATGATTCCAAAGAAATGCATTTAGTAAATGAAGGTTCCCACGACGATCAAACAAAAACTCTTGTTGATGCAATAGCAACATTCATAAAAAGATAAATAGTCACATATTAAAAACTAAATGGATTTAAGGTTATTTCTAAATATATAAAGGATGTCTGTAAGAGATTGCCCTGTGCGATAAGACCGCCCTTTGTGCACTTTGTTTTTGTATATGTTTATCATGTTTACAGTATGGTGTGTACAATAAAGTATATAATAAATAAATAAAATATAAACCAATATCACTATGAGAAAACGTGAAGCAAATGGAATTAAGTTCTTGGTCTAAAAGTATGACATTACATTAGGTACAAGAGTCTGATCATAATGCCAGAAGTGAATAATAAATTAAATATTTAAAAAAAAAACTTGTCCTCTGAATTGTTTGGTTGAGGAATAGTTGGTTCTTATTTACCACCCTTTTGCTTATAAGTAAAATGGTTGTATTGTCGTATCTGTTGGAGACTTATCCCGTTGTGTTACTGGAAAGATGTAAATGAAAAATCCTATCTGGTACATGAGTTATTGTATATTTGATGACAGTTATATTAACATGGAACTATGGGTATATGTATATTATGTAGATAATTGGAAGATAATCCATCTTCAGTCATATCTACCAGTGTTGGCGATAAAAGTACTGTGAGATTTATTTAAGCGTAGATGCGAGTTAAAATAAAATGCTTTGAGTAATTATAAATGTTACATTACATTATGTCAAAGTCAAATATTATATATTTGTTACACATAGAGTATAATGTTATGATACTACAACATGTTAGTTACAAAATATCGTTTCACTATGTGTTGCCTGTTTATATATACATGTTTACATTATAAAAAAAAAGGGGGAAATGCAGAGTGAGAGTGGTATGTTCGAATGGCGAACGAATTTAGAATGCTCAAGTGAGGCGAGATGCCCTTTGAGTTCATGAGGTTCCTGGACAGACTTCATACAATTAGTGGAGGCGTATGCCCTTTGAGTGTATGAGGTTCCGGGGGGGACATGTTCCACTTAGTTGAGGCGTATGCCCGTTGGGTGCAACTGGTCCCTGGACACCTATATAGTTCATGAGATTCCTGGACAGACTTCATACAATTAGTGGAGGCGTATGCCCTTTGAGTGTATGAGGTTCCGGGGGGGACATGTTCCACTTAGTTAAGGCGTATGCCCGTTGGGTGCAACTGGTCCCTGGACACCTATATAGTTCATGAGGTTCCTGGACAGACTTCATACAATTAGTGGAGGCGTATGCCCTTTGAGTGTATGAGGTTCCGGGGGGGACATGTTCCACTTAGTTGAGGCGTATGCCCGTTGGGTGCAACTGGTCCCTGGACACCTACACAGTTCATGAGGTTCCTGGACAGACTTCATACAATTAGTGGAGGCGTATGCCCTTTGAGTGTATGAGGTTCCGGAGGGGACATGTTCCACTTAGTTGAGGCGTATGCCCGTTGGGTGCAACTGGTCCCTGGACACTATATAGTTCATGAGGTTCCTGGACAGACTTCATACAATTAGTGGAGGCGTATGCCCTTTGAGTGTATGAGGTTCCGGGGGGGACTTGTTTCACTTAGTTGAGGCGTATGCCCGTTGGGTGCAACTGGTCCCTGGACACCTATATAGTTCATGAGGTTCTTGGACAGACTTCATACAATTAGTGGAGGCGTATGCCCTTTGAGTGTATGAGGTTCCGGGGGGGACTTGTTTCACTTAGTTGAGGCGTATGCCCGTTGAGTGCAATTGGTCCCTGGATACCTACAATACCGATGATTTAATACGTTCGAATCTGCCCTTGAATACACTAATAAGATAATACGAAATGAAAGATGAAAGTTGAGATTCCAGAACATCCACCGCGCAACATATGTGTGGCAGGTAAATTAATAGGTGGTCGATATTTGTGTTTCAGTATTTTATCTGGATTCGTGGGGTACCTGATGGGACAGGCACCTTGCAGGACCGCCGTGTTGGCGATCGCTGTGCTGGCGAGGCTGAGGGTGATCGACGGACGGCGACGGCGTTGGAATGCTGGGTGACGTCACGGGATCGGCATGGCAGTTCAAGTGCTCGGGCTGCGGTACCCCGAGTCGCGACAAAAAAACATCCGTTAACCTCTTGACTTAAGCATGGGAACTGTAGCAAGACCCAGTGCTTCCATCAAATATGAAAGTTGAGATTCCAGAACATCCAACGCGCAACTTATGTGTGGCAGGTAAATTAATAGGTGGTCGATATTTGTGTTTCAGTATTTTATCTGGACTCATGGGGTACCTGATGGGACAGGCACCTTGCAGGATGGCCGTGTTGGCGATCGCTGTGCTGGCGAGGCTGAGGGTGATCGACGGACGGCGACGGCGTTGGAATGCTGGGTGACGTCACGGGATCGGCATGGCAGTTCAAGTGCTCGGGCTGCGGTACCCCGAGCCCCGACAAAAAACATCCGTTAACCTCTTGACTTAAGCATGGGAACTGTAGCAAGACCCAGTGCTTCCATCAAATATTAAGATGTTATTCGTTCAGTATTAAACTAACCTTTGTGTAAGACAGTCATTGTGATTTGTATTAATATAGTTTTGTTCATGGCCCAAGTCGTTTCACTATACAGTTAAAGTAATAGTTTACAGAAATCACCATGTTATTAGTTTAAATACAGAGTAACAGGTTCTTAATTCAGAATGTTCAATTTAAATAAGGCTGTAAATGATTTTTCAATACACTTACTCGAAAACCCGCTTATCCCTATATTACCACTATTAGGCATGCAATTTACTGTTTTCCACACTAGTGCGGCAAAGTGCGCGAGCTCGCCTCCGGCACAATTTATCGTGTCACGCTGGGCGCCGGGTGACCCTACGAGTTCCCCGGTTATTTATTTCTTTGTAAGTGTATTATTATACATTTATTTACCTCAGGATCCTGTGGTCTAGACCTGTGGAAGACGTAGGAGGAGCCGAAACTAACTGGTAGAGGCCCTTTCAGACGCTTTTAATGGAACGTGATACCAACCTGTGATTATCTCTGTATGCGCTATGCTAGTGCATTCAAGGACAACCACCGGTTGGTGGGAAACTATTGCGACATATGGAAAACTAAGATATAAGGCTATGGTTTTTGGAGTCTTAAATGGATTTGTTACCAGGAACTATGTTAAGACTATTTCCACTGCCTGAACAATGATATTAATTTCCATTGATAAAAGGCAGGGGTGACTTGCACACTCAATAAATGGGCCCCTAAAAACGGTTGCTAGCACGAAGTGCCGTAGCAACAAGAGGGCAAAATATCCTGAAGTGCTTGTATACCACAGTATTGGTGGAGAGGTATACCACAGCTATCAGAACAATCCTTGAAAGATCCCTACCAGCACTTTACAGGATTAAACATCCTTCTCCCGAGCGCGTTTGCTCTTGCGAATCTTAAGCCAGTCAATAAAGGCAAGAGAGAGGTGGGAGTTCTGTCCCTCGTCAGTGACTTGTCTGTGAAGAACAAGAATTCTTCCGGGAGATCGGGTCCATGGGGTCACTAATGCCTAACAGTTCAGCACAAAACTGCCCTGCGGATTGTATCTCTTTTAGTCTGGACCTCCTCACCCTAGGCATATTACGGCAAAGCAAACGCTACTGATACGGACCTAGGGTTTGTTGGAGCACGCAAGCATTATTATTATTGTTGAAAATGTTGTTTGATGTACGTGGAAATTTGTCACTGCAGGACTCGGTGCTTCACAACACCCTCGCCTGCGGCTCGGGTGAATTCCGCCTCGATCGCAATGACAAACTATCTTCACTTGTATCAAAATGTACTAATCTTTCTAAGACTATATATTGCTAACACAACTAACATTCACTTTGGACTTTAAATAATAAAAGATAGCTTTCAAAAAGCGACAGCCTCAACGGATACGGACGGAAACAGACACATAATTGCGAAGTTCAAACATTTCATATCTCGCAGCCGTCGTCGGTCATATTTCACCAATCTTGTTGTTCATTCCAGTGCAAGTAAATCTTTTCAGACGCGGGCGTGTTCCACTTTTTTAACGTTGTAGTAATGGCGTCGACTTGAGATACTTTTATTGGAGTCCATTCGGTTAGGATTTAGGGGCTGTTAGCGTCAAATAACAGCAATTTTGCCGTTCCGAGTGCCGTCGCCGCAATGTTTTCAAATGATGGTAAAATTATCATATTTCATGTGTTAGTCTCTCGTAACCTTATTGTTACAGTTTAGAGAATTCGTTGTGAACGCCATTCTAATTCTAGGTAAGATCGCCTTGGGCGTCGGGAGTCGGGGAGCAATTCCTGGAAACTGTAGGCACGGGCTTGCGGAAGGTAAGTAGTTAGTAGCTCGCCGACCGGTAAGGACCACGTGGAACACAAAGGTATCAGCAAGATTGACGGGGCCTGCCAGATCCTCGGGATTGTTTGAGAGAGTTAATTACCATGGCCCCCGCAAATACAACTGAAGTTACTCAGGTGAGTTTTAGTCAATAAAAAGTCTGACCCTTGCTTCACCTAGAGCAGGATAAGTCATTAGATTTTTTATTGAAATTAAAAAGTAAGATTTAACAATATTGTACAAACTCGCTTCTATGTCAGCTCAAAATACCGCCCGGAGTACACGGTGGAGCATACGATAGAAGGGTGCCCCGCCGTGTCCTCGTGAGGGCACGGCGCCTTGAGCCGGGCCTTGGTACGAATGGTGGCCATGATCCGAAGCGAGGAGGAGTGGCAGGCGGTCGCCTCTTTCTGCGGAGCAGTAATGCTAGCAAAGGAGGCGGCCGCACGCGCGAGAGAACGGCCCACACGTTCTAGCCGCCGGGATCCCGATTTCCAGCCACCGTTGGCGCTGGCTTGCAGACGGTGAGCAATGGGTAGCTCGCTGTCCGACCGTCCGGTAACCGTCCGGACCGAGCCCAAGTTGTCGACGGTGCGTAGTGTTCCACGCGCGCCTCAAGGAAATGTCAGCAAAACCGTAGGGGCCCAGCAGGGTCGAAGCCTACTGGGGCCATGGGTGATGCGAAAGAGATCCCCGGGGCCCTGGAACAATGGCAAAGAAGGAACAGGAGTGGATTTTTAGTCAGTAAAAGTCTGACACGAATTGAGCGAGGGATGTCATTAGATGATTTTCCCACATAAAAAAAAAATGTCAGCTCAAAATACAGTGTTTTCAAAGCACTGACTGCAGATATACAGGCATATATATTATGAAGAATAGCCCAATGAAGGTAAAACTAGAGTGAGTGAACGTCAAAAATATGTACATGTCAAGTTCAGTACTACGGAGTTCTCTACTTCGCCGCCTGTCGAAATGTACACAGGTCTTTTATTTTGCATGGTGTCCAAGAAAAATATTGGGCAAGATCTAAATAATAATACCATCGGTAAAGTAACCCTAATTTTAAGCCGCATAATCTTTTAAATAATAGAAGGTAAGTCGCTTTTTTAATAAAAAATCACGACGTTTCTACAACATAGATCATTAGAAGTCTACAAAGGAGCGAATGCAAGTTAATACTCAGATAATAAATCGGAATCCTTACAGCGGCACCTTTGTTGCATTATCTTACTCCAGCCACTGTGTCGTTCTTTGTTAATTAAAAATCCTGCATCTCATTTATAAGGCGGTCTATCCTGGCTGTTGAATATTAATATATGGTTTAGATATACGTGTATCGTGTCACGCAGTGGTTCATCAACACGGGTCTGAAGATGTAACTTCATGCAGAAGCTCTCTGCGACGTTATCCAAGCATCATATTCGCGTGGTGACGTCATCCGCCCCCCGTGAAATCTCACTGTCGCCTCCGTCGCCGTGCCGCTCATTGTACTCGTCCCACTTTTTAATCTGGAGACGTCGAATAAAAGCACAATACTAAGATACATCTTGCTCGGTATTTGTTCCTCTTTTAATCAACGAGTACTCAAATGTTTATTTCATAATAATAACGTGATACATTACTTTGTGTCATCTATCCGGCCTTCCATTCGATTGTCGCTACCGACACATATCTAGTGGAGATCACATAATAAATGACGTCACGAGAAAGAAAAACTACACGTCCGATATTAGCGACGCAATATTAATCTAAAGACGGTGGCAGCATCGGGACGACAACACGTCTTCTGGTGTAGGATTGTCTGCGACGGGGGTATAAATCAGAGCTATATTACCAAGTCAGTATGTGGCGGATCGTAATATATCAAGAGGCATAAAAGAGCAGGCTCACTGAGTGCCGCAGGAGCTCCCACCTCGACGTAGTCGCGTAAGGGGAATGCGCTGCTGTCGCGAGCCCAGCGCTCAGCAATTGAGATGAATGTTGCAGCGGCCCGGCCCGCCGCCGCCGCTGAGCGCCTCCCATCCACTTCTTCTATATTTAATTTCGTATTCTCACATTGTTGGTACAGCAGTCACAGCCTCACGTTCCGACAAACGTCGATTGCAACAATTCCGCAGTGACATACAGCTGAGTTATTAACATGTAAGAGGAACTGCGATGAGACAAAGTTTTTGCAAAACCATCTGTATGTGAGCGAGCGCTTTGTATTAGCAACAAAGCCACACCGGGACTTGCATCGCTGGAGCTTTTAGGCGGGCAGTTATCGTGCCAGCCACAAATGCGAATTTACGCTTTGCATTTTGAAAAATTAAAAGCGACATTTTCAATGCAATTGCGAGCGTTCTTTCCGCAGTCGGCGCGGGTAATGGCCACTCCAATCCGAAATTGCGCGGTCTTTTTTGTTGCCGACGCTTTCGTAAACACTCATTTGTACCTACTATTTACAGAACTCTTCACTTTTACTTAATCACAAGTAAATCACTCCATTTTCGAAACATTTTCAATCAATCACTGAATGCTGCTTAAATCGGTTGAGTTGTTTGTCATTTCAAATACAACTTCAGGTTGTGAATATTTAGGTATTTGATAAACAAGATTGAATAAAATAATAAGCAATCAGACTTTTTTACTTTATTATTATATGAAGCTTGTTTTGTTAACAGCCACATTCACATTTATTTTCTCTCATTTTTCTCATCTTATTATTGTCTTGTATGGTAGCAAGCTTTCTAGGTCTGGACCGATATTACAATTAAGTATATTAGTATAAATAAACAGAATATCAAGTCTAGAAGTATTTACGAATAAGCATAAATATCAAAACCAACGAGCCTTTGTTATTGCCCAAAGAGTAATTCAAAACAGTTACAGACTTAAATTAGTAATCAGCATAATGTAAACAGAACTTACTTCGATTTTTAACCGTTATTTTCATCATAAAATTAAAGTACAATCCATTTTGAGGCACCCTTTCAATAGCAGCAGTGTAATGATGGCAATCAGCTTAAATACTCGATTTAAATAGCCAGATGTTGGATGGGGTTGTTGGTGCGTCGGCGAGCGCCGCGCAGTTGGGCCGCTCCGCAACACTGCCGTGCCGCGCCGCGCCGCTCCACGTGCTACTGCCGTCGAGAGCTACAGCCTCCTTAATAGCCACTAATAATAAAAGCAAACGAGCGAACGACTTGTAACAAATTGCATTATCTGCCGAAATGGCCCTTGGAAAGCATTCATGTCGCCGCTCCGTAACGTTAACTCTTTTCCGTTTTGATCTTCGCAAAATTGAGTTTGGATAAGCGGATCACGCCGCTGTGTTTCTAAGAAAATTAAGTAGATTTATCTTGTTACTTATTGGATTAACATTTCTCTAGGACTTTCCGCCAGAAACACTAAAGTTAATTTACACAAATACTGCATTAGCATCACTAATGAGATAGTGTGTTTAAGCGTTTAAACCACCAGCTATTTTTCCGCTTGTGACAATTAAAAACTACTCAGCTCTTTTTATAGTGGGACATTAAATTTATCTTCTTAATTTTTTACAAAGTGAAAACCTTCAGTGGGGCAAGAGATTAAATTAAAAATTGTATAAAAAGTTGACTTCCCGGACGAGGCTGCATTGCAACGACATTAATTCAAAAGTCGCCGCCTAGAGCAAATTGTCAAGCTGAGTGCAGACACGCTGCGCCTTATTCCCAGCCAAGTTTAGAAAGCTAGATAATGTAGGTGGCAGTCAGAACCTTATTTCAAAGTGAGTATTAATGTGAAGTAATAAACTAGCATAATATCTGGTGCAGAGTTGAGTGTTCAAATAATAGTACGCTATGTGGTTTAGGTGTGCTTCTGTATACTGTTAAAGGGTTGTAAATTCGGTAGTTTAATTCCCGTGGCGCAAATAAGAAGTAATAGAGCTATAAATGAAGCTAACAAGGTGCGAATGTATCGGCATTCGGTTCATTATTATCGGCGCTGCACGTTCCAACTTGGCAAATACTTGCTTTATGATGTCGTGCAGCGCCACGATAAATGTTTTGTTACAAATTCTTTATGCCAAGCGGATTGTAGTTTGCTGACACGTGATCAAAATTTTCAGATAAAAGTAAACATTATGTAATTCATTGAATTAAAATTTGAATTAAAAACAATTTTGGAAACACATTCATTGTGCATATTGCTAAGGATTGAAATTCACTGCCAGCGTCTGAGTTTCCTGATTGCTACAAGTTAGGGGTAGTTGAGTGAAGAGTGAGTATGTTACTTCTAGGCAAGCGAGTTCCAACATCATCGTTTAACTTCAGGTAGTGGTCAAATGCAAAATAAGTATTATTTATTTTCTAGCTTGGAACGATCTTTTGCATGTATCCAAAGTCCAATGCAAGGCACTTTGGTCTTTATAACTGTTGGATTATTAGGCTTAATATCGGGTGCTACTTTATATTTTTACACACCGCTAAACAAGCAAGTCTGCGGAAATAACTTATGAACCTTTTTATTGATTTGACCAATTTTACATTCACTCGTCCAAGTACAATGTGAAAACTCGCGAAAAATTCCAAACCTTCGGAAAAAACCTCTTGAAATATCTTTTGTCTTCTGATCCTTTATTTATAATCGACATATATATATTTTCAAATATTTCACAGCTGAGATAACCCTCTTTGATCCGATGCTCATCCTTTTGACTATAATTTTTTACATCTAAAATTTATCAATGGGATAAGTCAAAGAGTGGAGAAAAGAGGTACTCAGCTCCCTTTGATTGCTGCAAGACCACGGTTTGAATATATCTTTTATAATATCTTTCAACGACCAGGAATAATGCAGATTCTTGAAGCATAAAGGAAGATTCCTTTTGTAGCTTAGCATAGTCGGCCTTATTTTCCACTGTTGGGACTCAAGCCATAATCTACCACGTGGGCCCAGTGCGGGTTGGTGGATGTCACATATCTTCGAATTTTTGGTTCTAGGACATGTCGGTTACTCCCGATGTTTTCCTTCGCCGTTTTGAGAGCCGCCTGCCTCGGTTTGAACCCGCAAACTACAACTCGTAAGTCAGGGCCATTATCACTCGACCACCACTGCTCTAGCTTAATTTGTAACTTAATCAGTGTCTAAGATCCATCTGAATAGAAATATGTGCAAATTTTTACGTGCTAAATAAAATATTATACTTAATACCTCTGGTAATATAATATGAAACAATTTTCAAAATATCTTCGTCAACGACGATGTTATAAAGTTTCAAAGCTGGTAAATTAAAAAGAGAAGTCTGACATAGACTGACGGCAAAGTCCATCACACTCATATGGACGAAATAGAAAACAGTTTTTTTTTTGCGAGAGCGACAAAAATATTTGTAAAAAATTGTTTTAAATGGTTTACTTTTTGATTTTGTTTTCACAGTATTTTATTTGTACACAAGTATTTATTGACAAAATGATTAGGAAACAAATATTTTTTTCGTGCATATATTGATTTATTTATTCAAAAACCGTTTACACTGTATGAGAATATTAATTTAGAATTATAATTAATAGAATTAAATGATAAAACATTACAATAATAATAAAATCAAATACTTAATTCTATGGGTACAATGGCGGTCTTATCTCTGACAACGATATTTAACAGACATTCTTAGGATTGATTATGAGCTTAATAATAATAATAAATTATTTATTTCAGATTCATCTTGCGATTACATCCATATTTGTTAGTACAATGCGAGCTTACAAACTACGCTTAAGAACAAATTGATTTATTGCTAAACAGGAAGTGGCAAGTCTGGGTGGACTTCCCGATCATGGTGGAAAATCAAATCACGACTGCGTGAAGCTTCAAAACTAAAAAGGTAATAAAAATGTATACAATAACAAAGTCAAATAATGACAAAAGATTAAAATAAAAATTCTTTAATTAGATTTAATAAAACATCACAGTAAAATCCTTGTTCTTAGATGACTTATTGCAAGAACTTTTTGGGCACACTTCTTAGAAGCATCCGCGCTCCTTAATGCTATGATTGACCTATATTAATCGTAAATGAGACGTGAAAAATGTTCTGAGAAGGACGCCGAGAGTATGACGACTTCATAAATTGGGAGAATTTCATCAATATTCACTGATTAGTTTAAGACTGGAGCAAGATGTATCGTATTTTTTTTTCTGGGTTACTTGATTTGGGATCAAATACTTACTTATATACACTTCTCATCAGAAAAATCGAAACACTTTCGTTTTTATGGTTTCTATCCTTATTTAACACAAAAGAGTTTTCATTCCATGAAAAAAATCACATGATTGTATAGCTGGCAGTTTGGCCATAAGTGATAAGCGAAAATTCAAAATTAGAATTTTATTTGTTTTTTCGTCTATATGAAATGATTCACTGTTTTGAGACAAATGTGTGTTTAGAGTTGGAGTACATTTCACCTTTAAAAACTAAAAATTAGCGCTTAACTTTCTTAAAACTTTTTGTTCTTTATTGGTTTACTGTGACTTTGGGACGTCTGAAAAAGTTTTTTTTTCTAAACCACAATATGGATACTTCGCCCGCAGAATCCGCCCAAGTGGTGGCATTGCTGGATTCTGGACTTAGTCAGCGTGTTGTGGCTGAAAGATTAAATCTAAGCCTGTCTTCTGTTCATGGAATCTACAAACGCTACCGGGAGACTGGTCTGTTCACGCGCCGTTCAGGATCTGGCAGGAATCGGGTCACTTCTGAGCGAGATGATCGATTTATTGTAACAACTTATTTACGAAATCGACGCCTTAATGCTTTTCAACGACGGCAGCAGCTTCATGTTGTCCCTGGGGTGGCTGTAAGTGACTCTACAATTAGAAGAAGGTTGAAGGAACGTGGACTGGTACCGCACAAGTCAGCAAATGGGCCGAAAATAGAAGAGATGGAGAATGCTTTGCACAATACTGCATTGAAGAAAAGGTCAGTTATGGTGGCGGTTTGAGGACTGTTTGGGAAGGAATTTGCGCCGACGGTATGACAGAGCTTGTCTTTGTGTCTGGGCCACGTCTGCCTACACTAAACAGTCATCGGTACATCGACCAGTGTCTTGAGCCTCATGTGAGTGGTAGTATACTATTAATTTGAGATTAAAAATGCCGATCATTCACGAAAAAAGCTAGTTAGAAAATCCGTCTAGTTAAATAGTACAATACACGTAGTGTTTAGGACGATTTGTATGAACTATTACTAATTACGGTTATAGGTGAAAGGACATAGTCGTCGATGTGCGATCTTTGTGCTCCGGCAGAGCCAGTGTTGATGTCGTTCGGTGAATAAGGGCGCCTGGAGACCGAACATTTGGAACCATAGAGGTTAGCGATTTGTCACATATTTCGTCTACGTAGATAGCGAATCGCAGAGTCATTGCCGGATTATGTCCAAGATTCGAAACATCTAACGACTAGTTTCAAATTTGGTACAATGATGGAAGAAAACCTTTGTGTTCAATTTGTGTCGGGACTTTCAAACAGCGCGTCTTCACACCGAAAGAAATATCAGATACAGGGATAGTTTTTCAAGTGTGCGTGAGTGACCAAATCGAATAAATATTAACGAAAAATACTTAAAGGAGTCTAAAAAACAACTAAAACTGCGCAATTTTAGTTTTAAAAATTGAATGTAATTAGCCAGTAGGTAATTAGTAGATTTAAAAAATTACACTGTATTATTCCAATTATACAAATAAAATACAAATAAAATTTGGCGAAGTAAATGCAACAGCAGTCTGACTGAGGTTATATTGTTATCATAAAATGGAATAATCATTATAGTATGCCAGTACTAACCATTAGAAAATAATGTAACCTTTGCACATAAAACCAAAATACTGAAGACCTCATTTGAAACTATTCGCGTTCTCTAAAACATCGTTACGTATAAAGCCTAAGAAGAAATCAACAACCAGATTTATGTTGCTACAGAAAGTCGTGGAATTTCCTCAGGTTAGATAACTTGGTTTATTTCTACATTCCAAAGGGAAGTGAGAGCAGAAACATTGTCGGTGCTTATCAGGAAATCTAGTTATTGTCGCGCTCCAACGCCATCTTGTATAACTATATTTTATGTTTTTCTACTTTTTTTCTGTACATTTGTTCCAGTATTATTTAGTAGGGCAGTATTTTTTGCATGAAAAATATAAATACCTACAGAATAACCCATGTTTTCAAAGATTTTGTCTTGCTACAAACACAATTCAGATTCATACGTGAAATAGTTGCGTGCTGACCTGTTTGCAGCTTACGGGTTTTATGTCACGGATGTAAGGTTCAAATTCCAAAATAAAAATAAGAGAGAATGTGTATCCGATACAATGCAACGTAACAAATTCTAAAAACAAAAAATATCGCTAAAAGCGTGTGAAATCCGCGGGTGCTGGTTAGTTTCATTTTGGGAAGCTTTCGTAGCGGGGAGCAACCGTAGCTACGGCGTAGCAAACTTTGGCTATCGTAAATAAATGTATTATTTTATATGAAGTATTGAAGAAGTTAATTAAGTATTGTAAAGGGCCAATTTAGGCATTAAATTATTCTAATATGCTATTAATCGTGAGTAAACATTTTGTTTAGTGCTGTTCTTAACTTTTTTATAATAACTTATTACATCATATATTTATTTATTTATTAGCTTAGAGAACTTACAACTCATAAGAAAAAAATAACCAAAAAAGAAAAACAATCATAGACGCCAGCAAGCCAGCCTTGTAATTTCTTTGAGAAGTGACTGGAAAGGAAACCTCACCGCGTCCGCACTTTCCGCATGACGCAGGTGCTCACCGGACATGGTCAGTTCGGGAGGTTCCTGCACCGGATTCGTGCGGAAGAATCGCTCGGGTGTCGCCACTGTATGGACCACCCGGAGCACACGGTGGAGCATACAGTAGAGGTGTGCCCCGCTTGGGCAGAACACCGTCGTGTCCTCGTGGGGGCGATCGGCGGCAACGATCTCTCGCGCTGGGCCTTGGTACAGGCATGGTCCGAAGCGAGGAGGAGTGGCAGGCGGTCGCCTGCGAAACAGTAATGCTAGCAAAGGAGGCGGCCGCACGCGCGATGGAATGGCCCTCACGCCCCAGCCGCCGGGATTCCGATCCTGATTTCCGCCCACTGTAGGCGCGGGCTTGCGGACGGCAAGCAATGGGTAGCTCGCCGGCAGACCGTCCGGTAACCGTCTAGACTGAGCCTAAATCGTATATCATAATCGAGTGGGTTTTAGTCAGTAAAAGTCTGACACGCCGCTCCGCCCAAGGGCTGGAGAAGTCATCACATGATTTCCAACACAAAAAAAAGCCAGACTTGTAATTACAAGTCCTCACGTATAGTGTCCGATCTGAAATAAAGATATGGAAATATACAGCCCTTAACACATTAAGTTAACTTATTAAGGTTACGGTTAAATATACAAAGACAAATGCAAGGGTTAGACGAAGAGCTAATTGAAACTGTGTAGTTTATAATAAAATGAGCATCTTGCATTTTTCTCTAATATAAAAACGTTAGAGAGAAATACAAAAAACAATTTACAGGCTACTTTTTTGTCACAATTATATTATAGGAATATTCACCAAACAAACAAACATAATATCCTCTCCTCCCATAATTAGAACAATGCAGCAATATACGAATGTATATATTCCCCGCATCGTGAGTGAATCCCGACTAATGCCCTTTGCCAGTGTGCACGCTGCACAGATCAGCTTCGCACCGCACCAGGCCACAAGAAGTGGTTACCGTACTTAGCAGCGTCTTACATACCTACCACTTTGCTGTAAGCCGCCATAAACTTTGTGGACACTGATCTGCAGGATTGAAATCAAGATGCGTGATAGTGTTTTGTTTTAATATTAACTTTACTTTGATTTTGTTGCTATAAAATTCTCTGTTTATTTTTAAAAGATCGTAAGACTGCTCCTTCGACTTAAAAAAGACAATAGCTTAGCATAATCAGCCTTATAATGTTCCCACTGCTCTACTCAGGCCACGTCTCTAGGTCCGCCATATTGGATTTAGAATGACGTAACTTAGCTAAGCATGCATTGTCATTTCTTTCTCATTGTCATTTTCTCTAACTCCTTTCAAACATTCCGTATGAAGCTTTTAACCAGCTTGGAACCTCAGGGTGACACGAACAATCTTATAATATAAGTAGATAATGTAGGTATTTACTTAAATTTCTTTATATTTTTTATTTTCTTTACACTGTATTAAATTTTTCTGTTTTCTCGTTGAATTTGGATAATAGCTCACTTGTTGTAATTACTTGTACTTGTTGTAATTTAATTGTTAATTTTTCTTTTTGTCAGTACTGTGCACCTCTGTAAGTGACGAATTCACTATGCCTAAAAATATTTGTTTTTCTTTTTCATTTGTGTGTGTTTAGTGAGTAAGTCGTTGACGTGCCTACTCAATAAATAAATAAATAAAATAAATAAATTTAAACCGAACATGTCTGCAAAATTGCGGCTCAATCGGTTCGGGGCAACTGTTTTTAAATTAATTTGTAAGGTTTGACCTGAACTAACATGCATATTATATACATTGCAAGTTAAATAAAATCTTGTAAATAAAAAACCAATCAAGTGCGAGTTAAACTCGCGCACGTAGGGTTCTGTACCATTATCTATAATTTTTTTTTACAGGCGTCAACAGAAATACCTACATCATCGAGCAATGAGTAGCTCACCGTCCGCCCGTCCATTAAGCACCGAAACCAAATAGTTGACGGCGCGTAGTGTACCCTGTGCGTCTCAAAGACGTTTCGGGAAACAGTGGGAGCAGCAGGGTCGATGCCCGCGCTAGGGCCACGGTGAATTCCTGAAAAGGAAACACGTGATCCTAGAACGCAAATGGTAACTGAAGGACACAGGTAGTTAGGTAACACTGTAGTTTTTGTCAACAAAAGTCTGACATGCCCTCTCGCTCTACCGAGTAGAAGTCATTGGATGATTTCGAAAAATCCGTTCTTATTCCTCGTTTACGTCTTAAAACAATTGCTGTGAGTTTTTATGTCCAAGGGTTTAAGGCGTAGTGTGTCAGGCCTTTTTTATATACATATATAGATTGTTTCTGAAAAGAAAACTCGGCCCTGGGACGAAGGCAAAGAAGGAACAGGAGTTTTTAGTCAGTAAAAGTCTGACACGCCCTCCCGCTCTGCCCAAGAGCGAGGGATGTCATTGGATGATTTTCCCACCTACAAAAATAAAATGAAAATGAAATGAATAGACGGAAACTGGAAGGCAAAATCTCTGGGAAACTAGGGCGAACACAATTTATCTGCTTATGATCAAATTGCTTCCAAAGCGATTGCAGTTCTGCAAGCTCTGCAATATTTGAATATCTGAAGACTAAAGTCCTACTTGTAATAGTTCGCCAGTACGATACTCGACATTCACTTGAAATATCAATACTTGCTACTAACTAATAAATCAGATCAGTTGCAATTGTTAGTAGGGGGTCATAATTATCTGAACGTCTGCCCCAGTTAAGCATTTTTTATCAATTACAAAAGGATAAATTATGGTCCCATGGCCCACAATAACTACGGTTCCTGTGAGATCAGCAACTACGATTTCTGTGTGCCACAGTGACTTATGCGGTTTGTGTAGGATTTGATTTTGGAAACGCACAAATGTAGTGGATATTATCTAGGTTTCTATTGAAATCAGTATTCAGATTTGTGTAAAACTAATCCAGTAAAGTCTGCTATTTTAAATAGATAAGATAAGATATAGTGAGGCACTGACTCCTGTGCTAGGTGGAAACACCTGTGTACTTTGAACTTTGGCCCTTCATAATGTATTCATAAATTTAAAAAGTGAAGAGATTATATGTATATACATATATATAATATGTAGATATTGCACATTTAAATTGACTACCATTCCACTGCGCACACGATGTTGGAAAGTAGCAGATTCTAAACTAATTGTGCTCCATTGGTGTAATTGCTGCAAGGCGTTCCGATGCGAGGATAAAATAAATAAATAATTGAGATTCTGAATAACTAATATTATTTCCAAAAACTTCTAATATGAAAGTTTAAGTAAGTGACGGAATTACCGTATGCCAGCAGAGCGTTCCAAAGATTGTGTTGGATGAAACAGCAACGTTTTAAACCATGTTTATGTTGATGATAGACGAAGAAAGGGCTCTTTTAATTCCATGAAACTAAACCTTACCGTAAGCACGATTGGGCACGCCATAATTATGGCGATAAGTCCCTTCTTTGAGGAGTGGCTGGAAAGACCTCACGGAGTCTTTACCTGCCGTATGACGCAGGTCCTCACCGGACATGGTAAGTTCGGGATGTTCCTGCACCGGACTCGTGCAGAAGAGACGCCCGGGTGCCACCATTGTGTGGACCGCCCGGAGGACACGGTGGACCATACGGTAGAGGTGGGCAGAGCACCGCCGTGTCCTCATGGGGGCGATCGGTGGCAGCGATCTCTCGCGCCGGGTCTTGGTACAGGCCATGGTCCGGAGC
This sequence comes from Mythimna pallens, assembly GCA_961205895.1. Classification (NCBI taxonomy): domain Eukaryota; kingdom Metazoa; phylum Arthropoda; class Insecta; order Lepidoptera; family Noctuidae; genus Mythimna; species Mythimna pallens. The sequence continues at coordinate 12,030,200 of OY540830.1, forward strand.
GAGGAGGAGTGTCAGGCAGTTGCCTTCTTCTGCGAAGTAGTAATGCTAGCAAAAGAGGCGGCCGATCGCGTGAGGCAACGGTCCTCACGCCCCAACCGCCGCGGGGGTTCCGATCCCGATTTCCGGCCACCGTAGGCGCGGGCTTGCGGACGGTGAGCAATGGGTCGCTAGTCGTCCGATCGTCCGGTAACCGCTCGGACCTTGCCTAATTTGTCGACGGCGCGTAGTGTACCACGCGCGCTTCAAGGAGATGTCAGCAACCGTAGGGGCCCAGCAGGGTCGAAGCCTACTGGGGCCATGGGTATTGCGAAAGAGATCATCGGGGCTTTGGAAAAAATGGCAAAGAAGGAACAGGAGTGAATTTTTAGTCAGTAAAAGTCTAAAACTATCTCTCGCTCCGCCCAAGAGCGATGGATGTCATTAGATGATTTTCCCACCCGAGAAAAAAAAAACCGTAAACACGAGGATCTCAATTAATTTTAAAACAAACGCGTTTTATAATCGTAGATATATAAAACCCCACAAGTTCGGCTTTACAATGCATTGCAAAATGACTATCACCACTTAATTATGAACAGTGGTATAATGTATAATTGTAAATCTGATGGCTGGTAGGTTGTAATGATTGGACGTGTCAACGCGCAGTCAGTCACGGGTTTGCGAATAAAGCAATGAACGCGATGACGTAAATGCTTAATTAATTATCACTTTCAGTAATGCATAGCCTGTTTGTTGTATTGCAATGATAATGGATCACTTAGATGGTGTGATAATATGTCCTATCCTCGAGAAATATTTTTACTTTTCTGAGTTTTTTGTCATGATTTTCCAGTCACTAGCAATAAGACATGTCACATTTTCTATCTATCTTAATTTCTGCTTTCCAAAAAATATCTGTAAATTTATTCTAAATTAACAATTTGATGGTTGGATAATTTAGAACCAATTGTCGTACACCTATTTTTTGAATAACAAAAGTTAAGATGGATTGAAAATGGATAATGTATATTTCTTATTGCTCGTGTCTGTACCTATCAATATAAATTATCAAAATAAAATCAAGAAAACTAGATTATTATGCCTACTATATTTAATAAGTATCGTTATTTATATACTTCAAAGCCACAATATCATGATTAAATAAATCTATAAAGTAATGATTAGCAGCTTTCACACAACGAACTTTTTTTCCCTAACTGTTACTGTCCCACTACTGGAAAAAGGCCTACCCCAAGTTCGTCCAGACATTCTTCACCCGAGCCGTCTCGAACCAGCCCTCGTGTTACGCGTAGAACTTGCCTTCTGAAAGGGAAACCCGTGGTCCTGGAAAGCAAAGGGCAAATCAAGGAAGATAAGAGTGGTTTTAGTCAGTAAAAGACTGACACGCCCTCTCGCTTCACCCCAGAGCGCGTCATTGGATGATTTCCAACCTCGAAAAAAACAATATAATTTTTATCAAAGTATTCGTTCTTCACTAAAAAAAATACAACATAATATATCCGATGTAATACAGAAATCATTTTAACAAAGAAACAAAATGGCTTCCGCCTTGCAGTTTTAAAACTGCTAAACGATGTTATGATAAAGTATGTTACTCTACGTAGCTATAAATTAATTTGGCAGAGATCCAACTGGGTTTAACTGAACCTCCCATAAGAACAGATTTATTTTTAATTCGAATTTAACTTCAAATATTGAGTGAAAGTTAGATATTGCACGTCATAATCGTCATCATCATCATCTTCCTACTATCGTCACGTTTTCTTATTCCGTTCTGAAGCCCTCCCACGAGCTCTTAATGCGGGTCACTTGACGACCTAAACTGAAATGTTAAAGGGATGGAGCTATACAACATTATTTTTAGTATATGCGAAACGTGAATATAGTTTGTTCAGAATCAGTAACTGAATCGTTTCCAATAATTTTTACACCGTGTTATAATTTTTTTTTAAACATTTAAAAAACAACACAAGTTACAAAAACCCCTCTCTCACCGGGATGGCCCTGTGATCATGACTTTGTACGGACAACCAGGTAACAGATCAAGCTTATAACTTTGTGATTTTTCAGGATACTTATAAAAGCAGACGCATTCTTAAGGAGTCTTTTGAGTTCTGGTACCGAGTTTTTCTACTTCTAGTGTTTTTAACTGTTTGTAATATTGTCTTAAAAATTTTTCATATATTTTTCATATAATGGTGATCCTAAACAGAAAGTACAAAATCACCATTCTGTGACATTTCAGATGAGATGTCAAAAACACACAATATGTAAAAAATGAACTAATTTATTTTAAAAAAAGAAAAATCAAAAAAAAAATATTATTTTGTGAAGGAATTTGTTACGTGTTTTTTAAATAAAGATTCTTCATCTAATATCATATTGTTTAAATTACTTTAAACAATATGTTATTAGATGAAGAATCTCTTATCCGTTCTCCGCTATATCACTTGCGGTAATTCTCGTAAGCAAATAGAAAAGCTCTCACGACAAAATTAAATTCCATACTTGTCGCCAGCATTCAGCTGCACCATCTGAACCGCTTTCGGCGCGCATAAATCTCATAAATCTCTTCTAATAAAAACATTCTCATTCCACTTCGCATTGCAAGAGAAATATTAAAGTATTAGCAATATAAAGATTACGGCTTTCAGTTTTTCGCTTCAAAAATATCTTAATATAAAAATTGCATTGTATTGAACAACAAAAAGTTATTTACTAAGTCGTTAAGTATGAAAAAACTCATAAAGGTCTTCTAAAAAAAAACATCATATTTTTAGAGAAAACTTCGGTATTTTATAAGCAATTTTCCAAGAATGTCTTTTTAAAGTTATGCCGACGAAAATAACTTCGTCGATGTTTGACCTTTTAGATCATAAAATTTAATTTCCCGAATAATGTAATTAGATTTGTCAACCGTTCGCATATCAATTTGTCACAGTTGCGCACACTGACAAATAGAGATAAAACTCAATTAGATATAAATTTTAATGTGAAATCAAACGGGAATATGTGGCAGCTCATTGCATTATTCGGTAAGTTAAATTTAAAATGGCAAGCCATTTGTCCCAAACCCTCGTTAGTAGTAAATTAGACTAATTAACCCCAGTGAGAGTAATAACTGTTTACCAACTCCAATTACAGCATTCGGTTCAAATTATTGAATCAGTAACATATTAAACGTTACACAATTGTTTTGATCGTTTACTTGAACGAGCGCCGCGATCCGCGTCCGAAACATGCTAATACATTTCATTGAAACATCATCGATGTTTACAATGCGTTCCAAATAAGAATAGGATTAATTGTTGTGACGTTACGTCATACTGTCAAATCGCAAGAAATTGGGCCAAATTGAAGAACTCAGAGATTAATAAAATTGAAGAACTGGATTGTGATTAAACTTTTTTCGTTCACAGTTCGTAAATAAATTAAATTTTAATTTTTTTTTTGTTCTGCTCACCATAATAATTCTTCGATTTGACAGTATGACGTGACGTCACAAGATGGCAATCGATCCTATTCTTATTTGGAACGCTTTGTACATCGAAATATGGAAATGTTCCACTAAAAGCACTTAGATCATCTGAAGCTAGCAAGATTTAGAATGTTGGTTCTGCTAATAGAAACCGGCTGCGATGTTTTAATCCTGATCAGAATTTATTATAATAATATCTTATATTTTTGTAAGAGTCTGATTTCTCAATTGGTATAATATTATCTAAGTATGCGTTAGAGGTCGTCAATTGTTGGAAGGAGGAAGGTACCTGTAGGTATTGCTTTCAAATATCATTATTTTATTAACAATTTCCTTTAAAATTCGGTAAGTTACGTGGGTACTTTTTATATGTTAAATAATACGCATATGTCAATGTAAGCTAGAAGAAAAAATATAATTTAGATATGTACGAATTATCGTAATATACGATGGTGGTAGTAATAGTGGTGGTGATGGTGGTAGTAATAGTGGTGGTGATGGTGGTAGTAATAGTGGTGGTGATGGTGGTGGTAGTAGTAATAATTAGTAATAGTAGTAATAGTGGTCAAGTGCAAACTGATCATAGCATAGCATAGCATAGTCGGCCTTTTAATGTTCCCACTGTTGGGACTCAGGCCTCCTCTCTAGGAGAGGGAATGGGCCGTAATCCACCACGCGGGCCCAGTGCGGGTTGGTGGATGTCACATGTCTTTGAATTTTTGGTTCTAGGACATGCCGGTTTCCTCACGATGTTTTCCTTCACCGTTTTGAGAGCAGTGGTGATGAAATAAATTACACAAAGTAATGCGCCTGGCTGGGTTTGAACCCGCGACCTACAACTCGTAAGTCGGGGCCGTTACCACTCGGCCACCACTGCTCTCAAACTGATCAATAGTAAACAAAAATGCAATATTCGTTCCTAAAACTTCCAATTAAAGGGTTCACAAACAATTTTGCATATTCATAAAAAAAATGCTCTATCATAAAATATTTCAATATGACTGACGTCAGTCACGGTTGGACAGGTCTAAAATACCCGAAACAGTGAGATTAATTGTATTCTATTCCTGCTAAAAATATCCACCGATATATAGAAATATTGGTTTAGTTTTGTGAATGACCGAACCGACCCGATGTTGAAAATAGTGAAACTATTTTTTGCAAAATCACTAGCACAATAGTTTCATAATATCGGAAAAAAGAAATGACTGTACCTATTGCAGACATAATAACTAAACGTCTTGTTCACGGTGGAGCATACGGTGGAGGTGTGCCCCGCTTGGGCAGAGCAACGCCGTGTCCTCGTGGGGGCGATCGGTGGCGGCGATCTCTCGCGTCGGGCCTTGGTACAGGCCATGGTCCGTAGCGAGGAGGAGTGGCAGGCGGTCGCTTCCTTCTGCGAAGCAGTAATGCTAGCAAAGGAGGCGGCCGATCGCGTGAGGCAACGGTCCTCACGCCCAAATCGCCGCCGGGATTCCGATCCCGATTTCCGGCCACCGTAGGCGCGGGCTTGCGGACGGCGAGCAATGGGTAGCCCGCCGTCCGACCGTCCGGTAACCGTCCGGACCGAGTCCAAGTCGTCGACGGCGCGTATTGTTCCACGCGCGCCTCAGGGAGATGTCAGCAAATCGTAGGGGCCCAGCAGGGTCGAAGCCTACTGGGGCCATGGGTAGTGTGAAAGCGAAACCCGGGGTCCTGGGACGAAGGCAACGAAGGAACAGGAGTGGGTTTTTAGTCAGTAAAAGTCTGACACTATCTCCCGCCCCGCCCAAGGGCGGGGGATGTCATAAGATGATTTTCCCACCGAAAAAAAAAAAAAACGTCTTGTTGACACTTCACGTGACCCAGCTAGCTTTTACTTTGAACAGATGGGGCAAGCGTTGCCATACAGCGTGGCAATGCTACCAGCTTTTTGAACACATTACCGTTCGACAGAATTGCAGGACAGATTATCGACGCTATATTTTTTAATACTTAACTCTTTATTGTACTCAAAAAACTTAATATAGTACACAGTAATTTGACAATTCACTTAGAAAGGAGACCTTAACTTAACAATGTGTTTTCTTCCAGCAAACCTTTGAGTAACAGAGAGAGATCACTTTCGAGGGTAAAGAAAGAAAGAAAGAAAACACGTTTATTCGTACCTCACACATACAGTTGAATTACAAAAAGTATGAAAGTATGAAAAAAAGGAAGGAAGGAAGGTGAGTAGGATCCAGTGTATGATATGAACCTACAAATATAAGTCTTATATATAAAAATATAGGTTTATACTAATAAATACTAATAATAAGTATACGAATATTGTGTCAGTTTTTTTTTTTTCGGTGGGAAAATCATCTTATGACATCCCCCGCCCTTGGGCGGGGCGGGAGATAGTGTCAGACTTTTACTGACTAAAAACCCACTCCTGTTCCTTCGTTGCCTTCGTCCCAGGACCCCGGGTTTCGTTTTCACACTACCCATGGCCCCAGTAGGCTTCGACCCTGCTGGGCCCCTACGATTTGCTGACATCTTCCTGAGGCGCGCGTGGAACAATACGTGCCGTCGACGACTTGGACTCGGTCCGGACGGTTACCGGACGGTCGGACGGCGGGCTACCCATTGCTCGCCGTCCGCAAGCCCGCGCCTACGGTGGCCGGAAATCGGGATCGGAATCCCGGCGGCGATTTGGGCCTGAGGGCCTCACGCGATCGGCCGCTTCCTTTGCTAGCATTACTGCTTCGCAGAAGGAAGCGACCGCCTGCCACTCCTCCTCGCTACGGACCATGGCCTGTACCAAGGCCCGACGCGAGAGATCGCCGCCGCCGATCGCCCCCACGAGGACACGGCGTTGCTCTACCCAAGCGGGGCACACCTCCACCGTGTCCTCCGGGCGGTCCACACAGTAGCGACACCCGGGCGTCGCTTCCGCACGAATCCGGTGCAGGAACTTCCCGAACTTGCCGTGTTCGGTGAGAACCTGCGTCATACGGTAGGTGAGGACGCCGTGAGGTCTTTCCAACCACGCCTCAAAGAGAGGACTTACCGAATATTATATCAGTTGTGAAATAGAAGTGCTCTTTAATTTTCCTCTTTAAGACTACCAGAGAGTGGGCTGTCATTTCACGAAGTGAGTGTGGGGTAGAGTTCCAGAGATGCACTGCAGTTACAGAAAAAGAGTCATCATAACGGTTGGAACTGTGACACGCACTACTAAGGAAAAGATGATTAATTGGTGATGATGGTGGTTTTTAGGTAGATTTAATGAGTTAATAGTTTTTTCGTTTTCTTGCTAGTGAATTGTTTTTTATATACATACATACTTAGTAACTATTTATAAGTTAGTAAAATGTTTGGAAGTTAGACATACTTATACATGTAGGTATTTGAAAAAATACTTGTCGGAAGTTATCCGTCATTATGTAGCCATTATTACCTGACTTGAATAAGCTCTATATGAGGTTATTTCGGACTTGTCTAAACAGGGTGCAGTGACGTAACTACGTGCGCATCAACTTGCGGCCGCAGCACTTCTGGTCTGCGATCGGCTGCAGCTGCAGATCACGGTAGCATTCGCAGTAAAATCTCGGCAGCATGTGCAGCCGCAGCTGCGTTCGGAATGGTTTTTACAAAAATATACAGCCGAGGTAAGTATGGCACCTTTAAACTCAACCGTGTTGTTTCATTGCCCTTTAGGTTCTAGGGCCGTACTGTTTCAAACAATACGCAGCCCTAGCGTATGACAGTGAGAACAGTGGTGGCCGAGTGGTAACGGCCCCGACTTACGAGTTGTAGGTCGCAGGTTCAAACCCAACCAGGCGCATTACTTTGTGTAATTTATTTCATCATCACTGCTCTCAAAACGGTGAAGGAAAACATCGTAAGGAAACGGTATGTCCTAGAACCAAAAATTCGAAGATATGCGACGTTCACCAACCCGCACTGGGCCCGCGTGGTGTATTATGGCTCATTCCCTCTCTTGGAGAGGAGGCCTGAATCCCAGAAGTGGGAACATTAGAAAAAAGGCTGATTATGCTTATGCTTATGCTATGCAGCCCTGGCAGGATACTTACATAGCTAACGACAGTTCGGTGTTAGTTACAAAACGTCAGCCAACAGTACTTAGGTCCTCTGTTATAAAATCTAATTTGCATTACCAACGTAACAACCTGTTTTTAGCCGTTTCACTTGGTGACGTCACAAAGAAGTCGACTAATTACTTTATAGTTTTATGTAAATTGCGACATTATTTACGAAAGTGCTCTAGGTACTCATGAATATTACAGTTATTTTACTTGAACATTTAAAGTGTAATTGGTAAAGTTTTGTAAGCAAAAAGACTTTTAGTGGCTTTATGAAACAGAACAGTAAAGTCTAGATAGAAAACAACTTCGTCCAAAGTTGTCAAACTTTTTGATTTTAGTTATATAATAGAATACTTATACTGCATTACGAGGCAAAGAATCAAAGCATTTATTTCAAACTAGCTTTTGACTACTACGTCTACGACTACTATATTCTACTCTACCCCACCCTCTCCCTTCCTTTCCCTACTCTACCCTACTCTACCCTACTCTACCCTACTCTATCCTACTGTACCCTACTCTACCCTACTCTACCCTACTCTACCCTACTCTACCCTACTCTACCCTACTCTACCCTACTCTACCCTATAAAGAAAATAATGCTAGTGGTATCACTTGACATAGAGGGGGCCTTCGATAGTGCGTGGTGGCCAGCCATCAAATGTAGGCTTGCGGAGGTTGGTTGTCCAATTAACCTGAGGAGACTGATAGATAGCTACTTGAATGGGAGGAGAGTGAGAGTTAGGTATGGCGGAGCGGAGAGCCTGAGGGACACAGAGAAGGGGTGTGTTCAGGGGTCGATAGGGGGACCAACTTTTTGGAATCTCATATTGGATCCTCTGTTGAACGAACTTCAACAGACCGGGGAATATGTGCAAGCCTTCGCTGACGACGTTGTGCTGATTATCTCGGGAGACAGTGGGTCAGAAGTCCAGAGACGTGCCAACGTGGCCCTCGAGCATGTTCGGAGCTGGGGTGTCAAAAATAAGCTCAAATTTGCGCCTAGTAAGACACAACCAATGGTTGTGACGCGAAAGCGTAAATATGACACCCCAGCTCTGACCATGGGCGGGGTACGCGTTGGCATATCAAAGGAAATCAAAATTCTCGGCCTGACAATTGACGACGGACTGACATTTAATAAACATGTGTCAAATGTGTGCCGAAAGGTACTGGGTCTCTATCATCAGTTGTCAAGAGCCGCGAAGGTTTACTGGGGACTGAATCCCGAGGTAATTAGGATCCTGTACGTAGCGGTGGTAGAACCCGTCGTAATGTACGCCTCCAGCGCTTGGACGCCGGCGGTAGAGAAGTTAGGCGTGAGGAAGCAGCTCGATGCAGTGCAGCGTGGTTTTGTCCGTAAGATTACCAAGGCGTACCGAATGGTCTCACTGCACTCGGCCCTGGCCCTCTCTGGATTGCTTCCCCTAGATCTAAGGATCCGGGAGGCAGCACTTCTCTACGAAGTAAAGAAGGGATACTCCCAAAGAGTTATAGGCGATCGAGAGGTTGAGAGACCGGTGGCATTTACGGACATGCCGCACCCAGCAACACAATTAAGCCTGATCTTCGGGAAGCTGGAAGACGGTGCAGAACGACCCCAGAATGTGGAAGACATTTACACAGATGGCTCAAAAATCGAGGGAAAGGTGGGAGCAGCCCTGTCGCTATGGAGAGAAGGACGAGAGATCTGCACTCATAAAGCCAAACTGGAGTCTTACTGCACCGTCTACCAGGCGGAGATGTGGGCCTTGTTCAAGGCCACCGAACTGGCACTTAAAAGAGCCGTACTATATGTGCGTATTTTCTGCGACTCGAAGTCGGCACTCGAGACAGTCGTCGATGGAGCTTCCCTCCATCCCCTAGCAGTGCAAATCAGGAAAGTGATCGAGAGAGCTCAATCGCGCGCCCAGAATATTGAGCTATTCAGGGTGAAAGCACACGTGGGATTAGAGGGTAATGAGAGGGCCGACTTTCTTGCAAAGGACGCGGCTCTTAAAATAAAAAAGCGGGCTGACTATGACCAGTGTCCGATCTCATTCGTCAAGCGGCAGATCCGTCGGGAGACGCTTGACGAATGGAATCGTCGCTATAGGGATGGCCATACTGCGGGAGTTACAAAACTCTTCTTCCTGGATGCGGTGGAAGCGTACCACATTGTCAGAAAAATAGAAATAGACCCAATTCTAGTGCAGGGTTTAACAGGGCACGGAGGATTCTCTCAGTACTTACACCGCTTTAAGTGCAAGGAGAGTCCGAAGTGCATCTGCGATGACGACAAAGTGGAAGATGTTGAGCATTTGTTGATAGAGTGCCCTGTAAATAGCATTGATAGGCTACAGGTAGAGGCAGAAATGGAAACCATGTCAGGGCAGACAAGTTTAGCCAGATAATGAGAAATAAGAAATTAAGACAAATATTTATAAAATATTTGTCTTAATTTCACAGGCGCAGGGTAGCCAGCCTATCGGTATTTTACAGGTTGCATTTTGGAGAGTGTGCGCGGGAATTGCATGACCTGATTCCGCCATCTCCTTTCTACCATCGGACAACCCGACGTACGCCGAGTATCCACCCTTACGTTGTTGAAACACCAACGGTCCGAACTAAGCGATTTGCTTCGTCGTTTATACCGCGTACATCGAGGGACTGGAACAATTTGCCTGCTGCTGTCTTCCCGTCCAACAATAATTTAAGTGCCTTCAAGGCTAGAGTGAATAGGCTCTTAATAAACTAGTGCGCCTCACCATCAATGATTGCATCACTGCTTACCATCAGGTGGGATCGCAGTCAAGCACTGGTTTATAGCGAATAAAAAATAAAATACTGCAAAGCGATTGCCGAAAGATGCATTGCAAGAAATAAGGAGCCAAGACAACTACGTGTATGGAGAGTAGCTGTAGAGCTATAGATACACGCCCAGTGAGGGCTGCTTTATTTTTGAAAATATATTTGTTTGTATGTATTTGTATTATAATGTTAATTAAATTATATATTGCGTTAAAGAAATTATTTACCCTGTGTCATATGAAAAATAAAGATTTAATAAGTTAGAGGCTAGATGGTCTATCCCGACCTCGAGTAAGAAAGATATGATGGATAAAATAAAGATATAGTATGAAGAATAAAAGTACGAGAGGTATGTGAGCGAAAACTGTCATGAATGAGTACATAATATGAGGCATAGCAATGACTCCGATAACGTTGGAGGAAAACAGTAAAAAAAAAAAAACCCTACTCTACCCTTCTCTACCCTACTCTACCCTACTCTACCCTACTCTACCCTACTCTACCCTACTCTACCCTACTCTACCCTACTCTACCCTACTCTACCCTACTCTACCCTACTCTACCCTACTCTACCCTACTCTACCCTACTCTACCCTACTCTACCCTACTCTACCCTACTCTACCCTACTCTACCCTACTCTACCCTACTCTACTCGATATCAAGTATCATATGTCTGTCTACCACGAGCTAACGCTATCCATTTTACGAACTAAACTGAACAGTTATAGGGATGGAACTACCTATATCCCTATATAGTTCCATTCCTATAACACCCTTGTTTAATAACTTTATTAATAACTTTAGGTACATAGTAACAGGTTCTCTGGCTCCCAAACTAAGCTTATTGCCTGTGACTTGGGAGTCAGTTCCTACAGAAATACATGTTCACATAGTTATGCTTAGAAAAATTACATATGAATTACAGATGACTACATGGTTGGTTGCAATAATAGCAGTGTAGGTTGCGTATGCGTATCTGTGTGTGACTTTGTGTGTGTATGTGTGTGATAGTGTGACGAGTGTGAGGGGAATGTAGAGAGGTTAAGATGTAAGTACTTGTCATTGCTAAGTTGAGGTAGTTTATAGTTTTTCTATTTCTTCATAACTTTGTATAGATTCAGCCCTCTTTCTCACTCGCACGACTGATATTTCATTACGTCACGATATTTTATTAAGTCCCATAAATCAAAAATTAAATACTTTCTAAATGCACACAGTTAAAATAAAACGTTTTTGAGTTAGAATCATTGTACAGATGATAATCCAGTGAAAACGGAAGGAGTCGTGGTCAAGCTCTTATCTTAGACGAACATAGCAACAGCCACAATCAACCTGAACTAGGATTAAGATAGATTAATTGCGGCCGGTAGGAAACACTTCTAATTGATACAAGACAAGCGCCTTCATAAAAGTCACTTTTGACTGACCCTTACATTGAACTTAACTACATGTATTTTTAATTATCTTTTATTTATTATTTTATTAGACATACATACAGGTATCATTATAGACTAATCCAATGCGATAGTGTAGTCAAAAATAAAAATTACAATTGTTACTATGACCTTCTTTTTTGCAAACGTGACCCCTAGCAGCATGGGCAATGGGCATTGTTCCCGATACTGGTGACTACATTTTTGTATTTATTTATGAAAAAGTAAATATCTCCTATTTACGAAAAATACGAATAAAATTTATATATCTGTGTGTGTAAGTGATCCCGATAAACCTTCCTGTTTTTCTTGCATTTTGATACAATATGCGTCCCTACTTTGCATTAAACGGACAATGGACATATCATTTTTGTTTTTTTTAGACGAAGGAACGAAGGAAGTTAGGGATCGCCTTCGGCCTTCGTTATTTTCTGACTTTCATAAAAAAATATGGCGGAAAAATTTTGTGCAACTAAGTCAAGATTGAGTATTTTTATTAGTTGGATTGGATTTTTTTTAGAAATTAAGAATTTGTAATATTGTTATCCCTTTTCAAGAACGGTGTTGACATTAGGTTTTTTAGCTGAGGACCTTTTTCAGCTCTCATTTTATATATATTAAACTTTAGGACATTACTTCCATTCTAAAACTTTTATGCCATAACGCATAGAAAGCAGCACAAATGAATTGGATAATGCGCAACTCAAATGGCTGCCAAATCGTGATATTATGTCGCCAAGAGGTTTTAATAGCGTTATAAAAACGGATTTCAGCACCAGACCCAATTGAATTTTGCATACGGCTAATTAAAAGATCCTGGAAAGTACCCAGACAGTGGGCAAAAGCGGGTTTATTAATATTAGGCCCATTTTACACATGAAAGGGGTTTTGTATAGAACGATCTAGTTGGCTATCTTTTGGAGCAAAATGGTTTACTTCTCGCTCCTTTTGAAGTGAGAATCCTGGAGGCAACATCTTTACAAATTTCGTCTCGTATCGTCAAGGGACGGAACAGTTCTCGATGCAGCCGGTCGGGCTTTCCAAATACGAAACTCGAACTTGAATAGGAGATCCAGTTTGTGAATATACGATAGAGTTGACTAGCGAACATATGCCGTGTGTTAAATCAATAACATTTTTTATTTTGCCTATCGGCTTTTGATATGGAATCTTTTTCGAGTTCAACTTTTAGCGAGTTTCTCTTTTTTAGCAGTTTGTACCAAATTAATTTGGTTACATTCATTCATTACAAGATTAGAAACAAATGGTATAAAGCAAACTACATATACATTATATACAACTCTAATGAAATTCTCCCTCAAACCAATTTAGATTAAAATTCTAATCAAGCTACCTTATCTAGATAAATTTGTTAATGAATGTACCTACTACATGTTTGCCTGAGATGTCAAGAACCTACCTAGGTACTGACACCGTGAATGATAAATGGATATTAAACAGTCGGCACTAATTCCTCTTGTAACTCGACTAATGTTTATATTAGAAAGAACTATCATCGTGTAATTTGTTTCACCACTGCTCTCACAGATGGTGCTTCAAAACATGGAAATAAAAACAACTAAAACAGCAACATTGAAGTAAGCATCACCTTTGTGCTCTTCTGTCTGTATTTATTCATAAATAATGGAGAGGAAACTTTCATGACCTAGAACCAAAACTTCGAACGTGACGAAACGTGTCATCTACCACTGGGTCTGCGTGATGAATCACAGGCCAATCCCTCTCCTAAAGAGGAGGCCAAAGTCCCAACAGTGGGAACATTATAAAGGTTTTTATTTAAAAAAGTAACCATGAAGTTTCTCGCCGGTTCTTCTCACAGAAAGCGAAGAATTGGAACCGTGCGCTATCTTCTGACGTTTTTTAAGTGCCCATGTAGGCCTATGTGAAATAAATTATTTTCAGTTCGAGTTTGATGATTATGCTATGATTTACTATGCTATCTACATAAGATAAATAGGTACCTACGTTACCGCAGAATTTTGTCAATAACTATGAATTAACCTTTTACCTATGTACACTTGGCTTCAATAGTTGCTGGCCAGTGGACCCGCTATCGCGTCGTACGCACAAATAGTTGGTAATTATAACTTCTGAACTAGCGATTACCCTAAAGTAGTTAAGTCTAATTTGTGTTTAAACGGTGTAACAGTGCCGATGGAGAAATTACATACATACAACCATAGGTTGTTAGTTGTTTGTAATCGAACTTAAAATAAGTTGTACACCATGAAAATAATAATATTTCATTTATTTAAAGTTTCCACTCATATAAGGGTTAGTAACAATATTTACTTAAAACTACGTTAGTCGCTGTAAAATTTAAATTACACAAAAATAAATTAAATTAATAAAGATACCTATGAGAAATAAAGTACATTTAAATTTGGATAACTGAGATCTCAAGACAACTATGATTTTTTATCACTTATAAATAATAGCCAGGTTTAAAGTAATGTGGACTCATTTACAAAAGGCCCCGCGAAGATATTCGAATATTTGCAAACAAATACACAACCTGACCAGAGAAATATTGAAATATCAGTTGGTAGGTATTTTGAATATTGCTCTATAAAAGACAACTAATAAACTAAAAAGTCCTAAGTAAGTACAGAGGTAAACACAGAAAAAAAATCTAAATAAAAAAATCTCATCTATTGAGAATAATATTATTCTCAGTAACAGTGGTATTTCAATGCAAAAGTATGATGGTTGTCGAAGCTTTTGGCTATAAGGCCATTGGCGGTCACGACAATCGGCACAATAACATTATTATTATTTAGAAAAATACAGTTACATCGGCCTGTATACCTACATTTTGTGATTGTGTAGCATCATCTATGGCGTCAAATAAGAACTGATCCTTCATCGCGCAATTAAAGTTCTCCGCGCGATTTGAACATATAGAACAGCCCGAAATTATCTATCGGGCAGTTGCCCACCAGACATAACACCCGTCTGGCCGGAGGATCTTCCCTTTTCAACGGAGGTATGCTGGACTTTACTCTCTGTTCCGCATACTTCCAAAATAGCACAAAATATAAAAGGAAAAATCTGGCAATAAAATATAGTTAGGTATGTCACATTCATTCAATGACACATTCGTTTGCTTTTTGTTAATTAAGCTGGTTGCAAAATACCCGGTGGATGAAAAATTTTGGAAGCTAGCCACATGAAACGCAAAGCCTACAAAAACTACCAAAAATTGCGATTGATGTTTGGAGTTCATGTATAAAGGAAGTCCACGAAAAATATCTTTGAATTTTTTAATCAAAACCAGTGGAATATTTTGATTTGAAATATTGGACTAGTTTAAGATGGTGCTGCGTTCATACAATATTGTTGTAGACCAAAGTTTCATTAATATTCATCGTAAAAAGCGCAAATTTCATTTTTGACGTTGATTTATGTTGCTGGCAGTGCATGCACGACTGTGCCCGCAAAATAGCTCTAACAGGTTAAATTTGTTCTAAAAGTTACGCACATATTTCAGTGTTATTCGATAGTGGTAGGTTGTTAGCACTGTGCTGATGTTTTAAAAGATGAAGTAAAAACTATTAATTAATATAATTAAACTTCATTTACAGTAGTGGTACATAGGCGGACTTAATGCAACAAGGCATTCTCTACCAGTCAACCTTTGGGTTAAAAAGACTACACTCAAGAACCTACCAACTGCAACCATGCGAATCAGTCGAAAAAAAAAATCGTCTTCAAGGAGGGTTTTATAGGCTTTGATAGACTAAATCCTTAAATCTGTCATGTCCAGTTTTTGGGATATTGCTATTTAAATACTTATGGGATGTCCACCGTGTACCGATAATGTATCGTCGTTCGTCTGATGAAGGAACGAGGTTGGCGGAATCACGTTATACAATTTCGACACACACTCCTCGAAATACAACCGGTAGAAAGCTTAAAAAGTTTGGTTATGTTCTCTAGGTCTTCTCTAGATTTTTCTTGGTCAAAGTTTAAAAAATATGGAATTTCTTTAGTCAAATTTCGATGCAATGCCTGCTAAAGAAATTAGGATCAGATATTTTTTTCACTGTGTTCACAGATACACCACACACACTACATTAACATTCTTTCCTCTTATTTTGATGCCGACCAGTTTCAACACCATTTTAGTTCACATCAATCAGTACTCTATCACGTAAGAAACAAAATGGGTTTTAAAACTAAAAAATGATTAATTATGTAGCTATTGTAACATTATTATTATCAAGAAGCAGTTGTGGTCCAGTGGTAACGCCCCGACTTACGAGGTTCGTATCGTAGGTTCAAACCCAGCCAGGCGCATAACTTTGTATAATTTATTGCATCACCACTGCTCTCAAAACGGTGAAGGAAGTAGTGAGGAAATCGGCATATTCTAGAACTAAAACTTTGAAGACATGTGACATCCTGCCCGCGAGATGGACTACGGTCGATTCCTTCTCCTAGATAGGAACATTAATAATAGTAATAATAATATTTTATTAAAGATAACATAGTCCACACAATAAAAACAATACAGGGTGTTAGTAACAATGTTTAGCTTATAAACTATGTTAGTACGTATTCACTACTAAAGATAATGTGTTTTTAATAAGATGCCTCACTATGGGGCTCTCATCATGCCTTTCAGCAATCACTTTCAGGAGGCTGTTGCTACTGCCACGCAATCTGGCGAGAAGAGACGCACTCTTTTTTCGTATGACAGCTGAGAAGCTGTCGACTCTGGCTTGGGCAAACATCTCTGAAGCGCTGCAATAACGTGGCAGTCCCATCAGCGCCCTGAAAGCGTTGTTGTATTGGACTCGCAGCGCATTGGCGGCCCGTTTCGTACAGTTGATCCATGGGGCGCTCGAGTACAGGGATGTACAGTAAGCTTTAAAGAGCGTGTTTGACCGCTGCTGTACATCGAACGAACCTACAGGCCAACATGTTCGCCCGTACCGCCAATGCCCTGCGTTCCCGTTCCAAATCAGCATCATCCCTAAGGTCGTCAGCAATTAAATGGTATTTAAATTGATGTACCCGTCGAATTGGGGTATAATTAATTTTAATCGATGGCACATTTACTGGACATTTCTTGCCATAGCATAGCATAGCATAGTCGGCCTTATAATGTTCCCACTGTTGGGACTCAGGCCTCCTCTCTAGGAGAGGGAATGGGCCATAATCCACCCCGCGGGCCCAGTGCGGGTTGGTGGATGTCACATGTCTACAAATTTTTGGTTATTGGACATGCCGGTTTCCTCACGATATTTTCCTTCACCGTTTTGAGAGCATTTCTTGCCAACAGCCTTAAAAACCACGAGTTCTCTTTTTTGACATTATACAGCAAGCCGTGGCTGGCAACGTAGTTCTCACATATTTTAGAAAAGAAAAAAAAGCTGATTATAATATGGTATGATGCTATTATATATCTGTAACTATGGCCACTTATAACGTACATGAAAGTAATTACCCGTAACATTTATTCGTTTTTCCTTTAAAAATACAGACAATGCAGAATTTCATGATACAATGGGGTTTTATTGGAATATGCATCGCTTGATTTAATAGTTACTCGCCGGCCGCTTTCGTATTTTTACTGAACATTTTATTGAATATTTTCATTTGCTTTTAAAAAATATTTTTGATCGTAATCAAATGAAAACAGAAGAATATTTTAGAGTTTTCTGCTTTCTTTTTGAGGAGATTTTTGTATTTTATAGGAAAAGCTTGATGGGCGGTAAAACTGTAGAAATATCTGTATATATTAGTAGATAAACACCCGGTTTATACTACTATGCTCTAAAAAACAAAAACATTTTGTTTATTTGGTGAAAAAAATGTTTTTTTAATAATAATATATGTACTTTATTTTCAGACCATAATTTAAGAGATCCATAACAAATAAACAATCTAAAAGAAAACCTGCTTTACATATCTGAATGATGTCTGTGTACCGCCATCCAGTGAAAAACTATTTGTACCATCCACCCTGACGGTTCAGTAGCTTTTAGGCTAAAAGAGGCTGTTGGGGCTATCTATGGTCCACACGACGCGTCAGTGATGCGATTCTCAAATGCAGCAGTAAGCTGAAATCCATTTTTTTATGGATTTCAGCTTACTGCTTTTTTATTTGCATTATTGTCCTTATAATAAAACGGTTTGGGGCATATCGGTTCTATGGTTTCAAAGACCATAACGAATCTACGTGGAAACAATATTTTTATGTTTTATATATTCAAATTCTTTATAGTTCCACATATATAATATTAACTCCTTTGGGTGTTCAATTCCATCTTACAATTAAACGCGTATACGGTACTACCTCATTGCTTCATAAACTAAACTTAGGTACATATAAATCCAACTTAATTACAAAACTCTTTGCAATAAATACATTTGGCAATCAAGTCAAACTTAAGATTGCCGCTTGTAGTTAAACTAATGTAAATTGTGTGCGTCTCCGAACGCAGGAAGGTAGCAAATTTTCCCGTATGCGACTTACGAGTTACTCTTCCTTTGAATGATTTGCCAAGTTCCCTCATAAATACCAGGGCCCGTCTCCGAACTCTTCGGGATTTATGAAATACGTTAAAACTTATGTCATGACATCATGGCCGCTTTTATGCTGTCCGAAAGGCTAAGCATGTGAATATATATATACGTGATAGAACTATTTATTAAGTTGACCGAAATGTATTGATATATTCGCATTACTTATTGTCTTTCTGATGAAATGGTTTAGGACACATCGTGGAAAAAAGACTTTGGTCCCGTTTCATCCTAAGAATTTTTCTTTTAGTGCTTGCCTAAGTCATTTCACGATCCTAGTGCCAGTAGTTTCAGTTGTCCATTGATATGTCAGTCAGTCAGTTTCTCTTTTTATTTAAATAGATCAAGAAACGCGTTTCATTTTGTGTCAACATGTAGACCATATACCTACGCCTAACATACCGTTATTGCAAATTTCATTTAGTTCATGTTTGATGTATAGTAAGTACTTGTTATCATTTGTGTAAGTTGCAATTAACTGATTAACTTTTTAATCACAAAGTTTTCACAATACCATTTTGTAACTTGTGTCATTAACATTTTATCGATAAATAACTTGCAGTAACAAAATTAAAATAATTTTATGTTCGCAAAACATTGGAGGGGCAGTCATTTATGAAATGCAAATGGGCTCCAATTCCAGGTTTTCGACGAACGCAATCTCATTCATTTTGTTTCCACGTGCTGTTTGATGTTGGAAAAATACAAAAACTATATGTAGCCCGAATTTCACTATATATTTACGTAGTTACTAGCCTAGAGATTGTACCGTAGCATACGTAATATTGCCCTTATTTTAACTTTGACTAGCTTCTGCCAGTGTCTTCGCTCGCACAAATATCAATAAATTATTCAAAGGTAATATATAAACTGAATAAAAAACCTCTCTTCCTTCTCTATTAATGTTTCATCATAGGCGTAATTTCACTAGACGTACGACGTTCTGCCACCGGTACATGGTGGACATCCCACCCATATGTAAAAAGTGTTTTGGGAACACATTTATTGTACATACAGCTAAGGAGTGGAATACCCTGCCGGAATCTGTGTTTTCTGAAAGCTACACCCCGGGGGTTTTATGTCAAGAGTGATTAGGTTACTACTAGGTAAGTGTGCTCCATCGTCGGCCACATCAGATCAGACAGTGGTCAAACGCGAGTAATAATAAATAGATAAAACATTTCAGTCTGTACTGTATACATCTAATTTCCTTACATTTTGACCAGTTTTTGACGTTAAATATCATCGAAATGAGATTGCAACTTTAATTTGAACGTTTTCTCGTATATAAAAGTTAGAAAACATACAAACGCCAAAGTCATAATGTTTCTAGTTTTTTTTTTTTGCCTCGCCTCTTAGGTTATTTGGCATAGTCATGACCTTTTTCTTAGCGTGTTGATGGCAAATGAAGTTTTTTTTTTTAAATTTATATTCCTTACCGGGCCCAGTATTCCGCCACGGCAATGCCTTCCGCTGACGCTGTCCCTAGGTGAACAGGTAACAGGGCACGTGACGCATGATGGAAGGTGGCACAAACACTACATCGTCCGCAAAACCCCATGTGTGGAGATTATATTTGCTGTGCACAATCCGGGTGCGGAGTCTGTTGCTGATAATAATCGAATACAAAAAAAAAACCGGGTCAATATTTCAAAGAAATTAAAACTTCACGACTTTCCTGGAAAATATAAAATGAAAAGAATAAAACTATCTCTGACTCGTCTGCAGAATCCTGCAATCTAAAAGGAAACGGTACTGTAATAAGATCACTCGTTTTTCTGTCATAGTCGATTTTCCCTGGTTTGAGAAGGGTTGTTGCGCTGGAACGTTGGCGCACCACTTTCTATGTAGTTATAGAGATTACTACCACATTTAAACAAGTTGGAATGAGAAATATTATGCTGTAATTGAGTGGAGAAAGACTAGATCTTAGTGTTAGGAATAATTGGTGTGTATATGTGATCATATTTGCAAATAATTTTCAATCTTAAATCAATAATTTGTAAAAAAAAAACAAAAACTTACTCACAGCGCCATCTAAGCCCAAACTAAGCAGAACTTATGGTATGAGCTCTAGACAAATGAAAAACCTATTTGCATATCTATATATATAAAAGAAAGTCGTGTTAGTTACACTGTTTATAACTCAAGAACGGCTGAACCGATTTGGCTGAAAATTGGTGGGGAGGTAGCTTAGAACCAGGAGACGGACATAGGGTACTTTTTAACGAGTAGGGTAGAGTAGGGTAGAGTAGGGTAGAGTAGGGTAGAGTAGGGTAGAGTAGGGTAGAGTAGGGTAGAGTAGGGTAGAGTAGGGTAGAGTAGGGTAGAGTAGGGTAGAGTAGGGTAGAGTAGGGTAGAGTAGGGTAGAGTAGGGTAGAGTAGGGTAGAGTAGGGTAGAGTAGGGTAGAGTAGGGTAGAGTAGGGTAGAATAGGGTAGAGTAGGGTAATTTTTTTTTTTTACTAAATCCCGCTTTTGGGCAGAACAACGTCTGCCGGGACCGCTAGTTATAGATAGATTACACCCAGACACAGAACAAATATTAACATTTGTTCTGTGTCTGGGTGCTGTGCTCTTCCAACATTTGTCTTGGGTGGGAATGGAATCCCCGATATCTGGCATAGCAGTCAGGTCCACTGACCACTAGACCAACAGGCCTGTCAAAATTAAAATATTACTGCTGCTAATTATTGCCAACGTAGTCTCATGCGTCTCTCTACGTTTTATTGTAAACTAGCTACTAAAAGATCCTACACGCTATCGTCTACCCGTATGTCAAATTTCGCCCAAATTCGTTCGAGCGTGAAGAAGTAACAAACATACACATAAACTTTCAGTTTTATAAAATTATTGTGATTAGCTTCTACCAGCAGCTTTGCCTGCGTGAAAGTAGAAAATTACTCCACGGTAACATACATAATTAGTTTTAGTTTATGCGAAACCCGAAACATGTTTCTAGTATTTTTTTTGTAAAGAATCTATGTACAAAATTTCATAACTGTATCATGAAAAATCACAAAGATAAAAACTTGTTATGTTCCCTGGTTATTCGCACAAATACATGGCCACCAGGCCATCTGGGCGACTGAGGGGTGTTTTTGCTCCCACACCCAGTTGTGCGCTGGCGCCTAATGCCCGCTACGAACTGCCGTGACCTGTGTTGCACTTAGTCTCGGAGGTGTCCAACTTGTGACCTTTTTTAAATATTCGATGTATACATGACGCTTTTCGACCAAAAGTCCGCTCTCAGAAAGGTCTGTGTATATAATGTCTGTGCACCACGAAATTATGCAGTACGTAGTTGAATAATAATTTCCCACTTAGTTAATTTCATAGTCATGATTGCCAGACTCGGGTGTCAAACGCTAGCAACAGTTTAGTTTAATTACGGGAGTAACAACTTGCAAGTTATTTAAACTGTTTCCCCTTCCAGCCTTCCAGCGGTATAGAACGCTCAAGAAAACTGTTGCACTTTTGAAATAAAGAAACTGTTTACATAAGCCGTTTCTTTTAATGTAAACGTGACTAGACGCAACTAAAGCAATTATTTTTGAATACTTTTTTGGTTTTATTTTGTACTTAAAATTATTTTGTAAACTTCGGCAACTTATTTCCAAAAGCTGGATTAAAATAATGTCTAAAACATAAAAATAAACCTACTTATTAATATTTCTCTCAACCTACTTACCTATTAATAAGTCTCATTAAAGCTCGTCGAACACAAATATTGTCGAGCTACGAAAGCGTAGCTCCTATTCGGCTAGGGTTTTCGTAGCATCGTAGCGTGCTACGACGTATATTTTGACAAAGTATAGTGATATTTAGAACATGAAAAATTTACATGTTTCGTTTCATCAAAGCTCGCCGAACACCAATTTTCCCGTGCTATAAAAGCGTAGTTCCTCTTCTACGGATTTCGTAGTAACATAGCGTGCTAGGATGTACGGTATAATTTGAGCAAAATCTTGGGACATGCTTTTAACCAACTTTAAAAAGAAGGTGGTTATATGTTCGGCTGTATGTATTTTTTTTATTTTTTCCCTTTGTTTAATATTTGTTCATAATCTATTACAATCAAAGGTTTAATTAACCTCCCTGGCATACTTTATGCAGTACATTAAAATCTAAAATTCCTTCACACCAGTAAATCTATTTTACTAGAAGTTTATTTTAAAAATGAATGGTTTATGACCATAATTTTCAGAGAAAAAATAACCTGTTACTCTATCACAAATATTTTTATAAATATGTAGGTCAGCCGCATGCACAGTGACTGCATGAGAATTTTCACGTTATGGGCTCCTGGAGATGAAAGTGCCGTCGAAAATAGCCCTGCACCCCTAGCCAAGTTGATAATCTGCCATCGTTACGCTAGTCGAAAACTAATCAAATGTATGGGAGTAACATCCACTCAACGTTAAGTTACGTGGTCAGAACAAACGAATAGAAAATTCGTAGCCAAGTTCACATCACTCAAAATGATAGAATGAATTGTTATCGTTTCTACAATGTTCTACGCTACATCCTTTGTTGTATTGTAGAACGACATTGTAGAACGAGCGGCCGACTCAGGCGCGTCAACATGACTACCAACTTATCGTTTACTACAATTGCTGACACCGAGGCATTATCGATTGGAGAACGGAATTCGACACGAAACGGTTGTAACTTGGCTAGGGGGGCTGATAGCCCTGAATCTAAATCATTAGACGTGTACTACGAATACTGATTTGAAACGTCACGGAAGAAAATTGTCAGAAAGAACTTGAGTGGAGGTTTTTGTCCAGCCGTGGGACCGCTAGAAAAACAAATGGACACTTAGGACAGATGGTCGTAACTTTGCTCAGAGTAAAGTAATCTTTTCACTTGTTGTTAAAGTTCATCATAAAGTACACAACGTCTTTTAGGTATATCACCTTTTTTAGGGCTCCGTACTTCAAAAAACGGAAACCTTATAGGATCACTTTGTTGTCCGCCTGTCTGTCTGTCTGTCAAAAACTTTATCTCGAGAACGCGTAGAGGTATCGAGTTGAAATTAAAAACATATACTCAGGTCTGCGGTCCCTTGAAGCTGTGAAAAAATCTGACTTCTCGAAAAAAAAGATACAGTGGCCGTTTATGTCGCAAAATACGTATATTTCGACACTCCCAAGGGAATTGAAATTCATAGGGTACTTTCAGTTCACCTAGAATCTTGTAATTTGGCATACCAAGGTCTCATAACACAAGTATAGAAAAAATACTGAAAACTGTAAATTTGTAGTTACGTCACAAAATAAAAACTTCATAACTCAATTCAAACAGGGAATTGAACTGTTTTCATAGGTAAGTTTGTACGGAACCCTCAGTGCGCGAGTCAGACTCGCACTTGCCCAGTTTTTATTTCACTACAACTCAAAAACGTGTGGCGTCCTATCTGTAGTACATCCAGTTACTTACAAATGGCGGAAATTGATAAATTCATATAAATGAGAATGTATTTAAAGATATGTAGGTGTATATAATTTATAGTAGTATATAATATAGTATATATAAGTATATTATAATTAGTTAATTATTTGTAAGTATATAAATATTTTTAATATATATGGTAGCTTTTTGCAGTAAATCATAGAATATATATAAATATGAAACATACTCGTATTAAGTTTAATCAATATCGGAAATATTTCATACCCTCAGGGGTTAGGAGCTTAATAAGCAAACGATTATTTCAGAAAACAAAAATCCAAATAATGGAATAGACACCAATCTACTGTTGATATGAGAAAAATAAGAACATAAATAATAATAATGAAACGGGAACGAGAGATGAAGCAGTAGGTATATATTAGCTCGGCAATTTGTAAGAGTCAACCGTGGTAAATGAATTACGGGGGTGTTCTAAGCGATGGTAAGCAACTACTATCTTCGACTTTATCATAGCGTTCTGATTTATCAATAATAATAACGGGTTCCTGAAATCTACGAGTCGTTGTTAATTTGTGGTACGGTTTGTAGTACAGTCATTTGGTTCTCATTAAAGGGTTTATAAAAAAGAAGGTTGCCCAACACTACCACAAGAGCCTTCAACTGCAGGCATTTCTATGCCTTAATTGAGACTCCTCGACATGCAATGTAAGCCAAAATTATATGTAATAAACTTATTCCTTTTTAGGGTTCCGTAACTCAAAAGGAAAAAACGAAACCCTTATTCTTATAAGGGTTCCGTTTCACTTTGTTGTTCGTCCGTCTGTCTATCTGTCAAGACCCTTTATTTCCAAAACGCGTGGAGGTATCGAGTAAAATCAAACTTCTGTTAACGAAAAAAAAATTATGGAACAAAAAATGTGTATTTCGGCAGCCTCAAAGCAATCAAAATTCATAGGGTTCCCGTTGACCCAGAATCCTGAGATTTGGCATAAAGCAAGGTCATATAGTAAATGTATAGGAATAAATCTGAAAACAGATAATTTGTTGTTACGTCACACTAAGCTAATACTTTTTGCTATTCGAAAAATCTTCGAGACTTCATTCGAGAATTGAACTATTCACATATGTAGGTAAGTTTGTACGGAACCCTCAGTGCGCGAGTCCGACTCGCAGTTACGTACTAGGATTACTCTTGTATCGTGAATGCGTTCACAAACTCATATACCTACACAAGACTCCCAGATCAGGAATATTCCAAATGTGGGAGGGAAAAAAGTCATGACGAAGTCGACAAACAAGGGATTAAGTACAACCAAGCTGATATTCCATCGCGGATGACGTCAAATAATTTCTACCGTGACGTTTCTCTTGGTCCTGGAAAGCAAAAGGCAACTGAAGGAGCACAAGTAAATTTTAAAAGTCTTACACGCCCTCTAGCTCTACCCTGACCGGGACAAGTTATTTGATGATTTCCCAACTAAAAATGAGCATTATATTGTAGGTACACAGCTAAAAAGTGATAAATAAATACTTTTTACAAAAATAAAGAGTCGACTTGCAAATAAAAACACTGGGTCTTCTTCTTCACCTCAATAATTAAGTCATACTTACAGAATTACTCAATTCCACAAGTCTTCTATTTTAAGTAGGTACAAGCCACGAGTAATACCCACACCGAAAGCTTTCCACGAACGTCATTATCAAGGACCAAAAATTCACCCCAAAACATGTTAATTGCACCCAATAAAGGGAAACAAATTTCACATTTACGAAAACAATTGTAAAAGTCCTCAGTTATTTTTTAAATGCCACCATAAAACAATAATTATTTTTTAGCTGTTTAACACCCCCCAAGGTGAAACAATTATCGCGCACACCATTGCAGACTCCTCCAGTATATCTTTAAATATTTTAATTGTGTTACTGTAATTTTAACTTGAGTTAATTACCTAAGAGTTGAGCTCTTATCACTACCATCGTTTCTTGTTTCAAATCGATCGTTAATAATGGAACTTAAAACATGGAAACTTTGCCTCACAAACGCTCGCAACGAATCGAAAAATCTATTATAAAACACTTAACGTTAGGAAGTAGTTCGTAGTTGGAGCACTACTCGCGATCACTTCACTTCCCATTTATTTTAACGATTAAACTCCAATTATAAAACCTTTGTAAAATTTTAGTGCAGCGTAGTATTTGAATTTCATGTTTAGATGAGTTTCGGCGTGCATTCATTACAAACGAAACGCCACAGGTAAAGTTTGATCCCTAAAAATCCAGTAGAATAATACTTCAGCTTTATGAATTATATTTTTCAATCTCTGCTTATGCGTGCACGTTTGCGAAGCACTTAGCATTCAGCCTGCCCGACCGGTTACTTTATAGACAAATATTTCACTCTAACATACGAGCAACGTAAATAAAACCGAGCATTTTTTCTCTACATTTATATTTTCCTCTGTCCTTTGAAGTTGGCACAATATTTAATGCCGTGTAAGTTCTTATTTTTCCACTCGGTCCTACAATAGACACCGTAGCGCTTTACACCATGCACTCAACAATGAAATTATTGTCGTACGTGGTCACTTTTAAATGTCCATATATTTACACTTTCAACTCGTTTCGTTTTATTGGTTGAGAGCAGGGGCACCCCTAGAAGACTAAATAAGACTTAAGAGCTCTTATAATAGACACCGCTATTTGTCTCAGCACCAATTTAGCGTTCGACTTACAACTTAGTCTGTGAGTTAATATTCTAACAAAAACAAAGATGTAATTTCCCCGTCTTTGACTGGCTGAGAACTTAAGTACGACACAGTGTACCATCCCTCTCTCGAAATACTGACACTCTATTAGGGGCATCGGAGTGAATAAAATGGAAATAATAATAGAAGCTTTGCTAAGTAGTTTTCATGGTCTCTACTTTCTGATAGGCAGAGATGGTGTTTTTAAACATTTATCCCAATATTTAGTTGTATCTTGATAACATTATTAATAAAGTCTATGACCAGTGCGTGTTGCCAGTGACGAAATATGGCTCATCAGAAGCCTTACAGTCACCCAAAGGGCAATAGAAAAGGTTATGCTCGGAATTTCTTTGCGTGATTACATCAGAAATGAAGACATTCGAAGGAGAACCAAGGTTACAGACATAGCCCAAAGAATCGCCAAACTTAAGTGGCAGTTGTAAGACATTGCTCGCAGAACAGATGGTCGTAGGGAACGAAAGGTTTAGGAATGGCGACCACGTATCGGAAGACGCAGCGTTGGAAGGCCTCCCACAAGGTGGACCGATGACTCGGTGAGGGTCGCGGGAATCCGATGGATGTAACACGTACAGGACCGGTCATTGTGGTGACACTTGGGGAGGCCTATTTTCTACAGTGGACATCTTTCGGCTGAAAGGATGATGGTGATTATGATGATGATGAACATTATTAATGGCACTATTCCTAACTTGGAGCAACAGAATGAGCAATATAGTATTTATACTTGTATCTGCTTATCAGTCTGGTAAAATATCAATAAAATCTTGATTTCAGGCGAGGGATTTTCATGTAGGTAATATGTGTAGTCAAATAGGAAAACAACTTGTATTTAATCAAACATTCCTTTGATGTCAGAGCAACGTTTTAGCGTTTAATTCCATCCATCAATACTTATTTACTTAGAAAAAATATTGTTAAACGACATTTTGCAATTAAAAACAATTAAAATGGAAAAACTCCGTTTTGAATTTACTGAATTGTCTGCAAGCGAAAAATCTAACTTTACGGTTTGCATTATAACTTCAATAGGCACGAAGAAAAATAGTAATAAGGAGTAATGAGAGAAATACCAAAAGAGCTACAGCCAACATTCATTACAGAAAGAAAAGGAAGAAAGAAAATCATTTATTTGTGACTCACACAAGACAAACAATAATAAAATAAAAAGTAGGTAACTAAGTTATAAACATAAATATTAATTATATTAGATTAGTCAGGTACTTATAGTAAAATCTATTACATAAAAACAGCTGCTGATAGAAAAATATTTTTTTTTAATAAATCAAATATGAAGAATTTGAATGACACTAACGGGACAGTTAAAAAAATAAACTGACATACTCGTAGATAAGAACGGTAATTTACAATTTTGGAATTTATATTTAGAAGATAGATTGAAATAAAATAGCTTTTGCACATCAACTAGAAACAGGCATAGTGAGAAAAATGAATTTGAATTAAAAACCCGTGCATTAATACTTTTGAAAAAAAATGCGTATATGCTTTGATTTGTCAACAGATGAAAAGTAAATTGGAAACGCTCTAATTCAGCTAGAAACTGTATACTGAAATATTTATTGAAAATAAGTCAAGAGGACATGAAAACTTCAGCTTATGTCTCGTCTAGGCCCTGCCACAAAGCCTTTTGTAATAACATCTATTGATCCGATTGAAAGCATCAAAAGTTCGAGATCAATAAAGAGATATTTACATTTATTATTAGATCATTTTATTTTGTGAAACTAGTCATGAATAAAACAGGAACTGAAGGTATTGGCATGCTCTTGACCGGCCCAATACTCGGAATTAATTTGAAAGAATTCAAAGAACTTTTGAATAACAAGATAAATATGCGAATGGTATTTACAGAAGTAAGTAACAATTTTCAAGCGGCCTTAATGAAAGTACTTAATGAAAATACTTAATGAAAGTGCTTAATGAAATCAAGATGATATACAAAATAAAATACAAAATAAATGAGAAAGATACAAGACAGCCTGGACAATTATAGCTCAAAAATGCGATACATACAGTGACGGGTTTTTCATTGAGACACTATTATTATAACGGAGTAAAGTTAGTTTTTTTATTTTTTTGTTGCTAATATATGGAAGTACTTGTCCGATCGCTAAAATTTTTCGCCAATAGAGAGCTGCTTGTATTCCTTGATGACATAGGCTATTTTACTAAATCTCTCGCGCCGGGCCTATCTCTCGCGCCGGGCCTTGGTACAGGCCATGGTCCGGAGCGAGGAGGAGTGGCAGGCGGTCGCCTCCTTCTGCGAAGCAGTAATGCTAGCAAAGGAGGCGGCCGATCGCGTGAGGCAACGGCAACGGTCCTTACGCCCCAACCGCCGCCGGGATTCCGATCCCGATTTCCGGCCACCGTAGGCGCGGGCTTGCGGACGGCGAGCAATGGGTGGCTCGCCGTCCGATCGTCCGGTAACCGTCCGGACCGAGCCCAAGTCGTCGACGGCGCGTAGTGTTCCACGCGCGCCTCAAGGAGATGTCAGCAACCGTAGGGGCCCAACAGGGTCGAAGCCTACTGGGGCCATGGGTGATGCGAAAGAGATCCCCGGGGCCCTGGAAAACAAATGGCAAAGAAGGAACAGGAGTGGGTTTTTAGTCAGTAAAAGTCTGACACTATCTCCCGCTCCGCCCAAGAGCGGGGGATGTCATGAGATGATTTTCCCACCCGAAAAAAAAAAAAAAAAAAAAAGGCTATTTTACTAAAAAATTGAGACAAGGTTTATGCGAAATTGGAATAACCTTAATAAAACAACTAGATGAATAGACAACTCAATATTATTTAAAAAAAAAAAAAAACAATATACAATGTCGCAAAAAATAAAAAAAAATGATATCAGTACACCTGCATTAGCAGATAAATCATTTGATAAAAAGTACATTTATTTATTTGAATTTTCACGCGGTCCGTGCGATTAATAAAGCTGTACTCAGTGCTGTCAGACAGACGATGACAGCCGACGCCAAGATATAAACAAAAAAATTTTTGAGTAATATTATTTTACTAAATTGATGTAAAGATCAAATGTCCTTTCTTGATTTAATGTTATTTAATAATAATTATTGTAAAAGTCAAGTGAACGCCGTCGTTCGCTCCGTCATTTTTTATTTTTTTTAATAGTATATTCCACAACTATCACACAACGGCCATCTAGTCTCAAGCTAAGCAGAGCTTGTGCTATGAGTACTAGACAACTGATAAACATACTTATATATTTTTAAATACATACATATTATAGATAATTTACACCCAGACACAGAACAAACGATCGTGCTTATCACACAAATATTTATCCTGGGTCGGAATCGAACCCACGACCACCGGCATAGCAGTCAGGGTCACTAACCGCTAGACCAACTGGCCAGGCTCGGTCATTGTTTTTCTATTGTGTCTCTAATTACGCTACTCAAATGGTTAATAACAATTGATGTA
Source organism: Mythimna pallens (assembly GCA_961205895.1). NCBI lineage: Eukaryota > Metazoa > Arthropoda > Insecta > Lepidoptera > Noctuidae > Mythimna > Mythimna pallens. The sequence goes on from OY540830.1 coordinate 12,060,164, forward strand.
AAGGTCAAATGTCAAGAGAGATATTTTCATGTAATAATATAATGTAATGTCTGTCGTCAGAAGGAAATGTCACAGTCTACTAACACCACTCGCCACCACCGCCTACACCACTTTTAACTGTAAGAATTAGTCGGAAATACTTTTCATCAGTAACAGTACTAAATATAAAATCTCTTAGGTCGGTAGATTTCTTGTGATAATTTTGAAAACATATTTTGTAGTGAAGAACCCCTAGAGAGGAAGTTATAAATAGATAACTAAAAAGTTTCGTTTTCTTTTTAAATTATAAAATAAACGCGTTTTAACGTAATATTATAAATATTGACTATAATTTATATAATTCAATAAATTCTTCGATTTTAGAGCAACGTTCAATCGATTCCTTTCGTCAGTATCTATTTATGTAGACAAAAAGACATTATGATATATTATACAAATATTGATTGACTGGCCTGTTGGTCTAATGGTTAGTGGCCCTGACTGCTAAGCCGGAGGTTGTGAGTTTCCCACCCAGGTCAAATGTTTGATTGTGCACAATCATTTGTTCTGTGTCTGGGTGTAATTTATTTATATTTTGTATGTATTTAGAAATATATAAGTATGTTTATCAGTTATCTAGTACTCATAGCACAAGCCCTGCTTAGTTTGGAACTAGATGGCGTTATGTGATAGTTGTCGAATATTATTATTATTGAGAAGCCCTATACGGTGGGTTATGTACGGGAATATCATCTACCGCTCTAATAGTTATTTCATCTAAGCTACATTTATGATGACACTACGATCTGACATTAGCAAATTTGACAATGACATACTCTTTAGACATATATTTTTTATACAAATTGGCTACTTGACTTTTTGAGCCTTGACCAATTTACCTTTTTTTATTATTGATCCTAACCAACTACATTATACTCCAACTAAAATTTATTTGTCAAAGTAGCGATTCCCTCAGAAGTGCATTGTCATCGCTCATTACAAACACAACGATACGCCAGCCATAATTATGAGCATCTGTCTATGAAGGATGATGTTATGTACCGCTGAGTGGGTGCTCCACCGGATACCGAGGGTCCTTCGCCCACAATTTACACAGAACATTATTCGGTGATGCTCAGACTACTTGTCTCGAACCACTTAGTACCAACCTCAATTGAGCGAAAGCGAATTCAAATGTATTTAACATTTACGCCCAATACTACCGCCTTTTAAGCTATAATTTGTGAAAAAAATGTTCAGTCAGAGCTCTAAACGATAGCTGTTACTTGCTTACCATTTAAGTGTTTTTTTGCTTCGCGAACTCATTTTGCAGGAGTTTATTCCCGATTCAAAAAGTGTTGAATGAATGTAGGCGATCTGAAATGTACCTAATCACATTTATATTTAAAAAACAGCCACTTCGTGTACATTAATTTTATTTCCCACATCGTTAATTCAATGAACACCCTGTAATTAAAAACTGAATCAGGATTAGCACATTCAATAAACGAAATGCAGGAAAATACAATTTATCGTTAGCAATATCTGTAACACGGCTCGGTTAAAACTCATTAATTATCAATAAGAAACAGATGATGCAAATAGTACTGTTTAAATGGAACTAAATTATAAATACCTAGGTTAATTGCTCGTATTGTGTGCGTTGCATCGAGTTTTTATGCTACCCCTGGAGGCAGTTAATCCGTGACCGCAAGCATTGTAACGGTTCCCGGAAAATAAATACAAATAAAAACGGAATAATGTTTTATTTCAGCGTTGACAGTGCATCCGCAAAAATGTTGGTAGGTAGGTTATGTGGTGGTCGGTGATGTGGTAGTGTTATGGCTCATAGTCCCGATTCATTGTAGTATTGTTAGGTAGTATTATGATCAGTCGCATAGGACCCAGGGCACGATGACGAGCAATGGGTAGCTCACCATCCAAACAGAACCCGAGTCGTCGACGACGTGTAGTGTTTCACCTGCGCCTTAAGAGAGTCCTTTTTCAATCGCCTATCGTCAATGTCAAGCATGGTTTAAAAGATTTTTGCTTCATTTAACGCAATCCGCGATAACGCCTGAAAACTCTTTTGGCATTCGGCAATTCCGTGATTTACTCGAATATTTCACAAAACTTGTTCCAGGAAACACGTATTTTTTTTAACCCTTAAAAGTTTTTCAGAAAAATTGTCGTCATTCAATATCAAATAAATGTACAAGGTTTCTATGATTGTACATTTTTATATTTTTAATATAATTAAGAGTAAATTACTGAGGACTAAAGTTCCCGTACAACAGCAGATTTTCAGAGGTCTTTACTAGGTTAGTTTTACACAAATTTATGTTTTGGTTTTGTATAGAAGCCTAGATAATATTCACAAGATGGCTGTGTATCCTAAATATCTAGAGAAAGCTGTGTAATAACATCATAATCACGTAAGAGCAGTTGTATAGAAATGTACATCGAGTTTGCCGATCTTAAATCTCTCTCATTTCATTTCATTTATTTTGTTGGGGACAAAAACACTGCAAAAAAACAAAACATGTATAAAAAATAATACATTTCTGTAATCTTATAATTATAGTTTAAAATTTAATTCAATTAGTCTTAATTCCATTTAGTTTACATCAATATTTTTATTTCATTCAATTAAGTACAATTTATTATAATTCAATTTAATTCAAAATTTACAATGTAATTTACACAATTTATTTAATTTAATTATTAGAATTGATGTCTACTCAATTAATTGACACTTCAATTTAATTGTTATTCAATTTGATTAATTTGTATTAAATTCAGTTTAAATTAAATTAATTTTGAACTAAATTAAATACAAATTAACCTTTTTATTAATGTCTAGTTACTTAATTTATGTAGATTAATTTATATTCTTCTTTTAGGCTTAAGCTACTCGTAAATCAAACAATCGCTAGTACACATTTCAAGTTTTTTTCTGAATAAGCAAAAGTAGTTATGACACAAAAACGGAACATATTAGGTACTTCATAACATTTCTATCCTCTCTTATACGAGGTGCTTACGCGTTGTTAACGAATGCTTGAGGCTCCGCTATTGAGGACACGCCTTTATGCCGCTGTAGCCTTTAGTGATACATGGTGCTCCCTGACATCGTAAATAATATTAAGTGTTCGTATAAATATCCGCAATCATTGAGGGACACACCCAAAGATATTCTTAGAAGTTCGCCATTAACCAAACAGGAAAATTTGCTGATGTACTTTGCGAATAGTTTTAATTTGTCTTTACCTTGCTCTTGGCGAGGGAGCGATCAAATAACAAAGAAGAAAATAGGTTAGAAACACAAAAGTTCAGAAGCCGTACGAATGAACTATTTGACGTATTAGGTTCTGCTCTTGTGAAACATAATATTGAGTGAAATCGTACGTTTCTGACTACGGCGGAAGAGCGTAAAACAATGTGTTTTTTTTTTCTTAAAACTAATTTCTACCCTCTATTTGCAGGTTTATCTATATATATATAAAACGAGAAGCTGACTGACTGACATATCAACGCACAGTACTGGGACTGGGAGTGTATATTTTGCACAAGATTTTCTTTCCTGAAGTAGACGAGCACAAGGAGGATTTTCCAAAATTCACCCATAAGGGAATGAAGCGAGGAACCAAAGTTTGTATAGAGAAGGTTACTTTCATGGGAGCAAAGCCGCTGGTAGAAGCTAGACGTCTACCTACAAAATCGTTGCTTGTTAAAATTGAACAAAAAAAAAACCATTAACAATATACCTTCCTCAATCGACTCCATTGTTTCCCTGAACCTTTTTAAAAAAAGATACGTAATACTTACAGAATATTAAGCTAAACACAGTCATCAAAATCCGTTCAGCCTCTTGTGTGGGTGGGAACCAACAAAACAATTTAAGGGCACTTCCTTTTATATCGGTGGAGTCACGAAGAGGTAAACTTACCAACAAATGTATAAATAAAAAGATGGTATATACTTCGACCTTCGCTTTTATTATTTGTTGTGTGTTAATATGTACACTTTTTTATCTCTCCAACCCTTTAGTACCTACCCATCGCCGTCAGCTATAAAATAGTTTATGAACGCTAAACTAAGGAAAATCTTGAAAAGATATTTTTAAGCTTTTTCCAGGTGAACCTGACTTTAATGGAAGGAAAAATAAAATAATCCTTGGAAATATAGTGAACAATAGTTATGTTCATCTACGCGAACACTCAATAATTTAAATTGACGGACATTAATGTTGACTAAGTAAATTACCTATTCAATTTTATTTATTGCGGTAATGTAAATTATATTTGAATTGTTTTCTTTATGTATTATTTTTCGATGCTATTTTTTTATCACTTTTTTGCCTGTACTAAGGATTGTATTTGAAATAAACGTTAAACATATTATATTTATTTACCTCACCCTTAATAAAACTGATTTATATTCTAACCCTCAACGTAAGGTTTAGTTGTAGTTATTCAACTACTACATAGTTTTCTGGGATTATGCTAAACTGGACTTATTTGGTGCAGGCGTGAGACACACAGTGCTGTTGTTTTTTTTTATTTAAATTTCTGTAAACTTGTTTCTTTATTGTGTGTGTCTGTGTGCTAAATAAACGTGTTTTCTTTTTAGGGTTTCGTACCTCAAAAGGAAAAAACTGAACCCTAATAGGATCGTTTTGTTGTCCGTCGGTTTGTCTATCAAGACCCTTTATCTCGGGAACGCGTGGAGGTATCGAGATGAAATTAAAACCATATATTCAAATCTGCTCCCTTAAAGCTGAGAATAAATCAAACTTGTATGTTAAGGAAAAAAAAAGATACGGCGGTTTATGTTGCAAAAACGTATAAGTATTTCGACACTCTCAAGGGAATGGAAATTCATAGGGTACTTCTCGTTATCCTAGAATCCTGAAATTTAGCATGAAGCAAGGTCTCATAGCATAAATATAGGAAAAAAATCAGAAAACTGTAAATTTGTAGTTACGTCACAAAAATACAAAAAAAAATGGGATTCGTAAAAATCTTTGAAATTCGATTCGGAAATTTAACTGTTTTCATAGGTAAGTTGGTACGGGACCCTTAGTGCGCGAGTCCGACTCGCACTTGCCCGGTTTTTTTATTATTACAATGTTTTTTAATTTTTCCGAATAGTGGTGGTGATAATTCGATTTCATTTACCTTTTGTGTAAATGAAAAAGTACATACGCTTATGTATGTTTGCTTGCCCGTCGATGTTTATTTTGCCCACAACAGTGAAGTTCTCACAGACCAAAGCTGATTTAATTAGTGTTGTTGGTACAGTTGGTGGTGCTTGCAAATAATCTGAGTTTAGCTCCGAGGGCGCTGCCACTAAACCTTTTTCTTTAGAACTCCTTCCTTGTTTTTTATAGCTAATAGACTCGTAACTGTGAACTCTTTACATTAAGCTAGGCGTTAATTAATTATCTAGCACTGTACTGTGGAAACTACTTCTGAATAATTAATTGGCTTTCCATTGTATAGTCTGGAACTTCCTCGGAATTCTGATTTAAAACTTGAGAGAATATTTTGTGGGTTCCAGTATTTTGGGAAGTTAGATAAAACTTTTGGATCCAGTTAGGCAATAAGTTTCAACATTAGTTATTGTCTGGAAGTAACTTATTATAATATATACCTACCCAATACTTAAGAGTTGGCACAATTCCACACAACGAACCCGCTCATAAACCACAAGTTTCCTTACTTAAAAGAGGCTTTACAACCCTTTCAAGCAGAAAACTTTCTTCATTGCACTCTGAATACAATAAGTATCGTAGCTCTCCCCTTGGTCGGAATTTAAAATACCTGATAACACAGCGGCTTTGAAAATAAAGTTACTTTATCGATCATAATCGCATTTTCTACTTTTACCTTGCAAACCACTCTAGTTAAGTAGACATTTATGACAATGGCACGGCGTAATAGGTACTCCTCGGTCACATTACGGTTTCACTTCATGGAATATATCCGCAACGGCAACCCTATCCTGACCCGGGCAACACGCATCAACTTCTTTTTAACCGACTTCAAAAAGGAGGAGGTTCTATGTTCGGCTGAATGTTTTTTTTTTTATATATGTTCACTGATTTCCCGGTCAATTGTGGACCGAATTAGATATTTTTTTTGATTGGTAGGTTATACTTTCGAGTTGGTCCCATAGAAATATTGTTATGATCTGATCATGAACTTCGAAGATATGAACCAGAACTCCTCATAGGATCACAGCAGAACCGTCGTAACAAGTAAAATTGCTTTGTTTATATGTGTAGTCAATGACTGACTGAAAGAAGAGGGGTAATATATCGAACTGATCTAATGATGAAGCCTGAAGTTAGGCACCGGAACTCTGTAATAAATTAATGTAATCTAACCGTGTAATTATTAGAATTGTCATGAGAATCTCTGGTTTTAAGGTATTTAAGATTTGCTGAGGGGCTTTTTAGTGGTTGGTGCCATAACTAAAAAGTGTAAAATAAAATACTTTTTACAAAATAAAATATAACCGATTTTTTATTTTCAAGTGAAATTGAGCATTTCGTTACTTTTTTTTTTTTTTTTTTTTCTTTTTTGGCAATTGAGCCGGTTTCGACTATTCTGCCAGTGTCACGTTGGGACGGCGGCCCGGTGAGAGCAACCGTCGAACTTTGTACTTCGTGGTAGGTGTTAGTTTAAAAATCAGAACTTTAGGTCATTTTCTTTCAAAAATGTAGCCAGGAAGTTAATTAGTTTGGGGGAGAAGTGAGAAAGAAGGGAGTGGAAGTTAGTTGGGAGGGGAATGTTACATTTGGGAAGTTTACGATAGAGGTCAAAAGATTTATTATTCAAGGAGCAGGAGAAGAAAATATGGTCCAAAGTACCCTCCGCTAGACCACACTCGCACAGAGAACTATCTCGGACATGGATCTTATTCAGAAACACTGGGCTACAACAATGTCCGAGTCTCAGTCTACAGAGCGACGAAACAGTTCTCTTCGACAGTTTAGGGCATTTAAAGAACCAAGGCCTACGTTGAATTTCGGGCTGTATAGCTGCATAGTAGGTGCCCTTGGTTTTGGAGGTCGTCTTCCATGTTTCAGTCCACGAGTTAAATAACTTGGGTTTGGCACCATTCCGCAAATCGTAGCTATGAACCAAGTAGTGCTTTCGATCAACCGGATTCGATGTGGCATACTTTGCTAACGAATCAGCGCACTCATTGCCAACAATACCCGAATGACCGGGGATCCAGGCTATCTCGATGTCCAGGCCGTTTTGGGAACATTCAAATAACAAGTTCTTAATATCTACAACGATTTTACTATGGATTTTACTATGGAATTGATTTTGTTTTAAGGCCTGAATACTACTAAGTGAATCTGAAAAAATTACTGATCTTGCTATTTGATGGGATTTAATATAGTGTATGGCTTCTAGAATACCAATGCACTCTCCTGTAAACACTGATGCTTCTGGTGGGCATTGAAAAAGCAGAGCAATTCTAGAATTTTGAAAGTAAACTGCCACACCAGTATTTCCTGTTTCAGTCAATTTTGAAGCGTCAGTGTAAAATAAATTCCATCCTACCCAGTAACGCTTGAGAGCTAACTCAAAGTCGTCTTTCGCGTTTAGGGTATTCTTTGATATCCCCAGTCCCAAGACGGCTTTTGGTTCGAAATGAATCATCTCATAAGCGGTAGAGAAGACCGGGAGCGTTGGATATTGACAAACTGGCGCGGAGAGTTGTTTAAGTTCTCTGTACCTGTTTATCAATAAAAGAACTGTTTTATGGTTCCAATAAGGAGAATTATTAAACGAGAGGTTGATTTGCTCTAAAATTGGGAGTAAGGGATGGGATGAAAGGGAAAAAACTTTAGACAGGAAACGGTCTGCCAAATACTGTCTTCTAAGGTGCAGGGGCGGATCTGCACATTCCACTTGAAGCGCATTAATAGGAGAGGATTTCATGGCCCCAATAACAATTCTCAGGCATTTGGCCTGGATGCTGGTTAATGTTTTCAGGGCATTTTTATTGCAGGGCTCTATAAGGAAACTGCAATAATCCATCGCACTTCTGGCTAACGCATTGTAAACTAATTTAAGGATTTCGTTACTTATAAACACTCGCATATAGTAAAAAAACATTTGTCAAAATAAGGTTTTGTTAACGCTTTTTTGACATTTCGTTTGACACAAGCGCTGACTTGCCTTTGACATAGGATAAGCATTGCAGTCTTTTGGGTACATTACCAGTCCACAGCATTGTGAAATAGCGGAAAAGTTTTTCGATATCATATTTTAAATTGTTTTCAGTTACTTTTAATAATTATAATTAATTAGTTAAGGGATTTTATTTTATTTATTTTAGTGTATAGATGGTAGAAATGAGATGGTGGAATCAAATCATGCAATTCCCGCCCACACTGTCCCAAATGCAACTTGTAAAACACCGAAAGGCTGTCTACGCCTGTGCTCAAGGCTTTGAAGGCTGGAATTAAGTATATCTGGATCACCAATTAGCCTCTTCGCACGCCTTTCCACCGAGTCCAAAGCTGTTAGGTGGCATTTTGTAGCACCAGCCCATATGTGGCTGCAGTACTCCACACACGATCGGATAACTTCTCCCGCTCTAGGGCGCAGCAGGAGAACTTGTCAGACTTTTAGTGACTAAAACCAAACCTATGTTCTTTTTTTGCCATTTGCGTTTCAGGACCATGGGCTTCCTTTTCGGAAGTAAACCCATGGCCAGTCCGGACGGTTACCGGACGGCCGGACAGCGAGCTACCCATTGTCCGATATCCGCAAGCCCACACCTACGGTGGCTGAAGCCACCACAGGTTACATTGTAACTACAAACACATATTTTGTGATTAAACACGACAGCAACGAAAAAAACTAAGGAAAAAAGTTCTCCAAATTTATTGTTTTTTTCTATCGGTTTATCTCGACGACTATAACAGTGTTATCTTTGAAATTTCTTGAATGACAAAGCGGGGCGGCTCAATAACCATCCAATTTGCATAACCTAATTTCTCGTGGCTCCGTCAAATTGCTGACAGATCTCAGGGCCTACGATCATAATGGATGGGACGTCGATTCCGATAAGACAGTAAACTGACAAGAATATATCTGGTCATTAACGTACGCTACGATGTTACTAGCCATATATCGGTTACTGCCCATACGAGCGTAAATAGCTTTAGTTTATACGTAGGTATAGGACCTATTTCGCAGAAATTGTGAAATACATTGAGATTTATTTATTTAAACTGTATTTAGTACATAAGCGGATGTACGCGCATTACGCTGCAGCATTGTTATGTATAGTTTTATTTTAATCATTGACAAATGCAACAAAATGAACCTTGTTTTGACTGGCCTGTTGATCTAGTGGTTAATGGCCCTAACTGCTAAGCCTCTTGTGTTTGGGTGTAATTTATCTATAATATTATGTACATGTATTTAGAAATATATAGGTAAGTATGTTTATCAGTTGTCTAGTACTCCTAACACAAGCTGTGCTTATTTTGAGAATAGATTACGTTGTGTGCTAGTTGTGGAATATTATGTGTGGAATATTGTGCGTTGAGGCCAAGCAGGCAAACCGTGTCACATACAAAAAATATCAATCATTTATATCTATTATGTGTATTTATCTTACAGATAGGTATGTACCTATCTCTTAATTTGTTTGTACCTACGATAATTTTAATCACATACAGAATTGGGCCACTCGTCGTGACCACAATATTTGACCACTTAACTCGTGCCGTCCGGCTGCCCGTCCTATTTACTGGCTGATGCGAACGGCTGATTGTTGTTATGGCTACATCTCGCCCTGTTCCGAAATGAACAAAAAATTAAGAATCTTTTTCATGGTAAATCCTTATCTGGGTTTCTTTTCCCTTTTGGGACATAAGATTTTTCGGGGAATTGTATGGTTAGCCTTGTGCAATTTACAGTAATATTATTATTTGTATTTTTATGTATATAACTTCACGCCTGTATTCCCGAAGGGTTAGGCAGGTGTATTATTAGTAAACCCACATTTATATTACATAGAAATATTTAAGTCCCATCCCAAGGGGGTCCATGTCCTGTTAGGGCTTTTTTTTTTCGGGTGGGAAAATCATCTCATGACATCCCCCGCTCTTGGGCGGAGCGCGAGATAGTTTCAGACTTTTACTAACTAAATACCCACTCCTGTTCCTTCTTTGCCATTTGTTTTCCAGGGCCCCGGGGATCTCTTTCGCATCACCCATGGCCCCAGTAGGCTTCGACCCTGTTGGGCCCCTACGGTTGCAGACATCTCCTTGAGGCGCGCGTGGAACAACTACGTGCCGTCGACGACTTCGGCTCGGTCCGGACGGTAACCGGACGATCGGACGGCGAGCCACCCATTGCTCGCCGTCCGCAAGCCCGCGCCTACGGTGGCCGGAAATCGGGATCGGAATCCCGGGTCCTGTTAGGGCTGCGGGGTTGTTGGTAAGAGTTAACGCGGTTTTGGAACGCAAAGGGCTACTGACGGAACATAGGTGGATTTGAGTCAGTAAAAGTCGGACATATAAAAAAAAATCCCCATGTGCGCCTTCTATAGGCGAGTCTATTGCTGCGCCATGAACGGGATACAAAACTATACCCCACGACTGAGAAATTCCGGATGAAAAGACCCAGTCACTTTTTCCTATTTATTTATTTAATACTTTATGCACATAAAGGTACAAAGGCGGACTTAATGCCTTAGGCATTTTCTACCAGTCAACTTTTGGGTGATGCAGAGAAGAATAGTGGTAGGTGCGACAAAAGAAAGAAAAAGAGAGGTTAATATAAAAAAGATATATAAATGAATCATAGATACAACACAATATAGGTAAATATAATATATACATAATTTAATGAACTAAATATATTTATTCAAAAACGAAAAAAAACAAAACATGGTCCAAATCGACAAACAGAGAAATATTAACGTTGTGATGAGCCAACTTCTTACGAATATGCTCGCGAATCTCAATCTTGAATCTTCCTACTAAGGCCTATTCCACGGACGCCTAGTCCATGGACGCGTGGCTTAAAAGACATGACGTATTCGTCATTATACGCTTGGTAAGTATACGCCTGCGTGAAGCTTGCATAAAAAACTGTGAAACTCTGTCGACGATTCTTTCTTGGACAATAGACCTTAGGAATAGGAATCAAAATCAGACTAATGAGATGGTCCTTGTACCTGTATTAATTCTATTATAAAGGACCAACGATATTCGACGACGAAATACAAAACCTAAAAAATGGTAAACAAACAAGAATCCTTATCAATACAGCGATTTTGTACCAAACATATAAGAACACTTCGACAATATGGTAATAGATAAAGCAAACAAAAAATGCCCATTCCATTGTTTGTCAAATCACTCATGTGTTTTGTTTGATGTTTGGGGCCGATGTGTGTAGCTTTATCTCCGTTTGTAGCCCATGAGAGTTTGTTGGATAGAAGGCTCGATATGTGTCAGTTCAGAGGTCTGTGTGCGATAGAGGTTGATTTGACAGACAAGATATAGATCATAGTTAATCGTTGTACGACTGGCCTGTTGGTCTAGTGGTTAGCGGCCATGACTGCTATGCCAGAAATCGTGGGTTCAACTCCCACTCAAGATAAATGTTTGTGTGATGAGCACGATCATTTGTTCTGTGTCTGAGTATAATTTATATATAATATGAAATATATATTAAAGAACTTTTTTGCTAGCACGAATGTCACTCTGTAGGTATACAAAATATAATAAAATACGGTGGAATATTCCTATTATTATCTTAGACAATAATCGTTGCAGCCTCCCGACATGATTTAATGCCAATCAACGAGGTCAAGAGATTCTTGAAGTCCACATCGACATAGCTAGATATGTATGTATTGCGCGGTGAATCGAGGGACCACTAATTATTATTTTTAACCAACTTCAAAAAAGAGGACAGTAATGAGACGGAACTACTCATGGGATCATAGCAGTACTGTCGTATCAACTAAAATTGCTTTGTTTATACGCCTAGCTGATGACTGATGGAAGGAAGAGGGAGTGGTACATTTACCGCCATCCTATCACTTTCCGAAATTAAAATACCAAATAAATATTCACCGACTTTTTAAAAAGTGCAAAATAACTTTGATTTTGTTTTTATTTTTCCATATTGAAGTCATAGTTTTGTAAAAAGTTTGTTTATAGCAATTACTCTAAGCTATCAGTTTCAACCACCCCTTGCAAAGAGTCACAATAACGTTAATCAAACTTCGTACTTTCTGTAGTTTTACGTACATATACAGGATCATGAAAAATTAATCAATCTCCCCAGCCATTTGCTAACTATGTAGTGGTCGGGTTCATGTAAAAATGTACGCAGAAATGCACAGATGAAACCACTAGGCCAGAAGTTTGAACTAACCAAGTTAAGTTATGTGAACCATGTACAAACACCATCAGCTTAAAACCTTGATACATGCAATTTATTTTTTGGCAAAATCACGGAAAATAAGTGGACGGTAAAAATTTCATTTATTATATATTTCTGAATACCTTCGTTGGTAGCTGAGGCGATTTTGAAACAATACTTACTAGATAAAAAACTTTTAACAACAAAAAAAAATACAACTGACTTCAATGTAAAAAAAAAAACACTGAAAAATGCAAAATAACTTTAATTTCGGAAGTCGGTGTTTCTATACTTAATAGTTTTGTCTCTTCGTTATTTAACGCGATTCGATTTAGCAAAATGCTAGTATGAGTATAAATATATGTGAACGCACCCACGATACCTGACCCAGAGTGCCTAGTGCAAGTTTTTAACACGATCGAAACATTTATGACGTTCGGCGCTCTGATTGGCCAGCTCACAGATCTTCACCAATCAGAGAACCAAACGCGGTAAACGTTTTGATCGCGTTATCGTATAAACAATTCACACTCAGCGCACTGAAGTGCCTAGTGTGTTTCGTCATTATGTTAACCATTTCAAAAACGGTTAAATTTTGAATGTATGTATGCTTAGGGAAAATCTAACAAATGGATGTTTAAACAGTTATCCTTAACCAACTGAACCCGGTAGGCGACGCTGCAATCAGGTTATCATTTTGTGTCAGCTTTTGGACAAGAAAACTTCAGTTGGAGCCGCTAGTGGAGCTGCCCCCCTAGCCAAGTTACGACAGTTTCGTTGTGTTCTCTTGCGTCGAACGCCTCGAGTAGGCCACGCCTCCGATTCCTTTGTTCTGACATCATCTCAACGCTTAGTCACGTGGTCAGAACAAAGGAATCCGAGACCTACTTGAAGCGTTCGACGGAAGAGAATCGAAATGAAACGGTCGTAACTTGGCTAGGGGGGCTGATCTGATAATGAAGTCGAATTGTCGCCATAGAAACTACTGAGCACAAGTAAAATAACTCCATCGTTTTTTAAAATAGTCTTGATGAGTTACAGTACTCACTACAAAAGCTTGTTTAATTATAAAAATATTTTTCATTGAATTTAAAACTCGATTAGCTACTCTACCTTCATATATAATTAGCAGATACAATAGCCAATCGATTTTATTATTTTATGGGCTACAACTACTTCGCGTATTTGATGTGTTTTTGAGCCTTAATTTTGTATTGTGTTAATAAAATAAAAATAAAATATTGACGGAGCTATTTTTAATTTTTTGATATTTTATATGTTTGTGGCAGTAAACAAGGCACATTATTCCTAGAAGAGATGGTCGATAAGGCTCAAAGGTTCTAGAGTGGCGACTGCATACTGGAAAATGCAGCGTCGGAAAGTCTCTCACAAGGTGGACTGATGACCTGGTGAGAGTCACAGGAATTCGATGGATGAACTTTATTTAGCAGTGGACGTCTTTTGGCTGAAGTTATGCTGATGATGATAAAACGTATGTCAATCTAACCCAAGGGCTGGCTTTTACCTTAGACAGAAGTTAAGTATTGCCATACAGCGTGGCAATGTCGACAGTCTTTTGGGCACATTACCGGTCGACAGGATGTGGAGGAGTTTTTGATGCCATATTTTAGTTTCATTTTAACTAGTTTTAATTAGTTTAGAGTTGTTATTTTATTTTTTATTTTATTTTATTTTATTTTATTTTATTGGGGACAAAAAACAGTTACATGCTAGAGAAATACAAAAAAAAATCCTTAAAACTAGATGCACAAACATGTAACCCACACCAATGTCCACATCTTGACATTTGAATAAAAGAAGTGAAGGACTGTGGTAAGAGTTTACAGAGTACAGTGCCTTCTGCGAAAGCTTCATGTGTAACAAACTAATTTCTATAATCGTAATTAATATAGTATATAATTCAATTCAATTATTATTAATTTAATTTACATAAATATTTTTATTTCATTCAATTCAGTGCGATTTATTATAATTCAATTTAATTCAACATTATTTATTTTAATCCAATACAATATACAATTTAATTTATACAATTTATTTTATTTTATTAGAATTAATATCTACTCAATTCAGTTTAATTGTTTTTCCATTTGATTAATTTCTATTTAATTCAGTTCAAATTAATTTAATTTATTCTTATTTGTCTTTCTCCTTATTACAGCTTTTTGGATAAAATATCTATAGCTTTTTTTTTAAACAACCGGTTAGAGAGAGCAAATATGTCAAGCTCCATAAAATGGGTGTTGTATGTTTCAACAAGGCGACGAAGAGGTGCGCGCACGCCAGCATTAGATTTGCACATGCCAGTGTGAAATAGTCGGGGCACGCGCACCCCTCGTTGTAAAACAGTTCTGGGCACTCTATAACATAACTGATTATTTTCTGGTTTTATTGTAATTATAGTTAGATAAATATTATTTTCATTTACATAGCTAAATAAGTATGAACCAAATCTAAAAGTTCTTCTCTTCGGTTTTACATTTTCAAAACAAAATAATGCTAAGATGCTTTCTTCGCATTCCAGAGCTATAACGTGAAAAATCTATTTTCTTTAAGATATATTCAGCTGAGAATGTTTCGCAGCTTGTATAATAGAAGTAGTTGCAAGTCTCGAAAGGATTTACTTTTGGAATTCAGTTCGAATCTTCATGTTTGCACTTAACTCTGCTGTTTGAAGGTAATACTAGCATTTACAAAATTTCTACTTAAGTAATTTTGTTCAAGATCAAGATTCCGTTCCCAACCACACTTGAAACACGTAGTAAGGAATTAAGTTAAAATTTAACTTAACATTTCAGCTTCCGTTGAGTTGGGTTAGAGCTAAAACGTTGGAATAACAAAGTTTGTAGTAAGGGGCGGGTTGTAACTAACCGCGTGGGATTGAATTAGAAAATGAGGTATTGCAGTCTTAGTACGTAACTTCTACCTCCTTTTAGCGAATACCTAGAAATAAAGAAAGAAAATGGATTAATTTGGTGCAACAAAAGGCACACAAAGACTAGTTAGGTTAGGTTAATGACACAAAAAAAGAGAATTAAAATTACTACTGTACCAACACCTGGCATAAATGCTAGCCAGTACCTGACGCTGTGTCAGTGTTGTATGTGTGTGTGTTTCGAGATAGCATACAGCTATCTCGCAACACACGCACATACAACAGTAATTAGTTAAGACTAGACTTTTTAAGTCATCGAGCTCAGTTAGGCTAGTAGTTTTGAAAATGTAAGTAGATAATCCCAAAACATACGCACGAACCCACGACTGAAACTCTTCCATATCTACTTGACTTTTACCAAGCCCCTGTTTGACCTTTTTATTTTTAATTACCATATCATGTTTATAAAGTATTACGTTTTTTTTTTTTTACCATCCAATTATCCCTTACAAAATACATTTACATTTACCTACACAACAATACCTAACCTAAACATCGTGACCGATTTGGATGAAACTATGTGTGTATGTGTGTGTGTGACTTAGTCATGAAACGTCCAGGATGGTTTGAAAATAAAATTGAACCCGGTAGATGACGATGCAATCGGGTTCTAAATTTTATTTTTTTGACGAAAAACCATCTTTCGGACAGGACACAGTCTGTCGGGACCGTTAGCATGTATATAAACACAATAAAGCAAAGGTAACAATAAGAAGTAAAACAACAAGAGAGTCATAAAAAAAATCGGTACATTATCAAGAATTAAAGAATTAAAGCATTTATTTCAAATAAACCATTTTGAATTGACAAGAAGACAGTCAATCAGAAAAACAATGCTATTTGCACTAATAAATAAAATTACATTAAAACACAACATATAAAATTAAAAGCATAAAATTAAGTTAAAAACTGATTTATAAATAAAATCAATAAAGTTACGATACAACATTAATACATTTGGGGCCATGGGTTAAGTGAAAGTGAACCCCGGGCCCTGGAACAAAAGCAAAGGAGGAAAAGGAGTGGGTTTGAGTTAATTAAAGTTTGACACGCCCTATCGCTCCGCCCAAGAGGAGGAGAAGTCATTGGATGATTTCCCACCATATAATTAGATGAATTTGATTATGTTTTCCATTTGAATGCGGATGTAACACATACGAATGCTTTTGCCGTATTTGATAACAAATTTCAATGTATCGAGCGATTCATAGCTCTCTCGGCAAAGCTTCGTTGAGGTAGTCAATACGAGTACTACAATAAAGTTCTTGCATTTATTTCAATGATTCCACATTTTCCAGTTATAAAGATACTTGAGATACCAACACCAATTTCGCAAATGAATTTGCGAATCATTAAAACACCACATTCTTATTAAAAATAATGAATGGAAAGAAGTTCCTGACATTTGTAATCTATCTATAAGTCATATAATAGAATGTTGCGCGATCGTACTTGTTAAATATAAAACAATTATTGCATGTATGTACAGAGTGCCAACATCTACGAGTAAATACTATGATATATTTTTTGATCGATTATACAAGGTTAAAACATTTTCAAAAAATAAGAAACTTATAATATGTGGCGACTTTAATTAAAAAAAATTACACTTGCTGAAGAAAACTAGTCAATCTTCTAAGTTTAAAGAAATCTGTCTAAGCAATAATATGACGATTGAAATTCAGCAACCCACAAGACTTGCTAGCCATTCGTGTATAGATAACATTCTACATAACGTTCAAGGGTGCAAAGCAAGCGTAGTGGAACTAGCGTTGTCTGATCACACTGCCCAAATCTTGCGATATCCCGTGGAGAGATTATACGGTATTGACCATTGGTATGAATATAAACGTGATTACTCGGAAGATTAAATAAAAAAGTTTATTGAAAACTTAAAACAATTAAGTTTTAAGGAACTTTTTGACTCTAATGACGTTAACGATGCATACAATAAATTCCATGAAATTTTTACTCTATTTTATAATTTACATTTTCCACGTATTAAAATAAGGTTTTCGAAAAATAAAAGGCCAAAATGGATCTCAAAGGGCATTAAGACATGTTGTAGACGTAACAGATCACTTTTGTGGAATTATAGAAAAAAACGGACCCACGAAAATAAATTAATATTTCAGCAATACGCTAAACAAGTTAAATGCATTATAAAATTAACACAAAAAGCCCAAAATACTTAAGCAATAAATACCTCTAAAAATAAATCGAAAACAACTTGGCAAATAATCAATAAAAGTAAGTATAACGAACCTCGTGAACATATAAATTATATAAAAATTAATGATTCACCAGATTCAATCCAAACAAAATAGTAACCCACTTTAATCATTATTTTATTGACCAAATAATACCGGAAGATAAAGTCCCTGCTTTCAAATGCCCACCCTCTCACAAAAAGTCAGTGTATGCCACCTACTGATCCAGTTGAAATTCATAAAATCATTACCTCATTAAAACTTCTGGTGTGGGATACGACGGAATCAAGACTAATATTGTTAAAAGAGTGGCATGTATAATATCACCGGTACTATCGCATGTAGTAAACTTATCTATAGAAACAGGTACATTTCCTAATAAACTTAAAATCTCAATAATAAAGCCAATACATAAGAAAGGTGACAAAGACAACATGAACAACTATCGCCCAATTGCATTACTCTCTATTTTTTCTAACATCTTTGAAAAAGTAATCTACAGTAGCCTTTGCAATTATTTTGAAAGTAATAACCTATTTCCTAAAGAACAAATGGGATTCAGGAAAAATAAGTCAATAAACCAAACGATATATAGTTTTTGCAAGCGCGTTTTAAGTAACATGGATAAGCGATGTCCGACTGTAGCCCTATTTATGGACATGACTAAAGCATTTGACCACGTTAAAATTGACATACTTTTGGACAAACTTTATGCACTTGGTATTAGGGGAAATGTACATAAATTATTAGAATCCTATCTGACTGACAGACTACAACAAACTGAAATATTGAAAATTTGCCCAAAAACAAAAAATATGACAGTTTATAAATCTGCCCAAAGGCATGTCAAATATGGCGTGCCACAAGGTAGTGTACTAGGGCCATTCCTTTTCCTAGTCTACATTAATGACCTACCAACTGTAACTGACAATCCCATGACTCTCTTTGCTGACGACAGTACTATTCTTTTTGACTCGCATGACAAAAATGATATTATTGACAATATAAATTTGACGATAAATAATACAATGGATTGGTTAATAAGTAATAATTAAAAAAATAATAATAGTAAAAAAAAAGCTATTAATTTTAGACAGAGACAAACGTTAGAGGATTTAAACATCAATTGTTACGGCCACATAATAGAAGAAGTAGAGTCAACCAAGTTTTTAGGATTATACATTGATCAAAAAATTACTTGGAAAAAACAAATAGAGCATATAAGTAACAAATTAAACAGTTATTCATTTGCTTTACGTGGTCTTAGTAAAATCGTGGATATTACAACCTTGGTAACTGCTTACCATGGTTATGTATCGTCTACTCTTCGCTACGGTGTTATTTTTTGGGGAAACTCCACTGATTTGGAACGTGCGTCCAGGGCACAAAAAAGATGCGTAAGAACAATATGTAGGTTAACTCAAACTGACTCATGTGAGCCTCATTTCAAGAGATTAAAACTATTATCTGCATTTATGAGACAGCACTATTTATTCACTCTAATCTTGAACTGTTTGAGTATCGTACTAGAAAGCGTCACGCAGATAAATTATGCGTTCCACCTTGTAAAACCGCGCTCCTTACTAAAATCTTTGTTTGCATGGGCCCAAATATATATAATAAACTACCCTCAATTATACGCAGTACAAATAATGTGAACTTCTTTAAAAATAAACTTCGGTCTTTTCTTATAGATAAGGCTTATTATTCGGTTAAGGAGTACTTCAATGACAAAATGTAATGCAATTAATGTTATTAGTATAACTAATTAAATAATAACAATTCAAATATATATATATATATATTGACATAATTAATTTGAACTTTATTTAATTTGACTTTTAATTTATGTTAATTATGTACCACTTGACTTTTTGTATTCTTATTAATAATTTTGAAAGTTTATTTAGATTGACTTTTATCAATGTATTACTATTATTTTAAAGACATGATCATAATATCATATGTAATTTTATTATACATTTGCATGCGAACATAAGCTGAATATGGTGAAACTGTACCTCTGCAAACATCTTTGTAACACCATATTATTCAAATAAAATGATTGATTGATTGATTGATTGACCACTGAAATAATCCCACCAAAAACCCATATATCTTTAGATATCCTTATCATATCATTTTTATGTTTGTTTTTTTTTCCGATGGCCGTCGCTTCTGCCAGCACGGTGCGTCGCTAGGTTTGCCGAGGATGGCTACGCATCTTTTTCTCTTGATGATTCAAGTTCATAATAATAAGTTCATAAGTTCTGTTTAGGTTATGTGTTATCGGAATCCCTCCTAAGCGTGTAACTAATCTATCTCTTCTACGTACTTCTTCTCAACTTCACTCGAAAAAATACCGCCAGGAAACCATGTTGTACATAACTCATTAAAGTTTAAAAGCATATCCTTATTCTGTACAGTATAACGGCTCTGTAACACATAACTATTCTAAAATTATGGAAAAGCATTTAGTCTGAACATAGCGAGGTATTATCGGACATTTCAATAGTCAAAATTTGGCACATTGCGGTTGGACGCAACCCGGATTACACGCGGTGATTCCGCTCTCAAATGAAGCTATCAATTGCTATTGATTTCGAACGTTTCCTATCACGTAGTATTATTAAACATTTAAAAGCAGAATTGTCTCCAAATCATTAAATTCCTGTGAATTTATTCATATTGTACGCAATCAAATGTGAGCGGGGTGTTGTAACAGAAATTATATTACAGAAGTAGCTGTGTTTGCGGTTTTGTCAGTGTTTGATGTCGAATTATAAATTATTATTATTCAATTAGTATTCCTCAGGAGAACCAAGGTTAACGACTGACATAACCCAAAAAATTACCAAACTTAAGAGGCAGTGGGCTTTTTTTTTTGGTGGGAAAATCATCTTATGACATCCCCCGCTCTTGGGCGGGGCGGGAGATAGTGTCAGACTTTTACTGACTAAAAACCCACTCCTGTTCCTTAGTTGCCTTTCGTACCAGGGCCGAGTCTTCCTTTCAGAATCAGACCCTTGGCCCCAGTAGGCTTCGACCCTGCTGGGCCCCTACAGTTGCTGACATCTCCTTGAGGCGCGCGTGGAACAGCACGCGCCGCTGACGACTTGGGCTCGGTCCGGATGGTTACCGGACGGTCGGACGGCGAGCCAGCCATTGCTCGCCGTCCGCAAGCCCGCGCCTACAATGGCCGGAAATCGGGATCGGAATCCCGGCGGCGGTTGGGGCGTGAGGACCGCTGCCTCACGCGATCGGCCGCCTCCTTTGCAAGCATTACTGCTTCGCAGAAGGAGGCGACCGCCTGCCATTCCTCCTCGCTCCAAGGCCCGGCGCAAGAGATCGCCGCCACCGATCGCCCCCTCGAGGACACGGCGTTGCTCTGCCCAAGCGGGGCACACCTCCACCGTGTCCTCCGGGCGGTCCACACAGTGGTGACACCCGGGCGTCGCTTCCGCACGAATCCGGTGCAGGAACTTCCCGAACTTACCGTGTCCGGTGAGGACCTGCGTCATGCGGAAGGTAATGACGCCGTGTGGCCTTTCCAAAAAGACGCAGTGGGCTGGGCCTAATGCTCGCTGAGTGGATAGTCGATGAGGCAGAAAGGATTTGGAGCGTAAGAAGACATCCCACAAGTCGGACTGATGTCTTGGAGAGAGTAGCAGGAATCTGATGGGTACGAAACACTCTGGACCTGTCATCGTGGTCTCTCAGAGGAGGCCTAGGTCCAAAAGTGGACGTCTTTCGGCTGAAATGATGATGATTATTGAATTAGTGGTCCAAATGCTTTTGTATACCGTTACTAATACAGTATTTCAGAATATTAAAAGTTCAGACAGAAACTTAATTAATTAATTAAAATTAAATTGCTTAATTATAATTGTAAAAAAATACACTATAAAAAGCATGTCATGAAAATTATTGCCAACCATGTTTTATAACTTAAAACTTTTGTACTGTATAAAAATATGGAACAATTGTACCTAGATAGCAGGCAGGAATATCGTCGGACAAGAAATCTGTATTCATGTGTTAGCTAGCAGTAAATTGAATACGTCGTGACTCCGCGGGCTCAGTCAGGAATCCGAGGGGAAAAATTAAATTCCTACAGACGACTGGCGTGCCCAATGCGTGCACTCACGTGCCGGCGGACACTGTCGCCACAGATAACGAATATAGAGATGGGGCAAGGGTAACTACGCCATAAAAAACAAAGGTGTTTGAAAGACGTTGAAGTAATTGATCAGTATCATCATAATTGTTTCTGCCGAAAAATGTCCACTGCTGGACATAGGTCTCCTCCGACATGTCATCACAACGACCGGTCCTGTGCATTTCACATCCAGTGGATTCGCGCGACTCTCACTAAGTCATTGGTCCACCTTGTGGGAGGCCTTCCAACCCTTGACCATGTGTTCTGAGAGTAATGTGCTTAGCTCACTGCCATTAAAGTTTGGCAATTCTTCTTTGAAAAGTAATTGATCATTTCTATTAAATTTTTATTTTACACGTCACTAGTTTTTGACAATTTTTTATAGATGAGGTTAATGTTTTTCTCATTCTCAGTGTTTCTCTTTTAAAGTTTATGCTACTCGTTTTTTTTTTTAATTTGATTTAATAAACATGTCAAAAGTTTTTCTTTCTGAAAAGATTCCCCTTCAGAAGGTGACATTGAAAGTTAGTGTCCTTATTTATTTGAAAAATAATACCCGATTAGATTCCAGACAGAAAATAGTTAGGTACCTTTCCCCGAAACGTCATTCAAACAAATCTCAAAGCCAGTAAGCCGCAAAGCGCTTTACCATCAAAACTTTAACTCACTTTCCAAGAAATATCTTAATAAGCTAAAAGGTGTTCTATTAACTCGGCCTGTTCAAAATAAGGAGACAAAGAACTTAAAAGACTGAAATCTCCAGCAAAGTGAGCAATATGAGGAGGGGCTCAAGGCGACTCATTGTAATCCGGCTCCGTTGTGCAGACACTTCATAATATTCTTTTTGTAATGCAGTCAAAGTGGGGCGGCGGCTTAACGGCGGCTGTAACTTGTAAGGCGCTGAACAAAATTAATGGCTTCCCAGCTCTTCGCAGCCTCCCTACTGGGTTCTTGCGCTTGCAGGCTTAATCCCGGCAACACGTGATGCACTGCCCGCCGTCTTCGATCACGGCGGAAAAAACGCTCCACAAGTTTGCCGTTAAGAACTTTGTGAACTTACTAGTTTTAAACGAAAAAGGGAACGTCTTGCGTCAGCGAACTATTCAGTCGTTTTTTGATCGATG
Source organism: Mythimna pallens (assembly GCA_961205895.1). Classification (NCBI taxonomy): domain Eukaryota; kingdom Metazoa; phylum Arthropoda; class Insecta; order Lepidoptera; family Noctuidae; genus Mythimna; species Mythimna pallens. The sequence continues at coordinate 12,083,014 of OY540830.1, forward strand.
GCGGCGGAAGTATTGTAAATCTTTTGAGATTTGTGGCTTGTCTTAAAGAGACGAAATATTGTTACCTACTTTGATGCCAGTTGGGTTGATGCCCACTAGAGCTGCGGGAATATTCGAAAGAGTTAGTGTCCCTTGAATACAAAAGGCAACTGAAGGAACACAGGTGGGTTTTAGTCAGCAAAAAATCAGACACGCCCTTTCGCTCTACACCAGTGCGTCATTTGATGATTTTCCACCTCAATAAAAAATGGCTCCTTGATCTTTATTATACACCAAAAATTAAATTACAGAAGGAACTTAAAATTAATAGAGTGTTACAATAGGCGGTTTCATCGCTAAAAGCGATTTTCAATGACCAAATAAAAAAAAATACAAAAATTTGAGGTTGCAGTTCTAAACTGCCGGCTTTCTGTACTATGAGTAGGTTTTTAGTTTGTAACACTACACACGGGATACAATTTCACATGATTTGAAGCCCGTAAATGTACTACCGTAGCTTTAAACTTCCAAAATACTAGAGTTTCTCCAACATTTTACCAAGAGAACATGTGCTTGCACTTCGCTGACCAAGTTTAAATAGACCTTAGATGGATAAATCTATGCAGTCACATACATTACTCGGTCACGTTCGCTAACCCTGCACTGGATTGTAACTAAACACGTAAACACTATCATTCATTTGATTCTAACTTGGACTTGCTATATAACGGCCCGTTTACGACCTTGCCGCTGTGAGCGGTAGCTAAGCAGCGGCGAGCGGTAAGATCAAAAGTATGAAAATGTTTGAAGCATGCCATGAGACGCCGCTCATAGCGCCACGCACCGCATACCGATGCCGTCCTGCTCGCCGCGCCGCTCAACGATAAGACTGAAGTCGTGAACAGGCCGATAATTTACCGTCTTCAATATTTACTTTAATGAAAAAAAAAAATTATGTTAAACGGTTTTATTGAAAAACAAAGATAAAAATTATGTAGGTAATAAAAACAAAACACAAAATAATTCGGTAGGTCTGGTACCAGTTATCCGTGTTATCACATCACTCTCCTCATCAATCTAGGGTATTGATCAGACAATAAAAAAAAAATTAACCGTGGAGCGAGTAACATTTCTGTCGACAGTCAATCGCTCACATCATTATAAATACTACAAACATGTACATGTTTGTTTACTCAGGTTATGCTCCACGGTTTAATTTTTTTTATTGTCTGATGAATACCCTAGATAGATGAGGAAAAAGGTTTGTTTTAGGTGGAAAATCATCCAATGACATTTCGCGCCCTTGGGCGGCAATTTTTTTTTTTTGTGGCTTAGTCACAAAAACATGTCAACGCACAGCCGAACCTATTGAGACTAGGAACGTGAAATTTTGCCTAAGAAACTAACTAAGAAAAGTTTTTTTGGAAAATTCAAATTTTAAAGGGGTAAAAAGGTATAGATTTGTTTGTATGCAAAATTTTATTCCTTGGATCAATATGCATGAAATTTGGCATAAATGAATAAAAAACGTTTTTATTATCCGTTATTCAAAACTACCCCTAGAAAATGATTTAAGGAAACTCCTTATGTTGTATGGGAGAATTTTATTCCTTGGGTTAATACACTTGAAATTTGGCACAAAATCAAACCGAAATGAATAATAAAGACTGCCAACTACTTTTTAAAATCAGCCTCGAAATAGTGTTTAAGGTATAAAAACATTCGCAGTCGCGGGTAAAGTGCTAGTATATTATATAATTAACAACATTAAATCAATTCTGAACAGAGTTACTCCCGGGATATAACTGTTCGCGAATCATAAGCTCGTATTTATTTAAATTGATTAAATGACAGCTGAATAATGAAACGAGTTATTTTCATTCATAATTAATCGGATACACAGATAATTCGGAATGATCGAATTATGTAATCGAATGAACATTTCGGCCGGTTTGCTATGTACGTTATGCGGCTACGCAGCTACGGTTATGTGACTACGCATGCTACGCAGCTATGGCTACTTCACTACGCATGCTACGGGACTATGCCTGCTACGCGGTTACAGCTACGCAACTACTGTTTATTTTGAATAACACCATTTAAACATACTTATTTTATTGTCCGGTCAACCGATTTTGACTTTTATTGCGTTGGTGGTATAATAAATGTTGACTGCAGTAAATAATTGGTATTGTAACCACTTTATTGCTTTTAATGCCATTCATAAGCCTACGGAATAGAAGTCAAAATCGGTTGAAAGGACAGTAAGACAGGTTTGTTTAAATGTCTAATCTTAACACGAATGGCTAACTGGTGAACTGGCTGAATGGCGAATGGTTAAGTGACTGCCAAATCACTATAGTTTCTGAGGGTAAAACAATGTTTAGGATAAAATAAGTGGACTGTATTTGAAGGTATATTTGAGTAATGACAAAGTGAATATGTAACTTTACAGTGAGGGGTCGATAGAGGGACGTGAGTGCCTTGGAAGTTGTCGGATCGAGAAGTGTAGCGCCGCTCACCGTCCGCTGCGCGCCGGTGCTCTGCCCCGCGCCCGCCGCATCAGCCATCGGTAACGTCAGTCCATATGCTCACGCGTCTGATGCGTGAACAAAAATGTTTCATCAACCAACCACAAGGCGAAACTGAAACTATGAAACCAATTTTTCTAAACGTCATTTTTAGAAAATTCTATCAGAATGCTGATTTCAGAATTAAAAAACATTCAAATCTAGTCGCTACCCCATGACGGTGACAATGAGTTTTTAAATGTTGAAAGATTAATAGTGCGGTGAATTAAGACATTCGAGGTTACAAAAATTCGCACCCAGCTGAATAATGGTAGTATTGTTCAAAACAAAATTAAATCTAAAAAGTCCTCATCGATCCGACACCTTGAAAAAAAAAAGCTTAGGTTCAAAGGTCACAAAAACGAGTTTTTCGCGATTTTCAGCAAGACGTTTCGAGTTTTATCATGAAATTAGCTCGGACAAAAATTGTAGATGAGATAATCTACCAAAATATCTTAATACTTTTTTCCTAAGACCCACCGTTTTTGAGATATAATGATTCAAAAACTTGAAAGAGGTAATCGTCATAATATGCACACGTGTTCGCGCCATTTTTGAGATAGTGTACATAGCGCGTTTTAAGGGGTTCCGTACCCCAAAAGGAAAAAACGGAACCCTTTTAGAATCACTTTGTTGTCTGTCCGTCTGTCTGTCTGTCTGTCAAGACATTTTATTTCAGGAACGCGTGGAGGTATCGAGTTAAAATTAAAACCATATACTCAGGTCTGCGGTCCCTTGAAGCTGTGAAAACCATTGAACGCCGTCCGCAAGCCCGTGCCTGCGGTGGCCGGAAATCGGGATCGGAGTCGCCAGTCGCTTTCGTAGCGACGGCGCCCATATTGTGCGTATGGGTGGGATGGAATATTAGGGTTACCTGCTAAAACTTTTAAGCACAAAGTAACTATGTGTGGAGTATTTATTCGTATTATATAATATTGTGTTGAGAGTTTTGCACGCAATATAGATTGACCTACTGTCGCAAGTGTCGCTAGTGACGTTGTTAAACCGAGTCGTTGTGCGTGGGAGGCAGCTGCGGAGTTGTGGTCTTACACTAATCACGTACAGAGGCGACGAGCACGATATCTTGTTTCTTCGTTCTTTGGATACATAATGAAGGAAATTACGGTAATAAATGTCAGGTTTAAAATTGGTTTTAGGAAAGGTGAAGAACTTTTATTAGAGTTCCGTCCCTAAAAGGTAAAACGGGACCCTATTATTAAGACTTTGCTATCCGTCTGTCTGTCTGTAGGTTGGTCTGTCACCAGGCTGTATCTCATGAACCGTTAAATTATAGTTAGAGAGTTAAAAGTTTCACAGATGATGTATTTCTGTTGCCGCTATAACAACAAATACTAAAAACAGAAAAAAAAAATATTTAAGTGGGGTTCGCATTTTTTTTTTGCTGTTTATAGTGATAATGGTGCGGAACCCTTCGTACGCGAGTCCCACTCGCACTTAGCCGGTTTTTTTACTCGTTGTATTTTAGAAGCATTAAGAAATACGTAAAGCTTACGTATATAAAATATGTAGGTTGCCAAGCACTAGTTCGGTAAGTGCAGGTGGGAAAGGGTAAAAGCGGCGAATTTCCCGTCATTTCCTTTCCGTGGAAAAATGCTGTGTAGCTGGAAAAGAGGAAAAGAGGGTTATCTCGCAAATGAATAAAATTCTCCAGATTTTTGTTATAAACTTTTTCGGAAATAGTATTGCTCTATGGTATCGTCTGTCTATCTGTAAAAGATAACTTACCATTTTGTAAACGCACTATGATTTTTTAGAAAAATCCAAACATTTAAAAAAAGTTTAATTGTATAAGCGAAAGTAATTCTAATTGCTAAAATAAAATACACATAGGACACACACAAAGAAAAATCTTTTCTTTTTGGGAATATTCTTCACTGCCAATCTTGTAACGCCATGATAATATTTTTGAGTCCCTAAACCAAATTTAGGGACTCCAAAATATTATCATGGCATTTAGAGCAAGCTATACTCTCTAAAACTGAACTACTTTGTGCAAGGCACTATTTACAAAGTAAGTGTGGAATCAATTGTCATTTACAGCAATTCGATTCCATTTAAAAAAGATATTTAACACTGATTGGCCTGAAAATGAGAAAAACAAAATAAAAATTCATATAAAAATGACAGATTCTAAATTCAAATGTGGTATTACGTTTTTTTTTTTAATTGTATCACTATTTATGACTTAACTAAGTATAAGAACTTACATTCAGTTAACTATCCGTCTAACCCGTTTAACCATTATATTTGACTTTGTCTATAAAACTGTAACCTTATAATAAGTTAACACAAAGACGTTACTGGATTCGTAGTAGGAAAATTATAAGGCTAATAATTCTAATGCCAGAATAGCCAGAAACATAAAGTTTCGAGTGGTGAAGTGCTTGGTCTTCCATACACGTGACGCTGAAGATGCAAGACCCTCGTAGTTTGATATACTGGAAATGTGGTGCTACAGGCGCTTGCTTATTTTTTTTTTTTTATTCATTTATTTCAAGTAACAGAGACTCATTTTAGTTAAATATTATTAAAATACAGACAATACAGATCATAAATTATATAAAATTAAAATTAAATTAAATTACAATAGATTACAATTATATATACCCAGCAGACAATAAAATAATACCATTAAAAATTAAAATAAATTTCATATAATTAAAATTCAACTCAATGACATTATTACATTAAAATAAATTAGCTTTTAATCAGTCAGAATGAATAAAGTCAATAATTACAATTTTCTAACAGAAATTGGGACAGTAACATGTCTGCCACAGCCATATCGGATATATGGACAATCTAGTCTATCGGCGATCATTGCCAAGATGGCATCCCATCCAGAATCCTATGAACCAAACACCGAACTAATGTTTTAAACCTGAAAGAACTCAATATCAAAGAGAGATTATTATTGCCTATGCTAATACGAATCCTCAAATTCTTCAGACATATCACCCGTAACAACGACTCTATGGAACGATTAGTGGTACAAAAGAAAGTCAAGGGCTAAAGATCCTGTGAGGACTCTCCAACACGGTTGAGGGACTTTATCAAATCTGTGACTCACTCCAGCATCAGTGACTACTCCCAAGCCACCAAACTCGACCGAGACATGCCCACGACCACTCTGTGAAGAGTACATGTCTTAGAAGAATATTAATGCTATGTTACGAAACATGGTCGCTTACAATGGGCCTCAACAAAAGGCTTAAAGTTTCCCAAAGAGCAATGGAAAGGGAGGTTCTACTCGGAGTATTCTAGCATGATCGAATCAGAAATGAAGATATCCGCAGGAGAACCAAGGTTACCGATATACGCCGAATAATCGCTAAACTTAAGCGACAGTAAGCAGGGCACATTGCTTGCGCAACAGATGGTCGATGGGGACGAAAGGTTCTGGAGTGGTAACCACGTACCGGAACACGCAGCGTTGGAAGGCCGTCTACAAGGTGGACCAATGACTTAGTGAGAGTCGTGGAAATCCGATGGATGCGAGACGCACAGGGCCGATCATTTTGGCGACACTTGGGGGAGGCCTATATCAAACACTGGACGTCTTTAGATTTAAATGATGATGCTAATGAATTATAACAATGTATAGACCGCAGCGGATGTTTTCTGTAGATACTATAATAAATATATTGACGTACATGAGAAAGTATGCGACGAAACAATAACTAATATTCGCTTAGATTTACACGCTGGGAAAGTCATTATGTCATGCCATGCCAGTGTGTTAAGGTGTGGGAATATGAATAAATTTTTGATCCCCGGCCAGGTTCACTTGATACAATTTTCTACTTTCACACGAGCTGGGTACGCCACAATTACAACGGTAAGTACCCTCTTTGAGGAGTGGCTGAAGAGGCGCCACGACGTCCTCACCGTACATGATAAGTTCAGGAGGTTCCTGTTCCGATTTCAGGTGGAAGAAACGCCCGGGTATCACCATTGCTCTGACAACCCGGAGCACACGGTAGTATGCTCCACGATGGAGGTGTACCTCACTTGGGCGGAGCATCGCCGTGTCCTCGAGGAGGCGATCGACGGCGGTGACCTCTCGCACCGGGCCCTGGTTCAGAATGGGGTGCGGTCCGTATCCTTCTGCGAAGCAGTAACGCTAGCGAAGGAGGCAGCTGCATTAAGTGAGGGACCGTACTTACTCACACCCAAATCACCACGACAGGAGACGCCTCGGGCATGGCGAATCGCAAAATCTCCGGCCACCGTAGGCGGGTTTGCGGATGACGTGCAAAAAGTAGCTCGCCGCTCGGTCATTATATAAGGACCGAGACCGAGTTGTCGACAGTGCGCAGTGATCCACAGGCGCCTTAAAAAAGATGTCAGCGAACCCTTATGGTCCCAGCAGGGCCGATGCCTGCTAGAGCCATGGGATCGGTTCTGAAAAGGATATACTCATGGACTTGGAACGCAAATGCCAACTGAAGGAACATAGATGTGGTTTTAGTCATTAAAAGTCTGACACGCCCTCTTGCTCCACCATATTTCCCATGTCTCCATCTGTTTAAAAAAAACTTTGCTCCACACTAGAAATTACTTCTCTGTCGTGATTGCGTTCACACTCACGTAAATTCTCTTAAACAAGACACCCAGACTCTAGGCAATCAAATCACTAGACCATAAAAATATTTTAATTAAGAATCGATAGAATTCTCTGAACTATGTCAGATTCTAAAATTAGGTACATCTATTTTCTGTAATGTGCTTTTGAGGTTTAAGCGAAACACTATTTTAGAAATACTTTATAATATTGGGTGACACAATGAGTGGCCTTGTTGCTAAAAGCGATCATTTAAATACCTTTAACAACCTTTGAAAGAACTTAAAAGAGTCACAAGTTTAAATTTAGCATTTCAGCCTGTCTAAAATTTCAGATTCGTGCTAATTCTAGTGAAGAATACTGTAAACTGAGTTAAAAGTACTTGAAGGTACGAGTAAATGATACGAAGGATTAAAACTATGCTCCCATCAGAGGGCTCGAATCCTACCAGGGAATCTTAAGTTTCGAGAGATAATCCATTCAACCTTTTCAGAAATACGGTATTTTGCCCCTCCCACGGGAGCCCTTTGCCTTAACAGGATTTAAAGTAATTTAAATATTAATGTTGCTCCAAAATATAATCTATCATTCATCTATACCAAATTCTGTTCAAGTATAACCACTTTTTCGGTTATGATCTGATTAGACGTATGGCGTAGTGCCACCGGTAAACGGTGAATCTCCCACCCATGCGCACATATCAGCACATACAGCTAAAGAGTGGAATTCCCTGCTAGAGTCTGTATTTTCTGATTACTACAATCTACGGGTCTTTATGTTAAGAGTAAATAGGCTAATTTTAAGCAAGCGTGCTCCATCATCGGTCACATCATCGCTTACCATCAGGTGAGAAGGTGTTTAAACGCGAGCCTATCCATAATAATAAAAAATGCAGTACTTAATACAAAAGTAGATAGATAGCTTCAGTGTAGGTATCAAATTATTATCAATTAGTGCCTAGACGGCACCTTTGCTGTCTCAGTGCTGGGCAGACTCATTCTTCAAGTACTTCTAGACAATTTTCTCACATATCGTTTCGATCTAGCTCTCATGATACGTGTTCAAATCCTCTCACCATCTACCTAAATATTTTTGGGCCAGCCTTGACGACGCTTTCTATCTTAAGGAGTCAGGATAGCCGGTTTTTTTTCATATTGCAGTGCTAGTTCTATGTTCGAAAAATATGATTTTCGACCATAACACGTATTTGTTTACAAAATTGTAATCATTAAAATCATCAATATCCCTCCTTCTTTGTCTAACCCTATTAAATGACTATTTCATAAGTCTAGCCTGCCGCTTTTATCTTAAGGAACTCATCTCTTAGCCAGCGATCATTGTGCCTGTGGTTGACATAATCGCCCGAACCCATTTTCCAAGTTACGCCTGAATATTTAATAACATTATCAATCATGGCAGTCTCAGTAGAGCAGTAGATAGTAGAGCAGTAGCTCTACTCTGCGTCGCAACAATAGTAAGTACAACAATAGGGGCAGATGTTAAAACAATTCCGGATTTAGGGTTTTAGAACGGGACAAATAAAAAAATACTTTTTCTTGAAGTGGAAAATCATCAATGACTTCTTCCGCTCAAGAGTGGAATGAAAGAGTGTTCAGAATTTTATTGACAAAAACGGATTTATGTCCTTCAGTTGTCCTTCAAATTCCAGGGTATTTACACACTCGTTATAAATAAAAATAAAAATACATTTATTTTAAACTAAAATACTCGTAATGTCCATGTAAAAACTATGTTAGTATTGCTGCATTAATGATTACATTCTATTATATTCAATAAAATAATAATAGCAGCAATGTCATAAATTAAATTTAAAAAAAACATAGCTCAAACAGAAACATGAAAAAAGCGTCACCTTACATGCAGCTGGAATATATAAGAATATAAGCCTCCCCAGCATTGCAGACTCCGACTATTCCGAATATACCACCTTTAGGATATAGTGAAGCAAATGCGACTAATGTTAATTATTGATAATTATAATGGTTTTTCATTTTATTGATTTATCGGGACTTTTAGCGTCCCGATCGGGCGCAAATCTGGACGCGTTCCCAGACTCCTGAAAATCGGTGCGTAACGCGCAAACTAGGACACCTGGCAACACTAAACCAAAAACAGTTTCCGAATAGGGCCTGTATTAGCGACCTTTTAAAGGTCATCCATCAATCTATTTAGCCAGCGTCTCAAGGAACGCCTGCCTTAGTATTTTACTAGGTAGGTCTCTTGTTTTTTACAAATTGTATTCTCTCAGTCTTACATTGCTCAATAGAGATAGATTAATGTTGACAACTAAGACCTTTACAGGAGCTAAGTTGTTATTAAATAAAAATTGTTGGTACCAGCTGCTGTGGCAACAATTTGCTTCTAATAACAACTTTTACTAGTCATAATAGTCGTATGGACTGGAGCCATGGGATGACTTTCGAAATGGAAACCCGTGGTCCTGGAAATGCAAAGGGCAAAGAAGGAACAATGATGTGGTTTTAGTCTGTCAAAGTCTGACGCGCCCTCCCGCTTTACTTCAGAGCACCTTAAAAAAAAAAGCAATCGTATGAAAAATCAGTTTATAACATCACGTTAGTAGTTTTTTAGGTCTGAGTGGTTCTCCCAGGACTTATCATCAGCATCATTTCAGCCTAAAGACGTCCACTGTTGTCACCCCAAAGTTTCACGTCAACGACCGGTCCTGTGCATCTCGCATCCATTGGATACCCTTAGCAAGCCTTGTAAAAGGCCTGAAAACGCTGTGTCTTCCAGTATGCGGTCGGCAGGGCTGCGAGCCGACAACTGTAGGAACAGTGAAAGCCTGATACTCCCTCTCGCTCAACAAAGAGCGGTAGGAATTCAATGAATTCCCATCCAAAAAAAATGGTTTGAATGGAATTATTGATTTATAAAAAGGTCTACAATTCTATACTAACTTGCTACGAGTTACATAAGCTGGGTATGACACATATAAAGACGTCCAGCAAATTTCAAGAAAGCTCTTTTCAGGAAACATGTCTGCTGAAAAAGGATTTCGTAATTTTCCGTACTAAAGGGCTCAAACGGGAGCTTTTTAAGTCGAAGCAAAGCTAATGTCAGATGGCAAGTGATTCTGGGAAAATTTCCTTGTTGTTAACATATAACGAAATAATGCTGAATGAGTCTTTTCTGCACATTACGTCAAAAATAGCTGCGATATCAGTTCTTAATGCTTATATTACATACGTACGCTAGCTTCTGCCAGTGACATCGCCCGCGTTTAATACAAAATCCTATCTCAGTGCTCGCCTACGACATACAAAAAACCTCGTGCAAAATTTCCACACTCACTCGCACGCTCGCACGTTCCTATTTCGGCTGTGCGTTGATATATCACTCAGTCAGTTTCTCTTTTATAGATAATTACTCATTTCATTAATATTTACAAAAAAAATCCCTTTTCTAGGTATGATGACCGCCAAATTTATACAACGGAACTGAATTTAAATTTCCCTTCAGCCTCATTCTGTGACTTAGTTAAGTTCCGTTTCAGAATTTAAACCAGATAAGATAAACTTGAGCGGCAGATAGCGCCATCTATCTTGTGTGATATGAATTACAGGGCCGACACCACGAGGTCAGGTCACGACCGCGGAGATTTACATTCAATTAGGGATTAAAAGGATAATGTTGAACCTAACCTTACTATTCCTAGAAATACGGTCGTGGTTTGTTTTAGTCAAGGTTCGATTCAAAATGGTCGTGGTGTCAAAAGTAATTGAGTAAATCATTGGTCTAAGCTGGATCAAATGAATGGCAGTGACATTGTATGTGGGTTTTGATATTACTTGAATGTTATACGACAATGTAATCAAACTAGAGATCACATTATTAGTGAATGGTTATTACCTTTAACCGTTGTAGATCTAACACTATTTGCTCACAATGTACTTCCAGTCGATAGCAATGTGGAGGTACATTTTGATGTCATAATTTAGATAAGAGTTATTGTTTATATGTAATTTTAATTAGTTAAGTGTTTTAATTTATCCTTGTTCTATCTATGTATTTTTGAACCGAAAACCTATTTATAAAAAAGTCACTTTTCTAGTATGATATATCTTCAAGAAATCTGTAGGTACAAAAAATATACTATGTACTCATTGCGTCAAGTGCTTGAAGCCACGTACAACTGTAATGTATTGTGCAGGGTTAAAAGTCGTCGTCTTGCACGTCCGTACTACCCGTATTACTCGTTCTACCCGTACTACCCGAGCGGGTAGTTCCTCCCAGTTGACTTCACAACTTGCTACTCTATTTCGAATTAAAACACGTTTCACCTTTCTTCACGAAGTCATGAATTATGTAGGTAGGTAGTATGTACCTGAAATCAATCCAAGTGTACATTTTGAATACATTGAGAATGTAAAATGAGTTTATTTAATTTGAATTGAAGAATTTATTAATAACAAAGTTTAGTCTTAGTAACGCCATTGTAAAAAGATGAATAAAAAAAATGAGTTAAGTTATGAATTGAAAAAAGGAAGGAGAGGTAGAGGTAATTAAATAAAACATGTTCCTTGTAAGTACCGAGTGACAATATCATTATAAAAATTATACGCGAAACAAAGATAAAAAAAAAATTGGTGTAAAAAGTCAGTTTGTCAGCTGAGAGGGTGAGAGCAAGGTCCTCCAAGTGGCCTCTATAAGGACAGCTAGGGACCCAAAATGCGCCGAATGTTTTGTTACAAGTGATTTTCAATCAATTTTAACAAAACATTCGGTGCGACCAGGCTCGTGCACTGTGTTTGCAACCCCACATATTTATTAATAATAAGCGAATATGCATGCGATAATAAATGATTAATTATTATTATTGAGCCAATCTTCCCATCAAACCTAAAATTTTCGAAATTAGGCTTCTATGATGATCGATCTTTTTCCCATCTACGAAACATGGAATTAAATCCATTCGGTATTGGCTCCGAGATTCAAGGGGGACGTCACTACGTCAAGGAGATTTGATTTATTACACCAGGAAATATAAAATGGCTCTCATTGTAATGTTAAAGAGCTTTTTCATCACGAAATGCGACACATAAATGCAGACATGGCTTCTCGAATCTTTTCTCTATAATTGATTCTGTCCTGAGAAATATATTTATTTTTATTCGACTACAGCAAAGCTCTAGAGAGTCGCTTTGTTTTCCTAGTTTTTGTTTGCTACCCAACTTGTATATAGTTGTTACAATAAATCAAATATACTGCGAGAATTATTGGGTGTAACTTGTTTAGGTGTTCCGTAACATCGCGAGTTTATTAGAGTTTGGTAATTCTTATAATTAATCGAAGTTCGAAATTGACTGAGTGGAAACCCTTCGGTTGGATTCGATTATTATGTGCAAATAATATTTTGTACTTGACTAAGAAATGGTCACTACAATCATAAATGGCACACGAAAAACACGTTAACTGAATTATCAATATTGTATTAGATTTATGAATTTAACTATAATTATAAAAATACAGTTTTTTAAAATTTTACACTTCTACCAGTAATTACTGTATTAAAAGTTCAAATAAAAAAATAGGCAAAACATAAAAAGAGAATTCTTTTGTTTCTTGTTTTTTTTTTTATTATTGTCGTCGCTTTAAGAGGGTCCTTTTTCATTATCGTCAATATCGAGCATGATTTAAAAGCTTGTTACTTTATCTAACGCAATCCAACGTGATGTTTGATGAAGAAGCAATGCAAAAAAGAGAGATAACTCCTGAAAACTCTGTTGGCATTCGGTAATTCCGTGATTTACTCGAATATTTTACAAAACTTTGAAATACGTGTTTTTTTAAAACCCTTAAAAGTTTTTCAGAAAAGTTGTCATCATGCGGAATCTCGATTAAATGTGCAAGACTTCTATTGATGTACTTTTTTATATTTTTAATATATGAGTATATTATGGTGGGCCAAAGTTGACGTAAAATAGCAGAATTTCAGAGGTCTTTACTAGATTAGTTTTACACATATTTATGTTTTGATTTCTATAGAAGCCTAGATAATATCCACAAGATAGCTGTGTATCCAAAATTTCTAGAAAAAGATGTGTGATAACATTATAATCACGTAAAAGCGGTTGTATGAAAATGCACCTCAAAAAGGACGCTCATAAGTCATAATTAATAATGTTTTTTTTTTTTTATAATGCTTTTTAATTGTTTTTGTTTTGGTAATTATATCCCATATCCGTCAGTAGGGTTATTTTTATAAATAACCCTACTGACGGATATGGGATATATTTGAACTGAAATTTTACCTTATGGTAAAATTTCAGTTTTCAGGATTTAGGTTACAAACACATGTACAGAAGAATTGTTTATATATGTTCATGTAATGAACAACCAACAATTATTACAATCCATTGGTTCCTAATGGTAGCAAATATAAGCAAAGTAGTTCTAAGGCGTGCGGGTGTTAACAAAGTTCTGCCGCTAAGTTCTATTGGAACGTTCGATTACTTAGTTTCGCTGGTTTTGGCTGTTTGAGCTATGACTTAGTAAGTTAAGCCATAAAATTTTTTTTTTTTTGACCAAGCAAGGATATGTCTAGGTACATACTATTTATTGAAGAAAGGTTTGTAGCTGACCATTGCGTGTATTTGTGTCGTTGGAATTAATGAAATGGACAGAAAAGAACTTTCCCGTAGGAGTTTGGCCATTGTCATTCTTTTTTCTTTGGATTTTTCGGGAAAGTATTTTATAACTTTTTGGTATAGATTACAGTCACTTTGTTTCCCATTAGAAAGCGGATGTGACACATTCTAATTTTTTCGCAGTTTTTGTCAGCAAATGTTTCAAGACAGTCTTCTCGTCAAGCTTTACTGCAGGCCTAGCCAAGTTACAACCGTTTCGGTTTGAATTTCTTTCTACAGTCGGTAACGCCTCCGCCGCCGATCACTTTGTTCTGACCACTGACTGACTTAACGTTGAGATGATGTAATTCCCATACATTTTAAGATTTCTACAAGCGTTAACGATTGTAGATTATCAACTTGGCTAAGCCCTCTGAGGTTTTTTTTTCCGGTGGGAAAATCATCTTATGACATCCCCCGCACTTGGGCGGGGCGGGAGATAGTGTCAGGCTTTTACTGACTAAAAACCCACTCCTGTTCCTTCGTTGCCTTTCGTACCAGGGCCGAGTCTTCCTTTCAGAATCAGACCCTTGGCCCCAGTAGGCTTCGACCCTGCTGGGCCCCTACAGTTGCTGACATCTCCTTGAGGCGCGCGTGGAACAGCACGCGCCGTCAACGGCTTGGGCTCGGTCCAGACGGTTACCGGACGGTCGGACGGTGAGCCACCTATTGCTCGCCGTCCGCAAGCCCGCGCCTACGGTGGCCGGAAATCGGAATCCTGGCGGCGGTTGGGGCATGAGGGCCGTTGCCTCACGTGATCGGCCGCATCCTTTCTTAGCATTACTGGTTCGCAGAAGGAGGCCGCCTGCAACTCCTCCTCGCTCTGGACCAAGGCCTGTACCAAGGCCCGGCGCGAGAGATCGCCGCCGCCGATCGCCCCCACGAGGACACGGCGTTGCTCTGCCCAAGCGGGGCACACCTCCACTGTATGCTCCACCGTGTCCTCCGGGCGTTCCACACAGTGGCGACACCCGGGCGTCGCTTCCTCACGAATCCGGTGCAGGAACCTCCCGAACTTACCGTGTCCGGTGAGGACCTGCGTCATGCGGAAGGTAATGACGCCGTGTTGCCTTTCCAGCCACTCCTCAAAAAGGCGACTTACCGCCATAATTACGGCGTGCCCAGCACTGGGTTTCAATAGTCGCTGTCGCCATTCCGGATCCCGCCGGAACTCTTTCAGCCATGCCGCGACTTGTCGCGGCAGCGGAGTTTCACCTCGGCGTTGCATCTCCACGCGAAGCCCTCTGAGGTACTAATATAATCAATTCTTCAATAAAATTCTCAGTAACATTTTAATGAAATAGTGCCTGTTTCAATGATTCCATAAAATTGGCTAGTTGTGTAGACACCTACTACAAATTCTTCCACCGATTTAAAGTTATATTATGAGAACAAAGCACTGAGGTATTTTTCAATCTTGCCCAGTTTGTGTCCCACAGCTGGGCAACAGCCTCCCCTTTCTGATTTTAAACCTATCTTTTTTGCGCGATTTCTGACCATGAGTTATCAGCCTACAGGTTGTTTCCCAAAATTCTTTCCACTACTTAAGTTATGGAGCGCAGGGTATTTTTATCCTGTAAAAAAACACTATCTCTATGGAATCGAACTCAGTTGCCAAAACCTCGAGGGAAAGCTAGTAATCAATAACTCTCTAACAATTTTCCGGGGTGCTAAAACTTAGGCCATACCCAAGCCAGTGACCACTTAAATGAGGTCGGTGGAAATTTGATAAAAATTAATGCATCGAATATTTCATTTTATGACAAATCTGCTATATAAAGGGACCGAGGAAACCGCCGGCTGGGTCCCACTAACGCGTCCCAATTCGGTTCCCGTGGTATTTATGGCCGATGATAAATAAAACCGCTCAGAAATAATAACTACTTCGCGAGTCCTGTACGAAATGACTTTTATTAATTTTGGAGCATGTATTTTTGGTAATTTTAACCACAATACTCGCATACCATGGACGATTCGACCTGCTTTCAGCGATTCCTTAAATCATTTTGTGTTAATCGCACATTTTCAGTGACCGCAGTGCTATTTTGTTTAAAGTTACTGCAAACTATCGAAATTACGTATATGTTGCGAACAGAATTTACAAACTAACTGTGTGGAATGACACAATTTATCAATGTATAACCAACATTAACTTAGCAGTTGTCTAAAACCTAACTAGAAAATACAGTACCTAAAAGTAAGGAGCGTAAAGCCTAATGATACATAAACAACCAGATCGTGTAGGAGGTCCAACAATTCTGTGACACATAAATTAAAAATAAAACATTGTGACTGCAAACAAACGTCACGTTTTGCTACATTTGTAAAATAGTGAGTTTGAACGCGAAGTGCGCGGAGTTTACGATGCGCCGCGACAGATCAGGGCGCCCGTAAATTACCCCATTTCAGGACCCGGGCCGACGGACGTGCCTCACCGTGTGAATAATTATGTGTACCTACCTGCGTGTGCTGCACCCCTGGCTAGTGAGTAAGCTACTAAATGTATGCCCGTAAATATTTGAGAAATGTCCAACAATGGGTTCTTTGATAATTGTTCTAGACAACAATGTATTAGAGTACACTACTCATTGTCACATTAAAGAATACTGCTACAAAATGTGGAAACTACAATTGATGCTACCGAATCGAATCTTTACAAAGTCATTTACCATTTCACCCACAAAATAAATACCTATTCACTGCAACTCGAAAACAGCTTTAAAAGTTTTGAAGTCTTAACAAAATTCAGAATGGAGCACTAAAATATTTCTGTATTTACATCGGCATTGTACTTACAACGTAAACTGTTTGAACAAACTCGGTTAGCTAGATCTGCGTGGAAGTTTGCGGTAATAGGGCAACTCTTTCCTTCGTGCTATACGATTTCGTCCTTTCAGTTTTTAAACTCACCTTGGTAAGACAGTTGTGGAATTACACTCGTAATTTTCATTTACGCTGCTAAGAATAGATACGGAGTCCAGATCGTGTAATGAAGACTTTACTAAATTAATGAAATGTAACGATTATCTCGGCTTAGTCCGTATTTGAATTGTCTACCGAGCCAGATTTATTAAATTAATTCGGTTCCCGGCCACTAATTGTCTTTTGTATCAATTCAATTGGAGGATTAAATTTGAATATTATTTCAAAATAGTTTTAAGGGTAAATCGAAAACTGTTTACACAGATAATAAAATGTGGATGTGTCAATTACATATTCATGAAGTTTGCATTATAACACTGAGTATTGATAAAAGAGAACTCTAAAGCTGTCTGTAAATAGATAGTAATATTAGATCTTTCTGTTTAGTAGTTAGAGGAGTTAGACTAGTCGTTAAATTCACGCAAGAGCTTTTGTTTCATGGAGAGAACTAAGTCTGACTTAGGGTTGTTTCTAGATACTTGGGTGAGGCCTCAAATTTCCGAGTAAACTTAAGAGCTACTTGAAAATGCCGCAGTGCAGTGCCTTTATCATGTGAGCGGTTTACGAGTTAAATATTTTATTACTCTCATCTATAAAAATTGCGTTCTTTTGTTACTCAAAAAATTAAAAAAAGTGTGCGAAATGTCTTACCGTACTAAACGTTACTGAAGATTGGTTTACTGTTTCATATTATGTTTAACAGAAGAAGAAAAAAACAAAATAGTTATATGTCAAAGGTGTATGAAGTGTAGTATGATGAACATTAAAAGAGTGAAAAAAGTAAGAAACACAGATACTGTTATCAAAAACAATTGACGCTCTTAGCTAAGCACTAAAATTAAAATGAAAATGGGTTGGACATGTAGTACGACTAAAAGACAGCTAGATGGACTAAAACAGTAACATCATAGCAAGGGCCACTAGGCAAACGTGATGATGGTAGACCCTATGCGTACTGGGAAGACGATATCAGGAAAATAACTGGAGCGCAATGGAAGCAGATAACCCAAGATCTTGTGTGATGGAAATCCTTGGAAGAGGCCTTCACCCAAGAGGGGTTCGTAACTAACACCAATCTATATGTAATTAATTATTTACAAAAATCCACAAGTGTTACAGATATTTATAATAAACTGGCGGTCCCGACAGACGTTTTTGTGACGTAACAACAAATTTACAGTTTTCAGATTTATTTTAAATTTATTATTTTCTGTTTTTGGATTTATATCTGTGCTACTCAGAAACCTGAAATTTGGCTTAAAGCATTAAGCCAAATTTCAGAATTCTGGGTCACCTGGAAGTACCCTGTGAATTTTGATTTCCTAGAGAGTGTCGAAATATACGTTTTTTGCGACAGAAACGACGGTTTTTTTTACGTTAACTCAGAAGTTTAAGTTTTTCACAGCTTCTAGGGATTGCAGACTTGAGTATATGGTTGTAATTTCAACTTGATAACTCTACGCGTTCCTGAGATAAAGGGGTTTGACTGATTGACAAACGGGCAGACATGATATGGACAACAAAGTGATCCTATTAGGGTTCCCTTTTTCCTTTTAATGTACGAAACCCTAAAAATTTATTGTAGTGCTGCCTACCGGGTTCAATTGTTTTTTTTTTTTTCAAACCATCCAAGGACCCACTCATATATACACACAATATTCCATACAAATCGGTCAAGTCGTTTAGGAGAAGTTAGGAGACAAAGACACGTACAGAGGAATTATACACATATAGATTAAACTGGAGCAACCATTTAAATTAATCATATTCTTACGTGTCTCATTTTAATGTACTGTAACATCTTACTTGGAAATAAAAGGTTATTTTATTATTCTGTTACTTTAAGTTTCATAGCAGTCACGCTGAGTAAAGGAGACAATTTTTTTGGGCCCATTATTAAACGGTTCATCTTATTATAATTAACAGACCAAATATTATATAGAAATCTAACCGGAATAAAGAAATAATAGTAAAAAAAGTGTTACGGCAGAAAATGCTTGTTTAGGCGCGTTTTCAGGTTTATTTTAACGTGAAAAAAAAAAAATGTTACTATAGTGCGCAGCGGTAATGACATCGGCTTTAAATGCGTTTAAAGAGATAATAATTAATTGTACAGCGAACTTGTTTTTAATGCTGTTATTAACGGTTAACACAAATATCAAGTAACGTACTTTAAAAATCACCGTGGAACGAAACGTAATTAATAGCCCGTTGCAGATACTCTATGGTCCAGTTTCAATCAGTTTGACACTGACAGACAACATTATTATTGCTTCCGATTACTAGTCTATCACAAAGGGCAAAGTTCGACGGCTCACCTTACGGCGCTGCCGTCACCACATGACACTGGCAGAATAGTCGACACCGGCTCAGTTGCCAAAGAAGAAGAAGAAAAAAAATTATTGGATAGTTGCATGTTTCTTCTGTTCTTTTCGTATTTTTATTCGAAAATTTTTATGAAAATGGCATCTGTAGATACAGTGCATAATCCACAAAGCCGTTGTATCAATTGTGCAGCACGATTTCAACGGAATGTTGAATACTGCTCTTGCTGGATACTGTTGTAATTGTTTAGTGGGCAGACGCACTATTGGCTGCTGTGCATATGTGATGTGTATAGTTTGGTTTTTATCTTGGGCGCGGCATCAAGGTGAGGTTGAGCCACCTGCATCTTTTTTAGATGAAATACTGCTTTTAAGAGATGACTTTGAAAATGATGACGATGAACAGTAATAAATACTTCTTGTGATGTATCTATAATGTGTTTTTTTTTTTCTCCTTACTCAACACATATTCACCTTAATATTTTAGATCTACAGTCAATGGCGGCAAAATCCGCGCTATTTCGAAATTAATACATTGACGCATTTTCATGAATAAGTCTATCAAATCGTGTAAATCACATCAAAATCGGTCACGTATGTAATGATTTTTAAAGAAAATATTCATAAATCGTTATACTTCCGTCTATAAGCGATAGATGGCGCTAGTAGTTACATGAACTTAAGGCATTCGTTGTAGACATTAAGTAATAATTTATGGTGTTAGAGTTTATGTAGGTATTTGTTTTGTATAAATATATCATAGTTGTTCAAATGAAATATTTAATTGCAATTAATTATTGATAAACCCTAATGTATATTAGTTAGTCAATTGATGTTACGTACTGTTTACTTTGCTCTGATTGGTCGGACCGAGTGTTTGTGAAAGTTTGTGGTGGGGAAATATCGAGCTTGTAACTGTAATTCTGGACAGAGTCAGTCTGCTTTGAGCTGTTGAACAGTGAACATGACCTACCAATCCGTGTATTTGAAAATAATTGTTAATAGAATAATAAATATGAAATTGGGTTGATCAAAGTGAATAAAATAATTATATAACTGAAGCTTGAAGTTTATGATTCATCACACGTAGTACAGACGTGACTTTGTTTTATATTGTATAATATTGAACAGTATACTATTTTAACTTAAAATACCAAGAAGACCTATCCACTCATTAGACAATCGCCCTTGTGAGATTTTAAGTTATTATGAGAGTCATGTTTTGACTGTCGTATTTCACGGTACTCCAGTTACATAAAGTTTTGCTAATATTACCAATGTAATCTAGAGATTATAAGGAATAAACTTACGTGCATTTCATTGCTAAACGCCACAATTTGCGGTGGGCCTATTCCCCAAAGAAAAAAAATTGTCTCCTTTATATCATTCACGTGTTTGTATTGCCATACATAATAAAACAACTATAAATTTGACGTGACTTAACGCATTCCACGAAATGGTACACAAACTATTTCATTAGGGGTTGGAGTAAACAAATTAATTAATTATATCTGTCGCCAAACAAGTTTGTAATAACGGCTGCATGTGTGACGTCAGAGTCCGCCTCCATTTAACTTGCCTCTCAGAAGTTGCGTGACAAACTGACCGCTAGTTGGTAGGTACTTTTATATATTTTTATATGTTTTATGTACACAAAGCTCGGCGTAGTGCCCAGTTTGTTTTAAACATTGACTTAGATTTATAACTGCAGTTATGTCTGTTTGACTGACTCTGTGTATTGTTGTGGTCGAGTTTTATTTTGAAGCAACTTTAATGTAGTAAGCACTAGGCACTGTAGTGTAGATATGTATTATACAGGGGCGCCGACTGCGTGGGGGGTGGTCGGGGGTTCGAGCACCCATGAGAAATAAACAGTGGGTGCCGAGCATCCCTGAGATTAGACATCAAGAAACAGATCAGTAATCGCCTTTTATTGGGTTATATAAAAATTATAATATATCTTTGTAATAAAAACTAGTTTTACTTTATATTTTATAAAACATTATTAGTATTTAAATACGCAGTAGGTAAGTAGGAAATTTATTTATTTGTCGGTCGATCAGTGTGCATTTCTCTTCTCACACTTCGCCACTTTTTCGAGTCATCAAATGAGCACGAGCACCCATGAGGTTTTCTAAAAGCCGGCGCCCCTGGTATTATACATATCTACACCACAGTACCAAGTCCTTAAGTTAAGTAAATGTTTTTTAAATATGTAAATAGCATGTTGCAAATGAAAAGTATTATTATTGTTTGATAATTTAAAAGTAAATCATTATTTCGGAAAAATTTATTGAGTTGGTGTAATCATTTGTAAATACGATTACCTGTTATGTACATATTCATACCTACCATGTTGAGGTCTCCGATGAGGTTGATGAGCTTTTTTTTATTAATAACTAGCGGTCCCGGCAGACGTTGTTCTGCCCAAAAGCGGGATTTAGTAAAAAAAAAAAATTACCCTAATCTACCCTACTCTACCCTACTCTACCCTACTCTACCCTACTCGTTAAAAAGTACTCTATGTCCGTCTCCTGGTTCTAAGCTACCTCCCCAGCAATTTTCAGCCAAATCGGTTTAGCCGTTCTTGAGTTATAAACAGTGTAACTAACACGACTTTCTTTTATATATATAGATTATTAATGATAGGCTCGCTTTTGACCACCATCTCACCTGATGGTAAGCGATGATATGGTCGACGATGGAGCACGCTTGCCTAGAAGTATTCTTGACTTAAAGACCCCTAAGTTGTAGCTATTAGGAAACACAGACTCCGGCAAGGAATTCCACTCCTTGGATGATGACCTCGATGGATTTTCAAAATAGTTGGTCTTCTTTTCGAATCGATGGTTTTCTGTTCCCTCAAAGTTTTTGGGTTCAGTAGGTTACCAAATTTACAGCGGCGTCAGTGGCGTGTTTAGGTCCTCCAAAGTGCAAGTGTAGTGACACTTTGGACACTCTAATAAGTGGGCCATCATCTGGTCAGCAGCACAGCACGTGTGGTGCTCTCGCACTGGCTGTCGGAGGGGTCTATAATCCCCCACTTTGCCAGGTTGTGTTTGCAACGGCCTACTTGTGTGCGTAGCCTAGTGATCCCTATCCATAAAGGCTTTCCATAAAAACAGCAGCTTATATCTAGTTAGGTATTCATAAACTTCTATCAAAGTAACTAGAGTCTTTAAACAAACCAACCCTTGAAATCTTTCTCGTAATATTTCGGTCTCCACTCCATTCTCGTCAAAACCGTCGCCCGCAAATTATCTTAGTTTTAATTAGCAAGATTGCAATCAAAACGTTCCTCCTCCTAACTAAATGAACTTCAATGTCGTTATGAAGGGCACTTGAGTTCTTTTATTACTTCAGATTGTGTTATTATCAGATTTGATCATTTTGTTAGTCTTTCTAACTTTATCGTTTTCAATGGGTTAATGACGTAGTTTTTTATGATTAATGAAATTTAAATTAGACACTTAAAATACTAATTAAATATCGTAAACTTTAATTTTCATTATACAGCTTTACAAAATCTATTCAATTTCATAAGAAAATCCTCACAATTTTAATTTCGCCACGAGGTTTTTACGAAAAGGAAATGGTTAAAATGAATGTCTTGTAAAAAGGCTCTCGGCCGAATTTCTGTGAAACGGATCAAGATATAAATCTAAGCTGTTTGTAGTTTCCAATTCGTCTTTCTACGATTCTGGGTGAACCTCTCACGACCCGACCTCTGGGACAGATACTTAATATTTGGTGGCATTTTCAAATAAGGATTTAGATGGGTATTTTACCAAACAATTGACAATATGATAAGAGGCAATGACAAATGATTTCTCTATACAATAATTGTGAAGACGACTGTATGAAATAAAATTACATTTTTACACGTTCAAAGAGTGTTTGATTTTGAACTTAACCTACTGTATATACAATCAGTGTTACCTACACGATACATGTAACCATGAAAATTTACAGGTTTTAAACGGATATCTTTCTTTTACAAAAGAAAACCAGACAGAGAGCGGCTAATAAATGTTCCTTCGTGTTCCTTCGTGACTTTACTTAAAAGCAACTTTGATTTGGTGCCATTAAAGAGACTGATGGCGTAATGTACCGTGATTGTACGGCTATTAGCGAAACACATTTAGAAAATATAAAAAAAATAAAGCTACTTCTAACAATTCTTCTAGCAATTGCTTTTATTTTTGTTTTTACGATTTGAATTCTCCATCGATTATCTCATAGAACTCTAAAGAATTTTAAACGTATACGCATCATATACATAATTTCAGCCGAACGCTATCCTCTGCTAAACTTACAGCTATTCCAAGCATCACTACATGTTTTTTATGTGGTAAGTCATCGTTTTCTTCTTCCACTCTGCGTGAAACACAACGCGATCTAGGTTTACACCTTATCGAACGGTGAGTTACTCATTGCTCTCCGCCCCCAAACCCGCGCCTATGATGACTGATAATCATCCTGCGATTCGCAACGACCGAGGTGTCTTCGCCATTGGAATCGCCACCACAGTGAACGGAATTCCATTGAATCATAGAGTGATGACAGAACGGCATTTTGTCTTGAGCCATTTGTGGTAAATAATCAAATGTCAGACTTTTACTGACCAAAACCCAGCTGTTTTCCTTTGGTTATGCTTTGTGTTCCAGCGTCATGTTAACTCTTTCGAATAATCCTGCAGGCCTGGTTGTCTAGAGCTTCATTCAGATCATCGGTTAAAAAGAACATTTTAAATACTATCGAAAAATTATGATGTAACACACTCTTTGATCCTTCGATCATTTGACTGGCCTGCCTCCCTAGACAAGTTACAACCGTTTCACGTCATCTCAACGCTCAGTCACGTGGTCAGAACAAAGGAATCGGAGGCGTGGTCTACTCGAGGCGTTCGGCTCGAACGATACGATTGTAACTTGGCTAGGGGGGCTGTTGGTCTAGTGGTTAGTGGCCCTGACTGACAAATGATTGTGTGATGAGCACGAATTTTTTTTTGTTTGTCGGAGAAATTTATTTACTGTAAGTATTTAGAAATATATAAGTATTTTAATCAGTTGTCTAGTACCCATAACACAAGCTCTGTTTAGCTTGGGACTAGACGACGTTGTGTGATAGTTGTGAAATATTATATATATTATTATCATTTCCATATTACTTGGTCCATTCATAACTTCGATTAATAAATAAAAAGTAAAGAATGAAATCTATAACAAAACACGATCTCAGAGCATTCCCATTCACGTTTGTGAAAACACACGATTAATGAGTAGGAATTACTAACAAACTGTACTCGAGAAGTTTCTTCTTGCTAACATATTGGCATTGTTCTTCCTTCTGCAGTGGAGTCTAAACGAGTTGCTATTGAATTTTGTTCAATGTTGCAGTCACTACTATCGATCAAGTTACGCTTGATACAATTCTTTTATTGTTTATTGCAATGTATTAGTACTTTTGAATAGGATTTAAGTGCTTTCTTCCACCGTAGGCGTGGCCCAGGTCTAACGACACAACAGTGTCCTAAAGCAAAGCTTACCAATAAAAAGGTAATGGTAACTGTTTGGTGGTCTCAGCATGGTGTTATTCACTATAGCTTTCTCCGATCAAACAATAACGGCAGATGTCTACTGAGCCGAACTCCGAACAATTATAACATTCTAGCAGTGAAACAGCCCCGACTCATGAATCGATCTTCACCATTATTGCTCCATGATAACGCGAGACCTCATACAGCACGAGCAACCGTTTTAACTTTACAGGAACTGCAATTAGAAACCATTCGTCACTCTCCGTATTCGTCAGACCTTGCTCCAATGGACTACCATTTTTTTCGTGATTTGGACAATTTTCTACGTGATAAAAAGTTTTCTTCTCAGAAGGCAGTACAAAATATATAGTTATATACTAAAGGCATAAATGACCTTTCTATTGGATGGCAGCAATATATAGATAACATTATTATTTTCTTATGAGTTATTATATCTCAGAACCCTGGGGTACTGGATCTTTGGAAGGCGTACGAGGAGTCGAAACCAACTCGCAGAGGCCCCTTATACGTTTTTAATGGAACGTGGTACCAACCGGCGATTATCCCTGTATGCTAGTGCATCCAAGGAAGTACCCCCGGTTAATGAAAAACTATTGCGACATATGGAAAACTATGATATAGGGCTATGGTTTTTGTAGTCTTAAGTGGAATGGTTACATAGTTCCTATGTTAAGTCTATGGTCCCTGCCTGAACAATGTTATTAATTTCCATCGATAAAAAGACAGGGTATGACTTGCACACTCAATAAATGGCCCCCCAAAAACGGTCGCTAGCAGGAAGTGACGTAGCAACAAGAAGGCAACACATCCTGAGGTGTTTGAGGAGCGGAGAGGCTATATACCGCGGCTTTCAGGACAATCCCGGAAGTACGGTCAAGATCCCTACCAGCATCATACTGGATTGTACATCCTTCTCCTGAGCACACTTGCTCTTGCGAATCTCCACTCAAGCCAGCCAATAAAGGCAAAAGAGAGGTGGGAGTTCCGTTCCTCGTCAGTGTTCACTACGGCCGGCCAACAAAGGCAAGCCAGAGATGAGGAACAAGATATCTCCTGGGAGATCGGTTCCGTGGGGTCGCTAATGTCCATCAGTTCGCCACTGTGGATTGTACCTCTCTTAGTCTGGCCCCTGACCCTAGGTCTATGTTAGTTAGTGTTCCTATGTTACGGCAAAGCAAATTCTACCGATACAGACCTAGGGTTTATTGGAGCTTGCATATTATTATTACTATTACATAGGTGAATATCATAGATAATAATGGTAATTAATTTTGATTAAATAAATATGTTAAATAAAAAAAACGAATTTCAATTTTTCAGTACAAATCGGCAATTTCATACTTTAACCCCTAATATTAAAAACTGAAAAATTAAAAACATAAAATATTAAAATATTAAAAACCCTAATATTAAATTACTTAGAAGTTTTATTCAGAACAGCTGAATTAAACTTCTAAGAAATGAAAGAAGTCAAGACATAGTTCTTACTTACAAACGAAAAACTACTAACATGAGGCAGTGAACAATGCAATGCTTGCATCGTATAAGTCGCTTACGGTTCGTTAGGCAGGCCTTTACTCAGAGTACCAATTGCTCAACGTTGAGGAGGGCACTGCGCCATAATGATACATGATAGTAATGCTGTAGAGACAAAACGAGCATTTCTAAGTAGCTTTATTTTTTTTCGTGGGAATCATCAAATAACTTCTTCCACTCTGGGTGAAGCGGGAGAGACTGACTAAAACCCACAGTGTTCTTTCATTTGCCCTTTTTTGCTAACTCCTTCGAAAAATCCGCAGTCCTATCCTACCTATCTGGTAGCTGGACGAAGAACTATCTATAGCTCGCGCCTATGGCGGCCGATAGTCGTCTCGCTACTCCCAACGCTTCTCTCGTAACTACATGAGGAAGTTAGAACTCTGAGTAAGCATTGTGTCGTATTTGACTTTTGCTAAACTGACCTGACCTGCAGGCGTGTGAGGAATGCTGGAATAGTGTAATTCTCATGTGTATAGCATTGTTATTTTTATTTTTGTTCCGTTGCTTATTTTTTATTTTTATTATCCGTGTGTAAGATGAGTGATTTGTAAAAGTACTTCATTAAATCACAAAATAATTTCTTTTTGCGTTTTGGAAAAATCTTCATAACTCTGTTCGAGACTGGAACTAAATATTTATGTACATAGTTATACGGAACTCACTCTCGCGCGTGAGTCCTTCTCGTACTTGACCCTCTTTTTAATTTTAAGTGTTTGTAAGCTTGAAAAATCCTCTAATTTCTTTCACCCATTTTCCGCTGTTACAGGTCTTGATGCTGTCTACGATTTGGTATCGTAAGATCTGAGGCTTTGTCTAGAGGACAATTGTATCACATTTTTATCGGTCTCATTTAAATCCGAGGCCTATAGAAACATTTTTATTTACAAAATTTTGGGTTTTTATTATTAAATTTAGATATAAATTATAAATTAGCATAGCGGTACGTTTATGCTATTTAATGGGTTAAAGAGAAAAAAATTATACACAGTAGCCAACCAATTCAATCATTTAATAAGCACTAAAATAGAATGTTGTTTTTTTTATACGGTTACAGTAATTTATTTAAATTATATGGAAGACTTACTTAGAACCGTAAGTTAAACTGACTACCAATAACAAATCTTTACTTATAAAATAAAGGACAATACTGTGTATATTGTATGGACACTGGGTACACTAGCCTATTTTTTTTTTTGTAAGTGGGTAAGTCATCTAATGATATCCCCCGCTCTTGGGCGGAGCGAGAGGGCGTGTCAGACTTTTACTGACTAAAAACCCACTGTTCCTTCTTTGCCTTCGTCCCAGCGCCGAGTTTTCTGAGACCCTGCTGGGCCCCTACGGTTTGCTGACCTTGAGGCGCGTGTGGGACAGTATGCACCGTCAACGTCAACGTCGACGTTACCGGACGGTCTGACCCATTGCTCGCCGTTTGCTAGCCCACGCCTACGGGACACGGCGGTACTCTACCCAAACAGGGTACACCCCTACCGTGTCCTTCGGGCGGTCCACACAGTGGTGGCACCCGAGCGTTACTTCCGCACGAATCCGGTGCAGGAAATTCCCGAAATGACTGTTTTCGATGAGAAATTGGGTCATGTGGAAGGTGAGGACACCGTGAGGTCTTTCCAGCTACTCCTCAAAGAAGGGACTTACTGCCATAATTGTGGCGTGCCCAGCACTGGGTTGCGACAATCGCTGTCGCCATTCCACTATGAGATCCCGCCGAAACTCTATCCGCCATGCCGTGACTTGTCACGGCAGTAGAACTTCGCCCCGGCATTGCATCTCCATGCACAAATCCATGCATGCGTGCAAGGACTATTGCCTCCAGATCCCACAGTGGCAGGTCAGAAGGGAGGCTCGCCGTTCGCATTCAGCTGGGCCTCCGGTCGCTTTCGCAGCGACGGCGCCCACACCGGCGCTCCATAAATGGCCATGGATCGAACGATGCCTGCGTAGAGCCTCCGGCAGGAGGCGTCTGGGCCCCCTAAGTTGGGCAGGAGCTGCTTGAGGGCAGACCCAGTCCGATTCAGTTTGGGAGTCGCCATCTCCGGCAACGACTAGTATACCTGGCGCCGGGCACGTCCTGGCCGGACTCGAGACATTGCCACGTCGCAGATTTGCGACATGGCCTCCCGGAACCACTCCACCTCGACGTCGATGTCGACAGGCCTGTCCAGTGCTTGCACCCAAGCCTGTACAATCACGAGGTACACAAGCCTATATGAACGTAACAACAAGAAGTTGCTAAATACCTAATACACTACATTTTACTTACTGTTTTGCTTTCATTGCATTTTAAATTTCGACTGGTCTGTAGTTCTAGTGGTTAGTGGCCCTGACTGCTATGCTGGAGGTCGTGTGTTAATGTGATGAGCATGATCATTTTTGTTCAAAAATGTTAGTGTAATGAGCATGATCATTTTTGTTCTGTGTCTAGGTGTAATTTATCTATAATATGTATTATATATTTAGAAATTTAAAAGTATATTTATCAGTTGTCTAGTTCTCATACCACAAGCTATGCTTAGTTTGGCAATAGATGGCGTTGTGGAATATTATTAAGCATAATCAGCCTTTATAATGTTCCTACTGCTAGGACTTACTTCTCTAGGAGAGGGAATCATCATCATCATTTCAAACGAAAGACTTCCATTGTTGGACATAGGCCTCCTCCGAGTGTCTCCATAATGACCGGTCCTGTGCGTCTCGCATCCATCGGACTCCCGCGACCCTCACCAGGTTATCGGTCCACTTTGTGGGAGGCCTTCCGACGCTGCGTCTTCCGGTACGTGGTCGCAATTCCAGAACCTTTCGTCCCCATCGACCATCTGTTCTGCGAGCAATGTGCCCTGCCCACTGCCACTTAAGTTTGGCGATTCTTTGGGCTATACCTGTAATCTTGGTTCTCCTGCGGATATCTTCTGGTGTGATCACGCAAGGAAACTCCGAGCATAGCCCTTTAAATTGGTCTTTGAGTGACTTTGAGCCTTCTGATGGGCCTCAATTGTAAGCGAACACGTTTCGGAGCCATAATTATGTCATCACTGGCAACATGCACTGGACCAGCAGCACCACTTTCATATTGAGACACTGTGGTATATTGGACGAGAAGTCACC
This sequence comes from Mythimna pallens, assembly GCA_961205895.1. Lineage (NCBI taxonomy): Eukaryota > Metazoa > Arthropoda > Insecta > Lepidoptera > Noctuidae > Mythimna > Mythimna pallens. The sequence goes on from OY540830.1 coordinate 12,112,281, forward strand.
CCGAGCCATATTAATATTAAATGCAACTAAACGAAAAAAAACATCGTCTTAAGCACTTCTAGGCCAAGATAACGCTAGTTAGGAATGGCTCCTTATTATGCTATATATTTATACAACTTTACAAAATTTACTAATAGTAGGTTTGAGCGATTAACAGTGTTAACAAAAATGTTTGTAGTGGAAACAGCCGTAATAACTCCAAGAATATTTAAGAAAGGTACATTAAAAACACATTAACCTCGTGTTACACCTAACCCACACCCTCTGCAGCAGATGACGTCACCATTATGAATATACCTACTTATTGTTTCATAGCACAAGCAAGACGACGTTCAATTTTATACTCCTATTCTGAGACAAAACTCGATTTAATTTAACTTTACTACACATTTCGACCGAGCACCGTCATCATAATAAAATCGCTGCCTTTTCATATATAAAACTTCACATTTCAACTCTTAAATTTTAATGGTTAAACCCTAAAGTTCAGATTTTATTACTATAACGCGGGAAATTAAAATATTTACTTTGTCATGATAGGTACACAAGCGGTGTTGGCTGCGCTTCCCTGGCGTCAGGTGGGCCTAAACAAAATGTAAATAGGTCTGATTATTCGCTCTCAACATTTTGTATTCGTTAAAGTCAGCGGAATAAAAGGCTAAATACGTTTTACGCTTAATTTTAGTTCTTCGTGAGCGTTGGGACAGTATGGCTGACAGCTCGGCTATACAATAAACAAAACGGATTTCAAGCCAGACAAGGAACAATACTTTCAATAACATATTGAAAATGGCTATTGTAATGATTAGGAGCTATTATTTTCCACGTGCCTAAACTGGTTTATGATTCATGGTCAACTTTTTAATTCTTGTAAACAATCATTGTTTTATAAACTACTTGGTTCTGCCAGTGATTTTGCTTGCGTAAAAGTAGAAAATAAATAGCCTATGTCACTCAGTACTATAGCAGCATTATACTGGTAAAAGAAGAAGATTCAAAATCGGTTCAGTAGTTTTTGAGAGTAACATTAGAAAGAAAGAAAACATTTATTTGAGACTTGCACAGGACAAACAACAATAAAATAAAAAGTAACTACTTAATCTATAAATACTTAAATTAAAATAAAAAAAAATAAAAGAAAACAATATTAATGCTGCGATATTTATCAAAAAAGTGAAATAACGCAGCGCTGGTATATTAGCAACATTACTACTTACAAATCTTTTCTCTATAGAATATTAGTATCGATGTATGTCATTGAAACAACCCATAGACTACTGTCTAAGGATATAACGTACCTGCTGCTGGCCTCCTTTCAATGTGTGAGACTGGGTCATAACATACCGCGCGGTCCCGGAGAGCAATGGTGCTTGGTACATGATGTTCGATTTCAATAAAATTGAAGAACTAATCATGGGATTCCTTATGATGTATTCCTTTACCATTTTTAGATCAGTGTTGATGTAATAGTTGATAACAAGTTTTGTGCCTGCCTAGGTTCCAACCATCACCTTGAACCTAGTAAGCTAGAGATTACTGGGCCTGAACTGCTCTTCATGGGGTTTGCCGAAGGCGAGTCATGGGGTAGCTTGACGTCAGGCTGTACAATAAGTTCCAAAACCGGGTCGTTAGCGCATTTTTTCACGCGCGCCTCAAAGAGAGGTCAGCAAAATTGATGGGGCCAGTTAAGGCCGAGGAGTTAGGAGTAGGTTTTTGTCAGTAAAAATCTGACACTCCCCCTGCACCACCCAGAACAGAGGAAGTAATTTGATAATTTCCTACGTAGTATGTAGCTCTGCTTGAAAGATATAGCCTATAGAAACTAAAAGTAGTTAAAAACTGAAACTGTAATCCCATTAAAAGCCCAATAAATATTTAACTTTTCCACCTCTATTAAAAATTATCCGCTGGATTGTATTGGATGCTATTTGTATAAATAAAGGTGAAATTATGTGCATAAAGTATTAGATTGTTCTTGATAAAATTAGCATAATAATGTAAAAAAGATTGGGGAAAGATTCGAAACAACATAGTTTATTTTATGAATGTTATTGTTTAGCTTGAGAAGAGGCATAAAGACCTGAGTCATTAAGCCGTGAATTGTGAATTAATATAAGAACTAATATTATAAAAACGACAGTAGATATGTATGTGTATATGTACCTATGTTTGTTACTCCTTTGCGCTCAAACGGCTGAAATGATTTGGATGAAATTTGGCACACGGGTAGACCATGTCCTGGAATAGGACAATTTTTTTTTTATCCCTGGAGTAAGGAGTTTCATGCTTTTAAAATTTTCGATTTTTGACTTGGCTCGAATTCTTGATACCACTCATTTACTTGTGAAATATGTATATATAAATACTATGAAAACTTTATTGGCGTTGTGCAACCTCTAAATATTAACCGTATATGATGATTTTTGGTATATGAACACTGTGCATGAATGGTATCAAGAATTCGAGCAAAATCAAGTGAAAATCGCCAATAAAAAAAAACATGAAACACCCTATCCTGGAGTATTGGGATAATTTTCTTCTTTTACGCAGGCAAAACCACTGGTAGAAGCTATTATTTATATTATAAACCTTAAAAGCGTCTAGAGCTATATAAATTGCTCCAATATTTTAGACAAAATCGCTAAACTTAATTTGCAATGGGAATTGCTCGCAGAACAGATGGTCGATATGACTAAAAGGTCCTGGAGTAGCGACCGTGTACTGGAAGACGCACCATTTATAGGCCTCCCACAAGATGGACCGATGACCTGGTTAGAGATGCCAGACGTAAACGACCGGTCGGTGTGGCAACACTTGTGGGAGGCCTATGTCCAGCAGTGGAAGTCTTTCGGCTGAAATGATTAATCAATGAATAATTTTTAGGATTGCGTACCTCAAAAGGAAAAAAACCGAACCCTTATAGGATCACTTTGTTGTCCATCTGTCTGTCTGTCTGTCAAGACCCTTTATCTCGGGAACGCGTGGAGGTATCGAGTTGAAATTAAAACCTTAAACTCAAGTCTGCGGTCCCTTGAAGCTGTGAAAAAATTAAATTACTGAGTTAATGAATGTACATGATACGGCTGTTTATGTTACAAAAAACATATATTTCGACCCTTCAAGGGAGTCAAAATTCATGGGGTACTTCCCATTGTCCTAGAATTCTGAAATTTGGTATGAAACAAGGTAAAGGTTGATAGGAAAAAATCTGAAAACTGTAATTTTATAGTTACGTCACAAAAAAAAACTTTTTTCGATTCGGAAATTGAACTGTTTTCATAGGTAGGTAAGTTTGTACGGAAACCTCAGTGCGCGAGTCTGACTCGCACTTGCCCGTTTTTTTATATTTGCTTAATACAGATATAGACATAGACACAAATAAATGTAAAGAACACTGTACTATTCTGAATTATTTGGACACCTTATTGTAATTATTATTATTTCGTTATGAGTTATTATATCTCAGAACCCTGAGGGTCCCGGACCTTTGGAAGGCGTACGAGGAGTCGAAAACCACTCGCAGAGGCCCCTTATACGCTTTTCATGGAACGTTTGATTATTATTACATTACAGAATTTATATACTTAAAAAAATACGTATAAAAAATGTATTCCGAATACTACAAATGATAAAGTATTCAATTTAAAAATATTTTCAAATTTCTTGAGCTTCGATCAACAATGTACTAGATTAGCGATCACTGTTTCGAAAACGGCCCGACAAATATCACCCCAAATAATTATGCGAGTGATATTTGAAGTCAGTGTGGTCCAATTGTAGCCAACATTAACACGCGAAATCGCCACACAGCGCGTTCAAAAATTGTTCAAATAACCAGTGTAATACTCAAATTTCTGAAGGAATATCTTTTTTTGGTAGGTTTATGCTAACATTTGCTTATTTCCATAGTAAAAGTGTAACTAATTGTGCAATTTAAATAATTTTATCAATTTTGGTTGCTTGAGAATACGGAATGAATGGAGTAAGACTTTGTTTTTTGCTACCTATTATATTATGCAGAATGGATATCCATTGTTGCACAGGATAGAGGAGATAAATTCATTTTTACCACTTTGGCATAAAGAAAAACTCGAAAAGGCGTAAATTACTAAAAACAGCCGTTCCCAAATTACAGGTTGGATATAGGTAAAGAAAATAATTAACTAGGTACTTATTAGCAGAGATCCTGTTCTACTATCCAGACCTACTACAAAATACGTCAGTATCTTATTGTCTTATTATTTGTAATTGCATTTTTTTAGATTTATGTTAACAGAAAAGCTGTATCTATAAATTTTGAGAATGACTTATCAAACCAGGTTTGTTTTGCACCAAATTCTTTAATACTTTACATACTATAGAGATGATATGAATTTTTTTTCAGGCCATAATCAGGATTCCACAGAAATATCTATCATTATTAAAATAAAATTATTGTATCTAATAAAAAAGAACATAACATTGAAAAATATGATTAAATTGCTCCCAAAAAAAAAACAATTGATTGATTATGATGATGATACTAAGTATATCTGTAGATATCTGATTTGGCAAAGAATATTGAAGTTGCAGAAGTATTTAATGGAATGTACATTAAAAATTTGAAAAATCTCTGCAACTCCATACTGACTCTGTTATTAGCGTTGAAATATGATATCTCTCTATTATGAAAATAGAATATTGCTTGCAATTTTGGTTTAATTTTTGAATAATAATTTTTGAGCACATTTAAAATGAGGTTTGAATTTGGAATGTCATTTTTTAAATTTATTGATTTTACCTAATAGCTAATGATAGAAAGTCTTGAATTCAAATGAAATGCAAACGTCATTATAGTTTATGTTTATGACTTAAAGTTTATAATTAACTGAAGTTATTGTTAATTTATAACTTCTGTCTCAGGCAAATCTAAATGTTTACTAGCAATTTTGGGCCACATATGCGTTATGCATATGTGGCCCAAAATTGTTCTTGATTCTTAATCTAGTACATTGTTGATCAAAGGTCTTGAGGCATTTAATATGCCCTAACAAAAAAACAGTAACATAAATTAATATATTGGTCCAGATCATGTCCAGATAGAGATGTCGAATTAAATTATTATTGCATGTCACACTATTTTTTATTTAACTTTGTTCAATGTCAATAATGATGATGAATATTTTAGATTTACAATGAATTGTCTAAGTTCTGCTATATCACTCACCTTGCTTATATAATATAATTGATTGGTAAAATCATCATGTTGCCAACCGTAGTTAACCTGAAAGTAGCCGGAGAACTTTTTCGTATTCTTCTCATAAATATTGTTAATTAAATTTTCTCCTACCTGAAGTGGCCAGCATAAATCTCCGTTAAGCCACTTGTTCCTTAATACATTAGGTAAGTGTTCGCTTACACGAAATTAACGTTATGGCCTAATTTTCCTAACTTACTGTTTTTCAAACAAAAATCATGTGCATTTAAGCGGATGTTCCGGAATTCTTTTCTGCACTAATGGCAGAATCGTTTGAAAAACATCTTTTATTTACTTTGAAAAAATATATTTATGCCTACATAATATATTGTGTTAAAAATACATGTATGTTTATTTCAACTATATTATAATAGAAGTCTTTACCTATGAAACTGCCGTTCTGCCAAATTGGCTATTTCAAGTCCATTTTTTTTCTTTTTTCGCAAAGAATTCGAAGTTCAAATTATTTTTATTTTTAAAATATGGAATTCTTTAAAAAAAATTAGTCATTTGTTTAATGGTAAGCGTTCTATTTCCATCGCATTTGTACGTTTTTCGTTATTATGGATACGTTAAAAATTAGAGTGATTATGGAGTATGAGAACCGTCGTGGCAGCAAAGCGGCAGAAGCGGCACGCTACATCAACAACGCATACGAAGCGAACACTACTAACGATCGGACCACCCGTTATAGGTTTACCCGCTTCCGTTCTGGAACTTTCGACCTAAGAAATTGGTCGACCGAAAACTTTAGTCGACAATGACGAATTAAAGGCGATTGTTAAATCTGATAATTCTCAATCTACAGCTGAATTAGCAGAAGCTTTCGATGTTAGCATCAAAACAATATTGGTCCATTTGCGTCGAATTGTCAATGTAAAAAGTTTGACAACTGGGTGCCCCACGAATTGAGTGATCGCCAGCGCAAAGCACGCGTCGAGTCGAGAGCCTTGCACTGCTCAACAGGCACACAAACGAAAGCAGGCATATTCAATCACATAGTTACTTGCGACGAAAAATGGATTCTGTTCGACAATCGCCAGGGCTCAGCAAATTGTTTAGATCCTGGTTCAGCACCTAAACAATGCCCCCAAACGAAAACTGACCCAAAAAAGTGATGGTCACTGGTGGTCTAGCTCTGGTGTCATTCATCGCAGCTTCTTCCCAAACGGGATAAGCATTACTGCAGATTTGTACTGTGAAGAACAGAACACAATGATGGAGTAGCTCGCTCATCTTCAACCAGCTTTGGTTAATCGTTCGGCTCCGCTGATCCTGCATGATAACGCGCGACCTCATACTGCACAGCAGACGGTCTCCAAGTTACAAGAGCTGAAGTTGGGAGTTCTCCGTCATCCACCGTAGTCACCAGACCTTGCCCCTACAGACTTCTACTTTTTCCAGAATTTGGATAACTTCTTGGCGGGGAAAATAATCAATAACCAAGAGGCAGCCTTTGAAAAATTTGTTGCCTCCCGTCCTTCAGACTTTTTCAAAAAGAGCAACAAGAAGCTACCACTACGTTGACAAAAATACATTGATTGCATGGGGAATTACTTTGATTAATAAAAATAAAAAATATATAGAAAAAGGCCGTTAACTTATTTCATGAAAAACGTAAAGACCTAATACTTTTGTACCCTTGTTTTTTAAGTAAAACATAGTTCCTTCTTGTGCACCTGCCATATTGTCTCGCCACCACTTTAGATTGAGTGGTAGAGAACGCCTAGTGCATTAAGTTCTCCTTTGTACTGTTGTGTTTCCTAAAAATTAAATAAATAAATTCAATATACCATCTTTTATGTTCATAGCAATCTTACAGTTCAGTATGAATCTTTTATCGACTAAATTTTCGAGTTTCGAACAAGCTTTAAATGCAATATTGACAAATAGCCTCTCATAAAAATAAAATATTATTTTATGAGCGCTTCCTTTAGTATTTCTTGGGTTGGTTGGTCAGCTTTTATTTGTGTTGTAGAGCTTTGGGGGCCGGGGCCGAAGGTTGAATGCGGGCGAGGTTTAGCGCGATGAAACATCGGATGAACCTATAGATGCACCTGTAATTGGCAGCTTCCGTGTCCGCACCGCCGCCGCCGGCCTGCGCATCCTGTGACTAATCAGCAAATAGCTCCGCTGCTTTTATTAAATAAACTTCTAAAAGCTTCAGCAATTATTTTAAAAGCACGTTCTCGAATCTTCGATCTAGCTTCTGGAAGATCGACAGTCCGTATTACGCTGAGTTTGTTGGTACAAAGATATGTCGCAACTTTACCTACCTAACTGAATAAATGTCACACTAGTAAACATGTTGGATATACGACAAATAAGCATAATTTAAGTAGATATAAACCCAAATAAAGTGACGTCAAGACTCGCTAACCGTTTTTTGTTCATTTCTAGTGTTACGTTTGTATTATCAGTGACAATTGCTGGGAAAATTTCATCATTTTAGTTATCTGCTTATACACACACCCACTTGAAAAATTGGATCGATTACACCCTACGTAATAAATCACACGGGCAATTTAGAGTATACGTACGTTAGCTAATAAAATAGTATTGTTGTGGGTAAAACAAATAGCTCGCAGAACAGAAGGGCGATGGGTTCGAAAGGTTCTGGAATAGCTACCGCGTACTGGAAGATGCAGTGTTGCAAGACCTCCCAAAAGGTGCGCAACGATGAAAATATGAAAAAAAATCGTGTCCATCGAGGGTTCTTCGATGTGGTGACGCTTGGGGGAGGCCAATGTATAGCAGTAGACGTCGTTTGGCTGAAATGATGACGATGACTTTTTTTGGGACATTTCTTTAAGTTATAGGGAAATGCATCAAGAAAGAAGCCTTTGAAACAATTTCTACCTAACCGAGTTGTAACGGCATGGAACAGGCTCCCGGAAATTGTTGTGAAAGCTCCCACATTGAACTGCTTTAAAAATCGTTTGGAAAGACTAAACATCTCAAAACTATATGAAACACACACAATCAGCTAGCTGCTAGTATGTCTTACCAAATAATAATAATAAATTCCTACGTTGCCATGGCACTTCATCAATAAAATAACAAATTAACCCATACATATTTTTTTAATGAAATTAACTTTCCTCCTACATAAACCTAATTCAACACCTTCTGTCAAGGCCAAATGATATCACATAGTCAGAAGGCTGAGTATATAATGAAAAAGCAATGTATACATATCATATGCACCTCCACCGTGTTACATGAAATTGAATAAGGAGTTTTTAGTTTTGTTTGTAATGCCATCAGTTTCATCCAAATATCAGAAAATAGGCCCTCTGCTCTCTGGGCTCTTAATTTAAAGATCAGTAAAAAAAAGGACAACTAATATTTATTTATTTAGTATATACCTACTTTATTACACCAGTCGACAGCGATGTGGAAGAGTTTTTTGACGCCATATTTAATTTTAGTTAGTTGTACTTAATTAGATTAGGGTTTTTATTATTATTTATTTTATTTTATTGTAATTATAGTTAGTATTTTTAAATGTAAATAAACTTTATTGTACCTACACCTCATAATTAATTAATTGGCACAATGTCTCTTATACTATTGTTATTCTTTTGTTATAGTTGTTGGTTCTCCTATGATTAAATAAATAAATAAAGTGGACAAGACACAGTGAGAACACTGTAGACTCCGAGAATTCTTAGGTTACTTTCTATTACGACTCACTTTTTATTATGATTATTTTTATTGTTCTTTATAGTACAATATTGACCGGTCTACACTGTCCTTACATGATATCTACATTATGGAAGTATTGTAAGATCAAAATTTTAAAAGAGAAACCATGGAGTTTCTTGCCGGTTCTACTGCATAGGAAAAGACCAATTTGGAACCGTGCACTAGCTTCTGACGTTTTACAAGTAATGGGTACTTGTAAAACGTCAGAAGCTAGTGGCAGGGCCTATGTGGAATAAAAAAACTTTGACAAACATTTTGAAAAACTAAGTGTACGAAAGGCGGTCCTATTGCACAGGGCAATCTCTTTTACCATAGGATGGACAGAACGAAAGGAGATAGATTTGGAGCGGTCAGTGTACAAAAATTATAAATAATACTATCAGCATTTATAATTTATTATTCATTATATCTTTTTTTTGAGATGGGGAATCAATAATGAATGACTTCTCCCACTTTAGGGTGGACGTGCGGGCGTGTCATGCTTTTATTGGCTGAAACCCATCAAACGAAGTGAGATTATCCTTTGATGGATTGATTTATGGCAGCAGCATATTGATAATAAAATTTATAGATACCTACCTTAAAAAAAGACTTAACCTAGAGGTTATATTTAATTTGAATCCATGAAATAGTGTTTTGAATTTCATTGAACCAAATTAAATATAATAATAATAATATTCCACAACTATCACACAACGCCGTCTAGTCCCAAGCTAAGCAGAGCTTGTGTTATGAGTACTAGACAACTGATAAACGTACTTATATATTTTTAAATACATACATATTATAGATAAATTACACCCAGACACAGAAATATAATCATGCTCATCACACAAACATTTGTCCTGGGTGGGAATCGAACGCACGACCTCCGGCATAGTAGTCAGGGCCACTAATCACTAGACCAACAGGCTAGTCAAAATAAAAATCTAAGAAGAATATCAATTCATCTCGAATAGCAATCAGGAGATAGTGAAAACTTACAACATATTTCAAAACCGAAGCGAAGATACTATTTTCCAAATCAATAACTATTCATACGGGCTGCCCGGTGCCTATACAAACATTATTCGAGCGCTGAACTCCTTGATAAATAAGAATATTCTTCAAGTCGACGTCGCGATGTCTCTACGTACATACCGCAGGAAAATCCGTCGGAACGAATCGTGGCCCGACCGGGGTTCTATTATACAACCCTTGTAAAATGGCTTAGCTCGTTCAAACGTGCCGTTTACTTTAAAAAACTTACGAAGGGTCTAATCGAAATTATCTTATAAGAAGCTTACGTCATTATCCTGTTGAAATAAAGCTGATAGGTTCTTTGTATTGTTGTGATTTTTGAACTTTTAGAATTCTCTAAACCAAACTACAAATATAAATGTAGATCTTGTTTACTGGCTGATTCAAGTAATAGTAATATTTATTATTCCATTTAATTCCTATAAATATACATTTTATAATAATTATTTCTTAAAAAAACATTTCTAAAACATTTAAAAAAGTAGCCTATCGGCAACCGGGATCAGGGCCAAAGCTACCGTGGCAGGGCTCCTGATGGAAGAATCTCCTGACAATACGCGCCATGTCTAGGAGTACTACTTTATCCAACTGCCCAACGAGAGCCATCAGATGTCGAGACTGTTTGCTTTTATATTTATCCATTGGCCGTCACGACTTTCGGGACGAGAACTTTTGTATCTACTTCCAACATATCGACAGCCAAATATATCATTATATTAAATATATTATTATTGTATACATTTATACAGTTATTTAATAAATAATAGTATATATTTTATAACTTCTATCTAGTGGTATAAAACTGGACTTTATTTAAAAGAAGATTTGTTTTTTTATGTTCTCTGTATTCATTTTAATATACATAATACTGGTAGATTATTAGATATTTTATTATTATTATTATTATTCATTTTTTTACTTAAATATATAGGTTGTAGCTATAAAAATAAACACAGTCTCCGGCAAAGAACTACACTCCTTAGCTGTACTTAGATACAATGAATATGTTCCCAAATCACTTTCTGCGTATGGGTTCGGTCCACCATGTATTGGCGTTATTGAGAATATGACTATAACTACAAAAGAAGTGTAGTTTAGAGACATTGAAAAATCTCAGAATGATTTCTTTATAGCATAATATAAAATATAAAAAAGAGATATATATAAATATAAAAAAGAGATTTAAAGAGATACAATAGAGCGGCTATAAAAAAAAATGTCTTAGAAAAACTGTGCGATCACTAGGTAGTAAGTATCGGATTAAGATTTTGTTCGCTATGTCGTGTATATTGGTAGTATGTATTTAATGTCTTTGTAACTATGTCAACAAATCTTACTACCTATTCATATAACACCTGCACACACTCGTACTCAATAAACACGGCACACTAAGCTTTTTTCTAAACGAGAAATGAATAGCAAACATTATAGACATTCCCTGTGGTTTTACTAAAGCCTATTCAGGGAGATGAGTTGAAAAATGTAAACAAGTTGTCTTTCAGTGAGGTTTAAAGCGAACGAACAGCATATGCAAGAGTATGTCCACTCAAACCTGAATGACGTTTGATGTTTTAAAATAGCTAAAGCTGGGGGCTGGTGGTAAACGATTTCGAAAAAGGTCTTACAAGAGTGTTTTTGAATCTTTTCCTAAGCTTTTTAGGGTTCCATCACTTTGTTGTCCCTCCGTCTGTCTGTCGGTCTATCTGTCAAGACCCTTTATATTGGGAACGCGTGGACGTATCAAGTTGAAATTAACACAATTAATTATTAGTTTGTTTTGTTCATATACTTAGGTGTGCGGTCCCTTGAAGCTGTAAAAAAAAATCAAACTTCTAAGTTAAAGGAAAAAAAAGATATGGCCGTTTGTGTCGCAAAAAACGTATACTTGGACACTCAAAAAAAATTGTAGAGTACTTCCCGTTGACCAAGAATCCTGAAATTTTGATTAAAGCAAAGTCACATAACACAAGTATAAGAAAAAATCTGTAAACAGAAAATTTGTTGCCACGTCACAAAAAAAAAATATATTGTGATTTGAAAAAACTTCGAGACTCCAATCGGGAATTGAACTCTTTACCTAGGTAAGTTTGTACAGAACCCTCGCACTTGTCCAGCTTTTTTTTTCTCTTATCTCAAACTAGCTGCTGCCAGCGATTTCGCCTGCATGATAACAAAAAACTATCCCAAGTAGTTTAGGACATGGTCTACCCGTATAAAAAATTTCATTGAAATCTGTTTTGCCGTTTAAGTGTGAAGAAGTAATAAACATACACACACACTCTCAATTTTGCGCCTATATAATATTAGTGTTTTTTTTTTATGATTGATAGGCTCGCGTTTGACCTCTATCTCACCTGATGGTAAGCGATGTAAGTGTAATTAATTATTGGCCGTAAGCGACATATGTAGATAACTAAGCGATACCTATCTCTGAGTTATACATGCGACTACTTTCTTAAGTACATTTTAAGTATTTTTGCCAAAAAATTTGACATATTCAATGATCAAGATCTAGTGCAGAGATTTAGTCTGTGTTCAAACAATCTGGCATTTCTTGAAACCACACAGTAAATGCAATTTCAACCCTTTACATCAGTTTACAAGGAATCCTTTGCTAGCACAGAGTGCCTAGGAATACCAACCAGCCATTCAAAGATTACTAAATTCTCAAAAGCCTTTGATCCTGGACCACAGGTGTTTACTAAACGAGCGATCATCGTTTGTTATTCCACAGAATCTATAGACATGTTTGTTCCATTGAAACCGACTATCATTTAGTGTTATATCGAACTGAATCGCAGAAGGCCCGAGGCTTTTAATCCGTTCTGTAGGCCATATTTGTACCATTCAAACATACGCCTTTTCATAGTATAGGATTTGTGGAAATACCGTCAGCCGTTTATTTTAAGCATTCAATGAACTGCAGGGCTGTTCTCGATTCGCTTTTCGATTTTTTTGTTTTTATAAGAGCCCTTTGGTCCATCACTACAACAATGTATGCTTGACCAAAAAGTTACTACGAATAACATTAACAATATGATTTCTTTACTTTGTTCCTGAAATCTCTATTTATTTTTATTTCTTTATTGCAACATAAAGTACATAGGCGGACATAATATCTATAATATATAATGATTTAATAACTATATTCCTACGTCTTGTAGTCTTGTCTGTCTATAAAACAGTCTCGTTACTGCACGCTTATCGACATTAAAAGAATATAAAGACAATCATTGGACTGCAGTGAGTTCTGTTCTCAAGAGCGAAAAGATAAGTATTTTATAGTCAATGGCAGCCCAGAGAAAGTCGTCATTTGAAGATCTGATTAGCCGCGAGCTCTCTGACGCGTCGGTAACGTGGGGAGCATTTGTAACCAAGGAGTTCATGCATGTTAAATATGCTAAGGAGTTCTACTATCGCCAAGATAAACGATTCCCCGTCTTTCTTTTTCCTGAAGGGAAAGTAAATTCAGTGTGTGAAAGCACATGAAAAAGTTTAACTTAACGTTTATCAGGCCTAAAGTTTACTCTTTAGGTGTATTTTCACTAAGCGCGGAATTCACCAATAAAACTAATCGCGTTTTAACGATAGGCTCGCATAATCGCGTTTAGCCACTGTCACTAGTGTCATATATTTATAGAAATACAACAAAAGAAAAATACAGACAAGTGACACTAGTGACAGCGGCTAAACGCGATTATGAGAGCCAAACGTTAAAACCCGATTTGTTTTATTGGTGAATTCCGCCCTTAGTGTGCAGTTTCCTTAATGTTAAGTAAACATACGACATTCGTGTCATGATAACAAGTTTCTTTCTCCGCACTCTGCGCTACATAGCGATAGCAACTATTCAATAGTAAACCTCCCTCTTTGCATCTTATAGAACCTGTAGATTTCAAAGCGGGTTGCCCTCGGCCTGTCTTTCAAAGTATACCACTCCTTTCATATCTCCGCTTCAATTTCGCAGCGCAATTTATATGCACTTTGTAGCGGTGGCCGTTCACAAGCACCTCACCGCGCAGTTTATTCCTGGAGAGTGCTACTGTTAAACGCCGTTTTTTCTGCTGAAGAAGAGTCGTTGATGACGGCGTTCATAGTTAATGAGCAGCTAGTATCCGGCGGGTGTTACCGCGCAAATTGCCCGCTCTTTACAGGCTGCCGTTTGCCAACTCGACGGAGCCGTTCTAGCGTGAAAGACGTTTCCGACCGTACGTTATTGTTTACCGCCGGAATGACTTCCTTTGCTAGCGCGCCTAACGAACAGATTGCAAGTTGTTGCAACTGCACAAACATAACTTTTTGCGTGACACGAACAAAATGTAGCCATCAATGCGGAGCTCTCAACGTTAATAGTCCGTTTTGTGTGGCCGAATAGCTTCAGGCTTTGAATACGTCACGATTTGCCAATGTACACTATTTTTTAACATTTGTTAAAGCGCATGGTTGGCACTTTATACAAAACTCTTAAGAGGACTACAGGAACTAATCGCGAGTTTTATAATGTAAATAGTATATGATCCACTACAGTAAACCAAATCAAAAAATATATGTTATAAATACTTGATAGAAAGTATGTTCAAAATATAATACAGCTAATTTAGTACGATAAAAAAATCACAAAGATCCTCTTAAAAATTCTTTTTCAACACACTTGCTCAGAAAGTGACTCTTATTGCATTGCACTTAGGTATATAATGACACTCGTTACTAAACTGTAACAATTTGATTACCATTACGCACTAGTTCTATAATGCAGTTAAAACCTTTTTGTTCAACCTCTTTGTTCGCCAAAATTTTGAATTCGAATAAAATTCCCATTAAGTTATTGCGTTCAATAGTATGTAGGTAAATTAGTATCTTACTTATTTCCTCCAATTTACAAGTTAAAAACAAGGACAAATTTAACTTGTACAAACGATTTATTTAATAAAAACATTTACTAAATAAATCGTACATTTTAAGATGCGCGCGGTTTTTGGCGTGTTTTTTTTATTCTAGTGAAGTTCAGTGGCTGTATTAATGAAATAAAATTAAATACTACAAAATCATTAGAAAATATTACATCCGTATTCTATTGTCACTACGAAAGACATTATCGTAAAAACTTTTCGCGCAAGAAAACATAAACGTAAAACTAGGCAGTATGATCAAAATACCTTAGCCTTCCTCTAGGGGTAAAAATAAAAATTATGCGCGGCTTATGAAAACAGATTTTTACCGCCATGTCAAAGAAAATTTTACTAGTTTGACTGTTATTTTCTTCACAAGTGTATTGAAAAACGTCGTATGACACACGTAAGTAATTAATGATTACCGTTCTTGGCTCTCTTAAGACCCTCGCCACGGCTCGGGTCTAAATACCGCCTCGACGGTAATCACTAACATTACACACTTATATCATAATGTACTATTATTGATTAAACTACTATTGATTGGACTAATATACATACAATCATCCTGATTGTTGTAACAAGCAACGTTTTGCCATTATAGTGTTTCAATTGTATAATGAAACCTGTAGATTTTTAGTAAATCACTAAAATTATTCATATTTGCAAGCACTGAGTCTTTGCGTCTTTGCTCTTTCTTTTGTATAAAATCCGAGAGTGACCGCACTTTAGGTCCTATATTCCTCTTAATGAAAGTTCTTTATAATAATTGTTTTATGTTTTTATGAAATTTGTTTCATAAATCTTATCTGTAACGTCTCGAAATAACTAAAAATAAAAGTCTATTGAATTTGTGCCAATGCCAAGTCGTTCGAACTAACGTGGTTGAGTATCTTTCTGTAACAAGGACGTTGTTATCTATTTAAATAGATACTTTTTAAATAAATTATACAGGTAAGCTTATTGTAGATATACCCATTTAAGAGTTATTTAAAAATACAAAACGATTGTACAAGGTTAGAGGCAGGTATCAATAGAACTAATGTCTTAAACAAGGTACCTTATATTGTATGAATATTTCATGGGACTGTCGCACAACGGGCGTACAAATGATGAATGGCCATTCACTAGTAACATGCCTACATTTTAAGACTATAATAGAACTATGAAGTGACAACCCTGTTTTATTTAATTCACTGTCCGGCAAGACGACGTTCTAATAGTGATTTAAAATAATCACTCAATTTGCAAATTGTTTTGCGACGGTTGATGAATATCTAATACCCTATCTGATGAATATTTTTTACCCTCCTACCACCCCCCCTTTTTGTCTTTGATTATAATTTATATGGCAGACCAAAGTTTACCGGGTCAGCTAGTAGCGTATATTATCTTTAGTGGTAATAATATACGTCAAAAAAACA
The DNA here is from genome assembly GCA_961205895.1 of Mythimna pallens. NCBI lineage: Eukaryota > Metazoa > Arthropoda > Insecta > Lepidoptera > Noctuidae > Mythimna > Mythimna pallens. The sequence goes on from OY540830.1 coordinate 12,128,558, forward strand.
TACTTATTTATTTTTTAAATCATTGCTTAATTTTTTCATATTTTTCTAATAAAAATATATTTTTTTACAGCCTACAACAAAAGTTTAAAAGCTAATTTTCAGACATATTTATTTGCTGAACCATGTAAATATGTAGTTAAAAATAATATGCACATATTACGGCACTTGTTTTATAAGAACAGTGGCAAAAGAAAAAACCAGGAAATTGCGAGTCGGACGCGCGCACTGAGGGTTCCGTACTATGAAAACAGTTCAATTTCCGAATTGAGTTACGAAGATTTTCCAGTTTTTTTTTTTTAAGACGTAACTACAAATTTTCAGTTTTCAGATTTTTCCTGTACTTGTGCTGTGAGACCTTGCTTCATGCTAAATTTCAGGATTCTAGGTCAACGGAAAGTACCCTATGAATTTTGATTCCCTTGAGAGTATCGAAATATACGTTTTTTATTTATTTATTTATTATTAAGTATACACACTATCTTTACAGGCTGAACCTAATACACTAGTGGCTGCCAACCCAAAAAAAAAATTGAAAAAAAAATCATAATCTTACACTGACATTAACCTAAAAAGCTAAAATAACACTTAACTCTATTACAATAATTTGAGACATAAACGGCCGTATCTTTTTTCGTAAACTCAGAAGTTTGATTTTTTTCACAGCGACCTCTACGCGTTCCTTATATAAAGAGTCTTGACAGACAGACAGTCGTTTTATAAGTGCCCATGTAGGCCTATGTGGACAGACAGATGGACGGACGGACAACAAAGTGATCCTATAAGGGTTCCGTTTTTTTCATTTTGAGGTACGGAACCCTAACAAATGTAATGAAAAAGAAAAGTTTACACTTACTTGAACTTACACTATTAAAATAAAACGAATTACCATAAAAAAGCAATAACTAACTTCCATTGTTACGAACCAAAACGATAGTGAAATAGGCTATTTTATTGTTCAATAATGAAAACATAGACTGATGACGCTGATGTTCGTCACCGCGTAGCACGTTTCTTGTTGAATAATTGTTAGTGGCTTATTTTCAAACTGTGGCGATTGTGTGGCACATACTTGTCGCATCGACATATTTCGATGTCCAGTGATTAATGTATTTTCTATTATGGCAATTGGACGTAGTGCGCATGCGGCGGATAGTATTATTAGTGGGACGCTAAACGTGATCACACGGCTTCCTCGGTCGCCTCCCGACTCCCGAGTAAAGTGTGCGTCGGGCTTTCCTAATCTACATATGTGCGTACGCTGAAGCTTTCTACAAGTGTTTGTTATTTTACATAAGTATTAATTTCGTGAAAAAAAAAACTATTTGTTGAGTTGTGCCGTGACACGAAAAGATGACTGGTAATCACTGTGATGTTGGTGAGTATTTTTTTTTGCATTTTCTATTTTCGCCAGAATTTTTTTCGTGAAAATCTTCAGTGAAAATTATTTGTACCAAAAATTCTCATTGACTATTGTGAATGTATACATACAAAAAGTTTTTCAAAATTACAAGAAGTAGAATACCTATACAAATAAGTAACGATTAACTATTATTATTAAAACAGAATACCAGCGCTACAATATTTATTGTTTTAAATATCGCTGCATATATTATGCTGAGTTAGGCGCCTTTTTGGCCTCGCACCGATTAATTATAATTTTCTATTATGTATTTTTAGTTTATAATACGATTGTATGAGGCACGTATAAACTTTTTTCTTTCTTTCTTTCTTATTATAATTATAATTATATAAGATTGTTCTCTGTTACTGTCGTTCAACATGTTATAATTCGTCCAATTGCATTCAATGTTTTTGTATTAATAGCCAGCTACAATGGCCAGTAGATCTCTCTACGATCAACACTTAATTATTATGATTAAATCCAGCTCATATGGATTAAAACTAGCCTGATTCGGATATTGTTTGGGATAATGGATGAAAATACGAACAAATTGTGCCAATTGAATTTTTATGCTTTACATAATCGGCCTTATAATGTTCCCATTGCTGGGACTCGATCCACCACGCTGGCCCAGTGCGAATTGGTGGATATCAAATGTCTTCGAATTTTTATGCCGTCATAAGGGAAAAAAAACAGGACATAAAAATAAGGCATCCGACGGATGCGAGACGCACAGGACAGTTCATTGTGGGGACACTTGGGGTGGCCTATGTCCAACAGTGGACGTCTTTCCGTGAAAGGAAAAAAAAACCTATTTATTTATTTCTGTGGCATATCCCACAAGAATTTTAAATTGTTCCAAGATTAATAGTCGTATAGGCTATGGGACACAGGTGAATTACAGGCCATTCTCTGGATGGGCCGTAATTCACCTCATGGGCTCAGTGCGGGTTGGTGGTTGTCACATGTCTTCTAATTTTTATGCCATCTTATGGGAAAAAGTACCTATTTGTTTCCTGTATCTCATAGTAACATTATTTTTTTCCAAGACATTTAGTAGTATTCAATCTGTTCAGTATTTTTAGAGTTTACCTTGTACGAACATATTATAAACAATCATTTTAATTCTTTATAATATTACTTTTTTTTTCACCAAATCCATGTTATTGCATCTAGACGAGCACTGTTTGAACACTTAGTACGTACATAAAACTACTTTGCCTCTGTTGTTATACCAAGAGTTGATAAGCAGCTGATATTTTCGTACTAAAATCTCAATCCAATGCTACGGTTGGAGTTATGAAGAAAAAATCGTTAACTTGAAAAATGAGTCTACTTCTTTTTTCGTACAATGGTAATCTAACAATTTATTTACTATACTCACTGTCTATTTACGTCTCTATAATTTTTGTTGTTTTTATTTCTGAAATTCTTTTTTTTCGGAAATGCCAAGACAATATAGTTAATTATGGCCGATTTTTCATTCAATAGATAACTTTTATTTATAGAATAATTTCTTATTTTTCTCGTGAAAGTTATCAGACCATTGTGAAGTCCGCCATTAATCAATAATTTAAAAGCAATAAAAAATAATTAGTAGTAGTGCCTAAATTGGTAGAACACAATGAACTGCGCATTCACGTGACATCTAGAAATGTATTAATTTATTGTATTGTGTTCAACAATAACAATTTGACTTTGACGATTTGAATTAACAAAGTACAAAAAATATATTTATCAGTCAAACATATTCGGCAAATTGAAAGGACCGATTTTGAACGTGCTAGAGTAAACTACTTCGCTTTATAATTCTTTATTAGAGTCCAACTGAAGATTCGTTTTCGGTTTCGACCAGTTCCGGTCCAAAACAACTGGTTTCGGCTAGATATTTGGTCAAAAAATGGCCGAATTATAGTGGCACCGACGGTAGTAACATGTTTGAGTGCTGACGATTGGGATAGAGACTTAAAATCTGACTGTCTCGTGCGTCTAGATTTATTATAATTTTTGGGTAATCGTCGATTGATTCGTGTATAATGAAAATTATAACTATGTAATTAAGCATAACTATATCGAAATATAATTAAGTATAACTATATTGAACAATTATTTTTATTTCTTGGCAGTTTTTCTGTTACCACATCAGATTCAGAAACTGAAAGACATATAGAACGAGAAGCTAGTAAATATGTTAGCATGAATGTATTAATGTTATTGTTTAATAAACAAAAAAAAATAATTAAGAAGTAACCGGCTCCCAGTCCCTCTTGTTCCAGACCATGGCCTGAACCAGGACCCGGTTTGGTTTTTTGTATATTACTAATTAAAACAATAAAAAAAAAAAACAATTAAAAAATCTCAATCCCGCAAGTCTTTTCGGAATCCGCGGGATTGACGATTTCAATCTTACAGGCTTGCGGGATAAAAATTTTGATGCGGGATTGGATTCCCTAGTCGAGGTGCATAAAATTGAACAAAAATTGAGGAATCTGGAAATTTTGCCATTAAAGAGAGATTAATAGAGCATTCTCTATTACAGTTGGTATGGAAGTTTGGCTGATGAGAAATCCCATTCGGCAAAAATTTGTGTTTATCTAATTTTTTTCTTCTTCATAGAATGATGTCAACGTACCTAGAATTACGCCATTGTTAAAAGATGTTTTATCCCGTCTCAAGTGTCAATATCGATGAACAAAAGAATTTGATCGAGTGGCGAATGATAACGAAAAGATTGGTTGGAATCATCATTCTCACTTGAGTACTACAGTTTTACGTCATCAACACTTGAAATAATTAGGTACTCGTGTAAAATAAACCATTTCGTCTAGAAGACTCGACGAACCCATGATTTTCGTAACCATTTTCCAATAGTTAGGCTGCTGCAAGTGCCTGTTTGCCAACCTGGCGCATGAAATATGCTTAAACCATAAATTGACCTACGTGGGTCACATAAGAAGTTTTTAGAATAGGCCAGTAACAGAAGCAGCCTATAATGAATGAATAAATGACGATCAAAAAGAAAAAAAAAACACTGCGCGTACTATTTTCTAGCAGCAATTGTTATGAATGACTGATTCTATTAAGAATTTGCCAATTATGACAAATTTTCGTGGACAATTTTGGGATTTCGTTTTTTTTTTACCTTTTGACTACAAAAAACGATCAGTAGGTAACCGGTACGGATAGAGCTCCATTTTTTTTGAACTAATTAAAAAATAGGGGTGTATACAAATAACCAAAATTTCTTTATGTTTGTTCCAACGTGGAAGGTTATTAATGTTCAGAATTAATGCAGTTGTTAAAAAAAATCTTTTACCGTTTGAAAATTACATTATTAATTATGGACATAGGCTCTAAATATTATTAAGATTTACATCAAATAATGAATTTCAATGAAACTTGGTGCAAAAGTAGACCATGTCCTGAACTAGGACATAGGATACTTTTCACCCTAGGATTATGTTCCCTTGTAATATTTTTCTACTATCAAAAATTAAAAATCTCAAGTCGAAGAAAATATTTGACGTGTAAATGTTCAAATAACGAAAAATTTCGCCTATGTATAAATATATACGTTAGGTTAGTTTTGATACACAAAAACATTCTACAGCCAAATATATATTACTCGCTGTCCGCGCGGTTTTGACCGCGTCCTCGGTTACTCATCATTATCATCATCATCATTTCAGCTGAAAGATGTCCACTATTGGACATAGGCCTCTCCCAAGTGTCTCCACAACGACCGATCCTGTGTGTCTCGCATCCACCTCATTCCCGCATTCCTCGGTTACTACAGTCAAATGGGGTGAATAGAAACAAAACTTTAAAGGGTATTTTCACGATATTTGAATATTTTTTTCAGCATTTAAATGTATCAATTTATTAATAAATTGTTATTCTAAAAAGTCGATGCATTGTTAGAAGTCAATATTATCGGCTTCTAACAATGCGGTATCAAAGTGAAAGGCCAAACCAAAGTTTTATTTCTATTCACCCCGTTTTACGGTACTCCACTCGTATTAGTCGTAGTGTTATATACCCTACAGCCTTCTTCAATAAATAGACTATCCAATATAAAAGAATTTTTCAATTTGAACCGAGATACTAATTAAACTATTGTAAGCCTCATTTTTTTTTCAATATCATGATCACATTTTTTTAATAGGCAACTCATATCATATTTTCTTTGTAAATTTCATTCACAGTAAAGAGTCCTAGGTTTTGATGATTTTAACGCCCCAGGCACTCGACTTATAGACAACTTTTTTACAGTGTATATTTCGATTGTCAGTATAACAATAAACAACAGAATTCAGATTAAAGAGTCATTTTATGAGCGTTTCACTTTTGAAAGGAAAAGCCGGGGTCCTGGAACGCGAGGCAAAGAAGGAGTGGGTTTTAGTCAGTAAAAGTCTGATATACCCTCCCGGTCTGCCCTAGAGTAGTCATTAGATAATTTCCCACCTAACCTAACACTATATATTAAAAGCCGGTCTATATGAGTCGCACATCCACCAACCCGCACTGGGCCCGCGTGGTGGATTACGGCCCATTCCCTCTCCTAGAGAGGAGGCCTGAGTCCCAACAGTGGGAACATTATAAGGCCGACTATGCTATGCTATGTGAGTCGCACTCGCGTACCAAAGGTTCGCAACACCGCATTTTTCGGTTCGCTGTTGGCCTTGATTCTTGAAACGCATGGCAAGGTTTCCCAATTTTACGAAACCAATTTTTTAATCGCTATCATTGTTTTTCTATCTCATGTTTTTAATTTCCCAGTTAATTAATTTAAAGTGCTAATCATAGTTTTAACCGACTGTGAAAACCAAGGACGTTTTCAATTCGAATGTTTTATTTGTATGTTTGTTCAGCGATATCGTCATTGATATACCGATAAGTTTTTCGGGGTTTCAGTCCGAAGGAAGGAAGAACGTATCAGTGCGGCCAGTTTTCTTAGCAAAGTGAATTAGCGCGTGAGTAGCGAAGTAGGAACAATGTTCTAAAGAGTTCGCTATCAACCCCACTGCACGCTTAGTGCCTGGTGTTCTCTGGCGAAAGCTATCGACAGAAAAATGCTAAAATTACTCTCAAGAGCGGTCATGGCGTCCTCATTCACCCAACAGACATCATTAGCATAAGCATAATCAGCCATATAATGTTTCCACTGCTGAGACTCAGGTCTTATCTCTAGGAGAAGGACTGTGCCGTAATCCACCACGCAGGCCGAGTGCGGATTGGTGGATATCACATGTCTTCAAATTTTTACAAGAACATGCCGCTTTCCTCACAATGTTTTCCTTCACCGTTTTCAGAGCAGCGATGATGAAATAAAATTACACGAAGAAATCTGTCTTACTGAGTTTGAACTCGCGACCTACAATTCGTAAGTCGGGATCGTTACTACTGGACCACCACTACTCGACATCATTAGGCTACAGATAAATTAGTGCTACACGTGCAAAGTCGCTATCTTATCAAAATAATTATCATAAAAATTTCCAAGGCAATGCTAGTCATAATGAATGCACATTAAGGAAAAAATATTTTAAAATTCAGTAATAATAAAAAATATAAACTGGTTACCTGCATAATTATAATGAATTTGTTTACCGGAAAAAATTTCGATGCCTATAGATTGCGGCTGCTTTAAAAGTAAGCATTTAATATCCAATTATTATTAAATATCTATAAAGAAAATTAAATTAAATTCATCAGTGGTTGAGCGATTGGCTACGCTGCATGTCCTGGGTTTGATTCCCGCACGGAACAAATATTTTGTATGGTCTACAAATGGGTGTATTGGGTTTAACTGTCTTGTGTCTCTCAACACCTCTACGATTCAAGAGTTCTTCATAAAAGAGGCGCCGTCGATTTATAATAACAAAAAAATGGCCACCGCAAACATTATTCAGTCTTTATATTGTTTTTTTTTAATGCTGCTAAATTAATAAAAGCTCTGACATACCAGAACCTTGGTCGAAATTCATAACATTTTCGTACCTACTATAAAAATGTAGCACTCAATTTTACCGGAAACACCAAAAAGGTTGTTGGATCCAAAAAGATATGATCATACTAAGAACTGCGCAGTCGGGAGCCTCCGACGACAACACACTGGTCCTGTGCCAAGTTTACTGATCCTTTGCAGAATGGTGAAAAGACCACCATGCATAGTTGCAATGTGATTTCTTGAGAAACTTTTATATTATTTATATTCTATCGTTGTTTTTTTTTTATTGTAACTAGGCTCACGCTTCACTGCTATCTCACCTGATAGAAAGCGACGATGTGGTCAAAGATGGAGCGCGCTTACTTAGAAGTAACCTATTAATTTTTGGCTTAAAGATCCCCAGCCCCCCTAGCCAAGTTACAACCGTTTCGTTTCGATTCTCTTTTCGTTGATCGCCTCGAGTCGGCCACGCTTCCTATTCCTTTGTTCTGACCACGTAACTTAGCGTTTAGGTGTCGTCAGAATAAAAGAATCGAAGGCGTGGCCTACTCGAGGCGATCAACGAAAAGAGAATCGAAAAGAAACGATTGTAACTTGGCTAAGGAGGCAGGTTGTGACTATCAAGAAACACTTTACGATGGTGTAGTATTCTGTTAACGATAGAATGTTTGTGGCAGGATGTGTACTTCCAGAGCTGAACTGTATTTTTTTGTTTATTGAACTAATTGATTCACATAAATATTTGTAAACTCTTTAAAGGCTCTTTCCCACGATTTGCGCGGCTTAAAGATTGAGTTTCACAAAGATTGTTTTTCGGCTTTTTCATGTCATTTATTTGCATTCCATAATGTGAACCTAGGCTCTTTACCTATCTTGACACCTACTTACCTTTTTTACAAGGTCGCATTAAATTATCTGTCAAAACAAACATATCGACATCTTAATAACAGTAAATGGAATAAAGAATATTTTATCTCAGCAGATTTCGGGGTCATCGACCATCACTAACATTGAAAACTGCATAGATATTCATTGAAAATAAATTGTACATATACAATATACAGGAACAAACTCGCGTTCGTCAGTCAGATCTACTATATAGGTATATGAAAATATGAGACAGGAAAATAAAAACCTGTTTCACAAAAGACTAAAGTCCTCTAAAATCATAACCTGTTAACGACGTATGCGAGTTTCGCTTGTCCATTTAGTTGGACCCTGTATACCTGTTCGTAAGGTGAATGCTCCAGGGTAGTCCACAAAATTCTTCAAATTTCCATAAGTGTATTGCAATTTGCAGTTCAGTATCGGATATTAAGGTAAAAAAAAATATATATTTGCGGTGATGACGTTCGGACTGTGCCCGAGTCGTCGACGGCACGTAGTGTTTCACGCGCGCCCTCAATGAGGGAGGAGAAGAGACCCAGTAGGGCCGAAGCCTACTGGGGCCATAGGTCGACTATTGAAAGAGAAACCCGTGGTCTTAGATCACAATTGGTAATTAAAGGAGCATTGGCGAGAGAGAAAGCAGGTCTCTTTGCATCTCTCTTCGCCCACAATTCTCGTCTTGATACTAGCAGTGCTCCTTCGACTCTACCTCACTGCAACACCTCGATGCCCGAGGTTCGCATAAAGAAGAGAGAAGTTTTGAGAGCACTGCAGATGGTATACCAGCAATAGTTCTCAAGGCATGTGCACCCGAGTTGTCTCCTGTATTGACGCACTTATTTAGGACTGGTATAGTGCCCAAGTCCTGGAAGCTTACCAAAGTGCAACCCGTGCCCAAAAAGGCCAGTCGTGCCGATCCTGCCAACAATCGGCGGATTTCAGTAACCTCCATCCTCTGCAAGATTATGGAGCGTGTGTTGAACTCGCGCCTCATGGCATACCTAGAAAGTAACGATCTCCTCAGTGACCGACAGTACGGGTTTCGCCATAATCGGTCTACTGGGGACCTACTAGTGTATACCACTCACATGTTGGGTGAGGCCCTCGAGAAGAATGGAGAAGCGATTGCTGTCTCCTTAGATGTTTCGAAGGCCTTCGACAGGGTATGGCACGCCAGTCTTTTGAGTAAGCTTCCAGCGTACGGCATATCCTCTGGTCTGATTAACTGGGTAAAAGACTTCCTGAGTGACCAGTCTCTCCGAGTTGTTGTCGGTGGATGCTCATCAGAGCCCATAACCACAAATGCCGGAATTCCTCAGGGGTCAGTTCTTTCTGCAACTCTTTTCCTGCTGCATATTAATGATCTGCTGATGCCCGGCATCTTTGAGAATGCAGATGAAAGCACAGTTGTAGAGAGATACCTTCCGGGTGCTCGGGCTAGTAAGGAACTAACCCGGTCCGAACGAGAGGCTATGGTATAGCGTACGAATGTCTCTCTTCAGGCAGTCTCCAAGTGGGGTGAAACCAATCTGGTAGAATTCAACACCGCCAAAACACAAGCGTGTTGGTTCACCGCCAAAAGGAGCCCGTTCACCTTGGCTCCTGCTTTCCGGAATGTATCCCTGGAGTGCACCGACCGTCTTCAGCTCTTGTGAGTCGAAATTTCTCCAGACCTCAATTTTGGCCGGTTCATTGAGTCCAAAGTCAAGGTAGCTGCTAGAAAACTAGGCGTTCTTGCAAAGGTCCGTCGGTACTTCACACCGGGACAGCTTCTAATGTTATACAAAGCACAGGTCCGATCGTGTGTGGAATACTGCAGTCACATATGGGCTGGTGCTGCAAAATGCCATCTAGCAGCTTTGGACTCAGTTGAAAGGCCTGCGAAGAGGCTAATTGGGGATCCAGATTTGGTTAAGTCCAATCTACAAAGCCTCGAGCACAGGCGCAGGGTAGCCAGCCTATCGGTGTTTTACAAGTTGCATTTTGGAGAGTGTGCGCGGGAACTACATGACTTGATTCCGCCATCTCCTTTGAACTACCATAGGACAACCCGACGTACGGCAAGTATCCACCCTTGCGTTGTTGAAACTTCAACGGTCCGGACTAAGCGTTTCGCTTCGTCGTTTATACCACGTACATCGAAGGACTGGAACAATTTGCTTGCTGCCGTCTTCCCGTCCAACTATAATTTAGGTGCCTTCAAGGTTAGAGTGAATAGGCTCTTAATAAACTAGTGCGCCTCACCATTAATGATTGCATCACTGCTTACTATCAGGTGGGATCGTATTCAAGCACTGGTTTATATGAAATAAAAATAAAATTTAAAAAATTGGTGTGGTTTTAGTCAGTATAAAAGTATGATACGCCCTCTTGTTCCACCCTAGAGCGGGAGAAGTCAACCTTACCCATTATTATTACCCTGGAACAAATTCACCATAAGTATATTATATAAATAAAGATGCAGCGTGATTGCCTCCTAACGTTCACAGTTGGCTCTAAAATAACCGCTAATTTATTTTTCATTTCATTGTTTGATGTGTCTTGGGGCGACTTAAGACACAATAAAAAAAACAATAACACATATGTACTATTTGCCGATAAATCAACATGTGTATCAACTGTTCTCAATCAGATAGTAGACATAATATCTCAGTTCATTAAGGGCGGAATTCACCAATAAAACTAATCGTGATTTAACGTTTAGCTCGCATAATCGCATTTAGCCGCTGTCACTATTGTCACTTGTCTGTATTTTTACAAGTGACACTAGTGACAGCGGCTAAACGCGATTATGTGAGCCAAACGTTAAAACGCGATTAGTTTTATTGGTGAATTCCGCCCTTAGTATCGTGCTAGAAACCAAGATCAAAATCGTATTTTTAAACAGAAAATTCCAATAAAATTTCCTCTCGCCTTGCATATTTCAGTAGCGCCAAGACGTGTTCGTTACAAATTCCAATGAGGTTTTATTTTGAATATCTCCATTGTTCTTATTTCAATTGAATGTCGTAGAATAGTGGATTTATATAAACACTGTCTAGCTAGCACACGAAGATCTTAATTGTTTAGCTCTTGGATTATTCAAACTATATTTATAGGTAAAATACGTCCGTTAAAATTAATAAATTCACGTTACCGTTTAAAGATGAATAAATATAAGTACATAAAAAAACGTTTTACAAACAATACAACCGACTTTCAAATAAAAAATTAGCTTTACGAAGATATTCTATTACATTCAGTTGATTTTTTTGTAAAAAGAAATCATCCAATGACTTCTCGCGCCCTTGGGCGGAGCGCGAGGGTGTGTCAAACTTTTACTGACTAAAACCCACTCCTGTTTTTTTTTTTTGCCTTGCGTGCCAGGGCCTCGGGGTTCACTTTCACTTAACCCATGGCCCCAGTAGGCTTCGACCCTGCTGGGTCCCTACGATTTGCTGTAGTGTTCAAGTTCTACATTACGGTACACATAAAATCACACTTAAAGGCGAAAGTTTGTCTCCATGCGTGTGTGTGTATGTGCGTATGTTTGTTACTTATTCATGCTTGAATAGCTGAACGGACTTTGATGAAACTTAGTACGCTAGTAGACCATGCCTTAGAGGATACGTTTCATTTCGAGAGTATTTTTTAAATTATGCCCTTGGGATAATTGTCTACTAACACACGACCGAAGACGCTAACAGTAGCTAGTAGGTATAACAGTAAAAAAAAAACATTTCTAGCTATAGTGCATCTCATTATATACATATATATACCGTCGGATACTCAATGTGAGTAAGGTGCTCCTGTTCAAAACATGAGCCACACATTAGAGTGCCCCAAGTGCCCATACACCTGCACTTTGGAGGATTTGATGAGTGCTACCGATGCTGCTATTAATGTAGCCACCTATTGGGCCCAAACAATTTGACTAGTTTACCATCGAATTGAAAAGAAGAAGAACCTCCTCCTTTTTTGAAATCGGGTAAAAAGGACAAAAACAAAAATAACACAAAAAAAAATTTTAAGAGAACCCACAATAACAATAGAGCTGGCATTTAATAGTTTCATGTTCATTATGACGGCAGGCTATTCTCTTTTATGTGCGCTCATATTAAAGTCACTCATGATACATGATACGAACTCATAATCATAAGTGCCATTCCCGTTTCATTGTCATTTATTTAACAGCCTAAATAATGATATACTCCAATACACAATTTCTTGCGACCTTTAGAATTAATTTTAAACTTTTCTCGTCGACACCTCGACAAAGTTAACAATATAATTTTCAATGCTTTTAACTGGTCATAACATTCGTCCCGGGTAATGACTTTTGTTCTACGAGTTTTTGGAAATAAGTAAACAAAATTTATTTGTTAACTACTTTTTTGATGTGCTCACAGGTTTCGTAATCATCGCCTTTGTAATGAATATGTAACGGCTAATAGCTAAAGTGCGGCTACACCTAGTTTTAGCCGGCTACAACAAGGTGCAGCCAGCCACGTGCGATTAAACTTATATGTATTCTACTTATCTTCAGCTAGAACTAGATTTAGCCTTCATCATAGCGGCTATAACTAGATTCAGCTGCACACAAAAAACTTAACTGCACTGAAAATCTAGTTCTAGCCGATGATACTTGTAAACAGGATACATCTAAGTTTAACCACCGGTGTGCGATTATACTTAGTTCTAGCCGCTATGATGAAGGCTAAACCTAGTTCTAGCCAAAGATAAGTAAGATACGTCTAAGTTTAACCGCACGTGGCATGCTGCACCTATTAGTAGCCGGTTAAAACTAGGTGTAGCCGCACTTTGGCTATAAGTCGTAACATATACAAAATTAATTAACTTTGTAGTAATTAAGTACCTACAGATGATTGACCCGGGAGTCGCCCTCACTTTTATTGGTTTTTAATAGTCGTGAAGTCGTAAATGGTTTCCCCAGGTAGAAGGCCTTCTCAAATTAGATTGGGGGATCAATGTGTAAAGTTTTTGTTTTAAGTTTTGTATTTATTCGAATTGAAATAATTTGAGTTAGGCAAGTCCCTAAATAAAGTTTTTTGAAGGTCAATAATAGGATCATATCCATCGCGCCGGGCCTTGGTACAGGCCATGGTTCGGAGCGAGGAGGAGTAACAGGCGGTCGCCCTCGTCTGCGAAGCAGTAATGTTAGCAAGGGAGGCGGCCGCACGCGTGACGCAATGGCCCTCGCGCCCCAACCGCCGGGATTCCGATCTCGATTTCCGTTGTGCGCGGGCTTGTGGACGGCGAGCAAAGGGTAGCTTGTCGTCCGACCGTTCGGTAACCGTCCGGACCGAGCCCAAACTCTATAGCATACACTATAGCATCATTTATCAGCATCACTCAAAACTAAAAAATGAATTTACATTTTCCCATTTTGGGGTTCAGTGGTCCTAATAAGGAACCCTTATAGTTTTGCCTTACCTCGACTAGCTCTGTTAGCTTAAGAGTAATAGTCAAAATAATTATCCATAGAAAAAAAATTGATAAAATTGTAATTTGTTTTAAAACACGTTGACAGCGGCACTCATTTGTTTTTCTATTAAATGTAAAGGAAACAAAATGAAATTTTATTTCTTTAGTGCAGTCAAAGTGATCCCGTATTAAAGTAGATACACCATTGCATTCTATTTTTTGGCTCGTATACGGAGTAACAGTAACAGCACAATTGCTGTACGTTTTGACTGTCCCTTTCAAAATCAGTGGGTCATGTATAGTTTTTATTGGTTTGTATAGGTTTGGCCACTCATGGCATATAAAATGTAATAAATAAAATTTGTACTAAATTAAGATTTATAAGGGTCTATGCCACACGAAGTAAAGTTTTTATTGTTACTATTCTCTTTATTTGTCCTTAAAACTTATTAAATATATTTTTAAAATTGTATCCCTTCAGTATCGGGAACAGGGTCCTAGCTACCGGTGGTCAGCGCTCCAGAGAAAGGAACCTCCTAACAGTACGAGCCGTGTCCAGGAGTACCGCTTCTTATTATTATTATAACGCCTAAATATTTTTCAAACCCCGGTTTTGGTGTTAGCTTGTCGTGTTTGGGAAAGGGCGCAGGCCGCATAGCACGCCATGCTAACATCAACTTTATTATCCGTCGAGCTCTTGTCACCGCTGGCGCACCTGCCGTATTACTAGGCATGTCTTTTAAGTTCTGTCGTTTCCATATTTCCCGGCAATTTTGAATTTGGAACTGTTCTATATTCGAATGTGTTTAAATTTTGAATCTCAAAACAGTTGAAAGTATTAGGATTAATGCTATTGTTTAGTCACAGCGTCGATTGGAATCTGTCAGGTTACGTACGAAAATGAATCTTTCTAAGGAACATGTTCTTGCTATAATTTTCTACAACTTTAGAAGAAGCCTGACACGGCTTCAGTGTTTTGAAGAGCTAACATCTGTGTTCAGCGATGAAGCCCCATGTCTGCGGACTGTCGAACGCTGGTATTTAGAATTCCAGCATGGACATACTAGTATTAATGATCGCGAAGGACGCCCAAAATCCGCCTTCACTCGAGATAACAACATTGCTGTGAGACAACTAATTCTCGAAGATCGTCATGTGACGTATCGAGAGATAGAGGCTCTATTAGGCATCTCCGGGATAACTATTCAGAAGATCTTGCATGAAGCACTTGGTGTGAGAAAGCTAGTTTGCCGTTGGATACCGCATCTGCTTTCCGACGATCACAAGGCGGCCCGCGTCAGATGGTGTAAGAAAACTCTGCAAAGGTTCAACCGAGGAGACTCAAATCACGTCTGCGACATCATCAATGGTGACGAATCTTGGATCTATGCCTACGATCCTGATTCCAAACAACAATCTACAATCTGGGTCTTTCAAGACGAGCCAAAGCCGACTAAAGTTGTTCGTTCTTAAAGCACTTCAAAGGAGATGGTGGCCACGTTCGTTGGAATAACCGGCCATGTTGCGACTATTGCATTTGAAGATCGTAGAAAGGTTAACGCAGAGTGGTATAAATAAGTTTGTACGGAACCCTCAGTGCGCGAGTCCGCGCGCGCGCCCGTATATATTATCTCCCTAGGGACAGAATGGTTGTATGACAAATAAAAGGGCATTATCGAGCAGTTGGTGTAAAAAATAAATATAGGTATCTCTCGTAACTTACGAGACAACCTGTTTCCCAACGGTTTGTGCATAATAGTACAATAACATTTTTTATCAAATATTTTGTTTAGGAATTCATATGTGAAACCAAAAGACGTGATGACTACTAATACATAAAAACTGGTCCAGTTTTATTGATTCTGAACTTTTTTATCATTCCCCGTTAATTAACCTAGAATAAATGATTAACTACGTTTGTATTTTGGCTCAAGTATATACACTGGAACCATACTTTTGAATGCGTCGCCACCAACTCAAGTATGTTCTTGATACTTACTTTATACAATTTAACATATATGTACGCAACTGTATTTTTTTTTATATGATTTAACTAGTATTTTAAAAAACCATTCTTAAAACGGTTCTAAAAAAGTGTGTATAATGGAGTGCCTGGGGGTTTACCCCAGATTACAATTACGGTAGATGAAATTAAAAAAATAAATATAATATTTATGTTTAGCTAATAAGATGTTTAAAAAAAGTTTACCTATTAACAAAACGTGATCTTGTTTTGAAACAAGAAACGATGATTATAATAGTTCAATTCGTATTTCAAATTAGGATAGGGATAGGAGTCAATTTTTAATAAAACATAGGTAAACTTTATATACATATTATTGGAACTAAACCTAATAGATATATCGTATTTGTTTTTTAAATTTCATCCACAGAAAGTGTAATCCGAGGTTTTTATGATTTTAATGCCTCTGTCACTGGACTAGTAATGAAATTTCACTTTCTCAATATGCCATGATCCAAAACTTTAATATTTTTTTCTATTTTAAGATTCAAATATAAACATAATAATGAAATTATTAAATAAGTTTAGCCAAAGTATTTCAATGTACAATGTATAGAAAAATCAAATCTTACTATTTATTTTGCAAATTGTAAACACTCTCTTACATAAAAAAAAACTTAAATATTACTAAACTATTTATACTAAAACCTAACTATGTATACAATACAATATAATACAAAAACACAAAACTACACTGAGGCGTCGAAATACTCCTCCACATAGCTGTAATTCGGAAATGTGCCCAGAAGACTGGCAGCATTGCCACTCATGGCACTTCTATTCTCACTGACGGGATTTTTCAAGGACGGAACCCCAAATCTGATGCGCGCATGACCGGTCGTGCTAAATAATTATATTCTTCTACATTAGGTTCATAATTAGCCACTAAATTACACGGTTAAAAAGAATAATAAGCCTCAATCCTTTGTTATGGAAAACAGGTTTTTTAGCTCATTAGCATTTAGAGGTAAATAATACTTTATTATAATATTAAGTAACTTTTTTATCGCGTATTTTTGACAGAACTCGATATATACTGGTGGTAAGCACGGGCTTATCGTTATTTTCTTGTCTCTCACAGTCGCCATTGGTCCTATACAGTGTCGTCTCGACTTTAGCTTTATTTCGGTTAATTGATTAAAATGTGTTCTACGGTGATGACCTGATGCAAATCGGGTCAGTAACTTGTCTCTAAGATTCAAAGTGCAAATTTTTGTGGTACCGTTAGTGAATTGAAATAAAAATGGTTCAACTACAAGTTCTAGGGATTTCTTTTCGAGCGTTCTCGGCTGGTAAGTCGGAGTGATTTTATTTAATAAATAAGTTTTATGTGACTTTTTAAAACGCTATAAAGATTTTAGTCAGTTATTAGCGAGTGTATGTATAAAGTTTCTAAGAAATAGGTAATACATTTTGGTAGATGCATAAAAAATTAACAAATATATTTAAATATACGCATTAAATTTCAAAATCAGAAACTGAAGGCATAAGACATTACTTCTTTAAAAATAACAGTATTCAAATTTCGTCTTTCGCGGCTGTGGCACTCTTCAAAGCAATCTCTAAAATTCATAAAACGTGCCTCAGAAGTTCAGTAGAAATGTTGTTGATTTCTTGTCTAATGTTTTTCTCTAAGTCAAAAAATCAACAATCTTTTATTTGTGTAAATATGATCCAGAACGTTGACAAAATGGATAAAATTGATCTCATAATCTGCCTTTAATTTCGGCATGCAAAAATTTGTGATTTTTTTATGCATCTACAAGTTAATTATTTTTGACACCCATTATGTGCATTTTTACAGGAATGACATAAAAGTGCAGGTGCACTCTACCAAAGTTAAAGTGTTCAAATGTAGTACAAAAAAAAGAAGTCTGAGGTGGATTCCCGTAGTCTTTAAGCTGCACATATAGTTTTTAAGTAAAACAGTGTCACGATGAGGGCAGAATGGGTATACTATATGCAAAAGATATTGTTAAAAACAAATAAAATTTTAGAAAATGGCGCAGACCACCAGTTTGCGGTAGAATAACAATACAATAAAACAATACTTTTAGAAGAGGGTGAATGGTTCATGATTGATTTAATTTGTAGAATAGAATCTAAAGTATTGAAAAATCTAGTCAATGCACTATTGAACTTCTACTACAAAGAAATTTTGGACATTTTAGCACTAGTAGAGTGCAGCTGCACTTTTCACCGCTGACTATACGTATTAAGAACAATCATAGTACATAAGTATTGGAAAATATTTCGTTATGGCTTGTTCCTTAATGTAAGCAGATGATATCAGATTAATACTACAAAGACGAAAGTGTTTATGTTAGTGTGTGTGTGACGCTCTTTGAATTAAATTCGGAATATAGGTAAACTAAGGATTTAATCATATATCTGTAACAAATTTGACAGTATTATTACAAATAAAAGCTATTCTACGGCACCCCGCTTGTTCCACAAGTACTCATGTGAAATTAACGCCAGGGCACGAATACTTACCGCTTTGTCGTTTTGTGGAAACTTATGAAACACTTTGTAGACACAAATATTAATTATCTGTTTTCATTAGAAAAAATAAAACTCTCGCTTTAAGTACATTGATATCAAAAATATAAATTAATTTATAACCTGATTAAAATAAATTATAAAGATACCTGCATATCTTAAAAATTCATTTCCGTTTTTCGCTTCTAATTTTTCTTAATCCGTAGATTTTGTGGGTTATACGTTTACCTATTTATTTTAATAATTCTATTGTGTCACCTTAACAAACACATCACCATAACTGTTTTTTTTTTCTAATTAAGAAATGAATTAATTTAGAAGACTACAATATAAGAATAAAACCAATACAAAGAAACAGCTGAATACACAAACAAATCAATATTATGATTCATCACCCTAATATTCATCATCATCGTAAGATGATGCTGATGCTGCCTCTTCCAGGATGTTCAAAGTCAAAGTCAAAAATTTTTTATTTCACATAGGCCTACATGGGCACTTATAAAACGTCAGAAGCTAGTGTTCGATCTTAGAGTGTCTATTATCATCATAAAGAGGGAAGAGCTGAGGGCCAATCCTTGATACAAGCCACGGTGATTCTCGGAAAATCGGAATTGAAGCGGGGGTCCAAAGTTTGTATAGAGAAGCCGACTTTCACGCGGGCGAAGCCGCTGGCAGAAACTAGTAACACATATGTAATACTTTTTATACTAGATGCATGTCCCCTTGAGGTATATTTTTTACTTTTGTGTTGTTTAGTGTAGTTAAAATAGATATCTTTTTTATTTTAAAAGTCTTAATGCATCACCTCAATACGTAACTGTTTTACATTTTCTTTAAAAAAAAATTGTATTTGCAATAAAGCAAGACTACAATAGAACAATAAAATCTATAAATTATCAACAAGGAACCTTTACTGAATACACAAATAAATCAATTTTATGACGAGTAACTAACATGTAGATATCAATAATCTTATTTATTATGTAACATGATTTTATTTTATTTTATCCGGGAAAAATAACAGTTATACATTAAAATCTTATACTAAGGCATAAATATGCAAAAGTTATAAATGAACCTACACATTACATATAACCTACACATACATTTTCCACAACACTTAATATGTTGTGGTAGTTATATTTAACAATGCGCTATTCTAAGCTGTTAAAACAGAAAAGTAGTTAATAGTAAACATAAACATAGGCATGCAAGTAAAAGAAAAATATGGAGGGAGAGAGAATGTGTAAACATTAAACGGACTAGTTTAAATTTGTTTATAAATAAGCTTTTTAAATTTTAGAGCAGAAACAAAAAAGAAGTCGATGTCTTCACCAGACTTATATCATACAAAAAAACACACAAAATATACAAATTAACGTTCCATAATATTTCATATCATACCTGTTAATATAGGGTGCAGTGGTGGGCCAGTGGTAACGGTCTCGGCTTACGAGTTGTAAGTCGTGAATTCAAACCCAGGCAGGCGCTTCACTTTCTGTAATTTATTTCATCACTGTTTTTAAAACGGTGAAGGATAGTGCGAAAACGGCATGTCGTAGAAACAAAAATTCGATTCGTGACATTCACCAATCCGCACTGATCCCACATTGTGGATTACAGTCGATTTCTTCTCCTAAAAAGGAGGCCTGAGTCCCAGCAGTGGGAGCATTATAATGCTGATTATGCTATGCTTATGCTAATATCATTAGGGTTGATTTTTCAATAGTAGTAACTCGGGAATAAAAAAATGAGAGTTTGACAACATTTGTGTAGAAAATACATATTTATGACAGACCACCATATTTATTCTTAAGATAACAGTTTATCTGACTGTTGAAAAATCAGACCTTAATTCACAATCGTTGTATTCATTTTGACATCATAGTTAATTGATGTTCAATAATTTTGGATTAGCATAAACAATTGATGAAATAAGTCTTGAAACAGAAAACTCGCTAAGTACAAAGACTTAGTAAGACTAGGACAAAACCTAGTCTTACTACAATGTTTTGTGTAGCCTTCCTTTATTAATATTAAAACTTTTCTTTTTTCAGATAAAAATGAAAATGTAAGAGCGACCAATGTAACCACTTTCGATCTCGGTTCCGCCAAAACGTGAGTAAGTACTTGTATGTGTATATAATTTTCCTTTCAGTCGCCTTTCTAATCACGTAGACGGTTACTATTATGACAAACTAGCTGACCAAACAGACGTTGTACTTCTCTTAGTTTCCTGTTTTTTTTTTTAATTTTCAACGAATTATTCTTATTTTTTTTTTTCTTTTATAAGAACCTTTTCCTAAAAACAACAAACACAAAAAATAAGTATTAACCGTTTACACGGGATGTTGTGACCAAGGGAAATAGGAATTCATCCGACGTGTGCAAAGTAAAAAAAAACGTTATCTGCAATTTTGCTATTTTGTGATAGTTGCAGTAACTTATTAAAAATTTACATTCTGAGGCATTCAAAAATGAAGAAATAATAGTTCTTTTACTCAATGACGTTTTTGAAAAAAAAAACTAAATAACTGCTTATTCACTTATTTATACCTAACTAACAGAAAATTACAAAATTGCAGATAACTTTATTTACTTTGCACCCGTCGCTTCTATCTATACATAAAAGGAGAAACTGACTAACATATCAACGCACAGCCGACATTATAGGGCCTACGAGCATAAAATTTTGCTCAAGGTTTCCTTTTATGATTTAGACACTGAGACAAGATTCACCAAAATTCACTCCCTAAGGGGATGAAACGGGGTCTAAAGTTTGTATGGAGAACAGGAAAAATCTAAGTGAAACCCGGGGCCCTGGGGCAAAGGCAAAGAAGGAACAGGAGTGGATTTTAGGTCAGTAAAAGTCTGACACTATCTCCCGCTCCGCCCAAGATGATTACCCTCATAAAAAAAAATTCACGCCAGCGAAACCGGCAGAAGCTAGTTTATATATGTATAGTGGAAGTTCACTAACTTAGTATGACGAGTGACAGGGCAGAATGAAAGAAGACAACGTGTTGCGCCGACCCCAAATAACACGGGACAAGGGCAGGAAGATGACGAGATTACATAAAACACCTGTTTACATATAGATTATATAAAACACCTGTATAACACATTGCTATTGTTCTTTGTTGCAGTCATCATCCTGAAGTGAAAAAAGAAAAGAATATACTTCTTGAGAAATTGTTGGCGGCTCTCCCAAATGTCGCAGAGTTAAAACAATACGTTGGAGTTTTTCTTTGTGGTGAGTAAGAGGACTATGACAACAATATCCTGCCAGACAATGGATCTATTCTGTGTGTGTGAACGATTACTAACTTTCATAAAACAGTAGTTTTCTGACATTTATTACATAGATGTTATACAATACCTGTATGTATCATCATAATAATAATCCTCCCGTCCAATTTCGATTACAATGGCCAAACGGAGATTAGCAAAATACATAGGTGATATTATAGTGCACAAGTATGGGTGCAAACACAGGCACAGTCTGTGTTCCTTTACTCTTAAAGTCCGGAAAGACGGCAATTCGCCACGACCGGAGAGAGATCAGTAGCAAGATCAACACCTTGTCATGCTTTTTGAAGCACGAGGTATCACACCAATAACGTCCAAACTCCGAGCTACTACTAAGCAATTCCCATAGAGAAAACCCAATTACTGTGCAGCACTGGGTGTCTGACGCCCAGCAATGGCTGAGTTTGTGACCCTTTGATCGGTTCGGGCACGCTTAGCGCAAATAAATTGTATTTCTGTACTCTCTTTTTTATTATTTTTTGTTGTTACTGCTATATTGTATTGCCTGCGTCGAATAAATTCTATTCTATTCAGTTAAATTTTTTGCCTAACTCGGGAATTGAACCCAGGACCCACCGCCTCGCTGTCACGCTTGCGGCCACAAGACCCATAGGGCACAATATGTTCTAAAACAATGAGAAGAATGGTGAATGAAGACTATTCTTATCGAAGTTTGAATGACTATTTATACAATAAAAGTTTTTTTAATTATTCACGATAAATCAACGTTATACCATAACCAACGATAGTCGATTGTCGAAAAAAAAAATATTTTTTTTCAACAGACGTTTTTAAGACAAACAACTTCTAAAAACATAACGTAACGTAATTGGATCCCAATAAATGCTAGGTGACATCGTGGCAGACCATGACTAGGGTGACAAGATGAACTTGACTCTTACCCGAGGCCAAAAGTGTGCGGAATAGCGGGAGAGACCCCATCACCCTTTTTGCCCAGCCATTGGAATAAGAATAAGACATAGATCTAATTTTATTTCGCTTGTTTATTTAAACTTCATGTACAGTCAGAGGTCAAAAGTGCATTTGCATTCTACCAATGCTAAAGAGCCTAAAATTTCTTTGCAGAAGAAGGTCAATGGTTCATGACTGATTACATTTGTAGCATATAATCTAGAGTATTGCTTAAATTAATTGTGAACCATCAAACCTTAGACTACAAAGAAATTTTAGACACTTTAGCATAGGCAAAGTGTAACTGTACTTTTGACCCCTGACTGTACAGTAGCGGTACATAGGCGGACATAATGCAACAAGACATTCTCTACCAGTAACCGTTTGGATTAAAAAGACAACACTGTGGTAGTTGTGCACAATAAATAAACAATAGATATTTCAAATAGAATAAATGCTTATGTACTTAATTAGCACAGCAGGAGATCAGTTTTGCCTCAATTAATTTTTCATATCGTGACAAATTCGGAATGATTACATTTTTATTGAGCATCTGGGTTATTTTTTTCGGCCATAGATCTGCTAGTATTCGTCTACTGAACGCCCTGATAGCTCAGGAACTGAAATTCGACATATATTTATATAGCTTTTGCTTCGCCCGTTAACATAAAATATAGCCTATGACACTCAGGAATAAAGCAGCTGAGTAATCTCTGAAAGTACTAGTCCGATTGCAAATTTATTTCCAGACCGAGTCACCCTCGGTACACGCCACAATTATGGGGATAAGTCCCCTCTTTAAGGCGTGGTTGGAAAGACAGGTTCTCACTGAACACGGGAAGTTTGGGAAGTTCCTGCACCGATTTCGTGCGAAAGTGACGCCCCTGTGGGTGTCACCACTGTGTGGACCGCCCGGAAGACACGGTGGAGCTCACGGTGGAGGTGTGTCCCGCTTGGGAAGAGCAACGCCGTGTCCTCGTGGGGGCGATCGGCGGCGGCGATCTCTCGCGCCGGGCCTTGGTACAGGCCATGGTCCGGAGCGAGGAGGAGTGGCAGGCGGTCGCCTCCTTCTGCGTAGCAGTAATGCTAGCAAAGGAGGCGGCCGATCGCGTGAGGCAACGGCAACGATCCTCACGCCCCAACCGCCGCCGGGATTCCAATCCCGATTTCCGGCCACCGTAGGCGCAGGCTTGCGAATGGCGAGCAATGGGTGGGTCGCCGTCCGACCGTCTGGTAACTATCCGGACCGAGCCCCGAGTCGTCGACGGCGCGTATTGTTCCAAGCGCGCCTCAGGGTGATGTCAGCAAATCGTAGGGGCCCAGCAGGGTCGAAGCCTACTGGGGCCATGGGTAGTGTGAAAACGAAACCCGAGGCCCTGGGACGAAGGCAACGAAGGAACAGGAGTAGGTTTTTAGTGAGTAAAAGTCTGACATTATCTCCCGCTCCGCCCAAGAGCGAGATTTGTCATTAGATGATTTTCCCACCATAAAAGAGTAGCCAATGTTCATACTTAAAAAACTTAAGTCAAGTCTCAATTTCGGCGACAATCAATGTACAAGTTTTTGAACTTGTCCAAATGTATGGAAATTTGAGGTATGTTTGACTGTTTGCGGTCGATATGTGAATGCGAATATTTCTTAAAAATACGATAATTGTAGTAGAGAGACTACATTATAACCAGTACTCTGACTGACTCGTCACACTATGTGACGGCATTATGCTGAGCGTTCAGCCGTTTTGCGCAGACGTGGCGCACATTTTCCTTATAGAATGTTTATAATTTGTAAGCTAGTCCTAAGATTCCGTCATTTCCCACAAACAAAACGGTTTTTTTTCTCTCTTTCTAGTTTGATAATTCTCAAATGATAAATGATATTTATATTGCAAATATGTTTTTAAAAAACGGTTTTACAAGTAAATGTTTTCGTCAATTTAAACTAGATGAGGCCAGGCCGATGATGATTTCCTAGCTGACTGTCCTGAGAAGAAACAAACTCATAATTATTGGAAAAAATTGAGAAATTGATGTAAAAATCTGCTTAACCGACGACCAATTCCATGACGTAAAATGGGTATATTGGAGATCAAAAATGGACCAATAGAATATATTTTATCATAATAATGAAAAATTTCAGTCGACGGTTAGTTTATTCAAATGATTATCTAATAAAATTTCGAGCAAAGTGTAAGTCAATGAAGCCAGCTTCAAAAGCGGGCTAAAATATATTCTATTGGTCCATTTTTGATCTCCAATGTACCCAGTTTACGTCATGGAATGGGTTGTCACCTCAGAGAAGAGGTTATGTCGGCTGAGCGGACAGTGGCGCGATGGCGCCTGTGATTTAATAACGTTAGGAGATCACCAAGTTACCCGCCAAACGTGATGATGTTAGGAAACATGTTTCATTTCACCGTACAGGAATATGAGAAGTTTGATGAAATTCTTCGTTACATATACCTATTTATTTTTATAATTTTTCTGTATATATATGTCACCGTAAAATTGTAAATACCTTTATATTATAATCTATCTCGTGAGATTGTGAATCGTAACATGCGGCTGATAATGTAACGCATTAGTTTTTGGTAAATTATACATGAATATTAAAGAAAAAAATTACTGACAATTTCAAAAATTTGTGACACCCGTGCGAAGCTAGGATTTGTTACTAGTTAACCTCTTAACACACGCGTCAGCCAATAGCTAGCCAAATAATGATATATAATTGTTCATGGTTTTCCTCATGTTCTCGTGATTTGACCTTGAAAAAAGCGACTAGGCGTTTTTGCGTTTTAACATCAAAATAGCGATCTAGCTAATTGATAGGTCCTGGCGTTTTTCCTTAATAAAATACATATTTATCATGATCATTAACATGTTCTACCAATAAAACAACAGGGTCACCAACTAGTTCTATGGTAATACGCGCTATTTCCTTGATCAAACACCAACACATAACTTAAGACTTGAAAAGAAACCTCTCCTCTCCTACTTATAATTCATGACCAGATTAATCGGCTTGGTTGGAAGACACGTGTCGAATCAAATAAATTCGAAAAAGAATACATACAGTCGAACATACATATAACCTCCTACTTTTTGAAGTCCGTTAAAAAACTGAAATGATGAGTCATTTCAGTCTCTTTAGAGCAGCCTGGGCGCCTGGTGGTGGGACCATCACCGGATACTGCTCACTAAATAAAGATTTCCACGCAATAAGTATAGTCCCCTGTACAGTGCATGCTGCATGGAGAGAAGGAAACGGTCGCGTACGTGCTCCTTGAGTGCACGGGCGTCACCGATATAATCACGCGAACCTTAGAATTATCAAATTCGATCACACCCGTGAATAAATTGGGTGGCCACATCTGCTTCTGGAGAGAGAGACAGGCTAATTGGATTGACTAAATGCGAAAACCAAATCCAAATAGATAAATGCGTATTTTTTACTTTCAACTACGTATAAACGTAGGGAGATTCGAAGAATGCTGTACGCAACTAAAAATACATGTTACAGGCAGTATTAATTGGCACCTCTCATAAGCTCGATGTTCGGCCGTCCCGTAAGGATCCAGTCCGAGTCCACGGCACGTTATGTTCCACGCGCGTCTCAAAGAGATTTCAGCGAACAGCAGTGCTATTCTCTAAAAAAACAGCATTGAGCACAGCGCTGGCCGCAGCGACGAAATCCAATCAAAACGGTCGTAACTTGGCTAGGGGGTAGCCAAGTTATGATCGTTTTGATTCGATTCTCTTGCATTGAACGCCTCAAGTAGACCACGCCTTCGATTCCCTTGAGCCACGTGATTGAGCGTTGAGATGACGTCAGAACAAAGGAATCGGAGGCGGGCTACTACTGCTTTCGTGTCGCTATTTAATAATAACAGTTAATGATAATTGTTTATTGATCAAAAAGGGAACAGATGATATAAAAAAAACAAAACATAAACTACTAACAAGCAAGATATACAAGCTTATGTAACCACATTATATGGGAGAATATATTGTTGGAAATACAAGGTACTGTGATAGGTGAGGCGCAATGAAAGGCTTCTGATTAGTTTTAAACTATTATCATACTGTATTAAGCACTTTCAAATACATTTTGTATAAAAATTACGACTAGACTTTTGTATGACGTCTCCCTATCTCTTATTTGAACATCTATCAAACCTAAACTTTTTATCACATGCCAGTTTGCAAGTTAGTAATTATTAGTGGGACCTGCATGGTCGCTACAGTACATTTATTTACAAATTACGTTTCCCTGACTCTTAAACTAGGGTGCCTATACCTGTATCTTAAGAGACAGTGCTATACTATTATATATAGGGGAATCTTTAGTAACTAACATTATAAAGGCGAAAGTTTGTGTGTATTCACACACACACGCTTATTACTTATTCATGCTCGAATGGTTGAACGGGTTAGGATGCAATTTGGCAGTAGACTATGACCTGGAATACGACATAAGATACTTTTACCCTTGAAACACTTTTCACACGGGTGATGTCGTTAGCAGCAGCTAGTTCTAACAATTAATTCGAAACCATCACCAATTAAGGACACATAACCTTGTCATAATATCTGACGTCCGTATTAATTAGTTCCTCCTCGCTACAAGCTTACCTGACTTCTAACACACCTAACTAGGTACGACAGTGTAACTCTAAGCTTAGCCCACAAGATAAACTCAATTCCAAGTGGCGGCAAAGTTAGCTTTGAACCCACATACGTACACTAACATCAGTTTAACGATCGTAATAGCTAGGTAGCAACCTTATGCTGCAACCTCATTATACAAAACGTTGGTGTAACCGCACGCTGCAACGGTACACAGGTAAGTAGCAGTAACCGCTTTGTCACGTGTGTTTGTGGAGGAAATTCTTAAGGTAAATAAGAGAGTGACTTTTTAACACAATAAATACATTGTTATATGTCTATTGTTGCGATAAAAAAATAATAATAACGAGCGAGTGTATGTCTTCTAAAACGCCTGCAGATTTATCAGTAGCTGACAGTAGTCGTAATGATTAATTTTCCTTTGATAACTGGAGACTTAGTTACTTATTACTAACTAACCTTTCATATGAAAAATATCCTTTTCTATAAGTGGGTTAATCATCAAATGACTTCTCCGACTCTAGATGGAGCGGGAGGGCGTGTCACTAAAACCCACAGTCCCTTCAGTTGCCCTTTTCAAGAATCAAGAATCAAAGCATTTATTTTTTTGAATAAACCATTTGCAGGCACTTTTGAATCATCAAGATGTCAGTTAGCCAGAAAAATAATGCTAATTGGACATTCCAAAGTGTAGATCTTTATGGAGAAGAATGTGCAAGAACTCCATGGAGGCTTTTGCAAGGGCCACGATAATTCCTTCGAATACTTCGCAGCCCTGGCAGGATCTGCACCCTTGGCAGGATGAAAACTATCTTGCGACAACAATT
Organism: Mythimna pallens; assembly: GCA_961205895.1. Lineage (NCBI taxonomy): Eukaryota > Metazoa > Arthropoda > Insecta > Lepidoptera > Noctuidae > Mythimna > Mythimna pallens. Next base: position 12,156,423 of record OY540830.1, read on the forward strand.
TCCACAAACGGAAGTAATTAGTTTGTATACCAACTTAGCCAGTTTTTTTTTTTTTTTAAGTTGGGAAAATCATCTAATGACAAATCCCGCTCTTGGGCGGAGCGGGAGATAGTGTCAGACTTTTACTCACTAAAAACCCACTCCTGTTCCTTCGTTGCCTTCGTCCCAGGGCCCCGGGATTCGTTTTCACACTACCCATGGCCCCAGTAGGCTTCGACCCTGCTGGGCCCCTACGATTTGCTGACATCACCCTGAGGCGCGCGTGGAAAAATACGCGCCGTCGACGACTTGGGCTCGGTCCGGACAGTTACCGGACGGTCGGACGGCGAGCCACCCATTGCTCGCCGTCCGCAAGCCTGCGCCTACGGTGGCCGGAAATCGGGATCGGAATCCCGGCGGCGGTTGGGGCGTGAGGACCGTTGCCGTTGCCTCACGCGATCGGCCGCCTCCTTTGCTAGCATTACTGCTTCGCAGTAGGAGGCGACCGCCTGCCACTCCTCCTCGCTCGGGACCATGGCCTGTACCAAGGCCCGGCGCGAGAGATCGCCGCCGCCGATCGTCCCCACGAGGACACGGCGTTGCTCTTCCCAAGCGGGACACACCTCCACCGTGTGCTCCACCGTGTCCTCCGGGCGGTCCACACAGTGGCGACACCCAGGCGTCGCTTCCGCACGAATTCGGTGCAGGAACTTCCCGAACTTCCTGTGTTCGGTGAGAACATGCGTCATGCGGAAGGTGAGGACGCCGTGAGGTCTTTCCAACCACGCCTCAAAGAGAGGACTTATCGCCATAATTGTGGCGTGCCCAAACTTAGCCAGCTTTGAGAAAACATTAACTTTATTACTATAAACACTCCCTATCGCTCCGAATAGAGCAAGAAAAATTATTTGATGGCTTCTATTGTAAAACAAAGGAAGCATTTACCTTTTCTGTCACTGAGCAACATTACTGTCTTTCAATTTAAAAAGTATAAGGAGTTCCGGTAAAATTAAAAGCATATAAAGTCTTCGGTCCTTTGTCTGAAAGAAGTGGTATCCACTTTCGACCCCGTCGGCCGTTTTGACAAAGTAGTAACAAAGAGTTTACGAGTGTCACAATATCCTGCTGTTACATGTGATCCAGGCAAACGAACAAAAGGGTCAAAGTCAATTGGTAACACTGAAGACAATTACAGCAATTAAAACTGTGATACAGTTACTTTAAACTGAGCCCGGTTGGACTCACATCTATTGCCGTTATATTGAAAATAATTAAAGTCTCGTGAGCGCAATATTATTTAGTGAAGTAAAAACAATTTTTCAATTAATAAGTTAATTGTGAAGCACAAGCAGGAAGCAGGAAAGTCGTTTCAAAGACTTCAGAGACAATATCGAGAGCGTTCTGAATTTTCAGAATTTAGACTAAGGCTCACTTTTAATAACCTTTGAGCATAAACTTTACAAATTGTTTTATATTAACTGGGAATTGGCGACGGAAAATAGTTTTTCCTCCATTAAAATTTTTATTCTGGGAAATGCTACTATTTCCTGTGATACGGTGTAGTGATTGCAGTTGGTAGTAAATTATCGGTTACTAAGAACGTAAACGATGATTGTTTCGAGATCAAAAAGGATCAAATCGATGAAAATTATTGGTAAGTTATGAAATATTTATTATGTTAAACTTGGGAAATCAAACAAAGTAATAAGCTTTTTTTATAAATATCTAAGCACCAAAGATCATACTTTTGTGTGTCAGACTTTTACTGACTAAAACCCACTCTTATGTTCCTTCTTTGCCGTTCCAAGGCCCCGGGTATCTCTTTCGCACAACCCATGGCCCCAGTAGGCTTCAACTCTGCTGGGCCCCTACATTTTACTGACAACTCTTTGAGGCGCGCGCGGAATACTACGCGCCGTCGACGACTTGAGCTCAGTCCGTACGGTTACCGAACGGCCGATCGGCGAGTTACCCATTGCTCGCCGTCCGCAAGCTTACGCCTACGATGTCTGGAATGAAATCGGGATCGGGATCCCGACTACTGGGGCGTGAGGGCCGTTCTCTCACGCGTGCGGCTGCAGTATTGCTAGCGAAGGTGCTTCGCTAGCAATACTGCTTCATGAAAAAAAACGGCCGTCTGCCTTCTTCTTTGCTCCGGACCATGCCCTGTAACAAGGCCCGGTGCGAGAGATCGCTGCCACCGATCGCCCCCACGAGGACACGGCTCTGTTCAAATGGGGCCCACCTCTACCGTATGCTCCACTGTGTCTTCCGGGCGGTCCACACAATGGTGACACCCAGGCGTTTCTTCTGCACGAATCTAGTACAGGAACCTCCCGAACTTATCTGAAAATATGTCATGTGGAAAGTGAGGACGCCGTGACGTCTTTCCAACCACTCCGCAAAGAGGGGACTTACCACCATAATTATGGTGGGCCCAGCACTGGGTTGTGACTGTCGTTGTCGCCATTCCACCATGAGGTCTCGATGATTATATTTTTATAACTTTTTTGTTGTGTATTTTTTCAAAATAAACGTATTTATGTAACAAAAATGTACAATACGTTTCAAATAATCAAATAAGAATAGGAAAGTCTTTGACTTTAAAGTACGATTTACAAAGAAAACTTAATTGCATATCAATTATGTTTTTTTTTACTTTATTATACTGAGTCTTAGTCTAAATCTAGACAAACTATTAACATTATTGTTAATATAAATTTGTTAAATATATTTTTTATGTCATAATTACTTTAAAGAAATCTTTTTCTTTCTTATTTTCTTTGTTAGCAATAATGCTCCTTCTTCTACCATTTACCACTACTCAGACACTTCTCACAGTGACACAGAAATGAGCAGAATAGAAGAACTGGATTATAGTTTAAAAAAAAATGTTCTTTTTTTTTCTCAAAAACTTTTTTTTTTTTTGGTAAAATGTTCTTGATTCGTAAATAAATATAATTTAAAACAATTTCTTGTTTGGCTCACCCTACCCAATTCATTTGATTTGACAGCTATGACTTCACAACACGGCGCAAAATCGATCCTATTCTTATTTGAAATGCATTATAGTTCCGTTTTATTTTTTCCCATTTTGTAAAAAAAAACACAGCTATAAAAATTTTTTAAATTGTTTTTTTTAAATAAAACAATATTGTATTAAAATGGGAATTAGTAAACATTAAAAATTAGCGTGTAAAAAAAATAAAACGTAAAGCTTTATAAGTGGTTATCTAGATAGTTTTAAAACTATATAATATAACGCTATGACTACCTAACTAACCTAAAACACTATAAAAACGTGCTTTAAGGTCCTTCATTCCGAAAGTAAACCAGTGATCTATAAACTAACACTCTAGCATCCAGAAATAGATAGGATATCTAAACCGAATCAATTTGAATAACTGGATGTTACATTCGCTTCGGGCGCTACCGTATACGCTGGTGTATGCAGAACGCTGGCGTTTGCCGTAAATATCGGCAGTGCAGACGCTACGCAAACATGGCAACGGTGTCCCAAGTCTACTATAGCACGTGCACACTAAAATCGCCTGAAAACAAAGAAAAAAGGTGTTTTAATAGCCAATGTCCTTCCTGTAGACTACTTTACTTTTTTACCGCACAGAAAATGGAAGCAAGACTATATTTTCATAACAATTTAAATCAACATTTTGGAGAGGTAATTTTTGGAGCGCTTCGTAAAATAAGTGGTCATTCAGAATTTGGCCGAAATGAAAATAAAATTCTACTCTAAATAAAAGTGTCTGAAAAACCCGGTAGCGCGGGAACGCGTAATTATACAATATGAATGTAGTTTTCAACAAACGTTTTACGAACAATCATTGTGGGTTTCATTAACAATAGTATGTCGGTAAATGGTTTTAAACCATTGAGTGTGTGGAATATAGCTCTACGGTTCATCTCAATAGGTCAAGAATAATCACATCTTTTAGGTTTAGTCAACACTGTTTTGAAAAAAATAAATTTAGATTTTTTTTTTATAATGGTATGTAAATGTATATATACATACATAGTTCATTATTGTGCGTGAATTGTTGTGTGCATTGTTTTTATTTAGCTGGGCCCTCCCTGATTATTTTATCGTTAAAAGCTTGTTGATTCTTCCAACGCTACATACGTATATATAATATGTTTGATAAAGAGGCAATAATAATTTCCAGGAAATATTTAATACTTAAAAAAAAAACATTTGAAAAAAGAACATAATTTATAATCTCCATTAAATGTACAGGGTTTCCATAAATTTATGTTTTCTTTAGTTTTTAGTTTTATTTAAGAAGGATCAAATTTCACGCCAAAAGCTGATTTTCAGAAGGACTGGATTAGTTTCAAACAAATTTATGTTTTGATTTTAATAGAAATCTAAAAATAAAATAAACACGAAATATCAGTATTTCTCAAACACAAGTATCTAAAGAAAGATGAGTAAAATGCATTGATGTATGTAGAACATCATAATCGTCATAAACGTGATTGTATGGGAATATACTCTCGCTTGCGCGCTCTTCGTAACGTGCAAAACAGTCAGTGCGGCACTATACTAGAACTAAAATGGTATCCAATAATTAGATGGAACCCGAACTAGGATGAACCTGCACTTCACGTATTTTAAGTAGCCTTGCATATTTAATCAAGATTCTAAATGACGAATTTTTTTTTCAAAAACTTTTAAGGGTTTAAAATATCACATATTTCCTGGAACAAGTTTTCGAGTAAATCACGGAATTACCGAATGCTAACAGAGTTTTCAGGCGATATCTCTCTTTTTTGCGTTGACTTTTCGCCAAACATCGCGTTGGATTGCTTTAGATGAAGTAAAAATCATGCTCGATGTTGATGATAGGCGAATGAAAAAGGAATTAAGAGCTAATTTTATGATTTACGTAAATATTTCACCCGCCTCTTTGGTTACCTATTGCTCCGCTTCCGTGGGTTAAAGCGAGATGTCATAATATAGCCTAAACTATTTGTCATAAACTTGGTTATTCCATACTATAGGATGTAATACATAGTGGATAGTATGGATGTACATAGTACCTATAGGCTGCGAGAAGGTAATGTTTGCATCGTGGGTATTTTGAACCTACATCACAAAAGCAAGAGGTTCTCAATTCGGTATTTTTTTAAATATTTTTATTATCTCAGAATTTCGTCATTTATAAACCGATTTGGATTTATATTCTTTATTTGAAAGAAGACAAATATCCTACTTCGAAAAAAGGCCAAGAAAAACAAAAAAGAAACAAAATTTTCTTCCCAAACAAGCACGAACAAGAAACATTTACAGCCGCAAATGAAAACTGATTGATCGTCAAAACGATTTCATTGCCAATTGGCCTTGTTGACATAATGTGCACGCATTGTTATTGCGTACGACTACACAACATTAATACATCAGCATTGCTTCCATGTCATCTTGTAACGTACTCGTACCTATAGATAATATAGTAAACATAGAAACATGCTGTCACTACAGATAGTGACAGCATGTTTAGAGCAGACTCAACAACACCGTATACTACGGTCTGTATTGTTTATGATAGTCTGTGGTGTGGTTGATCATGTTTTCCATATCTTAATGGAGTGTGTGCGGAACGAAAATACAAGGATTAATGGTTTTGGACGCTGTAAAACTTATGATATTGGCATTTGCAATACAATCCTCGCGTCTCCAATGTCCAATAAAGCTATACAATTGTTTTAGTCTTAAGGTATATTCTAAGTTTTTGTGTTTTCCGTGCTGCCCCCTAGCCAAGTTACAACCGTTTCGTTTTGATTCTCTTTTCGTCGATCGCCTCGAGTAGGCCACGCCTCCGATTCCTTTATTCTGATGTTATCTCAACGCTCAGTCACGTGGTCAGAACAAAGGAATAGGAGGCGTAGCCGACTCGAGGCGATCTACGAAAAGAGAATAGAAACAAAATGGTTGTGTTGTAACTTGGCTAGGGGGGCTAGGCGATGTGGTCGCTAAGCGACAAAGCCCTTTAATTAAATAATAAATAAAAATAAAAAACTTTATTACGGCTCGTCGAATATCAAACCAAACTGTTGCTGAGCAATTAACTTTCAGGACTTCGGGATACGAAAGTAATATGTACGTTTACTGACTGCGAATAATAGGTAGCTCGCCGTCCGATAAGGACCAAGGCGAGACGACGGTGCATTATATTTCATGTGCGTATCAAAGATACGTCAGTAAAATTGATGAGGTAATTTTTTTTACGTGGAAGATCATCAAATGACATCTCCCGCTCTGGGTGGAATGAGGAGTGTCAGACTTTTACTGACTAAAACCCTTAATATTTTTTCAGTTGCCCTTTTTGCAAGGGCTACGGTAACTTCTTCAGACAATCCGCAGTCCTGGCAGGCGTAGCTCTAACTGTGTGACTACTATGCTGCACGTCTCAAAGATAACTGCTAGGACTGCCTTGGCCTTAGACCGTAAATGGTAACTGAAGGAACACAAGTTTTTTTTTTGGGTAGGAAAATCATCTTATTACAAATCTCGCTCTGGGGCGGAGCGGGAGATAGAGTCAGACTCTTACTGATTAAAATCCCACTCCTGTTCCTTCTTTGCCTTCGTCCCAGGGCCCCGGGTTTCACTTTCACACTACCCGTGGCCCCAGTACGAAAGGAACAAAGGTGGATTTTATTCAGAAAAAGTCTGACATTCCCTAAGAAGAAACAGAAAATGAACAGCCTACTTATTCAAAAGAGTATATTTATTTATATTGAGTATATTTAACACCAACTGTTCCAGTTCTTCAATTTGAGCATTTACTGATGCTCGTATTATATGTTCGTTATTTAATGACATTTTATCGAGGGTTTTTTCTGTTGTCATGACGACTAAAGCGAGTGTAGAAGTGATCTTCAGAAGGACTAGGCCGGTTACTCGTCACACTTAGTTCAATACTGATCAAAGTTTTCATTTTAAGGGTTCCGTACCGCAAAAGGAAAAAGCGGAATTCTTATATGATCACTTTGTTGTCTGTCTGTCAAAACCCTTTATCTCTAGAACGCGTGGAGGTATCGAGTTGAAATTACAACCATAAACTAATCTGTCTGCGATCCCTTGAAGCTGTGAAAAAATCAAACTTCCTAAGTTAACGAATAAAAAAGATACGGCCGTTTATATCGCAAAAAACGTATATTTCGATATTCTCAAAGGAATCCAAATTCATAGGTTACTTTTTGTTGACCCAGAATCCTGAAATTTGGCGTAAAGCAAGGCCTTATAGCACAAGTATAGGTATAAATCTGAAAACGGTACATTTGTGGTTACCTATGTCACAAAAATTCGGAAAACTCTTCGAGACTTCATTCGAAAATTGTAGTTTGTGCGGAACCCTCAATGCGCGAGTCCGACTCGCACTTGCCCAGTTTTTTGTAAATTAATTGCCTACTGACTTACGGTCAAAGAAACCATAGTGAGAAAAGCCGAAGGATACACAATCAAACTTATTATTTAATTCTTCTTCTTCTTTTTGTGTCGATGTTCTCAACATTTTTTTTTTTACTTGTATTTGGCCACCTGTATAGCTCTGTTATTGGCGTTGTATTTAAATCCTCTTAAGAGGGTCCTTTTCCACTCGCCTATTGTCAACATCGAGCATGGTTTAAAAGCTTGTTGCTTCATCTAACGCAATCCAACGCGATGTTTGATGAAGAGGCAATGCAAAAAAAGAGATAACTCCTGCAAACTCTGTTGGCATTCGGTAATTCCGTGATTTACTCGAATATTTCACTTTTTTTTTATTGATATAAAATGGGGGTATCCCACCTGATGGTAAACAGTGATGCAATCATTGATGGTGAGGCGCACTAGTTTATTAAGAGCGTATTCAATCTAGCCTTGAAGACACCTAAATTATAATCCAAGAAATACGTGTTTTTTAAACCCTTAAAAGATTTTCCAAAAAATTGTCATCATTTAGAATCTCGATTAAATGTACATGGCTTCTATTTATGTACTTTTTTATATTTTTAATATATGAGTGCATAATGGACAGCCAAAGTTCACGTAAAATAGCCGATTTTCAGAGGTCTTTACTAGATTAGATTTACACAAATTTATGTTTTGATTTCTATAAAAGCCTAGGTAATATCCATAAGATAGCTGTGTATCCAAAATATCTAGAGTAAGATGTGTAATATCATCATAATCACGTAAGAGCGGTTATATGAAAATGTACCTCGAAAAGGACGCTCTTAAGTGATAAATAGATAGATAGGCATATTCTTTATGTACACCAGAAATAAAAATTAGCAGACATGCGTCACCAGCTATGCTGCCCATCCTGACAACCACTTATTGAAAATTATGGAATAGCATAATCAGCCATATAATGTTCCCACTGCTGGGAATCAGTCCTCCTCTTTAGGAGAGGGAATGGGCCATCCACCACGTGGGCCCAGTGCGGGTTGGTGGATGTCACATGTCTTCCAATGTTTGGTTCTAGGAGATGTCGGTTTCCTCATTATGTTTTCCTTCACCGTTTTGAGAGCAGTGGTGATGAAATAAATTACACAAAGAAATGTGCCTGGCTGAATTCGAACCCGCGATCTTACAAGTCGTAAGTCAGAGCCTCTACCAATGGGCCATCGCTGCTCTAATTATGGAACAGTTTATCATAAAAAAATAGTAAGGTACTATTAAAGTTACAAAAAACCTCTCATATATATCATCTTCATATCACCTAAAAGTCTGCAAAGTAATGGAAAAATCTTGAGCGCTACATTCCATACATTACTTTTATTATTTTTTTGTCCCTATTTCATGAAATTGTCCAATTGCTGAAATATTCTTTCAGCTGAGACATAGGCGCGGGTTATCACCAAAGATATAAAACAGGGACGTGGTTTTATTATACTGTCCCAGTTTCAATACCTGCTAGCATAAAACGTCTAGTTATATGACACTGTAAAAAAGGAGTATCAAAGGGTTGGATGATTAAATTGGCCAATCAAATCAACTGCAGTCCTCTGCGACATAGTGTGACTGTTTGCATGTATTTAATTCGATCGTGCCGTCGCAGTTGAACGAATGTATCAGAAAACTGTTTTAAAATCAACCCTAGCTTAACTGATAGCCTAGTGATACCCACGTTTATTGAGAAAGTAGAAACGTTTAAGCTTTAACTCTTTTGCACAGACATTATTTGTATATAAAATAAAAATTAACAACCGTAACCTTTTAATAACTCACTGTATTAGGGGCTTTTTATGCTCACTTCTTAATTTTAGGTCTGACACTATATGTTAGGACTATTTTCTATTGGGTAGCTGTCGTCTATAATTGTTTTTCCTTTTAGTTAGTTTAAGCAGTAAGTCCTCAATACTGTAATAAATAAATAAATAAAATAAAACTTGTTACAATTTTAAAGTAACACAAACGTCAAACACGCATTTTTTATTTACCCTTTACTTTCCCATTACTGGGCAAAGATCTCTCCCAACTTCTTCCAGGTATTCTTTCTTCGAGCCACCTCGAACCAGCCTTTGCGATAGTCTAAGTCGTCTCGCCACCTCTTCCCAGGTGGGCCTTGGCGGCGTCGTCTATTCGTAGGCACCCACTTTGTAGAGATTCTTATTCAGCAGTGACTGATGTGACCTGCTTAATACTATTTTACCCAAAAAAAGCAATTGACGTGTAAAAGTGTTTTTTTAAACCTATTTGTAAAATAAATATCATTTATCCCGGCAGCCTATTTTTCTACACCTATGATCCTCGTTTTTAAGCACAGCGTGGTGTTTCTTGTTCCTTTGACACCTAGAATGCTGCGCTCCATTGCTTTTTGGCAAACCCCAAGTCGAAACTTTTATGACTCGGTAACTCACAAACTAAACAAACATATTAATACTAAAATGTATTATAAGATATCCGATCATATATAGTCAAAACTGGAAGAAGGTTAACATTATTATATAAAAACTGAAATCTCATTACCTAAGTTGATTCTACCGAAGAGGATTTGGCCTCCCACGCTCAACTTGCCGGTATTATTAAGGCTCGTTATTTTAAGGTTGATCAGTAAATCTTCTGTTGTGTCAAATTTAATATAAATCTCGGTGTTTGGGCCACAAAAATAATAACAGTACATCAAAGCTAACAGAAATGTAATGAGATTTGCTATTACACACCTAGTCGAATGAGGAGTGAGCGATCATGTTAAAATTACGTCGGAAATCAGAAACGTTTATTTCAAATAGACCATTTACAGGCACTTTTGAATTGTCAAAATGTCAGTCATTCAAAAAAAAAAGTGAAGCTAAATTGTACGTTCCAAAGCGTAGATCTTTATGAAGAAGGTGTGCAAAAAACTCCATGGATACTCTTTTAAATCATATTATGAGTTACATAAATCTTGGTTACATATTTCTTGTCGCTTCTAATATGTGAGCACAATGTAGATAAGTAATAATAATTTAAAAAAAAAGCTAATTAAAAAATAGAAAACGAATTAAACCGCTAGCAACTAAGAAAAATGACCAATCTCAACTGACGGCACCCGTTCACAAGCATGACGCGTGTATCAGCCCCACTCAGCTCAACCATTTTACGTCATTCACCAATCCATCTATCAGTCTATTATAGCAATTCTTCTTCGCAAACATTAAAAGACCCATTTTGAACCGAGAACGATTTCCAGGCGGAGATTATGAACGCAGTTGGTAACTTCAGTCCATATTTTATTTGAGAGATTAATAATATTTCTTGGTTGTTTTCATGTCGCCATAAATTACTTTTCCGACGATAAATTTTGGAGTGTACAAATGGCATCAGACAACAGATGTTTATTATGACCCTCGCTTCTAAATCGTGATATTACCGGACCCTGTCCTAAAATACTAGGTTTAATTAGATCACTTATTAATACTTATAGTGGCCCGCCCAGGAAATCTGTACATATAAAAGGCCAAGTTCTGAATCACTAACTCACTCATCAAGGTCCAGCCCTAACTCCTAGGACCTAGAACGTTGAAATTTTGTACAGTTTCTTTTTGTGACATATACAACGAATAAGAAAGAATTTTTCAAAATTCAACCCCCTAAGGGGATAAAATGGTCCAAAGTTTTTATGGAGAAAGAAAGAAACTTGCTAAACCACTGGTATACATCAAAATCTTTTTCTATGAGTGAAAACTGCATCAAATTCCGTTGGGTCTTTTAAGGGGAATCAACGGATAAACAAACACGCAGAAAGTGACTTTGATTTATACTATGTAGAGATCTATTGGGTAATGTTTCCAGGAATGGATCTAGTTGTAAACAGAGAGTCACTTCAAACGTAATTTCTAAGATGTTTGCTATTTTCAAATCATTTTAAGGAAGTAGTTTTAATGAAATGTTAAAGAAAATACACGAGAGCAGTTATTGCCCAGTGGTAACTTCCCTAACTTAGAAGTTGCGGTCGCGGGTTTAAACCCAGGCAGGCGCATCACTTCGTGTAATTTATTTCATCATTTTTAGAGTTCCGTACCTCAAAAGGAAAAAACGGTACCCTTATAGGATCACTTTGTTGTCCATCCGTCTGTCTGTCTCTCACAAGAACACAAGAAGGTATCGAGTTGAAATTATAACCGTATACTCAAGTTTGCGGTCGTATGAAGCTGTGAAAATATCAAATTTCTGAGTTAGCGAAAAAAAAGATACGGCCGTTTATGTCGAAAAAAATGTATATTTCGACACTGTCAAGGAATCAAAATTCATAGGGTACTTCCCGTTGACCTAGAATCCTGAAATTTGGCTTGAAGCAAGGTCTCATAGCACAAGTATAGGAAAAAATCTGAAAACTGTAAATTTTTAAAAATAAGTTACGTTAATTCAATTCGGGAATCGAGCTGTTTTCATATGAAAGTTTGTACGGCACCCTCAGTCCGCGAGGCCGACTCGCACTTGCCCTGTTTTTTTACACTCAAAACGGTGAAGAATAACATCATGAGAAAACCGGCATGTTCTAGAACCAAAAATCCGAAAACATGTGACATGCACTAATCCGCGTTCAGCCCGCGTGATGCATTACGGCCCATTCCTTTTCCTGGAGAGGAGGCCTGATTCTAGGAATCAGAATCAACAATCAGCACTGGGAACATTATGAGTCTGATTGCTATGTTTATGCTTAAAATCCTTAGTAGTCCTGAGTTGAGCTATACTAATACTGACAAATGCTTGCACTGACTATAGGTCCACTCGTTATATTATATTATTGTATCTCAGACACTAATCTGCAAGGCCCTCATAATATATGATTTGACCATTACATGTTTGTTGTATGACTTTGACACCTAAATTTGTTTCGGTGTTTCTTTTCAGAGTAGTCGGCTAGGAAGCACCGACCTAGTTGAAACTGACAAAAAATTGACGCAGTGTTCTAGAACCAATTTGCAAAATAAATATCATTTATTTATCATTTATGCAAACACAGATATAAATAAGTATGAAGATATATTCGCACTATTTTAATTCTTTGACTAGGGTTTAAAAAATACGGAAGTAGTCTTTTAATGCGTTTGCTAGTTTTAATTAAGTTGACCAACTAAGAACTCTAACCTGAGATTAAAAGTAAAACAAGTTTGCAGGGACAACAGGAATTCAAACTGGATTATACTCTATAAGTGTCAATGTTGAGCATGAGGTTTCCATTTCAATTGTTCATGGGTTTTTCCAGCTCAAATATTTTTGTAGCAGCAATAACCAGATTTTTCAGTAGTGACCTTATCACAATTAAAACCAGCCAGGGCTGGCTCACTCCATATTATATGAGACAAAAATATACTGGTGAAATAAGGGTGAATTACAGATTGTTCCGGGAATACAGTCCTGAAATTAATCATTATTATCAACATTTCAACTGAAAGTCGTCCACTACTGGACCTAAGCCATTCCCGTGTCCTCCAAATGTCGCCACAACAACCAGTCCTGTGCATCTCGCATTCAATAGATTCTCAGACTGCATGCCACCTACAAGCTAGACCGATTACCCCTCACCAGGTCATAACATCATATCTTGTTGGTGGCATACCAACCATATATCATTTAGTGATCATAGTGCAGCGACCAATCTGCCACTAGAACTTGTCGTTTTGTATGATTTTTTTTAGCCGAACATTTTGGTTTCTATATTTTTGTTTTTCCTAGCAAAATAAAGAATAAGTTTTTTTTTGTGATTTATGAAAAAACGAGGGGTTAAGTTTGGCGATTCTTAAGAGCGTTCACTCGAAATTACGCGCTATTTGGCCAAAAACCATGATTTTCAAACCCGTTTATATCCATTAATGAATTATTGTACAAACATGTGATTTACCAATAACATTAGGAAATATTCTTGTCTAAATAGTTAAGTAGGATTTTATTAAAATTAATAGCACACTTGTGAACTATATTCACATATGTAAATAGAGGTTTTGAAATTTTACTTTCAGAGGCAATTTCGAAGCTTGACAACTTCTACAGTTCTAACAGAATTAATAAACAAAAAATAAAAAACAGTAACTAGAATCCTTAACAAAATAGTTATAGAAAAAGATTCATTGATTTAGTTTACTAATTAAGAAAATTTAAATAAAAACATTGTCAAATTATTATGAAATTATGGGTAAATAAAATGATGATTTGCACTGATTTAACTTAATTTTATCATTATAATAATAAATTATTCTAATAGAAGAACATGTGTTTCAAAACTTACTATATAAAGTTTGAATTAAATTAGCTTTTTCAATTTTTAAAAAATATTTTAAAATTACCATAAATATCGGCGCACGAGCGTCGCAAATTCAGTCGCCCAACAAAATTCATCATCACGCTCGCGCGCCGAGATTTGTGATATTTATTAAAAAACGACAAAGCTATTTTTATTCAAATTTTATATAGTAAGTTTTGAAACACATGTTCTTCTATTAGAATAAGCTATTATTATAATGATAAAATTAAGTTAAATCAGTGCAAATCATCATTTTATTTACCCATAATTTCTTAATAATTAGACAATGTATTTATTTTATTTTTCTAAATTAGTAAACTAAATCAATGAATATTTTTCTATAACTATTTTGTTAAGGATTCTAGTTACTGTTTTGTATTTTATATGTATTAATTCTATTAGAACTGTAGAAGTTGTCAAGCTTCGAAATTGCCTCTGAAAGTAAAATTTCAAAAACTCTATTTACTTAAGTGAATATAGTTCACAAGTGTGCTATTAATTAAAATAAAATCCTACTTAACTATGTAGACATGAATATTTCCTAATGTTATTGGTAAATCACATGTTTGTACAATATATCAATTATGGATATAAACGAGTTTGAAAATCATGTATTTTGGCCAAATAGCGCGTAATTTCGAGTGAACGCTCTTAAGGCTATGTCAATAACCTGGGTTCTCCTACGAATATCTTCATTAAATTTACAATGTATATGCGATATCATCTTCAGTCCAATCTGCCCTGAGCTTTACTCATAGTGAAGCTCAAGTTTATTGTTAATGATATTTACTTATCATTCAGCTCAAACAGTGAAGTTTGCTGAGAGAAACAAATGGTTCTAGCGTCGCGACGTTCGAAGAAGAACTAACAATCTGCAAACTGTTACTCATGTTACTAGTAGACACAGTCTTTAAAGCCATTTGTTGTTGTTTACTAAGAGTTCGCTGTATTTATAAAAAACTACTCTATAGAGAATGTTTTTTGCACAATGTTACAGGTTTTTTAATACTGACTGCATTATATCTGAACATGTATTATTTACGTAAATAATAAATATTCTGATTAATTTTTTACGTAAATACATGTTTTTAAAGTACTCAATTTCATAAATGTCTCCTGTGTAAATGATAGTGAAAGGTTCTTTGTGATAAATTGGTTATAATATTCCTTTATTTTTGTCTGGTTAAACATGGTTTATGGATTCTGCAAAAGGAGATAATAGATCGTGTACCAGTGAGACTTTCGTTTGTCTCTTTGCGACACTACTTGTTTTTTGTGACATTTTCTTTTTTTTACGTTGCATCGGAAAGTAATTATTTATTTACAAAAATAAACAAATTTGTAGGAGTTCCTTCTAGCACATGGGGCCCCCAAAGTTACCATTGTGAAAAAATGTGTAATTATTTTTGTTTAATTACAATAAAGTCCACCTTTGTACCTATGTGTTGCATGAAGTTTTAATAAATGAATAAAAAATAAATAAAGCTCTAGATCAAGCGGTACTAGACATTCTAGCTACGATGATGATTGTCGAAAAGTCAAAATGTAACGTTTTTAATTTTTTTTTGAAGACCGTTGTATTTTTTATCCGACTGCAAGAAGGGTTATTTTTTCGTATGTAAATAAAAATAGTAAACGCCTAGTGGTAACGACCCCGACGGTTGTAGGGCGCGGGTTCGAACCCAGCTAGGTGTATTACTTTGCATAATTTATTTTATCATTTCTGCTCTGAAAACGGGGAAGGAGAACATCGTGAGGAAGCCGGCATATCCTACACCCAAAAATTCGAAGACATCCACCAATCCACACTGGGCCCTCGTGGTGGATTACGGTCTATTTTCTCCCCTGGTGAGGAGAGCTGAGTTCCAGCAGCGAGTACATTATAAGACTGATAATACTATATTATATGCTACTAGCTTTTGCCCGCGGCATCACCCGCGTACATATAATATAGCCTATGTCACCCAGGAATAAAGCAGTTTTTTATCGCTGAAAAACTTTCAGCAATCGGACCAGTACTTTCAGAGATTAATACGAGATTATTTGTAGGAGATAAACAAAAAAAACAAACTTTACCTCTTTATATTATTAGAGTAGATCTGAAGTGCTTATTTGATTTTCCAGGATTAACGATATGGGGCACTTCATGGTTCATATTCAAAGACGCGGTACTTCCCGACGGGTACCTGTTCAACATGTGTGGAGTGGTGTTAGCAGGGTACATGCTCGGACATACGATAGAAAGATACACCACTATCAACCCAGTGGTTGGAATGACTTTAGCAGGAGCTCTCTACAGACATTTTGGACCTCCGAGCTTTTTGGAGAATTCTACAGCAAATCTCATTGATTACCATTTAAGGTTAGTTATATTACGCCGCTATTATATTATAATATTAGGGGTTAATGAATGAAATTGTCGTTTTTAAAAACGGGTTGCTTTCATACAAAAATGGTTCTAAATACAGCGATATTACAGAAAATACAACATACAAAGAAACCAATAAATATCTAATTTCAGTAAAAAAGAATAACGTACCTTTAATATAAAGTTTATTTGAACTTATAATTCGAAGTCAATCCAAAGATATAACACTCCAAAGCAACCCGTTTTAAAAAACGGCAATTTTATACTTTAACCCCTATTATAAGAATTATAATTAAAACTGCTGCCAACGTAAAATAGAACATTTCCTCAAGGGAACTTAATCCTGGAATAAAAATATACTAAGTGAAATTCCAAGACATGATCTACCCATGTAACAAGTTTCGCCAAAATCCGTTCAGTCATTCGAGAGTAACGAAGTAACAAACGTACAAACTTTCGCCTTTGTAATATTAGTATGATGTCTACTTTAGTTGCGAAGTATTGAGTATGAGAATAAGAATATGAGACTGTATTCCTAAATAAGAAGGGTTATAAATTGTGTGAAGTCCCACTCTTTTACTAGGTGATTTACCTCTTTTTAGGGTTCCGTACCTCAAAAGAAAAAAAACGGAACCCTTATAGGATTACTTTGTTGTCCGTCTGTCAAGACCCTTTATTTCGGGAACGCATGGAGGTATCGAGTTGAAATTAAAAAAATTATTATACTCAAATCTGCGATCCCTTAAATCTGTGAAAAAAGTTAACGAAAAAAGAAGATACGGTCGTTTATATCGCAAAAAACGCATATTTCGACACTCTCGAGGGAATCAAAATTCATAGGTACTTTCCGTTGACCCAGGATCCTGAAATTTGGCATAAATCTGAAAACAGTAAGTTTGTTGTTACGTCACAATATTTTTTTTGCATTTCGGAAAAATCTTCGAGACTCCATTCGGGAATTGAACTATTTACGTAGGCATGTTTGTACGGAACCCTCAGCGTGCGAGTCCAATTCGCAATTACCGAGTTGTTTTTTTTAAGGGTCTAGATATCATGAAATATCTACACACGCTCTGGGTAGTCAGTTACCCTTTGCGTTCAAGTGCCGCGGTAACCCTTTCGAACAATCCCACAAAGTGATTCACCCCTGTCCAACCTTTCGGGGTATGCAGCCATAAAGCTATGTAGCTCTTTCAACTGATTTTTAATAATTAAATTGAAGATTGACACCCAAACAAAGTGTCTTAACGCAAACTCCTCCACAATGACGTAAACAGCACCTGCACACAGAACTTTGTTAATTAATTAAATAAATTGTTGAAGCCTCAGCTCTTTGATGACATAATAAATGACTCTGCTTAATTGATTCGGATCTTGCCACATCGTAATTTTGTTACGTAATTATCTACGTATGTATGTTTATAATGAGTTACCGCTTCACAGAACGGTTGATATTTTAATAGGGGCTTACATTAATTTTGCTAATAGAAGTACTACATGATACTAAGGTTGGGGAGCCATTAAATTAATTACTGCACGTCGGCCAGCCATCCTCCTCACTTGATTTTACGAGTTGAAAATATTATAGAGCCGTAAAAAATTATGGACACACATTTTCAGTTTCCAAACTTTATTTTATCATAAAATTATTTTACATTTCGTGTTATTATTGGACATTATTCACTTAAATAAAAACGAATATTTTCACATTAAAGTACACGCAAAAGCTTTGCGTTTTAATATTTAAATATGAAAGTTTAAAATGTGTGCAAACACAGTTGTTAAATAAAGTCTATAAATACTTTTACTATGTCTGGCAAGCAATTTACATAATTTCAGCACACGCAAATTGAAAATATTAAAGGACCCAAGTACATAAATGCAAGACTTTTCAATTACTACAATCTCTGGACAAAGTCGACACATGTGGATTTATTAACAACGTTATCAGATATATTTAATTTTTGTGGCGAATGTTACAATCCTAACTACATGTTGCTATAGTTTTAGTACCTATTATTTTTATAAAATGTCTTTCAGACATCCTAATAATTCCGAACAGTCAATATAATTTGATAAGAAACAATTCAATGAACAAAACTTGTTTTATTGTTTCAGGCGAATCTACCCCGTCATTATTCTGACGAAGGGCCCGCTCACTTGGAACTGGGAATATATAAAAAATAATTCAGTAAAAGTTTTCTCATTGGCCACTCTGCCCTGGACCGTCGAGTGTTTATCTACTGCCTTCTTTGCTCACTTACTACTCGAGTATCCTTGGTACTGGGGTGAGTAACATTTCAGACTTTCAACCTCCCTAATTAACTTATGTATTTGACCTTATTAACTCCAACTACTTTTTTATCCCAAAAATCAAGTATCAAAATAAAAGACCTAGTTATTTTCTTGATCCTGTTTACGGTGCTTACCAATAGAAAAGCATGAGATGAAAAACCAGTAGCACCGGTTATTACTTGGAAACGGCTCAGTGAGTTCATTCACACAAATCCCCATTCATCTGACGACAATTGAACCTTGTGAGCGTCGAGAATGTTGAATAGCACAAAGCTGAATACTTCAAATATATGTTCAAATATTTGAAATTGATGAAGCTGTTATTGAGAAATATTATTATTTTTTTGTTACAGGCCTCCATTTAGGATCTATCTTAGCCTCAGTGTCACCAGCTGTAGTTGTACCGATCGTGAATAACTTACATGCTAAAAGCTTAGGAACAAAAAATCAGATAGCTCTCCTGGTGGCGAACGCCGGAGGGCTTGATACTGCCTTCACTGAAGGCGTATGCGGAGTCATCAACAGTGCCATATTCTACCCTGCATCATTGACCTATAAGATTGCAAAGGTAAATCAGAAAACATAAAGCTAACAATATTTCAATAACTTTAAACAAAGCAGTGAATAAATATTTTACAACGGAACTGTGGCGAATATAAATATATTGCATCATTTATTTTTTATCACTCAAGCTATTAATGCTAATGGCCGAACTGAAATCCAGTTCAATTCATAAAACCATTCCACAAAACCTGAATACGCAAGTAGAATACTTGATAGTACCTACGTCTATCTCTAAAGCGTTTCGCTTTTATCGAAATGTATTTTTATCTTCAACAATAAATTCAAATTTCGGAATCCGGTCGTACTTATCCACACTTGAGATCGTTTCGAAGAAACACTCCAACTACGTTTTCTTTAAAATCAAACTGCTTTCTCTTAAGGTTCAATTTGGATATAGGGCCCTTAACCTTTTTGTTCGTGTTTCCGCAGGGTTTGCTGGCTATATTCGTGGGTATCGCACTCGGAGTGTTCTGGGGAGTGTTATCAGACAGCCTGCCGGATCACAGCGACATATACGCACCTACTATACGAAGTCTGCTTATTTTAGGCGGAGGAGTGTTGTTGACTTACGCCGGCGGATATATCGGATGGGGTGGCACCTGTGAGTATCTCCGTGTTGCTATATTTTGTGTTGCTAAGCGTTCCGTCAACAAAAGAGTAATTTTACGAGAAGTGGCTTTCTTAAAGCCACTGTAACTAGCGTATAGAAGTAACGAGTTCATTCTACATCGTTCAGCCAATTGAGTGTACCAATGTATCAATCTTGGAGGTCTGTAGAGTTATTCCTTTAACTATGATGCTAAATATTCATTTATACTTTATGGCTTCCATAATTTATTCAGTCTCTTAATAGCGCCTTACGTCACAAAATCTAATAATTGCTTCAATAAAAAGTGTTTAAGTGCATTATCATTAAGAAAACAGCACACAAAGCGTATCACATGGCTAAGTTTCCGCTTACCAAACGTGTGTTAAAGATAATAATGTTTACAATGCAAAAGAAATGTCTATATTACACAGAGCTACTGTATTTTATTAGTTTACCTGAGTAAATACGGTAATACGAGCCGTTGGTAAGGAATGTAAATGTGTACGTCATCATCGGGGACGTAGGGAGCAGTGGCGTAGATAGACGACCAACAGCCCGGGGCAAAAAATATGGGGCCCCTTTTTCACGCGGGAAATGATCAAATAGCTTCTTTTGCTCTGGGTGGAGCGAGTGAGTGGCAGACTTTTACTGATTAAAACGAGTTGGCATAATTAGTGTTGCTACCTATTTTATTTGGATTTTGAAGGTGGGATAATTTTTTGCTAGTTAAATTAGAAGTTCGATAATCAGGTTTTGGGCCCTCACGCCCTTGGTGGCCCAGGGGCACCACCCCGCCAAGCCCTTTGGTAGCTACACCGGTGGTAAGAAGGTATGTCTACATACCAGAGATGTTACAGAGGTTCGATTCCGTATCCAAAAGGTCAGGGCTTCCGATTATTTCCCACGTCCGATTCCGATTACGGTTCCGATAAATTTTAATCGGAAGTTATATCGGAGGTACTAAAAGTTTATACTTATAACGCTAAGACCCTTCCTCCAAGTGCTTTCTGTCGATTACTCTGAGAGTAGTATTACTCTTTCACTTGTTAATTGGTTTCGTATTTTGCAAGTTGTGAGTGTGCATTTCTTTTATACCTACTTAATCGAGTTTTTTATTAGTTTTAGCAGTATTTTATTTGACGTTTGTACCTCCGCCTCCGATACCGGTTTCCGTTCCAGTTCCTTTCCTTTTCTAAAAAAACTTACTCCTGTATCGTGGGTGTGTACAAACATGTCGATGCACATACACGAGACACCCAGGCCCGGAATAAGTACAATTTTTTGTTCCGAACGGGAATCGAGCCTGCGACACGCAGCGCAGCCGTCAAACGCTCAACCACTACGGCAACCGTGCCATCAAATTTAAAAACTACGCATCCGAATTTAGTTCCGATATAAATCCACTTTCATTACATCCCTAGCACCTACATACGTAGCTGTGTTATGAATTAGTCCCTACGGTGTCGTCATCAGTCAGACTGCCAACTCACATTCAGTTACTGGACCTTGTTTTTATTAAATTAGAGAAAGATTTCATCTTTAAAATGTGCGTCATTAATCTTCCTGTATAATATGTTCTAATTTTTAATATAATTTTACATTAATTGTTTCTTTCGAAAACTAGTTTTTTTTAATCATCGCTCAACATTGGGTGCATTTATAAACATGACTTACGTTTACAAGACACCTAGACCCAAAACACTTATCTGTAGGCCATACGAAAATTTGTACCATATGGGAATCGAACTAGCAACAAGCAGGGCAGCGATGGCCACTGCGCCAATCTTCAGTCTATCTTGCAGGGATGTCTCTTCCGTATTTGACAAATAGTTTCCTGTTATTGCTGACCAGAATCATCTCACTGGTACTCAAAGGCCTCCTAATCTCGCAAGTCGTTTTTGTGCTTGTATTTTTTTCCACGTAGCTTCTCCACAGCAACAAAGATTGAAAGCTATCATGAGTGATATACTAGCAGTTCCTAAATACTTGGTAGAGTATTTTCAAACTTCATGTCTTACCATTCTTAATTGTACACAAAAATTTATAAATAAATACATAGTTACTAATAACTCAACAATGAGTTTTCTTCTAGCAAACCTCTTTTTATTCTTCTTCTTTCGTTTCGATCTGACTCAGGTCTGTTTCGACCAATATTTATTTTGTGGAGCGCTCTGTCGTTGGCCTCGTATAAGTTGTGGAATTGTCGCAGGTATTTGTGCATGCTGGGCAGGGAATGTGGTGACGCATATCCTGGAAAGGGGCTCCACACCAGCACTGTATCTGCGATGGGTGAAGGATACCCCATTTGACCAGATTATCCAACAACATCTAAGTGACAAATCACATTCGAGGTTAGGATCCAGTATACAAAGAAAGAACGAAAAAAGAAAGATAAAAATGTTTATTAGTGCCTCACACAATCGTATTAACTAAAGATACAAAATAAAAAAATAAAGGTATAATCAGTACGAGGCCAAAAAGGCATCTAACTCAGCATATGCAGTGTTATTTAAAACGATAAATAACGCAGCGCTGGTATTCTGTTAGGGCCCGCTGTGATGTCACGAATACACTTACACAACATAAACCTACATAAACAAACTAAATACGTATAAAAATACTAGCGGTCCCGGCAGACGTTGTCCTGCCCGAAAACTGACTTATTGTCAGAAAAGAAATTTGAGAACCCGATTGTAACGCCACCTACCGGGTTTAATTGTATTTTCAAACCATCCAAAGACCCGCTCCAATATACACAAAAAGTTTCATCTGAATCTATCAAGCCGTTTAGCAAGAGTTAGGTGACAAACACACGTACAGAAAAATGATATAATAAAAAAAAAGAAAAAGAAAGATCTTCCTGCCCTTGTCCCGTTTTATTTGGGGTCGGCGCAACACATTCTTTTCTTCCATTCTGTCCTGTCCCTCGTCACGCTATCACTAACTCCCCTTTCTTTCATATGATATATATAGATATTACACTTAATAAACTAATAAGTAACAATATGTATACTTCCTATTATTTTGTAAATTATGAAAGCAATTTACATTTAATTTATTTAAATTGACAATCTTCAGTAGAACTATCTTCGACATTAATCAGTCAAAATCAAATGTAACTGTAACACATAATTGAATGGAACAATCGACAATTTTGTACGCATTGCGATATAGTTGCGGTCGTGCGTGTTGAGCTTAAACATACGTAGTATTTGATGTGTCAAGCTGATGGCAAATAATAATAAGTACTCCTACGAGTACGACAAACATACTCAACGAAATACCGAATGTTCGCTGGTACACACGACGAAAAAATTTCGTGACCGGCAAAGTAAACGTTCGTATATTTTAGCGGGTAGCCATACTTAGTTAGTTAGCCAATAAATTTTTAATATTTTAAATTATAAGCAATATTCTGTTCCACAATCAAATAATTTCTCCTGCTCAAGGAGAAGCGAGAGGGAGCGTCAGGTTTTTACTGACTAAAACCCGTTTAAGTTCCTTCAAATTACGTTTCAGAGCCACAGTAACTCTTTCGAAGAATACTGCAGCCTTCGCTGTATGCTGCTGTTAAAAGTTTTATTTCTAACCATTTTTTATTTTATTTTATGTTATGTCATTTTATTACCCATCACAAATGTAAAAGTTCGGATGTTTTTTAATTTATCACGCCTCAGTCACTGAACGCTTGTGGATAAAACATAGCCTACTCATTTACTCACAATTGAAATCTAAGTGTAAAACTGCTGTCTCTAAATACCTCAAAACCCTGACTACTGTCAAACGGAAAATCTCCTGGTCCCACTCAGATAGTTGTTAACCTTGTTTACTTCTTTCCAGAGTTAAAGCATGTTTTTTCAAATAATCCATTTATAGGCGTTTTCTTTTCATTCCTGTACTTGTAACTTGCATACATTTTAAACTTATACGCTAACACACACACGCGTACCCAAACACATACATTTACAGATAATCACACATTAACTAAGCATTCAAACTCACACTTACACCCTGGAATTAATGAAAGAAATAAAAAAATAATAATAATAAATGGTCTCTTTTTTAGAGATAAGATTATTTGTTTAAAATTTAGTTTTTGTCTTTTTTTTAACTTAGCTTCCTCTTTTGCTCGCTGTGAAATGCATACTACTCTTTCTAGCATACTAGCCGCGAGAGGGTCCTGGTGACCTGTAATATAGGTTGTTGTACATACCTACATCAGGCACCAGTCCCTCACAAAGTTAGCACAAAATTGTAAGCAATGTTAAAAGCTAGCATAAGAAAACTTTGTGAAGACAAAATAAATAATTATAATAATAAAAAAAAAAATAACCTTCTGAATCAAGACATTTAGAATACTTTTATCCTGGTACGGTTCTTTAGTATAATAAATGGATGGGATGAATGTTTATCCACACAGGCGAAGCTACCAGTAGAAGCTAGTGAAATTATAATAAAACCTCGGGCAGACTCTATAGACTAGCACTCGGAGTAATTAAATATAAATGAATAACTAGATCGCAACGATCTTTCGTTGACTGTACATTAAATATCTCCAATCTCAGTTACTTTACCTCCGAGCGAATTTCATTCTCCTAGCTGATATTAATATATACAATTGCTGTAAAATATAGTGCATAAAAACGGACAAGTGCGTGCGGGTTCCGCGTTATTGCAGGGGTCCGCATCGTTATGGAGCGAATAGTCTTTCTTATACAGGTGTTCGGAACATCAATGGGAAAAGGGGAATGGAAAAGGGTAACTTAACTATGCCTCCGAATAAAATACCTCATGTGGTTTTATGCTGAAAATGGAACAAGTCAAGCGTGTTTTTAATATAGAAGATCCGTTTTTGGTAGTTGATTGTAAACTAGCATTGCCGACAACTTCATTCGCGTGAATATCAGTTATTGTAGATACAAAGTCAAAGTCAGATAAAAAGTACCCTATGTTTTTTTTGGGGGTGTACGCTTGCTCCGTACCAAATTTTATCAAAATCAGTTCAGTAGTTTAAAAGTGAAAGTGTAACAGATAGAGTTACTGCCAGAGTAACTCTGTTAAATTTTCATATTTATAATATGAAATACGGATAATGCCACAGTAAAAAGTTTCCTTTAAGTGCCTACTTAGTTCCTAGTAAATACTGTAATGTAAATTCTTTGGTTCTATCGAAAATAAACCAGTGCGTTTAGGCCAGGCCATTAATTTGACAGGCCTGTTGGTCTAGTGGTAAGTGGCCCTGCATGCTATGCCGGAGCTTGTGGATTGGATTCCCACCCAGGCCAAATATTTGTATGATGAGTATCATCATTTGTTCTGTGTCTGGGTGTAATTTACCAATAATATGTATGTATTTAGAAATATTTAAGTATGTTTAGCAGTTGTCTAGTACTCATAACACAAGCTCTGCTTAGTTTGGGACTGGACGGCGTTGTGTAAATATTATTATTATTAATCAGTAAACGCCTCGAAATTGTTACCGTAATTATCACGCTTAGAAGACTAAATGGCATCAGTTGATATTAGAGAAATAATACTGCTGAATAACTCAACAACTTATAACACAACTCAAAAAAACAAACAACCCATTAACAACTCATTGTTAAGTTAAGCTCGCCTTTGTACGTCAGGGGTCAAAAATGCAGTTCCACCTTACCAATGCTAAAATGTTTAAATTTTTTTTGTAGAAGAGGGTCAATGGTTCATGACTGATTTAATTGGTAGCATAGAATCTAAAGTATTGAATAAACTAGTTGTGGACTATTTAAACTTCTACGACAAAGAAATTTTAAGTACTTAAGCATTGGTAGAGTGCAACTGCACTTTTGATCCCTGACTGTACATGAATTATCAAATCACTGTGTTATAGTATTAAGATTTGTGTACAACAAAGAATTACTGAATTACAGAATAACTCTTGATCTCCTTCTAGCCCTTGGATCTCCCCTCCCCTCCCCCTTCTCTCTTCTCTTGTTTCTCATGGTCTCCCTCCCTTGGCCCTTTTTGGTGTACAATAAAGAATATTATCTATCTATCTTGGATAATCTTCTCTAGATTCCGACCTGTTACCTGAGTTTACGCCTCTGATAACGTCACCACCACTTATAAAATTGGATTAATATCTTTGATGAGCACTTGATGTCAGACCTATTCTGCAACTAAAACTAATGGTGTGAAGAAAAAAAATTTAAACTTAATTTAGGTAAGAGAGATCAATCTGCATTTGCATGGACAACACTAGTCCCGGTGTAAGAATAACTTCTTTTTATTTTGTTAACTTTGTCATAATCTAAACGCATTTAATGCATAATACGTTATATCGTTATACGTTATGTAGGTCTAACTTCGTACGAAGACGTAGCGTTGGAAGGCCTCCTACAAGGTGGACCGATGACTTGGTAACAGTTGCGGGAGTCCGATGAATGCAAGAGGCACAGGACCGTTCATTGTGGCGACACTTAGGGGAAGCCTATGTCCAGCAGTGGATGTCTTTAGGCTGAAATGATGATGATGATGATGACGTTATATCCAAAATAATTCTCATGGTTATGTCATACATTTGAACCATGGAGTTTCTTACCGGTTCTTCTTCATAGGACACGACTAATTAGATTCGTGCAATAGTATTAGTATACACATAAAATATAGCTTATGTCACTCAGGAATGAAGCAGCTTTCTATCGGTAAAAAAATTTTTGCAATCGGACCAGTACTTTCAGAGCTTACCTACTACAAACAAAAACACGAAAAAAAAGTACCTCTATAAAATATTAGTGTAGAAGTACCTAGGTAGCAACGTCATTCTTCTCGTATCGCACTTATTTACTTCTAGGTACTTTTTTAAAGTGGAATATCAACATAAAATTCTCCCACTCTGTACATATAGGTATTTGAAAATTATGTCGCATGTTGTTCCCCGAAAAATTATAATGAACCAGGAATCTTTGTTCTAGCTTCCAGAAAACAAACAAAAGGGTGCTTTATATTTTACTAAAACGATCCCCGCTTTGTGTCGCCGACGAAACGTTTTGTTCCGAGGGCCCAGCAGAGTCGAAGCCTACTGGAGCCGTGGGTTCGCTTCTAAAAGGATAACCCACCCTGGTATTAAAGCCAACGAAGGAACTAGGAGTGGGTTTTAGTCAGAAAAAGTCTGACACTAAAAGGGCGGGATATGTCATTGTATGTTTTCTCAACTAAAAAAATCCGCGCTTTGTGGAACAAATATTGTACAGAAACATTTCATATTTAGATACATAGTTGATTATAACATGTAGGTTCAATAACTCCAGTTATCTTATTTACTTTCCCAACATATCTGTACTCCGTATATCAAAATTACCACGAAATTTCATTAAACTAATGAGAGAACGCGAAGATAGCTTATCCTTAATTCGTATTGTTTGAATTAATTGCATTTAGGCTGTATGTGTACGAATACCAAACTACAATGTGTACCTAAGGGTTTATCTTAAAAGCGTTTGCATTACGCATTTGTCTAGAATCTTCTAGATACCTACAGCATGGATTAGTTACTAGCCTCTGCCACCGACTTCGACCGCATGCCTTAAAGTCTTTATGGCATGCTCAAGACTTTGAAGCTTCGACTCGACGAGTGCATCATTGCCGATGATCTTCTACTATATAAAACAGGTCTTCTACTTTTGAAAACGTATACAAGACGTTGACGTTAATTTAACTAATGTAGAATAGAATAGAAGAGTATTTATTCGATGCAGGCAATACAATAGGCAACTATACAATAAAAAAGTACAGATTTACAATGTAGTTGCGCTGAGCGTCATTAACATAAACGTTTTGACAAGTGCCTGGACCTGACGACTCAGTGCTGATACCTGGTAAACGGCATTTTAGAAAACCCTCATTATCAGTACCAAACTTAGTGACCACTACAATTGTTTTCACTTAGTTCTATTCTAGTACTAAGAATCAGTCACATCGTATTCTACACCTGAAAGAGTTTCCTCAGCTTACCTTAGCAACTAACTGTAATCAAAGAAACTTCTTAATTGGCGATACTACTCAAGTTTCTAACAAATAATACAATTAAGGAACATCACAACTAATTGTACAACTAAACCGTGATTCTTTCATGGCACTATATATATCGATGGCACTAACTTATTATTTTGTACTGTATATCTAGACATTTCAAAAATAGTACCTAACGATGGTATGTAAGTAGGTGACCTGTCATCATCATCATTTCAGCCGAAAGACATCCTCTGTTGCCATAAGCACATAAGCCTCCCTCATGTGTCGCGATGAAATGACCGGTCCTGTGCGTCTCGCATCCAACAGATTCCCGCGACCCTCACCAGGTGACCAGTACAAGGTATTTTTTTTTTTTGAGAAAATATCAAGGATTTAGAGCCTTTTTTAGTGAGAAATCTTCTATTCGTAATCGTTATTTTAACACGAATAACATCTTACACGGTAAACAGTATGGTTTCACCAAAGGACGTGGTACAACTGACGCTGGTGTCTCCTTACTAAAACACATTTTTAATGCGTGGGAAGAGGCACAAGATGCTATAGGCATCTTCTGCGACCTGTCTAAGGCGTATTACGTAATGCTTATGAAAATCTTATTTAAATGACAGACAGCAACTAGTTCAGATAAACGGTGTCCCAGCCCAGTCCAAGGTTCAACTTTAGGTACGTTTTTATTTTTATTTTATATTAATGATTTGCCCCATTTGTTGCAAAACAAACTTAAAATGGTGTTGTTTGCCGATGACTCTTCTTTGATTTTTAAATTAAATAGGACTAAAATCTTCTGTAATCTTGACGACGAAAATAACGCCAAACATTTAACGATTTGCAGGTCCAAATCTGGTTCACTGCTAATAATGGGAAAAAACTAAATGCATAAGATTTTCCTTACCGAATGTCAAAAGTTGATTGTGGCATAGTGTTGGAAAATGAGAGACTATAATTTGTCAATAAAACTGTTTTCCTGGGGTTTACGCTTGACTCAAGTCGACAATGGGGTCCTCATTTAACATCTCTTGCAGGACGGCTTAGCTCAGCTGCATATGCTGTTAAAAAAATCAGCCAATTTACGGATGTTGATACCGCTAGACTAGTCTATTTTAGTTATTTTCATAGTATCATGTCATACGGTATCTTACTATGAGATCGAGCTGCAGACATCGACTCAATTTTTATACTACAGAAAAGAGCCATCAGAGCTCAATCAATCTCTCAATGAAAAGCAACAATCTCCGTCGGTGCGATTTTCTTTCGAATTTATATTATATTTACTTAATTATTATTTTTAATATATATATTGTATAATGTAGAAGCATTTTTTTCAAAGTTTATAAATGTGAGTACCATGGAGCTACTTATGGTTTTTAGGTTACTATTGGACTTGTGTAACATAAATGAACATGGCAGTTGGGAGTTTGTCATGCTTTGTCATGATTATTTGTCAGATTAGACAACAGGCAACGTTTTACCGTTATAGCGTTTTAATTAGACAACCAAACCTGTAGATTTTTTTATAAATCGCTAAAATGCTTCATATTTTGTAAGCATTGTATCTTTGTGCATCTCTTTCTTCTGTATGCAGTCCGAGAGTGACCGCGCTTTAGGTCCTGTAGACTATCACCTAACAGAAAATGTTAAAATTTTATCGTCATGAATCCACCCGACGTTTATAAATTAAACTACGTTATTCTTAATGAATAGATGCATTGTTATGTCAAGTTGTCAATAGGTATTGATTTTATTTTTTCAACTTCGAGCACCTTACTTGGAAAGATGACCTTACTTTGCCTTGCAGGAACAGCTCGCTACAATATTTTCACAGTTAAAAGTTCTAAAAGAACAATACATTGTATAGCTATATTGTATCGTTCTTTTAGAAGGTATAATTTCAAATTATAATATAATAGTATCATTATGATCACTCTCGTGATGTTTCCCAACCGGGAATATGTGAATGTTAACTAATAAATATGCAAAAATAGAATGGCAATTGCGAAAACAAAATCGAAATTGATCAAAAAGCAAACGTGATCAGGTTTTTTAACAAATATCGGTACCTATCTATATCTCTCGCAGAAACACCATGTTCATTTTCTATGGCGGCCATATTTTGGTCGTGATGAACTTTGACGTTAAACTCCACATCGAACTTTTGCTTCTAATATTAGCGTTGAAAATTAATTTTTTTTTTTTTTTTTTATTTTTTTTATTTTATTGATATTTTTTAATTCTTTCATTTTAAGTAATATTAACTTACATTGGTAATACGTTTGTAACATGTTGGTAACACGTTGGTTACACGTTAATGTCGACGCTTCACGTCTCTATTTTACACATGTACTTCTGTGCTAATCGTCATCTCACTCAGTAGTCATCCCTTTTAGTTTTGAATGGGATATGATCAAATAAGTTTTCCACCTCTGGGTGGAGCGAGAGAAAGTGTCAGATTTATTTTTAATGACTAAAACCCACTAGTATTTCTTCAGTTACCCTTTGCGTTCCAGCAGGCGTAGACAAATGAATATTCTGTTAACGTTCCCGTCAAACGCTAAGTACAAAATTTACAGTCACATTACCTGTGGAGAATTATAGTGACGTGACAAGTAATGACTCGACTGGCCTGTTGGCTTGTACTATTTCTTATTCTGTGCTGTTGGTCTAGTGGTCAGTGGCCCTGACTGCTATGCCGGAGGTCGTAAGTTCGATTCCCACCTAGGACAAATGTTTGTGTGATGAGCACGATCATTTGTTCTTTGTCTGGGTGTAATTTATCTGTAATATGTATGTATTTCATCATTTCAGCCGAAAGACGTCCACTGTTGGACATAGGCCTCCCCCAAATGTCGCCATAATGACCGGTCCTGTGCGTCTCACCTCCATCGGATTCCCGCGACTCTCACCAGGTCTTCGGTTCACCTTGTGGGAGGCCTTCCAACGCTGCGTCTTCCGGTACGTGGTCGTCACTCCACAACCCTTCGTCCCCATCGACCATTTGTTCTGCGTGCAATGTGTCCTGCCCACTGCCACTTAGTTTGGCGATTATTCGGGCTACGTCAGTAACCTTGGTTCACCTGCGAATATCTTAATTTCTGACGCATGGATGTATTTAGAAATATATAAGTATGTTCATCAGTTGTCTAGTACTCATACCACAAGCTCTGCTTAGTTTGGGACAAGATCTTTTTGTTCCACAAATTTCACACAACGCCTGTGTGAAATTTCTGACACAAAAAAAATGTCTAATGCCTGTTTTCCCAGGAAAATGCGCTAGAAAAACGATTTAGCTATTTAAGAATCTGCAAGAACATCTACCTTCCAATCAGAAAATAGTGTAGCAATTGATGTATACACATACCTATAGTTTCTAGTTTTCACTTGTCCCTATTTAGGAATCTGCAAGAACATCTACCTTCCAATCAGAAAATAGTGTAGAAATTGATGTATACACATACCTATAGTTTCTAGTTTTCACTTGTCCCCATACGCACCTGCTGCTTAATTCAATTAATAATGTAGTTACCAGTACACAAAGGTTAGATATCGTAGCAATCTCTCCAAGGCATACAAAGTGAATCTTTGTCGCGAACCCTTCCCCAAATTATTTTTGGGTTCGGCAGTTATGAAGCGGCGCAAGGATTTGGCTCTGCGGGTTATGAGCTCGACTCAAGTAAATGCGTATAAAAAAGGAATTTCACTCATCGTTCCTGTGCTATGTGAAGGTTGACGTTAAGAAGTGCCTCCAGGAATTCTGACGTGAAATATTACCGAAGATATTCGTGCGAATACTCATGTGTAGAATGGATTAAGGAATGTCGAAACTTTATTGGTTATTTAGACTAAATATTTTGTTTATTAAAATATCTTGTAGCTGTAAAAATGCGGTGTTAATTTTTGTATTTTTGTTACTTAGTGGATTTTTCTACTTGATAGCCAAAACTATGCGATTTTAGAATCGTGTTAAAAATAAAATAAATATTCACAGAAAAAGAGCACTAGCGGCCCCGACTTATGAGTTGTACTCGTACGTCGTGGGTTCAAATTCCAGCAGATACTTTACTTTGTGTAATTTAATTAATTACTACTGCTCTCAAAGCAACTCAAAAGACAACTGAAGGCCACAAGTGGGTTTTAGTCAGTAAAAGTCTGACGCATCCATTCTCGTTCCATTATAGGGCGGGAGAAGGCATTTGATGCCTCACAAAAAAATGTCTTAAAATAAAAGAAATCGAAGACATGTGACACCCACCTAACACACACCACACGCACCTATACGTGGTGGATTACGGCCCTTTCCCTTTCTTAGAGAGGCCTATATCCCAGCTGTGGGAAGATTATAAGCCTGATTATGCTTATCAACTTTGACTACGTTATTTTATATTCAGCCTGTTGTTATGTTGTATATAGATATAATAATCATATCTTTATATTAATATAAGTTATTAAAGTATAAATAATATATTGTCATGATGTGCATATACACATTCTATTAATAATAAGTAATGCAATTTGCTATGTCATTTATA
Source organism: Mythimna pallens (assembly GCA_961205895.1). Taxonomy (NCBI): domain Eukaryota; kingdom Metazoa; phylum Arthropoda; class Insecta; order Lepidoptera; family Noctuidae; genus Mythimna; species Mythimna pallens. The sequence goes on from OY540830.1 coordinate 12,188,481, forward strand.
TTTCCTGTTATTAACAAGTTTCGCTTTGATCAATGAAAGTGACGATTAATCGTTAGTAATAATATTATGATCTGTTTCACATCAATATTCTATTTAATGGCGTATAGAGTAATAAATTGTTATTTAGTTAGTCTGAGTACCGGTCACTCCTAGAATATTTATAGAGGTATTAGTAGCTATTTAGGGGGCGTCCATAAATTACGTGAGGTGTTTTTTGAATTTTCTGTAGATCCCTCCCCCCCTGGTGAGATGTCGTGAGATTTTATTTAACCTCCTCCCCCATCCCCCAATCTCACGTGAGATTTTTCAAAATATAGATTTCTTACGTAAGCGCGTTAGATTATTATTGTAAAAAGAAAAAAAATAATTGCATCGTGCTTTTATTTACGACTAGTTAAGACTAGTAATTAATATTGCTGAGAGTTATAAGTGGTAGTATAAAAAGGTAACAATAGAATACTTAAATCGTAACTACTGTGATTAAAAAAAGAATATCTACTCTAATTCAGTCCATGGAGAATCATGCGCACTCTCAGGAGAGGTAAAAAGAAAAAAAAATTGCTTCGTGCTTTTATTTACGACTAGTTAAGGCTAGTAATCAATATTGCTGAGAGTTATAAGTGTAATAAAAATTTGACAATAGAATACTTAAATCGTAACTACTGTAATTAAAAAAAGAATATCTACTCTAATTCAGTCCGTGGAGAATCATGCGCAGTCTCAAGAGAACCAACGTGTCCATATTTTTTTTGTTTCAATCAGAAAAAAAATTGCGTAATATTTGCCGAGACCCCCCGTCTCTCCAACGTAAGATTAGATGAGATTTGACTCGACCCCCTCCCCCCCTTAAACATCTCACGTAATTTATGGACGCCCCCTTAGATAATTATCTAACAAACTTTTGTTTATTTGTTTGAATCGCAAACGAAAAGTAAAAATAAATAAGCATGGCATTTGAGAGTTTGCATGTTCACTCAAATGCCTCACTGATGCAATAGTGGCGCGTGTGTTGGATCATTCGGTTCCCTTCAACATGGTTGAGCTGAGTGGTGCTAATATTCGCGTCATGTCCATGAACAGGCGCTGTCAGTTGAGACTGGTCATCTCTTAGCTGCCAGTTGCTATTTTAATATCTATATTTAGTTTTTGTTTTTACTTTGATAACATTGTTCTCACATGATAGCGACAAAAAACATGTAACAGAGATATTTGTAACTACAAAACATGATTGAAAAGAGTGTCTATGGAGTTCAATTCTTAGTAGTTAACTGTATAAACATGCAAGACTTCATTCAGGAATATACTACCACCACGAAATCAAAGTAAATATCGTTATGCAAAGTCGATGCTAGATGCTACTCCGGCACTCAATCAAGCCTATGCGTTGGTGCTGGAATAATAATTGTGCTTCTAGCTTCCCACCAGCAATTCTCCAAATACCTATGACATAAATAGAAACTAAAATTTTAAATCCTGTATTACGATATTAGAGGTTTTATTTATTTGTTATTTATTATATTGTTTATTGTACACCACATAAACAAAAATACAGGACAAATATAATTAAAAGTAAGTGTACAATGGGCGGTCTTATCGCACAGGGCAATTTCTTACAGACAACCTTTGGATGGACTGAAAGAAAGGAGATAGGGCTGTCAGTGTACAACATCAGAAAAATACTAATAAGACATAATAACACAAATACATACATACAATATAACAAAAGAGCTTTCCGTGTGACTAGAACATAATACAACAGCCTGAAATCAACTATCGAGCAGTTGCCCGGACCAAACATAACACCCGACTGGTCAGAGGAACCTCCCTTTTCAACGGAGGTTTGCAGAACTTTACAGTATGTTACGCATACCTCTAAACTGGTGACCCCAACGTGATCTAAATTGGTGACACCGACGTGATCTAAATGCGTAACATGCTGATACCCAATACCTATAGGTGATAGTTACCCGTTTTACTTTACTTTTTATTATCACCAGACAGTGCATTGGTGCACCAAACAAGAAAACCACTTCTTCTTCTTCTTTCGTGTCAATTTATCTCAAATTATGTCCGACCAGTTACATGCTGGTACTGCCACCTGGTTGACTCAGTCTCAGTATCTCGCTACTTTATTATCTGGATAGGTCTCTAACTTATAAGATCCACTGCCTTGAAGGAAATACGACACATATTAGGCTTATCTAGTTGACAAATTAAATTCATAAGCATACCAGCAATATCACTCTCATCGAACATAACATAGGCATTTAATATCTGCATACCAAGACACGAGCAAACACACACTTGAAACCCATAACATCATCACATTAATTAACTCCAGTCTTGTGTTAGCCTTCGTTCCAATCAAACTCAATCAAGCGATAATTTCGTTCAAGTATGTCATGATGCGATTTAAATTTAGAAATTTCTTCGCGACTTTCAAGGAAAGAGCATAAGACTGCATATTTTATAGAGTCACGCAAATTTTTAATGAACGTCATAGAATCAAAAGAATTAAAGGAATTATTGCTTTCAAGGATGTTGTGATACGCATCATCATGGTAAACATCTTGTACTGTGGATAAACCTCATCTCAAGGTTTCAAGTCACTTGGAGTTTCCTTGCGTGATCGATGAAGATGTCGGCAGGAGAACCAAAATTACCGGTATAGCCCGAAAAATCGAATTGAAGCGACTGTTATAGGCAAAGCACATTGCTCGCAAAACATATGGTCGTTGGAGCCGAATAGTTCTGGTGTGGTGACTGCGTTGCTTTGGTAGACCATATAGGTAGACAAGGGGGACCGATGACCTGGTGAGATGACGTTGGACTAAGAATTGTTTCACAGGGTTACTGTGGTTCCCGCAAAAGAGTATTGAAGTAACACTATAGGCTTTAGTCAGTAAAAGCCTAATACGCCCTCTCGCTTCACCTAGAGCAGAAGAAGTCATTTGATGATCTCCCACGTAAAAATAGAAGGGTTAAAAAAGGCTGGGAAAGAGTTGTCCTATTTTGTAGTTTGATAAAATAGTTTATGCACGATAAATAATAAGAATAATGGTAAACAATATACAGTACTTAAAACTTTAAATTATTTATTTTTTTTTGTCCAGATGGAAATAACCAGATATTTTTTAATAATTTAGTCATTTAGGTTTCGCAATTTTGTGTAGATAACAAAATCTATTAAATCTAAACTACTAACTACTACTTTTAATATGATAGATTGAATACGACACGTGTTTGTAGATAACACAATCGAAAACTTCAAATCGCGTTTTGAATTTAAGGATAAATCAAGTCAAAAAAAAAAATGGCTATTAATAACTGCAAAAATTAGCCTCAAACCAAAATGGAATCGAATTTAAACTATAAATCCTAAATCAGTATCATTGTGTAAAAATTATAAATTTTAATATGTAGGCACCTATGTTTTATCTAATTTTAATATTTGATAACACCGTCCCGCATTTATGGAAATAAATAATCCTTGAATCGATTTGAAGAGGAAGTTAAAATAGTAAACGAATGCAATTTACAAACGAGGTCTATGCAATTTACTAACATTCTTTATCGTAAGCCACAAGATTTACTATCTATTTTATACTGTGCTTGTAAAATAATATTACAAAAAATAAGTAGTCATTCTTCATATCAGACTAGCATTACTTCGCTTAGCATTAATTGGCTTTGCTCTCGAAACTCCTTTTCCTTCGGAAAAGTAGATTATTCCGGAGAAAAAGCATGTAATATGGCTCTATTAACTTCCTAACAGTCATAAAATTTCGTAATCTGATTAGTATACTGCTGCCCTTCTATGTGCTGATGGTGACAGTGTGGTTTCAGTAAGGTGAAAATTCTACACTGACTGGACTTGAACCTGGACCCCAACATCCGGGCGCCTTTTGAAGGATTCCCCCTAAAACAAAATAAATAAAGGTCCAAGAGACTAATTATTTTTTACAAACAAACAATTTTACCTGTAATGATGTTTCGGATGATGGACCGCAGGGGGAGAAGTTATTTGTGTCCTATTGGTGTAAATATTGTTCCGGGCATTTCATTGTCAAGGGACACGCCTGTTGGTCTAGTTGTCAGTGGCCCTGACTGCTATGCCGGAGGTCGAGGGTTCGATTCCCACCCAGGACAATTGTTTGTGTGATGATTACGATCATTAGTTCTGTGTCTGGGTGTAATTTATCTATAATATGTATGTATTTTTTAGAAATATATAAGTATGTTTATAAGTTGTCTAGTACTCATAGTACAAGTTCTGCTTAGTTTGGGATTAGATGGCGTCGTGTAAAAGTTGCAGAAAAACAATGTAATCTTTACAAATACTCGTAAGGTAAGATTACAAAAACTTAAGACTTCTGTTTTGTTCCAGCGGGAGTAGCGGTGATGGTGTGCGCAGGCGCAGCGGCGACACGATGGGCGCGCCGTGACTGGCCGATCGCCAATAACCCCGTGTGGGAGGTCTACAAACTGCTTTGGAGAATATTCGAGCCCATGCTTTTCACCCTCAGCGGGTATTTCTTAGATGTACATATCGCTTTTACCAAACTTTTCGTGCAAGTAATATCTATTTATTTATTAAAACTTTATGCACTTGGAAAACCACTCTATACAAAGTCGGACTTAACGCCATAGGCATTTTCTCCCAGTCGACCTCTCGTCTTAGGGTGGTGCAGAAACATAACATGGCAGGTACATCTTAATAGAAAGGCAAACAGAAAATAAATAAGTACAATAAATAATAATAAACACAAACAAATCCAACCAATCGATACTGTGATAATTCTATGAACATTTTGTGAATGTGTTCACGTTGATTCACCCGACTAATTGTTGTCAGAGAAAGAGAGATCGCCTGTACTTCATAACGTAATCGAACTTACGTTTGATACAAATTACAATAGTATTTTGAGGAAGTATAACGAGCAGACTCCAAGACTTCAAGACCCTTAAGTTCTAGACCAAACGACCTGCTTCCAGTTATATTTTCAAAAATCCATTGTTTGACTTTGACCATATTTTTTTAGGGTTCCTCTTTCATTTTTGATGTAAAAAACGAAAAAGGAACCCTTACAGGATCACTTCGTTGTCCGTCTGTCTGGCTGTCTAAAACCTAAAAGACGCGTACCGCAACTTCGCAAGGAGTTTAAAACCTATGGAGTACTTCCCGCTGACCTAGAATTATGAAATTTGGCAAGAATCAAGATCTCACAGCACAAATGAAAGAAAAAGAAACGAAATTCGTTCATTTGTAGCTTAATTACACAATTTTATTTTGCGATTACAAACTTACATCTTAAATTGATAAATTAACCGTGACGTTTATCGATGTATGGGAAAATGTTTTTCTCAACTACAAAGTTAAGTTTGTGCTGAATGTAACCTTACCTGACTTTTAATCAGAAAATTTAATTAATTTACGGTTCTTTTCGTGTGTGAGTTTGCTTTTGAGGGTTCCGTACCTCAAAAGGAAAAAAAGAAACCCAAATAGGATCACTTTGTTATCCGTTTGCCTGTCTGTCTGTCAAGACCCTTTATATCGGAAACACGTGGAGCTGTCGAGTTGAAATTAAAACCATATACTTAGGTCTGCGGTCCCTTAAAGCTGTGAAAAATCAGACTTCTGAGTTATGAGTATTACACACTTGTATCATACATGTACTATTTACGCATTAAATTCTGACTCACACTAACTTTTTAAAAAATCGTCTTCCTGCCCCGGTTTTCTGTCACTTGGCGTTTTTTTTTTATGTTAAATTCAATTGATACAATACAACAAATTGAATACAACGCAAATGATTGTAAGTACTACTAATAAAAAGCTATGACTCCAAAATCAACGCTTTACTTATTTTTTGTAATTGTAGTTTACCTATTTTTACTGACCTCTATAATTGAAACTAGAATTTTAAATACTAAGCTTTGATCTCAGTGTGTGTTACAACCCATCTATCTCCATAAAGAACATTTATTTTAAACCCTCATTTGTTCCAGGTATCACAAATAAGTGTGAAGGAGCTATGCCTGATCCTCGGATGCATCTCCTCTGCGCTCGTGCTCCGGCTGCTGACAGCGTTCCTCGTCGCTCTCGCTAACGACCTGTCCATCAAAGAGAGTCTTTTTATCGCCGTCACTTGGATACCTAAAGCTATTGTAGAGGTACGCCATTTATTTTCTACTAGTATTGTTAGCGGTAAAATGTTTCAGGTAAAACATTGTTGGAGCATCATTGATTGTGTTGCGACAGCGGCTCTGTCTGCTTGGGAATGTTTTGTTTTTACTTTCTTTTGTTTTTTTTTTTTTTATTATCAGTGACTGCCAGTTACTTTCTCGGTATTGCGATTGTAAATATATCATTTCTTCTCAGTTGGTAACTGATTATTATTTACGTTCTGTTCCAATTAGAACGCTTCCAATATCAAACTGAATTCAACTGGCAAATTGAACTAAACGTCGTTCAGTAATAAAATTATTAGTCACTCGGTTCAAGGAACAATATTTTACTTTACTCTGATTTTTACGCGTTCCTTCAAGCGCAGATTCAATTAAAAACCTTAATTGGTTAGAAAAGTACCTAAAAGTTTTTGTGAAGAAATTTTAATTTATAATCATAAATGTTAATTTAAGGTAGCCAAGCCAGTCTCATTGTAGGTATTGAATACTCCAGTCTCTAGACCACTCGTTTGCACCCTGTGACTTGGGGTCTGTAAGGGCTAAATTACGGTCCACGAAAAGTTTGACATTACAAAACCTTTAACGCAAAAGATAACATCAATATGAATTGATTTTAAGTTGCTATTAGAAACGTTCCATTTATTAGGATGATGCTCGTTACATTTTATTGCATCGATATGCTTCAGTGTGTTTTATTGTGTATTAAAGAAGATATGTTTTTTCTTGGTTTCTGGTCCGTGCTACAAGTAAGGAAATAAAGTAGTTCTAGGTCAAATAAAGGTTGGAAACCATTGCTCTAGACAAAATGTCTAGAGCAATAAGATCCGGTAACATTCCGGTAAGATCCCGTTACATTTTGAAAGCGAGAGATTTTCAAAATGTTACGTATTTTGATAGCACTTATCATTTCCATACTTTTGATATTTTTTTATAATAAGAACCGCTAATAGAATTTCCTTATCTCTAGCCTCAATAATCTCTAATGTACATACAAGAGAACAATATTCATGTTTATTTTCCCAGACTCATAATTTAAAATAAAATAGCATGGCTTAGTCCCTAAAATTTTAAGCAAAAAATTTTGTATTGACAAATTAAATATTCATTGAATATTTCGTTACGTCAAAAAAAGGGTTTGTACGTGGCTAGCTATAATTAATACCGTCACTCAATCACCATCCATCAACAAGTTTACACGGTGGGACCGCGTCAAAGTAACTTTCTATTTCTCTGATCATGTACTCCAAAACACCATATGAGTAATAAATACATGTTCTATGAGCAGCATTAAGTATTAACATATTGAAAACAAAAATAAAACCAAGGTCAATTAAAAATAAAATCCTCTGTCATATGAACTTGCCGATAAAAGTGGCAATTCGCTTTGCTCGCTTTTTGAGATTGGCATCAATTGGCGAGGCTATCTTTTTCGACGTTATTGGGGTAAATTCGATCTTGTGTAATGTACAGAAGTGAAATCTAAAGTTATTAAGTATTCCTTTTCAAAGATAGAACAATGATTAAAATACGTCACACTGTCGTATAGCGTTTCTCTGGGAGCCAGTATTAAAAATAAAATATGTAAGATTTTTTTTCACTATTAGTGAAAAATCTTTGACATAAAGAATAAAAATGAAATAAATAAGAAAAGATTTTTCTGTTCAAAGAATAAGAAAAAATCTTTTATTCTTTAACTGTTTATAGAATAACATAACAATTTGACTAACACGTAAGTTGTAAAAGTCAGCTATTCTAATGCAGTATTTTACAACCTGTAGTCCGCAGGAGATAAAATATGGTCCGCAGAAGGGTTCTAATTACAAACTTTTCGCCTAAAATGTTACACTGATGCGAAATGATATTAAGTTCTTAACAAAAGATATATTTTCCATGACAATGATTAATATTTTTGACTTTAAAGAACAAATACATATTTCAAGTCCAAGTTTTGAATTTATCAATTTATTTTCTTTTAGACTTCTGGACCCTGCTAACAACAAAGTAAACAAAAAGTCCACGGTCAAAAAAAGTTTGAAAATCACTAGTATGGTCAAGCTACTTAGTAATATACTAACTCCAATTTTTATAACACTTGGGCGCCTGGAGTAACTGCTAACATCATTACAGTTACACGTGTCAAATATAAACATCATTATTCACACTTTGTGAATAAATAAATAATGATGTATTACGTCGCGTTACTATTATTTGTGTTTATTATCAACTAGGTGTACTCGCGTGTTCACTCCGGTGACCGTAGGGACCGGTCACCGGAGTGAACACGCGAGTATACACGATAACTGTAACAAACAATCAATCTTTTATTTGCTATAAATATGGTAACATAAGTTGTTATAGTGACAGTTCTAGATCGAGACTTATTTCATCTTTAAAGTTATAGGTATGCCAATATTATAATGAAAGTTTATCAATTCATGAATTAATTATAATAATGGAAATTGATCAAATTGCTATAGCATAGCACAGTATAGTCGGCCTTATGATGTTTCCACAGTTGGGACTCAGGCCTCCTCTCTAGAAGAGGGAATGGGCTTTAACACACCACGCAGGCCCAGTGCGGGTTGGTGGAAGTCACATGTCTTCAAATTTTTGGTTCTTGGACATGCCGGTTTCCTCGCGATGTTTTCCTTCACCGTTTTGAGAGCAGTGGTGATAAAATAAATTACACAAAGTATTGCGCCTGGCTGGGTTTGAACCCGCGACCTATAACTGGTAAGTCGGGGCCGTTACCACTCGGCCACCACTCCTCCTACATTATCTATACTAATATATTAAAGCTAAAAAGTTTGTTTGGTTTTACGCGCTAATCTCAGGAACTACTGATTTGATTTAAAAAAATCCTTCAGTGTTAGTTAGCCTATTTATCGAGAAAGGCTATAGGTTATTTAAAATCACGCCATGACCAATAAGAGCAGAGTATCGACGAAAAATGTTGCAAAAACGGGGGAAAATTATTCCTTTTGAGAGCTTCCGTTGCATGCGCCGCGTAAACGGTTAAAGTTCTAATAAACTTTATATTAGAGATAATTTAGATATTTTTAGACAATGGTGTTGTTGCAGTTTGTTGTAATATGTAGTAGAAAATTGTAATTTCTAAACATATAAATAAAATTAAATTGTCTGTTTGTAGCACTACATGTTTACTGTATGGACTTAAAAGACAATTCGACTTCTGTTTTTTTTTCGATGTTTCTTCTCAGGGTAGTTATATAGGAAATACAGCGCGGCCTCAACTATGTTTAAATTGTCGAAAAAATCGACGTGTTAAAATATTTTTAAAGCCTTTTTGCAAAATAAAAATGACCATCAAAATATATTTTTATTTCTAAATGCATGTGAATTTATATTTGCCAAGAAAATACGATTTTAAAATTTTTGTCCTATCTGTCTCCAAAACGGCAGGACCGTTTTCAAGGGACTTTCACTCAAGGGTAGCTGATGTTGCAAAGAGTAACTTTACGGGAATAGGATTCCAACCACGGAATATGTCTTCAAAACTGTTAAACAAAATTTTACGGGACTTTGACTGGGATATAGCTAATGTCATAGTGATTAACGTAGGCTACTTTTTATTTTACCGCGAGAACGAGACTTAATTCCCTGGCAGGAGGTGGGGGGTGAAATCTCCAAAATAGAACCAACTGGACGGGGATGTTAGGTAATAAGAATAATTAAGGCTGTACTTCATTATATTCTATGCATATAAGCTGTTCATCAGGATTTAACCGCTTCCACCTTCCGTTGAAACAATCATAATTTTGCCCCAGTAATTTCTAAGCCTGACAGCTTGGCCAAGATGAAGAATGAAATATAAAATCTAGCATGAAGAATATATATAGACTCGGTAAAATCAGCATGAGCAGTGGTGGCCGAGCGGTAACGGCTCCGACTCACGAGTTGTAGTTCGCGGGTTTAAACCCAGCCAGGCGCATTACATTGTGTAATTTATCTCACCACTACTCTCAAAACGGTGAAGGAAAACATCGTGAGGACACATGTCCTAGAACCATAAATTCGAAGATATGTGACATTCACCATCCCGCACTGGGCCCGCGTGGTGGATTACGGGCCATTCCCTCTCCTAGAGAGGTGGCCTAAGTCCCAGCAGTGGGAACATTAAAAGGCTGATTATGCTTGTAAAATCTGCTAACCAAACGATCATTTTTTTAAACGATTCCCCAAAAAATTTGAATAATGTTCTTAATCTCCACGCGAATGAAGTCGTAGGTAACAGCTAGTTACAAGTTAATAAGTGAGTATTATAACTAACACACAACGCCGTCTAGTCTCTGGGCACGTCATAATTATGGCGGTAAGTCCCCTCTTTGAGGAATGGCTGGAAAGGCAACACGGCGTCCTTACCTTCCGCATGACGCAGGTCCTCACCGGACATGGTAAGTTCGGGAGGTTCCTGAACCGGATTCATGCGGAAGAAACGCCCGGGTGCCACCATTGTGTGGACCGCCCGGAGGACACGGTGGAGCATGCAGAAGATATGCCCCGCTTGGGTAGAGCACCACCGTGTCCTCTCGGGGCACGGTGGTGGTCCGGAGGTCCGGAGCGAGGAGGAGTGGCAGGCGGTCGCCTCCTTCTGCGAAGCAGTAATGCTAGCAAAGGAGGCGGCCGATCGCGTGAGGCAACGGCAACGGTCCTCACGCCCCAATCGCCGCCGGGATTCCGATCCCGATTTCCGGCCATCGTAGGCGCAGGCTTGCGGACGACGAGCAATGGGTGGCTCGCCATCCGACCGTCCGGTAACCGTACGTACCGAGCCCAAGTCGTCGACGGCGCGTGCTGTTCCACGCGCGCCTCAAGGAGATGTCAGCAACTGTAGGGGCCTAGCAGGGTCGAAGCCTACTGGGGCCAAGGGTCTGATTCTGAAAGGAAGACTCGGCCCTGGTACGAAAGGCAACGAAGGAACAGGAGTGGGTTTTTAGTCAGTAAAAGTCTGACACTATCTTCCGCCCCGCCCAAGGGCGGGGGATGTCATAAGATGATTTTCCCACCGAAAAAAAAAATCGTCTAGTCTCAAGCTAAGCAGAGCTTGTCTTATGAGTACTAGACAACTGATAAACAAACATATATAATTCTAAATACATTCATATTATAGATAAATTACACCCAGACACAGAACAAATGATCGTGCTCATCACGTATTATATTATATATATTCAAAACGGGTATTTCGACACTCTCAAGGGAATCAAAATTCATAGGGTACTTCTCGTTGACCTAGAATCCTGAAATTTGGCATAAAGCAGGGTCTTATAGCACAAGTATAGGAAAAAATCGTAAAAATTTTAAATATTTAGTTACGTCACAAAATAAAACTTTTTTTGCGATTCGAAAAAATCGTCGTAACTCAATTCGGGAATCGAGGTGTTTTCAAGTTTATACGGAACCCTCAGTACGCGAGTCCGACTCGCACTTGCGCTGTTTGTTTTTGCATTCAAGCAAATGTTAACAATATGACTACAAGTGTAATAAGTAAACTATTAGTGCTTTACAATATTAGCTTACCTAAAACATTAAATTGGAAGTGCGTTGTAAATGAAAGTGGACTTGCCCATCCCACTGGCCTCTGCCCTCGATACTACTTACACAAGTTTTAAGTGATCTTTTCATTAACGAGCAGAAACTACACCGACACTCGACCAACACAGTCCAGTTTAATTCACTTTGAGTCCTCCCAGCACCAGTTTAGTAATTTCAGGCTTGTTTACATCAAAGCTTTGACAAATATAGACCTTGCTCCTCTTTGTACAGTAGGTAACGAGTAATTAAAATGTACTTCTCATTACAGCTGGCGTTAGAAATTAGTTGATTATACTTTACACTATAGTGTACTTTTACCTGTTTTTTTTTTTTTGTGGGGAATCATCCAATGTCTTTTTCTGCTCTGGGTGGAGTGAAAGAGTGTGTTAGAATTTTGCTGAATAACACCCACCTGCGTGCGTTCCTTCAACTGCCTTTTATAGGTTATGGCCCCGGTAACTCTTTTGAATATTCTCGCAACTCCTATACCTACTTTTACAAAATATTTACTGTTATCTTTTTTCTCCTTAAAAGTTCTCTCCAGCAGCAATTAGAAGGCTTCGTAACATTAATGGCGTAATCTAACATTATTAAAAATAAAATAAAAAATACCTTATTTACTGTAATCATTTTCAGTAGACACAGCTGTTTCTTCTTTCGTAACTAATCAAAATTATTAATCCCAACTTACCTCTATAATAAATTTAAAATTATTTTAAATCTTTAGTCATATTTTAGTCTGTAGTCTATTCTGAATTCCAGACATTCTACGAAATATTGATCACTTTTAAAACTTTTTACCTAAAACTAGCATTCATAACCTGATAAATTTAGTAAAATGTTTTTTTTTTTAAAATATTATTAGTTTAAACATTAATAAATTTATTTTAAGAGGGCCCTTACGGGTAATAGACCCGTAAGGGCCCTCTTAAAATAAATTGAATTGAATTGCCAACCTGAGAATGATTTAAAAGCTTTTTGGTTCCTTCAACGCAATATTTGATAAAGAGATAACGCAAAAAAGAGACACCTGAACGCTATATTTCATAAAACTTTTTTTTATTATTATTGATAGGCTAGCGTTTGCCCACTTTCTCACCTGATGTTAAGCGATGTGGCCGACGATAGAACCAGCTATGCGTACGCGCGTGTGGCGTAAGCTGATCCCAGGAAGTACGTGTTTTTTTTTAAAACTTTAAAAGTTTTTGGACAAAATTGTCGTCATTCAGAATCTCGATTAAATATGTAATTTCTATAGATTGTTTTTTTTTACTTTTTTCATTTATGAAAAATGAGTTTTGAAGAACTTTGAGTACATTATGAAGGGTCAAAGTTCACGCAATATAACAGATTTTCAGAGGTCTTTACTGGATTAGTTTTACATTTTATGATTTGACTTCAATAGACACCTAGATAATAATCACGAGATTTTCGTTCCCAAAATATCTAGAGAAAGAAAAATGTTTAATAACGTCCTAATCACGTAAGAGCGGTTGTATGGAAAATAATAAAAATTTATTTCGGGTTTGACGCTCTTAAAATGTCTGCTTAATTTTCCAACTTTCTTTTAAACCGTACTTGATAGTCCCCTAGGCTTTTTCATATATTTTCTTTGACGAACATGCAAATTGCAAAAATAGCCGTAAAAAGCAATGTCCAATAGGATGAAACCTAACCCTCGATTTCAAAATACTCTCACCACCTACATATATTCTCCTCTATCAACGGGTACCATAAAAAAAACAAATGACAGAAGATTGGCAGACTAGCATGTTTGTCGTTCAACACGCAAAATTCAGTATTAAAGGCATAACGAACATTTTTATGAATAATTTGAAACACCAGTATTCAGTTCAATTAATTATAATACCTAAACATCTTTGTTCATTTCAGGTAATAACCTAAAAGCCCACAGACCCGCCACCGGTTAATGAAAATGAATGATTTACGTCAAACAATTGAGAATCGTATTTCCGCTCAGACTCAGGAGCGATCATAAATCGGTCGATATCATTAACTCGGCTGCAGGCTGCCGGGAGAGATAGTCAAGTCAATGGTTACAATACGCGTATTGTTCTTGCGAAAAAACCTTTGCTTAACTATTCAGACAGATCCATTGCAAACTGGTACTAACTTTTCATTTTGTTATATGAAGTAACAATTTTGCATTTCCACTTGCCGCAAAATCTTTTTACATTTTGCACCTTTAATCCAATACCGTCACTAAACGAAATTTTAAAAAAAATCTGTTTTTAACGCAATCTGTAAAGTTAGGGCTCAGCAAACAGATGGCGTTAAAACAGTTTTTTTGAAAAATTTCGTTTAGTGACGGTATTGGATTAAAGGTGCGATTTGCTGTAATAGTTTATTCAGTAATCAGTAGACTGACTCTTAATCAGCTAAACAAAACATTATTAGCTAATTATACACCACTAAAGTGTTATTTTAAGTAGCCTGTAAACTAACTTACTCCAACACTATGCATAAGTAATTATAGCCATTTTCCGCGAATTCACTCCCGTTTTCTATCCCACAGGAACTACGCAATTTCTTGGGATAAAAAGAAACATATTACACTCAGCGATAGCTACACTAATACCTTGTATCAATTTATTTTCGACTTAAAACAGTTAAGCGCTTCCCGAACTTACCTTTCGCACCGAATTAATATTTTAAGCGACAGTTTGCACTTTTTAAAGAAAAGGAATTTTCCTTTTTTAATTTAAAAATATTTATAATAATATTTATATTAATAATAGTTCAGTGGTTGCATGAATAACAATTTAACAAATCATAATTTATTTGGAAATGTTATAGCGACATCTAAAGCCACATAAAAACTAAAATTCAAAATCATCCTTCGTGGTATTATAGTTTTCCGCGTAATTAGCAGTTCCCCAAATCAGACATAACACCAGTCTAGTCGTTGTCCTTCTTTTTCAAAGGAGGTTTGCGGGACTTTACACCCTATTCCTCATACTTCTAAAATGTACTTCATAAAGGTTCATACTTTTTAAATTAAGAAGGGAAACAAGGGAAGGAGGGAAGGGGGAACAATTCGCCTGCTGCGGTATTCCCGTCCAACTATAATTTAGGTGTCTTCAAGGCTAGAGTGAATAAGCTCTTAATAAACTAGTGCGCCACACCATCAATGATTGCAACACTGCTTACCATCAGGTGGGATTGCAGTTAAGCACTGGTTTATACCAATTTAAAAAAAAAACTTGTTCCTGCAAAAAACGCACACTGTCGCTTACGATGTTCTTACCAAAAAAAGGTTCAAATAGTGTTACCTCTTTAGTATATCAGTTTACATTTCCAATCTTATCATCAGCTATACGTACCTACTCAGCCAACACAAACGTGTCTACATTCAGTTAGAAGCTCCTACGTACGCGAAGGTAATGTTTCTCAGGCAGAAGTACGGTATTCCCTGTAACGCGTCGTCAGCGTGTTCCCTTCATCAACTGAGCTTACATGGCGGAGTTGAATGGGCCCGACACGATTAATACGCGTGCTCGCTAAGCTATTATAAACTCTACATCAGTTTCAATCCCTTTACTCTAAGAAAACGATTAAATAAGTATATTTGTTTTGCTCTTGAGGCGTCCATACAATCGATTAGAGGATACACTTGAATCAGTAAGAGTACACGTGTATTCGTTAGAAGCATGATTAGAAGTAACATGTAAATTCAAAGTAGTTTATTTATAGGTAGATGGAAATTTCTCCTGACTGTTTGTGAAAACAAATTACTTGTATGTACACAATCTTGTTATTACACTTAGAAAAACTATTACTAAATTCAATAAGATGTAAAGAAAGTTAATATTCTCTTTAAATATGTTTATACTATTAATAATATAGAAACATCTAAACAACAATAATAAATAAACAAACAATAATCTATTGTGATGAGATCGGTATTATATACGTACAACTTGTAGCACTCTTAAGATAAAAACTTAAAAAGGACCTTAAATTCTTTTTTTTTTTTTAGGTGGGAAATCATTCAATGACGTCTCACGCTCTAGGGTAAAACGTGAGAGCTTGTCAGACTTTTACTGACTAAAACCAACTCTTATGCTCCTTCTTTGGCTTGCGGTTCAGAACCCCAAGTTTCCCTTTCGGATGTGAAGGCTATAGGAGCCACAGTAGGCTTCGGCACGGTTAGGCCAAAAAAAATCCTACTTTAAGAAAAGTATTTATTACTAAGTGTTAATTAGGATGCTGACAGTCTTCTGGGATCATTTCCAGATGAAAGCAATGTGACACTTCGACGACTGAGTGTATTTTGTGTTTTTGTATTTAAGTACACAGTTAGGTTTAGCTTAAATACTTAGTTAATATTTAAGTTTATTAAGTATGTAAATATATTGTTAGAAATCTTTGCAATAAATAATAATAATTTATAGCTTACACAGATTATAATTAAAATCGAAATCGTATTTTACTTTCAAACACAAATTTCTTAAAACGCTGATGCAAAAACATTGGTGCTGATTTCCCGACCATATTTTCAGTCATCTTTCATGAAAACTTAAAGATCGAAAAACCAAAACCCATTATTTACCCAGTACCATACGAAACCAAGAAGTCATCTTAACGCAAGGTTATACGTTTAACCATAGAGTACAATTTAGTACGTAGCTAAGCAATTTATGTAGGTACCTTAAGGGCCCAACCACTGGCAATAAATGGCTGAAGGTAAAAGCCACTTACCGACTAACTGACTGACTTATAACCTTATCTCTCTAACCTTGGCCCTTACATCTTTGCACTCAAGTGCCAGTATTATGTGCCATTTACATACTATGAAGCATCTATATAAATAGGTGTAAACGAAAAAGATGGTAGGTACAGGTAACTTGCTAACCTAATAGGAAGCTCCTTATATTTAAGATGTGGAAATTCTGGTTGCATTTTGGAGAGTATGCGTCCGAATTGTATTACTTAATTCAACCAAATCCGTACTATTATTGGACCACCAGACGGATGGCGATCCTGAGCGAGGAGGAGTGGCAGGCAGTCCTCCTTCTGCAAAGCAGTAATGTTAGCAAAGGAGGCGGCCGCACGTGCGAGGGAACGGCCCTCACGCCCCAGCCGCCGGGATCCCGATCCCGATTTCCAGCCACCATAGGCGCAGGCTTGCGGACGGCGAGCAATGGGTAGCACGCCGTCCGGTCGTCCGGTAACCGTCCAGGCCAAGCCCAAGTCGTCGACGGCGCGTAGTGTCCCACGTGCGCCTCAAGGAGTTGTCAGCAAACAGCAGGGCCGAAGCCTACTGGAACCATGCGTTAAGTAAAAGTGAACCCCGGGGCCCTGGAACGCAAGGCTAAGGAGGAACAGACGAGTGGGTTTTAGTCAGTACACGTCCTCCTGCTCCGCCCAAGGGCGAGAGATGTCATAAGATGATTTCACACCTAAAAAAATGACGGATTGCGATGCGCTACCGGAATATCTCACCTTCATTATGCGTACAGCTAAGGAGTGGAACTCCCTGCCGGAGTCTGTGTTTCCTGATCGTTACAATTTAACCTTGGGATATTTAAGTCAAGAGTAAATAGGTTAGGTACTTCTAGGGAAGCATGCTTCATCGTTGACCACAACATTGCTTATCATAAGTCTTTTTTTTAAGGTGGGATATCATCCAATAACTTCTCCCGCTCTGGGCGGAGCGTGCGGGCGTATCAGACTTGTACTAAAACCACACCTATGTCCTTCAGTTGCCCTTTGCGTTCTAGGACTACGGGTTTCCTTTTCAGAAAATCCCCGCGGTCCTAGCGGGCATCGGCTCTGCTGGGACTCTACGGTTTGCTACGCACTGTTGACTACTGGGCTTGGTCTGGTCGATTACCGGACGGCCGGACGGCGAGCTACACATTGCTCGACATCCGCAAGCCTGCGTCTACCTTGGCTAGTAGTAGTAGTCAGGGTCAGAATCTCGGTGGTTCGTGAGGATGTTCGTTCCCTCATGCGTGCGGCCTTCTCCTCCGCTAGCATTATTGCTTCGCAGAATGAGGCGACCGCCTGCCATTCCTCCTCACTCGAATCAGGGCGCGGTGCGAGAGGTCGCTGCCGCCGATTGCCTCGACGAGGACACGGCGGTACTCCACCCAAGCTGGGCACACCTCCACCGTGACCTCCGGGCGGTCCACACAATGGTGACACCCGGGCGTTTTTTACACCCGAATCACTCTATACTTTTGGTCTATGAAACTTATAGAAACGTACAATAAGGTCAGTAGCACTTAATCTATTAAGTATGAATAGAATAAAACAATTGATGATAAAAGGTACGAAATGCTCTGGTTTTCGGTTGTAAAAGATTATACAACTATGTTAGCTAGATATGAATGATTCATAGGAAAATTTCGTTACAAAGAATTACATTGACACGATTAGGTACTTATGTATGTCTACATCAAAATATACAATATACTCGTACCTATAAATTAATCTATATAGGAATTTATTTTTATTATATATTTTTGTTGAGTAGATAAATCAGTAGATAGGTATTATCTTAGACGGTACAATTCCATTTGATATCGTTAATATCTTTTTTACGGAAGTTCATTCTACAGAATATCTATATAAATCGGGTAATGATGATCGCTAAGCGATCGTACTCGTATCTTATTTCTTACCAGGGGCGCCGGCTTTTAGAAAACCTCATAGGTGCTCATGCTCATTTGATGACTTGGAAAAGTGGTGAAGTGTGAGAAGAGAAATGCACACTGATCGACCGACAAATAAATAAATGTCCTAATTACATACTGCGTACTCAATTACTAATTGTTTGATAAAAATATAAAGTAACACCATTATTTATTATCAAGAAATATTATAATTTATACGTAACCTAAGAGGCGATTACTGATCTGTTGCTTGATGTCTATTCTCAGAGGTGCTCGGCACTCACTGTTTATTTCTCATAAGTGCTCGAGCTCCCAAGCACCCACGGAGTCGGCGCCCCTGTTTCTTACAATAAATACTCTGTTTAACGTCTTTCGATGTGATATTATATTGTTACCGCAGACATGTATCTACACAATAATACTTTCTTATTTATGGACACCGAATGTATTGTCTGTATCTACATTCTACACACTATTGTTGATTGTTTAATTTTTTCTACACTACTAATTACAATAGGAACATACTTTTTATTGTACAAACTTGTACAAACTCACAAACATACTTTTACTAATTCAGTTATCTCTTCATCAACCGTCCGCCTAGATCTTACAAACGGGGGAATACAACATATCTACGAAGATTCAATAACGGCCACTACGTAGTGTATCTAGTCATGTAATATTCGAAAATGTCATTTGAGCGTTCACGTTAGCTTTGACATGCCGAAGCCGAGTCGATAACTCGATAGGTTCGATAGGTTCCTAATTGATTTAACGGTACCAGGGAAACTGCAAACTGCAGGAAGGTCGGTCAACGTCTTCGGACAAAGCTGTGTGTGTCGAGATGACCCGTCGTCGGTTAATCGTCGTTTACGGTGCAGCTGTGTAATCGGCCGTGCACCCAGGTTATCGCTAACTGTCATACGCCGTAAAGGCATGTGGTTATATAATTACTCGATTAGAACCACAGCTGAGCAGCATTGATTGATGTAGTATCAGGGACTATTGAGCCCTCGGGACTTCGTTTCCGTACATAAACCGACAGAAGCAAGCTTGTACAGTACGTGAACTACTATGCTCACTCTATATAATCCTATTTTCAAAATGAAATTTCACAACTTTGCAAGTATACGTTCTTTGAATCAAGTCTTTGTTTAATTGATCGATGTTTTTCCAATATTTGCTATAAACTTAATAATACAGGTTAGCCCGTTTTTTTTAGAACACTAGCGATGAACAAACACAACTTCTTAACTATAGACTTTTGCAGAAATATTTTTTTTTTCTAAATGATAACTGACTTGTAGCGAAATAAATTCGGCCCACTATACACGGGTCACTTTGTATAAAGTCAAACAAAATATTTCTGTTAACTAAATTCAATGTAAAGTATATATGAAAAGTTTTACTTCATTTCAGCTTAATTTGCCTAACAAATTAAAAAGCCTCGGCTTCAGGCAAGCGGGTTACAACATTAAAACAGCATATTACTAATTATAAAAATTGTTAATTAACCCCTTAGAGAATAAGCGTCGCCCTGAGCTGTTATAATGAGAAGAAGATAATTAAAAAGTCATTAAATAAAAACATTAATTTCAGGCTGTCCTCGTGCGGGTTGCAATGGATTCTCTGTGGGCGGACGCCACCTCAAAAGACAGGCGGATAGCGTCGCAGCACTCGAATATCATCGTTATTGCAATACTAATAACGTCTACTGTTGGTTCTGCGCTGACGGCGGCGTTAGGTCCTGTCCTCCTCTCGCAAGACTCAAGGGTCGCCCCTGAAGGTTGGTATTTTTTCTATAGGACATTCATGGTGTCATATAAATGCGTAGATTAACAATTAACAATATTCTCGTGCGGAATCCACGGTATATGATGAAAACTAATTCGTCTTCGACAATATTATGACCGTATAACACCTTTTCGAAATTCTATTCAAACGAAATCGCACTTACTGCATTATCCTGTTTCATTAATCTATTGTAACGATGAATCTATGTATCACACGAATATTATAAAGGCGAAAGATTGTGCGTGTGTTTGTATGTATGAATATTTCTTACTTCTTCACGCTCGAACGGCTGACGAGATTTGAAATTTGATATTTCGCACACGGTACAGAAAAAGTCCTGGATGATGTGCTAAACATAGTTAGTATAGGTAATTTTTATCCCGGGCAGAAGCTAGTTAAGTTATATTCACTTGGTGAGTTTGTGTGTGTCGCTCGAACGGCTGAACGGATTTCAATGAAACTTAGTGCATGGATAAACCATGTCCTGGAATAGCACATATGATTATTTTTATATGGGAGTATGTTCCCTTGGGACAATTGTCTATTTTCAGACGGACGAAGCCGCTGGTAGGAGTTAGTCATGAATAAATTGCAGATAATGAGCAAATATTTTGGTTGACAACTGATAGGTACCTCATTTTTGTCTTATCAGTTCATTGTCTCGATTTACTGTAGAAACCACAACCTTACTAAAAATAAAAGCCATCGTTTCTCTAAACGGCTCCCTAAAGACCAAATAACACTAGATTTTCACAGACTAATCTCGAGATTATGCGGAGAGAAATTGTCCTTAGTAACAATGAATAAAAGGAGGAAAAACAATCGCTAAGGTGCTTTGTATACGGTAGGCTCAATAAACCTTTATCATTACCTCAACAATAAAAACAAAGTAAGATCCCTCATTGATTTTTGATACATTGGTCAGACGAACTGTGCTAAAAACCTAAATTTTTGCACACAACAAAGATTGTATTACGATTGATGTCAATCTTTTTAGCCAATAAAAACGGTTTGGAAAACTTAAAAAAAAGCCGGGCAAGTGCGAATAGAACTCGCGCGCTGAGGGTTCCGTACAAACTTACCTATGAAAACAGTTCAATTCCAGAATTGGGTTATGAAGATTTTTCCGAAGCGCAAAAAAGTTTTTTTTTTGTGACGTAACTACAAATTTACAGTTTTCAGTTTTTTTTTCTATATTTGTAGTATGGAATCTTGCTTCATGCTAAATTTCAGGATACTAGGTCAACGGGAAGTACCCTATGAATTTTGATTCCCTTGAAAGTGTCAAAATAGACTTTTTTGCGACATATCTTATTTTCCCGTTAACTCTAAGATTTGAGTATATTGTTTTAATTTCAACTCGATATCTTCACGCGTTCCTGAGATAAAGGGTCTTGAAAGACAGATAGACAGACAGACAAACAAAGTGATCTTATAATATAAGGCTTCCATCTTTTCCTTTTGAGGTATGGAACCCTAAAAATATACAGTGAATAATTATTGAAATGCCATACAACGGAAGGTAACTTTTCAAAGTATAACATATTAACAGAGAAAACTCTACTGACACCTGACGTCACATGACAGAAACGTCACAGTGACTTCGCGCCGTTCAATACAAACGATTTCGAAAACGCTTTATAATTTTTCTCTTAATTTAAAATTTCACAAATTACTAATTAAAAGAGTAATATTTTTTTCTTCATAATGTTTTGATAAAATGTTGCCACACATTAGAAATTACATAAGATAGGAAATCATTAAATGATTTCTCTGACTCTAGGTGGTGCGGGAGGCCGTGTCAGACTTTTACTGACTAAAACCTCACCAGTGTCCTTCAGTTACTCTTTGCGTTCTAAGACCACGGGTTTTCTTTTCAGAAATTCTCCGCGGACCTAGCTAGCGAGCATCGGCCCTGTTGGGCCCCTACGGTTTGCTGACATCTCTTTGAGGAGCGCGAGGATCACTACGCGCTGTCGACGACTGGGCTCGGTCCGGTTAGTTACCGAACAGCCGGACGGCGAGCTACCCAGTGCTCAACGTCCGCAAGCCCGCGTCTACCGTGGCTGGTAGTCGGGGTCGGAATTACGGCGGCTAGGGCGTGAGGACCTTCGTTCCCTCACGCGTGCAGCCTCCTCCTTCGGTAGCATTACTGCTTCGCAGAAGGAGGCGACTGCCTGCCATTCCTCCTCGCTCTGGACCATAGCCTGAACCAGGGCCCGACGCGAAAGGTCACTGCCACCAATTGCCTCCACGAGGACACGGCGGTGCTCCGCCCAAGCGGGGCACACCTCCACCGTATGCTCCACCGTATCCTCTGGGTGGTCCGCACAATGATGACACCCGGGCGTTGCTTCCGCCAGAATCCGATGCAGGAACTTCCCGAACTGGCCATGCCCGGTGAGGACCTGCGTCATGCGG
Organism: Mythimna pallens; assembly: GCA_961205895.1. Lineage (NCBI taxonomy): Eukaryota > Metazoa > Arthropoda > Insecta > Lepidoptera > Noctuidae > Mythimna > Mythimna pallens. Next base: position 12,211,082 of record OY540830.1, read on the forward strand.
AAGGTGAGGACGCCGTGTTGTCGCTCCAGCCACTCCTCAAAGAGGGGACTTACCGCCATAATGTCTTCCTCACCTTAGTTCGGCAGTTAGCAGTTGTAACTACGTACCCAATATATGCAGCGGTCATAACTTCATTCCCATATTGCGACCGCTACACAAACTCTAAACACAAGCCATACAGCCCGGATATCTTGTTATATTGTAATAGTTTCACTATGCCATATGATAGGATTATTCCGGAAAATATTGCATGAAATGTATTCAGAAAATTTCTGGGTTATATGAGCGCTGTGTTGATTGGTACGGTTACAAAAATTAAAACATCATAATAATTGCCTTACTGCGGGAAAGTTTGAAAGAATTACTGCTTCACCCTAGACAGGGAGAAGTCGTTAGATGATTTCCCACCTCACAAAAAAATACACCTAGTCGATAAGGCTTTTTAAAGTAAATTGTCAATTGGTTACTTAGTGTTACAATTTGTACCTTAAACAACATTGGTTTTCTAACATTTTTGAAGATGTTACACATCTGTTGACGGAATGTGTCAGATTTCAATCTGCAAGAAAGGATTTGTATAAAGAACTAGGTACAAACATATACGATGTTGGAATGTTTCATCACATCTTGTCGACACCTAACTCAGAGGCTGCTTATAGCTTAATTAAGTTTGCTTTGTTACGTTTTACAATATAGGTAAGATATTTACTATTATAATGTCCGATGGGACTGACATGTACATTTGTATAAAAGTCCCTAATACCAAAAAAGAGAAAAAAAAAAAAAAACATTTTTGAAAAGTTAAAATCATGCACATGAAAAATAATTGTTTCTCTGAAATGTTTTGTTTATACCTAAGAATATTATCTCTATCAGTTGGTATAAATGCTTCATATAATTAAACTTAAAAGCTCTGTGAAAGACACTTAAAGCATTGAAACCAAAAGACAATCATATTTTCAGTAATTTAGTTTCGGAAATAACAAAGTATTACTAAACTTATTACGATATTTATAACTTAAGTACAAATGGATACATAATATGAAAAAGCTAATTCAAGAAAACATCGAATTACTGTTCCACATAATATTTTCTTCTTACTAGCTTTTGCCCGCGACTTCATGCGTGTGATGTGCAGATAAAAAGTAGCCAATATTCTTCTTTCGGATTCTAGCTAACTGTGCAGGAGGTTGTCATTCGTCGTGTTAAGGATGTTCGAATAGAAAGACTTGATGATGAAGATATACTTTGCTTTTAATGTTCCTTTTACAATTGGTAATTTCTTAGCATATGACAAAGCAAACGCCGGCGTTCGCTTGGGGTCTAATTAGAATCAGGAGTAGTCGTACTCGATCGCCGGTAGTTTTTGGATTGAATCGATCGCTTAAAAACTAAATTTGGCTGAGGTGCACTGCGCGTCCCCCAACCTCGCATATATCTTCCACCTTGGCGTTGGTCGTCACGCTGTCGCCCGAAGTGTCCGCTTGATGGCGCCAGTTGTTCGTATATACAAACTCTGTACCTTTCATCAAAATCGGATCAACAGATTAACCGTAAAAGCGTAATTGACAACCAAACGTTTAATTTATAATATTAAGTACGGATTAAGAAAACAGACATATTTTAATAAAACTACAACATTGGAAGATTACAAAATTATTAAGAAATATTACTTAGACTTAATACCATATTTCTGGCATTTTTTTTTAAGTTTGCAATCTCCGTACGCGCAGCACTAATAGACCGTAGCACACTGGATCCAGTCAATTGTGCTTATAGAATAAATAATAATTAATTGATATTATTTTCTTATTGAACTTCATGCATGATTTTGAAATATGAAATTTTACGGCTGTTTTCCAAAAAGAACAAACCGTTTTTTTTTTTCTTTTGAAATTATCAATACTTTTTATTAACATTTATAACGTATAATTTTTTCTGTTTTCATGTGTGTATAACATAATAAAAAAGACCTTTTTAATGACTATTTCAATGCGACTTTCCAAAAAAAAAAAAAAAACCAGTGTGCTTATGACCACACGACTGAAGTGAAACTTCTTTCGCCTATAAGAGAAAGAGAGAAAGAAAATGTGCGCGCGCACTGCTCTCTCTTGCTCCTACACTGTGATACAGACAATAAGCCTGCAGTGTGCTTAGATATACGGAACGTATTTGGCTATGAGAGGAAGAGAGAAAGAAAATGTGCGCGCGCACTGCTGTCTCTTGCTTATATCCCCCACTTAACTTCCGTTCGCCTTGCCCGATCACACTTTTCGTAACGCTTACGTCACGCGTTCGCCAGCTTACTCCCCAAGTCAAGCGTGCGTAAAGAAGTTTCACTTCAAAAATCCTCACTTGCTTTTATTTGCCTGGTGATTTTATTTTTAGGTTATGGCATCTTAAAACTGTTCTGAGGTACAAGGATCTTCCCTACTCATAAAGGTATAAACCACACAACCACTCGGACGGATTTGCGATCAGGACGATTATTATCTATTGCATCTGAAGAACTCAAAAATATCTACTTTATTTAAACCATTTATAGGCACTCATGAATCAAATTGACTAAGTGTCCGTCACCCTATTTTCCCATTCCAAAACTACAAGTAATTACAAAACAACGGTAATAATTTCCACGTTGTCAATACGAAGTTTCTAACTCGTATAGCCTATTCACACAAACATAATCGTCATCGTCAATGTTCACGTGAACTCGTGTGAACAAAACTAAATTCAGTTAGATTACATCACTTATCAAGTGTAAGTACCGACTTAATATCAATCTGCGAGTACATTCACAGAATTACCTTATTGCTTTATACATAAGGATTACGTTAAATCCTCTGTAATCGAATTTATTATTCAGATAACTTTAATTGCACAGTAAATTTGACAAGTGTATGAATTGGTATGAGTATAAGTGGAATATTCTAAAAATATTTTTGCAGATTATAGTATTATATATTGTGTTGCAACACGCAACAAGTTAGATATACGATAAGATCTATATAAGTAGAAGATACGACACCTTAGAAACAGTGCTGTGAAAAATGTTTGCACAATATTGAAATACCTACTGGCTTTTGCTCGCGACTTCGTTCACGTGAATGTTAGTAGTAGTAGCGTAGCGTAGTTTAAGTTTATTTATTTATTAAAACTTTATGCACAATCAAACACATTATAAAGGTGGACTTAATGTCTTAGGCATTTTATACCAGTCAACCTTAGGGTGGTACACAAAACACGTCAGATGCAACTTAATACAAGACAAAGAAATAAGTACAATAATAAATATACATCCCTATTTTTTAATTAGTACAAAATAAAATGGGGCTCTATCCGTACCTGTTACTAACCATATTTTTGCAGTCAAAAGCAAAAAACGAAATCCTAAAATTTTCCACGAAAATTAGTCATAATTGGTAAATTCATAATAGAATCAATCAAAATACTACACGCAGTGTTTTTCCATTTTGATCGTCATTTATTCGTTCATAATCAATAGCCTGTACAATATTTCCATAAATTGAGTGACATTTGGGATATAAACAAACGCTAATAACTTTGCTGTTTATGAATATTATTATTGAGACTTTACTTAAATAATAACAAGACCTTTTCTAATAAACCCTTTAAGTATTTGTACTAATTAAAAATTTGTGGTGTATACATTAATATCAAAGCCAGAACTTGAAATTTTATAAAAAAATTGCTTATGTCCTACTTTGGGTTTCAAGCTTACTGCGTAACAAATTTCATCAAAATTGGTTCAGTAGTTTAACCGCGACCGCGTATCAGACAGTCAGTCACTCTATTCACATTTGTAATATTATTAGCTGCTGCCAGTGGCTTTACCCGCGAATATATTATTATTATTATTCCATGATCTACCCGTATACCAAGTTTCATCAAAATCGGTTAAGCCGTTTGAACGTGGAGAAGTAACAAACACACACAAATTTTCACCTTTATAATATTAAGTGTGCCCTGGAACGAAGGCAAAGAAGGAACAGACGTGGGTTTTAGTCAGTAAAAGTCTGACACGCCCTTCCACTCCGCCCAAGGAGAAGTTATTGAATGACATAAAAAAATATCTAGAAAGTTGAAATTTAGCATCCAGCTATGTGTATATATATATAGTATATTTTTGCTTTACGACCTTATTGCGATGAATAATAAAAATATAATGACACGGAACCCTGCGTGTTCGAATCTGAGTCGAATTTGTTTTTTTTTTATTATTCAAAAGAATCTTTATATACTATATAATAATACTCACTTTGTTTTCCACAATCGGCCACTGTTTAAACAATCTGGTTGTGATTTTTTTATCTCCTCTACTACTACTGTGCCATTACCTTGACCGTGACCTTCGTCTGATATAACATTACGGTTATATAAATTAATGGTTTTATAAGAAAACATGACCTGCGTTGATTTTTGTACATTTTTATAGAATGCCAATAACATTTCTTTCTCTACACAGAATTTAATAGTTAAAAAACCGACCACGTGCGAGTCGGACTCGTGCACGAAGGGCATCAAATTTTTTTTTGTCATTGTTGTCAATTATGCTGTTCTGGTAATGCCAGTAGATGGCGTTATCATTACTATTAGGCGGTTTTTTTTTAGTTGGGAAAATCATCTTATGACAAATCTCGCTCTTGGGCGGAGCGGGAGATAGTGTCAGACTTTTACTGACTAAAAACCCACTCCTGTTCCTTCATTGCCTTCGTCCCAGGGTCCGGGTTTCGTTTTCACACTACCCATGGCCCCAGTAGGCTTTGACCCTGCTGGGCCCCTACAATTTTCTGACAACTCCCTGAGGCGCGCGTGGAATAATACGCGCCGTCGACGACTTGGGCTTGGTCCGGACGGTTACCGGACGGTCGGACGGCGGGCCACCCATTGCCCGCTGTCCGCAAGCCCGCGCCTACGGTGGCCGGAAATCGGGATCGGAATCCCGGCGGCGGTTGGGGCGTGAGGACCGTTGCCGTTGCCTCACTATTAGGCGGTACGAATTTCGCCGAGTCAGCTAGTTTCTTCATAAAAATGTACATATCAATAATACGTATTTGTTTTAATTTCCAGATTTCTACCGCACACAGACGTTATCAGCTCCACCAGTGTCATCGAATATCGTACGACGAAACAATATGGCTAGCTCACTACAGTATATAGATGCCCAATAAATTATGTATTTATAATCTAAAACACTGCCTTTATCTTACACGACCCGTCTGGATTATGACCTAGTCCTAGGTTCACCTTGATATCATCCTAAAGCCTGGGACATATTAGTCTATGAATATGTAATAAGCTACGAACATCGATGAATTAAAGATTTAATATGAAAAGGGTATTTATTGAAGAATTTTAAACACCTATCATAGTAGAATTTTGAACACAATAGGGTGTACATTGATTGGTATCTTATTTAAAGCCTACTCTGCTTTGTGAATAGAATTTTGAGAAAATTCAATCAGAGATTTTTTCTGCGCTACCGAATTTCCATTTTAGATTTAAGTCATAAAATTTTGACCAAAATCTAATCATATGACCGACTGAATGATATCTAAGGTAAAAGAAAGACATTGAGGTCAACTTGAGGAATTTTCAACTTGTCTTTGCATGTGACGAAATACCATAATAATAAATAAGAAATATTTAAAAATGTATATGTTACCGGCAATCTGTATGATTTAGGTATTTTATACAATACCTAGGCAATGTATAGAATACCTGGGGTGTCCAGGCAATGTATGAAATATTATGAATATTATTGCCCAATACATTATAAGTATACTAGGTAATGTATACGATTCCTAGGGATTGTATAGAGTATTATTTAGAGTATTATTATTTTACACACTGCTGGTCCACCAGCAATGTGTAAAATAAATCGATTTTGTTCTATTTTTATCAATGTTAACCGACCTACCTATAAAATGATGGGCAAACGAAACATGTTCTATTACCTTAAATTAATGTGAGGAAAAGACGAGAGCAGGGTAAATAAAAATTGACGTCATTTTAGATCACACCGACACGGACCAGTTCGGTTAGAAAACTAAGGCGGGAGCGGAACGGAGTGGTGCGGTGCAGAGCTCCCGCCTTAGCCTTCGTGGATATTTTTATAATCACCCGGAAAAAGGAGCCTTACTGTAAACTACGCAGACAACGTTTTAGGTGTTCTATAGATTACCTGGGTATTATATAAAATACCGGATTAAACAAATTGCCGGTAACATATACAACGTGGCGCTGACGACACGACTTTAAATTAAAACACTCGTAGTACTAATCCATAGGAATATAATTAAAATACCACAAAATCCTGAAGTTGAAATGTAAAAAATGATTTTTTTCAAACAAATTTATCAGTATAAAATCGTAAATAAAATAGATCACCATTTATAAATATCGATAACGGTATACTGAAACAACAGCGCCGTGTCATGTAGTGACGTAATCTTTTGGCACCACAGTTATGAATGTTCAATAAAAACAATTACACCAAATCACAGATTTTTATTAATAAAATTATTAATCTTATTCACTATTTCGTCATTTAGCACTCACTATCTTTCACTAATTGTTGATATTGAATTATGTCGACCTGCCCTACGCAGACTAGACGTAGGGTTGTGTTCAAACTAATTTAAAATTCTATTGTCTATTCGCACTCTTACACGGATAGGAGCACTACCCAATTGCGGGATTAAGGATCGATTTTCCCGCGTCCTCTGGACAGCTTCAACAATAATGCGACCATTAGTCGGACCAGGTCGGATAAACTCGGATGTTCTCATACCTCTCTCGGTATGTCCGTATAGGTAAAGCGGCGTTTCTGTGGCACTTCCCATAAATTAAAATCATGTCGAAGTACTTCGAAGCTGTGTAATTGTAACTAGGCATGATAATTTAAAAATAAAACGTAACAAACAATACTTTTCAAATAAATATAGTAATTTCTGTGATCTTGATATGTCAACTGTAAGTTTAACCTGATTAATCATTAACTAAGGTTTTTTAATTTTAAGGCTTTAAGGTTTTAAGCTTAGGCTTCATATTTATGGCATCGAATATGATTTTTCCTCAGTTGCCAAAGAAGTTTTTTTTTTTAATCGTGAATTTAATATAGATCATGTAGAAAATGACGAAAATGAAAAATAATGTCTTTATGATATTAATGCTTAAAAAATTATTTAAAAAAATTTAATTGAGTTTCAGACAATTTTACAATCAATAAATACTCCTGCCAAACTGCATAGCGTAAGTATATTTGCAGACGTAGCTCCCGTGTTACTGAATTATTTATATTGCATACATAATTATCATATTCAATTTACATTACAAGATTTCCTTTAGAAACCTATTTAGAAAATATTTCGTTTTTTACATGTTATATTTAAACACCCTTTAGATTGTACCTATTGTTGCTTCTCACAAGTGCATCATGTTTATGGGACATCGATATATCAGGTGTCCCAAACTTTTGTTAGAACTTTTCTTTCCATTGAAAACCTGGGCACTGAGCCAAAATTTTCACCTACGGGAGTAAAGGGGATGATATTCAAATATTTAAATCAATAAAATAGGCCACTATTGCTGGTATACCATCCGGTTCACTAGCTTTATTCACGTCTCGACGACACAGTGCTCTCAGAACTTCATTGTCCCTTATGCGAATCTCGGGCATCGAGGTGTCGCAGTGCGGTAGAGTCGGTGGAGTAACACTGGGCTGAAGAAGGTCCAGACAATTGGCAGTATGACCAACTACATCAGGCACCCTAGTCGCTTGCTTATCCAGCTGAGAAAGGCCGATCGATACTGCAAAGTTTCGCGCTTCTCTCCCAGCGTGATCGGTCCTCTGGTATGGGAACAGCCAGTCTTGGTGGCAAGTGTTAAAGTCCCCCAGAATGACGAGCTGCGCATCAGGGTGCCGATGCAGAGCCTTATAGGCGGCCTCACTGAGGTGGTCAAACAACCGAGTCGTCTCCTAATCACCGCTGTGCGATCGATAGACACGGGCATAGACAATTTTGTCCATACCAGTGTCCACCAACAGCCATAGCGTAGAGAAATTAGGGTCTTCAAGGTGACGAAGACGCTGGCAGCAGATGTCATTACGGACGTACACACAGACCCCCGCACGCTGCAGGAATTGATGCTTCAGTGAGTTTCCCGGGTAGTTGAGGTACGCATCTGACGGACCTCTAATTTGGGTCTCTGTTAAGATAAGACAGACAAGACATATAATAAGACAGTCTCAAGATCAGACCGCATCGAGATTGGAGTACAGCCCTCGAATATTTTAGAGGTGCACTTAAAACAAAAGGACAACATGAGGAGAGGGATGAAACGGAGATCCAAAGTTTATATGAAGAAACCTAATATCACGAAGGCGAAGCCACTGGCAAAAGAGCTAGTCTTTATAGATTTATAGCAATTGTTGTGGTGATTGCAGCATGCTATCTAGGTATTAAAATTAATCCACACTCACTAATGTCTAAAACAATACGCATTACGAGATTACTGATGCAAATACAAACGTAGACGAAATTTTAGAGCAACGAGGTTAAAAAATAATAATTAAGCTTAGAACAGTGGTTTTGCCCACGTGATATTCAAAATGCCAGATAAAATCAATATTCTGGAATAAAAAGTATCCTACCCGTTTATTTTTTTAAGGTGGTATTTATCGAATGACTTCTTCCATTTTAGGGTGAAGCGGGAGTGTCAAATTTTTACTGACTGTAACCACATCTGTGTTCAGTCATTTGCCCTTTGCGTTACCACGAGTTTTCTTTTCAGTAAATTCCAGTGACCCTGCTGGGCAGAAAGCGGGCATCGGCCCTGTTGGGTCCTTACGATTTGCTGACATCTTCTGAAGAGCGCGTAGACCATTATGCACTGTCGACGACTTGGCCTCGGTCCTCATCTAAGTCTTAAGACAACAAACAAGGGTTTAAGTTGGGTGTTGATGAGTCTGTTAATCACAGGCTTTCTCTGTTTGTAACATCTAGGATCTCTTTATTAACCGACTTCCAAAAAAGAAGGAGGTTCTCGAGTCGTCTGAATTTTCATATAAATAGATGTGATGGCCCAGTGGTAACGGCCCCGACTTACGAGTTGTAGGTCGTGGGTTCAAACCCAACTAGGCGCGTTACTTTATGTACTTTATTTAAAAACGGTGAAGGAAAACATCGTGAAGAAACCGGCATGTCCAAGAACAAAAATTCGAAGACATGTGGCATCCACCAATTTGCACTGGGCCTGCGTGGTAGTTTACGGCCCATTCCCTCTCCTAGAGAGGAGGCCTGAATCTCAGCCATGGGAACATTAAAAGGTTGATTATGCTATACTATTCTTATGCTAACTATTTCTGTGCTTGTGTGTGTGTACCTACGTTATGTACATAGTTTTAGACGATTTTTTCTTATTTATTACAGTTTATTTGCAATTCAAAAATTTTTAGGTTCCAATTAAATATTCAAATTCCGCTAAGTTATAAAATAAAGTTATACTCGTATTTGTCGTAGGAAAAAAATGCGGTCTTAGAATTTCCAACCCAACTGTGGACTGAGATTTTCAGAGATTAAGAACAAAACCAAACTGAATAAGATTCCTGAATATTTTATGCATTTCAGCTCTAGTTTACAGCATTTTCGTTGCATTATTTCGAAACTGTTATTTACAAGTTTAATTAAAATTAATGCTTGGTAGGTTAATTAATTGATCAATTTGTAGAAGATCATGTTATTGTTTCAATTAGTTTTAATGAGAAATAGATTTCATATTGGATAACTCCTATTAGATATCCGGCATATGCCTTGATTGGAACTTACCTACAAATCAGACTGGCGTTCTAAAACCATTTAATAATTATTCATAACGAATATTAGTCTACCTACTAATACAAAGGCAAAAGTTTGTGAGTGTGTGTGTGTTTGTTACTACTTTACGCTCGAACAACTGAACAGATTTGAATGAAATGTGGCACACGGATAGACCATAGTCTGGAATAGTATATAGGACTTTTTATCCCTGTAGTATATTTCTTTGGGATAATTTTCTACTTGCACATGGGCGAAGCCGTTGGCAGCAGCTAGTATGACTCTAATAATATAAAGGCGAAAGTTTGTGAGTGTGTTTACAACATTGTTTTTAATATATGCAAAACCTAAATATAGTTTTTTCAGAATCAGTAACTGAATCGATTCCAATAATTTTTACACCGTGTTATATTTTTCCCCAAAAATAATTAAAAACAACACAGGTCATGGCAAGTCATAGCGGGCATTAGCCGACAGCGCACAGCTGGGTGCAGAAGTAAAACAACCCCGTAGTCGCCCGGATGGCCCAGTGTCCATGTATTTGTGCGGACTACCATGTAGCATAAAAAGCTTATAACTTTGTGATTTTTCATGGTAAAGTTATGAAATTTTGTACATCGATTCTTTAGATAAAAATATTAGACACGTGTTTTGGGTTTCGCATCGCAACTAAAACTAACGTTGTATTTGTCACTCCTTCACGCTCAGAAAGCTGAACTGAATTGAATGAAATTTGGCACACAGATAGACCATATCCTGGAATAGCACATCGAACTTTTCGTATACGTCTTCCTTTAGGATAATTTTTTACATTCACATAGGCGAAGCCGTGAAAAGAAGCTAGTAGAGTAATAAGTACGGTGTTTGTCAAATGTCACTGATTAGGTCTCAGTCAGTCATGAGCTTACGCTCTCTAGTGTGGTTTGCAACCTAACCTTAGTAAATCACTCCTCTCAGAGTGATGGTGGCATTGGGAATGTAGGGTCCTCTTAATAAATCGGCAAGGCTAGTAGCGTGATAGCGAAAAACCTTTCAAATAATTATTTTAAAATATGTGTGTATTTATTTATAAGACAAACAGTGATTGTGACATGCTTCTTTTTAGCATTACCCACGTTTAATTGGGCCATTTGCAATATCAGTTGCAATCTTTATTTAAGTGAAAATTACGCTGCTAAATGATAATAATGTCTATTTATTGGTGGTGCGTATGACGCGCGCGAGCAGCTCGGACTGTGAGTTCTGCGACCCGCGACGCTCGCCTCGACTACTCTCAGTAATACCACATCAACCATGTTCCTGGCCACCATTGTCCGTGTTCACCGAACCTAAAGTTTAAAAAAAAAGATTTTATTCGTTTTTAAACAAAATATATAAGTGTGCAAACTTTCAAAAACAAAAATGATGGAACGTAAGTTTTATTTTTCAAATAACTTTTTGTTTTATCAATTAAAACTTTTTATATATTTTCTATTATTTTATAAATGGAACATATGAAGCTACGTCAGTGGACTGAAATAATTCCAGTAAGTACAAACCAATTTAATACCAACAGCCTTTAAAATAACAACGTCTGAAATATTAATATCAATTTTGCCATGTCTCATTTTGTTGTCTTGAGTTATGTACAACACTGGTTATAAATGAAGACGCCACAATAATTAATTGCCTCGTCGCCTATATAAAGTGTAAGCGAGTGGAACTAGCTATTTAAAACAATATACGTTATGTCTTACATAACCAGAATTTCCGAATCAATGTCTCTTAATGTTACTTAGAATGAAACTCGTTTTTTTATTATTATTATTAATAAGAGCTACCTAATTTATTTACATATTTAAAAAAGTACTAAACTACCTATAGTGATAAGCACACTAAAACAAATAATAATATATAAATAATTAAAACTTACCAAATAGCATCGAAAATCCTCCGCGTCTCTGTCGAGTGGTAATGTTCCAAAAACACTAGTGAGATTTCCACGCTGTATGGCTATGGTTGTTCTCAGTCCAAGGTAACAGTCAGCCCTATAAAATAATACAGGTTCTAAAATCAAATTCATCTTCTCTTATAGTTCCTTCCTTCCCTTCTGGTTATCAATAGCTTCTTTCAAGAAGATTGGTGACTATTTCTTCAGTTCATTGGTTCGTCTGATTGAGAAGCCTCAAGCAATTTTCCTGTTGAACTAAAGTTCGTGACATCTTCACGCTCTAATTAAAATCGATTTATAATACTGCGATTCTGATAGAATCGGGTAACAGTTGTTTACTTTTGTGATTATAATCAAGTTGATTAGTCAATACCATATTTTACTATCTTTTTTTTTTTCATTTAGAATATGCAGATACAATATCTGCCGAACTAAGACAACGAGCTCATTTTTCACGTTCATTATGATTGTAATTTGTTGAACGAAGGTACATCAATTCTCATCAAGGCATAAAATAATGTGTCTCGGGCCATTGTTTATGGCCATAGCGTGCAAACTGTTGACATCTTCTCATGAACCGTCCTCGCCATGACCCCACGTAAACTCAGTCATTGGTGGGTCGTTATTGTTGATTTTAGCTAATAAAAATCAGAATCAAATGCATCTATAATATGTAATCGTCATTCTTCTCTCGCCCACTTTTTACCTATTGATTTTAGCAATAAATGCTATCTTTACGGATCATTTTGAATGAAACTCCATTCAGCTCGAATGACGATAGGTTAGTAATAGATTAAAATGATCTATACAATCGTCATGAAATTTCTTTATCACAAAATATATTTATCTGATAATATCTATATTATGACCTATAATGTTGTTATTAAGATTATCAAATCCAAATATAAACTCAAGGGAGGAAATTTTGTCACAGTTATGGTTATTAAGTCCATTATCATAATAGCCTGAGAGGCCTACCGATTTACATAAGCTTTCCCATAGATTTCCATAACGAAGGATTTTGGATTAGGACACGCTATGACTCCGATCTACTATCATCTGGATATTTCGCTATCAAAACGAGAGTCTTACATACAAGCTTCGATAAATTGCAACTATTCAAAAAGAGCATTGTGTGTCGATATATTGAACGATATAGTCTTTGTTTTTTTTTGTCATCACTCACAATTTCCTAGCCACCTGCATAACGTTTTTCAAATAGCTCGTTATACTTTGTTCAAACGACCGCTATTGGATATGTGAAAAACCAATATACGTCCGCTATTTTATTTATTTAAACATGGACCATTTGCATTTGATTCGGAATCCGTTTTATACCTTGCAGCGGATAAATGTCCAATGCATTATTAAGAGCGCACGATGAACATATCCCGAGATGAAGCGATGGCAAACTGGTGGTTGATGGTTTGATACCGTTTGTTAACGTACTGGTCGACCACTTCAAGTTATTGCAGCACTAGAAATATACTCTCTCTTTGGCTTTTGACAAAGAGCATCAAGTGAAAGAGCTGTTAACTTATTTAGGGCTTAGTTACCAACGCTTTGTTGAGGATCTAATTGAAAACCTGTTGCATTTATCTGTGTCCTTTTCTTTGTGCAAAGTATTTTGAATCAAAATCTTTTTATATTTTCATATCAACAAAATCTTGAAAATCATAGACAAAGTGTTTTTTCCTGCTGATTAAATGCCAATTTAAGTACCTATCTAAGGTATCTTGTAAAGGTCAAGTAAAGCAACTTCTAAGAATGATTAAAATGGCCTAGATACCTAAATCATAGAGTAACTAAATGCAAAAAATCTTTTATACTCTCTATAGGTTAAAAATAGGTATATATATAAAATTGTATGTTCTTTTGTCTTCTATACTAATAGTATATAGATTTGTATTTTTGTTAGAAATAAATAAACGCAAAAACTGCTGATTTTAAACTTTTTTTCACCAGTAGAATGCTACTTTATCACTGAGTGAGAGGCATAGGTATATTTTCTACAGTCACGCGAGCGAAGCCGTTGGCAGAAGCTAGTAGGTTATATATTTTGTACTCCCACACCCTCTGCGGTGCTATCGCTGCCACGTGGGGCACCACGTGGGGGCCTGTTGTGCCGCGGAGGTGGACCGCAGTGACCGCTGCTTCCAGTGCGGTAAGCCCGGTCACAGGGCAGTTGAATGCCGTGCTACGCCGCACTGTTACGCATGTGCGGCGGCAGGCAAGCCTGCCGACCACCGTGCTGGGAGCAGGTCCTGCGACCCCCCCGCCAAGGCCAAGGGCAAGGTCGGGAGGCCCACCCCCGTTGATGTCCTCACCACCGCAGCCTCCTCTTTGGCTGCTGCTGCTGTCGCCGCCGCAACCACCGCGGCAGGGCCCTCACGTGGGGCTCGGGAGGAGATTGTGATGGACTGCCAATAACGGCTTCATTACGTCTCCTCCAGGCGAACATCAACCACTGCGCCCCCGCTCAGGATCTGTTGCTCCAGAGCATGGCGCAGTGGTCGATCAATATCGCCGTGGTCTCCGAGCCGTACTATGTCCTGCCCAGAGGAGACTGGGTGCAGGACCTGGACGGCTCGGTGGTCCTAATTTCATCGGCCGCCGCCGGTACCCCGACCCTCGAGGCTGTCACGAGGGGACGGGGTTGCGTGGCAGCACGGTTCGGGGACATTGCAGTGGTAGGCGTCTACCTGTCCCCGAACAGAACTCTCGCCGATCTCCACATCTCCCTTATGGAGCTGAATGCCGTCGTCGCTGGGTTTGGTTCCCTCCCCGTGGTCGTTTGCGGGGACTTCAATGCCAAGAACTTGGCTTGGGGTTCCCGGTTCACGAACCAGCGGGGTCGGATGGTGGAGAACTGGGCTCTGGAGACAGGCCTGGTCGTCCTAAACCGGGGTTCTGTCCCCACGTGTGTGCGGATGCAGGGCGAGTCAGTGGTGGACATATCGTTCGCCAGCCCTGCTCTGTCACCGCGTGTCGTCGACTGGCGCGTCATGGAGGGGGTGGAGACGTACTCGGACCACCAGTACATTCGGTTTGACGTCTCCGCCCAGACCTCGATCGCGCCGGTCCCACAGACCCCGTGTGGTCCGCGTTGGGCGCTGAAGCAGCTGGACCGGGAGCTTCTGCTGGAAGCCGCGATGGTACAGGCCTGGGTGCAAGCACCGGACAGGCCTGTCGACATCGACGTCGAGGCAGAGTGGTTCCGGGAGGCCATGTCGCAAATCTGCGACGTGGCAATGCCCCGAGTCCGGCCAGGACGTGCCCGGCGCCAGGTGTACTGGTGGTCGCCGGAGATTGCGGCACTGCGGAATGCATGCAATGCCGCACGGCGCCGGTACGCCAGACACTGCAGTCGCCGCATCCGCCCGCCGGATGCGGAGGTCAGAGAGGCGGAGCTGTACGAGGGATACAGAGTGGCGAAGCGCACCCTCCGAGCGGAAATAAAGCGGGCCAAGTTGGAGGCCCGCTATGTGTGGCTGGGGACTCTGAACGGAGACCCGTGGGGACGCCCTTACAAGGTGGTGCGAGAAAAACTCCGCCCCTGGGCTCCCCCACTCACGCAGAGTCTCCGGCCCCAGATTGTGGAGGGTGTGGTGAGCAATCTATTCCCTGCGCGAGGGGAACACTCTCCCCCGCTCATGGCTCCGCCACCAGCAGTGTCTAACGCGGACCACGATGGCGACGACGACGACAATGCTCCAGAGGTGACCGAGGTAGAGATGAGTGTGGCGGTAAGAAGGTTGAGCGCCAAGAATACCGCCCCAGGACCCGACGGCTTGCCTGGTAAAGCCTGGGTCCTGGCCTTTGAGGCTCTCGGGTCTCGATTAAGAGGGCTCTTCAGCGCATGCATGGAGAGGGGCCAATTCCCACTTCCATGGAAGACGGGGAAACTGGTCCTTATCGCGAAGCCGGGGCGCCCTGCGGACTCTCCGTCCGCGTACCGGCCCATTGTGCTGCTCGACGAGGTGGGCAAGCTCTTTGAAAGAGTAATTGCAGACCGCCTCATCGCGCACCTAACACGGGTGGGGCCGGATCTGGCGGACGGCCAGTTCGGCTTTCGCAGGAGGCGCTCTACGGTGGACGCCATCATGCGCGTACGAGCTCTCACGACGGGGGATGCGGTGTCCCAGGGCAGGTGTGTCGTGGCGGTGTCATTGGACATCGCTAACGCCTTTAACTCCCTGCCCTGGAATAGCATTAGGAGGGCACTCCGGTATCACCGGGTGCCCGACTACCTCTGTCGTGTGATCGAAGCCTACCTGTCGGACAGGTACATCATCTACCCTGGTCACCAGGGAGAGTGGAAACGGCGAGAGATGTCGTGCGGTGTTCCGCAGGGATCGGTACTAGGACCGCCCTTGTGGAACATCGGCTACGACTACGTGCTGCGCGGCGACCTCCCTGACGGGGTCAGCGTGGTCTGCTACGCAGACGACACGCTGGTCCTGGCTCAGGGAGAGTCGTACCAGGCGGCGGTCGAATTAGCGACACGCGGGGTTGCGATGGTCGTTGATAGGATCCAGCAGTTGGGACTCGAGGTGGCGCTACACAAGTCCGAGGCCATGTGTTTTCACGGCCCTCGGAGCGCGCCGCCTCGGCGCTCCCAATTAACGGTAGGAGGAGTTCACATCGGCGTCGGGTCGACGATGAAGTACTTGGGACTCGTCCTCGACAGCCGGTGGAATTTCGAGGAGCACTTCCGACGTCTGGCTCCCAAACTGAATCGGAACGGGGCTGCCCTCAAGCGGCTCCTGCCCAACCTCGGAGGCCCAGACGCCTCCTGCCGGAGGCTCTACGCAGGTATCGTCCAGTCCATGGCCCTTTATGGGGCGCCGGTATGGGCGCCGTCGCTGCGAAAGCGACCGGCGGCCCAGCTGAACGCTTGCCAGAGGGTCATGGCCATACGGATGGTGCGGGGATACCGCACGGTTTCCCGCGAAGCGGCGAGCCTCCTTGCTGGCCAGCCACCATGGGATCTGGTGGCAAAAGACCTTGCGCGCATGCACGATCTGCGCGTGGAGATGCAACGTCGGGGCGAAACTCCGCTGCCGCGACAAGTCGCGGCATGGCGGGCAGAGCTCCGGCGGGGTCTCATGGCGGAATGGCGACAGCGACTATCGCAACCCAGTGCTGGGCACGTCATAATTATGGCGGTAAGTCCCCTCTTTGAGGAATGGCTGGAAAGGCAACACGGCGTCCTTACCTTCCGCATGACGCAGGTCCTCACCGGACATGGTAAGTTCGGGAGGTTCCTGCACCGGATTCATGCGGAAGTAACGCCCGGGTGCCACCATTGTGTGGACCGCCGGAGGACACGGTGGAGCACACGGTGGAGGTGTGCCCTGCTTGGGCAGAGCAACGCCGTGTCCTCGTGGGGGCGATCGGCGGCGGCGATCTCTCGCGCCGGGCTTTGGTACAGGCCATGGTCCGGAGCGAGGAGGAGTGGCAGGCGGTCGCCTCCTTCTGCGAAGCAGTAATGCTAGCAAAGGAGGCGGCCGATCGCGTGAGGCAACGGCAACGGTCCTCACGCCCCAATCGCCGCCGGGATTCCGATCCCGATTTCCGGCCATCGTAGGCGCAGGCTTGCGGACGGCGAGCAATGGGTGGCTCGCCATCCGACCGTCCGGTAACCGTCCGGACCGAGCCCAAGTCGTCGACGGCGCGTGCTGTTCCACGCGCGCCTCAAGGAGATGTCAGCAACTGTAGGGGCCTAGCAGGGTCGAAGCCTACTGGGGCCAAGGGTCTGATTCTGAAAGGAAGACTCGGCCCTGGTACGAAAGGCAACGAAGGAACAGGAGTGGGTTTTTAGTCAGTAAAAGTCTGACACTATCTCCCGCCCCGCCCAAGGGCGGGGGATGTCATAAGATGATTTTCCCACCGAAAAAAAAAAAAAAAAAAAAACACGTGTAAAGTTAGCTTGTAATAATATGGTGCCATATCAGTTCACCAAAAACTTGTTTACAAATTTTAACATAACAAGCAACGATGGGCAACAACCTGTTTTGTCCTTTTATCATTATAGCTATAACAAGTTTTTCAAACAGTTTTTTTAATAACGTGCTATTTGATAAAATAATTCATTTTACATTCATTTTATCTCTTAAAACAACGTTTGGAATAAAAAAAAGGATTAGTTTTTGGTAGGCCCTTCGTCGGAACCGAACTAGTTAGTTTGGTTCGCCTTATATATACTTACGGGTTCAGCAGTAAACTCTTCATTCTTTTTTAACCGACTTCAAAAAGGAGGAGGTTCTATTTTCGGCTGAATGTATTATTATTATTATTATTTTATTTTTTTATGTACGATATTTCGGTTAATTGTGAACCGATTTTGAATTTTTTTTAGAAGTGTGGCTGAGAGGTACATTTTAGTGGTGGTACCATAACTAAAATGTGTAAAATAAAAACTTTTTACAAAAAAAAATACAACCAACTTCAATTTAAAAAAAAAGACTGAAAAGTGCAAAATAACTTTAATTTCGGAAGTGGGTGTTAAGTTATGGGCAGCCATTTTGTTTCCCCGACCCCGAGACTCCGCCATCCCCTTCCTAGTTACTTTTTTTTTAAAACCACCCAGGCGACCACGACCAATCCTCCGATGATTAGGTGCATAGGGGAGGCAGGGAAACTTTCTTCTACCCATTAATCAGGTATACAATATCAAAAAAAATATACAATTATAAGCTCAAAATGAGATTTAAAAATAAACTAAGCACATACTAAACTTTTTTTATGCAGGAGGGGATCTCCCAGCACCGTCCGTTCCCTCTCCTCAAAAGTACATTTATTCACATCCCTTATATAAAAGTCCTTCCATTAGATAGATATACTCTTATATGTACACCAAAAATAAAAACTACAATATAGTATACAAACGTGATTTTACCAAAAGAATCCAAATCTTAAATGAAAAATGTATAAATGATTAAATATATATAAACATTTGTAAAGAGACGAATTTGCCAAATAAATGTTTGTAAAACGAGTGTGTATAAAATAAAACATTTGCGGAATTAATATATTGTTTGTGAAATAAATAGTATACGAAACGTTGGTTGATAACTAAAAATTTGTCAATGGAGTTTTGGTGAAACATTAGTGAACCTTGTAATAATCACAAATTCCCTACAGTCACCAACAATCATTGCCACACAAAATAATATGTACATTCAAACACACAATTAAATTTATTAAGTTTCTTTTGTAACATTCATTCTAACGTGGAAGACGAAAATACGAGGTGGAACCTTGCAAAAAGTTCAAACGTTTCTAAAATTAATTGTCGGGTTCAGAAAGCCGTGTTCCCATTGTATTAAAAACTTAATAAAAAGCAGTCAAATGCAAGCGTCGTTGGTTTTTAATTTTAAAATATTTCTGTAATCGTTCTGTTAAATTGGAAGACGCTGTATCTTTCAACTGTTTCTCCTCACTCCAACTTATAATAATACAAACTCATCTTATAAGTACCTACTTTGAAGATGAGCGAGTATTAATCGTAGTAATTGGCATGACGTTCGTTAAGGCCATTTTGCGAGGAATGTGATGACGAAATAAAGAAGCGTAACCATGCTATCAATCAATTTAATTGAAACAAAAGCATCTTAAATTTAAACGCTTTTTAACCGAAAACCTTCGACTTATTTTTTTTTTATAGGCTCGCGTTTGACCACTATTTCACCTGATCGTAAGCGTTGATGTGGCCGACGATAGAGCACGCTTGCCTAGAAGTAACCTATTCACTCTTGACTTAAAGACCCCTAGGTTGTAGCTATTATAGCAGGAAACACAGACTCCGACAAGGAATTCCACGCCTTAGCTGTACGCATAATGTATGTGTTCCCAAAACGCTTTGTACGTATAGGTGGGATGTCCAAGTAGTAGTATATTATTGGGTTCTCTGGATCAACGGAAATCAATAAGTCCAGTTATATAGAACTAATACCATTCACCCACAATCTATTCAAATAGATGAAAACAGGGGTTATTGAAAAAAGAGTAACATCGAATTAAAAATCTTCAGATTTTGAAAAGTAGATATACCTTCGCAGAGAAGCGCAGGTAAACTTTTCAAAATCTGAAGA
Source organism: Mythimna pallens (assembly GCA_961205895.1). Taxonomy (NCBI): domain Eukaryota; kingdom Metazoa; phylum Arthropoda; class Insecta; order Lepidoptera; family Noctuidae; genus Mythimna; species Mythimna pallens. Next base: position 12,230,947 of record OY540830.1, read on the forward strand.
TTTTTAATTCGATGTTACTCTTTTTTCAATAACCCCTGTTTTCATCTATTTAAATAGATTGTGGGTGAATGGTATTAGTTCTAAATAACTGGACTTATTGATTTCCGTTGATCCAGAGAACCCAATAATATACAGTTGAAAACTTAATTACTTCTTATCTCTAAAAAGGGGGAAAAAAAAACAACAATTGCTAATCATTAATTTTGTCTTTTATTAATAACACTATGTCTCTATATGATTTATAAACATCGTCCATAAACATGTTTTTGACAATATATTGCACACATAATTCGGAATGACACTTGCAATTTAACAATTCTGCAGGTAGATTTTCCACATCATATAACTCAATTCGTATCATTTTCGTTCCCCTTGATGGTTTTTTTATACAGATATAAGTCTCTTTGTCTTGATATGCTCTCTTTTTTGATTTGTCTTGATTGTTCGGCAAGAAGTTGAATAGATCCTCACCAGATTCCTGAAACAAACATCGAGTTAATCAACCGACTTCAATGAAGAAGGAAAGTTCTCAAGTCAACGCATATTTTATATTTAATTTATGTATTTACATTGTTTATTCTATTTAAAAAAAAATTGAACTATGACAAAACTGTTGACGTCGAACCCGTTAAGTATTCATCTTGAAAACATTGTTTATATACTTAATCCATTATTCGATCAACGAAAAAAATAAATATTTTTTTTAAATAAAAATAAAAATGTTTTTCAATAACTTACCGACATGTTAGATGTTCAAAGCTGCTCCGGTGTTGATAAAAATCAGAGAAATAATGATGTTGGAAATTTAAGTAAATGATTCTTTATATGTGATTTTAGTATGCTATTAAGGTTTAAAATCGTTAATTAATTTGAACACATGCCACGTTTCCTTAAATGGAAATGAGTACAATAAGACTGGCGCCTGGAGACAGATGATCTGTCTATGTTTACAGTGAGAAATATAATAATATCCTAGGCGTCAATGTTGACGCCTACTATTTTATCTCATAATACGCAGCAGTAACGTCGTATTTTGGTTACGGAATATGTTATGTTACTATATTGTACCCTTATAAACATATAATAAAAATGAAGAAGTTTGTCTGTTTATTTTAGACTAATTCACACTTATAGTACCTTTATTAAGACTGATTGGTTACCTGAGGAGTAAATTAAAAGAAGTGAAGCCGTTGGATACAGCTAGTGTATTTAATTTGCTGACAAACTGTTTTCTGCATAACACTAGTGTAAAATCTGCATGCACACATTGATGTTTTTCATATTTATTTAAATGACCGTGAAACAATGAGCCACTACAAAATTTTCTTTCTGAGGTGCTACAAGTGATAAAAGTGTTTATAAGTGTGTGTAGTGCGTGTCCCATATGCAGGTTTCGGACAACTAGTCTTCTTAACAATACAAAGTGAGTATCAAGCTTTTCAAATGTAATAACTTTTCAGAATAGTTTATCTTTTTCATCAGTTTCAAAATTTGTTATTTATGTTCTAACAAATATTATGTGATGAATAAGTAATTATTCGATTAATTAAATCTGTTTATCCAATTTGTAAGAACAACATAAACCGACTTCACAAAAAGGCGGAAGGTTCTTAATTCAACCCGTACCTATTTATGAATACAAGCGTTAAAATCACTTTTAGATTTCGGGTGTATTATTTTTATGAATGATTCAACATGAGCTCAATACAAATATTTGCATTGGTATTCTGAAAACATTCCTGAATTAACAAGTCAGCTTGGCACCAGGTAACCTGATGTTAATAGCGACAGTGTATTCGAAGGTGTAACTTACCTTATCTGATACGAAAACTTAAAATAATTAAATATGATTTCGATAATTTAAATTAATCAGTTTATTCTATTTTTGTTTTCAGATCTACAACTCCACTGTACAAGTCAAGTCAACAAGTTTTCAAAATCTTCATCATCGTCATCTTACAAAATCTTCAATCAAATTAAACAAAATGTAAGTATCATTATAGATTATTATCAGACTGGCCTGTTGGTCTAGTGGTTAGTGGACCTGACTGCAATGCCGGAGGTCGTGGGTTCGATTCCCACCCAGGACGAATGTTTGTGTGATGAGCACGATCATTTGTTCTGTGTCTGGGTGTAATTTATCTATAATATGTATGTATTTAGAAATATATATGTATGTTTATCAGTTGTCTAGTACTCATAACACAAGCTCTGCTTAGCTTGAGACTAGACGGCGTTGTGTGATAGTTGTGGAATATTATAATTATTATTAATATAAAAAATACCTTTTAACCTTAACCTTTGTAATTGTCACGAAAACGTTGTTTTATTATAGTACTTCTAATATTATCAACATCTGCAAGTTTTGTAAAAAGTATTGAATTTATTAATTTTTATTTTCTAATACAACAGAGCTGTTAGCAGAGAGAGGTAGATAAGTAAAACGTATATATGTAATTATTTATTTATTTTTATTTTCAGGTCAAAAGCTGACGAACTTTTTCCCACATCCTCTGAAGAAGAGGTTGAAGAAATTTGTCCTCAAAAGAAAACGAAACGGAGTAGAGAAGAGTCTCGTCCATCTAGCAGCATGCCAATCTTGGATGACGAGGGGGAAGAGCTGGGGAGAAAGCGAACTAAACGCGAAAAACATTCGTCAACACGTCGAGCTGAGCCAGCAGTGAGCACTGAACATATACGATCATCATTGAAAAAGCCGAAGATTCGCCCAGTTACAAGACCTACGGCTAGGGAACTTTTTGGTACGGACAGTGAAGATGAAGCACAGGAAGCGGCCTGTGCCTCTTCTTCCTCTTCTAAAAAAGTATCAACTTTAGTATCTTCTATCACGAGAAGATTAGCTAACGGTATTTCTCGACAAGGTCATCCTTCTAAAGAGGGATCGCACTACATTGACTTAAAAGTCTATAAAGTTTCGGATATTGAAAATGTTTCTGCAATGAATAGATGGCGTCAGGCAGTGATCAATTTAAAAAATAAAACAGACGATAATACTGAAGCTTGGGGATATTTAGCAAAATTTATAACTTCAAGTAGGAAGGAATTTAAGGATATCCCACCGACATTTATTTCAAACTATTATTGAATACGAACAAACCATATTTTTGAACATATCATAATCAAGATGATCTTTTCAAAATATGAATTTAGCTAATATTTGCTTTTCACATATAAGCCTATATCATATAAAAGCGTAGATCATAAGCATATAATCAAAATGTATCCATAGGTTAAGTTGAAAAAGTTAAATAAATTAATATAACATTATTTTATCCTAATGATGTCTTGTTTTTTTTTATTACAGCTACCGCTACCGCCGATAACGGATCTCATTTTCAAAGTCATGATACTATGATATGCCATGAATGCAAAGTAATTTTACGAAAACCTGATTATAGATACCATGTAAGAAGTAATGTACATAAATCAAATTGTTTATTGAAAACTGAATTTGAAAATGTTGAAATCATTGCAACTGCATTTAAAGACAGGATCCTTACTTATCGATTAAATCCATATGAAGAATGCTTTGAGACCCCTGAAACTTTCTTGCATGATAGTATGAAATATATCATAAAACTAATTACTATGGCTCTGGAAAAAAGTACTTGCTTAAAAGTAAATTTTGAGCTATTTGCAAACTTTATATTACCACATTCAGACTCACAAAATCTAAAGTCGTTTAACACTAAAAATACAATTATTCTTAAAGATACATGTATAAAAGAAAAGTATATGGAGGCAGTGAATACAATTAATAAAAAAATGAGCGAGTTCCAATTTTGTGAGTCAGGCTGGTCTTTTCTCTCAATAAGTCATTTAGAAATAAATCTTAATAAATACTGTCCTATGAGAGGTGGCTCCTATATTGATTTACCACCCATAGTGAAAAATACTAAAAGCTGTATTAATATACAGAATAATGATAACCACTGCTTGTTATGGTCTATAGTAGCAGCTTTACACCCACGCGAACGTAACGCGTGCAGAGTAAACTCTTATCCACACTACAGTAACGTACTGAACGTTCAGGATATGACTTTTCCCCCTACAATAAGCGATGTAAAGGTCTTAGAAAAAAATAATCCAGACTTGAGTGTAAACATCTACGGATTAGATAACAAATTTTATGTAACTGGACCTCTATATAAGTCAGATTCAAGGAAAACAAATCACGTGAACCTACTTTACATTGAAAAAAATGGTAAGTTTCATTATTGTCTGATTAAAGATCTTCTCAAATTAGTACGCAGGCAAATTTCTGAACATAAAGGTAAAATGTATTTATGTGAAAATTGTCTACAATTTTTTTCAAGTGTGTCTAAGTATACTGCGCATTCTTGTTCAGAAATATTATCGGTGTTGCCTCCAAAAAACAGTGTATTGAAATTTGAACACTACGAGAGACAGCAGAAAATCAACTTTGTGATTTATGCAGATTTTGAAAGCATTTTGACAGATTGTACAGAAAACCAATCAACTGAAAACACTAAACTTATTCAAAAACACGAGCCTTCTTGTTTCGGCTATTATATATGCTGTTCACATGATTCAGGCTTAAATAAATATGTAACTTATAGAGGTCCAGATTGTGCTAAAGTATTCATTGAGTATTTAATCAGAGATGTGTCACAAATACACGATATGTTGCAATGTAAAAAGCCCATAATGAAATTGTCTAAACATCAGCAGGACAAATATCAAAGAGAAACTACTTGCCATATCTGTAATAATTTACTTTTTGATGATAAAGTAATGGACCATGACCACGTGACTTCTGAATTTAGGGGAGCAGCGCATAATCAATGTAATCTTTTATATAGAGTTTGCCCTTTTGTGCCTGTGATATTTCATAACTTATCTGGCTATGATAGTCATCTGTTTATAAAAGAATTAGCGAAGTATGAGGGTGATTTGAAAATTATACCGCAAACTAAGGAAAAGTACCTATCCATTACTAAATATTTGCCATCAAAAGACTCATCAAAATCAATTCAAATAAAATTTTTAGACTCTTTTCAATTTCTTAGCTCGAGCTTAGATAATTTATGTAAAACTTTATGTGAGAAAGATTTTATTAATTTATCTCATGAGTTCCAAAATCATGAACAGTTTGAGCTTATGCAACTTAAGGGCATTTATCCATATGACTACGTAGATACATGGTCTAAGTACAGTGATACGACACTGCCGAAAAAAGAATACTTTTTTAATAATTTAAAACAAGAGCATTTATCAGACGAAGAATACCTCAGAGCGCTAAGAGTGTGGGATGTTTTTGACATTCAATCGCTTGGAGAATACACAGACTTGTATTTGAAAAGTGATGTTTTGATTCTTAGTGATATATTTGAAAAGTTTCGAAATACATGCCTTCAATACTATAAGTTAGATCCGGCTTATTATGTCACCTCGCCCGGACTCAGCTGGGATGCAATGTTACTATGTACGGGTGTGCAATTAGAATTAATTAATGATGTAGAGATCTATCAGTTATTGGAAAAAGGTATTCGTGGAGGTTTAGCTCAATGTTCCCTGAGACATGCTAAAGCAAACAATCAATATCTCCCCAATTACGATGATCAAAAAGAAACATCGTTTCTTATATATCTTGACTGTAACGCACTCTACTCTCATGCTATGACAAAACCAATGCCAATTTCCGAGTTTAGGTTTTTAACAGACACAGAAATTTGTAATTTCGATATCATAAATACTGATGAAAATGGTGATTACGGTTATATTCTGGCAGTTGATTTGGAATACAGGGATTATTTACATAATACTCATAGTGATTTACCATTCGCAAGCGAGAAATTCATTCCTCCTGGTGGTAAAAACCCAAAACTTATTGCAAACCTTTATGACAAATATCATTATGTCATACATTATGTTCACTTGAAAGAATGCCTAAAACATGGGTTACGTCTTAAAAAAATCCATAAGATTCTGTGTTTTCGACAAGGTAGCTACCTCAAAAAATATATTGATTTGAATACTCAGTTACGTCAAAAGTCTTCATCAGTTTTTGAAAAAGATTTTTTTAAATTACTTAACAATGCTATTTTCGGGAAAACGATAGAGAATAAAAGGAAACATGTCAATGTTAAACTAGTCTCTAAATGGAGCGATACTAAAAATAAAACTAAAAAAGTTTTGGAGGCCAAAAAACTAATTGCAAAACCAAATTTTCATAGTGCTACTATATTTTCTGAAAACTTAGTAGCAATCCAGCTAAATCCCGAAAAAATCAAGCTGGACAGACCTATATACATAGGGTTCAGCGTGCTAGAATATGCTAAAACTCATCTCTATCAGTTTCACTATGACTTTATTAAAAAGAAGTATAATGAAAACGTAGAACTATGTTATACTGACACAGACAGCTTACTTTATTTGATATACACTGACGATTTTTATAGAGATATGAAGGAGAATATATCTTTGTTTGATACTAGTAATTTTCATTTGAATAATCCGTTTAATATGCCAATAACAAATGATAAAGTGCCCGGGTTATTCAAGGACGAGTTAGGTGGCGATGTGATTGCCGAATTTGTAGGACTCAGAGCTAAATTGTACTGTATAAAAAGCGTAAAGGTGCAAATAAAAAAAGCAAAAGGTATATCTAAGACTGTCACTAAACAACTAAACTTATCTGACTATTATCAGACTCTCATAACAAATAAGAATTTGCGGTTCAAAATGAATATGCTAAAATCCATAAAGCATACTATATATACTCAGGAAGTCTACAAACTAGTCTTGAACAGAAACGATGATAAAAGACAAATTCTTCCCGATAATTCTCATACGTTACCTTGGGGACATTGTGATACAATATTTTGAATGTACGAGCACCTATATGATAAATTACAATACTTGTATAATAATTGTAACTAGACTGTTAATTAGATAATAAATGATACATTTAATGATTAGATGTACCATCGATAAGATATTTTAATTTACTTATTCAAAATAAATATATCGAGATTATATTTGGTGTTTTATTTATGTTTTTTTTACTGAATATTGATATTATAATGGTGTAAAAAGAGTATGCATTATATATTTATTATTAGATCAAATTATGAAAGCATTAAAATTTACTTATGATGCGACACGAAACGATTTACTTATGGAATAGACAGTATCGAAGAGAAGTGATTATAATAAGTACAATCAGCTGTACCTTAGATTAAATATTATGAAAGATGAGAATAGCATCTTTCTTGTACTCAATACAGGATTCGACCTAATTCGACGAAGTATATATATATACACGTTAAATAGTTTTTTAATTAATCGGTGAGATGAAGTTGATCAAGCAACCTATATCCCTCAATGTTAATAATATAAGATTAAGTGATTCTGTTCACCACATCAGACATAGCGCTTTATTGCCAAATACCATTCGCTGTATAATATGCGGTCCATCAAGCTGTGGCAAAACGAATGTTATGATTAGTTTACTGCTGCATGAAAATGGACTCAAATTCAGAAATCTTTATCTTTACTCTAAGACTTATTTCCAACCAAAATACCGTTTTTTAAACGAAGTATTAAAAAGAGTGCCACAGATTAATTTCTATGAGTTCAGTGATGATAAAGATGTAATATCTCCGAGTGAAGCTTTAATAAATTCTGTATTTATTTTTGATGATGTTGCGTGTGAAAATCAAGTTAATATCCGCAATTATTTTTGCATGGGCAGGCATAAACAAATCGATTGTTTCTATTTATCTCAAACCTATTCTAAAATTCCGAAGCAATTGTTACGTGACAATGTTAATTTTCTTATTATATTCAAACAAGATGATGTGAATTTAAAACATATTTATGAAGAGCATGTTAGTTCTGATTTACAATGGAAAATGTTCAAAAATATTTGTCAAACTGTTTGGAGTAAACCTTATAATTTTCTACTTATTAATAAAGAATCGCCATTAAATAATGGAAGGTACAGACAGAACTTTGATATTTTTTTAAAGTTTGACTGACTGTTTATACATATAAGTAATTAACATACAAAATCAAATTCAGTATAATTTGATTCTTAGCTGAACGCAGTTGTTAAAATATAACATGGAGAAAAATATTAAAATAGAATTAATGAAGTCAGTAGACTCCATAAAGAATAAAATAAAACAAATGAAGAACCAGGATCACTGTATGAAATTGTCGCTTGATCAAATGCTTAAACCGGTCACAGACCCTCTTAAAACCCTAGCTGATTCCAATACAAATATGAAAAAAATATTGTTGTTACAAAATACAACCCCAACCACATGTTCTGGAGATATTGAAATGGATGATATTAATACTAGCTCGACTACAAAGTTTGAGGACTGTTACGAACCAAAACATAATTCTGCACAATTGGTTAAAAAGTCTCCTAAAATGGAAGATGATTTAGATATTTCATTAGAAGATTATGATATGTATGATGGTGTAAATATACCGTTTGGAATAAGAAGTGAAAACAAAACTTTATTTATGGGTAATTCAAAAGTATCATTTTCTAAAATTGATAGTTTGAATAACGATAGCGTTATTTTGATTAAAATCGGTGATAAATCTTACAATTTAACTCCTGGTCTGAAAGAACTTTTACTTAACAAAAAACCTGATTTAAAATTAGTATCCCCTAAAGATAAACTTTTCTACAAGGATATATTGCATTACACCAATGCTCACAAAAGAGACTTCAATCCTAAAGGTCAAATAAAAGGTGATAAAGGAATAAAATATCGTGAAATAATCAGACCTTTTTTTTCTGAAACATTAAATGATAACATTCACACTAAACTTGGAGGAAACTTGCCAAAGTTAAAGAAGTACAAAAACAATACTGACTTGGTATATTGGGACGATCCTAACGAGTTGGTTGAGAGATTAAAACTATTAGTCGCTTCAAGAGATGCTGGCAATACAAATCATGATAATGAAATTTTATCGATAATTGAAGAATTAAAAGAAGCTGATATAATTGAAGAATAAATAGTGGAGATAGTATGATTTTCATTCAGAATCATTGGTAGGTTCAAGACAAATGTTGATATACTGAATTAAAATATGAGTAAAGCTGACGTAGTAAACGAAATTCATAAAAATGCAAGACTAAACTTTCCACGAAGACATGTTATTATGAAAGATATAGATGACCTTTGGCAAGCAGACTTAATCGACATGCAATCAATTTCCAAAGAGAATAAAAATTACAAATTTATTCTTGCTGTTATTGACACATTTTCGAAATACGCCTGGACCTTTCCTTTGAAAAGCAAGACCAAAGATATTGTATGCAATTCTTTCAAGATTTTGTTGGCTAATGGGCGTGTTCCCAAAAATTTGCAAACGGATAATGGAACAGAATTTTATAATAACATGTTTCAAAATCTTATGAAATCTTATTATATAAATCATTATTCAACCTTTTCAACAAAAAAGGCATCAATAGTTGAGCGATTTATTAGAACATTGAAATCGAAACTATACAAGGAATTTAGTTTAAAAGGTAACTATAATTGGATAGATAATACTCTTAATAATGTTATTTATGAATACAATCACACCTATCATCGCACAATTGATGAAATCCCAGCAAACGTGGATAATGTTAATAAAAAACGCATATTACAAAGATATTGTATGTTGATGAAAACCGTTAGCATAAAAAGCAAGTTTAAAGAGGGTGATTATGTACGCATTAGTAAATATAAGGGGACATTTGAAAAAGGATATACTCCCAACTGGTCGACAGAAATATTTAAAATTCGAAAAATACAAGATACATCGCCTATCACCTACTTAATTGAAGACGCAATCAGAGGCCAACCCATTTTAGGTGCATTTTATGTACAAGAACTTCAAAAGACAAAAAATGCTAATTTATATCTAGTTGAGAAAGTTCTTAAAAGTAAAGGAGACAGAGTTTTTGTAAAATGGTTAGGTTTGCCTGCTTCTGAAAATAGTTGGATTGATAAATCGAATATTTATTGAGTGTTCAGTCCAAATGTTTCAGTCTTATGATGTGTATTGAAGAGAGTAGTCTTCTCAATTGGATTATAAATCATTTACCATTTGAATTACATTTACCAGGATACAATTATTGCGGGCCTGGCACTAAATTGATGAAAAGGCTTACACGTGGAGATAAAGGTGTTAATAAATTAGACGAATATTGCAAACAGCACGACATTGCCTATCATAAATCTTCAAACTTAAAGGATCGCCACAAGGCAGATTTAGTTTTGTTAAATATGGCTAAAGACCGAGCACTTGCCTCTGATGCGAGTGTAGGGGAAAAACTGGCAGCACTCCTAGTAAGCAGCGCTATGTCAACAAAAATTAAAACTGGTTTTGGCCTACAAAAAGATAGCAAAAAGTGCCCTCCTAAAATTGGAAAAGGATTAAAAAATAAATTTAAAAATGTTATTAGAAAAACCAAGAGACATATCAAAAAATTAAAACCGAAATGCAAGAAAGTGGCAATAGAATTAGCTATGGCCGCTGCCAGAGAATTAGCTGATGATTCATCCATTAAACTTCCTCGTGTTATTCCTATACCAAAAACTGGTGGAGTATTGCCTTTGATTCCGATTTTTGCGGGATTATCTGCAGTGGGAGCTTTAGCAGGCGGTGCAGCTGGTATTGCTAAAACCATAAATGAATTCAAGATTGCGAAAAAGTTATTGACTGAATCGAAGAGACACAATGAAAAGATGGAAGCTCTCTGCATCGGAAAAGGACTACACCTTAAACCACATAAAGATGGACTCGGCATTTTTGTATCGAAAGAAAAAAACTAAGATATCGGCTACCCAAACGAGCCTTGAGTAATTTAGACATTTTGAAGCATGGAAATAATATTCCCTATTTCAGAGGTGTCTTTATGAGAGATAAGCTACCTAAACACCCTTTTAAAAAAGAATGTGGAGTAATAAATTTAGATAGCTCTAAAAATCCTGGTTCTCATTGGGTAGCCTATGCAAAATACAACGATTATATTGAGTATTTTGATAGTTACGGAAATCTTAAGCCTCCAAAGGAATTTATAAAATACTTGGGCTCCAAAATTCACTATAATTATGATAATATTCAGCGTGATCACCCTTTTAATTGTGGACATCTTTGTTTAAACTTTTTGAAGAATTTTTGGTGTAGTGAAGGAATAAAATAAACATGATCTTTCGAAAGAGGTCAGTATAGAAGCATGTCTACTACGGTTACCATCTCTGGGAATAAATCGGAATTGGTTTCATACTTTCAACCACCATTGCATTTGTCAGATCAATATGAGTGCGGTTTGGTATACTTTTCAGTATTAAAATCAAGACCAAATATTCCCATTATTAACAGAGGTCTGTCTGTAATCAGAATCGAATGTGATCTTGTTAACGGTTCGTACTGCAACGGGTTACCAACTCATTTTATTCATGAGTTTGTGTCTGATACTACTCCAGGTCATCAGTGCATGGAAATACCACTACATGTTATTTACTTTCCAGTAAACAAAAATATAATTTCATCGGTATCTGTTAAGATTGTAGATCAATTTGGTCACTGTATTAACTTTGGAGAGGAACAAGTTCAGTTACGTCTTCATTTAAGAAAAACAAAATGATAGTATATTATAAAAACACCCAAGCGAATGAAAAATGTCTTAGTCCTTCTGCGATTGCTAAAGTGCAAAGACGCAAGAAATACGTTAAGAAATTGACTAAAGCAAATAAAGATTTTCTTAAAGCCCTAGGGTTCAAAGTATGAATATACTACAGATTACTGAATTACCGCACTTCGACACTTCGATCGAAAGTTATGAAGTCCATTCATACAATCCCTACAATAGCAGCTTTAGAGAAAACGATGAAATCAGAATTCCCATCCACCAGCAAGACATATACGTGCTACCATCAGCCAGTTCAATTTACATCGAAGGACAAGCGAAGCTCTTCGGTAAAGATGGGAATCCAATCAAGAAAACTTTTTCATTCACTAATAACCCTGTTATGTATTTGTTTCAAGACATCAGATACGAAATGAATGGTATTGAAATAGACCGCATAAAAAATTCTGGAATAACATCAACAATAAAATCATACATCTCATTAAATGAAGCAGAAAATAAAGTTGCTGCTCTATGGGGTTGGAATTTAGAGGGATTTCAAAGTGATGGGCATTTTAGTGCTGTTATCCCATTAAATAAGGTTTTAGGTTTTGCAGAGGATTACAATAAAATAGTGATAAATTGTAAACATGAACTTATATTGAACAGAAGCAATACTAACTTAAATAGCGTTATCCTTTCTGATGATATTGTTAATTTTCAAATAGACGTGCAAAGAGTTCAGTGGAGGGTGCCACACATAAAAGTATCAGACCGAGAAAGACTGTCACTTTTAAAACATTTAGAAAGAGATAAACCTATTCAGATGGCGTTTAGAAATTGGGATTTATATGAATATCCGTTACTACCTAAAACCACAAAGCATTCTTGGTCAGTTAAAACTGCTTCACAATTGGAAAAACCCAGATATGTAATTTTTTGTTTACAAACAAATCGAAAAAATAATAAAACTAAAGACAGTTCACTATTCGATCATTGTGAAGTAACAAACGTTACACTCTTTTTGAATTCACAATATTATCCATATGAACCTTTAGGTTTAAAGTTTTCTGAGAACAAATATAGTATATTATATGAAATGTTTGTGAAATTTCGTCAGTCGTATTACAACTGTCCAGTAGACCCGTTGCTTGACCTAAAGGAGTTCAAAGAAAAAGCCCCTCTTTTTATCTTAGACTGCTCAAGACAAAACGATAGCCTGAAAACAGGTCCAGTGGACGTGAGGTTGGAAATTGAATGTTCCACAGCATTACCAGATAAGACGACTGCATATTGTTTGATTATAAACGATCGACTCGTAGAATACAAACCTCTCAGCAACATTGTGCGCAGATTGTCATGATAGCTATTGTGGATATTCAAGGCTTTAAAACAGAAACAAATGAATTTATAATAAAAGAAATCGCTATATTGTATAATAAAACATTACAAGTGTTTTTAATTAAGCCACCATTTCCATTTTCAAAATTAACGAAACATGAAAAAAAACATGTTTGTTGGATTGAACGTAACAGAAAGATACATTGGCGTGAAGGATTTGTACCCTACCCTAATTATCAGAATTTAGTTATAGATATTTTAAGAGATAAATGTATCTACGTTAAAGGTTCAGAAAAAGTGTTGTGGTTAAAGCATATTTTAGAAAACAGTAATTCTAATATATTCAATTTAGAAGATAAAGGATGTTCTAGTTTGATAAGTTTATACGATCTATATAAGTATTCTCAAGATTTATATAACTGTATTTATCATGACTCTGTATGTGCTTTAAAAAATGTATTGTGTTTAAATAAGTGGTGCTTTGATAATAAAATTCTAAAATAAATAGTTTCTTGTTTTATTTCTATAGTTAGGTAAAACGCATCTTAAAGTTTTCTATTCCCCTCCGCCCACCTCTGTCCGGTCTTTATAAGTTATTGACAAACGCTGGACGATACCATTGAACGTTTATAATTGAACTAGAAAGTTAATAGAACATGTCTCAAAATGAATACAAACCTCGATATGACATGTATAACATGTTCAAAATGCGTGAATTTTCATTTAATTATTACTGGAGGACGTTTAATCAAAAGAAAAGATTAGTGAGGGAAATGGCTGACGCGGGATTCTTTTATTATGGAAATGGTATAAATGATATTGCAGCATGTTTCTCATGTGGAGGTGTTATCAAAGATTGGGAGATTTATGATGATCCTTGGATGCAGCATGCTATACATTATCCTGAGTGTTTTTACTTGAACGCTGTGAAAGGAAAAGAATATATAATTAAATACACATATCTCCATCTCAGCATTAAACTCTCAGCATTGTAGTGTGATGGTTCAATTTTAATCAATGCTTGCTTCAACAAGAGAGAGAGAGAATATATTAAATAAATTAAATTAAAATTGACAGAATGCTTCATTCATCGAAATTTGGTTTGGAAGGCAATTCTAAACTTATTTTCAAGAATGCTAGTGGCGAGATTATATTTACTCAAGACCTGACTAACCAGAAAATAATTGTTGTTTTTTTTCCCCCTTTTTAGAGATAAGAAGTAATTAAGTTTTCTGATACGAATTGAGTTATATGATGTGGAAAATCTACCTGCAGAATTGTTAAATTGCAAGTGTCATTCCGAATTATGTGTGCAATATATTGTCAAAAACATGTTTATGGACGATGTTTATAAATCATATAGAGACATAGTGTTATTAATAAAAGACAAAATTAATGATTAGCAATTGTTGTTTTTTTTTCCCCCCTTTTTAGAGATAAGAAGTAATTAAGTTTTCAACTGTATATTATTGGGTTCTCTGGATCAACGGAAATCAATAAGTCCAGTTATTTAGAACTAATACCATTCACCCACAATCTATTTAAATAGATGAAAACAGGGGTTATTGAAAAAAGAGTAACATCGAATTAAAAATCTTCAGATTTTGAAAAGTTTACCTGCGCTTCTCTGCGAAGGTATATCTACTTTTCAAAATCTGAAGATTTTTAATTCGATGTTACTCTTTTTTCAATAACCCCTGTTTTCATCTATTTGAATAGATTGTGGGTGAATGGTATTAGTTCTATATAACTGGACTTATTGATTTCCGTTGATCCAGAGAACCCAATAATATACTACTTGTCCAGCATGTCCGATGATGGAACGGACTTGGTGGAATTAAATTGTAAAATTCTAACGCACACTCCCCGAAATGTAATCGATAGAAAACCGACAGGCTAGCAACTCGGCGTCGATGCATTATTTATTTATCTAATCTTAATGCAACTAAAGGTACGAAGGCGCACTTAATGCCTTAGGCATTCTCTACCAGTCAACCCTCTGGTGGAAAGATATATGGCAGACGGCAGGTGCATAAAAAAGTACATAATTATTTAAAACAATAAAGGCGAGCTAATGATGTAGGTAGTACCGGTACCCCCTTCCGGACTTCATGCCTTCTAGCAAGACTCGTTTTACGAAGAAACCATTACATACATATTAGAATAACGTGACATCAAGGATCTAATAATCCTATTATTACCTGTTAATAGATATCATCAATGCTACACGGTAGTTTCTGCTACGAGGTATAATAAAGATAAAAACACAAATATTTACACTGAGTAAGTACTTTATTTGTACACAGATTATCTGATAAATTTTGCTAGATGAATAGTAACCGGGACCTTACTACGTCATGTTAAAATGTCAGTTGTGCGAGCGAGAAACGAAAAACACCCCTATTTTTAAATAGTACAAAAAAAAATTGGGCCTTATCTGTACCCTTTATTGATCATATTATGTAGTCAAAAGTAAAAAAACGAAATCCCAAAATTAACCACAAAAATTGACAAAATTGGTAAATTCATAATTAAATCAATTATTCATAACAATTGCTACTAGAAAATACTACGCGCAGTGTTTTTCCACTGTTTTCATTCATAATCAATAAATAGCCTGTACAATATTTCCATAAATTGAGTGACATTTTAGGATATAAAACAAACGCCAATAACTTTGCTGTTTATGAATATTATTTATTGAGACTTTATTAAAATAATAACAAGACCTTTTCTAATAAGCCCTTTAAGTATTTGTACTAAGTAAAAACTAGTATTTTATAGCTCTAACCCTTTAAGAGCCTTTTGTAGTCACTGAGTTTTATGTATGAACTCCGCCCGGGTCTATGCCGATTTCGCGGCCCTGTAACAGCGGTTTTATATTTATAAAAAAAAAAAACAATAACTATTCAATATTTTTGTTTTTACGAAGCCCTTTTAAAAAACAATCTTTATTATTTTTTGTAACTTTCAAATATTTCCGTAACGTAATCTCGTAGACATACACGTTTGAAATCGTAAATTAGGGTCAGATTCACGATTTTTTTTTATCGAGCCAACTAATTTATATCACGTTTTGATTTTTGCCCTTGAGGCTGGTCACATAATCAACTTTAATAAAATAATTTTTCATGGTTTTCTCTATTATATTTGTGGATTTCCAGACGTTTAAAAAAGTTCAAAATGAGTAGAACCTGACCTTAGCAGTTCACTTTAGGCCGTAAAATCCATCGCGTTAAGATCTCATACTTGGGCCTCTGGTAATTTCACGTGCTGTCGATTTAATGTTTAGAGAGCAATGTTAATTTATAATATTCATTTCATTAAACTCAAACAACGAATACAATTAAAACTACTTTTAGCATAAATGTTGTCGGTCGAAACTTGTTTTCTACGGTTAACGGCGCCATGAAACCAGGATTCAGAACGTGGTATGAATTTATACGACGAATTTGGGAAAGACTTGAGGCCCTTGCTACCATTTAGTGCCATAAAATAGTGACTTTCTGAAGCCTACGTCTCGATAACGGCTAGGTTAGTAGATTTGAAAAAAAAGTTACGATATACTCGTAATTTTGTCAATTGATTTTTTGACGTCTGCCAAAAAAAAAAGTTTTAACACCATAATATTTTCACGCATGTTTCCCCTACTCCTTTTAAACGGCTTTGTTTTTTAAAATTATTGTTACACAAAAAAAATGCGTGCAAAGTGTTCTTCAGAATGTAGGTACATAGCATATGAAAATCAATCAATATTTCGCAAAGAAAATGGTTTGAAAGGTCAGTGGGGCTCTATGTAGGCGCAGGCTGCTGTACGAGTACGTGTACATTTGGAGTTAACATCTGTTCAAAGGACTATACGCCTTAAATTACGTGGATTACCAAATAGCCATAAAGTTCTAAGTTGTCGTTTTTCATAAGGTCAGTGACTCGAATTTTATTCCATGTATAGTGCATACTGAGATGAGAAAGAAGACTTTTCAATTCAATAATCCGGTAGTTACGAGTACTTTATCTTTGCATAAGTAAAGTACACTCTTGTAATGCTAGTGATAAAAAGGGTAAATATAGCAAGAACATCGGCAAATATAGACTAAGGGCGATAAGATCGTGTGCAATTTTTTTTTTTAGTCTGGGATGTCATCAAATAACATCTCTCGCTCTGGGTGGAGCGAGAGGAAGTCGGAGACTTTTAGTGAGTAAGAATAGAATATAATAGAATAAACTTTATTGTACACCATAAAAGTAACACAACTTAAGACCCATCTGTGTTCCTTCAGTTGCCCCTTGCGTTTAGGGTAGGGTGACTCTTTCGAATAAGCCCGAGAGTAATTATTGGTGTATCCAATAAATTACTCTCGGGTTTTGTAACACAGACTCTGGCAGAGAATTCCACACCTTCGCTGTACGCACAATGGATGTCTTCCCAAAACGTTTTGTGTTGTTAGGTAGGATGTCCACCATGTCCCGGTGGTGCATCGCCGTACGTCTGTTCCGATGATGGCTTGGCGGAAATAAGTTATGCAATTCCGACGCACACTCCCATAACTGCAGCCGATAGAAAACAGAACACGTAAATTCATTTTAAATATTTTTTTACCGACTTCAAAAAGGAGGAGGTTCTATGTTCGGCTGAATGTATTTTTTTTATGTAGTGTTCCGATTTCTCGGTAGACCTATTTTTGAAAATCATTTTTTTAATTGAAAGGTTTTACTTTCGAGTTGGTCCCATAGAAATATTGTAATGATATTATCATGAACTTCGTAGATATGGAACAAAACTCCTCATAGGATCACAACAGAACCGTCATAACAAGTAAAATGGCTTTGTTTATACGTGTAGTCGATGACTGACTGAAAGAAAAGGGGGAATGTATCGAACTGATCTGATGATGAAGCCTGGAGTTAGGCACCGGAACTCTGTATCAAATTAATGTACTCTAACCATGTTTGGGATTATTAGAATTGTCATGAGATGCACTCTGGTTATAAGGTATTTAAGTTTGGCTGAGGGGTAATTTTTAGTGGTGGTACCATAACTAAAAAGTGTAAAATAAAAATCTTTTTACAAAAAATTAAAATACAACCGACTTCAATGTAAAAAAAAAACACTGAAAAGTGCAAAATAACTTTAATTTCGGAAGTCGGTGTTAAATAACGAAGTGACAAAACTATTACAGAAACACCGACTTGACATTGAAGTCGGTTGTATTTTTTTTTTTGTCAAAAGGTTTTTATTTATTTTAAAGTCAGGTTTTTAAAATCAACCCTTACCTTTCATGTTATTTTACAATCTCAAATAAAATTATCTTTGACAAACGGTACAGGAACGTTGGATATAAAAAAAAATAAAAGATATTTACTTTGTCTTGTTAAAGATTTTCCTTTCAGCTCTATTTATGATTTAAATAACGATTTCTTTTATGTTAACAAATCATAATCTTAAAAAATACTTAGTGATCGTAATACTGAAACGTAGATAATTACTAAGTAAAAGTATTCAGAAATTAACAATAAATCACCATATATCTTAGAGAGGCCAGAAATTACACAACGCGGTTTAACCAAATATTTATCCAGATCTTCAGTGGACCGATAGAGCTTAATCTGATTGTTTCAGCCATAGTTAACTTTGCTTTGAATTCGTTCATGTCTGTTTCTATGATTTTCATCCCTAAACACGCTGAAATAAGATCCTATTTACATTGACTCAAATTGTACTTGTGTTTGACAAATATTTTTATACAGTAGCTGTAGGATAGGCTCTCGTTATTTGCCGTTTCTTAGATAAGGAAATAGCTGTAAAGGTTCCTTTATACATATTTATGGTAACAGATGGAGACCAATCAAAGCAATCGTTGTCGTATGTTGATTGATGCGTATCGACAATCACAGTGCTAGGGCATTGCGTACAATATTGATCAACCAATACTTGCGCAGTAATATTCTGTCGTTCTCTGGTAAATATCTGTCCCATTCTTTATTACTCTATAATAAGGTACATTATCTAAAGTTAATAACGTATAAAGGTATTTATTTTTAAGTTTTTATGTGTGGGGTAATCTTTGAAACTACTTACTAAACAAATTTTAAAAATTGTTTCACCAGTAAGTTGCTATTTTACCACTGAGTGACATTGGAATATATGTTTTCTACTTTAACGCGGGCAAAGGCGATGACAAAAGCTAATTTATTATTAGTTAGTTGTAGATTGTAGATATTTTTTATTAAGAATCTATTTATCACTAGCTGACCTTGCGAACTTCGTGCCGCATTATACTCGTAGTCAATGAATATTATGATACCTTTTAGCTGAACGGTCAAAGGATAACACCTCTCTACTGGCATTACCAGAACCAATATAATTATTTTTAAAATAACCTTTTAATTAGAGATGGCGTTGTATTCGGTTTCTTTTTTTCGTGAATTGTTCCATATTTTCTCACCGTTTAAACCTTCCCTGGACTGTCTCGAATAAGACCAAAATTAGACAAATCGGTCCAGCCGTTCTCGAGTTTTAGTGAGACTAACGAAACATTCACTTTTATTTATAAAGAAGAACCTGTTGTTTCCGTCTGCAGGACAAAGGCCTTCCTTCCATTCTTTCACTCTTCTCTGACCTTAGCCACTTCTGGCCAATTCTTTAGGTAGGAGTCCAAATCGTCACGCAATCCCCTTAATTAATAATTTACTTAATTCATCATTTCAGCCGAAAGACGTCCACTATTGGACATAGGCCTCCTCCAAGCGTCTACTTAATCAAAATATTTTGGGAGGCTGTTTGTGTATTAATTGACAGTTACTTACTTATCATTATATCGATCAGTAATAAGACACAAAGCCAAAAATTTATAACACCGTTTTATCGATTTTTGTCTCTAGTAAATATAAATTTAAAATAAGTAAATGTGATCTTAAGAATACATGAGATGATTAATTTTCAGATAAAAACACAACAACTGCCATAGATAAGGGTGTCTATATCATACACAATGAAGATTTTAAAACGTAAGTGAGTACATTTTAGTCTGTGTGCCTCATTAGATTCCACTTATTAAACAGTATGAACGAAGACGACACGTTACTAGTAACAGTAGCGAACCGTCAAAGTACAGATATGAGAGAAACTGAGTGAGTGCTCACCGTGATCAATTTAATTGAATCGAACAATTTAATTGGTTGAAATAACCAATTAAATTGCACGTATTCGAATAAACAATGGTATTTGCCGTTTATTTTCAGAACGCCTGAATTAACGTTCAATTATAGTTCAGAGAAGAATGCCATCGACGATGTTGAAAAGGAAAAGAAAAATAATGCGTGTATTGCAGCTACCGGGACTTTTCTTCATTATTTTCTCTTAATTTTACTAGGTAAGTACTGCGCTGTTTTGTTATGTATTATTATAAAACCACACGGTACTAATATTACTAGAAGGAACTGGAAACCTTTCGTTTTCCACACATATCTTAGTGAACAAATAAATAAATGTCGTTTCTATACATGTATTTTAAAAATTACTTCAAAACCTTGCAAGTACTATTTATAATCCGGTATTACGTCTTTAAATGCTCTATGCCTTTGAAAGAATGCCTAGGTATCTGTACAAGGTAATAAAAACTGTATCTTTTGGAATCACGAGTTTTCTGAACAATATGATATCAACAGTCACCGGAAAATTGCAGACTCCGTACGATTGTAATAAATCTATATTTGATTATTTAATTTCTCGATATATTACGAAAATGGTTAGTATATCTGCGATAAATCACATCCAAATTCATTAGTTACATAACCGTGTCTTATTTAGAAAAAATTGTTTACAATTTCTCGCAATTTGTTACAAACTTACGGCGTTTGCAATTTTCCGGTGACATATACGGGGTGGTGCCGATAATACGACATTAAATCAAACTGCGTATTTATCATGATGTTCCCAGTCTGCATACCAAAAATTATTCGAATATATCCAGTAGTTTAGTCACAGGACATTATTTTCCATCTTCAGCATTTTCTACATGATGTATAATGTAGGCCACGAATAAAAAAAAAACTTCCTTGGCAACTGAAAAACAATCATATTCAGTGCCATAAACTTAAAACCTTAAAGCCATAAAACAATTAATGATTAATCAAGTTAACGTGACAGTTGACATATCAAGGTCACTGAAGGTACTATTTTTATTTGGAAAGTATTGTATTGTAATTACGTTTTATTTTTGAATTATTATGCCTCGTTACAATTACACAGCTTCGGAGTACTCCGACATGATTTTAATTTATGGGGAGCCACGAAAACGCCGCTTTAACTAATAGAGGTATGGTCCTGATGACCTGGTCTGACCAATGGGTGCATTATTATTGGATTGAAGCTGTCCAGAGGATGCGGGAAAATCGACCCTTAATCCCGCAATTGGGTAGTCCGTGTAAAAGTGACACTAGACGATAGAATTTAAAATTACTTTAAACGCAACTCTACGTCTGGTCTGCGTAGGTCAGGTCGACATAATTCAATATCGACACTAAGTAAGTGATAATGAGTGCTAAGTGATGGAATAGTGATTAAGATTAATAATTTTATTAATAAAAATCTGTGATTTGGTGTAATTGTTTTTATTGAGCATTCATAATAATGGTGCCAAAGAATTACGTCACTACATGACACGGCGCTGTTGCCACAGGTTAGTGTACCGATATTTATAAATGGTGTTCTATTTTGTTTACGATTTTATGCTATTTAGTTGGTATGAAAAACAAACATTTTTCAAATTTAAATTTTAGGATTTTTTTTGTAGTTTAATAATATTCCTATGGACTAGTACTACGATTGTTTTAATTTAATGTCGTATCAACAGCGCCACGTTGTATAAACAGTAATGCCTGTTATCACTGGCAGTAAGAAAGCCTTTAAATATAGGATACTTTTTTGGCATTCATTTAGTAACACCGGTTAGTGAAAGGTTCTATTTTTCCTATCAAAATTTTCCGTACGCTTCTAGGCAATTTTTTGGGTTCTATACCTCAGTCAGTAAAAACGGAACCCTTATCACGGATCACTTTGTTGTCCATCTGTCAAAACCCTTTTTCTCAGAAACAGGTGAAGGTATTGAGCCGAAAATAATATTAAATACAAGTCAGGTCTGCTACCTCTTGGAGCAGCGATCTAGAAATAAGGCCGTTTATGGCGCATACTTTGATTTTCCCAAGGAGAACAAAACCTTTTGAATACTTCACGTTGACCTAGAATCCTAAAATTTGGCAAAAAGCAAGGTCTCTTAGCACATGTAACAAAAAAAACATGTAAGTTACAGTACAAAATAATTGCGACACTTTTTTGTGATTTTCAAAAATCTCTCGATACATAGGTAAGTTTATGCGGAACCCTCGGTATGCGATTCCCACTCCCACTTAACCGATTTTTGTATAAATAATGTCTGTCAACTTGAACTGGCGTTACCGCTCTAGATAAATAATTATTTGTCAGCCTCTCACATGACTTTTGTAGACATTATATAAGTCCAGAAAGAAAATTTGCGATAACTATCTAAGTAGTCACTAATCATATCAATAATCGTCATGTACACAAAGTATATTTAAATAGACAAATGGCTTATAGCTTCAGTAAAGATTTGTCATGTTTTTCTATGCACACAAACTATCAGAAAGTGACTGCGTAGCCGGATCAAGATGGCAAGACCTTCATTTTGTTTTTCCTTGGTCTTTTATCAATTTTGGACATCTGTTTTTAGCGCAAATTTGTAGAACCGTGTTTAAGAGAACACTCTTACATAAACATACACATGTTTGTTACTCCTTTACGCTCAAACGTCTGAACAGATCTGGGTGAAATTCGGCACATACAAGTAGGCCTTGTCCTGAAATAGAAACTTTATATCCCGGGAGTAGATTTCCTGGGGATAACTTTCTAGTACTTTCGAGCGGGTGAAATTGCAGGCAGAAGCTAGTTCTACAATATTTTCCAGTATATACGGTCACTCGCATTTTCCGTTAAGCTCTAGCAAAGCCGTCGTAACAAGTTTAACAAAAGCTTAAAACTTTTTAATTCATGCCTATGCTTTGGCATAAATATCAGGCTGAATTGTGTATCACATGCATGAACAATTGGACACGCAACGATAAAAAACTGACAAACAACGTTTATTCATAAGTTACATTTTCTGTGCAAAAACAGTTTCTATGCAAAAACTGGCAAAATATGTGGTAAATCAATACTAATATGTATTATAAACAGGCAAAAGTTTGTAAGTTTGTATGTAGGGTAATCTCTCATACTGAAGAGGGTTTAGGCAAGTTGATAATCTGCAATCGTTACCGCTAGTAGAAAGCTTCAAATGTATGGGAATGACGTCATCTCAACGCTCAGTCACGTAGACAGAACAAAGGAATCGGAGGCATTGCTGAATCAAGGCGATTGACGAAAGAGAATCGAAACGAAACCATCGTAACTTGGCTAGAACTGCTGAACTGATTCCGAATTTATTTTTATCAGTGAAATGTTACTTTATCACTGAACGACATAGGTTCTTCTTCCAGTGACTTCACCCTTGTAAAAGTAAATAATATATTTACTTTTACAAGGGTGAAGTCACTGGAAGAAGTTAGTGCATAATAATTTCATTTCGTTTCGTTCACACATTTAATGTAACCTTTCATAATCTATAGGCTTAGCGTCATGGGGCCTACTATGGTGTGCATTCGGAGACGAATGGAATTGGAATGGAAAGTGGTTCAGGCCAGCAGTGGTGGTCGCTATAGCCTGGGCCACTGGAGATGTGCTACAGATGACCACGACGCTACCACCGTGTTTGGCGGCCATCTTGACCGGAATTATCGCGCGACATATCGGATACCTCGATATGCGACATTATACTGAAATTGATGGGTTTATGAGGTAAGCGAAGGCGCCAATTTATAATTTATTATCTCGTTTAATATATAATATTAATAATATTTTTATTTCGGCATTCATCATAATTTTCCCGCCCATGTCCCGTGTTCGTATAAAAAAAAATCTTCACCTTCGCCCTCGACGGCGTCGATCTCTTTCAGGCGTCCAGTGAGTGACAATCCTCGCCCACGCGACAGTGCGACGTGGCCAGCCCACTCTCACTTCATCCTGGCTGTTTTAAAAAACACAGAAAATATATAATGCAGTTCTAAATCTAGTATAGGTTAATATAATTTTTTCAGCTACAAATGCCCTCTACAGCAACGATAGTAATATTTGAAGATTCAATACAAAACTTGTGTCCACTTACTACTTTTCAAGTCTTTTAATATTGATATCTTCTAACTTAGAACAAGCCAAAAATGATATTGTATTTATAATTTCAGAAGATAATGCTAAATCACAAATCTCTCAAAATTCTTCAAACATCTTCATCACCAAAAAGTTAATCCTTCTAAAACAGAACTTTGTAGAGGAAGAATCATCATCATCATTTCAGCCAAAAGACGTTTCGCATTCATCGAATCAAGAAGAGATCCATCGGCGGAAGAATAACATAATTAAATTTTTTTCCAGAAAAATATACCCAGTAATAATTCTGGGTAAAGGTTCTCTGGGCTGGAACTTGAGCTACATGAAGACGAACTGGAAGCAGGTGGCTTCTCTAGGTGTGCTGCCCTGGACTGCCGAGGTCGTGACCCTGGCTGTCTTCATGAACCTGTTGCTTGAATATCCCTGGCTTTGGGGTAAGTTTGACAACACTTCATAAATGTAAGTGCATCAGATTTATTCTTTTACTGGTCCTTATACAAACCGTGGCTCTAGAACACAAAGGGTGACTGAGGAACGCAGATGGGTTTTATTCAATAAAAGTCTGACTCACCCTCTTGCTCCACCCTAGAGCGAGGAAAATTACATGATGATATACCACCTCACAAAATTTAATATTACACTAACACTTTTCTTCATCACTGCCCGCGTATGTGATTTCGTGCAAAGCGAGACTTTTGTGTAAGTATTTTACAAGTCGAGCATATCGAAACTAGAACATAGTAACCGTTTTTTTTATGGTAAGTGTGCGGCAAAGTCTGACAACGATTGTGAGTTATTAGATGATTTCTCCTCTCAAAACAAGTCCTTATACGTTGTGGTGATGAGCAAGGTATTAACCGAAGGATTATGTGTATTATGTAGACTTGAGTTGAGCTATACGAATACTGACAAACTCTTGTACTGACTGGACAGATCTACTCAAATCTGTATAGTTCTTTCCTCAAAAGACTATCTCAGACATCAATCAGCATGGTTCTCTGAATTGACCATTACATGTTTGCTGTATACTTTAAAATAGACTTTGACCCTTGAGTGTGTTTGTGTTTCCTCTCAGGGTAGTCAACAGGTAACTCCGCGCTCTTATCTAGTTTAAAGGTATGAAAATAATGACGTCTAAAAGTGTAAAACCTTTTTGCAAAATTAATTTCATTTATAAATTTATATATATAAGAGAAGAAACTGACTGACGGACATATCAACGCACAGCCGAAACTGCAGGGCCTAGGAAAATTAAATTTTGCACAAGGCTTCCTTTTATGATGTAGGCGAGCAAAAAGAGAGGATTTTCCGTAATTCACCCCCTAAGGGGATGAAACGGGAGTTCAAAGTTTCTGTGGAAAAACCTACCATCACACGGGCGAAGCCGCTGGCAGAAGCTAGTCATTTAATAATAAGCTTAGTTTACGGGTGCTACAAATAAAGTTAGGTCATTTCGAATATCAGAATACAAATTCATAAGTCCTTTTGAACCTGATAAAATATGCCAGATACCAGAAACTAGGAAGGATTCACGTTTAACCAAACGTTGCTATTCTAATGGTAACGTTACTAGGATCACCATTTCGAAGCTTCGAAAATCCTCACAAAAACCTGAATATTTGCAAAATATTCCATACATTTTATTTTAGGGATCCGTTGCACACGGTAAAATCTCTTTGATCCTTATTTTTTTAGGGTTTCGTACCAACGTAAAAAGGTAAAATGGGGACCCTATTTTTAAGACCCGGCTGTCCTTCTGTCTGTCACCAGGCTGTATCTCATAAAACGTAATAGCTAGATAGTTGAAATTTTCATAAATGTTGTACTTCTGTTCCCGTTATAACAACCTGTATAATTAAAATAGAATAAAATAAATATTTAATTTTGGTACCCATAAAACAAACGTGATTTTTTGCAATTTTTTGCTACGGACGGTACGGAAGCCAGACCTCATCTTTCCTTATTCATAAAATCCTTTTTAGGGTTCCGTACTTTGAGGAAAAAACGGAACCCTTATAAGATCACTTTGTTGTCCTTCTGTCTGTCTGTCTGTCAAGACCATTTATCTCAGAACGCCTGGAGGTATTGCGTTAAGAAATTAAAATCATATATTCAGGTCGGCGGTCCCTTGAACCTGTGAAAAAATAAAACTTCTAAGTTACGGTAGAGGTAAGGTCGGTAGAAAATAAGATACGCCCATTTATGTAGCAAAAAACGTATATTTCACAATGGAATCAAAATTCATAGGGTACTTCCAGTTGACCCGAAATCCTGAAATTTGGCATAATCAAGGTAAATAAATATGAAATCAGTAAAATTGTTGTTACGTCACAAAAAAATTTGATTCGGAAAAATCTTTGAGACTCCATTCGGGAATTGAACTACATATATGTAAATATTTCAAATCCCGAATGGAGTTTCGGTGAGTTTGTACGGAACCCTCAGTTCGCGAATTCGACTCGCACTTGCCCTGATTTTTTAGGTAGAATAACATCAAATAACTCCTCCCGCTCTGAGCTCATATAACTTCGCTTTTTGGAGCGAGAGAGTGTCACACTTTTATTGATTAAAACCTACCTACCTATGTATTTTCAGTTTGCGCTCCAGGGTCGCGGCAACTCTTTTAAACAATCCAAAACCCAAATCCCTTTATTTTGAAAAATCCGGACAAATAACGAGGACAGGAACAAATTCGGGTCTGGGGACAAAATAACGGACATATTCGGACAAATCTGGACGGACGGTAACCTTGATTGTCTAAGATCCTTTACCATGTACTTGCACCTTTCAATACACGCAGAATTTCCGAGCAAATACTGATTATCGTATGTCTGTACAATAGTCTACATTGCCTGTAATGGTGGGAATTGAAGTACAATGAACGCTGTTATTAATTCATGTCTTCTACGTAAACGTGAACACGTGAGTGAAATTATAGAAAAGAGGATCTACGTAAAGCTACTAGTACTTCAGTTGTTTGCTCTACAATTAATTATTTACATTATTACGATGTTTGTAGCTTTACTGCTAACCCACCACTGCTACTGCTAACCCACCATTTACTTTAAATAAAATAAAAAGTTATTAATGACAAAAGTAGTTAAATTCTTTGCCTGACCCAGTATTCGGCCACGGCAATGCCATCCACTGATGCTAACATTAGATTACTTGTACTTGTACCTAGGTATTCAGCTTTTAATCTTTACGAGATAAAATAAACACCAACCTTGGAAAATACCTCAAAAAGTAGGTAAATCGACTACCTGTTCAAAACTTTCAGTACGCTATTGAAACTACGCTACTAACAACACGAAAAGAGAATACCTATCTAGTCCATTACTAAGCCGGGTCCACGCGGCTCTATTTTATTCACAGAAAATCAACGTAGCGCTCACCTTTTTCAGAAATTCCAACAAGGGTTTTTGTTTATCAAAAGCCTTTCATAGAATTATCTATTAGTGACATACATATTTGATATCCGATTTCACAGAACAAAGTGTAAGAATACACGAGTTGCGCTAGTACACAATAATGTTCAATAGCAGATGCTAAATAGTTATGTCTTTTAAACTGTTCTATTTATAGAAAAACGTGTCACACATTCGTTCTGATAAATCAACGCTCTCATCGTCCGTTATTAAAACGTCCCAACCCATTTATTACCGAGCGGCAAGTCGGTACGAAAAATAAATTAAAAATCAAGCCCACAAAAACCACGAACTAACATTCGATAAAACACGAAACACCTCAAACCGTGTAATAAAATAAAATTTGTCACGAACGCTGAACACAATGGAGCGCGGTGTGTGCTCGGTACAAAGCCAATTCAATAAATTCTGGTGCGGAACTCGTATTGCAAAAGATTTGAATGCATTTTCGCCGCGTGACGTGGAGCGTGGAGCTCACATTGAGACGCGCAGCACGCCGCCACGCCACCGCTACGCCACCGCCACGCTGCGTGCGCACACCTGTAATTACGAGTACACGGCCCGATTTTCCGGACAAAGCATCAAAGCGAAAAACTTTCCAACGGCGACTTTTTGTTTCACTTTCGCGCTCTTATTTACCTAACCCATATGTACCCCGTGCTACATTAACATGGATATTCATTCGCCGATACTGTAATGATTTAATTATATTGGATTTTTATCGTACATACGTGCGACTGCGTAAAATATCAAATGATAAACATGCCTTCAATTTACATAAGTAAATTATATTTGCTGAATAATATTAACAGTGCTCACTGAAGCCTAACGCTGTAAACGTTTACGCTTCCATGCTATTATTTATCTTTACATTGGTAAAGAAAAAGTGTCAAGGTACTCGTACAATTCAATGATACTGTTATAATATTTTTTGTATTTATTTTTGACGCTACCTAAAACTCTTTATTTGCTTATAAATCTCTCAAATGTTGTGTAGAGCCGCTCTGAATATACGAGTACCTACAACAACACTCTTTGTGACGCTTTACCGTTCAATATCAGATTTAATGAGATGTCTTTGTCAAAGGCTTTATACTAATTGACAAGTAAATAATGTACTCTAGTTTTTATAGATAGTATGTATTCAGAAAGAAAAGCGTGAATAACTGATCAGAAAAAAACTAGGAGGATTTTGCTAAGATTTTGTTCTGCAATAGAAAATGTTTTTTTTAGGTGGGAAAATCATCCCCTTGCTCTTGGGTGGAGCGAAAAGGTGTGTCAGACTTTTACTGACTAAAAACCTACTCGTGTTCCTTCTTTGTCTTTCATATTAGGGCCGAGTTTTTCTTTCAGAAGCGAACCTATGGCCCCAGTAGGCTTCAACCCAGCTGGGCCCCTACGGTTTGCTGCCTCTCCTAGGGGCACGAATAAAATAAAATAAAAATAATAAAATCAAAGTTATTTATTATCTCATTAAATTTTACAAATTTAGATGAAGCCCTGAACCCCACACTAGGATTCCCTGTGTTGTGAATGGAACACTACGAAAACGACACATTGAAAGGGCTGAAAGATTCTTAGCGTTTCACTTTCTCTTTTTGTGTACAGTTTAAAGCCTTTTTTAAAGCAAACCCTTTTTTACAGGTTTCCTCCTAGGTTCGATCTATGCCTCAGTATCATGTCCTATCTTAATGCCGACGGTGGTGCGGCTGACCGCTGGCAAGAACCTGGGTCAGAACTGGCCGCAGCTGATATGTACTGCGGGTGGTACCGATACAGCACTCAGTGTTGGCGTGTTTGGTGTGATCCACAGTTTCATCATGTACGACGGTGATGACGCGTACCGATATATTAGGGTAAATTGCATAGATACTACTCATGTCAAATGTTTATCGTAGTAAAACACTAGTGCTAGAAGAATTCAATGAGTGGGAGAATAGGATATTGAAACCAATATCGTTTTTTAAAATGATGTTACTTGTACTTTTCATTTGTTTTATCTTTCCTAGCCTGGTTTTATTCTCAAGGCTGGGCAAAGTTTTTCCCCCTTTTATTTCTAAAGCTGTCTAATCTGCACAATCTCAGGACGTTTGACCCGCAATCGTGGTTAGACTTTACCGTAGTCTTACCATAAATAAATCAAGAAATACATGTGAAATACATAAATAACTGTGATAAAAATAACTACCAAACGAACTAAGTAATGCCACCAATCTTTTGGGCTTAGTCATTACTCCTAAGAACTTAATCGTTATAACTAAATGTTGAATATTTTTTAATCTGTATTGTTGGATTTCACTAAAAAAAATCATCAAAATCGTGCACGAGACACCTATGAGCGAAACCTTATGGGCTATTGAATTATTCAGTAGTATTTACAGTTAGGAAGAAGTATAAAATGAAAGAAAGAAAGAAAATGTATTTATTTTGTCACAACGCAAGGCACACAAACAATATATGTAAACACAAAACCAAACAAAAGAGAACAAATAAAAATATATATAATTGTGTGCCTCACGGCTGCGCCAAAATCGTAATTAATCTAACTGAGTACCTACTCTCCTGAAAAACTCTACAGTTAATCTTTGTTAAGCTTACCCAAAAACCTTACCAAAACACCGAAGGGCATAAAGTTCTCGACATATTAAGTTGGGGTAGAATGTGGACTAAGTTTCGGTTGTTGCAGGCAGCGTGTGCGCTGTTGGTGGGCGCAGCTGTGGGCGTCATCTGGGGCAGTCTGGCACAGTTCCTGCCTCACTCACGAGACGCCTTCCTCACGGAGTTGAGGGTACTCTTCGTCGTGATCGGGGGGCTGTTCGCAAGCTTCATTACCACGCAATTTGGCTGGGGTGGTACAGGTAAGTTTGTTTTTGTCATTATCTTAACTACAAGTATTATCAGAATTTGAAATTTGACTATTCTTTGTTTTGGTTAAACAACGTTATCTCCGAATGTACTCATTTGATTGAAGCAAACCATTCGTTAACAGAAACTTACATTGTCGCTGAAGCCACAAGCTACTTTGTATGCTTTTGTGAAGATGAGAGAAAAACTAATCACACAAATATTGTAAAGACGATAGTTTGTATGTTTGGCTCAAACAGCTGAACAAATTTGGGATGAAATTTGGTAAGAGGGTAGCTTGTATGCTGAATTAACACATAGGCTATAATTTATACTCAGAGAAAGTACCAATTCCAAGCGAGTGAAGCCGCTAGCAGAAGCTACTTATATATTTATATAATATTTGGGAGAAGACCTAAAGATGTAGTGGCCACAGGAGAGGCACGATGCGTTACACGGAAATGTCAAAGCCTTGAATGCAAAGACGGATTACGATCCATGCTCAGTACTGTCGTGACGTACCTATGTATGAGTAGCAGGTATCTACGATAATGTCCACACAACAAAAAGAAGGAATCTCCATGACTGTAGCAACTTGTTGCTATTTAATAAAAACCTGGTGTTGCCAAAAACTAATAAAAAAGTTACACGAATTTCCGCAGTGGGCCGGTCACTTGAACAACAAAACGGTGTTTCACGATCATAACACGACCACGAGGCTCTAAAAACTTAACACATCGCAAGAAAAGCCTAACAAATAAAGAATGATTACTATTTAGTGGTATCTTCTATATCTTCTCTGTATATATTATATAAAAGGAGAAACTGACTGACTGACATATCGTCGTACAACCGAAACTACTGGGACTAGGAACAAAAAAATTTCCACAAGGTTTGCTTTTATGACGCAAGCGAGTACTAAGAGAGGATTTTCCAAAATTCACCCCCTAAGGGAATGAAACGGGGGTCCAAAGTTTATATGAACAAACCTATTTTCGTGAGCGAAGCCGCATATTTGAAAATATGTCAAAAATAATAGACATCTACATATTCTTTGGGTTAGTGTTTTGCGTTTTCTTTGTAACAAATTAATGAATTTTTCTTTGCTAAAAACTTTTTTACCTACCTACATAATTTACTGCGCAAAATATTGATTAACATAAAAAGGACAGGGCTTGGAAATATTCAAATATGAATAAGTAAAAACGACAACCAAGGATTAAGTCTGAAAAGTTGAAAGAGAATCGGATATTTTGTTATGGTCATGTGAAAAGGAGGGATGAAACGCATATTACTGAATATAATAATAGTTATGAATACACATGTGGATAGATGGAGAGGGAACGGGAGGCCAAATTAAAGATGGATAGATTGCATAAAAAGAAAAGAAAGGAGTGATATGAAAGTAAGTGGAGTCAGTAAAACCGTGAAAGAATAGTGTTGATAGAATAGCATAAAAAAAACAGGACAAATGCGAGTCGGACTCGCGCACCGAGGGTTCAGTTCGATTCCCGAATTGAGTTACGAAGATTATATAACTAATAATTTACAGTTTTCAGATTTTTTAAGTTAGTGATAGCATGACAGGGCAGAATGGAAGAAAAAAACATGTTGCGCCGACCCCAAATAACACGGGACAAGGGCAGGAAGATGATGATGATGAGATTTTTTCTGTACTTGTGCTATGAGACCTTGCTTCATGCCAAATTTCAGTATTCTAGGTCAACGGGAGAGTGTCGAAGTACTACACACTCACATACACTATGCATATAACATATTAACACTACCTTTTTACGTTAAATAAAACACATTATTGTCTTCATATTTTACTACATTGTCAGCGTGTTAGTACACAATCTAGATAATGTAAAAGTTAAGGGGTGGGAACCTGGTGTCCTGAAACACAGGCCTAGAGCCTAGCTTAGGCACCAATCTCCTACAATATATTGTATTAAATGATTTTTTGTATACTTATTAAAATGTTTGATAATAACTGTATATTGTAGTGAGAAAATAAAATATATTATTATTATTACATGTCTTTTTCGACAAAAACGGCCGTATCTTTTTTTTTCGTTAACTCAGAAATTTGTTTTTTTTTTACAGTTTCAAGGGACCGCAGACTTGAGTATAGGTTTTAATTTCAACTCGATACCTCCACGCGTTCCCAAGATAAAGGGTCTTGACAGACAGGCAGACAGACAGACAGACGGACGGACAACAAAGTGATTGTATAAGGGTTCCGCTTTTTCCTTTTGAGGTACGTAACCCGAAAAAACGAACAGGAAGATGATGATGAACCAAAGATTAAAACATGACATTAACCCACTAGCAATTAATTTCTTAAAATAATGTTTATTCTGTTTTTACACACAGACCTTACCACAAACACAAACGCACCGCATAAGTCATTTTTACCAACCTTACAGGAAACGAAAAAAACTGTGCGGTGTTGAGAGGCCAGCCGACTATCACGCTATCACTACTTTTCGAATTATGGCTTCTGATTTGCTAAAATCTATATCATTATGACCAATGGTTAGACGCGCAATAAGCAGCTCCATCTAAAGGCATTCAAATGTGAGAACCGCCAATTTTCGACTTGAGCGGTGTTGTAAGCTAAGGGACGATAAGTAATCCACAAAATGTTATATTATATATAACAGTTCAAAATAAGGTTGATTTTCGGAGGAAATACCAATTCAAAAGTGACGATGTGAAGGCTTGTACCTGTTAATGACGAATTGCACCCAACACCGTTAATTGAATTTGGAAATAAGAGACATTCCACGGAAACGACAGGCTTCAGTCGCTTTATTAAATTAATATTACGAACGTTAATTGAAGATTACATTCAAAATGCAAAGTAAATCCGAAATGCGATCAGTTTTCAGAATATTTGATTCCATCTTGGGTTTTTTTTTATCAAGGAGATTAATTAAGCCACCTATGAAAAATAGTAAGTTAAAAAATTACTCTAGGTAATTTCGTCGATAACATTTAGACATCAAACTGTCAATACATTTTTGATCATCATTATCATCATCATTTCAGCCAATAGACGCCCACTGTTGGACATAGGCCTCCACCAAGTGTTGCCACAATGAACGGTCCTGTGCGTCTCACATCCATCGGATTCCCGCAACCTTTACCAGGTTATCGGTCCACCTTGTGGGAGGCTTTCCAAAGGCTTCCGGTACGCGGTCGCCACTCCAGAACGCGCACGCCGTAATTATGGCGGTAAGTCCCCTCTTTGAGTAGTGGCTGGAGAGGCGTTTCGTCGTTCTCACTTTCAGCATGACGCAAGTCCTCACCGGACATGCTAAGTTCGGGAGGTTTTTGCACCGGATTCAGGCGGAAAAAACGCACGGGTGTCGCCATTGTGCGGACTGCCCGGGGGACACGATGGAGGTTTGCCCCGCATGGGTGAAGCACGGCCGGTGTCCTCGTCGGGGGCGGTCACATCCTTCTGCTAAGCATTAATGCTAGTGAAGGAAACGGCTGTACGCGTGAGGGAACGGATATCCTCTCGCCCCAGCCACCGAGACCCTACCCTGACTACCAGCCACGGTAGACGCGGGTTTGCGAACGACGAGCAATGGATAGCTCGTCGACTGGCCATCCGATAACCGTCCAGACCGAGCCCGAATCGTCGACAGTGCGTACACCACACGCGCCTCAAACAGATGTCAGCAAAACCAAAGAGTCCGCTGCCTACTGGGACCATGGATTGACCTCAGAAAAGGTTACCCGTGCTCCTAGAACGCAAAGAGCAACTGAAGGAGGATAAAAGTCTGACACGCCCTCCCGCCCCGCATTAGAGCAGGAGAAGTCACTAGATGACTTACTATCTCGAAAAAAAGTAGTTACATATAAATGCGCTACTGCTACAGATAATAATTTGTAAAAATCCACACAAGTTCAACCTGTTTTGTTGCTCAATGATGCATTAACAACAGACTTGTGCGCCCACTGAAGCCCGTAGTCTCAGTATGTGTATTCTTATACAGTCTGCTCCTTATATCTTGACAATAGTGGAGCAAAAGTCAGTAAGAAAGATGACATCGTTTGTTTCGTGCCTTTTGTTTCTGTTTATAATAATGCATTCAATGTTTTAACCACAACTTTTTTTGTATTTTTTTTTATACTTTTATGGATCTACACGGTCTTTAATAACGGTTATTATTATTATACAAGAGCTTTTACGTGTATCAAAATAATTTATTCTAAAAATTGATAGCATTTCAAAATTGTTTTTTTTATTACAGTGGTGAAATTAAAAAAAAAAAACTTTAACAAAGACAGGTTGTTTATGAAAAGAATAAAAAAAAGTAAGTAAGAAAAAAAGTGTAATAGTATTTTGGACATTTTGAAATTAAACAGCAATCGTTATATTACTAATTTACGAGAGTAGTATTACTTTACATTACAAGAGGCTTTATATATTACGATGAACAGCATTATGCAAAAATTTGATATTAATGGTGTTGTGAGATATACGAGTAACAGCCGCGCCTATTTCAAAACAAATAACAAATGAAACACAGTGCAGAAAAGATTGAGCTTTTATTTTTTAATATTTTATTCTTACTCTTATTATTTTTATTTATATAAAACATAAAATGGATTCCTAAACCAGGTGTTACAAAATAGCAGGTGTTCGAACCATGTTCCTTTTTCAAATGCAAATAAGCTGCTTTTAGGATATACTAAAACTCCACAGAGTACTGCAGCAAGCTTGTTGCAGTACTCTGTTCTGTGCTGAAAGCTTTCAGAGGAGCTTGTCAATCATGTGTTACTAGCTTTTATTACACTCACTACGATTTCAATTCATACTAAATTTAGAAATACATACAAGGACTCTTTAACATTAAACTTTTAGAAAATAAAACAACTACTGCTACACATAACTGACTGCTGTTTTTTTTTTTTGTTTTGTTTTAGTGTATTTTTTTTTTGTTATTTTATTCATTCTATTCTATTACAAAAACATTAGAATGTGTTACGTCTGCATTGTAATTAAAAACTAACTGTATTCTGTATCCAAAACTAAAATACGTTTTTTCTAAATTCGACACTGAGTAAATGGACCAACCATGTAAAACTAAAAGAAGGAAAAAAGGGTTCCGTAAAATAAAAGTAATAAAATATTTTATAATAAATTTAGTTGAGTTACTGCCTTATTTTCTGTACGTCAAACAGCTGTCTTTTCCCATGCACGGTCGGTCTTTGCAACATGTTTCATTTCAATGATTTAATATCACGAGAAAACATAATATTTTATGAGACCACGGGACTCGGCGCGTGCATTTTTATGTAAACGTGCATTTAAAATGCCTAAAAACTTAGTTTACATAAAACACAAATGAGTAAACAGTTATGAGAATAAAAATCATGTTTGCTTGATAAAAGTCACCTGAGAGTGAGCCATCAAAGTAAGCTAAGTTGACGTCTTTGTGATAACGGATTGTACAAATATTGCTTAACAATTTTGGCTACTTCCCTAATTTTAATGATAAATGATGCTTAAATGCTTTATTTTTTTTAAATAAACATCCTTAATACATCGCCTTAATATAACAGACGAAATGAAGTTTTAATATTGTTTTAGCTTATATACCTATATTATTTTATTATTCTAAGTACCTAATCTTGATAATACTTCATTTTATTTCAAAAAAACTATTATTTAGATGACGAATGCAAGGAACGCAAAGGGCAACTGAACGTAAGTCGTTCAGTGGTTTATGTCAGTAAAAGTCTAAAAAGCCCTTACGCTCCACCCTGGAGCAGGAGTATTCATTAGCTGATTACCCACCTCAAAAAAATACCAACAGTTTTTTTTACCCCAAAGTATGACTGATAGAGAATGGCAGTGGCAGAGTCCGCTTATGTACCAGTCCTGTAATAGTACATTATGATACAAGTGTATAATGTTGGTGATTACCGCTGAGGCGGTATTTAGATCCGAGCCGAAGGCGAGGATCATAAAAGAGCCGAGGACGGTAATCACCAATATTCACGTGTATCATACGACGTTTTTCGGCACATT
Organism: Mythimna pallens; assembly: GCA_961205895.1. Classification (NCBI taxonomy): domain Eukaryota; kingdom Metazoa; phylum Arthropoda; class Insecta; order Lepidoptera; family Noctuidae; genus Mythimna; species Mythimna pallens. Next base: position 12,267,525 of record OY540830.1, read on the forward strand.
TGAGAAGAAAAATAAATAAAAAATCAGTTTTATTTAGTATAAAGTTTATTTTGAGAAACAATGAGTAAACCTAGAAACTCAGCAATTGTTTTAGGCATAGAACCAAACTTGTTAACACCTATAGGCTGACGGGTACATTTTCCATTCTGGTAATTTAGGAAAAAACGGTCAGTTTTTGCTTTTTTAGGACGCAAACTTTCATACTTCTTAACAATTGGATAGAATTGACCATGTATAGTGAATGATCTCGGTATTTTATTTTTTGTGTTATGTATTTTTACTAAAAGCATCTGGCCGTGATTCTCTATGTCCTTTACATATATATTTGTTAATTCTTGTCTTCTACATGCACCAGTTACACCAAATATTAAAGCAACCTGAAAAGAAGGAACAATCATTAAGTTTTTTATCACACAAAACAGACTGGTGTTGCGTACTTTACACAGAGTATACCGAAAACTAATTTAACTAACCTTAGTAGCCAAATATTGGTTATCTGGAGCATCCTTTATGAATTTTTAATGTCATCAGGTGTTAAAACCTTAGATTTTTTACTTCGAAATCTATCGGACAGTCTCTTTAGATAATAAGTCCACTCCATTTTTTGTTCGCACTGTACTATTTAACATTGGGTAAATACACCATAAAGAGCTAGGTTTGTACCTGGACGATGATTCTTTAAATTACGCTATGAATACATTTTCGGAAAAAGACTGTGTATTTTTATTGATTTTCCATTGTATGAAATTTTGGTACGCCAACAGATATTTTTCCTTTGAGTATTCTGGTAGTAAACTTTCCATAACGTTAAGGGCTTCACATCTTATATCGGGAGGTGAACAGCACAAATCACTTTCCTCATAAATAGTAGTTGTAGACATTTTTACAAAATAATAATTAACTATTGTATTTTTTTGTAATATGGCGGCAAAAAAAAAGTTCTGTTTGCTTATGCGCGCTCATTCATAATGGCGGCCATAGACTAGCTACTGTAGCTAGAGTGTTTAAAAATAAGAATGAGGGTGCATAAATAAAAAATATTTTTTGGAATGAAATATTTATTTAATAAAGATGTAAAAGTTAAAATAGTTTATTTAAACATAAAATTGCATAAAATAAGCAAATACTAATATTTACTATTGAACGCAATACTTACCTAATGTGATTTTTTTTTTCAAATTAAAAATTTGTTTTGAGAACAGAGTCTTGACTTAAAGGTCCAAGTGACCAAGTCATTAAAATCAAAAAAAAAAATGGGAACAGAGGTTTAACAAAAAGGTTTCAACTACATTATCACACTAGTGCATAATGGTAATCAAAAAGTCACAGTTTGATTACAAGCGTCATTATATACCTAAGTGTAGTGCAATTATAGTCACTTTCTGAGCAAGTGTGTCGAAAATATATTTTAAATAATATCTAAATATTAAAAAAAAAAACACAAAATTGTTTATTATACACTAGCTTTTGCCCGCAACTTCGCCCGCTTTCATAAAATATAGCCTATGTTACTTAGGAATAAAGCAGCTTTCTATCGATGAAAAAATGTTTGCAATAGGACCAGTTTTTTCAGAGATTATCTCCTCCAAACAAAAAAACCTAAAAACAAACTGTACCTCTTTATAATATTAGTGTTATTTGTTTTTTATAAAAACCTTAACATGGATTCCCATTGTAATGTACTATCTAGCTTGCATATTACAAGCAATATTCGCTGCAAATAAAAATGTAAAAAAAAATTCAATCTATAAATGACCAATGCTATCAAATTTTACAGCTGGCATAGCAGTACTGGCATGCAACGCGACAGCGGCACGGTACTGGGCGAAGACTGGCTGGAAACTGAACAATAACCCTGCGTCCACGGCCTACCGCGTCATGTGGTCCGCGGTCGAACCCGCCCTCTTCGCCTACACTGGGACCTTTTTCGTGGTAGGTTTATTGATTAGTGACAGAAACCTATTAAATGGACTTTGGTAAATAGAAGCCCATGTAAATAATGTATGCCATGTGTAATGCATGAAAAGGTATTTGTATTTATTTAACATAGGCTGGCAATTTTTTTTATTTTGATTTTCTCCAGAGACAAAAACATTAGAGATTTCAGAATCTAAAATGTTTTGACATGCGCTATCGAAATGTCACTTGGTGAATCCATTCTCATCATCATCTCATCATTTTGGCGTTTCGTTGCTTATCTATACCTCCCCCCCTAGCCAAGTTACAACCCTTCCGTTTCGATTCTCTTTTCATTGATTGCGTCGAGTCGGCCACGCCTCCGATTTCTTTGTTCTGACGTCATCTCAACGCTCAGTCACGTGGTCAGAACAAAGAAATAGGAGGCGTAGCCGACTCTAGGCGATTATCGAAAAGAGAATCAAAACGAAACGGTTGTAACTTGGCTAGGGGGGCTTGACTATATAACTTTCCAGTACCTAGAGTGAGAAAACAGAATATAATCTACAAACTGGGGATATAATTGGAATAGTGAATTATTTTGCAAGATTGCGTGTTATTTTTAGGGTTCCGTACCCAAAGGGTAAAACGGGAATCTATTACTAAGACTCCGGTGTCTGTCCGTCTGTCACCAGGCTATATCTCATGAACCGTGATGTTAGACTGTTGAAATTTTCACAGATGATATATTTCTGTTGCCGCTATAACAACAAATACTAAAAACCAGATTAATATAAATATTTAAGGGGCTCCCATACAATAAACGTGATATTTTTGCCGTTTTTTACTACGGACTGTACGGAACCCTTCGTGCGCGAGTCTGACTCACACTTGGCCGGTTTTTTTAACCTACGATACATAAGCATAAGCATAATCAGCCTTTTAATGTTCCCACTGCTGGGACTCAGGCCTCCTCTCTCTAGGAGAGGGAATGGGCCGTAATCCACCACGCGGGCCCAGTGCGGATTGGTGAATGTCACATGTCTTCGAATCCTACCTAACGAACCTAACCTACGATAACCTTTTATTAAAACATTAATAAAGTACCTAATTGGCAGAATATAAACATTATGTTAATTCTTTAACTCTTACATTATGTTAATATAAATATTTACAAGTGTTTTGCTAAAACAAAGACGCAATAAATGTTGCTCCCTCTTTAGGCACCTGTCCCACTGCAAGCGATTATTTTACTTATAGTGAGTAAAGCTAAAACCTGGAAACGAATTTGCAAACCATGAACAGCTAGTGTGTAATTCTTCGGATAGTATTGTTGCTGGGTTATGACCGAGTTTGCAAGAGCGACGAGTGATTACTTGCACCACTCACATGGGGCAAGAATAAATGTCAGTTGACATAATATTCCTATGAACGAGAGTTTCTCTGTTAGTGTCCTGTCCACCAAGCGACTGTCGCTCGTCCGGTGACCGTCCGGACCGAGCCAAGTCGTCGACGGTGCGTAGTGTTCTACGCGCACCTCGAATAAATGTTCGCTAAGCCGTATGTCCCAGCTGGGTCGAAGTCTACTGGGGCCGTAGATCGACTTCTGTGAGGAAAACCCGTGGTCTTAAAACGCAAGGACAACTAAAGGAATAAATAAAGGCTGGCATACACTCCCACTCCGTCCTAGAGTGAGAGAAGTCATTAGACGATTTCCCACCTTAAAAAAGCGACAGTAAGAGTTTTTTTTCTTCAATCTCTTATCGTTTCGACAAACTAGTAGATAAAGATTTCTCGCAGTATGGGTCCCAGTAGTGCACAGTCTGCGATCAACAATTTGTTAATACATATGAATCTCGTACGTTTCGTGAGCGTTGATTCATTGAGATCCATAGTTACGAGTAGTTGCTTCCTCGCTGGCAGTGAGACAAGTGCCTTATGATAAAAATAATGTTGTCATACGGTATTATAATATCACAGTAATAAAAACAAATCTCCTTAAATTGCTTTCTAAGTACTAAGTAATAATTTGACGTGTTTTATTGCAGATACAATCGGACACAACGAAAGTGATGCTTGTAGGGTTCGGCATTCTATCTATCTGTCTGGCAGTCAGACTGACCGTGGCATTCGTCGTGTGCTATAAAATGTCAATCAGGGAGAGATTGTTCGTTTGCTGCACTTGGGTGCCGAAATCTATTGTAGAGGTATGTATCACAAAAACAATGAAAACAACAGCACCCAATTGCTTGCTATTTTGGGTGCTACGTTGCGTGGCGCGGATTTAATTCCCGCCCCGAATAATCGATCCGGGTTTGAGTATTTTGAGTATATGATTTTCCATGGTTGAGAACGCACCTACGATACAAGAGTAAATCCTAGTGTTAATTATTAAAAAAAGAAAAGAAAACACGCTTATGCCCAAAACTAAATTATAAAGCAATTGGAAAACTCTATAATAATAACGATTACCATTACAGGACCAAAGACTTCTATCAGAGCATGATATTATCACAATTAACGAATATAAGTCATCGTGGTGGTCCTTAGCATGTTGGTCATCAGATCAGTGAACGACATTCAAATTCTAGTTCACATCTTAGATTTTAGGTTTACTTTGATTTGCCTTTTTTTCTCTGGCTTCGTGAAAGCATTAGCCAATCAAAAAGTTTAGTCATATCTTCGTATAAATAGTTAATTTACACATCCTAATATTTCTATAGTATTTGGCTGCAAATGTCAAGTGAACGTTCTCGGCAAGCTATGCTGAGGTACACTACATTAAATTATCTAGTTGCGCAGACACTTGAGATACAAAACTACACCGATTTCACATCACAATATTCACTATACCCTATTCAGAGAGCAGTGAGATAAAAGGTAAACAAACCATTTATAATACTAATAAATTATAGACCACAGATACTGCAAAGATTTTACATAAAAATGTGACGTTTTGTCATCGGGCGGGTTATAATCCGCCATATTTTTCACTATCGATCAACTTGTTGATACGAGACATTTTCGTTGAAATCTTATTATTCGCCGATGAAAAAGCGTTCAAAGAGAACGCCAATGCAAATACATTCCTTGCTGACTGGCTCGTTGACTGTTATTAATGTATTCAAACACGTCGAAGAAACTCGTCGTCGAACTTGGTCGAAGGTACCTATATTGCTTCCTTTGTTTACATTTTGTCTCTAGCCTAGATGAATAAGGCATAGTAATTAATTTATGAATAATTAAAACTGTCCCCTCCCCCTGAAGTACACTTCCGCCACAATCCCACCAACAAACCCCTAATGTGCCTTTACCGAGTGTGTCTTGAATTACTGACACACACACATTGTTTTCACATTGGCACCTATTAGTTTCGAACCCATGATCGATGCAGGTTTATAAACCTCTGAGCCTCCAAGGCCTTTAAAAGGCTTTCTATCAAACGTTAAACCTGTTTAAGTATAGTTTAAATATTGTTTCGGATAATGAACACTGAGTAGCGACGTCGCTTCCAGTTAATCCTTCCTTTCTAATGGATTTAAATGCGAGTCCTTGACCCGTCACCCAAAGTTCATACACGGGTCAAGATCCTTTAGTCTTCTTAATTTATAAATAAGGTATTACTTTAGAAGTCATTTGTACTCTTCATCCAGACATGCCTGCTAGGGCTGTGGTTTTGATTGAAATTCAAATACTAAATCGCAAAAGTTTCAAATCATATTAGGAGAAACTGATTGACTGACATATCAACACATAGCCGAAAGTACTGGGACTAGGACCGTAAAATTTTGCACAAGGTTTTCTTTTATGATATAGGCTTGCTACTAAGAGGGGATTTTTGAGGGTCCTTTTTCACTCATCTGTCGTCAACATCGAGCATGGTTTATCAAAGCTTGTTACTTCATCCAACGCAATCCAACGTGATGTTTGACGAAAAGGCAACGCGAAAAAAGAGCGAAAACGCCTGAAAACTCTATTAGCATTCGGTAATTCCGTGATTTACTCGAATATTTCACGAAACTTGTTCCATGAACTACGTGTTTTTTTAAACCCGTGTTTTTTTAAAAGTTTTTGAAAAAAATTGTCGTCATTTAGAATCTAGATTGAATTTGCAAGGCTTCTATTGTTATACTTTTTGACTTTTTAAATTATGAAGTGTCAAATTTCATGCAAAATAGCAGATTTTCAGAGGTCTTTACTGGATTAGTTTTACACAAATTTATAAATTGATTTCAATAGAAGCTGGGCTTCTAAATAATATCCACAAGGTACTGTATTTCCAAAATATCTAATGAAAACTGTGTAATAACGTCATAATCGCGTAAGAGCGGTTGTATAAAAAACAGTGAAAATGTATGTCGAGTTGCACCCCCTTAAGGGTATGGAACGGGCGTCCAAAGTTTGTATGGAGAAATCTACTTTCAAGTTGGCGAAGCCGCGGTCAAAAGCTAGTTGAAAATACACAATTTGATGTTAAAAAAAATTGTTTATTGATACCAAAAATAATCGTTCCCAATATTATAAGTCCAGGAAAACATAGATACAATAATCGCAGAAGTTGCAGATACTGGTTCCCTGTTCAGCCGTGGCTATAGTTACAATTTGGTTTCAAGGTGTATTTGTTGTGAACATGAATAGATTCTACAAGTATATAAATTTAAAGGGTTATATTAAAGTTAGGAGGTGAAAGGTGTGTGAATGAATATGTGTAAGTGTATGTATGATTGTTAGCATGTGTGTGTGCGGGTGACAGGGGTAATTGATTACACGCACACATTGATGTCTCAACATAGTACAATAGTGTCATACAATAGTTGTCTAATTAAGCTGTCCCACGCGGTTTCACCCGCATCTCTGGTTGCTGCTCTGCTCTTATTGATCGTAGCGTGATGTTATATGCCTATAGCCTTTTTCGATAATTGGGCAATCCAACACCAATATATTTTTTTTAATTCGAACCAGTATCCCCTGAGATTAGTACGTTCAAATAAACTCTTCAGCTTTATAATATTAGTGTAGATGTCGTGGCCAGATCATAGAAATTGATCACTTCATGATATGGCCAACTAAAACTAGCCAGATCGTTAAACGTTAACATTTGATGATATGTTGATCCTCGTTTGGCCATATCATTGATGTAACATTTCTACGATAGTGAAAAGCCTAAAGAAAGTAGGCTAAACGACGGTTAGCATATCATCAAAGTTCAACGTTTAAGATGATCAGGGGCCCAAGTCTGCTATTTTTATAAATTCGTTATTCCAACACAATCCCATTGTCATTTTGCTAAAAGTTCATAATCTGCTAATTTAATGATCGATCATTGATCGGTCAATGGTCTCATAATAGAGTTGGGGTAGAATGACCATATCGAGCTTATTAAAAGCAATGACTGCACAGTGACGTTCTAATGGTAGATTACTGATCGTCATATCGACTATAGTATACGTCAGACATTCATTTGTTAATATGTACGAGATTTCCATTTTATGTCGCTTCTTTCAATGGAGTGTCAGTGGTTGACCATTGGAAAGTCATAATGACGCCATTATATTAGTAGATTGTCTTGTCAAAATCAACAATTATGATATCAATGATAGACCATTCTAACAGTATTGTAATAGCAGACTTGAGGCCCTGGCCAGTTTAACTTTACCATTTCATGAAGTGATCAATTTCTATGGTCTGGCCACGACATAGACATACTCAGTATCTTCTGTCACATCCTATAATTGGCTAATTTAGTCGTCACGTCACCAGTATTTTTGCATAGCGGGACTGCATATCTGACCACTTAATTCTAATGAAACCTACATTTCTTCTTTTCAGGCTGTTTTATGTCCAGTAGCAATAAACGCGCTGATAGCCCTCGGCAACCCGGATGACGTACGAATAAAGTACGCAGAATATCTGATGAACCTCATAGTACAGGCCATACTGATCACGACCCCCATCGGGTTCCTACTCACCAATCATTTGGGACCTATACTGTTGAAGGAGAAGCATAAAAAATGTGAAAACGGTAAATATACAAATAATTTCTTGTGTGGATTTAAAATGTAGTAATTAGTAGCCTTATAATGTTCATTAATGAATCAGGCCTCTTCTGTAGGAAAAGAAATGGGCTGTATTCCACCAAGCAGACCCACTGTGGGTGCGTCCCAGGCATCGGAAATTGCAGGGCGCTCCCCGACCACCACAGGAGCGGGCTTGCGAACGACGAGCAATGGGTAGCTCGCCGTCCGGCCGTCCGGTAAAGGCCGCCCTCGAGTCGTTGACGGCGCACAGTGTTCTACTCGCGTCTCAAAGAGATATTAGCAAAACCGTCCCTATGGTTTGCTGGGTCCCTACCCAGCAGTGCCGATGCCCGCTAGAGCCTCGGTATTTTTTAAAAGAGTTACCGTGATACTGAAACGCAATTAGTTATCAAAGCATGTAAATGCCCTGGCCTCTAAGCTGTCTGGATCTGGAAGTATTGAATTCGCAAGACTGAAGAGAAATAGTATATCTAATCTCACAGACCGATTCATCAGCCAGTAGGAAGAGAAATTCTTTGGATATTTCTCTTCAATGCAATCTGCCACACCCAGACGATAAGTCAGCCAAAGAAGCGGCTAAATGTTTATTAAACAGATTGCTGCGATGCAGGACACAAAACAGAGAAAAAAAAAAACTGAAACGCAAAGGGCAACTGAAGGACACTAGTAGGTCTAACACGCGCTCTTGCTCCACCCTAGAGCAAGAAAAATCATTGAATGATATCCCACCTTAAAAAAATAGCCCACCGGCATCGGGAACAAGGTCCAAGCTACCGGTGGTCAGGGCTCCTAAGAGAGGAATTTCCGAACAATACGCGCCGTATCCAGGAGTAGAACTTTCTGAATCAAGCCCCTGATCCAACTGCCTAACGAGAGCCTCCTCAGATTATTATTACTATTACTTACCATGTCTATAAGGTATTGAATAAGAATTACTACAGGGACTTTATTCGGTTAAAGATTTAACTCTACGTAGTAAGTACTCTGCATATTCAAAGATGATTATTATTGTAATTATTATATTATATTCAAAACTGATTTCAATGACTGAAAAATTGAAAGGGAATCGTTTGTCTTGGTATGGTCTTGTGAAGAGGAGGGATGAAGCGCATGTTACTAAAAGAGTTATGAGTTTACATGTGGATGGATGGAGAGGGAGAGGGAGACCAAAGAAAAGATGGATGGATTGTGTGAAGAGTGATATGAAAGAAAAGGAAGTTAATGATAGCATAACGAGTGACAGGGCAGAATGGAGGAAAAAATCATGTTGCGCCGACCCCAAATAACACGGGACAAGGGCAGGAAGATGATGATGATTCAAAACTGATTTATGAATAGATTTTTTTCATGTTTAAATTTTGCCTATACTTTCCCACTGCTGGGCAAAGGCCTCCCCCAACTTCCTTCCAGGTACGAGTATTCTTTTCTCGAACCACCTCGAACTAACACTTGTGGTAGGCGTCTACGTTATCTCGCCATTACTTCGCAGGTCGACCTCAGCAGCGTCGTTCATCGTCAGGAACCCACTTTGTGGAGTCTCTTGCCCAGCGGTTAGTGTGAATGCGGCTGGTGTGACCCGCCCAATCCCGTCTTATTATAGATTATAAATAGATTACGTATAGATGTTTAATAGATTAGTTATAGGTCCAAAATCTGTGTATTGGCCAATCGCATAAGATTCTTGACAAATGGTAAAAGTTAGGTGGAAACGAGTTGTTAACATGTTGGTTGGCAAAGATCCAAAAAATACTTTTGCATATCTATATAGCTTCAAGCTATTATAAAATTTTACTTGACAAAACGTTGCTTCGAAACTTCTCAGAAAGAATAATAATAACACAAATTCACGATACAATAAGATTAAATGAAATACAAAAGTTTTACCCAATTTTCATTGTTCGTAGAAAAACTTTCACGTTAATTTGAAAGTAAAAGACAAGTTTAAATGTAGCACCTAGTGTTTCTTTGTTTGCCCCTTCACAGAAACTGGTATAATGGACATTAGTTCTAAAATCAAGTTTACTGTAGCACCTCTATTGTCCTCTATTATTCAGGATAGATTTTTATGAGTAGGTACAGAGTTCATTTGTAGTTTAAATGTCCTTTTGCCTCTTTTTGGAGTGTTCCCGCTCTGGATTTGTGCGAGAGAGAGTTTTACACTTTTACTGTCTAATATACCCATGTTATTTCTGCTTCTTTTTGCGTTCCAGGGCCATGGTGACTCATTCGAACAGTCCCATGCCCTGGTGATCAAAACTCCTTACTACACTAGTAGTTTCTGGAGCCATCAGTTGACTTCTCAAAGGGAAACCCATGATCCTGGAACGCAGATAGCAAAGAAGGAATAGATGTAGTTTTGGGCTCCTCACGCCCCAGCCAGCGGGATTTCGATCCCGATTTCCGGCCACCGTAGGTGGGCTTGCGGACGGCGAGCAATGGATAGCTTGCCGTCCGACCGTCGGGATCTGTCCGGACCGAGCCCAAGCCGTCGACGGCGCGTAGTGTTCCACGTGCGCCTCAAGGAGATGTCAGCAACCGTAGGAGCCCAACAGGGTCGAAGCCTACTAGGGCCATGGTTGATGCGTAAGGGATCCCCGGGGTCCTGGAACAAGAGTGGGTTTTTAGTCAGTAAAAGTCTATCACAAGATGATTTTCCTACCTAAAAAAAAGATGTAGTTTTTGTCAGTAAAAGTCTGGCACGTCATTAGATAATTTCCCACCACAAAAAGGAAAATAATAATAATTTGTTATTTTGTTTCAGAATCCGAATCATGATAGAAGATAATCAACCTAAGGATCTCATTATTAAATAGTTTTATTTATTTGTTATGAGTAGCTCGTACTTATTGCCATATCGTCCTCGTCCATTGACTACTTCACATCTTTTACAGAGGACCTATAGGTTCCAAGGGTATGTCTGTGAAATTATGACATGATAAGTAGCTACCGACCATAGCGAACTACACTAATGACATTATACTTTTAAATACAAGTTTTCTTCTCTCGCTCAAAGAAAAAGACCTGCCCCCCTAGCCAAGTTACAATCGTTTCGGAGGCGTGGCCTGCTCGAGGCATTCGGCGCGAACGATACGATTGTAACTTGGCTAAGAGGGCTGAAAAAGTCATGAAACCATTAACACTTAAATGTCATATTGCATAATCTTGATATGTATAATTCCGGCTTAGAAACTAAGCCCGTCATAATAAAGTTTAAGTACACTTAAATTAGGATGACGAAGATATTTATGTGTTAATTTCTGGGCCCATATTAAGGCCTATATCGAGCCAGCGTGCGGATGTTTGTGAATATGGCCTCGGTCGGGTTCCGCTCCGAATTATGCTGTTATAACTTGACACTTGTAGTGGCAATTAAGTAGTCAACTCATTTTTTTATTATTTTTTGTATTAAAAAGTAACTTTATTTCAAAACCGCTATTAGAAGAATAATTTCAAATCCATTCAATATAAGTAAGATGAAACTGTCAGGTAACATAATATGATAAGTGATGTTTATTTTATAAATAGGTTCTAAAATGTTACATTTTGATACAAGTGCAGAAAGTTTGTAAGAAAGTGCACAAATTTGCACGTGTATCAAACGACTTTTTTCAATACACTTACAAAATTAATAAACGTTGGTTGACCGGTGACTCGTGAGGGTCGACGCGCGCCCAGCCTGATGTGAAAAATTTAATAACATTATGGCTGGGGAGAGCACGCGCACTTATCTGTACTAGTGCGGAAAACAGTCTATTGCGTGCCTAAAAGAGTGGGATTAGAGCGGGTTTTCGAGTAAGTGTATTGAAAAAACACACGCCAATTTTTCCGTCAATTTATACTAGATGAGGCCGGAATAAGGATGCACATATTGAAACATGGCATCACCACCGATGTGTGTACCAAAGAGATAGCGAGATATTCCCACCACGCTCCTGTTTTTCCCCGCACCAATATTTTAAAATATTTTAATTACCGATTTTGATGCAGTTTTCAGTAAAAGATTTCATTTTAGTGTTATTTGTTGTTTGGTATAAAATGTTGAACATAAGAGAATTTGAATTAAGAATCTGATGACCTAACAAGTGCTAAAGCAGTTCCGAGATTTTTATGAATATATAAGACTGTGTGTGTTTAAAAACCGTCAAAGGTGCTTGTGGGTTAACTTAAGGGAGATGCTCCAAGATCCAAATTCGCGAAATTCAAATTTTCAAACCCTATTAAATGACATTTTCATGAAATAGCCATTCTTTATGGTGAAACGAACTGAGAAAGTCGCATTGATGATCTTAATTATTATAATTTCATAAATAAATAACATAATTTTCACTCATCATAATAGAATTTTCAAGTCATCTTATGACATCCCCCGATCTTGGGCGAAGCGGGAGATAGTGTCAGACTTTTACTGACTAAAAGCCTACTCCTGTTCCTTCGTTGCCTTTCGTACCAGGGCCGAGTCTTCCTTTCAGAATCAGACCCTTGGCTCCAGTAGGCTTCGAATCTACTGGGCCCCTACAGTTACTACATACTTGACACGGGCCTGCAAAATACAAAAAACTTGGGGATATTTGAATTTCAGGAACTACTCTCTCTTTACCTTAGTGAAAATGATTGCTATTGTATAAGAAAAGATATTGTAGGTAGAGATTATCATACATAAGTCGACTCAAATCTCTGTAATTAAAAACTACTACGTGGAATTTAAAAAAAATGCACCAATTTCTCAAAGTGATTCAATCAATGATCTTATATAATATAATCTGTTAATTACTTATAACTATAAGATAGAATAATGTTTACTTTATTTTATATTTAAGTAAGTGAGATTAAAATAAGAATTGAAATAAAATATTTTTAGAAAAGTTTGTTTTATTTAATTTTTACACTTTTAATGTAATTGAAGTTGAAACAGCGGTCAAATGTGGATCGGAGTTGCACACCGAGGGTTTTGTACAAACTTCGTTATGTAAATAGTTCAATTCCAAAATCAAGTCTCGACGATTTTACCGAAACGCAAAAAAAAAAAACGTTATTTTGTTACATAACTGTTTTGCAGTTAGCAAAACAGTTTTTAGACTTTTTCCTTTACCTACTTGTGCTATATGACCTCCCTCCCTTCTTACAAAATTTCAGGATTCTTGGTCAACGGGTCCCGTTAACCTAGAATCACGGGAAAGTAGACTTTGATTTCTTTGCGAATGTAAAAATATGCACCATAAACGAAATGAAGCACAAATGGCCTTATTTTTAAATTGCGTTGACTTAGATGTTGATTTTTACTCCTCCACGGGTAGCAGACCTGAGTATTTGATATTAAGTTTAATGCCTACCCGTATTTCTGAGAAATAGGTTCTAGAATCCCTTCGGCCACTTTGGAAACCAGTTTCGAAAACAGAAATATTTTTCTTTAATGGAAACCAAGTTTCCAATAAAGAAATATATTTCGGTTACTGCGATCCCACCTGATGGTAAGCAGTGATGCAATCGTTGATGGTGAATTGCACTACTTTATGAAGAGCCTATTCACTTTAGCATTGAATACACCTAAATTATTATCAGACGGGAAGACCACTGCAGACAAATTGTTGCAATCCTCCGATGTATTATAAAAGACGAGATGAAACGCTAGTCCGGACCGTAAAGGTTTCAACAACATAAAAATGGATACTAGCCGTACATCGGATAGAACGGTAATGGCGGAATTAAGTCATGTAATTCCTGCGTTTAGAGATCTGGATTAGAGATCGCGTACCGGAAAACGCAGTGTTGGAAATCTTTTCAAAAGGTGGGGCGATGACCTGGTGAAGGTTCCGAGAGTCCGCTGTATGCGAGACGTACAGGACCAGTCGATGTGGCAACACTTGAGGGATTGGAAGAGGCTTATTTCTCGCAATGGACGTCTTCCGATTGAAATGATGACGATAAACTGTTTTGCCTCTTTCGTAAAAATGTCAATTGTCTTTCCACACTTGTCTTTTAGTAACATTAAGATTTAAACTATATTACCAAAAGTTTGTTTCAAATATTCAAAAAAAAACTTCTTATTATTGGCAACACAATAAAACAATAGACAAAAAATACTAAGAAAAAAAATAGGGTTGCAAAATGCGCTCTGGTACCCTGGCCATATTTGTAGCTACGTGGGCACGGACCCTTGTGTCCTCAAATCAAATCAAATCAAATCGCTTATATTTGTTAACACAGGTAGGTACATAAACCTGTGTGTCCTGTAACTAAATCGTAAAAATACTCCAATGGCGTACAAAGTAAAACTTTCACTGAAAATATTCCAAATATCCGTGCCATCTGTTGGCATTTTCCGGAACTAGTAAGTGGATTTTCCCTTTAAGTAGTTTGCGTACCGAAAGATACCAATGCCTCGATGAGCTTTTTGTTACTCTTGGCAGATGGCGACACTGTAACACTAAGAAGTTTTTACTGAGTGAATTTTAGTTTTTAGGTGAAAATTAAGTTAGTTTAAGTATATGCAAACTTTCGAGTGCATAGATATTTACACAAAACGAATTTTGTACATGACGTTCGAGTTCTAACGCAAACTTGTATCTATAGGATTAAACAATTTATTTCGGCAGACCCACTTTGTATAAACTGCTGTTTGGTTTTAGTTTTAGGACTTAAGGGTACTTTAGACCAATTGAAATAAGGTATGTTATTTTCCTTGGAATCGTAATATTTTGTGTTAAATATTTTGTTTACCAAATCTAAAGACCCTAATCTCATCTGAACACTATTTTCTAGGTCAGATACAACTATTGTAATGTGGATTAGTGTTAGTGATGTTTTGATAGTGTCTCATCTAATTGTCATACGAGATCCCTTCAATTAACAAACGGAGATCAAACGAGTGGCACAGGAGTGCGGCGCGCGCTCGCCGCAGCCGCGCCAGTCCGAGCGGACCCCGGCAGCGCACGCGACGGACACTTCATCTGCACAGTCGTAAATACTGAAACACACGTACGCTCGCACCACGCCGCGCCGCCTCCGCCGTCACCACGCTCCCGCGCCGGTTCAAGGACTTTACGTGATCACCTCGAAGTGATAACAAAGGGCGTTTTCCGTCACGTATACACCCACCTGATTTGTGTACAATTTTTTATCTAAGCTCTTTCACCTTCAACATAAATATTTTATCTCAACCCAGCTTCCAATTGTATCGTATTCGATATTAGTGAACATATCGGTCAATGTTTGAGTGAAACGTTAGAATGAACTTGGAAAATATTTAAAATGAAGACGCGCGATCGTCGATCGAAACAGGATTTTCGGGGAAAGCAGGACAAGAAAGGAGTGAAACAGGAGATCTCACGAGGAGGGAAGCGGCAGACGAACAGTGCTGGTGTCGTGGAGACAGCCGCTGAGGCGCGAGAGAGGACCAAGCGCTCTGGCGTGGAGGCTGTCAAGCTGCACCTGCAGGTGACAGGCGACGTTGGAAGGACATCGAGATCTGCTACATCGGTACGTTTATATGATTTAATACATAGGTACTAATCCCAAAGAAGTGAAGTCATAGGTAATCTAAATTCACTGTCGTGTTTGCACATAATAATAAATATTAATGTGTCATTTTATAACTATAAATTAATTCACAAGGAAGTAGGTACATATACTGGTTAAACGGAACGATTGCCGGCGATCCTCGTGATTCTGATGTACCTATGTTCTGTTGAGAATCGTAGACAAAACAATCAAATTAGCGCTTCCATGTAATACGCTTGTTAACAAGACTACAGCACGCTCATTGATGTACCACAAATTATAATACAATCGAACATGGTGTGGCTGACAAACGTCGTGGGAGCTAAACTAGGCTCGATCTTTTGTAGCTACGGTTTGTAAATTTTCCAACGTCTTATATCATCAGAATAAAACTTCTCCCGCTCTATGTAGAGCAAGAGCGAGTGACAGACTTTTACTGACTGACACAGGTAGGGTTGTGTTCCTTCAGTTGCCCTCAGCGTTCCAGGACCGCAGTTTTTTTTTTATTTATAGTTTAGCGTTTGACCACTATCTCACCTGATGGTAAGCGATGATGTGGTCGACAATGGAGCACGCTTGCATAGAAGTAACCTATTCACTCTTGACTTAAAAACCCCGAGAAGAAGTTTGTAGCTATTCAGAAACAGAGATTCCGGCAAATCCACTCCTTAGCTGCACGTACATCATCTAGGTACCAGTGGCGCAACGCCGTAGGTCTAGTGCTCTGATGATGGAACGGGCTTGGGGAAATTAAATTATGCAATTCCAGTGCACACTCCCCGAAATGTAAATAATAGAAAACCTACAGGTTAGCAACTCGGCGTCGATGCTCAAGACTTTGTAGCTTCGACTTGACGAGTGCAACAGTATATATCGCCTTTAGCACCTCAAGCTGGTTACTCTTTCGAACAATACTTCAAAAAAATCTACAAAAAAAAAATATTTTCCTTAGTTTAAATAAGTACATGAAAATTTGAATACTAGTTATCATAATACTCAAGATAAATGATAAATGCAATTGCTTTGACTTTGACGAGAAAACCATGTGATCCATTTATCACATTCACGAAGATCGTGACAAACGGAGATTACCTGCCGATGTCAACACATCACGGCTTACTGCTCTTATCACCGGCCGTTTGGCGGAATGGAATATACTTAATAATTTGATACACAAATCTCAGTCACTTGCTTACTAGCGTTAGATTGTTTATCCCCTAAGGCATTTTATTGACCCTTTTTAGGAAGAACATAGTAAGCGACAGTAAGCGTTTTAATAATAACTTAAAGTTAAATTACTTATGAGTCTTTTAGGCTAGATTGTAATCAATTATTAAGAAATTTGTTCGTAATAATAATGGAAAAAATAAGTTAGCGTTTTTACAGGAATGGGTTTTCTCTTCCATAATTAAAAAGTATTAACGATATTCGTTATAAAAAATATATATCTTATTGTTCATATAACTAATGATCTAAAAGAATAGTTGCATAATCATTTTCGTAAATATTTTTTAATTATAGAAGGGAAAACCCATTATTGCAAAAAAACGCATATTGGCGGTTACAATGTTTTTTCTTGAAAAGGCTTGTTATTTAGAAAACATTGAAATATCCTTACGTCAGTTGGCTTGTATCTAACAAAATATTTAAGTTAAGAAAACAATGGAAACTAACTATAACTTGTACAAGACAACCGCTGGTTATAACAGCTGTAAAAATATCATACTATACTCGAATATAAATCAGTAGTTACTGTAAAAAATTCATTGATTCTCGATAACAAATATTGAGAGGTTCATTATTACACTAGGAAAAGGAAAATATCGGGTAAATAGGATTGTTCTGTTCGTTTGCACATATGAAAATGTGGAATGACTTTATTATAATTAAAAGTGCTTAAACGTTAATCGTCTTTATTATTTAATCAAGTAATTGATAATACGTAATATAGAATACAATTATTTGACTGTAGATCGCGTCTGCAATGCGAAGTCTCTCCGAAACGCAACTTTTAATTTATCTAAGTGCATTCTAAAGAATTTTTACTCGTGCAGTGCAACGGTGGACCTCAATACAAGTAAGCAATCGTAGTGCATTTTAATCATAGTATACGAGTTGAAGAAAGTGGTGAAACCTGCCCAGCGAGCTATCCAATATGCCTGACACTAGAAACCCGTTGGTTGACATTAGTATTACGATTATTTTGTTATGTGGTTTTACTTAATTTTTTTTTAATTACTTATATGGTATTACGTGGGTTTTCGTTTATTAAAGATGTAGTTTAATTTGTTTTGACCAACAAGAAACATTCCACAGTCATGAGCCTGTAAAATGATTAAATTAATTAGAAGTGCTGTAAGTAAATAAGACGCTGTATGAGTCCAATAACAAATACATTAATTTGAGGTACCATCACACTATCTAATGAACGTGTGTACATTAGGTACTCCTTCATGTTCAAGCGGCTGAATAGATTTAGATGAAAATGTGAAAGTGGCACATAGCCAGACCATGACTTGGAAAAGCATATAGGACAATTTTTAACCAGAGAGTATGTTCCCCAGGAATAATTTTCTTTAATGCATCTTTGGAGATTTTTACTGACTTAAGATCTTAGCCTATAGTAGACATGCCTAGCTATTATTATAATACCTATGTACTTTAAACGAGTAGATTTACAAATGAGTCCTGCATTTATGTTGTTTGTAATTTTTCACAGATGTCATTTAATGTTAAGTGTCGTCTTTAATGGAGTCAAGAATGCAAAGATGGCCGATGATAGAGGAATTAAAATTTATGATTTTTCATGTTCATAACGTATAAGTTGGTTAGACTTCTGTTTATTAAATAATAAACTAGTAACCCGCCCCAGCTTTGACGGGTGTGATAAATCTTTGGAATTTTCTGCTTTACTCTACTGTAATATGCATAAAATATACATTTAAACCTTTCTCATAAATCATCAGTCTATTGGTGAAAAGAGCATGAAAATCTGTTCGGTAGTTATTAAGTTTATCACGTTCAAACAGACAGACAGATGCGGTGGTAGACTTTGTTTTATAATATGTAAGGAAGTTGTATCTTCGTTTTTAGAAACACATCCACTTAGGAGCAATTCAGTTTTTAAAGTAGTTCGATCATTTCTTAAATTGATAGGTAACTACTCAAAGTTCAGCCACCAAGCCAAGTTCCAACCGTTTCGTTTCGATTCTCTTTTCGTTGATCGCCTCGAGTCGGCCACGCCTCCTATTCCTTTGTTCTGACCACGTGACTGAACCTTAACATGACGTCATAATAGGAATCAGAGGCGTGGCCGACTCGAGGCAATCGACGAAAAGAGAAAAGAAACGAAACAGTTGTAACTTGGCTAGGGAGCCTGTTTGTGAGGAAAAGTTCACTAGACTGTAGTTTTTTGACAACTCATCCTATAAGGCTTTTGAGAAGTGTCCGATGCGTTTCCGTTTGGTAAAAATGATGAGCCCATTTTTTTTATTTGTCTATAAAGAACCTTGATTTATTTCTTGCGATCAGTCCGTGTTAGCGCAGATTAATATTTATTGTAGAAGGTTGAAGGATATTTCCGTGATGCTAAGAAAAGTGTCAGCCACTTTTCTCTACATAAAAGAAAAATACCTACTTAAAGCCACAAGTAATTTGACATTCATGATAACCAGAACCTCTCTCACTATTACTATTATTATATGTGTAGGTACAGTCAACGTGTAGGTTGACTGGTAGAGAATGCCTTAGGCATTAAGTTCGCCTTTGTTCACCTTTAGTTGCATGAAGAAAAGTCAGGCGAATTCAAAGTCATTCTCTCCAAAACTATACACCGAAAGCAAGGGATATATATGTAAAATACAAAAAAAAAAAACAAAGTAAAAAAATCCGGTCAAGTGCGAGTCGGACTTGCGCACTGAGGGTTCCGTCAAACTTACCTACTCGATTTTCTCTCCCTTGTCGATTCCCGAATCGATTCTCGAATATTTTTCTGAATCTCAAGCAAGTAATTATTTAGTATTGTAAACTACTATTAAATAACGGATTTTTTTCCTTTACTTATACCTTGCTTCTTACAAAATTTTAGGATTTTAGATTAACAGAAAATATTACTAACTAGTTATTACCCGGTTTTGATTTGTTAGGGCACATATTTTGACGAGCGTTAAAATATGTGCTTAAACAAAGTATCATCATCGTCATCATTTCAGCCGAAAGACGTCCACTGTTGGACATAGGCCTCCCCAAAGTGTCACCACAATGAACGGTCCTATGCGTCTAGCATCCATCGGATTCCTGCAACCTTTACCAGGTCATCGGTCCACCTTGTAGGAGGCCATCCAACGCTACATCTTCCGATACGTGGTCGCCATTCCAGAACCTTTCGACCCCAACGGCCATCCGTTCTGCGAGCAATGTGCCCTGCCCATTGCCATTTAAATTTGGCAATTCTTCGTGCTATGTCGGTAACCTTGGTTCTCCTGCGGATATCTTCATTCCTGATTCTATCACTTAAGGGAACTCCGAGCATAGCTCTTTCCATTGCCCCTTGGGTGACTTTAAGTCTTCTGATGAGGCCCATTGTAAGCGACCACGTTTCGAACTATAAACGGCCTTATCTTTAAGTTGCGTTGGCTTAGAAATTTGATTATTTCTCTGCTCCAATGGGTAGATAGGGTAGACAAGAGCATTAGATATTAGTTTCATCACAATACCTCCACACATTCCTGAGAAAAAGGATTTTGACTGAAAGGTAACAAAGAAATCCTATGAAGGTTCCAGGGTACTGACGTACGGAACCCTAAAAAGGACACATAATTGTCGGAAAATTCACACTTTTATTAATATTGAATAACATTTTTTTTACCTTGAATTTAGGTACTTATTTAACATTATTCACACCTCGGTGTCAAAAAATTGGTTCAATGTTTTAACTAACTAGTTAGGTACTATTGGACATGATTCCTTCACATCCAACTGATATATATATGTACTTTATTATTATAAATAACTTATTTTTTATTTTATTTTTTCCATTTGAAGTATCTGTTATTTGTCTATTGTGCAAACCTACCACAGTGTTGTTTTTTTTAACCCAAAGCTTGACTGGCAGAAAATGCCTTGTTGCATTATGTCCGCCTATGTACCACTACTGTACATAAAGTTTAAATAAATAAATAAATATATCCCTTATTTTCATCCTAAGAATCAGCCCAAACTAACGACGAGACTACACAACTTTCAAAATAGTGTTGCAATATAGAACTTTATTTACTTTACAGAAAGGTAGATATTTCAGTGAGAAAATTCGAATACACCCTTCGGGATTCGAATTTGAATTTATTCGAATTCTCTCTCCTACATTTTTAGATAGCTGTCCATGAATATCTTTCTGAATAGAAAATATTTTGTCTCGTGATCAAGTAAATATACCTACGCGACCAGAATGAGAGGTGGAATGACACTCCTTAGTTAAAACGCCAGTCAGCCCACTTCAGATAACTGTAGAGAGCAGATTAGAAAAGAGAAAAATTGATGAACAGTAACAGGAAAATATATTATTATCTGTTGTTTCTTCTACAAGTTATAACTTAATAAAATAAATAATAAATTAATTTAATCAATTCCATCTAATCAATGACATTTCATTTATATCTGTTATCGGAATCCGTGGTGATAGGCCACTAGGCGTACCCCAATAGACAATATATGCATTTGATTCAAATAAGGATTCATTGACCTTTTGTATGCCGTAATTAGAGACACAATTAAAAAGCGATTGTGTCTCGCGTGGATCCGCGCACCGGGCATTAAATGAGTTAAATATGTTTTTCACTTCAGAATTAGGCCTTTGTCAATGTTGTAGGTAATAAATTTAGAAGAAATTAATTTTTAGAAAGTACAAAAAAACTGCGGTATATTGAAATAATATTCAAATAATTAAAACGCGACGCTTTTATCAAATGTGACGTCCAAGTCTATGTAAATTAACGTCATATCACCGAATGCGTACAGTCCTAGTGTAACTGATCCTCTTCGCTTGATAGTTTGCTGTCGTAGACTTTGACATCACACCAAGCGCGCCAAAATAGCAGGGGTTTAAACTGCTCTTGCATACTACTTTAAATTACTTTAAAAAAAACTACAGTAAATAAAAAGAAACGTAATGCAAAGAGTATTTGGGTGTGGTGTTTTTTTTAAAATAAAATTAATATATTTTCTTCACGTCTAAATTGCAAAATAAGGTTATTATTTAAATGTCATGGAACAGTATGCGTTCTGAACCGACTTATTATCGAATTAAAAAATACCGATCCAGCAATCACTGTAAGGTTTTTCGCAACAGGATTTTTCGCACTAATTTTATATCGCACCAATAAAGCATCGATGGAACAAAACATCATACAACTGAATGATCTAAACACTATGTTCGATATAATAAAAATCGAATCAATAAGTTTCGAAATCAAGTAGAGGAACCCCTCTATTCTATCTCCTGCTTGATAGTAATTATAATAATAATATAAGAGGGCTTGCCCCAAAGACAGTTCAATACACAATATTTGTTATTTTTGAAGTAATATAATAGGGCTCTAATAATTTATTTGTTAAAGATTTTGTACAGAGAATGCCCTCTGCGAACTATTAAAGATATAAACAATAGCTCAGAACTTAGTAAAAATATTATCCAGTCAACAAGGCGTAAACTTACGGATTGAATAATAATATCGACAAGTCAATAGGGACTGAGATAACAACTGTACTGATAGGTACAGTTATCATCTCAGTCAACAATTATAATGGTGATCACCACTCGTTAATAATGTAAAGAATTAGTAAACTGCTAAATTGCTGTGACTTAAAATTTATTTGGGCCTTCGTCCTTCTGCGAAGCAGTAATGCTAGCAAAGACGGCGGCCGATCGCGTGAGGCAATGGTCTTCACGCCCCAACCGCCGCCGCTGGGATTCCGATCCCGATTTCAGGCCACCGTAGGCGCGAGCGAGTAATGGGTGGCTCACCGTCCGACTGTCAACGAGCCCAAGTCGTCGACGGCGCGTACTATTCCACGCGCGCCTCAGGGAGATGTCAGCAAATCGTAGGGGCCAAGCAAGGTCGAAGCCTACTGGGGCCACGGGTAGTGTGAAAGTGAAACCCGGGGCTCTGGGACGAAGGCAAAGAAGGAACAGGAGTGAGTTTTTAATCAGTAAAAGTCTGACACTATCTCTCGCTCCGCCCAAGAGCGAGACTGGTCATTAGATAATTTTCCCACCTAAAAAAAAATATACAAATAATGTATTGGAAACGCCATTCAATCGCTTATCTGCCATGCGGCTCGTAAAACTCACATGTGGCGGCCTTTCCATAACAACACCGATTTATACGAAAATCTACTTAAAATTTACAATATGTACATATGTTTAATTTTCTCATGCTTAAAACTTGTGACTACCTGAAAAGAAACCAGGTTATCGCTTCTTCACTGATGCATATATAGGGTGACTGGTAATTAGTGACCGATATTTAAATACGTGATTGTACTCATGATTACAAACAACTTTCCCAAATAAACTGCTTTTATATACTCACTAGTTTGTAGGTAAATTCACTGATTAGGTACGTACATCTATGGGTTTCCAAGCTGCGCGGGTGTTCTATCACCGCTGTAGGTAAGACAGCGTCACGCGGTTAACAGTTGAGCGGTCGCCTTTCGCAGGCGCGCGCGTTTCGATTCTCTTTTCGTTGATCGCTTTTGTTCTGACGTCATCTCAACGCTCAGTCACGTGGTCAGAACAAAGGAATAGGAGGCGTGGCCGACTCGAGGCGATCAACGAAAAGAAAATCGAAACGATACGGTTATACGAGCACAAAATATACATAAAATTAAAACATCAAATAATAGATCTAAGACTACTTGGGAAATAATTAATCAAACAAAACTAAACATACCAAAAAACACAATAGACAAAATTCGATATAATAATAAAACTGTAACTGACCCCAAAATTATTGCAGATGTATTTAATGACTATTTTATAGATAAAATCAAACCTATAACTAGTTCAGGAAACAGTCACTAAACATATTTTAACTAGAAAAGACTCAATGTTCATGGCCCCAAGTTTGGCACTTGATGTATTAAAAATTATAGCGGCCTTAAAAAATACAAACAGTGTAGGATACGATGGTATATGTACAAAAATTATTAAGTCAGTAGCACATGAAATCAGTAGCCCCATAAGCTACATTATTAATTTATGTATTAGTTAAGGTATATTTCCGAATGCGCTAAAAAAATCTATTATAAAACCACTGTTTAAGAAACACGATAGGGAGCTAATAGAATTTTACAGGCCAATATCATTAATACCAATTATGTCAAAAATTATTGAAAAATATATTTATAAGAAACTTAATACTTTTTTTGAAAAAAATCATATACTCTGTGATGAACAGAAAGGATTAAGGGAGAAAAAAACAATTAACTTGGCCATATATGACTTCTTGCATACTGTTATGACAAAAATGGATAAAAACACACCAGTCTGTGCCATTTTCTGCGACACAGACACCTGTGTCATTTTTTTTGATGACACAGGCATTCGACTACGTACAACATAATATACTACTAAATATAATATACTACTAAATAAACTTGATGCATATGGTATAAGGGGAAATATATTTAATCTAATACAATCATACCTACATGACAGAAAACAAGTAACTCAGATTAGTAGAATAAATATGAGCTCCAAACGTGAAGAATTTTTCACGTCATGTGAGCGTACCGTTACTCATGGAGTTCCCCAAGGTAGTGTACTTGGACCACCCCTGTTTACTCTCTATATTAATGACTTCCCTAAAGCCATTAAACATCCCATGACACTATTTGCGGATGACAGTACGATCACTATACCATGCCATGATAAAAATAATTATGAAACGGACATCAAAAATACATTGACTGAAGCGGTAACGTGGCTTAATAATAATAATTTGAAAATTAATATAGATAAAACTTTGATTATGCATTTTAGCCAACGATCATCATCATACTCTAATCTTGAAATCGAATATAATAATAATAAAATACAGACAGCTAATAGCACAAAATTTTTAGGTCTAACAATTGACAAAAACTTAAATTGGAAAGCGCATATTGAAGCTCTAGCCAAAAGAATAAGCATATGCCCCACGGCATATGCGTTATACAAATTATCTCGTAGCCTAAATATAGAAGCGCTATTAACGGCCTATTATGGCTTGGTTGAATCTATCATTAGGTATGGTGTTATCTTCTGGGGTAACTCAACCGATAGGGATATCATTTTTAAAAGACAAAAATACTGCTTGCGATCTATGTTTAATCTCAAAAATACCGATAGCTGTAAAGATTATTTCATTAAATATAAAATTTTAACATTACCTTCACTTTATATATTAGAAACAACAATGTTCGTAAAAGCAAATCCACATTTGTTTCCTCGTATGGCAGACAGATTTCCAAGAAATAGACGTGATGATAGCCAACTATGTTTACATACATCAAAAACTGCACTTATGCGCAAGAGTGTTTTTTGTATGGCACCAATTATCTATAATAAATTGCCCAAATGTTGGAAAGAACAAACTATACCTAAACTTAAACAAACAATGAAATTGTTTTTGGCACAGAAAGCGTATTATAGTATTACAGAATTTTTAAACGACTCCGGATTCTAATAAATAAATAACTAGGACTAACATTGTCGAAATTATTATTAAGGTTGTGTAGCAGTGGAGGACTTAAAAGATGCCTATATTATTAATATTATTATAATTGAATGTTATTAAATATAATGGAATGTTATTAAATATAATTGAATGTTATTAAATATAATTAAAATCATTAAAATATTCATTCAAATTAAAAAAAAAGAACATAATAATATTGTAATACTCGTAGAACCTGAGATATTTGTACGCCATGAGAAATGGCAGACATGTCGTGAGCCACTTTTAATTAAGATCTTGCATGCATGTATTATTTTAATTCTGTATGCATACACATGTTTGAGCAAATAAAATTTCTTATTCTTATTCTTATTCTATTCTTATAACTTGGCTAGGGGGGCAGTAAAGGTTAGCCATGGTAAATAAAATGTAAAGAAATATTGTACTAAGTCAAGGTGAGTATGAGTCTATGCCACCTGAAATAAAGTTATTGTTATTATTAAAAGTCTGAAACGCCCTCTCGTTCCACTCTAGAATAGGAGAAGTAATTTCATGATTTACATTTTAAAAAAATACTGCCATTGGAAGTAAACAAACGCATTTTGATACGTAATCAAGAAAACTCACATGATAAGGAGCCGATGTGACGAGTTGACGACCACTTCAATCTGTCCAGCTTCTTGAATAAATATCAGATTATCTAAACGAGATACATCTCACACCTTTATTTGTATAAAAATCATTCAATCATCCGTAGCCGACCTAAGTGTCAACCGATGTGTTCTAGAAATTAAAATAAGCAAACAGGTTGTAAAGTGAACAAATAAGTAGTAATTATGAATTAGTTCAAGTAATTATCTTGCTGCTAATTGTTTACGGCTACTTAGCTTCGGTAGTGTTAATAGGATAATCGTACACTGGGCGCGTGCTCGGTGGATTGTGCAAATACTTTGAATAAAGGTACGTAAATATACTTGTGTAATTAGTAGTTAACTGCTTTAACTTAATAATAATACTTTTCTCTTAACTGATCAGTTTCAGTTCTCTTAACTGAGCACTTACGTACCGTAGGTACGCACTATAAAAACGCAAGCTAATTTAAATAGTCTTCTCTTAACTGATCAGTCTTATTATGAGCACTTACGTAACTTAGGTTCTAGGAACGCACTATAAGAACACAAGCAAAATTTTAATAGAGTCTTCTCTTAACTGGTCAGTCTTAATATGAGCACTTGCGTAACGTAGGTATGCACTAAAAAACACAAGCCTATTTTAATTTTATAAATGACTACCTTCTGCCAGCGGCTTCGCCTGCGTGTTTGTAGGTTTCTCCATACAAACTTTAGACCCCCGTTTCATCCCCTCAGGGGGTGAATTTTGTAAAATCCTTTCTTAGTGCTCGCCTACGTCATAAAAGGAAGCCTTGTACAATTTCACGCTCCTAGTCCCAGTAGTTTTGGCTGTGCGTTGATAAATCAGTCACACAGTTTTTCCTTTTATATAAATATAGACACCGGTCAAACCTGATTTTAGGATGAACTAATGTCGCCTAGCCTAAACCACCTAGCAGCATTGGACTCGGTAGAAAGGCGTGCGAAGAGGCTAATTAGAGATCCAGATTTGGTTAAGTCCAATCTACAAAACCTAGAGCCCAGGTGTAGGGTAGCCAGCCTTTCGGTATTTTACAGGATGTATTTTGAAGAGTATGCACGGGAATTGCATGACTTGATTCCACCATATCATTTCTACCATCGGACAACCCAACGTACAGCGAGTATACTTCCTTACGTTATTGAAACCTCTACGGTACAGATTAAGCGTTTCGCCTCGTCGTTTATACCACGTACATCGAAGGACTGGAACAATTTTCTGTCCGATTAAGGCTAGACGGAATAAGCTCTTAATAAACTAGGGCACCTCACCAACGATTGCATCACTGCTTACCAACAGGAGAGATCGCAGTCAAGCATTAGTTTACATCAATTAAAAAAAAAGTCCTCCCAAAACGCGAGGAGCCCCGCGGAGCGGAGCGGGGCTCCTCCTAAACTAACGTGTCCTGGTTGGGGTGCCCTAAAATTCCAAGCTCGCTTTGATCGCTCTTAGTAGTATTTGGCCTAGGCGAAACTAGTTCGTCCTTAAATCGGATTTGGCCGGGAAGATACGTATATATAAAAAAATGCACTAAATACCTACCTTAATACCTTTTTGAGGCAGGAAGGGATCAAATAATTCCGTTATGGGTGGAGCGAGATACTCTCTGTATCAAACTTTTACTAAATAAAACTCACCTGTGTTCCTTCAGTTGACCTTTGCGTTCCAGGATTGAATACGAAGACACTAAGATAAGCATGTAACGTGATGCAAGTGATGACCAAGTGAATAAGTACATAAATAAATATAATAATATAAATAATAAATAATTAAAACTAGCACATCTGCTACGAATATTACGAGTACATAAATAAGAACTGAATATCAATTTCTAAATGTATCCGGTAAACGTGACAATGTTTAACCATGCAAGTTCACGATTTAATCATGTGATCTGTCAACTTATTTATTTTATCGTTACTGACATCGCTTTACAAAATCGTGAAAATGCTTTTAGAGAATGTCGCGTAACGATGGGTTGTATTGTTTAAATTAATGCTTGAAAATCGTGATACGCATGTTAAGAGGTGGAACCCTTCGGAGAAGTTGTATACGCATGTTTTTTTTTTTATGAGAATCTTTACGGTGTTTTAACTTGCAAATACAACTAACTTGCTTGTAATTATATTTTGTCCAAGCTTTTCGCGGCTGGGGTTTCTCGTCGGTAAAAATTATAATTAATATACTTTGTTTTCTCATATAATCAGGTACAAATGTTGATAGTAAATAGTTTTTATTTTTTTAACAATCTATCCTCTGTGAGATCTGGAGTAGCTGTGATATTGGTTTCAAGACCTGTGTGTTAATTACGCCTTTAATAGAGTGAATTTTCAAAATCCGTTTTCATTGCTCATCACGAAGATGAGCAATAATAATAATAAGGACATAGTATTTTGCCCTCTTGTTGCCACGTTACTTCGTGCTAGCGACCGTTTTTGAGGGCCCAACTGATTGTGCAAGTCACCCCGTGCGTTTTTATCGATGGAAATTAATAACATTGTTCAGGCAGGGGCCATAGTCTTAACATAGTTCCTGGTAACCAGCACTACCAACTCCAATCCACTTAAGACTCCAAAAACCATAGCCCTAATAGTTAGTTTTCCATATGTCGCAATAGTATCCCACCAACCCGGGGGTTGTCCTTGAATGCACTAGCATAACACGTACAGGGATAATCACCAGTTGGTACCACGTTCCATTAAAAGCGTCTAAAAGGGCCTCTGCGAGTTGGTTTCGACTCCTCGTACGCCTTCCAAAAGTCCAGGACCTCAGGGTCCTGAGATAAATAAATATATAATAAAAATATCAATAATCATTTGATTTCAGATAAACTGTACCCATATCATAAATACCCTAACTAGACTAACATAAATAACTATATTAAATTAAAACGAAGAGGAAAACGCAAAAAAAAAACACAATGAAGACGGATTTTGAAAAACCTTTTGAGCGCGCCTCGGTCTTGTATAGATGACAAACGTTTCCGTGCCCTCCACGCCACGACTGTATTAGAAGACAATATATAATGTAACGTTTATTAATAAAAATACAGAAAATTAATGCTATGTTTTGTCGTCTGCCTACTTTAAACCCTATCCTTACATTTTCGTTTTAATAGGGACCTTTGTTTATTTTGAAAACAGCAAAATTATACTAGTATTTGAAAGTTTGGCGCTGAAGGACACATCGCGTTCGACAGTATCGTTGGTTGACGCTCAAAAGGAAGGAGAAGTTAAAGTCATCCATTCCCATCATTCATCATCATTTTTTTCCAGTCTTATTCATATTTTCTTTTTTCTACTAGACCCAGCAATTTAGGATGTATGGTTATCTGTCAATGTATGCAATTTTTTATTATTATTATTATTTTCGTATGGAGTGATTCGATTGACATTTTACTACGGAAGCATGAGCAAAATTTATATCTATAGATAATATGGATATACTCGTAATTAAGGTTTGCTGTAAGAAAACCCAATTGTGAGTTATGCTCGCCTGTGCACATCAGCCAGTTCTGTGTGCAATAAAGGACAAAAATAAACTTTTATTAGCTACAATAAATAGTTTAAGCCTGACACACCAACTGTAATGTGCTACAGCTACTGCTAATCAAGATATCAATACGGAATGTCAAGCAGTAAAGTAGGAGCTTAAATATCAAACACTAATGAGTAAATGCGATATTAACTCCAATGCGATTAGGTAATGCAGTTTTTTTACGACAAAGACGCTGTAAAATGTTCAAATCCTTAGTTTTATGCACTGATACTGTTATCAGTGCATAAAACTAGGGATTTGAACATTTTGTGATGAAACTGTTTTCATCACAATCGCATGGAGTCACACACACAAACACACTTCGATTTGGTGAGGTCACAAAACTGAAGAAAAAGAATGGTACCTACCACATCATCAGTTCAGCCGAAAGACGTCCACTGTTAGACATAGGTCTCCCCCAAGAGTCGCCATAACGATCGGTCATGTGCGTCTCGCATCCATCGGATTCCCGCGACCCTCACCAGGTCATCGGGCCACCTTGTAGGAGGACCGCCATTTTACCCATAGATTAAGTTAGTTTAAAAGTTTTGTTACTATTTTGGCATACAATAAAGTTTTATTCTATTCTATTCTACGATGTTTTTATCGCAACAACGCTACACGAATTTATGCGCGATAATGTAAGCCACAGCATAACATATAACTAATCAAACCTGAATCGAACTGAATTGTCGAGTTCTCTTTGAAAGTTCAGACAGACATATAATAAGGTCAATAACGAATTTGATGCTGCATGTCTATAATTCTCTATTGGCCACGCCAATTTGAGCATACTATATCAACTTCCACGGCTTCACTCCCGTAACCTATCGCACAGGTTAGTTTTAGTAAGTAAAAGTTTGACATTCCCTCTCGCTTCAGCCAGAGTAGAATATTATTATTATTTGGTGGTAGTGCCCACTCCCCACTTATAAAAACGAACATTGTAAAGTTTGTTTTTTTTTTTTGTTTTTAGGAGGTAATCTCTGAAAGTACTGGACTGATTGCTTACATTTTTTCACCAATAGAAAGCTGCTTTATTTCTGTGCGACAGGCTATATTGTATGTACCTACGCGGGCGAAGCCGCGATCAAAAGCTAGTCTTATATATAGTTCTTCTGTACGTGTCTTTGGCACCTAACTTCTTCTAAACGTCTTGATCGATTTGGATGAAACTTTGTGTGTACATTTAAACGGTTCCCTGGGTGGTTTAAAATACAATTGAACCCGGTAGGTGGTGCTGTATTCGAGATCTAAATTTTTTTCTGGCTAGTACTCTTATAGACAAACAGTAGATAAATGCACTTAGTACGTCACATCTATCGCCTAAACCCATCAGTGCTCTGACTGATTCAGAGTCTAATAAAGTCAAAATGACAGGCAGCAGCGGTCCCACTACACACGCACGGTGCAGACTTACTATCCTATATCCGCAAACGTTATTTCCCTTTCTCTCTTGACCATACTTAGTAGCAACTAGTAAATATATAGAGTCTCATATTTACTAGTAGATACACAGGTTGACGTAACGCTGCATGCATAGGCGACCAGGCGCCATTAAGACATGCACCTTCAATTTCCGCATACGGGCCCCCACTACCTCAATAACTTTCTTCAAGTCGTTTGGGGACTTACCTTATTGCGTTAATAATAATAAATATCTTTATTTTCCAAAAACATACAGATAATTATATGTTTACAATTTTTTAACATAATGGTATAGGAAAAATTATATAAAACATTGATGCTGCAGAAATCTGTACACAATAAATTAAACTCTGTCTCTTAAACTAAGTTATCCTGTGTCTTAAGGGACAATGTAAAAGGTATATTTATAAGTGGTTAAGGAGTATTGCGTTTACTGCTTTGTACTCGTAATATTGCTTTGGGTAATGCCTGTCACATGATACCTAGTCTTTGTCATAAGTACAATAAAGATGGCAGACGATTTAATTGACAGATTGGTAGCAGCATCACCAGCCTCCTCTTGACTGATAACAAGAGACTGAGTAAATCTACTTGAAGTTTTAGGGATTACGTATCGTAGACAGTAGTATTTACGTGACAGATATCGGACAGCGGAAAAAATCTTTGTTTTAAGAAAAATATTACACCTTACTGCTTGCCTTGCGTGAGCCTTCTTTGACATAAACATAATCCAAGTAACTTTTCGGTCCCTTTTCGTATCTATATGTCGCAGGGCTATGATACAAACAGAGATTTGGTCAATTCCCTAAGTGATTTGATCAAATAACGGAGGATGTTAAAATAACAACACTATTTTATCATTTCCTTGAACAAATCTAGGGATTTGAAAAATACCAGAACTGTTTCCGTGAAATGACAAAAAAACTTTTCTATGGTATTGTAAACGTTTATTTGTAATACATACAATCGATTCGAGCGTTTTTGATACAGTATTTTGTTTTCCATTAGAATGCAGACGCAACACCTTTTAGTCAAAGAAATGTTAGCCAGCCTTCTCGGCAAGCTTCACTGACGTAATCAATACTGCAATAAAATTCTCAGCTCCATTTTACCGAGATCTCGTCTATTATAATGTCCAGTTGTCTAGCCCTAGGCGGTGTATGGAGTCCCAATCAAAAGCTATCGGGACTCAAGCAAACCTCACCTGCACGTGGTGCACCCTGACGACAAACGAACGAGGCTATGGCGACCTGCCAACACGCACTGGACTAATGTGGCGAGGTTACGATGGAGTATTGTGGGATTATCCGAAGTCCAAAGACAGGTGTAGGACACGATAATCCTATTATCTGATAACCTGCTCTATTTTCGGGAGGGTGACCAGCAGTCTCAGGGTGATGTTCTGTTTATCGTCCACAAGACCCTTATGAACAATGTGGTGAAGTCGGCCACGGTGGCGTACCTTATAATCAGAATATCATCAAGATATTCACTGAAGATCATACAGGTTTACGCCCCGACCTCGATACACCCCGACGATGAAGTAGAGACCATATATGAGGATGTATCCAGAGCCATGCATGGTTATAAGACTCACTTCATCTTGGTCATGGGGAACTTTAACGCGAAACTGGGCAAACAAGACTGTGACGAGCTGCGAGTGGGGCAATTTCGCGTTTTCGTTATAAATATCATTTTAACCGTCTCGCGCACAGGTTCAACGAGTTCCAGCCTCCCGAACAAGCCGGATCCCGAAAAGGCTTCAGCACCGTAGACCATATCCATATGCTATGGCAGGGTATACAGAAGACCGAGGAGCATAATCTGTCTCTCTGCCTAGCGTTTGAGGACTACGAGAAAGCCTATGATTCGATCGAGACTTGGGCTGTGCTGCAGTCTCTTCAACAGTGCCAGATTGCCTGTCGGGTACATCGAAGTGCTGAAGTGTTTGTATGAAAACGCCACTAAGTAAATCCGACTTCAGGACCAGACCTCGAAACCTATCCTCCTGCAACGGGGTATAAGGCAGGGAGACGTCATTTCTCCGAAACTATTTTCGGCCGCAATGGAGGATATCTGTGACCAATGCATATTGCCAGTGATGACATATGGCTCCGAAACGTGGTCACTCACAATGGGCCTCATCAGAAGGCTCAAAGTCACCCAAAGCAATGGAAAGGACTATGCTTTGAGTTTCCTTGTGTGATCGAATCAAGAATGAAAATATCCGCAGGAGAACCAAGGTTGCCGACATAGCACGAAGAATCTCCAAACTTAAGTGGCAATGGGCAGGGCACTTTGCTCGCAGAACAGATGGCCGTTGGAGCCGAAATGTTCTGGAATGACGACCACGTACCGGAAGACGCAGCGTTGGTAGGCCTCCTACAAGATGAACCGATGACCTGGTAAAGGTTGCGGGAATCCGATGGATGCGAGACGCACAGGACCGTTCATTGTGGCGACACTTGGTATATGCCCAACAGTGGTCGTCTTTCGACTGAAATGATGATGTGTAGACACTTGAGATACTACACCAATTTTACATCACAATGGTCACTAGGAATAAAATTGCAAATATAATTAAAACAGCCACCGAAATTCACTCGAAAAAATCCCGCCTGAAACTCTGATTTGATGTCATGCCATGTCAAAAAGCTCTAGACACTCTATCAGCGATATCGATCGTCGAAAAATTTCTAAAATCGACCACTTATATATATTATGTATATCGATGTCGATCCCGTACATTTTCGTATGTGGGTACATAAATGTATTAATTTTGTTAAATCAGGCCCAGCCAAGCTAGCTGACTGCTTTGATAAGAAACTCCGTAACAAATCACAGGTCAAAGTCCTTTTTATAGTCCATACAATGCGTTCTGGTTAGATCATTATGTGACCCATGTGTGTTAATATTTGAGGTGGTCTTTTGAGAAAATCACACACAGGTATGATTGGAGCTGTTCAGATAATGTAATAAAAATAAATACTTGTAATAAATAATGTAACAAACATAAGTAATCGTGTAGTTCAACTCACCTATTTATGGGGTTCGACTCCAAATCCAAAGAACAATATTAAAGTTAGGACATTTGGGTAGGCTACATAAAGTGCCCAAACTAACAAAAATCTAAATTTACGCTAATATAATGACCGATATTGTTCCTTCAATTCACAATAAATTATGCTAAGGCCACGCAGATTAGTGTCTGTAAAGGAGCATGGGAGTGGGTTTTAGTCAGTAAAAGTCTGTCGCTCTCCAGCTTCGCCCCCCAGAGCGGGAAAAGTCATGGGATTATTTCCCACATAAAAAAGAGGTCTTTTAAGGAAATAACACACAAGTTTTAGTGGACCTGTCCAGTAAATAGTCTTTGCCAGACTTTGTCAGTAGTCGAGTAGCTCAACTGAAAACCACAGGAACTCAACGACTCGTCGACCAATTATACCAACGTGTACAGTTTGATAATGTAACTTTGTCTAGTGTAATCGCGCTGATTTCCTTTCAGTAGAATTTTTTAACGGTTTTAGTTGACTTTCGGATATTTACAATCACTTGTATGATGTGAACTATAAAGAACATTGCTCCAGAGCATTTAAATTCCCATAATGCACGTAGTTGGTTTAATAGAGCAAGCAAGCCTAATTGTTCCACTAACAAACAGAGCACGTGACGTCTCCTTAATTTTCCTCTTTCCGTTTTACATATTATTAAACTGACGGCCATCATGTGATCGTTTCATTGCTTCAGATCTAACTTCACAATCAAAGCGTGGAAGTATCTACATATTTGTGTTTATGGTCATAATCATTGAAACTATGTCGACAGCGATGGGCTGCAACATTGGTTAGGGCAACTAAAGAAACACGGGCGCGTTTAGTCAGTAAAAATCAGACACTCCCTCTCACTCCGTCCAGAACGCGAGAAGTTATTTGATGATTTCTCACCTCAAAAAAAAAGGTTGGAGACAGCTTCATTTAGGTACTGGCCCTTTGAACGACAAGCGCAGCGCATGGGGAGTATGCTCTCTACAACAAGCCTTTCATTTGCTATTAAATACCAACAATACTAGTGAATGAATAGTACAAAAATCAAACTTGATTTTGGTTCATTTTAATGATGTGATATACATAAAAGAGGACAATTAATTTTTTCAACAGAATTTTTTCTCCTATTTGCTGATCGTATCATAATGTAAAATAAAAATAAAAATCCCTCTAATATTTATGATGTCCTTGACCGTTTCTCTTGTATTTTATTACATGTAATGGTAATATTGCACCTACCACAATTTGTCTCTGCATCACCCAAAGGTAGATGGGTAGAAAATGCCTTAAGGCATTAAGTCCACCTCTGTACTCCTTTGTGAATAGAGAATAAATAAATAAATAAATGTAGTGAATGTAGCACATCTACTTAATTATCGCTTAAACTCGTCGTTGGCGTTCTAGCGGCCGATTACGTTTGTCACTTGTAAGCATCGTTCAAATGGTTATTAAAGATTAAAAAAACATCAACAGTGATCGCATGGCGGTGCATCAGAATCACAATATGTTAGTACGAAGTCATTTGAATCAGACCACAAGTTCACGTAGAGAGAATACCAAAATGGATATCAATGTTACCAAGTAGTAACAGATTGATTTCATGAAAAATTATGATTCATCAATCATTCATTTCAAGAACTAATAATACTATGACATTTCAGTCTTCTTTCTAATGAAGATTTAACGAGCATGCGAACTGAACATAAAATATACTTATAGGTTGAAATATTTCCTTGTAGACGGCGCGTCTTAATGAGTAGCGGTATTTTTCATGACCTAATCAATGGTCTATGGTCTGACATTTATTGTGTATCATAAGACATAGATAATATTGTGTGATTATGACTTAGAGGAAACAGACGATAAAATAAAAAAAAAAATACTTGATAGCCTCGACAAGCCACAAGGGGAATAAGAACCTAAATAAGTACTATTAAAATAATAAAAAAATATGCAGAAATCATAAAAATAAACTGGGCAAGTACGAGTCGGACTCACGCCCTGAGGGTTCCGTATAAACTTACTTATGTTCAATTCCTGAATGGAGTCCCGAAGTTTTTTCAAAATCGCAATTTTTTTTTGTGACTTTACATATTTTTTTCTGTTTTCAGATTTATTCCTTTACTTGTGTTATAAGACTTTGCTTTATGCAAAATTTTAGGATTCTGGGTCAACGGGAAGTACCCTACGAATTTTGATTTCCTCGAGACTGTCGAAATGTACGTTTTTTGCCACATAAACCGAAGTATCTTTTTTTCTTGTTATCTTTAACTCGATACCTACACGCGTTCTCGAGATAAAGGGTCTTGACAGACAGATAGACAGACGGACAGACAACAAAGTGATCCTATAAGGGTTCCGTTTTTTCCTTTTGAGGTACGGAACCCTAAACATTGACACAATTGGTAGACTTAATTCCAAGATAGAAGCTAGTTTGCCATTCAGAACAGTAGATTCTGGTGGCACACTTATGATGATTTTATCTTATGGTTAGCAAAAAAATCTCTCTAACATTTATGATCTCCTTGACCGTTTCTTGTATTTTACAAACGGCACTCTTTGTTCTGGTTTTTAATAGTACAATAATTCACAAACAAGAAGTAAATGTAACGGTCATAAAAGATACGTGTTTAAATAAAAAATTTGGTCAATGTCATGTTAGTCACATAATCAAAGCTTAGCCCTGATTTTCAGCTGAACGTCAATTGACTTAAACTTTTTAATTAATTCCATAGAAGCGTTAATTAAAAGTTGAGGCTCAATAATGAATAATTTAAGCTTAACTGTCATACGTGAACCTAAAAGGCCCATATACGCCGCAACACTGATGATAGAATTCCCCAAAGACTTAGTATACACCAAAGGCTGTTGTATTCAAACAATTCGACTAAAGTCCCTATTAAGTAATATCTCAGTATGAGTTTAATATTTCATGAATACATAGTAATTTCATTTAGCTCTCACTCAGGGAATTTCATACGTTCAAACGATGAGGGCGACGCCCGTTACTCGCCTCCTAATGTACCCTCGTCATATCACAAGACTAGATTATACACGATTCTTATATATGAATAACCTTAGACACATCAAGACGTCAATAAATGTAAATAAGGAATACAACGTCATATGATTGCAATTTAGAAAAAATATGCACTGTAAGTTGTTACTGTGCAATAACGGCCATCATTCGATGATACAAGAAAACAAGCCATTACCCTATTAAGGGCCACGGACTACTTGAAAATTATAGTCCTACTATGTAAATATAGTCATCATATTTACCATAACACGCTAGTACAACGTAGAGCTTCATCTCTATTGTTTACATAAGTTCTGTATAAAAACCAATGGTAGTGGTGGAAATGCAGCAGTATTGTCCAAGCTCCTATGTTTTCAACTCGTTTTCCGGGTGCTAATCGGCCACCATCTCGTGACTTGATAAAATTAACACTAACCTCATAATAAGTGAAACAAAGACAATCCTTATATGGTCCATGATCTGACGTCAAGTTTTGATCAGTATTGTGAAGTGGTGCTTTATATGAAGGTGCGAGGGTGACCACGTGTTCCCTAAAAAACGGAGGTCGTGTAAGAAGTGCGGACGTGAATTATTGTCGAGTGCCCTTAGTCGGGGCGAGCACGTAGCCAGTCAGCTGACTCGCCGAGATCCCGCCGCTGTGCCGCCGCCGTCGCGGCAGTCTGCAGCGCCCGCACCCGCGCTAACTCTCGTCTCGCCCTAACCCTTATCGCACAAGGTACGGCCTCGCGATTGGGGGATCACGCCTGTGATCACCTATCGCCATCAACGCGAGATAGCATGCTATCAAACGTTCGGATCAAATGTTTATTGTGCTGTTTATTGTTATTTGATGTAATTTACGACGTTCGACGATATATAGAAAAGCGTGTATTTCACATCACTACTTTCAAGTTGAAGTACGTTGGTTGACCATGTGCCTGACTAAAGTATCCGTGTTAACGGGTGGTATGTAATATTTTTACTGTGAATTTTCCCAATGCTTTTTTACCAAGGTGAACAGTGTGCTATCTTATTGTTTGTTAACATTGTGCTATTTGTTATTTATTTGAATCCATCAAGTGAAAACATGCCACAAGCTACAAAAATAAAAGTGCAATCACAAAAAAACGCAGAATTGAAAACTTCTGGAAGGTTACAAACATTTTTTAAATTATATTCTAACCAATTTTTATTATGAGTAGAGCTTATAGTCGATACTACTACTTACAATTCAAATTATCAGCAGGAGTTTATTGCAAGAATTCCAGTATATTTAACTACGTAATTTAGGTCCCTACCTAAAAAACTTTAAACAATACACTAATTTTCTAAATACACCCAGTCATCGATTTTATGCCTTTTTGTTAACTATATTTATTATTGATAATTTTACTTAAAAACGTCTAAATTAAACTAAAACTTCCAGCTTAAAACAAAATTTAAAAAATACTAATCGGTTCAGATAACTTACTTTTAATATAAGTTCAAGCTGCCAGTGTGTACTATGATCATACAAACACAAGCACAGTCATAACGGACTTGTCATGGCGCCACATAAACTAAGCAACATATTTTAATTACTATGTAGTTCCACATAACAGCGACAAAACAAAGGAGCTTATTGCTAGCGCTCATTTCAAATTCGATACATTTCCATAGGTATTGTCATAAAATCACTTGGAATGTTGTCATAAAATTCAAATTGAAATGTGACAGATCTGAGTAAAGTTAAGTGAGATAAAGTAAATGAACTTGTTCTTAATCTCTAAGAAAACGCTGTGACATGTAAGTATTTGATTACTGTAAAAGTTAAATATATGGTAAATCTTAAGATTTGCCAGTTGAACATTAGATTTACCAAGTGTTACCGGTAAAAGTCCAAACTGTTCGGCGATAGCCACTCATGGTGTACTTTTACTAGCACTCACTCAGTAAATATCTAATTTAATTTATGTCCAATATTAATTTATAAAAAACAATTTTATATGTATTGTCAAATACTCTCTTACATAAAACACATAAATATTAACTAAACTATACTAAAACCTAACTATGTACATAAATACAAAAACACAAAATACACTCAGACGTCGAAATACTCCTCCACATCGCTATCATCCGGGAATGTGCCCAGAAGACTGACAGCATTGCCACGTTGAATGGCAATGCTAATTCTTTGGGCAAAGAACGAGCCAGCCCTCTGGTCACGCAAAGTGTCGATCAGTCGGCGTGAAATTTCCTTAAAAAGGAGACGCGTACTCGGACCCCATGACCCAAGCGTTTCGACCCCAAACGGCTCAAAACTGTAATTACCTATAAGGTTACAGTATTTGCGCCGTTTAAGGGTCTCAGCAGCCGCAGCGGCAGCGCCAGCACAGCCCGCCGTACTTGGAACATGGGATGGCGCAAGGGTGTCGACACAGGGAATTGTAAAATTATATAAGCTGTGTACACCTTTAATTGACATATTTGCACATAATCGAACGTCTATAAAATTACCTGTATGTAAAATATCTTGTTAATATTTCGTTGGTGTTCCTAATAATGAATAAATCTTAGGGTTTACCTCAGAGACACGTAACATAAGATAGGTTAGATACAGAATCTTCTTCTAGATTACTATGACAGATACTTTATAACATGGAGGCATGTCTTTGGATATAATTCTTTGTCAATGACAGTACTGAATTAAACCAGAGACGGGATGATTACGGCTCTCCTCCTTCCCGCGCATTAGTTTCTAGCATATTAGAATTTATAATTATTTTTTATACGCACCAAATATTTGATTAATAATAGCTACATTAAAAAAAGCTTAACTATAATTATATATATTCACTAATACAAAAAAAAAAAAAACAATAAAAATCTGTTAACTAATTACTGCTCCACATCGCTGTCGACGGCTAATTTGTCCAAAAGACTGGTGGCATCGCTACACTATATGGCAATGCTTATCCTCTGTCTAAGGTAAAAGTCAGCCCTTGGGTCACACCAAATGTGAGTGATTGAATCACTTAATCCAAGTAACCTACCTAGTATTAGATTGATTCTTTATCAGTAAAATAAAAAAGCAAATCAAAGAAACGTAAAATTTCGGTAACTTTATTTCAACTTTAACGTGTCTCTGAGGCAAATCCTAATTATATAATTTACCAAGTGAAAAGTCTCCACCGTAGGCGCAGGCTTGCGGACGGCGAGCTACCCATTGCTCGCCGTCCGATCGTCCGGTAACCGTCCGGACCAAGCCCAAGTCGTCGATGGCGCGTACTGTTCCACGCGCACCTCAAGGAGATGTCATCAAACCGTAGGTACCCAGCAGGGTTGAAGCCAACTGGGGCCAAGGGTCTGCTTCTGAAAGTAAGACTCGGCTCTGGTATGAAAGGCAACGAAAGATCAGGAGTAGGTTTTTAGTCAGTAA
Source organism: Mythimna pallens (assembly GCA_961205895.1). Taxonomy (NCBI): domain Eukaryota; kingdom Metazoa; phylum Arthropoda; class Insecta; order Lepidoptera; family Noctuidae; genus Mythimna; species Mythimna pallens. The sequence goes on from OY540830.1 coordinate 12,307,772, forward strand.
AAGTCTGACATACCTACTCGCTCCGCCCAAGAGCGGGGGATGTCATTGGATGATTTTCCCACCCAAAAAAAAAGTGAAGTCTCATAATAAGCGACTATAACAAAACAGTTCGAATTTTACCAGTAAAACCGTGTAAATCTTAGGCTATACTGGAAAATTTTATGATTGACCATAGTTCGAGCTTTAACAGTAACAATTACAAAAAATAAAGCTTAAATTCCAATAAACAAATTTAAAAAATATTAAGCTACGATACTGGAAATATGAAATAACGTACCTAAAATATAAAAATGAACCTTACGCAGATTGATGTAAGGGTATTTTACGCAAAACGTAAAAATGTCCCTTACGTATATTATTATTATTGTGTATTATATTAATAGACTGTATCTGTATCAAGAACGAAATCATTGATTAAATTAAGTTATTACTTAGGTACTTAAACAGTACTATTTATAGACAACAGTGTGCTTACGTGAGAGATTGTCGGTGAGTTTGAATAATCTACAGCCATGGATTATCTGTACAACTTGACAATATAATTGCTAGTAGGTATATCAGCTGCATTTTTATAATATTACTCGTTACTATAAGTACCAAAAAAAAGCTTTACCTAAAACTAAATATTGGAATCGAGTTGCATACGCGGCGGTTAGACTAGAAACCGATCCCAACATAATTCGGAAAACACTAGAAAAATTGATTAACTTTAATATGATTATGAAGTATATAGTGGATGAAATAATAAAGTAGGTACTTGAACTATCTGCGTACTCTGACATGTACACTCATGTTTATACGAATAATTAATATAGAATCTTGAATCTCGGGTATCGAGTGCATAAGTGACACATTATTGAGCGACAATATTGATCGATTCGATAAAGTCAAGCATGGCGCCGATCAAACAAAATCATTCGATAAAATCGGCTGTCAATGTCAATAACCGCTGTTAAAGTATTGACTAGCTTTTACCTCAAATGTTCCTGAGGCAAGTCTGTGGGAATGTTCGAAAGAGTGACCATGGCCCTGGAACGCAAAGGGCAATTGAAGGAATATAGTAGTAGTTTTAGTCAGTAAGTCTGATACGCCCCCTCTAACTCCAGCCATAATTGAAAGAGTTTTTTATTTATTTATTTTAAAAAAATAAGTAGTAATGAAACACTGCACAAAGGCGCACTTAATGCCTTAGGCAGTTTCTACCAGTCGACCTTAGGGCCTGTGCACACCATGTTTTTTAAACGCGCCGTTGACGCTCGTTTTAGAAACGTGCGTTGACGGTGCGCTTTTTCTTATACAAAGGTCTACAGGCTGCGTCTGACTCGCGTCTGTATCGCAACAAACGCGCGTGCCTTTGTACAGTGTTTCATTACTACTTAATAAAACGTGGTGTGCACAGGCCCTTAGGGTGGTGCAGAGACATTATTATGACAGGTGCAATCTAATAGAACACAAACAGATAGGAAATAATTGTACGATGACTACTAAGTTTAGTGTAGGTACTCCCACACAAAAAAAGCATTGCAATTCTCTATTCTCACATAGGTACATACCTAGATAAGGAACTAAAACAATTTCGGTACAGATATTAATTTTCTTAGCAAAGTCCAATTGTGATAGCTGAAAAGATTTTAGTTGTTCATAATAATGAGTACAAGAGCCCCTCTATTATACTCATTATTGTAAACAACTTTTACTATGGAACCTGAAGGATCTCATTCATTTGATGAAGTTACACGAACAAAGTTTAAACTCGCTTTTGATTAAAATCTTGAGACTGTAATCGATGATAATATTCAATTGAAATTAAAATATTTTTAACGTTTTATTTCATTTTTAATACCGTAAAGTCAAAGTTACTTTGACGTTGAGGTATAACTTTAGCCCAAGCTTGTAAACCAATAGAAACTCAGTAAATAGGGTAAAGTTATACTTTTTGTTATTGAGCAGTGGTGGCCGAGTGGTAACGGCCTCGACTTACGAGTTATAGGTCGTGGGTTCAAACCTAGCCAAGCGCATTACTTTGTGTAATTTATTTTATCACCACTGCTTTCAAAACGGTAAAGGAAAACATCGTGAGGAAACCGGCATGTCCTAGAACCAAAAAAATTCGAAGATATGTGACATTTACCAACCCTCACTGGGCCCGCGTGGTGGATAATGGCCTATTCCCTCTCCTAGAGAAGAGGCCTGAGCAGTGGGAACATTAATAGGCTGCTTATTTTATGCTATAAAGTTATACGCCAGGACCAAAGCACAGTATGTGACCAAAATTTCTAATAACAGCTACTTAAGAGAAAAAATGTCTTTTATAGAATTTTTTTACTTGTATTTGTGGTGTTTCAATAACTCTAAGAAATTAAGCGTACCTATATTAATCAAACTATTTAATATTTAAAAGCTTTTTGATATCGATCGATCGATATTATAGATATGTATTTATTTTTTTTTTATTTTTTTTTTTTATTGGTCAATTATGTAAAATTGACCAATTTAATCATCGGACCAAATTACGAGCACACACTGGATGGGTTTTTTTTAGGAAAATATCCAATGACTTCTCTCGATCTAGAGTGGAGTGGGAGGGCGTGTAAGACTTTTACGGACTGAAAACACACCTGTGTCCTTCAGTTGCCCTTTACATACTTGAGCTTGGTCTGGACAGTTACGGGACAGCTGGACGGCGAGCTACCCATTGCTCGTCTTTCGCATAACTGGATGGGATAATGTCGTTTTATTACAGACTTCCCTTGGCCACCTTCCTGTTCCTTCATCAGATCAGCTTTTTGTCATAATAACATAGCATTTTCAAAAATACAGGAACCGGGAAGTGGGTTCTTAACTTGAAGGATTTCATTAATGACAGATACCAACCTCCCCTAGCCAAGTTACGACCGTTTTGTTCCGATTCTCTTGCGTCGAAAGCCTCGTGTAGGCCACGCCTCCGATACCTTTGATCTGACCACGTGACTGAGTATTAAGATGACGTCAGAACTAAAGAATCTGAAGCGTGGCCTACTCGAGGCGTTCGATGCAAGAGAATGGAAACGAAACGGTCGTAACTTGACTAGGAGGGCTGGACTGATGAAATTAAACTAGTTAGTATTCTAGTTATCTAATACTCTACGGATCAGACGTATTTCTTATGTTTTTTTTTTTTTCGTGTCCGATAGTAAAAGTTGTAACTAAAAAAAACTAGCTTCTGCCAGCGGCTTTGCCCACGAGAAAGTAAGACATTATCCCAAGGGAGCATACTACTCGGTTAAAAGCCCCATTCTATGTCCAGGAAATAGTCAAACCGTGTGCAAAATTGCATTACAATCCGTTCAGCCGTTTGAGCGTAAAGTACTAACAAACATACATATACACACATACCGTTGGTACGGTAGGTATATACATACAATCTTTCGCCTTTATAATATTAATAACCCCAACCAACCTTACTTATTTATCCAAATACGGCTGAAAAGATCTGACCGCTTATTTACACTGAAACGATTCGGAAAAATCTTCGTAACTCAATTCGGGAATTGAAATGTTTTCATTTATAATTTTATACGGAACCCTCCGTGCGCGTAACAGTAGAGTCTCTTACCGGTTCTTCTCTATAGGAAACAACCAATTGGAACTGTGCATTAGCATTACCGTTTTATAAGTGCCCAATGCCCACGATGGCCTATTTGAAATAAAAGATTTTAAATAAAATAAAATGAAATATGAATTAAGTCAAATAAAATATGAATTTAATAAAATGAAATCTCCATATACATGACGATACCAAGACAAACGATTCCCTTTCAATTTTTCAGTCACTGGCGCCACTTTCAAACTTCCCCTAATATATTAATTTCTCACATCCACATCTCGTCACACCACACATCCATCTCAACATTCTCATCTCCGCTACGTGCAATCTTGTTTCTTCCATCTTCCTTTCACAGTTTAATTTTTCATAGTTTAATAAAATGAACTATGAATTAAATAAAATTAAATATGATTGCAAATTTTTACATTTATTATCACTACATAGACACCAAATACAAATAAATGAAAGTGTCCTTAGAGTCTTATATATATGCAGCAACGAAACTATAAGTAAGTGTCTCTGATGCAACGTGTAGGCGGATGCACCTACTCGGTAAATTCATTCAGAGTTATGTCACGCGGTATTAGTTATAATAATTAATGAAATTAGCCTTTGAAGACGTTGGAAAAATACGTGCAAACACGTGATTTCTTAGCAAGCCATAACTTAATTAACACATTATGTCACTTTAAAGAAAACTTTAGATTCAGTTAACCTTCCGATTTTCATATTTTCTTCAACGAGAAATCATCAAATGGCTCCTCCCGGGTCAAATTTTTACAGTCAAGAGTCTTTCGAACAATCCCGCATCTCAGCAAAGACATGAATAACGGTTTTTTTTTCTTTTTTAACAGTTAATAACAATATGGTGCATTCACAAATGCACAAGACTAATTATAATTGCTGGTAACACGATTCGTTTTGCATTATAATCTTTCTACGTCGAGAAAGCTGGTGACGCTTTCCATACGTCAGCAGGCGGAGTAATCAATAGGTTCAAAAGGATTAAGTCCGTACGTCGTCTAGCCGTCCTTACCCGAATTCTATTGCAAACCCAAATACAGAATTTACTAGTCGATGTTTTCATTATTTAATATAAATGTGTTTGATCCATAGCAAAGCCTTATTTAAATAAATAAATTCGGTTTATATTACTGAAATGAAATGGAATCGGCCGAATGTTCGGTTTCGGCCAAAAAAACTGGAGTTATGATTTCGGTGAAAAAAAAGAGCCGTATATTCTGCTCGAGTGAAACTAGCGTCTTTGACGGATGTGATAGATGAAAATACTGATTGTCTCGTTCGTCTATGTATGTAGTTTTTATGGGACCGTTTGATTTATTCGATCATTTAATTTTTTATGAAAATTATAATAATGTAATTTTAGTTTTTTTTTTTATGAAATTTATGATAACGTAAGCATAACTATATCGAAATACAGTTAAACATTATTTTTACTTTTGTTAACAAAAAATTTTTTTAGGTGTTTTTTCCTTTACCACGTCTACATTGTGTTCGGCTATGGCCGAAACTGGATGACGGATACTAATATATGAATTATTTATTAAATGATTTTGCTAAATCTAAAAACGAAGACGTAGATATGAAATTTAAAATATTTTTTTGCACATAAACTCACAATTGCAGGAACGTGACGTCAGAAGCTGGGTGCTCGGTTTCAATTGTTCGTTTCCTATGGAGAGTGAATCGGGAAGAAATACTTACGTTATCCTTAACGTTTAAAATATGTAATTGTGTAAGGATATAATAATTCTAAGTTACAAGAAACGTTATTGGATATTCATATTTCTATTACCTTGGGAGAGTGACCGTCACGCAAACAAAGTTACGTATCTCCAAACGGAATAGGAATATTAATTACAAAGGAAAAGTACAAAGTTGTTGTCTGTTTCTCATTATTGTCCATCGAGTCTAAACATTTATGTCTCGTCATGCCACTAATCATCATTAGAAAATGGTGGGTTGATTCAATTAGGAGTTCAGGCGATGTTGAGTAACAATTCGTCCGTATTTGGGACAGTTCTAGTTCTCAGCATTAATAGCAACCTATTTGTATCCTGATGGCAAAATAAGGCCATATAACCTATTATATGGATACTACCAGTCTTTTGGGTATATTTCCCATTGACTGCAATCACGACAATCTATTTGATACGTCCGGGGTCAGTACCCCGGGCGTATCAAATAAATTGAACGCAAAGCAAAGAAAGAACATTGGAGTGGTTTTTAGGCAGTAAAAGTCTGACACGCCTTCTCGCTCAGCCCTAGAGTGAGAGGAATCATTGGATGATTTAAAAATAAAACGTTATCTCAGAACCCTAAGGCTTCAGCCCTTCGTGCACCTTCCAAAGGTCCAGGAACCTTTGGAAGGTGCACGAAGGGCCGAAGCCAACTCACAGAGACCCCTTAGATACTTTTCACGAAACGTGCACGCGCTATGCTAGTGCTCCCAAGGACAACCCCTGGTAGTTAGCAACCTATTGCGACATATAGAAAAAAAGAAAAATATAGCTTTTGGGAAGCTTAAGTGGACTGGTTAACAGGTACTATGTATAGACTTTAGCCCCTGCTTAAACAATGTTATCAATATACATCGATAAAAAAGACTTATTACGACTTTTATCAAGTTTGTTTAATATAACAGCGCCTACCATCATTGAATAAATAATAAAAGTACTCGTTGTAAAAGCAATTGGGTTAAAAAAATAGTCTCAATGCATCAAATTATTGAATAAATAAAAAACTACTCATTGTGAAAGCATTTATCATCATCAATCATTGCACATTTATCTGATAATGCAAAAAGAAGGCAGACTGTCCTCTTTTTCATTCATGTCAGCAGACTAGGCTCAAGTGATTGTATCTCATAAGATATGTATTGTTTCTAACACAAGAAACATCCGTTAGTTCCATTCTCATACATTGACCTATAGGAAGGACAATGCAGGAGTCACCTCGACCTCATTATCGGTGATAATGTTTAATGATAATATTCGTTTTACACATTACAAATAAATGAGTAAATATAAATAAATAAAATCCTTATCGTAAATAAATTGACACATGCTTGTGAAAATGTATTGTCGAGTGTTGGGATTGTTAGCTCCGTTGTGATCCAATTGGCATGGATAGGATGAAGCGCGCTAGTGCATCGACCAAGTGGCTTGGTCGTCACTCGTCGTTGTCCCGCTAGTAGTGTCATCACATACCTAAACGACAGGACGCTTCACGGCCTCATGGCTATAGCCACCGCTCGATTAATTATTGTTTATCAGACGCTATGAATATCTTGAACTGAATGTGGTCCGCCTCAGTGACAGTGTAACTAAACGAGAAGTAAGATGGTCTGTATTTCTCTTATTGTATTCCTTTTTTCTAATATTTTACACCTATTTGTGCCGTGGTCCATACTAAACGGGATATATTCATTCGGGAATCATCGCGAGTAAATAGTGAAGTGCCTTTGGTTTAATTGATACAATTGGTGTGTGAGATGTAAACAATGACCCGTAGACTACCGTTTAATACATTTGTTTTTTTTTACATTACCTACAGAGTCATAAGGAAACGACTTGAAGACTATTGTAGAGCATGACATGTAATAAAAATAAAAACAATGGATAATAACTAATTCTGTGAACATTATTATAGTAATAATTGTCACACCTAAATCGTCCAACTATACATCAATTGGTACCGATTGTAAATCGGCAGGATGTGCAAATAACATTTTCTATCTGTATAATTGAAAACTATTTAACTAACCATAAATATTGATAACTCTATATTATATATCCGCCCCCGCTTCGCACGGGTGCTAGAAGGCTGAATTTTCTATACTATAATATGCATTACACATCTAAACCTTCCTTAAATATCACACTAGTGGTGAAAATTGTATAAAAATCCATTCAGTTGTTTTTAAGTTTATTGCGTACATTTAGACAGTCAGACGCGGTGGGAGGGACTTTGTTTTATAACATGTAAGGATGCTTGCTTGCACAACATCTACTTGCCACTCGCAGTTGCTCCCCATAGATTTAGAGTACTAAATAACTAACTAACTAAGGAGAGACGTATCTCTCCTTTATACATTATCTATTTAACTTCTGCCAGTGACTTTGCCTGCGTGACAGGAAAAAAATAGTTTTTTTATAGATTAGAAAGTATCCTGTCTTATTTAAGCCTGAGTTTCATCCAAATCTGTTCAACCGTTAATATGGTGAAGGGGTAACAGACAAATAGACATAGTTACTTTCGCATTATTAGCATCACTTTCACTTTAACGCGGGAAAAGCCACTGGCCGAAGCTAGTAGGCTATAATTTACAATTATAGTATAGTTGTGTTTTTCTCATGTTTACGCTTTTTACTGCAATATTTAAAAAAAAACCAATCTGAAGTTTTTGCGTGAAAGAGTAAAACATCCATTCAGAAATAGGTACATCTTCCTAAACATTCGCGTTTACAATTATATCTACTAGCGGCCCGCCCCGGATTCGCGTGGGTGTTAAAAATCTTTTTCATTACTCATACTCTGAAAGTAGGTCTGAAGATGCCTGAGGAACGGGTTGAAAGTAATACTTTTCATCCCTAGTTAAATTCGCTTTCAACTGACAGCTGTCAAATTATTAAAAAAAAACTAGATCTCTCTTGGCATTTCTATTAAACCATGTCCCAACTTTTTATACAGCCAGTCAATTACAGCGCGATGTAAAATTGAAATAACTTAAAGATTAATTAAAGATTTTTTTTTTTAATGACTTATTTAATTCAACAACTTTTTTTAAAACTATTTTTTTTTTAAATATTTTGGCAGAATATTTACTATTTTTTTAATAATGAAAATAAAAAATAACGCCTTAATAGCTAACCGGCCACAGAAAAAAAAAACAAAATTGGCGCGAAAGTGGCAATCTGACAATCCAATCTTCATTTGTTTTTTTTGAGTTGTAGAGTTTTGTTTACATTTCCGTACAACAGCGGTTTCTATTAACACGATAAGTTCATCAGATTCAGATGTGGTTAAAAGCCTAATTTCATAAGAAAAGAGGTTAAAGCAGTTGTGGAAAACCTTTTACCGCTTAAATCAGAAGAAAGATATAGGTACCTTTCTTCTGATTTAAGCGATGATTTTAGGCAGGCCTAAAATCATACGACGACTCCGGTTTTACAAGTTTTTTTATTTTGTTTTTGCTTTCCTTGTATTCGTAATGAGAAGCACAATGTTTACCTCGGGATAAAGATTATTTAGTCCCGAGAAGGAGTTTGGCGTCCGAGCGTAGCGAGCGCCAATAGTTCGCGGGACTAAAAGTTACTTTCACCCCTAGGGTACCAATGTACTATAAAATTTTCAGCTTTTCTTATCTATAATATGCATGTAGTAAACCTTCCCCATGAATAACTCTATATATTAGTGAAAACCGCATGAAATTTGTGAAGAGATAGACATGGTGGGAAATTTTGTTTTATAATAATTTAGAATATACGTAGTTGTGTCGTTCTGGTGTATTAGCTTATTTCTGTAAAGTATTTTCAAAATCCGTTCCGTGGTTTTTGCGTGAACGAGTAACAAACATCCATTCATCCACAAGCGCATTCTCTCAAAGATTCGCATTTGTAACTGTATGTATTATCGGATAGTATAAACTCACTAGCAATCTGCCCCAGCAAAGCAGTGTTTTATGGCTTGAAAAATGTTGAGATTTCTTTACTTTTAATGTATTAAACATTAAACAAACAAAGTTTAATGTAAATTAACTAACGATAATGAATTAAACAAAAAAAGTCTGGATATTTTTTAAGTGGGCGTGAAATCCCCGTTGCTTACTTTAAAAGAAAAATGTACTGATTGATTACAAATAAAATACCAATCTTTCTTCTTTATAATATTATTACTAGCTTCTGCCAGCGGTGTCACCCGCGTGAAAGCAGAAAATATAAATTTTAAAAAATATACACCAGAGAAAAAAGAATTTAGAAAAACGTATGCTCAGCCATTCAAAAAATACTAAGGTCTTTTAACTAATCATAGTCACCGCTCAGTAAATTCTCACTTCACAAGGATCTATTGTTCTGTACGTTACGTTCATCAAGTTAGCAAGTTCTAGGCACCGTGTATGTTATATTACACTTCATGTCCCGAATAAAGGCTTTTATCATATTTTACTTGGAACCTGATACAGGCCAGACTCTCTTGAGTGCGATCCCGTTGCGACTTCTAATAAAACTATGAGCTGAGCATTATAAAAGGTTCTCTCTTTAATCATCCCTGAGTGACATTTTTTTTATGGTGAGCGAGAGAGAACGAGATTTGTCAGAAGATGAGACTTCGTGTTACCCAAAATCTGACTTTTATTTTGGCTAGATATTAAGAATTGCCATATAGCGAGCGGGGCAATGCCGCCAGTCTTTTGGGAATACCAATCAACAGCGATGCGGAGAATTTTTTTTCTCGTATGGCGTCATTTTATTCTAGGATATTTAATGCTTATTTCAAGTCATATATTATAAGTGAATCAAGTTTTTTTAATAATGTTTAAATATGGAATGACCGTTTTATTGTTAATATAGTTATATTCTCTTAATCTTCCCGGGGGTGAAGGACCTGAAATTGTAATCAGCTGTTTTTTTTTCCAATTACGCTAATTTCGCTAATTTAAAATGTACTGAACGGCCGTTTTTTTTTCACATTGATAGATTCCATAGATAGATTCAATTTTTAAACTTGTTTATATTCATAGCCTGAAATATTGCTAATGAGTTAAATATCAGCCTGTAACCGTCCTTGTTATATTGCGTAAAAATCGATCATTGTCTTGAACTCTTTTTGGAGACTAGCATAATGACCCTTTTAATGTTCTCCACTGTTGGGACTCAAGTCTCCTCTCTTGGGGAGGTAACGGGCCGTAATTCACCACGCGGGAACAATGCAGGTTGGTTGATGTCACCTGTCTTCGAATTTTTAGTACTAGGACACGTTGGTTTCCTCACGATGTTTCCCTTCACCAATTTGTGAGCAGTGGTGATGAAATAAATTAGGTACACAAAGTAATGTACCTGGCTAAGTTTGAACCCACGACCAACCACTCGTAAGTCGGAGCCGTTACCACTGGACCACCATTGCTCCTCTTTTGCAAACTGTTTATATTGACTGGCCTGTTGGTCTAGTGGTTAGTGGCCCTGACTGCTATGCCGGAGGTCGTGGGTTTGATTCCCACCCAGGACAAATGTTTGTGTGATGAGCACGATCATTTGTTCTGTGTCTGGGTGTAATTTATCTATATATGTATGTATTTAGAAATATATGTATGTTTATCAGTTGTCTAGTACTCATAACACAAAGTCTGCTTAGCTTAGGACTAGACGGCGTTGTGTGATAGTTGTGGAATATTATTATATTATTTTTATTATTGAGTAAATATAAATTCCTGAGTGCTTTGTACCGTTACTTTTGTTAAAATCGATGAAACTTACAAAAAATGAATCTAGAAGTCATTATTTACTGGGTGGTTATTCCCAAGTTCAGGTCGACTCCCCGATATCTCGCTGTATATAGCACTAGAGTTAATCAAGTTGGAAAACAATAGCCATCAATTTTTTCTCTTATGTTTAACTGTTTTCCCCAAAGTAATATAAAGGTTCATAATAGAAAAGATTGTAATAACAAGGTATAAATAACAAATAATACGACCAGTGGCCATAAGTAGCGAGCGTAACAAGCGTTATAAATCTAAAATGTTTCAATTGTAAAGTATTTTCGTAATTTTTATTTATTTATAATATTAAAATCAGTAAACAATGAAGAACAATAGTCGTATAAATAGTACAAAAATAGGACAAAAAGCTTATTAAAATAAGTTGGATCTCGAATTTCATGACAATTATTATGATTGTTATTTCCTTTATTCATTTCAATACATGTGTATAATATGTATTATTATTGTTATTGGTAAATAAAACAAAAGATTTTTAATTTTGACACCATTTTATTAGTCCAGAGTCAATCAGGCTGTATGCAATAATTGGATAGATAAAAATTTTTTTTAGAAAAAAGGGGACTTATAAAACAAGCGAATAAAAAAAACTTAGCGACTGATGATGAGATACTGTTTTAATAACTTGAGTGGCATGAATTTGAGTAAGCGAAAAATTAACTTAACTAACGACAAATATTGATTAATAATAAAATCCAGAAGAGCATACTAAAAGTGGGTTGTGATAAATCCATTTCGGATATTTAAAATTCCAGCCGTGCGACTAAATTACTAAGTGAGCGACTAGAAATAAAATTGAGGTTTTACATAACGAACTACTAAAAAGTTTACTTTAAGAAATGTTTTCACCATTGTCTAATTATCTAGTCGCAGGCAGAATTATCATTTTGAACTGGGTGAAATAGGTTAGGTTAGGTTTGACCAACCGCGCGTGAGCCGAGTGAGCGAAACGAGCGGTCCCGCGACAGCGGCCGGTGAACGCTACGTCCAAGTCGCTCGCAGATTTTTTTTACCATTTTCTAATTACCCGAGTTTTCGCAATATCCAAATTATCCATTTACCTTATGATATACATAATACATAAATATCGATATTTAGGACATTCGATACTTTGTACTTCGACATTTAGGACATTCGAAACACTTCATTTAAGATAAAATGCCGCTAATAAATAATTTGCCAAATATTAAAAAAAAATACAGAACGTAAAGTTGACACTCCATCAAATATTAGGTTGCTCAAATATTATGAAGCTTCTCATTTTGTATTTTATGTAACTCAAATTAATGTTTGTAAGTTTCTGTTCTGTTGATTTCTCGTCACTCGCAGTCAGTCGCTCACTTACTAATACTATAACCTAAATTAATTATTTTTGTCACTGAAAAGTTTATTTTACAGTCATTCGTTTAAATACTACCCGAAAAAAAATACATTCAACTACAAAAACAAATTAAAAAATGCAAACTAACTTCGGAAGTCTATGTTTCTGGTTTTTAAATCAGGTTTTACTGGTGTAAACTTTACACATCTATTCATCTCCGAATTTGTACAACAAACTTCCCCAATTTAAATGGGACCACCTGGCAGACAAACCCTTCGAAACAAAAAAAGAATCGTCAAAATCGGTTCACATTTGGCGACGATATCGTTGAACAACATACAAAAACCAAAATTCAGACGGCTTGAAAACCTCCTTTTTTGGAAGTCGGTTAAAAATAATTAGAAACATTCGAAGAATGATAAAACTATTGAACAACACTTAGATCTATAAATTAGTTTTTATATCACCAATCTATTAAATATTTGCGCCTATAATTCCAATAAAAATACAATAAAACTGCTGATTGATCGTTTATTGCCCAAATACTACTTATTGAAACTATAACACCGAATACGCCTACAGAAGCACGTCACCTGGCGCAAGTCATTATTTGATTACGTGCTATCATTACATTAGTACTAATAAAACTAAGGTGCTTTATAAATACAATGTAATTTATGAGTATATCAGATTAGCGGGTTAGTATTGCCGAGACAATCACTAGTTAAATTTAGTTGCAACGGTACATTTCTAATGTTTATTTATTAAACATATATTTAATATTGTCATTGTGGAGATGTGTTTGTTAATCGTGATGGTAGAGTTACTCGATGCCCTCAAGTCTGTACAGTGCTAATCATCTTGATGACATGGCAAACATACTGGACACAAACCTTTGTTGATGGCCTTCTGTCACATGAAAGAGATTAGTGCCATAATGTTCGCATTGACATTATTCACACAAACGGTTACTTAGTTAGTCAATGTATATATTCATCGTTGATAGATTTTGCTCTTAAAATTATGCTTGGTAATTATTGTGGCGCCCTTTTCACAAAGTTATGTTCATTTGTTATTGCCCTAGGGTTTTCTAATCAGATTTTCCGCTCGGCTGTCAACCTCACTTTATTAGGGTTCTGTAACCAAAGAACCATATTACTAAACCTCAAATGTAGGTACGTCCTTCCGTCCATCCGTCTGTCAGCGGGCTGTATCTCATAAGCCGTACAATTTTTATAGAATGTGTATTTTTATTGGCACTATAATAACCATGTTTTAAAACTTAAATAAAGATAAAAATCAAAGGAGCCTTCCTATACAAGAAATGTTATTTTATCAGCGTATTTTTGACGATTTTAATATCATAGTACGGAACCGTTCGTGGGCGATTCCGACTCACATTTGACCAGTTTTTATGGATTAACCGAATAAAACAAGAGCTGATCAAATCACTTAACATGAGGTTCGACAGTATTATGAAGTAGGTACCTACCTAATTGGCTATCAGTAACCTATCACGGACAGATTTATTTGAAATTTTACGGAAATGTATACGTCTGCAAGCACTTAATTGAAAAACGTAGTATTCGTTGAAAGTTTTCGGATTAAGCTGGCCTTTGTACTTTGTTTTCGAAACAATGTATATTTATGTTACTGTATAAGCCCGATTAATAGTAAATCCTAACATTTCCAGTAAAACCTTTTTTTTAAGTTAGGAAATCATCCAATGACTTCTCCCACGCTTGGGCGAGAGGGTATATCAGACTTTTACTGACTAAAACCCACTCGTTTGTTCCTTCTTTGCCTTGCGTTCCATGGCCCCGGGGGTTCATTTTCACTTAAGCCATGGCCCCAGTAGGCTTCGACCCTACTGGGCTCCAACGATTTGCTGACATCCCCTTGAGGCGCGCGTGGAACACTACGCACCGTCGACGACTTGCGCTCAATTCGGATGATTACCGTACGACCGGACGGCGTGCTACCCATTGCTCGCCGTCCGCAAGCCTACGCCTACGGCGGCTGGAAATAGGGATCGAAATCCCGGCGCTTGGGGCGTGAGGGCCGTTCCCTCGCGCGTGTGGCCGCAACCTTTGCTAGCATTACTGCTTCGCCGAAGGAGGCGACCGACCTCTTCGCTCCGGACCGTGGCCTGTACCAGGGACCGGCGCGAGAGGTCGTTGCCACCGATCGCCCCGAGAGGACACGGTGGTGCTCTACCCAAGCGGGGCATATCTTCTGTATGCTCCACCGTGTCCTCCGGGCGGTCCACAAAATGCTGACACCCGGTCGTTTCTACGGCACGAATCCGGTGCAGGAACCTTCCAAACTTATTCCAGTACCATTTATTTAGTAAAAGTCCACCAATTGGTCTAAAATACTATCTGATCAAGAAAATTTATGACTGATTGAATCACTTAATACTTTTATTAAGCGATTCAATCAGTCATAAATTTTAATAGTAGTATTACTACTATGATGATGACGATGATGTTGCGTTTTTCAACTTTTAGTAAATCACACACCCGCTAAATATAAGTAATCTTGGTTAATCTGAATTTATCTAAGATACTCGTCTTAGGCAAGTCCTTAGATTTAACAAATGAGTGCTAATAAGGGATTTTCACTGCAGAATTCTACTGTGTAAATCTGGCTTGGTAAGTCTTACTTTTTACTTGTCAATCTGGCTTGGTAAATTTCACTTTTTACTGGTAAATCTGGCTTGGTAAGACTTACTTTTTAATGGTAAATCTGGTTTATTAAGTCTTAATTTTTACTGGTAAATCTGGCTTGATAAGTCTTACTTTTTACTGGTAAATCCTAAGCTTTACCTATTATTTTAAGTTCCTACTGTAATAAAGAGTATACATATCTATCTATCTATTATAAAAAACGATAAAAGGTCTAGACCCTTTCCAAAATGATGTCATCCTGTATACATCCATTGCTGAACTGAGATCTTCTAGTAGTTACAAGGAATCATCCATGGCTTTTTTTATCATCAAATAAATTCTCCCGTCCTGGGTGGAGCGAGAGAGAGTATCAGACTTTTACTGACTAAAACCATGTGCCTTCACCGCCTTATGCATTCCAAGACCGCGGTACTGAACTCTTTCGAAAAATAACGCAGCTGACAAGGAATAATCCTGAAACAGTATCGACACCTATACATTTGTATTTCATCCTGCTCTATTCATTATGTAAGAAACTATTTTCGACCAAATAACTATTATTCGAACGAAGTTAACATTTTATATGACTTGTCAATAACTCGTGTGTTATTTGAAAGAATGACCACAGTATATGTGTTTACAACTGTTTTAATGAACCATTAGCAAAAAAATGCCTTTGTCTCCATTCAAAGTTATGATGTATGAAAACTCATTACTTGTATCTTGACGTTATGTTTAAGAGCTAAATGCAGCCACACGTCTCAATATGCATAATATCATAATTTTAATAAATATTTTATCGCTCTTCTCAAAACATATTTTTATCTATGCATGTATAACAAGCTGTCGAGTCGAAATAACCTACATTGATATGAATAAAAGGACAGGAAATATTCCAATCATAAGATCTAGACCCTGATACACGTACCTATTGTAATCTGTCAACCGTGACTGTCCGGACGGCGACGTTTCCTAAACCGTTTCGCAGTGTTATGAATAGCTCCAACAGTGTAGGGTAAAAACTGGACACTGCTATATTCATTGAGATAGCCAACTACGTCCGTCAATGACTAAGGAAAATATGTATATCAAGTAACTTTTTACAATTTGTATTCAACACAGGAAACTCATAAACGATATTCATAAAAAATACGCCTGAATACTTGAACTCGGTGACCCTCAGCGTCCAGCGCCAAGGGCCGGCCGGCTACTGGCGATGTCTCATGGCTAGTCCACAGAGGCCATTGTCCTTTACCTTTTAATTAAGATCTCATAACACTACGTCACGATGATGATTGGGTGAGCAATCCGTTTAATTGTTTGGAAGCGATAAGCGTAAGGAGAGCGCGTGTCGTCGCATACGTCCGTATAAACATGATTGGAAACTCGTGGTTGCCTTCTCGTGAGTGATCATGTGACTGCGATGAGACCACTTAAGCAAATAAACGCCACTGCTGACACGGCGACCGCTGTCGCTACCACCCGCCGACAATTAGCTTAAGACACACTCACCTAAATAATTCAATGGGACGCATCAATGAATGCTAACCTAATCTAAACCAGTCACCATAATAATACACAAATTGTGGTAATCATTCGCGTGATTCCATTGCGTTAAGAATGTGTATGAATTTACTAATCCGTAGTTACATTTGCGAGTTATAAAAAGTACAATAATATTATTATATATTAGCGTATGTTATCATCCTTCTGACTTGAGGTAAACACTGGTCTGTAAGCAAATACAGATGTTTTGATTAATGCTACAAAAATTCACAGTATTAATGGAATGTTTCAGATTATGTTTTCGTAGATATTGCCTTAGCAACAAATACTCAAAAATACAATGATTTATTGAACTTAGAGGAAAAGATTGATCTTAAAACAGATTAAATCTGATTATTTTATCTAACACATGTCATTTTTGTAGATCTTATTTAAACGATATGTATTACTTGTTAACCATTGATATGATTTCTCAATCAATGCATTTACTGTTCACATGATTGAAACAATCTCGTGAGTCGTCATTCCTGAAGGTTATGTTTATATTTGTTATTTTATCATAGTTTAAGAATCAAATCTCATTGTTTTAATCTCGAGATTTTATCTCAATGCAAGTATCCGGAACCATGATATGTATTTGGTCCCTGACATATTTTTTCTTTGACCATCATATTTTTAAATGACGGAAATGCAAAGCCCGCTCTCGAATCTTTTATTAATTATCTTTCTAAATACCTCATCAGTCGCAAGAGTTAAGAGTCTGCAAAGACCTGAATTCAACAGGTTTTGTAATCATGACACTACACATATGTGCTAAGACCGTGTAAATAGTAAAAATAAGTACTAATCTAATCTTTTCAACCTTGAAAATCTTTCGTAAGTCAAGGCTGTTCGGAGTAACATTGCAATATTTTTTTCTAACCTTATTCTTCAAATAGATATTTTGGTAATGAGGAAAGATTATATAAATTAACATAGATTTTTTATACGAAGCCTAACTATTTATTTATTATATAGGTACATTATTGTACACCATTACAAAAACAAAAGGAAACTAAAACACATACATACAAACAATGGGAAGCCTTATCGCATGCCGCGATCTCTTCCAGGGTAATTGGAATGACACTATCTAACTATGTACATATAATACAAAAACACAAAATACACTCAGGCGTCGAAGTACTCCTCCACATCGCTGTCATCCGGAAATGTGCCCAGAAGGCTGGCAACATTTTCACGCTGAATGATTGACATTCAGCGTGGCTAATTCCTTGGGCAAAGAAAGAGCCAGCCCTCTGGTCACGCAATGTTGATCAGTTGACGTGAAATTTCCTTGAAAAGGAGACGCGCACTCGGACCCCATGATCCAAGCGTTTCGACCCCAAACATGACAGCGATGTTTCGATGAAAGCGAGGTGGAAGAGTATGTCGACGTCTGAGTGTATTTTTTGTTTTTGTATTTTATGTACATAGTTAGGTTTAGTATAAAAGTATTTAAAATTAATATTTGAGTTTACTAAGTAGTTTGTTAAACCAATAAAATAAATAAGGATTTTAAATTATTTAGACCCAGTAAAATGCCCAGCATAACTTTGGAGAAATCCATAGATTATCCTAAAATAACTTACACAAATATGTAGAGTACAAAGGCACAATTATCGCCTAACATCAAAAATACAATAAAATGCAAATATTAGGGTATAAAAAGCAGTAACGCTTCAGAATTATTAGTCCAACAAACCCAGAGGGTCCACCTAACGCCATCCTCACTCCTACTGACCGATTGTAGTGCACTCACATCACATTTTATGTGCATCATTTAGCTCACAAGTGCAGTGTATGAACGTTGCACTGGCTGCGAAGAATAACAACTAATTGGAGAGCATATCACCACAGTAGACTAGCATAATGTAAACAATAAACACCTTTAATATCCCCTATTTACGTGATGAAACAAGTGATTAGCATCATTCAGTGTGCTCTGTCCTCAGTTGTTGAGCCATCGTCACTTAGAACTTATCTGCTAAGTCGCTGGAGGCTTCTTTACTGAAACCCTGAAGCTGAAACATTCAGTCGCTCGATTGTTCAGTCCAGTGTGAGACATTAACCGGCGCGCGCGCAGCTTTTCATCCGATAATCGCGCGCTTTCTTAAGTTATCCTATCGGACACTTATATCAACAATATGTATCGGACTAAGCAACGTTAGTTATTGGGTGTGTGCATAATACTATTTTATTGTTATAATCAAATTTACGATTATAATTTTGGTGTAAATTGATTTTCTGTCATAATTCCAGTACCTGCCTAATGTTTTAGTTGACTTCAATCATTTAATGGCTACCGTGGTTACAAATATTGTGCTTAATACCAAAATTTTCTTTTGATTATCAAATCATTATATTATTAAACCAAAAACACGTCAAAACTATAATATTGAAACGGTTATTATTAGGTTCTCCAGATTTAATTACCTCCATACATGATAATTTTTTACAAAAATTTGTGCTAACATACCTAATAGGAATTCAGTACACGGTAGATGATCTACACTAATATTACAAAGAGGTAAAGTCTGTTTTTTTATTTTTTTGTTTGTAGGAGGTAATGTACTGGTCCGATTGCTATTTTTCACCGATGGAAAGCTGCTTTATTCCTGAGTGTATAAAGGCTATATTCTAGTGGAGCGAGAGGGAGTATCAGACTATTACTGATTAAAACCCACCGGTGTTCCTTTGCGTTCTACGGCCACGGTAACTTTTTAGGACAATATCCCGCAGCGGCAGTATATAGACCTACCTAAGTTGCATAACAAAACTGCTCTTCGTCTGTTAATTTGTAAGTTCAGTTAGAAAAAACATCCCCACAAAGATTTGACCGTGAAGTGTGAAAGTTTAAAGCGATCTGTTTATCTATAGCATGACCACGTTTACACTTTCCTTGAGGATTTCAGTCTAGGACTTGCATTGTTATATGTTCAGGGTCCCTTTGAAACTTAGGAGATAATATCCTTACATGTTGTAAAACAAAGTCTCATGAGGTTTTCACCAACTGATAGAACGATTTATGAGAAAGGCTTAAGTGTATATTATAGTAGAGAACAGTCGTGAATTTGATAGATTAGTAACACCCGTGCGAGGTTGGGGCGGATCGCTAGAAAGTCTTATTATCGAAATAGATGATTTTATTCAACTGTTTCAGTTTCAACACACAATAAATCTTGTCTTTTTGTCAATTAGATTATGTTGCTATTTGTGTTTTTTTTTCTGATTTTCTTTTTTCCCTTGTGTCCTTATCAACGCTTCATTAAAACTTTGGGAAAAATCAGCCCCCCTAGCCAAGTTTCGATCGTTTCGTTTGCGTCGAACGCCTTGAGTAGGCCACGCCTCCGATTCCTTTGTTCTGACGTCATCTCAACGCTCAATCACTGGTCACGATCGCAACTTGGCTAGGGGGGCAGTTCTCTGTAACTGGCCAGTCAGTGTGTCAGTATTTTTCTGTTTCTAATCATTAATGGATTATTATTATATTTCCAGGTTCGTAAGACGAGCATCCGAATGACTGCTATAAAGGAATATCCTTTCGACTTGAGTGATTTACAAAATCAACCAGCAAGTGCTGGCGGCGGCGACCCACCGCGGCCTGCGCAAACACAGCCCAACCCACCTCCGGTCACCAACCCTCCCTCGGCTATCAAACCACGCATATCAGTGCCCTCTCTTGACGGAAAGAGAAAAGTGTCCATCATGGCTGACGAATCGAGCAAAGATCGGGAAAATCTACCATCGGACAAGGACAGGTATGTAGTAAACCAACTCAAATTATAATGCTCAAAAGGCAGTAAATAATAGATAACAAATGTGAACAAGAAATTGCGGAAATCCTAAAGAATTTCGACGTATTTTAAGCGGGTTCTTCATTTATAAACTGGACTTAGAATTTCAATTTCAATTCTTATCTGCTAACTATTCTATTCTATCAATCTAATGCTAATGTTTTAAAAAGTAGGTACTAATGTATACACAGTTTGCCAAGTTTTCAACATCGATTTTCGATTCAGAAACGGGGGAGTATAATTGTTTTCATATTTTATAAGAATCAGGTACCATTTTAAAAATATGATAAGTATTACCTAGAACGCGTCAGAGAAATGTTTAATGTTTAATCGTATCTCATCATAATGTTGTCTATGTTTCAATTTTATTCTCTTTGTAAAATGTTACTACAGTCTACACGTATGTTATAATATTTTCATTAAATCTTCTACTGTACTGGAGTTAGTAGTTAGAAAATTATTTTACTATTTTTATAAATTATAAATATAAATTACAAAAATAAAACAAATACTAGCGGCTATGTATTCTAGCCGCCCCCCACGTTTTCACCCACGTCCATAGGTTACTGCTTCGCTCTCGTGAATTGTAGCGTGATGTTATATAACCTATAGTTCTCCTCGATAAGTGGGCTATCGAACACTAAAATAATTTTTCAATTCATACCAGCAGCAGTTCCTCAGATTAGTACTTTCAAATAAACAAAACTCGCAGTAGTTTGTTTGTTAGAAACTGCTACAATATTGGTACATAAATAGTATAATAATAATATTTAAAACCCCTCATAGATGTCGCTTAAACTCATTTACTTTCGAACTTTCATGAAATCTTTTATTCAGAAACTCAACGCCCAGCACTCAGCTTTTATTTGCACTTCTATTACCATATAAATACAGGAATGTCGAACGCAATTAAATATTTCAACTTACCTTACTCATGCTCGGCATGCACAACCACATGCACCTTCCACGGCTTAAAGGAGGCCAACGACAGAGCTATGCAGGTGGCTACATATTGGTCGGACACTTGAGTCAAATCGACAGGAAAGAAGAAGAATAACTTACCTTAATACCTGATACATACATCAAAGCTATTTTTTTTCCTAAACTGTTTCTCAAGCGGCTTCACCCTCGTGATGATAGAAAACATATGCCTACGTCACTTAGTGATAAAATAGCATTCTACTGATGAAAGAATTTTTAAAATCGATCTATGTGTTTTTCAGTTTATTCATTATAAACAAAAGTACAAATCTTTCCTTTTTATAATATTAGTAGATAGATGAATGTAGAATTTCCGAAACCGGAAACAAAATTTTCAACGCTCTGCATTCAGTTCATTTGAAAGAAACAACTTAATTCGTAATAGTGTACAAAATAGCATTCGAATATGAAGTTGAATGATATGCTAGTAAAGCAGTGCGGCCTATTTTTCAATGTCACCCATTTGGACTGTGGAGGAAGAAGGAAATTTATGCTGGACAATTGAGATATTAATTCTGTTTTTTAAATATTTAAACTTAATATAGTACACAGTGATTTGACAAATCATATAGGTACAAAGGCGAACTTAACTCAACAATGAGTTTTCTCCCAGCAAACCTTTGAGTGACAGAGAAATCACATCCAAGAGTAGGATCAGGAGAGTACATTATAAACAACATAAATAAGTCTAATATATAAAATTATACGTACATACTAATAAATACCGACATATACGAATATTATATTAGTTGTGAGAGGAAGTACCCTTTAATTTTATTCTTAAAGACCTAAAGAGATGGGCTGACGCGAAGGGAGTGTGGGAGAGAGTTCCAGAGTTCTGTAGTGGGGGATCAGTCAAAAATTAATATTTTTCCACAAATCAGTACCACAAATATTTAAGTGTCCTACTAATATTATAAATGCAAAAGTTTTTATGTATGGATGTTTGTTACTCTTTCACGCAAAAACTACAAAATGGATGTTAATGAAGCTTTACATTAAAATATCTAGCTTATACATCAGAATAGCACATAGGCTATAATTTATAAAAATATTGTAAGCTACTCGACGTACTAATCCTGCGCAGACGAAGTCGCGGGCACCAGCTAGTTCTAAATATAAATATAGCATATTAGCATAATCAACCTTTTAATTTGCCGCTGCTGGGACTCAGGCCTCCTCCTACTTTAGGAAAGGGAATGGGCCGTAATCCACCACGCGGGCCCAGTGCGGGTGGATGAATGTCACATGTCTTCGAATTTTTGGTTTGTAGGACATGCAGGTTTCCTTACGATGTTTTCCTTTACCGTTTCGAGAGCAGTGGTGTTGAAATAAATTACACAAAGTAATGCACCTGGCTGGGTTTGAACCCGCAACCTACAACTCGTAAGTCGGGGCCGTTACCACTCGGCCACCACTGCTCAAAATATAAATATGTTGTAGGGTAAAAAGAGATAAGTAAGTTATTTTATATTATTAATACGGTTAAAATTTCATAGGTAAAGACCTAATATTTGGTGAAATTCTAATAATGCAAAAAGAAGTTATAAGTGTAGTTGTCTCATTTGATTGTTTAATGACTCATTCCCTGTTAACTTTACACCACAGAATTTATCTAATAAGTGCCAATAACTTTCGACTGGCCTGGCCTGTTGGTCAAATGGTTACTGGCCCTGACTGCTATGCCGGAGGTTGTGGGTTCGATTCCCACCCAGGGCAAATGTTTGTGTGATGAGCACGATCATTTGTTCTGTGTCTAGGTGTAATTTATCTATAATATGTATGTATATAGAACTATCTAAGTATGTTTATCAGTTGTCTAGTACTCTCTGCTTAGCTTAGAACTAGACGGCGTTGTACGATAGTTTTGGTGTTCCTTAAGGACTCTCCTCTTCAAGGCTATAGTGAATAGGCTCCTAATAAACTAGTTCGCCACAATATCAACGATTACATCACTGCTTACCATCAGGTGGGATCGCAGTCAAACACTACTTTATATTATTTAAAAAAAAATGTTTTAAGTGATAAAAACTATGGTAGGAAAAATTATCATAAATTTCAAGATTACTAACACCAAATGGCTATAATTTTCAAAAGTAGATATTAAATGTTTGACGAAATCCAAAACAATACCAAAATTTAAAACAATAGCCGAAAATCTTAAATGTTAGAATTTACGTTGTGAATAATACGTAATACCTCAATATTTTTTACACCTCTTTAGCCCCAAAATGCGAACCAGTCGTTTCTGAGCTTATATTTTTGTTTAACAAAAAATACAAAGTAGAACATTTTTGCGATACCGTTTAATATAGCAAAATATGTTACATGACCCATTTTCAGATTGTTGCCTATCATTTGCCGGTTTAGTTAAACAAGTGTATTAACCAAAATCAGAAAACCTAAAGCACGGTACGGTAGCGCCACCTGTATATCAGAAAAGAACTACGCACAGTGAGTACGCTGAACATTCACTGAGGTAATTGAATAAGTACAGCGTTCAGTGCGGTATTGGTACCGACAAGTTTACGTTAACCATTCACAGATGGCGCTTACTGTTACCTATGTCAGCTAAAGGTTTGTATGTAGCTTTCTTGGCAGTGTGTCTGAAAAATTTTATTGACTATAATTGAGCACATAGTATAAAAATTCTTTTTTATTTATAAATAAATTATTATATTTATTTTCTATACAATGCTTTCCTATATTCACAATGTTTTTCTTTTTTTTTTCGCTGGCTGTCAAAAGACTCGTGTCTTACTGCATTAATAATTGAATGGATTTGAAATGGTTGTCTGATATATATTCCAATCTTGGTAAATAATACAATACAAAATACAACGATCTTACTGAAAGCTAAACTTTAGTTTAATTACGTGTCCATATCACACGGAAAACAAAAAGCGAAAAAATGCTATTTTTGAGATATAATATTTTTATCGTAAGCGTTGAAGTCTTTTACTCTTGACCTATTTAATTACATTAACATTACATGCATGGTGCTAAGCTTACGTTATCGCACTTCCTAATTAAATGAAGATAGTATACGTTGATTAACTAGATTTTATTTGTCAACGACTTTGTTCGCGAGAGCAGTGATGGCCGAGTAGTAACGGCCCCGACTTACGAGTTGTAGGTCGCAGGTTCAAACCCAGCCAGGCGCATACTTTGTGTAATTTATTTCATCATCACTGCTCATAAAAACTGTGAAGGAAAATATCGTGAAGAAACCGGCATGTCCTAGAACCAAAAATTCGAAGGTATGTGACATTCACCAATCCGCACTGGGCCCGCGTGGTGGATTACGGCCCCTCTCCTAGAGAGAGGAGGCCTGAGTCCCAGCAGTGGGAACAATAAAAGGCTGATTATGCTTGTTCGCAAGAATATTTTCATAAAAACTTCAGTACCCCTTAAACAGTATTTTAAGGGTAGTTTTGAAAAACTAATAACGATAGTCTTTGTTATTTGTTTTGATTAGAATTTGTGCCCAATTTCATGTTAATTAATCCAAAAAATAAGAATCCTCCATATAATTAGACCTGGCCTCTTGGTCTACTGGTTAGTACCCCTGACTGCTATGCCGGAGGTTGTGGGCTCGATTCCCAGCCAGGAAAACTGTTTGTGTGATGAGTACGATAATTTGTTCTGTGTCTGGATGTAATTTATCTTTAATATGTATGTATTTAGAAATATATATGTACGTTTATCAGTTGTATAGTACTCATGACACAAGCTCTGCTTAGCTTGAGACTAGACGGTGTTGTGTGATAGTTGTGGAATATTATATTATTATTATAATATTTAAACCTTCTAAATTGTAGGTACTATTATGAGTAGTTCTAAAAAGAAATAATGACAACATTTATTGTTTATTTAGGTCACTATTTGTTAGAATTTTCAAGTATATTGGCGTATGAAATGTGATTTTCATACTTTCCCCTTTTCACCCCTAAAAGGCTGAATTTCCAAAAACACCTTAGTGCTCGCCTAACTCATAAAACGAAGCTTTGTACAAAATTTCATGTTCCTAGTCCCAATAGTTTCAGCTGTAAGTTGATATGTCTGTCAGTTTCTCCTTTTATAATATAGATATAGATGAATTGAATGTAAAAATTATCATAAATTGATTAAACATGAGCACGATCAGCACAGCAAGATATTTTACGACTCGCAGACGACATTCGATCATGAAGCACAGCACATAATACCCGATCAAGTGTTTCTAATAACTGCGTACCTTTCACTGAGCAATGTCTCGTACAGCATAGTCCTCCCAATTCATACACCTATACATAAGTACTACAGATTCCTACGCGCATCACGTGACGAGTGTTTGTGAAAGGCATAGACCGTGTCCAGTCGCAAGAGAACCCTGCTGACTCATAACATGACCCTTTGTTGTCTGATAATAGCAGACACAGGGGGGATAATAGAGGTCATGTCAATTGGACGCTTCCAAGACATATGTAGGTATCACATGACTGGCGTCCAAACAATATTGTATTGCAATAATATGATAGATAGGCATATAGGCGTCACGTGCTTTGACTCTCAATTAAATGTAGCTAATTGCAATTACGTTTTTGTATGGTCCCGTTATCGACTTAATTTTTACATTAAGAAATACATTCACATTAATTTGAACAGCTTATGCTCTGGATTTAATTAAGTAAATCTAATGACAGCTTTTGGAAATGTATGTACCTACTTTTAAGTTAACTGTTGTGTTTAAACTACAAAAAATAGATGAATAGACACTCTTTTTGACATCAATAATAAAATTACAATAGGAACTAAGCCAAAATATAATAAGCAGAAATAGTAAGAATAATAAGTAAAAAGTAGAATAAAAAATAGTTTTCTCATCTCATGACAATTCTAATAATCCCAAACACGGTTATATTACATAATTTATTACAGAGTTCCGGTGCCTAACTTCATGCTTCATCATCAGATCTGTTCTGTTCCCCTCTTCTTTCAGTCAGTCATCGACTCAACGACACGTATAAACAATGCAATTTTACTTGTTACGACGGTTCTGCTGTGATCCTATGAGGTGTTCTGTTCCATATCTTCGAAGTTCATGATCAGATCATTACAATATTTCAATGAGACCAACTCGGAATTATGACTAGCCAATCAAAAAAAAATTTCAAAATCAGTCCACAATTGACCGAGAAATCGGTGAACAAACATAAAAAAATACATACATTCAACCGAACATAGAACCTCCTACTTTTTGAAGTTGGTTAAAAATAGAAAGTAAAATAAATAAATGAAAATGTGTGAAATAGTAAATATATTAGTTATCTCTTGCCCGCCGTTTCACTAGGGTCATTGAGTACTACTCCGCTCCCGTGAGTTTCAGCGTAGTGTTATATCGATAGGTGCAAAGTAAAAAAAAGTTATCTAGATAGTTAGATTATGTGATAGTTGCAGTAACTTACTAAAAGTTCATATTCTAAGACATGACAAGTCGTCTTTCAAGTGTCAAAAATGAATAAATAATAGTTCTTTTTTCAATAATGTTATTAAAAAAGTTTTTTTTAATTACTACTAACTGCTTCACACACACACATTCACTTATACTAAATATCAGAAAATCACAAAATTGCAGATAACTTTTTTTACTTTGCACCCGCTAGGTATATTATATCTTAGAGCCTTCTTCAATAAATGTGCTATATAATACAAAAATAATTGTTCAATTCGAAGCAGTAGTTCTTGAGATTAGCGCATTTAACCAAACAAACACGCTGTTCAGCTTTATAATCTGTATATATATAATTCTTCTGTATGTGAGTTTGTCACTTAACTCCTTCTTAATGGCTTAACCGGTTTGGATGAAACTTTGTGTCTATATTTGAGTGAGTTGCTGGATGGTTTCAAAATACAATTGAACCCGATAGGTGGCGGTTCAATCGGGTCTATGACGGAAAGCCAGCTTTCGAACAGGACAACGTCTGTCGGGACTGCTAGTATTAGTATAGATAACATGCACTGGTCGTAGTACAAGAAAGTTATAAACCATTCATTTACAGGAAAGCAAAGTACTAGCGTGACTATTTTAATAATAAACAACATCCGTCTGTAAATAAATATGGACGAGTTTACGAGATCTTCAGCGCCTGTTCACCTTGTCAGTGCAACCGGCTGAATGGCAAATGGCAACCACATTCGTTTTCCCATTTATACATACTAAGTACTGCAGGCGACGTTACATTTACATAACACCTTTTCATAAAGGTCCACCGACGCAATCACAACGAGGCTAAATTAATCTTACTTGTTATTCCAAATATCACCTTTTTAATCAATCATAAAATTCAGTGTCAATGTCGTCGCGAACTTATGCAGATGAGTGTACGGCATTTTCATCACCTCTGAGGAAAACGGCAATGAACTTAGTGATGACCTCGTTTTCATGCAGATTTTCTCTAAAACTGTATTTTTACAAAAGCATCGCTGTTCAACTTATTGATGGGTACATTTAATCATAGTACGCATGCCTATTGTGTACGACATTATTACGAGTTGCATTCAATGCTTCACGTTAGTCACACTTCATTGGCCCTTGATAAACTACTTTGCATGTGACAGTTTTTTTTTTGTTACGGATAGAGCAATGTACCGTGGGGGACAAGGAGAGGAGAGGAGTGATGGACGCGTCACGTGGTCCCTCGCCTACGGGACGGTGGCCTCGGGGGCCTGGCAACAGACTGGCGTCTGACTCATTGCGGTCTTATCAATTCTGAACTTTTCTAATGAATTTTGCGACTCCTAATCTTATCCTGATGTATGAGTATCAAAACGTACAATATGCTGAGGGCTGTAATTAGTAACTAATCTTAGTTTTAAATAACCTGTAATTAGATCGTTTTTACGATCTAAGTTGAAATCTGAAACTAATTTTGACTTGCTGAGTAAATTGAAACTAATCGTACTTATTATTTATTGTAGACTGTCCATAGTTTTACATAAGTAGGAGATATTGATTACTGTTCAACCTACGTAAACTTTTCGAAAAATATTTCGTCTATTCTATTAATTGATATCTCTATACATATTATCACTCATTTTCATAATCATGACGATTATTTATCCAATAAACTTGTGTGAGGCCGCTAAGTAGGGCCTGGTGGCCTGTAGCACAGGTTTTTCCGAAACCTACAACAGGCACCAGCTCTCACAATGCTAAATATGTAGTTCTAAACTTTTAAGTGCAACAAAACCATTGTGAGAGGAAATAAATGAAATTATTATTATCTATATCTTATAAATAATAACATATTTTGGTACCCATGTACCAAAAATGAAATCACATTGTTAATCCTAACTGATAAATTCTTTTTCTAGGTACTTCCAGATATTTATTTACTCGTATATCTACATTATATACGAATGTAGTACAATTCTGCTAGTAACACGAACTTATCATAGTGTATTGCATGACCTTAAATAATCATTAATACTAGTTTATTCAAATAATTCAATAGAAACATAAAATAATTGACTAAAATTATTTATTACATATATATACTAGGTATTTATGAACCTTCCTAACGATATTGTAAATAATATTCCCTTATTATTAATTATTTTATGCATTTATTGTAGCTTACATTATTAATTATGTAGCCTAACATGCAATAGGCATGGAAAGTATCACATAATATTTCCTCCTCATTATCTGATTTCTTCCAATATTTATAGCAAACAGGATAACCGCACGGTTTCCTCTTAACAACTTGTGTTGATTTGTTTATTCTGAATATCATCGGTAACCATGTGCTTACATTTAGATAGGTACTGTTACGTACTTACAACTAACTTCATCAATTTTAACAATGATCTGAAAAGCTGCTCTTAGAGTTACCCTGCGTATGGAGTTACGCTGCGTTGACTTATTATAAGATGACTTGCTTAGAATATATCGATTAAGAAACAGACGCGTCACACCGGAGCTATTTGTCGCACTCACATATTCGACACGGTTTATATTTACAAAAAGAATTTTCATTATAATTTGTAAACGCATGAAATATATATTGCTCACTCATTGATGTTTAAAACAAGTTAAAGTGTTATTAACAATAGATATTTTTTCAACCCGCGACATTACTCATTAATACCTATCAAAGTGAACTATTGTTCTTTTGCGTTTAACTAATATACAACAAATACAAGATATTGCGTTAATTAAAATTACTAATTAATTATTATGATTTGCGATCGAATTAGCAACAAGCAGCGTGCTACGATACGCAGCCGACGTAGGTAATAATTAGACAGGCCACGGTGCGGATTATGTATGTGCCCGCGTTAGTTCTGAGTATTCATCACATACATATGTAGTTATCGTTAACAGACGACATACAAAACCACATGGAACAAATCACTGGCTGTTTTTAATCGCGATTGCACACATTGTATCGATGCGTGCGGAAGAATCGGAGGCAGCGGGCTGTGCGGGCGCGGGCGTCGCTGTTATACGAGCGTTGTTTGCAGTGAGTAGTATAAACACGGCCGCGACGCCTCAGGCTCATTTAGTCACTCATCAGCGAGTCTGCGCCCCGTGCAATAGTTCGCAACGCATTTTTATGGCAGTGGGCCTACTGTTGTACTTTAGGAAAATTTTTGCACGTCGGCCAATGACCGGCCAGCCGGCCGGCGAAACTGAACGTACCTCGGCAGTCACGTGCCCGGGGTGAGGCGCGGCGGCCGACTCGCGCGCAGCCAACCTTCTCTTATAAGATGCACATTCGCCGCGGCATAGGTGTGGAGCGTGCTGAGCCGAGCGGCATGCCCCCGCGTAAACCAGTCCTCAAATTCGCCCGCTAATCTAGTTATAGTGAATAAGACTCTCTGAGTACCATGTAGGATGTCTCACAGCAGCTTAAGTTGTCACTACGACAGCTATCTACCGTCAGATTCATCTCTCGAAACAGATGCACTCAACCGTCATTGGTAAGTTTCAAATATATCCTTTTTAATTTAAAAATACCGCGATAATGTTAAATTAAAAAGAAACAATTTTTTCTCAAAAATATTAGAAAAATACACTGTATTTTAATTGGGAAAATAATGAGTGTTAAATTTTCAGTTTAAATATCTCATATCTATATATTAATAAACAACATTACTGAAACAATACGCTAACAGTTACTTCATTAGACATTTTATACATAGACTACTTTCTTATAACAACCAAAAATTTATCCCGTAAATAACATTAGGTCGGGAAACCGATTTATTGTCAAAATTAAATAATAATACTACCCACTTATGTCAAACTTAAAGTTCCCACCCCATGTTTATTCAAATGACAAATACAGCGCGCCTTATCATTTTGGTCACACGTTACGGGCTGCCGAACGACGTCTGAACACAAAGATTCTGTTCGCAGCGCGCATTAACACCTGAACAAAGGTTTACTGAAAAACTCACCAACATGTTGACCAAGCTGGCTGTGACAACAGCGTCGCCAGCTAAGCTCCGTACACATATGTAATTAATTTCTTTAACATGTGCTATTTAAAATCGAAGCCATGGCTAAGGTCGTCGTGGACGCATATTTCTAGTTATATGACCCACATTTACTATCAACAATCCGTCGTATAAAGATTGCTTGACATCTTGGCGGACACCGCGTCATGGTAACACGCAGACTGCAATACCGACATGTTTTTATTCATATATGGACATCGGTATGACTCCCTACAGGGGACGGTCATCATGAGACTGCTATTATCTTTTTAAAACACAATAGGTTTATGTTTTCGATACGCTTTATTATTAATTTCAGTCACAATATACGTCTAAAGAATAATTTACGATCAAACCTTTGTTAATCTGTCACCGTGTCTATAGATGTCATCTGAAAACGTAGTATCATTGAAAATTGTAGTACTTAGGGATCACTTACTAATGAACACACTAACAATCATGCTAAAAAAGAAGCTACTTAGTGGCATTAATGACTGAAAAATGATGGCAATTACCTATTGAAAAATGTCCTCCTGAAGATTTGACTACAACCTTGCAACATAGATATAGTTTTATATATAAATAAAAATGTACATTCACTTATAAACGCCACGATAACAACATTTAAAAGTAAGGGAAATATAAACACTACATTCTAAATACAAATACTGGGATATTTTTCTCATAATTTATTTACATTTATTCCTCAAAAGATTTATAAATATACGTGGCGTAGAAATATTTACAGTACTTATCAATCAACGTTAAGGCTAATTACATTTGGATATCGGGTATAAAATCAGTAATGATTGAAGGTAAACATTGTTTAGTTAAATAGTAAATTTTCCAAGCATAGCCTGTTACATTTAAGTCACTAAACATTGACCCAGTGCACTGCGCGTAATTTGCTGTCGATAAAACCTTTACCATGAACTCACCTTGCGCCATGGATTGATTAAACAATACACTGTATAATTTCTGTTTTCCACGATACTGTGACACGTGGCATGTAACAGCATGGCAGCAACATTACATGTACTCACCACGCGTTTTATTGTCACACATAATATTTATATTTCGAATATAAACGTATGTACTCGCATGTACATATGTTATTGATCGAACGATAAATGAATGAAGAAGCGATGGTTTTCTCTTCCATTCATAATATGTGCAAAGAGGCTAATTGAGGAGTCCAATCTACGAAGCTGACTTACAAAACATCATCGATATCGAGCACAGGCGCAGGGTAGCCAACCCTTCGGTATTTTACAAGCTGCATTTTGGAGAGTGTGCGCAGGAATTGCATGACTTGATTCCGCCATCTCCTTTCTACCATCGTACAACCCGACGAACGGCGAGTATCCTCCCTTACTTTGTTGCAACTTCAACGATCCGGACTAAGCGCTTCGCTTCGTCGTTTAAACCGCGTACATCGAAGGACTGGAACAATTTGCCTACTGCGGTCTTCCCGTCCAACTATAATTTAGTTATCTTCAGGGCTGGAGTGAATAGGCTCTTAATAAACAACTACGCCTCACCATCAATGATTGCATCACTGCTTACCATTAGGTGGGAGCGCAGTCAAGCACTGGTATATTACTATATTACTAATTAAAAAAATAAATAAAAATAATTTATATAATAAATAATGTTTACCTATTGCCAATACAAAAATTCCTGAATTGTACCTTGGTGAAAATTTACACCAATTCGATGATTTAATGAGAACATTTTCTATCGAATGAAAAGTTTATATGATAAAGCCTCTCAAAAACCTTCCCTTAAATAATAATACTCTCTTTAAAAGTAATGTGAAAGAACACTATCTTTCTATTTCGTCATAATTTCATATAAGTACCTATACATTATTTTATTATATTATTTAGTATTTTACATGTATATGTATATAATTATAATAGTAAGTATATCTTTTTTTTGCATTTTATATTATTTCATTGTTAACTTTGTATTTCGGATGTACTAATTTTCTTTTTACTGCACACGTTGTCTACATCTCTATTTTCTCCAACTCTCCTTTCGCAAGTATGCTGGAAGAGTTTTCTTTAGTAATATGCATCACTTTTGCACTATACTTCTGTTTCCTTCTTCTTTTCTTTTATTATTATGTGTATACATAAATAGTTGAATAAAAAAGAACTTTGGAGTCTCCACCCCTCGATCAAACCGTGTTTTAACAGAAATAACTATCTCCTCATTATTACGTTCATTAAAAATATTGTAAATTATTAAAAGTAGTAGAGGCCAGTTTATTTGCACGTAAGTATGTAACAATATTACCTTCAGCGCTTGTGGTAAAATTGTAACGTAACGCAACGCCTTTGAGTCGCTGTTATGAATAGCAAGTGAACACTGTTCTTTGTAAAGGCTCGGATACAATGGAGCTTCTTTCCAACAACTATTTTTTTTTTTTAAGTAAATATATTAAAAATATATTTACTTTTTATTAAAGTTTTGCATAAAACGATTTTTATGTATAATTTTATTTTTATACATAGTTATAGATTTATATTTTATAAAAGTAACGAAGTCTCAAAAAAACATATTAGTTTGAAATCGTAACAATTTTCTTTTGTTTGTTTATTTGACCTAGCTTTTTCCCGCAGCTTCACTTCAGTGGCTTATATCAAACGAACTATGCAGTTTCCGGTATAAAAAGTAGGGAAGGCAGATATGCAATGAGCCGCCTAAAGTAAAATAAGGAGGTAATCCTTATTTTACTTTAGGCGGCTCAATTGCAGTCAGTGGTTCAGGGATTGCCTGCTGCGCTACGCTACGTGTCACGGATTCGATTCGCACGCAGAACTAATATTTATATGGCATCACACATAGTTGTTCCGGGTCTACGTGGTTTTGTTTGTATGTTTACATGTTTGTGAACATATCCACTACACAGCAGTAATTCCTAGTGAGGCAGAGTTTAAAAAAAAAAAAAAAAAAAATATAAATAAAAATCTAATATATTAAAATATCCACGGGTAGTGTGAAAGCGAAGCCCGGGGCCTCGGGATGAAGGCAAAGAGGGAACAGGAGTGGGTTTTTAGTCAGTAAAAGTCTGACACTATCTCTGGCTCCACCCAAGAGCGAGATTTGTCATTAGATGACTTTCCCACATTAAAAAAAATATATATGAAGAAGGGTTACTTACAAACTAATGAACAAAAGTTAATTTATTGATCACTTGTTTCAAATGAAATTGAGCACTTTCAATTGCCAATAGGATCTACTAAGATCCTATCAAAAGTACTGCTAATCTGCTTTGCCAATCTGTACGTGTCGTGAAAACTGTAAAGCAGTGTTACTCAGTGTAAGCTCCTTCGCATGTAACATCAGAGCGTGGGAAATTATTTGTATACATCCATATAGGATACACGGAAGTCGAGCAGAATCGAGGATTTTATAGTTCTTCAGTATGTCGCCCTTTTAAACATTCTTTTTATAGCATAACTCGTTATACTTTACAATATTGCCCGAAGCAGCATCATATCGATTAAATTAATAGATTTTTACTTTCGCTTTTATTCATACTTGAATGACCTAGAATAAGCTAAAAATGCTTATATATTTGTTAGTATTTTTTAGGTTACTGAAGCGTTATATTTAACCACAAATGTAATGAAACGATGTTTATAAATTGACGTAGATAATATTCAAGTAATGTGTCAACGCGGAGCACGTGTTAACATAATTAGGCAAGATTAAATTCATTTAAATGGAATTCTGTAAACTGCATGAATGAGCAAGACTTTTTGTAAACTTTACACGTGATCCTGTAACAAAATTAATTATAATAAAAAGCGTGCTACAACGTCAACCACATCACCACTTACGGTAAGCACAGCATGTGTTTAGGGTACCGTACCCAATGGGTAAGAACAGGACCCTATTGCTAGGACCCCGTTCTCCTTCTCTCCGCCGCCTGGCTGTGACTTTACAGATGATGTATTTCTGTTGTCGCTATAACAACGAGTAGGTACTAAACCAGACTAAAATAAATATTCAAGTGGAGCTATACGGATTGTACGGAACCCTTTGTGCGCGAGATCAACTCGCTCTTGACTGGTATTTTTTTAGGTTGGAAATTATCACATGACTTCTCTCGCTTTAGGGTGGAGCGAGAGCGCGTATCAGACTTTTTCTGACTGAAACCCACCTATGTTCTCTCATCTGCCGTTTGCGTTCTAGTGCCACGGTAGCTCTTTCAGCGCTTTCCTTATGAATAATGATCAGACCTGATCCGATTAATAATAAAACACATTATATTCCTTTTCGTTGCGCAGTCGAGTAAAAAAGAACCGCCAGTTGTCTGAAAACATAAGTAGTTTCATTGACCAAACTCAATCGTTAATATTATACCGCGTGGCAATGAGTAATCGCTCTATAATTACAAATTATATTTGTCAAGGTGGTACACGCTTGTGTAAACAGACACGTATTAGGATAGACCCGCAGCAATCATAAGTTGTAAGTGTTGAGTATGTGTCACATAACTCATTGATATTCATATCGGCAGAAGCTTTTCTTCTCAACAAAACAAAGTACGTGAGTGCAGACAAACCACAAAACAATAGCAGCTGAAGTAATTTACATGTTATTAAAGTTCATTTACCAAAACCACAATAATGTTTAGAGGAAACAGAAATAAAAACTGTGTACATAAAATTTAACAGTTCATCCCGATTATACGCCGAAAGGTTCTGGAATGGCGACCACGTACAGGAAGACGTAGCGTTGGAAGGCCTCCTACCAGGTGAACCGATGACCTGATAAGGGTTGCAGGAATCCGATGGATGCGAGACGCACAGGACCATCCATTGTGGTGACACTTGGGGGAGGCCTATGTCCAACAGTGAACGTCTTTCGGCTAAAATGATGATGATGATAGGCATGAAATAACTATTAGTTAATGTTATGTATGTATAACTAGCTTCTGCCAGCGGCTTCGCTCGCTTGAAAGTAGAATAATATCCCAGAAGGCCATTTTCCTGGGATAAATAGTATAGTATATGTACTGCTTAGTCCAGGACATGGTCTACCCATGCGCCAAATTTCATTCAAATTCGTTAGACCACTTATACGTGAGGGAGTGACCTGCAATACATAAACAAAATAATAATAATATTCCACAACTATCACACAATGCCATCTAGTCTCAAGCTAAGCAGAGCTTGTGTTATGAGAACTAGACAACTGATAAACATACTTATATATTTCTGAATACATACATATATAGATAAATTACACCCAGACACAGAACAAATGGTCATGCTCATCACACAAACATTTGTCCTGGGTGGGAATCTAACCCACGACCTCCAGCATAGCAGTCAGGGCCACTAACCACTAGACCAACAGGTCTGTCAACAATACACACAGATACAAACTTTAACCTTTATAACATTGGTGTGATAAATAAAAATCGATCATAATTATTCTCCCTTTCAATTTCCCATGTACCAATTATGATAATACCTGAAAATTAAGAACTAACTTCCATTTTATCAGGCCGTAAACTAAACCATTGCTAAACACCAGACAACCAGGACCGATTCTGAAAATTATTTTTTTGATTGAAAGGTTAACGGAACTCCTCATAGGATCACAGCAGAACTGTCGTAACAAGTAAAAAAGAGACAAAACTATTATAGAAACACCGACTTCCGAAATTAAAGTTATTTTGCACTTTTTAGTGTTTTTTTTTTTTTAAAAAGTTTAAATAATTTCTAAAAGAGATTTCTTGTCGACATTTTTTCCCTTACATGCTGCATGCACTTCATGTGTAAATAGGTATATCCTAAGTAAACAGTTAATTTCATACAAATCTCCAACACATCATATAAAGGATTCCATTATTCTTAATAGTGCATTGTAACCTAAGCCGTTCACTGGTAGCCAGGTGTCAAAACGCGTGGTTACAGTTTAAGTATGCATGTGTTTCGAACCGGTTGCTTTTGAAGCGTCTATAATGCAAATCGAATTTGCATCAAGAACAAATAAAACTGTAGTAAACAGCTCCTTAACAGACTTAAACGACTTCAATGTAAAAAAAAAAACACTAAAAAGTGTAAAATAACTTTATTTTCTTTCATTACGGAAGTCGGTGTTTCTTTAGTAGTTGTCTCCTCGTTATTTAACATCGACTTCCGAAATTAAAGTTGTTTTGCACTTTTTAGTGTTTTTTTTTACATTGAAGTCGGTTGTATTTTTTTATCATTTTTTTTTTATTTTACACTTTTAGTTGTGGTATCACAACTAAAAAGCCCCCTCAGCCAAACTTAAATAGTGTGCAAGTTCTATAGTAAGGTACCTATAAAATTTAATCATTAAAACATTGCATAACAATTCCAATAAACCAAGCCCAGACCTACCTTCTGGCTTCATCATCAGATCAGTTTGATATATCTTCCCCCTCTTCTTTCAGTCAGTCAATGACTACATGTATAAACAAAGCAATTTTACTTGTTACGACAGTTCAGCTGTAATCCTATGAGGAGTTTCGTTTCATATCTTCTAAGTTCACTATCAAATCATAACAATATTTTTGTGGGACCCACTTGGAAGCATAACCTTTCAATCAAAAAAATAATTTTCAAAATCGGTCGTCGGTCGGAAATCGGTGAAAATACATAAATAAAAATAAAAATACACATACCCGAACATAGAACCTCCTTCTTTTTAAAGTCAGTTTAAAGAAGGAGCTTCTGTTTTCGATGAATTTTATATTCGTAAATTTCTACGAGATAACTTTTACTCTGTTATAAATAATAATATGTATTCATTATCAACAGGAATGGAAGCATATCAGCAAAAGCGGAAGGGCCTTCGCGCCGTAAAAGCAACCTCCACAATGCCATGGCTGCAGACATGGACTCCTCTTGGGGTAATTTTCCTTTCATTTACGACGAACACAATGACATTCAGTTAATTTTAAATATGATTACTTAAGTCATTTATGTTGCAAAAAACGTGACTAGTTGCCGACTTGCTTTGTGCGAACAAATGCACTATTAAATAAAATATATCCTTCAATTTATTAAAATTTCCACTCTCGACTGCTTCTCAAATCAGTGATTAGAAGTAGATATACCCAAAAAAATCTGATACTTCAGAGCCAGCTACCGACCGAAACCGATATAACCCAGATTGGTGGAAGGTCTAAGACCTTGTTACAATTTTCCATAAACTTTACTGCAATTTATACTATAAACACAAATGAAAGCAATTGCAAGGTCAATTGACAGACGGTAATGAGGGTACGATGTAGAAACAGCAGGTGTCTTGTACATACTGCTGCTGGTTCCCACGGCGTGATCGATCGCCACGCTGGCTGACGCGCCTTCTGACGCTCCACTGTTCGTCCACAGATCGCCAGGCACACATCGAAGGCAGATTTAAGAAATATTCCACGACTTCCTCCGTCTACTCGAAGAAGGCGCTATCACAACAAAGCGAATACATCGAAAGGTATTATATTAATGCACACGCATTTTTATGTTTTTTACACTTGTAATATCCAAATCTTTAGAAAGATAGATAGATCTCGAGAGATAATCTTTTGTTATTTTTAAAATTTTCGAAATCCTGATAGAAAGTTGCGCTTTCAACTTAAATTCCAATCAATTGGCCATAGTCCAAAATAATCGCGAGAGGTTAATTGTGCCGAACTTGTGAAGCGAAATAATACTCGTTGGTAAAAGTTGTTTCAAAAATAACTTTAACAACCGAGAAGTTTATACTTAGATATATCTGATTAAAAGGTATCTAGGCCGATCTAAGTAGGTCACACCTATATTTCAGCTACCAGCAACAATCTTTCCTCAACTTCTACCACAATTGGCTTAGCTTTAAGTGAAGTGCTAGCATATGAGTTAAGAGTAACTCCATTACTTGGTGCGTATGGGTTCGAGTAGGCTTCTTTATGTGTATTTGGAAAAGGTATATGCCTAAATATATATGGCAAGTAGTGACGTGTACTTCAAAACCTTGACAAGTATCGATATGGAAGAGCAATTTATAGCTTCGCGCTCTTTCATTAGGCATATTGTATGTTTTATTTGACTAATTGAACTGTTTTGTTACTTCTGTTAAATTTAAACTTAAATTTCAATTCGGTTTAGATATATCATAATAAGAATGAAATTAATCAAATTTATAACGTGAAATGGTTACAAAAAGGTAATTCATATCATTTCTTGCGCACAATTCATATAGCGCCATTCATTTGTGTGACAGATTTGTATGGTACACAAATAAATAGCGTTTCTGTCAATTAGCAGAATCATCATAATAGGGGTGTTATTTGAGGTAATAGGGATTAAAATATGAAATTGCCGTTTTTTAAAACGGGTTGCTTTGAAGTGTCATATCTTTGGATTGACTTGGAATTATAAGTTCAAATAAACTTTTTTAATATAAAGTTCTAAATCTGCTATTCAATTTAGCTTTCATGGTTATAAGAACTGCGACATTACAGAAAATACAAAACACAAAGAAACTAAACCAATAAATACCTAAATTTGAAAAAAGAATAACGTTCTTTTAATAAAAAGTTTATTTGAACTTATAATTCCAAGTTAATCCAAAGATATAACACTACAAACTAACCCGTACACTTCAAAGCAACCCATTTTAAAAAACGGGTATTTCATATTTTAACCCCTAATATTATGTTACTGAAGATCAACATCTGACAATTCATTTTAAAGATTTTATCCAAAGAAATTGAATGCCAGATTTAGAATTTTTTGCAAATTTCCTTGAGTACGCCCGCGATGTGAAAGATTGCTTTATATCGCCGAAGTTGCAGCTCTTCGGAAAATTTAACTGTCTTTACGTTATTTGGATGAATGATATGCTTACTAACTTAACATTTCTCTTTAGATCTTGGTGGTACGCGTGTTGCGCAAAGTGTCACTCAGAGGAATCCGGCATTCCCTCGTGGGAGCCACCGAACTGGCAGAAGGTCTGCCCCTACCCACTATGTCCTTCCTACCGGCAATTCGCGCAAAACATTGCAGTATTAATTATTGGTAAGCGTCGACTATTTTTATACCACATGCATAATTTCACAATAGCGACGCCCATGAAGCCATCAATTACGAAGTGCCCATGAAAATGTAGATAACTTAGTTAGTAGGTGCCCATGAATTAAAACAAGTGGCATTTTGGGGATTATTTTACTAAATTTAACACTAACTGTCAAGGGCATGTGTTACATCTAACAGCTAGATCAGATATCTATATAGTAGCTATAGCCGGCTCTTCTCCATGGGAAACCACCAATTGGAACCGTGTACTAGCTGCTGATGTTTTATAAGTGATTATATCTAACAAACGTGTATTCATTGTCATTATTCTTGGAAAGTTTTTGATATTTTTGATAATTCAGAATTGTGTTGTTATGAATCAAAATTTCACCGTATTGATCGAATATAAAATCGTAACGTATAGGATATATATTTTTAAAAATATGGCGCAATTTTTGAGCATGGGGACCTGAGTTAGGCCGATATATCAAAAATCGCTGTCCGACCCGGGAAATAGCGATACCTGATGAATGAATTTGTTACTGTACTTCTGGATTTGAAGGCCCGTTTGGCAATAGGCTCTTCCTTAGCAGTTTGTAGGTTTAAACAAAACACATTTGAAAAACTGGAACCACTTCAAAGAATGCTAGCATGTTATTAATGTAATTCATATTAAACAGGCATACTAGTATGGGTGACGGTATGGATCGTGATGGGCGACACGGCCGGGCCCGGGGGCCAGCTCTTCTCCTTCGCCGTGCTTACCATCGTCGCCTACTTCGGGGGCTGGCTCATGCTGAAGATCACTACCTTGCCCGCCCTCATAGGCATGCTGATAGTAGGCATCATCATGAAGAACATCGGCCTCGTCAACTTTGACGAGACCTATCAACACGTTGCGTCTTATATCAGGTAATTATACTATAATAATAACTAGCTTCTGCCAGCGGCTTCGCCCGCGTGAAAATAGGTTTCTCCATACAAACTTTGAACCCCCGTTTCATACCTTTAGGGTTTGAATTTTTAGAAAATCCTCTCTTAGTGCTCGCCTACATCATAAAAGGAAACCTTGTGCAATTTCACGCTCCTAGACCATGTAGTTTCGGCTGTGCGTTGATATGTCAGTCAGTCAGTTTCTTCTTTTATATTTATTTATTTATAGTTAATTAAAACGGTACATGCCCACTTACATTAATTAACATAGAATTTTAAAAACTTATAAAAAAAACAATTATACATAATGTTGACAACAATAATTTAAGATTAAATACAGTACTACACATTAACATGGAACAGTGGACACCCTTGCATACATATAGATTGCAAATTTTGAAACGGACATCTCCGTTTGATTGATTTTTGTGATCATTGATTGCAATTTGCATTGTTAAGCAAACACTACTGCTCGTACTACTGTTCGTAAGTATGAGCGTATTCATAAATACGAACAGTGCAGTTAAATAATAATTTGGATTAAGAACACATTTAAAAGTTATTATAATTCTGCAACTTTGTTTTTTTTTATCTGGGAAATCATCAAATAACTCCTCCCCTTCTGTCAGAGGGAGTGTCAGATTTATGCTGACTAAAACCTGTATTCCTTCAAATGCCTTTTGCGTTCCAAGGACGCGATAACTCGATAATCTAATAAGCTAGGGTGCTAGGGCGAATTTATACCCAGAAGAGACCATCGTTCGGCCAAAGTAGACAATACAGCAACACAACATGCCTCACTTAACCCTTAGAATGACTTTAGAAAACTTTTTTTTTTATTAATAGGCTCGCGTTTGACCACTATCTCAGCTGATGGTAAGCGATGATGTGGCCGACGATGGAGCACGCTTGCCTAGATGTAACCTATTTACGGAAACACAAACACCGGCAAGG
This sequence comes from Mythimna pallens, assembly GCA_961205895.1. NCBI lineage: Eukaryota > Metazoa > Arthropoda > Insecta > Lepidoptera > Noctuidae > Mythimna > Mythimna pallens. The sequence goes on from OY540830.1 coordinate 12,349,607, forward strand.
AATTCCACTCCTTAGCTGTACGCATAATGAATGTGTTCTCATTTTGCTAACACCAAATTTCTAATAGACTCGGCCCTATTAAATACTAGTCTACCAAATACTTATGAATTACTTGACGTGTTCCAGAAAAATAGCTTTAACCATCATACTCACGCGAGCCGGCTTGGACTTGGACCCGAATGCAATGAAGAAGTACTTCCTGACCGTCATCAAGCTGGCTCTTGTACCTTGGACCTTCGAATGCGTGCTGTGCGCCGTTCTAGCTTACTTCTTCCTGGGATTGCCATGGAATTGGGGTGAGCGACCTTTCCTTTTTTATAATATGGGTAGTAATAATCCATTTCAACAGGAAAAAACATTTTTTTATCAGCTGTAGGTAATTTAGCAACAATCTGCTAATTAAATGTGAGAGTTACTGAAACTGTTTGTATGTATGTTACTCCATCACACATAATAGATTGTTTAGATTTGGTTAGTATTTGCATATAAATAAACCATGTCCTGAATTTATGTATACATAGTTACTGGCAAATAATAAAACTCAGGCATTGTATAGAATAACTAGGCATTGTATAGGATGCATAAAACCATTCAGGCAATGTGTGAAATATTATTTTGTTCATTCTACAACAATGCCGAATGTTCAGCCGGTAATGTGCTAACAACGATCATAAACCGAATCCCGCCAACGTATAATTTTTTTTTCCCCCATATTGCGAATGATGAAAACACGTGCAACAATGAGTGAAACAATAGACGTTCAACAAATTTATAGAAAATAATTAAAAAATTTGATCAGTAATCTGACTTATACAAAATGCGTAATTATCATGATTTTTTTGAACATTAAATAACATTTTACAGTCTTCCATTTTTACATAAACTTGTATAACTATACATTATTTTATAGGGTTAGCAACCCTGAGGTAATTGACGTGACAGTATAACTTTGCATCTGTGTGTGTGTATCTCAACGACGTATAGTGTATCTGTGTGTTTATTTCAACGTCAAACGTCCAGTAGACAACTAACTCCACTTTGTGTTTTCCGAAATATATCGCAAACTACTAAAACAGCTTATCCTTGTTCTGAATACCGTTCCTTCTAGATAAGTACGAACATTTACATCTAGAGCACCAAAATATTGATGCGACTTAAATACAATAGAGTTATATGTCTGAGCTAGATCGAGTAATGATCCGTAAAATCTTAACAATGAATGCTTTTAGGCATATATTGCCTTTGTGAAACTGTTTATAATGATTGTCAACTACAATTTTTAATTAATCGAAATGTAGATTTTATTATTTTCTTTATATTAATAATGTTAAAACTGAAACTGGAATTTGTAGTTTCAATAAAAAATATGTTTTTTTTATACGAATCTATTTACGGCTACTATGGAGGATGTCTTCAAGTTTCTGGCTGAAAGGCTAGGCATATCCCCCCACGAGGTAGACCGATGACCTGGTGAGAGTCACGGGAATGCGATGGATGCGAGTTGCACAGGACCGTTCGTTGTGGTGACACTTGGGGACGCCTATGTCGAATAGTGTACGTCCTTTTGCTGAAATGATGATGATTGCAAAAATACAAAGGATATTGCCGCACCAATCCACTGATGAAAATCGTCATTCCTTTCGCGTGAACGAATCATAGGATAATAATATATTTATGTCAAGGTAGTGACTTGGTAACTCTGCTTATGGTAAAGGACAACACCTATTCGCTCCAGTTTTATTGCACCCCCAAAACCAACTAAAACGCTTTTTAACAAGATCTATTTTCCAACATTCCAGCTTTCCTGCTATCATCAATTATCGCGGCTGTGTCACCGGCGGTAATCGTGCCCTGCCTGTTTCGTCTTCGCGAGAAGGGCTACGGGGTGTCCAAGGGCATCCCGACCCTGGTGCTCGCCGTGTCGGGCGTGGACGATGCTGCCAGTGTCGCCGTCTTCGGCATCGTCTCCTCCATCATGTTCTCCAGTGCTTCGCTTACTATGAATGTTATTCAAGTACGTATTCTTTAGTTTCGATTATTGTGTATTATTTGTATTATTGCACCCCGCCCTGGCTTTGAACGGTGATTCAGTGTTTTCAGTGTACCGGAGATTGCCTCACGCATATATACATTCAATTCACACTTTCTTATTAACTAATTATGTTGTAGTATGGATTGCAGTTTGACATGAGGTATTTTGGCTGGATTTTCCTTGTTTCTTACCAAATAATTGAAAGCAATTCTTGTAAATTGACTCGCGAAACACTTATGTTTCCGAGAAATACTACGAAAAGCCATACGTAATTATTATTAACAACATTAATTAACTGTAAAACTATGTCACTTGACCAATTAATTGAAATGCAATGATTACAAAATAATAATACATCTGATATATATATATATATATGAACGATTTTGAGCAACGGAACAAGTTCAATCGAGTTTAACAAGTTGTTCCATGTCTGCCATTTCGAACGCTGTAATTGACATGTAGAAAATAAATTATAATTCAAAAGTAGTTTAGATTTACTGTTATGTATCTGATATTGAAGTTGCTGCTCTGCATATCATTTAAAATTATACATCATTATTTTTAGTAGGTATATGCGAAACCCGGAACACGAGCCTAGTATTTACCCGACTGCAAAAAGGGTTGTTTTATATATTATTTATTATTATTATATTATTTTCCCGCGTATTTTGTATGTATGTATGTTACGTAATATTCTTTATTACCTCATATCTTCTTGATAACCCAAGTGTCCTTAGATAGGTGACGTTAGAGCAAAAAAAGTTTTTTTTTCTTGTTACTGCAATATGCTCTCGCGCCGGGCCTTGGTTCAGGCCATGGTCCGGAGCGAGGAGGAGTGGCAGGCAGTCGCCTCCTTCTGCGAAGCAGTAATGCTAGCAAAGGAGGAGGCCGCACGTGCACGTGCGAGGCAATGGCCCTAGCGCCCTAGCCGCCGGGATTCCGATCCCGATTTCTGGCCACCGTAGGCGCGTCCGACCGTCCGGTAACCGTCCGGACCGAGCCCAAGTCGTCGACAGCGCATCGTGTACTACGCGTTCCTCAAAGAGATATCATGGCCCAGAAAAGAAAGAAAGAATCTATTTACAAAATTTCATCATTGTATCATGAAATATCACATAGTTATAAGATTGTTGTATTACCTGGTTATCCACATTAATACATGGGCACCGGGCCATCCGGGCGAATGAGGGATTGTTTCGCTCCCGCACTTAGCTGTGCGCTGGTTCCTAATGCCCGCTATGACGTGACCTGTGTTTATACTTAATGTCGGTGGTGTCCAAATTGTGACCTTTTTTAAATATTTTTGGGAAAAAATATAAAATGGTAAAAAAAAATTTAGGATCGATTCAGTAACTGATTCTGAACAAACTCTCAGGTTTCGCATATACTAAAAATAATGTTGTGGGTTTTAGTTACGATATACCTACATAAAATATAGGTACGTTGGGTTAGTAATAAAAGTCTAATTAACTTGCAATAATATTACTCCCCTAGTTATTTGATCCATGAGGAATTATGAAACCACAATTTTTTCATGGCGTACGTAACCACACGCAGAAAATGGAACTGGAAACAAAATCCATATTGATAAACATGTTTATCTATATGATTATTAATTTTGGTTACGTAGATACAGTCTACAATACTAGTCATTTGTCATATTTATATGGGACTATATACCTCATACACTTAAGTAATAAAAATAATAAAAAAAAAACTTTACACAAAAAAAAAGTACAACCGAATTCAATGTAAAAAAAAAAACTAAAAAGTACAAAATAACTTTAACATTGGAAGTCGGTGTTAAATAAAGAAGAGACATAACAGTTATAGAAACACGGACTTCTGAAATTGAAGTTTTTTTGCACTTTTTGTGGAAAACTTATTGTGCAACCTCTAAATATTTACTGACTATGGTGATTTTTGGTATATTGGTGCATGAGTGGTATCAAGAATTCGAGCAAAGTCAAAAATCGAAAATTTAAAAAACGTGTAACACCCTAGAATCTACCCACCTATAGAATTTAATCATTAAAACATTGCATAACAATTCCGATAAGCTAAGCCCAGGCCTACCTTCCGGCTTCATCATCATATCAGTTCGATATATCAACCCCTCTTCTTTCAGTCAGTCATCGACTACACGTATAAACAAAGCAATTTTACTTGTTACAACAGTTCTGCTGTGATTCTATAAGGAGTTCAGTTCCATATCTTCGAAGTTCATGATCAGATCATAATAATATTTCTATGGGACCAACTTGGAAGCATAACCTTGCAATCAAAAAAATAATTTTTAAAATCGGTCCGCAATTGACCGAGAAATCGGTGAACATACATTAAAAAAAAACACTCAGCCGAACATAGAACCTCCTTCTTTTTGAAGTCGGTTAAAAATGTTACCGTTTACTAGAAATTAATCATGTATCGTAGGTACCTCAACAGACACTTATACACAAGGTATCCAGAACTGCAACAAGTACATGTAGACCATACAAATATTTGTTCCGTATGGAAATCTAATCCACAACAGGTAGCGTAGCAACCAAACGCTAAGACGAATTGACGTGATTTTTTAAGTGGAGTTAGTTGAAATGATGGAGAGTAACATAAGCTACTTTTGGTCTTTTTTAACCCCCCATACCCCTAAAATGGGGGGCGGAATTTAGTATGGAGCATTCCGCAATTTTCAAGGTAGAAAGCTAAAAATTGGTATACGGACTATTTGTGACTAACAAAAAAATTGTGCATAATTTTTTTTGGGAATCTGCCCCGAACCCCCCGAAGAGAAACGTCCAAAGTTTGTATGGAGAAATCTACCTTCACACGGGCGAAGCTGCTGGCAGAAGCTAGTATATCATACAACCATCACTTAAAGCAAGTTATTCTGTCCCTAGGGAGAGAATGCAATATGGGCGATCCCTAGGGAATAATGAGATTTGAATTTGGAATGTCAAAAACCGTCGACATGAATATTACGTGCATCAAACAATTTTATTAAAAATTCAAACTCGCCACTAACGAAATAAAAACAATACAACGTGGTTACTGACAAGTTTCTAAAAAAAAGTAATGAAAAAGCGGGAGCATTATTAGAAAATTGAAACTATAGAATCTTTGAGTATGTAGTAAATTTTGTTTGTTTCAAATCTTAAAACATGTTGAGTGATAGTTAAGATTAACTTGGAAATAATATTTATATTTCTCTAATGTATGATTTGTTTGATTAAATTGTTTTTTAATCATCTCACAGATGGCGTAGAAATTTGAATATCCAACACAGGGATAAAGCTGTATTAGTTTTGCGCATCTTTAATTCCTCACTTCACTCAGGTTTCTTTATTAATTCCCTCGTAATGCTCGGGAGTTAATTAAATAGATCCCTCACTAACGTTCTGAATTCAACATGCCACCCGCGACTTAAAGACATTGCTAGGTTTGCTAGGAAAGACATTGTAGGGGGTAATCTCTAAAACTACTGAACCTATTCTGAAAACCCTTCCACTAATTTGTTTAAGTGCTATTTTGAGTTCTGCAGGCGCAAGCGCTAGCTGAAACTAGTTACTAATATTTTTGGTTAATAAATACAACTACTACACTACTATACGTCATTTCAAAATAAAAAATGCAAATTTTTTGCGTTTTAGCCGTCCACAGAGTATTTCACATTTACACATAATAACACATTTACAAGAACATTAAATCCGCAAAGTAGGAAACTATTTGCAAATTAACCATTTTAAATTTGTCGTAACATATACGTATGCTTATGTACGAATTCCCTGTAAGATAAAAGAAAACCGGCTTGGGCTGTCAGAAAAAAAATAGCACGATATGTTATCTATTAAAAGTCCCTAAGAATACAGAGCATATATACTCTTTGTTATTTATATCTTCTACATTATGTAGCTACTCTCAGCATGAGTCACAACAATAGACCAAGTTGCCGCTATGATTAGAGAACAAAAGGAACATCCTGTCACACCTATATACATAGGTACTATTTAATCTGCTATAGTTATCTAATTTGCCAGTAGCTTGTTACTAATTGGCAGGTTTCTTTTTAACCGACTTCAAAAAGGAATAGGTTCTATGTTCGGCTAAATGTATTTTTTTTATGTATGTTCACCGATTTCTCGGTCAATTGTGAACCGATTTTGAATATTTTTTTTTTATTTGAAATGTTATGCTTCCAAGTTAGTCCCATGGAAATATTGTTATGTGTATATCTGATCATAAACTTCGAAGATATGGAACAGAACTCCTCATAGGAACACAGCAGAACTGTCGTAACTAGTAAAATTGCTTTATTTATACGTATAGTCGATGACTGACTGAAAGTAACTGAAAGAAGAGGGGGAATATATCGAACTGATCTGATGATGAAGCCTGAAGTTAGGCACCGGAACTCTGTAGTAAATTAATGTAATCTAACCGTGTTTGGGATTATTAGAATTGTCATGAGATGCACTCTGGCTGTAAGGTATTATAGTTACGCAGATACAGTCTGCAAGACTAGTAATTTGTCATATTTTTATAGGATATTTTTATTTTTATACCTCATACACTTAAGTAATAAAAAACTTTTAAAAAAGAAAAATACAACCGACTTCTATGTAAAAAAAACACTGAAAAGTGCAAAATAACTTTAATTTCGGAAGTAGGTGTTAAATAACGAAGAGTCAAACTTAATAAAGAAACAGCGACTTCCGAAATTAAAGTTATTTTGCAATTTTCAGTGTTTTTTTTTAACTAGAAGTCGCTAGTCGTTTGTATTTTTTTTATGTAAAAAGTTTTTTAAAGTAAATGTTGAAGTCCTCAACTACCTACCATAACAAATATAAGAAGAGATAAAATATCAAATGCATGATTATTATACCTAATTATTATTATTATGAACCGATGTTTATTGTACATAATATATCTACTTATTGTGATAATAAACGATCATTGCCTTAGTGCTACATTGTGTTGTTAATGTTTATGTAATATTTTATTTATGTACAATAATTTTTTGTCTTAGTTTTAAGTGTTAATTCAATTGACTTTTTATTTTGATTTAATATCGATTTAATTTAATTTTAGTGTTTGATATGAATTTAATTTTGATATAATTTTAATGTGTATTTATGTTACGGAGGAGTAGGCTTCAGAAAGTCACTGTTTTATGGCACTGGTCAGGAGCTATTGTCTTAATTAATAAACGAATTACTTTTATTTTCCAGGGCCCACTTAGTGTGATCGGTGGTATAGTACTGGGAGTGTTATGCGGTTACCTGGTGAAGTTCGTTCCTGAGCGCAATGACGCCTTCTTGGTGCCTCTGCGAGTGCTGTTGCTGCTGGCTGGTGGACTAATGATGGTGCTGGGGTCTGAGGAAGTCGGCTGGGGGGGTGCTGGTAAGCATACGTTCCTCTGTTTTTGTTTTAATATACTGTTAATTGAAAAAACACTGACAATGGTGAAGTAAAACTTGGTGATGAAACCAGGGCTTAAAGTGATATAATCGTTCATTGTTCGTCGTACTTGAAATTACCAACCCGCCTTGAGCAAGCATGGTGGTTAATAAAATAAATAAAATTATTTTTTTATTAGTTAAATTAGTAACTTAATCCACATAATTCGATTTAAACAAAAAGTAAAACCAAAATTAACATCAAAATAAAAATTTAAAATTAAATTCCCTTCCTTCCCCCTTTACCTTCTAGATATAAATTCCAAAATCACCATATATACCTATTACCTACATGTTTTAGGAGTTATCATGGTTACAACCAGTAAAACTGAACTTCAATAAAAAATGGGGCCAATCAGGAGGTATATTCTTTTCAAATAATAAAATCGGTTCATAAATGATGAAACTCTGAGTAACAAAAATAAAAAATATTATTTGCAGTCCTATAGATTTATTTACCTAATTATTTTTGAAGTCGATTAAAAAAAGAGGCATTTTGCCTACCTTGGAACAGTTACGGGTTGATTTTAATTTGGTTTACAATAAGTAACACAGGGAGAAAAAGAAAACCAAAGCTCAGACAAATTCCATCCAAGATGTTTATGAAATAAAACATTTTGAACCACAGTCCACAACAAATCAACATCAGTTCCCTGCCATATAAAACAAAACTCATTGTTCGGCTGAATTTACAAACACATAGGCAGACGTAAAGACGAGCACGTTGTTCATAACTGAGTAATTGTAAAAACTGTAGTCAACAACCACGGATGATTGTTTTCCACGGTCGGGTTGGTGTGCTTGCCTTTCATCGAACAATGCCTTGTTATAAGTCAATGACTGTGTTGACAACCGATAAAATCAAGGAAACAATGTGATTTGGAAAAGGATATCATACGCATGATTTATTTTGGCCACTGTTTAATATTTACGTGCCTGTCACGTGGTTTTTGTTCGATGCGATTCGTGGGCTAGATTATACTATTGTAATTTTAGCCCCTAAGAATCGCCAAACTTAAGTGGTAGTCGGCAGGGCACATTGCTCGCAGAACAAATGGGCGATGGGGACAAAAAATTCTGGAGTGGCGACCGCGTACGCGAAATGATGATGATGATGAATTTTAGTGTTATAACTTTTGAAGCTGCCAATGTCAAGGTGCCGCTGATGTAAACGTAGGATATGTTTAGTAGGACTTTAAGTGCAGAAATAACACAGAGCTCCTGCTCCAGCTCGGATTAGTTTTGTTACAATTACTCCAATGGAGGTAAATGCACTAATTTAATTCTAAAAACTTACTTCTTCAGGACCATTGGCCGTCATTGCATTCGCGTTCGTAGCCTGCAAGAACTGGACGGATCTCGGCTGGGAGTTAGAGGACAACCCGGTTGCCACCGCCTTTGAAATCTTCTGGATGTTCTTCGAACCTATGCTCTTCGCAGTCACCGGTGCTCAAATAGTTGTAAGTATATCTACACAAAACTTGCCAAAAATATTATCTTCATCATTCATATCTAAGGAATCAGAAATTTTATTTCAAATAGACCATTAAAACAGACACTTTTGAATTGTCAAAAAATCGGTCAGTCAAAAAAAAAGTGAAGCTAAGTTGTGTTCCAAAGCGTGGATCTCTATGGAGAAGATTGAGCAAAAAAATCCATGGAAACTGTTTTAAATCATGTTAAGAGTTACATAAATCTTGGTGACATATTTTTGTCGCTTCTATTATGTGAGCTCAATGTAAATAAATAATTTAAAAAATAGAGTAATTAAAAATACAAATTAAAATAAGCCACTGCAGTTAAGAGACGACCAGTCTCAACTAACGGCACCCGTTCACGAGCATGACGCGTGCATCAGCCCCACTCAGCTCAACCACATTGATATCTTCATCATTCATATCTTCATCTTTTTTAACTACATCATCAGTATTTGTCCCGTGTAACTTGGTAATACCTGAAACGTTTTGTTCTTTCTCCTTTGTCAACCGCTACGCTATCATGAACTTATTTTTCTTTCATAATATTTCATACACAGTAGACCTATCTTCTCTTAGGCTTCGCTCTCCATTCATCGATAACGTCAATTCCATTTATATCTACATAATAAGCAGCAATTATAAGAGACTACATTCGCAAAGGTACAGGGATTTGGCACGGATCTTGAGCGCTCGGCGAAAGAGTGGGGATCGCTTTGCGTACGCGTTTTTTTTTTTAATGTACACCTATGTACTGTTTGTGTGTACTGTGTGTGTGTGTGCGTGTGCGTGTGTGTGTATATTCAATTTTTTCATTTACCTACTAGGTACTAGGTAAAAAAAAAAAATAGGTTTACATTAAAAAAAAAAAAACTAAAACGCGTACGCAAAGCGAACCCCACTCTTTCGCCGAGCGCTCAAGTGCCGATGCCTGTAGCAATGAACTACGATGGATCAGTAGTACATCCGAGTAACGTATACGTATCGCTAGAAAATGTTTATATTCTTCATTTAGATTCAGCTATGTTTACATTGGTATTTACAAACAATATAAGTACTTATTGAGGATAATTCTCACACACTCGTGTATGGAATGTATGATTGCTTCACCATGTATAAGAATTAACGCAATATATTTTTCTGTGACCTACTTCGATATCATACTAACATTTTTCTAAGAAGGTTTATAAAAGTGGTGAGATTGAGTGTGAGATACCATACGTGAAACCAAAACTGACGTCTGTTTTTGTCCGATAAACGGCTAAATACTGGTAGCCTCAGTCAAAAAATAGCAAATACATTAAAAATTGATGAAAAAATTTGACAATTTTGTTTGCACCATAAAACGTAAATTGGCTACGCATTTTTATTGCAATTATTATTGCATCAGGCGCCATTGAATAAGATTTTTGCAGTCTTACACATATCCACAAACTGTTGAGTCGCTATTATTATTGCACCAGGCGCTATTGAATAAGATTTTAGCTGTCTTACACATATACACAAACTGTTGAGTTACTATTATTATTGCACCAGGCGCTATTGAATAAGATTTTTGCTGTCTTACACATATCCACAAACTGTTGAGTCACTATTATTATTGCACCAGGCGCTATTGAATAAGATTTTAGCTGTCTTACACATATCCACAAACTGTTGAGTTACTATTATTATTGCACCAGGCGCTATTGAATAAGATTTTTGCTGTCTTACACATATCCACAAACTGTTGAGTCACTATTATTATTGCACCAGGCGCTATTGAATAAGATTTTTGCTGTCTTACACATATCCACAAACTGTTGAGTCACTATTATTATTGCACCAGGCGCTATTGAATAAGATTTTTGCTGTCTTACACATATCCACAAACTGTTGAGTCACTATTATTATTGCACCAGGCGCTATTGAATAAGATTTTTGCTGTCTTACACATATCCACAAACTGTCGAGTCACTATTATTATTGCACCAGGCGCTATTGAATAAGATTTTTGCTGTCTTACACATATCCACAAACTGTTGAGTCACTATTATTATTGCACCAGGCGCTATTGAATAAGATTTTAGCTGTCTTACACATATCCACAAACTGTTGAGTCACTATTATTATTGCACCAGGCGCTATTGAATAAGATTTTTGCTGTCTTACACATATCCACAAACTGTTGAGTCACTATTATTATTGCACCAGGCGCTATTGAATAAGATTTTTGCTGTCTTACACATATCCACAAACTGTTGAGTCACTATTATTATTGTATCAGGCGCTATTGAATAAGATTTTAGCTGTCTTACACATATCCACAAACTGTTGAGTCACTATTATTATTGTATCAGGCGCTATTGAACAAGATTTTTGCTGTCTTACACATATACACAAACTGTTGAGTCACTATTATTATTGTATCAGGCGCTATGGAATAAGATTTTTGCTGTCTTACACATATCCACAAACTGTTGAGGCACTTTTATAAAATTTTTTAGGTGGAAAATCATGAAAAGACTTCCCCTGCAATAAGGTAGAGTGAGAGGGCGTGCCAGATTTTTACTTACTAAAATCCACCTATGATCTTTCATTTGCATTTTGTATTCTAGTATAACACGGTATGTCTTTCAAACGTTCCCGCAGTTTATAAGACCCTTTTTTTCGATTGATAAAACATCCAATGATAGCCCCCGGTCTTGGGCGCAGCGCGAGATAGTGTCAGACTTTTCTGACTAAAAACCCATCCCTGTTCCTTCGTTGCCTTTCATACCAGGGCCGAGTCTTCCTTTCAGAATCAGACCTTTGGCCCCAGTAGGCTTCGACCCTACTGGGCCCCTACAGTTGCCGATATCTCCTTGAGGCGCGCGTGGAACACTACACGCCGTTATAAGACCCTTAAGAATTATTCGACAAAATTGCGAAAGTACTCAAATTATTTTATTTTCCTATTCAGATTGCAGAGCTGGAGCCTCGCTTGGTTTTGATTAGTGGTGGTATTTTGGTGGCGTGCGTGGTTTTACGTACCGTCCTCACTAGCGCTTGTGCTGTGCGTAGCAACCTCAACATGAAGGAAAAGATCTTCGTCGGCCTTGCCTGGATGGCCAAAGCTACAGTACAGGTAACTTATAACAAAAATACATAAATCAAAACTAGATTTTAAAATGACGATGTATCTTATATCATAAACGCACTTTGAGAATCGGCTAATGAATAAAAAAGGTAATATTTAGGGTTCTGTTCATCGAAGAAAAAAACGGAACCCTAGTAGGAACACTTTGTTGTCTGTCTGTCTGTCTGTCTGTCTGTCAAGACCCTTTATTTCGGGAAGGTTTCGAGATGAAATTAAAACCATATACTCAGGTCTGCAGTCCCTTGAAGCTGCGAAAAATCAGACTTCTGAGTTGACGAAAAAAAAGATACGGCCGTTTATGGTGCGAAAAACGTATATTTTGACACTCTCAAAGGAATCAAAATTCATACTTCCCGTTGACCTAACACAAGTACAGGAAAAAATCTGAAAACTGTAAATTTGTAATTACGTCACAAAATTCGGAAAAATCTTCGTAACTCAATTCGGGAATTATTCCAGTTTTAAGTAGTATAAATACCTACCTTGACTATATCACTAGTCACTAGTGTCTCTAGTCCTAATCTTATATGTGTCCAAAATTTGAAACTAGAACCTATAGCTTTTCAAGGAAATATATTCCGAAATAAGGAGGACCTTCAGAAGTCATAAAATACAAAACGGTTGTCCTTCTTCCAGGCCGCTCTAGGTCCAGTAGCTTTGGATGAAGTGCGCAAAATGGCTGGCGGGGAGCCCGACCCGGTGATGCTGCGCTACGCGGAGACCGTCGTCACAGTGTGCATCATGTCCATCGTCATCACCGCGCCAATCGGAGCCATCGTCATCACGCTCACAGGACCCAAGCTGCTCTCAAGAACAACGAAGCCGCCTGTACTAGAAGGTAAGTTTGTGATATTCATTTACTGTATTGAATATTTGTTAAAAGTTCTTGTTGTTGCAGTTTGTAAGACTCATTTTTTCGATAAGCACTAAAAATTGTTATTCGTTTGCAAAAAGATTTTTCGTCAGTAGTACTTACTAAGAATATTACTTATAAAAAAATATTTAGTGGTACATTCTATTCTGTTTAGTTGAATAGAAATAACGAACACTGTTTTTAATTTCATCAATCATTTAATTCATAACATATTTCTAGATTAAACATATAATATTATATTATAATTTATTCTATCAATGTAGTTGACATAATAACATGATAAAAATCGAAACCAAAGATCAAATACGTTTTTATTTATAGAATAACTACAAAGATAAAGTAAAAAAATACAATAAGTTTACAGTTTAATACAAACGATTAATGATATCTCTTGGGATCATACGACGCAGAGAAATTATTTTGGCCTTGATTATTATACTGGGGAGGATAGTTAGGGATACTAGGATTATAAGAATTATTATTAGATCCTGGGAAGTAAGGAGAAACTTGAGGCGTCCTCGTCACATTATCAGTTCCTTGTGCTGGTCGAGCGCCAGGGTAGTTGGGATATTGAGAGTTAGGAATTTGTGAGTTGGGATATTGAGAGTTAGGATTTTGCGAGTTGGGATATTGAGAGTTCGGGTATGGATTATAATTAGGTGATCGTTGAGTACTCGTGTTGTATGGTTGAACAGGGTAACTGCTGCCAGATGAGGGCTGGTAAGGCTGTTGGCCAGGAGGTTTGTAAGGCGCCAATGGAGTAGTGAAACTAGAACCATTTGCAGGTCTGTAACTCCCTAGGTTGGGCTGATAGGGGTTAAACGTTTGGTTTTGGACTGGATATTGACCATTTGGTGGTCTGTATGCACTTCCTGGAGACGTGCTATTATAGGGCGCTAAATTAGGACGGTTGTACGGATTCTGACCAGCAGATGGGTTGTAAGGACTAAGATTGGAATTGGGGTAACCTGAAGAATTACCAGGGTTCGAGGAGTTGAAACTGTTTGTAGACCCTTGTGGTTTAAAAGCAGGCTGCTGTCCGTTTGGACTGTAGGGATTGTAACCAGGCTGTTGTGGATTCGGGTTCTGAGTATAAGGATTATAACCAGGCTGCTGTTGATTTGGATTCTGAGTATAAGGATTGTAACCAGGCTGCTGTTGATTTGGATTCTGAGTGTACGGATTATAACTAGGTTGCTGTTGGTTTGTATTTTGACCAGAAGGATTGTAGCCAGGTTGTTGTTGATTTGTATTTTGACCAGAAGGATTGTAGCCAGGTTGCTGTTGGTTTGGGTATTGAGTGTAAGGATTATAACCAGGTTGCTGTTGATTCGTGTTTTGACCAGGAGAATAATTGTTAGGTTGATACGGATTATACGGAGGCCCTGAAGGTAGTTGTGGGTACAGCGGTGTATAATGGTGAGTCGCTTGCCGGATCATCCTATGTTTGGCTGCGTCTTCTGCTTTTTCAAAGATCGTGTCTTGTATTTCTTCATTTTCATTCCGTTTTTCCTCGAATGTTCTTAATATTGCGTCGATTTCGTCCTCTGGTACCACTTCAACCTCATTTTTATCCGCTAACAATGGTTCCACGAGTTGTAGAGTTTCAAAGTCGAAATTGTAGTATGGAAACTTCTTAGTCCCTGCCACTGCATCTTCTTGGTTAATTCGTAAACCACAAACACCACTGCATAATACTGTTACTATTATAGCTACAAGGGGACCGCGCACTGTCCTCAACATTTTAAAGACTATTGAATACCGACATAAGCACAATATTCACGAAATAATAATCGGATAAACTTCGACCTTATTTATCTTACAATTCACGGTATGCGCGATAGACTCAACTGCTCACGTCTCAACCTTGTTTGTTATTAGCGATATATCTAAATGCCTTGGAGTTTTATACTTGTTTTCCTGCTATAGGTACCTACATATATAGATTTACATTTCTTGCTCATGTGGAAAGAATGTGTAAATGTATTTTTTTATTATGTTATGGCTCGCGTTTGACCTTTATGCCTGTTGATAACCGATGATGTGGATGACGATGGAACACGCTTGCCTAAAAATAACCTATTCACTCTTGACCCAAAGACTAGGTACCCACCCCTAGGTTGTAGCTATTCGGAAACACAGACTCTGGCAGAGAATTCCTTTCCTTAGCTGTACGCATAATAAATGTGTTCCCAAAACGCTTTGTACGTATGGGTGGGATGTCCTCCATGTACCGATGGCGTAACACCGTACGTCTAGTGGTCTGATAATGGAACAGACTTGGCGGAATTAAATTGTGCAATTCCAATGCTCACTCCCTGAAATGTAAATGATGGAAAACCGACAGGCTAGCAACACGGCGTCGATGCTCAAGACGTTGGAGTTTTGACTCGACAAGTGCATCATTGCCGATGTCGCTCAATCGTTGTTTGTAATATGTGAATTCTTTTGTGCAGGTTGGCGGCGATCCCACAGGCCGTCCATTCGCGACATATCGATCATCGACGAGGAGGAGATGGGGGAGCGCGACGCGGAGGCAGAAGCGGACGACTCGCGGCCGAGCAGCCCCAAGGCGCGCGCCGCCGCCGCCAGCAGCACGCCTGCCGCGCCGGCGCCCATCACCGTGCAGCCCGGGCCCGGACACAACAGCTCTTGACTGCACTAAACCACTACTTACTTCGATCTTTGATGCCATTCCATTTGCGACCTTTTTCGAACCGACCTACTTCATTATTAGCTGCTTATATGGTCTCGTATAAGTCTTTGATACAGGGATTTAGTAAGACGATTTTCTTATGAAGCCTTTCTGCCAACAATGCGCGCAACGACTTTGTGTGATTTTATTCGAAAGATATTCAAACGCCACTTTGGCATAGATACTAATATAGAGTCGCTTTGTCCGGTCTCATCCATTTGTTTTCAATTTACGAGATTTGAACTTATTTAAGAATTGCCTAGAGAAACTTATCCAACCGATTTGCCTATATTGTGGAGATAGATTTTGTTTTAATATTTGGAAAAGTGGTTGAGCTGCACATTACCTAATCTTTATTCAGTGATGTCATGCTTAGAAAATTTTTAAAAAATTGTTGTTATTTTATAATTGATTACTATTGTTAATTAATTACTATTGTGAATAAAACTATGGACCACTAAATTATTTCATAAACAATTTCCATTGTCTTGAAATCATTGTTTCTAACAATTTGATTTAGGTACTTAGAGGGTTTTAGTATAAGATATATTTGTAGTTGTATAACTTAAAGTTCATGTGATAAAGGTGTATACTTAATTATTTGGTGTCTTAAAAACCTCGCTAGTGAAGTTTAATATTACAATTTATTATGAAATATTACTGCTTTAAGAACATATTTAACTTATAAGTACGTTTGTATACCATATTCCTATAAGTTATATTTTGCATAGTGGTCATCAGTATTGCTATTATTTATGAAAACAATTTTAGTTTAGGTATCAGAACGGATATTGATAATGTTATTCGGTACAAACAATTAGGTGAATATTTAACGTAAGGCTCGATGCAGCATATCCATTGCTCATTGTTAATATGTATTTTAGATGTTTAAGTAGTCTGTATATTATGTTTAAAAAACGTTTCTTCACTTAAACATGTACGTACGTCCACCGCGACGTGACGTACTGGTTAGTTTTGTATTATATCATTTGTAAATAACACCCAAGTCACATTGTTATGTAAGTAATTATTATGCATCGTAAAATTCAATTATTTTAGAGTGAACTGTGGGACCAATTCATTTTTAAATACTACCACACGATCAATAAATTGAAATTATAACTTTATAACCCAGCAGACATCGCCTATCACAAAAGTATTATTAAATAATATTATAAGGTCATCACTATCTGTTTCTACGCTTTATCACGTTTAAAAAGTCGTTTAACGAAAAGATGTTTAAAATATCATGAAGAAATTATCGAAAAAAGTATAAAAGCAATAAAATATTTACAAAGATACTCGATTGTTGTAAGTTTATTTTAGTTTAAGTAACATTCCTAATATTCCGGGGCTTGAAAGTGAAAATTAATACTGAACAATGGTATCCGCGGTTTTTTTTTTTTCAGTGGGAAAATCATCTTATGACATCCCCCGCCCTTGGGCGGGGCGGGAGATAGTGTCAGACTTTTACTGACTAAAAACCCACTCCTGTTCCTTCGTTGCCTTTCGTACCAGGGCCGAGTCTTCCTTTCAGAATCAGACCCTTGGCCCCAGTAGGCTTCGACCCTGCTACGCCCCTACAGTTGCTGACATCTCCTTGAGACGCGCGTGGAACAGTACGCGCCGGTCCATAAACGATGGTATCCGTGGTAACAATCAATGAACCCACTGAAAAACAATCGTCAGAACATAATTTGTACAATTTTAGAAACTATCACACCATCGTTTTTTTTTAACCGACTTCAAAAAAAAGGAGGAGGTTATCAATTCGGTTGTATTTTTTCTCCTGTATTGACACGCTTGTATCGCCTCTCATTTAGGCTTAGTATAGTGCCCAAGTTCTTGAAGCTTGCCAACGTGCAACCCGTACGCAAAAAGGGCAGTTGTGCCAATCCTGCCAACAAAACGATTTCAATAACCTCCATACTCTGCAAGATTATGGAGCATTTATTAAACTCGCGCCTCATGGCTTACCTGGAAGGTAACAATCGCCTCAGTGACCGACAGTACGGGTTTCGCCGCAATCGGTCTACTGGGGACCTACTAGTTTATGCCGCCCACTTATGGGATGAGGCCCTTGAAAAGAATGGGGAAGCGATTGCCGTTTTCTTAGATGTCTCGAAGGCGTTCGACAGAGTATGCTAGTCTTTTGAGAGCTTCCAGCGTACGGTCTGATTAACTGGGTAAAAAACTTCCTGAGTGAGCGGGCTCTCCAAGTTGTTTTCGACGGATGCTCATCAGAGCCTATGGCGACTAATAACCTCAGGGGTCTGTTCTCTCTGCAACATTCTTCCTGCTACATATTAACTATCTGCTGATGCCTGATATCTATAGGTATACAGATGATAGCACAGTTCTAGAGAGATATCTGCTAAGTGCTCAGGCTAGTAAGGAGCTAATCCGGTCCGAAAGAGAGGCTATGATAGAGCTTACGAATGTCTCACTTCAGGCAGTCTCCAAGAGAGGTGAAGCTAATCTAGTGGGATTCAACGCTAAAACACAAGCGGGACTATTCACCGCCAAAAGGAGCTCGTTCACCTTGGCTCATGGTTTTCATAATGTATCCCTGGAGTGCACCATACCGCTCTTGGGAGTAGAAATTTCCTTAGACCTTAATTTTGGCCGGTTCATTGAGTCCAAAGCCAAGGTAGCTGCTAGGAGACTCGGCGTTCATGCAAAGGTCCGGCAATACTTCACACAGCTTTTAATGTTATACAAAGCACAGGTCCAGTCGCGTGTTGAGTACTGTAGCCACATATGGGCTGGTGCTGCAAAATGCCACCTAGCAGTTTAGGACTCGGTGGAAAGGCGTGCGAAGAGGCTAATTGGTGATCCAGATTTGGTTAAATCCAATCTACAAAGCCTTGAGGCGTAGGGTAGCCAGCTTTTCGGTATTTTACAGGATGCATTTTGGAGAGTGTGCGCGGGAATTGCATGACTTGATTCCGCCTTCTCATTTCTACCATCGGACAACCCTCTACGGTCAGTTGGTAATCTAGACTAGACTGAGCGTTTTGCCTCGTCGTTTATACCTCCTACATCGAAGGATTGGAACAATTTGTTTTGTTTGTTGTTTTTTTTCTAACAAAGGAATCTCAAATAACTTCACTCATTCCACCCAAAGTGGAACAAGTTATTTAATGAATGGCCACTTTTGTATCGATTAAATAAATAAATACTATAGAAGTGGAATGAAGACAGTTTTTATTTTCTCGTCTTTTCCTAATACATTCTTTTACTTAATTAAAAATACAGATTCGTGAAGGCATTATACCTACTTTCTAAAGTGTATTATTATACAAGACTAATAATTATACTTATCTTAAAAACTAAACATACATTGTGCACTAAAACACTAAAAGTACATTATTGTTACAAATTAAATCTAGTGTCAACGTGATTTGATCATCCTTAATATACACCACTAATTTTTAATTGGTAAGGTCAATTGGGGCAAGTGCGGATTTGGGGCAAGTGCGGCGAGCATCATTATACAAAAAATTAGCAATGATATTGATGAAATTGCCATCTAGTTACGACAGGGGGAACAAAATTAGTTCAGGGCAAAGAGATTGGGGGCGTCACTTCAATGAGAGTGGATTTGACGCCATTTTTATTTTACTTTGAAATGTATCTGTGGTTTGAAGTTGACACGTGTGCGTTGTTGTGCTATTTTTTTTTTTTTTTTCAAGAAAAGTGATGATCTGTAATACGTAAGTGTTTTTTTTGAATCCTAAGCTTCATATTTACGTCGTTATTTAATTGATATCTAGCAAAATACGCTATAAATGACAGTTTAAAAACCTAGCTTCAAATTTTATTGTTTGTGAAAGTGCGGCTACAATGCTTGGGGCAAGCGCGGCACTAAGCCGCACTTGCCCCGGGTCAGAGGTTTTGAACCTTAATTTTTGTTTGATGTTTTTTTTTTTAATTCCAGACCATGGTGCGAAATTATGTGAAAAAAACAGAAGGACCGAGTTGGACACACGAAACTTTACAACAAGCATTAGCGGCTATCCGAAACGGAACTACATTTTACGCTGCTAGTAATCAATATAAAATTCCACGAGCAACGTTATTTGATCATATGTCTGGTCGACGAGGACAGAAATCGAATAGTTTAGGAAGACCAACAGCTCTGACCGCAGATACTGAAAAAACACTTGTAAATCTCATTCGTATTATGGAAAAGAATGGGTTTGGTCTATCTCGAAAAGAAGTGGTGGAGCTTGTTGCGGAATATGTTAAACAGAATAATTTGAAACTACCATTTAAGGACGGAATTCCTGGTTACGACTGGTTTTCTGGTTTTGTTAGTAGACATAATCTATCCATAAAAAAACCACAAGCTGTTGAATATGCCAGAAAACAGGCTGCAGATCCATTTGTGCTGGATGATTATTTTAATGAATGAATGATATATTTATTTGCAAGAATATAGGTAACAAGTTCTTAAACATTTGGTGGAGTCTCACTATATTCGGCATTTCAGCCGTACAAATCTTTAGATTTTACATCATTAGCATGCAGTAGGTAAACATTTAGTCATTAACATTCTCATATAATAATTTAATCATTTAAATTTAAATAATCATTCAACCAATAAATTAAAATAAAATACTAAATAATTGAATACAAATAATTAATAATAATATGATATCATGTCAACAAGAAAAATAATAATAATAAAAAATAACAAAAATTGTGAAAATGATTAATTATTCATGCAATGTCACAATAAATTATAAAAGTTTTACATTTTATGTTCAAAATATTCATTGATAGAATAAAAACATCTGTCACACAACCAGTTATGTAACTTTCTATTAAATTCCAAATCTGTAGCACTTCTAAAATTTTCGGCTAAGTGGTTATATATTTTCACCGCCATGGTATAACAATTTTTGTTGCATACTTTTAATCTATTACGCGGGACTACTAGTGGCTTTTGTGTTATTTTTCTCTTTGTTTTGACCTTTTCATCTTTTTCAAAAAGCGAGTAATTATTTCTTACAAATTTGCAGATCTCAAATATATATAAAGATGGGAGGGTCAGCAGCTTTTGTTTAATAAATATAGGTTTACAGGAGTCTGTCCACTTAATATTGAAAATTGACCTTAAACACTTTTTTTGAGCTATAAATGCCCTCTGTGCATCTGTTGAATTCCCCCATATAGTTATTCCATACCTTAAGACCGAACAAACATGACTATGGTACACTAACAAAGCTGTTCGAATGTCTGTTAAGTTTTTGATCCTCCTAAGTGCAAATACGAATTTATTTATTTTCTTGCACACATTATCTACTTGAGCTTTCCAATTGCAATGCCTATCTATAACTAATCCTAAAAATTTGATAATATTAACTTCTTCTATGTCATTATTATTGTATTCTAAACTCAATTTCATTTCATTTCCTAATTTCTTATGGTTATTAAAAGACAAAAATTTCATAAATTTAGTTTTATTTGTATTTATTTTCAAATTATTCTCATCTAGCCAATTTATTAAATCTGTTAATGCTTTATTCGTGACTATTTTACTGTTATCTAGAGTTTTCTCTTTTGTCAACACGGTGGTATCATCTGCGAATAATATAGTATATTGGTTCGTGGAGTTTGGCAGTTCGTTTATATATATTATAAACAATAAAGGGCCAAGGACACTTCCTTGTGGTACACCATAATAGCTCGTTAAGTACGGTGACCTAAAGGTTTTCTGAGTGTTAGTTTTGATACACATTTTCTTTATCTCAGTGCATTGTTGTCGGCCTCTTAAATAGCTTTCGAACCACCTATAAGCAACGCCTCGTACACCATATTGCTCAAGTTTACGTAATAAAGTTTCATGACATACCATATCAAACGCCTTACTCATATCTAGAAAAACTGCTACTGGGATTTCTTTTTTATTAATAGCATCCATAATTTCTTTTACTAGTTTGAAACATGCCAAAGTTGTAGATTTTTGCTTAATGAAGCCGTTCTGTTGACTACATAATATATCGTGTTTCTCTAAGAAATTTATAAGCCTTTTGCTCATTACCTTTTCAAATATTTTTGAAAGTATGGGAACCAAAGTAATTGGTCTATAATTATTAGCCTCAGATGTAGGTCCTTTTTTGTAAAGGGGTTTAACAACAGAAAATTTTAAACTGTTGGGGAATATACCCTTTTCTAAAGATAAATTAACTATGTAAGTCAATGGTTTTGTTAAAGTTAATAAATTTTGTTTAATCATCTTAGTACTAATGTTATCATAACCAACTGAGTTGGTATTTCGTAGTTTCATAGCTATCATAAATATTTCCCTACATGAAGCTGGTTCTAGATAAATTGAGTTAACAACCGTTTTATTGCAAATATGTTTATTTTTTGAATTTTTAGCGTTTCCATTTTTAGCGACATTGGTAAAATAATTGTTAAAGTATGTTGCTATATCATCACCTTCATTTAATATATTTTCTCCATCCAAAATTTCTCTAATTTCATTACTAGCATTGTTCTGCTTAAGTTTATCATTTATTATTGTCCACGTAGCTTTACATTTGTTGTCTGCTTTTTCTATGTATTGTTTATTTTTATCCCTTTGTATCGTATTAACACATTGCTTTAGTTTTTTACTATATGTTTTAAATTTTTGTTTATTTTGGGTAGTTTTACTTTTATAATATATACTTTGTAAATTTCTCTTTGTTATAAATGACTTTTTTAGACCCTTAGTTACCCATTTTGGGTTAAGAGAGTTAGAGTTCATCTTAATTTTAATCAACGGGAAGCACAGTTCATAGAATAGGCAAAGTTCATCATGCAATAATGAAAAGGCTTTGTTTACGTCTGTTTCCAAGTATACTTCTGAAAAAGATAATATTCTCGAAGACACTATACTTAAACTACAGCTTCAAAATAAACCCCACCGAATTTGGAATATTGATGAAACTAGCTATTCTAATGACCCCAAAAAGACTAAAGTTGTGGGCGAACGGGGATATGCGGCTACCAGAACAACAGCCACTACAGGAAAAGATAACACAACTGTGCTCTTTGCCAGCAGCGCTGCTGGGGAAAAAGGACCACCATTCATTATATTTAAAGGAAAGAATGTGTGGAGCGAATGGACATCACCTGAGGCTTACCCAGGAACTCTGTATACAGCAACAGAAAATGGCTGGATAGAAAGCAAGGCTTTCGCTGAATTCTTTACAAAGAGTTTTATACCAATGCTAGGCACAACAGATGAACCAACTCTGTTAATTTTTGATGGGCACAGCACACACATTCAGTTGGCGGTAGTAGAAACAGCAATACAAAACAACGTCACAATCATCAAACTACCTCCCCATACCAGTCATTTGCTGCAACCACTCGACTTGTCGGTATTTAAGCCCTTTAAAGACAAGTGGGACGACAGAATGATGAAATGGCAAAGGTGCAATTACGGCCAAAAACTATCAAAAAAGGAGTTTTCGATTATTGTTGGAGAAGTTTGGCGTAGCTTAGACCACAAAATATTAATAAATGGTTTTAAAAAAGGTGGAATATTTCCATTCAATAGAACAGTTGTATCAGAAGATAAATTGGACCAAAGTGCTCTGAAGAGGTGGAAAGAACAAACTGTAATAGCCCGCAAAAAAAATACTGCCATGGATGCCTTATCAACGATTTCTAGCCCATCAACGTTGTTAACAATATGTTTAAAAAAAATTAACGAGGGCTTGATCACGTCCAATCATGCATCGGTAGCCCAACATTGTCATGTCCCAACTATTCCGTCCGCTGAGTCGCCGGATTTCATTGATATACCGGTAATGTCAAACAAAACTACTTCATTCGAAGAATTGCTCTTAAATACAATAAAAAGGCATGAAAGTAAAGTCACAATACAAAAAAAAACAAAAATTGCTAGAGGTGCTGAAGTTATTACACATTTAGATGTCGTTAAGAAATTGAAAGAAAAAGAAGACGAAAAACTTAAGAAAGAGGATAAGCTCAAGACGAAACAAAAGAAAAACACAGCTATAAAAAAGAATTCGTCCAAAGTAACAGAAAAAACAATCAGTTTTATATCTGGGACAAAAGACTCATATCCCGATTATAATATCCTTGAACCGAGCTGTTCGAATGAACAATTATCAAAGATAACATCTAGCGCGAATCTGGAAACAAAAATGCACAATCCAAAAAACATAATTGTTACATCAAATATACGCATAGACGATAGCAGTAAATTCTTGAAGGATTTAAATAAAGAAACAATGATAAATATTAGTGATGAATCCATACTACAATTGAAGAAGATAAGGCGGGACACATCTCTCTCAGAAATTACAGCAAATGCTCAAAACAAAGGTTTAAATAGGGTGAAAAAATATCCAATGAAAAGTATCGAAAAAAGAGGTTTTACAAAACCAAAGAAACAAAAAATTCAAATAAAACATGAATCATCAACAGACGAAAGTGATTTCAGCGTGCACGATGTGTCAGATTATGAAAATTTTGATGATTACATTAACTCGATACTAGTCGACGAAGACTATAATATTAATAACCTTGATTTAGGCGACGAAGAAAATAACACTGTCGAAGTCCAGCACTATACTCAATCTTCTACCAAATGCAGTATATACGATTGGGTTTTGGTCCAGTTCGCTTCAAAGAAAACAATAAAACATTTTGTAGGACAGGTTCAATCAATAAACAATGGAGTCCCAACTATAAAATACGCAAGGAAAATTCATAAAGCCAAAAAAGATTCAATATTCGCTTGTCCAATCATCGATGACATATGCGACTTGAAGCACAGCGAAGATTTGGTAGCAGTATTACCTGAGCCTGAAATATCTCGACGTGGTCATATAATCTTTAAAATACATTTTGATACATACAATGTACAGTAAAACAATATTATAGTCATGAAATTAGTTTAAGAACATGAGACTGAATGCTATAATGATACTTTAAGGTGAATGCGCGGTAGTAGCCCGCGAAATTAAAATTTTCTTATGTTTTTTGCAATTTGCAGGTCAGTGGAAGGTATCTTGATCAAAATATGGTGCTGTCGCGCGATCACAATATAGATGATGATAACAAATAATTATGTAGATTTCGAAAATCGACGAATCGGCACGAAATCTAACTTAGAGAGATGTATTGATGATTTATAAGGTTAAAACTATGTAAATACATATTTTTACTGTCGCGCACCATATTTTGATCAATATACAACCTTCCACTGGCCTGCAATTGCAAAAAACACAAGAAAATTTGAATTTTGCGGGCTACTACAACGCATCCCCCTTAAGCCTGTTATTTTATTTGTAAGAAGAGGTTTGATTTTTCTTTTAGTTTTACTTTGTAAAGATTGGAAGTATTACAAAAGTAGTTGTGTTTAAAAAAAACTTATTTTTTTAAATTTTATAAAATGAAGACATAATTTTTCTTTTTTTTTCTTTAGGCAGTAATAAGTACAAATATTTAATAGTAAGTAAGTAAGTAGTAAGAATAAATGTTTAAATTATTTGCTTTGATATCTTATGAGACTGATAGGTTTAACCTATACTTTTTTATTTTGTTAGAAGTTTTTTCATTTTTTTCTTTTTCATTGATTTGTTTGTATTCAAATCTCATATTTAAGATATAATTTTAAAAAAATGTGTATAACACATCAGCCTGATGGAATTTCTTTAATTAAAATATTAAATATTATTATGTAAAAACTACAGCTTTTATTGATATATTATTTTATTTAACATATAAAAATATTAATAGGATGTCACTTCCCTGTCTCGATTTGTCACTCCCCTGACTACACATTTTTCCCTGCGGCATATAAAACTTAAAAATAATTTATCTTCTGGTCCATAACATTATTAACATAATAAATAAATAAATTATACATACCTAGACATGAACATGCAAATTACATTCATTACCTTGACCTTCCTTCTTGGGCAGTCGGGTATACATGTTGAGCACCCCTGACCTTAGGAAATAGCCGCACTTGCCCCATCTTGCCCCATTTTACAATGATTCTCTTTTTTTATATGAACCTTATTTCTAGAACTATAGGACCGAATATCGGCTTCTATTTTAACATTTCTCCAACTGATAATCACTTTGAAATCACTACTTCGAAGTCATTTACTAGCATTTTTTACTACTGCCGCTCTTGCCCCATTTCGTTGGGAAAGTGCGGCTAGAGACAAGCTTTTAAAAACTCAATGAAATACCTAAAAAACTTTACAGGTTGCTCGAAATGGTAAGTTCCTTACGGAGATTATTCATCAGGTAATGTAGTACTGAAACAAATTATTTAAAAAATTTCACAGTATCAACGCTGTCGGAGTGCAAAGTGAACTTATAAAATATTACGCCGCACTTGCCCCAACTGACCTTACAGATATTTAAAGGGCTTGTTAGAAAAGGTCTTGTTATCATTTAAATAAAGTCTCAATAAATAATATTCATAAACAGCAAAGTTATTATTGTTTATATCCCAAAATGGCACTCTACGGAAATATTGTACAGGCTATTGATTAGGAATGACTGAATGACGATCAAAACGGAAAAACACTGCGCGGAGTATTTTCTAGTAGCAATTGTTATGATTGATTGATTCAATTATGAATTTACCAATTTTGCCCAATTTTCGTGGAAACTTTTGGGATTTCTTTTTTTTTTTACTTTTGACTACACAAATATGATCAGTAACGGGTACGGATAGAGCCCCACTTTTTTGTACTAATTTAAAAAAAAGGTGTGTATGGTTATTAATATATCTGATCAAATAATGAATTCTAGAGGTCTTGATAAAAATTTCTTCAGGTAGCTAGATCTACAGGCTGATGTTTAATTTTTAATCGGAAATAAGACCAATTCTGAACTAGAATTAGTAGGACTTTTACCGCTTACATGCTATTGCTTTTTTTTACGAAGCAACCATTGTACTGTAGATCTTTAGAAAGCCCTTGAAAAAGTTTACTCAAGAATTCTATTTTTGTCAAGTTATAGGCATTTTTACCTACCATTTAGATTTTTATTTTATTTAACTTAAAATAGTCAAAAGGACCATAATTGTCTTTAGGTTGATCCTATTCGTAAACACCATACAAAAGTTTTGCTGTTTTTATATCATAGACTCTAAGGCACCGGTTCCATACATTTATATTTTAAACTTTCGCAATGATTAATTACCATATATACTTTAATTGTCAACATTTAACTTCGATTTAAGTTATTTGAATACAGTGTGCGCCCAATTGTAACGGTTTTCAGTCATAAGATTAAATCTCAGAAATAACTTAAGTCATGTATGTGCGCACTTCGTAACAAAAACATAGGTACTGCAGTGCTTTCTAAAATAAATTAATACAGGTATACTTTGCATTGATAAAGTGAAATAAACATTATTTGCAATAATAATACATTACACTACATACGCGTAGCAATACATTCGTAAATAATTATGATATGTATACACTCAGCTGCAATAGATGTGGTGATCCAACAAACTCGTTCTATTTATTTTTTAATGAGAATAAATGAACGTAAAATTAACAGCACGAAAATGAAAATAATTCTAACTTATATTTCTGGGTAACTGTTCGATTAGCCCTGGCAAAAGTTTCATTACAAAACAATACAAAAACTGAATGTGAAACCCTTTTTTCCCTATGTCTATAACATAGGCCAGAAAAAAGGGTACTTGGCACTTGTTCTCATTACAAAAGTTCATAGGACAGCTTTAATTGTCCACAAATTCGCGTTTAGAGCTTCGGCCACATTTATTGCAGCTGAATGTATAGATTTTTCTTACTATCCTAATATAAACATCACTTACAAAAAAAACTAATTAAGAAATAAGGACAAAAATCTTTATCTAACAAAAGTAGCTACAAGAGAAACCTACATTGAACTTTTACACGGAAAAAAATCAAAGACAAGCAGGTACTTCGTCAAATGAGCCAAAAACTAAAAATATATAAATGCTCAAGCATGTATTACAAAAATGGAATATAAATCATAATACAATTAGTAAATTGGGTACTTATGTACATAACTTTACACAACAGTTTTATAGCTATGTTGACCATAAGCCGTAAATTATTTGTGATCGCCACTAACTTCGACTGTAATAAGAAACAACTTTTATTGGACACGAGATTTTTACTTTTTATACAAAATACCTATTTGAAATTAATTAAGTATAATCATTAAGTGCAGTTGCTTATATTATTGTCACATAAAGAAAAACGTACAAATGAAAAGTGGGGCGTGTAAAAGAGTGACTAGCTTTCCAATAGACATTTTGTTAAGATTTCAGAAAATCAATAAAGTTTAACGATAGTTGACTCATTTCTAAAAAAAAGCCATTTATGCTAAAACGTAACTTATTAAAACTCAAAAATAAAAATAAAATTCAACCAAAATTATTCTAATTATAGTTAGAAACATTTATATCTGTAGAAAGGTGAAACTGTCAAGTAAGCAACAGAAAAAGATGCATAAACTGGCATGTGACATCACCGCCATTAGATTACGAATGAACAAAAGAAATAGCGAGATGTCCGCACCACACCCACACTTTTCCTTATACTAACAATTGAAATGTAAATTACATTGATTGGTTAATAAATGATTAACCAATTTTTAAGATGTTTTCAGAAAAAAAAAATCGTTAATAGTTGTTTCATATAAAATATAGTACAAAAATATTCGATACCATTTTGTCAATGAGTCAACTTCTATTCATAGACAAAATCTTAGTGGTACAAGGTATTATTAACAACTAAATTAGTAAAACAGTGTTGTAGCTTGCAATAGATTACCTATTTATTCTACAACAGCAGCCTCCATGAATTCGTCATAGCCACAAGCTCTATGTGGCTAACAGGCACTTCATTCAAATCTATCACTCTAATTTATGTTAGAGATTATCATTCAAACAATCAAAGCATAATTGCTCAAAAAAAACATTTCAAGTAAGTACTAAACATAATGAATGATGACACTTTATTAATCACTTATTCTATGACTAGACCAATATTAAAATATTTAATTTTGAAAAAGTTATTAAAATGAAAATGATGGTTTTTAATGCGAATAAAAACATGCCATCATTAAGCGTGTTATTGTGTCGAGAGCTCTTGTGTAAATACCCTAAACTAAGGCCGAAATTTAAGTATTTTATTTTACCATTTTTATGAAACACTGCAGATATGCAGTGTCGTTGCCAAATTACTAACATAGAATTAACACATAACTTCACCAAATTTAAATGCATTATATTTTGTAAGGAAAACCTAATCTAAAGGCTTAAAACTATTTCAGTAAGAGATATTCTATCAGCGATTATGATCAAAGTGTCAAAGTGACATTTTGTTATGAAAGTGACATGTTGTCACGAAAGTGAGAATTTCATATTTTGACAACATCCTGTAGTGACATAATAAAAATATTTTTTTGTTGCTTTTTGCACTAGATACTTTCGGCCTCAGCAATGTTTCTACGCCAAATATATTATCGTGTATCGTGTCGTAGTTAGGTTTGCTTGACATTGTTCTGTAGCGACAGCCGCGTGTTGTGCCGTTCGTCCGTGCTGATCGCACGCGACAGGAACGTGGACGATGTCCGCCCCGACGACGACGTGCCGTTCTTCTGCGCGTCTGGCTTCTCCAGCCCTGTTGTATATTAGTACAATATTAGTCACCAGCTAGCACACGTATTAGGTGGGCCAAAATACTCTTCTATATATCATAGAAATGATTACATCAAGCACTTCTGAAGTGCTGCATCTGTATCGTCATTTTCAATTTCTTGTGCGGATAAAAAAAAATAAGAGTTTTATTTACAAGGGGTAATATCGTACTAAACTTATTTTGACTTTCTATTATCAAAATTATTAACTTTTGTGAAGTTTAATGACCCACCGTAATAAACATTAAGGTTCATCTACATGGTGTTAATAATTGAGCACAAAACCAGAGATGTAGATCACGATTGATTTTCCATGCTTGGAATATCTCCAATAAGTACCTAAATATTCTTTCTATGTAGGTATCGAAAGTGCTTCATATTATTATGCGCTCACACAACACCATGTATTTGAAATAATTTGCTGAACAATGTCCTAACGACAACATTGAGGGTGCACTTACAAAGGACATTCAGGATTTAGTAGATAACGGTATCTAAATTAATTCATTAATAAATTTAAAACATGTCAACAATGCAAAATTTATATAGATACGTAATCTAACTTGGAATGTTAGCTGTGTGAGTTAATCAAGCGAATCGTTCATCATAACGAGCTGGGCAGGCCACGTTAAGAGTGGCATTGCTAATTAATAGAAGAGCGTGTATATTAGACAACAGGAAAATGACAATACAACGTTCAAAAAATTAATATTTTCACTAATATATACTTGATTCAATCGGTATCCTTGAACAACCTGAAAACAATAAAATCGACTTACTGACGATTCGGATACAGTATATTCGGATACAGTTTCCGAAGTGACACATTTTTATTTCAATATTTTTTTCACTTACGATTCGGGCACAAACTTTTTATTTGACTATACCAATCAACTATACTAGTCAAATAAAAAGTTTTAACATATAATTATATCCGGAAAAATGCGTTACAAAAACTATTTTTCGTTGGATTTAAGGCGGCAACTTCTGGTAATAAATTTCTTTATAATATATTTTAAGACTTTTTTTATCTGTGTGTCCGAATCATCAATGAAAAAATATTTAAAATAAAATGTGTCGATTCGGAAGCTGTGTCCGAATAATTATATTGTGTCCGAATAGTCAGTAACTCATAAAATCATCTCACATTGGAACTTTGAAACAATAACAAAAAATAAAGTTATCATTTTATCGAGCCTGACTCAGACACTTGAGACAAGCAATTCTGTGAATGTACATAGATAACAATTCATAAGCAGAACTTATCCTCGAAATAAATTATGATAAATATACCTATATTTGGCATTCATTGTTCTTTTTGATTATTAAGGAAAACACGTATTCATAAACTGTCTTTATATCGAAAATCCACTTTTAATTAGCTGTTTATGACATGTAATGAACCTAAATATGGCAATTCATATTTTCTTCCTTTGTTTTGTTCTCTTGAATTGGGTTTGTATCGATCTCTTGTTTTCTTCCAGACGTAAACATTACCGTCATAAAATTTTAACGAGTAAACTACTTGACAAATCAGAACTATTGTTGGAACTACATAAAATAATAATAACTGACTTACCTAGCCTCTTTCTTATGAGATAATACAATTTGGGTTTGATGACTAAGATGAGGAAGATGAAGACTCCTTGGAGCTCGTTGATGAGGTCAATGATGGTCCAGAGCCACCAAGGCTGCGACACGAGGGTTGACAGCAGCTCGGAGATCCAGCCCGCACCCATCACCACCCATAGTTTTCCCGTCAACACGTACCTGCGAACACGTTTAATATAATAATCTAGAATATACAACTTTATTTTTAGTATAGACGAAACCTGAATATAGTTTGTTCAGAATCAGTAACTGAATCGATTCCAATAATTTTTACACCATGTTATGTTATTTCCCAAAATTATGTAAAAGTGGTCACAAGTTGGACACCACTGACACTAAGTACAACACAGGTCACGGCAGGTCATAGCAGGCATTAGGCGGCACCGCACAACTGGGTGCGGGAGCAAAACAACTCCTCAGTTGCTTGGATGGCCCGGTAACCATGTATTAACCAACCAAATAACATAACAAGCTTATAACTTTGTGAGTTTTCATGATATAGTTATGAAATTTTGAACATGGATTACATAAAAATATACTAAAAATAATGTTGTGTTTAACATCATTACAAATAATAATTAGAAACTCAAAACTAAATAGGTTGTAAGGTGTCTGGGTTAACTCGCCGTTCGATAAGGACCAACAGTTCTTAATGAGATCCATTTCACGACCTAAATTGAACTGTTAAAGGGATGGAGCTGTATAGGATCTATAGTTCCATTCCTCTTTCTCGCTCGCACGGGTCATCATGGTAAGTCCCCTAATCGACGGCGCGTTGTATTCCACGTATATCCCAAAGAGATCCCACCATGATCGACGGGGCCAGTTACGACCGATGCCTGCAACCTGGCGGAACGCAAAGGGCAACTGAAGGAATACGGGTGGATTTTATTGAGGAAAGTCTGATGCTGCCTCTCGCTCCACCCAGAAATAAGATGTCTTGCCGTTAAATGCGATTTTTTACAGACTTTTTGGGTAACCTTGACAGAGAAGGAGAAAAGACTTTTTTACAAGATTTTTTTATTTTTTATTCTGATTGCTTCGCGCTTGACCGTTACTGATTGTTAGTAGATTCATAAGTAACTCATGGTGGACATCCCATGTACAAAACATTTTGAGAACACATTCATCACTCACTTCACACACATGTTTTTTCTCCGGAATTCCCTGTCAGACTGTGGGTTTCTTGATGGTTACAACCAAGGAATCTTTGAGGCTGATTATAGCTTAATTAAGTTTGCTTTGTTACGTTTTACTTTATATGTAATTTATTTGCTATTATAATGTCCGATGGGACTAACATGTACATTTGTATAAAAGTCCCTAATACAAAATAAAGAGAAAAAAAAAAGTTAAGAGTGATAGGTTACTTAAGGCAAGCGTGCTTTATAGTCAGATAGTGGTGAAGCTGGAGCCTATCAATAGTTTAAAAAAAATTAGACGTACGTTTTTCCAATTATGTTGAAAAACGGATTTTTACACCTAAATTGCGTTTATGGTTTAGCGAGCTACAAAATACTCATATGCATT
The DNA here is from genome assembly GCA_961205895.1 of Mythimna pallens. Taxonomy (NCBI): domain Eukaryota; kingdom Metazoa; phylum Arthropoda; class Insecta; order Lepidoptera; family Noctuidae; genus Mythimna; species Mythimna pallens. The sequence goes on from OY540830.1 coordinate 12,382,096, forward strand.
AGTAGTAAGTACACCGTCTATAAGGTGACCTCTAAAATCCAATTACTGTGAAACTCTATTAGCTAAATGTAAACGTAATGCTAACTGAATAGTTTGACAGCTAAAACGATGGGGCAGATAGACGTGACTTTTATGTATAAAACGAGGTTGCCTAGCTGTAGCCGGGCTGGGGGATTTAAAAGCGCTACCGAGGCCCTGGAACGCAAAGGACAACTGAAGGAACACGAGTGGATTATAGTAGAGGAGATATCTGATGATTTCCCACGTCAACAAAAAGTATGCCTGGAGTTCAAACCCTAAAAACTTACATAGCATCTCGCCAGTATTCTCTGAATTTTAAGGTAGAGGTGCGCTTTCAGTATATTACGTTTTCACCAATACCAATCAAAATTTAAAAAAAAAACTGGTCAAGTGCGAGTCGGACTCGCGTACTGAGGTTTCCGTACAAACTTACCGCGACTCCATTCGGGAATTAAACTATTTACATAAATGTAGTTCAATTCCCGAACGGATTCTCGAAGATTTTTCCGAATCAAATTTTTTTTTGTGACTTAACAACAAAACTGTTTTCAAATTTATTCCTATATCTGTGCTATAAGACCTTACTTTATACCAAATTTCAGGATTCTGGGTCAACGGAAAGTACCCTTTTGAAAAAAAAAGAATTTTGATACCCTTTCGAGTGTCTTTTTTTGTGTGTTTTTTTTTCGTTAACTTAGAAGTTTGATTGTTTCACAGCTTCAAGGGACGGCAGACCAGGATTTAATTTCAACTCGATACCTCCACGCGTTTTTTCCTTTTGAGGTACAGAACCCTAAAAACAAATGAGCTCGAGTGAGTTCTTTAACATATTAAAAAATAAAAATACATATTTTATTCCACATAGGCCTATATGAGCACTTATAAAACGTCATAAGCTAGTGCACGTGCACTAATATTACAAAGGCGAAAGTTTGAATGTAACGGCGTGTGTGCTTGTTACACATACACGCTCAAACGGCTGGCTCCCTCGAGATAGGTTCTCTGGGTAAAAGCCCACGTGAAAGTAGAATATTATCCCGAACTGGTGAACCCCCCTGGCAGAAGCTATGTAAATATTTAAATCCCATGCTAATACAAATATATTAGTATACATGGTAATACATATTATTATTAAGGACTATTACGGAGGTTTGGTACCTACTCCCATGTACCAGGGACAAATTTGACGCCGGGATTCTACTAAAAAAATCCAGATAGAAAGACAATAATGGTGCGTCCAGATCTGGCGAATGCGCCGCCCGCGAGCCATTTGCGAGCTGCGCGCGTGCTGTTCGCCTGTGGTTACAGCCTTTTGGTGCTCCGCTCTAGTGCAACTCTGGCAAAGCTCGCGCGCACGTAGCTTCCGTTTCGCGTTTGAACTATGCCTATACACCATAACATTTGCCCATTTTCCCGGCCCACGATATCGACCTTTACCAAGATGGACGTTAAAACTTTTTCCTGAGTAAAACAATTCTGGATAGAACCTACAAACACTGCAATGTTTTAGCTAGGACTACTTTTTTGTAGTGGATGGGATATCATCAAACAATTGAAGAAGTGTCAGACTTTTACTAACTAATACCTACTCTACTGTTAATAGCTCGCCGTCCGACCACCCGGTAACCGTCCGGACCAAACCCAAGCCGTCGATGGCGCGTATTGTTTCACGCGCGCCTTAAGGAGATGTCAGCAACTGTAGGGGCCCATCAGGGGTGAAGCCTACTGGGGCCTAGAGCCACGGTGTCCCTTTAAACGTTCCCCAGTAAATAATGTGTAATGGTATGTTAATCGGTGGCCTCAGTCCATCACACGGACAGACCACTTATACAGAAAAAAAAATGTTTAATGAATATTAAACTAATTATAATAACTGTGTTATTACCTAGGTTCCCTTAGTACTTAATTACATACTATCACTCATAGAAATGTGTGTGGTTATGGTGAATGTTTCATGCGAGTAATGAAAACATTAGACATAAAATTTCGGATCTGGATACGGATATTATCATACCGGTTTAAGATACGCTTACGGTTATGAATTTATTTCGGAATAGCTGACCGAACTTCGTACCGCCTAACAGTCAATGAATTTAGTATATCTTTCGATATAGTCAACCGATTGCAATGAAACAAAGCCTAAGTAATACATCAAGTAACACACAATTTTAATGAATTTCACGTGATGCGCGCACTACTAAAAACTTCTACAGATTTATTATATGTATAGATTATCCATTAGTTTCGCATAATAAACACATGGAAACATACTTCTGGGATAAAATTCTTATTTCTTAATATACTTTTTTTTAATTTTTCCAGTAGCATTGCACCCATGTAAACAAATTATAGAAAGGTTTTTATGACAGTAACACTTGTTTGCAAATAAATGATACTTCTTAATATTTTTATCAATTTATAGAAGAGGAAACCTATTGTAGAAACATCACCGAGCTGATATCATACCCCTAAAAAAGGTTCTGGTTTTATGGTTCTTAAAGTGGTATTGGTAACGTTAAAATCGTACAATAATATCTACTAAATATTTTTATAGCTCAGAACTAGGCCTAGTACTGCATGTAAAGTGCGAATTAACCACCCAGTATTATGGATTAATTGCATGTCATTGTCATTCATATTATTTAGATAGATCTACCGTTCCTTTAGTGTGACGACCAAAGTATTTATATTTTAAAAGAAACGGTCACAAAAGGCTCTTTATATCTTTATGTTGATGATTTAGGAAAAACAAGATAAATCGTGGTGAATAGTCCACGATTTTCCTCGCGACGATCACTAATCAATTTTAACTCACAGGTGCCAACTATCACTAATTTGTCGCCTCGCCATAAAGTCAGTCCACCTGTTTTTAGGAGCCTCGTTCACGCCTCGCCTCGATCACTGTAGTTTTGTGGGTGCAAATTAAAAAGTCAGTCACGATCTTAAAGTGTTGTTTTGTTTCGAAATTAGTATCTGAGGCCCTGCCATGACGTCAAAAAATTATCATGAATCTGTAAAAAAGTATAAAAGATAGTGCTATGCAGCCTGTTTAGCAACACTCTCTCTCACACAGGAGATATATGACATTTTTTTAAAGGGGCTGCTCATAGTTTTGGCTTTCGCCAAAGTCGGTATTAAGGCCTTTTGCAATTTAACACACAATTTTGTCCTTGAACTAAAAATTCAAAGACATAAGACATCCAACAACCCACACTAGGCCGGCGTGGTTGATTACGGCCCTTTTCCTATCCTAGAGAGGAGGCCTGAGTACCAGCAGTGGGGATAACTTACTGCTAAAAAACAAGGCGTATTAAGGAAGATTATGTATAATACATATTATTTATAAGTAATAGACCTATTCGGCCCCACAAGTTGTATTATTCCCTTTCCCAGATTCCTATGGTTTTATTTTAATATTATTTACCTGATATTTGGAAAATCCGGGTCATTGGATCCAAATTTGTATTAAGTACCTAGACTAAATAAGTAATTCCAATACAAACAACACATAAAGGAAAAAACTTCAAGTACCTAATATCCGCGTCCATTGTTCCTATTAAACGCCGCCACTATTGCAAGCCGAGTTAATTAATTGGCTTCCTATAAGTATATATGTCACAAAAATAATATGGCTGACCTATAGATAATAATTTATTAAATTATAGGGAAAGTCATATCAACTACACTGGGTGTTTCAAAAATAGGACGACTCGATGACACTAACAATTAGGTATTGAATGTTTGTTGAACATTTTCTGCCCTGTTTTCTAGAAACGAGTACTTAAGTTGTTTATGCTTTTTAAATGTGTAAGGTTGAAATTTTTTTTTAAATGAAATCAAGATAAACGTTACTTAGGAAATACTATACGAGATACTATAGAAAAATGTATCGGACATTATGTAGCTTTTACGTCAATTTTTTTTTTTTATACATTAAAATAAAGATGTCACAGAAGGCTCTCCATTCTGTTCACTCCTACCACAGTCCTTCGATCCTGTTACTGTCTTGACAAGACGTGAACATTGTAGTGGGTTACATGTTAGTGCTTCTAGATTTAAAGATTTCTTGTACCTTCTCTACCATGTAGGTAACTGTTTTTTGTATCCAATAAATTAAATAAAACTTGATGGTGTGTTCCTATATACGACAAAGTGTCTGCTTTGATAAACATCCTATATATCATGTCTGTACAACGAATATCGAAAGGCCGGTGTTCAGACATGTACCTAACATAATAATATCTAGTGCGCAATTACGTCCTATTTAAATGAAATGGCTAAAAGGTCATACCAGATAATGTTTTGCGAAATAACAAAAACCTAAGTATCATTTATTACATCAAACGTACCTACTTTATGATAAAGAATATTTTAATGAATTCCTCATCTCCCTGGGGTCTTAAAAATAAATTAGAAACGTGTCAAGCCCATGGACAGTGTTGTATCACAATGAATTGATGTTAACATCGTCTAGTCTGACTTATGTAAAAACATTATGGAATAATTTCGACAACAATCTAAATGGCTACCAGAAAAAAGCTGAGAGTGCACTTATGGTGATAAGGACTAATATAATTGAGTAGTAGTTGTTTGCTAATGTGTGTAATGATTCACCAGATTGACGATAACACATATCTAATGTGCGCACTTCCCTAATGATAAGTCAAGGATTTTTCTCGTATCTATGGTCATTTTTTTAAGCGAAGCTATAGCTTTTACCGATAAAAATATAGTAATAGTACTACTCCGTCAGCGCCCTGATGCCGATGGCACTCGTATCAAGCATAGATTTCAGAACGATCATTTGTTTTTTGAATTTCGAATCTAGCTCAAGCAATCCTACTAAGTTACACCGAATGATTATTCAACGAGGCGGGTAATTGCCCTGCGTGATGTCACACTAGCGTCTACTTCATTCATTAATAAATACCACGGTCATTTAATAAACACAAACGCACTTAGATACGATTACAGCCTAACTGACATGAAAGTAATACAACATTTTATATAACAAAACAAAAATACTCCTAGGACTGCACAGTTAGAAATTTTAATTTGTTGAAGCTATAATAATGAAGTGTTTATCTTTACTAAAATAATTTCACAATGAAGTTATCTATAAAATACATATTTATAGCAATATATAAACAGCTTACCGGTGGAAACACAAATAAACATTGAAAGTAGCTATTGGCGAATACTGAAAACATCTCACGGTTACTGTAGACGGTGACGAATAGCTTGAAATTGTTACGTGGTTGTTTCGTTTAAAATAAACATAGCGGGTTATTTTTTTAATTCCAAATTATTAGCTGCATTTACAAAATTTGCCAACATCTCAAAAAAAACTTAGACGACCCAAGTACTATGATTTATAATAGGTACCTAAAATTCAATGGTCGGACCGTTGAATTCTTGGTATTACTGCTTGTATGTGTATTTGTATAACCATTTCACTAGGCTGTCTCAGCAATGCACAAATAAACTGTGATAACTGTCATCAAAAACATCAATTTACCCATAAAGTAATTACCGTTATATAACAGTTATAAAAAGGCCTAAAAAGTGCGATGTCTTAGAAGTGCATAAAAAAACTACGATTTCCACAGACCGGGCCGCGCCGGAGCGCATTTTGTAGTGTCAAGGGAAATTAAAAAGATTGTTGAAGTAATTAAATACCCTATTTACATTGAATTTTAATTACAAATGAACCCGTTCGGATCTGCACTTACGCCACGGTAGATCGACTTGCTAGGTTCGCGATTGTTAGACTTTTACTGACTAAAACCCGCCAGTGTTCCTTAGGTTACCCCTTGCGTTCCAAGGCCACAGTAACTCTTTCAAACTTTCCCGTAGCCCGCGATAGATTGCCTACCTTCCAAATATTACATCTTTAACAGCTTCATGGATAGGATGCAGCATGCCCTCCGATACGGCCCGTCGTCGGTCGCAAATGTCGATGTTAACTATACTTAAAACTTACTTAGCTCTGTCGACTCGGAAGCGTCGCTTGGCACGGTCACCGACGGAGCCGGCCTGCAGTCGATGCACCTCGGACTTGACCCTCGCGCAGTGGCGAGCAGTCAGCACCCACAGCACGAAGTTGGTGCACGTCACTAGGCCCATGGGGATCACGAAGTAGATGTAATGTGGCCAATCTGACCCCGTGTTCTGAACTGCAAACATAAGACTTGTCTTATTACAAAGAGAGTGAAGTCACTACAGATAAGTTATTGCTCAGTATAAAAGGCTGAGGTCACAATAATTACATGCATTTCAAATAATAGTTTTGGCGGTATTTCCGTTGAAAAGAAAGGATCCTCCGACCAGACTGATGTTATGTCTGATCCAGGCAACTGCCCGAGAGATGATTTGGAGCTATTTACATTTATGTTCAAATCGCGCGAAAAACTTTAATTACGCGTTGCAGGATTTCGTAGTTTTAGTTCACTTGTGGCGCCATAGATGTCGCTACATAGCCTCCACAGAGAGCACTATGCAGTGTGGAAAAATAAGTCGGGCCCTGCTGAACTTTGTTTGCAATGCGGGACAGCAATTTTAAAATTTGACCAAATATTTGCTAGATAACAAATTGATAATACAATAAAGTTAATGTTAGATTTTACGATCATTTTTATTTTTAAGACCAAATGTTTGTTAGAGAAATTTTATGAAGAATAATAATCATATCGAAGTATAATAAAATAGCGAGTGTTTGTTTTTTTTTAATTTTAATTGATTCGAGTCCCAGGCGAGGCAAGCGAGTTTTATAAAATCTTTGAATGCAGATTTGTTTCTTTTTAAAAATAAAGGAATGTCTCCTTTTAAGTTAAATGAGCCAACTTAAGGATTTAAGGGAGGTTCCCTCCAAGAGCCTACTTATTTTTCCACACTGTATAACGTTAGCCGAATGTTATTTTCCAAACCAATCAACCCCAATGCTAACATTTTCACCAGAACTAACATGTTCGTAACTTTACCAACATTAAAATATATTTTTCCAAAACGACAAAGAAAAGGGGATTCATAGACAAAGCTTTCCATAAACCGTCTTTTGTAGTAGGTGGATTAAGGAGATTGGTAAGAATAAAACATCTGTTACAGATAAATTGAAACCCGGAACCGAATCAAATTGAGATTGACGTGATAAAGAACATTTGAAGTTCAGTACAAAAAGTTTGTTCACAAATGACTATGGCAGCTCATTATTTATTAGTTATTGTAAGAACAAAAATTACGTCATAGTCAATCTCAACATGATCGGAATGATTAGGTTCTTTTCTGAACAATGGTTTTGATTGTTTTGAACCTCAATTTTTTGGGTATTTCTGTTAATTAGGCACGGACTAAAAATACAAACTATGAAAACAAACTAAATCACTCGATGTTAATTAAATGGTGCAAAAGTTTGCGGGCGTGTTTGATACCTATTACCTACGTATGACATTCCCGCAATTGTTTTTTGGAGAATCCCGTTTGGATCATGAGGGTTTCCACGTTCTACAGTACGTAGTGCAAGACTGCAGGCCATTTTAGTGCCCACATAGATACCTACCTACTATTATTTTGAGTGTTCGTAAATATACCTATTAAATTATTTATAATTCAATTATGTAAATGACGAATAACAATGGTCGTATTCACAACTAAACATATCAATAAAAACTTAACTAACTATACAATCCTACACTGAAGACAAAAAACTCCTAACTGAGAAATAGCGTCAAAATATTTCCTACACAATAGTTTAGTTAGAAGTATGTTATAATTAGTAAAGTATTTTATAAGTATATACTTAATATACTTAATAAATATTGATTTCACTGACAATATAAATATGACAAAGAATAAAAAAAAGCATTAAAACAAGGGTTTTTTTTTATTTAAATTCAGTTTTATTACTCTCCTTGTTCCTTCATTGCCTGGCATTGTTAACAAGCTTAAGCCTAAAGCCTATAGCTTTAAGTTGAGCTACATGAATACTGACAAATGCATGCCCTCTCGGGACAGGTCCACTCAAAACTCGTTCTTTGCTTAAAAGATCATCTTAGATATTAACCTACACAGTTCTTATAAGATTTGACCATTACATATTTCCTGTATGGACTTTTGACCTTTGAGTTTCTTCTGAAGCTAGTCAGCTAGGCGACACCGGCCTCATCTAGTTTAAAATTAAGAATAATTTAATATTATTTAGCTTTAACCCGCGGTTTTGCCCTGTTTTCCAGGCAAAAAAAAAACATTGAACAATAAAATACCTACATTGAGCAATATAAGACCCGTGAAATAATATTCACAACCGGACAGGTAACTTCAGATTACCTTTTACAAAATATTTGTGCATAAATATTAAGATTTAAATATTAACTAACTACGAGTATTTGCAATCTAACATACATATGTATATACAAATTCAAATACACCTAGGCGTCGGAAGTTCTCAAAATGATGTCATCTAGATGCGCAGGAAACGTGCCCAAAAGACTGACAGCATTGCCACCTTGAATGGCAATGCTAATTCTTTGGGCAAAAAATGAGCCAACCCTCTGGTGACTGAAATGGTCGATCGGTCAGTGAGCAATATCTTTGAAAAGATGACGTCCACTCCCCATAACCCAAGCGTTTCCAAACAGCTGCTTCCAAAAGCTGTAATTACCGATAAGGTACAGCATTTGCGCCACTTTTACAAATACATAAACAATTTTAATTCTTCACAATAATAGTTCCGGGTAGTCTGCCCATCCCACCACTGCCAAATATTAACAAAGCCCACGCTATGACGATGACGTGACGTTTTCGAAGCTAATTTTATTGTAGACAATGAAGCAACAGCTAAGTACAAGTCAACGTCTTTGTCAATTAGACAGATATGTGTACCAATTATTATGAGACGGGTCACACGTCGCCTAGTCGCCCCATTTTCTTAAACGTCCAAATATTTGTACTTATCAAGAGCTAGCAATAAGCTGGATAAAATTGTGTGCCCAAACTTTAACTATAATAAGCACATAATGTTCTTTTGGGGATTAAAAAAACAGATTTTAGTACAATAATTTAGTATTTTTTTAGATTGTGCTGTTATCATTATAAACTTCAGGTAATGATAATTTGATTGAGTTTAAGTATACCAAGCATTAAAGTAAAAGCTACGGGCACTAGCGTCGACAAAATCATAGATGGTGTTGAACCCAACATTTTTTATTTATATCATTTTAAGTGTATGAAAACATTTTTTTTACTTTATATAACTTTAATTATAATAAAATAGAATTATCCGATAGCCGATAATGCTGCCAGTATTTTGGGTACACTTCCAGTCGACAGCGATGCCGAGGAATTTTTTGACACTATATTTTAGCTAGGAGTTATTTATTGCCTTTAGTAATATAGAGTTTTTATTTTTCTTGTTTTAGAACATAATTAGGTAAAAAAATAAATGGTATTTGCTAAAATCGGACATTCTACTTTATTAAATTTTGAAAAAGTATTCCCTCTTAATAATTCTGACTGTTGATGTCTCTAACTATAGTCCTTATGTATAGCGCTATATTTGAGTAGGTACCTAAAATCTTCAATGTATTTATAATAATTTCCTACCTACAGTCAAAAAAGTATTTTCCCAGTATCAACATAATCTCTGATTTTCATCGCTTTCAATACATACCGATTTGTTAGTGACACAAGTCTGCAATCGATTTCATTTATCATGTTTTGTTTCCATTATAATTACAAAGGTAATTAGATGATGGGAATTATGTGTACAATAAAGAATACAAGAATACAAGATATATTACTCACCATGTTTGTTTTTATTTATTAAATGTCATGCATGTAGTATGCTCCCCTAGATGTAAACATAATGCTGTCATACCCATGACCATGGTCAACCATTATCCTCGGTAATATATGTTATGTAAACAATTTCCATATTATAATATGATGAGTTGTAGTAACCTAGCTGTTTACCTAGACTTCAAAGATAATAATCACAAGTCGGTCCGGGTAGTGGCTGAGACAATGCATAAGAACAATAATTATCATATAGACATTAACGTGATAAATTAATAAAAAAAACGTAATTCGTGAAACTGTGCAGTTTTAGGAAAAATGACGAAATACATTTGTTTATTTCGTCAGAACTGAACCGGCAGTTTACTTTAAAAGCGCGGGCGTTTGCTAAAACTACACATTTTTCAGCAACGCAACATTCTCATGAGTGATGCTCATAATATTTTGTACTTAAATATATCTCATTATGAGTCACGTCGTGGCAAGCAGAAGCTCCCAAAATCTATGTTGTGCTTGATTAATGATATCAAATCTTCAAAAATATTTCTTTTACACATTTGACTAAAATTTTGACAAATGAAATAAATTCACGTCCACATGTCTGTATTTAAGCTTTTGTAAATCTTAACCAAATGTTCTATATTATATGAGAGACATGCACGTGCGTAGTTATTATAATATTTATTCTACGCCAATGTAATGTTTCAATCGCTTTTATAAAAAACCCGATATTTCGATCGTCTGCGTACAAACTAACAAATTGAAGATAAACTGAGATTACGGGAAACGAGCGTACTTTGGCTAGAAGTGATTTCATAACGGGTTTATATTGGAAGAAATGTGATGTGTCGATGGAAAGTCCAAACTTTTGGTAAATACGTATAAAACTGCTCTCACGTAAGAAGTACTACGTAAGAACAATGCGTAGATACTACTTTTATAGGTTGCGATAGTCACCGTAGTGATCTAGTAGATGGATCCCTCCCAAAAGGGTCAGGCTCTTGTTTATATACATTTCCTCACTGGTCTCCATACCTAGACGTTATACAGATATGGCCGAATTACACGACGGTAATTTTGCAAGCTAAGAGAGCAAAAATTTTTATCTAAAGCCTCAGAAACAAATTGTCAAACAACATATCCCGCGTCACGTAAATGCGTTGTAAAATGTTGGGGAGCAAGTTGCGGGACACTGGACAACATTGCAGCGGCTGGTAGGTTTAACACTGCACGTCATGTCGCGTTGCATTTTGGCCTCTACCTAATGTATCTTAAGTTTTCACGCTAGTCACTCGTACCAGCTCTCGCAGTACGCGTCCAGGACCTGTACCATGACGTTTAAAGTAAGATTGTTTCATTCTTATTTCCAGTGTGTAGAAGATGTAAGAGATGGCGCTAGACAACCTGTATAGCTCTGTCTTTGTCTCTGTCACCTATACTTTTAAATTATAAAAAAACCACTCACGTTGTCCGAACCAACAGATTCCTTCTCCCATGTTGGCGTCCAGTAGATCAGCGACGGGGTACTTGTCGAAAAGGAACATGACCAGCGTGAGCATGATGGCCGTGCTCCAGGCATACAGCGAATACCACAGGAAACGACGCAGCTCGGCGTCCGCCTTACGCATCGGCTGCACGGTGCGGACGCTCCTGATGGATGAATAGTCATTAATCATGGTGAAAAATTAAGTTAATAATTAATAATGATAAGGAATAGGGTTAGATAATTAATTTGGTTATTAATTAACTAAATTAGTCATGGTGAATAGTAATTAGTAATTTATTTATTTCTAGGAAAACTCGTGGCTAAATAATACCAGCTGCAGTAGTCATTCTTCAAGGTTAAGCCATGCTTAGCGAGCTCAGTTCTTGGATGGATGACCAATTGACCATCAATTCCAAACCAAGCCTTCCATCCTTAAAAAGTACGAATTCTTAGATGTTAATCCTGGCTGTGATCTGATACGCATCGATAGATTATACACCTAAACATTTGACACTATTATAATCTTGCCAAGGGGTATACGGGATTGTTTGAAAAAGCTACCACGGCCCTGGAACGCAAAGGGTAACTTAATAAGGAAAACTGGTGGGTTTTAGTCAATAAAAACCTGATAATAATCCCTCTCGCTCCACCAAGAGTGGAAGAAGTTGTTTGATGATTAGTAGACAGACTGGTGTTTTGAGTTTATCATTATAATTATTAGGAAATGTACAATACAATGTTTGGGGAAGTTTGAAAGTGGCACCAGTGACTGAAAAATTGAAAGGGAATCGTTTGTCTTGGTATGGTCATGTGAAGAGGAGGGATGAAACGCATGTTACTAAAAGAGTTATGAGTTTACATGTGGATGGATGGGGAGGGAGAGGGAGACCAAAGAAAAGATGGATGGATTGTGTGAAGAGTGATATGAAAGAAAAGGAAGTTAGTGATAGCATGACGAATGACAGGGCAGAATGGAAGAAAAAAACATGTTGCGCCGACCCCAAATAACACGGGACAAGGGCAGGAAGATGATGATGATGAGGAAATGTAAAATACGTTTTTTCCGTTTAGACTGGAAGACCCCAAGATAGTTGGGAAAAGACGAGGCGGATCGATTACGAATTTATTTATTACCGATAAAAAAAAAACAGTTCCGTTGAACGATTATAAACAGAAGTAAATAAATTAAGAATTATGTTACAGGAGCTCAATACAAAAACCTGCACTACGAAGCCTGTTAATAACATAGGTTAGGTACTCACACATAAGGCAAATTGCGGTGTAGGAGCCCAAGAGGCTATACAGCCACATTTCAAAAGTCAGGAAAAAATACCAACACCAAAACAAAAATTGCAAAAAAAAAAACAATATCTGTGACCTTCTTACAGCATTTAAAAGTTTTCCAGAAAAAGTTTCCAATGAAACAGATTCATTAGTTTCGATGATACTTATTCCGTATTAACGAAACAATCATACCTATTTATTTGCATAGTATAGGCTGTTAATACATGTGCAAACACTTTATTTGTTATACTAGTAATGTCTGAGAAATCCTCAAAAGGTCACATCTATTACTGAGAAGCCCATACTGACACTATATTTTAAACAATATCAGTAAAAAAAAACCTCTTGAATATTACGAACATATTAAAACATTAGCACAGACTTCATATCTCTAGACATGTAAAGATCAAATAATTTTTTGAACTGTGCACTGATTAGTACATGTTATTGAAAAAAAAAATTGGTACGACACAATATGATAAGATTATAAAGTGTGTATCGTATTTTGATGCATGCGTATTATGTAGAAGAAATGTTGATGTTCATAATATACCGACAGTTTATAATCGCACGAGTTATGTTATAAACTTACGTTGTTTGCGAAAAGCTGGTGACAGCGCCCAAGTCACAGAAGAATCAGTCAGAAACTACATACCTAGTAACATTCATTTTATTGTTGAAATAATAATGCGCCTGCCCATTACTTTTATGGCGATTACGGCTAACATGGAAGTCGTAACGACCATGAAGTGAGCTAATAGCGCGTACCTATGGTGTCTTTATTGGTTTTTACTGCTCCCATTAAGTCGGCCGGGTCATGGGGATTGACTTGCTAATCACGAGGATAAAGTACTGTGACAAAATATACGATAACAAGAACCCGGCTTCAGATAAAAACTAAGCCGTAGATAACTAAAGCTCCGAACATAATAAGTTCATTATAGCGCACAGATACCATGGATGTGCTTCCAATCATGTATACTTTAGCTGAACTCTGAAATTGTAAACATAACTGAAGCGTGTTAACATTTACCATACGTATGTTTTATGCATGTTATCTTACTCAATCATATTTAAAATAAAATATGGCTAAAAGCGAGTTAAACTAAGGGTTCCGTACCCTATTTATGGAACGCAAGCGTATTAATTCTCAACCAAATATTGTCATAACATAGCATTTCAAAAACCACTTCTCCGTCGTAGTAAACATTTGTTACAACTCAAAGAAAAACTACCGATTTTTCGTTTATTTTTTCTGTAATTCATATCTATTGTTAAATCAAAGCAGTATAAGACCGTGACACACAGTTATCCTTCAACATTAGATTTCTTTCAAGATTACAGAGAACCCTAATAATACAAGTACAGCTTACACGAACTGTTTTTTTTTAAGTGGTAATAATACAAGTAAGTTAAATCATCAAATAGGTACTCCCGCTCTGGGTGGAGGAAAAGGGAGTGTTTTTTTTAGGTGGGTAAAACATCCAATGACAAATCGCGCTCTTGGGCGGAGCGCGAGATAGTGTCAGACTTTACTGACTAAAAACCCACTGCTGTTCCTTCTTTGCCTTCCGCCCCAGGGTCCCAGGGTTTCACTTTCACACTAACCGTGGCCCCAGTAGGCTTCGACCCTGCTGGGCCTCTACGATTTGCTGACATCTCCTTGAGGGACAAATTTTTACTGACCCACACAACTTTTTCTTAAGGTGAAAAATAAAAAACTACACCAGTGTCCTTCAGTTGCCCTTTGCGGTCTAAGACCACGGGTTTCCTTTTCAGACTATCCCCGCGGGCCCTGCGGGCATTGGCCCTGCTGAAACTCACCGTTTGCTGACCAAGCCAACCTGTATTCCTTGAGTTTCATTTTGTAACCCAGGGCCACGGTACCTCATTCAAACATTCACGCAGCTTTAATAGGACTTTAGACAACCTTCCCAGTTCATTTATAATAAAGTTGGCATCAGTTTTGTTTAATATTGTAATTTTATTCAAGGTATTGTGTTGGAGTGGTCGGTGTCACGTCTTAATTAGCCCCACCCACGTAGTGTCCAAACATAAAGTACATTTTCCCATCCTGTCGGTTTTCATTAACGTGATAATCGTAACCTGCACGCTTTCTAACATACTACATTAGAAACCATCAAATTAAGCTTTAACGTCACTCCGTAATATACACTAATTAGACGAAATTCTGTAAAATATTCGTAGCTTTTGTTGTCTGCCACGAGCTGTACTATTACTTTAATAGTAATTCCCTCATGATGTGTGATAAGTTTGTGTCATGGTGAAACATTTTTAATTTTCTACGAATTTTCGTAATTGTGAAATTTCGCTGAAAGATGTTTAATTATTAGGTATACATAACTAGCTACTACCCGCGGTTCTATCTCCGTGAAAAATACTTTCCACCTTTAAGACAAGATTCCTTATTTAAATTACCAATATATATATTTAGGGTTCTATACCTCAAAAGGAAAAAACGGAACCCTTATAGGATCACTTTGTTGTCCATCCGTCTGTCTGTCTGTCTGTCAAGACCCTTATCTCTGAAACGCATGGAGGTATCAAGTTGAAATTATCGTAATAAAATATCGACATAAAATTAAAATCATATACTCAGGTCTGCGGTCCCTTGAAGCTGTGAAAAAATAAACCTTCTAAGTTAATGAAAATCAAAGATACGGCCGTTTTTTTCGCAAAAAACGTTTATTTCAACACTCTCAAGGAATCAAAATTCATAGGGTAATTTTTCTTTGACCTAGAATATTGAAATTTGTCACGAAGCAAGGTCTCATAGCACAAGTATAGGAAAAAGTCTGAAAATACAGTTTTCTTATATTTTTGTAGTTACATCACAAAAAAAAATATATTTTATTATCGGAAAAATCTTCGAGACTGACTCCCATTCGGGAATTGCACTATTTATGTAAATAGTTCAATTCCCGTTTGTACGGAAACCTCAGGGCGTGAGTCCGACTCGCACATGCCCAGTTTTTTTTCTTTTAAACCTCTCCTGTCACATGAAAAGAACAATACAAAAACAGATATTCTATTTTTTTAGTTTTAGCAAGGCTACAAACAGCAATTGATTTTTATATAGATTTATATGTTTTTCTAGGTGCCTAATTTATTTGCCAACTCATTAATATGCTATAAATATAAAAACGTGTGTTTTAATTTGGTAACGATAAGTACAAAACAAAAAACACCCCCACCTATAGCTATAATACCTATGTGCATAGGTACTATAGGAGAATCATATTTTGAACGGTCAACTTCTTATTCTACACACGTAATACCCGATAGATTTTGATAATCATTGCATTTTATAATCAAGCACTTTATACGATAAGAATACATCAACAATCATCAATAACACGTTTTTATATTTAAAACTAGCCTCCCCTTTATTTCACCGTCTTTGTTTACTGCTTCGCTCCTATTGGTCGTAGCGTGATGTTAGCCTGCCTTCCTCGATAAATGGGCTATTCAACA
Organism: Mythimna pallens; assembly: GCA_961205895.1. Classification (NCBI taxonomy): domain Eukaryota; kingdom Metazoa; phylum Arthropoda; class Insecta; order Lepidoptera; family Noctuidae; genus Mythimna; species Mythimna pallens. The sequence goes on from OY540830.1 coordinate 12,398,171, forward strand.
CTAAAAGACTATTAAATTCGAAACAACAGTTTCCGAGATTGGCGCGTTCATACAAACAAACAAACTCTACAGCTACCGCTGTAGCTCTATTAGTATAGATACCCTAATTTGGAATATATATAAACACGTGATCGTTTAATTCGCATACAAACTAACCCCTTCTTAAAACTAATTCTAGGTGGACTTATAGCTACTTATACTTTGTGAATAGATAAGCGGTTAGCTCGGTCTCTGGGGCCCAAGTCTGCTATTTTTTTTAAATTTGTCATTCCTACACGATCCCATTGTCATTTTGTTAAAAGTTTGTAATCTGCTAATTCATAATGATCGATCATTGATTGGTCAATGGTCTCACAATAGAGTTGTGGTGGAATGACAATATCGAGCTTATTAAAAGCAATGAATGCACATTCTGATGGTAGGACACTGATCAAAGGCACTGTCGAAATTTTAGCAAATTACCTCATACGTCAGATTCAATATGTACAAGATTACCATTCTATGCCACTTCTTTTAATGGAGTGTCAGTAGTTGACCATTGGAAAGTCATAATGACGCCTTTATATTAGTAGATTTCCTTATCAAAATCAACAATTATAAAATCAATGATTCTGACACTATTGTAATAGCAGACTTGAGGCCCTGATGCGATGTTACGCCCGTTCACTCGACAATTTTGCGTCTTATTTACTTATACCCTCTTCGGATATAATTATGTTATTGATCTAGAATGTGATATTTTTGTTGTGTTTTAGTTAGGCAAAATCTTGTGTCGATGGTTATGATGCACGGTAAAACTCTAATGAGCTTATGATTTGCATCATCTGTATTGTACCTACCTTACTTGTATAAATTCAGAAACAAATAAATGAAAAAAAAGTGCTTTATATTTTAAGAAACTACCCACAATTCGATAATGGTGGTGATAATCATAATAATTACTTCTCTTCAGAAGTAGGCATTTACGTCGCATATAAAAGTAATATGACTGTACAAAGCGTTACTTAAAAATAATAAAATAAACGCAGGAAGTACCCAGAGAGATACTTTACCAAACAATTAGCTACCATATTTTCTGAAGTCCTCTTGAGAACTTCTGAAAACTCTAAAGTTTCTTAGAATAGAAAATGATATGAATGATGGAAATGTACAAACATATTCCTGAACCAATGATTCACTTGATATGAAAGAATAATTCAGAGAACTACTTTTTGTCCTACTTTCAAGATATCCATTAGTACTGGAAAAGTACAATATTTTCCTACAAAACTCAAAAATGTTGTAAACAACTTTGTTCAGGTTCAGTAAGATCTTTGCTCGAAAACACAGAATGCGTGGGATAGTAGCAATAATATCAAATAGTGATATCACGCACTAACATCTTGTATACTACGCCCATTCATAACAGCTCAGTATAGTAACTACGCTCAGTGAGCCACGTCCACTGCTACTTGTTGAAGGAATACGAAACATCCAACGGATTTTCCCAACGGATGTAAATACCTCTGCTTTTATCATATAACAATAGGGTACACAAAAATATTTTTTAGGTAGATTACCATCAATTAACTTCTGCCATTCTGGATGAAGCAGTCGGTCTCTAAAAGAAAGCAAATAATTTAACTAGCCGACAAAACAATAACATTTCTATTCCAGTCAAAACAAACACCTTGTAAATATATTTACCAAATGATTAATAAAAAAAAACCACCCAAGTGCGAGTCGGACTCGCGCACGAAGGTTTCCGTACTGCCCGTAGCATTTTTGCTAAAACGGCAAAAAAAAAAAACACGTTTGTTGCATGAGAGCCCCACTTAAATATTTATTTTATTTCGTTTTTAGTATTTGTTGTTATATCATCTGTAAAAATTTTAACTGTCTAGCTATCACGTTTCATGAGATACAGCCTGGTGACAGGCATACAGACAGACAGAGCGGAGTCTTAGTAATAGGAACCCGTTATACCCTTTAGGTGCGGAACCCTAAAATTAACAAAAAGGTTATTTCGAACACTAATTACCTACGTCGAAACCTGCCATGTCGTCGTTGATTTCGCAAACAACTAATTAGTGTCACACAGGTTCATCTTCATACGAATGCATATAGGACGCGTATATATATATAGAAAATAAATTTGAAGCTGTGATTCAATCTATGTTCATAAACAAATCATCAAATAACTTCTCTCGCTCTAAGTGAAGCGAAAGGGAGTGTCAGGTTTTTACTGACTAAAACCTTGTATCTTCGGTTGCCCTCAGCGTACCTAGGTCGTGGTAACTCTGTCAAACATTCCCGAAGCCCTGGCAACAGGTACCTACTTCACTGGATTTCGATACTTATTCGTAAAATATTTGTAACTACGGCTGCCCAAAACTGTCAGAAGAAAAAGCGATACCTTAATCCAAAACCAATCACATTTGTTTTTACTAGGAATAAAACATGATTTGTCAGATTACTTATGTGTGATTCAGTCATTACACGCATCCTCTCCTGATAATAAATTATGTATTATCACATCACGTTTATCACATCCTAAACCCTATTTTGTAAAATGCGCCGCTTATCGAATAACATTCGTACCTACAAATTATTAACATACCTAAGTATAACAATAATTTGTTATAATTACCTACACATTGTTTAACTTCCATTAGATCATTGCGGTATTTGTTATATTTATTTTAAAAGTCTTTACGCGGCCCGGGGATTCTTGCCATGTGCAAATATCAAAGAGCCGGTGTGTAAACTCATCGATAACCAAGACAAAACAAACATTTACCCACATTGCGACAAACGACCGCGAGCAACACTCCTGGCATTTGTTTAATCAATGATGACATTAAAGTACTAACAAATCATTTCTTTGTAAACGAAGACTTTAAATCTTAATAGTTTAGGTACAATTGTTTGTACCTATTCCCGAAAAGCCGTTCGTCATGAGTTCACCGCCAGCGCAGCGCCTGTAATCCTGGCCAAACCGCAGCTAGCACAGATAGCAACATCACGCATACGAACGTAAAATCCGGTTGTGTAGGCTGTCGGATTGACTTGTTATCACGACCCAATATTTTATTTGCACGTATTTTCAAGAAATACTATTTCTCGAATATATATAACATCAACATTTGAATCATTTTGAAGAATAAATATCTTCATTCATTGAATAAAAAAAAATTCAAAAAGCGTCAATCTTTGACAAATAAGCTTTCAACACGTAATACATAATTTTTGCTTGCACCGATAATAGTGAATGAACTTGATTTTGAAACACTTCGGGATACATATGTAGTTCAAGACTGAATGCATCGCAGTGTCTGGCGCGTTACACGGCCGAATATTTTCTTGAATGTTATGATATAAACAAACTCGCGATCTAGGCCCGCGATGTGTACTCAATTTGAAATTAGTACTGTGAAGTAAAGTTTTTGATCGCAAGAAATTATTAGTTTAGCGATGCAATTGTAATAACACTGCCGATGCGTGTGCTCGAACTAAGAATGCTGGTAACACGGCCAACAGCCTGATAAACTGGGTTGACCACGCGGTAAATGTGCATAACTGTCGCGGCGACTGACTTGATGATACACGTAATGTAAGCATCTTCAATTCACACGTCATTTGCATTGTAGCCAGTCTAAATGTTTGTCTTAACAAAACTTACCCAAATGTCCACCAGATGTCGAAGCACATGACGTTGAGCCAGGCGAATGCGGCCACGAAGCCGAAGTAGATCCCATACCCTGTGCAAACAATGAATGATCATGTAATGGATAAACTATGACTGGCAGCGTTCCTACAGAACTACTTCGGTTCTCAAATTATCTCACTTACATACGCGCTGTTACGTTAACACTGATTAATCACAATCTGCTTGTTGAAACTGTTACTATTAATATTTCGTTGTAGGGAATTGTTCAGTAGACGCATAAATAAAATAAATGACATCTGTTAAAAACGAATCATAAAAAAACTTTTTTAGTCAATGTGGGAGACAGGAAAAAACAGACCGTACGTAGTAGATAGACCTAACGGTGTCGAATAAAGACGGGATCAAAAAGAGTTTTTTCTAAAGTAAATCGTTAAACTGTGAGTTGGTAATGTAGGTAATAAGATCAAAAAATAATCAATATACAAACCTTACACAGTGTACCTACTGGCTGATTCACCAACTCCATACAAGTCTTAGACCCAATTTAGAATGGATGTTTAGGCAATTCATTTTATCGATGACGTAGACAACGCTTAAATAGATTTACTTGCAAATAAATGGATTTAGAATCGATTAAAAAGATGTACCTAATTAAAACTTGCAAACTACAACACTATATGTATATTGATTGTACCCCACTCCATTGACTACATATCCATCATCACTTAAAACTATCTACAGTAAACTATGAGATACATTGAAATGCCAGAACAATTAACTATAAATAACATAACAGGATTCCTTAAATTTTATGATCGCCAATGATTGAATAGTAAGTTGCTATTCAAATTGTGTTAACCATCAGTCAGTGTTTAGAAATTCACTTTTGAACAGCTCAGAAAGAAATTCCTGAAACTAGATGGGAAACTTTTCTAAGCTTGTAGTCAAATCCTTCAAGATTACTACAATATTAGAAGAGATACTAATGACACATGTGCTGATCTTTTGGCGGCCTACAAGAATGATACACTAATCATTAGAAAATTTCTTACTAGGTATGTTTTAATTAAAGATTATGTTTTTCTCTGCACCCAGACGAGAAATTTAAAGTCAAAGCATTTACGTTCATCAGTTATTCGAAAAGTTTGCAAGTAAACAAACGTAAATCTCTATGGAGAAGATTAAACAAGAAATTCTATGGACACTCGTTTCAATTAAGCTTTTACAAAACCTTCGTTACATTATTGTTATATATTGTTGCTTCTTTATGTGAGAAGAATACAAAGAATATATACAAAATAATTTCCACCTTGGAATAATAAGACATGACCAGCCTCAATCAACTGATGAAATGAACCACGATCATGTCAAGAATGAACACTATACATTATATATTAGTGCACACTAGTGTAAATTATTTTGATTTAAAGTCCCGTAAATATACTTATAGATAATTGTTTTTCAGACACATGGTGAATGACACCATCCACCCTCATGGTTGCATATTATTATTAAGACTATTTTATTCGTTCAAGAGTGTTTTAACTAAGTTTTTGGTATTCTATTGCCTATAATTACTAAACACAATCTGTTATTAGCAAACATCAATGATAGAATATTACGATGCAGTAGCTAGGTTATCTATTTACGGTTCAAAGATCATTATATAGGTATTCGTTGTTCTTATAGCTGTGGTAAAATAAGCATTTATTCTAGGTATCGTAAGTGCATATTGTGCTCAACCTCGTTATTACAAACGGATTAGAGACGGAACTGTATTAAAAGAATAGCCCAACAAAAAATTTGACCAGTTAATTATTCTAAGTCTCAAAGTCTTTGAGAATATCATTTGATTATTCAATTCTATGCTAATGAGTACAGACATTTAGTATAAATTAGTTGAGAATAATTTGCTTATCATTTATGCACCGTGCCAATCTCAACATTTGGATACCGTGTAGTTCAATTTACGTAAATTTGATGCCAAATTATCGTGTGTTCATTAAATATATGTAAGTGCATTATATCTGCAACACAGTTTATTTAATAATACGCCTTAAAATATGATTTAGATAAGGTCGCCACTTATGTATCTTCAATTATTATTGCAGCCAGATGTTATCAAGTACTTATTAGATAAAGTTTCGAAACAGGCCGAGTTCATATCTGTCATTCATCGAAACATTATAGTACTTATGCTTTCGTTTATTAATTTCCCTTTTGTGTTTAATAATAAAATCTCACGTTAAAACCGAATAAAAGTGTTCGCGCGCCATCGAGGTGGGAATTTCAGGAAGTGAACTCTTTTTTTACTTAGTTTAATATAATGTACACTTTGCACACGCAATACATTTTCTTTAGTATAAGAAGGGAAAACTTTTCCGTCATAAAACAGTTTATAGGATTTTTACTCTAAATTGGTTTTACTGGGGACAAAGTGATTTGTGCCAACTTCCTTATCATGACCTCATAAAGTAAATCTAATCGTTCATCCACTTTATTGTTTCATTTACGTGATTGTTTTTTTATATGTATTTCCTATTTTACGATAGATTTAATCATGGCAGTCTGACGTGTGATTCGGCCTTTAAGATGTCGTTATTTTTCTCTAGAGGATAATTAGTTAGAAGCTGAGAAGGAGGACCGATGATATCATCCGTCTGTCTGAGGCCTTTTCGGCATAATAATATTTTTATTGAGTGTTGTGCCAATATTCGCACATTTTTCTTCCTATTCAGGTTCATTGACGTTTCGATTTCTTTCTTTTTTCTTTTATTCGGTTCTTATAGCAAATCATGTGGTGTTTCGTGTAAGACTTACCAAGAAGAGTGCAAACGGTGCCATCAACGACTCTGCCGTATTGTACGCGCGCGAGGCAGCAGAAGGCCAGCAGCATCATACTGACGTGGCAGATGAGCGTGCGCCCGTGCAGATTGCGCAGCTCGGGCAAAGACATGTACACAACCAGCGTCAGCGCCAGGCACACGCTGGAGATGCAGATCAGCTGCCAAGCAAAAAACATGTTTAGATAGATGCATAGAATACCTACTTTTTACTATGTACATACACATTCTACACCATATGAGTTACATTGTAACAGTTAAGTTACAGTTAAATTGTAAAATTAATAAATAAATTAAAAATAAATATGGAGAAATAAAATTAACAATAACAATATGTCTCACGGCTACGCCAAATAGCATATGACCGGGTAACTCTTTTTTTAAGGTTTGAAATCATCCAATGACACCCCACGCCCTTGGGCGGATCGCAAGGGCATGTCAGAGTTTTACTGACTAAAACCACACCTGTGTCCTTCAGTTGCTCTTTGCGTTCTAGGACTACAGGTTTCCTCTTTAGAAATTCCTCGCGGTCCTGGCTAGCGGGCTTCTGTCTTCAGATCTCACGGTCATCAAGCCAGCATGAGGGTTCGCCGCTTCGTGGGAGACCGTGCGGTATCCCCACACCATCCGGATGGCCATGACCCTCTGGCAAGCGTTCAGCATGGCCGCCGATCGCTTTTGCAGCGACGGCGCCCACACCAGCGCGGCGCTCCGTAAAGGGCCTTGGCCCGAACGATCCCCGCGTAGAGCCTCCGGCAGGAGGCGTCTGGGCCCCCGAGGTTGGGCAGGAGCCGATTGAGGGTAGCTCCGGTCTGTTCCAGTTTGGGAGTTAGACGGCGAAAGTTTCGAACACTTTCGACGAAGTTCCACAGACCGTCAAGGACGAGTCCCAGGTACTTCATCGTCGACCCGACGTCAATGCGAACCCCTCCTTCCATTATTTGGGAACCCGGTGATGGCGCGTTCCGAGGACCATGAAAGCACATGGTCTAGAACTTGTGCAGTGCCACCTCGAGTCCCAACTCTCTCGATCCTCTCAGCGACTGTCGCAACCCCGCGTCTCGCTAGTTCGGCCGCCGCCTGGTGCGACTCCCTCTGCTCCAGGACACTACCAGAAAACCGAACCGAAAACCTCGTGAGTTCTGTGGTGGGCCCTTAAGGAGAAGGGTGTATGTGCAGTAGATCCGATGTACAGTTGTCTTGGTATGGTCATGTGAAGAGGAGGGATGAAACGCATGTTACTAAAAGAGTTCTGTGTCAACAGTCTGAACCCATGTTATATAGAATGATTTTAGTATAGATTATTTTAATGTCGCAGTCAATATGTTCCGTAGGATTTATTATTTGTTTTATTTTGTGTTTAAATTAATGCAATTAAATTGGTTTCTACGCTACTGGACTGAACTTGTTTTTTTTATTTTCAGTTTTTATTTAAAGTAATTTATTCGCAGTCGGTTTTTTTTATTTTTGAAATAGATTTTTTTATTTTACACTTTTTAGATTTTTATTATATAATCTAATTCACTCTATTTTAGGCATTCATTTATCACTTAAATGTTCTCAAACCTACCTTGTCATCCACCTCCGCTACGCTTTTTTGGATCTTAAATAAAATTGAAGTTTCTGTTTGTATTATCAAAACATTTGTTTACTAAATGTTATCGGTTTGTTCCGGCTAACATCCGAAACGGTTAGACCGATGTTGACAGGACATTCACTGACGTATAGCAAATGTTACAAGCAATTACTTAGGCTACTTTTATTTGGGATATTGTATGCGTAGTACACGACGCGCTGTCAACGATTTGGGCTCGTACCGGACAATAGCCGGACGCTTGAACTGCAAACTACACATCGCACGAAGTCCGAAATTCGTCGTTTATGTTACAAGCAGTAACTTGGGCTACTTTTCATTTTCCCGCGGTAACGGGACTTAATTCCCAGGGGATATACAAAGGGGAGTAACGAAGTCGCGAGTAACAGTTAGTAGATAATAAATAACATATTTCCTATTTTATTTATTTTTAATATGGTCATGATATACTATTTTGAAATCCTCATGCTGAGGCCCTTTAATTAGACACCCATACTGCAATATGCAAAAAAAAAAAAATCCTTAAATTATGGTGTCTCACAGTCATGAAGTTCAGTTTTTTTTAATGTCACTATCTAAGAATACTTGGGTTATCAAGACAAAACTAACGATATCTTAATTATATAAATCCGTTGAGCGGTTCGGAAGATATGAGGTAATAAAGAACACATACATACATACAAGATACGCGCGAAAAACATAACCCTTCTTGCAGTCGGGTAAAAAGAAGTAATTTTGTGCGTGTTTGAATTAAAATTGTTGTGTTCAACGTCTGTTGACCAAAAAATAGAACCAACTTTACGGATTTTGATTTGTGTTGATTTAAGAAATGTACAGATTTCCCAGATTACGGTAATAGATTATATGTGGTACAAAGTTCTCAGAGTTTACCGTCATGACTGATATTAGATCGTAGGTGTAAATTACTTAAACAAATAAGTATAGAAAAAACTCAAGTGTGGACAAATCAACACACTTACCTTCTAAAAATAGATGTGCTGCTTATACGAGCACATGACTGTGCAATTAATTAGAATGATATTTAATTTTATTTAGATTCTGCACCTTATTTAACTAATAAAGTAACAAATATTCTATTTTTTATTATTTAAAATTGACCACGTCTTTTTAAACAACCCTAGGAAACAAATTACAATCTATGGAATCTAGCAAGTTCAGAGTCGTTTACGCTTGATACCCGCTCTTCTCAAACTACCACTAATTGAGTATTTAAAACACCCGAAAAAAAATTGGAGCTTGTTTTTCATGTCGCTGACGTAAATGAATAAAGTTATATTGGTTATACTAAAATAGGCTCTTTAACCAAATAATTTAAAATCTGCTTAGCCTCAGATTAAATTGGCAGTATAGCAATGATGTAGGTACATATAGATCCAATTGGCCACGCTATAAATGCTCAAAATTGCATGGAAGAAAAAATGTGGGTGCCCATCGTTTCAAAATATTCAGTCCCCTGAAACATATATTTTATATTCAGACTTCATTTTACATCACAACATTAAAAGCTCCCCAATCTGTCAAATCCCGTATCGTATTACAATGTGTGAACAGAGAAATTAACAGAGGGTTATGATTACCCGCTGAACGATGACCTCACGGCCCGAGTTCTCACCTCCTTTGTTTATTGCATGTTTCCGTATGATGGTTCCCTCATGGCCCACAACCCCGATATTAACCTAAACATGGACTTGCAAACACTGAGATAGTCAGGACGTTTACGTAAAGATACGTCAGAATGAGGAAGTGGTAACTTGGTGACACGAATAACAACAACTAATTTACTAAGAACTGTAGGTTTTGCGTAAACCTCAGACTATTTATATGAATGTTAATAATGGCTTGTTAAGTAATTTCACGAAACCATAGTACTAATGTCTTAGTCGCTGATCGTTTGTTTATCAGCAACGAATCAATCCTTCTATCTGATCTATTGACTCGCCTGACCAATCTAAACAAACTTTTAAAAAAATGTATCGTGTTCACAAAAACAACTATTTCCGTCGCATAATTTCAACAGCTTCAGAAATCTATCATCAATTTTCCTTTGAAGATGTGAAATCAATAAGTGTGTTGTAATCATGGTGAATGAGCACTTATGTATGACTTACGATGAAAGACATCTGGAAGTTCTTCACGTTTTCTGGTGCCTTGACAAAACAATTGACGGCGGTCACAAAGATATTCCCGTTGGGGCAGTTGCGGCTGTCGAAGGCCTCGAAACAATAGTCGACGCCGACGCTGACGGGCGAGATCAGTTGCCCGTCGTAAGTTAACCGGTGCCGGTCCCGCTCCACAGACTTGTTGAGCACCACACGACCCTCGTGGCAGTGCAGGTCGGTGCGAATTCCGAGGACATCTAAAAACATAAGCAATGAGTTATTTTCCCTTTCCACAAAGACGGTCAAGCATGTTGAGAAAAAAATTTTAAATGTGCCTTTTTATGGCGGCAGTTGTTTACAGTTCACGGCCATCCTATCTCTTCCTGTATGTCTGTCGCGGCAAACGAACTGGCTAATATTGATAAAAAAGACCCTCTCCCCTTCATCAAAAATCAAAATATTAGCTACTATATGCATATGAGTACCTTATAACATTTAGGTGGAAACCATTTGATAGCAATTTATAGATTTTTTTAACACGTTTTTGTTGCTATTATACATACGTATACATAGACACAAGTTCATCACTCTATTGTACTATGTTTAAACCTTTGTTTTGTTCCGCTTCCATGCCTCAAGCCACATCAGTCATGGTTCCAATGATAATTTTAAGGCCTGAGTTCTTTTTATGTGGATTTCTTGGGATTTGAATCGTAGACCGGATATATTGTGCAATTGATTTTATGGACAATTCCAGCACTATTTTATGTGAGCAATTTTTTTCTCCAAAGCAATAAAGATATGAATGATCGATGGATATCATTATCTTTACTGAGTAGCATAGTTTTATGAAACTAGAACAATCTGGTGATATGTTAAGTAATTACCTCATAAATAGTTTTTTCGTTTAAGTACTTTAGAAAACTAGTTCTTTAGAACTAGTTCAGGTTCTTTTCTGATCACAGCTATTACTTAGCAGTGCAAATCATCACATCCGTGAGTGTGATTGAACGAAGACATAAAAATAATTGACTTTTTGGACTCGGAAACCAAGTTTCCGTATCAGTACAATCTTGCCATCGTGGTTAGAAGCCTCGATGAGACTGGCACAGAAACGTCTCCACGTTTCTGTGCAATGGCAATATCTCCATATCGACACCAGAATAGAGAAGCCTATGCTCAGCAGTAGGCGAAGGCTGGCTCTAGATGGTGATGATGATGATAATATTGAATATATTTTAAGCGAATGAGGCATTTTATCTACCCTGTGTTATGTATATATAGACATAAACATAACACAGGGTAGGTAAGATGCCTCATTATGTTAATAGAAACCACAAGAAATATGTAACAACCAAGATTTTTGTAAATCTATACTAATATTATAAAGAAGAAAGATTAGATTTTTCATTTATTTGTTTGTATGTTACAATTTAACTCGAAAACTACTATACCGGTGGATTTTATTGATGTCGTTTTTCTACATGAGATTTTGAGGATTTTAATAAAATCGTTGAAAACTGGAATTTACAAAATGATGCCTTCAATAAATAAATAACAAAGAGAGTTCGAACTGTCTGCTCGGAATGGTACGTCTTCACAACAACTTCAATTTGTTTGTAAACGTTTGCTTTGTTTCCGATTACAACTTACAATAAGGTGGGAAAATTATACCTAATGATAGCACTCCATTTATGTTACATTTTAACTGCAATCATGTTTTACCATTACCTTAATAATCAACTTTTGCTATCAATAGCGTACCTACATGATGTTTACACACTGCTGATAACCAATTTTGATGAACCAAATTATAAATAATAATGGTCTCTTTTTTCCAATGAGTCGTTTTTATTTTTTATTGAACAAAAATAACCCCGATAAATTACGGTTTAGGGTGTACCTTGTTTTATTTCTTTACCACTTTAATAATTTGTTAAAAGGACCATTAATAAATTACGTCAAACGAATTTCATGATTTTTTACCTTCACCACCCTCGCACTTACTATAACTGGCCACATTTGTGAATTTCCCCTCCCTATACCGATATGTCACTGTTGCAATTTAAACTCTAGACATGACAGACATGAAACAGTAGCTCCGAAATTCGTTTTTAAACTTGTAAACAAAACAATTTAAACGTTACAATCACAAAGTTAAAGTTAGAAATACTTAAATTTTTATATATTATTTTAATATTTAGGACACGAATTTTTAAATGTGACGTCACGAAATGTAACGACTCTTCCCACCCCTTGTCGCATAATATCTCACTCTAACGACCCGCTCCCCTCCCCTTAACGTTTGACGTAATTTATGGATAGTCCCTAATAATTTAACCTTAGCATATGCTATTCCTAATGATTCGGCCTGATATGAAAAAAAGAAGGAATATACTGAAACAAAAGCCTACCTGTTATATCTTCATTTTTACGTTGCAAAGGCTCCAGATAGTCCGATATGTTGAATAAGACGTCGTCCAAGTTAGGCATACACCTGCTGACGAAGCTGCCACAACGACGAGGTTTGTAGTGTTGTCCGATGGGACAGCACTTTCTCACGCAGTATGCACCATATTCTGAACAATCCCGAGAGCACACGCGAGCCACTAGCTCCGCACTGGAGAACTCCCGGTCCACGCACCAATCTCCCGGCGGGGCATCACCACCTCCATCTCCTTTTTTACTCAAAGATTTCAGATTACTTCCATCTACTTCAAATGAAAAGAAATTCTCTCTCAACTCCACTCCATATTCATCCATTTTACAATTCAACCCATTATCAACTTCATAAATATCATTATCGTTCATTTTCAAACGCTTCAAAAGCCAATTTTCTGAATTGTTGTTGTCAGTATTTCTACACAAATGGAAATTACTATCATAACTCTGTCCACTCGGACAACATTTCCTGTAATGATGTACAATTAGTTTGTCTCTCGGCGTCTTCAAAGTTTCATTTTTAACACAGCTTAATCCAACAACTTCCGGAATGTTAGGTTTCAATGTGCCGTTGACAACTTCCAGCACGAGTCGGTCGTAACATATATCTAAAGTTTGTAACTGATTGTCTAACTCTGACGATGTCAGCTGCACCATTTGTATTTCATCACAGTATGAAGGTATGCCGTGCTCCACCGGCACATTGTCTCCAACAAAAAGGGGAGAAATACTTATGTTGTAGCCGTTCTGAGCAGTTTCGCGATCTAAACACTGGTAAGATGCTTCAAAGTCTTCACCATCTGACACTTTTACTAAACTTTGACTCTTCGGGCAACACTTATGAAACACCTTGGCATCCGAGATGATATTGGCACTGGTGCAGACCATAGCACTCATAACAATTAGAAGCCACATTGTTTTTGAGAGACCCAGAACTCTGGGCGCCGACACGAACATCCACATATATATGTTCACAACAGGTGGTGAGTGTCGATCGGCGTGCTGAGCATTGTTTATTTTCGAAGCCAGACGTGCGAAACGTGTGTTGTGGCAAAGCGTCGGCGGCGTAATGATGCGGCTTCGCGGCGCGATTCGCTCTGATCAACGCCGGCCGGTGTGGCGGAGGCTGCTGCGCCCTTGAAGCCGACCGTGCGTCCGCCGATGACGCGACTCAGAGCTTTTGCTACACTTGCGGTTTTCTTTTATTTTTTCGTAGCCCGTCACGAGTCACGATACAACCCGGCACTCAAAACGACTCGAAACGAATCACTATAGACCACTTTTAACTATCTCACTCTGTTTAAAAGTTACTTGAAAAATACAAGGTGCTGTCTTTATAAATACTGTAAAACGGTAATGTCTTTTCCTTCAGAACACAAATCACTTCGTGTGGCAAGTCTCGCGTACACATTGTACAAAGACGTGGACTCAAATGTTTATCAGATATCTGCCGATAAAAATATGAAGCGACTGATTGTATACTTAGAATTTAAAGTGTAAACAAATATTCTATTTGAATCATTGATAGATATTATACTGATAACTGATTGATTTTCAGCTGAAAGAAATGATGAAATAAAACAAGTCATGATATTGTATGACTGTATGCAGATAAATTGTAGAGCACGTAGAAATATTCCCCGTTACGCTTACCAAAATCACTACACTATTTCAAAACTGGTATAAAGTACTAAATATTACTAAACCGACATGATGAATCTATAATTTGTAAATACCTATCACACACAAAAGTATGTGATAGACACGATTATGTTTTGACGCCTAAACGCTATATACGAATTTTGACTCAAATAGGTATTAACGCGGACGACACCACGGTCAAAAGCTAGTGTATTGTATGCCATCATATTGATAATGAATTCCATGGACATACAAGTAAATGAATAAATTATTAAAGTGCAGTTATTACCTTCTAAGGATATTTTTATCGGTATAAAGAACATAGGTAAGTATCAACCCTACACGCGCTAAACCTACGTACCAAAAATACTAATTCTTTCTGAGTAAGTATAAATTATTATTTAAATAAAACTACAGTACTGCTGACTGCATGATGCATGTTTATACCTCATCACATTGATAATAAATTCCTTGCACATGCGTGCAAAGGTATAATGAATAAATTAATATAGTTTATTACTTTTCAAGTACGTTTATGTCGGTGTAGTAAAAAGGCTGTTTGTTTTTGAGTAAATTTAAGTGATAAATACTGTCATACATTACAATGTTTTGTATTATACGCCGTAACATTGACATTTAATTCTATGCACACGCAAAGCTACCAAGTGGAAAACTTAATTTCTCTTTCGTATAATTAATACGATGGCGACAGTATTTTTGATAATATGTTATTACTTATTGTATGCTGGGCCCATAACCTGTTAGGGTTAATAGGACACCAAAGAAAAGACTGTTTTAAGGATTTCAATAATTACTGTTTATTATCCTTTTCTTTTTATTAGATGTGTTTAAGTAATATTACGTGAGACGTGGGCTAAAGGATTATAGTATCATCGCAGTATAGACATGGGTATCATCATGGACCAACATTCGTTGCGCAGGAATAGGGAAAACCCAGTAAAACACAGTCAGACCAATCAATCATTTGAATAAATTAATTAAGTGCCTGTACACATACCTTTTACCATCTAAGAACAGTTCTGCCGGTATAGTGCTCGTAGAACCAACTACACGCTCTTTACATTACAATAAGATTCTGAATCTTTACGTACACCGTACAAGTATCTCGACTGTAGCATTCCTATCCTTAAATTCAAGCAGAAATTTGTTTCTTAGTGATATGGCTTCTCGCAGGTTGTCGTCTACTTATCAGAACTTACCTTTAGCAACCTTAATAAATTTAAGTCTCCAGAAGGGACTTACAAAATAAAACTAAGCGACTACACGCCAAGGGCACCTCTGTCGGGTATGGACCTCAGGTTAGGGTGTCACTGGGAGGAGGACAGCTAAGGAGGGGTGAGATCAAACAATGATTATGTATATTTAAAGACGGGTTTAAAAGCTTTAAAATTACAGGCTCAGCGGCGCAGTTTGGATCGAGCAAGTGACGGGACGGACTTTAACGGGGACGTCGTCGGCGTCGTCGTGACGTACCTCGGCTATGAGGACGGAAGTGGAAAGAACGGTGGTCTGAGATTGTAAATTATGCTAGTTTCTTGACGGCTCTTTTGGAGCAGAGTGATATCTTCATCAGGTCTACTGACCTGATAACAAGATTCGAGGTACACCTCGAATAGCGAATCTTGTATATGCAGGAGGGTTCGTATCGGGCGGCTTTGAAGCAACTAATGATATGCATCGTTTAAGTGTCTACATAAGTTAGACACTGCAACTTCTGTTGATGCTTCAACAATCTTAATTACAATGGAATTTGCACAATTCCATTGTAATTAAGATTATTGATTATTGTTTTACGACATATCAATGTTGTTATTAATTGCCATGCAGATGCAGCATAAGTGGCTTATGGATCGGTAAATGAATAAATTAATTAGGTGCAGCTATTACCCACTAAGGTAGAACGTATGCAGACTTATGTGACAAGGCATTCAATACCAGTCAACTTTGGCTACAAAAAACCCTGTGATGCAGGTAAAGTAACAAATAAATAATATTTTAAATCAAGAAAATTGTACCTACTAATAAAATACATACACACACATTCATATTATTTGTAAGTACTTTAAAAATAATCTAATATTATATAAAAATCTGGTGTCGCAGTATTTGTTATCGATCTTCTCCGAAACGCATCGACCGACTTGAGGTAGGTTTATTTTTCTTTTAGGTGGGAAAATCATCTGATGACAAATCTCGCACTCAGGCGAAGCAAGAGATAGTGTCAGACTTTTACTGACTAAAAACCCACTCCTGTTCCTTCGTTGCCTTTCGTACCAGGCCCGAATCTTCCTTTCAGGATCAGACCCTTGGCCCCAGTAGGCTTCGACCCTGCTGAGCCCCTACGGTTTGCTGACATCTTGAGATGCGCGTGGAACAGTACACGTCGTCGATGAGTTGGGCTCGGTCCGGACGGTTAACGGACGATCGGACGGTAAGCTACCCATTGTTCGCCGTCCGCAAGCACGCGCCTACGATGGCCGGAAAATGGGGATCGGAAACCCGGTGGGACTTTAGGTAGGTCAGAGCATAGGATGTAAGCTATTTTTTACCCTCTTACCATATAAATTTAAAAAAGAAAAAAAAATGGGGCGTTTTTTTTTCTTTGATAATTTATATGGCAGAACAACTTTGCCAATTCAGTTTATTAAGTTATAAATACTTATACCGGCCTTTGACAGTCTTCGACTTTGTCAGCCAGTATGCCAACATAACTACATTATATAATGTTCGCATTCTCTCCGCTATATAAGCTTTCGATCGTTTAACCGTACTGTCGAAATAAAAACTGACCTTATTGGCGTCATCATCATCATCATTTCATCCGAAGGACGTCCACTGTTGGAAATAGGCCTCTCCCAAGCGTCGCCACAACGAATGGTCCTGCGCGTCTCGCATTCATCACACTCCCGCGACTCTCACCAGGTTATCGGTCCATCTTGTGGGAGGATTTCCAACGCTGCGTTTTCCGGTACGCGGTCGCCACTCAAGAACCTTTCGGCCCCATCGACCATCTGTTCTACGAGCAATGTGCCCTGCCCACTGGCACTAAAGTTTGGCGATTCTTCGGGCTATGTTGGCGACCTTGATTCTCCTGTGGATATTTTCATTCTTGATGCGATCACGCAAGGAAACTTCGAGCATAGCCCTTTCCATTGCCCTTTGGGCGACTGTAAGCCTTCTGTAGGGGCCCATTATAAGCGACTATGTTTCAGTGCCATGTTATCATTAGCAACACACACTGGTCACAGACTTTCGTCTTGAGACACTGTGGTATGTTGGACGAGAAGATACCGCGCAGCTTCCCGAACGCTGCCCAGCCAAGTCGGATTCGACGATTGACCTCTTTCTCAAAGTTAGACCTACCCAACTGGATTGTCAGTCCCAGGTAAACGTAATCGTCTACAACTTCGAGTGTATGCTAAATAGTTATTTACCATGACTTAACTAATTAAAACTATATATACACTAAAGACAAAAACTGCTAGCTAAAATATGGCGTCATAAAATTCCTCCGCATCGCTGTCGACTGGAAGTGTGCCCAAAAGGCTGGCGGCATTGCCACGTTGTATGGCAATGCTTAATCTCTGACCGAGGTAAATCCAGCCCTTGGGTCACGCCAAGTGTCAACTAAGCGTCTGGATAGTTCTTTGAAAAGCTTATGAGCACTCGGACCCCACGACCCAAGAGTTTCAACCCCAAACGGCTCAAAAATATAGCTTCCGACGAGGTTGTTATATTTCCGCCGCTTGAGGTTCTCCGCAGCCGCAGCGGCAGCACCAGCACAGCACGAAGAGCTAGGAAGATGGGATGGCGAAAGAGTGTCGACACAGGGAGCGTCCCACACTAAAGGCCTACCCATCTTCCACGGAAATAAAGACATACCGTCCGGTCTCTTACCATCGTCGCGTGCCAGGCCATGAGGTTCCAAAATAGCCGGAACGCCGACGGTGACAAGGGCTCGTCGGATGATGTCGTTAATATTCGCGTGCCGTGCTATCCGTCCCGCGCTTCGACTGCATGACAGGCCGTGGTGGCCAAGGCTGTTGACAACTTCGCCACAGTGGCAGCGATGAGGAGAACAGCAAGGAGCGCCTAGGCGTAGGGCAACAGCTAGGCGGAAAGTAGTATCGTCGAATAAGGTGCCAATATTCGACGACGGCAGTGCGTGAAGCCAAAGACCTGACTCCCAATTTCCCACAGCCAGGAGGCGCGTACGCTCCGCAGTAGTAGCAGATGTTAGGATTAGGTTTTTCTGGACTACTTTGCAGAGCGGTTCATCCCACCGTCTCTGGGAGGTAAGGTTGTCAGGCGGATTTATATTCGGGCAAGCTATTCTCCAGGCATCCATAGCCTCGGTGAAGCATTGCACTTCAAAAGGAATCAGTGTGGAAGTTAGAATGTTCCTGATTAATTTATCAGTGCTGTGAACCGAAGATATGAATGCCGGTAAACTAATACTGGTAATTTTGCGGACCATGACTTTGGTTTTGTTCATGTTCATTTTAAAACCCACTCTTTTGGAAGCTCTTCTAAGGTTATCGAGCATTGTACTGAGCACCTCCGTAGTCTCAGCCATGAGTACTATATCGTCGGCAAACCGAAGGTGAGTGATGTACTCGCCATTAACATTAATGTCTAGTCCACTCCAGTCCAGAACCTTGTAGACAGTTGTTTACAGCTGCAATGGAGGATCCATTGCAGCTGTAAACAGTTTCGGAGAAGTGGCGTTTCGCTGCCTTACACCCCGCTGCAGAAAGTCCGGTCTTGAAACGGACTGACATTGTGGCGTTCTCGTATAAACACTTCAGCACTTCGAT
Organism: Mythimna pallens; assembly: GCA_961205895.1. Taxonomy (NCBI): domain Eukaryota; kingdom Metazoa; phylum Arthropoda; class Insecta; order Lepidoptera; family Noctuidae; genus Mythimna; species Mythimna pallens. The sequence continues at coordinate 12,417,298 of OY540830.1, forward strand.
GTACCGATAGTCAATCTGGTACCGTTGGAGAGATTTCAGTACAGCCCAAATCTCGATCGAATCAAAAGCTATCTCGTAATCCACGAACGCTACGCAGAGAGGCAGGTTATACTCCTCGGTCTTCTGTATAACCTGCCGAAACGTATGTACATATAATATAGGCTATATTTCATAATCCGGCTTTTTCGGGAGACTGGAAGTCGTCGAACCTGCGCGTGAGACGATTCGTGATGACTCTGGAAAACAGCTTGTAAACTTGACTCAGAAGCCAGATGGGCCTGTAATTCTTAAGCAAGGCATTGTCGCCCTTCTTAAAGAAAAGTACCACCACACCTCTGCTCCATGCTTGTGGCATCTTTCCCTCAAGTATAACGGAATCGAAAAATCTCTGAAGGGCCTTCAAGACAGGTTTTCCACCCGCCTTTAGGTGTTCGGCTGTAATTCCGTGTCACCCGACGCCTTGTCGTTTTTAAGCTGCTTCAGAGCCATCCTAATCTCGTACAGGCTGACGTCCTTGTGATATCTTCTGTATAGTGTTAGGTTAAACCTGCTCTTGGGTCGTTTGCTAGATTCGCAGTGGGTTTGGTAATTGACGACGATTTGACCTTTGTAATGATTCCTAAGATTTTATGTAACTATTTTACCAAATTACCTTTGAAAAAATATATTATTATTATTATAGAAGCTCCGATTTGGCGGATGTAACTCTGCGATCGTCGGTCTTCAGTTTATTGAGCTGGCTCTGCCCAATAGACAGGTCTCTTGCAAAAACCTTGGAGCCATTATTCCGCTCGATCGCGTCTTTAATCCGTTTGGTATTAAAGAGGCGAAGTTCGCGTTTTAGGGACTTGGAGATCCGCCTATCGAGCTGCCAGTAGATGCATGCATCATCTGAAGACTGCAGAATCTCACGTTCACGCCTCTCTTTCAAGAGTTTGATCAGAGAGCCTTTTGTTCTTATTTGTACAACGAGTCTTAAAGAACTTAGACCCGACTGTATGGACAGTTTCCACGAACCCATCGTTGCATTCGTCCACGGAGCCACCTAGGCACTCGACACGATTGTGAAGTTCGAGCTGAAAGCTCTCGGAGTTTTGAATTTGGATCTGTGCTAGACAGAGCGTAGACTTCATCAGTCGAGATCTTTCAAGCTTAACATTAATATTCAATGTGCCTCTTACCATGTGGTAATCACTTCCAGTTTTCACCGCGTTAATCACAGTGACATCATTGAATATTTGCTTCTTCGTCGACTTGATGAAGTCAATCTCATTTCTAGTCGCACCAGCAGGGCTTTGCCAAGTGCACTTCCTAAGCTCATGCTTTTTGAAGAGGGAGTTCATCATTTGGAGGCCTTCTTTCTCCATAAAACTTGCCAGTAGGTGTCCCCGGCGGTTCCGATGTCCAAATCCAAATTGCTCCACTGGCAGCTCATCACCGTCTCGTTTTCCCAGTTTCGCGTTAAAGTCCCCCATGAGCACGGTGAAGTAAGTCTTAGAACCATGCAAGGCTCTGGATATATCCTCATACATGGATTCTACTTCGTCTTCGGGGTGTGTCAAGGTTGGGACGTAAACCTGTATGACCTTCAGCAAATATTTTGATGATATTCTGAGTATAAGGTACGCCACCCTGGTCGACACACTCTCGTTCTTCACCACATTGTTCACAAGGGACTTGTGGATGATAAACCCGACACCACCCTGGGGCTGCTGGTCACCCTCCTGGAAATAGAGCAGGTTACCGGATTTGAAAATTATCGTGTCCCCCTGAGTTCAAACTTCAGATAATCGCACAATACTCCATCGCAACCTGCTCAATTCTTGCTCAAGTTCGGTGATCTTCTCGTCGGACCGAAGTGTACTCGTGTTATATGTTGCCAGGTCCAGTCCTTGTTTTCTAAAGGGGTAGCCGGCTTAGGACAGTGGAAACGGCGAGAGATGTCGTGCGGTGTTCCGCTTGGATCAGTACTAGGACCACCCTTGTGGAACATCGGTTACGACTACTACGTGATCTCCCTGACGGGGTCAGCGTGGTGTGCTACGCAGATGATACGTTGGTCCTGGCGCGGGGAGAGTCGTACCAGGTGGCGGCCGAACTGGTGACACGCGGGGTTGCGACAGTCGTGGAGAGGATCCAAGAGTTGGGACTCAAGGTGGTATTGCACAAGTCCGAGGCCATGTGCTTCCACGGCCCTCGGAACGCGCCACCATCGGGTTCCCAACTAACGGTAGGAGGAGTTCACATCGGCGTCGGGTCGACGATGAAGTACCTTGGACTTGTCCTCGACAGCCGATGGAATTTCGAGGAGCATTTCCGACGTCTGGCTCCCAAACTGGATCGTACAGGGGCTGCCCTCAAGCGGCTCCTGCCCAACCTAGGGGGTCCAGACGCCTTCTGCCGGAGGCTCTATGCAGAAATCGTTCGGTCCATGGCCCTTTATGGGGTGCACGTATAGGCGCCGTCGCTGCGAAAGCGACCGGCGGCCAAGCTGAACGCAAGCCAGAGGGTCATGGCCATCCGGATGGTGCGTGGATACCGCACGATTTCCCGCGAAGCAGCGAGCCTCCTTGCTGGTCAACTACCGTGGGATTTGGAGGCAAAAGACCTTGCACTCATGCGCGATCTGCGCATGGAGATGAAACGCCGGGGCGAAACTCCGCTGCCGCGCCAAGTCGCGGCATCGCGGAAAGACTCCCGGCGGGATCTCATGGTGGAATAGCGACAACGACTGTCGCAACCCAATGCTGGGCACGCCATAATTATGGCGATAAGTCCCCTCTTTGAGGAGTGGCTGGAAAGGCCTCACGGCGTCCTTACCTACAGCATGACGCAGGTCCTCACCGGACATGGTAAGTTCGGGAGGTTCCTGCACCGGATTCGTGCAGAAGAGACGCCCGGGTGCCACCATTGTGTGGACCGCCCGGAGGACACGGTGGAGCATACGGTAGAGGTGTGCCCCGCTTGGGCAGAGCACCGAAGTGTCCTCCTCCGCGATCTCTCGCACCGGGCCTTGGTACAGGCCATGGTCCGGAGTGAGGAGGAGTGGCAGGCAGTTGCCTCCTTCTGCGAAGCAGTAATGCTAGCAATGGAGGCGTTCGATCGCGTGACGCAACGGTCCTCACGCCCCAACCGCCGCCGGGATTCCGATCCCCATTTCCGGCCACCGTAGGCGCGGGCTTGCGGAGGGTTAGCAATGGGTGGCTCGCTGCCCAATCGTCCGGTAACCGTCTGGACCGAGCCCAAGTCGTCGACGGCGTGTAGTGTTCCACGCGCGCCTCAAGGAGATGTCAGCAACCGTAGGGGCCCAGCAGGGTCGAAGCCTACTGGGGCCATGTTGCGAAAGAAATCCCCGGGGCCCTGCAAATGGCAAAAAAGGAACAGGAGTAGTTTTAGTCAGTAAAAGTCTGACACTATCTCTCGCCCGCCCAAGAGCGCGGGATGTCATTAGATGATCTTCCCACCCGAAGGGGGTAGACGGAAATTTTAACTTAATAAGTTAGTAATCACTTATTAAGTTAAAATTTCAGTTAACATTTATTACAGCTAGTAAGCCAGAACCTGCTTTAGAATTTATTTATTAGTGTAAACAGTTGGGTATCTGGGGTTTTACCCAAGTCACAAGGCAGTGGCTCGCTGTGTACATAGTCTAGCTTACTAGGAATTTAGGCAAATAGATACCTGTTTATTTATCTAAATTCCTAGTATTTATTAATATATGTCAATAAACGATGCATATACACACATTTTACCTCCATTTCAAAATATTTGTGTAATTAAGTGAACGAAAATTTTGAACATGTTTTCACTAGAAATGTCCGTAGTGCCGATGACAGATGCGCAACCTATCCCAAGTCAATGGCTGTAGATACTGTTACATGTTTTAACATACTAAACCCACAACCTGAATGTAGACTTCTGAATCGGCTATTGAATCGAATTCAGCTAATTTTAAAAAAGGTTTATTTTACAGGGTTATTTTTAACCTAAAATAATCAAAACATATTTTAGATAAAAAAATAATATTCTAGAAACAATTCTTAATAAATCTTTATTGCGTTACTAGGGTGTTTGTGTGTGCATGCGTAGATACTAATAGCGAAGCACTATGAATGTAGCGCATCGATGCACGTAATATTTGCCTACAATTAGGATAACAATCAACTTTAAATAATAATTTCTTAAGAAATTTTTGATAATAATTTCAAAATACCACCTAAATGCAATTAAGTATTTTAGTTCTTAGATTATGATTATTCTATTTGTTTTAATTTTCTATTTGTTTTTTAGGTTGTTTAGGAATGTGCATTGTTACAGTTACATTTTGTACCTTTAAATTAAAAGCTCGGGATATCGGTCTAATCTAACACTGAATTTAAGCAAGAAAAAATGACAGTTTAAAAAATTATTCTCCTTTATTTATAATATTTTACATCTTAAAAATTCTTAATTGTACATTATAAAAACTAAAACATGTAAATATTCATTACGAAAACTGACTTATTCGATTGGCACATAAATTACTTAGTTAAAGTAAATACAATGACGGGTTTCGACGCAAGACAACATTGGATCGTTTTCATAAGTTTGAAATTGAATAGAACTATGCATTTTTCATTAAATCGCAGGTAACAGGTGACAATATGACCATTCGACATTTTTATTGTGTCGTAAGATAAAGGTAAACGTATGAGTCCCAATTGTTGACATGATATGCAATATTATCTTACGCCGAGTGCACGTGGCTTTATCAATGCAAAAAGTTGACTTGCTAAAGTACATAACAACAATCCATTACTTATATTCTTATCAGTAAATCGTTTTACTAGAAACACAAAGTTCCTAGCACTGTACTTGGAACGTACATTTAAGTTAGTAAATAGTCCGTATCCTCGTGCAAAAATATAATATTTAGAAAAAATACAAAATAGAAATTGTTGGACGTAATATCAACATTTTGTTGGGGACGGATAATTTAAGTAAGCAAATAGTTTTGTCCAAGTAGGGCATACCCTTCGTTTTACACACAGACGCCGGTTGCACCAGTCGGACCTGACCATTTTATTAAGTAGACTGTAAGTATGCTAAATGATAAATAAGGTATCATAATTACCTATTTCAAATTGTGCTCACGGAAATCGACATATATCACAATAAAAAATAATGACGGAGATTTAATTCTATGTTCCATACGTGAAGCACGTGTATCAATTTGTATGAAAATCTTCTTTGCTTAGTCCAAACATATTATAAAACAAAGTCTCCCACCGCGTCTGTCTGTCTGTCTGTCTGTTTGTATGAACGTGATAAACTCAAAGATTACTGAACGGATTTATATAAATGAGGAAGTTTATGTAGGTACCAATATATGTATATTTGCACCCGTCCGAAGTCGGGGCAGATCACTTGTATACAAATACAAGCTTTTCATGTAGCCGCATTGGACATTAAAAGAACCGTCCGTTTTAGGATAAAAAGTTTCCAGTAGCAAGCAACGATAGTGTAGCTGTTCTATCAAATATTGTCGGAATCGGATCCAAAGATTTTCTCCTACAAACAAAACAAAAAACAATAAAATTCTCGTTAAATAATCACAAATCGACCAAATCTTCATTTTTTTAAATCTCAAAAACAAATACCTGCTCGAATAGAGCAAGCAGGGCCTCACCATAACGGTTAAAATGTCAAGCGTGCGAGCGAGAAAGACGGATGGAGCTATGCACCCTATGTAGCTCCATCCCTTTAACAGTTCAGTTTAGGTCGTCAAATGGATCGCGTTGAGAGCTCGTGGTGGGGCTTCAGATCTTTTTCCACATAAAATAAATTACATTGATTTTTATCAGTTCTTGGCAATTGAAATCAACTTCGTTATAATATCGCTATTCTATTACACCCCAAGCGAACGCGTTCGCTCTCTCATTGTTTTTCTATTGTGTCTCTAACTACGGTATTCGAAAGGTTAAAATTGAAGAAATATATTTTGAGATGGATACAGTCCTAAAACAAAACAACACATTTAAATTTTTCGGATGAACAAGTGAGTGAATGTTTCAGTTGTTAAAATGTTAATTTTGTCTCCAAGCAGAGCGAAGGTCTTATTACGCGTTATAGGTACTCTTTTAACTGTCTCTGTGACCTAAATAGATAAAAAATGCAACTCTCGTCGGCCCCTTAAGTAATTTATTACGAAATAATATCTTAAGAAAAATATTGATCAAATTATATAAAAATAAAGCTTTATTAATAATAGCTAATGCAACACTGGTCGATATTTTTTTATGTCACTGGTTTAAAAAAAACTCATTTTTAAAACTGTGACATTAAAATTCATTTATACGGCCAATGCTATGAATAGTTATCATCAATTTCGTGAAAAATGGAAGACGTGGCTCTGTAAGCTTTGTTTTTGCTTTTAGAATTACTTCAGAAATTGGACACATGGACGTTTACTTAAATAATACATATAAACTTACGCTAATTAATGAGTAAACTACAGCTTCATCTTAATTTACGAAGGGCAGATTTTTCAATAGTCACATATAAATTTTTGTCTAAAGAACTAATATTGCGGTTTGATAGAAAATACATCGAACTCAAAACTGTTATATTTATTCCAGGGGTGTTGCTGATGTTGATTTGTTCTGATTAATAAATTAAATGATAATTAATTGTGATATATTATTTTAAATAAAACACAAGTTATCTATAGTAATATTACAAAGACGATAGATTTTTGTATAATTTATTCATTTATTTTGTATAATTACTTGTATAGTTTTTGTTAACAAAATATACTACACCTCTATAGTATAAGTATGCTTTTACGATACATTGATTTTTTAATATGGTCGTTGTTGTTTACTAACGTAAAATATTTCCATGTTACACTTTTCCTTAGAGGAGGTATTTTAAATTTGTAAATGGTTTATTAATGTCTTATTTTATTTTTAAAGTACGCACGCACATCATAATATAAATCAGTAATGATCAACCAATTTATGTTGACAAAACAATCGAATGTAATGACACCTTTTTTGTATAATCTCCAACTGTCTATGACTGGCTAAAACTTTAAGTGACTGCTGACTTAAAGAACACGTTACGACTTGAAAACTTGAAACTTGTTCTAAATTTACGCCTTGTTCCGCCAAATAAAATGATTTTCTTTCTTTTTTCTTTTACTTGAATGCCAGCATTAAAAATCAGCATCGATTGACGTTGACGCTGATGCTAACATTAAAAGCAATGTTGATAATCGATGCTGATGCTTATACTAATATACGCAACAATCCATTCTTCAGATAAAAGTTATCTGACTATTAAAAACTAAGCCCTTAGAAGCGTAGTGTTAAGAGACTAGTGTTTCGTAGAATACGTTTGCTTCGATCAATGGCACCCGCAACTCTTGACTACCATGTTCTTGTACTTGCGCAGGATCACGTTCGAGTCGTCCGTGTAGTACAACACCGATATCGGCGACAGCTTGATCGGCGCACACGACGGCTTTGGGACCTACAAACAATTCAAAGGCTAAATAAAAGAAACAGACTGCTTTCACTTCCTTTTCTATTGTTCGACAAAATTCATTGGCAGACTATTTTTAATAGAGAGAAAAATTTATATTAAGTGAAGAGAACGAAAACGGTTGTCATGAAGTCCAAAATATAGGTACAGGTCTGCCAACCGCAACAGACCAAACAACGGTTCAATAGTGCTGATAGAATGTCCCTTAATCTGCTAAATCAGTTGTCCAGACATTGAGATCCTTAACACAATTACTGTTTAGATAGACCGATGGAAAAACTCAAATACTTTGTAAACATTTCCTAAATGCCTGATCACTATGTACAAAATAGAAAAAAAATCAGTAAATGCTATCTGGTCCGAATCTACTCCAACCAATATTGCAAGGACAGCAGGAGATAAAATTTGTTTTTTTTTTAAGGTTGAAGTCACCCAATGACTTCTACCGCTCTAGGGCGGAGCAGAAGGGTGTGTCAGACTTTTACTGACTAAAAACACACCTATGATCCTTCTTTACCTTTGCATTCCAGGAAGATAGGTTTCCCTTTCGGAAGTCAACCCAGTCAGCCCTAGAAGCTTGGCTGCTTTCGGTCAAAATGGATAAGTTGATCTCCATCGACTTGTTCTACTACACCAAAAACTACTAGAGCAACCTACCGACGTTTCACGATCGATCGATTGACTGGTATATGAAGTAACGACCTAAAGTAAAGTGGTTCAAACAGCACTGAGCTTGGAAATAAAGAGGTTGGCATCCCACCCATACGAACGAAGCGTTTTGGGAACACATTCATTATGCGTACAGCTAAGGAGTGGAATTCCCTGCCAGAGTCTATGTTTCCTGATAGCTACATCCATGGGCGTACCCAGGGGGGGGCAGGGGAGGGCAGCTGCCCCCCCTTGGAAATCTCGCAGAACATGTATGAACTCGCCTAATTACTAATTAAAGTGCAAACGGGGCCTTACGCTCTAACTTTTAAATAAACCGCACAATAGACACTGGCAAAATGCACGATGCAATTGCCAAAAAACCGCGCGCGACGATGGCGGACGTACATTACCGAATAGCTAGATTCGGTAATCTTCGATAGGGAGTTGCGAGCGACTAGCATTTATTTTATTTGACATAGTCAAATTTTATTTTATTTATTTAACTACATATAAAGCAGGATCATTTGCGGCTGTTTGCCCTACACACCACTACATATACCTAATGTTTCATGTAGGTGTGTTTGTGTAGTGTGTATGACAAAACAGCCGCGGAATATCCGACCTAAAAAATCTGACTTGCCCCCTCCTATGCCAGAAGCTGGGTACGCCCATGGCTACATCCTAGGGGTCTTTAAGTCATGAGTGAATAGGTTACTTCTATCTAGACAAGCGACGTGCTCCATCGTCGGCCACATCATCGCTTACCATCAGCTGAGATAGTGGTCAAACACAAGCCTATCAATAATAATAAAAAAAGGTTCAAACAACACTAACCTTAGTAGGATTAAGAAGATGTACGAGTGTTTGCACGATAGCGTGGTTGGTGGCATTCTTGTGCGCGTTCAGAGGGAAGTTGCACTCGCCGCTGCAGTAGAAGGCGCCGTATCCATCCGGGGCTATGATCCAGTCCTGTCATCAGTTCAAAGACACTTGTAATAAAAAAGTAAAACACTAGCATGAGTGATTGTTGAAAAATTGGTCCACTCCTGAATGAAGATATTTGTTATGTAGGATCTGTACCACCGCTTCCTCTAGCTATCCATCATCCATTGTGAGTATCCTATCCTACTTTTGTGGTTTCCAAGTTTAGTTTAATTACCTGCCATTCCAAATCCTTAAAGCTGACATAAAGAGTCTGAATCTCACAGCTTCTAGTCGTCCAATGTGAAGTATCTGAAACAACCACAAATAAAACGATTTGATTTATCGCGCATCCGATATTAGGTACCCAATATTTATGTGATGTACCTGTAACCACATACAAAAAAATTTCATTTGTCGTGCTTCCGGTATTACCCAATATTTATAAATAGGTACCTACCTAACAATAAATCATGTCATGACTAGTCATGATACGATAGATTAGGGAGCAATTGTAACATGAGATTACTGTAGTATAGAATTAGTCATTGATGTATGTACACAGTTATGACAATTCTTTATCAGTTTAGACTTATCCGGGTTAGATTGAATGATAATAGTATAATTAAATTTAAACGTATCTCAACCTCAAATTGACAAATCTTCGTACAGCTCTGATGCGTCTGAATACAATGCTTACATATTATCCCAAAATTAAAACAAAATCTCCCTCAGCGTCTGTCCGCTGTTGAACGCGATAATCTATCTAACTGAAAGGTTTTTAATCGGTTTTCACCATCGGTATGAGCGACTCACGAATGGTTTATGTGTATAATACCTAAATGCATGTTTTTGTAAAGAAAAATAGAGAACTAAAGATTTGTAACACCCGAAGCTGGGGGTGGGTCGCTAGAATTTAGATAATAAAATGTATCGATACTGGTAATCAGTGTCATATCAAGCATGTCTATGTGATAACTCGTTTAAGTTTTTTTTTTCTTTTTTGAGGTGGGAAGCTTCCCGTCTAGGGTGGGACGAGAGGGCCGGACGTGTCAGACTTTTACTGACTAAAACACACCTATTTATTTTATTTATTTATTGAATACTGCAACATTACAATACATTTAAATATTCAACAAGGTGGTCTGATGTACGTAACAATAACGGTAACATTCGCAAGTCGTTTGCTCTGTGATATAAAATAACAAAACATTTAAAAACCCAATTTACAATTTATCAGTTTAATCTATTTGAATATATAAAACTCAAAGGTACTACTTACGTAGGACTTTTACTGACTGACTGACATAGTGATCTATCAACGCACAGCCCAAACTACTGGAGGGATCAGGCTGAAATTTGACATGCAGGTAGATGTTATGACGTAGACATCCGCTAAGAAAGGATTTTGATAAATTCTACCCCAAGGGGATAAAATAGGGGATGGGGGAGCTTATTGTGTGGATCCCGTCTGGCCCGCAGACCGAGAAGAGAGAGGTAGCCTCTCCCTCTCACCTTGGTCACCGCGCAGATGCGTTGATGCCCGACAGGTGCCACCTGTAGGGCTTACCGCATCTGTCTAGGGGATGAAAGTTTGTATGAAACTTTGTCAATTTTAAACCGATCGGGCTGAGACTTTGCATGCATATAGCTACTATGACGTAGGCATCCCCTAAGAAAGGATTTTGATACATTCCACCCCTAAGGGGATAAAATAGGGGATGAAAGTTTGTGTAGGTAAATCTTCTTAGATTTTCGACTGATTGAACTGAAATTAAAGATTGGAGCTACTATGATGAAGACGTCCGCGTCTATGGTTCATAAATTACTGTCTAAAGTTTATCCAGACATTATTCAGATACATGACAAGTCTATTGAATGGTTATGTGAGCGTGCCATACTTACTCCAAAGAACGATCAAGCAGCAGCTATCAACGATATCCTGCTCATGTCGTTTGAGGGCGAAGAAAGGTCTATACTTCGATTGATACTGTGGTTAATACAGATGACTCTACTAATTATCCTGTAGAATTTTTAAATTCATTGAAACCGCCATGTTTGCCTTATCATAAGTTTATTCCGCGTGTGGGCACTCCAATTATGTTGTTGCGAAATTTAAAACCACCAAAACTTTGTAACGGTACGAGACTGCAAGTGAAAGCGTTACATTGCAATATAGTGGAAGCCACTATATTAACTGGGTGTGCGAAAGGGGAAACTGTATTTATACCACGAATCCCATTAATATCGAATGATATCCTGTTCGAATTTAAACGATTGCAGTTTCCCCTAAAAGTCTCCTTTGCCATGACAATAAATAAGTCTCAGGACCAACTCTCAAATTTGCGGGTATTGACTTGAGAGAACATTGCTTCTCTTATGGACAGTCTTATGTTGCTTGCTCACGAGTAAGTTCACCCAATAGCTTGATAGTTTTAGCGCCTAATGTTAGTTAAGAATATTGTGCACAAAGTAATTTTGTAAAAGTAAAGCCGCAAAAAATATACCTAATTAATAATAATACTTAACGCGAGCAAAGCCGCGGGCAAAAGCTAGTTCAGTAAATAAAAAAAAAAACGAAAACAAAACTATTAAACAATTATTGACAAATAAAAAATTTTTCATAAAAAAAATATAACCGACTTCAATGTAAAAAAAAAACACTGAAAAGTGCAAAATAACTTTAATTTCGGAAGTCGGTGTTTCTATAATAGTTTTGTCTCTTCGTTATTTAACACCGACTTCCGAAATTAAAGTTATTTTGCACTTTTCAGTGTTTTTTTTTTACTTTGAAGTCGGTTGTATTTTTTTATGAAAAGTTTTTTATTTTACACTTTTTGGTTATGGTACCACCACTAAAAAGTACCCCTCAGCCATATTTAAATACCTTATAGCCAGAGTGCATCTCATGACTATTCTAATAATCCCAAACCCGGTTATATTACATTAATTTATTACAGAATTCCGGTCCCTAACTTCAGGCTTCATCATCAGATCAGTTCGATATATTATACCCCTCAACTTTCAGTCAGTCATCAACTACACGTATAAACAAAGCAATTTTACTTGTTATGACGGTTCTGCTGTGATCCTATGAGGAGTTCTGTTCCATATCTTCGAAGTTCATGATTAAATCATAACAATATTTCTATGGGACCAACACGGAAGCATAAGCTTACAATCGAAAAAAAATTTTCAAAATCGGTCCACAATTGACCGAGAAATCGGTGAACATACATATTATTTTTGAAGTCGGTTAATGAGAATTTAATTTAGTTAGTAATTAAGGTATGTGTTTAAATAGAAAACCTACGTTCCTTGATTTCCTTTTTGCGTTCTGAGGCCACGGTAACTAGCAGGCACCGGCCCTACTGGCCCTTACCGGACGGCTGGACGGCAAGCTATCATCTCGTCGTCCACAAGCGCGGTTAAAGCCATTGCTAGCATTATTGATTCGCAGACGTACTCTTGCTCCGAAACATGGCCTGAACCATGGCCTGGCGCGAGATTTTGCCACCATTAATCGCCTCCACGAAGACACGGCGATGCTCCACGGGGGACACCTCCACCATATGTTCCACAGTATCCTCCGGGCGATCCGCACCATAATGACACCAGGGCGTTTCTCCTGCCTAAATCCGATGGAACAACCTCCCGAACTTCCATGTCCTGTGAGGACCTACGTTATGTGGAAGGTGAGAACACTGTGACGCCTTTCCTACCACTTCTTAAAGAGGAGACTTACCTACCGCTATGATTATGGCGTGCGCAATTCTACTTCTTACCGATATCATAAATTTTGAATATTTATTATTTTATTGAATATTCGATGTCGCCTCAACAGCTGAAGGGTTTTGTACGAAATTTTCAACACGGGTAGACCATAACCTGGATTACGACACTGGATATTCCGATAGTGCATTGCCCTAGGGATAACTTTCGACTTTCATGCAGTCAAAACCACGGGCAAAATCTTAAGTAATTTATGTTATCCGTGAATTATGTTCCACCAACCTGTGAGTGGGTTCCTGAGATAGTTCTCAGAGTAGCCGTGCGAGCGCCAGCGCCGCGCCTCCCGCTTCCTGCGCGCGCCCGCATCGGCGCCGCCCAGTTTGGGCCCGCTCTTGAAAAATGCCACCAAAAACGGCTGCTTCCCCTCCACGATAACGCCACGAGGCTCCTCCAGGCCAATCTCTTCAGGTTTCACGTGCCGTTCTGGAAAACGAAGTTAAATTAAACGTCTTGTTATTTTGTACGGTCAGGAGCAAAAATTATATAACCGTCAAATAGGTCATCATCATCATTTCAGCCGAAAGACGTTCCTGCGCGACATAGGCCTCTCTAAGTGTCGTCACATCGAACGGTCCTATGCACGGTCCCGCGACCCTCGCCAGGTACCTAGTCGGTCCAGCTTGCTAATCAAGCAGGGCACAACAGATACTCGATGGGGCTGAGAGGTTCTGGAGTGCCTGAAAGATCCACCCAATAAACAGAAATTGTTGTAGGTACACTTATTTTTTGTAATGAATAAACCCAAAAACTACAGAACCGATTTTAAAAAATCTTTTACCATAGAATGCTACTTTATCACTGACTGACATGGGCATATTTTCTACATTTACACGGGCGAAGCCACTGCCAGAAGCTGGTAAATTATAAATTATAACCAGTTTATTTTGCCCTACCTGTTATGTTTTTTAAAACAACAAAATGAAAACCATACCAGGCTGCGAGTGAGGATGCAGCGTGATGAAGAAGCCCCTGTTGTCTGCTGGCGACGAGAGCCAGGCGCCCAGCGCGCTGGTCACATTAAGCTCCAACCAGCCTTCGGCGCCAGCACTAGTATTCACTGCTGCCACCTTCTCCATCTGCAAACTCCTGAAAATGATAAAAATAATCCGTTTAATAAAGCAAATTGCAAGTATAATCTAACCTATACCTTTTTTTAACTGGTAAAGGTTAGATTGAAACAAAATCAAAAACACCGACTTCCGAAATTAAAGTTAGTTTGCTTTTGGAGTCGCCTTATTTTTTTAAAAGCGTTTTTATTATAACTTTTTTTATCTGACTTCCTATAATTATGTATCTTTAATAAAAAAAAAACCATTGGATATTGTCGCTAATACAGTCATTAAACTGACTCCACAGCCTCTTCTGACTATTTAATTGATATCTAATAATAGTTTAAAAAAACTAAAAAACACGCTTTAAGCACGCACTAAAATAGCCTGTCCGCCATCTTGGACGTACGCCATAGTGGATTTAAGTCACGTGACTATTTTTTTTCGTTTTCCTGACAGCAAACCATTTGATACCCATATCATGGGGGTGGATTTCAAACAGCCAGTCTGCCATCTTGGGGAGGCCGCTATATTGGATTTGTAATAACGTTTCTTAGCTAGTCATGTATTGTCATCAGAACACAGAGCGTGTGCAAAATTTCATCCTAATCGAAGACCGGGAAGTGGGTCAAATTAAGATTCCAAGATTTTCTTACATAGGTACATAGTTAGTTACAAGTGAAGCTAATAAAAGCGTGTTAAAAAGAGTGAGATTTAAAAAAAATGGACTAATGAACCTCCTGGCAACATCCATAATCCCAATCTGCATTCTTTTCTGAGTTCAAAACTATGCACAGAATGCGGTCCGAATATTTTGCACACTCAACTTCTTCCAGCGCAGTTCCCGGTCTATTTACTTATTCTTTTTAATAAATAACTTTTTCTGGCTTTCTTTGGCTTTTTTTATTTTGTATAGGTACTTTTTTATTGTTATAAACTAGTGCTTGACTGCGATCCCACCTGTTAGTTAGCAGTGTTGCAATCGTTGATGGTGAGGCGCACTAGTTTATTAAGACCCGTATTACAGAACTACAATCAAGACTCAAGCATTACTTAAAACGAGTCTCAGTTGGAGTTTTCATTTTAGAACTTAACTTGAGCAGAGAAACTACAATCAATAATCACCTGAGCAATGTCACTTTAAAATGACATTTTTTACGTATTTATAGAACAGTGTTTGAGTGAGCTCCACTCAAAGTGTCCATATTTTAAAATCACAATCAGCTCAGAATCTCTACTTGAGGCGAGATTTGATCTTTGTTTTTGCAAGTGTAGTCGAGACCACGCTTGAGCATAGATTCTCATGGAAATTGTTGTGGATTTAAATCAGAGATGAAAATCTCTACTCAAGCGTAATTTCGTTTGATTTGAGTTTGAGGATAGTTCTAAAATAAATTGAACGCTTAAGTCGAGATTCTTCGCTCAAGCTGTAATCGGTTGAACGTAGTTTCAACGCAACGCAACTCAAGTACTACTTGTACTTGAGTAAGGTTCTGTAATACGGGCCTAAGAGCCTATTCACTCTAAGCCTTGAAGACATCCAAATTATAATCGGACGGGAAGACGTCGTATTTATAACCATTTTTGCATGAAATCTAAGAAAACTCGCATTATTTTGGAATACTAGTTGATGGACGATATTACCTACTGGTAATAGGTATCGTAATGATTTGTATATTTTTAAAGTCAAGAATATAAATGATTACTGTAGGGAACTTTTGCCTCACGAATAACTACATTTATTCTCCAGGCGGCTACAGGACAAAATTTCCAAAACGAAAGCTATTAAATCATGAACACAAAGTTCGTTTGTTAGAAGAAATTCGTAGGAATACTACGTCATTGATATTGCTTGAAATATTTCCTTAATGGCAAGTAAAAAATCTATCTTGTTAATCTGCTTAACTTGTAATGCACATATTATGCGTCGGCAAGCCCATGTCCAAAGCACCTGCTTGCCTACTTATATATATTTTAACCTATTATTACTTATATTATTTATATGTGAAACTGTCATTATAAATTAAATTAAGTAGCTACTCATAATGATAACCCTTTATTTATTTAATGGCCTTTGGTCAATACCGAGACAAACAGCGGTAGGTGTGATACTGAAAATTAATACATATACTCAAATTAATAAACTAAATAGGTACTTGAGCTGTACAAACAGATACTTACATGGAAAACAAAATTTTTGACGCTTTGACGATACTTCTGCTAAATTCTTACAAATGTGCTCACTAACTGAACTTTTAAGGGAGTAGCAGTATTAGGGTTAGAATTCTCACATTTATTGCAAAATGTATAAAAAAAAACAACTAACGTTAGGTTAGGATAGGCAAGAACATACATGAATTATACGAATCTTTTATCAAGACAATTAAATTGAAAATAAAAATATTACAATAAATTTTAATTCAATAATAAAAATATTACAAGAATTATTTTACTGAGATTTGACACATGTTGCGTTTTAAATATTCTGATTCTTATTTGATTTAACACTTCTTACTTCTTGCAAAATATTTAAAATTTTATTTAAGACCGCAACGTATAAGTATTGAAGACTGTAGTGTAAGCTGATAAAATCTTATTTGCAATCGAAAATATCTCAACCGATGTTAACTAAAAACTTCCTAGACACTTCCTTTCCGATATTTTTATACAGACACGAGCCAATTGACACCAGCAGTGCTATTCTGTAAATGGTAAATCACTTCGAAAGTCATCTCGAAAGCCACACTCACTTCGCTTCTCATCTCGCCTGTACAAGTTTCGTTATTCTTATGTCAAGATCAAGGCCAAGTGTTCCGAGAACAGAAGAAGAGTTCCGAGAACCCAAGTGACATTGCTCTGTGGTAGTGCAGTGACGCTGAATTGTGTCTTGTTATGATTTACATCGACTCACTCCATTTAAGAATACGAAACTTTAATTTCACATGATTTCACTGCGGATTCAGAAGTGATTTCGCAAATAAACTTTTCAGAATAGCAATGCTGATTTATCATCTTGTCAATAGTTTTCAAACTACGACGATCAAACATCTATACATAGACACATTGAAAATATGTATCCAGACTTAGAAACATCATTATTTTTATTGTATTGTACAGGCATGTTAGAATTTTTCAAACACTGAATTGCCTGCATCATTGGTACTGAAACTGTAATTTCAAACAAACAAAACCCCAAGTTTGCGGCTCGATAGACTAAGGATGATCAGAGGCCTACCCTATATTATCGACGCTGATGACTCGGTGCGCGACGACAGTGTAGAGCGCGGTGGGGTCTTCAGTGTGCGTGGGCGCCTGGTGCAGCCGCAGCTCAGCGGAGAGCAGCGAGGACGCGTCTCCCGGCGCGCCGGTCACCTCGAACCACACGTGCCGCCCGTGGCCGTGCCTTAGCGCGCCCAGGTGGTGCCCTGCAATGCCACAATTATAGCTTTGAGTTTGAAATTCGATACCTCTTTTAGAAATCAGTTCCTTTACGCACGTTACACTTGGTGGATGAGATTAAGGCTGAAAAGTTTATTTATCAGGATTAAGACACTTTTGCTATAGTTTACCTACCTATACGTTATAGCCACGCATGTATTGCAAATTTACCGTTCCACGATAACGATAATTCTTCACTTTTTATTGGATGCTTCTCATAAGTATCATACATCTATATGCAGTTCACTGGTAGTTTAATTCAATTAGTTAGTCAAGTGTTATATTTTTGTATCATTTCGTATCTACGTCTAGCCATTTCGGTCATCTTATATAAAACGAGAAACTGACTGACTGAGCTGAAGTCACTGGGACTAGGAACGTGAAATTTTACACAAGGCATCCTTTTATGACGTAAGCAAGCAATAAGAAGGGGTTTTTGAAAATTCAAAAAGTTGTTTTTTTTTTTTCTAAAAGTAGAGGAGTGAAAAGGGAAAAATGTGTTTGTATGCAAAATTTCAATCCGTGTGCCAATATACTTGAAAGTTAGCACAAATACTCACACCTAGGTAAATAATAAAGGTTGTCATTATTTGTTTCATAACTTAATAGAACAATTTAGGAGGTTAAGATTGCATGGAGCAGTGGTGGCCGTGCGGTAACGGCTCCGACTTACGAGTTGTAGGTCGCGGGATCACACCCAGCCAGGCGCCTTACTTTGTGTAATTTATTTTATCACCACTACTCTCAAAACGATGAAAGAAAAAATCGTGAGGAAACCGGCATGTCCTAGAACAAAAAATTCGGAGACATGTGACATTAACCATCCCGCATTGGGTTACGGCCCATTCCCTCTCCAAGAGAGGTGTCCTTAGTCCCTGAGAACATTAAAAGGCTGATTATGCTTATTATTATAAAGATTGCATGGAGGATTCGTACTTCTTGGGTTTATAAACATGAAACTTTGCACAATTTATAATCAAAATTAATTATACTGACCGTCATTATTACTTTTTCGTAGTTTGAAAAACTAATAATAACCTTAAAATACAGTTTAAGGGGTGTTAAAGTTTTTATGAAAACATTCTGGCTAATTAAAAATAGTCCCTGCCAAAATTATGGTCTCTACTCTCGACATATAGGTGGTATAAAAACTTTCCCCGTGTGTCTGTTTATCCGCTACCTTCTCTTAAACCACTCAACGGATTTTGATGCGGTTTTTACGAATAGAAAGAATAATAGTAAGGAATCTTTAAAATCGCACCCATACGAAGCCGGGATGGAATTGCTTACCTGAAAACGACGCTACTTTTCACATGTTTCGGTATTTTTTTGGTTATATAACACCCAAGTTTATAATAATATGATGTTTGTGCTCCAGTTGTGGTTATATAAAACATATTTGCAAAATAAATATCATTTATCATTATTTATTTGTCATTTGTGCTCCAACAGACCAATATATCTTTAGGCTATAAAATTAAACTCATATCAATATCAAACCTAACAGGCCCCTCATAATTACATACATGTATTTTTTTATGTGTCAAAGCTACCCCGTATGCGGGGTATGTTTACTTTTATGAATAATTGAATACAAGGCTTGAAGTTGTAGATGATTATGTACTTATACATATTTATTACACATTATTATTGCATTGATTGACAAGTAAGCAATAAATAAAACAACCTTTAAAAGTGTAGTTTGTAATTGCAAAACACGTTTGAAAAGAGTGTCCATGGAGTTTCTTGCACATTCTTCTCCATAGAGATCTACGCTTTGGAATGTGCAATTAGCATCATTTTTTTCTGACAGACTGACTTCTTGACATTTCAAAAGTGCCTGTAAATGGTTTATTTGAAATAAATGGTTTGAATTTGAATTTGAATTTGAGTTATAAAAAGTACCTAATCTCTTAATCGTGATTACAACTACAATTTGTAGTTAGTAATCAAAACGTTTAACTACTTTTTACGATTATTTAATGTAATTTGTAGTTATGATTACTAAATAAGCAGACGTAGTTATTCATTAGTAGTTAGATTTCAGATTGCCCAACACTGCTACAAAAACACCAAGCCTCATATTATATTAAGTATATCATGTTAATTTTTTAAACGCTAATTTATAGAATCTAACGAAAGCTACTAAGGCAAATGCATGATCTTACATGATGAGATTAAACTATTTCCACTAACTATTATGACCATCGAACACATCGGAGCTGCGGAATCCGAAACGCTGCTACGAAAAATCTGAATCCTGACCAAATATTTAGTATAGTTTTAATTAAGTATAAATAGTTAGTATTAATTTTAACATGTATTATTTTTTAATCCCTGCATTTGCCAGGATTTTCCAGTTACATCGGCATAATAGATATCATTCTCTCTCTTATCTCCAGCTTGAATAATCTATGGGTGATTCTACCTGAAAGCGTTTTCTGGCAACTTTGATCCAATCCCTATAATAATACCCTTCTAATGTTAGTTTTAGCTAAACAATGGATTTTTAGTTTGTTCATATCTGAAGCAACTCAGAGTACCAACTAAAGAGCTTCCTCAAGAGCAAGAAAGGTATCTTTTCCAATTATATGATAAATCTAGTATCCCTTATAGATCAGGGGGGTTACCATGACGTTCAAAGTAAGGTCCAGTTACGTGTTAGCAATTTCATGTTACAGCTCAGAAGGTGCATTTTGTTGGTTTTAATATTTCATGGTGAATAGAAGATAAACTACAGGAAGATATATTTAATATATGATCAACAATCAATAAAAACGTAAGAGTAAATAGTATTAACTATTAATGATATATCTATCTTAATTATATATATAATGATATATCTATCTTAGTTATATTTAAGGAAATGATCGTGAACAGGTGTAATTTTTTCCGGTTGTAATTTGACTCCAACTACAGGTGTTTATAATAAATAAAAAATATTAACTTTGACAATCAAGTCACGCTATGTATAATGCATAAGTTCAAGTTATGATTATTCATGAGATTTGAGCAAACATATTTATTGATCACTGAGAAGCATTAGGTACCTACTGCGTCGTGGTAGGTACCAAACTACCGATTATCGTTACAAAGTATTTATGGACAGAAAAGTACAATTTCAAAACCATTTCCAATGATTCAAATTACCAAGAATATAAATTCCAAATCTAGAAAGATAGTCAGGTGTTTTGTTTCAAATTTTCACACAATCTTTGTAGCAAGGACCTATTAGATATATGTATATAGGTAAGGTAAAACCACGATATGCACCTGCGACACTTTTTTAAATCACTTTATATATATTTCCCAGCACAAAAAGTTTCATGAAAATCATATTTTTGTACATACACAACCACTTTTTTGAAAAAATATTATATTATATTATTATATTATAACACTGTTGATGTATATTTTCTAATTATTTCAAGTACCAGTATTGTTAATTTGCAGTGAAACAATTTATTTGATGAAAAAATTATTTAATTGATGAACATAAATTGTTGGGCGATAAGTTCTTTGACATGCATTTAAAAATATTCGAATCTAAAACATTCCAGATATATGTGATATGTCTATATAAGATACACCTTACTACATCCTATTATCTAATTCATTATGTAGATATTCATTTACGTCTTCATACATAATAAGGATAAAGTTCGCAGTCGCGCCAGTATGTCTACACGCGTTAACTAAATATAAGAAACTAAGTTTTATACTAAGTGGAAAGTTGGACGTAGGTACCTACCGTAAATTGATGATAAGAATTTGTACTCAAGTGAAGCATTTTTTTGGGAAAAATTTAAAGCTTCATTTATAAGTTTTCATTGTCTGGGAATCGTAACAACACAAATGCGGAAAACACCAACATTATTAATTTGGTATCATCATATTCAGTGTACTCGTATTTCGCAACAAGAACCCTCTTGAACTAACTGCCCTGTACCTAGATAGGTTTGCGTTAAGGGTATAGTTTTTATTGCATTCATGCTAGACGCGCCGTGTCTGATTAACGATGCTGAGCCCTTACTCGTAAATCTTAATTTTCTGCTAGCCTCAGCCCTAACAGAAACAATCAAAGCAATAGCTACTTCAGGTCAGTGCGCCCGCGCGCTGCACGGCGATTACGTTTCTTAGAAAATATGCTCAAAACGTCATTTAATACGCGTGCGCATCTGTCATTGCACTCTCAGTGACAAACTTCGTACATTTGCGTCAAATTATACGTACTACGTATTATAGCAAATCGGCCTTTGACCATGATAGATAACAAAGCAATAATATAAAATCTGTATTAACAATATTATTATAAATTTATTCAATTATAGACGACAATGATCCAATGGTTAATAAAAAACTTATCATCTGAGTGTTAGTAAACCTAACATTAGGAATTTATGGTTGCAATCATTTTGGAGTGCTATGACAGAAAACCTCCACGTGTGCCCGTGGGCTGTAGTTCCCTTACGGATACGTCCGGTGTGAAGGCCAGTCCGCGGGATGGTGTACACTGGGAGGCGGCCAACGACTCCCCTATGGGAAAGGGGTTTTGCCTAAAAGGGCACAGTGGCGAGGTAAGAGCGGGGTCGGTGTGCACTTACCCTGCCACCGGGCAGGTAGGAGGAAGACTTGCTTCTCCTTCTGCCAACGTTAGTCTCGCAGCCCTAGAGATTGTCCTAGGTCATGTTTCTGACTTTTGGTGGGGGTCTTGGCTTAACCGCCCAGGCCGTAAGGAAGACAACCTCCAAAAAAAAAACTACCCCAAACCTGCTGAAGTGAAATAGTTATTTGTGCAACAAGAGAGCAAAGTTGTTTTTTGCTGCGAGTGCTAATTTTGAGTCCCGAGCAAGCGAAGGATTCTTTGATTGAATTACGAGCGTTAGCGAGTGATTCTAAAGTAGAATCCTGAGCGAGGGGAGGGATTCAAAGGCACGAGATGCAAAAAGTTATGCTCTCGTGTTACACACATAATTTTTCACTTCAGCAGCGAGAACACATATTACTTGGGAAATAAAATAATCAACAGTAATAGATTTAATAATGATTTCAATTAAAATAAATACTATCTCTAGCGTAATCTTAACCTGCTTCGAACAAGTTGCAAAACCTTCTGACCAACAAATTCGCTCTCACCGTCAAAGCCCTGCGCTCCCTACCAATGTCAACGTCATCTTTCAAATCAGCGCTCACCACCTGACCTAGATACTCACATCTAGGTACGTAGGCAACTATGTACCTATATACCTACTTACGAAAGTACCAGGAGCGTAGCTACCGCCGTATCAGCCGTATCAATGATACGGGGCCCCCGAGCTACAGGGGCCCCGACATATGCCTAAATTCGTAACATGTTATCCACAATCTTAAATTCTCATACTTTTATCAACAGGCTAGGCCAGGAGAGAATGAATAATGACTATATGATATTCTGTAAATTGTTTTCAGTACGCTCCTTTCGCATTAGCATTTTCTACGTACAAGACGACAGTAAAAACTCATCCTATTTTAGTAGGTACCTTCTGAATTATCCATTAAATGAGCTCATTTTCATTTTCGAGCCTCTCAAGGTGCTATTTCTATGCTAGAAAACAAACTTCAAAAATATTTGATATGGGGCCCCATTAAGACTAGCTACGCCACTGGTAGGTACCTACTTAGAACTAGCTAAATATATGACGATATTTACATAGTATGTACCTACCTACACTTAAATAAATAGATATATATAACAATATTGTTTATGTACGAGCCATTCATTATTTTCCTTGAACAGATAACACTGCATTGCATTCCAGAAAGAAACGGTAGCCAGTATACGTATGATATTATGTTACAAGTTACAATATTATGTATCGATGTAATCTTAATATTCATTCATCTTATTTTCTTACTCAAACGTTTGTTTATATTATAGGACTGGCTAACTCCCGAGCAGTGCTATAAAACAGTGGGAAGCCTACTTCTCGATAACGGCTAGGCTAAACCTATTGAAGGGTCGAAAAAATTAATGTTTATTATAGATTCATTAACAAAATTATCAACATATGACTTTTTCGTAAGACTTATACTTTTACCAAAAAAACATTTATAACAGTATATTTTTTCGCTTGTTTTCCCTACTCCTTTCAAAAGGCTTTGATCTTTAGAAATATGTTTACACAAAAAATTGCCGGTTAAGTGTTCTTTAAAATGTAAGTACATAGCACACGCATAAATCAATCAATATTTCACAAAGAAAATGGATTTAAAAGTCAGCGGGGCTCTATCCGGGCGCAGCTGGCCCAATTTAAATGCACACATACTCGTACTGCCGCAAAACTACCATCATATAGGCTACAGATACTAGGCTAGAATTCCAAGTAAACAGTAGTTGGGTACAACAGTATTTACTACAACGTTGATCTACTACAAGACCCAGTAAATCAATCTTTAATTGATGCCACATTTGTTACAAGACTGCAGCAAAAAAAAACAATATCCATCACATTTTCTATGACACGGAAGTTACAAAGTACCTACTATAGATAGTGCCCAAAACGACATGATAAACACAGCACCTAGGTAGGTCTAAATGTTTAAAACTAATTTAATAATTTAAAAGTGCCCTGAACGGCCGAAGATGCGTAGACACGGTCAGATAAAAACACCGGTAAGTAATTATCCATAATACCAAGAATGTGGTAACGAAAGTGGTGACTCAACATTTTTGTCTACTGTTTACCTGAGCCTCCCAGGTAGCAGCTTACAACGGAATGCTCCTCGTACCGACTCTAAAACAAAAGATGGAAGACACAAGGAACATAAAAGGGCCACACTCACAGTGTGCGTCTTTAACTTTTCACAATTTATTTTACCAGCATGGTCTGTTAAGCGATTTAAAACGCTGGGGCTATTATCTCGAAATGACTTTGAGTAGCGGTATCCTCTTCATTAATTGGATTAAAAGTATTTTAATGATTCCGAATTCTAATTTTTAATAATTCTTCATAATTTCTATCATTACTGTGAAATTGTACCTATTTGGTAAACCGGATGTCATCCTCATCAGTTCATCACACGTTTGATGAGCGCATTTGTTAGTACTTTAGTATCTACCTAACAATAATAATAAGGATAATTATGACATACCACCTCCTACGTTGCCGTTGTAAATTAAATCTAAAACATCCAATAAAAACTAATTTAGTTAAATATATACAAATTAAACTCACTCTTGCTCTGAAAGGTCATGATGAGATCGCTCTCGTCGATGGCGTGTTGCTCATCTCCGCTGAGAGCCATCTCAGAGCTGCGCGTAGGGCGAGCCTGCTCATGTTCTTCGGCCAATTGTTTGTATACGTCCAACAAGAAACTAGGCGCCGAGCGGTCCAGCGGTGGCGCTCGAGCTCGACGTGGCCTCTCTCCGAGACCCAACAGCTCCAGAATTTCATGTTCCACGACCATCCGTTCATGCCGTGTCATCGAGTGATGTATAACAGTCTGATCAACGCCATTGTCGATGTACAATCCGGAGAGGGCGGCCTCAGCCGCTATGGTAAACAAAATAAAACACGCGCATAAGCACACCGTCTTCTGGCCAGCCATGTTCGCTGTCGGAGCGCTCACTCGACTGGCGAGAACTGAGCGCAGAGGCGCGCGGCGGGATCAGCCGGTGAACCTGCCCACTCAAGGTGGGCCGCCGCCGCCTGCGCCGCGCTTGCCACATTCCTCCCCGCCTTCGCCTTACACACATCGTCCGTTTTAATAACGTAAACACTAAACATTGAGCCGGACACGTCCAGCCAGCCTGACTGCATAATATTATTATGTTCGTTTTCCGAAGTGTGAGATGCAAATAATTCAGTACGTAAGGCACTAAAAAATCTATTATAACAAGTAGTTAGGTAGATACAGGTTGTGGGTATTTGTTCGTTTGGTGTTACTCGAACCTAAAATTTAACCCAGTTGACCCTACCCTTCTTTAGATTTCATATAGGTTGGTAGGTACAACACGACTGGGTGTGTTGAATTGTTAATTAGGGTTCCGTACCTCAAAAGGAAAATACGGAACCTTTATAGGATCATTTTGTTGTCCTTCCGTATGTCTGTCAAGACCCTTTATCTCGGGAACGCGTGGAGGTATCGAGTTTATTATTATTATTATTATTATTATTATTTGGTAAGACACACTAGCAGCTATCTAGCTGATGCGTGTGTTTCATATAGTTTGGAGATGTTTAGTCTGTCCAACCGATTTTTAAAGCAGTTCAATGTGGGAGCTTTCACAACACTTTGAAATTAAAACCATATACTCGAGTCTGCGGTTCTTTAAAGCTGTGAAAAAATCAAACTTTATGCCGTTTATGTCGCAAAAAACGTGTTTTTCGATACTCTCAAGAAAATCAAAATATTATTAATATTTCGTTTATTCATTATTATAAAATATATAAATTATATTTTTAAATATTTCAATAAAAATAAATATAAACACATTTAAAAATATAAAAAATAGTGTCCCACCGGTATCGGGAACAGGGTCCAAGCTACCGGCGGTTAGGGCTCCAGAGAAAGGAACCTCCTAACAATACGAGCCGTGTCCAGGAGTACCGCTTTCTGGATCAAGCCCTAGATCCAGCCGCCTAACGCGAGCCTCCTAAGGTCGAGGCTCTTGGCTATTAAGCCATTGGCTGACACGACTATCGGTACAATGATCGCTGAGTCTACATCCCACATGTCGACAACCTCGCGAGCCAAATCAATATACTTGATTTGTTTGTCTTTCTCGGCTTTCACGATGTTCTCGTCATGCGGAACGGATATGTCAACAATCATTGTACGCCTCTCTCTTCGGTCCACCACCACTATATCAGGCTTATTAGCTACAATAGTCCTGTCAGTGATGATGGACCGATCCCAGTACAGCGTGATATCGCCATTATCGAGAACTGGGTCGGGCACATACCTGTAGTATGGCACCTCCGATTCCACAAGAGAGTACTTCAGAGCAAGTTGCTGATGGATAATCCTGGCTACAAGGTTGTGTCTATGCAAGTATTCACCGTTAGCTAGACGAGAACAACCAGAGATAATGTGGCGGATTGATTCACCCGGTCGGTGACATGCCCGACAAATGTCAACTGTGCCATCCTTTACAATAAATCTCCGGTAGTTATTCGTCCATAATTGCACAGACAAAACCTTCGGTTTCCCCAAAGAGGTCACCGACGCGCAGCCAGGCTACGGACGCTAGTTGATCTACATCGGGCCCATGAAGGGCCCGGAAAAAGCATCCGTGGAGTTCCTTACTCTGCCATACTTGCCTGCGATCGTTAGTGTCAAGTACTACAGGTTTGCGCCAGTTCTCGTTAACCAAGGACAGCGCGGTGAGTCCCTTGTCCACTGCCACTACATCACGATGCATACCCACGTCGGCGGCTAGGAAATATTCCCTGAGACTGCATACCTCGCGATTGTGCAGGGTCTTAGCATTTAAAAAGCCTCGACCCCCACACTTCCGCGGGATATACAGTCTCATCACCGACGATCGTGGGTGATGCATTCGGTATGCAGTCAGCAGTGTACGAACCCGCCTATCCAGGGTATCAAGTTCCGTTTGAGTCCATTTGAGTACGCCGAAAGAGTACATCAATACCGGCATGACCCAACCGTTGAAGGCGCGCACCTTGTTTTCGCCTGAAAGAAGGCTATTGAATACCTTCTTCAGGCGACCAAAGAAACGCTCCCTCAATGATTGCTTCATGTCAATAGCATTGATGCCTAACGCTTCCGACATACCCAAATACTTATAGGTTTCGGTTGGAGAGAGAGATCTCAAGTTTATGGAATCCGAGAGTTGGGTACCCACGGATTCCACAATCTCCCTTCTCTTTACATGCATGACTGCACATTTATCCACACCAAACTCCATCCTGATGGCACTACTGAAGGTATCAGTTACCTTCAGTAGCTCCATCAGTTGCAGATTGTTGGGGGCAAAAAGTTTCAAGTCATCCATGTAGAGGAGGTGAGATATAACCTGACCACCTCTCTTTCAACCGATAGCCTAGGCCTGAATTCTCCAGCAGTGTGCTTAGAGGATTCAAGGCCAGGCAGAACCAAAGCGGGCTCAAACTGTCACCCTCGAATATACCTCGCTCGATCCTTACCGGTTCGCTGTTCCTCTGGATATGTAGACATCCTGGATAGCGAAAGACCGTCCTCCGTTGCCTTATACATGACATCAGGAAGGTGCGTAATGTTGTATCAATTTTGTATAATTCTAGCACCCTCATGAGCCATGTATGAGGAACTGAGTCGTAGGCCTTCTTATAGTCTATCCAACATGTCGACAGATCCTTTCGGGAACGCCGAACCTGTTGGCTAATAGCCATATCGATGAGGAGTAGCTCCTTAGTACCGCGGGACCCATTCTTACATCCATTTTGAGAGGCAGACATGATTGCGTTATTATCTACATGGTGGTTAATCTTTGCTCTCAAAATGGATGTAAGAACCTTATAGACTGTCGGCAGAAACGTAATCGGTCGATATTTTTTGGGTTCCGCGGTGCTACCAGATTTGTGGAGCAGGTGGGTAACTCCTGTTGTAAGAAACTCGGGTAGCGAGCCAGACTCCAGGGCGGTCTGATACTGAGATGCCAAACGAGCGTGCGTTCTTTGAAGCCACTTTATCCAAAAGTTGTGCAGTCTGTCCGGCCCTGGAGATTTCCAATTAGGCAACGGACGGACTGCACGGGCCACATCTTGGGGGCGATTGTAATTGCCCCCATTTCTGATATCGGTTCGCACGCTCGTTCGACCTCTCGAGTCCAACCACCTTCAGTATTTCTGAGAGGCACCGACCAGATGTTACGCCAGAACGAACTCATGGCGTCATCATCCGGAAGGCGCGTGTCAGCCACACTTTGGTCCGGCTGCTCCCAAGCCCTATATACCCACCTTTCATTACTCCGGAATGTGCGATTCTGGGTGTACCGCTCAACTCGCCGCTTATACCTTCGGATACGGTTTGCCCATGCGTACACCTTCTGCTTCAGGAAGTCGATGCGCTCTGTGACACAGGACATATAGTCTCGGGGGCTGATATTAGTCCCCGAAAACGCCCGTCTCACAAAGCGTATCACTCGTGGGCGAGTGTTGCCCTCCCTGAAGCAGATTAGTTTGCCGATGAGTGCTCTGGCCCCACCAATACGACGCTCGATCCTGCACTGCCAGGCCGGCTGGTCAGCTGGACAGCTGGTCTTGGTCGTATAGCTACGTCACTGTCTGGAAATTTGACGTGAGCTACACGACATGCCGCTACGGCCGCGCAGTACATTATCGAGTGTGTATCAGTGAGATCTTCGCAGTCATCAAAATCCACAGCAGCCACCAGCGCCTTATTCTTATTACACATGGGCAAACGAGGTAATTAATATTATTATTTAAATTTCAAAAAGTTCAGGATTTTAGGTCAACGGGAAGTACCCTATTCCCGTTGACCTAGAATCCTGAAATTTGGCATGAAGCAAGGTCTCATAGCAGCAGTGCAGAAAAAAATCTGAAAACTGTAAATTTTGTAGTTTCCGGTTTAAGATTTCAACTTCCTGGGCTAGTTAGTTTTAGATTTCAAGTACCTACTAAGCATGAAACTTTCTTAAAAATAAACCTCAAACTTTTGCCAAAATATTAGAGTTCATGTTCAGTTTAAGTTTATTTTACCCGAATGTCAAGAAGGGCAATTTGTAAGTTTTATTACCTAAGTACCCACCTTTTAGTACCTAAGTATTAGGTACTTTTTGGTCAATTATAAATTTATTTTAAAATATTACATGTATAGTATAGGATACAAGTGGGCAAACTTTACCTTACCAATGCAGCCAAGACTGCATAGATGCCAGAGCCGAAAGTGAGGGATATCAAACGACGTTTTTGAACACACTCACTGAACTGGCTGCTATTGCCCCGTTTTCAGTGCGAAAATGTGCGGTAGCCTCCCCAAGAAATTGAACCTGGCGCACCAGAAAAGTCCTCGAGTCATCTATAATATAAAAATGAATCGCAAAATGTGTTGGTAAGCGCATAACTCAACAACGCCTGGACCAATTTGGCCAATTCTTTTTTTAAAATGTTCGTTGAAGTTCAAGGATGGTTTTTACGGCGAGAAAAATTCGAATAGAGTAGGGTAGAGTATGGTAGAGTAGGGTAGAGTAGGGTAGAGTAGGGTATAGTAGAGTTGAGTAGGGTAGAGTAGGGTAGAGTAGGGTAAAGTAGGGTAGAGTAGGGTAGAGTAGGATAGAGTAGGATAGAGTAGGGTAAAGTAGGGTAGAGTAGGGTAGAGTAGGGTAGAGTAGGGTAGAGTAGGGTAGAGTAGGGTAGAGTAGGGTAGAGTAGGGTAGAGTAGGGTAGAGTAGGGTAGAGTAGGGTAGAGTAGGGTAGAGTAGGGTAGAGTAGGGTAGAGTAGGGTTGAGTAGGGTAGAGTAGGGTAGAGTAGTCAGTTGACGGGAGCGAAGCCGCGGGCAAAAGCTAGTTTCTTATAAATATTTGTTAGAAACTATTTTGTTTATAATTTCATTCATTCCTCGTACGTGTGTTAAAAAACGTCGTATGATACAAGAGGGCATTTATTCATGCAGTACATCGCGCCTCCAAATTCTGCTTCGGGTGCAAGCACGAGCTGGGTAAAGTTTGTGCTTGCACTTGTACTTGCATAAAAAAAATTACGAATTATTATTTATATTTTTAGCTTGGTATGTAAGTGGATGTCGTGTTGTTCCGTATGGTGTCCGGACGTAAAGAATAACACCATCCCATTTCTTCCCGTGGGTTGTATAAGAGGCGACTAAGGGACATACCAGAGAATGGGCAGCAGCATTCTTTGTGAATTGCAACAACCAAACTGCGATCGCCAACCCGCATGCCAAGCGTAGCGATTATGGCAAAATCCCCCCAATGATAAGCACAACCAAAAAATAGCCCCTAGTGCCCGGCAGCCCGTCTACCCTTGACTCCGGCAGCGGTCAAGGTTACGGCGAGGCAAGGGGTGCGAAGAATCTCCGGATGGGATCCGGCTACCCCTTTGGACAACGACGACTGGACCTGGCAACATATAACACGCGTACACTCCGGTCCGACGAGAAGATCACCGAACTTGAGGAAGAATTGAGCAGGTTACGATGGAGTATTGTGGCATTATCTGAAGTCTGAAGTCCCAGGGGGAGGACACGATAATTCTCAAACCCGGTAACCTGCTTTATTTCCGGGAGGGTGACCAGCAGTCCCAGGGTGGTGTCGGGTTTATCGTCCACAGGTCTCTTGTGAACAATGTGGTGAGGATCGAGAGTGTGTCGACCAGGGTAGCGTATCTTATACTCAGAATATCATCAAGAAATTCGCTGAAGGTCATACAGGTTTACGCCCCGACCTCGACACACCCCGACGACGAAGTAGAGTCCATGTATGAGGATATATCCAGAGCCATGCATGGTTCTAAGACTCACTTCACCGTGGGCATGGGGAACTTTAACGCGAAACTGGGTAAACGAGACGGTGATGAGCTGCGAGTGGGGCAATTTGGATTTGGACATCGGAACCGCCGGGGACACCTATTGGCTAGTTTTATGGAGAAGGAGGGCCTCTATATGATGAACTCCTTCTTCAAAAAACATGAGCGTAGGAAGTGGACCTGGCAAAGCCCTGACGGTGCGACCAGAAATGAGATTGACTTCATCATGTCGACGAAGAAGCAAATATTCAATGATGTCTCTGTGATCAACGCGATGAAAACTGGAAGTGATCACCGCATGGTAAGAGGCACATTGAATATCAATATCAAGCTTGAAAGATCTCGACTGATGAAGTCTACGCTCCGTCCAGCACAGATCCAGATTCAAAACTCCGAGAGCTTTCAGCTCGAACTTTACAGTCGTTTCGAGTGCCTAGGTGGCTCTGTGGACGAATACAACGATGGGTTCATGGAAACTGTCCGTACGGTCGAGTCTAAATTTTTTAAGACTCGTCGTACAAGGAAGAAAAGGCTCTCTGATCAAACTCTCGAACTCTTAAAAAAGAGGCGTGAGATGATTCTGCAGTCTTCAGACGATGCGTGCATCTACCGGCAGCTCAATAGACGGATCTCAAAGTCCTTAAAACGCGATCTCCGCCTCTTTAACACCGAAAGGATTAAGGATGCGATTGAGCGGAATAAGGGCTCCTAGGTTTTTGCGAGGGATCTGTCTATAGGGCAGAGCCAGCTCACGAAACTGAAGACCGACGATGGCAGAGTCATATCCGCCAAATCGGAGCTTCTGGGAGAGATCGAAGCATTCCATGGACAGCTGTACACATCTATCACAAAACCCACAACGAATCTAGTAAACGACCCAAGAGCTAAATTAACCCGGCACTATACCGAAGATATTCCGGACTTCAGCCTGTACGAGATTAGGATGGCTCTGAAGCAGCTTAAAAACAACAAGGCGTCGGATGACGACGGAATTACATCCGAACTCCTGAAGGCGGGTGGAAAACCGGTCCTAAGGGCCCTTCAGAGGTTGTTCGATTCCGTCATACTTGAGGGAAAGACGCCACAGGCATGGAGCAGAGGTGTGGTGGTACTTTTCTTTAAGAAGGGCGACAATGCCCTGCTTAAAAGTTACAGGCCCATCTCACTTCTGAGCCATGTCTACAAGTTGTTTTCCAGTCATCACGAATCGTCTCGCGCGCAGGTTCGACGACTTCCAGCCTCCCGAACAAGCCGGTTTCCGAAAAGGTTTCAACACCGTAGACCATACATACATACGCTTCGGCAGGTTATACAGAAGACAGAGGAGTATAACTTGCCTCTATGCTTAGCGTTCGTGAACTACGAGAAAGCTTTGATTCAATCGAGACTTGGGCTGTACTGCAGTCTCTCCAACGGTGCCAGATTGACTATCGGTACATCGAAGTGCTGAAGTGTTTGTACGAAAACGCCACAATATCAGTCCGACTTCAGGACCAGACCTCAAAACCTATCCTTCTGGAGCTAGGCGTCAGGCAGGGAGATGTCATTTCTCCGAAACTGTTCACGGCTGCAATGGAGGATGTCTTCAAGGTTCTGGACTGGAGTGGAGTAGGTATTAATGTCAATGGCGAGTACATCACTCACCTTAGGTTTGCCGATGATATAGTAGTCATGGCTGAAACTACGGAGGAGCTCAGTACAATGCTCGATGACCTTAGTAGAGCTTCCGAAAGAGTGGGTCTTAAAATGAACATGGATAAAACCAAAGTCATGGTAAATAACCATGTAGCACCCACTCCGATCAAGATCGGAGTCTCTGCACTCGAAGTTGTAGACGATTACGTTTACCTGGGACAGACAATCCAGTTGGGTAGGTCTAACTTTGAGAAAGAGGTCAATTGTCGAATCCGACTCGGCTGGGCAGCGTTCGGGAAGCTTCGCGGTATCTTCTCGTCCAACATACCACAGTGTCTAAAGACGAAAGTCTATGACCAGTGCGTGTTGCCAGTGATGACATATGGCTCTGAAACATGGTCGCTTACAATGGGCCTCATCAGAAGGCTTACAGTCACCCAAAGGGCAATGGAAAGGGCTATGCTCGGAGTTTCCTTGCGTGATCGCATAAAGAATGAAGAGAGGAGAAACAAGGTCACCGACATAGCCCGAAGAATCGCCAAACTAAAGTGGCAGTGGGCAGTACACATTGCTCGTAGAACGGATGGTCGATGGGGCCGAAAGGTTCTAGAGTGGTGACCGCGCACCGGAAGACGCAGCGTTGGAAGGCCTCCCACAAGGTGGACCGACGACCTGGTGAGGGTCGCGGGAGTGCGGTGGATGCGAGAAGCACAGGATCGGTCGTTGTGGCGACGCTTGGGGGAGGCCTATGTCCAACAGTGGACGTCTTTCGGCTGAAATGATGATGATGTAAGTGGATGTAACCGAAAAATCTGAGAAATAACTTTAATTTTGAAAATCGTTGTCATAAAACGAAGAAACAAATCAGAACCACCGACTTCCGAAAGTAAAGTTATTTTGCATTAAGTATTTAGTTTGTTTTTGAAGTTGGTTATATTTTTTTATAAAAATGCTTTTTATTTTGTATCATATTGATCGTGGTTTGGTATGTGGTTTTTTTTAATAAGTAAATCTTATTCATTTTAGCTGGCAACGACAGCTTCGAAACATGGTCATCGAGGGTTTTGGCAATCATCAGGCTGTTGGCAGAAACGACAACCGACACTATGTCAGCCAAGTCCACATTCCACAGAACCTTATGTTCTATAAGAACTATTAATTTTTTTCTTTTTCGTAGCTTTTACGAGGTTCTCATCATGTGGAATGGTAACAACGATTATATAATTGTGCGGCGCGCTTTAATTGGTCTATCCCCACTATATCCAGTTTATTGATGATAATAGTCCAGTGATGATAGACCACGCGGTCCCAGTGCAAGGTGACTAGGAGGTTTTCGAAAACTAGATCGGGGACATACCTACCTCACAATCCGCATGTTAGTATTTCAGTCAGTTGCTGATGGACAATCCTTTGGTTATTACTGTGCAAGTGGCAAATACCAACTCGCAGTTAGCCAATCTAGTACAACCAAAGATATAATTATGGTCAAAAAGACTCACCCGGATGGCGACTTTCATAATAATGCCTCCGGTAGTTATTCGTACCTACAATAAAACAAAAATATCAACATAAAAAATATCACACAGACAAAACCTTCAGTTTCCCTAAAGAGGTCGACGAAACGAAGCCAAGCCACGGCCGGCCGCCGAGAAATCTACGGCAGGCATATGAAGAGCCCGGTAAAGCATCCGTGGAACTCCATGCCTTTCTATACCTCTTTTTTTTCTCTTTTTACTTTTTTTATAAACTAGTGCTTGACTGCGATCCCACCTGATGGTAAGCAAAGATGCAATCGTTGATGTTGAATTCCTGAAGAAGAAGTTTCGGTTGAGGAGCGGTATTTAATCCGAGAGTTAAATTCTCTCGGATCCCATTTTCTCCCCTCAGTTTACAAGCATGACTGCACATTTATCCATACCAAATTCCATCCTGATGGCACAACTGAAAGTTTCAGCTTCTTCGGTAACTCCATCCATCGCAAATTGGTGAAGGCAAAGAGTATTAAATCATCCATTAAAGAAGGTGCCCTAGATTAGGTCCTCTAGCAATGTGCTTCAAGTGAACTGTAAACTGTCTTCCTGAAATATCCCACTTTAATCCCTAGCCCTTTAATCCCCCTTTAAGCCCTAACAAATTCTGATTCCAACTTTCACAATTCTTTAGGGCAGGGTCGTCTTGGCGGTGTCTTTGGACATCGCCAATGCCTTCAATACCCTGCCCTGGAGTAGCATTCCTGAGGCTTACCTGACGGACATATTCATATCAACACCGGTCACCAGAGAGAGTTGAAACGGCGAGAAATGGCGTGCGGTGGTCTGCAGGGATCAGTACTAGGACCGACCTTGTGGAGCATCGGGTAGAACTATGTGCGGCGAGCCGACCTCACTAACGGGATCAGCGTGGTCTGATATGCTGACAACACGCTGGTCCTGGTTCAGGGTGAGTCGTACCAGGCGGCGGTCGAACTAGCGACACGCGGGGTTGCGACTCGTGGAGAGGATCCAGCGTTTGAAACTCGCCGGAACTGTCCGCTATGCCGCGATAGGTCGCGGCATAGCGGACAGTTCCGGCGGGACCTCATGGTGGAATGGCGACAGCGACTGTCGTAACCCAGTGCTGGGCGGTCCACAGACCGCCCTGAGGAGACGGTGGAAAATACGGTAGAGGTGTGACCCGCTTGGGCAGAGCACCGCCGTGTCCTCGTGAGGACGATCGGCGGCAACGACCTCTCGCACCGAGTTCGGTAACGGAAGAATTGCTTTGGTTACATCCAATGTAGTAGTCACTTGTTCCATTTCTGGAATAGTTTCACTTTCACGCATCCAGCCACCGCCCTCGA
This sequence comes from Mythimna pallens, assembly GCA_961205895.1. NCBI lineage: Eukaryota > Metazoa > Arthropoda > Insecta > Lepidoptera > Noctuidae > Mythimna > Mythimna pallens. The sequence continues at coordinate 12,452,632 of OY540830.1, forward strand.
GTATTTCACCCGTGGGTGACATCATCCGGACGCCACTCGTCAATCATAAGTATTTTAACACGAAATGAATGCTGCCCATTTCTTCCCGTTTTTCTCCAAAACAACATGCACAAAAATTTTATTTCGTGCAATGTATGGCATTGAACTCAATTAATTCTAGAAGATACTTTCCTGCTGGGATTACGGCCACGGCGAGGCAAGTCTTTGGGAGAAGTTACGTTGATATGCACAAAACAGTTATCAGTTAAAATCTCTGTATTAAAATAAAATTAAGAGCTACATTCTTATGTACTGATACATTAATTAACTATCTTAACTTATAAAGGTACTTAGGTCTACAACAAATCATATGAAACTTATGTTGAAAAACAGAGGAGTTTAAATAAGTTTTTTTTATAGCTCATACTATTTTTATATAATCATAAAATCACACTATTGAGCTGAATAAAGTAGATTTTACATTAGCAATTTTTATAAACAACGGGCTGTACTAGTACAATGCCCGAATTATACACTGAAAAACTAAATCTTTAATTTCTAAATAGTATAAAACATTGCTTTCTTTGTGTCCCTTTCTCTGCAGCTTGCTTCTAAATGACGCAACAGATTTCGATACGGTCAATAACAGATTGACACAATATTTTTTATTAACAAATTGACAGACACACAAAAAAAAACTAAATAGGGCAATGGACATATCTGTCCGAATGTTTGTACACCACAGTCAAATTTTTTAATTTCTTAATTAAACTGATTTAAAAGAATAATAACGTCAATTTTACATTCTTGGTAAGTATATAAATTTGATATTCACTATTTTACATACTTTTCCATGAATTTCTTGTGAAACTCTGACCTCAATGAGTCATTGATGAAGGTGTTACCTTTCTTGTCAGGCTCTGAACGAGCACAATTCTTGAAAACAACGTCATCATCCCACCGTCTTTTCACCTGAAACAAATTATAAATCATTTATCTATTTAAAATCATTTTTTTTAGATTCAGACTAATAACAATTTTTTTTTCGGTAACATCGCGCCCATTTTGATTTTCTTATTTTTTTTGGGATAATTAGTGACCAGTTAGTTGAGGTTACCGGACAACCAGCTTAATACAAAAAGAAAATATTATGGAATGGACACACTACAAGCGTAAAAGCGGTAGGATAGGAGCAGGTTGGGTGTGTTGAAATAAATAATATTTACCTTCAAATCATTTTTCTGTCCTGCTGAAGAGTAATTTAATAAAGGATTTCCAGATAAAATATTCTCCATACGAATTCTTTCTTCTTCCTGCTTCCTTTCAGCTTCCTGAAAATTTATTTAAAATAATGTGTTATTATGGTAACTGCTTATTTAAGTTTAAATAATTTAAGCAAGAATATTTAGACCTCATTTATATCTTAAAAAAAATCATTTAAAAATTGCACCATACTGTGTAATGATTTATTATTGTTAAAACACAAAAACAAAGGATGTAAGTACCTTTTTAGCTTGCTCTATGGCCCTTTCTTTTTTAATTTTGTTTAACTCAGCTAACAGTGCTGCAGTGTCATCATCAGAGTCATCTGAATCTGAAGAGTCTCCTTCAAGAGGATCATCAGCATCCAAGCTTGCTGCTGGAACTTGGTCTATCTTAGGTCTTTTAGTAATGGGCTCAGTGACTCTTCGGGTGCTTGAGCTTTTACCTTCCTTCTCCCTGTCATCTAATTCCTTGCGAAAGTCCCTTGAACGTAACTCATCTGTAGTTCCTTGTCCTTGTTCCCTGAAAATAGAAGATGAGTACATTACATTACTTGCATCAACAGAAAATTATAATGATATTAGCAATCCACCCTAAAAAAATTTTTTCTGTTTTAATTGTATTAGCATTTAAATTACTAATATATATCATTATCATCATCTACAATAACATGGTCTTAATACAAGAATATTGCCAAGGTAGACATATTGATCAATCATCTCCAATGCTTAATTTCCAATTTTAACAAGATGATTTAAATTGTTGATGAAGTTTGCCTTCACTTTTGTCTTGGTGATATTCATCCTTCAAACAAGATGGACCGAAAGACATTTTCTGGAAAAGTCACCACTGATAATATTCAAGTATGCGTCAGAGCATGCAGAATCTGCACCAATAACAGCAAGAAGAAACTTGCAAAAGAGGTTGTAAAGAGACTGTTTTCTATTGTTTTGAGTACAATGTGTAACTTTGTAACATTCCATGTGTTATTAATTCTTTTCTGTGATGTTATGAATTGTTAATTAGTAAGGGCATTAATGAAGAAGGTCTAATCCTAAAACACATTTTTGTAGCTGTTATGAACTGCTCTAAATTAATGACTGTTGCATCTTCAAACTATACTAATATTTAACAAAATTACATTTTGAATTGTGCATAAAAAGGGAACTTAACAGTGATGTTATTTATCTCAGAATCTATTGACAATACAAAAATGCTGCTTAGACCGATCATTAAGATTTTTGGCTGATAACCGTGGCAGAAAACTTGTTTAAGGACAACTGTTTCCATACCTGTATTTCAACTTAGTATGTCCAGGAAGATCGCGGCTAGAATACTGACGAGATATTGCACTTAAATCTTTTTCACCTCGTCCTGTGCCTCCCCGTGCTGGATCAAAAGTAGGTCTAGCTGCAGTAGTCATGTTATATGTTGTAACCTGAAATCAAGGCCTTGAATGTTACCCACATTGCTATATATGTAATTTATGAAGCAGAAAATACTAAACGTATACGAATTAGGTTCGCATGCATGGCAACTTGAACTTTATTCAAGCTTTACTTACAACAGCAAATAATGCTAATCAAATTTATGCACTGCTATTATCTTCTGGTAAGACTGTGATGTGATTGCTGAAGGTAAACTTTTCTTTACAGATTTTGAGTAAATCCTGAACCCAAATCTAGTCAAGATTTGGGTTAATTTGATCAATTTTTTGTCAGTGAAATAGATTTGCAATCATTTTCAATGACAATAATAATCACAGAATATGTATAATAATGACAATCAAAGACTACGACTAGGCTCTCATTTTTTTTTATATTAATGACCTGGTCACTTTGACCTTTAAGTCAAGTCTTATTTTATTTTACAAAACAATGCAATATTTGTATCACATTAGATTGCAGGTGCAACACATTCAAATGTTTTGTAGTATTTGGTGGCAAATGTATCAAGTCAGCCTTGTCGGCAAACTTCCCTGAGGTAGCAAAAACTACAATAAAATTCTCAGCTCCATTTTACCGAGATAGCGCCTGTTTCAATGATTCTACAAAATGTCCAGTTGCGCGGACACTTGAGATACAAAAATTCTTTGAGAGACCATTTTACATCACAATATCCACTTAGAAACAATTTGAGAATAATTAAAACAACCACTGAACTTCACTCGAAGATTAATGGTTTTGGTTGACGCTTGCATGATCTTGTAATGGACGCCTAATGGACGCCATACATTTTTCGTCATGCAATCGTCAGTCATCGCATCGCATTACACGGTAGGTTTTTTGTCAGTCAAAATATTTCACTGTGGCAAAAATTACAGCAAAACCTATCGTGTAATGAACGCCTAAAGGGTCCATTACACGGTCATACAAGCGTCAATCAGAACCATCAACCATGAATGAAGCTTGTCTGACGGAATTTTATCGCCATACATTTTTCGTCATGCAAACGTCAGTCATCGCATTACACGGTAGGTTTTTCGTCAGTCAAGATATTTGACTGTGGCAAAACTGACAGCAAAACTTATTGTCTAATGGACTCCTATGGGGTCCATCCAGTACACGATAGGTTTGGGTCCAGTACAATACCTACTCGGTACTCGGTCTTCGGTAGTAGTATGTGGGGGTGGGGTTCATTCATTATCAGTCAAGTTTCATTCAAGATTGATGGTTTTGATTGACGCTTGCATGACCGTGTAATGGACCCCTAAGTACGACGCCACGAAACAGAGCGTTGCGGTTAGCGGTGTAGGAGTGACGTACTCAATGGCGAAGCAAAAAAACAAAAAAATATAAATGTTTTAAGTATACTTCTATATGCTGCAGAATATAATCAAAAGTTTTCACACTCATTCTTGTGTACTCATAAAACTTATCTGGATATTTTTCTGTAATCTTCATATAGGTGACGAAATTCGCCTTTTAAACACCTATTTTTATTCAGTTCGTGCACTCCCCTCATATTAAGAATATCTTGTTTTAATAATATATTGCTTTCTAAATAGAGAAGGGATAATTTTGATAACGCCATTATTTTGAGCACGTTCTGACTACCTAAATACGTCCACCGCGGCTGCCGCCAAAGAGTATATAAATTTAACGCTTTAGCCGCCGCCGCTAACCACTACTGAAGTACTTAGGGTTCGTGGCGTGCAATTCGGCGGGCGGCGCGGCAAGCGGGGTGAATTGCACGTCACGAACCCTCAGTGCAATTCGCCCCTCTTGCCGCCGCTCGCCGCTCAGACCGAAGTCGTGAACAGGCCGTAATGGACGCTATAGGCAGAAACACTATGGCCCGTATTACAAAACTACAATCAAGCATTACTTAAAACTAGTCTCTGTTGGAGTTGGAAGACTGTCTGAATAATGCGTAGTGTAATAGACCTTTTTTGTCGCGTTCGCGAATCACTTTTATTTATCGCAATTCGGAACGCTGGGAAATATTGCGCCAGTGTTGCCAAAGTTGGTATGAATGCTGATAAATAGAAGAGGTCAGTGAGCACACGCGATTTATTAAAAAATATTCAACTTTAAAAATCTAGTAATTTTTGGGGATGGCTTGAAATTAGGCGTGGGAAAAGTGTGTCATCTTTGCGATTGGAACATTTGCATAGATCTGAATCAGTGAAATGTTCCAAAACAGTGATATGTTCTTCATTTGGAACATTTGGAACATCGGCTCCAAAGATACAATAAACGGAACATTTGAAACATCGGCTCACAAGATACAAACAGAACATTTGAAACATCGCCGGCTCACAAGATACAAACGGAAAATTTGGAACAATGGCTCAAAAGATACAAACGGAACATTTAAAACATCGGCTATTCACATTTGAATTTGAATTTTAAAAAGACTAGAGGTCACTTGAAGAGTATTTCAGTGTTCCAATTGTTCCAAATGATGCATTTGAAACATTACTAGTGTTCCAATCTTTTGGAACACTAAAATGTTTCGGAACAGTGAGTCGGTTCAGTAAAGAGTTACACACGCCTACTTGAAATTTCATTCATGGCAACATTAGCAATATTGGCAGGGCAGGCAGGCAACACTGATGCCAAATTTGACTCTAAATTCTATAGAATTTTTAAAAAAATAATTAATAAACTGCATCTTGTGCATTTATCTATTACTAATTGTATTATTTAAAACACAAGGTAAGTGCGTGAATAAAATATATCTAATAGAATACCAAAATACCAGAAAACAACCCTACCAGACTGCGACAAACAAACCATATTGCTATAAAATAGACGCCATTTTGTGCTCGTGTGTAATTAAGATTTTCGTCACATTGCTTCATTAATTTATGTAACAAGAAATCGTGTATTATATTATACAAAGATTTAAATTGGCACTAGTGAACTTTGTTAATATAACCAATATACCAAATAAACGTCTAAAAACTACCGTTCGACTATCCTAGTTTGACTAGGTCCAGATAAAAGGACAGAATCTTCATTTGAGTTTTTGTTTTAGAATGGCTGAAGATTTAGACGTAGAAGCTATGTTGGAGGCACCGTATAATAAATCGGTAAGTACCTTTACATCTTATTCCAAGTCTTTATCATCCAGTCGGAACAGCTCATGTTAATTCCCATGTACTACATTTTAAAGATTCTACATGTTAATAAATTACCATAATTTTACTGTCTTATTACTAGGTGTTTAAAATACAATATAAAATGTTAAATTCATGTAGCAACCAGCACAAATGAATTAATTTTGTTACATCCCAGAAATTCACTTCAAAGTACTATTCACTATGTGTTTTTCTTTAACTTATGCATTGTTTTTAAAAGTTTGTAAAGATTACACATACAAATTAATTTTCTTTTAATATGTAAAGAACAATACCAAGTCATGTTTTTAATGTATAAACTTTTGTATTTTAAAATTATTCAAATCCATTTTGAGGGCATATAAACCTGTTTGAAGATGTTATAAACTATATTTTTTAATAGATTTTATTATTGTAAGTTCACAACTACTTAGTTAATTTCATCTTTGAACAGCAACTGGTAAGAAATATTGAACAAATTTACATTTGAGTATCATTTCTTGTATTTATAGAACTTTGTGGTAATAGTCGAGCATACTTCACCGACCTGAACAGACAGAGAGGTATCCACTACTATACTTACCTAATTTTTAATTATTTGAAAATTCAACACAACCTAACATTGTTATATAAATCATTAAGATTACAAAGTCAAAAATAAAATTTTCATAGAACGTAATTTTAAAAAAAGGACCATGAGCTGATGGGTCGTAAATCTTTTGCAGAAGTATCCCTGTGTGATGTTAGCGCTGTGTGCATCCTTTGTCAGTGGTTTTACGAACGGTAAGTGTAGACCAGGGCAACGAGACTACCATGACATGGATGAACATTGGCTGGTTATTATACCAGCTGCCAACAGTAGCCTAGGCAAAGTAAAAACCATCAGCATTTGTATTATTTCAGCAGTGACATTTTAACTAAAATGTCATTGTTGAAATGCTGCAAATGTTCTCCATGTTGTTGTTATGAAATAACTAATGCAATTTTTATTTATTCACTCGGCGTGTGTTGCTGTGGCGCTGCTTCTACCTTGTGCTTTGTGTGACAGGATAACACTTCCTCTTCAAAGCATCGATCGGACAAGTATTCTGATAAGCACAAAGATAGAGAACGCGATGGGAGCCGGAGGTAAGAATTAACAACTTACACAGTACCCTTAATTAATTGCTTGTCTAGTATTTGCTATCTGAGTTTATTTTCGATGTCTGTAGACCAGAATTCTCTATTTGGATATTTCTTTTTTATAGACGAAGCCGTTCGAGAGACAGAAGAAGATCGAAAGAAAGAGACACTCGTCGTTCAAAAGAAAGAGATGATAGAAAAGATAAAGATCGTGAGAAGGACAAAGATCGTAAAGATCGTGATCGTGACCGCGATCGTAGCGAACGCGACCGTGGAGACCGAGGCGACCGTGGGGAACGAGGCGACCGTGGGGAACGAGGCGAGCGTGCGGAACGAGGCGAGCGTGGGGACCGAGGCGAGCGTGGGGACCGAGGCGACCGTGGGGACCGAGGCGATCGCGGTGACCGTGATCGCGAGCGAGATCGTGGTGAACGCGACCGAGAACGTGACAGGGATACTATCAAAGATAGGGATAGGGTTCATAATAGGGATAAGGACCGCGAAAAGGACAAGGAACGAGAGCGAGATAAAGATAAAAGGAGGAGTAGGGACAAGGAACGTAGTCGAGAACGTGATCGAAGTAGTCGAGACCGTACCTCTAACAGCAAAAGGGAAAAGAGTGTTGAGAGAGACCCTGCCAAAGAATATCGGTCGAAATCTAGAGGACTTGAACCAAAATTAGATGATTTGCCTCCTGAAGAAAGGGATCTGCGCACTGTATTCTGTATGCAATTATCTCAAAGAATTAGAGCAAAAGACCTTGAAGAATTTTTCTCATCTGTTGGCAAAGTTAGAGATGTAAGACTTATCACTTGCAATAAAACCAGAAGATTTAAAGGCATAGCTTACATCGAATTCAAAGATGCGGAATCTGTACCTTTGGTAAGTTAGGTTTTTTTAATAATTGTTGGAAATGTCTAGCCTTGTATGGTTTCGTTATACAGTTTCAAGAAAGATAGGTTTGAGCCCACTATTTGTACTTTAAATTACGCTTTCTGTAAATTGACAATGTGCATGCATAATATGGTCTCACAAAATTAAAAAACGACTGGTAGGTACTATTGATAGTCATATTCAATATTTTGAAGTTGAAAGAAAAAGACTATCAAAAATGGATTTTATGACAATATTGACAAACAATGATTGCATCTCAAGATTTAAGGTTAATATTGTACCTATGAAATAAGGATTAGTAGGTGTTATAAAGATTTATCATGTTTAAATTTTAACTGGATTTACAGGCTTTAGGTTTGACCGGACAAAAATTGCTTGGAGTTCCTATTATTGTACAACATACACAAGCAGAAAAGAACAGGGTAGGCAATACATTGCCGAACTTAGCACCAAAGACCAGTAACGGACCGACAAGACTATATGTTGGTTCATTGCATTTTAACATTACAGAAGACATGCTACGCGGTATATTTGAACCTTTTGGAAAAATTGATCATATTCAGCTTATGACCGACCCCGAAACAGGAAAAAGCAAAGGATATGGATTTCTTACGGTAAGTTGAGTGTTATTACTTCATGGTACAATCAATACTGACAGATACCACAGTATTACTGCAGGTAATCATTCCAATGGAAATATAAAAAGCTAAATCATTTCAGTTCCACCATGCGGCTGATGCAAAGAAGGCGATGGAACAATTAAATGGATTTGAATTAGCTGGACGACCTATGAAAGTTGGCAATGTCACAGAAAGGACTGATGGTGGCTCTAGTACTCGATTTGACGCTGATGAGTTGGACCGGGCTGGTATTGATCTAGGTGCTACAGGACGTTTACAATTAATGTTTAAACTTGCAGAAGGCACTGGATTACAGGTAGAATTTTAACAGTTTATATTAATTTTCCTAATATTTCGGTTTTTTTTTTATAATTTTTAAATATTATATTTGTATTCTATTTACAAAGATTAGTAAGAATATAATACTTTGCCTTTTTTTATAAATATGTATTAATGAATGGCTGAAGGACTGAATATTGATTTCAAATTAAGAAACTACATATATGTTGGTGGTTCAATGACCAATATCTCCATGCTAAAACACTAAAACTTGACCCAACTTGAAATAGCTTTATTTTGTAATACAAGTGTTGAATTCATTTAGTTTATTTCAAAATCAAGGTCACCTTTGACAACTACTATAATAATTATAAAAGCTGATAACATACATATCAAAATGTATGGAGTAGCTGAGTTTTCCCTTTATACTTCAAAGTTGTTTGTATGTTTCTTATGCATGGGTATCTTCACCCAAAGAAAAAAAGATGAACAATTAATGATTTAGGTCATTTTCTAGTTTAGATTTTCGCCCTGAAAACCTGTCCTGATTTCTTCTTGTGTTATAATTCTTATTTGTCTATCTTGGCATATTATAAACATTATGTTTTACAGCAGCATGCAGATTTCAGAAAAAGGACAGATCAGTGCGAAGTTTTTAAAACTATTCTTGGCATTGCTGAGTAATGTACAGTTTAAACTTGAACCACATTACTAGACGTTTAAATTGATATTGTGAGGTTCTTTTCAAACTATAGTGTATTCCAGAAGTAATTTCTCGAAAGAGTATTTGCAAATATTGAAACCAAAGTTCTTATTAAATATCAGTGCTACTGTTCTGAAAAATATTTATACTATAGTGTAAATGTGAATTGAGCCCGTAGATATCCTTTTCTATTATTTAAGATTTCAGCTGTAAGCTTGCATGTTGTTAAATCATTTTAATCAAAGGATTGAGCATAATATTGGTTGTTACATGACCTGAACAGGGTTGTTTCTTGTTTATTCCAAAAGCATTTACAACCACAACATGTAAATTAATCACAAGATGGGCTTGATTTCAGATTCCACCGGCTGCAGCATCAGTATTGATGGGTGCTGGTTCGGCGCTGGTTACTCCGCAACCCCAAGTAGCACCTCCTATTGCGACACAATGTTTTATGCTCAATAATATGTTTGATCCAGCCTCGTAAGTGTAATTTTGTAAATCTTTATACTATATACTAATCTTCTGTACGTGTGTTTCTTACCTAACTTCTACTGGATTGACCGATTTTGATGAAATTTTGTGTGTGTATTTGAAATAGTCCCTGGATGGTTTAAAAATAAAATTTTATCCAGTAGGTGACACTGCATTGTGTCCTCAATTTTTATTTTATTCTTTTTTCACGTAAAGCCAGCTTTCGGGCAGGATAACGTGTGCCCGGATTGCTAGGCAAATATATTTATTATCATAATATAATATGTTAGTGATAGAGTGAGAAACCAATGTAAAGGGGATGTACTAAGGTACCAATAGGCAGTTTAAATTTAGGTAGTTGGATTGATTTCAATGATTACTTCAGTAACTAAGTACAAGTCTTTATGCCATCAGCTATACTAATATTATTAAGCTGAATAGTCTGGTCAATTTAGACATTTGGAGGTGCATAAAATTGTTGGGATTTTATGTACCTTTACTCTCATTTTTTGGTCTAGATTGACTGGATTATCAAGACTTTGTTTGAACGCGTTAATCTCAGGAATACTGCTCGAATTATAAAAATATTTAAGTATTTATCGAGGCAGGCTATAATAACGTCACGCTACGACCAATAGGAGTGGAGCAGTGCGATCTAAAGCCTACCTACAAAGTGCAAAACATCCAAAGAAAAATAGGATTTCGCAGGCGCGCTACCATCTCAGGGTGACGCTAGTTGATACATTTATTTTTACTGAACCACCTAATGACCAGTTCACGGTCCTGCATCATCACCTGATTTCACAGAAAACATATTGATCTATTCTAGCAAAATATATATTAAAATAATATGTACATAGTAATTTTTTTTTTTAGATTATTTAAACCAAAAATTACCGTTTAAATATCATTTCATAATTTTAGGTCAGAGGGCTATAAGAACAATGGTCATTCTCCTAACATGCTTGGACCATAAATATAAAATCAGCAAAACGAAACTTGATAAAACATATAACATTTGATTTGCCTGAATGAACATTACTAAGTACGGCATTCAATATATTTTTAAAAGTACGGAGAAACTAGTAAATAATTAAAATGTTTTTTAAGATTATTTCGTTTATTAGCAATCTGTAGCATTTCAAAAAGATGTCAAAAACAGTTTTTGGAAGATATGCCTCTACGAGTGAAGTTACGAAACTTCACTCCTCCCAAAAGTTGATTCCTCATTCCATATTCAAATTAACAATTCATACGAAGATATGGCTTAAAGGACTTGGTATCCAAGACTAAAATATTCATAAAAAAAGTAAACAATCTTTGTCAAAAATAGGGTGGCTCCATATTCAATCAATTTACGGCATTTTCAATTTTAAAATGCTAATTTTTTTTTTTTCATGTCATTTCAATTACATAAAAAAATTCAGTTAGTGGCTTAGATTAAATAACAAAATTATAAACAGTTGACATAACCTTGGATTTAATTTCGATTTAGAAATTAAATTGATATCAACTTTAGAAAAAGTTTGGACTTCTGAATGTATACACATTCAGAATCACACATCACACATCATCACATTCATTCGCATTTCGGATGCGTTCATAAATAAGATATTATAAACAAAAATAATTATTTTTTGAAAATAAATATCTATTTTCCTCCTGCTTTTAAAAATAAACTGATGCCATCCGATAATTATATCAATAATATATTATGTTATGATGACAGTCTCATTTCGGTAACAACACTTTTTTTTTCTGGTCCAAATTGACCATCCTTCTTTTATGATTTTAAAAAGTATCTTTTGCCAGAATGTCTCAATATTTATGTTATTAAATTAGGTTGTTGGGCCTTACGAGGTTATTCCAATTAGACCTTGCAGAATATATGAGATAAAATAATTCCTATTTTCTTGTTTTCAGGGAAACAAATCCAAGCTGGGATATTGAAATAAGAGACGATGTCATTAGTGAATGCAATAAACACGGTGGAGTATTACACGTGTATGTAGATAAAGCATCCCCACAAGGAAATGTCTACTGCAAATGTCCAACGATAGCGACAGCGGTGGCGTCAGTGAACACCCTGCACGGGCGATGGTTCGCCGGCCGCGTCATCACGGCGGCGTACGTGCCACTCGTCAACTACCACTCTCTGTTTCCTGATGCTATGACAGCACTCACACTGTTGTTGCCGTCCCGACAACGATAAACTACCGCAATAAGCATTTATTTTTAATATATTTTGGTCTTGAGTGTATACTGATTATTATATCTAGTGATGACCTAATTCTAGATAATAAAGTTAAATATGTAAACTATTTCTGAGTATAATTTGTAGAGAAGTCTCACGTGACGATTCCCATGATATTGTCATAATAATTATGAATTTATAATGGGTCAAACTTGACTGAAGATTGTGCAGGACCACGAGGTTGGGTAGGAGAAAGGGAGGTCTTTGCTCAGGGTAGGGAAAATAAATATAATAATGCTGTCGCCTACCATTACATATAGTCCAAGATCCCAGAGCAATCTGACAACTTGTTTTCACATGGATGAAACCTTGGGTTCTCGGTAATGTCTCATGTGCTTTAAATACCTGTGTGCTTGTGGAGCTCCCCCTTGGAGCCCCTGAGCAGGTACCAAGTGAACCTCTGTCAGACGCTTTAAAGCTCTACAAAAAATAAATGAACTACTTAATTTTACATGTCTGATTTTTAAATATGTTGTTAAGGTAATACATGGTTATATTTCAGTAGTCGGACAAATTTTAGTGATCAAACATCACCTAGACCACGAAAGTTATTCAGCCGAGAGTATGAGCGCGAGAGCACGCATGCGTTTAGAGCGAGTGAAACGATTTCATACACTGACTGGATGTTTGGTCACTACAATTTGTCTATAAAATGTACATGAGACGCTACTGAGAACCAAAGGTTTCATCCATGTGAAAACAAGTTACAAGAGGTTGCTCTGGGTTCTAGTATAATACCTATTTATTACAAACTACAGTTTGTGTAGGGGTGTCATGAAGAAATGTTTTCGTGATTGTCATATTGGATATCAAAATGAAGGGCTCGATGAGCTATTTCCAAAACAAATACTTAAAAAAATGTATCTTTCAAAAAACGAGTCACGATCACCACACCTAATACAACTTTTACAAGCAAGTTTAAAAATAAAAAAATTAATTATGGAAGCGGGCCGGACCGTGTTTTTTACATTATCTAACTCCGACTTGCTATTATGAAAAGTAGCTAGATTAAATCAATTAGGTAACTGATTAATTTATATGATTAGCGCTTATTTTACTCTTGTTTATTGAACCTACTCAGAAAGGAAATAATTAAAAAAAAAACAGTTTGTGGGGCATTTTTTATTGTACATTATTTTGTTCAGTATTTTCATTCAAACTGCTCTAATCCAATCAATTTCCAATGTTGCTGGGCCTTTCTGCTTTACTGGTTGATAGACTCCGCCATACATTTGAATACCAAGACTTGTAATCTGAGACAAATCCAATGTTTCGTTATTGGTTACTCTTTTACCTCTGTAGTAAGCTTTAAATTCGGAGAATTTGAGATTACGAATAGCAAAGTCATCCCTTGGGGCCTGAAAATAAATGAATAAATTCAAATAACTAATAAATATCTACCTCACTTGAAAGTTTTGCAGAATCGTTATGTACAGAATTTGTAGTAGAGTTGGTAATAGGGTTGCAAACCGTACTCGCCCACTGCGACTTTTTGTAGCGATGCTGACGCGCGTTAGTCGCATTTGCAACGCGCTACAGAAGCGGATATATAGAATGAAATGAGCAGGAGCCTGTACTTTTCGGAGTTCGGTTATGATCACATCATTAACCTAAGATGAATTGGATTAACCGATCCCTCTAACTGTCAAGTGAATCATCATAATTTTCCTGTCCTTGTCTTGGGAGATTTTTTCCCGTCTACGTGTCACCAGTGCTAACAAAGAGACGATCGCAAGAATTAAACCTCTATTAGAAACATGTCTCATTAAATTGAAGGAAAACCACGAAATCTCAACAAAGTGCCTTGGTCTTAAAGTAACATTTGAGTTGGTTCGATACCCGGGCCAAACAAATTAATTCTCAAAAATGTTTTTTTAACTGCTTTGAGGGCCCTTTTCTCCTTTCCATAACGTACACGTATATTAAATAAAAGTAAAAAGTTGCCTCATACTTGGAATTTATCCTGTATCGCGGGTACCGTACGCCAACCGTGCCGTAAAAAGTCAAGATATAAATACAGTACAGACATAGAATAAGTATACCACAGAGAGAGAGAGATGTACAGTCAAACTACCGACTGAAAATGTCTTACCTATACACAAAGTGTAGTGTGATGCAAATTAAATTAACACCTATAAACCAAACAACATTATAATGTCTAAATTACCTGAAAATATTGTTCGAAAGAGTAGTTGGGTTCGTCATTTAAACCTTTGTGCCGTAAAGTAACTTTGAATCCATTAAACTGTCCTTGGCCTCTACACTTGATTTGTAGTTTTGTGTGGCCCGTAAGGTTATATGTCTGAATAGCCCTTATACCAGCAAATCCGGCACCGTTTAGTTGAGGATTCAAAAGTGCAAAAAATATAGCTCGTCTGAAGCCAATATTTTTATGAATGATTAAAATGGCCTTGGACATGCCGACATCCCGTACGGTATCAGATTGTTCTTGCCAAACGTCGACGTCATCGCTCTTCGTGAAATCAAATAGATACAGGCCGTCGTCATCTAGTTGGCTAGTGCTGTAAATGGAAATATTATCATTAGGTAGGTTACTATAATGTACTTAAGAGAGTAGGTACCTATTAAGTTAGATGTATTCTGAGTGACTTGTTTTCATATTTCACAGTTGATCACTTTCCAAAAATCTAATTATTTTATGTAAGTATATAAAAATGAATAGCTGTTCGTTAGTCTCGCTAAAACTCGAGAACGGCTGGACTGATTTGGCTAATTTTGGTCTTGAAATATTCGAGATAGTTAAATGGAAAAATCACGAAAAAAACCGAATAAAACGCCATCTCTAATTAAAATGTCATTTTAAAATGAATTATGCTGGTAATGCCAGTAGATGGCGTTATCCTCACTATTAGGCGGTACGAAGTTCGTTGAGGTTATTTGGCAATAAATTAAAAGTAACTTCAAACCTGCATTATGACAGATCTACTCATTTATAAATATCAACAGAGATCAATAAAAAAAAAACGCCTAGTAGGTAGTGGTTCTACAATGTGACTATAATGATCAAATAACACAGAAGATAAGTACCTACTACGAATGAACTTTACACTTCCAATTTACACATGTGGATAAAGACGAATCAATTAACTACATATGTAAACAAATATCTACTAAATCTGTTAGTTTCTATTATCGTTGAGTGTTACTTAACTTTCATTATCGGAGATATCGTCAGCGTCGTTATTTTCACTTATCCCGCACGTGTTACTTTCGATAGCAGCCATTTTGACAAGTCAGGAATGAAGTCAGAGGTTATTAAAACAAGTGACGACTACCTAATTCTAAATGATAGCAAATGGTTACTTAAACAATTCAAAATACGACGGGCAGGAGCTTTATTGCGCGAAAAATATTAGGTTGTATTAACAACTGATACTGCTGATAGAATAGGTTAAATACTTAAGTACCTACCTACTTAGGTACCTACATAATATTGGATATCAATTAAATGGACCCTGACTGTGAACCCATACATAGGTGCCTATTTAATAAACAGTTTAATGAAGGCACCTTTAAAAAATAGGTAACTATGATTCATAAATACTTATAGCAAACAAAGATACCTAGTTCACGAGCACGATAGCCTATACCTATAACAAAAACACGGGTTTTGACTTCTATAGAGACCTATTAATTAATCCAAAATTGGTAGAAGTAGGTAGGTACCGTAGACAGGTACGTAGGCCGGTAGGCTGGACATGTACATAGGTAAGGACAGAGTTAACCTAGCACAATAGAAACGGATTAAAGATATAATTTTGTTTTGAAGATTGGATTTATTTGTTTAGAACATCAACAACAACAAAATAATATTTTCTGGCCTTGGCCTTTGTATAAAACAGCTGAAGATAATAAATCACTGGCCGCGGCCTTGCCTTTGTGAAGGGCCTAAATAAAATTCAGAGCATGCGCTGTAGCGGTGGACGTTTCAACAACGAACAGTTTTCAAAGACTGTTTTTTGTTCTGCAACGGAACAACCGTTTTCCATCCTGCGACCAAATAGTTTTCGTTGTACAAACCAGTCTTCGAATTACTTTAAGCTAATTGTTTATTTTTTTCTCTTTATTTTGTATTAGGGACTTTTATACAAATGTACATGTCAGTCCCATCGGACATTATAATAGTAAATACCTTACCTATATAGTAAAACGTAATTGTTATTTTACTTCTACAATAAGATCGAGAATTTATTGATTCAACTATCACACTCGTCGCGTCGTTGTTTCAAAACTAGTTCTTGCAATGAAAAATTTACTTTATGGCTATGAAATACAGTACAAATTTGATTGCCACTCTGAAACCGTCCTCAAACTAGTTATGACAACGAACATTTTCTGCAACTACTTCAGTCAGTCAACGATAGTTTTGTCTTCAAACCAGTCGAAGTCGCGTCGAGGACCGTTTTTAACAACCGTTTCTGTCGTCGCAAAACCGGTTGCGTTTTGTCGGTCAAAAATTCGACAACGACCCACCTAGTCCCAAGCTAAGCAGATCTTGTGAGAGTACTAGACATCTGATAAACATACTTATATATTTCTAAATATATACATATTGTAGATAAATTACACCCAGACACAGAACAAATGATCGTGCTCATGACACAAATATGTGTCCTGGGTGGGAATCGAACCCACGACCTCTGGCATAGTAGTCACGGCCGCTGACAACTAGACCAACAGGCCTGCCTGCATAAGCATAGACAATTTTCTGCAGCTGTAAACAGTTAAAAATAGTTTGACCCAAGAGGGGAACACCAGAAGTTTTTATTTTGAAAGACAGTGAGTGAGACGGTACAATAAGAAAAATGTCCTCTATCCGTGAGGAGGAGGAATAGTTCCTACGTGTCTGTGCACAATAATATAAAATCTGCACTTATCTAGTAACAAATACCTACACACAGAAATAGACTAAAAACACCTTTCTTACTTATAACTATGGCCCCGATATTGATGAAAATTAATACTGCCGCATTGGATTTTTTCAAAAATCAATACATCTAGCCAGAAAAATCCGTTGCAGCGCTGATTTCAGAAAAAAAAACATCATTAATAGTCGCTCTAATTTAAAAAAATCACACTTTTATCTATATATATAAAAGGAGAAACTACTGGGATTAGGAGCGTGAAATTTTGCACAAGGTTTCCTTTTATGTCGTAGGGGAGCACTAAGAAAGGATTTTCCAAAATTCGCTCCCTAAGGGGATGAAGCGGGGTCCAAAGTTTGTATGCAGAAACCTACGTTCACGAGAGCGAAACCGCGCGCAGAAGCTAGTAATCTATTTAGATAGAAGGAGAAACTGACTGACTGACATATCAACGCACAGCCGAAACTACTGGGATTAGGAGCGTGAAATTTTGCACAAGGTTTCCGATATGTCGTAGGGGAGCACTAAGAGAGGATTTTCCAAAATTAACCCTCTAAGGGAATGAGACGGGGTCCAAAGTTTGCATGGAGAAACCTACTACCACGCGGGCGAAGCCGCTGGAAGAAGCTGGTCTTCTTCTTCTCTCTTCTTCTTCCTTACTTTATCCCTTCATACGGGGTCGGCTCTCCTCGTTTTTATGCGCCAGGATAGTCTATCCTGGGTTGTCTGTGCGTCCAGCTGAGCTCGTTCTAGATCTTTGGATACGGTTGTCCACCACGTAGCTAAAGGGCGCCCTCTGCCTTTTCTCCTTTACGGGATAGCTAAAGCCTTCTTTACTTTTCTTCACCTTCTTTGCTGGCAGAAGCTAGTCTATATAGATATATAAAAGGAGAAACTGACTGACTGACATCAACGCACAGCCGAAACTACTAGGCCTAGGAACGTGAAATTTTGCTCAAATCTTCCTTTTACGATGTAGGCAAGCACTAAGTAGGGATTTTCGGAAATTTTAATTTAAATGGAGTGAAACGGGGGTCCAGTTTGTATGGAGAAATTTACTTTCACGCGAGCAAAGTCGCTGGCAGAAACTAGAACCTAATAATAGGATAAAACTATTATAGAGTTTTGTTTTCACGCGTTTATCTCTGGAACTCCCAGTAGGAAAATTCTTTATGCATTTGATAGCCCAATTCTTAAAGAAAATCAAAAAATATAGCATACAACTACCTATCTATTTTGAAATAAGTACAACCCTTATTAGAAGCTGAGCAAAAAAAAAACCACACAGAATTAATTATTCTGTGCCGCAGGGCACAGCTCTTTTGTAAATTCAAGCTGCGTTTTCCAATAGTGGTAGGCAGGGCTCTATAACTATGTTTATCTGTAGGTACGGTTAGCAACGATAACCGATTAAAATAATTGGTACGAAGCACTGCATTCCAATATGTCATGCAGGGGCGCCGACTCCGTGGGCGCTCGGGGGCTCCTCGAATACCCATAAGAAATAAAACAGTGGGTGCCGAGCACCCCTGACAATAGACATCAAGAAACAGATCAGTAATCGTCTTTTAGGTCACGTATACCTAAATTACAATATTTCTTGATAGTAAAAACTAGTTTTATTTTTATGTAGGTAATGGTTTCGTTTTATATTTTTATCAAACATAATTATTTTAGTAATTAAGTACGCAGTATGTAAGTAGGACATTTATTTATTTGTCGGTCGATCAGTGTGCATTTCTCTTCTTACACTTCGCCACTTTTTCGAGTCATCAAATGAGCATGAGCACCCATGAGGTTTTCTAAAAGCCGGCGCGCCTAATGTCATGATTACCTAAACTCTTGTGCTGCCTCTGCCTACGTAAATATTCCTACCTACATAATTATAATTACAGACATGTAAAAATAAGTAAAGTTCATTTATTTTTTGGGGAGCTTTAAAGCGTCTGACAGAAGTTTCGGTCCATGGAAAGTGGGACACGTATGATACTACTTTAGAAAAATATTCTACAAAACATATATAAAAATCAGCCATAAGAATTTAAGTAATTCTTATTTTTAGTTCCTTTTCTCACCTGGTACCTGCTCAGGAGCCCCAAGGGGGAGCTCCCCCCAGGTGATTTGTTTGTTGGGATTTGTGGAGCTCTACAATCACACGGTAAGTTCAAAGCACATGAGACGCTACTGAAAACCTAAGGTTTCATCCATGTGAAAATAAGATATTATGTCAGATCGCTCTGGGATCATAGTAAGTACCTATAATAGCTACAAAAGGCGTGATCAACTTGAAGTAGAAAAAATGAATTTAGGTAGGGAGTTATGGTGGTTAGAGACCTCATTCTCGAAAAAACGAAGTTGAATCGAGCAGCGCTCAAACAAAATAATACAAAGACAATTTAGGTAAATACCTACTTATAATACCGACGAGAGTTGTAATACTAAATAGGTACTTATTTTAAGTTTTCATCTACCTAAACATTCAAGGATTTTTGTTTAGTGCCTTGCCACTCTGCCAGCTCTATTTATAAAGAAACAATAAAACAAACATCACATAGACGTAGGTTGGCACCTACTTACACAATTTCCTAAGCTGACCAAATACTCTACTATGACCTACTCAGAATGTTGTTTGAATTAATATTTATATTAATACTAACCTGTTATCACATACACCATAAATGAGGACAGAACAAAGAAATAAGTATATAGCACATATCACTTTGCTACTAAACATTTTTATACTTATATTAATTAAAATGAGTCAAGGATATAAATATTTTTAGGCGCTATTGCTTCAACTACGCTGTGTTAAATACTTACTAATAACTACCTACTCGTATGAATTATCTGGCAATACATTTATTTAAATAAACAAAATGAATTATATAGTAATAATGAACATTTGACACTGTTATCTTTTAGTAATGTTATTGACGTCTTGAGTCTTGCTCGACTTGGGTTTTAAACCAATAAGTGACCATTACGTATTGAGAATGTATTCATTACAGAAGTGGTAGTAGATAGGTACTTATCTGTGTATTTGTGTCTTGGCCCGCCGCCTCTCATGTTACCTAAGTAAACCGCACACGGATGTAATTACAGCTAGTGCAATTAATATGGTTAAGTAAACTTATTAATTCCAATATTTATGTAGATACAGAGAGCAACATCGCCCGGGTGTCACCATTGTGTGGACCGCCCGGAGAACACGGTAGAGTATACGGTCAGCCCTACCGTGCCCCGCATGGGCAGAGCACCGCCGTGTCCTCTTGGGGGCTATCGGTGACAACGACCTCTTGCGCCGGGCTCTGGTACAGGCCATGGTCCGGAGCGAGGAAGAAGGGCAGACGGTCGCCTCTTTCTGCGAAGCAGTAATGCTAGCGAAGGAGGCAGCCGCACGTGTGAGCAAACGGCCCTCACGCCCCAGCCGCCGAGCAATGGGTAGCACGTCGTCCGGACCGAGCCCAAGTCTTCGATGGCGCGTAGTGTTCCACGCGTGCCTCAAGATGTCACCAAATCATAGGGGTCCAGCAGGGTCGAATCCTACTGGGGCAGCTACATGGGTTAAGTGAAAATGAACTACGGGGCCCTGTGGAACGCAAGGCAAAGAAGGAACATAGGAGTGGGTTTTAGTCAGAAAAACTGACACGCCCTCACGCTCCGCACAAGAGCGAGAGAAGTCATTGAATGAGTTACTTTATGTTTAGATTATTGGTAACAATTTGTTTTACCGGGTACCGGTGGT
Organism: Mythimna pallens; assembly: GCA_961205895.1. Classification (NCBI taxonomy): domain Eukaryota; kingdom Metazoa; phylum Arthropoda; class Insecta; order Lepidoptera; family Noctuidae; genus Mythimna; species Mythimna pallens. Next base: position 12,473,415 of record OY540830.1, read on the forward strand.
ATGTAACGGGCAGAAAGATACCAAGGTACCTAGGTTATTAAGTAGGTACTTACAGGTTGGATGGTTCAAACCATCTCGATTATCATTATCGCCCATCTGCTAGGCCTATCTCTATACCCTCATCAATGCGCGTTAACATTTGGTGTTACTGAAATTGTAAATCGTTTGTACTGGTGAGTACCTAGGTCTAATAGGCGGCGAACATTACAAGAATGATCTCTTCTGACTCTTCATACATGGTTACTATGAATCCTGCCCAATCGCTAGACTAGTGTTGTAACTCGGCTTCGACCTCTCGCCATCTGAGTTTGTTACATGATAGTCAGGCGCATTCATTTACAGAGCCTCTAACCATCCTCCACCTCTATGGAGTCATTATTTCGCCTCGAGTCATGTCTAAACAATTTCAGTAGGTAACTATTCGAAACTGTACAAATGCTGAGAGAAGCGTTTCTAATTTCTGGAGTATGAAGGCATTTGTGCGAAACTCTTTCCTTGAAATACAAAGCATTTTTCACTAGCATCACATTCTTTTTTTGCTTCTACAGAAGCAGGCATGCCTAAACGTCGTCTCTGTGTATTTGCCACAAATCGGATGCTCAGTTACTGATAAACAGGTCTTCCGGGAAGAGCTAAGTGTCTACATAAACACAATACCTGGCAATGAACAAAAACTTATCTGCGGAAGGGGCCGATGCTATCTTGGCCCACATTAAGATAGCATCGGTGAAGCTTAAAAGGCCAATAAAAATGAGGTTCCCAAAAATAGAGAGGATAAAATATCAAGAACTCCACTCAGAAGCTTTATGATGGAAAACTCCCCTAAAGAAGAATCACCAACTTGGTCTAAATTTGAAAAGGAGTGCTTTACTACAGCAAAAAAGGGTAGGTACTTACTAGGTATCACCAAATGCAAAGGGAAAGACTCCCAAGTGGTGAAACAGCAACACTACACTACACAACTATAATAAGATTCTAAATAAAAAATTCCCAAGAAACAGAAGAACCAAAAATAAGTACAAGGACATACCAATGAAATCACTATAGCCGAAGAAATTACAGCCACTTCTAACATTAAAAACTACAAGGCAAGTGAACTAGATGATATACTAACTGAAGTTTTGAAAACCCTCAAGGATGGGGAGGTGTGGCTTTCTGAACTTTTTAATAATATCACATACTAATACATACATAATAGACATATGGCGCATAAGCCCCTTTGTGCTCTTTTACAAAAACAAAGAAGACGTTCGAGACTACGGAAATTTCCGTGGAATTAACTAGTGCGCCTCACTATCAACGATTGCATCACTGCTTACCATCAGGTGGGATCGCAGTCAAGCACTAGTTTATATCTAATAATAAAAAACAAAAAAAAACTGATGTCAGACACCCAGAAAATCTGGGAAAGAATTCTGAGCGAGTGACCATCAAACCAGGTTTCACACCAGGAAAGAGTGCCACTGATGCAATACATGCTATTAGATTGGTGGTGGAAAAAGCTGATAAAAATAAGGAAAACCTGGTGATGGTATTTATAGATCTAGAAAAAGCCTACGACCGTGTGCCGAGATCTATCATATGGCAAGCCCTAAGAGCTCACGACGTACCTGAATTTTATGTCCGACTTGTAAGGGACATGTATGCAGACGTACAAACACGGGTTAAAAACGTGTGCGTACGCGCAGCGGAATGTTGTTGAATGTAAAGATTTTAATTATGCAGATATTTAGTGTATGACGTCGTATAATTGTGTATGGTAAAAAAAAATTTGTGCACGCAACCATTGTGGAGAAATTCACCAAAAACTGATTCCGCTGGGCGAACGTTGTCCTGGCGGAACTTTTTTTAATCCATAGACTTTAGAAGAAAAGAGATGTGTCCAAAAATTAGTGTGTATTTGTGTGTAATTGTGTATGTATGAATAAAACTAGTGCATGCATAAACTTCGGAGAAATTCAAGTTTCCGCTACGCGAACGTTTGGCCATTAGCTAGTTTTCATATAAAGCGCTTACATAGAGAGCTGTAGATTTTTACATACGTTGTTTTGAATTTGTTTATATTTGTTTAAAAAACAGATTTAGAAAAAATCGTAGGGCTTAAAAGATAAAAATATAAACGTAAAATACGCTTATTAGGTCTTAGTTCTTAAAGTATGCACTTTGGGGTCTAGATTTTCACGTTTATACAAACCTTGTAAGTGTCTGCAACATGTTGCCAAGTATCAATGATGTTCCGTTAGTAACTAAAGAGTTATAGGACAAATTTACCATGAACAGATCACTGTTTACAAAGCAGTCAAATATCACGACGTTCTGAAGGAATGGCATGGTAATATGTATGTCAATAATTAGTGTATTCATCCAACTATTCACATGCAAAATTTCATGTCATTAAATTCAGTAATTAAAGAAAAACAATTATAATACTGACGAAGCATCGAAAACCTACATAACCCGACCAAGTTCGGATGGCTACAAAAAAGCGGCCGTGCAATATATTTAGGTAACATCCCAAAATTTACAGTATAATACCGGTATTGAATTGGTATAGGTGATAACACAATTGTTGTTTCGATATAATTTATAGGTCATTTATTTTTGTACACCTACTTTTTTAAATGTATTTGACTATGACAGAAAGTAGGTACTATTTACGTAGGTACTTTATTTAAGTATGCGCTTGAGACTTGAGATATAATCTTAATATATTATTTAAGACAAATAAAATTCATACAGCTAATTTCTGTTGAAGATTTCACGGATCAGGATTCTAACTATAGACCCCTTAGGGAAATTAAATATTTACCACATGTAAGTATGTACTACTGTTTAGGTAAATATTTATCATATTGTAGCTTATTACACTATTTAACCAATAGACTAGGCATGCACGAGTGTTCCCCTTTGCAACTTTAGTGGATCAAACAATCTAATAACTTAAAAAAAACTACTTCTTGAATCGATTTTTTTTTCTTATGTATGTGAGCGTGTTCCCCCGCACCCCACCAAAATATGCAGAATTATTTTGTTCGAAGTTCGGTACGCTTAATCCTTTAGTTAAATAGTCTAAGTATTGTAGTTATGAATTGATCAAAAATATTCTTGTGTGAAAAAATAGACAACGCGCTGCGCGCAACGAGCGATAGGCGGCTTCCCGCTTGAAACGGTACTGTCATCCTTGAAGAAAAGAGAGGGCAATATGTTTTCGCGCGTATTCGTTTGCTGTTGAACTTGAACCTGATTTTGTTTCATCCCCAGTCACAAACAAATAAATGTGCAGTCAAGGACAATGTGCGTATGCGCTGTTGTTTTGCTATGCATCGCCAATTTGTAATAATAATATTGACAAAGTGTGTTATTAATGTTATAGTGTAACAGTGAAGCATAACATAATTATGTAGTAGAAATATTGAGTGAATGATAGTGAGAAGCTGATAACAGATATAAGGTAAGATTTTATAATAAATTAATAGACTTATTCATTTACGTAGGTAGTTTATTAGGCAGATAAATTATAATAATTGTGTTATGTTAATATTGGACAGACACCATAAACCCAAGTTAATATCTACTGATTGATCTAATTCTATATCTATTTACTTAAATTTGTAATAATAAATTATACTGGACATATATTATAATATAATCGTAACATAGTAGATGTTTTTCCTGGTTAAAGACAAACTACTGAATAGATCTAAACTACTAAACGACCGACCAGATTATAACGAAATGTTGAAAAGAAATATTGTTATTAAATAATCACCTTATGTTTATTACCTACATGTAATGATATACGTATGTGGGCCTCTCACAGATCGTCAACTCCTCGGCAACCTGGAACAACTTCCAGAACAAGATCACCACCTTCCTGGGTAAGGATAAACCGAGTAACAGGAACTTGCTCATTTAGTTGCAATTTTGTTGTAAATTAGACCTTAGGTCTATTGATATTGGATTGAGTTTAATTTGTGTACCTAATCGGTTTTTGAATTGAAATTTTGTGTGTGTTAGTACAACTCGGTCACATTAACTTGACGCATGGCGTCGATATAATAATGTCCAAAAACAATATAACAACAACAGAGAACTAGCCAAATTATTGACGAGCGTATCGATAACAAAGATTCTGACCATACTTGAGACCTGCCGGGCGAGCTAAGGGAATGCGGGGGGAAGCGGGGGGATGTGAGTATTTCAGAGATGCGTCAAGTTAATGTGACCGGATTGTAATTATGAGTTCATACACACAAACGGCATGTTGCACGAAGAGCTCGTGGCTAGATAATAACAGCCGCACGGGTCGATCTTCAAGGTTAAGCAACGCTTGCCAAGGTTGGCAAACCTAAACAACTAAATAGTCTAGTTATGTGATCTGTGATTGTTAATCTGTGATTTTATTATTGAAACTAGAAAATATTAGGTATACCTACTTAGAAATGTTGAGGTTAATTACAGTATTTGCTACTCATTTAAGAATATTTTCTTGAAAATACCTTTTTTATACCAGTGTTTTAGTTTATAAGCACTTTTTTAATGTTGATCAAATCTAAACAACTGAATAGGTTAGTTATGTGATGTGATTTTAATTTTTATTGAAGCTCGAAACATTATACTTACCCTAAGTTTCGTCATCCACGCGAACGAAGTCGCGGGCAAAAGCTAGTTCATAATCTATTTTAGTTAAAACACATTTAAGTCTATTGCTGTCATTGCAAGCGTTTGTTAACGTTATTATAATTACATAATTAAGTATTATATGTAACTAAAAATATTTTTGTACGCGGATATTTAAATAGAGGTACTTGTTAATTGAAGATTTGTTTTTATCGTAGATAGTGGCGTTATTATTAAAAAAAAATTTTTCATTCAAGAAATGCAATTGTTTTATTTTTTCCTAACGCTTGTGTACGCAACTGTACCATATTAATAAATACTATATTGGAAGGTTAAGAACGTTTCTTAGATATATGGCACGGCCGCTTTTTGGTAGCCATCCGAACTTGGTCGGGTTATGTAGGTTTTCGATGCTTCGTCAGTATTATAATTGTTTTTCTTTAATTACTGAATTTAATGACATGAAATTTTGCATGTGAATAGTTGAATGAATACACTAATTATTGACATACATATTACCATGCAATTCCTTCAGAACGTCGTGATATTTGACTGCTTTGTAAACAGTGATCTGTACATGGTAAATTTGTCCTATAACTCTTTAGTTACTAACGGAACATCATTGATACTTGGCAACATGTTGCAGACACTTACAAGGTTTGTATAAACGTGAAAATCTAGACCCCAAAGTGCATACTTTAAGAACTAAGACCTAATAAGCGTATTTTACGTTTATATTTTTATCTTTTAAGCCCTACGATTTTTTCTAAATCTGTTTTTTAAACAAATATAAACAAATTCAAAACAACGTATGTAAAAATCTACAGCTCTCTATGTAAGCGCTTTATATGAAAACTAGCTAATGGCCAAACGTTCGCGTAGCGGAAACTTGAATTTCTCCGAAGTTTATGCATGCACTAGTTTTATTCATACATACACAATTACACACAAATACACACTAATTTTTGGACACATCTCTTTTCTTCTAAAATCTATGGATTAAAAAAAGTTCCGCCAGGACAACGTTCGCCCAGCGGAATCAGTTTTTGGTGAATTTCTCCACAATGGTTGCGTGCACAAATTTATTTTTACCATACACAATTATACGACGTCATACACTAAATATCTGCATAATTAAAATCTTTAAATTCAACAACATTCCGCTGCGCGTACGCACACGTTAAAAACACTGCAGGCTTCTCCGAGAGCTATAATTTAAAAGTAGGGGTACCCCAGGGCAGCGCACTGAGCCCGTTACTTTTCAATGTAGTGATGGATTACCTTACTGTTAAAATACAAAAACCAACGTCTTGGAACGTCTTATATACCGATGACGTAGCCCTGGTATCGAGTAACCCACACGACCTTCAAGAGAACCTCGAATAATGGAGAGAGTCACTGGAAACCAATGGACTGCGCATCAGTAGGTAGAACAAAGACCGAATGTATGATCTACAACTTCGACCCCAATAGCCCCATCAAAATCACTATCAAGCTTAACGGCATAAACCTCCCTCAAGCAAAAAGCTTTTAATACCTGGACTCATCTCTGAAAACGGGACAATCAAAGCGCCAATTTCTCAGCTGCACACAAAAATACGGGAAATACAAGTGTACGGACGAATATGGTCTTAGTGGCTTTAGTTATGTTGCGATTCCTCTGTACTTCTAAAACTATTTCCATTTAAAAAAGAAAACGCCATTGATTGCCTCTGTATCGAAATGGCGAATGGTGACGACCATTCGCCATTTCACCTTATCTACGCAGCTATCGTTGTTTGTAATCATAGTGCCAAGGTATATGTATAGAACTACCTAGCTACGTCACAAAGTCACAATTGGCAACCTACGCAGGGCGGGTTGTTGTTGCTACCGTCCACAATAATCACTTTGATCTTACTCCAATTAATCTTCAATAAAACTCATGCGCTCCATCTTATGTTCCTCCATCAACGTACTGACGCGACGGTTCGCAATTTTATAGCCATTTTGTACTATTTCTTATTCTGTGCCATTAGGTAATCCAGTTTTCGAAGGTGATTCGCAAAATCAGTTCGTAACTTCCAACTTATCATTCTAGGGCAGTGAGTTTTTGGCACTGAACAGAAAATAGGGAATAGGTAGGTACTATTTTCTATTCAGTGGTTTTTGGAGACTAAGTAGGTTTGCTGCTCACATTCAATGTCCCTATCGCCAGGTTTGTCGCAGCTAGATGGAGATGTCAGTAGTTAAATTTCCATGAAAAGATTGGTATCCTTCCTACACCTTGCCTGGTAGTCAACTTCACACGGTGCATCTTGGACGTAGCACGGAGCCAGTTGCTAAACGGTTTACATAGCGATCATTCTCCATTATATTTAAAATTGTATTGAGTGATTTAACAAAAGTTAAACCTCGTTTTATAAGTTTTGGATGGCATGAAAGTAAAGTGGTCCCTAAAATGGGCGTCCCGCGCCCGCGCAGGCAACCGTCGCGTGACTATACGCGTGTGTCGTGTACGGCGGTCCCCGTAGCGGAAATCGGATTATTACCTGCGCAGTGTCGCTAGTTCAACTTTAACGATGTGCATGTAGTCGTGTCGATGGAGAAAAGCGTTGGATTGACCGTGCGGCGAGCCACGACGCGACGGTGCACTTTTGTATGGAACCGCGCGAGCGACCGCGTAAAGCAGCGTCGTCGTAATACAATATTTTTTTTTTTTTTTTTGATGTTTAGACCACAAAAAATAAGCAAATAATTAAGTATGATAATCATTTATTTAAACATTTATTTCCCACCACCAGTAGTTACACTGCGCTTTATAAACCCAATATTTCTTAAGTGACGCACAATAAAAGGTGTAGCAGTCAGTGTTAGTGCTATCCTGAAAGGGGCAAAAAATTTGTGTACAGTATACGCGACAACAAAGGTGCCTGCGTTTGATGATGCTGCCTTCAAAATGGTGCCTTCACTTATGTTGAAATACTTTAGCACTGCCACTAAATCGATGCCACTGAAAACAAAACAAAGATTTGTTAAAAACCTACCCTAATTATAATTAATTTATTTCAATAATATAATTATATAATAAAAATACATAATGAAATAGCTGTACTTAAATGGGTTGTGAATTATGAGATTAGTTATAGCAGTACAACATACCTAGATATTAGAAGATAGCAGGACCCCAATGATATCAGTGAAATGCAAACATGAAATACAATCACTGTTGAACCATATTCTTTGATAGCCCTTTTCAACTTTTCTTTAGCACTCAGTGGAGGTTTAGTATCTGTACTCATATATCTTTTGCCAACAGCTATGCTTTGAAAAAAGGTAAACAGAATATTAATATTGTATCTAAACTTAAATTTCTTGTATTGTAGAGACAAAACTATGTAAATAAGATAGTAAATAGATCTGTGAAGTTGTAATCCTGTTCAAAAATTTTTCACTGAAGTTGAGCTACACTACTGCACAGAGTAGCACAATGTTTTAAGTCAAAACAAGAATTGTCACAGATTCAAGGTGGAAGGGCAGAAGTTAGTCATTAATAAACTGACAAACAAGACAACTCTTTAGTCATTTAGTCAAATATTTACTACTACAATCTAGGTACTTAAAAGTATTTTTATCTTGGAGTAATATCTCATAAAATTAACAAATATTGAATCAATGTCATTGTGTTTAGTACATTTGATTGAATTTCAATAATCAGGTGACAGAATTAGTAGCAATTGGTGAACTGCCACATATTTTTCACAATGCCAGATACCAAACAAAGCAACTGATATCCATCCAAATTATACAGAGCATATATACATAATTGAAGTGAACAGCATGCTCTATGTGACACAAGGCCAAGTTTTTTTTATTAATTTTTTTACAAATTTTCCACTACTTGAAATTCAAATCTTTTAAAATTTTGCAGGTCAGTATCAAGTTCTATATTCACACAAATATGATTGACAGCTGTAATACATATTTACTTATAGAGTATTATAATCATTATAATCATCTCACAAGTGATTACAAGTTAATCTTTGAGAAATAAATTATATATAAACTGTAATTAATGTCAAACACAATTACATAAGGCATAGCTGCCTTAAACAAAAAAGAAATAGTCAACTTTTTTTGTTATTAAGTAAGCTATGTATTGTGTTAATAAGATGGAAAACATGCTTATTAGATTACATTAAAATGCTAGATTTAATACACACAGAATTTCTGTGTTCATGGGATTAGCCAGGATGTTGAGCAGAATTAAAGTCAAGTTCCTGGGTCAAAAAAGGAAAGCATACTGTGGATGTCAATAGCATTTATTCTTACCAATCTAATAATAAGTGAGGAGCTGCTGGCTATGCCCATGCTTCATAAATTCTTATAACATGCATTATTACAGATGCTACATTATATACTCAGTCACAATGCTCAAACCAACTTATTACTTTCAATTATTGCTTTTAATGAAACAATAAATTAAACCTTTTTAGCCAATTATGGAAGAAAAGGGTATTGCCATGCGTGTAAACGTATTGTCTGTAATGTTAGTAACAAAGATTTATTTCTGTATTGATGTACATACCGTCTTTAGATACTCTTGCACGATACTCATTTCTCAGAGTCAGGTAATGAGCACTATGAAGATGGTCAGACAAATACTTGTGCCCTTGACCCCACTGTGATCCAGGCATGTTAAGATGTGTATGGTTGCCACTGAAAGGGCTGGGAACGTTGCTTTGCATGGAAGAAGACAAACTGACAGCTCCACGGCAATCATACTTGTTAACATGAGGATCTGACTGTACAGTTATGTCAATCTTTCCCAGATCAATCTGTTTTTTGTAACAAGAACTGATAACTGGACCAGAGATATCTCGTTCTCTCAGTGGCGAAAATCTACCCATTTCTGCAGCATTTATATCGACTACATTCGTCGGCAATTTTAATGCTACGGCCGGGGGGAATCTTAGACCAGTTGTGACGTGTATAAGGTTAATATCTTGGGTTACTCCACCTGGAAAGGTTGAACAAAGGTGAATAAGTCGAGTTCTTGTGTCCTGTCCCTTTGTAAGTTTAATGTTGTATACAACAAACAATCTTCAAGGTCATTTTCAACAATACTTACCAAACAATGGATTTACCAATGGTTTAACATTGAAATAACTGTTCGTTCGTGTATAAATTTTGTACATTTTGAAAGATTTTGGATAGTTTGAACACTGTATACGTGATACGTGTTTCAACGAACGGTAAAACTATATGGAAATTACCCCGTTTATTTTTTTACCGAACACGTAACGACACCGACTAGCATGACAGCAGAAATGACATTGACAGCAAATTATAAAACTGACGCTTACCCCAGCGTTCCGAATTGCGATAAAAGTGATTTTATCACGAATCCGATAATATTATGTCGCAATTCGGAACGCTGGGTACTTTTATTATTTACCCCTAAAGCCCAGTCTTACAACTTTATTACAAAGTTTTACGTCAATGATTTCTTACGTAATAAGTTTTTACAATTAACTTTATTTCGTAGTGATATTAAAATATGGATATAACACATTTTAATGTAAAATAAAAATATTTTGATTATAAAAATATTTTGAACTATACTCTTTGTGAGTTACTGACAAATGCTTGCACCGACTGGACAGGTCCAGTGGCGGATTTACCAGCAGGCTGAGTAGGCTTGAGCCTAGGGCGGCAGATTTTTGAGGCGGCAAATTTGTGGGACCGAATTTTTTTTTTTTTTTGCTACCTCAAAAATCAAAAGATTTTTGCTTGACGGTTTTCTGTTGTCTCATAGATAGAAATCTGCAACAAATTTTGCTGATGACTTTCCTCTCTCACTTGTCATTGCACATTTTGAGAGTAGTAAAATTCAATTGGAATTCTAAAAAAGCTTTAAAACTTTAAACAGTGATAGTCAGGTAGTCAGCTCAGTACATAAACGAGCGCCGCTCGTACATGACGTGATGGACATGAGCTTTGGTTAGCTCAAAAATATACCCAAAAATTATTTTACGTGTAATTTCAACGAAATTTTTGGATTTTAAAAATAATGCAGGAGATGACAGTTGTCGGCGACGAAGGTCCCATGTCGGCACCAGGGCGCAAGTAGTGGTTGAGACCACCTAACACGCAAGTAGTTTTTTGTCATGTTTTATATGCTTAGGATAGGATGTTTTCACTTGTTAAATGTTTATTCGGATTAATTAGTTAGTAACTCATTAGGTTTAATTGATAAAGACTGAGTTTTGCTAATTTAAGTGTATAAATAAGTAGCATCTATCGTATTTCTAAAGATTTTTATGTTTTATTGTGGTTGGCAGAATACAATTTGTGTTATTGTCTTTATTCTGTCTGTAATTAGCACCTTCATTAATTAGTGAGATCGGGAATAACGATGTATATAAGATTCTAAAAAGTTTTTGTAAGAAAAATCGATCTTGGTGAAGAAATCGTGAAATTTATATGTTGTAGTAATGATAAGGATTTAACTTGTGTTATTACTTGTTGATAATATTCTATTACTGTTAATTAGTGTTTTTTAGTCTAATATAAGCTATTAGTAACAATTGATCTCATTTTGCAAGGATTTAGATAATGTTGAAATTCTAAAATGTTCGCGATCTTTTACGTAATTAGAATTTGAAAATGAGACTTTTTATTTGATGACTAATTAGCAAGAACATTATGTTATTAGTTAGGATCTGTCTAGAAAATGATATTATAGCAATTAGAATCCTAATTAGAATCTTATTGGAAAAGATATGAGAAGTTTTGTGTTCAAGAATGTGGTCGAACTAGAATATTTTACAGTTTTTGTTCTAGAAACTTTTTTATGTGCAAATATATGTGATATATTATTGTTTCATGTAAAAGTAGAGATTGCCTGATTGATAACCGACATTTTGATATATATATTGTCATGGTTTTGTGAAACAATAAATAAATACGGCGTCAGAAAGGGTTCGGCTGAAGCGAAATTAAAGCGAAATTGAAAATAAATTTGGAGCAAAATGCGCGGTTCCCGTTAACAGAACTTAGCGGGGTATATAAGACGGGCCGTTTTTCGGTCCGACGTCAGTCGAAAACGTGCCACCGAAGAGTCAAGAACACAAAGGAAAAGCTTCAAGCCGAACTCCAAAGAACCTTTTAGTCGAAAAACGTGTTTTATTTCTCTTCGGTATCCGCTCTGAGGTCCTCCTACGTGCTCCGTCGTCCATAGAAGATACGCATTCAGGGGTGCGTGGTGGCGTACGTGACCAGCGAACCAGTAAGGCAGCGTACGTCAAAAATCGGGTTGAACTGTCCCGAGGGCTCGGTAGCTGCAGGGTACAACCCGCTACCGTCAACACCTCCTAACAGGGGTTAGTCCGCCACAACAGTTGTAGAGGCAAGGGTGGCAAAAACTGTATAGCCTATGCCTTGAAAATTTGTAAATCCGCCAATGGACAGATCCACTCAAAAAGTCTTTCCTTTCTATAAAAAAGACCATCTTGGTCACTAATATGCATGGTTCTCATATATTATGATTTGACCATTACATGTTCGCTTTATGGACTTTAAAAGAGACTGACCTCTGAGTTTGTCTTGGAGTTTCTTCGCAGAAATCATACAGAAAATCCTAACTGATATTGTTTGTAGTTAGGAAACACCGGCCTCATCAAGCTCTGATCTAATATAAATTGACGAGTAGTGTTTTTTTAAAACCTATTTGTGAAATAAATATTATCATCTATCACTTTTCCATTTTATTCTGATCGGACCGAGTGAAACTAGAATGCATGATGATGAGGTAGCTCTTTCGAACATTCTGATGGTGTAGGTGTTTTCATTATGTGTAATATTATCGGTCAGGTGTAACACAAGGTAGTATTTTAGGACCTCCTCTATTCCTCCTGTACATTAACGATTTACTGCATATCACAAATCACAAAAGCTTGTTATTTGCTGATTATGTCTCAGTAATTGTACCTAGCAATGATAACATTGAAAACCACTAAAAAGAAGTACCTACCTATACTATAATAATAATAATATAAGCCTTTATTCAGACAAAAATATGTTAGCATAGAATAGATTTATAACGACACTGCTGAGTCGATGACACCTCCAACTTTGTCTGTTTGCCCAATTTTGGCAAAGGCCTCCTCCATTTCTTTCCACTCTATTCTATTTAACGCTTTTCTAGTCCATGTTTTCCCCGCTATTGCCTTTATCTCGTTTTCCCATCTTCGAAACTGTCTGCCCCGCTTTCTTTTTCTATTTCTTAGGTGCCAGAACACTATGCTTTTGTTCCACTTCTCGATACCTCTTATTATATGACCTGTCCATTGCCACTTAAGTTTTCTTATTTTAGTTGTAACGTTCTCTATTTTTGTGAGTTTCCTGCTGGTTTCCTTACGAATTCCGTCAGATTTCCTTATATATAGCATGCTTCTCTCCATTGCTGTCTGACAAAGTTTGTTGGTTAACTCTAAATGATCTTAAGGTGAATTTGACCAAAACAAAATATGTACATTTTAGCAACTATAATCCAATTAAAAAACATAATTTTAACATTGTATTCCATGACGAAAAAACCGGCCAACTGGGAGTCGGACTCGCGCACTAAGGGTTTCGTACAAACTTACCTAAAACAGTTTTCCCGAATTAAGTTACGAAGATTTTTCCAAGTCGCAAATTTTTTTTTTTTTTTTGACTTAACTACAAATTACAGTTTTCAGTGTTTTTCCCAAACTTGTGCTATGAGACTGCTTCATGCCAAATTTCAGGATTCTAGGTTAACGGAAAGTACCTACTTACCCTATGAATTTTGATTTTCTTGAAAGATTGAATTGATTAAATAAAAGTCTAAAATATTCCACGTCGCGTCGGTTGAGAGAATTTCCCATAAATAAATTCCAAAAGGAAATAAAGATTCTCTTGATTTCATCAGGTGAGATAGCGGTCAAGCTCGAACTTTGCTCGAAGTTTGCATATAAAATAACCAAATATAACAATAACATATATTTTATTCATTAATTTAAAATATACAACAAAATATAAATTACAAGTTCTACTTAAATTGTAAATCAGAAACTAACGCCACGTGATCGGAAGGGAAAACTACACTCGGCAACGCTGTGTGTAATTTTAATTCTTCTACAGATGGAAGGGGAACCACCTGTAAAAATATTAACATGTGTTTAATAAATATTTATGTGATAGATACTCATATATTGTTACAACTATTTAATTACTCGCATTTCATATACAAACATAATATGTTGTAGAAGTACGACCATATAAAAGCAGCATACGTATTATATTGGAGTCTCAGAGTGCCTTGCGCGAGTTCACGATCAACTCGTTTATGAAGTTCGGCGCTCCGATTGGCCTGTTGCAATATCTTAGCCAATCAGAGTCTAACGCGGTAAACATTTCTATCTCGTTAGGCTGAGCGCAGACTTGAATCACGACAGTTTCAAGACAGACTTTCCTCACATAGACAAGTCTGCCTCAAAACTAAAACGAAACTGTTTTGTCTACTACGACGACGTGGCGTACACCTCTTGCGCCAATTCCTTTTCAGTATCAAAATGGACTTCATCGATACTGTTGTATTAAACATTTAAGTTAGTAATGTATGAATTTATTATAATGTAATAGCGTAGTCATTGTTGAAAAGCCTATTAATAAATAAATAAATAAATTAGCTAGCAAACTACGCAGATAAGTCACGGGTATAGATATCTTGAAAGAGCTATTTTGGGCTTTAAGAAAATATTTTAAACAGTTAGTTTTAGGGTTTCGTAGCCAAAGGGTAAAAACTGTTGCTGTCACTCCACTCTCCATCTGTCTGTCACCAGGCTGAATCTCATGAACCGTGATAGGTAGACAGTTAAAATTTTCACAGATTATATATTTCTGTTGCCGCTATAACAATAAATTTTAAAGATTTAAATTAACTCTTTTTAAATAAATCTGCAGTCCGGACACGAAAAGAAGAAAGAAGTCCTTTCCAAATGCAAGAGTAATGATTATATTACCTGTTCCACTTCTAAGTTCGTCTTGTCATAAAATATGTAATCCAAACAATCTGCAAACTCGGCTGTGAAATTGGTAAAAGGAGGCGTTCCACAGGCACTTGCTAAAGAAATGTTTTGCTTCAAACTTAGACCGCATACAGCTTCATCCTTATCTAAAATAAGAAAAAAAATTGTTAAAAGAATGAAATACGCCAGAAGCAGGGTGACTTAACAGCACGGAACCCTTCGTATACCATTCCTAGCGCTTTCTCACGGAGGCCTACTATTATAATTTCGTGACATGAGCGATCGGTAATGGTGTGTCCGATCTCATCAACAAGCAGAAATTATCAGGCTACTCATAAACAAATTAGCGCTCCCCATGTAAAGCCGGGTTTGTTGTACAAATGTGGGTTGCTAGTAGGTACATGACATAGTAATTTGTACCCTTAGGTACTAAGACAGGGCCGGTCGCCCAGTAATAGTAGTAATTTACGTGAGACACTTAGAAAGTTTTGAGAAATAGGAAAACTAACTTCTATGGATAAAATATTTTTATTAAATCTTTTCAAAGAACTCTCCTCCAGCCTTTATACAAAGTTTCATGCGTCTGAACCAATTTTCGAAACATGTTTTCCAGTCCGCCGCAGACACCTCTTCCACGGCCTGCTCGAACGCTGCTAGCGCGTCTTCCGGCGATGAAAACTGTATCCCTTTTAGCTGATTTTTTATTTTAGGGAATAAAAATAAATCACACGGTGCCAGATCAGGGCTGTAAGATGGGTGCTCCAAGACTCTGACCGGTGTGGTGTAAAGGAAGTCCCTCGTTTTGAGCGCTGAGTGGGCGGGTGCGTTGTCATGATGAAGCAGTACTTTACGGAACCCGGTGTTCCGTCGCTTGTTGCTCATTGCAGGCAAAACTTCTGGCAGGCAGTTTGTGGTATACCATTAGGCGTTGGTACTGCTTTGGTCTCGTAATGAAATCGAAATCAGATACCCCGTCATATAGAATCTTGTGAACGCTTCCCGAACCAATCTGCAGTGTATGCTGAATCTCTTCGTATGTAATTCGGCTGTCTTCTTGAATTATTTTTTTACTGCCAGCACACTTTCTTCCGTGACAGCAGCGGTCGTAGGACGTACACTCCTTTGCTCATCCCACAAAGTAAGGCGACCGCACTTGAACTCGTATAGCGAGTTCAAGTGCGGTCACCCAGCGGTAGATGGTTGCTTTAGAAGTTCCTTCATCCATAAAAGCAATTTGAAGTCGATAGAATGACTCATCAGGTTTTAGGCCATGTTTAAAATCGTAGAAAATTATCGCACGAAAACGTTCTCGATGCAGATTCAATTTTAAATGAGACACGATAATTTGATTTGGCTCTCGAAAAAATGTGGAGGGAAATTCAAAATTCGAACAATGCTATTTTTACTTTTAAATAACCAAAGTTTTCAAAATAATTACAAGTGGCCAGTATCTTATACATAAAAACTTTTTTTCGCAAAATTTTCTGAGTGGCTTTGTATAAGTACAGATGCAGTGGTTGAGCGATGGGCTGAAGTAATTTGTTTTTCTGGTTTGATTACCACACCAAGCAAATATTTTTATGACTTAGTTGTTTAAGGTCTAGGCATCTTTTGTATGTGAGTACACATGTTTGTGAAAGCATCCGTGATACACGTGTGTTATAAAAGTAGATAGGTACCTAAACTATCAAGGAATAGACATCGAGGTATTGTTGCCTATTCGATGAGACGTGTTGCGGAGTCTACAGTAATGCGTCTTAACCTGACATATCACCCGTTACGTGAAAATCTAAGCTTAACTTTTGAATTTTCAACACTTGCTTTTTACGACAACGCAGTGGCGGATTTACAAATTTTCAAGGCATAGGCTATACAGTGTTTGACGCCCTTGCCTCAACTCTCAATCGACAATTGTCATCTCCAGCATTATTTTTACAATCCAAAAATTTCGTTGAAATTACAAGTAAAATAATTTTTGGGTATATGAGTTAATCAAAGCTCAGTCATGTACGTGAGGGGTAATGTGAGCTACTTACACAATAATATACTTTTGGTAAACGTGAATAAATAATCTTTATTGCACTGACAAACAATTAAAAATGATCAACTCAGTAAAGTTATAAAAGTTTGTTGCTTTGTTACAATACCTTTTTGCGTGATTTTTTGTTGGCGAAATCATCGATGATTGACGTAAGTAATTTTGTTCATTAATTTCGACTCTATGCACAAAAGAGCTAAAGCGTTTAATTTTTCTTGGCTCAAGGTCGATCTCAGATAGTTTTTCACTATTTTTAAACAAGAGAAGCTTCTCTCACTGGGACAATTCGGCGTTGGTGTACATACCCAAACGGTTATTGGATATTGAAATATGGACAATGGGCCTCGCTACGTGCACGGGCCATATTGACGTCATATAACATTGTAGCGTTAAAGAAATACTGCATTCGAAGAATAAATATTTTTTTGACTTCGACTACATCATTATCACTGTTCAAGGTTTTTTAAGTTTTTTTTAGAATTCCAATTGAATTTTTCTACTCTCGGAATGTGCAATGACAAGTGAGAGAGGAAAGTCATCAGCAAAATTTGTTGCAGGTTTCTATCTGTGAGAGATCAGAAAATTTGCCGCCCCAAAAATCTGCCACCCTAGGCTCAAGCCTACTTAGCCTGCTGGCAAATCCGCCACTGCGCCAACGCCATCGTAATATTATGTATATTATTCAACTTACTAGATTTCCAGTCTGGCAAAGTACTTGGTGATTCACCAGTTGTGTACAACTGATATATGCCACATGATGGGACACTGTTGAAGTCACCACAAAGCATGACACTTACTCTTTTATCTGGATACTGAAACAGACATATTTCATGTTTATATCATAATGGCAAGCACGCACATGTGACACCACAGGTTGCATTTCAATGGCCTGTGATAGAGTCACAGTAAAGAATTATATGTTTGAAATCAAAATATTTAGATAAATGAAAAGCCACATTGTTCCTACCTTAGATCTCATATTCTTCAGAATATCCATTAACCAGTATATGACAATACCTCCTTGTAACAATCTTACATGGTCAGCATCTGGGTGAAAATATAAATGTGTATTGGCAACTATGAGAACCTCATCTGGATTATCAACTGACTGTAGGGATGTTGTGCTTGCTGCTGTAGATCTATCTAACAATCGATCTGTTAGAGGTTTATTGTTTTGAATTTTAGCCCAAATTGATTTAAGACATTCTTTAGTTTGAACAGCTTCAGCCAATACTATGCTTTCGTCTGCTAAAAATCTGGAAAAAGTAAAAATCATTTTAAAAACACGTTTTGGCAGATGATGTCAAGAGTAAGTGATAATGATAGTCAAAAATAAAATAAACTAAATCCCAAAATTATACACAAAAATTTATCATAATTGGTAAATTCATAATTGAATCAATCATTTATAACAATTGTTACTAGAAAATACTGTGCGCAGTGTTTTTCCATTTCGATTATAAATAATAGCCTGTACAATATTTCTTGAGACTATATTTTTTGAGACGTCTTGAATAATAACAAGTCCTTTTCTAATAAGCCGTTTAAGTATTTGTACTAATAAAAAAAACAAAAAGTCCATTTTCCAGTTTAGTGAAAATATTTTATATTTGCATATTTACTTACTTAAATCTATCTCTTCTGTAAAAACAAGCCAATCCTTCTGCAACTTGCTTTCCCTTCCTATAAAACAAACCATTTAAACCTTCCGAATTCAGACTTGGTGTTAAACAATTTCGAAATATTTTACAATCTACTTCTTGAAGGCATATTATATCACTGTTATATCCTGAAATATATAATTTTATGAATTAGGCAGGTCTCCAACAAAATTATTTTCTATTGGCATTTAAAGGCAATGGAATCGTAAAATATAAATTTGGAACTTATCTTACATATATTTTGTTGGAAAATATGTGTTTAAACTACATAACATAACAACAACTTACCAAGTAATTCTTTTAATACGAGTTGTTTTCTATAATCAATGTGTAATGCATAGGGGGGGCAGTAGGGGTATAGAACTGTTCTTGTGTGATCAGAGTCACAGTACAAATCTGCTAATATGTTGTATGATACGCATCTGAAGCTGCAAACAAACAATAATATTTTTTAAAGTGGATAAATGATTTAAAAAAAAATTGGCCGGTGACACGGAACTGTACATGATAAAAACATAGTCACCTATGTTATCCATTTTTCTCACCTTTTATGTTGTAATTTCTGTTTTGTAAACAAATGTCTAGTCTCAAATGGACAGTTTCCAGGGCCTGCTTCAATTAAATTCTTAGATATAGTTTCAACAGCAGGGCCAACCATACTATCATTTCCTAAAAGATTGAAGTTAGTTACAAAATACAACTATTTAAAAAAATTTACAACTTTTGACAAACCTAGCACACATACATATTTTACAGTATGCTAACCTTACTTCTGTAATGTAAATATCAACTTTAACCCTTTCAGTACCATGATTAGAGACACAATAGAAATACAATGACCGAGTGAATGCCGGCGTTCACTCAGGGTTTAAAAAAAGAATTAAATACTTGCCTGGTATACATTCAAACTTTAATTTCATTCCTATATCTTGTGTATCTGGCGTATAAATAAATTTGTTGCCACTTAGTTCCCATTGTATATGTTGCTCACTTACTGGATTTCCCTTTTCATTCAATGATTTTCCAATATACCAATTAAAAGTACATTTGTCCTGTTTAGCATATTGGGTTTCAAAATTTTCTGGATGAACTGGAAAACCAGCTAAAATGCTTTGTGGTAAATTCATACTGACTACCCATGGAGAATTGAAAACTACTTCATAGAAACTGTCGCACAGTTTTAATTTCAAAGGACCTTTCATAGTGAACAGATCATTACAAGTACTATTTTCATTGATTAAAACATCTTTAGAATCATAAAGTTCTAGGTGAAGGTCTGCATTATCCTGGGTAACTTTTTTCTTTTTATTTCCTTTATCTATCACTTTCTGAATGTTGGTTTTCATACGAGTCAGCAAAACATTTAAACTTTCTGTTGGCTTTCGGCTAAAATTAAACTGCCTCATAGAGCCTTTAACATCAAATAAAAAACTAATATCGACTTTTTCTTCTTGCTGTATGTATCTAAAATAGCATTTAGTAGTGTTCATTGTTTTTGACAGTGAAATAACGGTGGAGTAAAATCTGTTACTTAGGTTTCGAAATCGAAATAGCATAATATTTTAACAAAATATTATATTTGTAATCAAACACGATATTCGTTATCAAAAAGAAAATAATACGTTTAGACAAACAGTAGCTTTAAACGTTTAGAACAAGATCAATATAACCTCAAAAAATGTGGTGAAATAGTGTCGTGTCAATCAATCCAATCTGATCCAATCAATTGATATGATAAGATAAACAATTTTTTTTTTATTTACTTTTTTTTCCTATTTACTCCATAAGGGCCTATTACACTACGCGATATTCAACATACGATGTTCAGACCGTTCAGACTAGTGATGTGCCGAGTACGGCTTGACTCGAGTCAGATTCGATTCCTGCTGTGGACTCGCTGACTCGAGTACAAATTTATATTGATTCGAGTACGCAAGACTCGATTCCAGGACTCGAGTACACTAGACTCGATCCCAGGACTCGAGTCTAGGATACGAGTCCAAGACTCGAGTCCAGGATATGAGTCCAGGATTCGAGTCCAGGATTCGAGTCCAGGATTCGAGTCCAGGATTCGAGTCCAGGACTCGAGTCCAAGATTCGAGTCCAGAAGTGTAGTTTAGAAATTCAAAACCAAAAGAGTCCGTTATTGATACCTTTTAGAACAAAAAGGAAAACTTCAGACAGCATGTAGTTTAGGTTTAGGATAATGACACAACGATTATTTATCAACCATTTTTATTTTAATTAAATATTTCTAAAGATTATATTAAAAAAAAAACATAGAACATACTAATGAGGTATCTTTCTAGATAACAAATAAAAAACAGATCCTTTTTCGTGTAATTGTACGCTTATAAAGGGTCAAACTTATGTTAGCGTCATTTCATTTCTTAAGTAAACACAGATCGAGTACGAGCTAGTCAACTTAACTCGAATGCTAGACTCGAGTCAGCTGGACTCGCATAATAAAATTGAGTCAGTGAGTTCAGAATCCATTCTGTCTGACTCGAGTCCTGGAATCGAGTCTTGCACTCGAGTCCTGGAATCGAGTAAATCATCATTATCCTAAACCTAAACTACATGCTGTCTGAAGTTTTCCTTTTTGTTCTAAAAAGTATCAATAACGGACTCTTTTGGTTTTGAATTTCTAGACTACACTTCTGGACTCGAATTTCTAGACCCGAGTTATGGACTCGAATCCTGGACTCGAATCCTGAACTCGAATCCTGGACTCGAATCCTGGACTCGAATCATGGACTCGAATCCTGGACTCGAATCCTGTACTCGAATCCTGGACTCGAATCCTGGACTCGAGTCCTGGACTCGAATGCTGGACTCGAGTCTGGGACTCGAGTCAACATTCGAATGGTGGAATCGAGTCATGATTCGAATACCGTATAACCTGACTCGAGTTGACTCGATCCACAAAAACAGCGACTCGGCACATCACTAGTTCAGACTGTCTTATTTTCCCCGTGTTCCGAATTGCGTCAAAAGCGATTATATCGCGAATCCGACCAAATTTAATAGTCACAAAATAAAAGGGCTATTAAGTAATGATTGTGACGTTGCGCGTTGGTCGGATTCGCGATATTATCGCTTTTGACGCAATTCGGAACGCAGGGTTTTTGTTCCGAGTAAAAGGCCTATTACACTACGCGATATTCAGCACACGATATTCAGACTGTCTGAATATCGAGGAGTGTATTAGGCCCTTATGGGCCTATTACACTACGTGATATTACACACACACACATTACTACTCAAAACATTAACACTATACACAAATTGTTAGTTTTATAATTAATTATTATTCGGGTTTGACCGGTCTTACTCGGTAAAAAATAAGATAGTCTGAATATCGTGTGCTAAATATCGCGTAGTTTGGTTTGTGCGTAGTGGCTTAAGGGAAGGCTAAAGTCGCTCGACCATATCGCCTAGTCTTTCGTCCATGTTTTCTTGCGAAATACGTTTTACTTTACGAAAAGCTATAGTCGTTCGACCATATCGCCTTGGAGTAACATATTCTAACGTTTTTGTAGTATTTGGCAGCAAATGTATCGATTCAGACTTCTCAGCAAAGTTCGCTGAGATAGCCAAAACTACAATAAAATTCTCAGCTCCATTTTACCGAGATCGTGCCTATTCATTCACCTTAAGCTCAAAACTTTGCGAGTAAATTAAAAAAAAAAAAAAACTAGATAGCTAATGTCACTAATTTTAAATTTAAAAGTACCCTAATACAATACACATCTAAATAAAATTAAACTTCAGAGTCTACGCCTTTTATATTTTTTTTAATTTGTATTTGAATGGAAAATTTGGGTCTTATTTTCATTAAACAATAAGAAGTCGATGAAAAAAAATCCACAGGACATGAGAAATGTTTAGCAGATGACCCCTCCCGTCGACCATTTCAATTTGGCACACGATGCACCAAACACCTGTATATCTAAATTCTACAGAAGTTGCGGGCTCGCAACCGTGCCCGTGGCGGGCGCGTGTGAAAAACAGTTCTTACTTTCGTAGATTAAATGCAAAGACTAGAGAGGGATACTATTAAATGTGTCAGCTTGTTTGGAGTTGCTTTTGCTTTGTTGCCGCAAAATAAAATTGAAGAATAAAAAGAATGTAACTGAAGATTATTATAAAATAATTTATTTTCTTTTGGGAAATCACCCTGGAGTTATTTATTCATATTTTTGCTGTAAATTCATCATTCTAGCTCTCATACCTACTTTCTAATTTTACGTAATTAATTTTATTGATTTATGAAAAAAAAAAAGAAAAAAAGAAACAAGTAAACAATCTCGCAAAAAGTGGCAACATTGTTTGTCAACGTGTCAATGCGATTTGTACGCGTTGCATGTTAGTTGCCAACACTATTCGCAGTGCTCTACTTCGTTGTAATAGTGAGAGTTAAATTATTTAACATCGCTACATATTGTGTGTGGTTCATAAGTGAAGCATACAAGTTTTGAACATGGTATGTATAATAAATGCTTTAAAAGTGTTGTATTTGTAAACGGTTTATGAAAAGAACAATGGTCATGAACTTTATCCTTGGTATTGCTTTCAGCCTCCTTCCCCAAGCTCCACGAATGTAGGATCTGGTGGTCGCTCACCGAGCAAGGCAACTACAGCACCACGATCATCCAGCGGTAGCACAGTTCGTCAACGTAAAACCACAACGACAACCACTGCTGCTAGGAATCGCAGCACAGGCGCCGGATCAGGTGGAATGTGGCGATTCTACACAGATGATTCCCCTGGCGTCAAAGTGTAAGTTACATATTTATGAAACTTTTTGATTCACGCATGGTTCAACAAAATAAAAATCTATATCTTTGTGTTCCCAAACAAAATCAATTAGAATATAGGTACTCTCCATATGTAGATTTGATTTTTTATTTAAGTAACAAAGCTAATTAATACATGTAAAATGTTTTAGTGTTAGACCTTTCTAAGTTATCGTAAACAAATTTAAAATTTTTTATTAATTGGTATCTACAGTAACTAATTCCTAGTTTCTGCAAATATAATGTGGAATAAAAAGTGTATTTTTCAACTACTAGTTACTTATTATTTTTTTTTCATTTGCAGGGGCCCAGTTCCTGTGTTGGTAATGTCTCTGCTCTTCATTGCGTCAGTGTTTATGCTTCACATTTGGGGTAAATACACAAGGGCGTAAATTTCCACATACTTATTGATTAATTTGTCTATTCTGAGCAAGAGTGAGTGCTAAGTGATTGTTATGAAGTTGGGTGTTAAGATATGATTTAAATAAATTATGTAATTTAATTTAATATACATTTAAAGACTTTTTCTTTTCTTATTTCCCACAGATTCAAATATTATTTAAGGATATTTGACTTACCAGTTAAAGTGCCAAACAGTTCACAACATCATAGTAAAACATATAGTCATGAAAATGTGAGTTATTGGCCTGTACCTAGTCTTTATAGGTATTTATTTCTGACATAATAAAAGAATACTTGGAAAAGAAGTTGGGGGAGGTGTTTGGCCAGCTGTGGGAAAGTATATAAGAAATAAAAAATAATAAACCTTTTGAATACCGTAATTAGAGACAATGAGAGAGTGAATGCTGGCGTTCACTTGGGGTTTAATGAATTAAACATAATTAAACAACTATGCCACAATTAGATAAAGAGAGGCATCTATATAAATAAAAAGTGACAGGAATAATGATGTACTGGATTGTCTCGTAGTGCAGAAGGATTATTACATCAATGGAGTGCTTACAGTCAAGTGGCACTTTGACGATTTCACAGGTGAAAACAACAGTTGAAGTGTTGTAAACTCACTGCAGTGAAAACGTCTCATCCTCTCATGTACGGCAGTAAACCAGGAGTCAGGTAGTAACATAGCTGCAGAATCCAGTTAGTTCCTTGCAGTTAACTACTTTCTGGATTACTGTGCTGCAGTGGCTAATATATTCAGTTTTGATATGTGATAATTTGATAACACAATACATAACTATACACACAAGTATTTGGTCTCCTGCATTTTTCTTAAAGTGCAGACCTACAAGCAATATACTTTACTAGCTGACCCAGCAAACATTCTGCCATATCAATTATCATTTAAAAAAAATAACCTACTACTACCTATTCCCAGACCTAAATATACACAAAAAGAACCATACAAATCTTGTATCAGTGTTGTTATTGACCTCCTCCAAAATAGCTATACTATAGTTTAGGTAATTTACTAAATGTAAACAATCTTGACGTGTTTTTTATCTAAAAGTTGTCTATAAAAGTTATCTAAATGATGTGTGAAATTTGTTATTTACCTATACCAATGTTATAGGTAAATAACAAATTGAGCAATGGGTAGCTCGCCGTCCGACCGTCCTGTAACCGTCCGGACCGAGCCTAAGTCGTCGACGGCGCGTACTATTCCACGCGCGCCTCAAGGAGTCAGCAAACCGTAGGGCCCAACTGGGGCCAAGGGTCTGATTCTGAAAGGAAGACTCGGCCCTAGTACGAAAGGCAACGAAGGAACAGTAGCGGGTTTTTAGTCAGTAAAAGTCTGACACTATCTCCGCCCAAGAGCGGGGGATGTCATAAGATGATTTTCCCACTGAAAAAAAAAGAACCTATACCAATGTTAGGTAATTAACTAAATTTAAATAATTTTTGTATGTGTTTTATACAATTTTTTTTTTAAAATAAGAAGTCCTATCAAGATCATTTACGTTTAGTTAACTACCTAAACAAATGGAGTATAGCTATTTTGGAGGAGTTCAATAACAAACACTGACACAAGATTTTTTATAATAGAAGGTTAAACCATTTGAAATCCTTTCATTGTTTGTATCTCACCCCAAAGTACCTGGATTAATAGAAAGGTAAACATTAATGTTATCACACCAATATTATAAAAGCGAAAGTTTGTGAGTCTATATTTGTTACTTTGCACACTCAAACGGCTGAACAGATTTGGATGAAATTTAGCACAAGACCCAGTCCTGTGTTTCAAACACCTAGGAAGCACCACTACAAGTTCTTTGCACTTCAGGCCTGTTTCTTTCTTTTTTGGCCGGATAATTTGAATGCCCAATGTGGCATCATTCCGCCCACGCTAAAGAAGTGGACATAATAATAATGTCAATAAGTACTTTTTCACCCTGTCTTTGCAACGAACCCTATTAAGCGAATAAATATCCAGAGTATAGTTTATTTTATTGTAGACATGGGGACCCAAAAATACAAAAAATCTTCTAATAAAAGACGTTTCCGGTTTATGTACACGAGTACATACTAATTGTTTCCTGCGCCTGTGTGTAAGGTTGGGGTCATAAGCTAATTCTTGATGTTACTTTAAAATTATAGTTGGTAAGTAGACTAAATAAGTAAGTAAATTATAGTTAGTAGTGACTGGCACAAAGCAAAGTAGATTTGTTTCAATAACCATGCATCAACAACGTATCGCAGCTTCCTAAACACATATATCAGCTTTCTGATTCGAGCGCTGATCAATTTTATATGATCTTTGAAGCTAAGATTGGCGTCGAAGAGGATACCTAAGTATTTAATAGAATTAACACGTTCTATTGGTTTACAATTGCAGTGTGTGTCTAGGGAACATTGGTGAGAGACCATGTTGTGGTTGCTCCTTATATGTGTTGAATGACGTATACTAAACGTCAGGTATTTGGTTTTATCAGAATTTAAGGTTAGAAGATGAAGTCTAAGCCATTGGTTTACGATATTAAACCCATTTTGTGCAGCATTAAAGGCCTCATCCTAGGTATCAGCAGAGAACAAAAGAGCTGTATCATCAGCGTATGATATGATGTCACCCTTGGGAATGTCGATACTAGTGAGATCATTAATATAAATGAGAAAAAGTGTAGGGCCTAAAATGCTACCCTGTGGAATGCCAAACGAAACCGGAAGATCTGCGCCTACAACACTCCCTATACGAACACGCTGCATTCTGATCAGATTCAGATCTGTAAGATAACTCTCGAAAAGACGGAGTTGAAGTCCTCGCACTCCCAAGTTTTTCTAGCTTGGTAATTAAGATGGGAATAGGAATGGTGTCAAAGGCTTTTTTGAGGTCGAGGAATATAGACAAGCATTTGAGCCCTCTATCTAGGTTAGTACTCACAAAATTAGTTAGATAATAAACAGCATCATCTGTAGATCTGTTTGCTCTAAAGCCAAATTGATTATTTGCAAGTAGGTTATTTTTTTCCAAGTATTTAGTGAGTCTATTGTTAATTATCTTTTCCAGTATTTTTGAGATAGCGGGTAGAATAGAAATCGGACAATAGTTGGAGATATCATTTTTATCAACACCCTTAAAAATTGGACGAACTTCGGAGTTTTTCAATTGGGAAGGGAAAAGACCTTTATGGAGGCATTGGTTAAAAATAAAAGTAAGCGGTGGGACAAGAAAGTCAACATGTCTTCAAAAATCTATTCGATATATCATCACGGCCCACCGTACAATCCATTTTTAGACCCATTATAAGGCTAGAGAGCTCATCCTCACTAGAATCCTCCAGCACAAATGAGTTAAGTTGTGTTGGAATAATCCGTCACTAGTGGTGAGGCAGAATCGTGTAGTTTAGAGCAGTTTTCCGCCAACGACTTGCCAATATTAACAAAATACTGATTTATAGTGTTCATAGATTTTTCGGGTGAGGAATTTATTGTCAAAAGTTGATTGGGGTGAGTAGAAACTTTGTTAAAACCAGATATTTCTTTTAAACATTTCCAGAGCTTTTTTGGATTTTTTTTTGATTTTTCGACCTCTGATTTTTCATATTCACGTTTTACTTTCTTTAAAATTTCGGTACAGAAGTTCCGGTATCGGGTGTAAGTTACTTTCAATATGTTATTATCTTGCGAAGATTTTAGTTTATTGTGTAGCCTGTCTCTATTTCTCATGCATCTCAATAATCCAGGAGCTGCTATACCGCAGGTCGTGGGTTCGATTCCCACCCAGGACAAATGTTTGTGTGATGAGCACGATCATTTGTTCTGTGTCTGGGTGTAATTTATCTATAATATGTATGTATTTAAAAATATATAAGTATGTTTATCAGTTGTCTAGTACTTATAACACAAGCTCTGCTTAGCTTGAGACTAGACGGCGTTGTGTGATAGTTGTGGAATATATATATATTACGGTTAATTGGTTTTGGAACAACCTTTGGTTACCCACCACCATATTGGACCATATTGGTTATTAGGCAATGCCTACAATTCGATTGCAACGAACTCAACAAGCATTGTAAAAAATCTTTTGACAGTCACCAAGTAAAATTTTCCAGTGACGTCGCGCTTTAAAAGTATCATAATCCAGATCATGGTCTACCATACCATGGTATCTCAAGTTTCTTTATATTCTGTTCAGCCGTTGAGGAATCTTTCTTAGATTTTACTAATACGATAGAGATTAAAGTTTATATGTAGGGAACAATCTCTGAAACTCAAATGCAGCTGCACCTGCTGAGTGCCTATCTTTTCTACTTTCGCAGGGGGCACCATACCTTCTGCCAGAGACTTCAGTCTCTGGCAGAAGGTATTCATAAATAAACTAACATCTAAACAGTTTGATAATATAAAAGCAATAGTTTGAGTGTGTATGTTTGTTACTTCTTCACGCTCGAACGGCTAAACGGATTTCAATGAAACTTAGTACACGGGTAGACCATGCCCTGGAATAGCACATAAGATACTTTTTATCCCAGAAGTAGGTATGTTCCTTTGGGATGATTTCCTTTTTCACACGGGCGAAGTCGCTGGCAGTAGCTAGTTTTTAATATTAGCAGAATAATAATTATGTCGCTGTCCTAGGATGATAATGTCACTGAGTAATTGTAATCTTCCATTTCGAACACAATAAAAATTCAAGCATGTTATCTCTGAGTGCCCTATCTACCAAGCAACAAACAGTTTGTAATTTTACAAGATTTATTATAAACTAACCAATTCTGCAATTACCTGGAGACACACAGTTTAAAGATTGCTTAGATTAAAATCCAATAACTTGAGAAAATAATGGTTTTTGCATAACAAAAAAACTAAGTTAAAAATACAATGATTTAATTTGATTGATATTAGTCTATTCTTAAAAATAATTACAAAAAATAATCTTATACTTAAAGACACAATAATTATAAATGAGAAAAACTATTTACAATATCAGCCTTATTATGAATTTTCATTAATATTGAAGAGTAATCTCAATGTTAAAGTTATAACTGCCATAATGATTTAGCTGCCTCATTGACGGCGGGAAAATAAAATGTCTATTTTATTTTAAAAAGCTGCAATTAAGTCAATTTTCAATGCAATTTGCAGCTCACACATATGCTTCCACTCTTCGACCCTTTATCTTGTCGAAAAATTGGCGCCAGGAAACTAGTGTTTTTCCTGACCAAATCCAAAAACTGGAAGTTATTCCAACTATCATAGTCATTAGGTACTTGATCATGAACATTTCAAATTTAGGTCTGTCTGTTTCTCTACGTGTGAAAGGGCATGGAATAGAATACAAAGGAATAGAACACATATCACGGTGCCAAGTTACCATCCAATCATCGAAATTTGCTTGTTCATAAAAAAGACAAGCTATCACTATTAATGCTGGCACTGTGTATAACACACCAAAAACACCAATACGAATCATCAATTTTTCTAGTTTGTCAGTTTTCGTTCCATCGTGTTTCATAACAGTTCTGATACGGAATAATGATACAAAGCCTGCAAGTAAGAAAATAGTTCCAAGAACTAAATATACACAGAGTGGTGCTAAAACAAATCCACGTAGTGCTTCAGCATCCCAAAGTCCAACATAACAAACACCAGAGAGAACATCACCTGAAAAGAATAAATATAATTATATAAAGTTTACATTGAAATAAAGAGTTCCATATCTGTGAATTTTAATGAGTAAAAGTCTAGCACTCTCTTTTGTCCATCCAGAGTAGGACAAGTCATTTGGTGATTTCCCATAACAAAAAAAACTACATTGAACAACAATTGTAAAAATATGATCAAGTGACAAGTGTTTGTTAAGCACCAAAACCATGGAGTAGTGTTAGTTCTAATACAAATATTAAAAGCAAAAAAAAAACTTCCTCTCTATCTTCAAGAGATAGAAGAGAAAGAATAGAAGATACCTTTGACATGTTGAGGGATAATAACAATTTTATTTTTTTAATGAAATGCTAATTAACTTTAAAATTCTGGTTCTGCATGAGTTGATCATACCCAAAAATTACTTTTATAGAAGTAAATAAATATACTATTACAGTGTAGTCTTTTTAACCTACCACAGTGCAGTCTTTAAAGTCACCTATGTAACACTATTAAGTTTAAATTTAAAAAAATCATTGGGTTCCAAAAACTCACCATCAACTTTTCCCATGGCCAATATTGATATAGTCTTGATAGCCGGCACGGCCCATGCAGCTAAATGAAAATATTGAGAATTTGCTTCAATAGCTTCATGGCCCCACTTCAGCCCAGCAGCCAAAAACCATGTCAGTGTCAAAATAACCCACCAAATACTTGAGGCCATACTGAAGAAATAAACTACCATGAAAAGTATTGTGCATGGTTCATGCTTAGTTCCCTGTGTAATAACTGATATGTTCGGCAATCTTGCTCCACTTATTGTAGTAGGGAATGGGCCTTGGCAGCTAACACTGTCGCCTGCACTCCAGCCCGTGACGTATGCTGCTGCTACCATGAGGTAACATACTGATAGAAATATAATAGGTCTTTCAGGATATCTGAATCTGTCTGTGTCTATGAGAAATGTCAAAACTGTGAACAGGCAACTAACAGTACACATCATTGCCCAGATACCAATCCATAATCGAGCAAAGTTTTTTTCATCATGCCTGAAAAACATTCCAGTGCAAGGAGCCCCACAGTCATATTCAACTTTATCTCCAACTTTTAGTGAATACTCCAAGTCCAAGTTCTTAGGAACTTTAAATTGCACAGGACAAACAAATCCATAGTCTTTAGCTCCATGAAGTTTAGTTGGATCTCTTTCATTGTTATTCTTAAAGTTTACTTTAGGAAGCTTTGTTTCAGTATGCTTTCGAGATTCATGAGTTATATTGTTATCACCAACACATATAACGTTTTCATCAGTTGCCACAGGAAATTTCGTGCACTCCAAATGTTCAGGCCAATGAAATCCAAAGGTTATCATAATCTCGTCACATTTTTGTTTGGCCGATTCACATAAATGTCGACAAGGAGGAATAGGCGTGTCTAAAATTGTGCATACGGGAGCGTACACTGAACATAAAAAGAATTTCAGATCTGGTGAACAGTTAACTTTTATCAAAGGTGTAAACTGATGAACTTCGGGTCCAGCGTCTTCTTGTTTAGCGTGATTCAGTAAGTTAGGAAATATCGTTTGATTATATCTAATTTGTTGACAAAACTGAATAGTTATTGGTTCACAACGACCATGGTGAGGTAATGTATCTCCGGGATAAACAGTAACACGTGAAGTTTCAGTCGTTCCAACAAAATATAACACTAATATAGTAAACGCAACCTCCGCGTTTTCCATTATTATGGCTACCACTTATAAAACAATTATAAAAACCAAAATAATAACAAACTGTAGGTATATCCCATCACAAATTATGAGTAATTAAGACTTTGTCTCCGCATTTTCGCTAAATGTGCGAATATTTAATACAAAATAAGAAATAAATTTGTTATCACAACAAAAAGCATTGTCGTAATCACAACTACAACCAAAGAGAATAGTACAGCCAGCCAGCCATCAACCACTAACCAGCAAATCAGCAAATAGTGTGATAAACGTATTTATACTGGAACAGGTTTTTGTAATAGGTCTATGGCTGAACGCGCAAAAATTTATTTTGAACTGAAACTGAAACATTACGTATCTCGAGTATTAAGGCGTATGGATATAAAAAGGTACTCGGTTGGCATATGGCCTATGGTGTCTGCCACGTAAATATTTGATGGACGACCTAGTCGATGAACATGATTAGGTGTAAGAAAAGATGTTCATCATCATCATCATCTTCATGCCCTTGTCCCGTGTTATTCGGGGTCGGCGCAACATGTTTTTTTTTCTTCCATTCTACCCTGTCATTCGTCATGCTATCACTAACTTCCTTTTCTTTCATATCACTCCTCTCCCTCTCCATCCATCCACATGTAAACTCATAACTCTTTTAGTAACATGCGCTTCATCCCTCCTCTTCACATGACCATACCAAGACAAACGATTCCCTTTCAATTTTTCAGTCACTGGCGCCACTTTCAAACTTCCCCTAATATACTCATTTCTCACTTTATCCATTCGCGTCACACCACACATCCATCTTGACATTCTCATCTCCACTACGTGCAATATTTTTTCATCCGTCTTTTTCACAGCCCAACATTCTGATCCATACAGTATGACAGGTCTTTTCACGGACTTGTAGATTATACCCTTCAACTTGAGGGGCATCCGTGGGTCACAAGTGGTTCCCGTGACCTGTCGCCATTTCATCCATCCTG
The DNA here is from genome assembly GCA_961205895.1 of Mythimna pallens. Classification (NCBI taxonomy): domain Eukaryota; kingdom Metazoa; phylum Arthropoda; class Insecta; order Lepidoptera; family Noctuidae; genus Mythimna; species Mythimna pallens. The sequence goes on from OY540830.1 coordinate 12,505,318, forward strand.
CGTTGATCCGATGTGTTACGTCCCGGTGTACCTCACCATCCCCTTGGACGAGTGACCCGAGGTACCGAAAGTCGGAGCAGATCGGTATGGGCGTTCCAGCGAGAGCTAAAGGCACTGGATTGGAGAGACCGCCGAAATCGCAGAACAAGTATATTAACTTTTGGTTCTACTCAATTTCAGGCCAACACTCTCCAGTCTGTGCCATCACACCTCCAATCTGTTCTGGACCTCTAGGCCACTCTCGGCAACCAACACAATGTCATCGGCAAACAGCATACACCAGGGAGCCTCTTCCTGAATGTCCGACGTTAGAGCGTCCATTATCATCAGGAAGAGGTAAGGGCTGAGAGCCGACCCTTGATGTAAGCCGACAGCCACATTGAAGCTGCCAGTGGTGCCCACTGTAAACCTGACTTGGGTACTGCATCGACTGCACATCGCTCGGATCAACTGCACATACTTCCCAGGCACACCTTTCTCCTTAAGGGCCCACCACAGAACCTCACGAGGTACCCGGTCATATGCCTTTTCGAGGTCAACGAATACCATGTGCAAGTTTTTATGCGCACCTCTCTATTTCTCGCACAGCTGGCGTATAGCAAAAATGGCATCCGCTGTACCCCGACCAGGCATAAAACCGAATTGGTTCTGCGAAATTTCACTCTCTTCTCTTAGCCTCCTTTCAATAACTTTCTCTCAGGCTTTCATAGTATGTGACATTAGCTTTATTCCTCTATAATTATTGCATTCAAGCACATCACCCTTGTTTTTAAAGATAGGCACTCATCAGGTATGGCTTCTTCCCGCAACAACTTATTGAAGAACAAAGCTAACCACATCCATCCATCCAGTCGCAGCAACTTCCACACTTCAACTGGTATTCCGTCTGAACCTTATTCTGGATTCTGGAATTGCCTTACCATTCTTCATTCCATTTACAGCTATTCTGACTTCATCCATAATAATCATTCTCACTAAACCCACATTCACTGGTTTGCTCTCTAAAATCCCATTCCAGTTGTTTTCCTCATTCATCAGTCTTTCAAAATAGTCCTTCCACCTGTTTGGTTTTTTCATCTTCTGATAGAATCATTCATTCCATTTTCATTCCTTATATATCTTATCTGACAAACATCTCTCGCATTTCTCTCACTTGCTCTAGCAAGCCGGTAAAGATCTTTCTTCTGGCCTGCCGGACTATCAAGAGTGTCGTATAGTTTGTCCTGTGCTTTTGCTTTCGCTCTTGCCACGGTTTTCTTAGCTTTTTTCATTAAAGCATCATAATCACTTTTTTTCGCAGACTTTAAGCTAGTGTTTTCCGGATCTATACGCTGCCATTCCTTAAATTTCCTCTTTTTTTCTTTTAACACATTCTGTATATCTATCGACCACCACCATGTATCTCTATCTATTGTACCCTTTCCTCTTGTCTCTCCCAAAATATCTTTCGCTTCATGTCTAATACACTCAGTAATCTCATTCCAGCTTTCATTTATACTTCGATCATTCATGTCTCCCATTTCTATCATTTTGTCTACCACTCGCTCTCTCAATTTCTTCGCGCAGTCACTCTTCTCTAGCATATGCCATTTTATTTTAGGTGTAAGAACGTTAATCTTGTAAATATTAACCTAGATGATTAGAAATTGATTTTATGAGTAAAACCTGCTTTTCTTTGATATAAGTTTCTATATTTTATTATAAAAAGCTATCAGTCCTAAGCTTGTTAAACCGAAAATACTCCATTACTTGATCGTCTGGATATTACATACACGTACAATATGAAGACTCATATTTAAGGAAACTTCAAAAAACTCTACACGCCTAAATACTCGTGGCGTACGAAGACTCGCTAGTATAAATGTCAAAAAACTCGACACAACTAAATACTCGTAGACGTAGTTTTTTGGAATAAGTATTTCGGCGAACGTGTACTTCAAGACTCAGTACGCATTTTATCTAGTCACAGTATCTAGTTTAACGCACCTCTAGCAAATAGACAAATAATGATTTTTTTGAACTTAACCATTAAGTTCTCTTCTAGCATGGAATTAGTATTTACTTTTAAACCAATGTATTAAACGAGATTAATCTGTTCACTGGTCTTATTTACTGGTTTTTGATCTATTTTTATTGGTGACTAAAACCAACTTTATGTTATTTGAGCTCTATTACCATCCATTTTGTGTATTTTCATCTTTTTGCGGCGTTATTAAATCCTTGGGTATCGGTTACAACTCTATGGTTTCGGTTTGTTATGACTTTTTGACACCTGTGATTGACACTTCGAAACGCATTTTAAACCGAAGGTCCCCAACCAAAATCTCGATTTTTAAAATGGATTTGGGCAGTGAGAATTTAGATTTTATGAAACTGATCAACGTCAAGGGTAATATTGAAAATATAACTCCTCACAAAATAGCAGTAGTGGCTTTTATTAGAGAATATGGACTGTTGAAAATTGAAGGCAAGTATTTTATAATTCTTTAGATAATATTATTTACTTGTTTCCATCTACGTTGTAAATATCCACCAGAACATCATCCACAATGAGTTCCTTAAATTTCACATCGACAATATTACATATTTTTCATTGCAAACATTGTGAAGGAATTGCCGGATATTTTTTTAATTACTACTTTATTTATATTGTTTTAGCAAACAGGATGATAGATTGCACGGTGGCACCTAAATACAGAAAGGACTTCTGTATGCTAGCTCTTAAACTAATTCAGGTTTGCAATAATATTCATGTCTTTATTTGTATTCCATAACACTAACAAGATCAATCATTTTGAAGTTTAATTTAACTGATAATAGTTTTTTTTTTATAGTGCCCAGATATGGAATTTAAAGAATTGGAGGCCCTACTCACTGATGGGCGCTACAATCTATTGAGTGTCCACCTCCAGAACTTTTGTGTTCGCCTTCAAAACATATATGTTAATGGAGTTAGTGCTTTGATGGACTGTGTCACGTCAACTATTGACAAGCTGATGATTGAATCTAATCCTTGTATAATGGCTAGGTATAGTGTATTAGGTAAAAAACTCGTTTTATTTACACTTATGTGCCTGCAAACTTATTGAACATTGTGGTTTTATTAATTTATGTCCCACTCTTAAACTTTCAGGACTATATTTAAGAAGAATATTACTTCATTTAGATAGATTAACTTTTGTACAAGTTGTATCATTGTACAAGTCGTTTTGTCTATATTATCAAAGAGGCAGGCCTGGCTTGATGATGAGATCTCTAAGTAAGGAGGTAACATCTGAGAAATTAACTTTTTTTATCTAGGTTTTATTTTGTTTGTTATATTTATTTTAAAATTTTATTTACACAGAAATTAAATAACATGGAGCATCAAACCACATCTACATCACCAGTACCTGAGGAATCTAAACCGTTGGAGTTGTCAATGCGAATGAATATAATAGACAGAGATAAGTAAGTATAAAAATGGGTAATAACTATACTAGTAACAGAACTTTTCTTTCTTCTAACATTTCTCTGCCTCAGTTTGACTATAATGTGATGTCAGATGACAGAGTGAGTGTGTCTGTGTTTATATCCTGTGAGCTTGTGTTCCAAAATGAAATGTATCAGTGTCCCGGAACATTTCAGATGCAAATGTTCAAATCGCAAAGATGAAATACTTTCCTACTTTTAATTCAATATAGAAACTATTTTTTTTAATTGTTTTAGCAGTTTTGAAGAGTGCCAGTGGTCAAGAAAGCAAGCAGAACTATTTACAGCACAACAAGCAAATTTGTTACAAATTAATGAGAAAAAAGCAATGCAACCCAGACAGTTACAGAAAACAATTATCCAAATAATTAATGATATACCTGAATACCCTGATATTGTAAGTATCTTGGGATTTTCACTTTATTACTAAATCTTAATGGTAAGATTTATTAATAAAGTGCTATGTAGTGGAAATAAGAAATGTTTTGTAACCAATTAAAAAATAATGTTGGTATTGAAACTACATTAAAATAATTAATATTATTAATTAATATATTAACCTATTTGTTATTCTATTGTGTAAGTTATGTACTGGATCATTTCATCAAAATCTGTTTAGCAATTTAAGTATGAAGGAGTACCAACACACACAAACTCATAAACTTACGCCAATATAATATTAGTGTGATCATCATGATGTGAACATTTAAAAACAATAAAATAAAACATAAAGTGAGGGTCAGCTATGAAGGATTATTTGTGGTATTGTAATTTTTCAGCATTTCCTCAGTTTCCTTAACTGCATACGCACAAAGGAGTTTAGCGGTGCTCAGGACTCTTTGTATAACTACTTTGATCGCACCATATTCAACTCTTCAGGGAACACAAGCACAGGCAATGATAGGAATAAAAACTTCCGTTACGCAGCTCTAAACAGGGCAGCAATGCATACTCATTTTGGTCACAGGTAAGAAACATTGTGCATTTCAACTGTACTGACTTATGAAAAGTAATGAAATTGAGATTTAAGGGTTTTCACATTTACCTAAGTGGCTTTAAAAAAGATTCGAGAATTAATTCGTATTCTCCTTTCGAAATCTGTTCTGGGAAATGGATTGCTCTGTCTCTCATCAGGGCGGTGGCGATGGAAGCGGTACGCGAGGCACTGGCTCGCGCACAAGAGGCTGCTGACTACGCGTGCCTGGTTGGCGCTGCCACCTGGGGCGCACTGGCAGGGGGCCGCGCCCGCCGGGCTGCGCTACTGACGCGGGCCCCACGCGACCCGGCGCCCGGGGCCCCGGCCGCGCCGCCCGCCGCTCCTCCACAGGCCGCACCCTCGCACCCACGCCACACGGCTGCGGCGGCGCAGCTGCTCGCTCAACACGCTGCCGTCAATGGCGCAAAGCCTGCCTATATATTTCAGGTAAGTTATTATTCGCAGGTTGGCTGGCATTTAATATATTTCTTCTTTAGCATTTAATAAATCCTTCCGTATATGACAATAGATTCGAAATTCCCGTGAAAGGAGGGAGGTATATGTTTGCTATTAAAATTATTTATGGCCCCACGATGTGACTGTATTGTTTTCATTTTAGAACTTAACTTGAGCAAAGAAACTACAATCAATAATCACCTGAGCAATGTCACTTTAAAATGTCATTTTTTACGTATTATAGAACAGTGCTTGAGTGAGCTCCACTCAATGTGTCCTTATTTTAAAATCACAATCAGCTCAGAATCTCTACTTGAGACATTTTGATCTTTGTTTTCGCAAGTGTAGTCGAGACCACGATTGAGCATAGATTCTCATGGAAATTGTTGTGGATTTAAATCAGAGATCAATATCTCTACTCAAGCGTACTTTCGTTTGATTTGAGTTTGAGGATAGTTCTAAAATAAATTGAACGCTTAAGTCGAGATTCTTCGCTCAAGCTGTTATCGGTTAAACGCAGTTTAAGTAGTACTTGAGTAAGGTTCTGTAATACGGGCCTAAGTGTGTGAAGTGATACGTAACGACCTAAGCGATACTAAAACGGAACTCTAGTGCTCATTGTGATTTGGTTATTCGTTGATTGGACAAATTTGTTATTGTTTGTGGTGAATAAAGTTATCTGCTAGTAAACCGACATTTAATTACTCACGTTCATAATAATATGTTTAGGAACGCACCCTGGATACAAGAGCAATTCCTAGAGTGGGGCAAAGTTTATCTGTATAATGTGGTAGGTGGCTGAAATGAAAGATTACATGTTGCACAACTTTTTTTTTGCCCTCACAAATGTTACAGATTTTTTTATTTTTTTTTATACACTGATCAAGCCGTGAACGCCTTCGACTCTATAAGAAGCATAGCACAGAGCAACTAACTGCCACCCGAAATCTATGTGTCGTATCATATTGGGTCGTCTGCAGCGAGCTAGCCTTGAGCTAGCCTAAAACTCGCACTAATACAAAATGTTCGTAAACATTCACAACAACACATACGTAGCGCGCTGTCGTTTGATAGCGGAAACGGCGTGCTAAGCGACGCAGCCTTCCCGTCTTTATCGGTGCTACCAATTAATTGTAATGTTTCTAGGTCATCATGAGAGGCGACTCCATCAACTACCTGCACTCTATGACAGACCTCACGATGGCCGGACTCGCGAACACAGCTGCGTTGTGGGCGCTCTACGGGAAGACAGAGATGGCGTCGGTGGCCTGCCAACTTCTACTTGGTCTTAATACCAGTATGTGAACACCTTATATTGTAATTAATTTGCCATTGGCTTTGGGATCTCGTAAAACCGACTACCAGACTACTAGTAGAATTGTGCTAGATACACGGTATTGTGTCAGCCAAGCTCGCAAAGCAAAAGGTTGATTCAATGGCCTGGCTTCAATATAATATATTGAAGTCAGGTCAAAACAAATTAATTGTACACATCACAAGGCAATACTGAACAAGGTAATTATTTGACATTCATAGATGTAACTTCTTATTCCAGTTGTTCCGGAAGGTTTTGCACCGGCAATACCTACCAGAACAACCGGCATAAGAAGTTTCATTACTAGATAGTGATGGCCGATTAATCTTCTTATTCATACATCATCGTCTGATGATGGTGACGAAGATGAAGATGTTTCACCAACGTTAATAAGAATCTCCCTACCACATCATTCATTACGCCATCAAGTTGACAAAACCTTTCCTCTCCTCTTTTTCGTGTGGCTGTAGTAAGTATCTTCTCTACTTTCCGCGAATGATACGGCGCATTATCCATTACTATGACAGCTCCACTCTGCATTTTGCTCAATATTAATTTTAAGTGAACCAATTTTCAAAATTATACAAATCCATCTATGAATGGTAGTCTCATCACCTTTTTTAGGTTCAAATATTAATGCAGCATCCTTTAAGAACCCATCTGATGATCCTATAAAATGAAAATAAATCTATCATTTTGTACCGGAGCATATAAACGTTATGCTAAACAAAATTATGCGTAATCTATATATATAAAAGGAGAAACTGACTGACTGACATATCAACGTACAGCCGAAACTACTGGGACTAGGAGCGTGAAATTTTGCACAAGGTTTCCTTTTATGACGTAGGCGAGCACTAAGAGAGGATTTAACAAACTTCACCTCCTAAGGGGATGAAGCGGGAGTCCAAAGTCTGTATGGAGAAACCTACATTCACGCGAGCGAAGCCGCTGGCAGAAGCTAGTATTAACTAAGGCAAAGGAAATTATGCCAAAATTCTGCCATATGTCATTGTAAATTCGGACACGTAAACATTCTGCCAAATTTTGAATTTTAATATTTTGTGTTATGCCAAATAATTTTCGGAATAACAAGATTCTGTCAAATAGAAGAACCCTTTTTGAACTTCTGTTTAATGCTATTGCGAATAGAGTAGAGTATAAATAAATCTGGAATATCGAATTTCCCCATAATTGCTATTTGATGTGATTTTACCCGTAGGCTCTTGATTTAAGTTGGTAGGTAAAAAGTTACCAAGTGAAAAAGTGCCCATAAGTAGCAGTGTATTGAAGAAATTGGTATAAAATATGATTGGTATAAAGTACTTCGTGAGATCTCATTTCTTTTATAAGTGAAGCTGTTAGAGAGAACTTCCCAGTCTTTCGCTTTTCATTTATATTTTTCTTGTGATGGATGTTACTGGGTGTACGATTTATCAGGATTGATTTTAGTAGATTTATGTACGAAACCGCAACTAAGCAATGTTTAGCGTAGAAAGGTGTTCAATATTTGAGTCTCGTCTCGAAGGGTTCCGCTTCAACATAATAATGAATGAATACAATACGTGTCGTCTGGCAGAATGCAACGTGGGCAGCGGCGCGGTGTGGCACGGCGGCGCGGCGCTGGCGCTGGGCGGCGCGGGCGCGGCGGCGTGCTGCGCGTGGCGCGGCGCGGGCGCGGCGGCGCGGGCGCTGTGCTCGCAGCGCGCCGGGCCCGGCGCCGGACAAGTGGCGGCGCGATTTCACGCCGAGCGCGCACTCAACGCCGGTTTGTACTAGCTTATCATGCAAGTTGCATATTATAAAAATAAAATTATTTTGTGGTACGGGTGATCGCTTGATCACATCATACCTGGGTAGTCTGCAAGGTAACATAACTTGCATACAATTTGCTTGCAGATCGCCTTATTAATGCCAACGGTTTTTTTTAAATATTGTCCACACTGACATATGATTTCCCAAGATGCCTATATTATAGATCAGCTGTCAACGTATGCCTATGAGAAAGCTATATTTTACCTACTAGTCACTACCTAATATATTCAAAGTTAAAGGTAAAACAAAAACAAAGTCTTTCTGTGACAACTATTCTGTTTAGCTTACAACCTAAATGGGGTCAAACAAAAAATTTGCATAAACAAAAAAATAGTACGTATAAAAAGTACAAAAAAAAACAAAGAGAAAACGTAAGAATGACCTTGAACATTTTAGCAGAAACGTCAGATTATCTTTCGAGTTGTTGTGTGAATACACAAAAAAACATTATACACTCCATTTGTAGAATTATCTGAAAACAAAAAAAGTAGAGCGAGCACGCAAAATATGTGAAAAATCAGGACCACTGGGAGTCTCGATTAAGGGTGAGTTGTGACGTGTCACCGGACCCCTGCATCGGGATATCCTTTACTGATAGGAATACTTTATTTGTGAGAATCTACCATGATTGCCATTAACCATGTTTTTACCACAAATAACATCGCGGTGCTTAAGAGAAAGATTGCCAGAACTTTGAGGCCCAGAGAAAGACCTCAAGCACGGGTGACTCGACTCACTTTTGAGTCATTCTCTTATAAGCTCCAGTATTCCGATAGGTTTCATTCATTAATATAAAGTAAGTCAAGAAATCTAGGCGTGGACTTTTAAGTACTTTTAACATTTTGCAGGAGGTAATTTGTCTAATTTTAGAAGGTTTTTCTTTTTGACATGTACGACGTGTATGAGGGGTTATGTTCTCTACCCGCCTGGTGTCTTGTCTTCATTTGCTGTACTTTGTCTTAATTCTTAATGTTATATTTCATCGTTCGTTTTTAGGTAAATGGGAAGAAGCAGATCAGAGTATCAGACAGCTGGCGTCCTCAGATAGATGGGAGAGTCAACTGCTAAAAGCTGAAATGTATTACCTGAAGGGCGACGCGACTGAAGCGCTGGAGTCTCTGTATGACATCTTAGACTATTGCAAAACTGAGGATGACAGCCTACACTTTATATCTCTCAGAGTGAAAGCCATGATATTGATGTCACAAGTCCAACACTCGTTTAGTAATATTCAATCTACAAATATTATGTTGCTGAATGAAGCCTTGTGGTTAGCAAAGGGATACCATTTGCATCATTTAGCTGCCACAGCGGAAATGCATTTAGCTAACGTTCAACTGAGCATGGGATGTGCGAAGAACGCCTTATCTCTTGTTAGAAAAGCTTTACCTACTATAATGGCAGATGGCAGCGCGTACGACATGGCTCGAGGTAAAGTTGAACAGTAGTAATAAGACATTTATTTTCAATCAATCAATCAAAACATTTGTTTCAAAACCTTTACAACCACTTTTGAATTGTCAAAAAATCAGTCAATCAGAAATAAAACTGGGCAAGTGCGAGTCGGACTCGCGCACTGAGGGTTCCGTGTTCCACCTTGCAGTTTTTTCCGGATCGCAAAAAGTTTATTTTTTTGTGACGTAACAACAAATTTACTGTTTTCAGAATTATTCCTATACCTGTGCTATAATATAAAACCTTGCTTTATGCCAAATTTTAGGATACTGGGTCAACGGGAAGTACCCTATCAATTTTGATTCCTTTTAGAGTGTCGAAATATACCTACGTTTTTTGCGACTTAGCCGTATCATTCACGGATATGACGTGCATGTCAGCACCACTCGGCTCAACCATTTTGAAGGGAAAACGAATGCTTCAACATGCGCGTCACCATCAATTTAGATCTACAGGTTCATTTTCTTAGTACATATTCTATTTGATTCCAGCTATGTTACTGTACACAAAGTGTCGAATCGCAACTGCAGCGCCGTGTGGCGAAGCTCGTCTGCAAGTACTGCAGTCGTGCTGTGAAGGTTTAGAATTTGTCAAAAAGAATTTCTCCAAAGTTGGCGCTCATGTTCGCTTATTACAAACGTGGTATTTACAGGTAAGCGAGATTTTGTGCTTAAATGATCGCGAAACTTAAACAAATATTTTAAAACGAATGATCATTCATTAGGCAATTGATTCAAAACAGAAATATGTAAACGCGGCTTGTGCCAAGTCTATCAAGTGCACTAATGGAGCACTAATTGTGCTCCATTAGTGTAATTGCTGCAAGGCGTTCCGATGTGAGGATAAAAAATAAATAAATATCATGCTGGTATTTGGCAGATCCATCCCAAAGATGAGAGCAGTACTCCATACACGATTGAACTTGCGCTTGATAGAGGTTGAGCAGCTGTTCCGGCGTGAAATACCGTCTCACCTTTGCTAAGATCCCCGATATTTTATATAGCTCCATCCCTTTAACAGTGGAATGAGTGGAATTCCTTGCCGGAATCTGTGTTTTCTGATGGCTACAACCCGGGAATCTTTAAATCAAGAGTGAATAGGTTACTTCTAAGTAAGCGCGCTCCATCGTCGCTTTCCATCAGGTGAGATAGCGGTCAAGCGCCAACCTATCAAGAATATTAAAAAAAAACAGTTCAGTTTAGGTCGCCAAAAAGATCGCGTTAAGAGCTCGTGGTAGGGCCTCTGGACTTATTGGATTGGTTTAAATGGATAATTAGTGGACAGATGGTGAAAAGGTTTTAAGTAGCAATAAGGTAGTTGGTCAAAGGAGGTTTAAGAAACCGATGTACATCCTTCAACTCGTTCAAATTAGAATCTAATGGTTTTCAGAACCATTTTTGTAGTCTATCTTTAATTTTCTTAGGCAATGATCCGAAGGAAATTGTTTAAATAATTATAGTTTTCGTCTGATGGTAGAAATTACATTGCAAAGAACGTGTGTTGTGTCGTATTTCTTAATTTTCCCGTGGCTTTTTATTATGTCTTTTTATTACCACGCTTACTGCTACGAAATTAAGGTCAAAATTAAAAATAAAATTTTTACTGTTTTCAGGCCCAATTATATCACGACATTGGTAACCACGCAGCAAGGAATCAATGCGCTTGGATGTACAGACAGATAGAATTACAAAATTCCATTGAACCGTCAAATATGTTGCTTGTAATGTATTAAAGTTTTGTTTAACAATGCTGGTGTTTATTTTATTAACTTGAACTGGAAAATCGTTCTAGACAGTCATCCACCTGAACATCAGTGTAATTAATTCATGTACCTAAACAAAATAAAAATACAATAAAACAAACTAAAAGATTTTATTTTTAACTTACAAATTAATGTGCGGCATAGCCAATTATCAATTTTAATACAACTTATCATTCAATAGTGCTTTTTCGACTATTTCAGACATTGTTACTTTTATATCTCTGCACAAAACTTCGGCAACTAGAACTTTTGTTTCTGGTTGCACTTCAGAAGGTACATAGGCTCCTTCGCCTAGGATACTAGTATCGTTCCAGCAGTGACCAAGAGAAGCCTGGGACTCGCATATTCTCCCGAGCTGTAGTAACAGGGATGTTATATCTTCTAATAGAGAAGGAAATGCAGTACAGATCCTTACTAGAGATTTCAATACTGGCTGAAACAGTTCTAAGCGCAAGTCGCTTGGTAAAACCGATAGAAGTGTTGACAAAGTGTTAACGCATAATCTCGCAATAGACATAGCTTTTGGCAAGGCATATTGAATCGATAAATGCGACACGAGGTCTACAGCAAATATTTGTTTTTCGAGTGATGCTTGGCTAAGAAGTTCTGGTATGAAGTCCAAACAAATGTGCATTGACGGTATTCCTTGAACTGTGACTGGCAGCAACTCCCTGGGATACCCTTGAAAATGTACCAGTTTAGCCAATGATGGTTCCGAGATAAATATTTGATGAAGGAAGGAACAAATTATGCTTCTGACTTCTCGAAGAGACCACATCAGTTCAGGTTTAGCTTCGTCTTCTGACGTCTCCAGACACGCTTCCAGTAATATTTGCAGGGCTGCGCTCTCTTGTGCCGCTACTAAAGCATTCTTTAATTCTTCCCTTTCTGCGTCTGATGTCAGTTGCCCGCTTTTTTCGAGCAGGGGTTTATCTAACAAATGTCTACTTAGTTGGCTCCTTGAAGCAGCCAAACTAGCTTCGAGAATTCTTAGAATTATTTTCAAAATAGGGCCACATCTAAATACTCGAATGTCGCAGCGCAAAACTTGTAGCGGATCCACTAAAACATTCTCCTGGGTGATGGTAACGTTCTTGACGCCACCATTGATGTCCAATAAGGCATTTATTGTCATAATCCACAGACATCTTGGCAACACAGTGTTGAGACGTAACCAAACCTCGTGGTATAACTCTTGTATATGTCGCGGCACTTGGTCTCCGAGTACACTTTTGAAATACTTAACAAATGTTTCTGCATAAGGCCATATATCAGTAGGATTTTTATTTAGCATAGCTTTCAAAATCTTTCCTGTCTTGTAAGGGTTCTCTTCAATGGTTCGGAAAGCATCATTGATAGCTGTTTCCGAAAGATTTATATCGATTTGGTGTCGATTCGAATCGCCAAATACTTGATCGTCCATCCAATCGTCAACTAAAGACAGTTGAGGGAAGTGAGTGGCTAACAGACGAAGGAGGGGGCTGAATAAACCACCGTAACTCATCTGGTCTTTTTGAGCTTGATGCAATAAATATTTAATCGGCAATTCAGATAGAAAAGCTGTAGAGTAGCTTTTTACTTTACGCCCATTGGCCATAAGTGTGGCTGTGTTGGCCAGTCTTACATCTTCATACAGTAGAAGGTAGTAAATTAGAAGCAATTGAGATGCTAAAGTTGGCTTTTCTATGTCAATCTCAATTGTCGTTTCTCCATTATCGATTTCCATTGGTGCAAATGGTTTGCTTTGGACATCAAAATTAGCCCCGAATATCGAGTTTCTGAATACTTTTCTGATTTCTTCTTCTAAAATTGGCTTGTTCACATATTCGTTAGTACCTTTGTTGTTAACAATAAGGATCGAGTTCACATACACTTCAACTAAAGCAGGCATGACCGGATGCAAGGGCGCAGTGCAATTACATATCTGTCGGTATATCCAATTTTTGATGGGGACTTTATGTTTAGAAAATGCCCGAGATTTTAATAGTTGGTGAATACAGTGAACAGGCAAATATCCTGGTATGTTGCTGTTGAGATTCGCTGTTACAGGCACTTTGACGGCATGGGCTGTTACAACCTGGAATATCAAAAATATGGCAATAATTGTAATTTCAACAAATAAATGATATATGAACTGAACTTTATCAAAAAATATAATATTTATTTGCACCTGCTCCGTAAATATTTCTTGTGTGAAAGCTTGTTTTATTCTCGCGAGCCCGTTGGGTCGCACAGGTACTCGCATTCCCAAAGTCGCGCAAACGAGTTCACCCACGGCAGTCAGCTGTCCAGAGTGGAAATGAATTGCAATCAACAGTAACATTTCTCCAAAAGATGCTGTGACCCCGGAATTGCTTTAACAAAATAGAAATACATTTGCAGTTGATTAAAATATTGAATGTATATATGTAGGTATTAGGCGAGCAAAAAAGTGGCACGGCCGTAACATCCTTTTTTTGTAACAGTTCAGAACATTTTCGATCAACTTCGTTGTTTAAAAAACTTAGAAGCCTAAATATTCTTTTATAATATAGACCAAGCAGGCATTTAATAAACACGGTATATTTAAAATTTAATTTTATCTGAACCAGTAGTTTAAGAATTATACCTGGTCAAAGTTTCTTAATTTTGCCATTCCCTTTTCTGACTGACCGATCATCAAAACTATAAGGCACTTCTAGCAGATATAGAAGCTTAAAATTCAGAATACAATTACACTTTACTGTATAAATAAATGAAAAACTAAAACATCTCACAATTTGTAAAATGTTTTAGTTTACTTGGTACAGTTTTATGGTTTTTTTTTTTTTTTTATGTAAGGTGGGAAAATCATCCAATGACAAATCTCGCTCTTGGGTGGAGCGAGAGATAGTGTCAGACTTTTACTGACTAAAAACCCACTCCTGTTCCCTCTTTGCCTTCATCCCGGGGCCCCGGGCTTCGCTTTCACACTACCCGTGGTACAGTTTTATGGTGTGTTTATATGTGGGCTCGGCCAATCGCCATCGTTTACACGGGGTTTCCCCGTTTAAACAATGGCTAGGGATGACGACTGTTTTTTCTGGGCCCACGTGTAAACGGGGCATTACACCAACTAAAAAAATAACTTTGTAATCCTATATAAATACTAGCTTCTGCCCGCGGCTTCGCTCGCGTAAATGTAGGTTTCTCCATACAAACTTTGGACCCCCTCTTCATCCCCTTAGGGAGTGAATTTTGAAAAATCCTTTCTTAGTGCTCGCCTACGTCATAAAAGGAAGCCTTGTGCAAAATTTCTCGTTCCTAATCCCAGTAGTTTCGCCTGGGCGTTGATATGTCAGTCAGTCGGTTTCTCCTTTTATATACATACATATAGGATTAAAAAGTTATTCAAAGTTGTTAATTGAGCCTTGGTTTTTTACAAGTTATGTTTTATATTTTAAATCAATAGGTCTATTATTACCTTTCAAAGTAAGCTTCTTCTTTGACTAACCACTGCACCCATTCTATGGCTTTCTTTTCATGGTCAGGAGCAGCTGGTGGGAAAGAACATAATGTATAAACTACATGTATGTAAATCTGTTGTGAATTTTGTCTTGTTATATCTACTAAAAGCCATGTTTCCACGGCTTTAATAAAAAATAATTACAATTATTTCTATTTTGTAATAATTAACTAATAAATGACTGAGTGATATGTTTTAGTGATGTGTTAGTAGTGTAAAACTTATCTGCATAACTTGTAGGCTAATACATACCCATAAGTGATGGGCAGGCAAGAATCATACAAAGGCTCAAGGAAACGAATCTGACTCCAGCTGGTGTAGGTGGTGGCTTTTGGGTTACAAGTCTCAGGAGACCGGCAACCTCATCATCTTGAAACTTTATTCCAGCGATTCCTCTGAGGGCACAGTATAGCCTCAATAATGCTGATGCTTCAACACCGGCAGTAGCATCTTTCAATCTGTTTAGTAACTCTTGGCGAAGTTTTGTTAAGGCTGCATGTCCATCACCTTTGCCTCGCTTGTGGGAGTTTCGCAAGAATGTCGCGAACCATGCCCTAGTTGCCTGGTCAGAGCCAAGAAGCAGTCCAGACATGAATGAAACCTGTACAGGAAAAGTTATGCTCTTGTTTTCTATTTTTATAATAGGGTTTAAAGTATGAAATTGCCGTTTTAATGTAATAGGTACTTCAAATTGACATAGAACCTTCATGGTTTGAGATTATTGAGTGCTTAAAACAATCTGGCCAGTTTAACTTGGCCAATTTCTAAGAAGTGATCAATTTCTAAGATCTGGCCACAACATATATACATCATTTAAGTTCTTTCAGTCCAAATTCTTTTAAGTTGGATTGCACTTTCTCTATAAAATCCATGACACTCTGCAGTGTTATTGTTGTTATTTTTTAAATATAATTGTCATCTACTTGTAGTAATATCTCACTAACATTTTTACCTGTTTAATAAATTTTATAAGTGTTGTGCCCTTTATAGCAGTTTAGGCTATATTGTATAACAGTCATTTTAAGAGTAAATATATATATATGTATTTAAAAATGGAAGAACTTTGTACATGAGGAACAACTAATACAGTAGAATATTAAGTTGAAGCTGGTATCTCACCAAGTCATCCTGATGGTGTGTCAAGGTGAGGGTGATGACTAAAGAAGGCAACCGGGAAGCTGACGCTGCTTTAGCTCTAACAGCAGCTGCTAAGTGGGGGCAGGCTGCACACAGAGTGCTGAGAGTCTTAGCTCTGATACCGCCTTCCTCACTTCTATCAGCATTCATTACAAGGCTTTCGGCAACTGAAACACAAGTGCAACAAATTGAAGTTCTTGTTACATATAACAGGACCCTAATTCACTAACATTAAAACATCCATTTTTGGAAAATGTATTTGTGAGCTATTTACTTAATAGCATTCTTCTTCAAAAATGATCAATATTAGAATTTTACTGAATTTTATAAGTTTACATGATATTCCATTAATATTAAAGGTGGTGTTTAGAGGTTACATCATAGATGTTGCTACAGTTGTATGGGCCACAGTAATGGTGTATCACTATATTCTACAATTTGTGTTGCGTGAGATAATACAAGTGTCAATAGAATTTAACACTGGGTTATTTTGCAAATGTAACAGGGGTCTGTTAATCATGTTTTTTTATATCACAAAATACTTTTAAATTATTATGAAGCCCACCTTCTTGTAATGTATCAGGAAAGTTCGCTACTACCCATGATATCAATATAGGACCTTTATTGACATACAGCAATACTTCAACAATGTCAACAACATTGAGTAAGTTGGGTAGCTCTGCAATGCTGATGTTAATGACATCAGCAATCTCTTCCAAGTACACATCATTGTCAAACAATTCCGATGGCTTTACACTACACTCAATGTTAGTGTATTTGTTTTGATTGTACTCTATTAGCTGTGCTTGCATGAGCAATAATTCTGATAAAACCAGGCGAACTCGCCGGGACGAGTCAGATTGCTCAAAATCATTAGTTATTCCATTGGTTATATTTTGTATAAGAAATGTTTCTGTGCACTGCGATCCACTTTTAATTCTGAAATAGAAAAATAAAATCTAAAATTGGAGTACTAAAAACTGTTAGGAAAGATAAATACATGAATACATTACCTCATTTGCTGTTCTTTCTTGACATCCGTTTCTAATGCATTAAATTCAATAGACAATAGGGAAACAATAAAGTTTACTAAGTCTATACTAGATAGCAAAGTAAGCACATCTTTCTTGGCTTCACCACAAGCTCTGGTTGTGTCGAGAGGAGCAATAAGTGCCATACGCACTAGACATGGTATGATAGGTCTTAATTCATCAAGTGTGAATTTTTTAATAGCAATAATATCTAAATCTTTGATCGCTTTGAAGACTTTTGGTTGCACAGGTTTCAAAAATGTTATATCCATGTTTGGATACGGGGATTATGTGTTAACTTTCCATGTAACGTTATTTGTTTGCAAGGGTCAACGTACTCTTGACTATTAGAAGTCTATACGGATCTCGAAATTCCACATACAATCATACTATACACAAATCTACTAGACGATACAAAATCAAATTATCAAAGCCGGAATGCCGATGACGACAAATGATGAAAGCTATTTGACACTGATAGACTATAGACATGTTTTGTCAAAATTGACAGTTAGTTCATGAATGTTGCCTTGTGAAAAAAAAATAATTCCGTTTAGGGTATGTTTCACTGTGTCCGGTCCGCAGGTGTCTGGAATCCGTAGGTAGAATTTATTTGTCGTGAGTTGACACAGACAAATTACCGTTGTCAGAGGTTCTAACCTGAACTAATCCAAATCCAGCCACGAAGCTCCGCAGTCGCATTATATTACAGTAACGTTTTTCAATACGCTGCGCCAACTTGTAATACTAACAATGTTTTAAAGAATACAGCTGCGCCAAATCAGGGGGCACGGAAGTGCCCCCACCAAGCCGAGCGCGAAGCAAACACTGCCGTACCATCCTTTACTGGAACCATTTCGCCGCATTTTCAGGCCCCTATTTGAGAACCTCTAGATAAGACCAGAAAGCAGAAATTTTCGTTATCCAGTAAGCTATAATCACATACTTAAAATCTAAAATTTCAAGTCTGTAGGTCATTTGGTTCCGAAGTTAAGCAAAAGCAAAGTTTCGCATTTATGACAGTCACTCACTCACTCATGATTATCAGAATAGAACTAGTACTTCCCATAAATTCAGAGAGCTGAAATTAGGTACAGAGTTAGGGTTTAATGGCCACATAAAGGAAAAACTATAAAAACTAGGATAATCGAAGATCTGGAGTACCTGGTGACCCTGATTAGAAAACACAAGAGCCCAACCAAACTATTAGAGATTGACATACCGCCTTTACAAAAAATATTCAACTTGGTGGGCCGCTTCATTTAATGTCAAAAATCGAAGGTCTGAAGTATATGATGAAGAACCCTCAGCTGGTCTCAGCTGTATGAGAGATATGGTAATGCCCCCTTCTACTATTGGTACATAAAAAATCGACTGTCTTTGCGAAAATCAATATGCCCACGTTTCTACAAAAAGAAGTGAAATCCCACCAAAAACATTCAGTAAAAAACTAGCCAAGTCTCGATGGAGCTGTTTGTTTATCTCTAAAAAGTAATGAAATCTAGATAAAGCTTGCCAAGTCTAAGGTTACTTACTGCGATTTCTTTATTATTATACTTAATGTTGTGTGACTTGGCCGTTGAAGGATACACAAGGGTACAAAACCAGGTGCTCCATGACACCTTTGTACCAATCTGTAGCCAGAACCGCTACCTATTGACGATGGAAAATTGCCAAAACATATTGTTCAACGGCCAAGTCACACAACGTTAATGATTTTTGATGAAATAAACTTTATATCCAATAACATTATACGAAGAATAAGTTTTCGAGTATATAACTAAATTTTGTATGTAAAGATCAGATCCACAGTTGGTATATCTCACATTTTATAAATCTTGTGAACATTATTGAAATGAAAATCCAAATAACTTTATTATGATATGAGACGCATCCTAACTTAACAATATTGGATAATGTGGCTAAGTATTCGACAATGTAACTTTTGTATCTGTTAATACGAGGCAAGGAGCTAAAATTTTCAAGCTAGCTTCGCTCGCTATTTCATGCTTGCAGTTCTCACACTTTTATGCAAAGCACGATAAATAAACTTCTCTCTTTGAATAGAAAAAATAGCCGGTTTTTTTTCCTATTCAAAGAGAGAAGTTTATATATAAGTGCGAGTCGGTCTCCCGCGCGAATGGTTCTGTACCGTCTGTAGCAAAACTAGGTAGCTAGGTAGGTACTTAAATATTTATTTTGTTTTGCTTTTATTAGTATGTGTTGTTATAGTGGCAAAAATACATCATGTGTGAAAATTTCAACCATCTAGCTATCACGGTTCATGAGATACAGCCTGGTGACAGACAGATGGACAGCGGAGTCTTAGCAATAGGGTCCCGTTTTAAACCAAATGTTAAAACGCACCCTAAAAAACTTCATTTTCAATTAGCTCTTGTAGTGCCAACATAATTAATATTCTCAGTAGTTGTACGTTTTGGCCAAAGCTGTAAATGTTAATTAAAAAAAACCGGGCAAGTGCGAGTCGGACTCGCGCACTAAGGGTTCCGTACAAACTTACCTATGAAAACAGTTCAATTCCCGAATTGAGTTACAGAATTCTTCCGAATCGCAAAATTTTCTCAGAAAACGTTTTGCTGGCATATTTTATTGAATTATCCGAGAGAGTTCCGTACAAATTTTCTTATGTAAATAATTCAGTTGGAATGGATTCTCGAAGATATTTCCGAATCGCAAAAAAATATTTTTGTTACGTAACAATAAATTTACTTTTTTCAGATTTATTTCTATATCTGTGTGAACCTTGCTTTATGCCAAATTTCAGAATTCTTGGTCAACAGGAAGTACCCTATAAATTTTGATTCCATTGAGAGTGTCGAAACATACGTTTTTTGCTACATAAACGGCCATATCTTTTTTTTTTCGTTAACTCAGAAGGTTAATTTTTTCACAGCTTCATGGGACCGCAGATTTTAGTGTATGGTTTTAATTTCAACTCAGTACTTCCACGTATTCTTAAGATGGGTCTTGACAGACAGATAGGCAGACGGACAACAAAGTGATCCTATAAGGATTCCGTTTTTTCATTTTGAGGTACGGAACCCTGAAAATACATAAATACGTATCATAAATTAGTAGAATTTTTAAAAAGAGCCTCATCTCGTCATTTGTCCATAAAAATCGAAGGTTTTCACAGCATCTGAAATTGAAAAGTTTCTTAACGAAGCACCTGATGCCGTATATTTGGTGGCAAAAGTAAGTCAGTTGCACATTCAGTATCTACTTAAGGATAATATATTAATCAACTACTTAGCAGATTTTGATAGGCATGCATATCAATTTTATTAATTTATCTACTCTACGTTACAGGTTGTTCAGGTTGTTTAGGAGATCGTGGAGTATGTACGCGTAAAGACAAACTGGACTTTGAGAGTCGTGCAGTTGGAGCCGCGCCATAATACTAATTTCAAGTCGTTTGTGGTGCGGGTGCCGACTCACCATATAGAGACCTTCCTCAAAGGAGAGTTTTGGCCGAAGGGTGTCGTGTATCGACGATTTCGTGGAAGAATACCGACCTCGCAGCGGAACACGACGCCGTCACTTGGTGTGCAATAGTATAGTTTAATAATTGTTATAGTTTCTTTTATAATTATGTATTAGTTTATTATTTTGTAAGATTATTTGTGTATTTTTTCTATGGGCCTTAGTTGCCTGATAATAAAGGATTATTATTATTATTATTATCGAGAGTGTTCTTTTTCTCAGCTTATTGCTGGTGTCAACTACATTTACGGGCCAAAATCAAGTAAATGCAGTATGTATAGTGTTTTCATTATGGGAGTGTATTTTCATCTTCCAACTGCATGAATTTTCTAACTATTCTATATGTGTTTAATATGGCAGCTTTCTGTATACAGGCTGAGGCCTTCTTCCTGATAGCAGCTACTTGTGGCAGTTGCGTCAGTAGCGCTTTATTAGCAACTGACTACGACCTATTTAGATAAGAGCTCTATATAAAAAAAACTTGGAAAGCTTCAGTACCTCACCAGGAGGTATTGATTTCAAATCCAAAACAATATAGGGGGTATTGCCCTCGATTTCACACTTGTTAAGTTTTTTATTCAAGGTCAAGGACTCAGGGAGTCCCATTCACATATCTTTGATCTGTCTTTGTCATCGCACAAGGATTGTACTCAAACAACCACCCAGTACCTCGAGTGCAATCCTTGAAAGATTTCACTCCTTCAAAACTTGATACGTGCATTATTTCTAAAATATTACATGTTCCTTATTGGATAGTATCTTCTGTTCATTATGAAAAATGCAAGATTGTAAAACTTTTTGGGTTCTACTTATACACCTTAGAAACCTTTCTCACAAATCACTCTGTCTATTTGTGAAAACTGTAAGAAAATCCGTTCACTACTTTCTGAGTTTATCGCGTTCATATAGACAGACAGACGCGTTGGATGACTTTGTTTTATAATATCGGATTCAATAGAAAGTGTACCTAGATATTAAGTTTTCGGCAGTGCTTCAGAAGATATATGAAGTTCTTCAAATACTGCTAAACCTAAACGTACCTTACTATTTTTATAACTTTTTCCTTGCAGTACTCACAAGCGCTAAAGTTACAACAATAATTTAAGTACCTAGTATTAATATGATTTACTAACTTCTTTAGCGGATAAAAAGGGAAAAATGTACCCTATAGCGATAGAATATCTTCCTACCAATCAAAAGTTTTCGTAATCAGATTCGGAGAATCGTACTTCCAGAGATTACCACACATAAACAAACATTTTCACCTTTTTCTTAAGTTTGGAAATCATTAAATTACTTCTCTGGGAGTATCAGACTTTTACTGAGTATTATCCACCTGTATTCCTTTAGTTGCCCTTTGCATTTCAGAACCACGGTAACTGTTTCGAACAATTCTGCCGGCTAAATAAGTTTACCTACCTACTTATAATATTAGTTTAGCAGACAGCAATAGGTAACGTTTACCTAAACATATAACATTACGTGACCCGCTAATAGCCTAACGATAAGATTTCAAGCGATGTAATATGCTTAGATCATATCATGTTAACAGCTCATGCAAGGAAAGCCAATGCGTGAGCCCTAGTTCATGATTTCATGAAACTAACATTAAAATTGTAATAATATGTACACTCGTGAATTTGCTTTTTATATGCTATACTGAAATGGCTTTTATATGTATCCAAGACTGCAAAGTGAAAAACTTGTGTACCTAACTTACTAAAAATATCATAATTCCAAATAAGATATCACAGTTTTTTTTGCATTTTTAACACGTAAAATTAGTTTTAGCATTTTGTTGATCGTTTTTTTGATTATTATTATTATTGGTATAAACGGAGCATGTTGAACCAATAAACTAACAAATTCAATGTCAAAAACATTGAGATTAATTAATTTACCTAATACAAAGACAAAAAGAGACCGCAACTTCGTCATTCGCAAGAATACGTAACAATTGTTGAAAAATATCAAACCTTACACCCGCCTCCCGACTCCAATCAATCGACTTTTTCTACAATATCGCAAAGGAAAGTGTGTCAAACAGCCTAAGTGTGCTAATAAAATTGGCAGTATCCCACGAGAAATAGCAACTTTTCTTGAACTCCCAGAACTCCCGTTGTGCACGGGTCATTGTTTCCGATGAACTGCAGCCACACTTTTGGCCAATTCAGGAGCTGATCTCCTGTCCCTTAAGCGCCATGGAGGCTGGAAGTCCAATGCGGTTGTAGAGGGATACATAGAGGATTTCATCCAAAATAAGTCTAAAATATAAAGGCATCGTAGGAGCCATTATACTGAAAAAGCCTCAGTCAGATCCTTGGACTGGCCCTTCTACATCAAAAATGAGCCGTTACGAAACTTAGGTTTTTCGTAACGTCTCATTTTTGATGTAGAATCCATCGCCCTCTCTCGCCAACATTTACGTCAAAGAAATCCGCTGAATCGGTACTAGCGCGTGCAATCGCGCATTAGTAGCGATGGGCTTGCGACCGTATTGCGATTATAGCGCGACTGAATCTCTATTTATTCTATACTGAAGCGAAGCATCGTGGGCGACACTAAGAAAAAAAAAATACAATAGCCAAACCTACCAAAATTATCATTTAAATTACTTTTACAGTAACCGTAAAGATAAAAAGTTTTTCAGACAACATAAATGTTTCGTAGACTTTGCTACGCAGCGCCTACGGCGTAGAGGCTCTCTAGAGAGCTCGTACAGGAACAAAGAGTTCTACTCGCTACTGCTTTTTAAGCGAGTATTGCTTTGTTTAAAGTATGCTGTTAGTTCTTTTATTCCTGGGAAACATAAATGACTCATTATTATTCACATATATATTGGTATGGAAAAAAAAGCATGTAAAGTTAAAATGTTTGAATAAACAGATTTACTGCGTAGCACGCAAAATTGAATGGATTTCCATAATTCTTGTAACGAGTTAGTTAAAAAGCGTGGCCGTTTAAAATATATAAATCTGATGCTGTCCATTTGGTAGGTGATGACCAGCGATTAAAATGTAATGACATTTTAACAATGAAATCGAATATTGTTTGTTAAGGATACATGTAATTAAAAATAACAAAGTGCACCTAATATTAATGCGAAAAATCTCATATTCTACTCTGAACATCCTGTTTGAAGTCCGGAGTTAGCAGGTTATTCTATTCTTCATTCAGTCCTGGAGATGGTCGTAGACCTAGATTGACATTTATTTTTAATGAACTTCATTCATCTTAGAAAACGCTACTTTACAAATTATATATGTTGATCCAAACTTGATACCTACAAAGTTTCAAAGCCAATTTGCGCGCGTCGTTCCGCCATGTCACCACGGCTTGCTGTTGTCTCGCTCGCTACGTCTGTTGTCGAGCGGCTATTCGATGAGCGGCAGAGACAAGACACAACACGGAATAAACGAAATTACCAAATATTTTTACATTGATATTCTTAGGTTGATCTGGGTCCGCACAGAATAGATCGACGGCCGGGATTCGGAACACGGTCAGCCTTTCGGTAACCCCTGATATATAGCGTGTGCAAAATTAGCTACCTCCTGAATGAGTGATAATGATATCACGATGGTGAAATATGTACGTAACATAAAGCTAAAATAAAAGTAAAAAACTAGCCAAGTGTGAGTCTGACTCACGCACCGAGGGTTCCGTACAAAATTATGAAAATATTTAAATTCCTGGATTGAGTCTCGAAGATTTAGAAATGTAAAAAAAGTATTTTTTTGGTGATGAAATGACCAATTTACAGTTTCCAGACTTTTTTTTATACAAGCAAGCATGCCAAATTTCAGGATTCTAGGTCAACGGGAAGTACCCTGTATAGGTTTTGATCTCCCAGCGAGTGTGAAAATATGTGTGTACATATATTATATAGTTTGATTTTTTTACTGCCATCTGGGATAGCAGACCTGAGTGATGAGATGAAGGGTTTTGACAGACGGAAAGACAAACAAACGGATAGATGGACATCGAAGTGATCCTATAAGGGTTCCATTTTTGCTGACTTAGGTACAGAACTCTAATAATAATAAATTACGGACAGAATTTAGATCTATATCTACATAGTTTTGCTATCTTCTCAGATCAAGAATGCCAAGAAGTGGTGAAAGTTGGGTACATTGTGGCTATTGCACTGCCTACTGAATTAGAACTAATTCATTTTCAATATAGATTCCATTTCCGGCTAATTAGTCTAAATTAATACCATCGGGTGTAAAATAAAAAAAACGATCAATAAAATGCTTAAACTAATTTCACGTGTTAAAAATGCAAAAAAAACTGGTATATCTTATTTTTGGTTCTCATGTTATGGAATTATGATATTTTTAGTAAGTTAGGTACACAAGTTTTTCACTTTGCAATCTTGGATACATATAAAAGCCATTTCAGTATAGCATACTATTACAATTTTAATGTTAGTGTCATGAAATCATGAACTAGGGCTCACGCATTGGCTTTCCTTGCATGAGCTGTTAACATGGTATGATCTAAGCATATTACATCGCTTGAAATCTTATCGTTAGGCTATAGGCTGGTCACGTAATGTTTAGGTAAAGGTTACCTATTGCAAGGTAAAAGTCACTTCTCTCGCTAGTGTACCTACAACTGTCTTGTAAACTAATATTATAAGTAGGTAGGTAAAATTATTTAGCCGGATGAATTGTTCGAAACAGTTACCGTGGCTCTGAAATGCAAAGGAATACAGGTGGATAATACTCAGTAAAAGTCTGATACTCCCAGAGAAGTAATTTAATGATTTCCAAACTTAAGAAAAAGGTGAAAATGTTTGTTTATGTGTGGTAATCTCTGGAAGTACGATTCTCCGAATCTGATTACGAAAACTTTTGATTGGTAGGAAGATATTCTATCGCCATAGGGTACATTTTTCCCTTTTTACCCGCTAAAGAAGTTAGTAAATCATATTAATACTAGGTACTTAAATTATTGTTGTAACTTTAGCGCTTGTGAGTACTGCAAGGAAAAAGTTATAAAAATAGTAAGGTACGTTTAGGTTTAGCAGTATTTGAAGAACTTCATATATCTTCTGAAGCGCTGCCGAAAACTTAATATCTAGGTACACTTTCTATTGAATCCGATATTATAAAACAAAGTCATCCAACGCGTCTGTCTGTCTATATGAACGCGATAAACTCAGAAACTAGTGAACGGATTTTCTTACAGTTTTCACAAATAGACAGAGTGATTTGTGAGAAAGGTTTCTAAGGTGTATAATTAGAACCCAAAAAGTTTTACAATCTTGCATTTTTCATAATGAACAGAAGATACTATCCAATAAGGAACATGTAATATTTTAGAAATAATGCACGTATCAAGTTTTGAAGGAGTGAAATCTTTCAAGGATTGCACTCGAGGTACTGGGTGGTTGTTTGAGTACAATCCTTGTGCGATGACAAAGACAGATCAAAGATATGTGAATGGGACTCCCTGAGTCCTTGACCTTGAATAAAAAACTTAACAAGTGTGAAATCGAGGGCAATACCCCCTATATTGTTTTGGATTTGAAATCAATACCTCCTGGTGAGGTACTGAAGCTTTCCAAGTTTTTTATATAGAGCTCTTATCTAAATTGGTCGTAGTCAGTTGCTAATAAAGCGCTACTGACGCAACTGCCACAAGTAGCTGCTATCAGGAAGAAGGCCTCAGCCTGTATAATATAATTACCATTTATTTCAGGCGATAACTGAATAAAACGTAGAGTTTCACTAACGTTAAACTTCCTGAACTAGAGTTAACTTCACTACTGAATAGGAAAGAAAAATAAAATAGTCACTGAAATGTTAGCAAAATACAGTGACTGGAATCAATGTGTAGTGGAATGGGTTGAAGCGGATGGGGTGGCCAGGGTGGCGGCCGGCGGGTGTGCGGCCAGAGCGCTCGGGGGCTCGCGCTCGGGGCTCGGGACGGGCGCGGCGCGCGGCAGTCGCACGCCAGCACGTGCGCGCACCGCCCTCGCGCCGCTCATCCGGCGCCCGGCGCGCCGCCCGACCCGCGCCCTGTGAACCTAACGCGCTCAATATTTCAACACCATTACAATTATTCCTCCAGTAATAATCTACCTAAAACGTACGGTCTTCTGTTTACGTTGTTGCTGTATTAAGCCCGATCTTGTAATATAAGGGCCATCCTCTCGCGATTTAAATATTTATGGGTCAATAGTAAGAGTTTTACTGAGATTGCTTACATCACCGCAATCATAATTTAGGCGGGAAATTGAATTACGTATAATAGTAACGAAATAATCGGTTATGTTATAATAATGTCGACAACGAAAGGAAATGATAAAATGTTAATCTTCATGACTCTGGTTTATAACGTAGGTACTTTACATTTTAGCTAAGCCTCTATAGAGTCTAAGCGGCACTTGGTTCCGTCGTACTCACATAGCCTCATGTTGTTCCTATTTTATGTTGGTGTACTTTAAATATTAATCACGAGCGGCTCTATTAACCCTTTGTTGACAATAACCTTGGCTTCGACCAGAGTGCCTTCGTCAAAAATGTGTGCTAAATAAAGTAATTCTGTATGTTTTCATTATGAATAAGTTTCTAATTAGCTACTAACGGTTCAGCTAAAGAGATGTTTTGGTATTAGGTAAAACAAAATAATTTACCGTTAGTAAATTATACTTACACTCTTTTGTCATTATTTTGTATCGGTAAAAATGCATATATCTAAGTAGAGTACATAAATATTGTTCTCTTGTATTAGATTAAAGTGGTTGATTTTCTGAAAGAAATACTAAACTTCCATAGTTACAGATTCCATGTAGACTGAACCTGTCACTGTCGTATGGTTTTCTTCTAAACCACTCGAGGGATTTATGGCGAATGGGAAGTGGGAACTCTAGTTGTTATTGACTTTATTGATTTAATATAGAAAAGTTACATACGTGCATAGTATATTTGTCCAGATTTTAAATGATGAAGAACTTCTTTACTCTTTAATAAGAAACTGGCCAAACAAAAGATTTGGAAATCGCTCGGTGCAGTTGACAATAATACACAGATAGAAAAAGGGATACATTATACCCTGAATTATATATGCATATAAGAGTAAATGTCTTTAAAAAAATAAACATTAAGAGTGGTAACTTCTACTTCACGAGTACATGTAGTATGGGTTTACTATTCGCTGCTGAAAAAAAGAAAAGTACAAAGAGAACACAAATATTCTAATATAGAGAACATAACAATGTGAAAGACTGTTATTTGTGAAATTAATTTTTTGTTAATCAATCACGTCTTAATTAACGGCTAGACGGATTTGGATGAAATTTGCCAAGGGGGTAGACCACGTCATGGTTAAGGAAATTGTATAATACATTTTTGTCGATACGAGGAGTACCAACGAGGTACCTTCACAATCCTCCACAATTAATAATTTTGTGGTGGGTTTTTGTCGTTTTCGACCTGCCTGTTGATGGGCGAACCCGCGAGGAAAAGCTAGTTTTAAGCCTAATTTGATAATACCCACCAGATATTAAAGTCTGAAAAGCATTCCGTACATCTAGTTATGAAATATCGCAATCTGTGTAGAGATATACATACAAAACATTTAATGAAGAACTTTGAAATTCACAAAACATATGTATAATATTAATAATATATAATAATAATAATATTCACACAACTATCACACAACGCCGTCTAGTATTAGTAGTAGTACATCTGATCCACAAGTGGAACGGGAAATAACTAAACTGTCATTTAGCACATTTTATTGACTGCTTATGGAAGTGATGACCTAATTCAGAGCTGACATCATATTATGCAGCAGATGCAATAAGCATCCAATGTGAATTAACAGATTATTCGAAACGAATCCCAAACGAATTTATCTCAACTGTTTGACAAAACCTGAACAGTTTATATTGTTAACCAAGCCTTTTGAACATCAGCTTAATTTAATTCAAAGTTTTTGAAGTTTCAACAATAATATAACGCGTGACTAACTAACTCATAAGTGTTGGCAATGAGCAGGATAAGTGAAGCCAATATCTTGTGACTTAAGTTTCACGGTCACTCTACTAACTTCGTAACAATTGTCAATATTGAAATTAGTATGGACGAAACTATGGTTACGTTACGTGTCTTCAAACGGCCCAGATAATGAATGGATATCGGAACAATGTTTCAGCGTGTAATTTATTCATTACACAGGCGTCCTCGATCAAGCCGTCTTGCTAACGGAAAGTCTCCGCCTGATGAGCTCTCTGACGTTCACATGCGATGAGACACCACACGTTGTCAAGTTCACGCTTCTTTATTTTATGAGTTTCCTATTGTTTACAATTTTGAACCTTATCGTTCAAACGAGGGTCACTCGTAATTAAAATATTCCGTGTAACAAAATAAAAAACTTACAAAAAAATAACCGACTTCACGACAAAAAAAAAAACATAATAATAAAACGGTAAAAATAACTTTAATTTCGGAAGTCGGTGTTAAATAACAAGCAAACAATATCAGAAACTTTTTGTTTTTTTTTGTCAAAAGTTTTTTATTTCATACTTTTTGGTCATGATAAGTATACTTATCGCAAGAGTGCCTCTTTCTCAAGACAATTTGAATTAACCTAAACACTGCTTAGATACAGTACTTTATTATGCATCCACCTCCCGGCTCCATCATCAGGTCAGTTCGATTAGTTCGATAGTACCTTATAGCCAAAGTGCATCACATGACAATTCTAATAAGCTTGGGCTTATTAGAATTTTCATGAGATGCACTTTGGATACATTGATTAATTACATAATTATGGAGTTCCTTTGCCTACCTTCCGGCTCCATCATCAGATCAGTTCGATAGAACCTTATAGCCAAAGTGCATCTCATGACAATTCTGATGAGCCCAAACACGGCTAGGTTATATTGATTAGTTACCGAGTTCCAGTACGTCCCTTCTGGCTCCATCATCATCATCAGATCACTTCGATGATACCATTTTCAACATACATAACTATTCAGAACCATTTATTTATTTGTATTATCATAGTTACTTAACTATCTTCGTTGTGATATCTATGTGAAGGTGAAGTTTCGTTGGCCGTTTCTAGTCTTTTTCATCGGTTCCACTTCATCAAATGTTACTTTTTGATTGTAAATGCTTAAGTTCTCGATAAAAATACCAAAATCACTATATAGTTGCCTAGAATATTTAAGGTGTTCTCTCGATTCCTTATGGATTCCATCATCAGAACTGGATTGTGAGAAAAATACGACCAATATGGAAGCATAAATCCTTTTAGAGGAAAAAAAATTGCAAATCGGTCCATAAACGACGGAGTTCTGAGGTAACAAACATAAAAAATAATGGTGATAAAAAAATACAACCGAATTGAGAACCTCCTCCTCTTTTTGAAGGTCGGTTAAATAACAGAATGATTACACGTAGATATCTGAAATATGATATAGAGTATCGATTTTTATAGTGTCGTGTCACTAACAAGAAGACTATTATAGACTCGGTATTAGTTATTAACACGATAGTACTTAGAGTTATTGGCCACGAGAAAAACCTATTCATTAGACAGTGTTCCGCAAACGGTGTGCCGCGGCACACTGGTGTACCGTGGTCATTGGTTGGTGTGCCTCAGAAAAATTAGTTTACCTCAAAAGAAATCATCAAATGACTTCTAACGCACTAGTGTGGAGCGAGAGGCGTGTCAGACTTTTACTGACTAAAACCCACCCGAGTCCTTCACTTGCCCTTGGTGTTTCAGGATCACGGCAACTCTTTCCAAAATTTCCGCGGCTCTAGTGGGCGTTGGCCCTACTGTGTCCCTGCGGTTTGGATGACATCTTTTTGAAGGGCGTGTAGAACACAATACGTCGTCGATGACTCGGGCTCGGCCCTTACCGGACGTCCGGGACGGTGAGCTACCTATTGCTCGTCAACTGCAAACCCACGCCTATGGTGGCCGAGGATCGCCTTGTCTCTCCCGACTCCTAGAGCATCTTTATTCCCTCACGGTTGCTGTCATCTCCTTCGCTAGCATTACAGCTCCGCAGAAAGATGTGTCCGCTTCCCATTTCCTATTCGCTCCGAACTATAGTCACAACACCTCCACATAGACATGGCGGACACGGCGACTTTACCCAAGCGGGGCACACCTCCATTGTATGTTCCACCGTGTCCTCCGGGCGGTCACCACAATTGTGACACCCAATCCAAAACAGGAACCGCCCGTACTAGTCATGTTCGGTGAGAACTTACCGCCTGTAGAGGCGGTAGGTGAAGGCGCCGTGGCGCTTCTCCAGTCACTCCTCAAAGAAAGGACTTACCGCGGCGATTGCGCGCGTGCCCTTTGGACCTACGCTTGATTAAATAAGTTCATGATTCGAATTAAATACCTTTTCTGCAATATAAACTTTGATCAACAAATATATACTGGTAAATTTAGATTTATATTGTTAAAAATCAACATAATTGATTTTTAACAAATATCATTTTCGTGAATAATAATAAACATTGAGTACCGTAATTAGAGACACAAAAGAAAGACAATGGGCGAGGGAACGCCGGCGTTCGCTTGGAGTTTAATGAATTAATATTATGTAAAAAATTACTTTTCATTCATGTCGTACCTCCAAAATTTTTCAATATCCTAGGTGTGCCTTGAACACAAAAAATTTTTTGATTGATTATCTCTTACATTTTATGAAATAGTTGTCACCGAACCTAGAAAGAATGTACCTAATACATCTTTGGGCACGCCACAATTATGGCGGTAAGTCCCCTCTTTGAGGCGTGGTTGGAAAGACCTCACGGCGTCCTCACCTACCGTATGACGCAGGTTCTCACCGAACACGGTAAGTTCCGGAAGTTCCTGCACCGGATTCATGCGGAAGCGACGCCCGGGTGTCGCCACTGTGTGGACCGCCCGGAGGACACGGTGGAGCATACGGTGGAGGTGTGCCCCGCTTGGGCAGAGCAACGCCGTGTCCTCGTGGGGGCGATCGGCGGCGGCGATCTCTCGCGTCGGGCCTTGGTACAGGCCATGGTCCGTAGCGAGGAGGAGTGGCAGGCGGTCGCTTCCTTCTGCGAAGCAGTAATGCTAACAAAGGAGGCAGCCGATCGCATGAGGCAACGGTCCTCACGCCCAAATCGCCGCCGGGATTCTGATCCCGATTTCCGGCCACCGTAGGCGCGGGCTTGCGGACGGCGAGCAATGGGTAGCCCGCCGTCCGACCGTTCGGTAACCGTCCGGACCGAGTCCAAGTCGTCGACGGCGCGTATTGTTCCACGCGCGCCTCAGGGAGATGTCAGCAAATCGTAGGGGCCCAGCAGGGTCGAAGCCTACTGGGGCCATGGGTAGTGTGAAAGCGAAACCCGGGGTCCTGGGACGAAGGCAACGAAGGAAGAGGAGTGGGTTTTTAGTCAGTAAAAATCTGACACTATCTCCCGCCCCGCCCAAGGGCGGGGGATGTCATAAGATGATTTTCCCACCGAAAAAAAAAAAAAAAACCTAATACATCTTGTGAGAGCGGTATACTCCCGATATACCTGTTGACCAACGGTGATCCGGGGCCTCCCTTATACCTATTCAACATACGAGCAACAGTATTTTGTTGGTTGACAGTTTAGTTATTGTCTTGGAATTTTAGTGAAGTTTTATCCACTAAGTCCCAACTCGTATATCTACAATGCACGCAGTACATATTGATTTGATACTTCTATTTTTATAAGTTGGTACGTACTTACCTATGTAGGTAATTGGTCGGAATACAGGGTATTCCTTTTCAAAAAAGTTCCGGACTTTGTGGTTGGTGGTAGTCTGGCAAATTCGCTAAAACCCGACACCGCCTTTCAAAATGTTTGTTGGATTACGGCGGGTCAACTGTATTTTGAACAGATAATTTAAATATTTCTATAAATCACATCCAATTTTCATGTATATCTATATCATAAATATAATACATTGTAAATTATCAAATTTGGGTTTGGTTTTGAAAATACCTACTGATTTTACACTAGTTACCACTAGTTTTTAATTAGTACAAATACTTAAAGGGCTTATTAGAAAAGGTATTGTTATTTTTTAAGGTCTTATTAAATAATATTCACAAACAGCAAAGAGCGTTTGTGTATATCCCAAAATATCACTAATTTATGGAAATATTGTACGGGCTATTTATTGATTATGAATGAAAAACAATGGAAAAACACTGTGCGTAGTATTTTCTAGGAGCAATTGTATGAATGATTGATTCAATTATTTACCAATTATGATTCGTGGATAATTTTGGGATTTCATTTTTTAGGATTCAGTACCTCAAAAGGAAAAACTGAACCCTTGTAGGATCACTTTGTTGTCCGTCCGTCTGTCTGTCTGTCTGTCAGCCTGTCTGTCAAGAACCTTTATCTCGGGAACTCGTGGAGGTATCAAGGTGAAATTAAAACTATTTAGGTACTCAAATCTACGGTTCCTTGAAGCTGTGAAAAAATCAAACTTCTAAGTTAACGGATACAAAAGATACGGCAATTTATATAGCAAAAAAACGTATATTTCGACACTCTCAAGGAAATCAAAATTCATAGGTTACTACTTCCCGTTGACCTAGAATCCTGAAATTTGGCATGAAGCAAGGTCTCATAGCACAAGTTTAAGAAAAAATCTGAAAACTATAAACTTGTGATTACGTCACATAAACATTTTTTTTGCAAAATTTGTTTGAAAAATCTTCGTAACTCAATTCGGGTATTGAACTATTGTCATAGGTAAGTTTATACGGAAACCTCAGTGTGCGAGCCCGACTCGCACTTGCCCAGTTTTTTTTACTTTTGACTACATAAATATGATCGCTAACGGGTACAGATAGAGCCCCATTTTTTGTACTAACTAAAAAATAGTATACATTTACTACAAACACCGTTAGTTTATTTATATTATTTGGTAACACGGTTACACTCGTAATAATAATCACTTGTTAATTTAGGAGCAGGTCAATCGTACACCCTTTTACGTCACCCATCGTCGGGGGTTGAACTGTTGACACCATAATCAAACGTACCTAGCTCAATAGTAAATAACGATTTGACACGTAAGTAGGTACTTTGTAGACTCAGAACATTATTAATCAACAGAAATATTTTGTCATTTCCTTTTCAATGGTCTGAAAATCAATAAACAATAATTTTAATATCTTTTCTTATATATTATACTTATATACATAAAGACCGTGTCTTACGTGACCGTGTCTCGTATTTAAGTTTTATATATTCTTCAGTTTTAAACTAACTTTATGAAAACAGAGTCACGATGACAATAATGGAGAACTCTTTAAGCAATAAATGGCTCGAGCTGGTGAAATTGAACATAAGTAAACACTAAAAAAAATGGAGAAACATATGCAGGCGAGAACGTTGAATCAATCAGCATGTTGGATATGTTTAGTGCCACCATGGGGCTTCACCGACCGAGAAGAAGAAAAGTTGTACTCGGCGTACACGGCGCGGCAGCGGCAGCGAGCCGTGCCGCGCTTGCTGGCCACGGGCGCGCTCATGCAGGCGTTCGCGATCCTGGTGCCCGGCGAACGCGACCTGTCATTTGCGTATGCGTCCGTGGCGCTGGCGCTGCTGGCCGACCTGCTGCTGGCGTGCGTGTACGTGTGCGTGCGGCCCGCGCGCACCGCGCTCAGCCACGTCGTGTGGCTGGCGCTGTGGACTCAACTGTTGGTGAGCGCGTCCCGACGTCTAGGGGATTCCTACAACGAGTTACTAGGATGGGCCGTAGTACTTCAATATTTTACCCTCGCCACCCTTCCCTTACATCATGTGTTGCTCATACTGTACAGCACACTCTCATTTTGTGGATATCTCCTGGTGCAGTACTACAACGCTTCTACATCTGAAAGCAGGCTGGCAGACGACTTTTACTTTCAGGTATTTTGCAATATTACTACTACTAGGTGTAAATGGCTAAAACAAACCTTTAATTTTTCGTGTCACTTAATCCTTAAACGTTTCGACAGCAAATAGCAAACGGCGCATTGCTGCTTGGCGCTACCTTACTGGGTGGGACTGCATACGCTATTAGTGAAAAGCAACAACGTAGTTCATTTCAAGAAACCAAGAGAAGCTTGCGAGATAAACTTACGATTGAACAACAAAGCAAAGAACAGGTGATTATTTTCACATAACTTTCGAGTTGCATTTTCCATAGTTCTAAATCTTATAAATGAGGTCACAAAGCAAGAAGTTTCACTTCACTTTACTAATTTTGAAATAATATCTTCATCTGAATGAAGACAACTGCAGCTGGTGCGGTCGGTTAGAAATATTACGAATCTCGAATAATTTAGTGCAATAAAGAGATGCTCTACTCTTGAACTGAAATATTAGGTACAAGCATTTCATTCATCTTGCACCAATTGTATATCTTCCGTTTATTTTGACGGTCTTTGATATCCATCTGATTGGACCAATATTTTGTCGGAGACGTGCGACGTTGAAACTTGGAAGTAGTTGGGCTCGGTTTTATTAGCGAGAGGTCTAACGGAAGCAGTTTATGGATCGAGCTCAATTAACTAATTTGCAACCTGACAGCCCTACGTAAGAACTAGGTTACCTACTTGTCGAAATGCCAGTATTAATGCAGCACAGTTATCGAGAGATTTTCCTTATTTCTGAACTCAATGTGAAATGTAGCAAAACATCTACTGGGGTTCATGGGACGTGTCTCTTGATTACACTTACTTTTAACCCTAGAAAATGTTTTTTGTTTTCTGAACACGCTTCCTCAATCAAAGTCCCAGAAAATATTGCATTTGAACGATTTTCAAGGCAAGCGTATGATTGTGTTCAAGTTCAATAGGCAAGCCTCCGGCTGCAATCAATTCGTTTACTGCCTGTGATCCATGAAATTACGGCAAACGTCACCGAGCTGGCTTCATGCGCGGCGATGTGTGCCGATGACATATCTCACACCTCTGCGTAGTTTCATCGTCCATGAACGCTCATGAAGCATTGGGAACAAACTGATCTTTCACTTTTTTAATACCTTGGCACTTACGCCAAGTGCAAGTGTTAGTCAAGGTAGTATATAATATTTTGTAGGAAAGCACGCTGACACACCTACAAATAGAAACCCTCCAATTATTGTTTTCGTATTTCTCTGAGAAACGGAGACTTCCGCTGTTACGAGTAAATAACACTTTTTTTTTTAAATAATCAGGAAGAATGAAGAAAGAAATGAATTGTAGAAGAAAAACGACACAATGTATAATAACTATCATGGTAATACGATTTGTAGGAGCGGCTACTTCTATCGGTGCTACCAGAACACGTTGCTGTTCAGATGCGGAAAGAACTGGGGCTGATTGACACACAGTTCAAAAAAATTTACATGTCACGCCATGAAAATGTCAGGTATGACTGCAGTTTAAAAGATCATATTTAAATAAAACAGAATTTCAACTACGATTAACATATTGTTTGTTCGTCATCAGTATTCTGTATGCCGACATCGTAGGCTTCACGGCTATTTCCTCAACTTATTCTGCGCAAGATCTCGTCGCAATATTGAATGAGCTGTTTGCTCGTTTTGATCGACTTGCTGAGGTAAAGAAAATTTAATTTATTATTTCGTCTCGTAGCCTCGTCTGACGTAAATGATTACGCCTAGTCTCGGCTTCCGTAAATTGTAATGTTGTTTTGTAGAAATATCAACAACTTCGCATCAAGATTCTCGGCGACTGTTATTATTGCATCAGCGGCGCGCCTGTTGAGCGTCCGGACCATGCCGTGCTCTGTGTGCATATGGGCCTGTCCATGGTTAAAGCTATCAAGTAAGTTTATGCAGACTTGTGATCAGGGATGTTCTGGAGCTCTATAACCGTAACCGAAACTTAAAACGAAATATTGTTAAATTTAATTATTACACCAATTATGATAAATTATTGAATTACAATATAATAATTTTACAAATAAAAGTACCCACAAAATACTAATGTCTTAGCAGGTACACACAGCAATATACTACAAGATAATTTATTTTGCTAAAACATGGGTATATAATACACATAAATGCAACATGTTACACGAAGTTTAGTTGAGTCACTGTCATGTTTTGCCTTTATGGCGCACAAGATATTTATAACCGAGTAAGAATAAATGGCATAAAAGTATTTACACATACACGAAAAAAAAAAAAATAGTAGCTAACAATAAAAATCATAATTATCGTTTGAAAAAATTTGAAATGCTTAGTATCAAAAATTATTTATTATATCTTAATCATAGTTAAAGATAAATAATAATTATAAGAATAATTTAAATATTTCGTACAAGGTAGTAAAACATTTTTAGTCCTGTGGCTTTCAATAACAAAACTTTTTTTAACCTATTTCTTATTTATTTATTTAACAATTTATGTAGGTATATAAAAAAAAGATAAGAAGAAGGAAACAGAAAAATAATGTACAAAGGTGATGGTTAATTTAGGTAGAGATTGAATCTTTATCTTCCCTCCAATATTTTGGTATTTTTTATAAAGAATTGGGCCATACAAAATACACTCTTACGTAATACCTAATGCCGTACTAATACAATGAAATACTACAGACACGATTGGATTATTACATGCACATAATGTGGACAAGATGGACCTATGACCATTGAGGCGACAGTTGGGGGAGACTATGTCCAACAGTGGACGTCTTCCGGCTGAAATGATAATGATGGTGATGATGCACATAATCGTGTAATGG
The DNA here is from genome assembly GCA_961205895.1 of Mythimna pallens. Lineage (NCBI taxonomy): Eukaryota > Metazoa > Arthropoda > Insecta > Lepidoptera > Noctuidae > Mythimna > Mythimna pallens. The sequence continues at coordinate 12,542,468 of OY540830.1, forward strand.
GTTACTATAAGCATAATTTGCATTGTTTAGATACGTCCAGCAGACAACGAATTCACCAGTGGACATGCGCGTGGGTATCCACACGGGTGCAGTGCTGGCCGGGGTGCTGGGCCAGAGACAGTGGCAGTTCGACGTTTACTCGCGAGATGTCGAGCTCGCTAATAAGATGGAGAGCAGTGGAATGGCTGGGTTAGTGTTAACTTCATCGAAAAGGTATTGAAATTTACAAATTAAGGAACGTTATAATAATTTCTTTTCAATACACTTAAGAGGGCCCCACTCTTTTATCGTCAACCTGACAATGGTTTAAAAGCTGTCGGATCATTCAACGCAATGTTTGATAAAAAGGGCAAAGGCAATGCGAAAACAGAGAGATAATACCAAAAAGATCTACTGGCACTCGGCAATACCGTCATTTACTCGAATATTTTACAAAACTTGTTTCAGGACATACGTGTTTTTTTTGTTAAAACTGTAAGTTTTAGAAAAAATAATTTATCTTTCAGAAACTTGATTAAATTTGCAAGGATTCTATTGTTATATTTTTTTACTTTTTTAATTTTTGAGTACAATAAGAAGGGTCAAAGTTTATGCCAAATAGCAGATTTCCAGAGGTCTTTACTGGATTAGTTTTACACAAATTTATAAAAAAAAAACCTAAGTAATTTTCATTCTTCTATATACACCGGGGGTTGTTTGTGTAGGAGGTAGGTATCCAATAAGAAAATGTTAACAAAGTGACTTGTACTTATGTATCTAGACAACATATATCTGCTAAATTGATTTCAATAGAAGCCTAGATAATATCCTTATGATATCTGTGTTTTCAAAATATCTAATGAAAAATGTGTAATAACGTCATAATCGCGTTAGAGCGGTTGTATGAAAAACAGTGAAAATTTATGTCGAGTTGGCTGCTCTTAATGAAAACTCGCTCCCACACCTACCGTATTTAGGAACGAAATTTATCTACTGTTTTTTACACGAGTGCGGAAAAGTGCCCCAGCTCGCTCCCGACACAATTGATTATATTTATCGTATCAGGCTGGTCGTCACGCAGCCCTCACGAGTCACCGGGCAGCCAACGTTTATTTATTTCTTCGTAGAATATTGAAAAACGTTGTTTGATACACGTGAAAATTTTTCACTGCAGCATTCGGCTGCATAACACCCTCGCCTGCACCTGCATTCCGCCTCGGACCCCATGACAAAGTTTCTCTACTTGTTTCAAAATGTACTATTTCAATACACTTTCTTGAAAACTGGCTCTTATCATACTACGATTAGGTTTAACATGCAATTTATATCACCCTCGTTTTCTTTGTTTCATTTATCATGACAACGGTTTTATTTTTTTTTATTTTGGCAAAGATATATTCAACCGTTCAATTCTCTATTGGACGGATGATTCTTTTTTTCATAACAAAGAAGCGAATGTTTTTATGGCCGTAAAATTTAATGAAAATTGAAATGTTGGTGGTGTTTATGAACAGAATTTCATTAATAAACATGCTTATTTTGACAATAATTGTCTTTTACATACAAATACATATTTATTGACATTTATCTGTGTTCTAAATTAAAAAACAACAAATTTTAATTTCTTTTTTTTATTATTAGGATGTTTAACGGTCATATCTTTAATAATGCACGTATAATAATTCAGTTCTTTTCAATAATTAAATATTTTATATCAAACATATTTTTTCTAAATTTATTTATATCAAACATATTTTTTTCTAATTTTTTTCTTTTTCGAATTCCGCTTTGGTCGCAATAACAAAGTTTCTTCAATTCAAAATGACTCTGGATGGAATGTGACTGGCTCTTGTCATCCCTACCTATAGTTAGATTCAGAATACAATACACATATTTCACATAAGTGGGTTTTCCTTTTTAGCTCTCCAAGTGTCCTAATTATGACAGACTAACAGCTACCAGCGGCTTCGCTCGCGTGAAAGAACGATTCCAAGGGAACTGGACGATTTCCTTCCAAGGGAACTGGACGATTTCCTCTCAAGGGAACTGGACGTTATTCTACTTTAACGCGGCCGAAGCCGCTGACAGCAGCTAGTCACATATAAATAAACATTATATTTCAACAAATTGTTTACCTACTTTTATAATAACAAATGAATTTTTATATGTATTCTAAATACAACATTTTCAGTTTTTTTTTTTAATATTTATAATATATGTATATAAGTTTATTTGGCAGCTTCTCTCCTTAAAAAAACTAACGCTAAAAGCCATTTATCACTACAGTTAATATGAAATATACCTAATGTTTTTCACATTTTATTATTGCACGAGAAAATTTGTTTAAAAACCTTGATTCTTGGCTTCATAACGGTCTCGTCTTGGCGAGCCCAACGTCTATTCTACCTCTGCTTTTACAAAGTTTTTCAACTTGCATCAAAATGATGAGCGTATGTTTATCCAAATCTTCCGAATAGTAATATTGTTTATTATATAGATATACATTACTGTACATCAACCAGGACAAATATACACTATAACACGTATTTTTCTTTAATGTCGAATCATCTATATCCGTTCATAAGTATGATAGAGCTTATTCTCCCACTCAATTAACACTTTCAAATGTATTATAAATACACACAGATGCAATACATATAAATTGATCCAAAGGTATATATTCGTCTATTCTTAGTTGCAAAAGATTTATTTATTCTACCACTTTAGTAGGTAGCTGTTTCTATTTATGTAGGTGTACGTAGTAACATTCTATTAATACGAGTTTTGTTTACAGACGCGTGCATGTTTCCGAAGTTACTCTGAGTTTTCTGAACGACGAGTTTGAGGTGGAGCCGGCTCATGGGGAACGTCGTGAGGAAATGCTACGGCAAGCTGGCATCAAGACGTACTTCATTGTGAAAGTTCTCAAACCAGTAAGTTCTTTGTTTATCATACACACATTTCAATGTCAACGAACTAAATTATCTTTGCTCACATCTATTATTTTTATAATGTTCGTAGGTACAATACAATGAAGCATAATCTAGTAAACGATCTACGAACACTATAGCAACATGTGGGGATCTGGGTATACCTTGTATGTTTCTATATGTCACATTTCAGTAGCGTTCACTGTAGGCGTAATTTCGATGCTTTAACTTCAGTACGTACCCACGTTGGAGTAAGGGCCGGTACACATCTTAGACGAAAATTGAAATAGTATTTTATGGATCACATTTCAAATGACTAAGACAATAAGTATTATTTTTGTGTTCCCAGCGATAATAACCTACGACGAATGGTAAAATTTATATCTCTCTAATAGTTACGAGGGAATGATAAATCATTATTAGACATAAACCTTTTTTGGCATAGTCATCCCGTCATGCTACGGCGTGGCGGGATGCCATTAAATCCATTAATACCATTAGTTGATCTCGAGTTCGGGTTAGTGTTTGTCGACTCAACTCATGTCGTTCAGTAGAGAAAAACTGTTTCGGTTTACGAAACAGTTTTTCTCTACTGAAAGTACATCTTCTGTCAGTCTACTGCAGGTTGAAGTGGGAATTGTCGGTCTGGCAACAAATTTGGTTTGCCAGAATTGTAAACATAAGTGTAAATAGTACATATACACACTTGATTTTCATATAAAATATCAGTGTCATTACCACGTGTGTGTCGGCCTAAATGAGAAATAAACATTTACGCTAAACGTGGACGTGCGTATTTCTGAGAACCACTCGTAGCACTTGAGCACTCTGCAGTTGCGGTTGCCAACGGATTTCTGACAGATTTTTTGAACGTAACAAAAGCAGGTGGATGCTTTTCAAATAAATAGATCATAAAGTTATACTTATAATAAAAGTTGGTGTATTGGCTTTATTTAAAAGCTATTCTGGAAATGCATTTGGTTTTAGGACTTTTTCACTATGCGGATCTATGAATTTTATAGTAGTTAATATAAAATTCATAGATCCGCTTGTGAAGTAAACACACCTAGTAAGACCTTAGAAAAACGTTTCATATCGACGGTTGAAAGGCTAATTGATCTAAGCGACATTTTTTCAAAAAAAATTGAAACCTGACTCAAACGACAGAGAAAAATTTGCTGATTCCGAATATGTATATAACTCAATATTGAAAAAAAAAATGATCTAATCAATTAGCCTTACAACCGTTATATATAACCGTTACAAATCATCTCATACAAAGTGTACCTATTAACATCCATGGGTTGTGCGAAACAGAACTCCGGGGTCCTGGAATGAAGCCAAAGAAGGAACTGGAGTGGGTTTTAGTCAGTAAAAGTCTGATACGCCCTACCATTCCGCCCAAGAGAGGGAGAAGTTAATGGATGATTTTCCACTTTAAAAAAACCCTATTAATATGACTGCTCTGTTTGGCATCTCGATAAACTAATAAGAGTGATGAAAGTCGATGAGTAGCTACCTGTTAATATTCGTGTCTAATCAGAATCACGATACTTATAACAAGTTACTTTGTTGTTCGTCCGTTTGTCCGTCAAGATCCTTTATCTCGGAAACGCGTGGAGGTATTGAGATGAAATTAAAACCATATACTCAAGTTTTGAAGCTGCGTAAAAATTAAATTTCTAAGTTAACGAAAAAAATATATACAGACGGTTATGTCGCAAAAAACGTATATTTGGACACTCTTAAGTCTCTTAACTCTTAAGTTGACCCAGAATCCTGAAATTCTGTATAAAGTAAGGTCTTATAGCACAGGTATAGGAATAAACCTGAAAACGTTAAATTTGTTGTTACGTCACAACAAAAAAAAAAATTGCGATTCGGAAATATCTTCGAGACTCCATTCGAGAATTGAACTGTTTACATAGGTACGTAGGTTTGTTAGGTAGGATTGTATGGAACCCTCAGGGCGTGAGTCCAACACTCACTTGCCCAGTTCTTTTATTATTTAGTGGGAAATCAACAAATAACTTCTCCCGTTTTTGTTGGAGTATCAGAGTTTTACTTACTAAAAGCCTCCTACCTACCTGTGTTCCTTCAGTTGCCCTTTGCGTTCCAGGGCTATGATAACTCTTTCGTACAATGCCGCAGCCAATCAGTTTAGATCCTAAAGGGCCATTCATATTATACAAATACTAGCCTCTGCCAGCGGCTTCGCCTGCGTGAAATTAGGTTTTTCCATTCAAACTTTGGACCCCCATTTCAACCCTTTAGGGAGTGAGTTTTGGAAAATCCTCTCTTAGTGCTCGCCTACGTCAAAAAAGGAAACCTTGTGCAAAATTTCATGCCCCTAGTCCCAGTAGTTTCGGCTGGGCGATATGTCAATATGTCAGTCAGTCAGTTTTTCCTTTTATGTATATAGAAGATTTGCCAATGTTGTGTTTTAACTTTATAAGTCGCGAGCGCGATGTGAAATATGTGTATCAGGGTATGCAGCTGTGTTTGTGTATGGGGCGGGGGGGGGGGGGGGGGGGTGAGGCGCTCGCAGTGGCCTCCTATTATAACTTTATTTATGTAATAATTCAAAATATTCATTCTGGCAGGTATTTAGAATTTATTGATTAAACGCCTACCTTTCATGAAAACGCGCTGCAGAAGTTGAGTTGGATTTCATATCTATTGTTTTCCTTCATTTGTTTTTCAAATTTTATTTTCGGTAGTAAACAGTTAAACTAAATAATGAGCAAGTTATCAAGCAAGTTACTATTTTTGATGAAGGAAATCATTAAATTACTTCTCGCGCTCCGCGGTGGAGCGACTTTCAGACATTTTTCTGATTGAAACCCACCTTTGTTCCTTCAATAATGGAATTTCTACAGAGTTATAACTTAACCCAACACAAAAAACATCATTAAAATCGGTCCATAAACAAAAGATATGCGCGAATTAATAACCTAAATAACATGGAATTTGAACATAATTGGTGAAATGAGGGTTTACTAGTGTGAGACTTTACACATCTGCTGTACCCCTTCAGAGTTCCAGTAAACTCTGAAGGGGTACAGGTCACGTCAGTACGTGATGTTATGTTATGAAATGGTGTCAACAATAAACAGACATGCGGTTGCAGCAATCCTGGAAGATTTGCTATCATATATTGAAATGTTCCATGGTCTATCTTCGAAGTTCTTCATCAGATTTTTATCAAATTAAAATGACCTGCCTGAGGTTGTCTTCCAGACAGGCCATTAAAATAATAGCAAAATCGGTTTAGATTTGGTGAAAATATCGCTTAACAAGATAAAAAAATTCAGAAGACATGAAACCCTGCTTTTTTGGAAGTCAGTTAAAATTAAGAGTGTTACTGTCTGAGTAGGTAGTCCTTACGCGTAGGTTTTTGAAATTTTTTAAGTTGTAATAATTTTGTCTGTTCAGGCAGTACCACAGTTTTCACTTTTAAATGTAAGTGACCTAAATTGGTAAAGTTGATACCTAAGTATAAGAATCTTTGAACCAGTTTTATTTGTTCTACGATAAGTGCCGACCGAGTTATACTCGTCGATAATGTTAGGTCATGCGGAAAATCGATTTTAATAACTAAGCTGGTATCTAATTGATTGTACAGACATAAAACGATATCGAGTAGAGAACTAGATATAAAGTTTTATATTTATGATTCTCTAATCATAAATACATATATAAAACTTTGGGTTCCATACACAAATCTAAATAACAGCTCCAACAACTAGATGTCGAAAAAGTTTACTTTTATTTTTATTTTTCGTACTTGATATCGATTTGAATTTTGAGTCTTATCTTATTATATTTGATTTAAAAAAATACGATTATGTTTCAGTTTTTTAATATATGTAATATTAACATTGGTAATGTCGACAGCGGTGTAGAGGAATTTTTCGACACCATATTTTAGATTGCTTTTAGTTATTTCTAATTAGTTAAGTGTTTACAATAAAATAATAATAAAAACCCTACACTAAATACAACTAACTAAAACTAAAATATGGCGTCAAAAAACACTTCCACATCGCTGTCGACTGGTAATGTGCCCAAAAGACTGGCGGCATTGCCACGCTGTATGGCAATGCTTATCCTCTGGCCGAGGTAAAAGCCAGCCCTTGGGTCACGCGTAATGTCAACTAGACGTTTTGACAGATCTTTATACAACTTGTGAGCACTCGAACCCCACGAACCGAGAGTTTCAACCCCAAACGGTTCGTTCACATTACCAGTCGACAGCGATGTGGAAGAGTTTTTTGACGCCATATTTTAGTTTTAGTTAGTTGTAATTAGTGTAGGGTTTTTATTATTATTTTATTATAATTATAGTTAGGTATTTTGAAATGTAAATAAAGACAAAATTCATAAAAAAAGTTAAGTGTTTTTAAATATATAATTACTTGTATTTAAATAAAATATTTCTATTGTAATTTTTCTACCAATTATAACGAGAGGAATTTATAGAAGTCTTAATAAAAATAAAATTATTACACGTATATCATGTTGAAATTTTCTATATAATTTATTCAAATTAATTACTCCGTGTTTATTACTGTTCTCATCACAGTTAAAAGTACCTATAAATATTGACTTTTCTGTTTATATTCTGAAAATAAGAAAGTCAAGAAAGAAAGATATGTGCCTAGAGGCTCCACCTCAGGGTAGGTATATCGTCATATTTGAACATATGTTTCTTCCAGATAATTATTAAATTAAATGAATATTTCCAATCGAGTGTATCTCGGTAGGTTAGGAGTTACTTCCAACGTAACAATTCGAAGGTTAAGTTGGAAGGCAGCATTATCCAGAAGGGGTAACCAATCTTGCAACAGCAGCTGGCCCTGACTATAAACGTTTCCGAGCTTTTGTAATTCGACCTCGACTAGGGAACCCCATAACCGTTTATCGAATAGGTTTTATTTTTACTTCCTTTTAACAAGGAAATTCCGTAGTTGTTGTTTAAAAATTAACTTTGGCGAATATTTTATCAAAAGCTGGTTTATTATGTCTATCTATAGACGACCTTAACAACCCGAGAATTTGCAAGAAAGTACATAACAGTAGTAATCGAACCTGTAACGTTCCGTGTTTAATATTATCTAGTTAAATGTATTAAAAACATTACACTTTTGCAAAGTAGGTACATATTTAAGACGTGTAACAATAGGTAGGTACCTAGTGGTATATATAAATAAATATTTATTGATATGCTGTCGTTTGACTACTATTCACGAGATGGTAAGCAATGATGTGATTGACGATGGTGCACGCTTGTCTAGAAGTAACCTAAATTACTACTGATATTCTTTATTGTACACAAATTTTCCACAATTATGTCCCCTCTTTGAGGCGTGGTTGGAAATACCTCACGGCGTCCTCACCTTCTGCATGACGCAGGTTCTCACCGAACACGGCAAGTTCGGGAAGTTCCTGCACCGGATTCGTGCGTGGAGGTGTGCTCCACTTGGGAAGAGCAAAGCTGTGTCCTCGTGCGGGCGATCGGCGACGGCGATCTCTCGCGCCGGGCCTTGGTACAGGCCATGGCCCGGAGCGAGGAGGAATGGCAGGCGGTCGCCTCCTTCTGCGAAGCAGTAATGCTAGCAAAGGAGGCGACCGATCGCGTGAGGCAACGGCAACGGTCCTCACGCCCCAACCACTGCCGGGATTCCGATCCCGATTTCTGGCCACGGTAGGCGCGAGCTTGCTGACGGCGGGCAATGGGTGGCCCGCCGTTCGACCGTCCGGTAACCATCCGGACCGAGCCCAAGTCGTCGACGGCGCGTATTGTTCCAGGCGCGCCTCAGGGAGATGTTAGCAAATCGTAGGGGCCCAGCAGGGTCGAAGCCTACTGGGGTCATGGGTAGTGTGAAAACGAAACCCGAGCCCTGGGTCGAAGGCAACGAAGGAACAGGAGTGGGTTTTTAGTCAGTAAAAGTCTGACACTATCTTTCGCTCCGCCCAAGAGCGGGATTTGTCATAAGATGGTTTTCCAACCTAAAAAAAAACACAGTTATTAAAAAATAGGACAGGTGATGTACACAGGCGAGTTTAACTTACAATTGAGTTTTCTTACAGCAAATCTTAAGTTCATAATTAAGATATAATTTTTTTTATAGATAACTCATATGCACAACAAAACATAAGCCACTCATAACATAAATTATTATATTATAGTAGAGAGGTTACCGCCAGCGATTGCCCCCACGAGGACACGGTGGTGCTCCGACTGTGCAAGGCTCACCTCCACCGTAAGCCCCACCATATCCTCCGGGGGGTCCGCACAACGGCGACACCCCGAGCGTTTCTTCTATCTGAATCCGGTGCAGGAACCTCCCAAACTTACCATGTCCGGTGAGGACCTGCGTCATGCGAAAGGTGAGGACGCCGTGATGCCTCTCCCAACCACTCCTCAAAGAGGAGACTTACCACCAAGATTATGGCGTGCCCAACTGACGGATAGTTCATGTTATAAGGTGTAATTTAGGCTATTTTTCATTTTTCCGCAGTTACAGGACTTAGTTCCCAGTGGAGAATATATCTCTGAACTGAATAACATTTTTTTACACGATTGCATCAAAAAAGGGGAGTAACTAAGTCGTGAGTAAACAGCTAGTAGATAATGAATAACATATTTCCTATTGTATTTTTTTTTAATATGGTCATGGGATACCATTTTGAAATCCTCATGATGAGCCCTTTAATTTGATACCCATATTGCAGTAACAAAAAAAAATGCTTTAAATTATGGGATCTCACAGTCGTTGTCTTGTTTTTTTAACGTTACCTATCTAAGAATACTTGGGTTTCCAAGACGAATCTAACGATATCTTAATTATGTAAATCTGTTCAGCTGTTTGGAAGATATGAGGTAATAAGGAATATTACATACATACATACATACATATATTTAGGATACGCTCGAAAAACATCACCCTTCTTGCAGCCGGGTAACAAATAGTAACAGAAACACTGACTTCCGAAATTAAAGTTATTTTTTCAACACACTTGCTCAGAAAGTGACTCTTACTGCACTGCGCTTAGGTACTCTCGTTACCAAACTTTGACATTTTGATTACTATTACGCACTAGTGCTATAATGTAGTTAAAACCTTTTTGTTCAACGTCTTTGTTCGCAAAACAAATTTTGAATTGAATAAAATTCTCATTAAGTTATTGCGTTGAATGGTGGTGACCAATTTAACTTGTACATAATACGATTTATTTAATAAAATATATATAGTAAATTGTACATTAAATTATTTTTTTTGTGGTCTATGGCCGGCATTTCAAGATGCGCGCGGTTTTTGGCGTGACTTTTCTATTCCAGTGAAGTTCAGAGGCTGTATTAATTAAATTAAATTAAATACTACAAAATCATTAGAAAATGTTACATCCGTATTCTATTGTCACTACGAAAGACATTATAGTAAAAAATTTCACGCAAGAAAACATAAACGTAAGACTAGGCAGAATGTTCAAAATACCTTAGCCTTCCTCTAGGGCTAAATAAAAAAAAATATGTGCGTGCTTATGAAAACTGATTTTTACCGCCATGTGACATAAACTTTTACTACTTTTACTGTTGTTTTCTTCACAAGTGTGTTGAAAACGTCATATGACACACCTGAGTAATTAATGATTATCGTTCATGGCTCTGTTAAGACCCTCACCACGGCTTGGATGTAAATACCGCCTCGACGGTAATCACTAACATTACACACTTATATCATAAAGTACTGTTAACGTTTTAGTGTTTTTTTAAAGTGAAGTCGGTTGTTTTTTTAAGATTATTTTTTGTTTGGAAGAGTTTTGCCTGGAGGTAATAATTTAAATTTAGTGAAGATCTAATAAAGAACATCGTAGATACAGAGACCTTGGAACACTTCAATAAATTATAGCAAATTTTCCGGGATTGCTACGATCGCACGTCTGTTTATTGTTAATACCATTTCATAACATAACATCACGCCAGTACACTCTGAAGGGGTATCTACAGCAGATGTGTGAAGATCACACTGATATACCTACCCTCAATCCATCAATTATGTTCAAATTCCATGGGAAATACTCAGGGTTTTCAATCGAGCATAACTTTTTTGTTTATGGACCGTTTTTGACGATTCTCTTTGTGTTAGTTTAGTTTTTACTCCGTGATAATCCCAGTATACTTTTACATTAGCCAATTCCAAAAAATGTGTACATTAAGTATGAGTATTTTGACAATCCTAGAGGTAACCAGAGAACTTGCTCACTATATATTTTTAAAAGTAGATAATGATCCAATTATGAAAAATAAAACAGGTATACACAAAATTTTGGGTCTGCCCTGTCAATTCACAAAAAATAATTTACAATTTTTTTACTTAAACGATTGGTAAAAATCATGATTTGTCATTTCATCATTGTAGGTACATAATTAAAAAAACATTTTTTTATTCATTTAATCTTATAAAACAACGTTTAAAACATTTAAAAAAAAAATTGTTGTCTACTCAAAACCAAACTCGTTAGATTAGGTTAATTATTTAAAAAAAATTGTTAGGTTAGGTTAAGTTAAAACTGTGACCGCCAGAAATGACTAGTTCAATTTTGTTTTAAAAACAAATTAAGATTATTATTGAAGAACTTCAGTTTACTTGCCTGTAAATTATTTGACCCGAATGAAAAATGCAAACCTTTAGGTTTATGTTTTCAAAGATCATAAGATATGCGCTTATTGAAAATCGATTTTTCTTCTTCTTAGCGAGTCGATGGCAAAACTAATTTTAAATTTCTTGCTTGGCCCAGAATTCGATTTATGGCAAAAAAAATTGTATTTGATTTAAAAAAATCGTTAGGATAAGTTAAAACCGTGACCCCTTTTTTTTAAGGTGGGAAAATCATCTAATGACAACCCCTTACATAAAAAAGAAAAACACTTTGGATCCCTTACGACTACGACTACGAGACCAGAAACGACTAGAGTATATTAAAAAAAAAACACTTTTAATAAATAAAACAATCAGCGCAATATATTTAGTGCTTTTGTACTTTTTAGAAATCCGAATTTCTGCATTCTCGTTCGATAAAAATCCGGATTATCCGGATTATTCGAACTTTTGAGTGTTTTAAGTTGATTTGATATAACTGAAATAAATAGCATAAATAATTTAAAATATGTATTTATTCGCTCATTTCACAGCACTACAGAAGAAAATCAACTAAAATAACCCACAAAACTTTTAGGCATCAGTAATTTTTCCCGTTATAAATTCACGTAATCATTTTTAATATAACATTAACATAAACTTTAGATAATTAAGATAACAACAGATACTAATTAAAAAAAATCGTTATTGTTGTGTAAATATTGTAAGGCACCAACAACAGTATAAAGTCTCTTTAATTCTCCTTTTCAATGAATTTGCCAGTTGCTTTGCAGATATCGTGTCTTGGCTGTCTAATGATTTTATCAAAAATTGAAAAGCTATATCGGCCGTTAAAATAGTGGCATCTTTGCGGCGAGCCAAATTCGCACTACACCTAATCCTACCAATTCAAATATCTTTTAGTCTACTTTTAATGGAAATTTGTAGATAACTGCAAATATTATTTGTTAAACTCGGTTTTGACTAAAATCCGAAAAAACCGGATTTCAAAATGTCAAGAAAAACCGGATTACTCAATTATTTTCGAAGAATCCGGATTGCAATCCCTAGTTTCATCTCGTCGTTTATACCTCTAACATCGAGGCACTGGAACATCTTGCCTGCTGCGGTCTTCCCGTCCGGTTATAATTTAGGTGTCTTCAAGGCTAGAGTGAATAGGCTCTTAATAAACTAGTGCGCCTCACCATCAACGATTGCATCACTACTTACCATCAGGTGGGATCGCAGTCAAGCACTAGATTATAACAATTAAAAAAAAATTGATTCTATACTATTATAGCTGACCCGACAGACTGTTCTGTCCAAACTTGAGTGCCTTATAATTCATCCATCACTCTCATCGCCAATCTTGTATGATTAATTGATTGTTCTACATCAAATAAGCTTTTGCCAGCGACTTTATCTTCGTATAAGATATCACACTTTAAATTAAAAGTATCCTATGTCATGGTTTAATAGTGGGCTAAATCCGTTTAGCATTTGAGGTGAAGATACTGACTTATAAACCATAGGATAGTATATTTTAATAAGACAGAACACACATTTGTATTGCTCATCCTCATACAACGACTTGTTTTAAGGATAAAAATATATCTAAGTTTATCCAGCCTGTTTCTAGGCGGAAAAATAGCCTTTGAGCGTTCCGTTGGAGTAGCCCAACTTAATTAAGAGGCTGTCATTCGCAAAAACTCATAAAATGTTTTATTTTCTGAAAAGATGTTAGCCAAATCTATGTAGTTGGAGACTGCAGAAAAAATTAATGTTTGTATTGATTATATGTTAGAGGAATTGGTTGTTTCGTAAACATGTCTTAAAAAAAACTCTCTACAGAAGTGATCGTCAAACATAACTTCTAACTTGGGCACGCCATAATTATGGCGGTAAGGGCCCCTTTTTGAGGAGTGGCTGGAAAGACAACACGGCGTCCTTACCTTCCGCATGACGCAGGTCCTCACTGGACATGGTCAGTTTGGGAAGTTCCTGCACCGATTTCGTGCGGAAGAAATGCCCGGGTCGCACCATTGTGTGGGCCGCCCGGAGGACCGGATGTGTAAAAAATTACGGATCACACACATCTGTGTAAGACTGAAATAAAGAAAGCTATTGGTGAACTACAAAAACAAAGTAAATATGTAATTTACATGATCAACGACACAATTTTGCTGGTAATTGCCCAGATTTAAAAAAATATTAAATCTGGCTTTACTTTTTTATTATCATGGTATTAAATTCCCTACTGATGTTAATCGAAGATTTAATTTTCACATCCTAAAAATTATAAAATACTGTCCCAATACTAGTATCTACCGTAGGTGCCACAAGTGGAATAAAATTTTAAATAATAAAGTATTCCACTTATGGCACCTGCGAAAAATATCAATAGGTACCCAAAGTGGAATACCTCAGGTGCCATTTGCTAAGGTGCCGTTTGAGCGGGTGCCCAAAGTGGAATACCTCGTATTAAGGTAACTAGATACCAAAATAATGTAGATTATCGAACGACAAAAATGAACTAAACTGACTGAATTAATTATGTAGATATTCCAAACAAGTCTTTTACATAAGACGTCTTTGTACTTATCTATTTAGAACCGACGACGAAGCGAATTGGGTCGGCAAAGCTTAAGGCTGTGAACAAAGTGAAATGAAAATTTTATGATTTTTCTCTGTATCTTACTGTCTGCTTAAAGCGGAGTTGGACGAAGTCGAATTAACTTCTGGAAGGTTATATAGCGAGTGTTTTATAGCTGCAATAGATTATAATTGATGAAGTATTACGAAATGGTTTCCAAATGATTGCGCTATAATTTGTTTAACTAATACAATACATAAATTGCTTCATCACATAGACTAAACTGGGTCTAGAAGCATCAAACTGCTTAAACAGGGTGGCATGTGTAGCGCCGTCCTATAAAATATTTAGAAGCTTCCTTCAAGTAGCTTTACGAAATTGAAATATTGTCTACGATCGATGTTTTCATCGACATATTGACGGTTTCTTATCGTATTTAATCATCACCCAAATGGGAAATTTTGATCAAGTGTAAAATGTTTGCTTACCAATATCTGTTATAGTTTTTCAATCACTCAATAAGAATCAGATAAAAATAAAAATTGCATTACAATGACCCCATACTAGTCGTAAAAGTTTTCACGGACCTTCAGTTTTCCAAAACAATAACATGTCCCTAACGGCGTATCTGGTCCCATCCTCGATTTTTGTCAAAGAAGGAAACATGTACCCACCTAAAACGTTTCAGACTGTGTTTATTTAAGTTGTCATCTTCACGAGATTCATGTTGATTGTATCTGTGATTGTATCGTACAGTTTCAAGGAGGTGAGGAGAGGAGTGCACCGGAGGGCGAGGCCGCGGAGGGAGGCGATGCGGCTGACACGCTCTCCGACCTGCGAGACGACGACGAGGACTCGGTGAGTGCACTACTGCGCTTGCCTCACCCCCCTCACCCCGTCACCTGCCCCCGCCCCTCACCGCTCCAGCCTAAATAAATAGGACACTAGGACACTAGGCGGCCTGAGCTAGATAGTTCCTAGTTTAGCTAACGTAGCAGGTTAAAATAATCTCACTCGAATCGATTGCTCGTTATATTCGGACATATTTTGATTATTAATGCTATAAGTACGCCGATCATGGGCTCTCATATTGATTTTTCGCTTGTCAATTACATAGACATGCTTCGTACATTATTCGTAGGTTCTGTCGCCACAAGACGAGAGCAAGGACAACGAAGAACAGAAAATACTTAGCATGTTGCAAGAAGAGCTGGTGAATAGAGACGACGACAAGTAAGTTCTCAGGAATTGCACAATATTATGTTATTGTATTGTTTTTGTTATGTGGACATTCTGTGTTATCTATTGTTTTCGGAAAATAAATTAAAAATCTGCCGTTGATCCATTGTAAATCCTAATACCTACATTGTAAAGAATTGCAGAAATATGAGTATTACTCATTGTTTTAAATGTTACCCTTGTCTAAGAAAACCCAAATGAAATGAGCAGCTGATTTATATGCACTAGTGTACAATTTGATAGTCATCAATGTTCATTTTTCTGTAACGGTGTTTGAATTATTTCGCTGCTGTTTCATTTATGTTGCTATCCCTCTGAAACTATTTTTCAAACAAACGACGGAGCGGTATATCTTTTTTGGTTTTATCTTTGCAAGTATCAGTCAGTAATGTGTACGTTTTGAACTGATTTACGTCTTCTTTGTGAAATAGCGCATCAAAATGTTTGTTTTTTTACACATACACTGGTATGTGAAGGTCAATACCATCTTGAGTTGGGGGAATAGTAAGCTATAATTTGATAGGATCGTTCAACTGTACTGCTAGTATGTTTTTTAGTTGCTTATTGAATCGAGACTGAATTATTACAAATTTGAAAATATTAGATATATAACCGAACGGCATTTTATGTGTAACTAAACTATGCTCAATATTGGAAAACATTAAGTTTTTTAGTTTACAGATTGGCCTTTCAATCCCTGAGTACAAACAGTCGATGTAGAAAGCAATTGTTTAATAAACAAATAAATAATAATCACTCCCATGTTTGCACTTTTATAATAAAACTCAGATGAATCTTTCGATACTTTTTTTTAATGTGGACGTTACCCGCGGCCTTTTATGTTGAAATACAGTACCTATTCAGGATTTTGGATTGAAAAGAAATGTTTAATAATACCTACTTGCTGACATTAAAGAGGAAAATAAACTTACAAACTTTAAATAATACGTTTGATAAAGATTAATATTTTGATGTATCTAGGTACCTGTGACCCATGTCCACCTAGACATTACTTTTTCTTACGTTCTCGAGTTGTAGTCGAGTGAAGATCGATCTGTTCGGACACAGCGTGTATCGCAAATAGTTACAATAGGTAATCTATTTTAGGCGCTTGTAATGGAACCGTGTCAATAAACACATTTACCATTCCAGTCCTCGGTATATACAGTAGCATATAGTTTTCTTTACTATTAGCTGAAGTTTTATAGGCTCCATTAAACTGATGTTTATTTATTCAAAACCATTTTTCTATATCCTGATATTTTTAAAATATGAATTTTATATGGATAGAAAAAGATAGAGCCAGTTATAGTAAGACTATGTTGTAATACCACTAATATTGTAATGTGGAAATAATGAAAAAGCAATATTTTTTTTAAAAGAGTAACCATGGAGTTTCTCGCCAGTTCTTCTCCATAGGAAACGAGCATTAGCTTCTGACTTTTTATAAGTGCCCATGTAGGCCTATGTGAAATAATAAAAAAAAAAAAATTATATTGTAACCTTTTTTATTTATTTTTTATTATGAATATACTTAACGATAAGTCATGACTAGGGAACTAGCAGATGGGACAACGTTATGCCTGACGTTCAAGGCGTCGGGCGCGGAGGAAGTCTACGCGCGTCGCAGCGACCCGTGCCCGCTGGCCGTGGCCGCGCCGCCGCTGATGCTGCTGCCCGCCGTGGTCGCACTCGCCAGCTTCGCAGTCCCGCCCACCTGGTCGCTACACGCCGTCTACCTCGCGCTCGTGCTTGAGACCGGCCTAATTAATGTGGTTTACTACACGTGCTACCGATATTCACAGTACAAGGTCAGATTCTTGTGAAAACTTGTACAATAAATGTGTAATTTAGATTTCTGGGCCTATTTAGATTTCTAGCATGTTTGTCTAAATACGATAACCTGTATCTTCATCAAACTATAGTATATTCAGAAAATGGCGTACAGGGATAGATCTTCATTATTGAACTAAACTGCGTTGATTGTTTTTAATTCTTTCGCTCTTATTGTTTGTTTAGGATACCCAGTGAGATTTTAAAAAGTATTAAAATCGTATAATAATACCAAAGATCTCTTATATTCTTTATTTAAAAGTAGAAAGTTCGCATATGAAAAGGCTGAAATGCAAAATGAAAATTCGTTTAAGAAAGTGCAAGTCGAACTCGCGTACTGAGCGGTTCCGTACAAACTTGAAACGTAAATTGCGGTTTAAAATTTATGACGTATTAAAAAAAAACTACTTACTAGATTCAATTTTCGGTGGAAGTTTGCATGGTAATTTACATCATAAATATTTTTTAGTTTTATTATTTTATCTCTGATTTTCGAAGTTACAGGGGACACATTTTACGACTTTGGAAGTGTCTCTCGCGTAAACTATTCAGTTTAGAAAAAAATGATTTTCGAAACCTCAATTGATATCATTTTTGAATACCTTATCCATAGATACCCCACACGTATGTTTTGATGAAAAAAAAATTTTGGGGGAGCCCCCAAAATTTATTGTTTTTTTTTCTATTTTTGTGTGAAAATCTTAATGCGGTTCACAGAATACATCTACTTACCAAGTTTCAACAGTATAGTTCTCATAGTTTCGGAAAAAAGTGGCTGTCATATACGGACGGACAGACAGACAGACAGACATGACGTATCCATAAGGGTTCCGTTTTTTGCCATTTGGCAAAAAACGGAACCCTAAAAATTAACAACATTGACGAAAATTCAATACCTAAGTATTTGTGTTGTAGGTATACTCTTTATTCAGTATCCATCCCAAAGACACCGCCGCTGATTATATTAAATAGATAGAAAAAACTATGTTGATCTCTTGGATACGGCAAGCTAAATCATGATTTACAAGATCATCTACATTATTTCACCGTTGATCAGTATTGTTAATAATTTTTGTGTTAACAAGCTTTGTTGTAGCTATTTGTTAATCTTTCAGAAAAAAACCGTCAGTCCTTATTGGAAACTGACATGCGGAACGTTCAACATCGCGATGTTCGTGGCCGCGAACATTGCGCCACTGGTGAGTACCCGCGATACTACCGCCGGCACAGGCGCCAGTAGCTACCTATTATAAGCTATCTTCATTATCGCCGCCACTCTCACTATCATACTTGCTATTTCTATTTCCGTCGCGAAGAGATTCTATCACGATTACTATCACTATCGCTACAACTGTCACTATCACCGTGAACGTCAGAAATCATTGAACTTGCTTACTTATACATCAGGTGGCCTGCATTAGAGAAACTTTTGTCGGAGATCCAATCGATCAAAAGTTGCCGATAATTTTACATGTGGACATATGTGTTTCTGCAGATAATTTGCGGTAATTTCGAGACGATGCTTCTGGAAGATGGGCTGCGAGATGATGCGCCCGCGCACAGCGGAGCGAGGCGCTGCATACATCCTTCTTACTACTATCACGTGAAGTACCTTTTCTACTTTCACATTTTGATGCCGATGGCAAACTAACAACCAATACCATTTGACACATCAGCTTTAAGTTATACGACTGCTAAAATATTAACAGAAACATGCTAAAATGGCCACCAGACCTGCCTAGACTCTTCTTATATAATTAATTGCATATGCTGTCGCAACGATTTGGCTATATTTTTTAGGCATTCGAGTCATTATTAACATTTATACGACCACAAATAAAATGCATTTTGCATGGCATAATATTATTTCACTATGATGTAAAGGCTAATTTTATTATGCAGCTAATATGGAGTTTACCTCTATAGATGCTTCAATTATAAACGTTGTAGAAGTATAGGTATTATATAAAACAATCGACATATCTACTATAAATGTTACTTGTATGTTTTCAGTGGTATGTAGAGGTTGTATAACTTGGTTGACCTTTCAAGCGTCCTAGCTTTCTCACACGGTCGTAAACAGTATCTAACTGTTACCTACAACTAACGCCATTCTTTGGGCGGAGTTAGACGAATGCAACAAAACATTAATTCTAACCGGTGACAGGTTTCTTATCGTTGTCGCTTTACAAACATCATAACCTATTTCCCCCGTTCGACTTTTTTAATCTCGCATCGTGAGAAGACAGGCAGCTGACGTGTGCCTACAGCGAAACTTTTTCGTCGGTAGTTTAGAGTGATAGATCTCTTAACTCATTATTAATGCAATAGAACAGCGGCTAGAAAGCAAAATTTTAGATATATCGATGTTATAGGTATACCACGTTAAAACTTTCTTAGAATTGATAGTTTCTTATAATACCGAATGCCTACCTACTTATACTAAGTAGTAGTAGGTAGGTATTATTTTCCGTCTATTAACCTAATAACGCCGTACCTACGACGTGCGACTAGACTGTTTTCTTTTTAATTTCATTAATTTATGGTAAGCAGGTAGGTATGTAGATACTTGTGACAAAAGAAAAACATTGGCCAATTTTTCCTAATTAGGGTGATTTTCCTCACAAACACGAGCCATCTCGGCTTAATTACTCACTAATTTGTAATTCGGTCGGGTCAATGTCAGGTCAATAAAGTAAACCCAATTCATTCTCCGAGGTAATTATAATAAACAAAATACTTCGAAGTAATTAGACAGCTACCAAATATGAGGTCAGAATTCGAAAGTTTTTGGGATTTCCCGGAAGTTTAAAAACATCTAAAAACTACTTACCATAATTTTATGGTCGACTTGATAAGTCAGCCAAAAATGTCTTTCATTATTATACCTTGTCAGATATCTAAATGTATTTACAATTTTAAAGTGAAGGAAAATCGAAGCATACCCAGGAGAAGAATGTGCTTACGTCAAGAAAAGTGTTTGAAATTTTTAATAAGAAAACTAGCATATTCATTTTCAAAGTTTCTGCGCGGCGCACGATGATGCTGGTTTAATTATGTATATGGGTCGAGGAAACTTAAATAAATAAATATCTCTTTGGCAGTTCTATTTATGCAAACATAGCAGTATGCACAGCAACTTTTAAAGAAAAATCAAGATGGCGATGCATGACGAGGTCAATTCGGTTTCTTTGTCAATAAATTAGTAGCAAGGGTGGTATGTGTGGGCAGGTGGGTGCGGGTGCGGCGTGCGGCGCGCTTTGGGTGTCGCCGCTGGGTGTGTGCGCGCGCGCGGGGCTGCTGGCGCTGCTCGCGACGGCGCATGCGCTGCCCGCAGCGCTGCACCCCGCGCTGCTGCTGTCACGGCCCAGCCTCGACCGCGACCCGTATCGCGTGCGCTATAACGCCACCACTGACTATGACGAGGATCTCTTAGCTATACTGTGAGTTTCCCTTATTATTTTTCTTCTTATTTAAAAAAAATATATTATATACAGTGTTAACAAAGTCATGTACCTTTGTGCAGCTGTTGTTGTGAGCTTAACTGAAAATTGTGATTTTTTCCCAACAAACCTTTTTGTGCTACAGAGAGAATTTTATTTACCCAGTACTTCACCGCTTTCACGGCGTCGCTAGCAGTACTTAGGCACAGTATAGATAAGATATGGAACAGTACGGAAACTACGACGAGAATCCTAAGCGGCATTCGCTACTGACCGGAACGCGAGAAACGCTTAGGAGTCTCGTCGATGCGTATGTTTTGTGAGTGTGCCGTTTCGAATATTTGTAGGTAGTTTCCGTACTGTTCCATATCTTATTTATACTGTGACTTAGGTCGCTTCAACATCAGGTTTTGGGGCTCAGGGAGGACGTAGTCTACGATGCAGTTCGTCTTTCGTAACTAGCCGACACGGGCCTCGGCCGGGCATATAGATTCAGTCAATTCTCTTATAAATGAAAATGATTTATCATGATTATTAAGTTTCTTATTAATCTGAGAAATTATTTAGGCTACCTACATTGTGAGAGATGTCATAAATACTTGTAAAATTATAAGTGGTAAAATTATTATCTTTTGTTTACAGAGCACGTATTCATGGTGGACGCAACATAATAATGCTGTTCTTCATTGTGCTGGCACTCCTCATCTTTAATAGATACGTGCGTATAATGATCATATTTTTTAACAATCTATTATCAATGCACCACTCCATCCATATCAATCTGTATCTTTGTAAAACGAAGCAATTCTGAAGATTTGTACCATATGCTTTAAGTGAACTATCACGTTCGTTTTCATGTTGAAACCGTATCCTGAGCCATTTTTTTTACTTTTATTTCTTGATAGGTTCGCGCTTGACCACTATCTCACCTGATGGAAAGCGACGATGCGGTCGACGATAGAGCGCGCTTACCTAAAAATAACCTATTTACTCTCGACTTAAAGATTCCCAGGTTGTAGCCATCAGGAAACACAGATTCCGGCAAGGAATTCCACTCCTTAGCTGTACGCACAATGAATGTGTTCCCAAAACGTTTCGTGCGTATAGGTGGGATGTCCACCATGTACCGGTGGCGCATTGCCGTACGCCTGGTGGTCCGATGATGGAACGGGCGCGGGCGGAATTAGGTTATGCAATTCCGACGCATACTTTCCGAAATGCAACCGGTAGAAAACCGATAGGCTAGCCATTCATTTCACTCAATGTATGGCTAACTAACATTATAATACCTATAGGTGTGTATATTATTGCATGGCCGGAAGTGACGTTTCCGATTAGGCGTTTATGTGTATATAGGGTGACTGGCAATTAGTGTACGATACTTAAACACGTGATTGTGCTGATGATAACAAACAATTACCTATTATACAACTAATTACCACCCTATTTATATAGGGTAGTTGACGGCACTGTTGGTGCAGTGGTTGAACGATTGGCTGCTGTGCTGCAGGTCGCGGGTCGCGGGTTCGAATTCTGCACGGAACAAATATTTGTATGGCCTACAGATAGGTGCCCTGGGTCTGGATGTCTTGTTTATGTGATTTGACATGTTTGTGAACGCACCCACGATACAGGAGTAATTCCTAGTGTGTAGTGTGAGGCACCGTTTCTTTAAAAGAAAAAAAAAAGAAGTATAATGTACGTAATGGTGGAAACACTAAGATAATATGAAGCTGATTCTTTAAGTCCAAGCTCTGAGTGGGATGTCCAGAACCTGCAATTGTTGTTCCGTTCCCAGGTGGAGTCACTGTCGCGCGCGCGGCACTCCCGCGGGGAGCGCATGCGCGCGCAGGCGGAGCAGGCGGGCGACCTGCGGCGCCGCAACCAGGCGCTCATCCACAACGTGCTGCCGCCGCACGTGGCGCGCCACTTCATGGGCGCGCGCCACCACCACCGCGACCTCTACAGCCAGAGCTACGCCGAGGTCGGGGTACTGTTCGCCTCCATGCCCAACTTTTCAGGTAAAATATATTTACATAGAATACCTACTCTTTTTAGCTTATATACTTGGCTTGAAGATTTGCTCCCTCACTTAAGTGTGTCTAAAACAGGTTGAAAACTTGATATGATGTGTCATTATCATCATGTAGCTTAGTGATCGAGAAAATGTGGTGATCAAACGCTCCCTTGGCTTTATGGAAAATATACTAACATTTTATTGCATGTGGTCGAAGTTTGCAAATTGCAGTCAAGGTGGGATAGATACCTAAGCTAAAAGCAAGGGTGCTATAGAGCCGAGAGTGCAATGACAGACGCCAACTGGTATAAAAGAACTGTATTTCACGCATTTGCGAAGAAAAAATAAATATTAACATAACATTTTGTAACAAATATTAGTCAGAGGCACTTTTCCGCACGAGTGCAGATATTTAAAAAGATAAACGTGAAACACTCGTCATTACGAGCCTAAAATTGGTATTCTAAGTAGGAGCCAGTTTTAGAACAAGTGTTTTTGTACCACCATCTCAGGATTACAATATAACACGCTGGTGCCAATGATTATAAATTAATTAATTTGTCTCATGTTAACAACAACGTTGCTACACGTGGCAGCAATAAAATTTGAAATAGGTATAATATTGTTAAAACCTTAACAGTTATGTTAATTGATCAGTTTCAAAGGTCATGTATCTAATACATGCATCTTCAACGACATTACTATAAATTGTAGCTTTCGTTGTTTGCCTTGAACGTTTTTGTCACCAGCGACATATTAATGAACCAGTTTAATCATTTTTATTATTTTATGTTAATGTGGATTAAATATTGATACCTACATCTAGTAATTTGGTAAGATACTGAAGAGCTAATGTTAAAGTTGTAAACATAATGTAATTATGATTTGTTACAGAGTTCTATTCTGAAGAAACTGTCAATAACCAAGGCCTAGAATGTTTGCGGTTTCTCAATGAAGTTATATCAGACTTCGACTTGGTAGGTAATTGTTAGATTTACATTGAAACTAATATTAGATAAGTTACGTATATCGTGGTTAGTATTAAAAACGTCGACACAACTCTTTTTGAATTTACAACGGTTGGAACATTATGTATGTTATAACTTTTGATACGTTGCCTCACATGTAGCTGTTGCGAAGTTATTGGGAATTAGGATCTTTGACCCGGGGTCAGAGAAAGGTTATTTGTAAAAGAACAATTCACATTGTCCTTCTTAGTCTGGAGGGACAAGTTTATTCTCACTAAATCATCATATAAAATAAAATTAAAATAATAATATCTATCCTTTTTGAAAAGTTGCATCAATACTGAACGATTATTAGCAATTGATATGATGCCTATTATTATTTCCGGGTACAATATAAATACGCACGGTCGTGAAGGAAACAGCTTTCTACTACACAAGTTGTATGGAGACTGAAGGGCATAAGTAGGCACTAGTCAAATGATAGGTTGGACCATATACTTGCTGTTAATTTACATACTGAATACTGATTAAACTAACCTAACCTAATCAGGATGTAACGTAAGCTTCTGTACTTTAGAGTAATTTTATTACAACAAAACTAAGTATCTACGAACACATTTTCTATCTAAATTCTAATCTTCCATCACCATTGTCACGGTACCTACTCTAAGGATTTGCAGAGCTTTCTGTGGTTTCGGCGTTCTCATGCTTTTGGAATGCCAAATGAAACCCTTTTATTTTAGAAATTTTTCAGGCTTATACTGCATTTTTACACGATTGCATGATTGAATTGAGCTGAAGAGTAGGTAAATTTGTTTGTTTGATTGCGCTAATCTCAAGAACCAATGAATTGAATTAAAAAAAATATTTTAGTGTTCGATAGCCCATTTATCGAGGAAAGCTATAGGTTATATAAGATCACACTACAACCGATGGGAACGGAGCAGTAACTAAAGATGAGGGTGAAATCGTTGGGGACAGCTAGAAATAAATAATGTACACACATGCTAGAAAACATTTTTTAAATTATTATTATGTAAACTCATACCAATTACTTTATTGGTTACAGTTGCTGGAAGATTCCAAGTTCTGTAAGGATATAATCAAAATAAAAACCATTGGCTCCACATACATGGCTGCGTCAGGCCTAAATCCTACGCGACAAATGCAGGTGAGTCACTACGTCACTGTTCAATAATTTATCTATATATTATATTTATATAAGGAGAAATTGTCTGACTGACATCAACAACACACGGCCGAAACTACTGGGACTGCACAAGGTTTCCTTTTATGACGTAAGCAAGTACTAAGAGAGCATTTTTCAGAATTCACTCCCTGAAGGGATGAAACGGTAGTCTAGTCCAAGTTTGTACGGAGAAAATTACTTTCACCCGGGTGAAGCCGCTGGCATAAGCTAGCACTCTCCTATGGGTCAACTGCGCGTGTTGTGTTCTACGCGCGCCTCAAACAGACAACTTATTATTATATTTATATCTGCCAGTCTGACGCGACCCGCTAGGGCCGATGCCTGCCAGGGCTGCGGGACCACCACGTCCCTGGAACGCAAATTGTCTGACACCCCTCCTTTTCCACTTAGAACGGGACAAGTGGTTTGATAGTATCTCATGTTCAAAAAAATGTGTTGTTTTACTTTTTACAAAACTAGCTGACGTGATAGGCCATTATCTTGTCTAGAATTTTGAGTTCTTCAAAAAAACACACAGTAAAACACTCTCTATTTTATTCCCAGTATTTCCAAGCAGATCCGAGGTTCCATTTTTACCCCTCAAACCTTATTGCTAAAACAAAAAAAATGCCAAATCGGTTTCAACCTTTCTCAAGCGATGCGTTTACCCAATGAACAGCATTTAATTTTATCAACATATTTATTATGTTGTTAAAATACAACACAGTAAATATGATAATATACTTACACTCATAAAAAAAATTAACAAAATGTCAAGTCAAATATCCAACGATAGCGTCACATGAATGTTACCTAAGTAGTAAATTATGATTAAGCAATACATACATTAATCTTATTGCATACGTATTGCAACAAAGTTTTTACGAGCGTCAACTGATTAACCTTCTCGCTATAAACTTCCTTCCTTCCGCATAGGAGTAACCGCTAATGCGCATTCGATTAACGTAACGATATGTCATGTCCGTGATAATGATTTGTTTTTTACTGCACAGTTTACACAACTGTCAAGTTGTGTAAACTGTCTTCGACCTGCACTTGACAGTCATTGCCAAGTCAACGAAGATTGCCGCATTGTCAAGAGCGAACTCTTGGCGTGTACTTTGCTTGACCTTATGCCCTTGAGTGTTGGCGTTGCCGAAATCCGGCGGCAATCTCCAAGTGGGGTGAAGCCAATCTGATGGGATTCAACGCCGCCAAAACACAACGGTGTCTATTCACCGCTAAAAGGAGCCCGTTCACCATGGCTCCAGCTTTTTGTAATATATCCCTGGAGTGTACCGACTGCCTTCAGCTCTTGGGAGTTGAAGTTTTCTCAGACCTTAATTTTGAGCGGTTTATTGAGTCCAACGCCAAGGTAGCTGCTAGGAAACTCGGCGTTCTTGCAAAGGTCTGGCGGTACTTCACACCGGGACAGCTTTTAATGTTATACAAAACACAGGTCCGAACGTGTGTGGAGAACTGCAGCCACCAGGTAGCTTTGGATTCGGTGGAAAGGCGGATTGGTGATCCAGATTTGGTTAAACCCAATTTTCAAAGCCTTGAGCACAGGCGTAGGGTAGCCAGCCTTTCGGTGTTTTACAGGTTGCATTTTGGAGAATGCGCGCGAGATGAGTTGATTCCGCCATCTCATTTCTACCATCGGACAACCCGACGTACGGCGAGTTTCCAACCTTACGTTGTTGAAACCTCTACGGTCCGCACTAAGCGTTTCGCCTCATCGTTTATACCGCGTGCATTGAAGGACTGGAACAATTTGCCTGCTGAGGTCTTCCCATCGGATTTTAATTTGGGTATCTTCAAGGCTAGAGTGAATAGGATCTTAATAAACTGGTGCGCCTCACCATCAACGATTGCATCACTGCTTACCATCAGGTGGGATCGCAGTCAAGCACTAGTTTATATCAAATAAAAAAAAAACTGTTATACTCTGTTAAAGGCATTTACAGTTGGTTTGATATTGACGTACTTACTTATTTATTATTATTATTATTCAAGAACATGAAGAACAGTAAAACAATTTTAAACATTACGTCTATAACTGTCAATTACAGTTAATGATAGGGGTTAAAGAACGAAATTGCCGTTTTTTAAAACAGGTTGCTTTGAAGTGTTCAATCTTTGGATTGACTTGGAATTATAAGTTCAAATAAACTTTATATTAAAAGTACGTTATTTTTTTTTCGAATTTAGGTATTTATCGGATTTTTTGTGTTTTGTATTTTCTGTAGTAACGCAGTTCTTATAACCATGAAAGCTAATAAAAAAACTTTTTTTTTATATTAAGAGTTCCAACGTAGAAACTATGCATTTCAAAGGGCAAGCAATATCAAATACACCTATATATATATATACCTTTGACTTTCTTTAACAAAAGAACTTTGTGCTCTTGGTTTAATAGCTTTCGTTTTGGAAATTTTGTCTTGTTGCCGCACTGAGGAGAAAAGTTATTCGTGAGATAAAATTTTCCACGTGAAAGTGATTGAAACAAAAATAGACATCTCATTCATTAGCAGTTTTAAGTCCATAATTATACATCATCAATATTGCATACCGCTTGAGACACATTGTTTCCACGGAAGAACTTATATTGCAAAATAATGCGAGTTTTCTTATATTTCATACAAAAATATTTTTTTATTTTATTGGGGACAAAAAACAGTTTCATGCTAGAGAAAATACAAAAAATTCCTCAAAACTAGATGCACAAACATATAACCCACTCCAATGTCCACATCTTGATATTTGAATAAAAGAAGTGAAGGACTGTGGTAAGATTTTACAGAATACAGTGCCTTCTGCGAAAGCTTCATGTATCACAAACTAATTTCTATAATCATAATTAATATAGTATATAATTTAATTCTAATATTCTTAATTTCATTTAATTTACATAAATATTTTATTTCATTCAATTCAGTACAATTTATTATAATTCAATTTAATTCAACATTATTATTTTAATTCATTACAATACAATATACTCGTACAATTTAATTTATACAATTTACTTAATTTATTTAGAATTAATGTCTACTCAATTCAGTACAAATTAATTTATTTTAATTTATCTTTCTCCTTAGTACAGCTTTTTGGACAAAATATCTATAGCTAGCTAGTATAAAATATAAATAGTTACAAGTACTGCGATATTACAGAAAATTCAAAACACAAAGAAACCAATAAATACCTAATTTTGAAAAAAAGAATAAAACACCTTTAATATAAAGTTTATTTGAACTTATAATTCCAAGTCAATCCAAAGATGTAACACTTCAAAGCAACCCATTTTAAAAAACGGCAACTTCATATTCTAACCCCTAATACTTATTAATCAAGATTTTTCACTTTACCCTCATATTTCGTTGTGGTTGAATCAGCCGTCAGACGGGGTGTTGGTGCGGTGGGCGCACCTGGCGTGCCTGGTTGAGTTCGCGCTGGAACTGCAGCGCGTGCTGGCCGCCATCAACGAGCAGTCCTTCAACCACTTCGTGCTGCGCATGGGCGTCAACCACGGGCCCATCACCGCTGGCGTCATCGGCGCTCGCAAGCCGCACTACGACATATGGGGCAACACTGTCAACGTTGCTTCAAGGATGGAAAGCACTGGCAAAGCTGGATGCATCCAGGTAGGAAAAGACCGGCCAAGTGCGAGTCGGTCTCACGCACGAAGGGTTCCGAACCATTATCTATAAAAACGGCCAAAAGTCACGTTTGTTGCCCCCTTAAATAGTTTTTTAGTATTTGTTATTGTAGCGGCAATATAAATACATCATCTGTGAAAATTTCAAATATCCAACTATCACGGTTCGTAAGATACAACCTGATGACAGAAAACAGACAGACGGAGGGACAGCGGAGTTTTACCCTTTGGGAACAGAACCCTAAAAAGATACAAAACCAATAAATAATAAAGGGGTTTATGGATTCCGATAGTAACTACCGCATACTTAGTCCTCTACTTCTGCTGATATACGGAGACTTTCTCCAAAGTTTCTACGATAACTTTCTTCTGAAGAATTTCTTTTCATGTAGATATTTCTATCTGTTGCAGGTGACAGAGGAGACTTGCGAGATTCTGCAAAGTTTCGGCTACTACTTCGAGCAGCGCGGCCTGGTGGCGGTCAAGGGCAAGGGCCAGCTCATGACCTACTACCTGCAGGGCAAGCGCGGCTCGCCGCAAGGGCCCAACGACAAACACACCGTCAGTAACACCTAATGTGTACCTACATTTATCTAATAAGCTACCAAATACTTATGCTAATAACACGGTGCGGTGGCAAATACGAATGAGCTGTACTTGAACTAAATAAGCGACCTCAGATGATTTCCATTTCGTTATAAATTATTATTATTTATAGCCATGTAATTAAGGTATTAATATTTATCAAAAATGTCCGTCAATTCCAGAGGAATTTGTGTGTTCATGCGCAAACATCTGTTAACATAACGGTCAGACAATTTTTATAACGTAACCAGCGGAAATTATGACACAGTTACACGAGTTATGCTTTCATGACGAATTAATGGTAGGTGGAGGCATGGTACTACTAATTGGGGAAGGGGGAAGGAGAATATGTGGGAGGGGGGGAGACTGCATTTCGTGCCGCGGTGGACAGTCTACCCGGACAGGGCGATGTGCTATCCGTCGCACTGGACGGGCAGGCCGCCCATCTCGCACGCGACTTCATCAGTGCCGGACATCAGCCGCTGAACCGAAGATTCAACTTCTAATGACGTTTCAACACGATGTGAAAGTACCTGTATACCTATAACATGTTTTGACATATCCTAGTCAAAATATGTTAGAGATAGCTTATTATAAGATAGCTTATTATCTCTGTATTAGGCATCTACGTTTCTGAGCGTAAATTTTTGATATTCATACGGGCGATACGGGCAGAAGTTAGTCGTAAAGCGGTAAGTTTTATTTTAAGTTTGTTGCATAAGTACTAGTGATACCGCGCGCTTGCGCAGTGTAGCATAAGTACTAGTGATACCGCGCGCTTGCACAGTGTAGCATAAGTACTAGTGACACCGCGCGCTTGAACATTGTAGCATAAGTACTAGTGATACCGCGCGCTTGCGCAGTGTAGCATAAGTACTAGTGATACCGCGCGCTTGCGCAGTGTAGCATAAGTACTAGTGATACCGCGCGCTTGCACAGTGTAGCATAAAAACCGTCTACATCCGCAGCCGCAAACATTGAAACATCCCTGATGCACTGCAACGCCATGGGAGCCCCATCAGTATTCTGAAGATGTTTTTAAATTGAACACGAAGGGCATTCCTAGGAAGGATCATTGACATTTGATGATTCCAAGTCCGGTGTGCTCTGTAAAAATCTCGCCGTTGACGAATTGAGCTGTCATTCCTTACCTTACCTTACGCTAGTGATTGACAGCTCAGTTTAGCTAAGTTTTCATGGTGAGATCTTTACAAAATAGCCCTACAGTTTCTGTTATTAATTTACAGATGGAGCCACCGGTGCCAGAGGCCGATGCAGGCGACGCGTTGCTGGCCAACGGCGGCGCCGATGACCACGCCGAGCCGCGTCTGCTACCAGCCTGAACACCGCCCCACATTCCATGTTTAAATCATAAGCTCCACTCATTTACAAACATTATTTTCTTTTCGTGTTTAACAATAATGACATAACTCATAATTTATTTTCCTTATGACTATAGCACCTTTTCATTTACATAGTGTTCTTTTTTGTCTTGCTTTTGAATACTGTCACATTTAAAAATATGCAACAAGAGTGTCGACGATTGTGCAAACTTTACTAAAACTCGAGTAGGTAGAGTTTTCATTCGAGACTTGAAAACAACTGTTAGACAGGTATTGTAATGAATAAAATATAAAAACGCTAAGACAGTTAATTCTTCACTTGTCTGCTCTTATTTTTTTTAGTTGTCGTGAGTTGTGTTATTGTTGTTAACAGATTTGTAGGTACCTACGTAACTAATGCATGTCCGTACACTCCATTATAGCAAGCAGATTCCTATAAAATACAAACGTAAAACTTTGGCATCTGATCTATAATTTTAATAATTTAACTGTTTTATAACGGTAAAATTAAGTATGAGATGCTGGAACCGATTCTGGTGTGCACAAGCTAAAATTAATTTAGACTATTCCCATGTTTTCCCTCTAAAAAAATTAAGAAATGGCAGAATCCATTTTGACGTCTTTAACTTGTCTAATTTATTTTCACGTTTTTATGCCAAGAAAAGATCTCTGGCTGCCTGTCAATAACAAATGTCAATCTCTAGTTTAGTTTGTGAGCAAGGGAGTCGGCGCCACTGTCTTTCGTCTTATTTAAAGTGTCCTTCTTATCTTTGATGTGTTGATAAGAAAGCAAATATGCTGGTATGATTGATATGGTATCGACGCAGACAGCAGATGAAAGAATAAACGTGAGTAAATTATATTACGTATCATATAAATATTAGATTTATTGTTTTTGATGTTATAATTCATGGCTAACTGAAGTTATTTCTTTCCCCAGAGGATGAACGAATATATTGCCAGATTCTGCATATATAAACTAAATTTCACAAGGCACAATATTTTTTTTTGTGCTATCAGTCAAACTGATTATAAGTAAGTACGGTTTACTGTGTAATTTAAATTGCTTATGTTCATAAACATGAAGTACTAGGAAGAAACTAATAACTTTACAATAATTGATTCTAGAACTAAATAATTTATGTTATATCCGACCTAGACTAAACTAGTTATCCTATAATCAAGTTCGGCCGGTAATCAAGTAGGTAGTTAAATACAATGTGTCTGCGCCGAATATTTTCAACAATTGTAAAATTCTGTTAGAAAACACAAGTGTCAAATGAAATGAGTGCTACAATGTTAACTGCTAGTTACCTCTTATCTTTTGGTTAATAATAATAATGAGAAAGTGAGTGCTGTCTAATGGTTGTTACGTAAGGTTTAATATTAATTCTGCTTAGGCCAGTGACGTTTAATGGTAATCGCATCAATCCATACCTACATAACATTTACTAATTAATTTCCAACTAGAAACAATCATTAATTAATTCTTCGTCTTCAAGATTCAATTTATACGAGTCATTCATTAATTTAAATGATGCCCTTTTCGATTTTTATAACAAAAACACCCAAAATCGTCGTACTGTTAAAGCGCTATGAAAGCAATAAATGAAGGTCTTAACTTAAAGTATTATTAACAATTTAATTGAAGTAACGTGATGTGATCACGACGCGTCATATATTTATAACTGGCTCTATTTGTGCAGTATTTAAGGGATAAATTATAATACATTTGAGAAATAGGACCTTGTGTCTTATGTCATCAATACGTAAGAAAAGTGTAGCAATAATAACTTAAATTATAATTCAGGGTAATATTATCTCGTCGGAAGCAACACAAAAACTAGAATTTAAAGAAAAATATAGCAATACGCAAATATTGTTTTATTGGCATGTGGTTGGTAATAATTAGGGTGGATCCAGTCGTATTACAATAACAAATAAACATAAAAAAACCTCAAGTACCGGTTCAAGACTTTTTGCAATTGTGTAATAAGTGACCTCCATATCTATATAGAACGTTTAACTGTAATTTCATAATTCATGCGCATATCATATGACTAAGATACTGCCTACTCATCTTTACGCCTGCGTAAAACATATAAATTATAGTCTACGTTACTTGCACGTACACGTACGGAACCACCCAAATAATAATTGCAAAGTGTACCATATTGTATTAAAATATGATTGCTAATAAATTAAACAAGTTTGTAGTGTTTATTATTTTAATTTAAATACTTTGCATTATTTTGTTTATCACTTTTCTAATCAAGACATCGTTACTTTGTTTTAAGCATGAAAACTATATAAAAAATGTGTGCATAATATTTTTCCATATCACGAATTATAAAACAATATTCTCTGTTGGCAACTCCAGCAGAGATAGATAGGAAGATAGATGCATTTACTAATGGCAAACTGTAAAGAGATTCACTTTACCATTTTTTTCTCGTAATAAAAATGAAGTAATATAATAATAGCTAAGATATTCTTTCTACGCCATGTTTCAGATTCGTATCATGTTTTCGTATTGCCAAATTTA
Source organism: Mythimna pallens (assembly GCA_961205895.1). Classification (NCBI taxonomy): domain Eukaryota; kingdom Metazoa; phylum Arthropoda; class Insecta; order Lepidoptera; family Noctuidae; genus Mythimna; species Mythimna pallens. The sequence goes on from OY540830.1 coordinate 12,575,438, forward strand.
ACTGTGTACAAAATCAGACTGAACTACAAAAAAAATTTAGATACCAGTATATCCTGAACTAAATAACGACTTTACCATGTTCAAAATCCTAGGTTCTCTCGCTTCGCTTCCGCGTTTGTGAACCTTGTGCCGATGAAGATGTTATTCAAATATACATATTTTGAAAATATTAATTTGCATTGTGAGACTTTAGTGTTTGTTTATGAAAAACACCAAGCTCACTATATGTCACACGAGAGAAAATCATCAAGTCATCTAGATACGGGATAGGTAGCTCAAAACGCCGGTTGTATTATGGACACAAATGTTATATTATGAAAACTTTAAAATCAATATGTTTTTATAATTGTTATTGAAGCATCAGAAAAAAAATGATATAAACAATGATTCACAATCATACTTGCACAAGTAAATACGAGTTTCACAGTTATATAACACCGTTTTTACAGTAAATCTTATATAGTTGGTGTTGCCTCATCTTTGAATCTACATGTATTTAAGTAGCTATATTGTGATATTGATTGTTAGGTACTTAGAGCGTTAGTATCAGTGTCGCTTGAATCTCGTGCAGACGAACTCGTCTGTGGCAGTGTGTAACCAAATATAAGTAGATTATTGTACTACATAGGTACATATTAGTAATAATAGAATTATAATGTATCAATGTATCACTAAAACTGTGCTTTCATAATTCGCCTAGAATACCTTCTTAGCCTAAGTAATGATTGTGTACTTTTGTATTAGACTATGAAGTATCTACTAGGATGTAATAATAGTTGTCGTCTTTGGAGTAGGTCCTTACACAGATCTATCATAGATACATATTGTTTAAAATACAATGTAGGTAGGTATCTCAGTGGTGATATTATTACTGTAATTCGTATTTAGGTGTATGTAGAAAGATGATTTTATTTTCTTTCTCTCTAGTGATATAACCTACTTCCTGTGATTCGTGACTATTAATAATTTTATACATGTTCTAGCTCAAACTAAATCTGGAGGTTGAACTTTTCTTGGCTATAATTTTATTAAATAAAGCAATATCTACAATTTGTTTGTTTATTGTGTGGACCCTGTGATTTAAAAACAATTTAGGCACAAAACAAGTGTTTACGTACTAGCTTCTACCAGTGGCTTCGCATGAAAGTTGATTTCTCCATACAAACTTTCGGCCCCCGTTGCATCTAATAAGGGGATAAATTTGAAAAATCCTTTCTTGTTAATTGTATATGTTACCGGCTATATCTATACTGGGCACGCCATAATTATGGCGGTAAGTCCCCTCTTTGAGGAATGGCTGGAAAGACAACACGGCGTACTTATCTTCCGCATGACGCAGGTCCTCACCGGACATGGTAAGTTCGGGAGGTTCCTGCACCGGATTCATGCGGAAGAAACGCCCGGGTGCCACCATTGTGTGGACCGCCCGGAGGACACGGTGGAGCACACGGTGGAGGTGTGCCCTGCTTGGGCAGAGCAACGACGTGTCCTCGTGGGGGCGATCGGCGGCGGCGATCTCTCGCGCCGGGCCTTGGTCCGGAGCGAGGAGGAGTGGCAGGCGGTCGCCTCCTTCTGCGAAGCAGTAATGCTAGCAAAGGAGGCGGCCGATCGCGTGAGGCAACGGTCCTCACGCCCCAATCGCCGCCGGGAATGCGATCCCGATTTCCAGCCATCGTAGGCGCAGGCTTGCGGACGGCGAGCAATGGGTGGCTCGCCATCCGACTGTCTGGTAACCCTCCGGACCGAGCCCAAGTCGTCGACGGCGCGTGCTGTACCACGCGCGCCTCAAGATGATTTTCCCACCGAAAAAAAAAACCGGCAATCTATATAATACACGTATTTATTTATTTAATCTTCATGCAACACAAAGTACAAAGGCGGACTTAATGCCTACACAACAATACCTAGGTAATGTATAGAATACCAGGGGCGTCCAGGTAAAGTATGAAATATTATTGTCCGTTACATAATTTACCTGGGCAATGTATACAATTCCTAGGGATATTATAGAGTACCTGCTGGTCCACTGGCAATGTGTAAAATAAATAGAGTTTGATCTATATTTATCAATATTAACCGCCTACCTATAAAAAGACGGGCTAATAAAACATGTTCTGTGCGTAAAAGACGAGAGCAGAGAAGGAGGTGACGTAATTTTAGGGCACCCCGATGATTTGTTTATAACCACCCGGAAATAGAAGCCTTACCTTAAAGCTCGCTGACAGAAACAGGTCCTGAGTACTTAAACATAATAAAATTAACGTAAAATAAAACAATTCTTCTGGCTATAAGTGACCTAATGTAATTTACTTACAAGTTAAGCCTTCTACATCACGTTAAGATTATTTAATTTAAGGTACAATTTGTAACAATGGTTCAAAAAAATTATTATTATTATTCTAACCTAACCTGTCTCCTGCCTTACTCGCGTCTTTTACTCACATTACCGGCTGAACATTCGGTATTGTATAGAATACCTAGGCAAAGTATAAAATAAATAATATTTCATACATTACCTACAAGTTTTAGGTATTCTATACATTGCCTAGGTATTGTATAGAATACCGGATAATACAAATTGCCGGTAACATATACATTCTTAAAGAAACCTCTGTGCAAAATTTCAACGTTCTAGGTCCGAGGGTTATATAGGAGTTTAGGACTGGACGTTGATGAGTCCGTGAGTGAGACAGAACTTTGTTATTTATACATACAGTTACTTACCTAACCGGCTTTTGAATGTCTCTATCGCAAAACCAAAGAACATAAGAAATACAGATTCAGATTGAAGATCATAAAAATCTTGTTTTGTGAATATCTCGTTTGCTTTGACCTCTTTGACATTTTTAGGTTTCCTTACCCAAAGGGTAAAGCGGGACCCCTATTACTAAAACTCTGCTGTCCGTCCGTCTGTCTGTCTATCAGTCTGTGAAATCATCTAATGACTTCTCCCGCTTTAGAGCGAAGCAAGAGGGCGTGTCATACTGTTACTGACTAAAACCACACCTCAGCTCCTTCAGTTGCCCTTTGCGTTCTAGGACCTACCCGTGGTCGCAATTCTCCCCTTGGCCCTAGCAGATATCGGTCCTACTGGGTCCCTACATCTCATGAACCGTGATGGACAGATGAAATTTTTACAGATGATGTATTTCTGTTGCTGCTTTAACAATAAATACAAAAAAAAAACGGGCAAGTGCGAGTTGGACTCGAGCATGAAGGGTTCCGTTCCGTCCGTAGCATAAAACGAGCAAAAACATCACGTTCGTTATATGGGAGCACCCTTAAATACTTATTGTTTTAGGGTTCCGTAACTCAAATGGAAAAAACGGAACCCTTAGAGGATTACTTTGTTGTCCGTCTGTCTGTCTGTCAAGACCCTTTATCTCGGAAAAGCGAGGATTTATCGAGTTGGTCGGTTTTTTAGTTATTAGAAATGTTAAAGAGCTTAGAATTCTTTATAAATTTCGTATTTAGCAATTTTCGATATCTTGCGCCGTTCTTGAGATAGAGTGTGAAGAGTGGGGAGTGCTCCGTCCTATACATGATAATTCAACCTGGACAGAGGATTTCAACAGACAATATCGGTTGTTACGATAATTAATTAATAAAAATATAATTTTTATCAAAAAAAAACCATTTATTCACTAATTAATAAATTATATTTGTAGGTAAGGCTAATAAATGAATCCCAATGATTCATTAAGATAATTTAGTTTATTTCTAGTCATTTTTAATTATGAGTAAAATAAACTTGAATTTAATGTAATTAATGAAAGAACAACTTTTCTTAAAGTGGTCATTATTAATTAAAGTTAATTTTCCTCTTCTTCATTGTTTTCTTCTCCTGGTGGTTTTCATCCAATTTCTGCTTTGTTCTCATCATCGCCTTCCTCATCAGAAACAGTCGGCTCTACAGCCATTACAGCGTGACTGATAGCTGTGCCTTTTGTTCTCAAGTGATCTGCTTTTGCTTTCCGATTTATTATTATAACTTTTCCCAAGAAATGTAAAAGAGTTTTTGGTATTTCTACATTTTCATTATTCAACATTGATCGAATGAACAGCAACAAAAACAATATTGATTGAACGCTGATGATCGCAGCAGCTACTTCTACAACTCGTAACCGGTCCGCGTCCGGAGTATTTTTTGATTTTCGTACTATCCTTTTGATAATATTTTTGTCAGTGTGTCATGTATAGATATTTGGAGGTATGCGGAACAGAGAGTAAAGTCCCGCAAAACTCCGTTGAAAAGGGAGGATCCTCCGGCCAGACGGGTGTTATGTCTGTTGGGCAACTGCCCGATAGACCGTCGGAGCTTTCGCTACGAGTAGAGGGGCGCGGCAGGCGAGTTCGGGGCTTCGCCCCCTGCTCGCGGTGTCGAATGGCACCCGCAACAGCGGGTGCTTCTCTTGGGTGCCTATAGGCGTAGTTTCTCTGGTTTGGTGCAGTGGGAGCGTCACGAGTCTATTTTGATAATAGAGTCGTTTCTTCGCAAATGCCCGATAGATGATTTCGGGCTGTCGTATATATTCAAATCGCGTGGAGAACTTTGATTGCAGATGCAGGATTAGTTCTTATGTGATGCCATAGATGTCGCTACAGATATAATAGTGAGTTAGTATTATCGTCATATCATCAGGTACGTATTTCGTAAGAACATCCAGCTCCTTCAATTTGAACTGTGATTTGTTTTAACATTATCACCACTACGAGGGGTTTCCGTGACCAGAGGTTCTTTTAAAAAATGAACATAACAAGGTTTGTGGTATCTCGCTTCAGCGGCTATCAAGTCTTGTTTAAAAAGGATACGATCTTTTATCATCTGTCCTAACAAATCGTCTGGTTTCTCTGCTTTTTTAATGAAAGTGTCTTTGAATTAAATAGTATTACCTTACTCTACTGATCATGCGTCTATATTTTATTTACTACTGCTGCTTTATCAGCTGTTTGGCTGCAAAATAAGCATAAACTTTTAAAGTCAAAGGCCTCATTTCTCTTTTTGCGAGGTCGATTTGATGATGACGAAGACTGATTTTCTTCTAAGCATCGTTTCGATGCTGCAATTGTCATTTTATTGGTATACACTCTCCGACACTCAACATACACATTCACAGAAGTTAAGGTATTAAAATATTGTATAAAGTATTCAAATATTCTACACGTCCGTCATTTCTTGCAATAGATACTTGCAGTTTTCAATGTTTTTCAACCACGAACAACACACAGTATTGCTATTTTGTACTTCGTCCGTCCCGAAGTTTTGTCCCACACTCTAAAAATTCTTTGTTCATCATCGAAGTTGTTTCGTCCCAAAATACAAGTACTTTAAAAGTACAGTAAAAAAAAAATACAAAAATTTAAAATACATTCTTAAATTGATAAAAAAAAAACTCTTAATCTTATTAAAACTTACTAAAAACAAACATCATATTTTATGTTTTTTTAGTTAGTTTTAATTATTTTAGAGTTTTTGTTACTATTCGTTGGTTTTATTGTAATTATAGTTGGCTGAGTATTTTTTTTAATGTAATAATAAACCAATTCTAAAAAAATATGTTATTATAGTACATTATGATATAAGTGTGTAATGTTAGTGATTACCGTCGAGGCGGTATTTAGACCCGAGCCACGGCGAGGGTCTTAAGAGGGCCAAGAACGGTAATCATTAATTACTCACGTGTGTCATACGACGTTTTTCAATGCACTTGTGAAGAAAACAACAGTAAAACTAGTAAAATTTTCTGTGACATGATGGTAAAATATTAAAAATCTGTTTTAGTAAGCGCGCGCATCATTTTTTTTTATTTACCCCTAGAGGAAGGCTAAGGTATTTTGATCATACTGCCTAGTCTAACGTTTATGTTTTCTTGTGTGAAAAGTTTTTACGATAATGTCTTTCGTAGTGACAATAGAATACGGATGTAACTTTTCTAATGATTTTGTAGTAATTAATTTTATTTAATTAATACAGCCACTGAACTTCACTGCAATAAAAAAATCCCGCCAAAAACTGCGTGCATCTTAAAATGGCGGCCATATACCACAAAAAAAAACAAATTGTTGGCTTAGCTTGTTAGCTTAGTTGCTTAAGATATTTTTGTGCATGCTGTGGTCTGCTATAAGTGAAGGCGTACACCAACAAGATACCGGAACCACTAATTATAAGATACAGATATTGTGTACATCCTTTGTTGGAGATCCTAAATAAATAAATAAAATAAAATAAATTTTTATTTGAATGTACGATTTATTAACTAAATGTTTTTTATTAAATAAATCGTTTGTACAAGTTAAATTGGATGAAATAAGTAAGTAAGACACTAATTTATATACTATTGAATAGTATATAAAATAGTGTCTTACTTACTTATATAATTAATGGGAATTTTATTCGAATTTAAAATTGGTTTTGCGAACAAAGAGGTTGAACAAAAAGGTTTTAACTACATTATAGCACTAATGCGTAATGGTAATCAAAATGTCACAGTTTGATAACGAGTGCCATTATATACCTAAGTGCAGTGCAGTAATTATGGCGGTAAGTCCCCTCTTTGAGGAGTGGCTAGAGCGACAACACGGCGTCCTCACCTTCCGCATGACGCAGGTCCTCACCGGGCATGGCCAGTTCGGGAGGTTCCTGCATCGGATTCTGGCGGAAGCAACGCCCGGGTGTCATCATTGTGCGGACCACCCAGAGGACACGGTGGAGCATACGGTGGAGGTGTGCCCCGCTTGGGCGGAGAACCGCCGTGTCCTCGTGGAGGCAATTAGTGGCAGCGACCTTTCGCGTCGGGCCCTGGTTCAGGCTATGGTCCGGAGCGAGGAGGAATGGCAGGCAGTCGCCTCCTTCTGCGAAGCAGTAATGCTAGCGAAGGAGGAGGCTGCACGCGTGAGGGAACGAAGGTCCTCACGCCCTAGCCGCCGTAATTCCGACCCCGACTACCAGCCACGGTAGACGCGGGCTTGCGGACGTTGAGCACTGGGTAGCTCGCCGTCCGGCTGTTCGGTAACTAACCGAAACGAGCCCAGTCGTCGACAGCGCGTAGTGATCCTCGCACTCCTCAAAGAGATGTCAGCAAACCGTAGGGACCCAACAGGGCCGATGCTCGCTAGCTAGGACCGCGGAGAATTTCTGAAAGGGAAACCCGTAGTCCTAGAACGCAAAGGGTAATTGAAGGATACAGGTGTGGTTTTAGTCAGTAAAAGTCTGACACGCCCTCCCGCTCCACCCAGAGCGCGAGAAGTCATTTGGATGATTACCCTTTGCGTTCTAGGACTACGGGTTTCCCTTTCAGAAATTCTCCGCGGTCCTAGCTAGCGAGCATCGGCCCTGTTGGGCCCCTACGGTTTGCTGACATCTCTTTGAGGAGCGCGAGGATCACTACGCGCTCCTCAAAGAGGGGACTTACCGCCATAATTATAGCGTGCCCATAGTCGATAAGGTTGGCTTGATACATTTGCTGTCAAATACTAAAAAAAACATTAGAATGTGTAGGTACGGCCAAAAGCAAAAGTGCATAGCTACTACAGAAATAAAATCTTGTGAAGCGAGAAATGACGCCATGATTAATGCTTATTTTTGTACTTTCTTTTTGTTTCTTCAAACATCGAAATAATTTATAATTTCTTTTAGAGAGATGAAGATATTAAAATTGAATATCAATTTATAAATATTTGATTATCTATGTGTTAGTTTTCAAACTTGAGAGGGTAGGTTGAATATGGATTTACAGGCCTCACTGCAAAAGTCCATAAGAACGCTAAAGATTACATTGCTACGAACCGAGCGAGCACGATACTTCCGTGCGTATGTGTGCGCGTGTATGAGTATCCACATTCCACAGATAACACACACTAAGGAACTGTCGTCACACTGAGCTTAAAACATCATTATTATTTTTCTGTGCCATTGAATACGCATCACACAGTCACAGAGGCGACTTGTTCTTACCATTGCATTCCATTGCGGTCACAATGAATGTATTGAGGTCATAGCTTAATTGTTCATTTTCTTGGCGAAAAGAAGATTGAAACTAAACCTTAATTTCTGTTAAAAGAACTTTAGTTCTCACAAGATAATCGTCAATTAGATGAGAAAAATAAATTGAACTATTATGTTAGAACAATGTGGGTAGAAGAATAAAAAACGAAATAGAATCATGATTATTGTCAACAAAATTGATAGCGAGTTCACTGCATTCTTAAGATAAGGCGATGGCACAAGTTAAAAGATATAGCTGTTTTAAACGAAAGTAAACACAATATAATACAGTGTTTGTTAACGAATAATCATGGATATGTTAAAATAAAATGGCCTACTAAATATTTAATTACACCGACTGATTTTACTAAAACTTAATATTTTGTATAACCTCCATTATTTTCGATACAGTCCAGTAGACGTTTGCGCATGGACCCAACCATATTACCGCATATTTTGCTCCCTCTAAAACTTCCCCACACCTCCATGCAATGGGTTTTTAATTGTTCCGTAGACCTCTCATTCCACGAGTCCCACCTTTGCACCATCAAACCCCATAGATTTTCTATGGGGTTGAGGTCGGGTGATCGCGCTGGCCATGGAATAACAATTACTTCCGGTTGATTGTGAAACCACTCACGCACAGTACTCGCTCGGTGAATAGGACAATTGTCCTGGACAAACGGAAATTGTGCTAACTCATCAGCTGGGTAAATGTTGCGCACAATAGGTAGCATAATTGAGTCTAACACTTCCACATAAATTGAACTGTTTGCGCGTGGAGGAATGAAAGCCAGTTCTCCTGGTCCTGCTGCACTCATCCATCCCCACATATTAATTGTGATTCGACCTGATTCGGTGTTAGGAATAATGTTGTTATCGAAACCTGCCCTTTTGACTGGATTTAAATGTTTTTTCATCTGAAAATACCGCAGTATTCCAGTCAAAATCTAAATAATCACGTGCGAAACGTAATCGTTCTTGTTTATGCCTCTCTGTCAAGTACGGCTTTTTAGCAGGTTTTCTGTGATGCACGCCTTCAGCGTGAAGTGCACGGCGAACAGTATCCATCGAGGTGTCATATAATTCCGCAAAATGTCTCGTCGGTGCGAAACCATTCGTTTCGTATACGTCCACCATATGTCGTCGCTGCGCCTCGCTAATAAGCTTCGGTCTCCCACTTCTCTTTCGACTAGCAAGGCTACCTTCTTCCTCATATCTTTTTATCCAAAGACTTACAGTATTTTTCTAAAACAAAAAAAAATATATTAGGCAGCTATACCTACTTGACTTCATTTTCATTATATAAAATGTTAACAATCATAATGATTGAATATAATTTTAAAATAAAACTGCATTTATAAATCCAATAACCAATCCAATAAACCCAACGATTTATGTATTTCTCTTTTAAGCCTCATAAAGATACGATGGATGGATTCATAAATGGCATACATTTTAATTAGAAGATTAATTTATAATAAAGTTACAATTCATTAATAGCTATTATACTCACATTCAGTCCGGTTTCTTCAGATATTTGTGTTTTATTAAGACCGCTTTTATGCAGCCCAAAGATGGTCGCCCTCACTTCAATACTAATATTAGCCTGCATTTTGCGAATATTACAATACTGTTAACCACACGTCACTAACCAACAACTACAACCAAACGACAGTTCATTTCGGTCAAGTTAAAACTTATGTCTACCTCGCAGAAATCAAATCCTTATTTAGTTTTTTGGTGATCCCTTTCTAACTCTAAGAAATGTGTGAACAAGTTAAAGAATAATTTAATATATGTAATGCTAATCCATAACTTCCAATCGGGTTCCGGTTCCAACTTACAAAAAGTCAACAATTGCGTGGGATTTGAACTTGCGGCACACTGATTTGCGCTTCAATCTGTGTGCTCTATACCACTAGGCCATCTTGACTTATGCTAAGTTGATGAAATTATGAACTACAATCAGTTGTTGACGACAATGATTGTAGTTCATAATTTGTATAATGTGTCTATTATTTGTTAAACTAAAAGTCAAGTTTATACTTTGTGAGATTGCCTTTGCTCGCCACTTAGCTGTGAAGAAACCAACGCCATCTAGTTTAATTTTCGAAAACTTGAACTCTAACGTACAAGGGAAAATAGGCGTTAAGGTATCTAAGCACTTTTGCTGGGTCACTGTACATCCATATTCTAATGGTAAACAAATGAACTATTATTACGAAGACATGGCTTAAAGTATCAAAGCCAAAAACATTAACAAAAAAATCAACCATTATTTTTAATTTCATAATTGAAAAATATTTTTCCTAAATCTGTGGTATTTTAAAGAAATAGTTGAAAGTAAAATAAAGTAAAGTCATTTAAAATTATATTCTTTCATTAATATCTTTATGGTATTTCAATTGTACCTACATTGAGCTGTAATTGAGTGGCAGTATAGAAAGTTGGGTCATGATTCAATAGGAATGTGAACATAGAACTAGTTTTATTTTTAAATAATTTGACTGTTGTCAGTAGAAAGCAATTCGGAGTTTTTGGCGGGATTTCTTCGAGTGAAGTTCAGTAGCTGTTTTAATTATTCACAAATTATTTCCTAGTGGATATTGTGATAAAATTGGTGTAGTTTTGTATCTCAAGTGTCTGCGCAACTGGACAATATGTGGAATTATTGAAATAGGCGCGAACTCGGTAAAATGGAGCTGAGAATTTTATTGTAGTTTTGGCTACCTCAGCGAAGTTTTCTGAGAAAGCTGAATCGATACATTTGCTGCCAAATACTACAAAAACATTAGAATGTGTTACATCCGCATTCTAATGTGAAACGAAAAGAAACAACTACGATATTCGAATACGAAAGACATTATTACAAGAAAACATGGACGAAAGACTAGGCAACATGGTCGAACGACTATAGCCTTCCCTAAGAGGTAAACAGAAAAAAAATGAAGGCGGTTTTCCCTAGTATTATTTTCAACCCGTTCCTCAGGTAACTTTAGACCTACCAGTATATTACAAAAAAACTCTGTGAGACTTACTTTCCTGGTATGAGTAATAAAAAAGATTTAACACATTTCAACAAAGAAATCTCCAATTTATTTTTTATTGAAAATTTAATTTTGATAGACAAAAAAAAACATACAAATACAGTAAAACTATTTCTTTTGATTAGTTTGTTATAAACCAACATAAATAAAATTAAATTCTATAAAATAACTGTAAAAAAAATAATTAAAAATAGGTTTCATTTACAAATATGGTAAGTATTATAACCTAATTAATTAGTGAATAATTGGGCAGTTTTGAAAATTAACGATACTTTTAATAATGAATTAACATAATAAACGCTACCTATTTTACTTGTATTCCTCTATCCGGGTTGAATTAACACATAGGGCGGAGCACTCAGCGTCAGGCAGTACTTTTCTGTCTCATTGCTGAAATGAACCAGTTTGGCGCAGCCGACAGTAAATAAAATAACATTGTGTGTCCTTCACCATTATGGCGTGCCCAAAGTTGACCCCGAATTTACCTGTAGTACTAAGCAGGTCATACTGAAAGTTTCTGGATTCTGATAAATAAGACTAGATAAGACTTACGTTACACATTGACATGAAATTTATTGTTTTTCAAAGTATATTCCACTGTACAAAGCAGTTGGAACAGTTTTCTTTAGGGACCTCTTCGATGGCTTCATGGAACGCATTCACTGCCGATTCAGAGCTCGTAAAACGTGTGCCTCTAAAAAAGTATTTAACTTTTGGAAACAAATAGAAGTCGCAGGGTGCGAAGTCCGGACTTCGCACCCTGCGACTTGGAGAAAACTGTAAAGCGGATGCGTCATCAATTCCACATCTGAAGCCTTCAAATAGGCTTCTGTTACCCTAACGGAATGTGAGGATGCGTTACCGTGGTGGTACATTGCCTCGAGGACGCATTTCGCGAACTTTTTCTAAGACTCTGGACAAGCAAGTGTTGACGTACCAATCTGCAGTCACTGTCCTTTTATCTTCAAGCGATACTGTAGTGTAATTTCCTGATTTGCCGAAAAAAGAAGCAACCACTTTTTACCAACACTTCGACTTTTCATAACTTTCGTCGGGAAATCTTCAAAAGAAAAGACCCACTCTGTCGACCGGCTTTTTTTTCGGGTTCAAGTCAAAGTCAAGGTCAAAAATTTTTTATTTCACATAGGCCTACATGGGCACTTATAAAACGTCAGAAGCTAGTGCACGGTTCCAAATTGGTCGTTTCCTATGGAGAAGAACCGGCAAGAAACTCCATGGTTACTCTTTTAAAAAAATGATTGTTTACAATATTTTCATATTACAGTATTAATAGACATTATGTAAGAACAGTGGTGACCAGTCGATATTGTACCCAGAAGCACAATAAAAATAATAATATTAAAAAAAAAAAGTGAGTCGTAATAGGAAGTAACCTAAGAATTCGCGAAGTCCAAGGTGTTCTCACATTCACATTAAAAAAAAAGAAGCTATATAAAAAAAAAAACACAAGAACAATAAGTAATTACAATTATCAATAAATGACATGTCAACAAAAAGAAAATTACTAACGAATTTATGGTGGTTGGCGTCTACTAATATAAAAAATATTGCAAAAGCAATGTGTAGGAAGAAAAGAAAAAATGTATATATTATAACAAATGTGGAGCAGTTAATAGATAGATGTACACAATATTATGAGTTACCAGGGAGCCACATGTGCAGAAGCAGTCATTGCCAAACAAGCATGTCTTCGACATAGTCTTTAACCTTGTAATACGCTTTTTTAGTTAGGACACGCTTAATATGGGTTTTGAACTTGCCCTCGCTAAGTTCAGTCACCGCCTTTGGTAGCTTGTTATAAAAGCGTATGCTGTTTACTAAAAATGACTTGCTGGTCTTAGCTAATCTCCATTTGGGTAATACAATTTCGTGTTTACTGCGCGTATTTATGTTATGAAAATCGCTTCTAATTTTGAAAATTCCTAGGTTTTTACGAACGTACAAAATACTTTCCAAGATATAAAGAGAAGGCAGAGTAAGTATATCGATTTCTTTGAATTTATTTCTGAGGGACTCGCGAGGACCCATTTTATAAATAGCTCGGATTGCTCTCTTTTGCAATATGAAAATTGAGTCCACATCAGCTGCTATGTGGGGACTGCAGCATCAGCTGCAGTCCCCACAGTAAAATGCCATAAGACATAATACTGTGGAAATAAGCATAGTAAACTAACCTAGCGGTGGCTACATCTGTCAATTGCCTTATTTTTCGTACTGCATATGCGGCTGATCTTAATCTACCTGAAAGAGTTCTAATATGAGCGCCCCACTGCAGTTTAGAATCGATAGTTATACCTAAAAACACAGTTTCCGTAGTAACATCAAGTTTGTTGCCGTCTAGAATTAGATTAACGCCAACTTGAGGGACATTTGGTAATGAAAATTTCATTCATTTAGTTTTATTCGCATTTAATAAGAGATTATTAGCTGCGAACCATTTCGAAAGAACAGTCAGACTTTCATTGACTTGCAAGACATCCGTATCTTTTCTATCCACTTTAAAAATAAGAGAAGTGTCATCAGCAAACAGAATTATATCGGATAAATTAGCCATCATATAAGGAAGGTCATTAATATAAACTAGAAAAAGAAAAGGGCCAAGAATTGAACCCTGGGGCACGCCCATCTTTATTAAAGACCCCGAAGACGTCGCCCCATTAATTGATACTTTTTGCTGCCTGTAAGATAAATAGGAAAAAACAAGATCAGCAGCTCGTCCACGAATTCCGTAATGATGTAATTTACGGATCAGAGTATTATGGTCAACACAGTCAAATGCTTTTGAGAGGTCACAGAATATGCCAATAGCATCCTGGGACTTCTCCCAGGATTCCAAAATGTGACTGATGAGTTTCACTCCTGCATCCGTCTTTGACCTTCCTTTCGTGAAGCCAAACTGATGACTATGCAAAATCCTATTTGAATTGAAATGAGACAACATCTGGTCGAGCCAAAGTAAGTTCAAAGTAGTACACCCAGGTTTCGTCGTCTGTCACGATATTATATGTAATATAACCAATGACTGTCCTCCAATACACTTTTTTATCATTTTAAGGCACCACTGGACACGCATTCGTTTCTGGTCTTCCGTTAAGTCATGTGGTATCCATCGAATGCAAAGCTTCCGAACCTTCAGATGCACATGTAAAATGTTTTGCACTTGGCTCATTCCAATGCCTAACAAAGCACGAATTTGCTGGCAAGTAATTTTTTGTCAGTTTCAATAAGTTATCGTACGGTGTCAATATTCGAGTCTGTAACCGCAGCCGCCTCGACATAGAGATGATCACATCCACGTCTAAATTCTCAATAAGTACCACGAATACACAGAGCTGCGACATGGTGCTTCATCACCGAATGCCAATTGAAGTCTCTGGCAACTCTCTTGTTGACTTAGGCCACAACGAAAAAAAAAAAAACATTGAACGAAATTGTTCACGAGTTAAATTCATTTCGATAGTGACACACGATTTTCGAAAGAACGCCACAATGAAAAAACAATTGGCAGTCTCGCAAATTAAAAAGCTAAGCCAACATGCTCGCAGAGTTCAATTTTCGAATTCTATAATAATATTTTTATAATTGTTTTTTCATTCATAAAATGTAAGTGGCCAGATCCAGAAACTTTAAGTATGCCCCACGTATCTAAATTAGCCACGTATCTAAAAAGCCCCCACGTATATCTGCAAGACCACGCAATATAGGGGAAAATAGATTCTAATTGGACAATAGACATTGTCTCTTGAAATAGATATTTTACATGTCAAGAATTAAAATAAAATTGTATGCCGTGTTAAACCAAATTATACCTAGTCAATAACATAAGCAATAAAATCTAATGGCTATACGGATTGTTTCACAGGTCATTTAAATTTATGAAATATTTTATATCTTCTTATAAAGGCAACATATCTCGACAGAATTCTTTAATACCTAAAGGGTCATCGACAATGTTTACGTGAATGACTCTAATTGATGCAAACATGATCGTTTAGGTACTTAATGAAGCCATTGTCAATAATATTACGGCAATGACCATACATACTCCATGACAGCAAATGATGAAAATTTTTATTGAAGAAATCTTCTAATTATAAATGTAAAAGAGTAAATCAATATCTCAGTTCGTACCAATCGTTGTTTTTTTTAAACAGGTTCTGCAAAAGTGATTACGAAAAATACCATTTCTACGTTTGAAATCATTTTCATATTCTTAAACCAATACTCTGCCGCATTCCCGTTCAGCAACAATTGAAGCTTCATTCGCCCTTCATTTGAAATAATCAATCCACGTAAACATTATGAATCGCAATTGACCGTTTCGGGGACCCTTAGAGTAGGTACCTTATAGCTATTTCTACCTTTGAATATTTGCAAGGGCCATGTGTTCCTGACGCCAGTACCAACGCGAGATCGATTACGGTAGGCAACAGTGCTTAGGGTACCTAAGGGTGGTTATAGCAAGAATCTCACTCTCCCCGGCTCAAACCCAGATCAAAAGTTGCCTATCAGCGAACATCACCCAAGTAAGTTTTCAACAAATATCTATATGCATAAATAAGCTCACGATGCCAATGATATTCTTGTTTAGGTATTTGAAACTTTATACCAATAAAATATACGCCTAAACAACCTTTAAAATAGAGAGCAGCTTTATTTAGAGCAGTGGTGGCCGAGTGGTAATGGCTCCGACTTACGGAGTTGTAGGTCGCGGGTTCAAGCCCAGCCAGGCGCATTACTTTGTGTAATTTATTTCATCACCACTGCTCTCAAAACGGTGAAGGAAAACATCGTGAGGAAACCGGCATGTCCCAGAACCAAAAATTCGAAGACATGTGACATCCACCAACCCGCACTGGGCACCCGTGGTGTATTACGGCCCATTCCCCCTCCTAGAGAGGAGGACTGAGTCCCAACAGTGGGAACATGATAAGGCCGACTATGCTATGCTATGCTAACCTTTAAAAGCAGTATGTAACAGTGTGTCATCATCATCATTTCAGCCAAAAGACGTCCACTGTAGGAAATAGGCCTCCCTCAAGTATCGCCACAGTAAACGGTCCTGTGCGTCTTGCATCCATTGGATTCCCGCGACCCTTACCAGGTAATCGGTCCACCTTGTGGGAGGCCTTTCACAAGGCTGCGTCTTCCGGTATGCGGTCGCCAGTCAAGAACCATTCGGCCCCAATGACCATCTGTTCTGAGAGCAATGTGCCCACTGCCACTTAACAGATTGTAAATAAATATAAACGTTATTATTATTGTAATCGCTATCGTTTTTATAAGACTACTAAAATATTTGCGATACGAATTGTTATATCATACCATCAGCGCATGCCGCGCCGCATCGGTGAAGCTGCAAACCAACTCTTAATTAATAAACAAATAAAGAATTTAATTTCTTTATAATTAATGTTCTTTTGAACATGAGATTACATGTTTGTTTGTAAACACAGAAACAATATAGGAGAAATCCCTAATGGTCTATTTTTTGAGGTGGGAAATCATCCATTTACTTCTTCCGCTCTAGGGTGGAGCAAGAAGCGTGCCATACTTTTACTGACTAAAACCCACCTGTGTCCTTCAGTTGCCTTTTGCGTTCCAGGACCACGTTTAAAAATAAAAAATAACCGACTCCACAGTGTTTCAAGACGAAAGTCTATGACCATTGCGTGTTTACCAGTGATGACATATGGCTCCGGAACGTGGTCGCTTACAATGGGTTTCATCAGAAGCTTACAGTCACTCAAATGGCAATGGAAAGGGCTATGCTCGGAGTTTCCTTGCGTGATCGCGTCAGAAATGAAGAACAGAAAACCAATTCACGAGAGTAAAGTAGTTAGTTTTAACGAAAGAAGTACCAAGTAATCGATGCGCCTCAGCTGCAGATTTCTTCATATGAGTTCTCGCAAAAAACGCGTGTTCGGCACCAAATTTGTCATTTTTGCCCAAATGAATTGTGTGATGCCTATAAAAAGTTCCTAATATTCTAAGGTAATGTTTTTACCAGATGTCCATACTTACGCTATTACATTTTGAACTAATTGACTAAGTAAGTATCTAATTTAATATTTGATTATTGTAGGTACTAACGTATACTCATATATTAAAAATATTAAAAAGTACATCTACGGAAGCCTTGCACGTTTAATCGAGATTCTGAATGACAAAAATTTTTCTCAAAAACTTAAAGGTTTTAAAAAAAACATGTATTTCCGGGGACCAGTTTTGTGAAATATTTGAGTAAATCACGGCATTACCGAAAGCCAACAGAGTGTTTAGATGATATCTCTCTCTTTTTTCAAGTTGCTTCTTCATCAGACATCGCGTTGGATTGTGTTAGGTGAAGCACGACGTTAACGATGGGCGAGTGGGGAAGGGCCATCTTATTATCAAGTATTTAGGTAACCTACCTATCCGTAGTAGGTAATAAAAAACACTTTAAAGTTGAGAATATATATAAACATACGTATACTTTTAATACAAAAAATTATGTTGTAAATTTTTAAATTGAATAACTTCCAATGTAAAGAAAATTAGGTAATGATTAGCAATTTGTAACATCGACGTCGTCATTTTTCATTCGGAAGAACGTAAAGTATCCTCCATTCTAATTCAAAAACCTTTAAAACAAATCCAACATTCTTAATGTTGGCAAAGCGTGGTTGTTGTGTTGTAATGTTCAAGCCATGGCATTAATAATTATCTCCTATTTTAGTGCAATGTTCGACCTTATCTTTCTTCGTCCGTACCAACCTATCAATATCTATTTCTTTGGCACGCATCGATCTATCCGTTTAGTCTACGAAGGAAGTTATTGGGGCTAACGCGCACAGTGAATAATATTCACATAGAGAAGCGCTCGCACTGCGGGAACTTCTTGCATACGGATTAAAATTGTATTGTTTGCAGCAACTGATTTATAGAGTCGCGTCGCTGTACAATTTTATGGAATTTAGAAAAATAAGCATGGGGGGCGACCCATGCTTATTTTTCTGTTATGTATTCGGCATCGCAGCAATCTGTTTATTAAATATTGAGCTGCTACCTTGGGCTTGGCAGTCTATGTGTGACAGATTGTAGTGAAGAAAAATATCTTAATAATTTCCTTACTCTATTCCTCTTCAGTCGTACGAATTGGATAGGTAGGTAGTTCCAGACCCAGATAATTTAAAAACCTTGTTGTTCCTCTCTGAGAAATTTCTTGTTTAGCGGTTTTTAACTTTAGATTTTGGAGAAAGAATTTATTGTTAATGCTTTTAGGTATGTAAAACATATAACCCAGCGCACTTCTGTAAAAAATACGCCTGGACTCCGGTTGACGGCCTCTCTCTCCTGCACAGAACGAGGCGTTATCGTTGCCTAGATTGACAACAACAACATTTTTTAAAACTGTCAAAAGAAGATTTGTTCAAACTTTTTTGGAGGAAAAATTCCAAATCAATCGACTGTCAGTTTAATCTAATAAGGTAGCAAGTAAGCGGTCGAAAATATCATTTTAATACAAAAGGAGAAACTTTGTCATTGCAACGAAATTCACCCGAGCCGCACAGGCGAGGGTGAATTTCGTTATGGAACCGAGTGCTGCAGTGACAAATTTCCACGTGTATCAAACGATGTTTTTCAATACACTTACGAAGAAATACTTCCAAAACTTAAATTGGATTTTTTTCTCAATTATCACAAATATAATATTTAATTATTTTTTTCCGTGCTTAATTTTTGCAGGTTGAAGGAGAAGCAAAGGTATCAAACCGCTAAGCATCTTAACATTAAAAATAGGAAATTCAAATATTTTTTAATTTAGAATACAAATGTTAATGTGTTAGTATTATCTAATTATTGTGTAAATCTCTCTCTCTCAATTATCACAAATATAATATTTAATTTTAAATTTTTTTTCGTGCTTAATTTTTGCAGGTTGAAGGAGAAGCAAAGGTATCAAACCGCTAAGCATCTTAACATTAAAAATAGGAAATTCAAATATTTTTGAATTTAGAATACAAATGTCAAATGTTGGTATTATATTGTAGTAATTAGTATTGTGTAAATAATCATGTTTATTTATTATATTGTATTCTTAAACACTATTTAAATTTTCATTAAATATTAAAACCTTAAAAATGTGCCTCTTTCCTATAAAAAAATAATCATCGGTGACCGTGACGAAATCGGAAAGAAAAAATCCATTGTTGTAATAAATGAAAAGAAAACACGAGGATAGATACTCGTAGTATCTTGGAATGTTGAACGTTATCGTAGTGCGATAAGAGTCAGTTTTCGAGGAAGTTTATTGAAAAAGTTTTAGTGGCCTTTTCTTTCTGTTTCAATCCGTATTGTGGTTGTCTTTTGCGTGGGTGTTAAAAATCGATGTGGTAGCAAATGTTGTCTCTAAAGACCGTCTAACTTTGCACCCTACACTTTATATTTGGATTGAAAACAGTAATATGTTATGGTGAACCATAAAGTTCGGTCTACATCTATCTGGCAAAATGTGTGTTTTACTGAAGGTAAACCATACACCCAAAAGCGTATTTATTCTTAGGCCAAGAGAGATAAGCTCCTGGATGGCATATATGTACCGTATTTTCTGAAGATCAGCACAATTCCGTTCACTGTTTAAGCTTACCGTCTCGTAACTTCTTGTCTGTCATAACAACAGAACCTATCCGACCTAGGAGTTTTTGTTTTTTTTGAGACAGGAAGTCATAAAAATGGCTTCTTTCGCTCTAGGGTCAGCGAGTGGGCACTTTGCGTTCTAAATTCACGTAACTCATTCAAACTTTCCTGCATCTGAGCTGAAAAAAAAGACAGAGTAAAAAGACAATTGTACATATACATAGATACGAATTGATTAATTCTACCGATAATTCCCTTGAAATCGTCAAAACCTTAAAGTTTTCTTAGTAGGTATTTTTTTTTTTGTTTGGAAAATCATCTTATGACATCCCCCGCTCTTGGGCGGGGCGGGAGATAGTGTCAGACTTTTACTGACAAAAACTCCACTCCTGTTCCTTCGTTGTATTTCGTACCAGGGCCGAGTCTTCCTTTTAGAATCAAACCCTTGACTCCAGTAGGCTTCGACCCTGCTAGGCCCCTATAGTTGCTGACATCTCTTTGAGGCGCGCGTGGAACAGCACGCCCCGTCGACGACTTGGGCTCGGTCCGGACGGTTACCGAACGGTCGGACGGCGAGCCACCCATAGCTCGCCGTCCGCAAACCCGCGCCTACGATGGCCGGAAATCGGGGTCGGAATCCCGGCCGCGGTTGGGGCGTGAGGACCGTTGCCTCACGCGATCGGCATTACTGCTTCGCAGAAGGAGGCGACCGCCTTCCACTCCTCCTCGCTCCGGCGCGAGAGATCGCCGACGCCGATCGCCCCCACGAGGACACGGCGTTGCTCTTCTCGGCGCCCAAGCGGGATACACCTCCACCGTGTCCCCAGGGCGGTCCACACATTGATGACACCCGGGCGTTTCTTCCGCACGAATCCGGTGCAGGAACCTCCCGAACTTACCATGTCCGGTGAGGACCTGCGTCATACGGAAAGTAAGGACGCCGTGTTGCCTTTCCAGCCACTCCTCAAAGAGGGGACTTACCGCCATAATGATGGCGTGCCCATTCTTAGTAGTTATACCGCGTTATTGTGCACTTTGGACGTTTTGAATAATCCATATAAATATGGGGACACAGTAGATTTTACTATCTTATATATATATATTTATTTATTGCTCTATAAAAGGAAAAACTGACTGACTGACATATCGATGTACAGCCGAAACTATTCGATCTAGGAATGTGAAATTTGTCACAAGGCTTCCTTTTATGACGGTGACGAGCAGAAAAACGGGGTTTTGAAAATTCAACTTTTAACATTTATATTTGTAAATATTATTTCTTGGGTCCATATCCTTGAAACCTAATATAAATAGTACCCCAAATAAATAAAAAAGGTGTTCATAATTTATTTTTCAAAACTACCCCCATAAAACGATTTAGAGGGTGATTGTATGGAGGATTCTTATTTCTGGAATTAATGAAATTGAAACTTGCACAAATTACTCTCACTTAAATGAATAATAAAGACTGTCATTATCAGTTATTCAAAACTACCTTAAAAATACCATTTAGGGGGTGTTAACGTTTTTAAGAAATGATTCTCGCGAACGGAGTCACGAGCAAAGTGCTGGTGATACATATTTTTATAAAAAGGCAGGAATTATGTTTTAAATTTTGAATTACCTATCGGCTAGAATGGTTTGACTATGGGAAGAAGTACCCACAGAAAAATATAATTTATTTACATGTGAGCTAACCCTTAGTTGCGCCACATATGAACTACGCTTGACATTTGACATCAAACAAATGCTACATCGCGACCTCGGAGCTATCCGAGCGCTTCATATAGGTCAAGATTGATTTTTTATCGATATTTGATGGAAGTAACAAAATAATTGTATTTTTATTACGTCATCTAGTACAGTATTAAAATGTTGTTATATAGCGTCACACAATTGTCTTACTGTGTACACACACGCACATGTACCATCGCGCCTATGTGTCCATGATGACACCATTAAAATTTGGTGTTCGGTAGTGACCTCTTTTGCCGGTGCGCACGATTTTAGTTCATATGCTGCATCATGAGCCTAAAAGCAGAGCCGTAAGAGCAACATTGTATGTGTGTTGAATAGTCCCTTGCATGGTTTAATAATAATTATAATTATTATTTATTTATTGCAAGTTTGTTTGTTTGTGCTTTGTTTTACATTAAATTTCCGGACATTTTCCGAAGTTTCGATTTGATTTAGTTAAAGTTAGTGTCATGCATTATTTTAATGGAAGGTTGGAGAGAGCTAAGGTAGGACTCTCTTTGAGCGAATCAGGAACTCCCGCAGGAAAACCAACGGTTAATGATATAGCCCGAAGGATCACCAAACTTAAGTAGCAATGTACCCAGCCCTTTGGTTGGGTACATTCCTCGAACGAACGGATGGTCAATGAGTCCGGAAGGTTCTCGAGTGGTGACCGCGTACCGTGATTCAAAAATTTGAACAACAATAATATACTAGAATTATAGCAACTCAAGGCCAGTTTTTGCAGCCTCCCGACTTAAATCTTCCAGCTTTGTTTGCATGTCGGCGTGAGTATGACTCAGGAGGTAAACATTCGGAAGACACAGGAGATGAGAACGGGTGTGAGGAATGCCTAACCGTTGATGTTGAACTCAGAGATAGTGGAACGCGTACACAAATTTACCTACCTAGGAAGCGTCGTTTCAAAAACCGGAGGTAGTGAAGTCGACATCACTTCATGGATCTCGAAAGCCCGAGTAATCTTCGCGCAGCTGAGACCTGTTTGGCAGTCGCAGACACTGATCCGAAGGATAAAACTTAAAATCTTCGGGTCAAATGTTTGTACTGCTCCACGGGTGCGAAACGTAGAAGGTCTCAAAGGACAGCTCACGCCAAATCGAAGTTTTCATCAACCGCAGTCTCCATCGCATCCTCGGAATTTATTGGCCCGAGACTATATCCAACGTAAAGCTGTTGGAAAAATGCCACGAGAGCCCGATCGACCGCCAGATCAAACGTCGCAAGTGGAGATGGAGTGGCCACAGGCTTCGAAGGAATTCCGATCACATACCCAAGCAAGACTATTTTTTCGTTTTTTTTTCGTGTTGGAAAATCATCTAATGACATTCCCCGCTCTTGGGTGTCTATAGTGTCAGACTTTTACTGACTAAAAACTCACCCCTGTTCCATCTTTGCCATTTTTCCAGGGCCCTGGGATCTCTTTCGCATTACCCATGGTCTCAGTAGGCTTCGACCCTGCTGGGCCCCCACGGTCGCTGACATCTCCTTGAGGCGCGCGCTGAACACCACGTGCCATAGACGACTTGGGCTCGGTCCGGACGGTTACCGGTCCGCAAGCCCGCGCCTACGGAAGCAAGCGTTGGACTGCAATCAGCAAGAAAAAAGAAAGCGTGGCCGTCGCTGTCAATCCTGGCGTCGCACTGTGTTGGCAGAAGCGGAGGGCAACGGAATGACGTGAAGTGAGGTGAAGCGTGAAGCTCAAGACCGTTCGCGATGGAGGATAATTGTGGACGCCCCATCTAGGGGACATAGGACAATAAGTCGAGTAACTCATAGCAACTCAAAGTAATCCCTCAATCCTTACTCAATCAATCTGCCAAGCTTAACCTTGGAGTTCGACCCGTGTGACTATTATTCTTTTATCTACAAGCTCTTCTATCCTTACCCTAAATTTGATATTCAGATTTAGTAAATAAGTGACAATCAAATAACTTCCCAAAATTTCAGCACGATCAGTACAAGTACAAAGCTTTTGCAGGGGTTTAAACAGTGACCCTTTTGAGTTGCTACAAATCTTTTTTTTTTACAAATGGCTCAGTCGCACATTCAGTTTTCTACAATTCCTAAATCTTGATAACAATAGTTTTTCAATCCACGGTTGGGGCCCTCAATCTTTACGCACATATAATTATTCTACTAGCCCACGAACTTCGTTATTTTATAAAATCTGAAAGTTTTCAGTGCATGTCCCCTATACAGGTAAGAACGACCAGCGAATATAGAGTTTCGGTTTTGGTTACTTGGACAGATGACAGGCAGTAAACGTGTATAAAATAGTACCTTAATTTCGTTAAAGTATAAAGCTCAATTTTATGTATGTTACTTAACACCTACCCACCTACAAAAAGATATTACCTCAAAAGCCGGACATTTTTAATGGTTTTTACATCTTGCCAGACATATTGAAAGTCCGCTGTAGGTGCGAACGCGAGGTAACAACTGTTCAAGCGAGATAGGGCGCTTAGTAGAAAGAACTAAAAAAAAAAAATTAAAGAAGCTCTGAATAATTTTTTTTACTTCACATTGGGCTACTGATGGAGTGGTGCCATTTATTGGCAAAAAAACGAAATACACAAATTTCAGAAAATTTCATTCTTTTACTGTTGATAATTCCAACAAAGTTGTCTCAAGGGTTGATGAAGAGTTGACATGCCCAGCACATGAGGAAGCAGATACGGACATAGTATACCATCCGTGTAACATCAACTATCCAGCAGAAATAGTAATAAGCAAGTGCTGATCCCGATATTGCGGTTATGATGCTTAGTAAAATGCATCACCTTCAAAGTGATTCGGTTGTTCGGATGCTTACGGGTAGGTACTGGCAATAATTTAAAGATTAGGACTTAGCCAAAATACATGCAGAGTTGTGTCAGTTAATTTGTCAGAGCTTACCTGGATTTCATGCCATCACAGGTCGTGATTTTAATCCTGCGTTCTTCAGAAAAGGAAAAATAAACTTTTATACCATAATCTGTCACGCGTTAATGTCAGATGGCTGTCGCTGATTGGTCGGTCTTATAGTAGACCATTCTGTGTCAATAGAGTTAGAAATGAAACACAGATGTCAGTTAAATAAAATAAAAATAAATAATTTATTATTTAGTATGTAATCAATAATTTTGCCAAAAACCAAAACAGACTAACCTGTTTTTCTTTTTGGCAAAATGCGCAGATACCTGATTCTGTGTTTTAACAATAGTTATATGTAGTTATTATTTTAATAACTTTTTCTCAATATTTGCAAGTGGTTTCGTAAACCTAGTAACACAACATACGATACAACCGTGGTGTACAAAGGTGTGTGTGAAGGGACAGTGGAAATAGTAGATTATGTAATTAGGG
Organism: Mythimna pallens; assembly: GCA_961205895.1. Classification (NCBI taxonomy): domain Eukaryota; kingdom Metazoa; phylum Arthropoda; class Insecta; order Lepidoptera; family Noctuidae; genus Mythimna; species Mythimna pallens. The sequence goes on from OY540830.1 coordinate 12,600,215, forward strand.
GATAAAGCAGTGCTTTTATTCGCGGGCGGCATGTTGAATTCCGAACGTAACGAAGTATGCTAATTTTAATCCCAAACGATAGTGAGTGAGGGATTTATATAATTAACTCCCGAGCATTGCAAGGGAGTTAATAAACAAACCTGAGTGAAGTGAGGAATTTTTAAACAAACCTGAGTGAAGGAGCTACCCAAGAGAAAGATAGCTTTATCTCCGTGTTGGATACTCTACTTCTTACACTATCTGCGAGATAATTTAAAGAAAATTTAGTAAAATAAATCATAAATTAGAGAAATATAAGTATTATGTACAAGTTAATCTTAACTATCACTCAACATGTTTTGAGATTTGAAGCATAACAAAATTCACTACTCTAGGATTCTATAATTTCAATTTTCTTCTAATCGATCTCGCTTTTTCACTACTTTTTTTTCGAAACTCGTCAGTAACCACGTTTTATTCTGTTTTTTTTTGTTAGTGGCTAGTTTAAATTTTGTATGAACTTGTTTGATGCACGTACATTTTAATTCACTTAATGTTGACGGTTTTTAACGTTCCAAATTCAAATCTCATTATTCCATACGGATCGCCTATACTGCATTATCTCCGGGACAGAATGACTTGCTTTATGTGATGGTTGTATGACCTATAAAAAGCCATTATCGGGCAGGTGGTGTAAAAAAAAATATGTTAATCTAAATCATAAATCAAAAAAATTGTTTAATTCCAAAACAAATTTAAGAAAAAAATACGCGACGCAATTAAATGGTAAATCTTTTACCTATACTTTCTGATAACACTGGCCAACGTAGGTAATTAACAAAAATAATGTAGGTTAACATAATACAAAACCTGTATATTTAATATTTGAAAAAATGACTGACCTACTGTTTAGTAGGTACGTCAATATAAATATATGAATCAACAAAATGTACTGAGCATCGAATTTTTATTTTAGCTTTTTCGTTGTTGATCCCAATGTACAAGTTTTCGGACGACGAGCAATGGGTAGCTCGCCGTCTGACCGTCCGGCAACCGTCCAGACCGAGCCCGAGTCATTGACGACGCGTGGCGTTCCACGGGCGCCTCAAAGAGATGTCAGCAAAACATTAAGAGCCCAGCAGGGCCAAAGCCTACTGAGGCCATGGGTTAACTTCCAAGATGAAAACCCGCAGTCCTGAAGTCAGTTGTATTATTTTTTTTGTAAAAGTTTTTTGGAACGAAGTTCCATATCGCGCGTTGTGAAAGGGGGCTAGACGGAAAAAAATCTTACGAAAAGTTGTCACGACACTTTCTTACGAAAAGTTGTCACGACACATTCTTACGAAAAGTTGTCACGACACTTTCTTACGAAAAGTTGTCACGACACTTTTTGCTATAGTAAGCTATTGTAAGCTATGCGGCGTCGCATATTTCTCTGTCTGTCTCTCTCTCTCTTATCCTCTGGGCTGTGGCCGCCATTTTTTTCGAGTTGAAGTTTTCGAGGGTGCTTAAACCGACAGTGAGGTCAAAATGTAAATCCAAGATGGCGGCTATGAAAGTTTTTAAATTTTTTGACATAGGTGTCGTTTTCGTGGTTTTCGAGGGTGTTAAAGCCGATAATGAGATCAAAATGTAAATCCAAGATGGCGGCTATGATGAACGTTTTAAATTTTTTGACATGGGTGTCGTCATATTCATGGTTTTCGAGGGTGCTGAAACCGATAGTGAGGTCAAAATGTAAATCCAAGATGGCGGCTATGAAAGTTTTAAATTTTTTTTGACATGGGTGTCGTTTTCGTGGTTTTTGAGGGTGTTAAAGCCGATAGTGAGATCAAAATGTAAATCCAAGATGGCGGCTATGAAAGTTTTTAAATTTTTTGACATGGGTGTCGTTTTCGTGGTTTTCGAGGGTGTTAAAGCCAATAATGAGGTCAAAATGTAAATCCAAGATGGCGGCTATGATGAACGTTTTAAATTTTTTTGACATGGGTGTCGTATTCATGAATATCGAGGGTGCTAAAGCCGATAATGAGATCAAAATGTAAATCCAAGATGGCGGCTATGAAAGTTTTTAAATTTTTTGACATGGGTGTCGTTTTCGTGGTTTTCGAGGGTGTTAAAGCCGATAATGAGATCAAAATGTAAATCCAAGATGGCGGCTATGATGAACGTTTTAAATTTTTTTGACATGGGTGTCGTATTCATGGTTATCGAGGGTGCTAAAACCGATAGTGAGGTCAAAATGCAAATCCAAGATAGCGGCTATGAAAGTTTTCAAATTTTTTGACATGGGTGTCGTTTTCATGGTTTTCGAGGGTGTTAAAGCCGATAATGAGATCAAAATGTAAAAACAAGATGGCGGCTATGAAAGTATTAAATTTTTGACAGGGGTGTCGTTTTCATGGTTTTTGAGGGTGTTAAAGCCGATAGTGAGATCAAAATGTAAATCCAAGATGGCGGCTATAAACGTTTTCAAATTTTTTGACATGGATGCGTTTTCATGGTAGTCGAGGGGGCACAAGCGGAAAAGGTCGGGGGATAGCAGTCCCCCGATAGCACAGATTTTTGTAGGTGCTTGCGTACTATGTACATTTAATCGTTAACAAGTCAATCTACTGAATAAAAATAATAATAGTTTCTTTAATACTTATGTCCAATGAAATAAAATTTTATTACAATTCCTTCACTAATCAATCGAAAAGAACTTCGTTCCATCCGGGTGTCCCTTGACACCTCTCAAGTTTTTATTTTACACTTTTCAGTTGTGGTACCTAAAAGGTACCCCTCAGCCAAACTTAAATTGTCTGCAAGTTCTACTTATAGTAAGGTAGCTATAGAATTTAATAATTAAAACATTGCTACAAGCCGTGGCTTGGCTTATTGGAATAAGCCATGCCAAGCCCTGGCTAGGATACATTGTTTCATTGCAGAGTTTTCGTGCCTACCTTCCATCATCAGATTAGCTCGATAGTACCTTATAGCCAGAGTGGATCTCATAACAACTATCCCACACACGGTTAGGTTAATTGATTAACTACAGATTCATCGTCAGATCAGTTCGATATATCCTCTCCCAACCCCTCCATTCTTTCAGTCAGTTATCGACTACACGCATAAACAAAGAAAATTTACTTGTTACGACAGTTCTGCTGTGATCCTATGAGGAGTTCCGTTCCACATATTCGAAGTTCTTTTTTTTAACGTAACGTAACAACATTTCTATGGAACCAACTCGGAAGCATAACCTTCCTCTCAATACATTAAACCAAACATAGAACCTCCATCTTTCTTTTTTTTTGTGAATTAGCTTTATTAATTTCTATATACATCTTAACTATTAAATATTATAACTTAATAAGTTAATCAAACTGAAAATAATACAAACGAGTAGAAAAAGAACACCAAAAAATTCGTCCACATCGATGTCAATGGGAAAGTGCCCTGAACGCTGGCAGCATTGCCACGCTGGATGGCAATGCTAGTTAAAAATGCAATCACCCTTGTGTTTTTTTTTATTTATAACAACAAGGGTTTAATTTTTTTCTGATTTCGTCTCATGTAACATTAAACAATGGTGTTTTTTTTTTCACGACATGAGGTTGACATTTTTAAGGCCTTCATATCTATTAAAAAGTAAAATTGTGTTAACGAAAAAATATCATAAATAAACATGATTATTTATACAATAATTTGCTTTACCAAAAAATTAATATTTATCTGTGTTCCAAATTCAAAAATATTTTAGTTTCACCATAAGGAAAAAAGCTATTTAAATTAGACTAAATTCTTTTATCATATTAATATAATGCGTTATTTGTGAGAAAAAAAAAAGAATTTAAGTTTTGAAGAGAATTTATTAGACGCTACGCCGCCAGATAGTGTGATTGTGGCAGAAAATTCTTGCGGTAGCCTGTTGCCAAAACTAAAATGTATGACAACATTGGAAAAATTTATTCAGTCGAAAATGAACAAAAGTGCATCGTCATTTTCAGAGAAAGTATATCTTCGTAAGTGTATTGATAAACATCTTTTGATACACGTTAGAAGCACTCGGCTTCATAACGTCCTCGCCTGCAGCTCGTGCTCATTTCGTCTCGATTGCAATTACAAAATATCTCCACTTGTATCAAAATGTGCTATTTTCATTAAAACGATAAGTTTTCAAACCGGTTCCGTTTTCGTCAAAATCCAGTTCCGATGATAAGATCCATGAGGAATTGAGGGAAGTCCTCAAATATCACAGGCATATGTGTAGAGATTTTGGTATTTTCAACGAGGAGTCAAGCGTCTAAGTCAGAAAGTATTATTTGATGAAGTGGCACTGATGAAGAAAACCACAAACGGCCAATGGAACTTCACACTCACACAAATATTTCAATGAAGATAGATAAGCAAATATGACAATACAAATAAATAAATGGGTCTGAATGGATCTAAAGAAAAGTGTACTATCGAACTGATATGAAGATGTGGAAGTCGGAAGGTAGGCACCGGAACTCCGAGAGGGCGTGTCAGTCTTTTACTGACTAAAACCCACTCCTATATTTCTTCTTTACCTCAACCCATGAATGTTTCCTATGTGTGTTTGGACTTATTTAAATTGATTTGTGATGCCCTTTGGGTATATTGCTACCATCAAACTGATCTAATGATGGAGCCGGAATGTGAGCACGAGAATTGTATAATAAACCCATCACAGACCAGTTTTGGTTAATTAGAACTGTCGCGAGATATGGTTATATTCTATAGATATCTTATTATAAAGCTAGTACCTACACTGTTTAAGTTTAACTGAAGGGTATCACAACTAAAACGTATAAATTAAAAAACTGGTTATTTAACACCAAATAATGTTATCTTAAACGTTTTAGTGTTTTTTGTAGTAAATACGGTCGTTACTTTTTTGGTTTTTTATACAATAGCATAGTTTCCCTGCCCTGTATCATTTTACAATGTACTTTATTAACGCAGAGAAGGCCAGGCCCCTTAGTGCTGTTTGTTTTTGTAGTTATAAGATTGCTTTTAACAGTGAACGGTCTGTTTTCAATGACCGCTGTTTCGCGCCTATTCGAGTTTTGCGGTAGGTTATTGAAGACAGCCACTCCCACTAGGCGCTTTTAAAAACATAAATTTTCAAAACTAACATGTCAACGTCTTAATTGCACACATTTAATGCTATGTAGCACCTCACGTACTGAGACGCTATTATAAGAAAAATATTCTTCTTTTCTTATATTTTCTTTTTTTTTTCTTTCTTAATGTTCTTCTTCTTTTTTTTTATTTTTCTTATCTGATTTATCTTAACGCTATTGGGGGCGTAGTCTTCGTTGCCAATCTAGCACTTTGAAGTTAAGCTTTGCCTAAATTTTTTGGAATAGAACAAAGAATAGGTTTCCTTATAAATTTAGCAAAATAGTTTTTTTTTTTCTACTGTGGTGTTGGTTTCTATTCTAACAAGTAAGTTAAAAAGTGTATACCAAACTGAGCAGCTTGCATATATTTTTTCAAATCATTACATCATCCATTTGCAATAGAGTAAAGTAGGTAAACTCGTGAATAATAATACTTAAAATTCTATTAACAATTTACCCAAGGCACTTAAGTAGGATTAAAAATTTTAGTAAAAGAAATTGGATAATTAGCTTCATTGCTAAAACCTATTAATTAAATAGGTACCTGTAAGATAATGCGTTAGTAATAAAATGTCGTTAGTAACTGCGACATTATCCATAACTACGAGTTATGACATGTTATGTGATTAACATTCCAGATAATTATGATTCATAAATAAATTAGGCATGGGAATTTCAAATACCGAAAGTTTTAATTTTATAATTTTTTTTTTCTGCATGATTTTCAGTCTCGATGCTGATTGGTCCATGGATTGTATCAAATTTTTTGCGTACGTGCCTCGCATATATTTCTTGAATCATTTACATTTTTTATGAAGTCTCGGTTCTGCTTATCCACTATGACTGAAAAAATTACCTTTACCGTCAGGGCTGGTGGTACAAGTATTACTTTTTTAAATTTTTATTGTATTTATTTGGAAAAAAAACCAACAATTGTGCAATATGTTTGTCATAGCAGAGACGAAATGCACATCCCAGCTCTGGTGCCCACCAAAGTTGGGATGTGCGATACTAGGACCGTAAAGTTATCCTTTGGAGTGATATTTTTTTTCTATCTGATATTTTATATCCATATAGTTTTTACTATTTTTTCCTTTATATATTTTCTGTACGTATTATACATTTTTAAATAGGTATTTTTTAAAACACATAAAAATATAAAAAATAGTAGCCCGCTGGTGTAGGAAATAGGATCCAAGTTACCGGAGGTTAGGGCTCCAGAATTAGGAACCTCCTCACAATGCGAGCCGTATCAAGCTACTAAGCCTTTTGTTGCTTGATCCAACCGCGCAACGACAGCTTTTGGCCATCAAGCCATTGACAGCCGAGTCCATATTCCACATGCCGACAACCTCGTGTGCTAAATCGAGATATTTGATTTGTTTCTCTTTCTCAGGTTTCACGAGATTCTCGTCACGTGGAATGGTGACATCGACTATCATTACGCGGTGCGCTATTCGGTCCATCACCACTATATCCAGCCTATTGGCTACAATAGTCCGGTCAGTGATGACAGACCAATCCCAGTACAACGTGACATTGTCATTTTCGAGAACTAGGTCGGGCACATACTTGTAATACGGAACCTTAGACCGCCAATTGTACACTTATTTATATAAATGTTTGTCCTGTATTATGTTAAGGTGTGCAATAAAGTTGTATAATAATAATAATAATAACCTTAGAATCCACTAAGTTATACTTCAAAGCAAGTTGCTGGTGAATAATCCTGGCTACTTGAATATGGCTGTGCAAATACTCGCCGTTAGCCAGACGAGAACTACCAGAGATATTATATCTGATGGACTCACCCGGACGGTGGCTAACCCCGACACATGTCAACAGTCCCGTCCTTTATCATATAATCTCTGGTAGTTATTCGTCAAGATAACTTCGTCCAAATCGCACAGACAAAACTTTCAGTTTTCCCGAGAAGGTTGCGGTAACGTAGCCATGGAGCCATGGGCTCATGGAGAGCCCGATAAAAGCGTCCATAGAGCTCCTTGCCTTTCAATACTTCCTTGCGGTCATCAGTAGTACGTACTAAGGGTTTGCGCCAATTATCTTTAGCCATGGATAACGGAGTGAGCCCCTTGTCCACTGCGACCACATCTCTGTGCATATCCACATCGGTATGGAGAGAGAGAATACTAGGCTTTCTCAAAGGCCTCGAAACAAACCTCGCGGTTGTGCAGAGTCTTCGCGTTCAAAAAGTTTCGACCTCCACATTTCCACGAGATTTACAGACTCACTACTGATGATCGAGGGTCATCTGGTTCGCGGTCAGCAATGTACGGAGTCGCCTATCCAGAGCGTCGAGTTCGGTCTGACGATTGCTTCATTTCAGTTACGTTAATGCTCAACGCGTCCGACATACCCAAATACTTATAACTTTCGGTCGAGGAGAGGGATCTAAGATGTATGGATTCAGAGAGTTCAATTCCCTCGGACTCAATAATCTTCCCTCGCTTTACATGCATGACTGCACATTTGTCCACCTTCAATAGTTTCATCATCCATGTAAAAAGGTAAGATAAGACTTGACCTCCTTTTCTCAACCGATATCCCAAGCCTGAACCCTCCAGCTACGTGCTTAGAGGATTCAGAGCCAAGAAGAATCAATATTATTCATTATTATTATTACAGTCAAACGAGCTGAACGAAGGGGTGAATAGGAACAAAAGTTTGAAGGGGATTTTCGCGTTAAGTAACATATTTTCCCAGCATTTAAGTGCTCCTGTTTATTGTTTAATTGTAATAAAAACGGATGCTGTAATACAAATCAATAATATAAATATATGTATACTAAAATGAAATATCTAACCAAAGTTTTGGTCCTATAGTTTATAGTAAGTTTTGTTCACCCCTGCGTTCCTATTCACCCCGTTTGACGGTATTTAAGATATTGCATGTATCTCCGCGTATCTTTGGTGGTCATATACCACCGCACCCTTAGGGTGTGTTGACATTTGGGTTGCAGGATTGTTCGAAAGAGTTCCCGCGGCCCTCGAACTAAAAGGTTGCCCTTTGAGTTTTAGGGCCGCGGTAGATCTTTAACTCTAAAACAACACGGGTACGTTTTAGTCAGTAAAAGTCTGATACGTCTTCATACTCCATGCCGGTGCGCGGCGACCCTGAAGCGCGCGACAGCCACTTGTGGCTGGTGGCTGCTACTTTTTTTAACCCATACGAGCAGTATCCTAGGGGACTCTGACGAAGAAGCTTTAAATGCGCTAGTGCATGGCGTGTGAAGGCGTTTTGTATCAGCGTTTAGTGGCCGGCGCGAGCCACAAGAAGCGAGCAGCGGCGATTTGTAGCGTGTGGCTGCCGCCGGCATTAACCATGTGCCGCGAAGCCATATAAAATGTATGAAAACTATAGAAAATATGCCGATGGCAGCGTTTTGTGGTTGTGGCCGGTGGCTCGTGTGCGGCGACTCTAAACGGCACACTCGCCTCGCCCCTTCCCCTTTATTTACCTGTTATTCACCCTGTCTTCCAGTCCTGGCTATAGTCACGGCCTTCTTTTCCTAACTCATGTAAATTGTTTTCTTAAATACCGGTAACCTTCCAAAAATTAGGTTATCACATTATGTCATGTCTAAATGTTTGTGTGATGAGCATGATCATTTGTTCTGTGTCTGGGTGTAATTTATCTATAATATGTATGTATTTAGAAATATATAAATATGTTTATCAGTTGTCTAGAACTCATATCACAAGCTTTGCTTAGCTTGAGACTAGACGGCGTTGTGTGATAGTTGTGGAATATTATTATATATGAAAAAAAAACATGGATTTCTAGTCTCTAATTTCCATCTATAAATTGATATTTATCAAATTCGTTTCTTAGCTTCATACCTGCAAATATCGGGTTAATAGCACTATCACTGCGAATATTAGGTCTTTACCTATGAAATTGGAGATTTGTATGATAATTTTAAAATGTAAAAATTTTGGTAATTTTTTTATTTCAGCTAATCAAAGTACTGGCCCAAATTATCTATACAATTTTGCCATTTTGATGGCAGTTTGTTTATCCCTTTACTGCAGAAGTCTGCCGGACGGGAGGCGATGAAGTCAGCGAAAGCGTTTTGTACTGCATCACGGGTGTTGAATTTTTTCTCACTAAAAAAATTGTCTAAATTTTGAATAAAGTAGAAATCTGTTGGGGCAAGGTCCGGTGAGTACGGTGGGTGATGGAGAGCTTCCAGCTGTAACTCTTGTAGCTTTGCGATGGTCTGTCGTGAAGTGTGAGCTCGCGCGTTGTCGTGGAGAAGCAATGGGGAAGAGCGATTGACTAGTCTTGGTTGTCGAATTGCGAGCTTCTCCATCATTGTTTGCAATTCTTGGCAATAGACATCTGCCGTCACTGTTGTGCCATTCGGTAAGAAGCTGTGATGTACAAGTCCGGCACTGGTCCACCAGACAGTCACCATCATCTTCCTATGAGTAATCTTTTTTTAGCGCACTGATTAGGTGCTGTACCCGGGTCCACCCACTGAGACGAACGCTTACGGTTGTCGTGCAAGATCCACTTTTCATCGCAGGTAACAATTCGATTAAGAATTCCCTCGTTTCTATGCCGATTCAGTAGTGCTATGCATGCTTCGACACGTAAATCTCGCTGTCGGTCGCTTAGTTCGTGTGGCACCCACTTATCTAGCTTTTTTATCTTTCCGATTTGACGCAAGTGCTTCAATGTTGTTTTGACACTAACTCCAAGGCTCGCAGCAAGCTCAGCCGTAGATTGAGATGGATCCGATTCCAATATCGCCTTCAATTCGTCGTTGTCGACAATAGTTACCGGCCGACCGCGAGGCTCGTTCTTCAACTCAAAATTTCCAGATTTAAAACGATTGAACCAATAATGGACTGTGTTTATGCAAGCAGTGTTATGCCGGTACACGTCGTTAATGTTTCGTGTTGTTTGCGCAGCGGTATTTTCACGTAGGAACTCATATTCGAAAATTGTACGAATTTTCAGTTTATCCATAGCGCCAAAAACTACCACAATGTCACAAAAACAAAAAACTATCTAAAAACAAATGACTGAAATTGAAATTAAATTAACACGTCTTTCGAATAAAATTTATTTGAATTTCGAATTGCGCGCCAATCCACAGATAATTAATTCTGAAAATGCTGGTTATAGAATCTCCAATTACATAGGTTAAGACCTATTATTAAACACGTTCATTTTTATTTCGAAAAATTATTATACCTGAACGGCAGAAGATTACCGAACCCATGCTTCGTCGGTTGATGCAATTGTATATTTCAATCAACATAATAATTGCACTCTCAATTGAGATTATCGTGAGAGTTGGCGCGCCTACCAATTCAATCAAATGTTTGTGCAATGAGGGAACCATGAGAACCCTATGATCCCGAAATGATTGTTTATAACTGCAATTAGTTTAAAGCAAAGTTATTTTTATATTTGTCTAAATGTTCAATTTATGTTTTGGTTGACTGGTGGAGAATGCCTAAAGCATTAAATCAGTCTTTGTACATGTATGATGCTTGTTTTGATAAATAAATAAATTTACACAGAATGGATACACAATGGATTTGACAATGGTTTTGTACAGAATGGATTTTGATTTTGTTGTCTGAAGTACAGGTATTTTTTTCCACTAATATTATAACTTAGGCGAAAATTTGTAAGGGCGCAAGTTTCTTACTTCTCCATGCTTGAACGGCTGAACGGATTGGGATGAAATTTGTCACACGGATTGGCCATGTTTTGAAATAGCACATGGGAAACTTTTTATTCTACAATTTTCAACTTTCACGCTGGTGAAGCCGCCGACAGTAGCTAGTACCATCATAATACATTCCGTAAGAGTTCATCATTTTCCAGGACTTATTCTACCCGTGTGTCAAATTTGATTTGGATGACATTTGTCACACAAGTAGACTTTCAGTTTCAGCTTGAACTTTTATAAACATATATACTAAACGCCTTTAGAATATTAGTGTGAAGTGTGGTGTGGTAGTGTGAATTATCTTATATATATTACTATTTTATAGCAAGAAAATCTAGAGGATCTACAATCCGATGCCACCATCAGTAGACAGAAGCGTGTGAGACGGGGCAACTCGCTAGTAGCAGAGACTATGAGGACTCAGGGTCGGGGCATGTATTGAAGCAAAGTAACGCCCGGTTAAAATTTCATTTGAAGTGACACTTCTCACAGCTATAACAAATATAAAGTCCTAAATGAAATAGTATTTTACTAAAAAAAATTGACGCCCAGAGAATTAATTTTATACGCGTTTGTACATTTTACTATTCTTTTCAGTTTATATACATACCTAGTAAGTTTTTTTAATAGTTTAGTTGTTTGTAAGTATAGTATAATAAGTTAAGTATTTGTGAGAACGTAAATAATTATAATAAATATATTAGAAAACCAAAAAACATTAAAATAAATAAATTCTTACTCTAAATTCGCATGACACATAAAAAGCTGCTATTATGTTGTGCCAGCCTGTATTACAGCCTAAAGGTTCATTACAGCGGAGAGTTTATAGATACTTATCATGTTTGCAGAGCGTATATCACAGGTATTTAAACAATATTATGTAACATCACAAAAGCGGACTTAATTCCATAGGCATTTTCTATCATTCTACTTTGCGGTGCAACATTAAAGGAAATTATCTTTCTAACTATTTATGTGCTATATATGTAAAACCTTTATAATATTATAAAATGATAGTGTGAATTTTGTGAATATGTGGAGTTTTTCATAATTTAAAAGGTACGGACGGCGCCATCAACTGGTTTCCCCGTTTTCTAAGGTATTCTAATATTAAAGGGGTACCCAATTGATGCAGCTGGCTGTACATTATTGTAAATTAATATAAGCTTCTATAAATAAATAATACAACAATTAATACATACATTCGTACATCTACACTAATATTATAAAGAGATAAAGTTTGCTTTTTTATTTGTCGGAGGTAATCTCTGAAAGTACTGGTCCAATTGGTAAATGCTGCTTTATTACTGAGTGTCAAAGGCAATATTTAATGTACGACGGCAAAGCCACGGGCAAATGCTAGCATGCTATAAACAAGAAGTGACACGAAATCAAAATATACAATTAACGCTAGAATTTAGAATTTATAGAAATTTTCGAATTCAGATTAGTACCTACTTCTAAATAATCCTTTACGGTCAAATTAACGGACGGACAAACAAACCAATAATTCTACTTTTTTAGCATATTAGCTTAGATTTATATGAGACGTCAGATAAGAACAGAAGTGAATTTTTCAAGAAGGTAGAGCAGGATTTTCAAGTTTCGCTAGCGAATTTAATTTGACCCTGTAGTTTCCAAATAATAACACATACTTTTACATACAAAGGCACTTATTATTATTACAATAGACTTCTTAAAACGAAAGTGAAAAGATATTTGTTGCTTTAGCATTACCCGCTAGCTGAAAATATCATGAATACACACCATAAGTATTCAACTTGTTCGTTTCGTAAGCGCATAAATGGTTTATGATATGTTTCTTTGTCAACTGCTTATAAAAATCATAAATTAAAATTACAACATCTCAAACATTTGAAAAATAACATATTTATCAATAAGTTTACCTACATGCCTGAATTCTCTGATCAGAACTATCGCTTAAGAATTTCAATAGATGCAATAAAATGATACATCGACACAAGAGTTTGTATGCAGGTGTATGTACTTTAGTGATGCGTAAAGCGTTGATTCGTCTTCATTAAATTGTATAACTCTTACATAACGTGTTTTGTGTTTTATTTATGTTTTCTGGCGCAACTAAGGACCTCTAAGAAATATTACAGAATAGGAAAGCGTTGCATACAGCACGGGGCCCTACATGCAGATGCGCTGCAAGTCCTGATGATGCAGGTGATTCACAGCTGATGAGTGCGAAGGGTGTCGGCAGAGGTGCGAGCGCAGTGGGCGAGCGGGGCGGGCGGGGCGCAGATTGAGGCCACTATTTAACCGCTCGACGGCCGCGCAACGACCTGTTGTGATCCCGTCATGGCGCGCTACGCCCGTGTCGCTACTCTGGCCGTGTGTCTCTTGTTCGCCTGCGGTGAGTCCTAACCTTTATCTTACGCTCCAGACACCGTCCATCTCGCGACGTCACGGGTGGCTCGACGTCACCTCCGCACATCTGCCAATAATTTAGTGATTGCGTCAGTACAGTGTCGCACTTAGTGAACAGTGAATTTTTCCGTTCTCGACAATCGCGAGATAGACTGTGTCTCCGCAGAGTTCACCAATGAATGCAGCCGACCGCGATCGCATTGCATCGAACGACCAAAGGACATCAACGCACAGTGACTCGAACCCTTCAAGGATAGTCACTCACGGCATATCTCTAACGTGTATCATGTATCTTTATGCGTTGCGTCGGTGTTGTGAAAACAAAAAATAGAATTCAGCGAATTTCGGTAACGTAAACGTTTAATGTTGCGAAAACATATGATTCGTTCGTATATGAAGTTTCCGTAACAGTTGTTGAGCATTTGGAACACCACTTCGATGTTTGTGGACAAGGTTCGAGCGGCAGTCTAGACAACGTGACGAGATGAGGACAAGGATATGTGTTGATTACTTCATCTGAATAGACTGTCATTAGGACGTGTTTAGTTGAACTATTGGTTAGCACCTGCTGCGGCTGCGCTGCGGTTGCGGAGAACTTTCACATTCGTTCCGTGTTGCGCTACGCCTCGCGCCTGGCGGTGACGTCACACTCTGCATAGTGTCGAGGGCAGCGAGACTGCTGCGACGTTACATGAGCCGGCCCTATTGATTTCTCGAAATTTACATTTAGGCCGACGAATTATGAACTGGCTGATACCACAAAGATCAGATATCATCGTAATCGGTGTTCTGTCTCGTAGCTCGTGGACTCGGCACCGCTCGTTTCAAGATGAAAAGCTGCACAATGTCCTTCCTTAGAATGTTATCTCGACGGAAAATTTAATTACGTTCCATAACCTTGTGAAGGCGTGTTTACGTTAAACTTTACGAACAAAGGAACGATTCACGAAAACAAAATATAGGTGTACTCGGTAAATAATTATTATATTCCACAAGTCGTCTAGCCCCAAACTAAGCAGCGCTTGTGTTATGAGTAGACTAGACAACTGATAAACATACTTATATAGTTCTAAATACATACATATTATAGACAAAACGCCCAGACACAGAACAAATGATCGAGCTTATCACGCAAACATTTGTCCTGGGTGGGAATCGAACCCACGACCTCCAGCATAGCAGTCAGGGCCCCTAACTACTAGACCAAAAGGCCAGTCTAATGCTTTTCATACGATTAAGGAATACGTTGATATCCTATCTAGGGAGTGTTTACTAAAAAAATCATAAAAATCGGTATCCATTCCCTATTTTAGTCTTCGAGTGTTGTTAGTCAAAGTTCTCGTAACGTTACGATCATATCTAGATTCCACGATAGTAATTAAAGCGTGTAAACTTTACCACGCTTTTATTCTCGCCGCGATCTCATCAGACGCAAAGAAGTTGTGTTATACACCCATAACCGTTTAATCTCATTTCATTATGGATTGAATTGATGGTTTTACTTTTAATTTCAAGTGAGACAACATCACCTTTGCCTAATAAGTTCTTTATATCCACATCGCTCGCTTGTAAGCTTATAAATATAACCACAATTGGTTTCACTTGACATTTAAAAACATCAAGTGAATCAAATTCGTTTTACAACATAAATTATCTCATTTGGCATCTTATTGTACTCCAAAGTAAAGGTTAGGGTGATCTTTTCAGCACAACATTATTTTTAAATAAACTACTATAAAATTATTAAAAGGACTATTACTATACGGAAAAACTTGTTAGGTGATCATAGTTTCCGTTAGCACATACGTGACATATTTAGTAATAGTGCTCAGGTGCGATACTTAAATGTCAGAGTGCCATAGTTCACGTGAACAAAGAGTCAACTGCTCAAGGGCGTCACCAATAATAGCTTCCTTTCAATTATTACAGAAATAAATAATAAATTATCTCAATTAACCTTGAATTTGCGAATATTTACATTTTCTTAATTATGTATGATGGATCATCTTAATGTACAGACAGTATGGTTTATTTGTTTGCGCTCATTTGATGAATATGTTATTAGCTTCGAAAATCGGCGTTATAATTGACTGGAAAATTAATTGGAACCGGGACATGAGCGATCGTTGTTAAGTACTTACAAGCAGCTGATTTTTAATCAATTGAATAACTTTGAATTTAACAAAATATTGCTACGTTGTTATAATACCTTATTTTTAAAGCATTTTATTACTTTGTGTAAACCATTTGGTACATGAAAAGTATTAAGGAATAACTTGAAAAAAAAAGTTTCATTTCAAGCGGAAGTTATAAATAGTAACATTTCTTTAATTAATTACTTAATTTAACAGAACAGTTACTTATATTATGATTAAAAAGTTCAATTACATTGAAACATTAGGATATGATCATAATTAAATCACGCAAAATAATTACATAATTATAATTATTTTTACGGCTTCGTAGTGACACTTTTGATTAGTACTATCTGCTCATGGTAGGTTTCCAGATCTTTAGGTCTCTAGGTCAACCGTGTTGCGCCACAACCACCACGTGAGAGACATAGACAAGCTCCGTACTACTCGATAATGTGGCGAAATCACATCGCATAATACTTATAAGCGTGCGCCAATTAATTAAACTTTTGAATGAACTACTTAGCTTACGTCTAATTTTGTAAACGTTCACGTTCACGGTTTGCGTTGGTTGAGCAAATTTTACACAAAACTAAAACTGAAATTGCACAAATAAGTAGAATACACACACACCGGCACGTGAACAACAAAGAAAGACTTTTTAGATTATTTAGTTCATCATGCATCCTTTAAGTCCGCTGTTCATACGTCAGCTTGCAGCGATTGTAGATATGTATGCAATCCTCTCACACAGTTATATAAAATTTGTTTAAGTGAATGTTGGAGTTGCTTAATTTATTTGCCTATCACATAACACAAGTTTCATTCGTGAAGCTTAATCATTCCACCCTGTTTATATGCAGACATGCATGTGCCAATTTATTGAATTTATATATTCAGCTCAGCAACGGAACAACAATCTGTGTTGTAACTAGATTTCATCACATTTATGGAGAAATGTACGATACGGCAATCACGGCCTCGGTCAAGTTTAACCCAAGTGTTGATGTAGTTCACGTTACAGACACTAATGTATTGCCAGCACGTAGCCACGCAGCCACGAGTAAGTCCGAGTAGGTTCCAGTAAGTTCGAGTAGGTTCTTCATGGTTGTCGGTTTCCACGTTACTCTCACGTGATAAAGGATCTTATCTGAAAACAAAGAGGACACGAAGTCTCCTTACATAATACCTCGCTGAGGAGACAAAGTGAAACGTGAATATGATCGCTTGCAGAGGTCGGCGCGAGCGCACACATGCAAGTGACGCTGCAAGGTGAGCGCTGTTTACTTCCGCGTCCGGAACCGCCAGTCTCCCGTTATCACAAGTGACTTCGCTCGAAGGGAGTGCCGCAGAAGGAAAGTCGAGCGCTGGTACTAAATATTCATAAGGTCGACGTCGGCGTCGGTTGGTATTCCAACAACGCGCCCGGTCGACGCCCGAGCCGTCAGCATACTTACTTGTTCCCACATTCATGCTTTATTATTCATACTAGAGTCGATTCTGGGGGATAGTTTCGCTTCTGAGTCACAACTTTTATAAATAATTATATTGTTTTCATTTCGATAAACATGTAGGCACCACAATCAAATTTTTAAAAGTATACTGCATCATTTTTTAACTCTCATTGCTACATTCGTGACCGGTGGCAGCTCTTCAATTTCCTAAAATATTTTATAGTACCAACATAATTATCAACAAACAAAAATTTGACTTTAAAACACGGAAATATTCATTTGAAATGAAAAACTAGCTTTCAAATAAATAGACAGAAATCTACACAAAGAAAGCGTAATAAATGATTTGACGCGAGTATTTTTTCAGTGCAAAAGACATCAACGCGCTCTCTTTACTACAATTAAATAGGTACTAACACTTGGAGCGGTACAAACTATTTCGACGCTATTGTGGTGACATTTTTATATTGTAGTGGTTAATTTATTAATTCAAGTTATCGGTATATCATAATCACACACACGTGTTGTATCCGGGTCAAAGAGAACTAGTTAGCTTTTCAACTCCAACCAGAACCGAACGTTTGCATAGTTTTGTCACGATTTAAACTAAAATTAGATTATAAAACTGGTTTCTGTAAGATGATATTTTTGCAAATATTCAAATTGTACATGCCATTTATTAAAATAATGGTGTTGACAGACTACTTATTTAATATAAGCAAAAGTTAAGACCTTGAATCGTAATATTATGAAATAGTATCTATTATAACGAAAACAGATTATTTATGGTTCTTTCTGAATAATCTTTTCAAATACTGAAGAAAAAGGAGAAATCGGACAAAAAGTAAAACCAGTCTAGTATTTTGTGTTGATTAACGTGGCACTAGTTGTGCAAAGTTGTTACTATACCAAACAATGAAAATAACATAATTATGTGAGTGTATACACGCTAGCATGTCATGTATTAATCGAGCTATCGATTGCATTGGCAGCGCAATATCTAACCCACATAGCTCGCTGTATGAACAATCATGCACCGTGAGTGCATGCCTCAGCATCTCGAGCTGACATGTTTGGTGATGCAGTTGAGGGTTAATTTTGAAATTAGGGCATCTTCCAATTGAAGCCCATATTATATGAGATGTATCGATTATTCTGATAGTATTTCCGCTCCTGTGGCGAGGCATAAGCGAGATGTTGGATAACGTTGCGAGAGCTTCCGAGTGTTACGCGCTCACACTCGGGCTCGGCTCGCACGCGCTCCTTCAGCCACTCGCAATACACGTCTTTCTTATTGCCTTCGCAAACATTACCCAAGACAAGTACATAAATGACAAAAAAATCCACAACGTCGACAGCTGACACATGCTTGTATGAAAACCTTTGCACACAATCAACTGTGTTAGAACATCGTTGATATTATTAACTATTTCAGCCAAATTTGCAATTTTGGTACCACGTACAGTACAGTTTTTCAACAGGTTTTATATTAATCGTAGTTTGTTAATAGGTACGTCGTTAAGTTTCCTGGAACACGATGATGATTCAAGGAAATCTACTATTCCGTAACCTTTCTGAATTATAATAATTTCGTCAGCCTAATCGGCACACAAATCAAATGCCATGCATAATGTTCAATTTTGTTTAGACAGAAGACATAGAAAGAGTCGTCCTTGTCGCTTGCCCAAGCGCTGACATTTCGAAGCGAGTCAAATGTCACGAGCGCTCACCCCACCTTTGACATTTACACACTAGTACGTTACTATTCCAAGTGACATTTAGGTTCTAATTCCGAAAAAACGGTAAATCGTGAATATAGGTAAAAATATTAGCTACACGTGGTTATATAAATGCTTTGATTACGTTGAATACATTAAAAGAAATAAAACATCCAAACAGATATCTTCCGGGTTTTAGTTGAAGAGCAAGTTTGTTGAGTTGCTCATAGCGGTCAAATGATAAATAAAATGGTCAGCAAACAGTAGTTCAATTAATGTTTTGTTTGTTTAGCGGATGCTGGTACCCATCGATGGCGGCGGCAGGCTGAAGAAACGGTGAAGAAAGACGACAGCTTGGAGGTAGAGCTATGCAAGGACAAGGACGCCGGCGAGTGGTTCCGCCTGGTGGCGGGCGAGGGCGACAACTGTCGCGACGTCATCCAGTGCACCGCCTCGGTGAGTACTACACACGAGAACTGCATTCTCCACTCGGTGTGTCCTTATGACTTGTACCGCCGTAGGTACAAACAAAACCTGGCATGTGCCCACATTCCAACAAGCTACCTTAAAACTGGCTTGCATTGAAAACACCAAATAATTATTATGAAAATATGATTCTACCATTTTGAATACTTGATTATTAAATAGTTAGTTGGTTTGGAATTTTAATACGAGTGCAAATAAGGCAGTATAATTAAATGTATGCGAAGCGCAATAAACGTTAGAAATTTGTCCTCAATATAAACAACAGAGCATTGCGTATTAGTGGGTAGGTACTGGTGTTGCGTTCTTACGACATTCAAGGTAATGTAAGAACAAGCCGCGCGCCACCGGCCGGCTTACACCGCGTCGCGCACGCTCGTATTCATGAAAATTGCTGTAATTGTTCAGGCTGATACAATACCTCGGATGTCTCCGTCAAACAACCACGTTGCGGAGACCGCTCTGTCAGGGACAATGCATTCATTTCCTCCGTATAATTAAATGTAAACACATTGATTGGAACACAATTATATTATGTCTATTTAACAGTTTAGTTCTAATGTTATAGTATTGTGTTGTAAATTTAACAATTATCTGCTGACTGAGGTTATTTTAAGGTTACAACATAGTTTGTAATTTGCATTTGAGCTGACTTAAGGTGTTGCGACACTTTAAAGGGTTTTGTCTGAGTAAGTTCTAGACAACGGCAATAAAACGAAGTAACCAATATTATTAATTAATCATTTGTATTTCTCTAACAGGGTATCCAAGCCATTCGTTGTCCAGCCGGTTTATTCTTCGATATCGAGAAACAGACGTGTGACTGGAAAGACGCCGTCAAAAACTGCAAATTGAAAAATAAGGAGCGTAAAGTAAAGCCTTTGTTGTACACTGAAGAGCCGCTATGTCAAGATGGCTTCCTCGCGTGCGGTGACATGAATTGCATCGAGCGTGGACTCTTCTGTAACGGCGAGAAGGACTGCGCGGACGGGTCCGACGAGAACTCTTGCGGTAAGTACCCTCGCTAACACCTTAACGAACTTATGTAGCGAGTTGATTAATATATTGGATCAAATCTAAAATTAAATCACGCAAATGAACTTGAACCGGCAAACTCACAAATAAGAACTAGCTCGTGAGCCGTGACGAACGACCTGCCTGAAATGCCAATCACTTGGCCTAAAAAAACATCTCAATGTTATGTCGTAACACAAATGGGTTATTTATTTAATTAATTAAGATAACGTTTGGCTCTATTTAAATTAGACATACCAACACATATGGAATGTGTGAATTGAGATAGAAAGCTCCGCAGCGAATCGATATGGCCTCACACAAGAAGCTCGTCGGTATGCATCGCCTCACTTTAAATACGATTCATACAATACAATTCTCTGCTACGTTATATGAATTGAAATCACTTTGAATTGTAATTATGTACATGACAAGGATATAAAACTCCATTCACCAAACCGCGAAGACCCTGGTCTGTTAGTTTAACATAAATCTTCTAGCTCACGTCTATGAAGTAAATGTATGTGCATATCAGCATCAGTGTATGTGCGTAAACAACTGCCAAGTCGCCGAACAGACTGAGTTGGATACTAAAGTAATTAATAAAACTGACAACTAAATTGAATGTTTCTTTGAACATGTAAAATATTCAAAGTATGGGATTAAAATAAATCAATACGTTGTGTACGTAATTCAAAAAGCATAGCTTGTATATACATAAGTACGAATAGTATTACTGAATCAAAAGTGAAATCCAACGAGTGTCAGCTGTGTCGAGTGATTTGAGCAAGCGAAAGTACCCATACTGGTTCCGACTCTCGCGCGCCCGAGATTCATACGCTGCAACTACACATGACTCGTAGTTGGTATCTCTCAATGACAAACTATCACAATCTGAACGCCAAAGCTTCTTATCACGTTTGAAGCAACAATAGCTATATTGCATAGACTCACAGAGCACTGTGACCAAAAATAGATTAATTTCTTCAGCAGCTTACATTTCAAAATCTTATTGCAGATCCAACGGTTGCTTAGTTCTAGTGTTTTTTCTCACGATAGTTTTAATTCAAAATTCATAATCATAGGTATTGGATGTATTTAATCGTAATAAAACGTGTGAATCTACATTGTTTTTTATAAATATGTTTGTTTATGGTTTTCTGTTTGTCGTAGACATTGACAACGACCCCAACAGGGCTCCACCATGCGACCCGTCGCAGTGCGTGCTGCCCGACTGCTTCTGCTCCGAGGACGGCACCGTGATCCCCGGCGACCTGCCCGCCAGAGACGTGCCCCAGATGATCACCATCACCTTCGATGATGCTATCAACAACAACAACATCGAACTATACAAAGAGATCTTCAACGGAAAACGTAAAAACCCCAACGGTTGCGACATTAAAGCTACATACTTTGTTTCGCACAAGTATACCAACTACTCAGCCGCTCAGGAAACCCACAGAAAGGGACACGAGATCGCTGTACATTCAATCACGTAAGTTCAAATTTAATACTGCCAGTCAAAACATATGGTAAATTATGATTAAAAATTTGATGTATTTTACTAATTGCAATTTTCGTATGTTTAGGCACAATGATGACGAGCGCTTCTGGAGCAACGCTTCTGTTGACGACTGGGGCAAGGAGATGGCTGGTATGCGCGTCATCATGGAGAAGTTCGCTAACATCACAGACAACAGCGTCGTGGGCGTTCGCGCTCCTTACCTCCGTGTTGGTGGCAACAACCAGTTCACTATGATGGAAGAACAAGCTTTCTTATACGACAGTAGTATTACCGCCCCCCTCTCCAACCCTCCTCTATGGCCTTACACAATGTACTTCAGAATGCCTCACCGCTGCCACGGAAACTTGCAGAGCTGCCCCACTAGGAGCCACGCCGTGTGGGAAATGGTGATGAACGAACTTGACCGTCGTGAGGACCCCACCAACGACGAGTACTTGCCTGGGTGTGCCATGGTTGACTCTTGTTCCAACATTCTGACCGGAGATCAGTTCTACAACTTCCTTAACCATAACTTTGACCGACACTACGATCAGAACCGCGCTCCTTTGGGTCTGTACTTCCATGCTGCTTGGCTCAAGAACAACCCCGAATTTTTAGAGGCTTTCCTGTACTGGATTGACGAAGTTCTCTCAAGTCACAATGACGTATACTTTGTAACGATGACACAAGTAATCCAGTGGATCCAGAACCCCCGTACTATTACCGAAGCCAAGAACTTCGAGCCCTGGAGGGAAAAGTGTGCCGTTGAAGGATACCAAGCTTGTTGGGTACCCCACTCTTGCAAACTCACCTCCAAGGAAGTTCCCGGTGAGACCATCAACCTGCAGACGTGCGTGAGATGCCCCGTCAACTACCCCTGGCTGAACGACCCCTCGGGTGACGGCCATTACTAATAGAGCCATGATCTCACGTCTTTCGTGCTCTAAGTAGTTCATATAAAATCTTATGAGTAATTTGCATGGGTAACATAGGCGCAGTCAAATCATTCAATCAGTGAACTTCATTATCTAAGTAAACGAAACTTTTATTAACTGCGATTGTGTTTTCCAGTAATTCTCAAATGTACCGGGTCATAATCCCGTCCGTAGCCTAAGTACCTACCCTACTGTATGTAATATAGACTCACATAAATATTTAATAGGTCTGTTTAATAGTTTATGTGATTTTTCTAATGTAAGTCTGTTTTATAAATTTATAAAAAATTAAAAAATCTAAAAATGAATGCTGCTTTATTTTTTACCTTAGGTAATAATATAAAATATTAAATCAAACTAACTTATTGGTTGAACTGATTGGTCTAATCGTTAAAATGTAATAAAAAATAGAGTTGAGTTTTAGAAGTGAATAACGCTGTCTGTCAGTCACTGTAGTCTGTGCACGAATTAAGCACTTTAGTTACCTACTCTTAGATTGGGTACTGAGCGATGTTAATCTTTTCAGTAGGTATTAGGCCGCGTACACACTAAATATTTAGAGATCGAGATATTTTACATTTTATACATTTTGTATAGAAAGCAGGGCCAGGATTCATCTCGGTTCAATCAGTAATAAAGATAGTCAAAAATTCCAAAGTATATGGGTGAAAGAAATGTCACGTGGTCACCCACACATTGTGAAGTTTTGTCAACCGTTATCGGCGATAGAATACAATGTCATTAGGTATGTCTAAAGTCTATCGGCGCGGTGACGCGTGACGTACAACACGTTTGATATGAACGCGGCCTTAGTATAGCATGCTTGCCGAGATATTTCGTTACTTGACAGCGGCTCGGAAGTTTTCCATAGAGCGTGTTTAATAACGTATTCAAAATTAAAAAGTTCAATTTGGTAAGATGAATATTTAAATCTGATGGCCACGTCTGTGTTTAAATGTTTGAACAAAAAGCAAACACTTTTGGACGGTCAGTGACATGTCGCTGACTCGCAGCTATGTGTGTGTGGGTACCGCCAGCTACCTGGTGTGAGGGGACAACGTGGCGGCTGTTTGAGATTAGGCAGCGTGCTCGCGTTCCTTGCTTTATATATAAAGTACCTACATGTTTTGGACGAAATCATTTACTTACAAATGAATACGTCTTCTAGATCACAAGACAACCTCAATCAAATAAAAGCAGTAATGAATGTGAATGTGACAATTGAAACAACTATAATAATTGACCTATGGTAAATAGATCAGGAAAATAATTAAATAAACGCAAAAGGATTCTGTTATCTTTTGCACTTAAATCTATGTTCCAATAATTGATGATTACGTGTCCACAGTCTACAGTTCTACACAGACATTTGTTCTGAGTGTTAGGTTTTGTAATAGCACACGTTGATAACTTCGTTCGTAGATTATATATGTTTTTGGATGTGGTTAACATTTAGATACATCTAGGCTAGGAAGAAGTAAGTATACGTAGCTTGCATACGTCGAAGAGTTGTACAGTCGTACCCTTGAGAACTCTCGCCACCTCCACGCCACGACAACAGGCGCTACGTGCTACGCTTGCTACGAGCGCGCGCAGTCGCCTACGACGCGCGGCGCCACTTTTAAAAAACATAACCCTTCTTGCAGTCGGGTAAATAGTGACAGTCATCACACGTTCACGTCGCACCCTGCCTTTATATTCAGGAAAAATATTATAATACGAGATTATGTTAGTCTCTTTTATTACACAAACTTATACCCATTGCTTACGAGTAGTAATTTAATTTATAGTGTGTTCCTTTTACATTTACAAACCTAACCAAATAATTTCCGTGTAACTATTACAACTTACCTACTAACTGCCGTCCACGGTACATTAACACTTCCTGCCCTTATAAATCATAGCCTACATAACACATAGGCCAAGGCAAATATAGATAGGTTAAAACTTTCCTGGTACCAAATTTCATCCAAATCCATTCAGCCGCGCGTTAAGAAGTAACAAACCTACACACACATACATATATAAGTTTTTGTGCACAACCTTTTGCCATTACCTGCTATAATGGCAAAGGGTTGTACAGTGTATAGTGGTTATATAGTGTGATATAAGTCAATAATAAATGTATTTATTTAAATATAATCTGTAATGTAAGTAGGTATCATAAAAGTTGGGAAACTGAAAGTCGAACGCAGTTTTAAGCAATCAAACAATTTAAACAATGCATAAAATGTCATAAGATTTTTAAAAAAAAATTACGTTTATCAGTTGCTGGATTCCTAAAATCATACGTATCGTGGGTCATTCGAGTTGAACGTCTAAAATTAAACATGTGCCTACCTGTAAGCTGAATGCAAAAGTCATTAGCCTCTCGTGGAAAGTTTTTATGTCTACTTCGTTATCCCGACAACATTTCAAACATGCCAGTCCGTAAAAAATGCAAATCCGATTTAAAGGGGTATTGACCAATTGATTTACACCCGTTAGGTGCATCGCCGACGCGACGCCCACCACTCGCACCAAACATCATATAAAAACAAATACTACCTACCTATACTTTTTAACTAATCAAACTTAAAAACGTAGCCTTCAGTCGATCAGTCATACGTCTACTATTGTTCGAATTCTAGAGATCGTCTAATACAAAAACGAATAATCTTACGAGTTAATTCTTTAAATATTCCAGCCGACCTTGCTCATCTCTTTGTTATAAATAGCATGAAAAAAAGCTCGCTAGAGCTCACTGAGCAGGCTCTCGCCATGATTCTATGCAGTTTTGTCTAAGTCACGTTGAGATATGTAGTGTTACCACATCTCTGCGTCAAAATGTCATCAGTTTGTATGAGTTTGACACATAAGCGTGGTATGCGTGCGTGACAGGCGCGAGGGAACAATAGGTGGCGGCGTGGTGGCGAGGCGAGGCGGGCGCCACCAACACGTTAATCTCCCCTGACATCTGTGGGTGGCGACTTGCATTGCACATCATCACCTCCACCCATACATACATATCCTCAACTTCATTACCAACTTTCCATTTTGTTTTGCAACACGCAACGTTTATCGAAGTAGAGAATAAGGACAATGAAAACAATAGTATTGTTAGCAGCATCTAAATAAATAGAGAGTTGGGGCACGGCGCATGCGCTCGCGGGTGGCACTAGGCATGGTGGCGCGGAGAGCGGTGCAGCCGTGAGCCTGAGACAGAGAAAGCAGTGAAAGTGTTCCTTAGCATCGACGCAGCGCAATCGCACTTACAGCATTTTGTTGTTATCGCTTATTATGAAATGACATTGACATAAAATACTACACGTATATTTTTTAAAAACCTACTACGAGTATGTCCAATAAACTGAAATCTCTTATTAACTCTCCAACTTAAAAAATATCTGCAATAACAAAAGCTTCTAATTTTTTTTTAATATCAATTGACACTTTTTTTTATTCAATCATCATCATCATTTCAGCCGTAAGACGTCCACTGTTGGACATAGGCCTTCCCTTCGCATCCACCGCATTCTCACAACTCTCACCAGGTCGTCGGTCCACCTTGTGGGAGGTCTTCCAACGCTGCGTTTTCCGGTGCGCGGTCGCCACTCTAGAACCTTTCAGCCCCATCGACCATCCGTTCTACAAGCAATGTGCCCTACCCTCTGCCTCTTTAGTTTGGCGATTCTTCGGCCTATGTCGGCGACCTTGGTTCTCCTGCGGATAACTTATTCTTCTTATTCACAAAAAATACGAAATGGCGATTAATATTAGATTGGAAGGCAGGTAAGATACAAAAGAGGTCAAAAACAGGAAATTACACGGTTTATAAAGAGGTCAAAAACAAACAGACCACAATGGTATTTGGAATTTGGAATTTTTCCGGTGACCAACTTTAGCGATGCGGTAAAAGACCAAAAAAGAAAAGCGTCCCACATAGAGATTCAAAAGCTTGTATGAAGTAAAACTAAATATTTCCTGTTTTTAAAGTTCAGTATACACTGAGTTCCAAACTGATATTTAAGAAAATCTATATTAATATGTATTTGACCCAATACCACAACAAGTAGCAGCAATATTCTGATTTGAACTGTGCAGCCCAGTGGCAGGTTTGTCGAATTTGAATACCTGTTATAACTAAAACTCGCACTAATTGTGGGTAGTTGTAACGTATACCTAATCCTATACAATCAAAGAAGAATCTTACCAGAAATTAAAACCACGACTATGTCTCGCAATCATTGTTGTTATAAACATGATCCTGTTACATTTAGCAGTGACCTTGGCCGCAAAACACCAATTGAATTGATATAGGTACTTACCTATAGCTCAGATGATAAGTCACTAGGTACTTCTTGGAATATTAATTACAAACTTAAGAGGCTACGAAGTTTTTAGAACATTCCAGAAGACTTAAGAAACGTTTGTAGACTGCAGTGTCACGTAGTTGACCTACAGATTAATGCAAAGCCTAACTTATTATACATTTTTGGGATCACTGACGGACTTCGTATGAAGTCATGTCTTTTTCTGCTGGTTCTTGAGTTCTGTGAGGTTACAACAACGAGGAAAAATATGCGTTTTTATCTTTTCGTAAGGTATTCTGCGAAGTAACCAAATCAGAACAGAATAAATTATTAAGTGGTGAGTGACATGATGACCTTTAGAAATATCATCTAATTATTAAAAAGTATATTATTTTCAGCATTGTAAGTTTATTATCAGTGAATATCCCTAAACTAATCTTGACTATGTGGAAGTCAATACACGCCGCATAACTGATGAAATTAAAATGTTTATTTTGGAGGATTTTGTAGAATACCTAAAAAAAATATTTCTGACGTATTAGCAACTGCGTATATAGGTACATATCCTAGTAGAAGGGTGTAACCTGTAGCCTTCGCAATAATAAATATGACGCGCATATTTATTTTAAGTCTATAAATATCCCGGCTAGCTATATTGTGATGTTGGCACAAGCACGCTATAGTCATACATACCAATACGTATAATATCTATGCATTGTCGCAAGTGAAAGGAAATATCTTGTAGAATCCTTGACTCGTGCGCGCCTACTTGCGACGCAGTGGCTATGACTCTGAGCCTCAACGTGCTCTCCTCCGTGCATCTTAGGAAAGTTCATGTCCCTTATTACTAAACGAGCCGAGTAATTGTGTCAGCCACATTATTCATTCAACTTTAATGGCTAGGCAAAGTACTCAAAAATAATTGAACTTCATACGTATTTAAGTAGAACATTACCTAATTATATAATTAATGAACGATTACGTTCTGAATAGATAATATTTTTGAATACTAATGACCTAAATTAATATCAATGAAATGTATTATTTCGCAATATTATTCAAGAATTCAAAATGTATTCTTCGCCGAAATCGTATAAATATGCAAAGACTAAAATCGTATTCCACCTGAGTTAGAAATCAGACATGCAACTCAAGTTCTATTTTTAAAAATAAAGAATTAAGTAGGTATGTTTTATATATACTTGTTGTAAGCTGCATGGATTTTGTAATAATGTTATTTAACAGTTAAAAATATGTCTTTGGGTGATGCAATTACCGTCATCTTCAAACAAAATTAAATCACAAATTTAAAATAAAGTAAAAAATTTGTGAATTTACAGTTTTTAAAAGAAGCGCTATAAATGAAAATGCATATATTAGTATTTATAGTATGTAGAAATGTCTACACACAAGAAACTTAGGCCACATCTAAGACTGGAAGTAGGTCTAGCTTTGACATCCAGGTCAAACGTACACGTAACAACTGTATATCGATAAGCAATTATTATTCGCAGTTTAAATGTTAAATCTTCAGTATCTTATGCAATGAACAACATATCTCACGAAAGTGCAAATGACTGGATATTTGCATTAAAAATCGAAATTTATTTTCAGTTCCAGTAAGTGCATTCAAAATTCAACTAAAAGAAATCATACTAACGACATGTTGAATAACTTTCTATTCAACCAATGCGCTAATTTTGTGTTCCTGGAGGAGTTTAGAAAAAACGTCTTGTGACATCTGCTACTTTCTCCTTCATCACCTACAGACGAATAAAAACAATTAAAACACCATCAACTTAGCACCAGCAACATAGCGCAGCAAAAGCTGGATGGATGACAGTTCGCAAATCATGAGGATGCTTATCTGCTTCAAAAAAAATTCAGCCACGTTACTGTTAGCAGTTAGCATAAGCAGCACGTCCGTGGTAACAAATCCTGTAGGTATAAGCTAACCTTATACTCTATTGCAACTGCACTACGCTATGCTTGCTCTGAGTCAACGTGTTAAATTACCACCGATGATGATAAGCGGTCGACTGTACATTCAGACGTTCAGAAACATAAAAGGTATATTAATCATTGACGTCGGTAGTGCTATGGTACGATGGCATTAGCATTGCCTGCAGGATTTGGAAGTGAGAAGGTCTCTCCAAAAACTCTAGTGTTAGCCACTATATCTGGTAAATTAAGATATGATTGACCATAGATGATGATATTCCAGTTAATGGTTTTATACGTCTGTCAAATAAAATTCAGCATTCCAGCGTGAAGCGCAGCGGAGCCAGTCACAGGCGCATCACGATGACCCGCAGAGAGAAGAGTCTCTGAGCGCGGCACGGGCGCCGCACGGCGCGGCGCGGGGCGCGCTGACCCCGCGGCCGCAGCCATCGCCGCGTCGTATATCTCGCATGAGCCTCGTTCCTCGAACATTACATAAGTGTGGTACCCGGATGTTGCCGCAAGGCCAACTATACATCAACTAGCATTTAGTTCTAATCATCTTAAAATAGTTTCATAAATTAATTGACGCTGTATAACGGGTCTAACTGTATGTCAATCGGAAAATGCTTGCAGCACTAGGTAACAGATTATCAAGTACTGTAAACATTTTCAGGTGTCTAAAGCCAATTATGTAAATATCGGTGTTAGTGTTCCGGGTAATAATTTATGTGATATCTACGCATTAATTTATTTATTACTGACGCATTAGGCACTTTTTGAATTTGGTAGTTACTACGGTGTGCAACTTATGTGACGTAAGCTTTAAGTTCCAGATTGTTCCGATATCCTTGTAAACGAAACGACAACCATGCAGTACATTAAACGCATTCTATAAACGTGAATCATGAAATTCTACTTGCAATAATTACGCTGATAAGTTCCGTGTATTCAGTTCGTGATACAATATACATGTAATGTAAGTCTGATGATGAATTTTATGAATACATTAGTTTTTTTTACGGGTGAACTATTGTTTTTTTGAAAAAAAACGGCCAAATGCGTTTGGTCGTCTGGGTTCCGTAGTCGGGATGAATAGTAGGTATCGATTTAAACGATTGCACACATACATAAGTCTGATAATACGAGTAGTTCATAGTGCCAGGATTACGGGATTTTTTGAATAGTTTTATCGCCCCTGGAATGCAACGATCAACTGAAGGAACACGGATTGTTTGTAGTCAGTAAGGTCTCTCCCTCGCGCTCCACCTTGAGTGGGAGGAGCTATTTAATGATTTCCTACAAAAAAAAAGAAAATAAGGTATCGCATAGTATAAATTATTATTTAAATCAAATATCCCTTTGAAATAATTACTTAAATGAAAAATCACTTAAATACAGAATGGTCTAACAATACGCCATAAATTTAATAAATGTGATATCAGTAGGTTTGTTATGAATTTTGAAAATAAACAAGATGGTGGTTGCAGTTAGGTAAGTTAAGGCGTAATTTTTCATGATATAGTCATGCGGGGTATCAAAATAAAGAGCTTCAAGAGAAGATTTTAAAAAATCTATAATAACTCACTAAAATTCAGAAAAAATATACGAGTATCAAAAAAACACTTAAATCACGTTGAAATCATCGAGCAAAAGGTTCCAAACCAAGAAGACACTGCATTATACTTTTAAAGCAGTTTGATGCATTTGGTGTCATCAAATCTGTGATTAAACTAAAATTATTGACACCAACTGCATCAAACTGCGGTTAGGTTTATTGTTATGAATTCGTAATTGCCATTCAGTAATTCTTTCTAAATTCACTACACCATCGTATAGCTATTCGTCTTTATCTTTTATATTATGATCCGAGTAAATCCGAAGATATCACAGCTCAGAGTGACCCTTTTCACAAAACGACAATTTCATAGATAGACGTGGATAGACCTAAACTATGTAATATCTAGATAGACAGAATAACAGACTAACGGACTGACTTCTGACAGACAGACTTTTTTTCGTAACACAAAACAAATTTCAAACGATTTTGTTGTTTCTGCAATTACTCAACCAACAGAATAATTATATCAAGTACATACTAAGTTATCTAAAAACTTATAATCAACAAAAAGTCTACACTAGTCTACCTTCAACATAACCACAAATGGAACGTCTTCTTAGATACCGCACATATTTATTTACCTTCATGGAGAATCTACATCACAATACAACGTGTAACTATTATACCACAGCCTCAGTACCTATAACGCTTGGTTAACTATCACTCATCATTCGGTAACAAGCGAATGTTATACTTAA
Source organism: Mythimna pallens (assembly GCA_961205895.1). NCBI lineage: Eukaryota > Metazoa > Arthropoda > Insecta > Lepidoptera > Noctuidae > Mythimna > Mythimna pallens. The sequence goes on from OY540830.1 coordinate 12,631,228, forward strand.
AATTCAATTTTCCGAATGATGTCAAGTAATTCAATGCCCTTGACTTTTGACAGATATATCTTCTTATTATGTAGTTATATTAAAATAGACGTGACCTCAGAATATATTGACATTTTCAGATAAACTTTTACATATTTGTAGACATTTTGAAAGAGATATGGCTGTGCATATTTAATGTGACGCCTGTTGCCACAAGACTACACAATGGGATATTAAAATAAAAAATAATGATTTAAAACAATCTGTCCGTACCTACTTTCTTAAAGAAATCACTTGAATCGAGTTGATATTACATGCATATCGTGTCCTAATAACATTAAGAAGATCTCAAGGTGATTTGCATATATTACCTATATTTCGGGATCTTCTTTCCACCTTTATTTGACATTGACATAAATTTAAATAAAACAGGTTCCATCGATAATCGAAAGTGAGTCTCACTCAACAAGTATGCAAAAAAGGAACTTAATAGGTACTACATAATGATTATAAGTTTTATAAAATTAAAACGATTCATCTCTGAAGGTCTAGTCTAGCCTATTAACATATATGTAAAAACCTATCTACGATCGGTAGTAAAATATTATGTAAAAAGATATTTATAATAATAATATTTAATCTACTATAATAACGATCTCGTTAGTCTAGTAGTCACTAGCGTGGCTCTCATCATCTCATCATGGGTCGTGAGATTCTCAGGTCAGGACGAGGTCTTATTGGCTTTTTAAATTAAGAATTTCTTAGTAGCAGCTTGGATTCTGATTCTGTGAGTGAGTCCCATGTAAGTGATCACGTGGGCGAAGCGGCTGAAAAGAGCTAGTTTTAAATACATATCATTCAAGTAATGAAAATATTTTTTTACAAAGGCCTTTTTTTCTCGAAACTCACTCTCATTGAATTACCGCTTTTTACCTTCCGTGGACAGTATATAATTATGTCCGTTTTATATGTATGTATACTGTAAGGTAATGTATATTTAGTAAGTTTTCTTCATTGAAAAGTTGATCTAGCTGTCTGCCGTCACTGGTCTTGCAACAATGGTTGGCAATGGTCGGTTAATATTATTGTATACTTACCTACTTAATATTAGTAACCAGATTTCCAAGGTATATAAGCTCATTTTCTATACAACGTGATTATCTCGTTGATCACGTTGTACAGAAACACATATGTTTTTGATTTTAGCTGAGGAACTTGTGGTTGAATTGACTGCCTCAGTGCTTCCAATAACATACTACTGTCCAGGAGAATTATCCAAAGAAGACACACAAAAACCTTAGAAAAGTATAGTAGAGACCTTAGCAGATGTGGAACAATTTAGGCTAATTAAATAAAGGTGCCACATCATCGTTATTTAATACAATGAATTTCTACCTGGATGCTTTGAATGTGAGCTTACTATCACGTTAGTTCATCTCCGTCTCATAATTAAAATTAAACGAAATCTCAAAATTGATATAAATGAATAAGTAGGAGCGCCGTGGAGCAGCTGACTCTGAAAGAGTTGGAATTATCTGATAAACTATCATATTGCATATCATGGACGCGCTAGGAGGGACTAACACAATTTTAGTACACAAATCTATTGAAGTTTGTAGCTAGTCATAGTCATACCTAGTCATAGTCATAGGTAGATAGAGATGAGTAGATAATTTAGACTAATATCTTTTATTTGAGCTCGTATTTGTTGCGATGAGGAATATTTTTAAACACACAAATTCTAGGAAATGTATAAATGGTAAGTACGTAGGCATATCCAGATGTTTACTTACTATGTAGGTACCTACCTAGAATCTTGACTTGTTAAACAAGTTGGTGATGTTGTTAGGGGCCCCGTTATACCCACGCGCTACTGAGATCTCTGATTATCATCATCATTTATAATTAGTTATCAACAGTTTTTTCACACTTAATATTGGCACCTATGCTGTGTTCAGATTAGATACAGGATTAGTAATTATTCCCAAACTAGATGAATTATTGAATACTGTTTTGTTAATAGCAATTTCTAATCCCTAAATCCGTAAGTGCAAATATATATTCCTCTGTGGTTTATTTACATAACTAAATAAATGTTTATAAGACCCAAATAACGACCGCATTTTCAGTTATATTTTTTTTAATGAGTTTATAGATTTTATTTCTAATAGTTATAGCTTTCCGAAAGCGCCAGCACACTCAATGGTGCTGGTGATATCGATGTTATCAATTATTTTTATCGACCAACGTTGAAGCTATGTATAAAAGCACGTGGAATTGGTTTCTATTTCCGTGCAAGCGGAAATATTACTAATATCAGGATGTATATATGTTATAAAACGAGATAGGTAGATAGATAAATAACAGCTGTGCTTTTCTAATACAACTGATGGAAAAATTTCCTTTTCGTATCTACTTGTAAATGGCATAGGCGAAGAACTTTCACTATTTTATGTTTCAAAGAACATCGTTACCTACACTGACATTATATCATAGATTAAATTTAGGTACTACACGGGTTTTAGATGTTTTCCTCTTTTATTCTTTAAAGGAAGGTATTATTCAATCAGCGTCATCTTCCGCTTGCCTAATTGCGTTCGCCGTGGCTAAAACTTCCTGTCTAGAGATTGTATGCAAAATTAGCTGACATTTATATTAATTTAAATAAATACCAAAAAAAATCACGTAATCTACAATCATTTACAGATTATGAAAATATCTGAAATTTATTGTTTTCTGTTAAAATAAAGCTGTGACAGATACCTAGGATGCGAAAGGCAGAGGGCTGCGTGCTGTGAGTGAGTAGCTTGAGAGAGGCCTATGTCTACATGTCTAGCAATGGATTTTTTGAATGGATTAACAAAGTGTAACTACTTACTAACAGACAACGTACAGCCTCTGAGTAGGTTTAAAAGGTTGCTTTGCTTTGTAGTATCCTAGAAGGAAGAATGTATTTTTGAAAATCCATTCTCTATGGATGAAATGTCTGTATGAACGTTCGTCACTTTACAATAAGAAATTCGGAAGGCAATTAAATAGGTATATCATCATTTGTTGGAAACTTAACCCAAGTTATCGGTGAGAAATTGCACCGGGCATAGGAACTTCGTTATCTATATTTCTTTAGATACACTGGATTTGTGTAATGAAATTGTTCTTCAGGCGTTGGTATTATGTAAGTACTATATTAGCAACACCGGAATAATAATTTCATTCTCTTACACGAAAAGCTGTTTGATAGGGGTTCAATTCAGATATTATGGATAATCAGATCCTTCACTAATTTTACTAAAATATATACCTTTTACAAGTAAAGATAGTATAATGCAACGTGTCCTATTTAAGCTGCATTCCTCGAAATGCAAAAGAAAGTTTTCGAAGGTGATTTACTGAAATCATTAGCAAGAGCATTATCATTAGCGTTGTTTCCAGTGGGCATCGAAGGCTTATTAAAAGCTGTGATCCTAGTACAATAGCTTATAACGGCCGGAGGTGTAGTACCTATAGGACGACTGATGTGTCTCTGAGCTTGCTGGCGTCGAGTGTGCGCTGCCAGGTTATATAAATACAAATAGGTGAAGAGGGGCACCGGAGACCTCTTGCACTTTCGTGACGGCGAACGTCGCAGCGACCAGTCCTCGCCGAGCATCATGGCTCGACACGCGTGTCTGTGTCTTGGTGTGTTGTTGCTCAGCTGTCTCGGTAATTATTCTTTTTTTTTATTACTAAAATAGGGAACTGTAAATCTACAGGATAAATAATATTACATTAAATTATCCTTACCTAATTTACTGGATACTTAATTTTTTTATGTGACTATTGTTTTTTTTAATATTTATTAATTATCTTAAATTTTTTGCCGGTAAATAACCTTTTTTAAATTTACACTTTTAAAATACGTTTTTCAATTGAAATTCCTTTATGATCATTTACCTTTTTTAAGTTTTTCGATATTATTTTAAATGCATGTCTACCTAAATAATTATTGAATTGGTTTTTGAATATTTATGGTGATATAAGTTTTTGACATACATACCCGGTTTCATAAACCACAAAAATTTACATTGTTTGCGGCCGGTACCTTATAATTTTAATTATGAATAAAAAAAATATTTTATTAAATATATTATACACGTTTATATAAGTTAAAGTTCGCTTTAAAGCAACAAAGAACCGGCAACCGACGTGGCTCGTTTACTTCGCTTGACCTCGATTTCTTTTCAACGTTCCAACTTTCAATGCCGACATGGAATAGAGTTGCAATTGACTCAGATCGTGATTCCAAACTTAGAATTCCCGCAAAAAAACAAAACAATTTAGCAACCAATCGTAAATATACAAGGCTCGTCTTAGCTATATTTCACAGGAATTATTAACTATTACCTAATTCAAGCTTTCGTCATTAGAGTTGCATACAAGTGAACAACTTGGCGCATTCAAAGTGAATATATAAACTGTATATGCCTATTTACTGCAATTAATGAGCACGGCATGTATCTATATAGCTACATGTACGGCGCTGCAATGAAACTGCAGGTTCCACATTCCTTTAGCCGCTGTGTTGTAATAGCGGCTTACGTTAAGTGGTGTTACCTAATGAGCACGTTAAGACTGTTGTGTTGGCGCTCTGTTTCTGGCTCAAAATATTAGATAGGCACTTTGTTATATAAGTCCAAGTTGTTTATCCCGTAACAACGAATAGTAGCTGATGTTTCTTTTTTTTGCAGTCAATGGCGAGACGCGAGTTAAGCGGCAGGAGGAAGACGGAGGAGATGATGTCAACCCTGAACAGTTGTGCGATGGTCGCCCGGCTGACGAATATTTCCGTCTTACCACCGAAGGAGACTGCCGTGATGTAGTCAGGTAGGTTTTGCACAACTACGGCTTTGCATACTTCATTTGTTGTAATAACTTAATACACCCACGTTGTGAATGTTGTGTTACAGTAGTTTCGAAATATGAATTGGTTGCAATGTTATTCTGTCGTCATAACTTTGTCATGTTTCTATCAAAGTCTAGAGAAAACTCGTTTGTAACCGAACCAGTTCCATGAATCAGTCAGTCGTATGAAAGCCTGCAAGGGATTATGGGTAATATGACAAACACCAGTACTGATCATAACGACTGCTGCAAGGTACCTACTGATAGCTGATTAATTCAGAAATTTACCTGTACTCACTTAATTTATAAAGCTGTGAATGTGGCCAAGGACCGTTGTTTGTCGTTTGATTTATTTATGGACGCTGTTTAGTATGCAGCAAGGCTATGCCTTGATATTCCAGTCTGTGTACAGAACGGTCACCCTCGTGCCGTGAATATTAGAATTAATATTGAACTTGTACAATGGGCCGCACTTCAGTGCCGATAAAACCATTCTCTATAAGCTGGTATCTGGTCTAAGCAGACCTTGACCTTGATTCAAATTGTACTCACTGATGTGCGGTCGACAGTACCAACATTTACAACGTTAAATTAGGGTATCGATAAATTAAAACTGATGATCCAAGTTCCAGCAGCACCCTAATGTACCTATAAGAAGCTTGAAGAAGCTTCTTGGACTTAGGCTTTCAATTTATTGACAATATTAACATTGTACTACCCACTAGCATAGGTACTCCTAAGGATGTAAAAGTATAGTACCCACCCGAAAACAAGTAAGTTCCTATGTCTGGCATATCATTACTAAAGGCTATTGAGCAATCACTCGTATTTGATTCGTACTTATTCGTGATTATTTGCACGGATAAATTCGAATCCGTTTTTATATTGTTGTTAAAAATCACGCATACATAAAAAGATATGAATCGAATACGACTAAATGCGCAAACGCCCGAACAGTGTACTTTTACCTCTAAAGCTGCGTCAACGTTTGAGACATTGGATAAGATATCAAAAAATGCAAACACTTATAGAGAGATACCTAACACGGAAGTCTACCTACTATTACTATGTACCTACGACGCCTTTCCACATTGATTGGGACATTATTGTGAAGAGCGGGTATAGTCCGATGTCGTTGATGTGGACGAAGCTTAACAGAAGAATATATTATTTTCCTAATGTTCTTGTTGCTGTATGTTAGCTGTGTTGTTATGTAATGAATGTCGCTTTGCTTATATATCGTCATGTCGTGTGCTAAGAGTCTCGCTGTGTACAGGTGCGACAAAGGCGGTGAGAACGGCGTGACTCGGCTCGCCACAGTGCGCTGCCCCAGCAGTCTCGCCTTCGATATCGACCGTCAAACTTGTGATTGGAAAACACGTGTTAAGAATTGCGATGTAATAGAAAGTAAGTTCCGCCGAATGGCGGAAGTGGACGTGCGGAGGGCTAAGCTTCCGTTATGGACCCGGTCTAGCGTCGCAAGCCGGTGTACCTGTTAGCCTTCCGAATGCCCACTTCCTGCTATGATGCATTTAATTAAATGTCACATTTCTTGTCAACGCAGGTGCACTAGGTCAGGTCTTAAACAAATCACTTGCCCGTCTGGACTGGCTTTCGATCTTGATAAACAAACCTGCGACTGGAAGGGTAAAGTGGCCAACTGTGACAAACTTGAGAGTAAGTGCCGAACTGAAGCTATTGGCGAGTAGCGAGCAACTAGGCTTGGGTGAAGGGGCCGCGTCGCACTGTAGTTAAGGTGTATTGCATGAGGCCCCGGACAGAGGGAGCGGCCGCCGTGGACCGACCCGATTACTACGCATTAACATTATTTCTACAACAACAATTACACCAAACACACACTATTAACATTTCTACACACATCACTGTAATTATGGACATGTAACACTTTGTACAAACACCTCTACCCACGCACTCAACAACAACAAACAAGTAGATAGCCAATTATTACAAAACAAAAAATTTCTTACTTATGCACAAAGTTTTCAATCTATTTGTTTTGATCAAATAGACATCGACGATCAATTCTTAAAAAAGAATTAAAATATTTCGCAAATCTCTATACCGCTAAGATAAGCAATAATGAAATCTATTTAAACCATTATAAACACATATCCTGAAGTTGTTACAAAAATAATCTACATACTTAGGTATATAAAAGGAGAAACTGACTGACTGACATATCAACGCACAGACGAAACCACTGGGACTAGGATCGTGAAATTTAACACAAGATTTCCTTTTATGACGTAAGCGAGCACGAAAAGAGGATTTTCCAAAATTCGCCCTCTAAAGGGATGAAACGGAGGTCCAAAGTTTGTGTAGAGAAACCTACTTTCACGCGGGCGAAGCCGCTGGTAGAAGCTAGTATCTTAAATAAATTCTATCACACTGGACATTCTATCATATTTATTCGAATGTTTAGTTTTTAGCTGAAAACCAGCTTCAAACAGTTAAACACTCTATACTTCTATTGTGCATTTCTTCATTCAAAACTTGCTAATTTATGGCTTAAGCTTCATTACCATGCTAATAACTAACGACATTATACAAAATATCTTTTTTCGTGGAGGGAACCTAATTAATTATTACTAACCGTTATATTATAGTGTTCACAACATTAACTTAGCAACGTATGTATTATACACCAAAACTGCTTTAACTGAACTTATTTGCTATATATCAATAAAGTACTTCTAAAATTTACTTATCATTTGAAATATACATATTTTATTTTAGAAGCTAGAATAGCATGTAAATATATTTAGTAATAGATAATTGATATTCCAATTCTGTACTAAATACAGAATTTATGGAATTTAAGCTCAAACATAAATTCTGCGTCAGCTGTAATATATTTTAATGCTAGTCTATTCCAGTAATTTTAATTTAATAATCGTTGGTTGAAAGGTAAATCCATCACTCAAAATTGATGACTTTTTCATCGAAATAATTTTTCTTAATACACCTTATCATCTTGGACTTTTAATACGATACCAATATTTCCTTTTCTTTGACAGTTTAATCATCTAATAAATCTTTACCTGTTTCATAACCAATTAAATACAATATAATTGGCAATAAATACCTACCTACTTATTTATTAGCTATCCTATTCCCTACTTTTTGTCTTCTTTTAACTTGATCATTGTTTCATGCTTGATTTTCTTCTATTTTCTTATTGACCCTTAAACACTGTTACAATGAAAACACAAACGAAGCAATTATGTAAGTGGCACCTGCGTATGTGTATAAGAGATACACCGGAAACCTCCAAACTAAAAATATACAATTTCGTTAGATTCATTACATCATGTATTTCAGGACCCAGAAAAGTTTTGCCTCTCCTGAAAACGGATGAACCCATCTGCCCTGAAGGAAAATTAGCCTGCGGAAGTGGCGACTGTATAGAAAAGGAACTGTTCTGTAATGGAAAACCTGACTGCAAAGATGAGTCTGACGAAAACGCTTGCAGTAAGTATCTATATGATTTTTAAAAATTATATCAAACATCTTATTTTCAAACTTTATATGTTAACTTTTGTTTACAGCGGTCGATGTCGATCCTAACAGAGCTCCTGACTGCGATCCCAACCAGTGTGCGCTTCCCGACTGTTTCTGCTCAGCAGACGGAACCCGTATCCCAGGTGGTATTGAGGTGAACCAAGTGCCTCAAATGATTACAATTACATTCAATGGGGCCGTAAACGTAGACAACATTGACTTGTATGAACAAATATTTAACGGAAATCGTCATAACCCTAATGGATGCCAGATTCGTGGTACATTCTTCGTGTCTCACAAATATACCAACTACGCTGCCGTTCAGGAATTACACCGTAAAGGTCATGAAATTTCCGTGTTCTCTATTACTCACAAGGATGATCCTAACTACTGGAGCAGTGGAAGCTACGACGACTGGCTAGCTGAAATGGCTGGAGCGCGTTTGATTGTAGAACGTTTTGCAAACATAACTGACTCATCGATCATTGGCATTCGTGCACCTTATCTACGTGTTGGTGGAAACAAGCAATTCGAAATGATGGCCGACCAGTACTTTGTTTACGACGCATCGATTACCGCTCCCCTTGGTCGAGTTCCCATTTGGCCATACACACTATACTTCCGTATGCCCCACAAATGTAATGGTAACGCCCACAACTGCCCTTCAAGGAGCCACCCAGTATGGGAAATGGTAATGAACGAACTGGACAGAAGAGACGACCCAACTTTCGATGAATCTCTTCCTGGTTGTCATGTGGTCGACTCTTGCTCTAACATCCAAACCGGAGACCAGTTTGCCCGTCTTCTCCGTCACAACTTCAACCGCCACTACAATACCAACCGTGCTCCCCTAGGTTTCCACTTCCACGCTTCATGGCTCAAGTCCAAGAAAGAGTTCAAAGATGAGCTCATTAAGTTCATTGAAGAGATGTCGGAAAAGAACGACGTTTACTTCACTTCTCTCATTCAAGTAATCCAGTGGATGCAGAACCCCACAGAGTTGGCGTCGCTTAGAGATTTCCAAGAGTGGAAGCAGGATAAATGTGACGTGAAAGGCCAACCTTTCTGCTCTTTACCAAATGCATGCCCCCTTACCACTCGGGAGCTACCAGGGGAGACTCTCCGACTGTTCACTTGCATGGAATGCCCCAACAACTATCCATGGATTCTAGACCCCACGGGTGAAGGCTTCAATGTTAAGAAGTGATCTCTTTAAGATAAATTAAAAGACTGTACACATGTAAATAATACTCAATAATGTTAATAATAATTACAGTAATTATTATGAATGTGACAGGGCGTCATCTTTCAGTGAAAATTGTTTTATTAGGTACCTACATCAAATAAAAGTGAAAAAGTGACTGTTGCTCAAGTAATACCTACTGCCGTTACAGGTTTTTTAGCCAATATAGGTAAAAGCTGACGTTTCATAGTAATTTAGGTTATTACCTACATATGAACAATAAATTTTTAATTTTACGTTATCACATTTTATTTGATCGTCAAACCCTTTCCTGTTCCTAAAAATAAACCTGAAGGTAGGTAACGTAGGCCTATTGCCTTTATTTATTACATACCTTCTTATGATGCAGCGGCCGCCCCGAATTCCATAAAATTGCCTTCTAATCCTTAGCAGCTTGCTGAATTAGAACACAATTTGCTCACAGTGACTTTTTTTTAAGACCAGTAATCCAATATTAGATTCCATTCTCTAATGCATCATTGTCTAACGAAGCTCGTCCATGACTTGGTATAGAAAACGGTCGAGCTAATGTAAATTTAAACCAATAGGAAACTCTCTAATAAGAGTGCCAAATCTTGCAAGAAATTTTTTCTAGACTGTTTGATTTGGTTACGCGGTCATACCAAATAAGATATCAACTTTCGCTTACCTTAGTCGATAAATTAGAATGGAATCTTTGCAACATTGGAGCGATGCATTCCGACCGGGCTGTAAGGTTCCGCCAAGAAAGTTCTTTATCTTTTACACATTCTGTTATGTGGCTTACACCAGACATGAGGTTAAGAAAACAATTGTGTCCAATCTTACTCCAACATTCTGGATGTACCTAATATATGTTTCTACATTATAGTAGCGATACCAGGGCCATTGACTTTCCTGTTGTAAGTCCATCGCCGGGCCTTTGAATAGAAAGAAATCAACGATTACTCAAGTGCCAGGTGACAAAGGGCGCTAAAATGATGCTTGAATTTGTCATGCTTGAAACCCGTTTTACTAACAAGGTAGTAGTGAAATCGCATTACAATGCATTGGACAGGTACCTACCTACCCTAAATAATCCACCAATAAAATAATCATTTGATTTGCTTATTCGATCAGGCTACAGTCAGAATCGAGGGAGAGGCTACTTAAAGACCTGTTAACCCGCCACCTTGCTGAAAGGCACGATTTTTTTAAGCTCGTTCCAGACAGTTGGGCAGTAAAGATACTCTCAATAGCATCTTCTGCGATTAAATATATTCTCGTGCTCATTGACGGAATTTCAGAGGGTTTTTTTTTTCGGGTGGGAAAATATCTAATGACATTCCTCGCTCTTGAGTGGAGCGAGAGATAGTGTCAGACTTTTACTGACTAAAAACCCACTCCTGTTCCTTCTTTGCCATATTTCCAGGGCTCCGGGGATATCTTTCGCATCACTCATGGCCCCAGTAGGCTTGCTTCGACTCTCCTGGGCTCCTACGGTTGCTGACATCTCCTTGAGGCGCGCATGGAACAGTAAGCGCCGTACCAAAGTTCGTTCCAAACCGACGACTTGGGTCCGGACGGTTACCGGACGATCGGATGGCAAGCCACCCACTACTCGCCGTCCGCAAGCCCGTGCCTACGGTGGCCGGAAATCGGGATCGGAATCCCAGCGGCGGTTTGGACGTGAGGTCCTTTGCCTCACGCGATCGGCCGCCTCCTTTGCTAGCATTGCTGCTTCGCAGAAGGAGGCGACCGCGTGCCACTCCTCCTCGCTCCGGACCATGGCCTGTATCAAGACCCGGCGCGAGAGATCGCCGCCGATCCACTAGAACACGGCGGAGCTCTGCCCAGGCGGGGCACACCTCTACCGTATGCTCCACCGTGTCCCCCGGGTGGTCCACACAATGTTGGCACCCGGGCGTCTCATCCGCACGAATCCGGTGCAAGAACCTCCCAAACTTACCATGTCCGGTGAGGACCTGCGTCATGCGAAAAGTAAGGACGTCTTGAGGTCGCCGGTCACTTTCGTAGCGACGGCGCCCATACCGGCGCCCCATAAAGAGCCATGGATCGAACGATTCCTGCATAGAATTTACTTATTTATTTGAATTTAGAATTTCAGAGGGTGACACTTAGTGTATTGGTGTAACTTGTGTCAGTTTGGCACTGATCAACCTTGGACACTAATAAGTATATAAAAGTATAATAGGTTTTTGAGTATCGTCTCCAAGTGTGGCTATTGTGACTGCTTTTGTTAACTTGGGTTCATACCTGTAAAAGCAATGGTGTCATTGGTGAATCTAAGCAATAAATGAAAGATGTAATATGAAAAAAAAATCGAACGAAAAACAAAATTTTGATGGTACCTTTTGCAAATTGCGTGGTGTGGGAGGGAAGATTGTATCATGAAGAAGCCGCCCACGCAATTGCATGGTCACATGTAGCTGCTTGCCTGTTCAAATGCGCTACATTTTAGAGCCTCTCCTGCTTAAACGAAACTTATATACTTACCTTTTTCATTAACACTAAGAGAAATGCATACCAAAATGAAAACGCGATGTTGCCTCTCAGCACACGGCTCAGAGACGAGAGTTAAAGATTTAATAGTAAAACAATATTAGTAAAAACGAGCATAGATATGAATCTTAGCTTTTTAAAAATGAAGTTTAGGTAAAATAGCGTAGTTGTGCAACTAAATCTGCTCGCGATTTTTTTGGACTGTCTGTGACTTTCGAAACGAAATTGACATCTCGTCGTCGCGTGAGCCTTACGGACAATGCCCACTGAGCGGCAGAATTTATTATTTCTCGAATATATAAGTTGTTTCAGTAATTTGTCTTTTAATTATCTCACAGATGGTGTTAAAAGTAAAGAATCCAACACGGGGATAAAGCTGTCTTTGTCTTAGGTAGCTTGAATTCCTCACTTTCCTCAGGTTTCTATATTAACTCCCTCGCCGTGCTCGGGATACTAATTATATAAATCCCTCACTAACGTTCGGGATTAAATCTTAGCAACCTTCGTTTCGTTCGGAATTTAATATGTCGCCCGCGACCTAAAGACACTGCTTTATCCCCTAGTCGCATAATCTACTATTTTACACCACCTGCTCGATAATACCCTTTTATATGTCATATAACCATCACTTAGAGCAAGTCATTCTGTCATTCTATCCCTAGGGAGATAAAGTATTGTAGGCGATACTAGGGAATAATTAAATTTGAATGTGGAACGTTAAAAACCATTATTCATAGAAAAAAACACATTAAGCAGATTAAAATCTACGTGAATCAAACAAGTTTATTCAAAAATCAAACTGGCTACTAACAAAAAAATAATGAAAGAATGGGACCGATATAGAAAATTGAAACTATAGAATCTTAGAGTAGTGAATTTTGTTTGTTTCAAATCTCAAAACATATCGAGTATAGTTAAAACTAATTTGTAAATAATACTTAATTTTCTCAAATATTGCTTGTATTTACAGGCATATTTAATCAATGCTTAGACAGCGGAATGTTCCCTGATTTAATGAAACATAGTAAAGTAGTACCAATTTTCAAATCAGGTAGTAAGAGTGATCCCTCTAATTATAGACCTATATCTGTGCTTCCATAATTGAGTGAAATCTATGAAAAAATCATGCTCGACCAGATGTTGTCTCATTTCAATTCAAATAGGATTTTGCATAGTCATCAGTTTGGCTTCACGAAAGGAAGGTCAACGACGGATGCAGGAGTGAAACTCATCAGTCACATTTTGGAATCCTGGGAGAAGTCCCAGGATGCTATTGGCATATTCTGTGACCTCTCAAAAGCATTTGACTGTGTTGACCATAATACTCTGATCCGTAAATTACATCATTACGGAATTCGTGGACGAGCTGCTGATCTTGTTTTTTCCTATTTATCTTACAGGCAAGAAAAAGTATCCATTAATGGGGCGACGTCTTCGGGGTCTTTAATAAAGACGGGCGTGCCCCAGGGTTCAATTCTTGGCCCTTTTCTTTTTCTAGTTTATATTAATGACCTTCCTTATATGATGGCTAATTTATCCGATAAAATTCTGTTTACTGATGACACTTCTCTTATTTTTAAAGTAGATAGAAAAGATAGGGATGTCTTGCAAGTCAATGAAAGTCTGACTGTTCTTTCGAAATGGTTCGCAGCTAATAATCTCTTATTAAATGCGAATAAAACTAAATGAATGAAATTTTCATTACCAAATGTCCCTCAAGTTGGCGTCAATCTAATTCTAGACGGCAACAAACTTGATGTTACTACGGAAACTGTGTTTTTAGGTATAACTATCGATCCTAAACTGCAGTGGGGCGCTCATATTAGAACTCTTTCAGGTAGATTAAGCTCAGCCGCATATGCAGTACGAAAAATAAGGCAATTGACAGATGTAGCCACCGCTAGGTTAGTTTACTATGCTTATTTCCACAGTATTATGTCTTATGGCATTTTACTGTGGGGATCTGAAGCTGATGTGGACTCAATTTTCATATTGCAAAAGAGAGCAATCCGGGCTATTTATAAAATGGGTCCTCGCGAGTCCCTCAGAAATAAATTCAAAGAAATCGATATACTTACTCTGCCTTCTCTTTATATCTTGGAAAGTATTTTGTACGTTCGTAAAAACCTAGGACTTTTCAAAATTAGAAGCGATTTTCATAACATAAATACGCGCAGTAAACACGAAATTGTATTACCCAAATGGAGATTAGCTAAGACCAGCAAGTCATTTTTAGTAAACAGCATACGCTTTTATAACAAGCTACCAAAGGCGGTGACTGAACTTAGCGAGGGCAAGTTCAAAACCCATATTAAGCGTGTCCTAACTAAAAAAGCGTATTACAAGGTTAAAGACTATGTCGAAGACACGCTTGTTTGGCAATGACTGCTTCTGCACATGTGGCCCCCTGGTAACTCATAATATTGTGTACATCTATCTATTAACTGCTCCACATTTGTTGTAATATATACATTTTCTTTTTTCTTTTCTTCCTACACATTGCTTTTGCAATATTTTTTATATTATTAGACGCCAACCACCATAAATTCGTTAGTAATTTTCTTTTTGTTGACATGTCACTGTTCTTACATAATGTCTATTAATACTGTAATATGAAAATATTGTAAACAATCATTTTTTTAAAAGAGTAATCATGGAGTTTCTTGCCGGTTCTTCTCCATAGGAAACGACCAATTTGGAACCGTGCACTAGCTTCTGACGTTTTATAAGTGCCCATGTAGGCCTATGTGAAATAAAAAAATTTGACTTTGACTTAGAAAAAATTTGTTTTAGTAAATTGTCTTTTTGTAATTATACAGGTACGGAATTCGGGCTACTTCATTAAAGCTTATAGCTTCTTATCTGACGAACAGAAAGCAGTCCACATTGATTACTCGTGTATGCACCAAATCAAGTACCCATCGGAATACAGAGGAATCAAACAAGGCGTGTTTTAGGAAGTGTTTTAGGCCCTCTGCTATTTATTATTTATATAAATGACCTTCCGAAAATAACCAATCAACCCAATATACTTTTTGCTGATGATAGATACTGTCGTTTTTACAGGAAAGGACAAGGTATCCCTAGAACAAAATATAAACCGTGCTCTTATTGATATTATAAAATAGCTAAATAATAACAATTTAAAAATGAACTTTGACAAAACCAAAATTATGATATTTCAGAATCGTAAATTTACTGACATTAATATACATTATACAGGGAACAAAATAGATGAGACAGCAGCTTCAAAATTCTCAGGCATAACAATTGATTATAATTTGAATTGGAAGACACAAGTATTGACAGTTTAAATCAAAAAATAAATAAGGAGTCATACGCCTTGCATATGCTAGCAAAAACAGTAAACACCTCTGCAGTACTTTTTTATGTTATGGATAAAAACGGTGTATCAGGTTTGTTTGATATCAACCGAACGGATAACTGCAGGCCGTATTTTGTAAAGCACAAAATATTAACATTACTCTGTGTTTACATCTATGAGATCGCTTGCTTTACAAGAACTAACAAAGATCTTTTTGATAAGTATAGAAGTAAGCGGTATAGTTATATAATTTGTGGCAAATCTAGTGAGACAGCCTTATATTCCAAAAGGTTTTTCAGTATGGCACCACGTATATACAATCACTGGCCAAAGTCCATATTAGAAACTTCATCCATCGTTGAATTTAAAAAGAAATTAAAAAGATTTTTATGTAAATGTTATTACAGTGTTCAGGATTATTTAAGGGAGGGTGTAAGAACATTTTGTCGATGTGACTCACTAATTTATATTATATTAATACTTACTTTATTATTTTTATTTTTTTTTATTATATTTATTTTGACACTTAATCTGACATTTATTTACAAATATATCTCTTGACATTGTCTTTTAATAGTTGATTAGAATCAGTATAAATTAAAAAATCACAAAAATCACCGTTTTTTTTTTATTAGGAATATGTTGACGATAAAAACCACTACTGGTGAGGTCCAGAATCATGTACTGGATCCGTGGTATTCGTTTGTGCGTCGATGTCAAAGACACCGTGTATTTTTTCTTTTTTTTACTTCATTTTGTATTTTTTTCTCTTGGATTTTATTGCATAAAACTACGCATGTAATTGGTAGATGACACTGGCTCCTGTAACACAGGTACTATGCCTAACGCAGGACTCTGGGCCTCACTACTTTTGTAAAATGTTAATTATGTCAATAACGAATTTATTATTATTAACTTTACACATTTTCGGTACCCTTACAGAGCGTACTGGCGTGAGGTTATGTTATGAAATTGTAAGAACAGTAAACAGACAATCGATTGCAGCATTTCCTTGCTATATATTGAAATATTCCATGGTTTATCTCCGAAGTTCTTCATTAGATCTTCACCAAATTTAAATCGGGCACTTTAAGCCTAAAGTGTCCCATTTCCAAAAAAAAACTGGGCAAGTGCGAGTCGGACTCGCGAAAAGAAGACTAGAAGCAGACTCTCAAAAGACAATTTACTAAAATAAATAATATATTTGAGAAAATTAAGTATTATTTACAAATTAGTCTTAACTATCACTCGATATGTTTTGAAATTTGAAACACAAAATTCACTACTTTAAGATTCTATAGTTTTAATTTTCTATACTTTTTTAGAGACAGTACTCTTTCATTACCTTTTTTTTAGAGATAGTAGGTATAAAGCACATTTTATTCTTTTTTTTTGTTAGTAGCCAGTTTGATTTTTGAATAAACTTGTTTGATTCACGTAGATTTTAATCTGCTTAATGTGTTTTTTTCTATGAATAATGGTTTTTAAAGTTCCAAATTCAAATTTCATTATTCCTTAAGTATCGCCCATACTACATTATCTCCATAGGGACAGAATGACAAAGTGACTTGCTATAAGTGATGGTTATATGACATAAAAATCGAAATTATCGAGCAGGTGGTGTAAAATAATAGATTATGCGACTAGGGGATAAAGCAGTGTCTTTAGGTCGCGGGCGACATATTAAATTCCGAACGAAACGAAGGTTACTTAGATTTAATCCCGAACGTTTGTGAGGGATTTTTATAATTAACATCCCGAGCACTGCGAGGGAGTTAATATAGAAACCTGAAGAAAGTGACCCAAGACAAATACAGCTTTATCCCCGTGTTGGATACTCTATTTTTTACACCATCTGTGAGATAATTAAAAGAAAACTTACTGAAACAACTTATATATTAGAGAAATAATAATAATATTCCACAACTATCACACAACGAGAGCTTGTGTTATGAGTACTAGACAACTGCTGAACGTGTAGCGACATCTATGGCGTCACATAAGAACTAATCCTGCATCGCGCAATCAAAGTTCTCCGCTAATTTGAATATATACGACAGCCAGAAATCATCTATCGGGCAGTTGCCCACCAGACATACCACCCGTCTGGCCGGAGGATCCTCCCTTTTCAACCGAGACATGTGGGACTTTACTCTCTGTTCCACATACCTCTAAAAACGTACGTACGTGTAATATTTTACATACATATTATAGATTAATTAGATTAAGACACAGAACAATGGGTGGGAATCGAACCCACACCCTCCGCAATAGCAGTCAGGGCCACTAACCACTAGACCACCAAGCCAGTCAAAATAAAAGTGTTATTTACAAATTAATTTTAACTATCACTGTTTTGAGATATAAAACTAATAAAAAGATTTTTAAAAAAAAAAAAAAAACAACTAAAAAACTAAAAGGAACAAAATAACTTTAATTTCGAAAATTGGTGTTTCTTGGTATTGTTTGTTTCTTATTTAACACCGACTTTCGAAAGCGATTACACCTTCCGATTTCATAAATTGGTTTCCTAAAAATTTTATAGTGTAATAAGCCTTTTAGCCTGATGTCACATTCACACTTATTAGAGTGCTACAAGGATATTCTAACTGCGAGCACAGTAGATTGGTGTAAGCGGCCATATGGCTTAAATTACACTTGCTTGACATTGAAAGTTGAACTCTACGTTCGCGTTCAAAAATGCGAGTGTAGAGTATCTACTCTGATGACGTCATTAGAGTTAACTCCAGCCTCAAATTCGAACGCAGGGCTGTGTTACTGATTCACCAAAAAGTTGTACTAAATGCTAGGATAGGGCTATGTAAACCACAATACTAAGATTGTAGATTTAGTAGATTATACAATCTTTACTACGGTAATTTTATGCATACTATTTCCATGGACAAAAGATCACAGAAGCACAACACTAGTGCAGCACGTGCGCTGATTGGCCAATAAATGCATTTATCAGTATGGTGAGATACAACCAATTACAACTCTACATTGCAATCATGTAAAGATATTTTGACCAATTAAGTTACGCGGCGTGTAATTTCGTGGATATTACAGATTTTATGTCAAATTGACAAGTGTCTCAAAGCCGAAAGTTTGAATCAGTTTGTTGAGTTTATAATGGAAAAGTTAGCATTACTATAAGCTGAATCTTGTTTGTTTATCATTGGGATTGTCAGTGCCATTGGGATTGACGGATCATTATCTCGATAATCCTATTACCGTAGATCAAGTATACTTTTTCTACGCTTATCACTTGTTAACAAAGTCAAAAAGAAAACAAACGAATGGTCAAAAAATAGCAATTTAAAGTTATTAAAAATACCTGAATGTCAACATGTCTTCTCAATTAATTGATAAATTTAAACAATTAGATGCTTATGCAAAAACCCTAGAGGATTTTAGAATAAAAACCACCACCGGCGCAGCAAGTAAACAAATCAATAATTTATTACTTTCCTATTTATATATTCAAATTAGTAAAATTTTACCTAACTTTATCCTTTCATTGCAGTTACTGTAACCGGTGGACTGATCATGGTTTTATTGTTCCTCTCAGAACTGTATACTTATATGTCTCCTAATATTTCGGAGGAATTGTTTGTAGACACTTCAAGAGGCCATAAACTACGAATTAATTTAGATATCATTGTTCCAACAATCTCATGTAATTGTAAGTATTTAACTGTAGTTATATCCAGTATTTTATATCTTTTTAATTTAATTATTATAATTCTGTATGTGAGGTTAGTGAATTCCTAAATGACTGGCATGACATAATGAAATTTTTTGTGTGAGTTTAAGGAAGGCCCCTAGATGGTTTTGTTTCACAATCAAAGCTAGTAGATGGCACTGCTAATGGGCAATACAAATTCTGTCAGGTCTACCAGTGATATAATTTTTAAGCCTCCAACAAAACAAACTCAATATCCTCATAAAAATAAGGAGTGCTTCAAAATATTGCCAAACGAATTGTAACCATCTAAACATAGTAGTAAAAGTTTGCTATCTTCAACGAAACTGAAACTAGTAGCTAGCAGCTGCAAAGGACAGATCTTGAGAAAAGTGTCCTAGGCAACAAAATATTTATAAAGTGAAAATCATCGAAAATTGATAAATTTACAAAGATTAGAAGAAAAATTATACACAATACAGTTTTACATTGACAATTTTGAACTTGAATTTTTAAATCAAATATTTCATTATCTAATATGTGGTAAGCCAGGTTGGTTTCTATCTTTTATATTATAAAATATTTTAGTACAAAAGGATTAAATATTTTAATTAAATTTATGTTAAAATGAATTTCATTAATTTTAATTTATAAATAATAAGAATATATATGTTACCTTTGTTTCTAAAGGGTCTACCTTTTATAGCAGAACTTTTTATGTCATTATA
Organism: Mythimna pallens; assembly: GCA_961205895.1. Classification (NCBI taxonomy): domain Eukaryota; kingdom Metazoa; phylum Arthropoda; class Insecta; order Lepidoptera; family Noctuidae; genus Mythimna; species Mythimna pallens. The sequence continues at coordinate 12,651,072 of OY540830.1, forward strand.
TTATTTTTCATAACAACAGATAGCATAAACTTCATTTCGCAGAAATTTGTTTCGCATACAGTCATTTATCATACATTCAAAACTCATAATTTTGTTAGTCAGAATCATCTTTAGGCATAAATTTCATATCCATAATAATTAAAAAGCAGAACCATCACATCGCAGAAAATTCATAGTCAGAATCGTCTGTTGGCATATATTTCATATCAATAGCCATTAGTTGCCCCATGCGGGACCTCCTATTTTTGAGTGGTTTAAAAAAATTACAACGGTGGCTAAGCCATCAGGCAGGATGCAAGCAGGCATGCAGTATGCAATCAGGCATGCAGCATGTAAGCAGGCATGCAACATGCAGCAGGCACACAGCATGCAAGCAGGCATGCAGTATGCAAACAGGCATACAGCAGGAAAGCAGGCATGTAGCATGCAAAATGCGGCAGGCATGCAGCATGCAACATGCAGCAAGCATTGTTTCTGTCACGGCTCCGGCACTGTGGGGTTTGGGCAGCTACACGCGAGCTTACGAGTCGCCCTACCCCTGCGCGCCTACGCGGGCTTAAATTGCACTCTAGGGGTAGAGCAGATGTAAGACTGTGTGAAGTCGGTTTTGCAGCGATTCGTTTCTGTCACTAAATTTTGTAGCACAACATATTAACTTTTTATGACACTATTTTAATTTAATATTGAAAATGCTACCAAGTAACCGTCTATATATTTGTGACCAAAATTCCGTAAAATGTTGTTTCGGTGTGGTGAAAATATGGTAAATAAATCATTTGGCAAATAATAAAAGTTTAAAAGAGGCTTCGGCAAAAAGTGTAAATCGGCGAAATATAGTTCGGTAAAATAATACCTATGACTTATGATACTTCGATGATCTAAAAATATGTCAAATAATGCATAAATAAAAAAAAACGTCGGTCAACAAGTTTCGGTAAAATTAAAATCGAACAAAAAATTTCGGAAAAGTGTTCGGTTCCCAAAATAATCATCCCTCTAAATAAACGTTATGCTAAATGAAATTATGCGTAATATAAATTATGGCAAAGGTAACTACGCCCAATAAAATTCTGCCATGTTAAAAGTATGCCATTGTAAATTCGGACACATAAACATTCTGCCATACAATAGTTATGCTAAATAATTTTTATGCATTACAAATATTCGATCAAAGAAGATTATGCCAAGTGCAAGTGGCATAACAGCCAAATAAATTTCGGAGTATCAAGATTCTGCCTGAAGGACCCCGTTTCTAAATATTTTAATCAGTTTAAATTTGGTCCATCATATACTTGAGAGTGTAATAGAACTCTGATAAAAATTCAAAATTCCAATTATGATTTTTAATAAAACTCTTCCAACGTCTACTTAGAGCGCCATTGAAGTCTGATTTTCAAGAGGGATACTCAATCCTTTCTATTTTTTAATAATGTATTAATCAATTAATTAGAATTTATATGATAACTCTTTAAGTCAATTAAAATATTTGAAGTTATTACAGGAATCTTACCATCTGCGTACATTTATTGTCTCAAGCTTTTGAAACAGTACAATACAGCTCAATATAACTTTACAATGACAATGTGGTTTTGGGCCTAGGGATCCACACTAGATCCGCCCTGACTTGTTTGGCTGCTAGATTCAGTTTCATCTATTTTCATTGAGTATTTTCTGTTTCTTTAGGCATTTCACTGAAATGCCTAATTCAATCTGGGATAGTGAGCATTACAGCTGGGGGATAAATACAATATTAGAAACACTTTTTGTATGCTTTTGCATAGTATCTTATATCATCCTTTACTATGTTAATTTTTAGGTGATGATAATCCTTTAAGCTTGTTCTAAACCACGGGTTATTGGCCATTTGTTTAAGAACCAAGTCTTCCACTCTTTTGATTATGTTTATGTTGAATTGGCAAACAGAACCCTACAGCTGGATGCCATATAATCAAAGAGGGTTTAGAACAGTCCCAAATAAAAGGATTTATTTGTCTAATGATAATATTAATAGTTACGGGTCTATACGGAACTAACCTCACTGCATACCGTGTTAGGATGCTGTCTCTTTTTCAGGAACTGGAACCACCTACTGGGGCCAAGGGTCTGATTCTGAAAGGAAAACTCGGCCCTGGTATGAAAGGCAACGAAGGAACAGTAGTGGGTTTTTAGTCAGTAAAAGTCTGACACTATATCCCGCTCCGCCCAAGAGGGGGGATACCTATGTCATTGGATGATTTTCCCACTGAAAAAAAAAGGACCTAGTCTACCCCGTTTATCTATGAAAATAAGAAATAGCGCGCTAGTGTGTGCTCTGGACTCGCTGCTTGAGAATGTGTTCGAGAGCAGCGTAAACCTCGCTGATACGCACTCGATCCTCTATTGCGGGCCTATTGCGGCATATCGTTTAGCCAACGTAAAACTACCAAGTTGTGACGGAGCTACTCGACCAAAACCTGCCGCCCCTACCTGGCATTAGATTGAGAGGCGTATTGATGGGGCCAGAGCACTCATTGGTAAACTATACTGCACGAACACGAGTGATGATGCACTACGTGAGGCGAGCGTTTTCGGGGACTGGAATCAGCCTTCGAGAATACTTATCTCGTGTCACGGCGCGCATCGACTTCCTGAAGCAGAAAGTTTGTGCATAGGCCAACCGTATTCGATTGTACAAGCAGCGAGTCGACCGGTACTCGCAGAAACGCATGTTTCAGAGCGATGAGAGATGGTATACAGAACTTGGAAGCGACCTGGACCAAATGTAATTAATGTAACCCGCCCAGATACTGTCGCCACTAATGCTTTATGGTGCAATATTTGGTCGGTGCCCCTCTGTCACACTGAGGATGGCTGGATGCGTGAAGTAATCATTAGCCCAATAGATGTAGCCAAAACAGTCCGTCCGTTACCGGATTGGACATCTCCAGTACCAGACAGACTGCAAAACTTCTGGCTAAAATGGTACAGCACGTGTCAGGGGACATTAACTGGTTCCGACCGTTGGCTTGCGAGCACCCACTGAGCAAAGACGTACCGCCAAACGGCCTGGCCGTGTTCCTGTATTATGCTCAGTGTAGCCAGTCTAAAGGAGTTGGGTCGAAATAGCCCTTCCATTGCAAGCAGACCAACCTAGTTCTTGCTGATATGGGAGTATCGGGAGACTAGTCACTAGACAACCTAATTTCAACGATATCAGCAGCATGTATGCATGCATTTTTTTAGTAGCGTGATAAAAAACTATAACTTCATAAAATTATTTAGTTTTGGCCAAAAATTACATTAATTTGTGTTCGCTATGCAAAAAGATTCAATTATTATTTGCGATCTCCTTCGATATCTCAATATTATAGAACAAAATGTTGTTTTATTAAATTTTAATCATAACTACAACATATTTTGTATTAAGTCTCAGTAAGAACTCAAACAATTAAGTTTAGTATGAGTTGTATTATAAAAGTCAGTAATTGTTATTAAAATCTGTCACTTCGGAATTTCACAGTGAAAGTTATCGACAAGAGTTTACTTCTTCAATGAGTCGTTATCTTGAATGGCTTCAAAGGAATGTTACCTTGAAAGTACTTATGCTCAATAGTATTGTTTATTCAAAATCAATATTAACAAAATTGAAAACTGTACAGACGAAAATCATAAAGTTATAAAGTAGGCAATTTAGGAATAAAAAATAAATCACAGTTGGACAAATAAAGTCTGAAAACATTCTTTTTAGGGTTCCGTACCGTACCTCAAAAGGAAAAAACGGAAACCTTATAGGATCATTTTGTTGTCCGTCTTTCTGTGAAGACCCTTTATCTCGGGAACGCGTGTGGGAATTGTTAAATGATATTTATTTTGCAAATAGGTTCTTGCCAGTTCACAACATGGTTAAACTTTCTATACTAAAAGACGAAATAATTAAAATAAATAATTTAAATAAGAATACACGTCATCCAAAACTAAGAACGTTAGTGAACATGAACACCTTTACCTTGCCTAGATGGAACAACATATGTATATGGTATGAGAACATACACGTACATACTACCAAAAATTATCAACGAACTTCCTGTGGACATACAAAATAAATACCTCTGCAACCCTAAAAAATCAAAATGTGAAATAAAAAAGCATTTTTTGCAACTGAATTAATTAGTTTAGTCATACTTATTTACAATATCTTTATACTTACAAGTTCACTTACTACCTAACCTATTTGTAATTTAACTTATCCGAGCTCACTAGCCATATTTAAGCCAGTAAAGGCTTTTGTGGTTTTTAGTATTAAAAAAAATGTATAGGTACTGCGATTTTGAACATAAAAAAAAAAACACTTATAAAGGTCAAACAACGTCAACAAACGTCAAAAATGTTTCTTTTTTTCCAGAAATCCCCACTAGTTAAACAATATCGGCCTAGTGTGGATTTTTGGAAAAATAAGTAACAATCCCCACCAAATGTAGTTGTTTCTAAATTATTAAATCAATACGTAATTTACATTTTATTAGGTAAGTAAATATGTCAATACAAACTTTTGCCAGCGGCCTCGCTCGCGTGGTAGTACATAGGTTTCTTCATGGGCACGCCACAATTATGGCGGTAAGTCCCCTCTTTGAGGCGTGGTTGGCAAGACCTCACGGCGTCTTCACTTTCCGCATGACGCAGGTTCTCACCGAACACGGTAAGTTCGGGAAGTTCCTGCACCGGATTCGTGCGGAAGCAACGCCCGGGTGTCGCCACTGTGTGGACCGCCCGGAGGACACGGTGGAGGTGTGCCCCGCTTGGACAGAGCAACGCCGTGTCCTCGTGGGGGCGATCAGCGGTGGTGATCTCTCGCGTCGGGCCTTGGTACAGGCCTTAGTCCGGAGCGAGGAGGAGCGGCAGGCGGTCGCCTCCTTCTGTGAAGCAGTAATGCTAGCAAAGGAGGCGGCCGATCGCGTGAGGCAATTTTGTAGTTACGTCTTAATCTTTATCTTAGATACTTATAATAAATCTGTAGAAGTGAAAATTCTGTACATTGAAAATATCAAAAAAATAAATGGCATGTTGTTACTAGACCGACACCGAACCCAAAAAAGTGATTAAAAAATGTTTGTCTGTCTGTCTGTTTGTTCAGGCATCACGCAAAAACTACCGGTTCGATTACGATGAAACTTGGTATAATTATTCTTTAATATCCTGGGCACAACACTGGGTACTTTTTATCCCGGAAAAGTATATCTAAGTTCGATCCTTAGACCCGATTACTGTACCAACCGCAAATAATAAGTTTGTCGTAGGTTACTTCACCCACAGTGGAGTTCACTAAGGGGCGCTTCACATGGCTAAGATACTATAATATTTTGTCTTAAGATACAATATCGCTCGCCATACAATTCAATGGACTAACACACACGACGAAGATGATAAATAACTATATATATAAAAGGAATACATAAGGAAACTGACTGACTGACATATCAACGCACAGCCGAAACAACTGGAATTAGGAGCGTGAAATTTTGCATAATGTTTCCTTTTATGACGTAGGCGAGCACTAAGAGAGGATTCCCCAAAATTCACCCTCTAAAGGAACGAAACGGGGGTTCAAAGTTTGTATGGAAAAACCTAGTTTTACGCGGGCGAAGCCGCTGGCAGAAACCTGTAATAAATAAGTATTAATCTTCGTAACTCAATTCGGGAATTGAACTGTTTTCATAGGTAAGTTTGTACGGAACCCTCAAAACGCGAGTCCAACTCGCACTTGCCCGGTTTTATTTTTTTATTTCGTATTCTATTTCAGACTTAGTACTTGATGCTATGGACTCATCAGGAGAGCAGCATCTGCAAATGGAACAAAACATCCATAAGAGGCGACTAGATCTGAATGGCAATCCTATTGAAGAACCAAAAAAGCAAGAAATTGCAACGACGACAACCGTAAGATTATTGAATATATTTTTCCGACCTATTTATAATTGCTACTTGCTATTGATTCGTGACTTTTCAATTGATGCATTCATTGTTTGAAACTACCTATGTAAACTCATTAGGATTACTCTAATGAACATACATACTTTCAGTGTTACTGAGCTCTGAAACACCGAGAACCTGAATGACCCAGAACCACGAAAATTGAGAGCAATCAATCTTTATATCGGTTTAAAACCAATACCAAATGTCCGAATACCATTACTCAGAGATGGGTGTGTTCTTGTGAAGGGACACAGTTACCAAAAATTATTCTGTGTACCAGCCCGTGCATTCTGACATGCAAAATTCTTGAGCTGTTAGATAAATAGGCATAGATCTATAGTATCTATCTAGAGTATCTTTATTGTACACCATAACAAAATAACAATAGAAGCTTAAACATTAATAGCGTGTAATAATGGACGATCTTATAGCTAAAAGTCTGTTTTAGTAATAAATAGATAATAAACTAAAAGATATCATTAATAAAATTCCAAATAATTTTATTTATTGCTATTACTCTGCACTAACAGTTAAAACCAAGACATACAGAGAGTCCATCACTATATTATTGTTAAATAATAGGTACAATAATTAGAATATTGCTATAAAAATTGATTAAAATGGAAATAAAAAACATAACAATATAAAATTAAACAAGGCACAATACAAAACATATATTTGTATAATAATTTATAGTTAGACTTATCCCTAGAAAGATGACGCTTTAATGTATCAGGGTATCCACATTTGTTCCAGAAATCAATGAACAAGTAGGAACAGTTATAAGCTTAAATAAAATTCTATTTGGGGTCGGCGCACCATGTTTTTTTCTAACATTCTGTCCTGTCACCCGTCACGCTATCACTAACCCCCTTTTCTTTCATATCACTTCTCATACAATCCATATATCTTTTCTTTTTGCTCCCTCTCCATCCATCCACATATACTCATAACTGTTTTAGTAACATTCATTTCATTCCTCCTCTTCACATGGCCATACCAAGACAAACGATTCCCTTTTAACTTTTCAGTTACTGGCGCCACTTTCAAACTTCCTCTTATACTAATTTCTCACTTTATCCATTCTCGTCACGCCACACACCACGTCCATCTCAACATTCTTATCTCCGCTAGATGCAATCTTTTTTCATCCGCCTTTTTCACAGCCCAACTTTCAGATCCATATAGTATGACAGGCCTTATCACAGACTTATAGATTTTACTCTTCAACTTGAGGGGCATTTGTGGGTCACAAATTGTTCCAGTGACCTGTCACCATTTCATCCATCCTGAGTTGATCCGATGTGTTACGTCTCCGTGTACCTCACTATTCCCTTGGACAAGGTACCGAAAGTCGGAGCAGATTGATATGGGCGTTCCGGCGAGAGCTAAGGGCACAGGACTGGAGAGACCGCCGAAATCGCAGAATAAATATTCCGTTTTGGTTCAGCTCAATTTTAGGCCAACACCCTCCAGTTTGTGCCATCACACCTCCAATCTGCTCTGGACCTTCTAAACCATTCTCAGCAAACAGCATACACCAGAGAGCCTCTTCCTGGATGTCCGACGTCAGAGCGTCCATTATCATCAGGAAGAGGTAAAGGCTAAGAGCCGACCCTTAGTGTAAGCTGGCAGCCACATTGAAGCTGCCAGTAGTACACACTGTAAACCAGACTTGGGTACTGCAGCGACTGTTCATCGCTCGGATCAACTACACATACTTCCTAGGCACACCTTTCTTAAAGACCCACCACAGAACCTCACAAGTTTTTATGCGCACCCCTGTATTTCTCGCACAGCTGATTTATAACGAAAATGGCATCTATTGTACTCTGACTAAGCATAAAATCGCATTGGTTCTATGAAATTTCACCCTCTGCCGCGTTTCAATAACTTTCTCCTAGGCTTTCATAGTAAGTGAAATTAGCTTAAATCCTCTATAATTGTTGCATTCAAACACATCACGTTTGTTTTTAAAGCAAATCCCTAAAATATTTATGGGGCAAGAAGAACCACAAACGACGAGATCGTCGATAGTTTGTTTGCTATAGCTTTTCTTTGTGTGTTATAATTGTAATTAACCTTTAAGTATAATTATGTATTCTATAATAATAATATAGTATTAGTATTCTGAGCTAAAGCATTTGTGTTATATTTTAGGTGAAACAAAACACTTCTGAAGTCGCAGTTATGACATGTGGAAGTTGCTATGGTGCAGCACTTAATGAATCTCAGTAAGTTATTAAGTAATCAATCAACCAAAAGTAATTCTGAACCAGTGAGGATAAGTTTGCATAATCCTTACAACAGTCATTTGATTTTCCCGTAATCTATCCCACAAGAGCTTTGCATTTTTCTGGGATAAAAATAAAACAAGCGAACGCTCGGCGCTAATGTAGGTGTAATAGGTTATTGTCAGTAAATCAATTTTCGTTGTTGCATCGGGTCTTCCAGAGGTTACCTACCTCCTTACAACAAACTCTTTATAATATTACTTTAGACAATAACCTTACCACACACGTCCTCCACCACCTCAAAATCTGATGGGATGGTAATTCCACACGACCGAGGAGAGATCTGGCGCTGGGCCACCGACTTTATGTGGTTTCTGAGGCACGGGGATGTCACACCACCAACTTTCAAACTCGAGGTTCATCATCATCATCATCATCATTTCAGCCGAAAGACGTCTACTGCTGGACATAGGCCTCCCCCAAGTGTCGCCACAATGAACGGTCCCGTGCGTCTCGCATCCATCGGACTCCCGCAACCGTTACCAAGTCATCGGTCCACCTTGTAGGAGGCCTTCCAACGCTACGTCTTCCGGTACCAAGGTTACCGACATAGCACGAAGAATCGCCAAACTAAAGTGGCAATGGGCAGGGCACATTGCTCGCAGAACAGATGGCCGTTGGGGCTGAAAGGTTTTGGAATGGCGGCAACTCCAGGCTGCTACAGAGTAATTCGTGATGGAAAAAAATAATACTTTTTGCCCCATCTGGAAATCATCCCTAAGACTCAACAGTCGCGCTTGCGACAATGAGACTAACGAGACAGATCTGAAATATAGTAAACGAGTCTAAATAAACTTTATTCATTAGGTAATTCTTATATTTCCTGATTGGCATTAGACGAGACTAGAGATTGCAAAATCCGGACTTTTTAGAAATCCGAATTTCTGTACTCTCGTCCGATAAAAATCCGGATTATCCGGATTTTTCGAACTATTGAGTATTTTAAGTTGATTTGATTATAACTGAAATAAATAACATAAATAATTCAAAATACGTATTTATTCGCTCAATTCACAGTACGATAGAATAAAATCAACTAAAATAATCCACAAAACTTTTAGGCATCAGTCATTTTTCCCGTTATAAATTCACGTAATCATTTTTAATATAACATTCAACCAATCAATCTATAATTTCTTTTTTAATAAATACTGGTATGGTCCCTTAGTTCACACGCACATTAATACATTGCACGGCACGGACGTGACCTTCATTATATTTGCCTACCGGGCCGAGTTGCGCTCGTAACAAATAAAAATGCACCTTAAGCCGTCTCGGGAGTCTTTTTTTTATTAAGCCCGTGCACCTTTGAACATTACTGTACCTACACATAAAATATATTCAAATTTTCTAAAATTATATGGTAGAACTAATTGATTTGTACCTATGTACTTATATCCATACTTTAAAATGTATTTTTAAAAAGTCATCTCATCTAAGTGTCAAGAGATTGTTTACATTTAGTATTTAAACAAATGAAATAAAATTAAATTGAAGTGGATATAACTTTGTTGGTTTTGTGTGTCAAGCCCTTCCCAAACCAAAAATACTGGATCTACTACTGTGTCGCGGTTTGTCATTTTCTAATTCCATTCCAATTTTTGTACCAGATGTTGCAATACATGTGATGAGGTGAGAGAAGCATACAGAATAAGACGATGGGCTATACCCGATTTATCTACAATAGAACAATGTAAAAATGATGACTCCATTGAAAAAACTAACATGGCTCTCAAAGAAGGCTGTCAAATCTATGGATACATGGAAGTTAACAGAGTAAGTATTACTATCAATTATAATCATTCTGTTATGCATTCCAGGAAGTTAATTGTATTAAAATAAATGAATTTATTTATGTTAAAATTTTGATTAACTTCAAACTATTACAGAGTCCCTATAAAGATTAAAAAGAACTTCAAATTGTTATCAAAAATAATACAATATTTTTGATAACAATTTGATTCCCCAACATCACATAAACAGTATAAATGTCTAGAACTAGATCAAACTGTAGTTTGGTGCTCAAATAATGATGATTATGTGGCATTACTACCAGTATCATATCTAAATAAACTTAAAGTGTCTGTATGTAATATCAAAAAAACATGTTTTTAAATTTATATATGAAACTAGCGGTCCCGGCAGACGTTGTTCTACCCAAAAGCGGGATTTAGTAAAAAAAAAAAATTACCCTACTCTACCCTACTCTTTTCTTTGCTATAAACCACACGGAGCCCGAGACCTTTCCAACGAATGCAAAACCGTGGAAATCGGTTCGTGCGTTATGGAGTTATAGCGTCAGGAAGGAAAACCCGACTTATTTTTATATAGTAGATTATAAACATTCGATGCCTGTTAATATTTTTTTTTTTTTGTTTAATTTTTGTTTGTTTCTATCTGTTTGTTCCGGTTTATCTCCGAAGATTCCACTTATTTTAACTTAGCCAAATTATTGCCTCAAAAGCCACCTAATTATGACTGTGCATGCAGTTCTGTAACTAGGACAGTGCCTGCGGTGCGCCTAGTCACCGCTGGAATAGCGCAGAAGTGTTTACGGCTCACAGAAATGGTCCAGACTATTTGGAAAATGTTTTGTAGCGACCTGCATCAGATCTATAAGTCATATGTGTCGACAGACATGCGTCGCCTGTTATTAGACGTCTATGGGCTTTATGGTCGTTGTAGTGCACTTATGCATTTTCTTGTAGTATTTTTTTTTGCTTGAAAACGTCCGACCGTACCTCGGTAGGACGTTTTCAAGCAAAAAAAAAAATTACGGCAGTGTAGCAATACTATCCCATCCCATTTCAGTCTTTAGGGCCTTTTTTTAGATGGGAAATCATCTAATGACTTCTCACGCTCTTGGGTGGATCGGGAGGGCGTGTCAGACTTTACTGACTAAAACCCACTCCTGTTCCTTCTTTGCCTTCGTTCCAGGGCCCCGGGGTTCTCTTTCGCACAATCCATGGCTCCAGTAGGCTTCGGCCCTGGTGGGCCCCTACGGTTTTGCTGACAATCTCCTTGAAGCGCGCATGAAACACTACGCGCCGTCGATGACTTGGGCTCGGTCCGGACGGTTACCGGACGGTCGGACGGCGTGCTACCCATTTCTCGCCGTCCGCAAGCCCCATCATTTCAGCCGAATGACGTCAACTGTTGGACATAGGTCTCCCCCAAGCGTCGCCACAACGACCGATTCTGTGCGTCTCACATCCACCGCATTCCCGCGACTCTCACCAGATCGTCAGTCCACCTTGTGGGAGGCCTTCCAACACTGCGTGCTGGTGGGCGGTCGCCACTCTAGAACTTTTCGGCCCCATCGACCATCCGTTCTACGAGCAAAATGCCCTGCCCACTGCCACTTTAGTTTGGCGATTCTTCGGGCTATGTCGGCGACCTTGGTTCTCCTGCGGATATCTTCATTCTTTATGCGATCGCGCAAGGAAACTCCGAGCATAGCCCTTTCCATTGCCTTTTGGGTGACTTTAAGCCTTCTGATGAGGCCCATTGTAAGCGACCATGTTTCAGTGCCATCACTGGCATTATATCGTCACTGGCAACACGCACTAGTCATAGACTTTCGTCTTGAGACACTGGTATATGGTATACCGCAAGTCTACGGTGGCTGGAAATTGGGATCGGGATCCCGGCGGCTGGGGCGTTAGGGCCGTTCCCTCGGCGCGTGCGGCCGCCACCTTTGCTAGCATTATTGTTTCGCAGAAGGAAGCGACCGCCTGCCACTCCTCCTCGCTCCGGACTTGTACCAAGGCCCGGCGTGAGAGATCGTTGCCGCCGATCGCCCCCACGAGGACACTGCGGTGCTCTGCCCAGGCAGGGCACACCTCTACCATATGCTCCACCGTGTCCTCTGGGCGGCCCACACAATGGTGACACCCGGGCGTTTCTTCCGCACGAATCCGGTGCAGGAACCTCCCGAACTACCATGTCCGGTGAGCCCTGGAGTAGCATTAGGAGGGCACTCCGGTATCACCGGGTGCCCGACTACCTCTGTCGTGTGATCGAGGCCTACCTGTCGGACAGGTACATCATCTACCCTGGTCACCAGGGAGAGTGGAAACGGCGAGAGATGTCGTGCGGTGTTCCGCAGGGATCGGTACTAGGACCGCCCTTGTTTCGTCCATCGGATACGACTACGTGCTGCGCGGCGACATCCCTGACGGGGTCAGCGTGGTCTGTTACGCAGACGACACGCTGGTCCTGGCGCAGGGGGAGTCGTACCAGGCGGCGGTCGAATTAGCGACACGCGGGGTGGCGATAGTCGTTGATGGGATCCAGCAGTTGGGACTCGAGGTGGCGCTGCACAAGTCCGAGGCCATGTGTTTTCACGGCCCCCGGAGCGCGCCGCCTCGGCGCTTCCAATTAACGATAGGAGGAGTTCACATCGGCGTCGGGTCGACGATGAAGTACCTGGGACTCGTCCTCGACAGCCGATGGAATTTCGAGGAGCACTTCCGATGTCTGGCTCCCAAACTGAATCGGAACGGGGCTGCCCTCAAGCGGCTCCTGCCCAACCTCGGGGGTCCAGACGCCTCCTGCCGGAGGCTCTACGCAGGCATCGTCCAGTCCATGGCCCTTTATGGGGCGCCGGTGTGGGCGCCGTCACTGCGAAAGCGACCGGCGGCCCAGCTGAACGCGTGCCAGAGGGTCATGGCCATACGTATGGTGCGGGGATACCGCACGGTTTCCCGCGAAGCGGCGAGCCTCCTTGCTGGCCAGCCACCATGGGATCTTGCAGCAAAAGGCCTTGCCCGCATGCACGATTTGCGCGTGGAGATGCAACGCCGTGGTGAAACACCGCTGCCGCGACAAGTCACGGCATGGCGGAAAGAGTTCCGGCGGGATCTCATGGCGGAATGGCGACAGCGACTATCGCAACCCAGTGCTGGGCACGCCGTAATTATGGCGGTAAGTCCCCTCTTTGAGGAGTGGCTGGAAAGGCAACACGGCGTCATTACCTTCCGCATGACGCAGGTCCTCACCGGACACGGTAAGTTCGGGAAGTTCCTGCGCCGGATTCGTGCGGAAGCGACGCCCGGGTGTCGCCACTGTGTGGACCGCCCGGAGGACACGGTGGAGCATACGGTGGCGGTGTGCCCCGCTTGGGCAGAGCAACGCCGTGTCCTCGTGGGGGCAATCGGCGGCGGCGATCTCTCGCGCCGGGCCTTGGTACAGGCCATAGTGCGGAGCGAGGAGGAGTGGCAGGCGGTCGCCTCCTTCTGCGAAGCAGTAATGCTTGCAAAGGAGGCGGCCGATCGCATGAGGCAGCGGTCCTCACGCCCCAACCGCCGCCGGGATTCCGATCCCGATTTCCGGCCACCGTAGGCGCGGGCTTGTGGACGGCGAGCAATGGGTGGCTTGCCGTCCGACCGTCCGGTAACCGTCCGGACCAAGCCCAAGTCGTCAACGGCGCGTGCTGTTCCACGCGCGCCTCAAGGAGATGTCAGCAACTGTAGGGGCCCAGCAGGGTCGAAGCCTACTGGGGCCAAAGGTCTGATTCTGAAAGGAAGACTCGGCCCTGGTGCGAAAGGCAACGAAGGAACAGGAGTGGGTTTTTAGTCAGTAAAAGTCTGACACTATCTCCCGCCCCGCCCAAGAGCCGGGGGATGTCATAAGATGATTTTCCCACCGAAAAAAAAAAAAAAAAACCATGTCCGGTGTGGACTTGCGTCATGCTGAATGTAAGGACGCCGTGTTGTCTTTCCAGCACTCCTCAAAAAGGGGAGTTACCGCCATAATTATGGCGTGCCCAGCACTGGACTGCGACAGTCACTGTCGCCATTCCGCCATCCTGCGACTTGGCGGAATTTCGCCCCAGCGTTAATCATGCGTGCAAGGATTGTTGCCTCCAAATCCCATTGTGGCAGGCCAGCAAGGAGGCTCGCCGCTTCGCGGGAAACCGTGCGGTATCCCCGCACCATCCGCATAACCAGTTTTTAGCGCTATAATTACAATTTTGAACTTTTGGGGGAAAATAGCCAATGTTTAAAGTGTTGTATCTCCTGTCTCCATTAAATTGAATTCACAGAGCTAAAATTTAATATAAAAAGAAAATTGAAGATAGAAAATTGTATCTACTTCAAATGTGAAAAGATGTCAATAAATTAATTACTTAAATAAATTAACTTTATTATACTGTTTTTTTTTAAGGTGAGAAAATCATCTAATGACAAATCCCATACCCATGGTTTATTATACTGTTAAATACATGTCATAGTCAATTATTGATGTAGGGACAAATATAAACGGCTAGTGAGCTAATTTTAGAGAGAGAACATTATAACATTGCCCAGCATTCAACATAAGGACAAACTATCCTTGTCATCTAAGAAGTTGCATAGAAAATAGAATGTCTTTGAACATAGATTAAATCCCAGTCTAAAATAAATTCCAAAAAAATAAAGAGTAATTAGGTAGTCTTCCTACAGTAGGTAGTTATGCAGTTTCCCTACACAACTACTCTTTACTATACAATATGCCAAGTTGTATAGTGATATATGTGCAATATCCACAAATAAGATTACTTTATTTTCCCACTCTCACAACCCCGGTGAAGAAAGGCTTAACAAGGACTTCTAAATACAAAAAAGAATACTCTAGAAATGATTTGTGAGTAATCTGTACGTAAGAAACATGACTGCATTTTCTTCACACTATTTTTGGTTGAAATAATAACACCATTTTATCAAATCCAAGTCTAGATATATATTATTGTACTTTTTTTTCTTTACACCTATGTTGTAACTGATATCAGATGGAATCAAAGCCTTTGTCTGAGCTTCAATAAATTTAAATTCAAAATGTTTTTATTTTCACATAGGTTTACGTGAGGCACTTATAAAAATAAATTAGATAGGATAGATGTAACCATCCTCCAATAAGCGCCACGGTTGATTTACAGCATTTTATTCATTCACTTATTCATAATAATTGCTCAATATAATTGACAATAAAATTAGTACTGTTGTGAGTTCTATGTAAATATAACTAACTTGGTTTTTTTTTTCACATTCTAGGTTGGAGGAAGTTTTCATATAGCTCCAGGAAAAAGTTTTACAATTAATCATGTACATGTCCATGATGTACAGCCATATTCATCATCAGTATTTAATACAACCCATTTTATTAAACATTTATCTTTTGGGAAGGACATTGAAGGTACTAACACAGCACCTTTAGATGGAATTAATGGTGTGGCCAAGGAAGGTAAGATTTAGTTATAAATTCTTCTGTTCAATTTAATTATTTAATCAATGCTAAATAATGTATAACTAGCAGTACCTCACTATATGCTGTCAGCATTATCTATCAAACCAATCATTTCACCATCACTCAAAACTTGTATACACACACAATTATTAATTACTACAATATACTAAGGAACACAAGCATTTATTAACTAAGAAAGCGTAATTTATCAAATCGCGTTCGCTCGCTCATTGTCTTTCTATTGTGTCTAATTACATTACACAAAAGGTTAAAAACAATGTGACAACATATGTTACAATGTTCTGGTTGTTCAGTTTCCAAAATCTGACTGTACTACAATTCCCAGACACAAAAACTACCAGTAAAACGTACTTGTTGTTAGACACTTTTTATAGGTATTCGATTCTAATGCTACAGGCAAAGAATAAAGAAGTTTTCAATAACAATATTTAATAACAAACTGTTAATGAACCATATAATATTATCACTACCTATTTAAATAGAATAGACAGGTGCACACTAAGCACTATTTTAAATTACTGTATGTATGTACAAAATTAATATTTGACCACTTTAACATTAACAACGAATCCCAGTACCGATGGCCATAAAAGTTCCGAAGGTTCCCCCACCTTGAAGCATAACTTTTCCAACAGAATGTACTAATTCTCTTCCTCTTGCTCCATATCTGCAACAAACGATAAATTAGTAACGGAACAAACATGACTAAATTAAGGAAAACAATGTAAAATGACAGCTATAGCTAACCTCAAAGCTGTAAAGCCACCGAATAGTCCGCCGCTCGCCATTCCGACACAAAATCCAATCATGAAACCCATTTTCATTTTGTCAAAACATGATGGTCCTTGAGGAAGTTTTCATATAGCTCCAGGAAAAAGTTTTACAATTAATCATGTACATGTCCATGATGTACAGCCATATTCATCATCAGTATTTAATACAACCCATTTTATTAAACATTTATCTTTTGGGAAGGACATTGAAGGTACTAACACAGCACCTTTAGATGGAATTAATGGTGTGGCCAAGGAAGGTAAGATTTAGTTATAAATTCTTCTGTTCAATTTAATTATTTAATCAATGCTAAATAATGTATAACTAGCAGTACCTCACTATATGCTGTCAGCATTATCTATCAAACCAATCATTTCACCATCACTCAAAACTTGTATACACACACAATTATTAATTACTACAATATACTAAGGAACACAAGCATTTATTAACTAAGAAAGCGTAATTTATCAAATCGCGTTCGCTCGCTCATTGTCTTTCTATTGTGTCTAATTACATTACACAAAAGGTTAAAAACAATGTGACAACATATGTTACAATGTTCTGGTTGTTCAGTTTCCAAAATCTGACTGTACTACAATTCCCAGACACAAAAACTACCAGTAAAACGTACTTGTTGTTAGACACTTTTTATAGGTATTCGATTCTAATGCTACAGGCAAAGAATAAAGAAGTTTTCAATAACAATATTTAATAACAAACTGTTAATGAACCATATAATATTATCACTACCTATTTAAATAGAATAGACAGGTGCACACTAAGCACTATTTTAAATTACTGTATGTATGTACAAAATTAATATTTGACCACTTTAACATTAACAACGAATCCCAGTACCGATGGCCATAAAAGTTCCGAAGGTTCCCCCACCTTGAAGCATAACTTTTCCAACAGAATGTACTAATTCTCTTCCTCTTGCTCCATATCTGCAACAAACGATAAATTAGTAACGGAACAAACATGACTAAATTAAGGAAAACAATGTAAAATGACAGCTATAGCTAACCTCAAAGCTGTAAAGCCACCGAATAGTCCGCCGCTCGCCATTCCGACACAAAATCCAATCATGAAACCCATTTTCATTTTGTCAAAACATGATGGTCCTTGACTTTGATAGACTCCGCCTGGCACCGGCATCTTTATTCAGTCTTTTCAATATCAGGAGAGTATTAAATGTAATCCTAGTATTTTATTATCATCGACCTATTCAATCACAGACTTATCCAATCTCTTACGAAAACGGAAAATCGTCGGAATTTATGACATAGCATAGACTTTTTTGACATGTCTGCATAGTTGCCATGTGTGATTTAAATTACAGACGACAGAATTTAAATTAAAGAGCAATGGTCATTCTCCTAACATGTTGTACTGCAAAAAATTGATGTAACTTGATGAAACATTTGATTTGCCTGAATTAACATTACTAAGTACGGCATTCAATATATTTTTAAAAGTATGGAGAAATTAGTAAATAATTAAAATGTTAAGGTTATGTGGTTCACTGAGTGTAGCCTCTCAAAAAGATGTACAAAATAGTTTATGTGCGGCATATCTTCGAGCGAAGTTACTAAACTCTAATCGGAGGCTGTTTTAATTATTCAGAAAGAACAATGGTCATTCTCCTAACATGCTTGGACCATATAAAATTAGTAAAACGTAACTTGACTTAACGTGTTGCATATTAGAAAATCAAAACTTTCCTGAGCAAATTTCAAAAGAACAACGTACAAATCAACAAAGTTTAAAATAACGATGGTCATTTGATCAAAAGTTCAGCTGACCAAAGTCTGGAATATCAATGTTTAAATTATTTATTGCACTCTTGACCAAATCGTTTAAAGGTCAAAATGGATTACTGGATAAATTATTAATTATCAAATGGATTAACCGAAAAAGGTAAAAATAATATTAATATTAGCGAATAGCGTCTGTCTGATTAAGAAAGCCTTTGCACAACATGACCGGTTTGCTAATACAAATAATATAGGCGTTATACTAATGCGGGTAGAATAACATCATTTGTCATAATCATTGTAAGCCCTAATTATCATATGCTATAACATCATTTGCCATCGACATTGGATATGTAACGGTTGTTATATCAGGAGAAACTGGATGCAATCGGGACTTTAGGGCACTCCGACTCGGATAGGTTAGGTTAGAAGGGGATATTCGCTCGCTTCGCTCGCTCACACAACCCCGTCATCCCCTTCGTAGTTATTTTTTTATAAACCACACAGAAGTAGGAGCCCCGCGAGGCGGGGCTCCGTCAACCAAACCCACCATCAACCATGCATAGAATATTTTAAGGTTAGGCTAGGTCTATTCGCTCGCATTTATAAAATTTGATTAGTTATGATTTGGTAGGTACTTATATTTACATCTAGCAAATTTATTCAGTCGTCATTTGTGATTATGTAATTTGATTAGTAATTTGATATTTTAAAATTACATCTAGCAACTTTTGGTCAGTCGTTCATTTGATGTCACATACATTGGGATTCTAAAATTTTTCTAAATAAAACATTTGGTCATTTAAATTTTGTTATTTAGTTTATTGTACTTTTGAAATTTGCTCGAGAAAGTTTTGATTTTCTAATATGCAACCTTCAAATAAACTATTCATACATGACTTAAAGGACTTAGTATTCAAGCTTAAAATATTACATAAAAAAGTAAACAATTTTGTTTGTCAAAAATAGGATGGCTCCATATTCGAGCGATTTATTTTCAATTTTAAGATGCTAAATTTTTTTTAAATTAATGACTTAATTAAATAATAATAAAAAAAAAAAACAATATTATAAACAGTTGCCATAACTTTGAATTTAATTTAGATTTAGAAATTAACTCGGAAAACGTTTGGACTTCTCTACGAACGTTAACATTACGGATGCGTTCATAAATAAGATATTATCAAGCGTTCTCATTAACATTTTTTTTTTTTTTATGAAATTCTTTTTACCTCCTGCTTTTAAAAATAAACTAATGCCATCCGATAATTACATCGATAATATATTACGTTATGATGACAGTCTCATTTCGGTAACAACACTTTTTTTTTCATGGTCCAAATTGACCATCCTTCTTTATTCCTCAGAATGTTTACATCCATATTCAAATTAACTATTCATACAAAGACATGTCTCAAAGGACTTAGTGTCTCAATTTTTTTTTTAATTCACGACTTAATTCAATTAAATAATAAAAAACCAAAAAAATCTGTTAGTGGCTTATCTATTAGTTAATAAAAAAATTATAAACAGTGGAAACATTGAAGTGGAATCTTGGATTTAACTTCGATTAAGAAATATCGTTCGACTTTTAACATTACGGATTCGACGACGAGTCTCTTTTCGGTAACAACACTTGTTTTTTTCCCTAGTCCAAATTGACCATCCCTCTTTGGAACTCGATCTCATCAAAAAATACTTTGTCCAATCTATCTGACCACGAGGATCTTTTTGGGTTCATTTTCAGTATGAGTTGAGGAATTATTAATAAAAAAAATAATAATTTTAATAACATGGGTTAAGCACGTTTTTTTTGTTTCGTATATTTTTACACAAATATAAGATTACGAAATTTTAAGATTTTTAGCTCAATGGCAAATACCTCTAATCTATCATTTGTGATATCATTATATTCTGTATGCGGCATTGCACGCACTTGCCTGATATTATTATTTGTTATTATTAAAGACCGGATTATATGCAACACAAAAAGCTTGTTAGATGCATGCAAATACGCTGGGAGAGCCCAGTCGTTACTGACGCGATCGAGTTTGCGCAGTTGATAATATTTATAGTAGTTCAATTAGCTTGTAATTTACAAAACGAAGTTATTGTTTATTTATAAAATAAATTTTAGATTCTGTTAAAGGGATTTCTTAAGATTATTGTGCAATTATTAAATTTTCTTAAGTGTTGCCAAAGTATAGAAAAAAATACTTATTTGTCCAGATGTTTTCCAAGAATTGTGTTTTTTCAACCAATATAAGAGTAGGTAGACCATATAATGATGTTACTGATATTTTTTAAAATATTATAAATCATTTGTAGTTTTATGTAAAACGTAGGCAAACATCACTCGCTCGTTACTTTTGCGAGAAAATGGTTTTGATTATGGGTAATTGCCATTAATACACACATAATTTTTTTTTAAATCCTTGCCAACTGAGAAAATAAGTTGATTTTCATAATCTAATAAAAAAGGTTTAAATTCTTCCTACTTTTCTCACAAACCATGATCAAAAAAGTTCAAAATGAGTTGCACGGCCTCTTAATGTATTACGTAGCAAAACGGGCGCGGGGCGCGGCTACCCGCGACATAGGCCCGCGAAGAAGCACTTTTGTATGGGGACCACGCGGGCGCCCGCTTAACGCGGCGTCGGCCCTTAAGGCCGATGCCGCATGAAGTTGAACTAGCGACACTGCGCAGGTAATAAATCCGGTTTCCGCTACGGGGAACGCCGCACACCATACACGCGCGCCAATACGCGACGGGGAGCCGCGCGGTCGCCCGCTTAACGCAGCGTTGGCCCTTAAGGGCCTAATACACTACGCTATATTCAGCACACGATATTCAGACAGTCTTATTTTTTGTTCCGAGTAAGACCGGTCTAACCCTTATTACACTACGCGACATCGACTAAGACTGTCTGAATATCGAGTAGACCTTTTTTTTATCCTCGCCTGTGGGCGAGGATATTACTGCCTACTTAAATTGGTATAAACGATAAGAAAGACACAACAATGAAAAGGAACAAGAATTGTTTAAAAATGCGATACTTTCGACACTAAACTACACATTCAGGCGCAAAAAATACTGTGATGAATTGATGATTAATATTCCAACATTACAATTTTAAGGGCATACTGACGATTCGGACACAATATATTCGGAAACCCCCAAAATTGAAGCGGTTTAGTACAGTTAGATAAAAAAGTTTTGAATGTGCCAATTGAGATACCCGGATACTGTGTCCGAACATGTTGTGTTCAGTAGGTAACTCATTTGAACGAAGTACCTAAGTAGGTAAAGAGGTTGAAGTTTGTGAAGGAAAGCCCCAAAATTTTCGCGGAAGAAATCGCGGGTAAAGCGCTAGTAGTTTAATAAAAACAGTGAAAAAACACTTCTAATTTTATTAAAATGACTGCAAAAAAAACAACACTTAAAAACTTTTTTACAAAAAAATACAACCAACTCAAAAAATAAAATAAGTACAAAATAACTTTAATTTCGGCAGTTATGAACGAAGAAAAAAAACCAGAAAAATCGGCTTCAGAAAATTAGTTATTTTGTGCCAAGTTTATAATCAAAGTTTTGTGCCTAGTTGTCATTTATTTTTTCAAATTCATCTGGTGTTTTTCTTTACAGGTGCTGTAATGTTTCAATACTATTTAAAAATAGTCCCAACCATGTATGTTAAGTTAGACAGGACTGTGTTACACACAAACCAGTTTTCAGTAACAAGACATCAGAAATCTGTGTCTAATATTAATGCAGAATCTGGTATGCCAGGAGCATTTTTCAGCTACGAACTTTCGCCACTTATGGTTAAATACACCGAAAAGGAAAGGTAATATTATTTTAGTTCATACTTATCATAATAGTAAATGAATAAATATTATAGCAATTATATTTGTTTTCTAGGTCCATCGGACATTTCGCTACAAACATCTGTGCTATCATTGGAGGAGTTTTCACTGTTGCTGGAATCCTTGATGCTCTTTTGTATCATTCATTGAATGCCTTCCAAAATAAAATTGTCTTAGGAAAAGCTGGTTAAATTAAAGAGTCTTTAAAAATGTGTTAAAATCATTAACAGTGCATTTTGCAATATTTCTGCAGAAGTCTGTATCTGTATCTTCAACCAGAGATTTTATTGGAACATAATTTTCTTTCTTTGGATTATACTGAGAGCGACCTAGCTTTTCTAAAAATAAATGCCGTTGTTTTATTCTGAATTTTCTACACATTAATATTTCTGGGGTTTTTAGTACAGTTTGGTGTGATATTTTCATTTCATTGTGAATGAAATTAAATCTTTCCAGCAGGGTTCTCTGATCTGTAACAAAATATCAATAGTAAGAAAGCTACTGAACATGAATTTGAAATCAATTATAAATATTATTTTGACAAGTGCTAATAGGACACAGATCTGTGTTCCAAATAAGTTTTTGTGGACACTAGTACCTTGTTAACTACTTGTTATGGGCACAGGGCAATCTCTTACAGAAAACCTTTGTCTGGACTGAACAAGAAACCATAAAAAGATTATTTTACAGCTAAAGTTTGACCAGCAGTGACTTCAAATTCAAAATAATAAGAGGAAAAATTGGTAAAAATAAGAGATGCTGATTTTGCTTGCAGGTGTTGAATAGTAGAATGACTAAGCTTTGGTAAACAGAATACTTACTCAACATTAACAGTTTTGGTTTGTTTAACACAATTTCTTTGACCTCAATATCTTCAAAGCCCATCTCTTCTTTTATAACAAACAGGTTGCATTTCACAGCATGTAAATTGTATGTTATTAGTTTAGGCTGCTTAACAGCCAAATCTCTTACTTCTCTGCCACATAAGGTCATGCATTTTTGGAAAAACCCTAGCCGGTCATCAATTCGTATTGTGCTGGAAATAAAAATTAAATTAATAAGTTCATGTTAATAATTTTTAAAATAAGAACCTATAAAGTTGTAAAATGATTGATTTACAACGCCAGATAGTTTAATTGAAATTGCAGCAAGGCATTGCTTCTGGATTTTAAAAAACACTGCTCCTTCTGGAACATTCAGTTAGAAATTAAATTAAAGCAAACAAGCATAGTTACAGTCAGATACATGAATGTAATAAACAACTATAATGTAAAGAATTTTATGTACTGTGTTTAAGTATTGACTTCTAAGGTTAAAACACTAAGATGGGTTTCTGAATTGATTTTTTTGATTTAAGAATGTGTCAGACAAATTTTCACAGCTTCTCAAGCTTAAGTTGCTGGCAGAATAGTTGACACCAGCTCACTTGCCAAATAGGAAAAAAAAGCTAAAGTTGAAAAATACTCAACTTCAAATGCTCAAATCAGAATTTGGGGGTAAGCAATTGTTCACTAACTATTACTATACTTTTTAGCTACTACTATTCTTTTGCTTCTATTAAGAATATAATTTTTTTTAAAGTATTTGGTATGTACAAGTTACCTGAACATCAACCAAAAGGGATTTTTAGAAATGATTCTTTTGATTTGATCTTCTTTGAAGCCTTTTGAGCATAAATAGTTTACTCTTACTTGAAGATCTTCTAATGGTTCACACAAAATCATTGGGTTCTTAGTAATAAAATTACCCATCTCTTCCATTCCAACAAAGTCATTTAAAAATATTATATGGCTTTTCATGTCTTTCTCGAAATCCAATTTTAAAATTTTATCAGCAATATAAGGTTTTTTTTCAATTTTACTTAAATTTACATTAAGGTTAACCAAATTCTTCAATGTTTCAGATTGATTAACATATGCTGCTAAGTTAAAAGTGTTTGAAAAGTAAGGGGTGATAGTAGACAAGTCTTCGGATACAGGCTTCAATGCATTTGCACCGAAATCTTCATTCTTAATCAAGCTACTACTCGTTGTGTATTGAAAATAACCACAAAATTGCTTTGGTATTTCGCTACTTCTAAAGCTTTTAAAAAACTTATAAAAAACCGACGACAGTGCCATTACTAAATCACCTAGTTTGATTTATTAGATATGGAACAGTTTACTACTTTTCAGTCATCCAATAAACTTAATTTTTAATGTAAACACTACAGTACAACTCGTAAACGCAATCACAATACAACTTTTTTTCTAGCCCTGTGTAATTGTACTTGTCATCTAGCCAGTATACTATAGTAGTCTTTGTTGTCATCACAGACTAAAGATGGATATTAAAATGATTAAATGATACTCAGGATTAGGAGTGAGGCATATTTATAGTAACAGGTAGAAGTAACAGATATTTACAAATAACAATTGCTCCTACCAACTTATTTTATCTGTTAATTTAATAACAGACCCTCAAACACTGGTACCGCGGCTGATACTGTTATTCACATTCAGACTGTTAGTTGTTGCTACATGTTACTACCTATGGCTGTTACTTCGTTAGATACTCATTCTCTCTTTTCCTCATTTATGTATCAGTATTTATTTCGTAATAGGTATGTTTACTTCTCCCTCTTACTAAAGCGTTAAACTACGCTAAAACGAGAAGCAGCTAGTATTTATTAACCTTAAAATATAGTTGGTGGTCTTACAAGAACAAAAAGTAACGAAATAGTGACTCCTAAATTTATTGGTTACATGGCCTGTTGCTGACCAGTGACCATCATAAAAAAAAAACTTATGTATTTTTTTCTTTGTGGCAATTTGTGATACAATTTAAAGAATGGGTCCGTAATAATTATTTAAAAATTGTGTTAAGCCTGCCAACGCAAAAGCAACCCGAAAGGAATAAAAAATTAAACTTAAATAGTTTAAAATAAGTGAATTGTAATTGTATAATCGTATCTATTTTTTAGGGAATTCTCGTTCTAAAACGACAGCAAAGTGGTGAATTGTAATTTTAAAATTTTCGGAATGATTTCTCTGTTTCTCAGTGTTTGTTTACGGCGTTCTAGTGTTCATTTGGTTTTTAAATAAGTTTAGTTGTTTTTGTTTAAGTTACTCGTTTTATAGTTTTGGTAGGTACTTAGTTAACTTACGTTGTAAAAAATAAGTTTATTTTGATGCTCTGTCTAATCTTTTACATTATGTCGGGGTTGAAGTCTCAAAAATCTGATTTTTGACTTATTTAAAGTCGGAAATCGGATTTTCGGAGAAAATCAAAAAGAAAATATTCAATTGAAATTAAAATACGCATACGTACAAAAATAACAGGCTGTTATTTAATAACAGATATTTGGATCTGTTATAAGTAACACTACAGTGATAACAGATATCATATTTAACCTGTTACAACCCATCTCTACTCAGGATACTTGATACCATTAACAATGACAATTGACATCTTTTGACATCTTCATACTGACACTTGCCAGTTAGGTACTCTTTGCTTGCCAGTGTCATTTGGTGACGGCAGCGCCGCAAGGTGAGCCGTAACGCTTAATAGCCGATCTTTGCACTTTGTGGTACCTATCTATGATGTGTTTACCACTGACACTTGCTGACTCTACTCAACTACTGACAGTGACAATTATTAGTTTTTTTTTTTGTGTTTGTTTGCTTGACAAGGTTTGTGCATTTAGCCAGCGTGAAGTTAAGAGTAAAATTCACTTAGTTACAGAGTTCCATTAGAATGCGGTTGTAACACATTCTGATGTTTTTGCAGTATCTGGCATTGAATGTATCAAGTCACCCTTCTCGGTAAGCTTCGCTGTGGTAGTCAATATTACAATAACCCTGCGATCCGAATTGCGTCAAAAGCGATAATATCGCGAATCCGACCAACGCGCAACGTCACAATTATTACTCAATAGCCCTTTTATTTTGTGACTATTAAATTTGGTCGGATTCGCGATATAATCGCTTTTGACGCAATTCGGAACACGGGGTAAAATTCTCAGCTCCATTTTACCGAGATTGCACGCGTTTCAATGATTCTACATATTATTGTCCAGTTGTGTATTATTGTCCATTTGAGATATTATACAAAATACAGAAATTTTCACACATCACAATATCCATTAAGAATCAAACTACAAGCAATTAATTAGAACAGCCACTGAACTTCACTTCAGTGGCTGTTCTTCATCATTCATTCATTCTTCATAACAGTAATACAATCTTAATCTACTCGACCCCTGCCCGACCCATGAATCGAGGTATCAATACTCATGTGAGCACTAATACAACGATTCATGTACAGGCAGTCCACTCTACTGGCTATCATACTTAAAACGATGTTACGACTAGCCCGCACTCTGCTCAGCATTGACGCGCATCGCTTGTGCAGAATAGCGTAGAAGCAATCGATGCGCGCCTCCGCAAACATACGAGACGCACTACAGTGGCGGGGCAGCCGCAACATCGTTCTTAGCGCATTATTATATTGTACCCGTAGGGCACTGTACGCTCTTTGAATATAGATTGCCCACAGGCTACTGGTTTAAAAAGATGCACAGAAGGCTCTAAAGAGGGTAATTTTTACCTCATTGGTACATCGTGCAAACCTGCGAGCAATCATGTTCGCCCTAACAGACAGTGCCCTACGTTCATGTTCAATATCCATGTCGTCTTTAAGGTCCTCGGTAAATAGATGGCCCAGGTACCTGAACTGATATACCCTCGCCAACTCCTCTCCACTCAGAGTTATAGGGGGCACACTAGAAGGACCCTTAGTACCAGCCCTAAAAACGACATACTCACTTTTCTTTACATTATACATTAGGCCGTGACCACCTGCATAAGTTTCACAAATTTTCAACAGTTTCCTAATGCCACAAACCGAGGCGCTCAGCAACACCATGTCATTAGCATAGCTAAGATTATTAACACATACACCATCTATATGACAGCCGACATGCATGCTACTGAGCTCCTCGATTAGGGCATTTATGTACAAATTAAAAAGGCGGGGAGAGCTCAAGCCACCCTGTCTCACGCCACATTCCAATTTATATGGATCAGAAAGGGTGCCCGCCCACCGCACACTATAACTTTGATTGCTATACCAGTACTTTAAGATATTTACAAGTTCAGGTGGTAACCCTACTTCTTGTAACTTTCTCCACAGAATGTCATAACAGACCAAGTCAAAAGCTTTGCTCAAATCGAGGAAACAGGCATATACAGGTGTGGTTTGCCCCTGTGGGTATAGTACCTGACAGTATGCTTTAAGCACAAAATGGCGCTTTCTGTTGACAACTGCGGTCTAAAACCAAATTGATTGTCATGCAGAATTATAGATTTGGCCAATTGTGCGTCCAGCACACCAATTAATGTCATTTATATATGTCCCTCTATTTTTACACTCAATTGTCACAACACTGTCATCGGCGAAGAGGCTCATCGGTTGCACTGTGGACTTAGGCAGGTCATTAATATACAACGTAAAAAGCGGAGGCCCCAACACACTTCCCTGTGGGACACCATATATAACGTCACGTGCTTGCGACCGATGTGACTCTTCTCGTCCAGTAGTAATGTTAACTCTATTAACTTCCGTTATTTGCTTTCTGTGCTGAAGATACGACTCAAAAAGTCCTAGTACATTCCCTCTTATGCCATATGCTTCTAGTTTTTTAAGTAAAATATTGTGTTGAACATAATCAAACGCCTGAGTCATATCACAGAATATACTACAAACCGGTTTATTTTGATCCATATTCGTCATCACGGGATGTAAAAAATCGTAAATTGCCATATTTATAGTTTTTTTTTCTCTGAAACCTTTTTGTTCATTGCAGAGGATTTTATTGTGTTCTAAATATGAGTTGAGTTGTTTATAGATATACTTCTCAAAAGTTTTGGAAATTATAGGAATGAGTGATATCGGTCTATAATTCGACATCAACTCTTTGTTGTCTTTTTTAAATACTGGTTTAACGACAGATGTTTTTAATGCTGTTGGGTATACACCTGTACTGATACTCAAGTTAATTATGTAACTTAAAGGTAATGATATATGGCATACGATGTTAGCTACAGCTTTTAATATATTTGTGGAAATTCCATCGTTGCCTACACTATTTGTATTTTTTAGATTTGATATGATGTTCAAAATGTCATCCGGAGTACTAGGTTTCATAAACATAGAATCTCTTTTATTTGAAATATATTGCGTCACTCTTGTTCCAGAATTATCGATGGGCTGTATTTTTTCTATAAAATACTTGTTAAAGAGATCTGCTATGTGTTTTGGCTCCGTGATGGTTTTATTGCGTCACACGCTGCAGCGTACCCTAGTCACCGATTTTGTTGAAATTTCGTGGGGATGTAGCCCTGAAAGAGTTCTATTTAGTACCTCCAATAAAAAAAATGTACCGCTTGGGTTTTGCTATAAAACGCTGGAGCGTATAGGCCTCCAGCGTACCCTCTTTTTTTAGAAGGTTTGCAGTTGTGCAATACTGTGGCAATACATACCAAATAATTGTTCCCACACATAAACCTACGAATACGTAATATTGACTCGATAGCGTGCACCTATCGGCCACAATATTAAATTTAAAATTCTAACCTAAAAATGTAGCACCCAAAAAAACGGTATTTTGATGAGATTTTTTACTCAAATTATTGTCCCCACTAAGCGATCCATGAAAACGTAATTATATCTCAGAAATATGCAAAACTTTAGGAGATAACATCAAATCAAAATCATACTCAACATCATCAACACAGATCTAAAGATCTTTAGTATGCCTAGATGTGGCAGTCAAATTTTAAGGGGTAGTATTTAAACTAGTGACTGTAGATTAAAGTTTTAAGCGACAAAAATAATTAATTTATGTTTTAGTATTAGTAAGTGAGCGACTGACTGCGCGTGGCGAGAAATCAACAGAACGGTAACTTACAATCAAAATATAAAATGAGAAGCTTCATAATATTTATGCGACCTAGTATTTGTTTGAGTGTCAACGTTACGTCCTGATTTTTTTAAAATAAATGATTTATATGTACTGAGCGGCATTTTATCTTAAATGAAGTGTTTCGAAAGTCCTAAATATCGATATTTATGTAATATGTATGTCACAAGGTAATTTGATAATTAGGATATTGCGAAAACCCGGATAATTAGAAAATAGTAAAATAAAATGTGCGAGCGACTTGGACGTAGCGTTCGCCAGCCGCTGCCGCGGCACCGCTCGCTTCGCTCGCTCGGCTCACGCGTGGTCGGTCACAGTTCTAACCTAACTTAACCTATTTCACCCAGTTCAAAATGGTGAATCTGCCTGCGGCTAGATAATTAGAAAATGGTGAAAAAATTTCTTAAAGTGATCTTTTTAGTAGTTCGTTAAGTAAAACCTCAATTTTATTCCAAGCCGCTCACTTAGTAATTTAGTCGAACGGCTGGAATTTTAAATATCTTAAATGGATTAATCACAACCCAATTTTAGTATGCTCGTTCTGGATTTTATTATTAATTACTATTGTCATTAGTTTAGTTAATTTTTCGCTTGCTCAAATTCATACCGCTCAAGTTATTAAAACAGCATCTCATCAGTCGCTAAGTTTTTTTTTATTCGCTCGTTTTATAATTTCCCAATTTTAAGTAGGTACTGAACTATCTTTTGTGGTGGGAGTATTTTTTGATGGTGTATGTCGTCACACGAACACTTGATAACAAAATAAATAAGTTACGAGGACGTCGTATGTTATGCTCTTCTGCGGTTTACGTAAATATATATCAGAAGCGTATCTCTCTATTTCAGCAACTTTTTTATACCCATATTGGAGTTACATTATGTTATGAAATGGTATTAACAATCAATAGACGAGTGTTTATGGAACACTGGTCTATTTATTATCTATCTGTGAATTAAAAATATCATTATCAGATCTTCACCAAATTTAAATAACGGTTCTAGTTATCTATTACTCATAACACAGCTTGTGTTGCTTGGCTTGGGACTAGACGACATTGTGTGATATTTGTGAAATATTATATTTAAATACCTGGCAGCCAAATCTTTCAAATAAAAAAGAATCGTCAAAATCGGTTTACATTTGGCGAAGATCCTCTCTGGACCGTTATCTCACGGCTGGACGATGAGCTACCCCATTCGTCGTCCACAAGCCGGTGCCTACCGTGGCAGGTAGCTGGGGTCGGGGTCGCGGCGGCTGGGGCGTGAGGATGTTCGTTCCCTCACTAGTATGGCCGTCTAGCATTACTACTTCGCAGAAAGAGTCGACCGCCTGCCATTTATTAATTATTTAATATCCATGCAAGACAAAAGTACAAAGGCGGCCCGGTGCGAGAGCCCACCGATATAGATCGCCTCCACGAGGACGCACACGGATATCCACTGTGCCCACTGGCCGGCCCACACATTGGTAACACCCGGGTGTCTCTTCCGCCTAAATCTGGCGCAGGAACCTCCCGAACGTACCATGTGAGGATCTGCGTCTTACGGAAGATGAGAAGGCCGTGATGCCTCTCTAACCACTTCTTAAAGATGGGACTAACCGCCATGATTATAGCGTGCCCTAACACACTCGATGGTAAGGTTTGTATTTTTTGTTAATCGTATGGAATTAATAGATAATTGGAATGAATTTACACACACCAAAAATCAGTCTTAAAAGAAAAACCTGGGTACATGCGAGTCGAACTCGCACACGAAAAATTCTGTACCGTCCGTAGCAAAAAAAAAACGGCACAAAAATCACGTTTGTATGGCCCTACTTAAATATTTATTTTATTCTGTTTTTAGTATTTATTGTTATAGCCGCAACAGAAATACATCATATGTGAAAATTTCGACCGTCTAGCTATCACAGTTCATGAGATACAGCCTGGTGACAGACGGACAGATACAGCCGGACGGATAGCGAAGTCTTGGTAATAGGGTCGTTGAAACTTAACATGCTTAAAAAAATGCATCTTAGCTATGTTTCGGGTTATTGGAATTGATATGAGATCACTCTGGCTATCCCTAAATCGTTTAATGGTAATGTTCTGTAAGTACATTACGATAGAATTTGTACAATATTTAGGATTAGCTGGCGACAACCTAAAAGTGTTAACACATGTACAGATGTTTTATCTCACGAGCGCGGGTGTGCCATACTTGTGTGGGTAAATGTACATGCACATTGTCTTTGTTTGCGTACACTCGGGAGCGCTCAGTTTCGGCCGAGTCGACGGCTGAGTCAGTAGTGTTATCCAGTTCGCGCCAAAATTATTTAACTAATACCGTCAGCATGGAAGGTACGAGTAAACGAAGAAAAGTTGTTCGCAGTGAGTTAAGGCAAATTGATGTTTATGTTTGGTGAGTATTTACGTTGTGATTATTTATTGTATTGAGTTAGTTTAATAAACGTGATTTTAATAATCTATTGTTTTTTAGAGTCGGCAAATAATTGCAAATGTCTATCATTTTCTCAAAGAAGAATATGAATTCAATGAATTGCATCGAGAACCAAATGGTGATGTATCACATTTGCGTAATATTTTAAAAGCGCACTGTATCAGTGACGGGAGTTCGTGAACGAACAGTGCAGAAAATATTAAAAGAAGAACGAGACATGTCTAATGAAAGAGATGTAGCTAGCACATCTTCGAAATTCACTTCACCAATGAAAAATCGAAGAAAGAGAGAAAATAAAGTAGACATTGATGGATTTACAGCTGATGTTATTCGGAGCACAATACAAGATTTTCATATCGTACAAAAACAAATTCCAACATTTGCGAAAGTCAGGTCAGTCTTAAATGAAAAAATTGGATTCAATGAATAATAATATATAATAATAATAATAAATCGTTTATTTGGATGAATAAAGTTTTACATATTATAAACCCACCAAACTGCGTAACAGTTTGTCGGCGGGATTAGCGCTTGTTTGTAACAATTGGTTCAGATGCAATGCAATTAAATTATATCTACATTTAAAAATACATAAATAAGTTAATGGGTATTTTCTCATTTTTTTTATGTCTAGCTACGTTACGTAAGTTCCTAAATAAATTAGGCTACAAGTGGCGTAAAACTGATAATAATAGAAAAGTTTTAGTAGAACGGCATGATATCCAGATGTGGAGATTGAAATATTAAAAAAATATCCGAATACCGTTCTCAAAGCCAACATATTGTCTATACTGTCGAAAGTTACGTATTAACAATACACGTTCGAAATAATACATGGGCTCAAAATAAATATGTAATAAAAAAATAATTATTTATGAGTTACATAGGCTTTTATATTATTATTTTTTTCATTTTGCAATTATCAGATTTAGTATCAAGAAGTAATTTAAAACCACACTATATAATACCTTTATTATTTTGTTCATAAACAATGAATGATCTTGCTAACGCTACTTGTAGTTACGGATACAAGCGCGCGTGTCTATACGCGCTTCAACTACAACTATGGCTCACCCGCGCTCGTGAGATAAAAGATCTGTAAGTATGTATTATAACAAATGTGATTTATGAATAAGACAAACAGCGTACCTTTATCGAACCATGCTTATGCTTTGATGTTATGTAGAAGTTGTAGGATTTTAATTGTAAATTTCATAGATAAACGCATTATGTATATTTATATATACTAACAGTTGGACCATGAAGTCCGAAAATAAAAATTTAACTTTAATTCATTAAACCCAAGTAAAAAATTGACTTAAATTAGGCTAACCGCAGTAAAGCAACGATAAAAAATATGCCTACCACAAAATATAGTTCAGTACCTACTTAAAATTTGACTGCCACATCTAGGCATACTAAAGATCTTTAGATCTGTGTTGATGATGTTGAGTATGATTTTGATTTGATGTTATCTCCTAAAGTTTTGCATATTTCTGAGATATAATTACATTTTCATGGATCGCTTAGTGGGGACAATAATTTGAGTAAAAAATCTCATCCAAATACCGTTTTTTTTGGGTGCTACATTTTTAGGTTAGAATTTTAAATTTAATATTGTGGCCGACAGGTGCACGCTATCGAGTCAATATTACGTATTCGTAGGTTTATGTGTGGGAACAATTATTTGGTATGTATTGCCACAGTATTGCACAACTGCAAACCTTCTAAAAAAAGAGGGTACGCTGGAGGCGTATACGCTCCAGCGTTTTATAGCAAAACCTTACGTACGTTTTAAAAAACGTACATTTTTTTTTATTGGAGTTACTAAATAGAACTCTTTCAGGGCTACATCCCCAAGAAATTTCAACAAAATCGGTGACTAGGGTACGCTGCAGCGTGTGACGCGTTTTATTATTAATTTTGATTTTATCTATGGAGGGCTTAGGTAAATTTAATTTATTTTGTTTAATTATTTGCCAGGTAGCTTTTGATTTGTTTTTCGAAGTAGAAATTTTATAATTATTTTGAGCGCGCTGAGTTAGCTTTATAATTTTTTTATATCTCCTGGTGTAATTTTTAAAGCGCTTTTTACTAGTTTGACTAGGCTTAATCCTATACTGCCATAAAAGTTGACGTTTTTTTTTTGCTGCAAATCTTAATGCAACGAGATATCCAATTTACTTTTTTTTAATATTCACTGTAATACCGATATAAGGAAAACATAGATTGTAAAACAAAGTAAACAAGTCTAAGAAAGTCCCATGTGCAGTATTTGGATCTTTAACATTATATACTTCTGTAAATGTCAAAAAATTTAAATGATTTTTAAACTTAACTACGTTTTCTTCACTATAATCACATCTCTTTATACGCCACTTATCTATCGCGCACCATTTCTCGACTGGGAATTTAAGAAGTTGCGCTGTGTGGTTAAATAATGCGAAATCTAATACTAGGGTTTTACAAGACCTCTTGAAATTATGCGCAAAACTATCTATGCACGTTTTGCTCTTCATTCGAGTAGGTTCATTAAGCGCTAGTTTTAAGTTAAAGTTTAATAGCAGATTTTCAAATTCAATTGTATTATTGTTTCTTTTTAATATGTCAATGTTGAAGTCTCCTGCAATAACAATTTTATGAGATTTCTTAGTTAATATTTGTAGCAGAGTTGACAACTTATTGAGAAATAGAGATAAATTATTTCCATTAGGAACCCTATAAATACAAACGAAAACGGTTTTGTGGTTAATAAGTTCGACGGCGCAGCATTCAAACACACCAACACAAGCAATTTTCGTAATTTTAGGCATTTCTCTCCACCGGTGTCCGTTCTTTACGAGTATACATGACCCGCCTCTCTTACTGTCTTTTTTACTAAAACATGATGCCAAGCAATAATTATCTATACATAATTGATTTTCATATCCTTGCATCATAAAATGTTCCGTTATACATAAGATATCGACTTCCATGCCCTTATCTGACAATTCACGTACACAGACAGATAGTGAGTCTGCTTTTGAGAGCAACCCTGCAATATTCTGATGCATTGCATAAAGGTGGTTAGTCAAGAAAAAACTGGCTACACTCTTTGTCGCTATCATTGCTTATAGTATCTTCTCCGCTTGATTGTTTAGCATAGCTTTGCGTCTCAATTATAAAATTCAGTATGTCTTTAAAGATTGTACGAAGTCCAAAGTTATTAATCGCACCTGATTTTAGAAACATACTGTTGTCATTTTTTAAATTTAAGTTACTATCTAAAAGAATTGCATGTCCATGAGATAATATGTCTAGATATGGTAAATTATTGAAGGTCTCTATTCTTCCATTATATTCATAATTACCAAAGATATATGTTGGCAAACAAACCATTATATTAGTATGTTCAATATTTGTCTTATTTGTCTTATTTGCAGGATCAAACCAACATAATTTTGAGTGGCTTTAAAATCTTCTTCGCCTAAAAGGATTATGCAAAAGTCATTCATGGTGAAACCGGCCAACTTTGCTTGTATTCCAGATAAAAGCTGCACAGTCCCTCCGCCTGGCTTTAAATAATGACACAACTGGAACTCTTCAGAAAATGTAGTTTTTGCTATGGGTAGAACTTTGTTCTTATCGTTGCTACTCAAAATGCAGATCTTATTTATCCTTTTTGTTACTTGAGGTAAGTTAGATTGGTCTATTTTATTTTCAGTTAAGCTTTTATCATTTGACGACGTAGCAAAACCTGATATTTTTGTAATAGCACCATCAGTTGAGATGTCATTGTCAAGTGGCAAGCCCAAGTCTACACAACTAACATCTAAGTTTCTTTTGTCCAGTGTTTTTCGCAGGTGTTTACGTTTACTCTTAGTCGTACTCTTTTTTGAACTTCTAACTGTATCGGTACATATAATTTTTAGTTTTTTGATAATGTTGTCCTGTTCTATAGTCTTCTTTCTAAGGGCGGTGTTTTTCAGGTTCAATGTGTCAATTTCAGCATGCGCAGTCTGTAGTTGTAGCTGTAATCTTTCAATTTCCTCCTTCATATCCTTGGTTTCATCATTATATACGTGTCCCGTTGATAAATCAGGAAGTGATTTCGATAAACAGTCCGACTGCGTAGACATAAATGAAATATTTGGTGAAACGGCTGTTGTCCGCGTTCTGCGTTGGGTAATGTTATCCATATCCATTTTAGTTATTTATTCCTAGGTACATGACGCAAGAAGTAACAAGGTCTTATCTTTACCCAGTTTTCGGGTAAGTAGTTTACGTTTGTAACACCAAAAACAAAAATAATGAAGATCATGGGCGTACTGTACTCATACCACAAATATTTGTTTCGTGTAACAGAGCTATGAGAACTATCATTTCATTCCGGAATTTGTTTCATTCACTCGTGTTATAGTACGTACTTTTTCCATGCGTCAGAAGTACGTGGTACTTCTTTGTTTCCATGCATTAAATGTGAACGTACTGTCGATGGTAACAAAAGTCCAAAGGTCAATTCACTATAGTAGTCTTTGGGTCAATTGATGTGGATTATATATACGAAGTAACGTCACTTTTTTGTAAATTTAAAAGTTATCACATAAGCACTCAGTTTTTTGTTCAGCACACAGTTCAGGAAAAAAAAGCAATCAACATAGTCCTCACGTTCACAATAATAAAAGGAAATATATAGGTAGTTTACAAAATGTAATACTTAGTAAAGTAAATATTTACATATGTCAAAATTTAATAGAAAAAAAATAAATAAATAAAAATAATGTCAAATTGCAAAATAAAGATAATCTACATTGTCAGATTGTAGCAAAAAAAAACAATAAAAAGCACAATTGAAAATAAAACAAAAGAGAATAAAAAAAAATAAGACAACAGTTGTAATGCGTAGGTACTGGAGCAGATCAATCCCAAGCCTTTTCGTCATCAACATAGTCCTGTATAGTGTAAAATGGCTTTTTGGGAAAATTTACGCTTTACATAATTATGATTTGAATTTATTAAGGCTTAGTTGTTTAATATGACTAGGGAGTTTATTATAGAAGTGTATACATTGGCATCTAAATGAGCCCCCTATTTTTTTGAGCCTAGTTGCAGGAACCACAAATTTGTGTTTGTTCTTAGTATTAAAATTATGCACATCACTGTATTTTTTATAGATGTTTATATTTTTATGTGCATACAAAATATTCTCGTAAATATACTGTGAAGGTCTTTACATTGATATCTTTAAATTTATCTCTGAGGGAGTATCTGGGACTTAATTTGTAAATCGAACGAATAGCCCTTTCCCGCCCGATGCTTAGCCGGTGGGTGAGATTGCACACACAGATCGGCGTTAGTTAGTATACGGGCATATAATGTTTTCTTTTTATTTCTATTTATATTTTCTTTGTGATTGTTTGTGTTACTAACAATAGTTAATTAAGGAATTTTATGTAAATACTAACATTATGGACGGCAAGGTCTGCAAATAAATGTTTATTATTATTATTATTTTCTATAAAACGAAAATTATCTGGATATCGGCGGCATTTCCCCACAGTAGAATACCGTACGACATGACACTATGGAAATAGCTAAAGTAAACTAAACGGGCAGTCTCTACATCAGTTAAATTTCTAATTTGTCTAACAGCGTATGCTGTAGAGCTAAGTTTTTTCATGTGGGCCCCACTGAAGCTTAGAATCTAGAGTTATGCCCAAGAACACTGTAGTATCTTCAGGACTCAACTCTTTACCTTTTATTACCACACTAGTTTCTACTTGCCTAACATGAGGCATGGTAAACTTAGTAGGTTATTTACATCAAACCAGTGTTTTTTTTTTTGAAAGTGCTATATTTATATCGTCAGTAACCGGCTGCTGACGTTTAAGTTTAAACAAAAGTGAAGTGTCGTCTGCAAACAATACTATATTATGGTTATCCTTTAGGAGGTAAGGTAAGTCGTTTATATACACCCACCCACTTTTACTAAAAATCCGGGAGATCTTTTTCCGTTTACATTAACTCTCTGAATCCTTTCACTCAGATAAGATGTAAGAAGATCCAGGAAGGAGTTCCGGATTCCGTAATGGTGTAGTTTCCTGATTAATGTTTCATGGAGAACGCAATCGAAAGCCTTTGACAAATCGCAAAAAATGCCCAAGGCATCGCATTTGTCTTCCTATGCATTGTAAATATGTCCTAAAATTTCAACACCGGTTGTTGAACGACCCCTTGTAAAATCAAACTGTTTGGTATGCAATGATTTATGTCTGTTAAAAAATCTTTGTAGTTGCTCTAAAATAGGTTTTTCAAATATTTTACTAAAAGTGGGTAGCACTGAATTAATTAATCTCATACCTGGATTACTCCCTGGGTATAACTGGTTATGAAAAGTTCGGCTTCGCTGTTACCCGACTTAATGATCCCCTTCCACCACCTGTTGGTTTATAGCCACATGAGTATCTTTAGACGTCCACGCAGAGACGTCCACCTAGAAATTAAAAAGAGATATTTTTTATTGAATAAAAGAAAGAAAAACAGATAATTATTTGAGTTTTTTTTTACTGCTCGGTAGGTCTAGTGGTTAGTGTCCCTGACTGTAATCGGAGCTCTACCTCTTATGTCTTGCCCACAGACGTAAAAAGAGTTTGCCCTAATTCGGACCCTGAATTAGGGAGATGTAATACGCTCTTTAGCGACTGATTCATCGTGTTCAACGTTGGAATCGTACCTCTACCATAAGTTTAAGGCCTTGCGCGCACTGCCTTGCGTTTTTCTAACGCATAATCTGTGAAGTATGGAGTCTCATAGAAGTGCACGCACTGCGGTGAAATAAACGCATACGGTGAAATCACCGTTGGCCTCTCGCTGCAAATTTGCGGTGAATCTACCGCATATATTTTTGCATCGCATAGAGATCTAGGAAGCGCCGCGCACTGCGGTGAAAAAAACGCACGTTGTAACCGACTTCGAAAATATGGAGGAGGTTATCAATTCGGTTGTATTTTTTATCATCATTTTTTTATGTTTTTTACCTCAGAACTCCGTCGTTTATGGACCGATATGCAATTTTTTTTTTCCCCTTATAGGAAAAATCCAGTTCTGATGATGGGATCGACCGACTTCACCAAAAGGATCAAAATATCTTTAATTTCGGAAGTCGAGGTTTCCCGCTATTTTTTGTTTCTCCGAAATTTTTATTAGTGTTCTTATTTTCATTAGTGTTTTTTTTTTAGTGAAGATGGTTATTTTATTTTCGTAAAAGTTTTTATTTAACACTTTTTAGCTGCGATCCCTAGCGCTTGCATGACCGTGTAATGGACCCTTATAGGCGTCCAGTACACGGTCATGCAAGCGTCGTTCATTCATTATCAGTCAAGTTTCATTCATGATTGATGGTTTTGACTGACGCTTGCATGACCGTGTACTAGACGCCATGGAAAATCGGTACCATGAGTAACAAATTTGACAGGTGCTATCGAAGCAAACTGTTACTACAGTAGTAAAGTAACTCACTAGCATATTGAAGGGTGAAAATGTTGTAAAGTGTGTCGTGTAAAATATTTTATTTATTTGTGCATAAATATGTCCAGTAAAACTTATTTAATGTAGAATATGTTAGGTACGGCTGCTTAAGGAGACGAACGACGCGTCAAATGAAATTTCCAAGCGACTATACGAAAGGTACATAGACATATTAGTGAAAATAATTTCATCAATGAATATAGGCTTAATACAGGGGCTGTCGAGTATTTGTTTGGTCTGCTAAGGGTTTATCCAGATTTTAAATTTACACATAGAGTAACACTTGAATCGAATGTAAATTAGAAATACGCATGTTACAATAACTTACTTTTATACATGCACTCCATAATAGAAATACCACTTTTTGCGCATTGTTATTTTACGTATTACTGGCAAATCTCTCCATTTTTCCCCTTCAAGAATTCACAAACACAACAACAATGAACCATCAAAATATTTGTACAACTACAATAAGTATTACATTTTCAATAGACCTTACTCTGTCTTTTACTGTAGCTTGAAAGAGAGCAAACTTAAGTGTGAAGTTAGATACGATGCGGTTTTTGTACCAACGTGAACGCTCGACACCGTTTATAGCTATCGAGTTGTCGGTGAATTGTCGCTAGCGAGTACGTTTGACTCATAGTACGAGTTTAATTGTAATCTATTCGAAACACGTTTACTCGATATCGACCACGGTAAGATGGTGTAGTTTTTCGATAGTAACTCATGGTAAGGGTACAAGAGTTTCGGCGACTGAATTTCTTGCCCTAAATCGGACACTGAATATCGGATCCGATATTTAGGATGGTGAAATAAGCTCTTTACGACCGACTGTCTCGCCCTCGCTCATTTTGAACATTGAATTAAAACGTAGTGAGTGAGCGACTTATAAACAAACGTCATTTCAAGTTTATGCACGCATGTGGTCGTACGTGGCGAGCTGACTTTCTGACGACTGTTTGGCACAGACTTCTATGTAAAAAGTACTTACTGGATTCTGTTATACGTTTGACTAGTTTTACTTAGTCTATGCGACTTAGTTGTCACTTGTCACATTGCTGAATGCTGGAAAGAGTCGTCGCAACGCGATTTTTCTGCTCGGCCTAATCGGTAAGTTTTCGCGTGAAAATTATTGGTAATTTAGATTTTTCCAGCATAAACATCTTGTAATCGCTCAGTTATACTATTTTAACGATGTTTCAAGATATCATAAAACCTTTAACATAACAATACCTTCATACCATATGGTATACCTGCGGCGTGATTCTAATTATTTGTTAGCTGAAATACTCAATATTATGATTTTGATTATCTATAAAAAGTTTAATAACAAGATCATTATAATGTTTTCAGTAATATAAGAAAAATATCATGTCTGTAATTTAGATTGAGTGAAATAAGTTACTTATAATAAGAAAGCAAGCTAAGTGACTGAATAGTTGGAAATTGGTTGACAATGTGCATGAGATGCGGAGAAATGCGAAAAATTATGTCAAGAAAGTTTTGAGAGTCTAAAGGAACAATGAATGTGCTGTGAGAAGTAATAAGGAAGTATGGAAGATGTGTCACTTTAATAAATTATGATAAGGGCAAGCAAATAATCTAGTTAACCTTATTATACCTTATATACTTACTTAGTTTTATATTTATTATGTCATTATATAATTTGTAAAAACATTAGTTTGCCATAAATCTTGCAAAATTATAAACTTAACTAATAGAGTTTATTTTCTTGTGGCATTTTCATTATATACTTTTTGCATTAATCTGGTGACACATAGAGTACAAAATTAAACACCTGCATGATGCAATTTGTACATATTGTGATGAAATTTTTAAAATTAAAACAACAATAAAAGAAAATAAATAATTGGCAGTTTTTTTGTTAATATTTATTGGGAAGTGGCCGCAACTATTTACTTAGTTAAAGAAATGATATCATTTTAAATTGTATAATTGCTGTACTGTCATACTTAGGTTTGTTTACTGGTTTTAGTTCACAATTTTGCAATAAAAATAATAATATAGCATAGAATAATCAGCCTTTTAATTTTCCCACTGCTGGGTGTCAGGCCTCCTCTCTAGGAGAGGGAATGGGCCATAATCTACCACGCAGGCCCAGTGCGGGTTGGAGAATGTCACGTCTTTTAATTTTTTGGTTCTAGGACATGCTGGTTTCCTCACAATGTTTTCCTTCACCGTTTTGAGAGCAGTGGTGAAATAAATTACATAAAGTAATGCGCCTGGCTGGGTTTGAACCCACAACCTACAACTCTTAAGCAGAGGCCGTTACCACTTAGCCACCACTGCTCTAGTAAAAATAATAATAAAATTACTAAGTTAAATAATAATAATAGTAATAAGTGAGTTGTAACGGCCCCGACTTACGAGTTGTAGGTCGCGGGTTCATTATGAAAGTTAGTAATAGAAATTATAATCAAAATTAAGTAAATTAGAGACACAAATCAAGTGCTATAAAAAACAATAAAATATCGAACTTTCCTTCACTTCCACTTCTATACAGGTACAAAAAAAAAGTTGTAGGTACAAGTGTACCTACAACTTAGTAGTAGTATGGGCAGATACAAAAAAAAAGTTGTACACCTCATGTCTTCTCTCTCATCTCACCTCACCTCTGGGAATAAAGGCATGAAGTAACAGGGTTTGTCTGATCCTACCAGTAGGTGTAACTGTTGTAGCTACAAGTAAGTATTTATCCTTAGACTGTTCCAAACTTAAATTTTGAAAAACAATACATTTGTTACCTTTTCACATCTGAAAAGACTTCAATTAATCTTGGCGGGAGACTGTCCTGAATTAAGACAGGATATTTTTTTTTACCCCGAGGTGTATGTTCCATTGGGTTGATTTTAGATTTTCGCACAGGTAAGCTGTTAGCTAAAATTAGTGATGTTATAAGGGAAATTTGTGGTTTTAGAATAGATGCTGACAATCCAATCTTAGGTTGAGGGGATGAATGAAAGATTTAACCATAGGGTTACAAACAAGGGCTTGGTAAAAGGGCAACTGGTGTTTATAGCTGTAAGAATTGTAGCAGGTAGCATTCTGTCTGTGTTTTTTTTTTTAACTAAGTAATCAGCCAACTTAGTAGACAAGGATGTAAAGAGAAATGTTGACTCATTGGCAGCGAACATTTGCCAAATTGCAAATTATTGTATAATTTTCAATAAAGATGAAGAAGGTATATGAAATATCGTTAAAGAAGGTATAACAAAATACCTTTCGAATACCGTAATTAGCCAGGTATACAATAGAAAGACAATGAGAGAGTGAATGCCGGCGTTCGCTTTGGGTTTAATGAATTAATTACGAATAATTAAAATTTTATAAACAACAATATTTTTTTTGTATAATATCAGCATATAGACTCACACTAAATTGGTCTGAGCGTATAGATATTATAAATTTAATACATGGGTGCTGGAAGCCGCATGTTTTTGCACGTGTGTGAAAATACTGGGTGTATCAGAAAAAAAAAACTTTTCGATGCATGAAAAAGTTGTTGTTAAATTACAAAAGCAGAAACTGAAGACAAGGGGAAAATTGAAAATAGTTACTTAGGCTTTGCTTCATCGCAATCGGCTGACTATATCGAAAGATATAATACTATAATACGGCCGGCGTATTTTGGCGAGCCTGAACTTTGCGCAGAAGGCTGCGCACGAACGTTTTTTAGGAACAAAATGGTGGCATGAGGCGACGTGCGCGGGGCGGAGGTCTAGGCTAGAGATTGACTCTATGTAAATACAATCGACCCTTTATTCAATCAAATATCGCAATCGATTTTTATCGATTTGGAATTTATTTATTTTTGTTTCTATGAGATATTGAACGAAATAGATTTACAAACATAGTGAATGTTGTCGTTATTAAACGAGATTTCGACTTTAATGAAAAAAAAAACTAATAAAATTTTATTTTCTTGGATGAAAGACATGATTTTGTTAAATATCAGTTATTTGTAAACAACTACTAGAATAACGATTGTTTGAGAATATTTTAAACCTCCATAGAAAATTGAATATAAATATATTTTTATAACTTAATTGAAATCGATTTAAAAAAAAAAAATCGATTAAACAACACCATCAGACACGCGTATTGGACATCTCTCTTCGGTAACTTCGTAAAGCTTCGTACTTATTCGGCAATGTTCGGTACGCAGTAATGTCTCACTCACACGTTAGCATTGGTGTTATTTTCGTATCCCTGTCTCTGTCTTGAGCACAGGCGGTGACAAAAGTTTTCGTTGGTTGTTATTAATAAATTGTTAAGTTTTTTGTGTAGTGTTAGGTTTGTTTCTTTAATTCATAAGTTATTTTTGTAGCTTTCTGTCTCCAAAGTGTTTCAATATTTATTTTATTTGTACTTGGTCCCTGTATTAGTAAATTTTATTCCGAATTTGGTTTAAAAAAATTAATGTCAATAACAGTTTTTTTTTACGAGTGTACATGCGCTAAAGTTCGCAGAGCATATGTTCAGGGCCGTCAAGTTACGTTGACCGTATTGTACATTCATTGATTGTTAGGCGGTATGAAGTTCGCCAGGACAGCTAGTGTTAAAGGTTAAAGAGGTACCTATGATTGTTAATTTTTTTATGCACCTACAAAAGTTAGTTTTTTTCTGAGGCACCCTATACTTCATTGCGAGCCTAAGTGTGTTGTATGTTGAAGTTATTATTTAATTGTAGTCAAAAACCATTGCAAACTTGCACTTGTTAAGATTTGTTAACGACCAATGAAGCGCAGTATAATAGATGTTAAGAGAATAGATCGCATTAGAGATTCCAGCCTACGCTCCATAAGTCGAGCAGTACTACATCAACGCAAGTTTTCCATACTAAGTATCTTTTCTTTTTTTTTTCAGATATACCCGAAAATGGATACTTCAATGACTGGCAACCAGATAAGAAAAACCTTTATTGATTTCTTCATTAATAAGGGACATAAATATGTTCATTCGTCTTCTACAATACCTTTGGACGATCCAACGCTATTATTTGCCAATGCGGGCATGAACCAATTTAAACCTGTATTTTTAGGGTCCGTGGACCCTAACTCTGATATGGCTTCGTATGTACGAGTTGTTAATACCCAGAAATGCATAAGAGCTGGTGGTAAACACAATGATCTAGATGACGTGGGTAAGGATGTTTACCATCATACATTTTTTGAAATGATGGGCAACTGGTCTTTTGGTGATTACTTTAAA
The DNA here is from genome assembly GCA_961205895.1 of Mythimna pallens. NCBI lineage: Eukaryota > Metazoa > Arthropoda > Insecta > Lepidoptera > Noctuidae > Mythimna > Mythimna pallens. The sequence continues at coordinate 12,695,114 of OY540830.1, forward strand.
AAAGAAATATGTGCATGGGCATGGGAACTTCTAACTGATGTTTATAAGTTATCTGGGGATAGATTGTACGTAACTTATTTTGGTGGAGATGCGTCTTCAGGGCTTGAACCAGATCTAGAATGCAAAGAAATCTGGCTAAAATTAGGCCTGCCTGAATCACATATTCTACCTGGGAGTATGAAAGATAACTTTTGGGAAATGGGAGAAACAGGTCCCTGTGGTCCCTGCTCAGAATTGCATTATGATAGAATTGGAGGGCGGAATGCAGCTCATCTCGTTAATATGGATGACCCTGATGTACTGGAAATTTGGAATTTGGTGTTTATTCAATTCAACAGAGAAACAGATGGGTCTTTAAAGCCGCTACCAAAAAAACATATTGATTGTGGATTAGGCTTGGAAAGGTTAGTTTCCGTTATTCAAAATAAGAGAGCTAATTATGACACAGATTTCTTTATGCCTATATTTAAAGCAATTGAAATTGGCACAGGAGTGAGACCTTATTCTGGAAAAGTTGGATCTGAAGATGTCGATGGAATTGACATGGCCTACAGAGTTTTGGCTGATCATGCAAGAACATTAACTATTGCTTTATCAGACGGTGGTTGTCCAGATAATACTGGTAGAGGTTATGTACTCCGACGCATTTTAAGGAGAGCGGTGCGTTACGCCTCCGAAAAGTTGAATGCCAAACCAGGCTTTTTTGGATCTTTAGTTAATATTGTTGTAGAATTGTTAGGAGATGTTTTCCCTGAAATTACAAAAGATCCTTTATCGTTAATCCAACTTATAAATGAAGAAGAAGTGCAATTCTTGAAAACACTATCGCGTGGACGAAATTTGCTTAACAGAACTATAGAGAAACTGAATGGTAAAGTTATACCTGGTGATGTTGCGTGGCGTCTTTATGATACTTACGGTTTTCCAGTTGATCTAACACAATTAATGTGTGAAGAAAATGGACTTACGATAGACATGGATGCCTATGAAACATCAAAGAAAGAATCTCAACTTATTTCACAAGGAAAAGTTTCTGGTCAAGAAGACTTATTAGCTCTCGATGTACATGCTATAAGTCATTTACAAGACACTGGTGTGCTACCAACAGATGATTCACCTAAATATAACTACGTGCCATCATCTACCGACAGCGAAGCAGTATATAATTTTGTTCCTTGTACTGGAACTATTGTTGCCTTGCGAAAAGACAAACAATTTGTTAATGAAGTTTTGTCTGGTCAAGAATGCGGCATTATACTAGACAAGACAAATTTCTACGCTGAACAAGGTGGGCAAATTTATGATGAGGGATATATGGTCAAAGTAGACGATGACAGTGTTGAATTCATGGTTAATAATGTACAAGTTAAGGGAGGATACGTACTACATACTGGAAAACTTGAAGGCTCCCTAAAAGTTGGAGATAAGTTATCAATGCATATTGATACTGAAAGGCGAAGACTTGTAATGAACAATCACACTGGCACTCATGTGCTAAACAATGTTTTAAGAAAAGTTCTTGGAAATGATTCTGATCAGCGTGGTTCGCTTGTCATGCCAGACCGTCTTAGGTTTGATTTTACCAACAAGGGCCCAATGTCTATCAAACAAATTAAAGAAACAGAAGATCAGATTAAAGAAATTATAAATAAAAATAAAACTGTTTATGCTAAACATACAAGCTTAAATGATGCCAAAAAAATAAAAGGTCTGAGAGCTATGTTTGATGAACACTATCCAGACCCAGTTCGTGTTGTATCGGTTGGTGTACCTGTCGAAGAACTGGAGAAAAACCCAGATGGACCAACTGCCTACGAAACATCTGTCGAATTCTGTGGTGGATCTCATTTACATCAGACAGGCCACATCGGTGATTATGTGATTGTTAGCGAAGAAGGCATCGCAAAAGGAATTCGGCGAATCGTTGCTTTGACTGGACCAGAAGCAATGAAAGCTATAAGTAAATCGAGTACATTAGAAAATGAGGTCAATAATGTAGCCAATTTCATTAAAGATCAGAGTGACAATGTGAATCAGAAGGAAATTCTTAGAAAAATTGTCGACCTTACAAACGACATATCTCAAGCTCAGATTTCATATTGGAAAAAAGAAGAACTAAGGACTATGCTGAAAAATTTGAAAAAGCAACTTGACGATAAAGAAAGAGCTGCCAAGGCTGTGACAATTACACAGGTTGCAGAAAAAGCTAAAGAACTTTGCGAGGAGAAGAAGGAAAGCAAAGTTATTGTTTCAGAGTTAAAGGCATTTGGAAATACCAAAGCTTTAGACGGTGCCTTAAAACAAGTGAAGCTGATTTGTCCAACTACTGCTGCTATGTTCTTTTCCGTAGATGATGAAACAAAGAAGATATTCTGTCTTGCTGCAGTGCCTAAAAATGCAATTGAAAAAGGTTTATTAGCTTCTGAATGGATTCAGTCTGTTGTCCCAATTATAGGTGGAAAAGGTGGTGGTAAAGCGGAATCTGGCCAGGCTTCCGGAAATAATTACACCAATCTTGAGGAAGCTATGAAAATTGCAGATGAGTTCGCTAATCTGAAACTGTCCTAAATTATAATATCAGTTAATTACTTATTATTTAAATACTAACATTATTACTTAAAACAAATTGTTTACTTCATTATTTAATTAAAACATTTAATTATTTTATTTATTTTTTCATTACTTTTCCCATTCAGGTAATTATGTAATGTACCGGCTAGTGATCAGTTCACAATGGTCTAAATATATTTAGAAAAGTGTCTTTCCATGCGCTTCCAATAGGAAAAATGAAAAAAAAATTGTTATCGAACTAGTTTATCAATAAATATACAAAAAAAAACGAATTCACTAAAAAAATTTTTTTCAATACACTTACTCGAAAACCCGCTCTTATCCCACCGCTTTTAGGCACGCAATAGGCTGCTTTCCGCACTAGTGCAGAAATAGCGCGTATTCTCCCCCACCACAATGTTATTACATTTATCGTATCAGACTGGGCGCGCGTCGACCTCCGCAAGTCGCCGGTCAACCCCCGTTTATTCATTTCTTCGTAAGTGTATCGAATAAAGTCGTTTGAGACACGTGCAAATTTGTCACTGTAGCCCTCGGCTCCATAACACACTCGCCTACGGCTCGTGTGAATTCCGCCTCGGTCGCAATGACAAACTTTCTGCACTTTTATCAAAATGTACTATTTTTTTATTATTGATAGGCTCGTGTTTGACCACTATGTCACCTGATGGTAAGCGATGATGTGGCCAATGATGGAGCACGCTTGCCTAGAAATAACCTATTCACTCTTGACTTAAAGACGCCTAGGTTGTAGGTAGCTATCAGGAAACGCAGACTTCGGCAGGGAATTCCACTCCTTAGTTGCACGCATTATGAATGTGTTCCTAAAACGCTTTGTACGTATAGGTGGGATGTCCACCATCTACCGATGGCGCAACGCCGTACGTCTAGTGGTTCGATGATGGACCAGACTTGGTGGAATCAAATTGTGCAATTCCAACGTACACTCCCCGAAATGTAATAGATAGAAAACCGACAGGCCAGCAACTCTGCGTCGATGCTCAAGGCTTTGCAGTTTTGACTCGACATGTGCATCATCACCGATGATCATCTTGGCTCGCTTCTCAATCGACTCCAGGGTATCAAGCTGGTATTTGGCAGACCCATCCCAAAGATGAGAGCAGTATTTCATACACGATCGAACTTGCGCTTGATAAAGGTTCAGCAGCTGTTCCGGCGTGAAGTACCGTCTCACCTTAGCTAAGATCCCCAATTTTTTGGCAGCCTGTTGAGCTTTTGCCTCGATGTAAAAGCCGCAATTGAGGGTAGACGACAACGTTACTCCAAGAAGCTCAAGACTGTCGGTTATCGGCACGGTTACACCCCGGAATATTTTTTAGTGTCAGACTTTTACTGACTAAAAACCCACTCCTGTTCCTTCGTTGCCTTTCGTACCAGGGCCGAGTCTTCCTTTCAGAATCAGACCCTTGGCCCCAGTAGGCTTCGACCCTGTTGGGCCCCTACAGTTGCTGACATCTCCTTGAGGCGCGCGTGGAACAGCACGCGCCGTTGACGACTTGGGCTCGGTCCGGACGGTCGGACGGCGAGCCACCCATTGCTCGCCGTCCGCAAGCCCGCGCGTACGGTGGCCGGAAATCGGGATCGGAATCCCGGCGGCGGTTGGGGCGTGAGGACCGCTGCCTCACGCGATCGGCCGCCTCCTTTGCAAGCATTACTGCTTCGCAGAAGGAGGCGACCGCCTGCCATTCCTCCTCGCTCCGGATCATGGCCTGTACCAAGGCCCGGCGCGAGAGATCGCCGCCGCCGATCGCTCCCACGAGGACACGGCGTTGCTCTGCCCAAGCGGGGCACACCTCCACCGTATGCTCCACCGTGTCCTCCGGGCGGTTCACACAGTGGTGACAACCGGGCGTCGCTTCCGCACGAATGTGGTGCAGGAACTTCCCGAACTTACCGTGTCCGGTGAGGACCTGCGTCATGCGGAAGGTAATGACGCCGTGTTGCCTTTCCAGCCACTCCTCAAAGAGGGGACTTACCGCCGTAATTACGGCGTGCCCAGCACTGGGTTGCGATAGACGCTGTCGCCATTCCGCCATGAGATCCCGCCGGAAGTCTTTCCGCCATGCCGTGACTTGTCGCGGCAGCGGAGTTTCACCCCGGCGTTGCATCTCCACGCGGAGATCGTGCATGCGTGCAAGGCCTTTTGCTGCCAGATCCCATGGTGGCTGACCAGCAAGGAGGCTCGCCGCTTCGCGGGAGACCGTGCGGTATCCCCGCACCATACGTATGGCCATGACCCTCTGGCACGCGTTCAGCTGGGCCGCCGGTCGCTTTCGCAGTGACGGCGCCCATATCGGCGCCCCATAAAGGGCCATGGACTGGACGATGCCTGCGTAGAGCCTCCGGCAGGAGGCGTCTGGACCCCCGAAGTTGGGCAGGAGCCGTTTGAGGGCAGCCCCAGTCCGATTCAGTTTGGGAGCCAGACGTTAATTGGGAGCGCCGAGGCGGCGCGCACCGGGGGCCATGAAAACACATGGCCTCGGACTTGTGCAGCGCCACCTCGAGTCCCAACTGCTGGATCCTATCAACGACTATCGCAACCCCGCGTGTCGCTAATTCGACCGCCGCCTGGTACGACTCTCCCTGCGCAAGGACCAGCGTGTCATCTGCGTAGCAGACTACGCTGACCCCGTCAGGGATGTCGGCGCGCAGCACGTAGTCGTATCCCGTAGTCGATGTTCCACAAGGGCGGTCCTAGTACCGATCCCTGCGGAACACCGCACGACATCTCTCGCCGTTTCCACTCTCCCTGGTGACCAGGGTAGATGATGTACCTGTCCGACAGGTAGGCCTCGATAACACGACAGAGGTAGTCGGGCACCCGCTGATACCGGAGTGCCCTCCTAATGCTACTCCAGGGCAGGGAGTTGAAGGCGTTGGCGATGTCCAATGACACCGCCACGACACACTTGCCCTGGGATACCGCATCCCCCGTCGTGAGAGCTCGCACGCGCATGATGGCGTCCACCGTGGAGCGCCTCTTGCGAAAGCCGAACTGGCCGTCCGCCAGATCCGGCCCCACCCGTGATAGGTGCGCGACGAGGCGGTCTGCAATGACTCTTTCAAAGAGCTTGCCCACCTCGTCGAGCAGCACGATGGGCCGGTATGCGGACGGAGAGTCCGCTGGGCGCCCTGGCTTCGCGATAAGGACCAGTTTTCCCGTCTTCCAGCGAAGTGGGAACTAGCCCCGCTCCATGCATGCGCTAAAGAGCCCTCTTAATCGAGACCCGAGAGCCTCCATGGCCAGGACCCAGGCTTTACCAGGCAAGCCGTCGGGTCCTGGGGCGGTATTCTTGGCGCTCAGCCTTCGTACCGCCACACTCATCTCTACCTCGGTCACCTCTGGAGCATTGCCGTCGTCGTCGCCTTTGTGATCCGCGTTAGACACCGCTGGTGGCGGAGCCATGACCCATATCCCTCATACAGCTCCGCCTTTCTGGCCTCCGCATCCGGTGGGCGGATGCGGCGACTGCAGTGTCTGGCGTACCGGCGCCGCGCAGCATTGCACGCATTGCGCAGTGCCGCAATCTCCGGCGACCACCAGTACACCTGGCGCCGGGCCCGTCCTAGCCGGACTCGGGGCATTGCCGCGTCGCAGATTTGCGACATGGCCACCCGGAACCACTCTGCCTCGACGTCAATGTCAACAGGCCTGTCCGGTGCTTGCACCCAGGCCTGTACCATCGCGGCTTCCAGGAGGAGCTCCCGGTCCAGCTGCTTCAGCGCCCAACGCGGACCACATGGGGTCTGTTGGACCGGCGCGATCGAGGTCTGGGTGGAGACGTCAAACCGAATGTACTGGTGGTCTGAGTACGTCTCCACCCCCTCCATGACGCGCCAGTCGACGACACGCGGTGACAGAGCAGGGCTGGCAAACGATATGTCCACCACTGACTCGCCCCGCATCCGCACACACGTGGGGACAGAACCACCCCGGAATGATGGAGTCGGATAGAATTGGCTCGGTTTGGCGAAAAAAGTCACGCCTGGGTTTTAGTAGCATTGAACTTGACCAGATTGGCATCGCCCTAATCGGCTACTGCCTTCAAGGACAAGCTCAAGCGTTCAAACATTAGCCTCTCGGAAAGACTGGTTCCGTTCAAACTTACCTATGAAAACAGTTCAATTCCCGAATTGAGTTAGGAAGATTTTTCCGAATCGTCAAAAAAGTTTATGTGACGTAATTACTTTACAGTTTTTTTCCTATACTAATGCTATGAGACCTTGTTTCATGCCAATTTCAGGGTTCTAGGTCAACGGGAAGTACCTACCCTATGAATTTTGATTCCCTTGAGAGTATCGATGTATACGTTTTTTGAGACATAAATGGCCGTATCTTTTTTTTCGTTAACATAGAAGTTTGATTTTTTTACAGCTTCAAAGGACCGCAGATTTGAGAATATGGTTTGAATTTCAACTCGATACCTCCACGCATTTCCGAGATAAAGGGTCTTGACAGACAGACTAGCATCTGACGTTTTATAAGTGCCCATGTAGGCCTATGTGAAATAAAAACTTTTTGAATTTGACTTTGCCGGATAACAAAGTGATCCTTTAAGGGTTCCATTTTTTCCTTTTGAGGTACAGAACCCTTAAAACACTAAAACAATCAAAATAATTTTAATTTCGGAAGCCAATGTTTCTCGGTACACCGACACCGACTTCCGAATTTTAAGTTATTTTGATTGTTTGATTTTTTAGTGAATTCGGTTACTTTTTTTTTTTGTAAAAAGTTTTTTATTTCTCACTTTTTAGTTGCGATAAACTTATAGCCTATTTCTCATGACAATTCCAGTTAACCCAAACACTGCTAGGATACATTATTCTATTATGAAGTTCTCGTGTCCACCTTTCGGCTCCATCATCAGATCAGTTCGATAGTACCTTACAGCCAAAGTGCATCCATGAAAATTCTTATAAGCCCAAATACGGCTAGGCTACATTGATTAATTAGGTACGGAGTTCCGATGCCTATCTTCCGGCTCCATCATCATCATCGGATCCCTACGATGATACCATTTTCAACATATAACTATTCAGAACCATTTATTTATTTGTATTGTCATAGTCGCTTAACCATCTTCATTGTGATGTCTATGTGAGTATGAAGTTCCGTTGGCCATTTCTGGTCTTCTTCATCAGTTCCATTTCATCAAATGTTACTTTTTGACTTAAGTCCTCGAGGAAAATACCAAAATCACTATATGATTGCCCATAATATTTGAGGAGTTCCCTCGATTCCTCATGGATCCCATCATCAGAACTAGATTTTGAAATAAATGGTACCAATCTGGAAGCATATCCTTTAAGAGGAAAAACAATGTTTGCAAATCGGTCCATAAACGACGGAGTTCTGAGGCACAGAGTACATTGAATATACTGAGATTCTAAGGTAACAAAAATAAAACTTTTGAATTGATAAACTCCTCCTTTTTTTGGAAGTCAAAATACTAACCGTGAAAACAATATCAAAATCAGTAAAAAAGCAAGAGATAATGTATATCTCTAGTAAAAACGCCATTTGCTATGGCAGCCGTAAGATAATGAACTTTAAAGTTAAATTCAATAGGTATCGGACTTCTCTTTTTTATTAGCAGCTTTGAAGCTTTGCGACTTCGTTTTTGATTATGATATTTTAGCAAACAAAAAAATCGATGCATAATCTCTATTCTCCCTTTACGTTCAGCGACAGTGATTTTAACGATGAATGAAATGGCGGGATCAACTGTTGTATTTGAATGATTTTACGTGTATTTAGTACTATTTTGTACATATTCTGATTTTTTGTGCTATAACAATGATCCCGCCATTATATTTCCTGCTTCACCTGTCCAAGTATTATTTCAAAATAGGGATAATTGCGACAAATAAATAAAATAATACAGAGTCTGTACGAATTGTAGCTGCAAATTTTGAATTGAGTCAAAAATGAAACAATAATTTTGTAAAAAAGTTACTAATGTCTCCGTCACCTACTGTTGATTTTTGGAGGCACTAAATACTAGTTTGATCAGAATGATGGAATTTGTTTTATTTTGAGAGTACAAACGTGTTATTTATTATATTGTTATTGTGAAATTAAGTTTCGTTCCCAACAATTTCAGAATATGTATAAAATAGTACTAAATGGGTACTAAATATACGCGGTAAAATCATTTAAATACAAGAGTTAAGGCCCTACCACGAGCTCAGGATCATCGCAGGCAGGAAATAAAAAGTGCAACATACTGTTTAAAAATTATTTAATAAACTTTTAGAAGTTTGTTTTAAAGGTAGTTCAAACAAATATTTCTTAAACAACCGACATAATACACTAACAATATCTACATAGTTTTATCATTATAGAAGTAATTTATTACAAATATATTCATATAATTATTTGGTTGGTCTTTTTATGACAGCACCAATTCCATTGGTGATTTACCCTCACTTTGAGGTGGTGCACTCATGTTATAATAATTTACAATAACTATTTTAGTGATTCTAGTAATATAATATGTATATAACAATTAAATTATTCCTGTCCAAAACCTTCAGTTTCTTCAATAGCAAAATTCAATTTTTCGCATAATTGTTCGTAGCTCTTGTAAGGTGGTAAGTCGAGTCGATTAAAACACGTATGTGATCGGGGTAACCAGGTGTCCTTTCCGACCTGCAAAATGACAAAGCGTAAAATTTATAATAAATATTATAAGCGTAGATTATTGAAATTTATTAAATAATAGATAACCAATAAAACACCAAACAATACTTAAAACTCTCTATTTCTATTACATATAAATTATTGTATCGAGTTCCTTGAAAACAACTAACGACTGTATAAAAAATAAAAGATTATTAAATAAATGGAAACAAGTGTAAATTATATTATAACTAGCGAGCCGCCCCAGCTTCGCGTGTTAGAAATCTTTGAAATTCTCGGCTTATCTATATATATGTATATATATAAAAGGGGAAAGTGACTGACTGACATATCAACGCACAGCCGAAACTACTAGGATTAGGAGCGTGAAATTTTGCACAAGGTTTCCTTTTATGACGTAGGCGAGCACTAAGAAAGGATTTTCCAAAATTCACTCCTTAAGGGAATGAAGTGGAGGTCCAAAGTTTGTACAGAGAAACCTACATTCACGCGAATGAAGCCGTGGACAGAAGCTAGTCTACTATAATATGCATGTATTATATATTTATACACCTAAACCTTCCTCAAGAATCACTCTACCATATATTCTTGTTATTTTGATTTATATTTCTTGTCTACACTATCGCATTGAATTTCTGTACAGGTAGCTGTATTTACAGTACGGCCGACGTAACTTGGCGAGCCTGAATATAGGCTCTGCGAACTTTAGCGCATATATACTCTTAAAAAAAAACTTTTATTGATATATATTTTTTTTAAACCAAAATAAAAATAAAATAAATATTAAAACACCTTGAGATAGAAAGCTACAAAAACAACTTATGAATTAAAGCGGCAAACCTTAACAATATAATAATAACAACCAACGAAAACTTTTGTCACCGCCTGTTCTCAAGACAGAGACAGAGACAGCGACACGAAAATAATACCAATGCTTTGCAACGTGTGAGTGAGATATATTACTGTGTACCGAATAAGCACGAAGCTTCACGAAGTTACCGAAGAGAGATGTCCAATACGCGTGTCTGAGGGTGTTGTTTAATCGATTCTTTTTTTTTCAAATCGATTGAAATTAAGTTAAAATATATTTATATTAAATTTACTATGGAGGTTTAAAATATTCTCAAACATATGTTATTCTAATAGTCTTTTATAAATAACTTATATTTAACTAAATCGTCTTTAACCAAGAAAATAAAATTTTAATAGTTTTTTTTTTATTTATTTCGAAACCTCTTTTACTAAAGACAACATTCACTATGTTTGTAAATCTATTTGGTTCAGTACCTCATTCAAAGTTTGGGCTCGCCAAGATACATTGGACGTGTGTAATAAGAAAAAATAAAAAACTTATTTAATGAAATTACCTTTTCTATGCAGAATCTCTGCGGGCCATTTGATCCCATGAGTTCAGCAAATCCACCCACAGGAACTCGACACGTTCCGGTCACAAACTGCAGTAATCTTGCTCGTTTCTCGTTATCCATTTGTCGAACAAACTAAAATTGAACATCAACAATTTTTTTTTAAGGATACCTGCTCCTCACTAGGAATTACTCCTGTATCGAGGGTGCGTTCACAAACATGTAAAATTACATACACAAGACAAATAGACCTAGACCAACTATCTGTGGACCATATAAATATTCCTTCCGCTCGGGAAGGTAACTCGCGTCACGCAGCGCAGCAGTGCTCAACCACTGTGCCAACCGTGGAGCCAAATATTTAGCACTTATCATTAAAAATGCCATCTGAATCTAGGTATCATACGACACCCGACAGGTTAAGAGTACAATCATACCATCAAGTTTACGAAAAGCTATTACATTTCCGAAGCTAATAACATATAAATGATGGGACAAGTAGAAAATAACACACACCTGCCAAAACCAAAGAACTTGCTTGCTCGTTCGAGTATAATGTCTGTAAATAGTATTTCGTTGCCAGTCATCTACATCCACTTCCTGCATTCCGCAGAGCATCAATTCTAACTCGCGCTCGTCGAAGTATTTCAGCCACTCCAAAGGTACAACCTAAGAATGTTAAAGAATAATTTGATGTGTTCTGGTCAAAAAGACAATAATATCCATATATTTTGTTACTTTGTCATAAGTCATGATTTCCCAGACTTGAATCTTAATTAGCGAGACTATCGTAACGATGCGATATACATAATATTGTTTATTTTTTTTTCAAAATCAATGGGTCCGATACCCAGTTAGGAAATATAGCGTTTTCGAAAATCCAATGAAACAGTTTTGTGTTTATTAAAATCTAGCCCAAGACATCTGGTTTATACGAATATGTAGAATAGAACCGTCCAGAACTGTGGTTCTTGTGTTCATTAACAATAAATTACCTCATTAAATCCATCCAAGAAAGCTGAAGTTTGTTCTTCAATTCCTCTAGTCATTCGCCATTGAGTCACCAACTGCAGATAGTTCTCCTTATTGACCTGAAATAACAATATTGTAATTACTTAGGCATAAACACAAAAGAACAGAACATAATGAGCAGTAGCAAATTTAATATTACCTCGGTGACGCGTTCCTTATCACCGGACGGTTTCAACTCGTGGTGTATGACTTGACCTAACACTTCAAAGTCCACACTATACCACATCTCTAGGCCGCATTCGTCTATATTATTATCTTTGATCCATACCAAAGAATTGTAAAACTCGGGATCTATAGATTCAATGTCTTTCATGGTAAGTTTTTTGTTTAACATTCTTTTATAGAAGGGCATTGTAAATCCTGAATAAATAAATCTACCGTGGTATAGCGCCATTGCTATAAACCTGCCAATGAATTTGAAATAAAGGAGATGGTCTGGGTTGACGTAACTTGCTGGATTAATCTGAAGGCTGTAATTGTTTTTGTTGGCGTATTCAAACAGGCAGTACATGGGGTTTAGGACTTCGTGAGATAGTAAGAAGAACCACTCTCTACTGACGCCGCCGTAATCTAGCCCTTCTTCACCGCGGAATATTATATACAAGCGTCTGCGCAACTCGTATGCAGGCAACCTCATTATCTGTAATGGAACAATAATCATCAGAATTAAGCCATAAGTCACACATCAATCTGATTTCATATTATATTGTCCAAAAGTCAAAACAAACTTAAAATAAAATTGCGAAAAAAAGGAAAATCCTATTTTTTTATTTTTTTTATGACTTTATTCAAAAGGGGGTTTTGAATAAAGTCATAAAAAAAAAATACTTTATATTATAAAAAAAATACTTTATATTATTTATATTACTTATACTATTTTTCCTAGGGTGAATTATTTACCTGATGATAAGAATCCTCAAAAAGTGATTGTCGAGACAATGTTATTTTAATATGACTGGGTAGAGCATTGCTCTGACAGAGATATCTGAATTGACTAAGTTTCCAGCGGAAGGAGCGCTCGTAAGCGCGCGGCACGCCGTAGGCGCCCTGCGGGCCCTTGGGCGCGCCCGGCCGCGGGTCCTGGAACGTCGTCGTGCGCGTGTTGTGGTCCACGAAGTAGCGCGTGCCTTCCTCCGTGAAGCGGATCTCCCAGCCTGGCGGCAGCGCCTCCTCCAGAGCGCTCATCTCCTGGCCCTGGAATCACACAAAACGCTATCGTGCTGTGTATGTGTCACAGATTATTGCATACACCCTAACTTTATAATTAATCTCGTGAAATTATAACTACAAAAAAAATGAGAACAGTTTGACGAATTTGACTGTTTTTAGGGTTCCATACTTCAAAAGGAAAAAACGGCACCCATAGAGGATCACTTTGTTGGCAGTCCGCCTGTCTAGTCAAGTGAAGTCAAAAGTTTTTAATTCACTTAAGCCTACATGGGCACTTATAAAACGTCAGAAGCTAGTGCACAGTTCCAAATTGGTCGTTTCCTATTGAGAACAACCGGCAAGAAACTTCATGGTCACTTTTTAAAAAAACTGGTTGTTTACAATATTTTCATATTACAGTATTAATAGACATTTGATTCTAGTCTGTCTGTCAAGACCCTTTATCTCGGGAACGCGTAGAGGTATCGAGTTGAAATTAAAACCATACATCCAGGTCTGCGGTCCTTTCAAGCTGTGAAGGAAATCAAATTTCTAAGTAAACGAAAAATAAAGATACGGCCGTTTATGTCACAAAAAACGTATTCGACACTCTCAAGGGAATCAAAATTCATAGGGTACTTTTCCCGTTGACTTGACCCAGAATCCTGAAATTTAGCATGAAGCAAATTCTTATAGCACAGGTATAGGAATAAATCTGAAAACAGTATTTTTTTTACATAACAAAAAAAAAACTTTTTAACATTCGGAAAAAAAATCGAAATTCCATTCGGAAATTGAAATAATTGCATAGGTTATACGGATAGTTCGTACGGAACCCTCAGTGCGCGAGACCGACTCGCACTTGTCCGGTTTTTTTACATTTTGCATGTAATGACAACGTACATAGGAAAAAAAGAGAAGATTTTTTAATTCGATTGTTATGAACGAGGAATAAGGTAGTGTGAGGTTCTTGTCTCACCCTAAAAATATACAAATTCATGTAATCGACCACTTCTAGGGCCGCAGACCAAGCGCATTGTCAGGCTTCGTGTGACATCTTCATATAAATTCAACTTTTAGTTAACAACAATATGCTATTACGTGCTAATATCAAAATAAAAGTAATGTTAGTAACCTGCGTTCTTGGGTCCTCCCACTGTGTGGTGCGGTTCTTGTGGTTGACGTAGTAGACGCGGCCGTCGGGCTGCACGCGGCGCTCCCAGCCCGCGGGCAGCGCGCCCAGCGAGTCGTCGGGCGCGGCCACGCTGCCGGCGCCCGCGGGGCCCGGCGGCGTGGGGCCTGGGGGCCCGGCGGGGGGCGCGGGCGCGGGCCCCGGAGCGGCCGCCAGCATACTGCCCGGCCCCGCCACCGCCACGCTGGTGCCTGACGCTCCTCCGCTCCCTGAAAACATTATTTATTCCATGCATAATTTGTACTATTTCAACGTCTTCACATTTAAGCTTTATTTTCTTTCGCTCTTATTCTGTACCTTAAAATAAATGCTTGTCTTTATTGACTTTAGTAACAATTATTTATTAGTTTTGTGTGCAAATTTCATCTTCATCAAGTTTCATCTGCCTAATTATTCCTAACTCTTTCTGTTCTGGAGCCCTGACCGCCGGTAGCTTGGACCCTGTTCCCGATACCGGTGGGATGCTGTTTTTTATATTTTTAAATGTTTTATTTTTTATTTTTGAAATATTTAAAAATGTAACTAATATGTTTATTTATGTGAAATAAAGATAATAATCATTATAATAAACGATTTTAAGTATGGCTGAGTACACAAGTAAGATGTAGACCAATCTGCGTCTAGTATAGCTTGGCTGCGGGTTGGCGACCTTATTAGGGAAAGCAAAGGTTTTGTCTGTGCACTAGCTTCTGTCGTTTTATAAGTGCCCATTTAGGCCTATGTGAAATAAAATATTTGAATTTCAACTATAAACGGTGGTGTTATAGTGACAAATAACTACTGGATATTAATTATGAAGGCCAGCATGGTTGACATCTGTAAAGCATTTCACTGTCTGGCAGAATCAATCCGCTGCATTGTCTTTTGGTTGTTCTTGCCTAGCTAACAAAGAGTTCATGCATAGGCTTATCCCTATATCTAGGTTATCCTTGTAGCCACGATTATCCACCAGCAACTTGTTCTGAAATACTCTCCTATAGAATCGGAGGACGCGCACAACAGGGGCCTTGCCATGACGAGTTAAAATGTCAGGCGTGCGAGCGAGAAAGAGGGATGGAGCTATACACACAATATAGTTCCAACCCTTCAACAGTTCAGTTTAAGTCGTCAAATGGATCGCGTTAAGCGCTCGTGGTAGGGCCACAGGTATGTACCCGACCTCGACCCAGTTCCCAATTATGGCAATATGACATAGTAATGAGATAGATCCAACATCACTGACAGAACTATTTTTCAAAGTCGAAAGTTTTTTTTATTTCACATAGGCCTACATGGGCACTTGTAAAACGTCAGAAGCTAGTGCACGGTTCCAAATTGGCCGTTTTCTATGGAGAAGTACCGGCCAGAAACTCCATTTAAAAAAAATTGTGGTTCTTACAATACTTCCATATATATATATATATATATTTTACAGTTTAAATAGGTATTATGTAAGGACAGTGTAGACTGGTCAATATTGTACTAAAAAGTACAATAAAAATAATCATAATAAACAGTGAGTCGTAATAGGAAGTAACCTGAGAATTCGCGGAGTCTACAGTGTTCTCATATTCACAATTTAAAAAATAAAAGAGGCTATATAAAAAAAGGCAATAATAATAAATAATTACAATGATCAATAAATGACATGTTAACAAAATAAATTACTAACGAATTTATGGTGGATGGATTTTAATAATAAAAAAAATATTGCAAGAGCAATGTTCAGAAAAAAAAAGTATACATTACAACAAATGTGGAGCAGTTAATAGATACATTTACACAATATTATAGTTACAAGCGTGTCTTCGACATAGTCTTTAACCTTGTAATACGTTTTTTTAGTTAGGACACGCTTAATATGGGTTTTGAACTTTCCCTCGCTAAGTTCAGTCACCACCTTTGGCAGCTTGTTATAAGGGCGTATGCTGTTTAATAAACATGACTTGCTGGTCTTAGCCAACCTCCACTTGGGTAATACAATTTCGTGTTTACTACGCGTATTTATGTTTTTGTAGCCAAACTTCGGGTCAGTGAACAAGGTATTTTTTTCTTCCATTCTATCCTGTCAGCAGCCACGCTATCATCGACTTCCTTTTCTTTCATATCACTCACTCCTGACACAATCCATCCATTGACTATTGTAGCCAATAAGCCTGATATAGTGGTGGTGGGCCGAACTGAGAGTCGTGCAATAATAGTTGACATAGCCGGGGAACCTCGAGAAAGCCGAGAGAGGTAAACAAATAAGTATCTTGACTGGGCTCGTGAGGTTGTCGACATTCGGGATGTTGACTCGGTGATCCTTGTACCGACAATCGTTTCAGTCAATGGCTTAATATCATTGAGCCTAATACAACCCCTCGATAAGGGCTTGACAAAGAAAGCGGTACTTCTGGATAGCACTCATATTGTTTGGAGGTTCCTCTCTCTGGAGTTCTGATCGCTAGTACCTTGGACCCTGTTTCCTATACCCAGTACCGTAGCTAGGCGTGGGCGAAGTGGGCCCTGGCCCACGGCCTTGCAACTAGTTGCGAGGCCCTGGCCCACGGCCTTGCAACTAGTTGCGACAGTCGCTGTCTCGTTTTCGAATTTATGGAAAAAAAGCCACGCTGATGCGCCTTTGCCCACGTCTAAATTAGTCCACGCTACGCCTGTGCCTATGCTAGCAGTCTACAATTTTTATATTTTTGTACGTGTGTGTCAGTATAGCTGCATAAAAACAATGTCTTATCTATTTAATTCTCTATGTGCAAAAATTTTTAAATCATCGATACTTCGAAGAAGAATAGAGTTTAGTGAAATGACGCACAGCTAACGTGAAGATACACGTGTACCGCCAACGGGGAATCAATAGTGTTGATACAATAGTTTTAATAACAAAAGGAAATGAGATGTTAATATTCTCGAAATAAATAGGTAAGTAATTAGTTTTGTTACTAGGACTTATCACATACTCGTTGCTGTAAGTCTACATCGGTAGAATGGTATTAAGGTGATAAGATTGGTTTACGTAGCTAGTTTGATAACATAAATATGCATGATTGTATCCAGATATCAGCAAAAGAGCCAAATAAATCATAATTACTTATCTATTATGAATACAAAATATAAAAAGAAAACAAGCTAAAAATAAGTACAGTACTTTTTATGAATTAAAAAAATTGCCTTATTCCTAAAAAGGGACGAGCAGTTTATTATAAATAATAGGTACACTTTTACCTCATTGTTATCGCGATAACAATGTATAATTTTATTGTATTGTCTATACGTGAGGACTTGTAATTGGCTTTCTAGTGATTATGGTTTCCTTTTTTTTTTTGTCTGGTTTTATTAGCTGTAAGTCCTCCATGTACTAAATAAATAAATAAATAAATAAAACCGTGGAATCATGCGACAGGAAACAGCTGTCGAATATGTTAGGTGATACTGAACTGAGGAGTATGGTTATGTAGGTGAACAAGCAAGTTACCCGTAGCGTTGAGATCGTGTTCGGAGTCGGGCTGGTGCGGCGGCTGCGGGTGCGGGTACAGGAAGCGCTGGTTGCCCTGCGCCACCACGTGGCGCCGCTCGCCGCGCCAGTGCTGGAAGCGCGCCAGGCGCTCCGTGTCGGGCCGCTGCCACGTCGTGGTGCGCGTGTTGTGGTCCACGTAGTACACGCGGCCGCGCGCGTCGCGCCGCACCTCCCAGCCCGGTGGCAGCGGTTGCGGCCGCTCCCACGACGTCGAGCGCGTGTTGTGGTCCACGTAGTACCTGACGACCACAATGTCTACTTCAATCCCTTACCAAATACGGCAAGCGCTTACCAAGGAGGTGGCCAATATGGCCAGGCTGTTCATTATTGTATTTTGTTTAGAGCAACTTCATGTACAAGCTCATTCATTATTATTGATATCTTTTCGATCATTTCCTAAATCAAATGACACTGTTACGAATACAAAGTTGAACTACTTCTTAATAACCATGCAAGTTTCATTGCATGGTTATTAACTAGCACAGAGAATGTTCATCAAACAATCCAATGGAACTAAAAGTAAAACAAATTATCCATACCTCCGTCCATACACATCGTAGCGCATCTCCCAGCCGGCGGGCAGCGGCTCCTCAGCGGGGTTGGCGTACACCACGGCGACGCCGGGCGGGGCCGCGTCCGCGTCGGCGTGCGAGGGCCCGGCGCCGCCGTCCGGCAGGCCGGCGGGCGCGCCGCCCAGCCCCGCCACGCTCGGCCCTCCCGCCCCCATCGCCACGCTCGTGCCCATCGCGCTTGGCGGCCCTCCGTGCTGCAGAGTGCCGTTGCTAAGTGGCGGTGGACCCGGTGGTGGCTACACATTTTAATAGTTTTCTCATGGTTATTCGGGTAAAATAAATACTGAAACATACATCTAATTCTAAATTATGTTAACACATACTCTTAGGTTTTGTGAGCGAACAATCGATCGCATTGCTGATTCCGCATTGCTCCGTATCCTAATCCGAGCCCGAACTCCATCATTAAGGGGACCACCGCTGTTAGCAGATTCTCCGAGTAACTCATGTGACTGACTTAAGACTGATGGGTCAACTCTTAGGCCATCCAGAAGTATCACCAATTCAGCTGCTTTTACTTCACCACTTACACTAGACGAGTTTTCTTGGGATACAGTTTTCATCAAATCTGAAACATAGATGAATGGATGGTTTCATTTTACTAAAATAAAATAAATATCTGTATTATAATGGTGAAAATATAATATATCACTGATAATTGTGAACTTATCTAAACCCTGTACATATAAATAAATACTCTATAAATACATGACAAGACATTTAAGTCAAATTGATGTGTACCTATCAAAACTTTATTTTTTTACTTCATGCATCATCTAATTAAAAATTACATTTGGATTATATCTAAAATAAAAATGCTTGGTTTAATGCTGGTTAAACTCCACCAAAAGGGGGTGTAGAAATTGATTAGATTTTTTTTTTAAATATTGGTTAAATTATAGTATTGTATAAAGTAGCACAAAAAATTCAGAAGGGTCGAAGTGCTCTGGCCTAGGACCAGCCCCACAACAAGATTGTATAATGTAGAAGCATTTTTTTTCAAAGTTTGTAAATGTGAGTACTTGAGTTTGTCATGCTCACTCAAATTTCTCACTGACGGTGGCGCGTGTGTTGGATTATCCGGTTCCCTTCAAAATGGTTGAGCTGAGTGGTGCTAATATTCGCGTCATGTCCGTGAACGGGTGCTGTTAGTTGAGACTGGTTATCTATTAGCTGCCAGTGGCTATTTTAATATCTATATTTAGTTTTTATTTTTACTTTATTTACATTATACTATTATAGTAACGACAAGAAATATGTAGGTAACCGGGATATTTGTAATACATAATGTGTCCATGGAGTGTCTTGCACATTCTTCTCCATAGAGATCTATGCTTTGGAATGTGCAATTAGCTTCATTTTTCTGACTCACTGAATTCTTGACATTTCAAACGTGCCTGTAAATGGTTTATCTTTCAAAAATTGACTCCATAGGGGGATGAAGCAGGGGTCTAAAGTTTGTATGGAGAAATCTACGTATACGCGAGCGAAGCCGCGGACAGAAGCTAGTTTGAAATAAGATGCTTTGAATCTTGAATCTTAAAACTGCATGAAAGTATATTTAAAACCTATAACAAAAACGCAAATTTTTATTTTAATGGTTTGTTGGTCTATCTGTTTGTTTGTTTCGGCTAATCTCAGAAACGGCTGGACTTATTTTGACGACTTTCACTAATAGACAGCTAATGTAAGGACAGCTAATATAAGGAATAACTTAGGCTATTTTTATTTACGAAAAATAATTAGGGTTCTGCCGATAGCATTGTGCTGTTACAAGTCGGACGTGGGCGAAGTCGTTGACACCAGCTTGTATATATGTAATAGAATAATACAATATTCCCATTAAATTTTTCAATATTTAAATAATATAATTGTTCCTGCTCAATATTACTTTGAAAGTAGTATGAGGAAAAAATGTTTTCCTTATATTACCTTATCACTATTGAAAAGCCCCTAATATGTACATCTAATGTATGTACAAAGTAATAGAACTTTGTTAACAAAATACAATAATGTATATTTACCCTAAGGCCTAGGTCAGTGTTCGGCAAACTTATTGTGTTCAAGGTACACCTAGGAAATTGGAAAAATTTTGAAGTACACCAAAAATAAACAATGTTTTTTTTTTGTATAATATTACAAAACGATTGTTCATTCTGCCGACCCCAAGTAACCAATATTTATTAGTACTTAATCAATATACCAGTATTTACTTATTAATCAACAAAAAAATGCTTCCGGAGAATGGATTTAGATTCCAATTCCAAGTTTAAGAGATATCCTTATTTTTCCGAGGTACACCAAAAATTAAAACACCCTTTGTGGAACACTGGACTAGATGAATAAATGTTAATTGTTTGACACAAAAATTTGATATTGGGTAGCTTAGTATAGTTGAACTTAATGGTGGCTAGGTACATGCGGTGAGTCACTGCGCAGCAAATTTATGTGACAATAAATGAATCTGAATCTGACAGCAGAAGAGAATGGTTGGTTACTGCACTTCACAAATGCTATGTTAATGACTATAATTGTCTCACACAAAAGCATTGCCCCAATTTCTGATTAAACAAGTAATTTGCTTTATTTTAAAATAAAAAAGATTGTTTCCCTAGTTTCCAACATTCTACTCATAATTTCATCATTCTCAGAACAGATCAGAGAGATCAGTACTATAGTGGGCAATTTTTTTCATGTGAAACAACTATCATAATCCTGGTGGTGAATGTAAAGTTTTATATTTACCTATGATCAGCTCCACATTATCACATTTTCCATTGCAGTATAACAAAACTTTTAACAAATTTACTCTTTTTTCACCAATCACATTATCTTTCCTGAAACTATGATAATCTGCAAGCCGGAACAATAACTGAGACTGTGGTGTTACAAGCACTGTGAGATCTTCTTTCCATTTTGGGTGCAGGGTACTCTTTATAACTTCAGTGCGTCTTGAAATTTTGTCATCGATTATCACTTGTAAATATGGATTTGGTTTGAAGAGCCCAGAATTCTTAATGTTTGCTGATTCAACTATTGGAAAATAAACTGTCATGTTAGAGCTTTGTGCACCATTTAAAAATTCTGCTTTTGCTTGCAAACCCTAATAATAAGGTAAACAAAATGATAAATCTGACTGAGGTTATACTGCCTTTACAAATAGAATGGTAATTAATTCATTAAACACCGAGCAAATGCCGGCGTTCACTCAGTCATTGTCTTTCTATTGTGTCTCTAATTACGCTACTCAATAGGTTAGTTTAGCACTAACTAGCTGACTAACTAGCTAGCTAATTAACTAGCCTAGACTTTAAAGCAAATTAAAATATTCACTATTTAATTATACTATAAGGTGAAAATTGTATCAACTGTGAATAAATTATTACATAAATAATATGGGAATAAACCCAGAACCAGAACAAATCAATGGCATAGTTTAAACCAGTATCCATTATAGACACAGCTACTCAAAATGAAAGTGCATAATGTAAAGCTTCTTTTCAAAAATTACATGCTTCTATATTCAGTAAATTAGAAGCTTGAAATTATAACAACAGTTACTTATAATAAAACCAGATGAGCACTAAGAAAGAACTTTTGAAAACTCTGGCCCTAAAGAGATTAAATAATGAGGGTATGTTGTGCAGAAGTTTGTTATTTTAGTTGATACAAAATACCATTGGGTTTTGATAGGAATGATATGAGGCCTATGTCCAACAGAGAAACTGTATGAACATTATAATAATGTAACATTTAGAAAATACTATGTAACTTATATAATAAAACTTATAATTAAAACTCATTTACCTGTCAGACTAAGTTGATGGTATGTTGACAAAGAAATTGGAGTTGTTAATGTTGGTACAGTTTCAGTCATTGTGATAGATTTTTTTTAGTTCATATTATGATAGGAATAACATTCCAGTTTAAATTTGTTCACCTAGAATAAAAATAAATCAATATTTACATTATCATTACTAAACAATCTTCAATTAATCAAACTTCTATGTACATTTGATGAATCATATAAATACATCATATATGCTTCAAATATTAAAAACATTTTTGAAGTTCTAGAACACCAATGAGCTATTTTTGCTTTACATAAAAATTTCACATGGAACAAAAGTAGTAGTAGGTACTAATTACTTTAATGACGAAGGTTAGATATAAAAGATATGTAATTTTTGTTTTGATAAGACACGGTCTTTGACATGATTATAAAGATGGAAAGTAAATAATTACTTTCCTCAGAATCTGCTACAGTAATATAAAACTTGTGAAATTACTTAAAAACATCTTTTACTGTTTAATTACTAAGTATTGACTTGAAAATTGTAGTTCAACATTATATTGATTGACGACTATTGCAAAATAAACAATAATGAAAGTAAGTGAATGAGCGACGTAAAAGTAATAATGTCATTTGAGCATTTGAAAAGAAAATAAAAGAAAATACCATTAATGAGGCGATCCAAAGGACAGAAGTCCTTCAAATTATCTCATATCGTTGTTCTTATCTCACTGAAAGGAAATACACAAATAATGTTGTATCGTCACGGAACATTCATAACGCAGATTTAGTCTTTAAATAATTCACAGTAATATCATAAGGAAACAGTAGGAATGCTTGAAAAGTTTAACACGAAAATATGCTTTGAGGAAACTAATAAAATATAATTTTTAAATTGATTAGAAATACTAAATTCCTGAAATTAGTCACTGCACTGTTGAGTCTTGAGCACAGCAGTGTTGCCACTTTTTCGTTTTGGATATTCCAGCTCTAGCTCTTTCGGATAAACCATAAATCTAAAGATTGGTACAGACTAAGTGCACGGCTCTAGCGAGCGGGAATCGTCGATGGACATTATTCACCCGATCGCATTTTAGCAGCAATAGAATAATTATGACTCAGGCTTCCATTACACGATAGGTTTTGCTGTCAGTTTTGCCACAGTCAATTTTTTGATTGACCAAAAACCTACCGTCTAATGCGATGATTGCCGTTTGCATGGCGAAAAAATTGCGTCATTCAAACATCATTCATGATCGATGGATTTGATTGATGCCTGCATGACCGTGTACTGGATGCCTCACTTATCTTTATACACTATTCCCGGTAATTTGCTTGTTCGTCTAGTCACAGCTCTAGTCTAGCAGGCATCGACCCAAGGCACACACGGAACACAACGCGCCTTCTCGTCTATTTGGGCTTGGTCCAACAAACCAAATGAGCTACCATTGCTGGACGTTTGCAAACCCGCCCTATGGTGACCGAGAATCACCCTGCGACGCCCGATGCAAGGAGCGCCTCCTGCAGCGGCAGCTGAGGTGTCAGATCCTCCACCTCGGGGTTTCGGCCATCTTTTTCACTCTACTACTACGCAAAAGGAGACGATTGCTTCTCAATACCTCTTACTCCAGACCATAGCCTGAACCAGGAGTTGGTCTGTACATGACATGAGTGGTCGCCGATCGTTTCCACGAGGACACGATGGTACTCGGCCCGAGTGCGGCAGACTTTCACTGCATGCTCCACCGTGTCCTCCGAGGGATCTGTACAATGGTAACATCCGGGCGTTTCTTTCCACCGGATTCGGAACAGCCATTTCCTAAAACACCAATGTCCGTTGAGGACCTGCGTCAGGTAAAAAGTAAAGACATCGTAGCGCCTCTGTAAGCACTTCTCCTCTCTGTGGTCTGTGGACTTCTCAAAGAAAACGTTATGAGATCGTGGTGTGCATAGGCACTAGTGGTGGGTCGTCGACGGATTTACAGTCGACGAAACGAGACTGGTTTACCGTTTACGATAAACTAGTTCATAAAACAGTTTAATTTTCGACTAGTTTACTTCATAGACTGAATAGCGTTTAATCCGCAGTTCAGCGAACGATCGGATTAGTTTACGTTCGTTTACTTAAAAACTAGTTTACCAATCGACTATCAATCAACGAATTGAAACAAACTACACTATTTTTATACACTATTACACAAGACACTATTTACAATCACTTATGTTTAATAGTTTATTATGTAATTTGTTATAAACTTATTTATAATAATAGGATAGATAACACTTAGCGAACGTATGAACGTAAAAACTAATGCGAAAGTTTATTATTTCACCTCCTTGATCGACACATTACGCATTTCTATCAGGATTAAAAGAATAACGTAAACAAAATTCAAAAACATTAATTATCTAACCATACACGTTCGTATCTATTGCATTGTTCTAGAGTCTATTTTAGATTTGACAGCTTTCACGTCGTGTTCGTCTCTGCATGAGAAAGAGAGAGAAACAATAACATGCCGACAGCACGCAACGTTGCTTATGCTTCGTTCGGCACACGGCAGTCTTCGTAATCACTCGTTCCGTTCCGTCGTGCGTCGACTACGTGAAATCAAGTCTGCATGACATGTCGTTCACGAGTTAACTAGTTTATCCGTGAACCGTAAACCAGTCGAACAGTTGACGTCAAGAAAACAGTCTAAAAAAACAGTTGTCTTACCATAGGGCTTACCATAAAGTAATTAGGGGTTAATTAATTTGCTGTTAGGCATGGTGAAAAGAAAACTTATTGATCGCTTTTCGTTTTATTTGTCTTTAAAATAGGTAGTATATTTCAGTATAAATAATAAAAAAGGAAATCGATTTTTACATGATTTGGAACGCGGTTACAGTGACAATCACTGTGACAGTGACACTGACAATTGTATAATGAAAACCAGCAGTGTTTTGTATTGATTTTTCGATAATAAATAGTTCTTCATCTAACACTTACTAACTTATTATCCACTGGTACGTCTGTGCTTACAGCAGGATTTTAGAGGTTTCCAATTCGCCAGGTAAGTAAAAAGCCATGATGCTTTAACTCCAATAAAACATTACAAACTAAATAATGACCAATAAGTTATGATGTCATTTTTTCAGTCCCATATTTCAAAACTGTATTTCACACAGACTCCTTTTTTGATTGGGAAACAAGTTAATTCTATTTTCTAGAATAATGAATAAATAATGAACTAATAACGTCTGTGATATGGGTTTTGTTTATCCCTAAATTACACAACTATTTGCTTACCTTGACGGATTTACTTTCTAAACTATACTTTATCTGATCTAATCTGTACATCTGCGCAATACTGGTAGAACTAAATTCGCCACCATAACGACCCACTGGCCGAAGTGAGGATTTTTCTATGTAAATATATTTCCTGGGTGGTATGTCATTTGGACAGTTTCAAGTAAATAAATAAGAAATTGGACTAGGGATGGTGGCTTTATGAATTTAACATTTTAGGTATGAAAAATTATTAGATTACCTTCTAATACGATTAATTTCATACCCATTATAATGTAAATTCTAGTTCTAGTTAATCTAGGCCACAGTTTACCTGTGTTCTAAAAATAATTTAAATTTATTCAGCTTTTGAGATATTATTGATTAATAAAACTTCCAAAAATACTTTCACATTTATTATATTGTATTAAAATACTACATATTCTTATTTACCTATTAAAGATTGTCTGGAGCATAATACTTGGCTTCTTCCAAGGATGAGTCCAGTTGAGAGTGTTCCAGTTGCTGTATTAAATTGCATTGATGACTATGTGGAACTGCTTTATGATGATATACCTGAGAAAATAAAAGGATCTGCTCTGATACTGCAACTAGCTAGAAATCCTGATAATCTAATAGAGCTGGCACGTAATGGTAAGTTAAGTGATAATAGTCCAATATCTCGGAAATATTGGTCAAAGAAAGCACTGATAAGCCGCATATTCAACATTTGTTGATAAACTTTTTACAACATGATTGTCACCAATTTTTCATAAACACTGTTTCTGAAACTTGGCCGTCCACACTTGTCAACTGTTGCTAGAATATGTATTGCCTGAGGAGGTAGTGACGCTCTGTGCTGCTTACATAATAATTCATGAAAGTGCTACTAGAAAAAAAAAACCAAAGAAGGTGGTGGATTCAAAGCTATCTCTTAAATACAAGTTATGTAATTTTATGCCTTTCACGGATATCTATACCTACTATAATAATATTATGACATTAATTTAAAAAAATCTTAATTGCACCAATAAGAAACCAGGGTTTATTGTTTTGCCAACATAGCTAAAAAAGAAACATCAATCTTTTTTATTTTAGTAATGTCGGCAAAGCAACATTTTTTTTTAAATCTTTATATTCTTTATTTGAAGTATCCCAAAATAAAAGATGCTAATGATAAAGTTCTATGAGCATTGAAACCTGGTTGTGGGACCACACTCAACACACTAGGTGTCAATACTGAGCCAGAAGGTGTTGGGTCAACCTTGTAGAAAATAATGAGGCAAGTTAAAAAAAAAAAAATAGTTTTAATTAAAACACCTTAGCCCACACAAGTCTTTGCTTGTAAGACATAGAGAAAGATCTTTGGGATAATACATTTATTGCTACACCAAGGTAAAATGACAGTTTATTTTATAGAAAACTTGCAACCCATCCTGGTTTTGGATTGGTACAATTAAGATTTTTTTAAATAATGTCATAATATCATTACAGTAGCTAAACAGTGATAAATTTTTGTTTTATCTTTTAATAACAAAAAAATTCAAATGGAATGAGGTGGCATTTTTAGTAGACAAATAGAGGAAATGAAAGGTTGATGATTTGTATTTTGATACAGATTTGTGAGAAAGCCTTATTAATGTCCAACATATACAATAATAATAATATAATATTCCACAACTATCACACAACACCGTCTAGTCCCAAGCTAAGCAGAGCTTGTGTTATGGGTTCTAGACAACTGATAAACATACTTATATATTTCTAAATACATACACATATAGGTAATGTTTATTGAATTTCAGAGGCATTATTAAGTGCTCTGTCAAGAGTTCTGAGGGAAGAATGGAAAAGAAGTATTGAATTAAGCACAAACATTGTCTACACATTCTTTTGTTTCTCTACTTACAATGAATTTCATCCTGTCATTATTCAGTATAAAATTGGGTCTTTGTGTATGGATGTCATTGATTATGAATTAAAGAGATATGATCAATGGAAGGAGAAAGTTGAAGGCAAAAAGCAGATAGTCACACCTGATAAGGTAAGATGTCGTAATATTTCATTAGCTATGTTTAACATTAGTAAATTTTATTACATGTTAACAGTAACGGCAATTTATTCTTTTTAGAATGAGCCACCTAAAAGTCGAATTCCTGAACCAAAGCGTCGTCCAAAGTCTGGCACATGGGCGGTTGCTGATGTAAATATGCAAAAATCTAGGTCACTAGTGTCCAGCTACCATGAAGATCTGTGCAGTGCTTCTGATGAATTCTTATCAAAAAGCGACGAAGAACAAATGAAACGCAAACTAAAAACACTATCAAAGCGACAGGAGCAATTATTGAGAGTCGCATTTTACATGCTACTTAATATAGCCGATAACATAAAAGTTGAAGAGAAAATGCACAAGAAAGATATTGTGGGCCTCCTTATTGGTGCAATGGAGAGACACACAAATATAGATTTACTTATTCTTATAGTTTCATTTTTACAAAAACTCTCTATTTTCATAGAAAATAAAAC
Organism: Mythimna pallens; assembly: GCA_961205895.1. Lineage (NCBI taxonomy): Eukaryota > Metazoa > Arthropoda > Insecta > Lepidoptera > Noctuidae > Mythimna > Mythimna pallens. The sequence goes on from OY540830.1 coordinate 12,722,741, forward strand.
CAGTATGGCGTCGAGAGGAATAGTTGAAAAATTAGCTCCTTTGATGAATTCTACTAATGCTGATCTAGTCAATGTTACTTTGAAGCTGTTGTTTAATTTAACTTTTGATACTAAACTACGCAATAAAATGATAAAGTTGGGATTACTGCCAAAGTTTATACAATTCACAAGTATGTTACTTCTAAAAGCGTTATACTACTTATTTGTTTTTGAACAGTTTTAAGTATAAGAATTAAATTTTTGATTTAAAATTACAGGTGATGACAAGCATATTAATTTGGCAATGAAAATTTTATACCATTTGAGTATGGACGACAGAGTGAAGTTGATGTTTACGCAATCTGATTGCGTTAAATTGGTAAATAAATATATGAACTTACACACTCATATCCATTTTGTTTGTTTACCTACTAGAATTTAAATGGGTGTAATGGTTGCAATTGCAAGCACAACTTAGGGTTCGGGGTTTGATTTCCAAGGATGGGCAAAGATTGATAGACTTTTTTTTAATTATTGATTTCTCAGTTGCAGTCAGGGATCGGGATACGGAGGTAATGTAACAGGTCAAATGTCGATGTACTTCTTTCTTACTAATATACTTCTACCTAAGGGGTCCATTACACGATTGGTTTTGCTGTCAGTTTTGCCACAGTCAAATATCTTGACTGACGAAAAACCTAGTCTAATGCGATGACTGACGTTTGCATGACGAAAAATGTATGGGGTCCATTACACGATAGGTTTTGCTGTCAGTTTTGCCACAGTCAAATATCTTGACTGACGAAAAACCTACCGTGTAATGCGATGACTGACGTTTGCATGACGAAAAATGTATGGCGATAAAATTCCGTCAGTCAAGCTTCATTCATGATTGATGGTTTTGATTGACGCTTGCATGACTGTACCCCAGGGGTCCATTCCAGTTCAGATATTCAAGGTAGTCAAGATATTTGACTGTGGCAAAACTGACAGCAAAACCTATCCTTTAATGGACCCCTATGGCGATAAAATTCCGTCAGTCAAGCTTCATTCATGATTAATGGTTTTGATTATAATAATAATTCCTTTATTCTTCCAAAAAGTATACAAAACACAATGACTAGATAACATCACATTACACTGGTTAGTTCCAAAAGTGAGCCAACGACTCCCAAACTGAGCCCAATCTTGGGTAGTCGGCGGTCCACCGTTTTATTAGTGCAGTCTGTTTTAGAAGGTATTATCTTATTCTGTTGGTGCATAATATGTAGGTATTTCCATATTAGGTATGTCTTCTATGATTGACGCTTGCATGACCGTGTAATGGACCCCTTACGCTACGGGGCATACTGGCATACTGTGTTGTATGTAGTGGTAAAAGCGTAAAAATGTTAACAGCTTACAGACATGTTGCTGCTGAACGTGAATGGGGAGAGTGTGGGCACGAAGGGCAGCGGCGGCGGCGCGGGCACGACGGACGTGCTGCTGGCGCTGTGCATCAACCTGGCGTGGTGCGAGCGCGCCGCCAACCAGATGGCCGCCGAGGGACGCCTGCGCGACTTGCTCGCCCGCGCCTTTAGGCACCGCAACGCTATGCTCATGAAACTCGTGCGCAATCTATCACACCATCCACAGAATAAAGCGCTTTTTGTTGTAAGTTTTACTGCACATGTATACCTTTCTTACTTCTTGCTGTTGGTCTTCACTTCAGAACTGGTTAGTAGAGTATTAGTAAAGATGTTATGGTTAAAAGAAGATAAACCACCACCAAGCTGTCCTGTAGTACGTGTCCGCGGAAGCCACGGAACACCACGCCCTGTGGCCAAAAGTATTCTTCCATAACAAGGTGTAAAAAACAGTTCAGTACTCGCACTACAAACGCCTTAAAATTTTCACATTCCGGTGCGACTCCAGCACCTGCACCCACAGTGTGTAGATACTTCAACTTTTGGCGTACATGTTCGACAATGTCCTCGACGATGACTGTATGACATGTTTATATGGAAGAGACCAAGGGAACAAAACAATAGATTTTGTTTTTAAAGCCCCACACTGGACCAAAACAATAAATAATATTTCAAGCAATATCAAATCAACAGAACAAGAAAAACAATACACACACGAACACAGATAAACAGAATAAGTAGTAAATGATAAATATTTTTAAATATTTAATTTGCAGGAATTTGTTGGAGATATAGCAGGAGCCGTGACAAATGGCGACGCAACTGAAGAATTCATGGTGGAATGTCTGGGAACTCTCAATAATATACTGAACACCAGTAACAACATTGACATATTCGCTGTTGTCGAACGATACAATTTGATTCCCTGCATTATGAAGATTTTAGATCCAGGTATTTATTAAAGCTACTATAAGCATCATTGATTTAGTTTGCAATAATATATTTGTACGTCCATGCCATCATGTTTGTGTTTTGAGAGTGAGACGGAGCTGTACTGGACTAATTCATCCTGAATTAGTCCAGTAAAAAATAAAAAAGATCAAAAAAAAATATTTTTCGATGGGAAATCATCTAATGACTTCTCCCGCTCTTGGGCGGTGCGTGACGGCGTGTCAGACTTTTACTGACTAAAACCCACTCCTGTTCCTTTTTTGCCTTTGTTTCAGAGCCCCAGGGTTCACTTTTACTTAACCCATGGAAAATCATCAAACCCTTAGATTACAGTACGCACACGTATGTGTGTGTGTGGATGAAATTTAAAAGAGCAAAAATATGATACGATTAGATATTACAATTATAAAAAAGTTTATGTTAGATTATAAGAATGAAGGCTTGTAAATATAGAGGACTAGATTTTGCCCGCGACTTCGTCCTAGAAGTCGGATTTTTTCTGTTAGGCTTTTTGATTGATTTTTTTCATTAATATAATTAATAGCTCTTGTCCGCGACTTCGGTCGCGTAGAAATTGGAAATATTTGTAAAGTGTAAGTGGAGACTGTTTAAGATACATCACGCTGTTACCATTTATTTGTCCTACTGGATAAGTCAAAACTGTGGCACTGATCGTGATCAGTACCATTATATCAGTTAAAGGGTTATTGCGAAGAAATTTAGCTCCCGAGTCTGGTTCCCCTAGTTTTTGGAGTAAAATAATTGGTGTAACTATCTTAATTTGAGCGAATGTGGGGAAGGCCACTCGGAGTTTGTGATTTCAGGAATTCTTGAGGGTAATGTACCGCATCTTCTTGATCCATTACATTATCAATGGAAATGTAGTTGATGCTTATCTTCTTATTTCTAGCCGCAAATATTGCCCTTTGACACATCCACTGGTAGAATCTGTGCGGAAAGAGAATAGTCGTAAGATTTGATATGCTGTATATAAATGTCGTTTTTATGCTATGTTGACAACATTGTTACGTCATTATAGTGCGACTATTACATCTTGATATTTTGAAACTATGTTAGACTAGCTTCTGCCAGCGGCTCCACCCTCTAATAAAAATATCCTACGTGTTGAACTTGCTCACGTGATGAAACGCAAAAATATAGCTTATAAGCTATATTATTAAGTTGTGCGTTAAAAATCCTTTAAGAAAAATAATTCCATCAGTGAAGTTTGTCTTCCTTTAACACGCGATGTAGCTTCCTTAAAGTCGGCACCTCCTTCCTTACAGCATAAAATGTATGAATTTTGTTACGGATGGGGCACTTATCGAAATCATCAAGGATTTTTTTTGTCTTCTAAAGGTAGCTTTTTGCAGAAACGGTAATTTTACTCAAGCCGGAAAAGAAATATTTTAAGTCTATACGCATTATAAATTAAAAGTATCAACTCTCGTTATACCTGCTATCGAAATCATTGATCAAAATAAACAAATATTATCATGTTTAAATACAAATTTGGAGACATATACTCCGGTCAGGGACCGGAGTTTACCACTAGTTTTGCTCAAACCTATAGTAATGACCAATTTAAGTTGAACTCTGATAAATAATATCAGAAAATCAATTTAATTGTAAAACTTACCGATGAAATGTTATGCCATCTTTTCGAATACGCGAAGTCTGGCTTTTGTTATCACACCAAAGTATTGAACAAGGGGCCATTGTTACATTTATTTTTTAATAAAATAAAACCTATAAAATACTCCGGTATTTTAAAGGTTTTAATTTATTAGAAAAGAACAAAGTCACGGAACGAGTTGCAGTTATGACCGCATAACTGCAACTCGTTCCGTTAATTTGTTTAGATCAATAATGGTATAATTTGTCACTTTTCTCTTTGGCAAAACTGTATAGTATTATGGCGGCTCTACATTAGTGCCGTGAAGCTCCACATTAGTGCCATGAAGCTCCGTAAACAGGAGTGAACGTGAATGTGGACGGTTTTCGTGGGATTCACGCGCGTCCACGCCTGTTCCACGATCAGAGTCGGAATTTTGTCTCGTGACAAAGGGCGCGCCCTATTTGCGCGGCATTCACGCGTACCTACACATCCACATTCACGGCCACGTGCCAGTTTACTCCGGAATACAAAGGCAATTAATTTTAATGAATAATCGGAGAAACTTTCGGAAGCAAATATTCAAAGTTCATTGTTTACTTACGAGTAAATTTCTTAAATTCGCCACTGGGTTCAGAATGGATGTTTATTATTATTATTAAAAGATTTTTTCAATTCAAATTCTTAGTAGTTCTTGAGATACGAGTTAAACTGTTGCAATCATAATTTCTTTTTTCCAAAATTAAGATCACATTTTTTTAATAGATAATATTTTTTTTATACATATTATTGACTAAACATACCATATTTGCTTTTAAAATTTGATCCACAATAACTGTAATCCGAGGCAAAACCCCAAGGCACTCCACTACACAGCACTATCTCTTTTTCAGTAAGAAGGATGTGCTTTATCAGAATGGTATTGGCACGTCATTAGTAGGGTCTGTGGCGTCACTATGACGTATTATGTGGGCTGAATTGATGCTTGCGGTATGTGTGCAGATAGCGCGGTAGACCCCGAGCTGGTGCTGGAGGGCGTGGTGGCCACGGGTGCGTTGAGCGGCGACGAGCGCTCGGCGGCAGCGCTGCTGCGTGCGGGTGCGGCGCACGCGCTCGTGCAGCTGCTGCGCCTGCGCCAGGCCGACGACGACCACGTGCTGCAGACCGTGTTCGCCTTCCGACAGCTTCTGTCGCACCCGCGCGCCGCCGACTATCTGGTTTCGCGGACAGGTATAGGAAAGATACTATGATTCTGCTGCGTTAAGCAGGCGCGGGCACCCGTCGCGTGACTATGCGCGTGTGTCGATTGCGGCGGTCCCCGTAGCGGAAACCGGATTATTACCTGCGCATTGTCGCTATTTCAACTTTGACGGTATGCATGTAGTCGTGTCGATGGAGAACTTTAATCTATTATTACGTAGCAAAAGCGAGACTACGTAACGCAGTGTCGGCCCTAAGAGCGAATTGGGCACAGAAACAAAGATATTAAATTACGGAAATTAATAAAAGCACTGCTTTGATCACTTGATTTCGCGTCGGTCATGTCAAATTGTCCTAACGTACAATGAGACTGAGCGAAAAGAAAATGCACCTCTATTTGCGCACACCCCTGTGCACTTTAATATATCTCCCGCACCGACAGCCAAAATGATCGAAATTCAGTTAGCTCTCCATTCGCATTAACTTTAGGTTTAGGTTTAAAAACAACTTTATTTCTCGTAAAGAATTGCATACATAATTCACTTACTGAGAAACAATATTTAAAACTAAAATTAATCATTAGAGCGCAACATTAGGCATTTAAACAAACCTGTTTTACTGCCAGTTTAACCGAATTTGACTTTTATTGCTTTGGTGGGATGATAAAATAATGGCGGCTGCAGTAAATAGTTGGTATTGTAACCACTTTTTTTGCTTTTAATGTCATTCTTATGCCTACGGAATAGAAGTCAAAATCGGTTGAACGAACAGTAAAAAAGGTTTGTTGAAATGTCTAATCTTGACGCGAGTAGAGTATAGATACTGTCCAGATCGAAATCAATCTAGAATGTTCTGCTTCAGCATCGAATCAAGATGAAGACCCTATTTCATTTAGATGTTTGGTGTTGCAGAAGCTCCAGCCTATCTTATTGACCTGATGCAAGATAAGAATGCGGAGATAAGAAAAATGTGCGACAATTGCCTTGACATCATATCACAGATGCAAAATGAGTGGGCAGTCAGAATAAAGGTACAGTAAAAATATTCTTAAACAAAAAAAAAAAATTGTGTTACAGGCTGTATAAGGTTCACAATAAGTTAATATTACATTTTATCACGAAATCCCCTCTAAACTGTCGAACGAACGAATTCAAGTAATGCTTGCAAATGTAGCGGGCCTTAAATGTACCGTCAATCACGATTTGAATCGCCCTTTTTCTTTGAGGTGAAATATCATCAAATAACTCATCCCTCTCTAGGTAGTGCGAGAGGGAGTGTCAGATTTTTACTGAATAAAACTGCTGTGAAGCTTTGGTTGCCCTTTGCGTTCCAGGGGCACCATAAAATTTCGAACAATCCCGCAGCCCACGATTTCGCCCTACCTCCTAAAATGAGTGATCAATCAACAGTATCTATGTGTCTATTAAATCGATAAAAATATTGTATTAGAGTACTTTTAAATTTAAAATTAGTAACATTAGCTATCTAGTTTTTTTTAAATTTGATTGCAAAGTGTTGGAATTAAATTGAAGCTGTTCATGTTACAGCTATTTACATGGAAATAAAAAAAAAAAAACGAGTGTGCTTATGACCACACGACTGAAGTGAAACTTCTTTCGCCTATAAGAGAAAGAGAGAAAGAAAATGTGCGCGCGCACTGCTCTCTCTTGCTCCTACACTGTGATACAGACAATAAGCCTGCAGTGTGCTTAGATATACGGAACGTATTTGGCTATGAGAGGAAGAGAGAAAGAAAATGTGCGCGCGCACTGCTGTCTCTTGCTTATATCCCCCACTTAACTTCCGTTCGCCTTGCCCGATCACACTTTTCGTAACGCTTACGTCACGCGTTCGCCAGCTTACTCCCCAAGTCAAGCGTGCGTAAAGAAGTTTCACTTCAAAAACCGAAAACGACCGGAGTCTTCCAACTTCCCCAAAAATTCTCTAGTTTATCTTCTTACTAGTGATGTGCCACATGCCATAAAACTCTTTTTATAACTTTGTGAATTCGCTAGAATTGTGAATCAAGTCACATTTATGACTAATATTAAAAATTATGAATTAAAAAATATTTTTGCTTAAATTATACCTAAAAAACCTTTTAAAAATTTTATCTCACTCTTATAAGGTAAAATCTGTCTCGTATCTCTTTTTTCTTGTTTAGTAGAAAAAAAAAAAAAAATTGCATTTTTAAAATTTATTTCATAATTTTTACAAATCCTGCCCAAATTGTTGGCCTCTGTTGTAAAAATGTAGACCCAACATCTGATTCGTATTTCGACAGTTGTTGTACGAAGTCGTATTTCCTGTGTGTGTGTGACTCGATTCACAATTCTAGCGAATTGACAAAGTTATAAAAAGATTTTTATGGCATGTGGCACATCATTAGCAAGAGGATAAACTAGAGAATTTTTGAGGAAGTTGGAAGACTCCGGTCGCTTTTGGTTTTTTTATAGCCATTTAAATAACTGTAACAGAACAGCTTTAATTTAAGTTCAACACTGCAATCAATTTAAAAAAACTAGATAGCTAATGTCACTAATTTTAAATTTAAAAGTACTCTAATACAATACACATCTAAATAAAATTAAAATTCAGAGTCTACAATATAATATATCTACTTATATATTTTTTAAAATTTGTATTTGAATGAAAAATGTGGGTCTTATTTTCATAAAACAATAAGAAGTCGATGAAAAAAAAATCCACAGGGCATGAGAAGTTTTTAAAGGTCTGAAATGATAGCAGATGACCCCTCCCGTCGACCATTTCAATTTGGCACACGATGCACCAAACACCCTGTATAGTTATAAAATTTCTGAGTTCCACTAATCAACTAATCGAATAATGTAAGTAATGAACGTGATAGGAAAGTGTATAATTTTTTATTTTAGGTGGAAAGATTTCGCTGTCACAACGGCCAGTGGCTGTCGGTAGTAGAGACTCTTGGCGCCGAGGGTGGAACAGGGGATGCCACTGACGACTTGCCTCCATATTTGTCCGCAGAGTACCTAACCACTCATCGACTTACTACTTCAGGTATAATATATGTCTAAAACTAATATTCACATTTGTATATTCAATTTTGATCCGCGGCCTTTATGGCAGCATGTGATTCGTTCTTCGTTCTGTCAAAGACCAGTGAATAATTTATAAAAAGAAAATTATAAAAAGATTGAGATTTAGGGAAGTTATTTATCCCTACAAAAATTTTTTTACTTGTTAATCTTTCGTTGTGAACTGGCTTTTTAATTGTGTTGCATTGTTCTTTTTTAGTACATTTATTTTTATATAAATCTCTGAAAAGAAACGATGTCTACTATATATGTATGAAACCAATTCTACAACGGTCCAATTAGACATTATATATGGACACAAATATCTTATGTTATGACTGATTTTTTATATTTATAGATTCTCAAACATCGCTTAATGACGACTCCGATAGCTTCTCTGGAGATGTTAGTTTGCATCGCGCTAATAGCAGGTAAGGTGTGGCTTTTATTGTGTATTGTTTTCACACGTTTTTGACATGAAAGCACCTTATTCCGGTTTGTGTTTGTCTTAGGTCCTTAACAAGTCAGACAATCCAGAAAGATTAAATACGAGTTTACAACTTACAACATTATATTCGAATCCATAAAATAGGTGGAAAATATTCTGCACTGAACGGATCTATGTCTTGCTTACCTATATCGAAGAAATTTGATACATCATATTTTCAAGATGCTTATTAAAACTTTAAATAAAATTGCTAACATCGAAAAATAAGGCGTTTGTATTCCAGGCGATATCACATCGATTTAAGTTTTTACTTGGATTATAGTCAAAATTGAGGACAGATGTAACGCTACGAAGCTCAAGATTGGTCTGTCGGTCGTATATCGGCACAGGTACACAACAGAAAGGTGGATCCGGCCAGAATTAGATCCGTTTAGTGGACAAAAATCGGCTGGACCGATTTTTATAATAATTTCAATTTCTGCTCTGGTCTTCTAATAACTGCTGCAGCACTCTTACTGGCAACTAACTCGGCTCGTGCGTGGTTAGTACCAGTACCAACCTAACCTAAACCATTTGATAAGGCTTATTGTTTGGGCCTCAAGAACGTTTGAAAGAGTTACCCTGGCCCTGGAAAGCCACAAGTATCGCGCGAATTTAAAATACGCGCGTGAATCACTCATATTGCGTCGAGACACTAGAGACGCCTTGGTGTGTCCAGTTAGCGCGCGAACTCCAAAACGAACGCGACTGCTTCGTTCAATTCCGAGTTTCCTACTGACTAATTCGTCCCCAAATGCTACCGCGTTGATGCTGGCGAGGTGACAGATATGGTTTTTTTACGTGAGTTGATCTTCAAACTTCTCCTACTCTGGGTGGAAGGGAGGTACTGTCAGACTTTTATTGACTAAAACCCATAATGTTCCTTTGGTTGCCCTATATGGTGAGGGCTGCGGTAACTCCTTCGAAAAATCCGTAGCTCTGGCAGGCGTCGGCCCTAACTGACTTATAATGTTGCCGACATCTCTTTGAGGCGCTCGTGGATCACAACGTACTGTCGACCTGGGCTTGGTCCTTACCGGAGCGACTGATGACGAGCATTGCACGCCGTTCGCAATCTCGCGCCAATGGTGGCAGGTAGCTCCACCCAAGCGGACCACTCCTCCACCGTATGCTTCACCGTATCCTCCGGGCGATACGCACAATGGTGACATCCAGGCGTCTCTTCCCGTTGTATCGGACACAGTAGGCTCCCGAAACAACCGTGTCCGGTAAGGACCTGCATCAGGCGGAAAGTGAGGACGCCTCTGTAGCTACTCCTAAGAAGATAAAAGGGTCTTATCGCCTCGATTATGGCGTGCCCATTAGATATGTGGCTGCAACACCAATTTGTATGCCCCGATTTTGTTTTTATATCATTTTTTGAACTGCCGCCCACTATAGAAGCAATTTCAAAGGCGTATTCAAGTGGGGAAAAAAATAGTTTCTGTGTGTTTTAACAGTACCTACCTATATAAACACGGTTACTAAAAATAATATCATTTAGTAAAAGAGTGATCAAAGCTTTGAAATTCAAACTATATACAGAATGAATTTTTGAGACCGGTCAGTATAGGACACCTTAACCGTAAAAATGTTAATATACCATTAAAAACAAAAAAAAAATGCCTATTGATCCTTTTTCATATAAAAAGACTCAATGGCGATTATTTAAGGTATGCAGAGTAGGTACTAAAATAACATGAAATAGGAGTTCACCTAAGCCACCTACGCTTTGCGGATGACATCGTCGTGTTCTCTGAATGCCCACATAAGTTCAACATAATGATCAACGATCTTCAAACTGCTAGTGTTTATGTAAGCCTGGAAACAAACTTAGAGAAAACCAAAGTCATGACTAGGTCTAAAACTCATGGCGGCGCGACCAGTTGCTCCGCCATGGTGTCCAGAAGCTACCAAACTAGACACCATCAGAGATAGTATTAAAATGGACCTTAAGTGCACGCAGCCTGCAGCCGAGGTTCGAATGGCACCTTTACTGATTTTAATTTTTTCGGAAATCTGTGAATGCAATTCAGAATATTTAAAAAAACTGAATGGTGTCCCAGGAACGTTTTCCTGTAACTATAATGGTAAAGGTACCTGCCCTTACTGACTCGTCTCAAAGATCCACACTTCTTTTCATTTCAAGCTCCCATTTTGAACAACTTACCTACCCGAAGGTCTGTTTTAAACTAAAACGTCTTTTTTTTAGAAACACATTGGATGACCGTGCAGATGATTTTTATGGCGGAACAGAAAATTCTTTAGTCAAGTCTACAGAAAATGACGCTTTTTCAAAGGATATTAATATTTTTGCCTAAAATCTCACTTTAAACGCATCTGTATCTGAGTATTTAATTATTTATTATAAAATGTATTGTACACGTATCGAAATAAAATAAACCTATATCCTGGAAGTATTGATTATGTTTTACTATATCTTATACCTAATATATTTTCAATATACAACCTTAGTTTTAGTATATGCGAAACCTGAATATGATTTGTTCAGAATCAGTAACTGAATCGATTCCAATAATTTTTACACCATGTTATATTTTTTCCCAAAAATATTTAAAAATGTTTACGAGTTGGACACCGCGTGACATTAAGCCATCATCATCATCATTTTAGCCGATAGACGTCCACTGCACAATACAAATATTTAATTTGTATTGTGCAATTTTTAATATCATCAGGTATTTTATTGTATACTCCTAGTCCCATATGCATAATATTTTTTTCAGCAGTGCTGTTTTAAATTTGCCTGTATGTAAAAGATTTTTATATTGAGATCTTATTAATGTTGGCCTAGTTGAGTGATCAATATTTGAACAAAATAAATTTTGATTACCCTTCACAAACAGTGCCATTTCCAAAATAAAGAGTGACGAAAAGGTTAGTAATTTAAGGGATTTAAACATAGGAACGCAGCTGTCTGTTGAATTTATTCCGGTCATTGATCTAATACAATATTTTTGGGCTCTGAAAATTCTTTCTCTCTCACTGCAACTAGGTACCCCAAAAAACTACTCCGTATCTTAAAACAGAAACAACGAGACCGTGATAAACTATGATAATCGTATCAGTGTTAACTTTTTTTGTCAAATTATATAAAATGTATGCAGATTTGCTTAATTTCTTGCAGATCTCCTCGGCCTTTAGTTTTCATGTCAGTTGATTAAAATATTGTTGTAAGCATTTATTTTCAAAGTTTGTAAATGTGAGTACCATGGAGCTATTTTACGGTTTTTTATGTTACTATTGGACTTGTTTCACATAAATGAGCACGGCAGTTGAGAGTTTGTCATGCTCACTTAAATGTCTCACTGATGGTGGCGCATGTGTTGGATCATTCTAGCTGAGTGGTGCTAATATTAGCGTCATGTTCGTGAACGGGCGCTGTCAGTTGAGACTGGTCATCTCTTACCTGCCAGTTGCTATTTTAATATCTATATTTAGTTTTTATTTTTACTGTATTTACATTGTTCTCACATGATAACGACAAGAAACATGTAACAGAGATATTTGTAATTACAAAACATGATTGAAAAGAGTGTCCATGGAGTTTCTTGCACATTCTTCTCCATAGAGATCTACACTTTGGAATTTGCAATTAGCATCATTTTTTTTTCTGACTAACTGACTTCTTGACATTTCAAAAGTGCCTGTAAATAGTTTATTTGAAATAAATGCTTTTGAATCTTTGAATCTTTAAACATCTAATAACAGGCGAGTGACGCATGAATGTCCGTCAAGTCAACACATGACATGTGAGGGGTCCATTAAACGGCCGCGGTCATGAAAGCAAATTTTTACCAAACAGGTAAAAAAAATAAAAGGAGGATCCTGAAATTTTTGCAATAGTGTTGAGTATCCGTCTTGGGCGTGAGAGTATGGAGGCTGGGTATTCTCCCTTACAATCCTTTTACAGATATAAATAAATGCCACTGATCTCACTGTCAGAAAATACGAGTAAACGTTTCAATTTCGTTATGTTAACAATGGTTTTGCAGAGTTAGCAAACGTAACATAACGAAAGGTAGGGAAACGTGACGAAACGAGACGATACGTAACGAAACTTAAGGAAACCTAAAGAAACGTGACGATACGAAACGAAACGTAACGAAACCTGACGAAACGAAACGTAACGAAACCTGACGAAACGTAACGGAACGTGACGAAACGTAACGAACCGTAACGAACCGAAGTGAAAAGTAACGTAGGGAAACGAAGCGAAACGAAACAAGTTTAGGCAGTATTGGCTTTCATTTATATGAAAACCATGCGTAATTGTATTAGGGCCGTATAGGCCTATATATAAATGAAAACCATGTATAGTTGTGGTCGGGCTGTATAGTCCTTCATATAAATGAAATTCATGCGTAATTGTGTTAAGGACTCTTTTACATTTTTCGACAAATATCTCAGTTTTTCGGGTATCATTTTGATGCACCAGGAATCATAACTATGGGGATTTCATGGTATTAAATAAAAGGCAATATATTCATCTCCAGGATGATTAAAAAAATATTATGTCATAAAAAAGGGGTCTGAATAGGTGTGCGTAGGCTAAAAGCGAATAAAAAAAAGGGACATGTCTAAAATTAATTAGACCAAGTTTATGAAACACCTACAAAGTTTATCTTTTTTAGAGGTGTACGATTCTGACAATCCATATGACATTTTTTTTTTGAGCAATTTCTATGTTTTCTAGTTAAACTAATTATGAAAAAACCTTCAAGAAAAATAAAGTGGGTATCTAAAGGTATAAGAATCTGTCGTAAAAAAACAAAGACAGTTACTATGGAGATATAGGCAACTTTCCTTTCAACCTTCAGAACAAACTAAAAAACAATTCCAATAATATTCTAAAACATTTAATATTAAACTCGTGGTTGTTTTGTGCTTTTTGGGTAAAAAGCACAAAACAACCACATTATAAAAAATGCTCAGAGCAAATCTAAAGCCTCTTGGCAAATTATTAACGGTAATAATCGAACTGCAGAACCTATATTACAAATTAGAAAGAAAAACACTATTGTCAATAATCCTAAGGAAATGGCTAAATGTTTCAATAACTTTTTTGTTGATCAAATACCAAACATAACTAATAACAATACCACAAACCAAATTATTGGCATAGAAAACAACCCACACTCAATATTCATGGCCCCATTTCTGCCAGAGGATATCGTGAGAGCTATCAAAACTTTAAAAATTAAAAAAAGCTTTGGATACGATGGAGTAGTGACCAATGTGGTAAAATTCGTTACAGATGTAATAGCTTCTCCCTTAAGTCATATTATGAATCCATGCATAAGCCATGGCACATTTCCAGATAGCCTAAAAACTACAATTGTTATACCAATTCGTAAAGAAGAAATGTCAAATTAGAGACCGGTAGCTCTTACTTCCGTATTTTCTAAAATACTCGAAAAACTGAATTATCAATCTGTAAATTCATTCTTAAAAAGGGTACTGCAATATGCTTAATAAGTTAAATTCAGTCGAACAGGCTGCAACGTTTGCCTGTAATAAACCAAAAGCATGCGATGGCGACGAATTTAGGGCTTCAGTGGTTTTAATTGGTATACTACTAGCAAAGAAATTTACAAATTCTTTTGCAACTAGTTTGTTATCGCTAATAAGACCATGATGTGTCTCCAAAGTGTAATCATTATTATGTATTTTGTTCCTGTTGGTTTCATTATTTATAATTTTACAAACCGTTTTTATTTTATTATCTGCTGATTTAACTTTATTACTAATGTACAAGGCCTTAGCTGCCTTACAAGTGTTTTTAAACATTTTTGAATATGTAGCAACATACTTATTAAAAGTTTCAGTGTTAATAATAGGCTTAAGGCCATACAGCTCAAAAAGTCTCTCCCTACTTATTCTGATTCCTTTAGTTGCTTAGTCACTAAATCTAAACTTAGGGCAGATACTTTTAGTTTTCTTCTCAAAAGTCTTCTTGAACTCAGTTTGGACTATTGCAAAAAAAATCGTGATTTAGTGGCTGTAATGTCCAGTTTACACGTGGACCCAGTCTCGGCCAATCGCCATTGCTTAGACGGGGTTTCCCCGTTTACACGGAATCATTGGAACATCGGCTCACAAGATACTAGCGGAATATTTGGAACAGGCTCAAAGATACAGACACTGACTGAATGAATGAATCATGATCTGTTACGTTGCGTCATATACATTAAAAGTTTTATTTGATTGAATTTTGATTTGACAATAATTTAAGGCAGATATTTTAGTTCAGGTTATTAATTATATTTAAGTTTTAATTTAAATTTAAAAAAGACTGAGTGTCACTTAAAGTAAAGAGATTTTAACATAATATCATTGGTGTTTTAGTGTTTCAATTGTTCCAAATTATGCATTTAAAACATTACTGCTGTTCTAATCTTTCAGCACTAAAATGTTTCGGAACAGTGAGTCGGTTCAGCAAGTCTAGGTGAACTGGCGAAACAAAACATCAGATCTGAGGGTGGCAACACAGTCTTCAGTCCTGTCATGGTGGACTTTTTGGCGGGAAGTCAAACGAGGCGGTAATTTTGATTGCGCAAATTTTTTAATAAATTATTAGTTGTTTGTAAATACCAAATTAAAACAAGTACCTGCGCTCAAACAACTATGAGTGTCACCAGTGGCGGTGAGGAACCGCCGGATCCGGGTGAGAACCTTAAAAAAAAGCGAAAATACAATAATACCAATACCCGAAGCTCCGATTCCAATAGCAAATACCACATTTTCACAAAACCTAATTATAAAAGGCTATTTATAGAAAATACAAATTCCGAATATGTAGTTTACGTCGAATCAACAGAACAAGAGAAGATAGGAAATAAAAATCCTATCACGCTCACGAATCTAATTTCAGACAATGTTAAAGGAGTTTTAGGAGTTCATAGAGTAAATCCGCACAAAATAGGAGTCACATTTAGAAAGGCGGCTGCGGCCAACATTTTTCTGAAAATGGAAGACTTCCTATGGAAGAATAAATTCAAGGCTTTTCATTATCATCTTCCTGCCCTTGTCCCGTGTTATTTGGGGTCGGCGCAACATGTTTTTTTCTTCCATTCTGCCCTGTCACTCGTCATGCTATCATTAACTTCCTTTTCTTTCATATCACTCTTCACACAATCCATCCATCTTTTCTTTGGTGTCCCTCTCCCTCTCCATCCATCTACATGTAAACTCATAACTCTTTTAGTAACATGCGTTTCATCCCTCCTCTTCACATGACCATACCAAGACAAACGATTCCCTTTCAATTTTTCAGTCACTGGCGCCACTTTCAAACTTCCCCTAATATACTCATTTCTCACTTTATCCATTCTCGTCACACCACACATCCATCTTAACATTCTCATCTCCGCTACGTGCAATCTTTTTTCATCCGTCTTTTTCACAGCCCAACATTCTGATCCATACAGTATGACAGGTCTTATCACGGACTTGTAGATTTTACCCTTCAACTTGAGGGGCATCCGTGGGTCACAAGTTGTGCCCGTGACCTGTCGCCATTTCATCCATCCTGCGTTGATCCGATGTGTTACGTCCCGGTCTACCTCACCATCCCCTTGGACGAGTGACCCAAGGTACCGAAAGTCGGAGCAGATCGGTATGGGCGTTCCAGCGAGAGCTAAAGGCACTGGATTGGAGAGACCGCCGAAATCGCAGAACAAGTATTCCGTTTTGGTTCTACTCAATTTCAGGCCAACACTCTCCAGTCTGTGCCACCACACCTCCAATCTGTTCTGAACCTCTAGGCCACTCTCGGCAACCAACACAATGTCATCGGCAAACAGCATACACCAGGGAGCCTCTTCCTGAATGTCCGACGTCAGAGCGTCCATTATCATCAGGAAGAGGTAAGGGCTGAGCGCCGACCCTTGATGTAACCCGACAGCCACATTGAAGCTGCCAGTGGTGCCCACTGTAGACCGGACTTGGGTACTGCATCGACTGTACATCGCTCGGATCAACTGTACATACTTCCCAGGCACACTTTTCTCCTTAAGGGCCCACCACAGAACCTCACGAGGTACCCGGTCATATGCCTTTTCAAGGTCAACGAATACCATGTGCAAGTTTTTATGCGCACCTCTGTATTTCTCGCACAGCTGGCGTATAGCAAAAATGGCATCCGCTGTACCACGACCAGGCATAAAACCGAATTGGTTCTGTGAAATTTCACTCTCTTCTCTTATCCTCCTTTCAATAACTTTCTCCCAGGCTTTCATAGTATGTGACATTAGCTTTATTCCTCTATAATTGTTGCATTCAAGCACATCCCCCTTGTTTTTAAAGATGGGCACCAGGGAACTGTTGCACCACTCATCAGGTATGGCTTCTTCCCGCAACAACTTATTGAAGAACAAAGCTAACCACATCCATCCATCCACTCGCAGCAACTTCCACACTTCAACTGGTATTCCGTCTGGACCAATTGCCTTACCATTCTTCATACCATCATATTTAACCGAGAGGATAGGCGTATTGAGATTTGTACCCAAGGAACTCTCCAATGAGGACATATATAAAAATATAATGTGCGACTCAGAGGTAATACAAGTTAAAAGGTTCATGCGAAAATTAGAGGGAAATTTAGTACCTCTCAATACAGTTGCCGTCACCTTTGCTTCAACTTCTTTACCGCAATACGCATACATAAAACTTTTTAGATATGAAGTGAAACCGTATATACCACCATTATTACAATGCTACAAATGTCTTAAATTTAATCATTCTGCCAAGTCTTGCAGAAGCGAGCAAAACTGCTCTTCTTGTGCTGGTCGTCACTCCTACAAAGAATGCGATGTCGAAGAGATCACATGCATCAACTGCGCAGGTAATCATCTTGCCATTTCACGAGACTGTCCCATTAAAAAAAAGAAAATTGAAGAAAAAAAGGCTAAATTTCTACAGCAATCGTATGCCACTGTTGTGAACTCACCTCCTACATTTAATGAGAAATCTTTCCCAGCTCTTCCCAAGGTTACTGACAATTCTAAAATTAGAGATACTTTTGATATTAAGCAAGTAGCAAATAATGATATAATAATAAACGCAATTGTCAAATCGTTGGTTACATTAGGTAACAAGAGTGACTCTGATGGGCCACTCACACATAAGAAAATAAAAGCCGTATTTTTATCAAATTTAATTTAATGGATAAACATCTAAATATTTTACAGTATAATATACAGAGTTTACAGAGTAAAAAGAGCCTATTACAAAATTTATTAATTAAAAAAAATATAGATGTCTGTCTTCTTAATGAAACTTGGCTTAGGTCTAAGTCTATAATTCCAAACTTTCCCTCTTATAATTTAATCCACAAAAACTCCATTAATTCTCATAATAGAGTAGCAATTTTAGTGAATAATCATTTAAAGTACAAAGTAGTTAACACACACTTCTCAGAATCTATTCAAAACGTTTGTATTTCTATAGAAACACAATTTGGAGCGATGGCAATACTTTGTGTATACAGCCCTCCAAGTAGCAGATTTGACTCAGCAAGATTAAAGGACTTAATCAATAACATACAATAATTTTAAAATTATCTTCTGTCATGTTATTTTTGTATTTTTTTTCCGCTTCCTTTCTGGCTTTAACTACTTGGGAACATTCTTTATCCCACCAAGGAGGGGAAGGAATGCGACCATTGGCTGAATTCTTTAAAGGGAAAGTTTCATCTGCAGCTTGTATAAGTGCATTCGTAAAATTATCATTACAATCAATAAGATCGTCTGATAAATTATTTTGTAAATTAGAAAGCTTAACTTCTACAAGAGTTCTAAACCTATCCCATAACCCATCCTCACCAAGTTTATATTTTAAACGTGGCTGCCTCGACACACTAGGAGACCTGCAAGGACGTGTGGGCGACATAAGGATTGGAAAGTGGTCACTTCCATAAGAAGATGGCAAAGTGCACCATATAAGAGATGAAGCTAAGTTAGGGGTACAAATGGAAAGATCTATTGCACTCGTATTTTCTTTAGGCCCTGTACGTCGAGTTGGAGAGCCGGTATTTAGTACACAAATGTTATGATGGTCAAATATATCTAATAGTATGTCACCACAATATGATGAAAGAGTACAACCCCAAGAAATATGGTGACAGTTGAAGTCACCTAAAATTAAAAAAGGGCGAGGAAGGCTAGATACAAGATTGTTGAATTGTTGAAGGACTGACGAAGAAGGAGAAGGAATGTACACTGAAACAATACTAGTATTATTTATTTGTGCAGCTACCACAGAAAAATCATTAAATACGGGAAGGGATAGAGGATAGTAAGAGACAGAATTTCTGATGAGTATAGCAGCCCCGCCATACCCATCAGACCTATCATCTCTTAGGCAAGAAAAACCATTAATTTTGAAAATGGAGCCTGGTTTTAACCAGGTTTCCGATATTGCAAATAACGAAGCATTATATTTATTTAACAAATAGATAATTTCGTTTTTTTTAGAAACTGCACTTCTACAGTTCCATTGTAAAATGTTCTGAGTTTGAACTGACATTGTGGACCGGTTTAGGATTTTTATACATTTTGACTATAGAGGCAACGTTGGACGGTATTTCTATATTGGATTGTGTTAGTGTTTGAATTAGAATTTGAATAATATCTGATACTGACATCATTTTAGGATCAGTATCTGTGTTTAAGGCACAGCCATTTTGTGGATTCGGTAAACTGTATTCATTAAGAATCTGTTGGTGTTTTTCACGATTGTAACTTTTACCCGGTTTGGGGGGAGGACGACGTTGTATATAAACTGTTTTTTTATGTGAGCTATGTGTAGGAGAATGTTGTGTATACGAAGATTGTGAGACTGGGTGAGCGTATGTAGTCACAGGAGTGCTAGCTACATCGGCATAGGGTTTCGAAATGGGCGTAATTAATTTAGCAGCTTCACCATAAGAAATACATTTTTCTGCCATAATAGTCTTAATATCTTTTTGTCGTAAAAATTCTGGGCATAATTTAGACGTAGCAAAATGTTTGCCAGAGCAATGACAGCAAGATATATTTCCCTCTTCAACGTCACAAGATTCACCAGTATGTTCCTGACCGCACTTATAACATTTAGGTTTTGATCTACATTGAATTTTGGTGTGACCAAAGCGACAGCAATTGTAGCATTGGATAGTGGGATATACATACAACTCCACAGGCAATGAGTTGTAGCACATAAATATACGCTTAGGAAGAATCTGACCATCAATCGTAATCACAATGTTCTGCGTTGGTTTCCAAACAGGTGATCCTTCTACGATAGTTTTATAATTTATCCTCCTAACTTTGAGAATTTTCCCACAATTATCTGGCACTGAAGCATTTTCTATTATTTCTTCAGGCGACCAATCTGATGGAACACCACGTACAAGACCCATTCGTGTTATGTGAAAACTTGGTATGAAAGCTTTTAGATTACTTTTTGCTAATTCTGTGTTGGAAATAAATGAATTAGCATTGTTAATGTTCGAAAACGCCAAAGAAATTCTATTTCTGCCTATCCTCTTAACTGATCCATCTACAATGTTGTGAATGGCATGGGTTTTTAGAAACTTACCAAATGTGACCGGGTGTAAGGTGGTATTATCACTAGGTGACTTGACCTCTTTTTGTACATGAACAATAAACGGGCTGATGTCAGTGGCCTCATACTTGTTCCTTGCAACACCAGATACTGAACCCTGAGGGCTCGGAATACTAATCGGCGTGACAATGTTGACTGAAGTATTTACAGCAGGGGCAGAGTCACTGTTTTCACTATCTGCACTAGAACAGCAACATCCTGTCTTACCGTCAATAGCCTGACTGTGCTTCCTTTTTTTCTTGTTGCACACTCTGCATATTTTATGCAGTCTGTTTCTTTTCCGCCCACGTTGGGCATTGGAACCATCCGTCTCCATTCCTGATTCATTTGATAAAGTTGACGAAGCAACTATTACAAAGTTAGTAGCCGGGGGTACAAAAACCCCCGGGTCCGCCAAGTCAGGCGGCTCGTTCATTGAATATTAAAAAAATACTTACCGAATCCGGCAAACTATACACTAAAACTAATATTTGTACACTAAATATTAATAATATTTACAATATAATACAAAACTGATCCTTATATAGTGAAAAATTAAAATTGATTTTTCTAACAAGAAAAAATGCACCGGTCCGCTCAAAGTTTCCCGCGCTTTTTTTCGTCAGTGAATTGAGTGAAATTCAAATAATAAACGACAGTGACATTCAAAGTGAACGTCAGAGTGTCAGTGTTCCCCGCCGCGTACAGGATTTATTAGCAAATAAGAATTATTTTAGTGTGTTGTTTAAATATATTTGTAGTACGGTAGAAAAAATTTAATTAATTTCTTAATCATATAAATGTATATAATCAAATTAGTTGTAAGCAATGACATCAATGAGATTTATACCAACCCAACCTGAAAGAATGTAAAGATTTAGTTATTGTATAATTAACTTATTTAAAAAATGTATTCAATTCCCTTCATTGTATTGTACCCATATATGTATTCGACTGAAAGACTTGTATCTATGGTCATGAATAAAAATTAAAAAAAAAAAAACCTGTCATGGTCCTGTCAAGAGAGTCCAGAGAGTCTGTGGTTTAGGTGTCATGTCAATTAAGTTATTCCAACAAAAAGCAAAAATCATTAAGATTTGTGGTTACTGAAACATTGTGCTACCTGGAATTACACGATAGAAAATTACATTAGTAATTGAACAACAATTAGTGCAAATATGAATAATACGTTATCACGATTCCCTGTAAAACAATGTATTAGGTTAGGTACAAATAAAAATGTTACTCGTCGTTGTATTGCTTCTAAAATTCAAGATGTTCAAACACATACTGGCCAGGTATTTAAATTCAGTATTATAATCCTTACAAGATTTTTTTTTACATTAAATAAAGTAATTTATTATTGTATTCAGGTAAGGACTTGTAAAATCTGGTCTTACATAATAGTAAACATTGGAATAAAAAACTCAGTTAAACTGAAATAACGATTATAATGAAAATGTATTACATATTATTTGTGTTTTTATTTTATTGCTTATTTGTGTTAATTAATAAACTAAAATCTAAAGATCAGTGTGTTCTGTCAGATGGCTTTTTGCACTTATCATCGTAGTAATAGTATGTATGTATATTGTTAGTAAAAGCCTACATTTTTCTTTACAGAAATGGGAATCTGATGATTACAGGATGGCACGTTTCATGAATGCCCCTAAGCAAGTCAATCCAAACTGGGCTGTTAATTTGATAGCAGAGGTGCCACCAAAACAAGTTACGGAAAGGGTTGTGTGGTGTGATGGAGGCAGTGGCCCAGAAGGACACCCACGTGTCTTCATCAATTTGGTATGATTCCAGTTCTGTACTAGTCACTGGAAACAGGGTTACAAGTAACTACAGTTACTGTGTTTTCTGTTACAATGGCAGAGTTACTCAAAACTAGCTGCAGAAGTAAAATTAATGGTTTGTTTATGTAATCTCTGAAAGAACAGACTGATTCTATTAAGAAAAGTATTTCACTGAAGCTTCACTATCACTGCCTATCAACATTTGTACCATAGACTAATATCTGTTGCTATTAGATCCCGGAAACAACAGATATAGACCATATGGATCTGCAAATCAAAGCTAGTTATACAGATTTTCAAACAATATAATATGTGATCATTTGTTTTACAGGACAAGCCTGGTGACCACTCTTGTGGATACTGTGGCCTGCGTTTTGTCAAAAAGGATAGTCACTAAATATGTAGATATTCACAATACAACTTTTCGCAACCATTTGTTTTAAGAATTGTTTTGTTGTAGTCATGTTGAAAATAAAAAATAGTAGTTACTACTAATTAATGCAGTTTCATTATAAATATAAACAATAATTATGTAATGTTGAATAATTATTGGAGAATGTTCATTTTTAGGGTTCCGTACCTCAATAGGGAAAAACGGAACCCTTATAGGATCACTTTATTGTCCGTCCGAGTGTGTGTATTCCCAGCGGAAAAGTATTGAATTTTTTAATTTCAGTTTAGCAGATATTTAGTGTATGACGTCCTGTAAATGTGTATGGTAAGTTCAGATTCGTGCATCCAGCCATTCGGCAGATATTCAACAAAAACTGTTTCCGCCAGGACTACGTATTCCCAGCGGAACATTTTTTTTCCTATAGACACAAGAAAAAAAAAACAATAATTAGTGTGTAACATGAGGTAAATGTGTATGTATAAATGAAATTTGTGTGTCTTATAATTACGAAGATATTCAAGTTGCCACTGCGGTGACGTTTGGCTATTTGATGAAAATCATATAAAACGGCTTAGTGCAGAGTTGTCTTTTTTTACGAACGTTGCCTTGAATTTGTGTGTAATGTGTGTAAAAACAGAATTTGAAAAAAACACCGTTCAGAAGATATACACGTAAACGTAAAATAAGGTTATTAGGTCCAAGCTCTTAAAATATGAGCTCTAGAGTCTATCTTTTAACGTTTATCTGTGTCTTATAAGGTCTACAATTGCCTGCCAAGTTTTATTTATGTGCGCTTAGTAATTAATGAGCAATGGCATAATTTACTACGACTGGACCACTATATTTTATGACATCCGATTATAGGACTTTTTAATGGAAAAGCAAAATAAAACCTATTACAATATTTAGTGTATTAATGCAACTACTCATGTCTGAAATTTCAGCTCATTGCACTAAATAATTACAGAGATATAATAAAAATACCAGGACAACTATAAAACATGGATAAACCGACCAAGTTTGAATGGGTGCAAAAAAGCGGCCGTGCAGTACAAAGACTTAACGTTCTAAAATTTCCTGTATAATATTGTTATTATGTTGAATGGTTTCGTACAGAAGCGTACACAATAGTATAGCACAAAATAAAACAACTGTATTAACTTTGTATTTATAAAATTATTTAATAGTTAATGAC
Organism: Mythimna pallens; assembly: GCA_961205895.1. Classification (NCBI taxonomy): domain Eukaryota; kingdom Metazoa; phylum Arthropoda; class Insecta; order Lepidoptera; family Noctuidae; genus Mythimna; species Mythimna pallens. Next base: position 12,746,436 of record OY540830.1, read on the forward strand.
TAATAAAAATAAAAAAACAACAATAAAAAATGATAATAACATTGATCTATAGAATCAGTTTTTATTACACATAAATAACAAATATATTGCCTACTGTGAAAGCCCAATAAGGTATAAGTAAATCTTAGACTTTACTAATGAATTTTTGGGAGTTAGTCTTCTTGTTTGAGCTTTTACAGCAAGAAATATGTTATAAAATCACAGATCGGTAATCATTGACTCAATTGTGAAGGTAGGTTTGAAATGAAGTACAGTACCTACCTAGTTTACCTTTGTTAGGGACTCTTGATGAGTTATCTAACATAATTAGTAAAATCACAGACCAATAAAATACAATATAGGTAATAATATTAATCGCGATCCGGTACATCTTGAATCGCATGTTTATGTAAATATCTCAAGTGGCAATGCCGCCAGTCTTTTGGGCACGTTTTTTGACGCCATATTTTAGTTTAATTTTTGTTAGTTGCAATTAGTATAGGGTTTTTTTTATTGTAATTCTAGTTAGTATTTTATTGCCTTTTCTAGCATCTGTATGAACCACTTTTGTTTTTTTGATTCTATTTACATGTTATGTTTTTTTTCAACTGGCGGCGCTAGTGGGCCTAGGAGGGACTCTTAGAGACATAATAAATACCTACGTAAAAACTTTTTGTAATATTCTGCAAAATAAATGCATTTATTTAGTCGTTAGGAATTGTGTACGCATCTGTACGAAGCCATAACACTGTATTATATTGGAAATCTTAGAACGTTAGGTCTTCGTACAGCACGGCTGCTTTTTTGTACCCATTTATACTTGGCCGGTTTATCCATATTTTATAGTTGTTCTGATATTTTTATTATATCTCTGTAATTATTTAGTGTAATGAGCTGAAATTTCAGATATGAGTAGTTGCATTAATACACTAAATATTTTAATAGGTTTTATTTTGCTTTTCCATTAAAAAGTCCTATAATCGGATGTCATAAAATGTAGTGGTCCAGCCGTAGTAAATTATGCCATTGCTCATTAATTACTAAGCGCACATAAATGAAACTTGGCAGGCAATTGTACACCCTTATAAGACACAGATGTTTGGACATCTCTAACGTGCGCGGACATCACTACGCGCCGGGCGACATCGGGCGGGAGCAGAGGTCGCGGGGAGAAGTGCTCGCCGCGGGCGCAGTCCAGCCGGCTCGCCTGGCACTGGTCCACACTGGTCATCCCACCTTACCACCGAGCGCACGCATCCACTTTCAATCACTATTATTGTTTTCTCGCCGTGCCGCTTGTATTTCTGATTCTATTAATTGTAATACAGTCCACTAAAGTTACTTGAGTTTTTATATAAACTGTCCTACCACCCCCTGTAGGGCTTACCGCACATCTTTCTACAGATAAACGTTAAAAGATAGACTCTAGAGTTCATATTTTAAGAGCTTGGACCTAATAACCTTATTTTACGTTTACGTGTATATCTTCTGAACGGTGTGATTTTTTCAAATTCTGTTTTTACACACATTACACACAAATTCAAGGCAACGTGCGTAAAAAGGACAACTCTACACTAAACCGTTTTATATGATTTTCATCAAATAGCCAAACGACACAGCAGCGGCAACTTGAATATCTTCGTAATTATAAGACACACAAATTTCATTTATACATACACATTTACCTCATGTTACACACTAATTATTGTATGTAATTTTTTTCTTGTAAGTCCATAGAAAAAAAAATGTTCCGCTGGAAATACGTAGTCCTGGCGGAAATAGTTTTTGTTGAATATCTGCCGAATGGCTGGATGCACAAATCTGAACTTACCATACACATTTACAGGACGTCATACACTAAATATCTGCTAAACAGAAATTAAAAAATTCGACACGATTCCGCTGGGAATACGCACACTCCGTCCGACTGTCTGTCTGTCAAGACCCTTTATCTCGGGAATGCGTAGAGGTATAGAGTAGAAATTGAAACTATATGTCTGCAGTCATTTATGTCGCAAAAAAGTTTTCGAAACTTGACGAAATCAATATTCGTAGGGTAGTTCCCGTTGACCTAGAATCCAGAAATTTGGCATGAAGCAAGGTCTTGTAGGACAGATCTAGGAATAAATCTGAAGTAATTTTTTTTTCGTCACAAAAAAAAATGCGATTCGGAAACGTGAGTTTCAACCGCGGCGGCCATAACAATAATTAATAAAAAAAACTGCCAAAATTATGTAAAAATTTGTAAAAGTTAATTCCCAAAACCATAAATTTGTCAAAGTTATGGTTAAAAAGTTATACCTAAGGGTTTGAATGTGGCTGCGCCATTGAAACGCGGAGAACCGCGCGGCCACGGAGCGTCACGTCAACTACCTACGCATTGCAGAGATCTGAAATTTAGGTAAATAATGGATTGAAATTGTAAAAAAAAATTAAAAATATAGAAAAAAAATCCAAGGTAGCTAAAAGGAGCTTTAAAGCAAAAACCCCATGGCCGCGCAATCGAAACTGTGACAAACATATTATCGTTGATATCTTACTGAAAAAGCATTGCAGAGTGCTTTTTCAGCGAGATTTCAACTGAAGAACAGTATATATTTATCAACGATAATATGTTTGACACCGTTTCGATAGCGCAGCCATAGGGTTTTTGCTATAAAGCTCCTAAAATATAAACCTTGGAATTTTTTCTATATTTTTTACAAAATCAATCTATTATTTAGCTAAATTTCAGGTCTCTGCAACGCGTAGTTATGCAAGAAAGTTTTGCTATTGAAGTTAGAGCCAAAAACGTTATACAAATGCTCAAGTGGAACAAACAACGTTTTTCAACACACTTTCGTAACTGATGTCTTGCGAATACTTTTTTCGTTTTTGTTTTTTGTGAGGGCTTGCCACCGCACTTTTCCACACACGGATGCGGAAATAGGAGAAGTAGGTACCGCTTTGCACGTGAAATACGAATTGCGAGTCTGAAAACGTCTATGTAGGAGTAAGGTTTCCAGTTTCGGATTCGATGGGAAGAAACACCTGGGTGTTATTGTGAAAATCGTGAGATGGGATATTTGGTTTTAAAAAGTGACCTTGGCAAAATATACGCGAAAATATTTATTGAATTAATCCGACGTAAGTGGCCGAGGGCGATTCAAGACAGCGTTTAAATAAAATGAAGAGGATTTGAGGCGGCGAAAAATTTCCTGACGCTGTTACTGTTGTTGTTTGTCGGACCCGTATCTGTTAATCATTTAGATCAATTTCCTAAAAAAAAAAATAGGTACAGAGACGCGTCCAAGGTCACAATGTGCATTTGCTCCGGTTAGGGAGAAAGGAATCTTACCCACTTTCATTTCTTGTTTCTTTTTATCCATCACTCCGTCTGACTAGTAAACGAAGACGTGGAGGGGGAGGCAAGAACTACTTCACTGTTTTAAGAATAATTTCTGTTAATTATACACTAGGTACTGACAAACTAAACTTTATTTCATAAACTAAAAATAAATACTTCAATAAATAAATTATATAAGGAGGTACATTGATTAAAGATGGGTTTTTACATAGATCTATGATTATATTTGTAAATCAAACCTAACTTTTTACATATCAATTTATTCCCCAAATACTTTTATTATTACAAGCTTAAGAAGTTGAATTAATTATTTCCAGTTGGTTCTGTATTTTCCTTGCGTAGTTCTTGCCTGATTTCTTTATTTGATTGCAGCAACTCCTTCAACCTTTCATGTATGTCATCATTTTTTTGCTCCAAATAGTCCAATGCCGTATTCAACTCATCCAATTTGGAATCCAACATGACATATTCTGAAACAAAAAAAACTTACTCATGTCAGGGAACCTGTTGCACTACTAAAATAAATGCCATGACACATGTGACATGAGTTAAAGTGCTTCATTGCCAAGATATTCAGAAGTAAATTTACATTTATCAAATATCCCATTGGCAATGCAACATTCAAAGTTGATTATCATTATTATTATCCTTTATTTATTTTCTATACACATTTTATACATTTTTAAATACTTCTTATTAGTACAAAAAAACATTAAAAAATATAAAGTATAGTAGTCTGCCAGTGTCGGGAGTAGGGTCTAAGTTACCGGTGGTTAGGGTTCCAGAGACAGGAACCTTGTTAATTGTTCAGGCCAATCGGTCTATCACCACTATATCTGGGCTCTTGTTGGCTACAATTGTCCTGTCAGTAGTGGTAGACCGATTTCAGTCCAACGTGACATGGTCATTTTTGAGAACTGGGTTGGACACATACTTGTTGTACTTCAAAGCAAGTTTCTGGTGAATAATCCTGGCTACTTGGTAATGTCTGTGCAAATACTTGCCGTTAGCCAAACAAGAACAACCAGAGATTATTATTATAGCTAGCCCATATCATCCCACAGCTGGGCAAAGGCCTCTCTCTTTTCAAAGTTGGTTAAATAGAAAATTTCATAGAACTTTGATGGAAATATTTTATTTGAATTATTTTTTTATTGTTTCTTCCACATAAAACACAAATATATAATATTATGTGCCGTATTGATAATAAACTTTAGTTATAGTATGAATTAATTTAAATATACATTTAACCTATTGAGTAGCGTAATTAGAGACACAATAGTAAGACAATGACCGAGTGAATGCCAGCGTTCGCTCGGGGTTTAATTAATTAAATAACATTTAAAGATTTCAATAAAATCTTAAGTTTTTTTTAGACACAGTCAGACTAAAATAATGGATTAATGGGCCATCAGTAGGTACCAGTGCTCAGGGTTACAGAGAGAGGAATCTCTTAACAACATGAGGAGTATCTAAAAGTATTGCTTCTTGAATCAAGCCCTTGATGTAGCTACCTTACCATAACTTACTGATGTTGGTCGAGGTTTTAAAAGTAGTAGGTATAATATAAATGATCAAAGCTCAGAAACTTGTAATACGTTTTTAACGTATCATTTTAGCATAAAAATATTTCATGTCTGTATACCCTTTCAATTTTATTTTATTTTGTAAGGATAACAAACAGTAGTTTATATTACAACAATATCGGCACTTAGTCAATAACACTTGAATTGAATGATAAAAAATAAACATACAAACACTATTTTAATAAACTTGCCTTCAACAACATTTTCATCAGTCTGCACCTTAGGTTCTATAATACCATTTTGGTTACTGTTGTTCTGATCTTGGCCAGCCATGCTAAAGTAATTTGGAAACTTGTTTATTTAAGAACCTTTCTGCGTCACTTACAGATATTGTTTGAAATGTAAAGAATCAAAGAAAGAATTTACCAGTCACAAACTCAGTTCCTGTGTCAGTCATGTGATTGTGACTTTGACAGTGACAGCCAATCGGGGGCATGTTGTGACAGTCCCATCCAAGGTCCCATCAGTACTCTGTGAGTTATAAATTACTAGCTTCTGCCCGCGGCTTCGCCCGCATGAAAGTAGCTCTTTTCGTACAAATTTGGACCTCCATTTCATCCCCTTAGGAGGTGAAGTTTGGAAAATCCTTTTTGAGTTCTCGCCTGCGTCATAAAAGGAAACCTTGTGCAAAATTTCATACTGCTAGTCCCAGTAGTTTCGGCTGTAAGTTGATATGTCAGTAGTTTCTCTTTTCATATATAAAGATGTGGATTTAAAATGTTCGACTAAAGAAAAAAATATTATCTAAGTAATAATAATATATCTTTTCAGACTAGTGTCCCTAAAGTGTAAGTAAAAATACACAAAAAAAAAAAAACTTGAATATAGCTAATATTACAATGAGTAAGACCTAACCTAACCTAGTAGACCTTAATCTACTTTTTATATTCTCGCGGGAACGGGGCTTAATTTCAGTGGTCGGGGTGACATCCTGATTCCCAGGGGAAAAAAAAACTTAGACCCATTTTGATGGAACTTTCACTGACAGAAAGCTTTTTTTATGTGGATATTCATCTATTTATTTATTTATGTACACACAAACACTTAAAATCGTAAAGAACAAATACAGATAAAAGAGTACAAAGGTCCTGCTTATTTTTAACGAAATTTCTTCCAGCAGACCTGCGACAGAAGAGTTGGACGAGAGAGGTAGACCCGCTGTGTTAAAATCTATGGGAATAACATTGCGTGAAAAAAATCCGTAAAGTATTTAGGAACAACATTAGATGATAAAGTCAGCTGGTTAAAAAACTTGGAGGTACTTCGTCTTAAGGGATTGAAGTCCCTCAACAGCTTAAAGTCAATCCTAAATCGTAAATTCAACTTAAGCCCATACACAAAATTACGCATTTACGCCACACTAGTTCGACCTTGCATGACCTATGCATCCCCTGTCTGGAGCAGCATTAGTGACAGTAATTACAAAAAGTTTTTTGTCCAGAACAAAGCACCAAAACTAGCTTACAACACACCTTACACAAATCTTGCACAACTACTTAGTAGTTTTCGCCTATTAAAGAATTCATTTTGAATATATGCCGAAAATTCTTTCTCCTCACTAACCCAAGTCATCGTAATACTCTGGTCTCACACATTGGTAAGAGTAGATTTACCCGATTACCTTACGCCAGTACATACAACAAGTACAAATTGCCTCATCACCATTTCCTAGTGGATTAATATCAGTTTCTTATCTTATTTTGAGGCTGGCCCTAGGCCAGAGCACTTCAACCCTTCTGGATCTTTTGTGCTATAACATCAGTTTACTTACCACCTTACCAGCGTAACCGCTGCCACCAACTCTAAATTATACGAGTTACTAAGTAACATGTGTGAAAAGGGCCGTATTCTTTTTTTTTTATTATAAGTGCATACTTATATTTATATTCATTATACATATTGATTATATTAAGAACTTTAATTATACAAAATATATACAACTCACTTAATAAAATGGGGGGCTGGGGAACGTAAATTTAAAAATGTGGGTCTGCAAACCTTACACAACACAATCAGTTTCTTGTTCAATAAATTAATAGTCAATAAACGAAACATAATTCTATATATTTTTATTTTGTGTTAGTTAACATTTTAGAATAAGCTCTATTGTTTACTTTTTGTTATACCTTATGTTAATAAAGACCTTTAAAAAAAAAAAAAGACAATCAATGACTTCTCGCGCTCTAGGGCGGAGAGGGAGAGCGTGCCAGACTTTTACTTTTTTACTGAGTAAAAGACACCTAGGTTCCTTCATTTACCCTTTGCGTTCCAGTACCACGGGTTACCTATTCAGAAGTCCTCCCATAGCTTTAGTAGGCATCGACCCTGCTGGTCCCTACGGTTTTGCTGACATCTCTTTGAGGAACCCGTAGTACACGACGCGCTGTCGACGATTTGGGCTCGGTCTGGACAACAACCGGACGGTCGGACTGTGAGCTACTCATTACACGTCGTCCGAAATTCGTCGTTGATGTTACAAGGAGTAACTTGAGCTACGTTTCATTTTCCCGCGATAACGAGACTTAATTCCCAGGGGGCAGAGATGTGAATTATTTGAAATACAAATATTTCAAATGCAAATACAAAATGCAAAATACCCATTTTTATTTTATATTTGAAATACTTTTTTTCTAAATGTATTTTGTATTTTATTTGAAATACTCTATGTAAATATTTAGTATTTATAAAATACAAAATAGTTTCGTTGCATTTTTAATTCATTTTTACAATTTTTCATTCTTTAATCCATGATTTCCTTATTTATGAACGCACTGATCGTGATCGTAGTGTTGTCATTGTCATTTGTCAACTAGAACAATAATGCCTCAGATTAAAAAAGTACATTGTACTTCATTGATCAAAGAATAATGCCAACATTGCAGCGGAATTTGATTTGAAACTGTCAAAAATAATAAAGACTATTACGGACAATGGATCAAATATGGTCAAAGCTTTTAGAATATATGGACAAGATTCAGATACAGGAATAAGTAAAGGAACTCATATGCAAAATATTGATGTAATGCATGATAATATTGACGGTGGAGATGATGATGATGATAATGTGTTAACCCTAAGACAATTTTCGGAGTCATTTGAAGAATTCGATGAGTTGCAACTGCCTAATCATGAAAGGTGTGCCACACACACATTACATTTAATAGCTTCACAAGATATGGATAAGGCTAGATCCCAAAGTAATTCATACAAAAAAATGTATGATACAGCTATGGCAAAATGTCGAGCAGTTTGGAATCTATGTTCGAGGTCCCCTAAAGCCTGTGAAATATATCTGGAATCAACTGGAAAATCCCCTACTTATCCATGTCCAACAAGATGGAATTCATACTATAATTGCATTCAAGATCTATTGGCAGTTAAGGGTACCCTAAATGAAACTTTTAAGAAACTAGGGTTGCCTATTTTTAAAGAAATTGAAATTCAATTTCTTCTTGAATATGTCAGCTGTTCAAAGCCTATTGCTGATGGCATCAGAAGTTTAGAAGGGGACAAAGATACTTACTATGGATGTCTTATACCAGAACTGATGAGAATGCAAAGAATTCTAAGCAACTTGAAAATGGATAACCTTACATATTGTGATGTATTAATAGATGTTATTACAGAAAGTCTTAATAGGCGTTTTGAGAGATTTTATAAATTAGAAGAGCCAAAAGCAAAAGATGGCATAATAGCATCAGTATCTTATCCTTTTTTCAAAATGAAATGGGTGCCAAAAGCCAACAGAGAATACATCAAAGAAGTATTTGTTTCAGAAGTGAGAAAGATAAAACAAGAAGACGAAAAGAGTTCCCAACATACTGACTCTTATAAAAAGAAGGAAAGGACAGAATCTTATTATATGTTTGTTGAGGACTCTGATTCTTCAGCAGCCAGTGATAATGTTAATACAACTACAATAGATCTGGAAACACTACAATATTTAAAAGATGAAGACAATACCTTAGAATCCTTGAACAGGTATCCTACTGTAAAAAAACTCTTCCTTAAATATAATACCTGCTTACCGAGTTCTGCCCCTGTAGAACGACTATTTTCATTTGGTGGAATGATTATGAGGCCCCATAGGCGGAACATGAAAGATGAACTCTTTGAACAAATACTAGTTTTAAAATCAGTTCAATAAATAAAAGGTTATGCTTAACAATGTATTTTATTTTCAAAACCTATTTTAAAAATACGTATTATGCATTTTGTATTTAAATACTTTTATTCAAAACTATTTTGTATTTCTATTTGAAATAGTGCTAGCAACTATGCATTTGCATTTTGTATTTAAATACTTTTACTAAATTATTTTTCACATCTCTGCCAGGGGGATATAAAAAGAGGAGTAACGAAGTCTCGAGTAACAGTAGATAATAAATAACATATTTCCTATTGTATTTATTTTTAATATGGTCATGTTATACCATTTTACAATCCTCATGATGTGCCCTTTAATTTGATACCCATATCGCAGTATCCACAAGATTTTTTTTTTACCTTCAATTATGGGATCTCATAGTCGTTGTGTTGATTTTTTTTAATGTCACCTATCTAAGAACACTTGGGCTATCACGACGAATCTAACAATATCTTAATTATGTAAATCCGTTCAGCAGTTTGGAAGTTAGGAGATAATAAAGAATATTACAAAGATACATACAAGATACACGCGAGAAAAACATAAACCTTCTTGCAGTCGGGTAAAAATAGGAGTGTATTTTAGTCAGTAAAAGTCTGACACGCCCTCACAATCCAGCCTAGAACGTCAAAACTAATTAAATGACATAAAACACGTCACGCCGCCGCCGCCGCCGCCACGCTGCCGCTGGGTTGTTTTAGCCGGCGCACCGCCGCCGACAAAACATGTGAGCGGACATGTCTAGTGGCTACCATTAGGAACGGCTGGACCAATTTTAATAATTCTTTTTTTTGTTTTTTTCACCAACTTACAGGGAAGTAGGTAGGTAGTGTAGGGTAGGTAGGATAGGGTAAGTAATTAGGTAGGGTAGAATAGGGTAGAGTAGGGTGAGGTAGATTATGGTAGAGTTAGGTTGAGTAGGGTAGGATAGGATTGGGTAGAGTAGAATAGAGTAGTCAGTTGATGGGAGCGCGCAAAAGCTAGTTGTAAATAAAGAAGAATGGCTATAATTTAGCTTTCGAATCATGCGGCCGCACATATCGCGTTCGTGTAGTTATGTCGTTTGAATTGAATTTCGATGAGTGCACGTCGTGGTTACGTTGCACAGTGGGTTAGAAATCGCATTTCCTGCATAAACCGCCTAGAATAATAAAACGAGCAATTGTTTGATAGTGAAGATATTATACATAAAAACTAGGAACAAAACAGTATTAAGCGAATGATTGAGTTGCATTACACTAAAAGGAATAGTAAAAAAATAATAATGATAAAAAGAGGTTTTGCTGACTCCATGCAATTTTTTTAAAATAAATTCTGGGTGCGATGTTTATAATCATACACTTAACAGTTTATTATATAAGTAATAGGCATTCTCAAGGATTTCAAAGCATAAAAGCGGCATTCGAAAATAATATGTTGAAGACCGGGCGTTGTGTTTCCTACTTTGGCGTGAAGTGTAAGTGACTCTTATCTTTGTTACAATTATGTGTGTTTTAACAAGAACTTTTCTTTAAATCAGAAGAATTTAGTGTGAATAGTAGAGCAAAGCTAACATAAAGTAAAGCATTAAGTAAAGTTATTTGAATGGACTTGAAAAAAAAAATGCTTTCGTGTATATGCACTCTTATAGAGATATCTATGGATTTGTTTTTTAGTTTACACAATAGAGCTGTAGAGTTACTATTTGTTTGTAGGTAAAAATCTAAAACTATGGCAATATTGGCAATGGCAACAACACAACAACCGATGCGAATACGTCATATTTGACGAAGGAGGAAGCCTTTGTTTTGCATTGCAGAAAAATTATAAGTTTCCTTACATTATAAACATTGCGTTGTGGTTTAAAAAAAAAGTAAGATATCGATTGTGCATTGATTTTATAATATTAAACTGTCAAGTTTAGTGTGTGCAAGTGTTTTGGATACTTCTAAAGCAGAGGGCCCGAGGAACGTAATTGAACGCAAATAACTGCGTGCATAGTTACAAATAAACTCCCCAGTTTTTTCTTATTAGCACTACTACGTACGTAATGAGTTTAATATTTCATGTGAATATGTATTATTATACATATATAATGTAAACTGCTGTGTTTTGTAACGTAATCTAAATAAATTCACAGTGTGATGACTCATACAGCATTTCTAAACGGAGACAGAATTTTTCAGCAATCCTCGTCAAGGTTGCAGATAGTTGTACACCCCATCTTAGCCTTTTTTACCATTATCAAAAAAAGCTTACCTACCCTTTGAATGGCATATTGGATTAACTATTATCAGTGATAATTGCTATAAAATAGGGACAAATGTAATATTAATAGCTTTCTAAAATACAGTAAATTGCTGCCTCACTATTTACTAATTGTTTCTGTGACATGATTATCATATTTCATCATAGTTTTGCTAAACAATAAAATATGTTAATTAATTTTGTCAAGGTACTTGTATTGAAGTGAGATTGGCAAGTGGATATAATGAAAAAAGTTAAGTAAAGCTTGCTAAGGTTGGTCCCTAGATGGGTGACCCTTTTCATACAGTAGCCCAAAAGTCTGTTATGCAGATTTACCACATATTATATTATACTTTTAGTGTCATCAGCATTGTTTGTTTAAAATGTTATTAACAATATTAAAAAAATCATTTATTTTATCATCATAGTCATTTATTTATGTAGTCAAAAATTTCACATCTTCACTGGAAGGCCATTTCTGTTATATTATACTAGCAACTCGCCCCGGCTTTGCATCGGTGCAAGGCTGATACCACTGCAACTGCTATGTCCCTGCATTTTAAATATAATGTAATATCTTCGAAAATATTATTTAAATTACACAATAGACAGACAATGGGAAGCGATTTTGTTTTATACTATGTGGTGGTAAACAGGCAGGTGTATTGACCCAATTTCTGTGATATAAATTTAACTTCAATTTGTCAAATAAATGTGTTAAATTTTTTATAAGTTTGTAGTTTGTGCATAAAAATATTAAAAAAAAAATATTTATATAGGTATGAAAGGAAGGTCCAAAGTTTCTATGGAAAAACCTTTCACCAGGGACTCAAACTGTAACCGTAATAAGTGTTTTTAACACTGTTTTTTAAAACAGTTTTAACAGAAAAACACTTTTAAATGTAACAGATACAATAATGTTACCGAATCAAACTGTAACCTTTTATATGTGTTAATAAGTGTTTATATGTGTAACAGAAATAATCGGTTTTAGTATAGCTTAAGGTAGGTATAAGTAATTGCACAGTACGGCAACAACGCGTGGCGGCCGTAAGAGTGTTAGACGCGCGTTGTTAAAGCCTACGGCGATCTTCAGTACACACACACTAACGCAATAAACATAACATAATTATATTTGTTTTGTTAAGTTCCGATTCCGACTTCCGATCGGCACACGCTATTATCTTTTTATCTCAAGTCAACATCTCTTGCTTACAATACACTAAGTATCAGAAAGTATGCCTCATAATAAAACCAATACCGTTCACAGATATTTTACATTTATTGGAATTGTCATGAGAAATAGGCACTCTAGTTATAAACAGGATGTTTGGTGTGCCAAATTGAAATGGTCGACTGGAGGGGTTATCTACTATCCTTTTAGACCCTTAAACACTTCTCATGCCCTGTGGATTTTTTTTTCATCTACTTTTTATTGCTTTATGAAAATAAGACCCAAATTTTTCATTCATATACCAATTTTAATAAAATATATAAGGCGTAGATTCAATGCCATTTAATTTTTTTTTTTTTTCTAGTAAAACCCAAAAAGAGAGATACGAGACAGATTTTACCTTATAAGAGTGAGATAACATTTTTAAGAGGTTTTTCAGGTATCAATTAAGTATAAATATTTTTATAAATCATAATTTTGAATATTAGTATTTTGTGACTAGATTCACAATTCTAGCGAATTCACAAAGTTATAAATAGTTATTTGTGCAACAAGAGAGCAAAGTTGTTTTTAGCTGCGAGTGCTAATTTTGAGTCCCGAGCAAGCGAAGGATTCTTTGATTGAATCACGAGCATTAGCGAGTGATTCTAAAGTAGAATCCTGAGCGAGAGGAGGGATTCAAAGGCACGAGATGCAAAAAGTTTTGCTCTCGTGTTACACACATAATTTTTCACTTCAGCAGCGAGAACACATATTACTTTGGAAATAAAATAATCAACAGTAATAGATTTAATAATAATTTCAATTAAAATAAATACTATCTCTGTCGCTAGTGTTGCTCATATTTTACAATTATTTTAACATTCTTAATCTTATTTGCCACTATTTGTTTTCCGCTTTTTTTAAAGCACGTTCTAAAACAGTCAATGTTGAAACTAGAAATAATTATTTAAAGGTTAAATGCCAGTTTTATCTGCTGCTATAAGTACTCAGGTACTCTCATTTTTGTTCAAATACAATAATAAATGAAAAATTCAATAATTTATTTATAAAAAAAAAACAATTTTATATTTTACAAATATTTTCTATTTATTACGCATTTCCAAACGTGTTTTTCTTTGTGGTCGAATTTCAAAATCGGAATGAACTTCAAAATGGCATGTTTCTCACTCGCTTATAAGGGTGAGAAAGAGACAGAGTTCAGCAGTTCGAATGTTTCGAATTGTATGGCTAAAAAAAATAAAAAATTAAAAAGTTACTTTGGCTCACGCAGAGAGCAAAATCGAGTTTTGCTCACTGTTTTCAAGCAGCAAAACCTACTTGTTTGAGCTGCTGTGGTGAAAAAGATTTTTATAGCATGTGGCACATCACTAGCAAGAAGATAAACTAGAGAATTTTTGAGGGAGTTGGAAGATTCCGGTCGCTTTAGATTTTTTTTTAAAGCCATGTATAGTAAACTAGTAGCTGTAACATGGATAGCTTTAATTTATGTCCAAATCTTTGCGAGTAAATTAAAAAAAACTAGATATCTAATGTCACATATTTTTTAAAATTTGTATTTGAATGAAAAATTTGGGTCTTATTTTCATAAAACAATAAAGAGGCGATGAAAAAAGATCCACAGGGCATAAGAAGTGTTTAGGGGTCTGACAGGATAGCAGATGACCCCTCCAGTCGACCATTTCAATTTGGCACACGATGCACCAAACATCCTATAAAAGTGTATCGCAACAAAAAAGTGTGAAAGAAAAAAACTTTTTACGAAAAAAAAAAAACGACTTCATAAAAAAAAAAACACTATATGGATCAAAATAGCGTTCTATGTTGGAACTCTTAATATGAAAAAAATGTTTTGTTATTAGCTTTCATGGTTATAAGAACTGCGATATTACAGAAAATACAAAACACAAAGAAATCAATAAAAACCAAAATTTTAAAAAAGAATAACGTACCTTTAATATAAAGTTTATTTGAACTTATAATTCCGAGTCAATCGAAAGATATACCACTTCGAAGCAACCCGATTTAAAAAACGGCAATTTCATACTTTAACCTCTAAAATATAAAGATACCAGGTAACCAGGGCAGGGACTGATTAACCAAAAAAAATAATTAATCAAGAAATTAATTTTTTTAATTGATAGATCAACATACATCTATTTTTAAAGTCAGCCTATGCAACGCACACCCCGAACATTTCGCACCACACTTCTTTGCAGTCAAACTTTTCGTTTCCGAATCAGAATAATTTAGTTTTGTTTTCAATTTCTTCTGTATCATCTTCAAATAATGTGGGACTGTCATGACGCACAACTTCTTGTTGAAGTGCGAAATATCTAGATTTAGGAAATCTAGATAGATTTAGGATAGTCTTCGTCCTTATCCAGACGGGTTTTTTTTTATAAGAAAGGATTGATTGCGAATAATCCTCCGAATATACTTCCGGCTCTATCAAGATATCGGGACTATCACAACTTCTTGTCGAAGTGGTAAGCAGTTATTTTAGGATGATTGTCATCTTGATCCAAACGAGTTTTTTTTAAAGAAAGGATTGATTGATCCATTGCAGCCAAAACTGTTCAAATAAACTTGATTTTTAAGTCACGAATATTTTCAATACTGTTTTGCACGTATACAACAGACTGCGACTGGAATTCGGCTATCTAATGCTTTATTAACCATAAAAAAGTACATTGTAAATTTGGCAACGCTGCGTTTACCTGTTACACTTATTAACACTGTTAACACTTTTATATCTGTTACAGATATGTTACGGTTACACTTTTGTAAGTGTTTTGGGTTAACACATTGAAAACACATTTATAAGTGTTACATATTTGATTCTGTAACCAATTCAACATGTAACACTTATTATTCTGTAACCTTTATGAAGGTGTTTTTAAGTCCCTGCCTTTCACACAGGTGACATGAACATCGGTTTCAATACAGAATGTACCATATCTGGCATTTTAGCTAGGTTACCTCTATAGAAGTGCCAGTGTTATTTCCAACAGGATTATATTTTCACCAAATAAAATTATAATTAACTTGATCTTAATCCAAATAAACTGTTACTTAATATATTAATAAAGCCAGGGATTTAAAGTGTAATATGGATGTGATTTGTGTTTTGATGATTACAATTTGTGTTGCAGATAATTATTATCTGTATTATTTTATTACTTTCAGATTCAAAATGACATCAGGACCATACAACTACTCCTACATATTTAAATATATTATAATTGGAGATATGGGAGTTGGCAAATCATGCCTATTGCACCAGTTTACTGACAAGAAATGTTAGTATAATCATATATCAACGTTGCAAAGTAAAAAAGTTATCTAAGAACAAATTTAATAAAAAGTTATTTAGTAATTTTTATTTTTTCAAAAAAAAATATTCAGAAAAAAAAATTTAAATTCTTCATTTTTGACACTTGAAAGAAGATTTGCTATGTAGAATATGATTTTTTACTAAATTACTGCAGTTATCCGAAAATCACAAAATTGCAGATAAGTTTTTTTACTTTGCACCAGTTGATATTATCTTAGTTTATATACCTACCATAAGTTTTCTAGATCATCTGTGCAACTTACTAGTTGTATTTATTCTATAAAAATACAAGAAATGCCTTCCTTGCAGTGGTCCAATACAAACTAGAGACTACAAAGGCCCTGCTTATAAAAAATAACAAAATATGTTTCTAGGGTATAATACCCATAGTTACCTTTTTATTCTATGATTTTTAAGCATAATAACTTAATTGCTTATGCCTTTTTTTGATGTGGGAATTCATCAAATACGAGGAGTGAGTCTGTGAAAGTCGAACACAACCTGTGTTCGACTTTCACTGACTAACTAATACCTATCTGTGCAGGGTAGGGACCTATAATAGCTGTTACTCTGTTCAAAGAGACTAACAATACAAGCTGTGTTCTTGATCAAACTGCCTAACGAGAACCACTCCAGGTGTTGGTTGATGCTCTAAATGACGGCACTCATCTCCCACATGTCGACAACCTCTCGAGCTAGGTCAAACAATTTGCTTATATCTCTCAACTTTCATGAGGTTCTTATCATACGGAACCGCTATACTTAATATAATAAAGAGAGAGTGCGAATTATTTGAGATTGTCTATACAAGGTTTTTTTTTTTTTTTTTTTTTTTTTCGGGTGGGAAATTCATCTAATGACAACCCCCGCTCTTGGGCGGAGCAGGAGATAGTGTCAGACTTTTACTGACTAAAAACCCACTCCTGTTCCTTCTTTGCCATTTTTATTTTTCCAGGGCCCCGGGGGTCACTTTCGCATCACCCATGGCCCCAGTAGGCTTCAACCCTGTTGGGCCCCTACGGTTGCTGACATCTCCTTGAGGCGCGCGTGGAACACTACGCGCCGTCGACGACTTGGGTTCGGTCCGGATGGTTACCGGACGATCGGACGGCGAGCCACCCATTGCTCGCCGTCCGCAAGCCCGCTCCTACGGTGGCCGGAAATCGGGATCGGAATCCCGGCGGCGGTTGGGGCGTGAGGACCGTTGCCGTTGCCTCACGCGATCGGCCGCCTCCTTTGCTAGCATTACTGCTTCGCAGAAGGAGGCGACCGCCTGCCACTCCTCCTCGCTCCGGACCATGGCCTGTACCAAGGCCCGGCGCGAGAGATCGCTGCCGCCGATCGCCCTCACGAGGACACGGCGGTGCTCTGCCCAAGCGGGGCACACCTCTACCGTGTGCTCCACCGTGTCCTCCGGGCGGTCCACACAATGGTAGCACGCGGGCGTCTCTTCTGCACGGATCCGGTACAGGAACCTCCCGAACTTACCATGCCCGGTGAGGACCTGCGTAATGCGGTAAGTAAGGACGCCGTAAGGTCTTTCCAGCCACTCCTCAAAGAGGGGACTTATCGCCATAATTAAGGCGTGCCCAGCACTGGGTTGCGACAATCGCCGTCGCCATTCCACCATGAGATCCCGCCGGAAGTTTTTCCGCCATGCCGCTACTTGGCGCGGCAGCGGAGTTTCGCCCCGGCGTTGCATCTCCATGCGCAGATCATGCATGCGTGCAAGGTCTTTTGCCTGCAATTCCCACGGTGGTTGGCTAGCAAGGAGGCACGCTGCTTCGCAGGAAATCGTGCGGTATCCCCGCACCATCCGGATGGCCATGACCCTCTGGCTTGCGTTCAGCTTGGCCGCCGGTCGCTTTCGAAGTGACGGCGCCCATACCGGCGCCCCATAAAGGGCCATGGACCGAACGATTCCTGCATAGAGCCTCCGGCAGGAGGCGTCTGGACCCCCTAGGTTGGGCAGGAGCCGCTTGAGGGCAGCCCCAGTACGATCCAGTTTGGGAGCCAGACGTCGGAAATGCTCCTCGAAATTCCATCGGCTGTCGAGGACAAGTCCAAGGTACTTCATCGTCGACTCGACGCCGATGTGAACTCCTCCTTCCGTTAGTTGGGAACCCGATGGTGGCGCATTCCGAGGGCCGTGGAAGCACATGGCCTCGGACTTGTGCAATGCCACCTCTAGTCCCAACTCTTGGATCCTCTCCACGACTGTCGCAACCCCGCGTGTCACTAGTTCGACCGCCGCCTGGTACGACTCTCCCCGCGCCAGGACCAGCGTATCATCTGCGTAGCAGACCACACTGACCCCGTCAGGGAGATCGCCGCGCAGCACGTAGTCGTACCCGATGTTCCACAAGGGTGGTCCTAGTACCGACCCCTGCGGAACACCGCACGACATCTCTCGCCGTTTCCATTCTCCCAGGTGTGTCTATACAAGGTGCAATTTCAAAATGGGCGGGGCCCCGTACGGGTTGTCGCACTCACGCATACAGTGTCATAACGCGCGATAAATCGTAAGTGCCTTTTCACACGTATCGGTTGCCGGGTAGCCGGCGCCGACTGTCTGGTATCACATTAAAGGGCCTATTACGCTACTCGATATTCAGTCTAAGTCGATGTCGCGTAGTGTAATAAGGGTTAGACCGGTCTTACTCGGAACAAAAAATAAGACAGTCTGAATATCGTGTGCTGCATATTGCGTAGTGTAATAGGCCCTTTAGCTTTCACACGAGCCGATTTTATATCCAGTAGCGCCTTTACTATCGACGCGAGTACAGTCGCGTAGTGCTTACGCATACATAATTTAATTTTCACTCTTCTCTAATGAAAATGGAACGTGAACAAATAATTGCAATGTGGATTTTGTACAGAAGATACCGCCGCCAGAAAAGAAAGTCAAGAAATTATTGGGTTCATCCGATTAACATGAAAAGAGCATTTTAAAATTTTAATACTATAATAGGACGATCTAGCAAACGACCCAAGAGCTAGATTAACCCGGCAATATACCGAAGATATCCCGGACGTCAGCCTGTACGAGATTAGGGTGGCTCTGAAGCAGCTTAAAAACAACAAGGCGTCGGGTGACGACGGAATTACAGCCGAACTCCTGAAGGCGGGTGGAAAACCGGTCCTAAGGGCCCTTCAGAGGTTGTTCGATTCCGTCATACTTGAGGGAAAGACGCCACAGGCATGGAGCAGAGGTGTGGTGGTACTTTTCTTTAAGAAGGGCGACAATGCCCTGCTTAAGAATTACAGGCCCATCTCACTTCTGAGCCATGTCTACAAGCTGTTTTCCAGAGTCATCACGAATCGTCTCGCGCGCAGGTTCGACGACTTCCAGCCTCCCGAACAAGCCGGTTTCCGAAAAGGTTTCAGCACCGTAGACCACATACATACGCTTCGGCAGGTTATACAGAAGACAGAGGAGTATAACTTGCCTCTATGCTTAGCGTTCGTGGACTACGAAAAAGCTTTTGATTCGATCGAGACTTGGGCTGTACTGCAGTCTCTCCAACGGTGCCAGATTGACTATTGGTACATCGAAGTGCTGAAGTGTTTGTACGAAAACGCCACAATGTCAGTCCGACTTCAGGACCAGACCTCGAAACCCATCCTTCTGCAGCGGGGCGTGAGGCAGGGAGATGTCATCTCTCCGAAACTGTTCACGGCTGCAATTGAGGATGTCTTCAAGGTTCTGGACTGCAGTGGACTAGGCAATAATGTCAATGGCGAGTACATCACTCACCTTCGGTTTGCCGATGATATAGTAGTCATGGCTGAAACTACGGAGGAGCTCAGTACAATGCTCGATGACCTTAGTAGAGCTTCCAAAAGAGTGGGTCTTAAAATGAACATGGATAAAACCAAAGTCATGGTAAATAACCATGTAGCACCCACTCCGATCGGAGACTCTGCACTCGAAGTTGTAGACGATTACGTTTACCTGGGACAGACAATCCAGTTGGGTAGGTCTAACTTTGAGAAAGAGGTCAATCGTCGAATCCGAGTCGGCTGGGCAGCGTTCGGGAAGCTGCGCGGTATCTTCTCGTCCAACATACCAGTGTCTCAAGACGAAAGTCTATGACCAGTGCGTGTTGCCAGTGATGACATATGGCTCTGAAACATGGTCGCTTACAATGGGCCTCATCAGAAGGCTTACAGACCCAAAGAGCAATGGAAAGGGCTATGCTCGGAGTTTCCTTGCGTGATCGCATAAATAATGAAGATATGCGCAGGAGAACAAAGGTCGCCGACATAGCCCGAAGAATCGCCAAACTTAAGTGGCAGTGGGCAGGGCACATTGCTCGTAGAACGGATGGCCGATGGGGCCGAAAGGTTCTAGAGTGGCGACCGCGCACCGGAAGACGCAGCGTTGGAAGGCCAACCACAAGGTGGACCGACGACCTGGTGAGGGTCGCGGGAGTGCGGTGGATGCGAGAAGCACAGGATCGGTCATTGTGGCGACGCTTGGGGGAGGCTTATGTCCAACAGTGGACGTCTTTCGGCTGAAATGATGATGATGATGAATAGGACGATACGAGGGTGTGAGAATAAACGATGTGCGCGTGCTCTCCCTGTCATTGTACCTGGGCGACTACGCGCCGCGCCGGTGCGTATGAAAGCATGCTGCGTCTTCCATACAGCACTACGCGTCCGGTCGCCGGCTAACCGGTAGGCGCCAACCGGACGCACAGTGGTGGATCCGGTGCGCACCCGGAGACCGCTTGCCCGGCAAATTACGCCGGTACGTGTGAAAAGGCTTTACGGTGGTACTAGTTTTTTGAAGAGTTATAGAGTTATTCTGAATAGGTAACACTTGAAATAAATAATTATAATAACAATTATTATTGACCATGTACCGTATTTTTTTTTATATGATTGTTTACGAGTTTTATAAAAAGCCTTCTGAATTTTTTTGCAGATTCATAACTGCACCTTGCATAAATATATTATTATATACAAAGTTGATACGACAGATAGGCTTTCCTTTAAACTGCCTATACTAGGTACCATTTTCAAGCTCTGTACCAAAAATCAATTAAATAGGAGCAGTAGTTTAGTCGCAAATGATTTTTTAAGTTTTTGCTCCGTTTGAACACGATGTATTTTTCCTAACAGCTGATTATGTCTATACGCATAGGTCATGCACCTTAAAACGATGCGATGTTGCCGCTCTGACGCAAGTCACAAGTACAAACAAATATTTTCGCTAAAAGATATCAATGCAAACAGAGAAGCGATAAATACACACACTTGCACTTTTATTACGAGAGTGACAAGGACACAACACAACAAGTAAGTGGGGCGGGGCGACTAAAAAACTTGTTTTTTCAGTTCGCCGACGCAACCCTTTGGGAACGTACTTAGGTTACGTAACACGGAAGCTCCCGCGCCGCTTTCGTTTTTTCGAACTCGCGCGCTAACAATTGTGATTTTGTTATTGTGATAGGACACTAAATAAGTTTAAGACAGACAGTATTTCTTTTTTTTATTGTGATAGGACAAGTAACTTGGGATTATTATTATTTAGTGTTAGTGTTTTTTTGTGATTGACTGCTTTTATCGTGATACGACACATAAACTAATAATAGTAATAATTATTATAAACTAATAATTAAACTTTGGTTGTGTGTGTGTGTGTAATTAAAGTGTTCAACAATGCCTCGTGTAACTTACACGGCGTCAGAATACACAGACATGATTTTAATTTACGGCGAATGCCGTGGAAACGCTGCATTAGCCCTGCGAACATACCGACAGAGGTTTGGTGACAGCCGCAATTGCCCTAGAAACGCCCGCACCATACAGTTGGCAGTACAGAGAATACGGGAAAATAAAAGTATAGTGCCGCAACAGGAGGGAGTGCCACCGCGGCAAATACCCGCTGCTTGGGAAGAACGAATTTTAGACCATTTTTCCCGCAACCCGACAACGAGTCTCCACAGAGCCGCCCGGCAGTTTAGGGTTTGTCATAGAACCATCCACAAGGTTCTAAAACGTAACAAACGCAAACCTTATAAATATCGGAAGGTGCAAGCATTGTTATCGAGAGACTTGCCGGTCAGGAACAGTTACTGCCAATGGCTACTAAATAAAACAACCGAAGACCGTGATTTCTTAGGTAATGTAATATGGACCGATGAGAGTACTTTTACTCTGAACGGCATCTGGAATCGGCAAAACCTCCGGTACTGGAGTTTGGAAAATCCACACGTGTTTCGAGAATCTGAACACCAGTACAGATTTTCTCTCAATGTGTGGGCTGGTATCCATAATAATAATATTATTGGCCCAGTTTTTATTGACGGCACCCTTACAGCGGCGAAATTTGTAGAATTGTTAAGTGGTCCTGTGGCCGAGTACATTGATCAACTGCCTTTAGCCGTTTATCGCAAGTTGTGGTACCAGCTGGACGGAGCGCCTCCACATTCTGTGATGGCTTCCAGGGAGCGGCTCACAGAAATGTTTGGGCAGCAATGGATCGGTCGATTCGGATCTGTTCGGTGGCCACCACGGTCTCCAGACCTCACTCCCATGGATTTCTTTTTGTGGGGGTACATTGAGGGTGAAGTGTATGCCTCAGAGGTAAATACAATTAATGAACTAAAAAATAGGATTATTTTAGCATTTCACAAATTAAAGTGCTTAGCGATGGACAGTGATTTAATTAGAAAAATAAATAACAATATTCTCCGTCGGTATAATTTGTGCATTAATGTGAATGGAGGACACATCGAGAATTTAAAAATTTAGTGTTTTTGTTATTATTGATGTTGTGCCCGTATTTCAAAAACTAACATAAAAGCCACCGCCGGCCGACCGCGCCGATACGAGAGAGAGAACACACGCGCGCCGCGCGCGTGCGACGTTGCCGCTTTAATACCTAGGTATCTAAGGTCAGTTAAATTTATTTACAAAGGGTGTTTGCGTTTTACTCTGATTTGTAAGCTATTTAGTTTGTTTGAAAAAAAAAAAAAACTCATTTTTATTTATATTTTATTTTCTACCGTATCGAATTAATACTAAAAACGTATAGTATACGTAGTGTAATTTAATGCCTCTATGTCATATCAACTCTGTATAATAGACTGGACAATCTCCAGAACATTTAATACACCCATTAATTTTATGCACATATATAATTATATAATATTATAGTTTGACTTGGACTGGTACAGGACTTGGATTTAAAGAGCGAGCTCGACAAATTCGCAATAAGTACCTAATAACTGCTCACATAGTCGTGCCAGAAAGTGATGTAACTATCTAAAATTATTATTAACGAAATATTAAGTGAATAAAAAAAGTGAAAGTCGAGCTAGGGCCGCCCCCCGAACGAGAGGCGTGTTGAAGACCTTTCTTCTAGCATATAAGATTTGTTTGTTTTCTTTTGCTTTAAAACGGTAACTCGTTGTTTTCAGTCATGGCTGATTGTCCACACACAATTGGTGTAGAATTCGGGACCCGCATTATCGAAGTTGCGGGGCAAAAAATCAAACTGCAAATATGGGACACTGCTGGACAAGAGAGATTCAGAGCCGTGACCCGGTCTTACTACAGAGGTGCTGCAGGAGCTCTTATGGTATATGATATAACTAGAAGGTGATTATTCCAACATGATTATTAATTTCAACTTGTTTACACAGAAGTCATAATATAGAAAAGACCGAAGTAGGTATCCTTATGGATTGGTTTTCATTTAACCTAAGAATCTGAATCCTACCCTGCAAAGATCCATAGCGTGCAGAATCAGAAAAGAGTAATTAAATAATTATTTTTTAAATACATAGATATTGAGTTATCAAAAGAAATATTAGCAGAAAGTCATTTTGACAGCATACTATGTTTTTATCGACAGCAAAAAACAGATGTACTTAATACATGATCAGCAAATTAACTAAGTACCTACCTACAAATCAGTATAAGTAAGTACTTACTTATATTTGGTCAACTTGATATGTCTGCAAATTGCATGTGTGTGTAAAATAAATGAGCCGTCAGAAAACAAAATTATTACTTGGTCAAATAATAATAATTAGTTGTTCGGTAATTGGTGTGAGCATACTCGCCTATTGTTACTTATCTCTTATAATAGTTATTAATCACCTCATCTAACATTGACGACATCGAGGGCTACATCTCAAAATTGGTAGTAACAACTAGATAAGTGTACCTGGACTGTTTGGCTCGATTCGGTTAGAACCATGATCAACTATTTTAAACCCAATTTAGGCATCCGTAAAACTGATCTTTAAACTATGGAATTCAGGGTTGGTTGCAATTGCCCTTATTGTGGTATTGCTCGTCGGAACGTTGAGTTCCTTAAAGGCGCATTTTTTGAGCTTAAATTGGTGGGCTGCTTTCTTTAAAAGCCCACCTCAGACATTCATTAACCTACATGGTTCTCATATGACTTGATCAGTACAGACAGTATGGACCTTAAAAGGAACTGGACCCGTTTTTTTTTGAGGAGGGAAATTATCAAATGATTTCTCTCGTTCTAAGGTTGGGGCGAGAGGGCGTGTTAGACTTTCACTAACTAAAACCCACCTGTGTTCTTCAGTTACACTTTACTTTCGCCTCTGCTTCTCATTTCCTCTCGCTCCGGACCATGGCCTAAAGGCAGGTTGCCGTCACCGATCGCCTCCACGAGGACAGTGCTTTTCTTTCGCTTGAATCCGAAACAGGAATCTCATGAGCTAGCTATGTGCGGTGAGGGCTTGCGTCAGGCAAAAAGTGAGGATGCCATGGCGCTTCTCTAGCCACTCTTCAAAGAGAGGACTTACCGCCCCGATTGTGGCGTACCCAGAGCTGGGGGCTAACTCTGAGTTTGCTTCAGTGTTCTTCTCAGGGTTCAGCTAGGATAACCGGCCTAATTTAGGCGTGCAAAAGTACCCTACGTACAAAATAAATATCATTTACTGTATCCAAATAGTGCTCAAAAAATAAATATAGCACCTCTTTAATTTAGCCGACTTTGAAGGCGAAGTCCCAAACGGTGATTGGTCCAAGAAAACCGTGCTTAGAATTAGAGATCAGTACCATACTACTTGGTTACTGATAAAAAAAGATTAAAAAAAAACAATGACGAAACGAAGTCACGATTCCCAGCAGTTTGAGAACGATTAGGCAATGGATGTATAATAAAAAAAAGAAGTAGCTGAAATGAACGGCAACTTTAAACAACTTTTAAGTTAGGGTATGCTACAGTTTTTTATTGAAAACGAAATTGAACTGGATCGATTGTACTTTTTTGGGGCGGAAAGTTGAACTTTACCAATAAATAGTGATCGAAGTGGCGCGTAACAGAACAAGTTGAAAGGGAAATGTATTTCTTGGTGTGGCACGTGGTGAGGAGGGATTAATTCACGTGGAAAAGTGATTGATATAAGAAATAGATGGATAGAGCGGGGGAAAACAATAATAGGGCTTGTAAAAGAAATTGTATGAAAGGTTATCAAGAGAGATTGGAAGAGTAAAAGGTGTCGTGTTCACCTTAAGTAGATACCTAATAACTCGAAGCAAGGTCAGATGACTAATTCCAAATTTTTCACAATACGGTTAGGTTACGATTGACGAAAGGATTGTTTTCTACACAAAGATATTATAAGTAATGAACAACTAGAGTGTAACCATGTATTTTAGATTTAGCGTATAAGCTTGTTGTAACTTTGTCAATAAATGTTTTATATTTTTGCCTGTTTCAGGTCTACTTACAATCATCTAAGTAGCTGGCTTACAGATACACGTAACTTGACTAACCCCAGCACTGTGATATTCTTAATTGGCAACAAATCAGATTTAGATGGTCAAAGGGATGTTACATATGAAGAAGCGAAACAATTTGCTGATGAAAATGGACTTATGTTTGTTGAAGCTAGTGCCAAGACGTAAGTTATTACATATATTACAATATTCTTAGTGATGACGCGACATGACTGCCTTACTTAAGTCTTTCTACAAAATATCAAAAGAAACCATGGATACCAAAATTATTGCCGCAGTTTTAACTTAGAAGCGTGTATCTCATCAACGATTTTTGACGTGAATAATAAGGTGTTTTCGAAACATCTGTCTATGGGCTCTTGGAGCTGAAAAAGCTGAAGTTTCTTCTTTTCCTATAAATAGGTGCATTTATGCTGAATCTTTGGATAGTCATAAATAAATCGAAACCTATACGGTAGGTTCTTATTGACTTTAAAATTGACAAGTAACAGATAAATAAAAGGTACTTATATTTTTTTTTTGTTTTGGTGATGATGACCATATTTATAGTATTTTTCGTCGCGCTTTTATTTCAGTGGTCAAAATGTGGAGGAAGCCTTTCTTGAGACAGCTAAGAAAATATATCAGAGCATTCAAGATGGGCGACTGGACCTGAACGCGGCGGAGTCGGGCGTGCAGCACAAGCCGGCGTCGCCGGGGCGCCCGCTGGCCGCGCCGCCCGCCGCTAGGGACAACTGCGCCTGCTAACCGATCTCGGGATATATAGAGTTAAACAGAAATCATACTTAATGGTTAAGAATTATTATCCTAGTAATAAATTCAATTGTCATAAATTTTGTTTTGTTTTGACATAATTTATATTAGTGTACATTCCACGTTATATTTGTGTTTAGAATGTTATGGATGTCCATGAGGAGCGCACGATAAGACTTTTCAATATATTTTTTTTCTTATTTTGCTTATTAAATCTAAATGATAGATGTATTTAACTAGTACTAGGTACTTTCAACAAACAAAGCTTAGGCTTGCAGCTCTAGATTGCTTGTTTGTAGCCTATGTCACATTTAATGGTACCAATTGGCAATATTGTTTTTTTTTTTTTTCAAATGCACTCATTCAACCTGTACCTACAGAGTCAAATCAAATTAATTAGTGAAAATCCCCAAACGTGTTGGTTAATCGATGTCATGACGATAAAACAATCTAATTTTTTTTTAAGGTTCTTCCGCTATCTATGGGATTAACGGCCACGGGTACTTTAGTTTTAGTTTCATGAACTACACTGCATTTTTATTTATTATTACTAATAAAAAATGAATTCGGTTTGTTTTATCATAATAATGTATCGATAAGTAACACATCTGCGGAGTTTTACTAGACAGTATGTTTTTCTAATGAAAATAAATTATGAAAAATCTCTGTTAAACATTTTTGGATTTCATTTAATTTTCCCATCGAAAAGTATTGTTGTTGCAATACATGACTTTACCTCAATTGTCCTTGTACGAAATCGAATTGATTGGTATTTTAAGAATAATTATGAGGATGAAGTTGTTTTTGCTGAAATATTATGTAAATTTTATGCAAATTATATTTATTTTGGAAATAGATTTTTGAAAACGCTTTTACACGTAATTTTTTTCGTCAGTTTAAAATAAGTAGATGACATCAGTTTAAACTAAATGCAGTTTTAATATTTCTAAAAGTAAAGACATTCCAATCTTCTTAGAACACTCTTGTTGCTAAAACAAGCAGTTCTGTAGGTAACTTTGTACCTGCTCTTGCTTCCCTATGTCAAAAGTCTACTGTGTCAAGTTTAGAATGTGGTCACGCAGTAAACTATAAGTACTATTGCGTTACTCTCATCGCACGAGCAGTTACAAATAAAGAGCAATAGTAATGTACAATAATGTTTGACAAACGCCAATTTTTAAAAGATCTAGCGGCTCATAAAACGTGCGCTCCTGACGGAACTCCCGTCCAGGCACTAAGGTATAAAATGTAATAAGTCATTCGGCAGTGACTAGGTCTATTTGACAAATGTATTTGCTGCATACCTACGAAAGTTGGGTTTGTTCATATTGTAAATGTATTATTATTTATGATCTATATTATATTTACTGTTAGTTTATTTTTTTATAAGTTTAATTATTTTTGAACGCTGCAGAGGAATTAGAAGAATTTAATCACAACTGAAGATTATTGTTCTAAGGAAAACGAAAGGATAGACTATTTAAACAAAGAGTAAAAATGTAAATAAAATACTCCTTACTTTACATGTATCGTTATTCCGTATTATAACTTATGTTGTTGACGTTCAATTGTTCCATGTCACCTGATTTCTAAAAGTTTTCAAATGTAACGGCATCGCTACCGAAGTTACCATGAGATTTATCAGCATGTTAGTAAATACTATTCATAATTAAGAAACCAGACAGATAATTTTTCCAACGTAAGATGTTTTATTGAATGTGTCAACAATACATCCATTAATTGCGCTTCTTGTTGAGTAGACGAATCTTTGATCCATATCAAGCATTACGATATCTTTCAGATTCTGATTTATGTATCAGTTTTTACTAACTTCAAACAAATCATTGTCCAGTTAGATGCTGTCAAATGTAAAAGCTGTTTCTTACCAACCACCAACCACTACGCAACCACTCCCGTTTCATAATATTTGTTTATCGGCCTCAAAATCTACTAGATACTTCTCAATGGTTCTTAAGACAGACCTTTGCCAATACTGTAATTTTTTTTTAATAATTAACTTTTAAACAATACTATTAAAAAGCTAAGCATCGCTTTGAAGAATTGACGTCGGTACTTGAGTCATCGCTTCGTTTTTTTGCACTATTTAACTGTTTAATGCTAACGTATAAAGTGTCACACAGTATTTTAGTAAATACCGGCCATCAGTTTATCACATTATTTTGAGTACCACGATCAGTTTGTTGTTTTTAAATCTCATGTTAGCTGTAATAGATACTAGATAGCGGTTTAAACAAATCAGTAGAAGCTAATCAGTTTCGGAATTGCCATTTTTATAACATATTTGCACTTGATAATGTGTAATATTTCAAAAATAGGTAGGTCTTTGTTTACTCATAAGTACCCCTTTATTAAAAAAACCCAGAATAACGCGGTCCCAATCTTAAACCTCAATTGTGAAGGTATGATTAACCTAACATGATTCTGCGTTTATTAATAATGGTTACAGATTTTCTCCTATATCCGGTATCCGAAGTTAAGACTTCATTTTTATTCTGTTTTCTGCGAGAGGCAATATGTTATGAGTTCAGTACAGTTTTATTGTAGGTACACAAGGCATCATGTAGGTAATAAATAAACTTTGTAAAAATAATGTATGCATTTTTTAAGCTTTGGCTTTGTCATTCCTGCGTGCAATATATTATGTGAAATCTGGTTTTGTTTTTAGTTAGTACCAGTATTAAGTTGACATTATTATTATTATTCTTGATAAGTTCATCATTCACTGCTCATTTCACGTTATGACCAAATAGTGGCTCGGCCCGGCTTGATTAATTTTGTATGAAATAGTACAAAAACATGAGGCAGACAGGAGTGGCCAACTTAATTCGAATTAAGATCTACTGTTTACTGACTACAAGTGTACACTCTGCGATATACTAATTACATATCAACATCGAATAGTATTTTACACATAAAATACATACGTAGAATTTTAACTGAAATTAAAAAGAAACTGTACAAGCAGTACTTTTATTTTATTAAGAAAGAAAACAACTGATTAGAAGATCCAGTTTGTTTGCTTTAATTAACAACTATTTTACTAGTGTGAGCATTGCGTCTGCGCATCTTTAGCTAGATTAGCAGTCAGGTTTGTAGGTATTTGGAAATTGCCAAACTAATAATGAGCTGATTTAAATAAATATTTTGAACCAAGACAAGATTACAGTTGTTCAACGTAGTCCACTAGATAAATGTAGGTACTATTTATTGTACACTAATAATAAAATTACAATAGGAACACCACTACCACTAGTTGATCGCCATTGTTCGAACACGCCTCAGCCCCTGTATCACATCGAAATCCTCTTCTGCGAAGCAGTAATGCGGGCGAAGGAGATGATAGAAACCGTGACGGGAAGGTCATTTTTCCGACGCCGCAGGTGACGCCCCGGGCGTCCAGAGTTGCCAGGCGAATCCCGGCCGTAGGCGCGGGCTTGAGGACCAAGCTTGAGTCGACGGCGCATTGCGTTTCACACCCGCCTCAAAGAGATGTCAGCAAAATGGACGTGGCCGAACAGGGCCAATGCTTGCTTGGGCTGCGGGATTATTGAATAGAGTCACCGTGGTCCTGGGACGCTAAAGGCCCTTGAAGAAACATAGGTGAGTTTTAGTCAGTAAAAGTCTGATACATCTCGCACCACCCTAGAGCGAGAGGAGTTTGATAATATGCCATTAAAAAATCCCCGTAATAGGTTGTGGATCACACGAACCCCACGTAAAGCCTCTAGAAGGAGTCGTTTGTAGCCCTGAGCTTCAAACGCTGCAGCAGCTAATCACGGGTTCGATACCCGCACTGACGCGTGAATCCAAGACACTGTATCTCAGAAATACCTATCATTCCTATTTTGTGAAAACTGCATTTAAAACATTTTTTGGTTTTTAGTAAGTTTAAGTAATATTATTATAATATTATATTAGGTGTTAGGAACCAAATTAAAGGTATTTTTACGTTCTATGCAGCCATGTACATTTTACAACCATACTATCCATACAATTAGAATAAATTAAGTAAACGTATTATCGCTATAAAACTTTAAGAAATTGGGAACCCAATTGTTTGAACAAAACACTGTATGTTTGGTTAAATATTGGTTTTAAGTTCTAAGTCTGAGAGTTGTGATTTTGTATAGGTATTGCTTTGTGACAATTTCACTAATAGTCTATTACAATATCCACTCTTTTATTTTTCTTACACAAACTTACACAAACAAAAAGAACGTAAACAGAATGCAGCGTACGCGCTGTCGATCATAAAACCGCCAGCGCGGCTGAGCAAGAGCTATGCCTATGGTACACGACCACTATCCGTTGATCTCTCGCCCGCTTGCCCCCGTGTATCTACTACACGTAGGTACACTAAAGAAGCAAAAGTGCATAGTAAGTACAGAAATAAAATCGTGTGAAGCGAGAAATGACGCCATCTAGCGTAAAACCAGATTGAAATGTTGCTATTGATAACATTACATTATACTGTTAATAGATGGCGTCGCTGTGCTTAATTAATGCTTATTTTTGTAGTACTTTCTTTTTGTTTCTTTAAATATTGAAATAATTTATAATTTATTTTAAAGAGATGAAGATATTAAAATTGAATATCAATTTATAAATATTTGATTATCTATGTGTTAGTTTTCGAACTTGAGAGGGTAGGTTGAATAAGGATTTATAAATAATAACTAGTAGGTAGTATGGAGTATAAATGATACTTAGACCAAAAAATTATGACTAAGCTCAATTGGTTGTTTGCCAAGTTAATTTCGATTATCTCGTCCCAGCGCCTTTCGTTAATTTTTTTTTTTTTAACCACGTGTATTGTCTACTTATTTTACCAAAATGAGTAAATATGCATTGTTATATAGATTTAGTAAAAAGAGCTCCAATAATTGCTAAGCATAATCAAGGTAAAAACTTGTCAGAAGACGCCAGAGAGACCAGTGTAAATGTAAGTAGTTTTTTTTAACTCTTTTATATAACAAAAAACTCCTATATAATAATCATTATTGGGTATTATATATTTATGTTTTATTGTTGCAGAGAAAAAAAGTTGTTCTATGGATATGACGATTTGAAGAAGAGGGTTCTTTAAAACACCATCAAAAAGCTGGCAGACTAAAACTAATAAACATATTGCAGTGTCAAATCATGATAAGGGAGTATACGAAGAAAACGGACATCTGTCGACGAACCACTATGCTAGTTTATTTGACACAAGCGTTGGCACTGTCCGTCGGAGGCTTGCTTACAGAAAACCATAAAAGGGCAAGACTGCAGTTTGTTTTGGATCACATAAACTTTGATTAGAGTAATATCATGTTTACTCATGAAAAAACTTTTAAGTCCATTGAACACGGACGGTTTTGTTTGTGGCTACAAGATAATAAATAATTATAATACAGATTTAATATTATTCACTCAGTACTTATTCTCTGTATTAACTGGAGACCTTGTTATGTGTGTTAACTTAATATCCGTAATTAATACATTAAAAAAGTTATGAACACTTGATATGTTGTTGTGCAATTTTATAGTTTTTAGCCTACATTTAATCTTTTTGATCTTTGTGATAAAATTATCTGGTCTTTTGTTTGTTTTTGTTAAGGTTACATAAGCTTCAATCCTCTTTCCAATATTGGAAACGAATACTTAAGCTATGGCCTCAATAAGAAATTATATATAATATTATAATCTTATTCGGTGATTAATAAACGGTGATTGTTAAATTTGAATAAGAAATTGTAAGAAATAAACATATTTTTTTTAATAGTGCTTTTTTGTTTGATGAGCCTGTTTACCAGTATTTTTTTCGTCTTGCTGAGTAACTACCCACTTGAATATTATATTACAAATAAATATCCACTTGTTAACTTTGATATAATATTCCTACCGATTTCTTTAGTTTGTCATTCATAACTTACAAAAAGTGTGAGTACTAGGTGAGATTTGAACTCACGGCTCATTGATTTAAGCATCTATCTGCACATGCTAAACCACTAGGTCAACATGACTCTAGTTTGAATGATGAAATTATGAACTACAATCAGTTGTTGACGACAATGATGACGCAAGTGTCTATTATTTGTTGAACTAAAAGTCAAGTTTATACTTTGTGAGATTGCCTTTGGTCGCTACTTAGCTGTGAAGAAACCAACGACATCTAGTTTAATTTTGTAAAACTTGAACTTTAACGTGCAAGGGAAAATAGGCGTTAAGGTACCCAAGCACTTCTAAAGGTTCACTGTACATTGACATGTACCATGTGTATTGCATATACGCGGTGACCCGCGCGTGACGTCTCCAGTTTGTTTGCTTTAATAAAACACTGTTTCTCGAGTTTAAACCAAATTAATGATAAGTGATATTTATTTTGCAAATAGGTCTTTTAAATACACTTTTACAAGTCAATGTTTTTCGTCATTTAAACTAGACGAGGCCGGTGTTTCCTAGCTGACTACCCAGAGAAGAAACACCGAAACAAACTCAGGGATCAAAGTCACTTTTAAGGTTCATACAGCAAAGATGTACTTAATGGTCAAATCATATGAGAACCATGCAGATTAGTGTCTGAGATGGTCTTTTGAGGAAAGAACCACACAGACTTGAGTGGACCTGTCCAGTCTGTGCAAGCATTTGTCAGTATTCGTATAGCTCAACTTAGGACTACTAAAGAGCTCAACGATTTGACAAACAATACCAAGGAAATGACATTTGGGTAGGCCGCAGAAATACTCAAATTGCCAGACATACGTCAAAATAACTGAAAAGAAAAAAAAAAGATCCACATAGTCCTCATATTCACAATTATTATAAGTTCGAAACTAAAATCGAAATCGCAAACTTTAACATTTTCTCTGCAGCAGTGGGTGAACAGTTCATTAGGGGATCTTTGATATGACTCAGGTTGGCTGGACAAATCTTCAAAATAGCTTGCATTTAACTAGGTCAATAGGTCACTTTATGTGACGGCTAAACACCCTTATTTCAGAATTTGTGACGCTACAGAATCTTAGATAATCGATCGAAAACGTGTCCAGCCATCTTGAAAAACCACTTTTCGCTGGTCTCTCAATCTCGGTAACGGAAGTGATTTTGACGACTTTTTGCATATCAACGGGCGTCACATAAATTTGTGACGGGCACCGAGCTAAAAGTTTTGTGATAAGTACAGTGGTTTAGTAGAAAAATGCAAAAATCTGTGTCCAGCCATCTTGAATTTACGTATAAAACTTATGGCTGGCAATTCCGAATCTCAATAACGGGAGGCGTTTTCGAATATGGTTCCTTTACTAATACTTGGTGACGCAATGTGTGACAGTAATAACGTTTGATTTATGGCGTCACATGTAAGGGTTTACGAGAAATCAATAAAAACTTAATGTCCAACCTGAGTTCAAGATGGCTGGACACATGTATCTCCACTGCCTGATGATCTACGACCTTCGAAATGTGTTCAAAATGTTGTGACGGGGACGATAATGATAACCTGAAATTGTGACGGAGAAACTTTGCGTAGTTTCAAAGATATTGATCATTTAAATTTCCCCATACAAACACTGCAGTAGGGTAACCAATATTGTAGGTTTTATGTAGGACAAGTATATTTTAAGGTGTTTTCTTTAATGGACGAAAATCCGTGTATTGGTGATACTAATACGAACAACTGTAGATATTTAAATCAATGGAAGACAAAAATGTAGAAGTGAGGAAGGGGGGGGGGGTGTAATTTTTAAATGTTATTGATTATTTACGTGCAGATATCTATTCTTTTTAGTAGGTATATATTATGTCAGGAGAACTAAACTAATGCTCTGAAGGTATTTAAATGAAAAAATAATGTTTGCTGTAAATAAAATCACATTTATTTATTTGTACTTATACAGCATTTCAAATGGCGAAAATGACGATGATCAACTCGCATTTGCACTTCCGTAACCCCCGCCTTGTACCACAACGTTGTTTTACCGCCGTCCTAAGGCGGCGTACCGGACGACGGCGGGCGCGGGCTTGGCGGCGGGCGGCGACACGCGTAAATTGGCCCGTTCGTACATTTGGTACATCTCTTCACCGCGACAAACTGAGCGAAACCGAGAACAAGCCAGCCCCCCTAGCCAAGTCACAAACGATAAACGTAAACTCTCAGTAGTCTTTAATAGATTTTCAACTTTATGTTATTGGATATAAAGTTGAAAATCTATTGAAGATTACATAGTGTTTTCGTTCGTTCCGGTCGCTAACACTCGGTAGTCTTTAATAGATTTTCAACTTTATGCTCTTAGGTATAAAGTTGAAAATCTATTGGAGATTACTAAGCGTTCACGTTTATCGTTTGCAACTTGGCTAGGGGGGCAGTTTACACGCGTGATCGCCCGCCGCCGCGCCCGCGCCCTCAGTCGTCCAGTTTGCAGCCTAAGTGTTTGAAGCGCAAATGAAGTTGATGGTCGTCATTTTAATCATATAAATAGCTGAATATACTAAAATTTTCTTCAATACCTATTTATAAAAGAGAATTATTACACAAAATCAATCAAGTGGGCTCTCTCTTGCAGCGCTGGTGGTCAATTATTATTTTGAATTAACACATACTTACTCTTTTCACTGCAGGAAAACCTTTTATTCCCACGGGGAAATCAAATACAAAGCAGGCGTGGATGCTACTGGCCAATTAATCGATTAAAAAGAAATCCTTTATTTATGAAAAATTATGGTCACCTCACAATATTAATGGATGTTTGTATGGAAAAATTTAAATGGTCAATATCTTTGAAACTACGCAAAGTTTCTCCGTCACAATTTCAGGTTATCATTATCGTCCCCGTCACAACATTTTGAACACATTTCGAAGGTCGTAGATCATCAGGCAGTGGAGATACATGTGTCCAGCCATCTTGAACTCAGGTTGGCTGGACATTAAGTTTTTATTGATTTCTCGTAAACCCTTACATGTGACGCCATAAATCAAACGTTATTACTGTCACACATTGCGTCACCAAGTATTAGTAAAGGAACCATATTCGAAAACGCCCTCGTTTTTGAGATTCGGAAGTGCCAGCCATAAGTTTTGTACGTAAATTCATGATGGCTGGACACAGATTTTTGCATTTTTCTACTTATCACAAAACTTTTAGCTCGGTGCCCGTCACAAATTTATGTGACGCCCGTTGATATGCAAAAAGTCGTCAAAATCACTTCCGTTACCGAGATTGAGAGACCAGCGAAAAGTGGTTTTTCAAGATGGCTGGACACGTTTTCGATCGATTATCTAAGATTCTGTAGCGTCACAAATTCTGAAATAAGGGTGTTTAGCCGTCACATAAAGTGACCTATTGACCTAGTTAAATGCAAGCTATTTTGAAGATTTGTCCAGCCAACCTGAGTCACATGATCTTTGAAAAGAAGTTTTCAAAAGCCGCGGCAACCTGTGAGTCCGATGTGATCACATTGTCATCATTTACAAGTTAGTTCACTTGATGGTCTTGTAGACCTTCCAGTTTCACTATGTATAATATTCCAAGTCGTTTTAATTACATTATTTTCATCGTACAATTCGTAAAGTCGAGTTCTACTTTTATGAATAACAGTGGTAGCACATTCACTGAACGATACGTTACTATTGACAGAAATAGCCTTAGGTATAAAAGTAGAATTAAATTTAATACTGTAATCAATTTATATTAAAAAAAAAAACCTTCATATTTATGATTGATGCCACAATGATCAGAATCTAATAAATTTATAATTTCTGTATGACTTGGTTTAACATCTGTATAAATATTATCTATACATGTGGTACCTACTAGTAGGAGTTCTTCTTGTGAGTTCCAAAAACAAGTTAACTAGATTAGTAGGACTGAAATAGACTTATAATTTTACTACATAAAGCTGAGTTTTCTATTAAATTATTTACATTGAAATCACCACAAGTGATTATGCACTTGTTAGAATTGCAAATCTTGTGGAACACTTCATCCATTACCTTTTCAAAGCAGTCATACAATCCAGAAGGGAGTTTGTAGGTACACGCACAATACAATAAACTGCTCCAATTTAATACAGGCTATTTCAATTGACCGCTCGCGCTCAACAGATAGGCTTAAAATATGCTTCCAATGGTTATTTAACTTTTCACCGCCAGCGTACACAGAACGCGATGCCTCGCCTAGCGCCATGCTATAAATGTATAACAAAATACATAGTAAACAGTAGTGATGTGGGTAGCGTCATATCGATGAATGCGAATTATACACGTTATGTTTTATTTATAATTTTACGGATGTAAACAAAAACTGATTAAATATTTTCATATTTGTTTCATTTCTCCGTATCCGTATTAAGAAAAACAATATAAATTATAAGTATCAAAGAAACAAATACATAACTCAATTAGAGCCATAAGAAATGAGCTACATCTCTAATTGTTTCATGACGCCATTCTTTGACTTCATTTCAAGTCCTTGGCGCTAAGAGCACGTTAAATTCAATTCTGATTAGGGATGTGGTACGCGCTGGTAAAAGGAAAGTTATTATATATTACGCTAGAGATATCGAGCTCTGATCAAAGTTAAACTAAAAAAACATTCCGGTAGAAAGACCTATTTTACAAGGAGTTTTAAGTCCTCAGCAGACGAGAAATATTCATTCTCCAAGCAACGCTTAGATACCATATAATAGCAATAAAAGCCTGGCCTGGCGCGATCAGGCATGTGAGAAAGTGGGCCGTGGGACCACAGCATAAGACCAAGCATATTACAAGCACAAGATATCTGAGTCATTATTTTTAATTTTTCATTCAGAATTGAATCTCACTTAAACAATGTTTTATTTTATTTGATCTCATATCTCTTGTAGATAATCATTTGTCTATTTAAACGTTATTATCATTATCAAGTTGGACATACCTATATCAGAATCATCGTCTTCTGGTCCAACATTCTCCACAAAATACTCCAAATCCGATTCCACACCTATCCAGTCCCTATCCAGTTCTTTGTTCATGTCAATAACTTACTTATTTCTTTACTTATTGATAATGAATAGAGCAATAAAAAGTGCAACAAATAGTGCTATAGACTGCACTTTTCCAAAGTGATATTGACAGCCATGCGTAAATGACATCACAGAACGTCTTCTATAATAGTCCGTGGCGCCCGGGGCACTGACTACCATAGACTTATAGCTGACAACCAATTGTTTTGTAGAGATGGGAATATAATTATCGATAAGGATTGCTAACAACTATTTAATTCCGGTTCGGCACCCATCCGACGGTCGAAATTCGTCTATTTTCCCTTTGTTATAAAGTAGTTATATAAGTTATATTTTAATTGACCTCAAAGTGGTTTTCGATAACAATATTTCTAAGTATCTCAACGGGTGAAATCAAACCGTGATAACTTTCGCGTCACATCACTGGCCGACTATATATAAGCCCTTTGCGTTCTGGGGAGAATAAAAATGTTCGCATTTTTTGTTTTGCCAATTTTAAGACAAATAATTCTTTAGTGTGGAAAAATAAAAAACAGGATATTAGAAAGTGCTTTGAAATAATAAAAAAAAAACCTGTTAAATACAATAAAATTATTTTTATATTATAGTTAAAATGAAGAGCTTCTAATGAAATCGTGGCGCTGGTGGCACGAAAATATGGAACTTCAATTGATGTCCGTGGCGGTGAAAAGGTTAAATTTAAGGTGATTATGTACTTACTAAAATAATTCAGTTAAAACATCGTAACTTTAACTACAGTGTTATGCAATAACAAACCATAAATGTAGGTAGCTAAAATACAGTGTATCTATGTTTTGTATGTGTTTATATCTCCTACGTGCTATAAAATGAAAAAATATTAAGGGTAGTATAGTAGTAACTGTCTAAAAATAATCTAATGAGCGCTTTTAAACCAATACACTGTAACCAGAGTTACAGTGTAGGTATAGATTTTCAAGTCAGCGCACGTAACAAATATTTGTATGACTTACAGATTGTTTTTCCGGGTTTGGGTGTCTTGCGTGAGTTTACATGTTTGAGAACGCAGCCACGGTGCAGGAAGTATTCCTAATGTGTTTTTTTTTTTTAATTAATTTGCCTTTGAGCCTTAAAAAATATGTATGACAATTGTGTATGGTCAGTATCACAACAGTAATTATGGCTAAAAAATATAGATACGTGCTAGGTAATTAGTTACTTACGTAATCGTTTTAATTGGTTAAGTTGTGGGAACATACATAGAATAATATTGACTGAACTTCTTACCATTTAATTTAGGACTGTGTAAATTAAATTAAACATGTTGAAGTAGATAACATTTATTAAAAAGCAGAATACATTTAGCCTTAATTTAATTAAAAAAATGATACTAAGTACCTATATATTAAAGCTTAATTCTCGTGATACAAAAACTATATTGTAAATAATTCGATCCACCACCTTTAAATTGGGGTAACTTTGGCCCTGGAGTATAACTTTGGCACAAGCGTATTAACCAATCGAAACACAGTAAACACAATTTCTCGTGTTCCTATTGGTTAATAAGCTTGTGCTAAAGTTATACCCCAGGGTGAAAGTAACTCCACTTTACGGTATACCTAAACTTATCAAAATATTTATAAATCCCGCAACCATAGATAGACTTTACATATTAGGTACATAACATTCAGAAGGGTTTTATTGTGTACGGTGCTAATGGTATTCGCAAAAATCCCACTTTAATGAACTTATTGAAATAAGTCTCTCCGAATCCACCTTTTTATTTATTTTTTCTCATGAACTAGTGCTTAAGTATTTAAGAACTAAGTGCCAGCCCTGTATTAAAAACTATTGAGCTTTTTTATTTCAATTTTTTTTCTACAGAGTCTAAAAGAGTCTTGCCACAATAGGCCTCGAGGGAGATAGCCAGAGTAAAAAAAGTTCACTTTCATAACAAATAAAAAACTCTCGTTTTCGCAAAAGTTGGAAGAAATGATTTTGTCGAAAATGGGATTACTTTGACTGAGACAAGACAAATTTTGATTGAAAATAAGTTCGTTTATTGGAACATTCTGGAGTAAAATAAATTGTTTTATTGTAATCCTAGATGGAGAATGCTAAAGAATGAACGAACACGAAAATGATGTCTTTTATAGAAGGTAGAAGACCGTGGCAATCAAAAGATAACTGCCAAACGGTATAATTATTTACCTATTTGCATAGAAAAACAATTAATAAAGCTAGTAATTGCAGTTTCGTAGGTAGGTACAAGAATATTTTAAATGTTATAGTTGGGCTAGCAGTCTCGAAGTTGATAGCTTGACATTAGCTACCGATTGCTAAGTTACCAGCCGATAAAAATCTCAAAACATTGCAAATATAACTTGATAAAAAAAAAGATTTTCTTGAAATATGTACAGACGGTCGCGGCGTAAATTTTATAAAATATAAAAGTATGCCTCCCTTGTAATATTAATATCTTAGCGACAGAATTCGGTCTTTTTGCGAATGTTAAGGCCCTTGCTACCATTTAGTGCAATAAAACAGTGACTTTTTGAAGTACTCCTCGGTAACGGCTGGTTTTATAGATTAAAAAAAATATATACGATTTAATATATAACATTATCAACATATGTTTTTTTTTTACTA
The DNA here is from genome assembly GCA_961205895.1 of Mythimna pallens. Taxonomy (NCBI): domain Eukaryota; kingdom Metazoa; phylum Arthropoda; class Insecta; order Lepidoptera; family Noctuidae; genus Mythimna; species Mythimna pallens. The sequence continues at coordinate 12,786,351 of OY540830.1, forward strand.
ATAATTTGACCAAAAAAGAATTAACTACATGATATTTTTTTTATTACTTTTCGCTACTCCTTTCAAACGGCTATGGTCTTTAGAAATATGTTTACACAACGCTATGCGGGCGCAGGCAGCAGTACGAGTATGTGTGCATTTAACTCCGGATAGATATTCAAAGACGCCTTAACTATGTCGAAACTGCATTCCGGGCGATATTTATGTTAGTAAGTACATACATTTTTATGTGTTTTAAAGTTTCGAAGGAACATTCTTTAAGAGCACATCATGCATGTCTTGAAGAGATTGTTCCAAAGCATTTCTGTATTTGTTGCAATCGGTGTCTGGATGTTCGACGAATGCGGACGTTGCGAAATTTATATCGTTATCTCTAGGATTATAACATGTGGCATATCCATCAGGCACTAGAGGTCCATAACACATAAATCCATCACACTTGCAAGCGACCTGAAATGAACAGAAAGTAAAAGAAATTGTTCTAAACTCTGAAGTGGAAACTTGTAAGATTGTTAAATATTTATAGATAATACGCGTGTCGGCGTATGTAGGTACTTGAATATTTCTAAAAAGCGATAACGTGATAATGTGTCAGTAGTCTATTTTAATCAACTGTGTAATCGTGAAATATATGCGTGGTAATGTTTGAGGACACTTGTTAACGGTCTCTGAAAATGTTCGCAAATAATACGTTCTGTGTAATTATTACAAAGCGCAATATAAACAGGTTCAGACTAACAAACTGAACCATTTCAAAATAAAGGTACCTACGCTAATAGGAAAGCCTTTTAAAAATCACATTCATACTACTAACATACTAAATTTAACCTGATTCACTACAAAAGCGTGGCAACTCCATTAACATCCTGAACGCGTTATTTTATTGGACACGTAGGGCACTGTAAGCTCTCTGTGTAGATATACGCTGTGCTTCAACCATTGGTACGTATAAAAAAAACTGACAGTAACCTTAAAGTTATTTTTACCTTTGCAATACAGCTTATTTAATTAAAATGCGCCACTCTTTTGAGAGCACTGCCGTTTGATGTGACCTGAGCACCAGACTGACCAGACTTGAACACTATAATCTCACTCTTAGTCCTTATACCTGACGATGTTTTACGATATTACTGTTTGAAAGTGACTGCGCGTATTTAACTAAACTTACCTGACTAGTAGAAATCCTCATATACGAGCTTTTCTTGAATCCAGGATCAGAATATATTTGTGGTATTTCAATGCCATTTTCGATAGCAGTCAATTTCAATCCTAGTAAATGTCTATCGACACCCAATCCTTGAAGTGCCTGTAATAAAAACATACGAAGAAATTCAGAGGCTAACCTTGCGCAAGCCTTAAAACATCTATATGTTAATATGATTTTACCTGGACTGTGTAGTTTTTATGAGAATTGATAGCATCTTTCAATGCAGAAATTTTGTCTTTTGGACTACTTTGAGAATTCAGCATCGTTTTCGCAAAATCTATGGATTCTATTGAGCATGATCGTATGGTTTCTGTTCGTCCTCCGACATACATCCTTGTTGCTGCGGACTCATAATGAGCTCCAGGTACTTTGTGTAACCTAAAGAACAAAGTTACAGATGGACCAAAAACTTTTGTAGCTACAGGAAAACTCAGTTTAAAAAAAAAAAAAACCTAACAAGAAAATGACACAAAAATTGTTTTGCGTTTGATCCTGATCGTAATAAAAAATCAAAAAAGTCTTTAGAAAAACGTAAGTAAAATACTAGAAACTCTGCAAATGAAAAAATAATACAAAACATTTCAGTAAGAGAATTCGAATAAATTCTTCAAATTCTCTCACTGAACTGTGAATCTATTTGTACAGAAAAGTTCTATATTTTGTCGCTATTACAAAAAGTACCGTTGTTGAAAATAAGGAAAAGTATTGATAATATCGTACCTGTAGAAGGCTAGTTGCATTGCCATTTGCAGGTAGCTATCTGGGCTTAACTTTTGCGACTTGATGAAATTCTTTCCATACTTGTCGTACTGGAAACAGTTCAATTGTAAGTTTTGAACTAACCTGAAATAAATTTAAATGCACATTTATCTACAGTCTCAATCTAATAAAGAACAATATTCGCGGTTTGTGGCGCTATCATTTCTAATAGCCAGGTATGTATTCATAAGTACTATTTCTTGGTAATTAAGTATAGAATCTGTGCTTAAGAGCGTATTACATCTCCCTAAATTTAGGGTCCGATATTTAGGCGTTCCTAAATTCAGGGCAGTTTAGTCGCATTTAGGGAGGAAGGCTTCCTAATTAGGGTCCGATTTAGGGAAAGAATGGCTTCTGACGCCCTGAATCTATATCGTATCCTAAATCGGAAGAGTGTATGATCACATTTAGAGCGTTCAGTCGCCGGTCGCCTGCCGTCTTGGGCGCATGTGCTTTCTTTGAGTGTATGCATACGCAAAAAGAAATGACGTAACGAAAATAAAATATGTTGGTATTATAAAAGGACAAGCCTTATCTGGAACAAAAGTGATCCAAACTATATAAATAATGATAATAAATAAACAGAAAACCTAATAATATTCCACAACTATCACACAACACCCTGTCTAGACCCGTATAAACATACTTATATATTTCTAAATACATACATATTATAGATAAATTAAACCCAGACACTGAACAAATGATCGTGCTTATCACAAAAACATTTGTCCTGGGTGGGAATCTAACCCACGACCTCCAGCATAGCATTCAGGAGGCCACTAACCAATAGACCAACAAGCCAGTTTAAAAAATAATCTCAAAAAGAATCTCTTTTTCTTCGACACGTCCGTCGCTAGTCGCTCGTCCTTACCGACTCTAAATCAGTCGGTAAGGACGAGCGACTAGCGACGGACCGGCCCTGAATCAGTGAACGTGCATTCTGGAGCTTCACGTCCCTAATTTCTTGCCCTAATTCGGACTCTAAATTTAGGGAGGAGTAATATGCTCTTTAATTACAAAGACGTTAAGTTGGAACATCGTTATCTGTTATAGGAATCTGAACGTAAACTTAAAAAAACTCACCCGTCCAAATTCTTCTTGGCATTGTCAATCATGCGACTAACATCTGCGGTCACATTAAATTTCAACTGAGTCGGTTGTTTGGGACTCGATGACGACTTTTCGGAAGCTTTATTTTGTTGACTGAAACAGATAATGATTACATTAACACAACATAATTTACACTGTTTACGATTTTTGTGACAGAAATAACAAAAAACACCAACCAAAAATTCTTATAACTATTATAATAACGCTGATGACTTGCACACCCTCTCTGTCCACTGTTGGAGATACGCCTCCCCCAATTTCAACATATTGACCGGTCCTGTGCGTCCCGCATCCATCTGATTCCCGTAACCCTCACCAGGTCATCGGTCCACCTTGTGGGAGGCCTACCAACGCTGCATCTTCCAGTACGCGGTCGCCACTCCAGAACCTTCAGGCCCTATCGACTATCTGTTCTGCGAGCAATATACCTAATGCCGGTAACTTCTGTTTTCCTGCACATATCTCGCATATCCTATCTATCAGCCACATAAACAAACGGCGCGGCGGTCCTGCCTTGAGGCTAGTTTATTCGGATCAGCTAGCGCGAAACCCCGTCCAGTGGCGAACGAAACCTATCGGCTGAACGGTGAAGTAAAACTGAATAGGGTCGTCTCATCATGTGAATGCAAGATCGAGCGAAGCGATCCCGAAAATGTTACCTTTCCGTTTCGAAACAAAATAAAAGAAAACCAAAAAAATAAAAATATTTTCAAACTTTCTCGAGTAAAAAATTAGTCGCAAACGGGCGAAAAGTGATCTTACAAGAATTCTATTTTCCTTTTTAGGGCGTAACCCTAGAAAATATATAATAATAAATATATATATATTGTTTATCTGCCCAAAAATATATAACAAGTAGGTACTTACATATACTTAATAATAAAATCAGTCAAAATAGCTATAGGCTGTCCTTCTGCTGGTGAATGTTCATAAGTAAGGCCCGTTACTCCGTCAGCACCAACAATAAACTATAACAAACAGTAAGAAATAATACATTTTGATACAAGTGGAAAAACGTTTGTCATTGCGACCGAGGCGACATTTGCGAGCCGTAGGCGAGGCGGGTGTTATGGAGCCGAGTGCTGCATTGATAAATTTCCAAGTGTATCAAACGACGTTTTTCAATACACTTACGAAGACATTTAAATATGCGGGGATTGACACGCGACTCATGGGATCGCTTAGCGCCCAGCCTGATACAAGAATTATATAATACAAAATCATAACCCTCCGTAGTCGGGTAAAAATTGTGGCGAAGGTGAGCTCGTGCACTTTTCCGGATTGCGAAAAACAGTAAATTGCGTATCTAAAAGCGGTAGGGATAAGAGCGGGTTTTGTATATAAAATAGATTTGTTTAAAATGTCTTTACCATAAAGCCATAGGTACGATAAGAATCTACTCTGGCAATCATCGCTCAACATTGTTGGTTCCCGTAACATTTAAATGTTGCGAGATCTTCTTGAACTCAGTATGGAATCGGATAAGACTTACAAAAAAAAAAACACATTTATCCTTCGGCAGCAGCAGCACCATTTTCTTCTTAATCTATATATACATATAAAAGGAGAAACTGACTTTTTTTTTAAGGTGGGAAATCATCCAAATGACTTCTCGCGCTCTGGGTGGAGCGCGAGGGCGTGTCAGACTTTTACTGACTAAAACCACACCTGTATCCTTCAATTACCCTTTGCGTACTAGGACTACGGGTTGCCCTTTCGGAAATTCTCCGCGGTCCTAGCTAGCGAGCATCGGCCCCACTGGGCCCCTACGGTTTGCTGACATCTCTTTGAGGAGCGCGAGGATCACTACGCGCTGTTAACGACTGGGCTCGGTGCGGTTAATTACCGAACAGCCGGACGGCGAGCTACCCAGTGCTCGACGTCCGCAAGCCCGCGTCTACCGTGGCTGGTAGTCGGGGTCGGAATTACGTCGGCTAGGGCGTGAGGACCTTCGTTCCCTCACGCGTGCAGCCTCCTCCTTCGCTAACATTACTGCTTCGCAGAAGGAGGCGACCGCCTGCCATTCCTCCTCGCTCCGGACCATAGCCTGAACCAAGGCCCGACGTGAAAGGTCGCTGCCGCCAATTGCCTCCACGAGGACACGGCGGTGCTCCGCCCAAGCGGGGCACACCTCCACCGTATGCTCCACCGTGTCCTCTGGGTTGAGGAGAAACTGACTGACATATCAACGCACAGCCGAAACTACTGTGACTGTTTGAGTGTGAAATTTTGCACAAGCTTTACTTTTAGTTACGCGGACAAAGCCGCTGACAGAAGCTAGTGACGTAAATTTATAAGTTTGCCCGTTATGTGTGTATGTCTGTTCGTAGCTGTTAAACGGGTGAACCGATTTGAATGTTTTTTTTATATTTGAAAACAGATTTTCTAGCGATGGTTTTTAGACGAAATGTTTTATTTTATGAAAATCGATTCAGCCATTTATTATTTATATTAAAGTGGGAATTAATAAACGATTTTTTGCAAATATGGCCATCCAATGAAAGGGTATAAGGTATGCATTACAAAACTTGGTTTGGAATAATAGGCGAATTGAAAATCGGTTTAACTACTTAAAAGTTATGGGGTGTGTGTGTGTGTAAAGTGAAAGGACTTGGACTCGTACTTTACATTTAAAAAAAGATATAATATGGGTCGGGTTTTATAATATTATGCACTCTTTACTTATAATCGCTGAGTAAAGATTGCCAACCTATGTATCTAATCTCCAGCGTATCTTATCTTTACTCTGCGTTTTTCAATAGACGGATCAATGCGTACATACCTGTACTGTTTTGTCGAACCAACGGTTGGCACCGTTACTGCGTGACCCACCGCCGTGTATTGTTTGCGCTCCGGCTATGTTTCTACGGGCATTTGCATCCTTAGCCTTCCATAAGTCAACAGCCTTATCCAAACAAAGAACAAATAGACTCTTTTCTATGTCTGCTAAAGATTCTCTGTTTGTTTTATCTGAAATAATGATAAATATATTTTCAATTTCCGCCATTAACATACCGATACTAAATCCCGCCATTAAGGTAGTTTAAAAATAATAATAATAATAGGGGTTAAAGTATGATAATATACTAGTATGAAATATCTAGTCTTCTCCATATTCAGCTATGGGGCTGAGACTTGGATTTTGAAGAAGGCGGACCGCGATCGCATTGACGCCTTCGAGATGTGGTGCTGGAGGAAAATGCTTTGGATTCCCTGGACTGCTTTCCGTACAAACCTCTGAATCTTACGTGAACTGAACATCAAGATCAGACTGTCGACTACCTGCATGCGCAGAGTACTGGAGTTCTTTGGCCACATTGCCAGAAAAAATGGCCACAACCTTGAACATCTCGTCGTGACTGGCATGGTTGATGGCAAACGACCAAGAGGCCGCAGCCCAAAAAGATGGGCAGATCAGGTACGCTCCACACTGGACACCCAATTGCACGTCGCACTTCATGACGCTAAGAACCGTCACAGATGGCGAAATACCATTAGCAAGAAGCTAATCCAGCGGGAACTTCACGACCCTCAGTAATGAGGAATACGACTCGAGGAGGAGGAAAGTATGAAATTGCCGTTTTATTGTAATAGGTACCTACTTCGAATTGGCATAGAACCTGAAGGTTCGCAAAGTTGAGATTTTTGAGTGAAACTTTATTCACATGGTACGGATGGTACCCATAAAGTTCTTCTTTTAAAAAATGTGCGACTGTCGACTTTCAGTTGTTTTTTTTATTCAGTTTAGACAAGAAAGATGGATACTTCGAAAATTCGACTGGTCTTTTAATACGAGTTTCAACGCGGAACTAACACGGCAGAAACAGCTCGCAATATCAATGTTGCGTTTGGAGAAGGGGACTGCTAATGAACGCACCGTGCGATTTTGGTTTAAACGCTTTCTTGATGGAAACTTTGATTTGAAAACGAACCACGTGGAAGACCGCCCACACAGGTGAACAATGAATTGAAAGAGATAGTGGAATCCGATCCGAGCCAAACTACCCAGGAATTAGCGGCATGGTTTAACGTTATCTTACCAACAATATTGACTCATTTGCGTCAAATCAATAAAATAAAAATATATGAAAAATGGGTGCCTCATGATTTGACTGATCTGCAGAAGGAAACGCGTGATGAAACTTGTGTTGCCTTGTTGAATCTATACAGAAATGAAGGAATATAAGATCGAATTGTGACATGTGATGAAAGGTGGATTCATTACTATAACCGTAAGCGAAAAATGCAATGGCTGACCCCAGGTCTAACGCCGCAAAAGTGTCCTAAAGCAAAGCTTACCAATAAAAAGGTAATAGTAACTGTTTGGTGGCCTCAGCATGATGATATTCACTATAGCTTTCTCCGATCTGGTCAAGGAATATCGGCAGATGTCTACAGTGCTGAACTCCGAACAATGATAGCAAAACTAGCAGTGAAACAGCCCCGACTCATAAATCGAAATCGATCTTCACCATTATTGCTCCATGATAACGCGAGCCTTCATACAGCACGAGAAACCGTTTTAATTCTACAGGAACTGCAATTAGAAACCATTCGTCACCCTCCGTATTCGCCAGACCTTGCTCCAACGGACTACTGTTTTTTTCGTGATTGGGACAATTTTCTACGTGATAAAAAGTTTTCTTCTCAGGAGGCAGTACAAAATGCAAACATACAGAGATTGATTTGGAGGTTTGCTGCGTACCCAAGTAGCTTAGTTTAGAATTAATAAATTTATTGTACCAAAGATTTCTTGCCTTCTGTTTTAATTGTAGCCTTGGTAAACTTTGGTAGACTGATGGCGGTAGGTATAGAGTAGTCTGGATGTTATATTTAGATAAAAGAAAATGAAATTCGAGTTTTCGGGATCAAGTTATCGTGATCTAAGATCGCGACTAAATAAATGCGTACCTTTAGCGAGGAGTTGATAAGCTTGTGCCCAATTGTCACGATTTTCAGATGTTAGAATTCCAATGCCCTCATTATTTGGCGAGCTAGATGTTTCAATTACTTTTTTCAATTGTTGAATAATTTGATCTTCATTCAGTAATACATTGTCCTCGCCCCAGAGGTCAACATGGAAAATCTAATAACAAAAACAACAAATCAGTGAATACCTGCAAAACAATACTTACGAACGTGTCATCATTAAATCTACTGGCTTTTTTGACTTATTTGACTGGCCTGTTGGTCTAGTGGTTAGTGGCCCTGATTGCTATGCCGGAGGTCGTGGGTTCGATTCCCGCCCAGGACAAATATTTGTGTGATGAGCACGATCATTTGTTCTGTGTCTGGGTGTAATTTATCTATATATGTATGTGTATTTAGAAATATATAAGTATGTTTATCAGTTATCTAGTACCCATAACACAAGCTCTGCTTAGCTTGGGACTAGACGGCGTTGTGTGATAGTTGTGGAATACTATAAAAAAATAAAAATAAAAACGATGGGAAAGACATTACAGGTTTAGCACTGTGAGTGTCTCAAATGTTAGTGAACTTTTCGACAAGGCCAACATCACTTGGCACGAAAAGGTCAACAACTATCACAGAATTCACGGATGACGGAAGTATTGTCTGCTGATTGAATGTTTGAGTCAATTCCTTTTTTAAGATTTATAAATACTGATTCTCAATATTGAAGACAAATTATGCCAATATTTATTATATAGATAGATAGATATATAGACAACCTTTGGATGGATTTGACAAAGATGGAGAAAAAAGATACGCTGGTGTTCGTGGGCTATTTATATATACCGAATTTCATTAATTAAATCGGGACTAATGATTAAATGAAGAGCATGTCGATTTGTTTTTTTTTTTGGTGTCTAGATTATAGAGGTAGTAGGTACTTAATATTAGTTCTACCTTGTCTCACTCGAAACAAAAACTCCATACGTTTAAAAGTTTCAAAAAAGTAGCGATGCTACTCACAAAATAAAAAAAATATATCTTACATTGTTGTTATGGATGACGGTGACGTGCTTACTATTATTAAATGATAACTTGTCTCGTTTCTCGTGAGGTATTCTACATGTTCCAAAAATCTTTTTATATTGTCCCATATCCAGTGGATTCTTACCCATCATTTCTACTGGCATTTTTTCGCTAAAAATGAAAAACATAACATGCTTATACAAAAACAAAGTAATTATTTAAAATAGATTTTATGCAAACCGTCAAATAATATTAAGCGGAGCTTTCAATACAACAAGTAAATGAAAACACTAGGCTACGCTCATTGTCCTAAAAAGCTTTTAGGTACTATGGGACCAACACTGAAATCGCGAAATAAAAAATCAATTGTTCAGAAGTACATTTTTTAAGGTCGGTTATCATCCAATGACTTCTCACGCTCTAGGGCAGGGTTGGAGGGCGTGTCAGACTTTCACTGACTAAAAGCACATCTATGTTCCTTCTTGGCCTTGCGTTCCAGGACCAGTAGGCTTTGGCCCACGGTGTGAAAATTTCAACTGTTAAGTATATATTTAGCGTTTATGACATACAGACGGACGGACAGAGGAGAGTTAATACTAGGTTTCTATTCTTTACCTACCCTTCGGCTACGGAATACTAAATAAGTGTGTCAAATACAATACATTGTGAACCTATAATGTTGCACATTTTAAATATTTTCAACAAATGTTCGTAGCATATAAACATTTGTTGAAAATATAATAAAGTTAATAATTATGTTATGCAAATATTAACAAACTACGTCTACTTGTATGAAAACAAAATGTACGATTTTTGAATTAGAATCATAACGGCAACTCCGCAGAGTGTAACGGAAAGGGATTTACATTTTAAAAAGGAACTGCTTTTGTCCAAGGAAATGAATAACTTTCTCTAAGGAAAGATTAGCCAGTTATTTACATGAAAAAATTACCTTCCCTACAAAGTTATCTCATGATAAAATCAATTTTGGGAAATTTTGGGAATTTACCTTACTGAACTTGATGAAAGCTGTTTTCGATGGCTAAAAGCAGTTTTTAAAATAATGTGTTTTAAGAAATGCAAAACTCTAAATCTAAGTAATTTTAGCAGCACACCTGAATATAAACCCAGGACCTCATGCTTGCGGTCACTGGACGAAGACCAAAGTAAAATAATGCTGTTTAAGAACCTACAAAAGAAAGTTAGTATTGTGATACAGGCTGCATAGAAACAAAACATTGACTGGGGATTTTACAAGTCTTATTTACTTGTTTGCAGCATTCAAAGGCTCATTATTTTTTCTTGTTAGAAACCACGGAGTAAGCTTGAAATCCAAGGAAGGACATGGGCTACTTTTTATCTGACATGGACTTCGCGTCCGATATAGGGAATTTACTATATTTATTCAGTTCCATTCGTGTTTCGCTGGACGATTTTGGTCACACTTAGATAGTTCTGCTTCTATCAGCCGAGTAACAACATCATAAAATCGTGAAAGGCCGTCATAGCGTGTGCGGCTTTATAGCGCTGAAAACTGTCGTTAGCAAGCGCAAGAAAAAAACAAATTTGTTCTCATTTTACACCCGTTTGCCGCGAAAGCTGAATTGACGCGAAAAGCTGATCGGATGCGTACCCATCTCCATACAAAGCTGGTATTTTCTATGGACAAAAGCTGAATTGAGCTGAATAAATGTTGTTAGACCCGATATGCACGCGAATGAAGTTTTTTTTTTTGTGTGTGGCCTCTCGCAGGTCAACCTAGGAGATTGTCGGCTGCTTAACCGGACTTGCCTGTGGCGGCCTCGATTCGAGAATCAAAGCCTCCAGCCAGGGCTTACTTAACTAACCTTATAAACTAAGCGACTACACGCTAAGGGCAACCCCTGTGGGGTACGGACCTCGGCTTAGGGCGTCGCTTCAGCAAGGGACGGGCTGGATCGGTTAAAGATTTTATTATTATTTTCGGGGAATTTTAAAAATACACACACAGCGACGCGGGCTGGCTCGAGCAAGGGACGGGGAGGACGTCGCGTTGGCGGGATTGTCGCGGCGGGCCTCGGCGGTGAGGACGGTAGGACGGCGGTCTGTATTGTCTGCGAACTGTCAGTACTGGTTTCCTTACGGCTCTCTTGGAGCAGGGTAGTGGGGTCATCGGGGGTGACGAGAGTATGCATAGGACGGCGAATCTTGGAGATGCGGAACGTAACCCTTCCGCGAATGAAGTCATGAGCAAAAGTTATAAATAGGGGTAATCGGGAAGTGGGGGGCGGTAAGTAGGGGGGGGGGGTAATAATGTGAACGAAGTCGTGAGCAAAAGCTATATAAGTTTTTTTGAATTCCTAATTACCCCATAATAGGGTATTTGATGTAATGAAAACTTACTTATCTATTATGTTCTTGTACTCCATTGCAGCCAATAAAGTCTGAGCAGCATACTTTAATTGTTCATTTTGGCTTTGAAACTTTCTGAAAGGAAAAACCAAGCCGGGGTTCGAATACACAACAACTGGATCACGGTATTCCAGATAAGCTGTATTTAACCACCAATCCTCAAGCCAATTCAGATGTTCCTGTGCTCTCTTTTCTAGCAAAGCCTGAAAAAAAAAATGTTTTCATTCCATCCCTATCATTTTTTCCATTGCTTGTACTACGTCTACAGTGGCGTAGCTAGGGAGGTGCAGGTGGCAGCACGCCCCAGATTTCAACCGGCTAGGAGTGACACCCGATACCTCATTTACCTACTTTTAGTCTTTTTATCTAATTTATTAATACTGTTTAATTCAATTGATCGACTAGGTTCATTTTTAAACACATGTAACCAAAGTCACCGAATTGTAAAAAAAGAATCCACTCTGACTCTGAACATTTAGTCAGTCTAAAATTTACCCTATGGCCATGAGGGCCATAGAACACTATGAGCCTGCCGTCCCATAACTTCTTTCGGTAGTTCACATCGAGTAGCCACTCATGCCACATAGATTTATTTTTTCGGGTGGAAGAATCATCTAATGACATCCGCCGCTCTTGGGCGGAGCAAGAGATAGTGTCAGACTTTTACTGACTAAAAACCGATTCCTGTTTCTTCTTTGCCATTTTTCCAGGGCCCTGGGGATCGCTTTCGCATCACCCATGGCCCCAGTAAGCTTCGACCCTACTGGGCCCCTACGGTTGCTTACATCTCCTTGAGGTGCGCGTGGAACACTACGCGCCGTCGACGACTTGAGCTCGGTCCGGACGGTTACCGGACGATCGGACGGCGAGCTACCCAATGTTCGCCATCCGCAAGCCCGCGTCTACGGTAGCCGGAAATCAGAATCAGAATCCTGCTGGGGCGTGAGGGCCATTGCCTCGCGCGTGCACGAGCGGCCTCCTCCTTTGCTAGCATTACTGCTTCGGAGAAGGAGGCGACCGCCTGCCATCCCTCCTCGCTCCGGACCATGGCCTGTAACAAGGTCCGGCGCGAGAGATCGCTGCCGCCGATCGCCCCCACGAGGACCCGGCGGTGCTCTGTGTGTAGGTATGCTCCACAATGTCCTACGGGCGGTCCACACAGTGATGGCACTCGGGCGTTTCTTCCGCACGAATCCGGTACAGGAACCTCCCGAACTTACCATGTCTGGTGAGGACCTACGTCATGCGGAAAGTAAAAACGCCGTGTTGTCTTTCCAGCCACTCCTCAAAGAAAGGACTTACCGCCATAATTATGGCGTGCCCAATGCTACATAGATACGCCACCGACGTTAGGAAAGGTTTTTTAGGGGTCCGTACCTCAAAAGGAAAAAACGGGACCCAGGATCACTTTGTTGTCCATCTGTGTCTGTCTGTCTGTCAAGACTATTATCTCAGGAACGCGTAGAGGTATCGAGTTGAAATTAAAACCATATACTCAGGTCTGTGGTCCCTTGAAGCTGTGAAAAAATCAAATATACGGCCGTTTATGTCGCGTAAAAAACGTAAGTATATTTCAATACTCTCAAAGGAATCAAAATACATAGGGTAGGTACTTCACGTTGACCCAAAATCCTGAAATTTGGCATATAGCACAAATATAGGAATAAATCTGAAAACAGTAAATTTTGTTACTTACGTCACAAAAAAAAACTTTGAGACTTGCAGTTTGTACGGAACCCTCTGTGCGCGAGTCCGACTCGCACTTTCCCAGTTTTTTGTTTTCTGGAATAAGGCTTCCAGTACCAAGTAATTATTTTAAACACACTTACTCGAAAACCCGCTCGTACCCCTACGATTTTTAAGCTCTCATTGTAGTGTATCGGGCACTAGTGCGGAAAAATGTAAGGCATCGTTTTCTGTGCCTCGTGCCATTTATCACAAAAAAAAATTGTTATTAAATAACATAATAAGTAACACTTCATAAACATAATATTTAATGTTTATTTTCGAGTAAATGTCTTAAAAAACGTCGTTTGACGCACGTGGGCAATTTTGTCACAGCAGTTTCTCTGTTTATAGTGTATAGTCTATGGTTTCTCGGCTCTAATGACAATGATCCCTGGATATTGTTGATATATCTATATAATGAGAGTTCTTACTTGGAGTTGTCGTCCTGATCCTTTCTCGAAGTCTTTTACGAGGGCTGTAGTTCTCGCGAATTCTTCATCATTTAAAAATGGTCGAACAGTGAGAAGGTACTTCTTCAAAGTATCGTTTAGTTTCGGAACCGGTAATCTTGGCAGATTCTGCACATTTTTTTGCGGATTTGCAGAAGTTAAATTGCAGGATAAATGCATGGACGTGACATAGGGTTCTAAAAAGTGTCCTTTGTGTCCAAACTGAAATTTCAAAAGGCTTCATTAACCCGCCATGTTTATTATCAGGTAACACATACTAATTTTTATTCACCCTGATTATACTTTGATTGGAATGCCCACAATATCTCTGTTAAATTTTTTTTCCATCCAGTAAGCTGTTTTTTATTTATTGTGGTGAATAAAAACTAAAGAGCATGTATTATAGTAGGCGCGGTACGCGGTCGAATTATTTTTATCAGTATTCAAATTAGATATAAATTCAAATGTTCGATAACTTGAAAACAAGATCACTTAGGTTACGTTGATATCAGGTGAATTGCTCCAGAGCTTCCCATTTTAAGAGATGCACCGACTTGGCAAACGCTGTATCTGAACCTAATCAATGAACCTATATATAAATACCATATGTATACGTGTCATAGTTGTGTGCATGCAATTATAAACCTTAAAGTAGTAAGCATTTTCGGAGCGCAACTGTATATATTTGTGTGAAAACTGTACTTCCACTATTTCTAGTAAAAACAAAAATCGGTACTTACAACTTTATTAATTCCACGTAACATTTTACTATTTTCCTGAAAATAATTAATTTATCAAAATAATGATTCAATAACAACAAAAACTAATCCATTTTTTTGTTAGGTGCAGTGTTCAATTAAAAAAAGTTTTTTCCCGTGGCTTCTGTGATGATACTCAGCTATAGTAAAATAATTTTGTATCAGGTAGGTACTAACAACGATTGCCTTTAATACATATACTAGCCACGGATTTACCCGAGTTGAACCAAAATAGTTCTAAATATTTTTTTTTTTAGGTTTCCGCACTTAGTCCCTTGTGGACCATTGTACTTGAACCAATATGTCTATAGACACAATATAATTTAATCATTACGAGTATTATGTCCTAAGCAATGTTCGTTCATTTGGAGGAACCGGTCTTATGAATAGTGAAAGGGTAAGAAGACAGTATTACGTCTAGTTATACAAGATAACATGTCCTGTAAGCGGTGCCGCTCTGTGAATGAGACTCGACTAAGCTTAGGTAACCTCTCTTATCCTTGATAGTGTCCGTAAACCTCAACTTTAAATAAATAGAAAAAAACAATAAGGATGTTTGCGGTTTATCTATGGTGAGAAGAATCTTCTCTACTGAAAACATCATCTTCCGACAATCTTATTGGTGTCTTAGTTTCTGAGATTTCGATATTAATTGCCGGGGCATTGTTTGGTTTGTCTTTCTATTGTGACTCTGATAACGGTATTCAAAAGGTTAATCAGTGGGTGGTATTTCGATTTTATTTAAATAGAAGATTCTATGTTCTAAATAAAGCTATTAAATTATAAAAACTATATAATTTGCTGACCAGTTCCAGAAGTTTAAAAGTACTTTACCCAGCTGTGCTACCATTTTAGTCTTTTGAGTTTTAAGAACATTGGGGCATCAATATTCAAATTGATGGCTACTCTTACTTGGGGTATGATATTAGTAGTAATACCCTACTACTTGTAAATAAAGAATAAGACTTTAATAAACCTTAAAGTATATAAATTAAGTAACACTGACCTAAATCTTGTCTTATTTTATTTCTAATTATAATTTAAAACCTTATCTAACTAACTATGAATTCAACTAATTTATTACAATAAAACACAAACTTTATTTGATAACTACGCTATTATATATGACATATAATATATCATATAAATGTAGGACTTATATTTATCAATAAACTTACTTCACAATCTTGGTATTGAATCTCCTGTACTTTGACACTACTCAACATCTGTTCAGCTATCATCGATACAAAGTCACAGAATCACAGTAGGTAAGTATACGACGTAAGCTGCATATACTGTCAGACACAGGAGAAAAGGTGGCTCAAAATAAGACTGCTTAGTCTGTGTTGAACGTTTTCTGTATTCTTGTCTGACGTGTAAGACTCACTTTCGCACCAGACTGACAGTTGCTGACAGCACAGCTGACAGCTAGGCGTGTGTAACTCTACAGTCTACTGAACCGACTAACTGCCAGTTTCTTCATCAACAACTAAAACTATCAGTAAAAGTATTAACTTTTACTTGATACTGATATTACAGCTAATGTGTTTCTTCATCCAAGTAACAGTTAAACTAAAAGTCAATTGAGTTACCACAACAAAAACGTCATAATTCCCCCAAAAAAACGTGGAGAGCTTTTTTTACCCATGACAACATCGCAATATCCACTGTCAAGTAATGCCAAAAGTCAAATGTCATTTCTTTTTAAACGAACGAATGTTTTTATTCCCAACGTGACACTGGCAGAATAGTCGAAACCGGCTCAATTGCCATAAAAAAAAGAATGTTTTTATTGAAATTGAATTGATAAATAATAACATAATTATGTACATTATTATGGAGCTTTTCGAAGATAATGAGCGATATTTGGACATGAATTTGACGCCCCCAATATGCTGTCTTTATTATTAGCAAACCGGCAAAACCCAACCTAGTTTTATTGTGTTAGGATTTGTTTTGAAATACAGAGGCACAGACCATATCCTCGATTAAAACAGGATAGGTACTATTTATCCTAGGAAATGATAGTAGTGGCAGTGTAGGTTGGCAATAAATACTACTTACTAGGTGATATAATTACTGTATGGGTACAGTCAATAGCTCCAATTACTTTTGGAAATCTGGCTATCTCATAAAATTGACAAGATATGTTTTCAAGTTCTTCATTTCTTGGCATTTGTATAAACATCCCAGCTAAAGAAGCTATAGCGTGAGATACTTTGAAAACGCATTTACATACTGTAATTTTATGTACGCCGGCTATATCGCCCACTACTTGTTGCGTTGATCCCGTTGCATAAAATCGTAAAACCAGCAATAATTGTATAAACTTACTTTTCTGTGTTTGGCGTCAGTTTATCTTGTAACAATAGGCTGAGGTATGTAATTGTTTCCTTTGAAATTCTGTATCGGAATAGAAAATCAGCGTCGTCCCATAAAAAATGATCTTTGCGAATACTAAACTTTTTACGCCTACGCGTTAAATAACTAACGATAAGTTCATCGTCTGATGAACTTGAACTTTCACTGGACGAAGTTCGTGATAACATTTTAGTACTAAAATATTTTAGAAATAAATATAATCAAACCTGTATAACCTACAACTTTGTCAAAATGACAGTGACTTTAGCTTTAACAGCCCCTTATTGAGCAGTAAAAGTTAAAGGCAAAAGTAACAGTTAAACCAACAGTTAAAATTGTGAAGAAACGAATTTGACCGTTACTTTTACTTTATGACGTTACTTTGGCTGTTACTTTTGATGAAGAAACTGGCTGTTAGTGTTCAGAAAGATTGAAACATCAATGATGTTTTAATGAATCATTTGGAACAATTGGAACACTGAAACACTTTTTATTTAAAGTGGCCAGCAGTCTTTTTAACATTCAAATTATAGCGTAAATAGTGTAAATAAATATAATTAATGACTAGCGGGGCTATTGCGTAACTCTGTTGACAGTTCAAGTGATGATCACTTGATAACAATGTGCATTATTGAACTGTCAAACAGCTAGTTTCGTATTGTAATAAATTCAAAGAAATCGACATACTTACTCTGCCTTCTCTTTATATCTTGGAAAGTATTTTGTACGTTCGTAAAAACCTAGGACTTTTCAAAATTAGAAGCGATTTTCATAACATAAATACGCGCAGTAAACACGAAATTGTATTACCCAAATGGAGATTAGCTAAGACCAGCAAGTCATTTTTAGTAAACAGCATACGCTTTTATAACAAGCTACCAAAGGCGGTGACTGAACTTAGCGAGGGCAAGTTCAAAACCCATATTAAGCGTGTCCTAACTAAAAAAGCGTATTACAAGGTTAAAGACTATGTCGAAGACACGCTTGTTTGGCAATGACTGCTTCTGCACATGTGGCCCCCTGGTAACTCATAATATTGTGTACATCTATCTATTAACTGCTCCACATTTGTTGTAATATATACATTTTCTTTCTTCTTTTCTTCCTACACATTGCTTTTGCAATATTTTTTATATTAGTAGACGCCAACCACCATAAATTCGTTAGTAATTTTATTTTTGTTGACATGTCATTTATTGATAATTGTAATTACTTATTGTTCTTGTTTTTTTTTTATATAGCTTCTTTTTTTTAATGTGAATGTGAGAACACCGTGGACTACGCGAATTTTTAGGTTACTTCCTATTACGACTCACTTTTTTTTTTAACCTTTTCGCCGCCAACGTACACAAAACGCAATGCCTCACCGAGCGCCAAGCTATAAATTTATAACTAAATATACAGTAAACAGTAGTGATGGGGATATCGTCATATCGATGAATAAGATTTGTACGCGTAAAGTTAAGATTTAAAGTTGATTTTACGAATATAAATAAAAACTGATTAAATATTTACAGATTTGTTTTATTTCACAGTATCCTTAATAAGAAAAAACAGTATAAATTATGAGTATCAAAGAAACTAATACATAACTCAATTAGAACTATAAGGAATGGGGTACTACTATCTCTATTTGTTTCATGATCTCATTCTTTAACTTCATAACAAGTTATTGGCACTGAGGGCACGTTGAATTCGATTCTGATCAGGGATGGGGTCTATGGTCTTTCTTTCTTCTATTTTTGTTTATTCCTGTGTTTTTTTTAATAATTTCAGTCAACGTTTTTTACCGTAGGTATATAAGTGGCAGAATTTTTAATTGTTTTTAAAAATGGAATTATCTTCTGGTTCAATGTTCTCCACAAAATACTCCGAGTCCGATTCCACACCTTGCAAAATTTTAAGAAGTTCGTCCGAATCAAGTTCTTCACTCATTTTTCTATTTGTTATCAAGTGAAAGAAAGAAAGATGCGTGCGCGCGAATCCGATTTTGTGCTGCACTATGCCAATGTGACCTTGACAGCCGCACGCCTATGACGTCACTGACCAACTTCTATAGTAGTTCGTGGCACTCGGTGGCGCACAGGGGCATAGACGACCAATTGTTTTGTAGAGATGGGAAAATAACTATCGACAAAAATTGGTAACAACTTTTTAATTACGTATCGGCATCTACCTGAAGGTTGAAATTCATCTACTATCCTTTGTAATGAAGTAGATAACTAAGTTCATATTTTATTGACCTCAAATTGTTTTCGATATTCGTAACTTTCTGTATTTATAAATATTTCAATGGTGAAATCAACCTTTCACGGCACATCACTGGCCAACTTGATATGAAGTGATTGGCGTTCTGAGGAAAGCAACAAAATTCGAAGTTTCTGTTTTTGCCGATTTTTGGACAAACTAGGGCTTATTTTGTGTAGAAAAATAAAAAACAGGGTAGTAGACAGTGCTATCTTAAATAATAAAATGAAAAAAAAAAAATTAATCACAGTAAATTTATTTTAATAAGATAGTTAAAATGAACAACTTCTATAGAAGTTGTGGCGCTGGTGGCACGAAAATCCCGAACTTCTATAGAAGTGCTTGGCGGTGAAAAGGTTAAATATGATTATTTTTATTGTGCAACAATATCGACTGGTCTACACTGTTCTTACATAATGTCTATTAATACTTTTTGGGAAATCATCCAAATGACTTCTCGCGATCTGGGTGGAGCGCGAGGGCGTGTCAGACTTTTACTGACTAAAACCACACCTGTATCCTTCAATTACCCTTTGCGTACTAGGACTACGGGTTGCCCTTTCGGAAATTCTCCGCGGTCCTAGCTAGCGGGCATCGGCCCTGTTGGGCCCCTACGGTTTGCTGACATCTCTTTGAGGAGCGCGAGGATCACTACGCGCTGTTAACGACTGGGCTCGGTGCGGTTAATTACCGAACAGCCGGACGGCGAGCTACCCAGTGCTCGACGTCCGCAAGCCCGCGTCTACCGTGGCTGGTAGTCGGGGTCGGAATTACGTCGGCTAGGGCGTGAGGACCTTCGTTCCCTCACGCGTGCAGCCTCCTCCTTCGCTAACATTACTGCTTCGCAGAAGGAGGCTACCGCCTGCCATTCCTCCTCGCTCCGGACCATAGCCTGAACCAAGGCCCGACGTGAAAGGTCGCTGCCGCTAATTGCCTCCACGAGGACACGGCGGTGCTCCGCCCAAGCGGGGCACACCCATTAATACTGTAATATGAAAATATTATAACAATAATTTTTTTAAAAGAGTAACCATGGAGTTTCTTGCCGGTTCTTCTCCATAGGAAACGACCAATTTGGAACCGTGCACTAGCTTCTGACGTTTTATAAGTGCCCATGTAGGCCTATGTGAAATAAAAAATTTTTGACTTTGACTTTGACTTTGACTTTGATTGCCTATCTTCAGTGACCAACTGCAGTGACGTCATTAGCCACTGGTGCCTTTGATAGCCACCGCCACCGTAACACGTTTTGACAAATATTATTGTATCGATACTTTTAAAATTGCGATTGTGTAAGCTTTTGAAGCTGTATAATAGTCGATAAAAACTAAAAACATCTGCTTTAAATTATTCTCAAATCAAAATTCAATTAAATAAAACTTATAGTGTGTATGACGCTTTACCGAAAAAAAAAATGTAACAGATCACGATTCATAATAGTCAGTGTCTGTATGTGTCTTTTGAGCCTTCCGTTTGTATCTTGTGAGTCGATGTTTCAAATGTTCTGTCTGAATCTTTTGAGACGTTGTTCCAAATGTTCCGTTTGTATCTTGTGAGCCAATGTTTGAAATCTATTTTTCTTTGCATCTTGTGGGCGCCGCACAGTGGTCCGGATTTTCAAAAAGGTGGACATAGGATCCAAAATGCATATTTAACTTAATAAAAAATTGTTTCGTATAGGAAATTTAACGCTGATTGAGGTTTGAGATATCTTTATTTCCCATAAGTCCCTGATTAATACTTATTACTACAACTTTTCAAAAAAACTGCTCCTTCACGTCAAAAAAAAAAATTGAAAATAAAAATGTATGAGAGAAAATCTATTTTATTTTTTTTCTCCGTTCAGTATCAAAGTATAGCAAGCAAACCTTATATTCTGGTAAGTACCTATTGTTCTTAATACGACCACATATAAATTGCTTGCGTATCCCTGCGGCCTTGACGCCAACGATGCTTCAAAGTTTAAAATGTTAATTGTGATTTTTTAAAATTATTATCGAGTTTTTCAATTAAGCTGAATTCAAAATATCATTTTTTAATTATATAAGAATTAAAACATACGCATTCAAACATTTGGCAAGTATTTGTTTATTTTATTTTAATAAAAAATAGTAATAAAAGTCTTCAACTTCAGTTATGTAATTAAAGACACGTGCTGATTCGTTGCCTATTTGTAACTGACTGAAACGACTCCTGTGATAAGAGAATCATTTACTGGGGTAAATGATTCTTTTATCACACGAGTCGTCCACCGGAGATTTGGACGACGCTGATTGGCTGTTGAAGATGTGGTACTAATTTTGTCAGTCACTACTTGCGAGCGTGTGTTTGTTATTAATATCTGTGCATGAATTAAAGGCACTTGTGTCCTCTCGCCTCCCGCTGCGTACTAAGCTGGGCGTGTACAAAACGTACATCCGCCCAATCATTACGTATGCCGCCCCAGCTTGGCTCGCCCTCACCAGCGAGTCCAGCAGAGCTCGCCTCCGGGCGCAACAAAATCTTGCGCTCCGGACCATCGCAAACGCCCCCCCGCTGGTGAGGAACGACGTCATTCAGCGGGACCTCGAGATGGAGAGCCTGGACCAATTTTGTGCCCGCCTCGCGTCCAACATTTTCTCGCGTGCCGACGCTTCCGCTTGACGTGTACCAGCCCTCATACAGTCACGACTCTACATACACGATACTCACGCAGCAGACGCGTAGCGCGGTTGCGCGTTTTGCATGCCCACATGAGCGGTGTAACACACACTATTCAATACCGCTCATACTCCCACCACGTCCCCTGAGCCTGAAGCGTGACCGGCTCGATCTGGAAGCGTGACAGGCGGGGGTCTACATCCTCAGTAGGGAGCGCCCCCAAAGCCGGCACTCTCGTCGCTGGTCGACTCTCGCTGGGCTTCCCCCGGGTAACCGGGGGTTCCACCCGGCGGGGACTGACCGCCGAGATGTCGTGAAGAATCGGCACCGCGGGAGCAGTGCCGAGGCGCTCCTACTGAACACAATGCAGTTACTCTTAGGCAAGCTGCGCACGGCGCGCCTGCCCTGAGGTCGCCGCCTATAGGGCGCCCCCAACGCAGGTCCCGTATTTACAGGGCCCTACCCCGACACCGCGGGATAAAGGCCTTGCCTACACCCCGCCGCCGCGCCCCCTTGCGGGGACGCAGCGACTTCCACGGAGAAGGCACTTGTTTCTCAACCCTTGAGGAAGCAACATATCTAATTATTCGTGCTGTGTGAAAGTTTAGTGAGTTTCGTTATAGCTGCATTTGTTACAAACTTGGACATTTTTATGTTCCTCCGTGTTGAAGGAGACATGAAAAATTGGGCACTCTATGAAGCTATTATTCTACATATCCCAGTTGAAACATGTTCGGAAGACTTAGAAATAATCAAGACCTTTTTGAAGAACTACATCAGTAATATCAGTCGCAGATGGGCAAGTGCTTCTAGAAATCAGAAGACTTTCATGAATGCAAACATGCTGCGTGGTTACAATCAAATATTAGTTGGCCAAATTGCACTACTATTAATTTATCCGAGATTTTTCAAGCTCAAGATGAAGTTATCGAAAACATATCGTCAGACAATACTTCAGTTGACATCAAGTACAACAACTGTGGGCACATCTACCGAAGTTCAGATTAGGAAGCCTTTTGTCGACCTCAGCAACAAACAGAAGAAAAGACGTTCAGTCTCTTTTGGACTATTCGCCGGAAGAACTTACTTTTGCATTAGTCGAAAAACTTAGGATAGACAAGAAGAATGACTTAGCTGGTGTTATTGACCATATAACGAGGAACCCTGATAGTGTTGCTATTGTTCAAGCCACATTGTTTAAGAAAAATAGGAAAAAATCTTTTGATGAAGATCATGCTCTTGGTCTTTATACATCATTGAACCTGTCAAAATGGAAATACTTGTGTTTAAGGAAAGCGCTGTTAGATTGTGAAGTTCCAGTGTTACCATCGTATCACAAACTCCTTGAAGCTAAAAAGAGATGCTATCCACATGATTTAGAAATTACTGAGAGAGGAGCCAGAGTGAAGCTTCAAGCCCTATTGGATCTGAAAATCCAGAAGATTCTTCAAATTACCGGTACCCAGATTGATTCGTCAACTGAAGGATTGAAGTAAATTAGTAAATGGGGTTTCGATGGAGCTTCTTCACAAAGCACCTACAAGCAAAGGAGTGAAGATGTAGACTTCAGTGATTCATCGGTTTTCATGTCAAGTCTTGTCCCTCTTAAATTAGTTTCTAATAATAGCACCATATGGGAAAACCCAACACCTTCTTCAACACATTATTGCAGGCCCATTAAGTTCGAGTTTTGTAAAGAGATAGCAGAATACATCAAGCAAGAAGAAGCTGTATTAAAGGAAGAAATAAAAAACATCAATTCTACAAAATGGGCCGGGCTAGAGATTAGTCACGAGCTTCATATGACAATGATCGACGGAAAAGTGGCCACTATTATAACGGATACTTCGTCTGCATCTGCCTGCAATATTTGCCTTGCTAAGCCGACTGAGATGAACAAGCTGTCAGAAGTATTTTCAAGACCTGTTCAAGAAGATGTTTATAAATATGGACTTTCTACTCTTGATATGTGGATTCGTTGTATGGAGTGTATTCTACACATATCTTACAACATGGACTTTGAGATGTGCACTGCACGAGGTGCTAACAAGCAACTAAAAGCTGCGATGAAACATTTGACACAAGAAGAATTCAAACAGCAAATGGGAATACTTGTGGATTTTGTGAAGCAAGGCTTTGGAACCACAAACGACGGAATCACAGCCAGAAGGTTTTTTAGAGATTATGAGAAATCTGCCGAAATAACCAATATTGACAAAGGCCTACTGAAGCATTTTGCGATTATTCTTCAAACGATTTCATCAGGATGTGCCATAGATATTGAAAAATTCAGGACTTATTGCAGAGAAACAGCTGAGATCTTTGTTCATCTATACCCATGGTTTTATATGCCCGCAAGTGTGCACAAGCTACTCATACACGGTGCAGACATTTGTCATCACTTTGGCCTCCTACCAATTGGCATTCTTTCCGAAGAAGCGAGAGAAGCAAGAAATAAAGAATTTCGAAGAGTTCGTGAATAACACACAAGAAAATTTAACAGGATGAAGACCAACGAGGACTTGCTCCATAATTTTTTAATTAGTTCAGACCCGTATTTATCCCATATTCGACCAAAATACAGCAACTCAAAGCAGTTCGATTTTTTTCCAGATGTTAAAAAGCTTTTGTTGTTGCCTGAGGGTAGTAACAGAAAAAACCGAAAATATGGATCTACAGGAGTTGCAGTCTGAAGTCTGATCCATTAATGTAAACGTGACAGATTTAGTGATGTTGTTATTGTTAGAATTGAGTTTTGTAGTCCTTTTCAGAACTACTTAAAATAGTCCTTTTCAGGACTTCAGAAAAAGCCCTTTTCAGGGCTACATCTATTTCTAATTGTTTCTTTTAAGATGAGTCACGCTAGTAGTATAACCAACAATATCAACCATGATTTATCAATAGAAAATATCAACAGATGAAAGAATAATCAATAGATGATTATTAAAAAAAAATTAAACAAAAATGTTTATTTTATCATAACATCACGTTTTATATTCCCCGAAGGGTTCGGCAAAAGTACACTACACTACACTATAGTACACTGTCATTTCGCCAGTTATATTTAAGTCCCATGTAATAGGGGGAGAGCCTAATACACGGATGGGGCGCGCGGGGGGCTTTATTAAAAATGATATTTTGGATTAATTTAAATTGTAAAAGTCGTTAATAATATTAAGATAATACAACATTAAAATTTTAAACTTTAAAGCGTCGTAGGCGCCAAGGCCGCAGGGATACGCAAGCAATTTATATGTCGTCGTATTAAGGACAATAAGTACTTACCAGAATATAAGGTTTGCTTGCTATACTTTGATACTGAACGGAGAAAAAAAATAAAATAGATTTTCTCCCATTTTTTTTTTAGGAGGGAAAATCATCTTATGACAAATCTCGCTCTTGGGCGGTGCGAGAGATAGTGTCAGACTTTTACTGACTAAAAACCCACTCCTGTTCCTTCTTTGCCTTCGTCACAGGGCCCGGTTCGGGTGAAAGCGAAACCCGTTCGCTTTCACACTACCCATGGCCCCAGTAGGCTTCGACCCTGCTGGGCCCCTACGATTTGCTGACATCTCCCTGAGGCGCGCGTGGAACAATACGCGCCGTCGACGACTTAGGCTCGGTCCGGATGGTTACCGGACGATCGGACGGTGAGCCACCCATTGCTCGCCGTCCGCAAGCCCGCGCCTACGGTGGCCGGAAATCGGGATCGGAATCCCGGCGGCGGTTGAGGTGTGAGAACCGTTGCCCCACGCGATCGGCCGCCTCCTTTGCTAGCATTACTGCTTCGCAGAAGGAGGCGACCGAAAAATAGATTTTCTCCCATACATTTTTATTTCCAATTTTTTTTTTTGACGTGAAGGAGCAATTTTTTTGAAAAGTTGTAGTAATAAGTATTAATCAGCGTTAGATTTCCTATACGAAACTATTTTTTGTTAAAATAAACATGCATTTTCGATCCTATGTCCACCTTTTTGAAAATCCGGACCACTGTGCGCCGACTGCGTGGGTGCTTGGGGGCTCGAGAACCCATGAGAAATAAACAGTGGGTGCCGAGCACCCCTGAGAATATACATCAAGAAACAGATCAGTAATCGCCTTTTAAGTTACGTATAAATTATAATATATTTTGATAATAAAAACTAGTTTCATTTTTGTATTGCCTTTTTTAAAATGGGTTGCTTTGAAGTGTTCTAACTTTGGATTGACTTGGAATTATAAGTTCAAATAAACTTTATATTAAAGGTACGTCAATCTTTTTCCGAAATTAGGTATTTATTGGATTCTTTGTGTTTTGTATCTCAGTTCTTATAACCACATGAAAGCTAATAAAAAAACGATTTTTCATATTAAGAGTTCCAACGTAGAAACTATGCATTTCAAAGGGCAAGCAATATCAATTACGTATACTTACGACTTTCTTCTAACATTTTCAACTTTGTGCTCTTGGTTTAATAGCTTCTTTCCTTTTTTTGGAAATTTTGACTTGTTGCTGCACTGAGGAGAAAAGTTATTCGTGAGATAAAATTTCCCACGTGGATTGTGTGTTGAATCAAAAAAGAACATTCCATTAATTAGCAGTTTTGTCCATATACAGGGTGTTTGGTACATCGTGTGCCAAATTGAAATGGTCGACGGGAGGGGTCATCTGCTATCCTTTCAGACCCCTAAAGACTTCTCATGCCCTGTGGATTTTTTTTCATAGACTGTTTTATGAAAATAAGACCCAAATTTTTCATTCAAATACAAATTTAAAAAAATATATAAGGCATAGACTCTGAATTTTAATTTTATTTAATGTGTATTGTATTAGAGTACTTTTAAATTTGAAATTAGTGACATTAGATATCTAGTTTTAAAAAAATTTAATTGCAAAGTTTTGGACTTGAATTAAAGCTGTCCATCTTACTTACTTGGCCATTAAAAAAAAAAAACCAAAAGCGACCGGATTTATCAAACTTCCTGAAATTCTCTAGTTGATCCTCTTGCTAGTGATGTGCCACATGCCATTAAAATCTTTTTATAACTTTGTGAATTCGCTAGAATTGTGAATCGAGTCACATAAAACTAATATTAAAAATTATGATTTAAAAAATATTTTTGCTTAAATTATACCTGAAAAAACCTATTAAAAATGTTCTCACTCTTATAAGGAAAAATCTGTCTCGTATCTCTCTGTGGGTTTTACTAGAAATAAAAATAAATAAATTGCATTTTTAACATTCATTTCATAATTTTTACAAATCCTGCTTAAATTGTTGACCTCTGTTAAAAAAGGAAATTTAAACCACACGCCCACTCAAACCCCTAGAGTTAAGCCAGCAGGGGGGCGGGGGGAGGAAGCATGTGACTCAGGTTGGCTGGACAAATCTTCAAAATAGCTTGCATTTAACTAGGTCAATAGGTCACTTTATGTGACGGCTAAACACCCTTATTTCAGAATTTGTGACGCTACAGAATCTTAGATAATCGATCGAAAACGTGTCCAGCCATCTTGAAAAACCACTTTTCGCTGGTCTCTCAATCTCGGTAACGGAAGTGATTTTGACGACTTTATGCATATCAACGGGCGTCACATAAATTTGTGACGGGCACAGTGGTACAGTGGAAATGCAAAAATCTGTGTCCAGCCATCTTGAATTTACGTATAAAACTTATGGCTGGCACTTCCGAATCTCAATAACGGGGGCGTTTTCGAATATGGTTCCTTTACTAATACTTGGTGACGCAATGTGTGACAGTAATAACGTTTGATTTATGGCGTCACATGTAAGGGGGTTTACGAGAAATCAATAAAAACTTAATGTCCAGCCAACCTGAGTTCAAGATGGCTGGACACATGTATCTCCACTGCCTGATGATCTACGACCTTCGAAATGTGTTCAAAATGTTGTGACGGGGACGATAATGATAACCTGACATTGTGACGGAGAAACTTTGCGTAGTTTCAAAGATATTGATCATTTAAATTTTTCCATACAAACATCCATTAATATTGTGAGGTGATCATAATTTTACATAAATAAAGGATTTCTTTTTAATCAATTAATTGGCCGGTAGCATCCACGCCTGCTTTGTATTTGATTTCCCCGTGGGAATAAAAGGTTTTCCTGCAGTGAAAAGATTAATTATGTGTTAATTCAAAATAATAATTGACCACCAGCGCTGCAAGAGAGAGCCCACTTGTATTTCGCGTTTAGTTCATTATCTTATGTACTGAAAATGAGAACTAAACTCGACAGCCGGCAGTGTATGTACTTACTTTTCGAAGTGTTATCACTAATGAGAATACTAGTAACTATTAATTAATCTGCGGTAAGACAACCTAAATAAGAGTTAAGATTCGACCAGTTGTCCTAGTAGTACCAACTTTAAGCAATAGATGGCGACACCAACGTCAGCTATCATGGCAGTATAGTTTGTCTTGTCCTCTGACTTTTCGTGGTAGCCCGCGAAATTCAATTTTTCTTGACTTTTTTGCAGTTATTTTTTTCGTCCGCGGAAACAAATAACTTATAGATATGTATGATGATTCTTATGGTTATAATTGTAAAAAGTTGAAAATCTATTAAAGACTACTGAGCGTTAGCGACCGGAACGAACGAAAACACTATGTAATCTTCAATAGATTTTTAACTTTATATCCAATAACATAAAGTTGAAAATCTATTAAAGACTACTGAGAGTTTACGTTTATCGTTTGTGACTTGGCTAGGGGGGCTGGCTTGTTCTCGGTTTCGCTCAGTTTGTCACGGTGAAGAGATGTACGAACGGGCCAGTTTACGCGTGTCGCCGCCCGCCGCCGCGCCGACGGCGGTAAAACAACGTTGTGGTACAAGGCGGGGGTTACGGAAGTGCAAATGCGAGTTGTTCATCGTCATTTTCGCCATTTGAAACGCTGTATAAGTACAAATAAATAAATGTGATTTTATTTACAGCAAACATTATTTTTTCATTTAAATACCTTCAGAGCATTAGTTTAGTTCTCCTGACATAATATATACCTACTAAAAAGAATAGATATCTGCACGTAAATAATCAATAACATTTAAAAATTACACCCCCCCCCCTTCCTCACTTCTACATTTTTGTCTTCTATTGATTTAAATATCTACAGTTGTTCGTATTAGTATCACCAATACACGGATTTTCGTCCATTAAAGAAAACACCATAAAATATACTTGTCCTATATAAAACCTACAATATTGGTTACCCTACTGCAGTGTTTGTATGGGGAAATTTAAATGATCAATATCTTTGAAACTACGCAAAGTTTCTCCGTCACAATTTCAGGTTATCATTATCGTCCCCGTCACAACATTTTGAACACATTTCGAAGGTCGTAGATCATCAGGCAGTGGAGATACATGTGTCCAGCCATCTTGAACTCAGGTTGGCTGGACATTAAGTTTTTATTGATTTCTCGTAAACCCCCTTACATGTGACGCCATAAATCAAACGTTATTACTGTCACACATTGCGTCACCAAGTATTAGTAAAGGAACCATATTCGAAAACGCCCCCGTTATTGAGATTCGGAAGTGCCAGCCATAAGTTTTATACGTAAATTCAAGATGGCTGGACACAGATTTTTGCATTTCCACTGTACCACTGTGCCCGTCACAAATTTATGTGACGCCCGTTGATATGCAAAAAATCGTCAAAATCACTTCCGTTACCGAGATTGTGAGACCAGCGAAAAGTGCTTTTTCAAGATGGCTGGACACGTATTCGATCGATTATCTAAGATTCTGTAGCGTCACAAATTCTGAAATAAGGGTGTTTAGCCGTCACATAAAGTGACCTATTGACCTAGTTAAATGCAAGCTATTTTGAAGATTTGTCCAGCCAACCTGAGTCACATGAGGAAGCAGCGTGCAGGTTACTAGAAATAAGTTAATAATTAGTTATAGAAATAAAATTTGAGTTTTAGTTCTATGTTTATTTATGATTTGTCACATAATTTTATAATACATTTCATCAATATAGCAGTGTAAAATAATAAGAATACATGTAATAAATAATTTTATCACATTCAGTGTTTGACTTAAATCTTAGAATAATAACTAATTAAAAAATGAGAATAATAATAAAACCAGAATCAATTTTAACACAATTTCACTCGTCATTTATGATTTATTTACCTGACATAGCTAACTTACTTTTATAACAAATAGTAGTCAAAAGGAAACTGAGCTACAGTATTTGTAAGAGATCTCTAAAGTGTCAATAGTTTATCGTATAAACTACTAGTATTACGAAATTCTACACCACATATCTTTTTTATTGTTATACATTCCAAAAGTGATAGTTTACGCCATTTAACTTTACTTTGTTCTAATTACAATTGCATCTTCCCTAATACAATATGTACTGTAGAAGAAATTTTTGTTGTAACTGGGCGTGTTTACGTGGTATATCAAGTCCTGTTATTTTACAATACAGGTCACAAAAATTCATATCCACATTAGTCACTTTCAAGTTATTCTTAAAACTAACCTAATTTATGAATTTATAATGTAGAAACAGCTGGAATCCGAAAAAAGATGGAAAATAGATTACCTAAAAATGATTAAAGTAGATGCCTACTATAAAACTTCATAAATAACTTTTTAAGAAACAGCCACTTGCGGTTGAATATGCTAAACACAGTTATACTTGAATATAAAATTAATATATTATAGTTTAAACCACATGATTGCTACTAAGTTAATCATTCGAGCCATATTACATTTTAATGGTTTGTATTAATTGACTCTGTCGATTGGCGTCCAGAGCTTGATCTTAATTCACGCCGAGGACATGTCGATGGCATTTCTTCAGATGGCTTACGGCTTTTCTTCTTATTGCATCTACGTCCCCCATCGTGAGAAGACAAATCTCCAATATTAGTATCGTCGTCAATGTCTTTTAGTTCATTATCTACTTTAATATTGGAGTCTTCAGCCAATGCGATGTCTTGTTGATTGAGGATGGTAGACTCATCGGAATAAGAACTTGACAACTTTGATTGTGGTTTTTCATCCTTTCCTAAACTAGATGTTGATGTTGTTATTTCTGTAGGCGTCAATTTATGAACAGTTGTATCGAAATCAGGTTTCATACCCGTTTTTATTACAGTTGAAGGAGCTATTAAGTCTTCAAGATCCATTTCACCAGTGTGCGCCGAGTGATCGGGTTGCTTTTCCACGGATGTTTTCTTTTCTGAAGTAGAATTATCTTTAACTTTTTTAGTGGGATTTAATTCTGATGATGATAGTGCTAAGTTTTCTGGTTCATTCATAATATCTTCATGGGGTCGTTTGTGAGCCAAAGAAGTACCTAATGTACCATCTTCAGACATCAATGTTCTAGAAATATATTCTGAAGAGTTTTTGATTAATTTATCGGAAACGTCTTTGTCGTCTTTACCCTTTTTAGACTCTGCAGAGCTCACAAGGCTAGCACTAAGAGCGCCAGAAGCCATTTGTTCTAATAACATTTTACTTATATCAATATCTTTTTTATCACCCTTTAATAGTTTTTCCTGGACTGCTGCAAATTCCGGAGGGACTTGTGATCTCATTGCATCAAATGGTAATTTCTTTTTATCGCTTTTAGAGAGATCGGTTGCTAGGGTTTCGTGATTATCATTTTCCCGCGGTCTCTTTTCTGGTCTCATGATCGATTCGTAATTTAAAGACTGTTTTGATAAAGATTCTAAGAGATAGGGATCTGGAGGTAAATGTATTTGTTGGAGTTGTTGACTTGATTGCTGCCTATCAGATACTTTTTGCTGTCGGGACGATGAAGAATTAGTAACAATAGTTGATGACCGTGGTGTAGTCGTTTTTGCAGTATTACGTGATGTGCTATGACTTGAACCTTGTAGTGTTGAAGCACCTGAACTTGCTGCTATATTGTTACTCAATAACCCCAATGCATCATATGCTGAGGACATACCAGAATGCATACCAAATGGATTTAGACCACTTAGTCCTAGTTGAGGATACAACATATTTGGATTAGGGAAAACAAAAGGAAACTGAGAGTTGGTTGATTTAGAACTCGAGGGATTTCCACTATCTGTATTTTTTCGAGATTTTGATTTATTATCACTTGAAACGCTGGATCCAGCAAGATTATTTAAATCTAAAGAAGAGAATCCAGGAAGTCCTAATCCAGCTAAATTTGCAAATATATTACCACCGGCTATATTACCTAACAAATTTGGCATACTATTGAATGAGTTAAGTAGAGGATTATTTTTCGGATCAAAACTTCCCAAGCTCGAAAGTAGCTTAGGGTCAAAGGTGTTCAACAATTTAGGATCAAATCCTGTTAAATTAGAAAGTGTTGCTGCTAATGTTTTAGGATCAAATGCACTGAGACTAGAGAGACTTGCCAAGATAGCGGGATTCAGACCAGCCAAACTTTGGTTCATATGAGAATTGGAAGACATTACATTAGCAGATGGAGAATCAAGTGTGGGAGGACGTCCTTTTTTACGTTCACTCATTCCACCGCTGGATTGCATTGGAGAATGACGTTGACTGCGAACATCTTGAGGCAATTTTATGTGCTCTTTTATACCTTCAGTCCACTTAGAATCTATATCATACATAGGATTTTCAGCAATCCATTGGGCTAGATGCTTAAGTTGAGGTGCTTTCGGGCCAACTATTCGCTTTCCAGTCACGCGATGTACTACTGGTACATGTTCTTCAGGAGCGAGTCGCGGTGCTACACCTCGGCGACGGGAATCCACACTGGCCTGTTCAGCTAACCACTTATTTACCTTTGCTTCATGAGAATAGGATTTCATCGGAGTTACGGCCGAAGCTTTAGGAATCTTAGCTTGTTCTAAAGATTGTTGCAAAAACGAAGACAACTCTTTGGATGAAGCCTGTGGAGATGGTACATTGGTCACCGTGACTGAAAATGGTTTCTGAATAGAAGAGGCCGCAGACGAGGTAGGTGGTGCTGCTGGAGTCACTGTCACGTCGGGTAGAACGCTGGTACTACGTCCACGCAGGCTCTCTGATGAAGTAGTAGGGCTCTTGCATTTAGCAGCTGATAAGCCCAGTACTATTTCATCCAACTTTTTTCTTTTCTTTTCTTTCCCGACAATTTGTTCAGGTGCAGGCTGCGAAATTAAAATAAAGTTGCTTAGTTATGGATTCATCAACATTGGTCTTAAAATACGACCGACGTATCTTGGCAAGTCCGAACTTTGTGCGTTTTTTAGGAACCAAATGGTGGCATGAGGCGATGTGCGCGGGGCAGAGGTCTAGGCTAGAGATTGACCATATGTAATCACAGTCGACCCGTTATTCAATCAAAATATCGAAATCGATTTTTATTGATTTAGAATAATATTCGACAAAACATTTATATAAAAATCAGCCATAAAAAAATAAGTTAAGCAACTCTTATTTTTAGTTCCCTTTCTCACCTCGTACCTGCACAAGTTCCCCAAGCACACAGGTATTTAACGCACATGAGACAAAATAAGTGATGTCTTATCGCTCTGGGAACTTGCGACTATTACTATTTAATGTGGCTACCAATCAGATCTGTAAACAAGTGTATCATGAAGTGACTGTGTCTCAATACGCAGAAGATATTGTAATGTATGTTACCAGCAAACTATTATATGCTGTACCATGACATTCAACACTTGCTGAACAATACTACATCTCTTTTAGCAGGTTTAGGTCTAGAAATATCTTCTTAAAAAAATAAATTATGTCTCTTTTTATAAAAGTCGTAAATATTCGCGATATCCAATTGATATCAATGTAAATGGTACTCCCTTACCCGTAGTAGACTGTGTTAAATATTTGGGTCTGTGGATGATTGTTCATTAAGGATGGGTAAACATTTCAACAAAATAGTTGAAAAATTACATAAATTCCTTAACATTTACAAAGTTTTGTCTGGATCTGTTTGGGGTGTACACCAAAAGCACTTAAAAAGGTTATACATATCAGTTATTCGAAGTCGTTTAGATTATGCTAGTTATTTATATGATACCAGTGCCAAAAAATATTTAAATAAGTTAGATATTATACAAAAGCAATGTACTTATGAGGGTAATTGGAGGATTTATTAGTACTACACCTACGCACGTCATGCGAGCTTAGTTTACAGCCATTGGAGGTCAGAAGTTGGTTTCTGTGCGGGAAACAGTAAAGTCAACTTTAAAAAAATTAATGATATGTATATGAATGAAAGAACTAAAAACGTGCCTCTTCTTGCCATAATTCATAATAAATTAAAAGAATACCTAATCAGAGAGAATAAAGGTACACAATTACAAATGTTTTCCTTTGATACATGGATGGCATATATAAAGGGTAATGAAGCTTGATGGTGATTTATTATCTTGGTGTGCAATAAAATATATATTTATAAATAAATGAAGCTTTTCCCATGAATTGCTGGCATGTAATTTTTTTTCTTATCGCCAAAAGTGAAACTTAAGTCATATCTTAGAGGACTGTAAGATAAATCAATAGCTAAAAGAATTATGTCGACCAACCAACCAAACGAAGTTAGAGACTATTTAGTATATTGCTATAGTTTGTTATGAGGCGTTATTTATCTTACATAAAAATACTGTAGGTATGTCTGATATTCAAAGTTTACCAATGTTAAATATAGTTTTATTTTCGTTTTTTATGGTGAGTGCGCATTAAATAGTGTCAATCACTATGTGATAGTCAGATAGTAGTGTATCTTTTCGATTCATTTATCACTTTATTTTTACTAGTTTTAGTTCTGAAAAACTGCGACTGTTAAAAAAATATAACAGTAATAATAATAATAATAAAACATTCTGGTTCTTTTTGCTGCTGATTCCTGGCCTCTAACATATAACCTATGTTTCATATCTGGTGAAAAGAAAAAGTAAATCATGCCAATAGCTTGCATTGGCCTTTAAATGATGTATTAAAAACTAACCTAGACTTAATTAATAAAGCAAAAAATAAATACAGTATTTCTAAAAGAAGAAACATTAAAATGTCTAAATATTCAGAATTTTATAAAATTTATATCGACGGATCAAAAGATGGAGATCATGTGGCTGCGCATTCTATGACAAACAAACTGAAGGTTATATGAAATTTAAAATCTCCACCAATGTGTTTATCGTTTGTCGAATTAATAGCTATTGCTATAAGGCGTTATCATAATATTGAATCCCTGGACCAAGGCACGTATGTTGTTTACACAGACTCAAAGAGTTTCATTCAACACTAAGCTCGATGCATCTCATCTTTTCGAGGTAGAGACAATTATCAAATCCATTTTAAAACTTAAATCTCAAGGTAAACAAATAATTATTCAGTGGATCCCTTCTTATATAGGCATAGATCGTAACAAGAAGGCAGCTTATCTGGCAAAACAAGCATGTTTGGATGGCACAGATTTCATAGCTGTTCCACATTGCATGGTCTACATCCCCATTCCAAAAAATATACGTCTTCTAAATTGGAAAGATTACTTTGATCTTTGTTCAAGGGAAAAAGGTATTTAGTATAGAACAATCCATTCACAATCTTCATGTTCACAATGGATTGATAAGTATTTTATTTCCAGGGAGGACTTAACCATATTATTAAGGCTTCGTTTGGGTCATTTGCCTCTCAATAAATTCAGTTTTATGATGAAAAAGTTAACTTAATCTGTTTGCAGTGCATGTAACGAAGACGAGGACAAATATCATACTTTAATGAGATGTGTCCGAAATCAATCGCTCAGAACACAAATAGGCGCGCACAGTATTAATTTATCAAATCCTGTTTCAGATAAAATAATCCCTATCATTAATATGGTTAAGTTCACTCTGAAAAACCGACCCAAAACCCAACTGTATTTATATTTTTTTTATTTTAATGTTTAACTATTATTGTATTTCAACAGAGTGACATATTCATGTATAGTATAGATTCAGATTCAACGTTACAAAATTCATTTTAATAATTCTCTATTTTCCCTCAAAACATGATCCTTGTAAGGTAGTTTTGGTTTCGGCCGAAACTGAGACTGTTGCTAAAATTCGGTTTCGGATGTAAAAACCAGTTTCGGTCGGGCACTATAATATATATTCTATTTGTACTTGGTTTCTGTATTAGTAAATTTTAATTCGTATTTTGATTTAAAAAACTAAATGTCATTTTTTTTTCGAAGAGCCTTATTCAGACTAAGCCAAGTTATGTTGGCCGTATTGTATATACAAGGAAATAGAAATAACGCTACCAGCGATTACAGGTTCAGCAGGCCTAGCCAAGTTATGACCGTTTGTTTCTAATCTCTTTCGTCGATTGCCTCGAGTCGGCAACGGCTCCGATTCCTTTGTTCTGACCACGTGACTGAGCATTGAGATGACGTCATTTCCATACATATGAAGTTTTCTACTAGCGTTAAAGATTGTGGATTATCAACTTGGCTAAGCCCTCAGATAATATATGTTGGATGTTCACCATTTAGAACAGAAAAAATACAACACTTGCAGAACAGGGGAATGATTTCAAAAACACAAACATGTTTGTACAATAAGACCACCACAAGTGTAGCTAATTACTCAAAATTCATCATGCAACAAAATAGATCAACAGGCAGTTTTTCTCCGTAGGCAAGACATAAGGTTTCAACTCACCACATTCTTTCTTTTCATTAGCCTAGAAAGAGTATCATCGAGGCGGCTGCGTGAAGGTACGGAAGAAGGCGCCGTGTCGGGGCTCTGCGTGCGGCGAGCCACAGAAAAATCGTGCACGTCGCTAAGGTCCAGCGGCGCCGACAGGTCCACGGGCGCGGGCGACGGTGCCGGCGCTGTCTGTGCGCGCTGATGCGCCGGCGGCGGCGCGCCCGAGTCGCCCACAGCCGCGCTGGCGCCGCCGCCCGTGTGCGCCGC
Organism: Mythimna pallens; assembly: GCA_961205895.1. NCBI lineage: Eukaryota > Metazoa > Arthropoda > Insecta > Lepidoptera > Noctuidae > Mythimna > Mythimna pallens. The sequence goes on from OY540830.1 coordinate 12,822,844, forward strand.
CTGCGGCACGGACAGCAGCGCGTGCAGCTTGGCTCGGTCGGTCTCAACGTCGATAGCGATGTGCCGCTTAGGCCCCAGCTTGCGCTCGTCGGGAGCATCGGGCGCGACTCGCGCATCCTGTTTGGCTGCAGCGGGCCATTCGCGGTTCTGAACAGCGTGCGCGATGTGATGCAGGCGCGTCTCGAGCGCCCGCTCGGAAAACCAGCGCTCTGGAGGCAGTGTTTCCTCGATCCGACCCAACTTGGCTAGCGTCTCTAGTTCGGAGAGTGCATCTGTGTCTTCTTCAGTGGTTCGATCGCAATTATTGGAAGTTCTCTTGCTTCGTCTCAACGACATGCGCGTTTCGCCTGCTGCCTCTTCGGACACAGCCGCGTCTTCCTCGTCGGAAGATATCTTCTGAGCTTCGCTCCTAGGAGCACTCTTGTGATTTGCATACCACTTGCTAGCACAATCAGCAAAAGGCATTTTGGGATCACAGAATAGCTTACTATATGTATCACCCAACCCGTGCCTGAAAAATATATCTTAGGTTAGATGGAAATCCTAAAAAGGAGAAAAACTAGGTGTCTAACTAAAAACATTTACAATTTTGTCGTGTTCCTCTTTGCAAATTGACATGGTCGATTAAGTATGAAAATTGCCCTTTACCCAGCAAGTGGCTCTTGACACACGATGGGCAATGGTATATCGGTAACTTTAGATAAGATTGATGGCGACTAAGAATAAATTACTAATGAAGGATCATCACTGAACATAATATATTAAAATATTCCGATGAATTAAAAATCTCCTTTTGAAGTCGGTAAATATCGTTGTTTAAAATAAGGGTGATTCTACAAAAAATGGGTAACTCAATGACATCAGTCATACTAAGTATTTGGTTTTCAATAAAAATCATAGTAATTAAATTATACTTAATTATGATATTTATTTTGCAAATAGGTTTCAAAAAACACTTTTACACGTCAATGACTGGCCTGTTGGTCTAGTGGTTAGTGACCCTGACTGCTATGCCGGAGGTCATGGGTTCGATTCCCACCCAGGACAAATGTTTGTGTGATATTTGTATGATCATTGGTTCTGTGTCTGGGTGTAATTTATCTATATATGTATGTATTTAGAAATATATAAATATGTTTATCAGTTGTTTAGTACCCATAACACAAGCTCTGCTTAGCATGAGACTAGACGGCGTTGAGCTGTGGAATATTATTATTATTAAAAAAAAATCGTCTGTTTAGACTAGATGAGGTCGGTATTTCCTAGCCGACTGCCCAGAGAAGAAACACCGAAACAAACTCAGGAGTCAGTCTCTTTTAAAGTCCATGCAGTAAATATGATGATCATGGCTGAAATTTGCCCAATTTCAGATATTTATTTTAAATGCAAGTTTGTAAAACACTACAATTTATTCTCAAAACGTCAGTTCTTTGGCATTTCATAAACTAAAAAACCGCACAGTTAAGTGGCTGTGTTTTAAAAATTATAGGGAATTTTTAAAACACAGCCACTTAACTGTGCGGTGAGCGCACTTAATTGAGGAAACTTTACTGTTTTACTACAATTTTTGATATTCTTAAGGTTTGTCACAAATTTCATAATATAATCTTCTCGCCGTAATTGTAAAAATAATAAGAAACTTTGTGTTCACTTTTATCCATCAGTCCGTTGGGTTTTTTGAATTTGAAATTCGCGCTAAATTACACTGATACAAGGTCAATTAAATTCAAACGTTGGTAGTAAAGTTAGCTGCAGACCGCGTCTTTTACGGCGGAATTTACCAATAAAACTAATCGCGTTTTAACATTTGGATCGCATAATCGCGTTTAGCCGCTGTCACTAGTGTCACTTGTAAAAATACAACAAAAGAAAAATACACACAAGTGACACTAGTGACAGCGGCTAAACGCGATTATGCGAGCCAAACAATAAAACGCGATTAGTTTTATTGGTGAATTCCGCCCTTAATGGTTGTCATTTCTGGTCCAGTTCTAGAGTTGTGTTTATCGTGAAACACGTGCCGATCCAGTCAAAATGTCAGTACTGCGGTGAGTCGTTATTTCCTTTTAAACCTGTTATATTTTTTATTTTAACATAATTAACTATGATTAATTAAAATGTAGCTAGTTGATATTCGATAATTTTATGTAGTTTTCATCAGTCCGTTGGTGTCAGTCCTTTGCACTACCGGAATGACGTGTTTTCATGGTGCTGATTTTTTTTTAGATCACTTTTATTTCATTTGTTAATTAAAGGACGTAAGCATTATTTTTATTTATTTCAGATTAAAACATGCCTCCAAAATAAAGAGAAAAAGAAATGACTTATCGTAAGCAACAATTAACTAGAAAAAGATGAAGATGTATTGATCAAATCATTATTTATTAAATATTAAAAAAATAGCTAATAATATTTATTACTCTTTATTTTCAGACTACTAAGGCCCATAGACAATATACATAAAATAATCTTAAAAATAATTAACTAATATTATTTTTAATTGTTATGTGATTTAAGATTTAAAAGAAATGGTCCATTATTAGATTTATTGCGATTTGTTCTAATTTTAATAAATTTTATACATTTCTTATGAATTTGTTACTATTTTACCCTCATCAGTCCACTGGCAGTCAAATTCAGATAAATGAAAATATCTCAGAATCTACTTTAAAAAGTGACCCAATCACGAACAAATATTTCATTACATTAGCTATCTTACATACCTGAATTTTTCGTAATTTTATTTAAAAAGTATTATAAACCAAATATCCCTAAAAGTTAGCCAACTTTTGTATATATTCACCCATAAGTATGTTACAAAATTTCACATAGAAACTGTATTGAGTAATAAAAAAAAAACTTACTTGCAAACACCCAAAACCAAGAGTTTGTCGTGCCGAGCGGGTTGCCACCACGGTGGAGTGTCCGGTGACCGCTCACATAAAGCCAACCGAGTATCTAATGCAGGATGTGGAGCAACTTCTTCACGTAATACTCGTAAAAGATCAATCCTGTTGAAATCAAAGACAGACACTGTTTTACAATAATAATGACTTGGTTATACAGTACAAGCCATCTGACTGTAGTCAGCTACTGGCTCTAAGCGAGAAGATTGTATAAGATTTTTTTTACGTATTACAGTACTATAATATAAAATCATTACCTTTCAAGAGTAGCAATAGCTCTCTCTTCACCTATAGGCTCTGCTTTCAAATCTGCTCTTGTTGGCAACTCAGCTTCTCCTACAGAAAGTCCACACTGACGTTTGCACATGGCCATAAATGCTTTTAAATAATCAGTCAGAGCGTCGTCACTCTTAGTGTCCAATCGAGCAAGTGTTCTAAAACGACTCCAGCGAAGACTTTTAGTAGTTGGGTCGAACTCCACTCCATAGGAAGCAACAGTACGACGGAAAGCTTCTTCGTCTGCGCGTGTCCAGCGCCACTGCGACACTTCATCTCTGGCTAGCTGATCCATCCGCTCTCGTCGCTCCATCTTCTGAATGAAATTCTTACTTAATAATCTTATTTCTGCCTTATCAAAGTCCTATCGAAAGCTATGCGGTATTCGTTACCTAGACCGGTAGCAATAAATTCGCTCAATTACGCGCGGCACGGCACCCTGTCACGTATTTAGTATGAAGTTCTGTGACTAGAGCGAAACGGGCGAAACCAGTATCGTCATATCTCCCAAGAAGACAATGTTTTAGGCGATGGCAAATATTAGGTGTACAAATAAACTTCTCCCATTTTTCATTAAAAAGCTACGTTAAAATTGTCAGATGTATATCTAATATCGTATAATTTCTTTAATTTGAAAAAATCTGTTACTTCCTTAAAGAAACCGATGCTTTAAGCGAGAGAAGTAGTTTCGAAGTCTGTTTCAAAAGTTAAAAAAGGTTAATTTTGATATGGAATATTAAGAGCGTAGTGGAAGGCCGAATAATACGTAGACATGGAATCGGAAGCATTACTGAAGAAGGATTTGTACCAAATGCAAAGATAACTCGCACTTGCATTTCAAATAGCTGAACAAGTAATTTCACATCGTTTAAAATTTTTGGAAATGATTCAAAGACAAGGAAATTTGGTTTCAGGTTGAACTGAAGCAGAGAGATGTTGAATGCCAACTTTAAACGTGTGAAATTGAGCTTGCCAGGGATAATAAGAACGAAAGAGTTATAGATAGTTATTATTCTTTTGGATTATCAAAGTAGATAAATCTACTTTGATAATCCAAAAGAATTCTTTTCCTTATTTTATCGAATCCAAAGAAGAGAAAATCATGGGGACGACCTGGCCATGGCCTGGTCAGGTTATACTTTCGATATATTGTGAGCACCAAAGCAAATACAACAAACCCTATACAAATTCTATAGTTTACAATATGTTTGTGTCCTATATAGAACAAAGAGTCCTATCCCACGCGATTTATTATTTACTTTTGTTTTGGTCCTGTTTGTGTATCAAAAAGTATTTAACTTTATCCAAACTCACAAACAGAAAGAACTTTAAAAATCCATTCAAAATTACCTTTGAAATCTGGTGAAAGGGAAAACTATCAAGTTACAAAAAAGGATACACAAAACAATGTGACGTCACCGCACTTGGGTTACGCGCGTAAAAAAAGAGATAACGAGATGTTCCCACCACGCGCCCACTCTTCCTCATACAAATATTTGAAATATTAATTGCTGCTTCATTTTATAGGCAATTTTGATGCGGCTTTCAGAAAAATAAAATTGTGTTAGTCTATGTTATTATTTTTTTATTATAATATTATACAAAAATAAACATGGGCAAGTACCCAATTTGAAAATAGTTTCGCAAGTCACGCTAACCGATAATCGCCCAAGTTTGAACAGTAGAACTCTCGAACATTCTGCTTTCGCTACCGGTTGCACTTGATAGCGAATACTGCGTAGGTCTGAGCAGACCTTATAAATAGAACTTGTTAATGGAATCATCCCATAAATGTATCAAACAGATGTTTTTTTTATTGTTATATTATTTCAGAATAACAGAAACGGAAACAACCCTTTAGTACTTTTATTCACTAAAGGGTTGTTTACTGATTTAAAAAAAAGATTTACGCACCTTAGCTCTTTGTTGCATTTTAAGCTCCTCTCGTTTGTAGTTTCTTTGATATGCAGTGATTAGTCTCCGCAGTCTCGTATTCAAATCTTGCATTGAGGGCCATAAATGTCCGCCACTACTGCTTTGAGTACTGTCATCATCAGGTCGAGGAGAAGCTGCAGGGGATGTTGCTCCAGCTCCACTAGACACATCATCTGTGCAATCTTCGTCTCCCACTACACTTCCTCTCACCTTCCTTTCTTCACTCCTGTTACACATTTGATACACATTTTATTTAAATGATTTGTTTAACATTTTAATAAAGTAGTACTTTATTTTACTATCAAAATATGTTTAAAATATGATGTTAATTTATGATTAAATAACATAAGATTTGACCTCAGAAGAGATTTCGAATGATAGTCTAATAAACTTATACAGCATGGAATACATAATTTTTTATTGATTTGTTTGCTAACTACTAGAACTGTCTCAATATGTATTTTTATGAAAAGGTCAGCCGATAATTTTTTTTTTTCACTAGCACCTTGTTTTATTGCAGTAAATGACAGCGTGGCTGGTAAATATGGCTGGCAAATGCAGTGAACAAATTTAATATTTTCTTAATTAATTTTGTACTGTCATTACCACCAATAAAGACAGGTGCTTTTATACAAACTTCGCAACCCTCCAATCAGATTCATAGCACAGACAAAAGCTAAATAAAAAAAAAGTTATTATTTTCCCTCCAAAATTGAAATCTTGATTCTGAAATCTTTCTCGAAATTAAGGTTAGGTTTGAAAATATCTCGCAGTGAAACTAAAAAGCACAAAGCAAGTATCTATTTAGTTTCATCATTTTTTTTTTTTGCGTAATTCAATTTTTCAAAAAATTTTTGATATCAGAAACTTGAAAAGGCTTTTTTGGTGTTTCTTAAGAGAATGACACTCGCAACTGCAAGCTGACGTTCGTTCGCGGAATATGGCTACCTCTATTTGACAAAAACAAGTGAGGGATTAGTCGAAACCGGCTCAATTGCCAAAAAAAAAAAAGTGAGGGATTGACGCAGCTGTTTGCGTGTATGTGAGCGTATTACGATTTATTGTTAGTAAAATTATACTCCATTTGTTTAGGTAGTTAACTAAACGTAAACAATCTTGATATGACTTTTTATTTAAAAAAAAAATCGTATAAAAGACAGGAGCTCGACTGGGACGGTTACCGGACGGCCACGTCCCCAACGTCTACGGTGACTTGAAATAGAGGTGAGATAGGCCAACCCCTCACGTGTGCGGCCGCCTCCTACGCTAGCAATAGCTTTGCAGCTTTGCGCTAGCTTTTTTTTTCTATAATTTGTAACTTTATAATATAAGTTATGTTCCTACGGACACAATATCACATATATTGTTGTTTATAATATAGAAAAAAACAAAATGAAAACATGCCATTTACGCTGTAAAAATGTGCGAAATGCAATTCACTTTAATTTTGTTCTAAGTGAGGTTCCTACGTCTTTCTTTTTAAAAAGAATGACGTAGGAACCTAGATAAATATTTTCTAAATCCGAATACCATCATAACATGGTGGAATATTTCCACTGCAAATGATTTTGGTATTACGTTTGTATGGATAATTCATCCGTCGACGCGTTCTTAAGGACTCCTTTTAAAGTGTATGTTGGTCATAAAAGCTAATTTCCAGATAACATTTCAGTAATTTAATGTAAAAAAGTTAACAAAGGACGATTAAAGAATCAACGACGCTCATGAGCTGGGTTGTGTGTAAGTACTCACTTGATATCTGTACATTCAGCATCATCTGGTGGCCCCAATTTGTCTACAAAGCAAAGTTGTGGATCTGAACGCATAGCCAAATAGTTTTCATAACCATGGACGTATGTTCCTACAAGCAAGGACACGTCACACTCACTATCCCACCACAGACGTGGAGGTGTGCTGTCCACACCGCGGGGTACACGCATTCCCAAAGAACTGTAAAAAAAAAAAAACAATATTTTATAATCGAAGAGGTAAAACTTGTGCAATGTAACACAGAGAGTTGTATCATCTACTGATGGAAAAAACTGGCCAGTAGACCGAGTTTTTAGATCCAAACGAAGCGAAAATGAAAAAATACATGTCCTATGTATGGGATTAATCGTTACAACAGGGGCAATAGAAATACACACTCCGTCAATTTCCAGCTATTATATTACGGTTCATTAGATACAGACAGCTAACTGACAGACCGACGGATGGGCAGCACAAGCTTAGTAAGAGTTCCGATGGTTATCCTGCAGAGAGAAAGTAACCAATAGTCAGGATCTTGAATCAAAGTATTTCTTCATATGAAGTTTGTACTAGTTGGGTACAAAAATTGCGACTTTTCGATTCATTCGATCCCCTTAATTATTGCAGTTGTAAATATGAAACGTTTAAGTAAATATTGCAGTTAATAAGTTTACGTCAAATGCAAAAATGCATTCATGTTGGTTAGCATCGTATGGTGGACAATTTTAAAAAGATAGAACATTAATGATTTTACCTGGCATGAACTCCACTCTCGATCTGTGTCGCGTAGTCACCTATAACCTCATGTTTGATGTAATACATCATGCGTACTCGTAGTAAAACTCTGAAAAAAAAAAAAACAAAATCATGTTTAATGGTGATGGACGTATGATGAATATAGAATTCTAAATAAACACATAAATAAAAAGTACTTACTTATTGGCATGTCTAAATAAATGCTTTTTGTAACTGTTTTCCAGATACAATTCACAGTCATATTTTTCTGTCGAACTCCAATGAACCGGATCTTCCCATTTTTGAAGGTCATTTGATTTAGGTAAATCCTTAGGTCTGTTTTTCTTTTTTGCATTTCTTCCTCGAGGCACAGGATTATGTAGTCCACTGTGATTTCTAGATATGGTTACTTCCCCGTTTTCACAAGGTTCAATAAGATCCCATATAAAATTTCGTATTTTCTCATCGCCTTTATAATGGCGTAAACAATATAAAACCTGAAATTAAAACGCACCCGTAAGCAAAGGTAACCATGATTTGTTTTGCAAACGATACGAAAAGTTATCAGTAAGAAATTCAACTCAGTCAAAGTCTTAAACTTCATCGGTATTAGCATGGCAAATCATCATGAGAAAACGATGTTTCAAGAACTTTACAAAAAGTCCTTATTGTGATCAAAGTTGCAGCATATGATCCGGGTGATGAGGCATTAGTTTGCATAATTTAGAGCGATAGCTTTGAAGAACTTAACATTCTTTTTGAGTATCAACTTTTACGACTCATATAAATTTTCATAATAATCGCAATCGTTTTAGTTTTTTTATTTACGATATTTAACTTTCAAGCTGTAAGTATTCAGCTTTTGATTTGGTAAGTGTCAAACTTTATCAACGTATAAACCTGAGAATACCTAAAAAAATAACTCACTATTATTCGCGCACAGTCTTCTATAACAGGAATTGTCCAACCTTTTCTAAACTGATTTTTCTCTACAATTTCTTCCCACCGGGCCCACCTGCACAAACATGTAAATCATTTAACATTAGAAGCAGAAGATTGCCATATTATCAGGGATCGGAATAGGTAAAGTATATATTTCTAAGCTTCCAAAGAGTAACCCCCAATTCCTGAATTAAGAATTTGATGTTGATTCATTTGTCAACTCTATTTTGGCCTGAAAATTTTTCAAATATAGTAGAATTTGATAAATTCTTAACTCGACAACTTCTATGACTATTTTGAAATACTTAATTCAGAAACCGGCCCGAAATGACGTCGAGAAGATAATCGAGGATATATAATATATATCCTCTATTAAAACAACTAACATAAACATCAAGACATCGTTTTATACACTACATTTGCCGTAATTAAAAAGGAGGTTTCGAAGGATTGGTTAAAATAACTCGATATTTTGAAATATCTAATTATTTTGACAAGCATTGTATTAGCAATTTTCTCTTTTAGTCATCACAGGAATTGTTTTAGTAAATTATAATTTCATAGATTATTTACAAAAAAAAATCGTTTACAGGAAGTTTGACAGCCCATGTTTTTACATGTTGATTGATTTGTGGATTTTCACCGCATTGCACCGCATTACTATTATAATAAATATTATTCCGACGCAAAACTTTTACTACGATTTATTTAATTTCATCTTGGACTATTGAGTAAAAATAAAAAACTACTGTGTAGGTAAAGTATGTAAACCTCGTGTATGTGACGTAGTTTTTTTGTACGCGTATCAATCGTTTTTAGCATATTTCAACCAACTAAGAAAAATCATTCAGAAATGTACTTTAACGTGAAACTGGGCAAACGAGACGGTGACTAGCTACGAGTGGGGCAATTTGGATTTGGACGTCGGAATCACCGGGGTCACCTACTGGCTAGTTTTATGGAAAAGGAGGGCTTCTACATGATGAACTCCTTCTTCAAAAAGCGTGAGCATAGAAGGTGGACCTGAGCAAAGTCCTGACGGTGCAAATTGAAATGAGATTTGACTTCAATCCTGTCGACGAATTCAATGATGTCTCTGTGATCATCGCGGTGAAAACTGAAAGTGATCACCGCATGGTAAGAAGCACATTGAATATCTATATTAAGCTTGACAAGTCTCGACTGATGAAGTCTACACTCTGTCTAGCATAGATCCAGATCCAAAACCCTGACAGCTTTCATTCAGTTCGAACTCCACAATCTTTTCGAGTGCCTAGGAAGCTCCGTGGACGAATATAACGATGGGTTCCTGGAAACTGTCCATACTGTCGGGTCTAAGTTTTTCAAGAGTCACCGTGAAAATAAGAACAAGAGGCTCTCTAATCGAACCATCGAGCTAATGAAGAAGAGGCGTCAGATGATTCCGCAGTCTTCAGACGATGCGTGCATATACCGGCAGCTCAATAGAGAGATCTCGAACTCTCTGTAACGCGACCTACGCCACTTTAATACCGCAAGGATTAAGGATGCGATTGAGCGGAATAAGAACTCTAAAGTATTTGCACGAGATTTGTCTATTGGGCAAATCCAACTTATGAAACTGAAGACTAACGATGGCAGAGTCATATCCGCCAAGTCGGAGCTTCTGGGAGAGATCGAGATATTTTATACTCGTCTACCACTAAACCCGCTGCAAATCTAGCTAGCGACCCAAGAGCTAGATTTACTCGACACTATTTATACCGAATGGCTCTGAAGCAGCTGAAAAACAACCAAGGTGTGTGAGGACGGAATTACGGCCAAACTCCTAAAGGCGGGTAGAAAACCGGTCCTTAAGAAGCTATTTTATTCCGTCATACTCAAGGTAAAAATGCCACAGGCATGGATCAGAGGCGTGGTGGTAGTCTTCTTTAAGAAGGACGATAATGGCCTAATTAAGAATTACAGGCCCATCTCGCTTCTGAGCCTATGTCTACAAGCTGTTTTACAGAGTCATCGCGAAACGTTTCGCGCGCAGGTTCGACAACTTCTAGCCTCCCGAACCAGCCGGATTCTGAAAAGGCATCAGCACCGTGGACCACATACATACGCTGCGGAAGGTTATACAGAAGACTGAGGAGCATAATCAGCCTCTCTGCTTAACGTTCGTTGACTACGAGAAAGCTTTTGATTCGATCGAGACTTGGGCTGTACTGCAGTCTCTCCAACGGTGCCAAATTGACTATCGGTACATCGAAGTGCTGAAGTGTTTGTACAAAAATGACACCACGTCAGTCTGACCACAAGACCAGACCTTGAAACCTATCCTCTTGCAGCGGGGCGTGAGGTAGGGAGACGTTATTTCTCCGAAATTGTTCACGGCAGCAATGGAGGATGTCTTCGAGGTTCTGGAATGGAGAGGGCTAGACATTAATGTCAATGGCGAGTACATCACTCACCTTCGGTTTGCCGAGTCATGGCTGAGACTGCGGAGGAGCTCAGTACAATGCTTGATGACCTCAGTAGAGCTTCCTAAAGAGTGGGACTTAAAATGAACATGGACAAAACCAAAGTCATGGTAAACAGCCATGTAGCACCTACTCCTATCAAGATCGGAAACTCTACACTCGAAGTTGTGGGCGACTACGTTTACCTGAGACAGAATGTCCGAGTTGGGTAGGTCTAACTTCGAGAAAGAGATCAATCGTCGAATCCGATTCGGCTGGGCAGCGTTCGGGAAGCTGCGCGGTATCTTGTCGTCCAATATACCACAGTGTCTCAAGACGAAAGTCTATGACCAGTGATCGAATCAGGAATGAGGATATCCGCAGGAGAACCAAGTTTACCGACATAGCACGTAGAAACGCTAAACTTAACTGGCAATGGGCAGGGCACATAGCTCGCAGAACGGATAGCCGTTGAGGCCGAAAGGTTCTGGAATGGCGACGACGTACCAGAAGACGTAGCGTTGGAAGGTCGACCCGATGACTTGGTAAGGGTTTCGTGAAACCGATGGATGCGAGACGCACAGGACCGTCCATTGTGGCGACACTTGGGCCTGTGTCCAACAGTGGACGTCTTTCGGCTCAAATGATGATGAACATATTTTTGGGCACAGTAATGTGGTCAATAGTTATAAAGATCAAAAACATTGAAAAAGACCTCAGTTTTGTATGCTATTTCCACAGCCGATTTCATGCACCTAGCACCCTGCCCTTTTGTCTTCGCTCTAATAGTAATTCCAAAGTTAATGTGTATTAAGCAAGCAAAAAAATATCAGAAGATATATCTTTGCAATTCAACTAAAATTCTCTCACTCACCCAAATGTAAGTAGACCTCTTTCGATTTTAAAACATTCAGATCTTGTCCATGACCCATACACAACCTCTTCATCTACAGGAACACCTTCATGACGAGGTATGTAATCATCACTTGCATATCTGCGTCCTTTTTTGCCAAGTTTTTCTTTTTTCCTTTTACTCCTCAAACTTATTCCTGAAATAAACATGTTTTTACTAATGGAGAATGCTAATTACATAAACACTATAATTTTATAAAATATCTAGAGAAATAAAATTCTCGACAAATTCAACTATTGATCTCCCCGTCCGTGTCGTGCTGAGATATTTTTGATGCTGTTATTGACATATTTCACGTTTGCGGAGATTTCCCAGTTTAATTTGACCGTCGACAGGCTCTAATTATTTTGACTTTTAGAGCAGTTGAAAAGATTATGCAAATATCGGTTTTTAAAAGTGTTATTTATACTTTTTTTTTATAGCCTATTGTGTGTCCCACTGGTGGGGAAAGGCCTCCCCTTTCTCCTTTTTATTATAATTATTACTGGGTTGTTTTTCAACTGAATTTTGATTTTGTCATGGTGATATTCACTTTTTAGACAAGTTTTAATTTTTTGAAATAATTATAATTTTTTTTCATAACAGTATTAGACATACAGGCAAAGTGTAAATAAACCTCATTAACAGAAACGGCAACTTCATCTAGTGTTTTTTACAATTAAGGTGAAATTGCCGGGATTTGTGCATTGTAATATTATTATTTACGTTTACGTTTAAATTTTCACGAGTCTACTTCTCAAATAATGGGGCATGAACTTAAAGACAGCAATTAATCAGTTTTTTCATTATTAGTTTATTAAGAGATGTGACTGATCAAGCTTGAAATAATTTTGTCAATTGTTGAACATAACTACATGGTATTTAGGAAAAACCTCGAAGAGGTAAAAGTAAATTAATGTAAACAATCAATTTGGGCCACTGTTTACTGGTATAACTATATTTCACTAAATACCTAGCACAGATAACCAACGGCAATGAGGCATATACGTTGTTAGTTATAATTATATAAATAATGGAATTAGTGTCTTATTTCTGAAATATTGGACCAGACCTATGTTCCTATATTTCAGAAATAGGACACTAATTCCATTATTTATATAATTATAACAAACAACGTATATGCCTCATTGCGGTATTGTAAATTGAGATAAGTTATTAAGATGTATAAAGCATGTGAAAGTACAACCCAATTCTGCATTTCTAAACCAACTTGGTACACTAGTGTTTATTCTGTTTAGGGTATGTAATATTAGCTTAAATTTACTATTCCAACTTGTCAAGTAGTGTTTCACAACTATTAGAACATAACAGAGTATTTTTGTAACTTAAAAAATGTTTAGTTTATTATTCACTTTTATGAATAAACCAAAATCTCCTGGTTCAAATAATAAAGTACGTTAATTTGAAATATAACGTTTGTCAAACTACAAACCAAGAAGCCTCAATTGTCTCATTGGTATGGCTTTTTTTAACCAAATATAAAGTATAGTTCTCACCTTCCTCATCCTCATCAGAATCCGGAGTGACCTCCATATCAGACATTTCCATAGGGCCATCATCATGGCCGTATCTCTTAATGACTGTTCTTTTCCTGGGTTCCGTCACTATCAAATCTTCATCTTCTTTTTTTTCTGTAGTATCAATTTCTGCTTTTTTGGCCCATTTATTCCAAAAATCAGGATCTCTAATGTCAATATCTGATCGTTGGTCTGCTGCAGCAAAACTAGCTTTAGAAAATGTAGATCCTTTTTCCGACTCCATCTGGATAACTTGAGTTCTGCGTGCTAATATCATTTCAATATCTTCCTCACAAAACTTGTCCCCAGCATTGTCTTCATCCATTACGGCGCCATAAGCACCTTTTTTTAGTAAATCTTCAATCTCCTTTTTAGATAATTGCTTTACGCCCGTTTCTTTTCCTTGGGTTGTATTCATACTCTGTAATATTGCTTTATCTAGACCGAGCTTTAGTGACGCTTTATCAAACATTTCTCTTTCGTACGTGTTACGACAAATTAATCGATAAATTTTAACCATTTTTTGTTGACCTATACGATGACATCGAGCTTGTGCTTGTAAGTCATTCTGAGGATTCCAGTCACTGTCATAAATTATAACCGTATCCGCAGCTGTAAGATTTATGCCCAATCCACCAGCTTTCGTACATAACAAAAATACAAACCTATCAGAGTCTGGTTTCGAAAATCTATCGATTGCTTCTTGTCTCAAGTTACCCCTTATACGTCCATCAATCCTTTCATAGGGGTATTTTCTAAATACAAGGTAATCCTCTAAAATGTCTAAGCACCTTACCATCTGGCTAAATATCAAAACTCGGTGACCACCTGCTTTTAATTTTGGAAGTAATTTATCAACCAATACCATTTTACCCGATGAATCAATGAGCGCTTTGTAATAAGCTTGCTTATCTTCCCCATTGGCTTGTTTATAGTCAAATTGTATTTGGTCTTCTGCTCCGTTGAGCAGATATGGATGAATGCAGCACTTCCTTAGTTCCATCATAGTATTCATCAAATTAGGAATATTAGCTGCAGAAGCAGTACCCTTTTGTAAAAAACTGAAATTTCTCTCAAGTATTGCTCTATAATATTTTTTCTGTATGTTGGTTAACTCAACTTCAATTATAGTTTCTTCCTTTGGAGCCAAAGTTTTTTCAACATCTTCTTTCAATCTTCTTAACATCATTGGTTTCAAAAGTGCTTGCAACTTGAGAACTTCCGATTCAGTCTTAAGTTGACCAAATTCATTTAAGAATGCATCACTACTAGAAAATTGTGATGGTTCCAGAAAATTAAGCAGAGAAAACAGTTCATTTACATTGTTCTGTAGTGGAGTTCCAGATAATAACACCCTATGCTCTAAATGAAGCTGACGTAATCCCTCCAATAATTTACAATTGCGATTTTTCAGTCTATGAGCCTCATCAATAACACATATCCGCCAGTTAAACAATTTTAATTCTTGAAAGTCTGTTACAATTACTTCAAATGTTGTTATGAGAACATTGAACTTGGTAATTTCTTTGATGGGCTCGCCTTGTTCGTTCTTGTAATAAAATTCATATTCTTGAAGCATACTTTTGCTCTGTTGTGAACCATGGTAAACAATAACATTCATTTCTGTCCATCCTTCAAATTCTCTCTGCCAATTAGGGATAGTAGATAGTGGTGCTATAATTAGAAAAGGTCCTCTCACACCATATTCCCAAACGGAATTTACAAATGTTAGACTCTGTATAGTTTTTCCTAATCCCATTTCATCTGCTAATATGCAATTGCGATTATTATGCCAAGAGAATAACAACCAGTTAAGACCTTCAAGTTGATACGGCCTTAATGTGTTTCCTCCTTTATACAAAGGTGATTCTTTTAACTGGACCCACTGATCAGCAGACGGTCGCTTTTTAAATTTCCACTTTTCTTTTGGAGGTATTTCACTAAATGTCTTATACTGTCTTATCTTATCGACATCAATGTCCTCTTCCAATTCCCATGTACTATCTTCATATTGCAAGCTTTTCCATTTGACTAAATAGTGTTTTACAACAGTATTATTTGCTGGGTCTTGATTTTCTGACATATCTAATATTCTTTCCACCTCAACATAGTCGGGATTGAAGGGTTCGTCATCTAACAACTCAAATATATTCAGTTGTTGCGCCTGTTTCTGCTTAAATCGTTTGATTTTTGAAAATATTCTTTTGTCACCTTTGTAAAGTTCTTCTTCAGTTTTCCATTCACAATGTAAATATGAAAAATTTCTGTACTTTACAAAATATTCTTCTACATCAACCATAACGGGTTTTGTGTTTTTAACTTCTGTATTTTCTTTATTGTTATCTCCAATATTTTCCGGTTTATTAGTAATTTCTTGAGTAAGCTCTATTTTTTCATCTATTTTCTCTTCATTCACTTCTTTTTTGACTTCACTACTCAACATAAGATCAACATCATCATTGGTATCTTTACAACCATCAACCGATTGCTGTTGTTCGGTATTAGAATCATTAACTGAAGGCTCACTGTAACCAACTTCCAGTTTTGATTTAATTTCACTAGTTGAAGGTTCGATTTTAAATTCTCTTTTCCCCATACGACAAGCTAACACATGTTGGACTATCATGGCATCTTCTTCTGTGGTATTCACGTAAATATAGTTAGGTTTAGGCAAACCTTCAGATCTGCTGTTCTCTTTGGTATCTAAGTCTTCAGACTTACTTTCTTTTTCAACCTTGGGGGTGGCCATTGTAAATTCATCATCTGATAAACGTAAAATGACATCATCTGTGTATTTTTTACGTTGCGTGTTTCTAGCTGATCTTCTTTTTAAACTATCATCACCTTCCGGTGGTGGTGACGGTGGAGGCGTTGACATCATATCATCGGGTTCACCATCAGAATCAGGAATTAGCCCACCACGTTTCTTTCTTCTTCCACCTAAAGATTTTCTAAAAGTTAGTTTTTTACAACTTCCCCCAGCAGAGGCCCGTTTTTTGGAAGACTTTCTTTTCTGAGATATTGTATCCAAATCATCGTCTTGGTCCCGTTTAGCTTCAGCCTCTTCTAATAAATCTTTGATGGCTATTTTCGAAACAGGAATATCATCAAAATCCGTTACGTTGGATTCATCCAACGAAAGTTCTGGCATCATTTTTGATACATTGGGAGTTTCAATGTTTGAAGTATTTTGAGTTGTTGATAATTCACTTGGGGTAGTATCTTTGTCAGTTTCTAATAATTCATAAGATGTTGTAGTGTCTGCCTGTATTTCTAAAGCATCCTTCTTCGAATTTCTTTTCTTCCTAGGCGCGTTTGGATCTTTTGGTTCACGTTTTTTGCGTTCTTTCACTGGTTTGTCGCCTAATTCTTTAACTTTAGGTTCTTTAGGGGTGCGGGGCTTTCGTTCTTTATTCTTCCGAGGTCCTCTTTGTTTTCTTACTTTACCACCATTCATATCATCTATAGAAATTGCACTGCTGTCTAAGTTAGTAATATCTTCATTCATTTCTGAGTCAAGTTCTGAAGTACTTTGTAATCCTGTTCCAGCTGTTACACAATCTTCAGAAACAGGTAACTGATCTAGGGGTTGTGTCGTGGCCACAAATTTTTCTTTCTTGGCTCTAGGCTTTCTGGGCTTAGCAGGTCCTTTGCCCCGACCTCGCCCTGTTGTACTAGTAACTTGAGGACTTTCTACCATTTTTGTTCCATATACAGGATTTTGTAAGGTACAATTTGGGCCCCCATTACACTTATCGTTAGATTCATGCTGTTGAATTAAAGCTAATCGTTCTTGTAAGCATCTTACTTTTTCCTGGTTTTCATTTGAAGGCGGCAAACAATAAATATCTTGGATTTGCTGTTGTAATGACATCCTCTCTTGTTGATGAGAAGCTGGGTACATGTTTGGGATATTAGGATGGGGCATTGAATTTGGCCCTAGCATTAGCATCGTTGGATTCATGTTGTGAGGCATATTTGATATAATAGTTGGTTGGTTTGATGGTATTGGTGCATGTAAATTTGGAACACTCATAGGTAAGCCCACTGGAACGTTCGGAATATTTGTTGCAACATTAGACTGCACAATAGGAGGCATATTACTGGGTATATTAGGTATATTTGTTTGAATATTACCTTGGATAGGAGGAATTAGCGGTATATTAGTTTGCTGATTATGAACGGGTATACTAGACGTTACAGTATTAGGAAGGTTTGCATGTTGCATTGTATGATTAGATGGCATATTTGCTTGTACGTTAGGTACTGTTTGCGATACAGATGTGAGGCCACTTTGGAAAGTAGAGGATACATTATGAGCAGCACTAGTGTGAACAGAAGACGGAATACTAGCGGGTAAGTTTGCTGATATTCCTTGTGTTACATTAGGCATATTTGACACATTTTGAAGATTGCTTGCTGAATATCCTTGGTTTCTATTTACATTCATGTTTGGCATACTTTCATATTGGCTAGTTGTGTTAGTATTAGTCATTGCTGGTATTTGCATTTGTTGAGATGTTCTCATTTGTGAAATATCACCAACTGAAGTAGTGTTTGGCATTGTTGCGTGAACTGTTTTGCTTTCTGGTGTTATAGGATTCTCAGCTGATTTCTGTTTAGGTTCTGACTGTTGGTCATTGTTATATGTTTTTTGCAAACTAATATCAACATTCTCATCTTCCTTAGCCAAAGCAGTATCAATTTTATTATCTACAGGCGGATGAGATCCGGGAATTTTTTCTTTATTTTCGGCGGTTTCTACAGTAGCAGACAAATTGTTGCTGCTTAATAAAGGAATACTACTTGTTGATGCAATAACAGGTACGCTTTCTTTAGCAGTGCTGCTTCCATTGGGCTGGGGTAGAAAACTTCGAGGTGCATTAACATTTTCAGCTGAACATTCTGTTTCAATTTTATCGATTGGTTTCGTGTCCGCATTTGTGTTAGCCAAAGCTATATTTTTTACCAAATCTGATTTCAGTGGGACTATTGGCCCAGCCTCGGTTGTCTTTGGTGGTTGTTCGCTGTTGTCAATTTGTGTTAAGCTACTTGCTGGAGTCATTTTATTTTGGTTCCACTGAGATGGTGAAGACACAACATGTGTCACAGCCGGGGATGATGGGTTACGTTGGTATGGGTATTCTGTTCCAGATGGTAAAACCATTTGTTCTAATGCTTGTAGAGTATTCTGCGATGGAAAAGTTCCCGGAGTTGCCGGTGTTCCTGTTGAAACTGGTGTCTGAACCATATTACGAGTTCCATGTGGAGATGCACTAGGCCCCTTAACTGGTGACATTACAGGACGAGGAGATAGTTGAGATTGTGATTGCTGTCTAGGCGAAATTTGGGCACGAGGCGACATTTGAGGAGAAAGCTGAGGAAACGGTGGGCGATATTGTGGACTCCCAGTTTCTAGCCCAGATGGTTTGACAGTACCATACTGATTCGAAACATTGACATCTAACGGATGTTGTATTTGATGAGATTGATAATTCATTGATACTGAGTGATGAGGTGATGCGTATGGCATTTGTGTCGGCACTGAAGAATGGGACGGCGCTGAGGATGGCGGCACTGGAGACTGACGAGGTACATGATGTAGAGGTGGCGCACCGGGATGATGAAGATGCACATTGGGATGGTTTTGAATTCCTGGTGTCATACCACCTGAATGACCACCCATACTTTGATGAGATTGGTGTTGTGGAATTGGCCCATGACTTTGTTGGCCATGAGGTATACCATACTGATGTGGATTCACATCCATTTGCTGATGATAAGTAGGATGTTGACTAATTCTCGATGCAGTTGGTGGATGCATCTGAGTGTAATTAGGATAGTTCTGAAAGAATAAAAAAAACACGTCACAAAACACATAGCCAGCTCCAAAATAAAAAAGTATGGAATAATAATAATTTGAATTTCTTGATGAC
The DNA here is from genome assembly GCA_961205895.1 of Mythimna pallens. NCBI lineage: Eukaryota > Metazoa > Arthropoda > Insecta > Lepidoptera > Noctuidae > Mythimna > Mythimna pallens. Next base: position 12,842,179 of record OY540830.1, read on the forward strand.
AAAAAATGCAAAGCATTAATCACTAGAGACTGTTGCACGGTTAATTCGTAATTTTATAAGCTCTACAACACAGCCGCCTAAATGTGGTACTTTAGTAGTAGAGATTTTTAGCTATGAAACGCAAACAGATATTTATTCGATATCAAACTTTAAAATCGATTTCAAAACTCATTTTAGATACCTATCTGATTTCATTAGCGCCTACCCTAACAGTAAGCCATAAAACAAAATAAACGCATAACTCGTAAATATCGTCTGTAAGCACTTAAAAATAAAGATGACATTGATCGCATATTTCGATGTGCAAATAGACTGTTATAAAAATCTAAATAGCAAAATTCGTGTGGTTTTTTTATTCCGCTATGTTACGATTGGTTAGAAAGAAAAAAAAAGCAAATTTCTACGTATCAGTCAGTTTGTTTTTGTATATGCGTTTGGTATTATCCAGTGATTTTATTTGTCAATTTAGATTCGTTTAGCGGTATAGATCGTTAACATTTGGTTCGGCTAAGTCAATTTTAGAACTCCAGTTTTGTAGGATTCTCAGTTGATTATAAATTCGATTTGATATATCGGACGCTTGCCGATTTAGTAGAGAAGCATTACATGTTAGTCGCCATGACTGACAATAGTGACCTACAGTGATAGAAAATTCACTGGCGGTCAAGCCGTGCTGAATAATTGTGACTTGAGTTTTTAGATTTTATAGAAGATTATTTTTTTTGCAACTTTTATAATATTATTTGACAGTAAAACTAAAGTTTGTTTGCGGATTAATTAAAAACCCTTCTAGTTAGACATAGTTTTATTTATGCTGTTTTATGTACATATAAATCATCATCAATGAGATATATTTAAAATAAAAAAATTTGGTAAACTTCGATGAAACGTGAAATAATTTTTTTTTTGATAACAACATGAATAACATTTCATAGCTCATTTAGAATCACAGTTAAATCACAAACAGTACAGCATTAAGTAAAATAAAAATGTAATTTAATGTGCAATTGAAGTCTTTTATATACTCTACTTGACTCAGTTAACCTACTGCACATTTTCAAACTCCAATTTCGACTGATATAGCAACGAAAAAAAAAACGTTATTTGGTTGCTATGTACATTGCTTATCATCTAATATCTAAAAAGTCCTAATTGTACGTTTCAAATTTATACACCTATTCCAGCTGTGACAGACTGATGAAGACGCGCCATACCTTTTTACCATAGATATAGGATCAAAAAAAATTGTTTTATAATCTCCAATACAATAGGGTGTGAGTAGGTGAGTATGTGTAGTACAAATAAAATATTTTCGTTCTCTTTGCTATAATTACTTTCGCATGTAAACAATTTATGTAACAGAAAGGGTGGTCTGTCAATATAGTATTACATTTTTTAACTATTTTTTATTGTATCATTTTTAGCACTTAATTTCGTTTAAATGTTACACTTCAGTTTGAAGCCCTTCATCCATTTTATATAGTTTTGGAACTTTTGTATAATAGCATAATCATCCTTGTAAATATTGGGAAAATTATAAAGCTGGGCTGCTGGGACTCATGCTCTCAAATAGAGGGCATACCTACGGTTGGCGGGCCTGGTGCCGGTTGGTGGATGTGTGACATGTCTTCAAAGTTTTGGTTCTAAGACTTTTTTTTTTGTTTATTTTTATTATGTTAATGTGGATTACATATACTTTGTTTTTTTTTTTAATTGTGGGCTGTATTTAAATGACTCGACGTCTAATGACTTTTTGCGTTTAACCTTTGTTTGGTTAAATAATGCGGTTTTAGTTTCAAAGCACGTACGAAAAAAATTTGAGCCGGTTGGAATACTTTGGATAATAAAATTATATTATTTCGGATACGGATATAGGAATAATACTATGTCGGTTAGGGATACGGTTATGAATATTAAATTATTTCGGATACGGGTATAGGAATAATACTACGTCGGTTAGGGATACGGTTATGAATATTAAATTATTTCGGGCTATCCGTTAGTTTCGGTTACGGATATTAGAATTTTATAGTTATAAAAGTGAAACACAAATAGCAAAATTTGACTTTTATTTTTAGTCTAGTTTGTCATTTGTTTGGTCAAAACAAATAAGAACCTGTCAATTAGACATCGCCTTTCTCCGAAACTTTTATATGATACGGATATTTTTTTATTTAGGATTTCCAACAGTTTCTGTTACGGTTACGGTGCTCCATAAAAGGAATATGCTCAATCAATAAAATATATTTTGTAATAGGATCACTATTATTGGGATTCCGTTACCCCCTATAAAATCAACTTTATCCCTTTATGCTTTACTTAAGATTAAGATAAATTGGATGCAAAGCATCATTATAATTACCTGCTGCTGCCCGTATATTTGCTGTGATGTTGGTTGTGAAAAATGAGGTTGCCTTGGTAAGTATGTACCATTCTGAGCTTGTAGACTTCCTAAATTAGCACCCTGTTTGAAGAAAAAAATATTTTTAATTTTTTTATAGGAACCTGAAAATCGATGTCAAGGGATATATGTAACTTTTATCGTAATTATTTATAATTCGAAAATGATGCATTTGTTGTCAAAATTCATAAAAAGTATACCACCTCCGTACTATCAACTGATTTTCTAATTATCAAATCATTACTATTACACGAAGATGGTCTGCCGCATGACGCGATAACTTTATTTAAAAATCAATAAGTTTAATTAGAAAACCTGCCACATGGTGACATTAAAAACAACATTCACGCATTATATGTAGAGATGGATAATCACCCAGGTTAAAACCCACAAGTTGGTAAAAACCCAGTTATCGCCAATTTCTTTCCACCCACTGGGTGCTTTGGCCGGGTGAAAACTAAATATGTTGAATTATTTGGATTTGCGTATTTAACTCACAAAGGTGGTGGTGCGGGGTAGTGGACCCGTGATGAACTGGATTTATCAACTCGAGAGAACCAAAATGTGTTTGAAACAAATTCATTTTTAACCGACTTCAAAAAGGAGGAGGTTATATGTTCGGTTGAATGTATGTTTTTTATTTTATTTTGTTATGAGAAATTGGTGAGCATACACCGATTTCTCGGTCAATTGTGGACCGATATTGAAATTATTTTTTTTTGGTTGAAGAGTTATGCTTCCGAGTTGGTCTCATAGAAATATTGTTATGATCTGATCATGAACTTCGAAGATATGGAACAGAACTCCTCATAGGATCACAGCAGAACCGTCGTAACAAGTAAAATTGCTTTTTTTATACGTGTAGTCGATGACTGACTGAAAGTAGAGGGGGAATATATCGAACTGATCTGATGATGAAGCCTGAAATTAGGCACCGGAACTCTGTAATAAATTAATGTAATCTAACCGTGTTTGGGATTATTAGAATTGTCATGAGATGCACTCTGGCTATAAGGTATTTAAATTTGGCTGAGGGGTACTTTTTAGTGGTGGTACCATAACTAAAAAGTATAAAAAAAAACCGACTTCAAAGTAAAAAAAACACTGAAAAGTGCAAAATAACTTTAATTTCGGAAGTCGGTGTTAAATAACGAAGAGACACAACTATTATAGAAACATCAACAGATTTCACAGCCCGAGGAATTAAACTTGACGAGAGTTGATTTTGTATTTTTAGATTGTGACAATATTACCGATAGTGATTATTTTATTGAACTAACATAATGTTACAATTACGTGTATGGGTTAAAATCGATTTAAAAATCACCCAGTTTTAGCCCAAATGGGAAGAATGGGCTATTACCCGTTACCCTTCTCTAGCTATAGCTAACAATATGTCAGCACTAGATTTTGTATTTTATATTTTTAAAAGTACTTATCTCAGGATCCGGTGTTCCTGGACCTTTGTAAGGAGTGCAAGGGGCCGAAGCCAACTCGCAGACGACCCGTAGACATTTTTTATGAAACGTTGTACGTAGCGATGATTATTACTTGCATAGGGCGTACAGGCGTACGTACACGCTATGCAAGTGCACTTATGGACGACCCCCCCTTGATGGCAAATTTTTGCGATATTTTGTAAACCGAGATATATAGATAGGGTTATGGTTTTGAGAGGCTTAAGTAGACTGGTTATCAATAACTATGTAAAGACACTGTTTATGACTTAATATAATATGCACTTCTCATCAAAACAAGTATGTTGCAAGTATGTTTTGTAAGGATTATCAGAAAAATGTGTATATTTAGGAATATATGAAGAAAATTGGTAAAACAACACACGTAAATGAAAAAATAAAAAGAATACTAAAAAAAAGAAAAGCTAATATTGATATGTTTATTTAATAACTTGTATTCCCTCCCCGAGCTCTTATTACTGTTTCACACGATCAAATGTTGTGGCATTCCATTCCTCTTTGCAGCTGTCTGTTTCTGGGGCAGGATGGTTCTCTTGTACGAATTCGTCTCTTTAATTCATCCCATAGATGTTCAATAGGATTCATGTCCGGGCTTCTTGCTGGCCATTCAATAATGGAGATACCGACTTCGGTAACATAATCTCGTACGACGCTCGCGGTGTGAGCCCTAGCATTGTCGTGCATGAATATGAAACCATTGTCAATACAATGTGCACAGGGCATCTCGTGAGGCTTAAGACACTGTTCGATGTACCGATGACTGTTTAGTGCAGGCAGACGTGGCCCAGACACAAAGACAAGCTCTGTCTTACCGTCTGCGTTGATTACTCCGCAAACCGTCCACGAACCGGCACCATAGTTGACCTTTTCTTCAATGCAGCATTGTGCAAAGCGTTCTCCATCTCTTCTGTAGACCCTTCCTTCAGTCGTTAGCATACAGCATAATTTTCCACTCATCAGAAAAGAGGACTTTGTTCCACTGAAGGTATGACCAATTTATGTGCTCACGTGCAGAGTTAAGGCTGGCTCTTAGATGGTCTGCAGTTAATTTCGGCCCGTTTGCTGCCTTGTGCGGTATGAGACCACATTCCTTCAACCTTTTTCTAATTATAGAGTCACTTACAGCCACCCTACGCACAACATGAAGCTGCTGCTGCAGTTGAAAAGCATTAAGGCGTCGCGTTACAATAAATCGATCATCTCGCAGAAGTGACCCGATTCCTGCCAGATCCTGAACGGTGCGTGAACAAACCAAACTCCCGATAGCGTTTGTATGAACAGACGACAGGCTTAGATGCAATCTTTCAGCCACAACACGCTGACTAAGTCCAGAATCCGGCTTCTGCGGACGACGTATCCACATGTTTTAGAAAAAAAAAAACAAGACAAATAAAGAAACACATTTTTTTAAGATAAGCACACACATACTATCACTTTTGAAGATTAAAAATTAATCTTCAAAAGTGATAGTATGTAATCCAACTCTAAACACACATTTGTCTCAAAACAGTGAATCTAATTTTGAATTTTCGTCACTATAATGGCCAGCTAGACAATCGTGTGATTTTTTCAAGGAATGAAAACTCTTTTGTGTAAAATTAGGACAGAAACCAAAAAACGGAAGTCTTTCGATTTTTCTGATAAAAAGTGTATTAATATCAGTCTTTACATAGTTCTTGTTACCCCATTTTTATCGGTAAAAAGGAGGTGACAAACACACTCAATAAATGGGCCCTCAAAACGGTAGTAGCTAGCACAAGCGGCGTGGTAAAAGGGGGGCCACATATCCTGAAGCGCTTGAGGAGTGGAGAGGTATACTATAACTATCAGAACAATCCCGGAAGTACGGTCAAGATCCCTACCAGCATCTTATTGGACTATTCATCCTTCTCCAGTGCATGTTGGTCTTACAAAAGTGTATTTTTTTAAAGAACAATGGCAGAATTTTGTCTGGACTTTTTTTTGGCGTACATAGATTTCATATATATGAATCAAATTTAAAATAGAGGTGTGAGTAAAATTAGTATGAATGCAATTTATCGAGCAGTCGATTATATCGATCGTTTAATTATATAAACGAATAATATAATCGACTGATCGATCGACTCATGTAGAGTTGGTTTTGTTTTGATTATTGATATGCTCTATTCTTTCGTCTTTAATCAACTGATATCTTTGAAGAAATGCTTCTACTTTTAAATCCAATTAATAATGGATCAAAATATATGTTTCAATGTTGTATCGATTTATAAGAAAACCGAATCAAAACGTGTACGCACTACTTTTGTCTTTGACAGTAACATGTTGTCTGTGGTTGTCTGTCAAGACGCTACAGAATTCTTCCGTGTTTTTCATTTCGGTTGTGTTTTGTGTTTTTATTTGGATTTCTATTTATTTTTACCCGACCTGGACTGTTTATGGACTGATTGATACTGCCCTGTGTGATCAATCTGCGATGTTTTATGATAATTGCTGTTTGACGTTCATTCATAACCTAAAAATTCAAACACCGAATTCTTTTTTTTCCGGCTTTCCCAAATAAAAATAGTTTCATTTATAGATTCTGGAGCTAACGCCAAATCTTTTAACATATTTTTCATTACGGGACGCTTCAATTTGATCCCAGACAATTCTTAGTTTGGAGACCTGCATTGTTCTTTGTTTTTAAGAAATATATAAGGTGCTATAAACATATCTGCCACGGTTTTAATGGGAGATAGTATTGTGTTTATTGATTACAATAGTAAAGATAAATTATTAATCCTTTGTATTTTTTTTTTTTCATACAAAAAAATTGACGTATAAATTTGAATTGATTTATTGGCATAAAACCATCCCGTAGACTTAATAATCTGTTGCCGCACCGCACCTAATTCAATTCAATCATTTCAAAAAAAGCCGGCGCCGTTCATACACTGTTGCCATTCTTATCAAACAATGCCGCTGCGCGACAGCCACTCAGTCGTCAAAGCGTAGTCCCCCGCACTCTCCCGTTCGTCGCACGCGCTAACCGACTGCCCGTTCGCCAGTCATCCGCCGCCCGCTGGAGTATCGCGCGAACGCCGGCGTTCGCTCTCTCATTGTCTTTTTACTGTGTCTAATTACGGTATTTGAAAGGTTAAAAGTGCCTCTCAGACAACGGTATTCCAATCAGGAATATCTTGAAATGGTATTGTGCTAACGCGAGTGTAACTCCATAACAGCACATGCCGTAAACTTAAAGCAGCGTACGGGAATTTTTAAACGGTGTGTAGTACGGCGGTGAAAGGTGGATAGGCCGAGGAGGGCCAGTGCCGTGGCCTCCTCGCTCGCCGGATTTAAGCCCTCTAGATTTTTTTTGTGGGGTCGTGTAAAGGACCTTGTGTACGGTCAAACCGAACATGACATTAGGAGTGTGGTAGAATTAAAAAGGCGCATCAAACGCGCATTTAGGCAAGTAAAAAGATTAGGAATGTGGTAGAATTAAAAAGGCGCATCAAACGCGCATTTAGTTTCTTGCACATTCTTCTCCATATAGATCTACGCTTTGGAATGTGCAATTAGCATCATTTTTTCTGACTGACTGACTTCTTGACATTTCAAAAGTGCCTGTTTATTTTTATTTGTTTTATTTGAAACTAGCGGTCCCGGCAGACGTTGTTCTGCCTAAAAGCGGGATTTAGTAAAAAAAAAAAATTACCCTACTCTATCCTACTCTACCCTACTCGTTAAAAAGTACCCTATGTCCGTCTCCTGGTTCTAAGCTACCTCCCCACCAATTTTCAGCCAAATCGGTTCAGCCGTTCTTGAGTTATAAACAGTGTAACTAACACGACTTTCTTTTATATATATAGATAAATGCTTTGAATTTGAATTTATAGAGTCGAAAGTTATGCTATAGATGTTTGAGCCTCAAACATCCTCAAACTTTGAGGATGTTTCTTTAAAGAACTTGCGAAACGCTTACAAATAGGAAATGCTACGAAATGAAGCTTCTTCGCATGTCTGTTGGAACGATGCTTTATACAAGCAAAAATACCATAATGTCATGACAAATACTTATTTATTTTGCTCTACCGCTACCTTCCGATAAATAATGGTGATGTATCTTATTAAAGTTACCGGGATAGGTGCTTTTGGTAACTATTTTACAGTCAATAAGATATATAATGTTAGATATCATCTAGCGTATTACTCTCCAAATAATTTATTAGATCTGTCTGGACCTATGTCGCAAAACTTTGTTCAACAGATTATTAGGGAACTGGTAACCATGGAAACTGATCCAATGGCACAATATTGTTACATTGCTTGGTAAAAAAAGGTTGATGCAGGAGGTAATACCCCTCTTGGCGTACAATTTTAAGGTATAATATAGTTTGGCATAATGTTTTCGCATAACTTTTATTAACATAATAATACTGCTGCATAATAATACTTTGGCATAATGCAAAGGTTAGTATAACTATAAATTAGTCTTATATGTTTTGGCGTATGTTAGTTGCATAAATTTTAAAGGCATAATATTTATTCGTCTAATAATCATGAGCCATAAATATAAAAATGACATAATTGGGTGTATGTAGACAATAATTTTAAATTGATCGTTAGGTTAGGTTACTAAATAATTCACTAAATAGTTTGTGATACCTACAAAAATGGAACATAATAAAATAATCAGTCTACCGCCGTGTAAAACAATAATAATCAATAAGGTAAAATAGTGCCTACAACTTATCGTTTGGAGTTATTTATTAGGGTTTATTAGTTAATACTAATAAACCCTAACAAGAAGAAGCTTCACTTCGTAGCATTTCCTATTTGTAAGCGTTTCGCACGTTCTTTAAAGAAACATCCTCAAAGTTTGAGGATGTTTGAGGCTCAAACATCGATAGCATAACTTTCGACTCTATAAATTCAAACTCAAAGCATTTATTTCAAATAAAACAAATAAAAATAAACAGGCACTTTTGAAATGTCAAGAAGTCAGTCAGTCAGTCAGAAAAAATGATGCTAATTGCACAATCCAAAGCGTAGATTTATATGGAGAAGAATGTGCAAGAAACTCCATGGACACTCTTTTCAATCGTGTTCTGCAATTACAAATATCTCTGTTACGTGTTTCTTGTCGCTATCATGTGAGAACAATGTCAATAAAGTAAAAATAAAAACTAAATATAGATATTAAAATAGCAACTGGCAGCTAAGAGATGACCAGTCTCAGCTGACAGCGCCCGTTCACGGACCCGACGCGAATATTAGCACCACTCAGCTCAACCATTTTGAAGAGAACCGAATGATCCCACACACGCGCCACCATCATGACAAACTCTCAACTGCCATGCTCATTTATGTTAAACAAGTCCAATAATAACCTAAAAACCATAAAATAGCTCCATGGTATTCACATTTACAAACTTTGAAAAAAATGCTTCTACATTATACAATACTAAATACAATAAAAATTAACTACAATAAAGTTTTACAAATAAAAAATAAAAAAAACATAAAAGAATAATAATAATAATAGTTTCAAAACTAATCAATTTGTACACCCCGGTGGTAGTGGAGCTGGACCAGCATTGAGCCAAGCATTTTTATCTTGAATATAATCCTCCAACTTATAATATGCTTGTCTGCATAGTGTGTGTTTAATTATAATTAAAATTGTTAAATAAAAGTAACACTAACCTGTTGAGGAGGGTATTGATGCATTTTTTGCTGGTGTTCATAGCTATGTCTGTAACTTGGTGTAATAGGAGCATATCTATTCGCACCTGGGGGACCAGACCACACACCCATTTCACCAATACCTGAAAATTAAAAGTATTATAAAATAAAAATATATTAACATCAGCATCAGCACATTTTGTGTAAGGTACACGTCCAATAAATTCGTGTGAAGCGAGAAATGACGCTATCTACCGTAAAACCAGATTGAAATGTTGTTATCGACAACACTAAATTATACTGTTACTAGATGGCGTTGCTGTGCTTCAAATGATTATGCTTAATGAATGCTTATTTTTTTAGTTTATTTTTGTTTATTTAAGCATTGAAATAACTTACTAGTTTCTTTTAAAGAGATGAAGATATTAAAATTGAATATTAATTTATAAATATCTGATTATCTGTGTTAGTTTTCAAATTTGAAAGGGTAGGTTGAATTTTTTTTATTGTTTTGTCTTGATGTTGTGCTCCGTGTCGTAGACAAAACCGTCTTGTCGCAGACTTTCTGCGGCGTCGTAGACAAGTCTATCTAAGACGTTTAGGCGCAGAATGTCCAATTCGCAAAATATCCAGCGGACGCAAAATGTCCAATTCAAATTCAAAGCATTTATTTCAAATAAACTATTTACAGGCACTTTTGAAATGTCAAGAAGTCAGTCAGTCAGAAAAAATGATGCTAATTGCACATTCCAAAGCGTAGATCTATATGGAGAAGAATGTGCAAGAAACTCCATGGACACTCTTTTCAATCGTGTTTTGCAATTACAAATATCTCTGTTACATCTTTCTTGTCGCTATCATGTGAGAACAATGTCAATAAAGTAAAAATAAAAACTAAATATAGATATTAAAATAGCAACTGGCAGCTAAGAGATGACCAGTCTCAACTGACAGCGCCCGTTCACGGACCCGACGCGAATATTAGCACCACTCAGCTCAACCATTTTAAAGGGAACCGAATGATCCAACACGCGCCACAATCAGTGAGACATTTGAGTGAGCATGACAAACTCTCAACTGCCATGCTCATTTATGTCAAACAAGTCCAATAATAACCTAAAAACCATAAAATAGCTCCATGGTACTCACATTTACAAACTTTGAAAAAAAAAATGCTTCTACATTATACAACACTAAATTCAATAATAATTAACAATAATACTTTACAAATTTAAAAAAAACATTAAAGAATAATAATAATAGTTTCAAAACTAATCAATTTGTACACCCCGGTGGTAGTGGAGCTGGACCAGCATTGAGCCAAGCATTTTTATCTTGAATATAATCCTCCAACTTATAATATGCTTGCCTGCATAGTGTGTGTTTAATACAAGATTTAAATTTCTTTTCATTGAGTTCTAATATTTGTGGAGGTATTTTGTTATAACATTTCAAACGGGTGGCTTGCCGTCCGACCGTCCGGTTACCGTCCGGACCAAGCCCAAGTTGTCAACGGCGCGTGCTGTTCCAGGCGCGCCTCAAGGAGTTGTCAGCAACTGTAGGGGCCCAGCAGGGTCGAAGCCTACTGGGGCCAAGGGTCTGATTCTGAAAGGAAGACTCGGCCCTGGTACGAAAGGCAACGAAGGAACAGGAGTGGGTTTTTAGTCAGTAAAAGTCTGACACTATCTCCCGCCCCGCCCAAGAGCGGGGGATGTCATAAGATGATTTTCCCACCGGAAAAAAAAAAACCCCATGAAAGAAAAGGCCACTTTAGCCAGTCTGAAACCTGGTTGAATTAATTGGTCCCCATTTCTTGTAACATAATTATGTCTATCGCCTCTTTTGCTAAAAAGATGAAGATTTTTTCTAACGTACATGATGTTTTCATAGATATATTGACAAGGCACCGTCAATATGTTAATATCCTTAAACAGTTCCCTTAGAGAATCGCACCGGCGGAGATTGTAAATAGCTCTGATAGCTCTTTTCTGTAGAATAAAAATTGAGTCGATGCCTGCAGCCCGTCCCCATAGTAGGATACCGTATGACATGATACTATGAAAATAACTAAAATATACTAGTCTAGCGGTATCAACATCCGTAAATTGGCGGATTTTTCTAACAGCATATGCAGCTGAGCTAAGCCGTCCCGCAAGAGATGTCCCGTAATCCCAATTCGCAGAATGTCCCGTTCGCAGAATGTCCAGTTCGCAAAACGTCCAAATCGCAAATGTCCAGTATTCATCATAATGTTGTGACCACAATTGTTGGGGGATTTAACTATAAATATATCAATAAGTAGTCAATTTATTAGAAAATCGAGTTTTATTTTGCCACATTTCTTTTGTACTCGACGAATTACTATATTATTATATATATATTTATAGATAAATCCCCCGCCCCCCAATTAGTGGTGACAACGTTGTGATGAATACTGGACATTCTGCGAATTGGACATTCTGCACCTAAACGATCTAAAACAGTCTTGTCTCAAGTGTGCGCAGGCCCGAATGGAACTCATTCAAGGCTCGTATAACGTGTCTCTAAGTTTACTTTTTGGAGACAAATAGAACTCGTAAGATGCAAGGTCCGGGCTGTAAGGCGGATGCGTCATCAGTTCCACATATGAAGCCTTCAAATAGGCTTATCTTACCTTAGCGGAATGTGAGGATGCGTTATCGTGGTGCCAAAGACTGTCCCCCATTAAACTTTTTTATCATTTTAAGGCACAGTCGCCGGCCGACCTTCACGTACCTCGTCATACTGATGGTCACGTCCACATCTAAATTCTCCAAGTTTACATTTTCGAATTCTATAATTGTTTTTTAATTAATTTATTGTCAGTGGCCAGAAACTTTCAGTATGCCCCACGTATATTGAAAATTGTTTACAGATAAATTTATCATTAGTAAACAAGCATTTCCTGATGCGCAACACAAATACTGTCTATTGCACTTAGGTCAAAATGTATGGCGTCAAATTTAACAAAATGGTTTGTAAAGTATGTATGGCCAGTATGCTGAGTTTACTGTCAAGTTAAGACACATTAGCACTTGCTTATTCACCCCAAGAAAAGATTCCAAATTCATTCTATACATTTAGAACAGCCTTGTCCGACAAGGCAAATGCTATCACCAACTGGGTTGGAAAATATTATGTTTAAGGAAATATTAATTCTCGTGGGATGGGAAATAATAAACTACTTATAGCAAGCTCACCTATATGTCTAACTCGCTGTGGTCTGTGTTTTAAAATAATTCACTGGGTTTTCTTATAACTCGAAACAGCATCGAAGAAGCACAGAAGTTAGAACAAATTGCTTGTTAAGCACAAACGGAGTCTTTTTTCTACCATAGAACTTTTCTGGGCACATCATGGTTATGGCGGTTAGTCCCCTCCCCTCTTTGAGGAGTGGCTGGAAAGACGTCACGTCATCCTCACTTTCCGTATTACGGATTTGGTAAGTTCGGGAAGTTCCTGCACCAGATTCGTGCGGAAGAAACGCCCGGGTGTTACCATTGTGTGGACTACCCGAAAGTCACCGGTGGAGCATACGATGAAGGTACCCCTCTTGGGAGGAACACTGCCTTATCGGTGTCAACGACCTCTCACGCCGGGCCTTGTTATAGGCCATGGTCCGGAGCATGGCAGCAGGTCGCATCCTTCTGCGAAGAAGGCGACCGCATGCGTGAGAAAACGGGCTTCCTCACGCCCCAGCCGCCGGGATCAATTGAAATGGTAAACGCAAGATTGGGAAGACCTACTCCACAACAAAGAGGCAAAAGGATAATGCGATTGAAAAAATATTAAATAATTAAAACCCCATGGATTTGAGTTTCTCCGTACAATTGCTTTTCACTCAAAATATCTATGAAATGTAATCATTGAAATGTGATTTATTAATAAATATTGTGTTTTTCTGATATTCTATATAAAAAGTATTCAGTATATTTAATGATATTTCGATAGAATGAATGTGTGATGCGTTGGCCGCTCGATCAAACAAACATTAATGACTGGCCTGTTGGTTTAGTGGTTAGTGGCCCTGACTGCTATGCATGAGGTCGTGGGTTCGATTTCCACCCAGGACAAATGTTTGTGTGATGAGCACGATCATTTTTTCTGTGTCTGGGTACTGGTACTGGGTGGGTTCGAGTATTTAGAAGCTCAATCATTTGATATTCGATTTGGCATAGTACACGCGTTATGGAGTGCGATGAAAGATGCTCGTATTAAACGAAGTTATTCAACAATCTTGAGAGAAAAAAATTATTTAAACGGATGTGTGTTTTGTAAAACACCATAATAGTGTAATCTTCACGCGGCAACAAGCGGCAAAACGGATTTCGATGAAACTTAGTACATGGATAGACCTTATCCTGAAATGGTAAATTGGGTGATTTTTATCCCAGGAGTATGTTCCGATATGGTAATTTTTTATGATCACGGGGCGAAGCCGCTGGCAGTTGCTCATAACACGAGGCAGCTAAAGGTGAACAAGTACTAATTTCCAGAAAAATTGGCAAGTAGCTTAATGAAATCTTAAAAATATTTTTATTGTTTTATCAACTAACAGTATTAATTATTTACCTGGTTGTTCGGGCATGGCGTACATAGGCTCTGGACCAGGATGATATCCTGGATATGCGTGTGAAGGATGCACATGATGTGGTGGATGTAATGCGCCATGAGGCGGCTGAGGCAAGCGAGGCCGCGGCGGGTAGCTTCCGTAGTCATGATAATCGGGCGCAGGAGGACCTGTACCTGGATTAGGCACTGGTTGAGCACTGCCAGCCGGAGGCCCTCCAAACGAAGCCAGTTTTTGAATCGATCCTTCCTGTGGTACAGTATTTTGACTATAAGGTTGCCTGTAACTGAAAGATAATGGTTAGTAAAGGATAAATTAAAATTACCGATATAATTTATGGTTATTGTGCTGTTTGTAGTTACCTATTATCAGGAGTATCTTTGCTATCTCCAGCTACTCCAGCCGGCGCGCCACCCGCAAAGCTGTCTGATCCACCAAGATCAGTAAGTCCTTCCAACATACCGCTTCCATCATCAAATAAATTATATGAGTCCATCACTCTATTAAGAGTGAATTATGGTTTCTTTTCCTTCAAGAAGTATCCAATGAATATTGGGTACGTCCATTTTACCCTGAAAAAAAAAAGGAAATTTACTAAATTATTGTTAGAGAATGCTGTTTTTAGTGTTTCTGAATTTCTATTACTTAGGCACGCTTTGCAACCTATAACTTCTTAATTTTAAATATTAATGTGATGATGTTTAGTTAGGGTATGAACTCTCAGATCGATTTCGCCATTTTTATTTCCAGTATTGAGTAGTATGATATCAAAATGAGTTTTTGAAATACCTTTTTTAAAACACTAAATTAAACTACTTTTTTAAATATGTATTGCGAGTTGTACTCACACACAAAGGCACCTTATCGCATTGGTAAATTTCATGACTATGGCAGCCGGATATATCTTATACATGTGGGTGAGAGTATCGAATTTTAGCGCGTTTTTCCGATTCACATTTGACCGGGTTTTTAATTTTTTGTTACCTACACTATATTCTTGTCACTATGTATCAAATATGAGCTCCGTGGCTATTTTGATGGCGGTGATATCGCCTGAAATCTAAACGACGGCGGCGACGTCATGTTAAAAATAAGAAGACATACGACAATAATTCATATGTACATACAGACATCAAACCCAACTTAGTAATTTCACATTAAAAGTTTAACATCACATGTGGGTTTCTTCGATTTTGGTATACAGATTCGCAGCTGCTACACAAAAATACATTTTCCACAGTAAATAATATGGTCCAAGAAGAGGTAATGAAGACCATTTTTTCCCCTCTTAAACGATATGCTTGCAGATTGGTCCAATTTTTTTCAAATCAGTTCTGATGATGGGATTCATAAGGAATCGAGGGAATTCTTCAAATATTACAGGCAAACATTTAGTGATTTTGGTATTTTTATTGAGTACTTAAGCACTTACAGTAAAAAAAAGACTTTTTACAAAAAAAATAAACACCCAAATTCAATGTAAAACAACACTGAAAAGTGCAAAATAACTTTAATTTCGGAAGTCGGTGTTCCTATAACAGTTTTGTCTCTTCGTTATTTAATGTAAAAAGTTTTTTATTTTACACTTTTCAGTTATGGTACTACGACTAAAAAGTACTCCGCAGCCATACTTAAATAGCTTATTGCCAGAGTGCATCTCATGACAATTTTAATAATATCAAACACGGTTAGATTAAATTTATTTATTACAGAGTTCCGGTGCCTAACTTCAAGCTTCATCATCAGATCAGTTCGATATATACCACCTATTCTTTCAGTCAGTCATCGAGTACACGTATAAGTAAATTAATTTTACTTTTTACGACAGTTCTGCTGTGATTCTATGAGGAGTTCTGTTCCATGTCTTCGAAGTTCATGATCAGATCGTGACAATATTTCTATGGTACCAACTTGGTAACATAACATTTCAATAACATAAAATAAAAAAAATCAAAATCGGTCCACAATTGACCGAGAAATCTGTGAACAAACATAAAAAAAAAACACATTCAGCCGAACATAGAACCTTCTCCTTTTTAAAGCCGGTTAAAACGTAAAATTTGATGAAGTGGAACCGATGAAGAAGACCAGAAATGGCTAACGAAACTTCATACTCACGTAGATAAGAGACTATGAAAAAAAAAAAATGGTTCTGAATAGTTATATTGGAAATGGTATCATCGAAGTGACCTGATGATGATGATGGAGCCGGAAGATAGGCACCGGAACTATGTAATTAATCAATGTATCCTAGCCGTGTTTGGACTTATTAGGATTTTCATGAGATGCACTTTGGCTATAAGGTACTATCGAACTGATCTGACGAGCCGGAAGGTGGAAGATAGACACAGAAACTTCATAATAAGACAGTGTAACCTAGCAGTCTTTGGGTTATACATATGGATTGCAATAAAGTATTGAGTATTGGGTTAATTGGAATTGTCATGAGAAATAGGCACTCTTGTTACAAGTGATTTGCAATTAAAAAGTGTGAAATAAAAAAACTTTAAACAAAAAAAAAAAACATTTTAACAAAAAAAAAAACTCCGACTTTACTAAACAAAAACATAAAAGGATCAAAATAACTTTAATTTCGGATTCGGTGTTAAATAAGAAAAACAATACCGAGAAACACTGACTTCCATAATTTAAGTGATGCTTTGTTTTTTTTTTTAGGTATCTTATACTGTTAAGATTTTAAAACAGTTAATTTTTTAGTAATATTTGATGTTCTTCTTTGGCCTGGGACACCATAGAGGCTGGGCAATCCCCTTTATACACTTTCTCTTCGTCATTAATGCGGGAACAATTTTTTTCTGCTATATTACTGATAGCGTTAAAAAAAATTGGTTGCCTGTAAAGTCGGTATACGGGCGAAAGTTTTACGTGACAACGACTTTGAGTGGTAAAATAATTTTAATGTGAATATTCATTCGTATAGTAGGAAGAAGGATGACTTTTTATGTCTGTCTCTCTCGCTCTTAGGCGGGCTAACCATGCCCGAGTGGAAGGGACGCGTGCCTCTCACTCGCTCTCATTGTGAGCGCATAACGTGAGCGGAGCGTAACGCAGTTTCTTGAAGTGTCACCCGGCAAACCAATTTATAAGAGTCAAAGTTGTCACGTCAAAAAAAATTTTGCTCTTTAAAATTTATCTCGGGATTTGAGGCATATCCACTTTATTCTTTACTTGTATGAAATCAGTAAGCACATGTTTTAACTCTGCGGCTGTTATTACCAAAGATCGGAATTAGATAATTCCGATCTTTGATACGTTGCACGTTTAAGCAACGCTTGCCGAGATCGGTGCATGGATGGGTAACCATTAGTGATGTGCTGGATAATTAAAAATATAAATCCCCAGATTCAGATTATTTTTTTTGTTTACAGTTTAGTGTAGAATAGAATATCGTTTTGGAGGCGACCATAAACTACGTGAGGTGTTTTTTTGAATTTTCTGAATGGTGAGACCATTCAGAAAATTCACCACCACACCAGAGGGGGTTGAATAAAATGTCGTGAGATTTTATTCAACCCCCTCCCCCATCCCCCAATCTCACGTGAGATTTTTCAAAATGGGGGTTTCTTACGTAAACGCGTTGGATTGTTATTATTAAAAAAGAACATCTACTCTAATTCAGTCCATGGAGAATCATGCGCAGCCTCAAGAGAGACTATTGGAACCAACATATCCATATTTTTTTTGTTTTAATCAGAAAAAGTTTGCGTGATATTTGCCGAGACCCCCCCCCCCTCTCCAACGTAAGATTAGATGAGATTTGACTCGACCCCCTCCCCCCCTTAAACATCTCACGTAATTTATGGACGCTCCCTTATTTTTATAAAAGTGGAACATTTAAAGTAAAATACATACAAACAATTCTATCGCAACTAGTTTCATTTTAGGCTGAACTACACCAGTATTTCAGGCTAGAAAGTACTAGGAACCTTAAAAATAAATTAACAATCAATAAACTCACTAAAATAAACTAAATTTAATCAACATAAAGCAAAGCATGTTTTATTTACAAATTAAGAGGAGATTCTTGCTCTCCGTAAGAGATGCTGAATAAGTGGTGTGATACTAGGTAACATAAATAATATCTGTGTTTATTGTACAAGTTAAAAAAAAATGTCTACAAAGATGTTTGGTAGTGCAATTTGGAATTATTTCGTGTTAATACACGATGAACGTGCACAGTGTATTTGTGACGGAAAGTACTCCCGTAAGGGTGTCAGGACAAACGTCTTTAAAAAATCACCTACAGAGGAAACTTGCAAAAGAATATGATTCATTCTTGAAAGAAAATTCCTTTAACAAAAGTGTCGTTGAAATGTCACAGCTGGTAAAGTGTTTGCAAATGGTAAAGAGAATTTAAACTATTTTCAAATAATCCGCTAAAAATATATCGGGTAGGGTTAGGGTTTTTTTTTTCCCGCGTATACGAATACGGATATCCGGAACTTCATTAGGAACCATAATAATACCCAGATTTCTCCATCCAAGGCACGGAGAAATCACATTGGGAACACACACACGAGCGGCATGTTGCCAACGGCAGAAGTTAACTGCAGCCGTCGAGCGTCAACAGCTCTTAGTACAAAACTAAAATCTGATACCAGTCTTACCAAGGGGTAACACTATGGTACAGATCCCGGCATGGATCTTGAGCGCTGACTTTTACTTGCGCAGAAGTTAAACATCAGGTCTCTTTGGTGGTATGAAGTGAGACGCGAGGATGGGGAGTGTTAGTGATTGGCTCGCCGCGCATCGCATCATAGACGACACTCGTGATTGGTTCCCTGCGCTTGCTGCACGTACCTAACGACGAGTACACTTCAGTGCCATTAAATTGACTCGTGGTTTTTAATCCATCGATTTTATTTTTATTTGTGGTTATTATGTCACCAAAAATTGTTTAGCCGAGAACTTATAACAGGGACAGAGAAAGTTCCTTTCAAAAGTAGGTAAAATGTTAGGAATTTCTTCGTAGGGGTGTTACAAATCTTTGAAATTATCGTCTTTGCTACAATATGCATACCATCCGGTAGAAATTCTCTAAAAAGTAAACGGAAAAACAGATAGACGAACACAGCGACTTTACTATAAACTATTTATGTTTTTTTTTTTTAACTTTTACCTTCAATCAGAATTAAGAAGATAGCAGGTAAAAGAAAAAATACAATAAAATAGGTGTACATTATTTTTGCCGTAAGTGTACGATGCGCAAAGCGATCCCCACTCTTTCGCCGAGCGCTCAAGATCCGTGCCGATACCTGTGTAGCGACATCTATGGCGTCACATAAAAACTAATCCAGCATCGCGCAATTAAAGTTCTCCGTGCGATTGGAACATATAGAACAGCCCGAAATCATCTATCGGGCAGTTACCCACCAGACAATACCCGTCTGGTTGGAGGATCCTCCCTTTTCAACGGAGGTTTGCGGACCTTTATACTCTGTTCCGCTTACCTCCAAACTGGTGACACTCGACAAAGAACGTCAGCGCAGTCTTCGTGCTGGCTGCACTAACTACTTTGTGACGTCATCATCACTTCTTCAAGCTTTCGAGCAGTGAGCCACACAGCCATTACCCACGGCTATAAAGGGTACCCTGACCACCAGCAAGCCTAACTGGTCATCACCCTCAGCCTCATCAGCGACCTTGGCGAAGCACACTGCACCTTCGGCCAGTCACATGAAGAGCCACGAAGAACCTCTCCTGGTCGACTCAAGCAGTCAAGCCACTACGTCGCACAGCACCGCTCCGACTCACTGGAGCTAGCAGCACTACTACGACCCACTGGGGCCTGCAGCATAATCCCGACTCACCGGGACAGCAACACCCCGACTCACTGGGGCATCACCGCAGACAGTTCCGACTCAACGAGAACTATGTGGCATTCGGTTCCGACCCACTGGAACTAAACCTATCACTGGCCTGGCACGCATCAAGAAGCATCAAGAACCATCGATCTCCGATCTCCGGAGGGGAGTGATGTAGCGACATCTATGGCGTCAGATAAAAACTAATCCAGCATCGCGCAATTAAAGTTCTCCGGACGATTGGAACATATAGAACAACCCGAAATCATCTTTCGGGCAGTTGCCCACCAGACATAACACCCGTCTGGCCGAAGGATCCTCCCTTTTGAACGGAGGTTTGCGGGACTTTACACTTTGTTCCGCCTACTTCCAAACCTGTACCCAGTTACTGGGTTGCGGACGTCAGATAGGCAATCGTTCCATGTAAAATACTGTTACACAGCTACATCCGGTTGCACTGAGCCTGAGACTTCAACATAGTTATGAAAAAGCTAGGAAGATCGCAGATTGAGATACAGCATCAAAAAACAAAATCATAACTAACAGAGCAATTAGATATCTCAATTATATTTTCATTTTGGCTTCACAGTTTTAGAATTAGAATGAAAAAACACTACGGAGTCTCTGTATTTTAAAATGGTCCACGAATCAACTAAACCATCCAGACTAAAAAAAAAAAATTGACTGGTGAGGCTGTTATTATTTAGCCACGAACTTAAGTTTGTTGTAGAGAGGACGTTACGTAAATATTACAAAAAAAAAAAAAAAAAACAATATCGTACCTACTAGCAGTTTTAGTAATAATAATCCATCACAAGACACCTAGTCCCACAACTGATAAATGCACTTATTTATTTCTAAATACATACATATAATAGTTATTATATTTTTATTTTTCTGTTTACAATATTACATAATAGTTTATTTTTTTGTTCTTTTTGTAAAAAAAAAGAAGTAATAGTTTTCTATGCATATAAACGACTCGGTTGCACATGGACTTAGGCAACTCTGCCTTAGTCCATGTGCAACCGAGTCGTTTAGCCTCCAGAAAGTCATAAATCATAATGGCCAGTTGATCATAATAATGGAATAAAGTACCCTTCAAAAACTGAAATAACTCATACACGCAGTGATTCCGGAGAGTACTCTTCTCATACATATGTTCAATAATTATGTCACCGTAAAATTGCAGACTCCGTATAATTGGAACAAATCTTTATTAGATTATAATTTTTCGAAATATTATAAAAAAATCGTTTTGTATACGATAAGTCACATCCAAATTCATTTGTTTCCAACATAACCGTGTCTTATTTAGAAAAAAATAGTTCACAACTTCTCGCGATATATACAATATTTTAATCTTACGGCATTTGCAATTTTTCGGTGACATATACATAAACTCTCAAATGCGCTCTCAAACTTTATTAATATAAAAAATAGCATAGAATACATTCAATAAACCATTTTTTTTAAGCATGCGAGCAAAAGTGTCTTCCAATTTTCAGTTCCTCCGTCTGCCTGGCGACGTTTCTGGCTTGCATAACCAAGGGGAAAAGCTATACGCTTATGACATTACTATTAACATATAGCAGTACAACTTCTCCCGTTCAGTTACACAGCAATCTTCAATAGGATGATTGCGAGTTTTCAACCTTAGGGGATGCAACTAAATGACACACATATTCACTGTCTTACATACAACCGCTCTTACGCGATTATGACGTTATTACACATTTATCATTAGATATTTTAGAAACACAGTATTTTGTAGATATGATCTAGGCTTCTATTGAAATCAATTTATTCATTTGTGTAAAACTAATCCAGTAAAGACCTCTGAAAATCTGCTATTTTGCATGAACTTTGACAGTTAAAAATGTATAACAATAGAAGCCTTGCAAATTTAATCAAGATTCTGAATGACGAACTGATTCTGATGAACAAGTTTTGTAGAATATTCGAGTAAATCACGGAATTACCGTATGCTAACAGTTTTCAGGCATTATCTTTTTTTTTCGCGTTGCAATTTCGTCAAGCATCGCGTTGGATTGCGTTTATGAAGTAACGAGCTTTTAAACCATGCCTGATGTTGACGATAGGCGAGTGAAAAAGGGCCCTCTTAAAGCTAAACACTGATGTGGCATATGTGGCAGAGTACTTATGTATATCTGGGACAAATAATCTCTCTAAGAAATAAACTAACTACCAAATAAATCAAGCGAAGAATAGTCAACAAATGGAAAGGATATTGGTCACTGAAAGAGATTATAAAAGCAACAGATCTCAGCTGTAAAATTAAGCAAGTCTTTTAACACTTTCATTCTCCCCTGCCTTACCTATGGATAAGGAAGCTTGGGCACTCTCCAAACACCCTAGAAATATGCTGGAACACTGTCGGAGAGCTATGGAGAGAAGCATGCTAGGGATTAAAAAACTAGGCAGAAAAAGGAACTCAGCCATAAGAACTAAAACAGGATTGACAGACATTCTCACTAAGATAGACCAATTGAAGTGGAGATAGGCGCGTCATATGCTACGGAGTCCCCAGGACAAATGGAGCAAAGTCCTGACAAAATGGTACCTTAGAAACGGTATAAGAAATAAATGTCGACCACGTAAAAGATGGGAGGACGAACTTAAGCAGGTCCAAACTGGCGAAGTGTTGCAAAGGACTGAATACAGTGGAAGAAGTTAGAGGAGGCCTTTGCGAAAAGGCACGCTGAACTCCGGGACCTTTTATAACCCAAATGAAATAAATATAAAATCAAAATCAAAATGTCTTCAAGTCAAGTCAACAGAGGAGTCTTCAGTATAAAAGGGCTATTGAAATTCAAAATTATGTAAATTAAAGAGTTTTTATTTTTTGAGGTGGTATATAATCATTAGTGATGATTATTAAAAATGTAGATCCGCAGATACAGATCTGGACACGGATCATTGGCGTCAAGATCCGCGGTTACGGATCCGGAGACGGATCTTAACTTTCTTTTGTTTATAATTTAGTGTGAAACTGGGCAGCATAGATAACGTTTTTATTTATTGTCCAAGTTAAAAAAAAATATGTCTACAAAGAAGTTTAGTAATGCAATTTGAGATTATTACATGCTAATAAATGATTAGTAAAATTTGTCACTTTGGTAAAGGCACAACGTCTTCAAAAAATCTCCTACAGAGAAAACTAGGAGAAGAATTCGATTTATTCTTGAAAGACGGCTCCGCTAACTACCGTCGTAATATCACAGCCGGGAATATCTTTATAAACGGCAAAAACAGAATTTAAGCAAACTTTCAAAGATCCGTCAAAAATGTAACAGATATACACATACGGATCTTTTTTCTCCCGCTGATATTCGGAACATCACTAATCACAATATCGTCCCAGACTTAAACCAGCTGACTAAAAAGCCACAATTGCCCTTTGCGTTGCAGGGCCACGGTAACTCTTTCGAACATTTCCGCGGCCCAACGACAGATATTCAAAACTGAAACCAAAATTTTAAAACTCCAGTTCTCATTTGATAACTTGATAATAATATAGAGAGAAAAAAGTTTATTTTTAATCGATTTCAAAACGAAGAAGAACGGAGAAGGATGTTCGGCTGAACATTATGTATGTTCACCGATTTCTCGGTCAATTGGGGCCGATTGTGTTTTTTTTTAAATTGTAATGATATACTTCCAAATTGGTCCCATAGCAATATTGTTGATATCTTCAATCATAACAATACAAGTTCATGATTGATGTAATCATGAACTTCGAAGATATGGAACAGAACTCCTCATATGATACAAGAAACAAGAACAACAAACAACACACAACAACAACACAACAAGAACAACAAGAATTGTCTTAAGATGCACTCTGCCTATAAAGTATTTAATTTTTCTAAGTGAGAGGGAACTTTTTAGTGGTGGTAGCTTATCTAAAAAGTGTAAAATAAAAAACTTATTACAAAAAAAATACATCGAATTTAATGTAAAAAAAACACTGAAAAGTGCGAAATAACTTCCGAAATTTCCGAAGACAGAGTTAAATAACGAAGAGACAAAATTATAATAGTAACACCGACTTCCGAAATTAATGTTATTTCATAGCACTTTTCAGTTTTTTTTTGTTTACATTGAAGTCGGTTGTATTTTTTTTTTCTAAAAAGATTTTTTTATGTTCATATAAATTGTGGAATATTTCACCGGGACTATTATAATTAATCAATATCATAGAAAAAAAAATCGCACAAATGGACTCGCGTACTAAGGGTTTCGTAGAGACCGTAAAAAAACAGGTTTTTTTTTTGTATTTTTTGGTATAGCGGCAACAGAAATACATTATCTGTAAAAATTTCAACTATCTAACTATCACGGTTCACGATATAAAACCTGGTGACAGACAGGCGGACAGCGTAATCTTAGCAATAGGGTCCCGTTTTTACCCTGAGTATGAGATCCTAAAACGGGTCAAGAAATAAGGTACAACGGTGGAACTCACGTAAATAGGTACATAAATATATAGACAATGACAGTTAAAATCATAACCCTTTCATCGACTTTGTCACAGTCGGGCAAAAACGATAACCATAGCAACGAACCCAATGAATCAACATTGTTACTTAGTTTGATCTATTAGGTACAACATTTATATAGTCTTCATTAAGTGAATTTTATTTTCGTAATTAGTATTATATAATCAGGCATCCTAGACCGAGACCTAGCTTTGGACCTAACTTTTGTAAATCTATTCCCATGAAAAGTTATTGAAGGTGGGTATAAAAGTGGATATGGCTCCTACTTTCCTAAAAATAGATTATGTTACCGGCAATCTAAATAATTCGGTATTCTATACTTAGGAAATGTATAGAATACCTAAAACGTGTAGGTAATGTATGAAATATTATTTATTTTATACTTTGCCCATACCATACTGAATACGCAGCCGGTAATGTGTGTAAAAGACGAAAGCAGGGAAGGAGGCGACGTAATTTTAGGGCAGTCCCACTCGGGCAAGTAATGTAGGTTAGAAGGCTAAGACTTGTAAGCAAATTACATTATTTTATTTATAGCCAGAAGAATTTTTAATTTCATGTTACTTTTATTACGTATAAGTATTTACTCAGGTCCTACTTCTTTCCGTGAACTTTAAAGTAAGGCTCCTATTTTCGGGTGGTTATAAAAAAAATAACCATGAAGGCTAAAACAGGACCTCCGCTCCGCTCCTGCCTTAGCTTTCTAACCTAACCTGTCCGTGTAGGGGTGCCCTAAAATCACTTTATCCCTTCCCTGTTCTCGCCTTACACATATTGATTTTAAGTCATAGAACGTTTCATTTGAGCATCATTTTATAGGTAGGTCGGTTAACATTGATAAATATAGACGAAAATCTATTTATTTTACACATTGCCGGTGGACCAGCAAGTACTGCATTCAATCCCTAGGAATTGTATTCATTACCTAGGTACAGTATGTAGTGCACAATAATTTTAATAATATTTCATATATTGCCGTCCAGGCATTCCGTACATTGCCTAGGTATTGTATAGAATACCTGAGTTATACAGATTGCAATTGACATATAGATCAGATATAATTTTTAACTAGTGGAAAGATGTGTTCTACCTACCTAAAATGCCAAAGATATAAATAACTTTAAATAAAAACTGAAAAGAAAAAAACATGTTCAATCCAGTAGCGTACACTTTTAGTTAATACAATCTAAGATCGCTATTTATGCCCTCTATTTTAGGCGTACGTTTACAACTTTATAGTTCACAAACCTAACCTACCTAGTCATTCCTAGTAATTCGGGTTTTACAAATGTAAATGTTATTACTAATTTTTATTGTGTCCAATTTCATTCATGTGAATAAAATTGAAGTGTCTTTTTGTAATATCAAAAAAAAAACATGTTTACTAAATGTAGGTATATCAAAATTATAAAAAAAAAGTGAATTTAGAAAATTTTAGTATTTTATCGGTTTATTCTAGTTTCCGGCAGTTACTTAGGCTACTTTTAATTTTCCTATGGGAACGGGATTTCTTAATATGGGATAAGTCTTCGAAATGGTTGAACAAGTAATTTTAATATTTTATAAATCTTTTAATTCACTTATTACATGATCTTAATTCTCAGGGAGAGTGTACTTCTCCGAAATAGTTGGACCGATTTCGACGGACGTTTTACTGATGGATATTTAATATTACAAGGAGTAATTTGAGCTAACTTTCAATTTTCCGCGGGAACGGGGTTTCATATTACGGGATAAGTCTTCGAAACGGTTTAACTTTGAGGGACATTCATTGGCATATAGCTAATGTTATAATTCTACCTAGACTACCTAACTCCGACTTACTCTACCTAATTCCTCTGATAATGAGTAACTTAATCTATTTTTATAATATCACGGGACGGGACTTAATTCAAGAGGGCGGGGGCATCTTAATTCTCGGGAGAGGAAGTTCATCTTAATTCCCGGGGATAGGAGATGATTCGAAAAGGCTGGAGCGATTTTGATGGGACTTTCACTGACGGAATGCTTTTTTATGTGGTTACCCATGAAATGACTTCATCCACATTAGGGCGGAGAGTGGGAGCGTGCCAGACTTTAACTGAGTAAAACCACACTTAGGTTTCTTCAGTTGCTCTTTGCGTTCTAGGCCCGTGGGGTCACCTTTTCAGAAGTCCTCCCATAGCCCTAGTAGGCATCGTCACTGCTGGACCCCTACGGTTAAGCTGACACGCGTCGTGTACTACACGTCGTTTCTCAAAGAATTAAGAAACGTGTAGTAAACGACGCGCTATCGACGATCTGGGCTCGGTCCGGACAATAGCTGGACGACCGGACTGCGAGCTACACATTGCACGTCGTCCGAAAGCCCGTGCCTACAATGACTGGTAGTCGGGGTGGGGGTCTCAGCGGCTGGGGCGTGAGGATGTCCATTCTCTCACGCGTGCGGTTTTCTCCATCACTAGCATTGCTGCTGCGCAGAAGGAGGTAGACATACCATTTTGGAATCCTCATGATGAGCTCTTTAATTTGATAACCATATTGCGATAAACAAAAAAAAAATTATACTAAAGTATAGCATCTCACTGTCGTTATATTGGTTTTTTTTTAACGTCGCCTCTCTAAGAACACTTGGGTTGACAAAACGAATCTAACGATATCTTAATTATGTAAATCTGTTCAGCGGTTTGGAATGTATGAGGTAAGAAATAATATTACACACATACATACATACAAGATACGCGCGAAAAACATAACCCTACTTGCGGTCGGGTAAAAATGTATTTGATTTTATAGATTCGATTTCCTAGTCCTGATATACTTAATATATGTATACACAATACATGTAAATATAATGTACTCTGTATATGATATGTCAGGATGGATGTTAATGAATGACTCACTTTTCAACGGCTGAACGGATTGAGATGAAATTTAAAACATGGTTAGACAATATTCTGT
The DNA here is from genome assembly GCA_961205895.1 of Mythimna pallens. Classification (NCBI taxonomy): domain Eukaryota; kingdom Metazoa; phylum Arthropoda; class Insecta; order Lepidoptera; family Noctuidae; genus Mythimna; species Mythimna pallens. The sequence goes on from OY540830.1 coordinate 12,869,583, forward strand.
ATTAAGGCAAAGCATACCTACCTTTTATCACGGTAGTACGATCTAGCAAGATAATGCGACTGACCGGCTGGTGAAGACATACTTAATATAAAAATATGAAAATTTTACTTATAATTTATTAAGAATTTAACTAAATAAATCACTCACAGAGACAGCATTAAAAGAAGGTAAAAAAGCTATCGATATTTCGGAAGTGGCAGTCGTAGGTAAGGGTACCCGAGGACTCTGTTAATAATGGCCACACTATGGTGAGACGTGTATTGGCACTGGTCTTCATGAGACTGTTGGTCTAATCTTAAGGGTAGCACACCAGGCTAATCTGCAAATTGTTTGTGATTGATTATTTAATGACTAGCATACATTGCTAGTCATTAAAGAACTGACTAACTGTATTAGTATTGAAGGGCTAAGTCATGAGACCAGTGAAGAACTCTGTTAAAATTTTGCTGGTATAATAAACTATACCCTATCTTTGAACTGAACTGATTCACCAAATACCAACATGTATGTGTCCCTTAACATTTTCATAGATTTTTTTTTTCTTTTTTACAAGCACTGAGCATTGAAATAACTTACATGCATAAATATTTTCAATTTACAGCCTTAAACAAATTTAAATAGAAACTGCAAACTAGTTGTCATTCAAACTGCTAACTAACTGTTACCAGGTGTAAAATAATTGCACTGAGTACTTAGCCTGTGGGCTGTTTCAATGCAATTATGTTAACTAAACAGAAACTTGAACTAAAATTGCAACTTGGCAGTTCAAGTGCAGTTGTACACTCGAAGAATCAATTGACATATCCTTATACAAATCTGGTGTCAGTAGTACAGTTCTGTGGTAGTATACACCACAAATTTTTAATTAGTACAAATACTTTAAGGGATTATTAGAAAAGGCCTTGTTATTATTTAAGACATGACATTCAATCCTCAAGAAATGATATTCATAAACAGCAAAGTCATTAACATTTGTTAATATCCCAAAATTTCACTAAATTTATGGAAATATTGTACAACACTACTGTTTATTGTAGCAATTGTTATGAATGATTAATTCAATTATGAATTTACCAACTGAGACAAACTTTGGTGGTCAATTTTAGGATTTTTTTACTTTTGACTACACAAATATGATATGATTTACCTTTTATATAAAGCTGCTGGGAAACATTTTATATTTACATAAACCTCAATAGAGATTTTCATCACAAGTGCAAAAATGTGCAGATAATTATGAAAATAAAAATGTGGTCCATAATATACATTTGAAACTTCTTTCTATGACCACATAAAAATAACAATATCTTATTTTTAAACTGTTTCACAATATTTAAAATTGTAAGTTCCTACAATATTGCAGGAACTAGCTTTGACAGACACACAAAGCTAAAAAGGTTTCCTTTGTTTATTTCAATAATTTCTCCAAGCTATAGGCCTGGAGAAATTAGACATTTTGCTTATTTTTAAAAACAAATTATTTCAGGCTTGCAAAGTACACAGGTATGATATGACTTTGGCCCTATGTACACATGGGGCCAGCCAGATTACATCATCCCTCATACAATAAAATTATAACTTATATGACTGTCAAACTAAATTTTATTTAATATGGTTTAATTTCCATCATTAAATTAATTCTTGAAAATTTTATGTTTTGATGTAAATACCTATTGAATTCATATTTTAATATTAATTAATTCAAAAATTAATAAATGTGCTGATGACCCTAGGTGGCTGTTAAGAGATGATAAACACATCCAATACTAAGTTTATTTTTGTACTTGTTTATCACTTGTACATAAAGATTTTTGTTTAGCTTATTGATTTTCCTGAACAAAACAAATAAGTTAACATAGGAATTATGTTAGTTTTATTGCCACTACTGACTGTGTGTTTTTAATAGAGTATAAACAACATTTTATGTGACTATTCTTTCACAATAAACTTTCACTTTGTTGAATGTTGTGTATTGCGGGTTTATATATACATTACAGATTTTATCTCTTTATTTTATCCCAACTAATGTACAACACAATGCATGGATAAGCAGTTTTATTCTTAATAAATAAATGACTGGTTTTTGCAGCAAAAAAAATATTAAATAGACTGCTGATTTTGTGACCATCACCTGTGTCACAAGAGCAATGGAAAATCGGCAGTTCAAGTCAATTAACCTTCCGGTTTGTCACATCAGAATAATGACATTCAATCTCATCATCCTATCTAAACAAACAAGAAGTTAAATTGTTTATCTACAGATATGTCTACATACTTCTAGACATGTTCTTTAAAGGTACTAATCCAATTACAATGATTATTCAAATAGAAAATTACGCTATGGATAAAAGCTATAGAATACATTTTAAGGTTTGATTAAGTACCATGTGAAAAGAAGTCGCATACAGTAGCAGTTATCTAATATATCTATTACCTACCTACATAAAATGCTAACCCATACAAATTCAAGCTTGGTTATGGAATTAACTGATAAGTGAAATAGCAATAGATGAAATCCTTACTGACAATACATTAATTTTAGTAAATTTATTATGTCCAGTTAACCAGAATCACAGGGATAAGAATTCCGTTGTTTCGACAAGCATCACAACTTTGAGTTAAAACATAATAAACATTTATGTACACTAACATCGACAAAACGCTTAATATCAACGAAATCTGCGAGACGATACCAAGTAAAAACACCAATTATAGGTATGTATACAATAGACGAGAAAAATTATAAAAATATGAAGTTAGTGATAGACAATCGTTCCATATAATTAACATTTAAAATGTTGATTATGTGGATGTCAAGGAAGAATTAAATAGAAGGCTTAAATTACTAGCAAATTAATCTTAATATAAATATTGTAGCCAACACTTACCTACTATAAACGCCACACAACAAGTTGTTCACAAAATGGATACCATACTCCAAAAATCTAGGTCCATATAATGATCAATGAAAGACGGTCACGGTTTAAGAATAATATTACGGTCGAGATGATTTTTACCGTATATCTTCCAGATAACTGAGATTAAATGCCCAATTAAGCATAATATCTCACATCACTAACAAATACGAGAAACGCCATTTAGACACCGTCCATTTTGTTTCCTAAATGAGTTTTTTTACATGTGCGCTTTCGATAAATGTTGCTATATCAATAATATAATAATAAAAAAAGCGCTACTGCCTGTCAAACTATTTTAATAGTAGAAAGCAATTCATCGTTTAGGATCACTAATGTTAAGAATAGCGACGACAAATAATTAGTACTTAAGACAAGGTACAATTCTGAATTCTCACACAAACAATCGCATATTCAGACAGATTACACATAAAAAGGTACTCTGTGAGATAGATCGTGTGATTCCGATGCCGGTTTGATTGACGGCTTGTCAACCGGTAGGTACTGAGCAGGCAGCTCTTAGGCGTCCAGAACACGATAGGTTTTGCTGTCAGTTTTACCACAGTCCATGTTTTGATTGACGAAAAACCTGTGCGAGAAACCTACCGTCTAATACAAAAATTGACGTTTGCAAGGTACTGACAGACGAAAACCTAATTCATGATTGATAGAATTGATTGACGCCTGCATGATCGTGTACGGCCCCCTAACCAAGTTACAACTGTTTCGATTCTCTTTTTCGTCGATTGCCTCGAGATGGCCACTACTCCGACTCCTTTGTCAAAAATTGTATCAATGGTTATTTATTAATAATTTTTATTGTGTAAAGGATTACATTGAAAAAAGAAATTAATGTAGATACATACATAGAAAATTTGCATGCTAATACTTAGCGAAACATGTTTGCTCATATTTGTACCTTTTTACCACCTTTTATACCATGTTTTTATCAAATAAATATATTATTATATTATATTATTTGTTCTGACGTCCTTTCAACGCTCAGTCACGTGGTCACAACAAAGGAATAGGAAGCGAGGCCTACTCGAAGCGATCAACGAAAAGAGAATCTAAACCAAACGGTTGTAAGTTGGAGGACTACCTACGTTTACACCCACAGACTACTCAGTTATTACGTACTTTATGGTGCGTTTACACGTGGATCTAATCTCGGCCAACCGCCATCCCTGGCCAACATGTAAACGGGGTCTTGGTCATGAAATGGTATGAATGGCGTAAACTGGCGCTGATCCGAGCTTTGTCGGATTTTGTAATGCTTTTACAAGTGGCTCAGCCTCGGCTAATCACCATTGTCAGTGACGGATTAAGACTACTTGATGCCCTAAGCAATCTACGCCTGTGGGCCCCCCTATCCGTATGTCAAATAGAATCGGTCTTTTAACCTTTACCACCTAAAAACATTAGTTTTTTTGTAAAATAAGATGATGAGATGTAACGTACCTTAGAAGTGAAGTAGGTGCGACAACAATAGAAACCAAAGCATAATTTATTTATTAGGGGTTAAAGTATGAAATTGCCTATTTGTACTGAAATTTTTTTTTTTTTTTTTTATTAATTTAACATATTTATTTAATCAAAATAATTACCATTATTATCTATACATTGCTGCCATCTAATAGGAAGGTAATTTATGCCTTTGCGATAGAACTCTGGCGATCTAGATTCGACAAACTGTGTGAAAGTATTTTGTACTGCCTCCTGAGAAGAAAACATTTTATCACGTAGAAAATTTACCAAATCACGAAAAAAATGGTAGTCCGTTTGAGCAAGGTCTGGCGAATACGGACGCGGGCGATGACGAATGGTTTCTATTTGCAGTTCCTGTAGAGTTAAAACGGCTCGTGCTGTATGAGGTCTCGCGTTATCATGGAGCAATAATGGTGAAGATTGATTCATGAGTCGGGGTTGTTTCACTGCTAATTTTGCTATAATTGTTTGGAGTGCGGCACAGTAGACATCTGCCGTTATTTGACCAAATCAGAGAAAGCTATAGTGAATAACACCATGCTGAGACCACCAAACAGTTACCATTACCTTTTTATTGGTAATGATTTGCTTTAGGACACTGTTGCGACGTTTGACCTGGGGTCAGCCATTGCATTTTTCGCTTACGGTTATCGTAAAGAATCTACTTTTTGTCACATGTCACAATTCGATCCAATGTTCCTTCATTTTGGTATCGATTCAACAAGGCAACACAAGTTTCAACACGCGTTTCTTTATGCAGATCAGTCAAATCATGAGGCACCTATTTTTCATTTTATTTTATTTTATTGATTTGACGTAAATGAGTCAATATTGTTGGTAAGGTAACGTTAAACTATGCCGCTAATTCCTGGGCAGTTTGGCTCGGATCGCCTTCCACAATCTCTTTCAATTCATTGTTATTCACCTGTGTGGGCGGTTTTCCACGTGGTTCGTTCTCCAAATCAGTTTCCATCACGAAAGCGTTTACAACAAAAATCGCACGGTGTGTTCATTGGCAGTCCCCTCTCCAAACGCAACATTGATATTGCGAGCTGTTTCTGCCGCGTTAGTTCCGCGTCGGAACTCGTATTCAAAAATCACTCGAATTTTCGTAGTATCAATCTTGTCTAAAGTTGTATAAAAACAACTGAAAGTCGATAATCATAATTTAAAATTGCACGTTCTTTCAAAGAAGAACTTCATAGGTACCATGTGAAAAAAGTTTCACTCAAAAATCTCAAACCATGAAGGTTCTATGTCAATTCGAAGTACCTATTACAATAAAAAGGTAATTTCATACTTTAACCCCTATATATACCCCCTATACTCAAAAAACAAAACATTTGATTGACACAGATTTGCGGGGGCGCCTGGCGGGGGGCCCGCGGGGAACGGGTGGTTTGTGATTAGCTGATCGCAATTCCGGTGCAATCGAATTGTCGAATGCACTAGCGGGCAGCGAGTGGGCAAGCGGGAGCGGAGTTATGACTCTAGGTCGGAGTCTATGTCAAAACGCGCGAATTTTCAAATTAGTCCTAGAAACTTTTTTTGGTGACGTGGGAGTGAGACATGATGCTAAGGATGGATTTTTTGTGCTTCTTCTGGTGCCCCCCCAGACGTGATGCCCTAGGCAATTGCTTAATTTGATTAAGGGTTAATCCGTCACTGACCATTGTTTAACGGAACAATGGCGCCATTCATGGCACGCCAGACTCAAGCGCCATTCATGGCGCTTGAGTCTGGCGCTGGTGATTCATGGCGTGAGTTCTAGGGATATTCTGTTATTAGTAATCACATCAGACATCGACGAAGACTGTCTGAATATCGTGTAGCTAAGCTCATTACTCGGTACCGAAACAAAAATGCTTGGTGTCGAATCTAATCAAACTGAACTATTCTGTTCCCGATGACAAGAGAGACGTATCTAACAAAAAATAAATATAGTAAAAGAAATATTCTATAGAAAAGACGGATACACTTTAATGACCTAGAACTAAGTAGGAAAACTATAAAACTCCCATTATTTCACTTGCGTCTTTTTTTAGGGTTCTGAACCCAAAGGACCCTATTCTATATACTCTTATTAAGACTACTTTATACTAAGGGCCAGCGCACACTTGAGACAAGAATGCACAGACGACGGAGGGATACTACAAGAATGTCATAGACAGACTTGTCTGCGACAAGACTGTTTTGTTTACGACATGGCGCACACCATCAAGACAAAACAGTCTAGCGGCGTACAGCCAGTGTTGCTAACTTATTAGATTTTCCACTAAAACTAGTCATTTTAACCTCACATTTAGTGGTGAAATATCGGTTTTAGTGCGATCACTCGGGTGTAAATCAGCACCATAGAATCCATAATTATCAATCCGATACTGACGATGATGGTGCAAACAAAAATGAATGTAATTGAATAATTTCTATGTTACACTTATTAGATTTACATACTAATGTTAATTTACGCACAAATGGTATTTTGATCAACTGATTGTTAATATTTATCACTTATTTTTAAAGGAAACTAATAACCTATATGCTCACTTATGTTATTTCGTACAACAGAAATTTTGGGGTGGTATATTTTTTTTTGTTAGTTAAAGTTGAATTTAGTGGTAAGTTAGTGTAACTGACTAACTCTAGACGTCTCAAAACAGTCTTGTCGCACACAAGTCTGCGGTGTCGTAGACCTGTTGTCACAACAATAATGCCTGTCAAATGAATTAACAATATAAATATAACAATTAAATTATACCTCTGTCTATAATGTCCATAGTTAGCGATTTCGTGTCACTGATTTCATTGTATGTAAATATCCATAATGTAATTAACCTCTAACTACAAAAAAAATAATTAATCATTGGTGAAGGTTGCTGGAATCCGATGGATGCGCAGGACCGTTCATTGTGGCGACATTTGGGCGAGAAAAAATTTAAATTAGAATTCAGTTCAACAATTTTGCATTTCTAAGTTCTTCAATCTTGCCCAATTTCTTGCGATTGGACTGTACAACATGGCAATCGATCCTATTCTTATTTGGACCGCATTGTACCATAAAATTATAGAAAATTAGAAATTGCTATTTTCTAACCATCACTCAGAAAACTGCGTTTGTTTTCTTTGGTAAGCGAATAGATGGTAGCGTAGATATTGGGAATAGTCAATACATATTAATTAATAGTTTTTAAATGTACTAGTCTATAATATATAATGTATTAACATCTTGAACTTTTTTAGAACAGAATTGTCCCATAGTACGAACTAGTTTATGGACACACTATTAGAAAGAGAAAACATGCCCTTTTGAATCGTACTCTTCGGTACATCTTTGAGGTTCACGTAATCAATCCAGATAATAATTTTAGAAGATTCTTGGGCTTCTTGTCAATCTTTGTGTCTTGTCGTTTTTTTTTCAAAACATCTCTTTTTTGCAACACTGGTCTAATATTTTCGTACAATTTTATATGGTCATACTAATTACTAGTGGTGGGCGCTTTAAGCATGTTAAAATTAAACAAAAAGTTTCGATACATGTTTAATCGATTTTATAGATCGATTTGATTTTTGAAATTAATTTGGTATTTTAAAATTAATAAATAATTAAGTAATTGTTATTGGTTTGGTAAATACATTTACAGTAGTGATATTATTTATTTATACATACTATATTATGTTTACTTTTTAACCTTTGTTTTTTACTAACCATAACTAATAATTACTGGTTCATAAAAACTGGTTCATAAAAACTATTTTTCTTCGTTATTCATTATTTAACAAAATTGAGTAGTTAGCATCGATATTTTTATAGTCGATTATAACCTTATACCTATATCGATAAAATTATGATTCGATTGATATCAATCTTAATTTTGGAAAAGCGGACAAGCCTAGTGCGGTGCGAGCGCTTCGTTCATTAGAATTTATTGTGATTGTGATTACGGTTTACATTTTGTATTGTATTGTATGTTTTTACTAGAAGAATTCATTTCAAGTTTGAGGAAAACGTTTAAAGAAAACATTACAAATGATGAAATTAGTCGACCCTGTTGTTCGAAGTTTCAAAGTGGCAAAAGTGTTTCGAGAAAACACTGACAAAATAAACAGTATAGACTTTTCTCCTAGTGGAGAAACGTTAATATCTTGCAGTGAAGATGATCAAATCGTCATTTATGATTGTGAAAAAGGCACACAGATGATAACAGTAAACAGTAAAAAATATGGTGTCGATCTTATACACTTTACACATGCCAAGAACACTGCTATCCATAGTTCAACCAAAGTTGATGATACCATAAGATATTTATCACTTCATGACAACAAATATATAAGATACTTTCCTGGGCATACAAAAAAAGTTGTGACACTTTGTTTGTCACCTGTTGAAGACACATTTCTATCTGGATCTTTAGACAAAACTTTACGTTTATGGGATTTGCGTTCACCAAACTGTCAAGGTTTAATGCACTTGTCAGGAAGACCAGTAGCAGCTTATGATCCTGAAGGTCTCATTTTTGCCGCAGGGGTCAACTCAGAAAGTATAAAACTGTATGATTTAAGATCCTTTGACAAAGGTCCCTTTGTCACTTTCAAGTTGAATCAAGAAAAGGAATGTGACTGGACAGGATTAAAATTCTCCCGTGATGGCAAAACAATGTTGATTAGTACAAATGGATCCATTATAAGATTAGTAGATGCCTACCACGGTACTCCGCTGCAGACCTTTACTGGTCATCTCAATAATAAAGGCATACCAATAGAAGCATCATTTAGTCCTGATTCACAATATATCTTTAGTGGCTCAACAGATGGAAGAGTTCATGTCTGGAATGCTGATACAGGTTACAAAGTGTGTGTTTTGAATGGTGACCATCCTGCTCCAATACAATGTGTACAGTTCAACCCTAAGTTTATGATGCTGGCCTCGGCTTGCACCAACATGGCATTTTGGTTACCTACATTAGATGATGTTTAATATTATGTTCCTAGTATTATTAAATCTAAAAAGTAGTGTCATCATCAGAGTTAAAGAACTAGCAAAGTGAATTTTGTGATTGACATGATCAATTGTATAATGTCTAAAACAATAGCATCAATTTACACTTACAGAATAAAGTGTGGTGGAAAATAATGAGTCTTTATAAGAAGTGTATTATTAAACAGGTATTTAGGCCTGTATTACAGAATCTTATTTATTAAAAACCTTTTTATTTTTTTAATCCAGTTTAAGCTTGCTCTCGAGTGAGGTTTTGTAATGCAAGTCTAAGTCCCTTCTGTGCATTTTTTGCAACTATCATTACTTATCTATAGTTATAAATAAAAATATGAATCACTATCAATTGCCATGAAATTAATGCACAATACCTACAGATTGTAATAATGAACACATTAAATTTTAGGTTTATGTATGTTAGTAGTTAACAGTTGTAAGTGCATAACACACACATAATCCCTTACATTTTAACAAGAGTGCCTATTGAATTACTTACATTGTAAAGCAGGCAGTTTTTTATAACATTTAAAGCCATGAATTCCCTTCCTGCCTTCAAAATTAAGGGATTGTATTAAAGAGTGCTTATTTACCCTTGCTGAGAATATTGTTAAGAGTTCATGTTTTATTTTTATAGATGTGAGTGTAACTAAATAATTTTATTCCCTAATAGTAATTGAGTCTGAATATTTATTCAGGTTTTTCTTAAATTGGTTAGTAGTACCAACACTTTAAAATAAAGTAAAAATGATGTTTTATTGTAAGAAGTACATCTGTACATTATGGTTAATATGTGTATTAGAACCCTATAGTAGTAGGTATTTGCATTTAAATAGTTTTCATTCCAAATACACATTCGCCTATAAATAGGTAAAATTAAAACCCACTCTATCATCCAAATGTGGCTCTAAAGTACATACTGTGAAGATTGAATGTCTTGCTATAATATTAACAAACAAAAGATTTCAATACTCTACATGTCAACTTTTGAATGGAAACATTCCTAATTGAAACCAGTTAGAACATTATTAAAAATTGATTTTATAAAATCTTAAAACGACTTTCTTTTAAAAAATTGGCCCTTATCTAATATATATAAAAATCTCATGTCACAGTGTTTGTTATCAAACTCTGAAAAGGCTCAACCAATTTCTATGAAATATTTTGTGTATACTTGGTAGGTTTGAGAATAGGCTACTGCCTATTGTCAAACCTACCAAGTATACATTATTATTTTTTACCTTTCTCTATCCACCCCCCATTTTTTGTTTTATCTATATATATGAAAGGAGAAACTGATAGACGTGACTTATATCAACCCACAGTCTAAACTACTAGGACTAAGAATGTGAAATTTTGCACAAGGTGTCACTCCGTGATGTAGGTGACCACTAAGAGGCGATTTTCCAAAATTCACTCACACACAAGGGTGTGACAAATTTTGGCCCCGCTGTCCAAAATTTGTGTGCGAAGCTGCTGACAGAAGCTAGTAATTTATAGTGCAGTCCAACATTTGCTGAGTCAGCTGTAGACCAGCTGACTCAGCAAATATAATATGTAGCCACTAGCCACACAACTGTGTTAGGCATTTTTCCATTTTGGTAGAAGTATAGTATAGTATAGTATAACGGGCTGGTATTCGCAACTCCACGACTAAGCGCGTATTTTGCGTACGGGTGGGACAAATGCGTCATTCGAGCCACCCCAGCTCCTCCAGGAAGGCCAGCAGCGCCTTGGTGTCACTGACCATTTCGCGGAGGTTACCTGGGTTTCCGAAGTATTTTGCCCTTTATCCAGCGACAACAGGGCAGCTCAGAAGCAGATGTGCTGCTGTCTCGTCCTCCTCCATGCAGGCTCTGCACAGGGGGCTGTCTGTAACTCCTATGACAGAGAGGTGCTTATTAAAGGTCCCGTGTCCAGTTGTTACTGCCGTCACTATGCGCAACTGAGGTTTAGTCAGTCGCAGGGCCTGTTTCGTAAAGCGGCCATCGATGGAGGGAAGCGCCTCCTTGGCCTGCCTGCACTCACTATGGTCTTTCCATAGTCTGTGATGCAAGTCTCTAGTTCGTTTCCTTACCAGGTTGCGTAGGTATCCGAAGGGGAGCGGCACAATTGGCTCAGGTCCCATTGCTGACATATTCGATCCCCTTCTGGCGAGTTCATCCGCTGCATCGTTGCCTCGGGAATCGCTGTGTCCTTTGATCCATTGGATGGTTACTTGGTTATGCTCACCCACCTGGTTCAGGCGTTGGTGACACTCGTAGATCAGCCCAGAGTTAACTGTATAGCTGTTCAGCGCTTGCAGTACAGACATGCTGTCCGAGAGTATACGTATTGAGTGATACTTAACTTCCCTGGCTGCGACGGCTGAGGCTCAGCCTGGAACACCGTGTTATGAGTCCCCAATGGTGTGGCTATATGAATGTTGAGATCCTCCGAGAAGACTCCCGCACCCGTGCCATTACCTGTCTTGGGTCCATCAGTGAAGATCCGCAGCTCTGTAGGGCACAGCCCTTCGCAGCGGTGATCCTCATGCAGTTGGATTTTGTATTTTTTATCAAAAATAAATTGCTTAGGTATCCGGTCATTAACTGCTTTAGTTATGGGAAGCTCATCGTTGAGTTCCGTAAGCAGAGCGGTGTGTTGTGTTTCTCTCTTACCCCAAAGATCCAGTGTTTTAAGACGTACAGCCGCCATCGTCGCTTCCTGTTGTATGAACAGGTGGAGTGGGGGTAGTCCCAGCATGGCTTCGAGCGCTGCGGTCGGAGTGGTCCTCATGCAGCCCGTAGTAGCCATGCAGGCCAGCCTTTGCATGTGTTGTAGTTTGTTTACGGCTGTGGCTAGCTTGGTGCGGGGCCACCACACCACAGCGCCGTAAGTAATCATGGGCCGAATAACTGCACAATACAGCCAGAGTATAATTTTGGGGGATAGGCCCCACCTCTTACCTATCATTTTCCTGCATTGCCAAAAGGTGATGCAAGCCCTGCTTAATTTGTTGTCTATATGAGAGCTCCAGTTTAACTTACTGTCAAGGGTGTAGCGCTTAGGTGGTGTGCAGTAATAATACTCCAGATGTAATGATAACTTTATATTGTTGTAATCAGAAGGGAATGAATTTACAGAAATATGTACAGAACTTATAACTAAATACATAGGCTCAAGTAGTGGACAGTTGAACCATCTAATTTCCGAAGTATGGTTCCTTGGAAATACGTGCGGGGGCGCGCGGATCGCTGTTGTCGAAACCGCTCACTATTGGGCTCAACGCTCGCTCTAAGCGCGGCCAGTGTGGTTCGCGTATAAGTATTTCCGAGCGGCGCGCGAGGCGCCAGTACACCGATGGCGGCGGCAGCGAACGGATGCGTAACAATGTATTGCAGCTACAGTACTCCCCCCCTAGCGAAAGCGTACGGGCATCTTGGATATCCTGCCTGATCTGGTCCGGTGTTCGTTGATGTTCGCTGGGAGTATGCTGGAGTGATCTTCGGTGGTAGCTGCAGCTGGTTGGAGTGTCTCACTACTTGTGTGTTCGTTTTCTTCGATGTTGACAGTGAATGCCGGCTTGAGTCGATCGATCGATATAGTGCTTGATCTTCCTGGTAGTTGTACAGTGAAGTATTTGTTATTGCGATTGATGACCTGGTACGGACCTTTGTAGGGATGTTGCAGTGGCTTTCGGACGGTGTCGTCGCGTACAAACACATGGCTGCATGTTTGCAAGGCGTTGTGCACGAACATACATCGCTTGTTGGAATGCGGTTTGAATGTAGGTGTGAGCTTCGTGATTACGTCATGTAGGTGATCAGCGTAGTTGTTGTCCATTTTTGTAACAGCTGGTGATGGTGATATGAAATCGCCGGGTAGTCGCAATGCTTGACCGTAGGTGAGTTGCGCGGCACTAGTATTGGTGTCTGTGCGCACGGCGGCTCGTAATCCCATCAGCACTGTGGGCAGCTCGGAAATCCATTTGTTGCTGTTTTGTAGTCGGGTCATGAGTGCAGCTTTCAGCGTTCGATGGAATCGTTCAATAACTCCGTTGCTTTGTGCGTGATAGGCAGTAGTTCGGATTCGTTCTATGCCAAGAAGTTGTGCGAGGTCGTGGAATAGTCGACTTTCGAACTGTCGTCCTTGATCAGTCGTTATTCTCGAAGGACAACCGTAACGAGATATCCAGGTTTCATACAGCTTTCTTGCAACAATGTCAGCGGTTATCTCTTGCAAAGGTACTGCTTCGGGCCATCGAGTGCTGCGGTCAATAATCGTGAGTAAGTATCGATGTCCGCACGAAGATGTGGGTAGCTTTCCGACGATATCTACGTGTATATGTTGAAATCTTTCACTCGGTGGGTAAGTTGCGATTTCACTGTGATTGTGCCGTTGTACTTTTGATAGTTGGCATGACGTGCATGTTTTTGCCCACTCGCCAATGTCGGTATTCATTGCTGGCCAGAAGTACCGTTCTTGCATCATTTTGCGTGTAGTCCGTATTCCCGGGTGACTTGTATTGTGCACGGCGTTGAATGCGATGCGACGAGTCAGGTGGTAGGTATGGTCTAATGTGTGAAGTAGATGTTTCGCAGAATATTGGTTTGCTGGTACCGGGCATGACGATTTTCTTGAGTTGGATATTTGATTGTTTTGATAAGTTTTGTATATTACTGTCCTTTTCTTGCGCCTGAGATAACTCATCGTAGCTGATTGGTGACGGTGTTTCTATTGTTTCAATGCGAGAGAGTGCGTCGGCGACAACGTTGTTTACTCCGCTCACATGTCGTATGTCCGTCGTGAACTCGCTGATAAATAATAGCTGACGCGTGCGTCGTTGCGTGTCGTTATCGGACGGTGGCTTGCGGATAGCGTAAGTCAGCGGTTTGTGGTCAGTATAAACAATCAGTTCTCTTCCTTCGAACATTTTTCTGAAGTGTTTGATTGCCATGTAGATTGATAATAGTTCTCTGTCGAATGTACTGTATCGCTGCTGTGTGTCGGAGAACTTTTTCGAGAAATAACCCAGTGGTATCCATTTCTTGTTTACAAGTTGTTGCAGTACGGCTCCTGCGCAGGTACTCGATGCGTCACACATGAGGGAGATGGCGTCATTTGGTGATGGAGATGGATGAGCGAGCAAAGCAGCGTTTTGTATGCCAACTTTGCATGACTCGAATGCCTGTGAAGCTTCTGTGTTCCAGTCGATTTTGGTCTTATCACGTTTCTTGGAATTATGTAGGTACGCGTTGAGAGGTGCTTGAATGTGTGCTGCGTTCGGAATACTGTCGCGGTAAAAATTTACCATTCCAAGAAATCGACGTAGGTCTTGTATCGTCTCGGGTTTGGGGTAAGCAGTGATAGCGGTGATTTTATCTTGAGGTGGCTTAATTCCCCTGCTTGACACTTCATAGCCCAGGAACTTCACATTTTCTTTGTTGAAGACGCATTTTGATGGATTTATTGTTATGCCGTAGTCGTCTAATCTGCGTAGCACTTCTTGTAGGTCTTCGACATGGCGTGCTTCATTGTCCGAAGCGACGATGACGTCATCAATGAATGGAAACGCGTAATCCAAACCATTGAGTACTTGATGGATGAATCTTTGGAAGGTCTGCCCGGCATTTTTGAGACCTGGACACATTCGTGGAAATTCGAATAGGCCGAATGGAGTTGTGATGGCAGTCTTCTCGATATCTGGTTCGTGTACAGGCAATTGTTGGTAAGCACGATTTAGGTCTAGTGTAGTAAAGATTTTCTTGCCGTGTAGTAGGTAGGTGAAATCCTTGAGACGAGGTACTGGATAGCGGTCGGGTTTCGTGACGTCATTGAGCCTTCGGTAGTCGCCACATACGCGTATGTCACCGTTTTTCTTTGGTACGACGTGTAGCGGGCTGGACCATGGACTTTTGCTTGGACGGCAAATTCCTTGCTGCATCATCGTCTCAAACTCCTTTTTCACGGCCAGATATCGATGTGGTGGTAAGGGTCTGGTCTTGCTGTATACTGGTGGGCCAGTAGTTTCGATGTGGTGTTCCACACAGTGTTTAGGTGTATTCTTCATGCATGACGGTCGAAGAATGTCGGGATACTTGCTGAGTAGCTGGTGATACGGCTGATCAACGTCGATACTTCTGACTGTAGGGTCAGCAGAATAGGTGACTGGCGCTTTTACGGTGAGGTTGGTTACTTTGTCGACAAGACATCGGCTGGCTATGTCGACAAGAAGTTGATGGTGTTTTAGGAAGTCGGCACCGATGATGGGCTTGCTGACTGCTGCGATGATGAATTTCCAGGTGTATGGTCTGCGTAGGTTGAGATCCAGTTGCAGTGTTTTCTCACCGTATGTTGGGATCACCGTGTTGTTCGCCGCGTACAAGCAGAAATCAGTAGGTGTCGTTTTCCCGCCTTTTCTCTTTGGTATCACGGAGACGTTTGCGCCGGTATCAATCAAGAACGACAAACGTGAATTTTTGTCCGTTATAAATAGGCGGTAGGATGTGTTGCTTGCGCCGGTTGCCGCCTCAGCCAACGCAGGTTTTAGTTTCCCGAGGGGGCGCTGCTGTCTTCGTAACTACACGGACGGGTACATCTTCGCGCCTCTTTGCCAAACTTACGATGGTAAAAACAAATCGCTGATTGGTCATTTCGAGCGTGATCGTGATTGGGCCGGCTCGACGAATGAGAACGCGATCTCGAATATCGTCTGTTGAACGATCTACGTCGGTAGTTTTGATGACGTTGTCTCGTTTTCAATTCTGCGATTACTCTCGCGAGCGCGTCGATCTTCTCCTCAATTGAAGACGGTGCTGCTGGGGTGGTGGATGTGGAGCAAACTGCCGCGACTGCGCCGTATGGTTGCGTCTGCTCGAGGATCTTGTCTGCCATCATCGCAAGCTCGTGTATGTCGGATTTTTTTGCGATGTTATCGCTGACGGCGAGGACTGCTCGAACTGATTGTGGTAGGTGGTTAGTCCACATTATTCGCAGCGCTGAGTCGGAGATGTTATCAGCGGCGAGGTTCTTCATGCGACGTAGCAGCTGTGAAGGCTTCATGTCGCCGAGCTCCATTTCAGAAAGTAACCTCTGTACTTGACGCTGTTCTGATTCCTCGTAGACTTGGAATAACCGACTTTTCAGAGCCTCATAACGTTGATTTGCGGGTGGATGGAGAATTATGTCGGAGATTTCGTCGAGATCTTGCCGCTCAAGTTGCCCGATGACGAGCTCAAACATTGTTTGATCTCCTTTCTTCTGTGCGCTCATGATGGCTTCAAATTGCGCGAACCACAACCGTATTTTGTCACGCCAAATAGGTGGGATGCGCAGCGACGTCGAGACACCGGAGAGTTCCTGTTCCTCCTTGTTGGCCATGATGAATTTTGAATCTGGAGGTCTTCTAATTTATCGGGGTATCACGTCGGCGTCACCACTGTAGCGCTTAGGTGGTGTGCAGTAATAATACTCCAGATGTAATGATAACTTTATATTGTTGTAATCAGAAGGGAATGAATTTACAGAAATATGTACAGAACTTATAACTAAATACATAGGCTCAAGTAGTGGACAGTTGAACCATCTAATTTCCGAAGTATGGTTCCTTGGAAATACGTGCGGGGGCGCGCGGATCGCTGTTTTCGAAACCGCTCACTATTGGGCTCAACGCTCGCTCTAAGCGCGGCCAGTGTGGTTCGCGTATAAGTATTTCCGAGCGGCGCGCGAGGCGCCAGTACACCGATGGCGGCGGCAGCGAACGGATGCGTAACAATGTATTGCAGCTACAAGGGTAACTCCCAGGTATTTAACCTCGTTTGACAACCTGAGTTCAGTATTGAATAGTTTAGGTAGATTGAAGCGCCCTAGTGCTCGCTTTTGTGTGAACATGACTAATTCAGTTTTAGAGGGGTTCACTGACAAATCATAGTCCCTGCACCATCGTTCCACGATGCGCAGTGCTTGTTGCATGAGGTTGCAGATCGTTCCAGTCACCTTCCCAGGTACGAGGATTGCGAGGTCGTCAGCATAAACTATTGTGTAGTAACGGTTCGCGTTGAGTATGGTGATGAGGTCATTGATAACAAGATTCCACAGTAGCGGGGAGAGTACCCCTCCCTGTGGGCAGCCCCTGGCTATCAAGGCTGACTGCTGCTCTTCCTCAAGGCGAACTACTCGTTTGCTTAACATATTAGTAATCCAGTCAGTTAATACCTGGTCGACTCCGTGCTTGGCGAGGGCGGTACTTATGCTGGAGAAGTTAGTTTTGTCGAAGGCTCCTTCGATGTCTATAAATGTGCCCAGGCAGGTACCTTTCTGATGAATCGCTTCCTCTATCTGATTTACCACCAGATGAAGGGCAGACTCTGTAGATTTACCTGAGCTATATGCATGTTGGTTGCCATGTAGTGGCACTGTTTTAAAGGCACCATCTCTTAGTTCCCTCTCGCATAACTTTTCCATCGTCTTTAATAGGAAAGAGGTCAGACTTATAGGTCGATAGGATTTGGCGCTTGTATAGTCACTCTTACCTGGCTTAGGAATGAATATTACTTTCACTTCCCTCCATCCTTTGGGAACGTATCTGAAGGCCAGGCACGCTCTCATCAGAGGCACCAGACTAGTTGCCAACGGTGTCCCCCCCCCACTGCAGTAGCGCTGGAAACACACCGTCAGGACCAGGAGCCTTAAAAGGATGGAAACTTTGGATGGCCCATTGGAGTTTTTCCAACGTGATCATCCTGTGAGCGCAGAGCCAATCATCTTCTGATGGTGTTTGTGTTACATCTGACCATTCTGTTACCTGTGTGAAAACGCAGTCAGGGAAGTGAGCTTCAACTAGGACGCGTCTTGCTTCTTCAGGTGACGTGGTAAGGGTGTTGTCAGGTTTACGGAGCGTGGTAGGCCCAGGGGTGTCCTGTTGTGCCAGTATTTTCCTTACCCTGTTTGCTTGTTGACATGATTCAATGCTCCCACAGAATTTGCGCCAACCTGCGGTACGCCTGAATCTGATGCATTTTTTGTAGCAGGATTTGGCCGCATAGTAGGCGTCCCAGTCCTCGTCCGCACATGTGTTCATAGCTCTGTTTAGAGCCTTCCTTACCTTGCTGCGCTTGCGTTCCAGATCCACACCCCACCAAGGTTGTCTACCCGTTGTGTCACGCGGGAGGGTCTCTGGGCAGGCAGTATGGTAGCTGCTTATTAATGAATCGGTGAGTAGGGCCACTTTTGCGTCGATTTGCGTTGTGTCCCCAAGAGTCATCGAATCGCCTGTTGGCGCAAGCTTGGAAGCTAGGCTATGTTTGTAGACGGCTCTGTCCGTATTGCGTGGATTGCGACGTGGTAGCGTAGGTGTCACACAGACCTGGATGTCGAAGCGGATCCACCTGTGATCCGAGCAGGAGGCCTCCTTGGAGACATGCCACCCAGTAGTAAGTGCGGCTGCACCCTCTGTTGCTAGAGTGAGGTCAATTATTGTGCAACTGCGTCTGGTTACAAATGTTGGTTCGGAACCTGTGTTTAGTATGAATAAGTTAGTTGTAAATAAATAATCTACCAGATTCTTACCCCTAGTATTGTGCGTGTCCATTCCCCACAGTGGATGGTGTACGTTCGCATCTGTCCCGACCACAATCTCGTCTCCGCTGCTCTCACAGTGGGTAACGAGGCGGACCATGTCGTGGGGTGGTGGTTCCTCTGCCTCCGGCATGTATACCGAGGCGAAGATAATCGCCATCGTTGTGGCGCCACGCTGCATCGTCAGCCTCGCTGCAGAGACATCTCTGCAACAGAAGTCATTTAATAGCTGTGCTTTAAGGTTACCTGTGACGAGGTTAGATGCACGCTCTAGGGTGATCGTGCAGCAATGGCCGTGTGTTGAACCTCCAGCCACTTGCGTAGTTGAGCCGTCGCTGTTTGGCTGTGGTGGAGGTTTGCCTGCACAACTTTACAGGCCGAAAAGGACGCCATCGCTGGCTGACCTCTCCTCCTCGCCCTCCAGTCGCAGCCCGGCAAACAGGTCGCCCTCGTCGAAATCCCCCCCCCCCCCCCCCCCGGGGTTGAAGCTGGTGACAACATGATGTCGTCGAGCTCCCCACCCGACGGAGGGACGGCATCCTCGATGGCTGCGGTGGCGGCCGGCTCTGCTGTTACCGCAGGGCCCGCCACTGGTGCTTCCGGGTTGTTCGGTGGGGGAAGAGTCCCCCCTGCCTCCTGTTGCTGCTTCATCCTGTCCCTGTCCGACCCCCGAGGGACGTCGACGAACCTGCCGTTCGGACCCTGGAACTTGACGTACACCGACCCCAGACCAATCGAGAGTCGGCGCTCGGCTTTCATCAGGGTCGGAATTTGGTCCTCGGGGATGCCCAGGATCAGGAACCAGCATGCTTCCTGCTTGTCGGCGTGCAGAAGGACCCACCTCTTCACGTCGATCCAGGGGTTTTGGTAGCTGAGGGCTCGTCCAATGTACTTTGAGTCCTCGTACACTCCCTGGTCGTCTGGTATGGCGATGCCACTACGCACCCGCCTCTGGATCTCAGACTGCCTACGGACGACTAGCGAAGTGCTAGCCGGGAGAGTCAGTCCAGAGACCGTCTGCTTCAGCCAGGCCAAAGTGTGGTCGTTACCGCACCACAGCTTCAGAACTCCTCCGGCGTACATCGGCTTACCATTGAAGGTCGGTCCGGGTGTGTCCTGCTGAGGGGAGGAGGCCTCGCTGATGATCTTCCTTTGGATGGCAGCAAGAACCTGGTCTGATACTCCCTGGCTGATGACCCCCGTGCGGTCGCAAGTGATCGCGACGCTCAGAGGAGCGCTGGCAGCTTGGGCGTAGCTCCTTGACTCAACCCGCTTGGACTGGTCAAGTCGCGGCCGCTTATGCTCCCCACGAGGGGAAATAGTCTTGTAGCCACTCTACAGCACATCACTGTTACCACGCGAGAAACACGCAGCCATTGTACCCCAAGGTCCCACGTGCGAACCTTCCTACCTGCTGCCACATCTGCTCGACCAAAAGTATTCCCACGCCTATGCAGCCATTGTACTCCAACGTCCCACGTGCGAACCTTGTTACCTGCTACCCCAGCTGCTCAAACAAAAGCACTGCACAAAAGCATTGCGTGCCCGAACCGCGTTTATTGGTTAAGTGTTTTGTAGATACTAAGTTACTATTGGTTAAGCTTTTAGTCCGTAATATTGTAAACTTGTATAAAAGGAGGTGCACAGTAAAAATATACACATTCTGTTTTGGAGTCACACGATTCTTACTTCCATCCCCAAAGTGGTGACCCCGTCGATTCCATCGGTGACCCGACGATTCTATCCAGCAACGGACCTGGTTTATGCCTGCCGGCTGGAGTAGATATCACACCCGACACGCTCCTCTACCAGCAACGGACACCGGTCTTAAGCCTGCCGGCTGGTACGACGGCATAGTCACAGCATCTCGCAAGCGATCACTGCTCAGCTACTATCTGCCCGTCGTCGTCATAACGATACACCGTGATTGCACATTTCAGTTGGCCTCCCACAAGCGGGTCTCACCAACTGAAATTTCAAGAGGCAAAACATACACGGATATCGTTCTAGATATTTAATATCGCGTAGTCGCCACCCAACAACATTCAAGATGTCCCTGCCTCCAAACATTTGTCAAACAGAACAACAACCAAGCCCGTCAACATCGCACAGCGTGACGAACGCTGAAGCCAGCATATCGCTTACAATGCGCATTCCAGCGTTCTGGCGCGATCGACCACGCCTCTGGTTCATAATCTTTGAAGCCGCAACCAATGACCTCAAAAAAGGCCAAGCTCATCTCGCCCAGATGGTCATAGCGCAGCTGGAGCGGCAGGATATTGAGCAGATCGCTGACCTCCTGTACAACCCACCTGAGACGGACCAATACACGGCGATAAAGGAAAGGCTCATATCCGCCTACGAGGAATCTGACAGTCGGCAGTTTCAAAAATTACTGTCAGAAATGGAACTCGGTGAGCAAAAGCCGACACAATTACTCCGCCGGATGCGCAATCTCGCCAGGGATAAAGTTCCCGACTCCACGCTGCGTCTCATGTGGACAAACCACCTGCCATCACACGTGCGCTCAGTCCTGGCAGTCAGCGAGTCGTTTAGCATAAAGACTGCCCTGGAAGAACTCGCGCTGCTTGCCGACAAAATGATGGAGCAGACAGCAACAGCCGAAGTCGCAGCCGTGCAGTCGCCTGCACCACCCGCACCGGCACCAGGGGTAGATAATCAGTGTCTCGTTACCGAAATCCGAAAGCTCTCGCTAGAAATAGCTGCGTTAAAAGCGAGAGGTACGTCGTCATACGACCACGATCAACGTCCGTCATACGACCACGATCATCGTCCGTCATACGACCATAATCATCGTCGCAATCGCTACCCACCTCGACACCGTTCCAACTCGAGGTCACGGACCCGTGACACAAAGGGCCGAGATACGTCGCCATCACCGTTGTGCTATTACCACCGACGGTTCAAAGAGAAAGCCAGACGCTGCACGTTACCCTGTTCATTCACAAAACGTAAACCGGAAAAAACATTGGCAGAGGCGGACACCGGCGTTCACGAAAATTCACACCGCCTATACATCACTGATTACAAGAACAAATTATCGTTCTTAGTCGACACGGGCGCAAATATATCAGTGCTACCAAGAGCAACAGGACAAAAACAAACGCCGCTGCCATTCCAACTATACGCAGCAAACAACACCACAATAGCCACGTACGGGGAAAAAACCCTAAGTCTCGACCTTAACTTACGACGCCCTTATAAATGGCGTTTCATTGTAGCTGACGTCTCGAAACCGATACTCGGAGCCGATTTCCTCAAACATCACCAGCTCATCGTTGATTTGAAGAATCGGAAACTAATCGACGGAGTTACTAACCTAAAGGTCAACGTTCCGGTACGAGTATCAGACGTACCTACCGTGCGCAGTATCGACATGTCGCAAACATACCACGACATACTAGCACAGTATCCCGGCATAACAAGGCTAACATCGATGGAATTGAACAGCAACATCAAAGTGCAACATTTCATCGAAACTCGGGGACCACCGATACACTGCCGCGCCCGACCAATCCCACCACACCGTTTCGAGATTGTTAAAAAGGAGTTCGAGAACATGATCGAACAAGGACTATGCCGACCTAGCAAAAGTCCTTGGGCATCACCTCTACATATCGTACCTAAGAAGAATGGCGATATTAGAGTCTGTGGTGACTATCGCCGACTCAACTCGATCACCGTACCAGACCGATACCCCGTGCCACGCATTAAAGATTTCACCCATCACCTATCTGGGAAAACAATATTCTCCACGATCGACCTCAACCGTGCCTACCAGCAACTAAGCGTAAGAGAAGAGGACGTCGAGAAAACCGCCATTATCACACCGATGGGATTATTCGAATTCCCACGTATGTGCCCTGGTTTGAAAAACGCGGGACAAACGTTCCAACGGTACATTCACGAAGTGCTACGAGGGTTAGATTTCGTTTTTCCATTCATCGACGATTTGCTGCTTGCATCTGAAAACGAGTCCCAACATCGAGAACACCTTCACATCGTACTCAAGCGACTCGAAGAAAACGGCATTACGATTAACCCCGCCAAGTGCAACCTAGGCCAATCTGAAGTTCAGTTCCTAGGATACACCGTATCAGCAGACGGAATCAAACCTCCGCAACATAAAATAGAAGCCATCGCAAACTATCCCAAGCCGACTACCATTGAAGAGCTAAGAAGATTTCTCGGTATGATAAATTTTTATCGCGACCATATACCGAACGCCGCATCCCAGCAAGCACCATTAAACGCTTACCTACACAATGTCAAGAAAAAAGACAAAACACCAATTACCTGGACCGACGAAGCTATTCAAGCATTTGAACAATGCAAAACTAGCATCATAAACGCAACCCTAATTGCCCACCCGTCGCACCATGCAACAATAGCTCTATTCTGCGACGCATCTGGCAATTCAGCGGGTGCCGTACTCCAACAATACCGAAACAACATCTGGGAACCGCTTGGATACTTTTCTAAGAAATTTACCGACGCACAAAAGAACTATTCGACATTCGACCGTGAATTACTTGCAATTTACATGGCAGTAAATCATTTTCGGAAGATTTTCGAAGGACGCCATCTCATCATTTTCACCGATCACAAGCCGCTAACATATGTTATGTCGAAGATGCACTCCAACTCGGAAACACAGAGGCGAACAAGACAACTTTTGTTTATCAGCGAATTTACCACAGACATACGTCACGTGAGCGGTAAACAAAACATCGTCGCCGACACACTCAGCCGCATAGAGACAATTTCGTGCCCATCTACAATCAACTACACTGACATAGCCAGCGCGCAAACAAAGGACAGCAATATAGAACAGATGTTATCCAAAGAAAACATCTGCCTCAAAAAGGTAACAATACCCAACACCGACACTGAACTGTACTGTGAAACATCCACTAATTATGTACGCCCGTACATACCCGAGCAATATAGGAAAGAAGTTTTTGAGAGCGTGCACAACATCAGCCATCCTGGTACGCGCACGACTCGCAAGCTTCTTACGCAAAAGTACTTCTGGCCATCCATGAACGCAGACATCAGCTGTTGGACCCGATCTTGTATACTTTGCCAAAAAAGCAAGATACAGCGTCACACACATTCCAGCATCGCATCTTTCCCGCCAAGCGAACGCTTCCACCACCTCCACGTCGACATTGTTGGACCCCTCCCTACAACGCCTCAAGGTCATCGCTACTTAATAACTATGATCGACCGATTAACGAAATGGCCCGAAGCAATCCCTACCGACGAGATATCAGCCGCTCGTATAGCCGATATCGTCTATCAACACTGGATCGCAAGATTTGGATGCCCGGCCACGCTAACCAGTGACCAAGGTCGACAGTTCGAGAGCGAATTGTTTCAAAACCTAATGAAACAAATGGGGATAAAGAAGAATCGTACAACACCTTATCACCCGCAGAGCAACGGCATCCTGGAAAGATGGCATCGCACTCTCAAGGCCGCATTACGCGCAAAACTCACAATCGCAAGTTCATGGATTGACGAGTTACCTACCGTACTACTAGGACTACGAGCTGCCCTAAACACAGATACTGGCGTGAGCGCTGCCGAACTTACCTACGGTCACAATTTACGTTTACCTGGTGATTTTTTCACCGCAAGCACTAACACTCCTACTATGGACTACACCTACGTCAGTAAACTTCGCGACATCATTCAACAAAACAAACCGCAAGTCGCTACCAAGCATCACAGCAACAATAAAAGCGTATTCGTGCATCAAGATCTACTCAATTGCAGCCACGTTTTTATCAGAACAGATGCAGTTAAGAAACCATTACAGACTCCGTATGAAGGCCCTTATCAAGTACTAAGCCGAACAGATAAAGTTTACACCATACAACTACCCAATCGGCAAGCAAACATATCGATCGACCGACTGAAGCCTGCATACGTCGTCACAGAAGATACCAGTAGTCTATCACCAACCACATCAAGTTCTATTACCTACACCTCACCATCAGCCAAGTTTACCACACCTGTTACCATACAAAATACCAGTACCAACATACAGAATACCAAGCACAGTACTACGCCAACCGCTATCGAGGAAACCCAAGTACCACATACAAGCATGACGTCACAGCCCGCTAATAACAGAAAAACTCGTTCGGGTCGTGTCGTCAAACTGCCGGTACGCTTCGCTTGAGGGGGAGTACTGTAGCCACTCTACAGCACATCACTGTTACCACGCGAGAAACACGCAGCCATTGTACCCCAAGGTCCCACGTGCGAACCTTCCTACCTGCTGCCACATCTGCTCGACCAAAAGTATTCCCACGCCTATGCAGCCATTGTACTCCAACGTCCCACGTGCGAACCTTGTTACCTGCTACCCCAGCTGCTCAAACAAAAGCACTGCACAAAAGCATTGCGTGCCCGAACCGCGTTTATTGGTTAAGTGTTTTGTAGATACTAAGTTACTATTGGTTAAGCTTTTAGTCCGTAATATTGTAAACTTGTATAAAAGGAGGTGCATAGTAAAAATATACACATTCTGTTTTGGAGTCACACGATTCTTACTTCCATCCCCAAAGTCTCATTGAGAGCACGCTTGGCCACGACCTGATCATCCCCAGCGGGCAGCCGTGTCGTGGTTGCTGTTTGGGCCGGTCCTTCTAAAACATAGACTGATTGGTTAGGTGTTGGTCGGCTAGTGCCGGCCTCAGTCTGCGACCGCTGACCTGTTGAGAAGCTCAACTTACCGTCGCCCGAGTTGGCCGAACCAGTGGTAGCAACCTGCTTCTTCTGAAGGGCCTTGTTCTTACCGGCCCTTCTGCGCTCGTGGCGACGCTCCTTATAAGTCTGGCGATATTTTAATTCAATTGTGAGATAGTTATTCTTACATTTAAACTAATTATTAACAATAGTTATCATAGTAAATAAGACAATTGCATAAAAACGTTGTTCCTTAAATAGAATTAAGATTACAGGGGACCGTGGACTTATTATATAATTGATTCATGTGCACAATGGAAAAGTAAACAAATCTAGTAATATTATGTAATAAATAATATGCAAATTTTACTCGATCATAATATTTATAGTTGTGCGCCTAATCACAAATATAGCAGTGGCTGCAAAACATATTGCTGACACAAAATATCCAGGCGCTTTCTATGAAAACTTAAAAAAGTGAAATAAATAAAACCGCTGTATAATAATGATATTTTTCAACACGTTCGCAATAAACACTGTTCGTACAACAGTTTTTATCAAAACACAGTGGCGTATGTCTTTCCTGAGTTTAAATTCTGGATGGCTCTGCTAGAGAGTATGCTCTGTAGCAGAGCCACAATCAATGTTTATTATATCATTACCTAATGCACGTACAGTAATGACGGTATGCGTACATTATGTACATTTGACGTACATCATTTTAAGATATAATTAATCGACTTCTAAAATAGGGGCTCTGCGTCAGAGCATGACACTATTCTTTGAGTATTTCACATTTGTATTGAAAGTGAACTACTTGCGTAACGTCCATTTCGTAACAGTTACTAAGGTGGACTAAAATGTTACGAAAAGGAAAAGTAAAGCATGGTGCACATTGTAAGTACTTAGACAATATTTGGTTCTTGTTTGTTAAACAATTTCTGGTTTTATGTACCGCAAATTTCAATAAAATAATAATAATTTAACGGTAAGGTAAGATAGAATGAAGACTGATTAAAACTAAGTAGGTTTTGAGACATTGTTGGAAATATAAAGTGTTTATCAGAAAATTTGATTTTTCGTATCTACATGGCTTTAGACGAGGTGTTTCTACGGAAGATGCTATCACATCTTTAACTTCATTACTTACAAAAGAACTCGACAAAGGAACTAGGTGCTTATCCGTTTTTATAGACCTAAAAAAGGCCTTCGATACGGTCTCTATTCCCATCCTAATCCAAAAATTAGAGAAAATTGGTATTAGAGAAACACAACTAGCTATATTTACCGATTATCTGACAAACAGAAAGCAGAAGGTTAAGCTAGAGAATTACGTCAGCGGGGAGGTTGATGTTATTTGCGGTGTACCCCAGGGAAGCGTTTTGGGACCAACCCTATTCCTCATTTACATGAACGACTTATGTAACATGTCAATCAATAAAGCGAACATCTTTTCGTATGCTGACGACACCGCAATTGTCTTCACTGGCTCAACCTGGGCTGAAGCCAAAACCAGTGCAGAAAATGGTATGTTACAAGTAGCTTCATGGCTAAAAACTAATCTTCTAATGTTAAACACAAGCAAAACTAATTACATCTGCTTCTCAATATATAAAAATGTCCAACCATTCAATATTCTTTTTATTTCTTTTGATTTCAATATTAAAATACATGAATGTAGGAGTGTAGCAAATCACAATTGTAATTGTCCAATCTTAAGTAAAGTCAATCATGTCAAGTACTTAGGTATAATTTTGGACCAAAGCTTGTGCTGATATCCTCAAATCGAAAAAATTACTGCGAGAATACGTAAGTTTATTTGGATTTTCAAAACACTGCGACACGTAGTCCCTAGAAGTGGCGATTCAAAAAACCTTCTAAATGAAGTGTATATCTCGCTAGTCCAATCAGTAATAATATATTGTATTTCTATTTGGGGAGGCGCACGTAAAACACGTTTTCTTGAAATTGAAAGAGCACAACGGACACTAATAAAGGTAATGTACTTCAAAAAAAGGAATTTTCCTACTTTTGAGCTATACCAAATTAGTAAGTTATTATCAGTCCGAAAATTATATATTATACACGTAGTACTAAAAAAACATAAAACCATACCATTCGATTCCAAAATCCTAGCTAGAAGAAGAAAACACAATGTTGCTTGCACCACTCGGGTAAAAATAGAATTTGCTAAATTTCAGTACGACAGACGCTCGTCTTACTTATATAATAAAATAAATAAAGAAATAGATATCTATACTAAACCGCTTAAAGAATGCAAATCGTTGCTGGTTAACTGGATAAACAAGTTATGTTATGATGAAATAGAGAATCTGCTGTTAAATCTAAATAAACATTAAATCTTAATTAATTAAACTGTTCCTATTTACACAAACCTCTTTCCATGTAAAACCACCTTGGACCCACACACACACAGACCCGCACACAAGCACACACGCACGAACACTCTCACACTCTCACACACACTCACACACACACACCAACAGACTATGATAAAACTAGAATTAGACTATTAATTATTCCTTTTCACTCTTGTATGTAACTTATTACACTTGTATGATTTAAAAGAGCGGCGCCTCCTGGTACAGGCATCTATATGTTTAAAAGGGGACGTCACCAACGGTATAACTTTGTATAACGTGTAATAACGAAATAAACATTTTTGTATTTTGTATTTGTATTGTATTGTATTACATAATGGCATAGTGAGGACTATTCTTATTAATTCCGTATCGTAACCCTTGAATGTCTTTTTAGTAACGGTCCCAAAATGCTTATATTTCTTTATAACAGTTAAATCATTTTTAACTATTATGTACTCCGTTAGGTTTTTAATAAATAAAAACATATTGCAAATAAGTTTTTGTTAAAATTTTGACGTTAGCTCTTCATTTAAATATATAGTTAAAATTTAAAATGAAACACAGCAGTCAAGCACTGGTTTATATCAAATAAAAAGAAAAGCAAACGTTTGGGTACTTTTGTTACTAAACGGACTTTTTTTTTGTATCCTCATAAACATATTTCATATTTATTTTATATTTATGCCAATGTCAGTTATTTAGACCTAACTTAAGTGCAGCTAGATAATAATAATAATAATAATAATAGTTCTTTATTTTCAGGCAACTAAGGCCCATAGACAGAATACATAGAATCTTGAGCTACTCCAAAACTTTTGTATTAGGTCCATATTTGGTTTACGTCATATTTGCGTAAACCAAATATGGACCTGTCTGAATCATGTTTCTGAATTTCGTATTAAGCTCAAGTGGCTGCCGATCCGCCTTTGCCGGAATACCCATATCTTATCGTTGCTTTACAGTGTCCTGTTTATTCCTACAACCCCCACTTACCTCAAAGAACGTTTTAAGTTCCTTCATGACACACATTCTAGACACTTGAGATCATCGGAAAATTTGAAACATTTAATGCCCTCACATTCCACCAAGCTTAGTGACAAATCGTTCATGGTCCAAGCAATGCGACTGTGGAACGCGTTGCTGATGCCAATTAGGAAAGCCCAGTCACTAGTTTCTTTTAAAAATTTAGTTAAATATCATTTTCTTTCACAATAATTAATTCTGCTACTATCCAAATTCAGTTCTTTCCCTTTGCTGTTAGCGATAAGACCGCCATTGTACCCATAGATTAAGTTAGTTTTTAAGTTTTTTGTTACTATTTTGGTGTACAATAAAGTTTTATTCTACTTTATTCTTTTAATTTATTGAATAAGGGTTAAAATCACTACTTAATTTGTCTCATTTCATCTTATCAGTAAATTTTTTATCTTGTTTTGATTTTGGTGACTATCAGGACAAAATTTCCCCTACTGTCTTTATAAAAAAAAATACGTGGTAATTACTTATATATACAAGGAATTTTTATCTAATTAATATAGTTAAAAACATTATCTATAAAAAATCATGTATTTCAAACCTGAAAACGATCCTAAATTTTAAAAAGTTTATTTAAAAACCTGCACCATTTAAATTAAATTTGACCATTTACAAGAACTGAACCACACTGAACTGAATCTATATTTTTATTTGATATAACGATCAATTAATACAATAAACTATAGAAATAACTTTTTTTTTATGTATAACACATCTACACTTACAGGAAAAGTTTTTAACCAGTGCGTACATTTTTTTGGTGGTCAGTGTAAGTAATAGAACACATTTCCATTTTTAGTACAATTTTTTTTTTCTAATTTTTCTACCTTGTCTGAATTTGAAATAAGCAAAACATGTGTGGCGTCCCACATAATATTACAGTACTATGTGTAGGACCCACCTTTTGAAACATATTTAGTCTGTGGTATAACAAACGTTTCCTGTCTATGGTCTTACTACTGACACTTCGTGTTGATCATGAAACTCTACCTACTACACAAGCTGAATGTCGAAAAAAGCGCGGGAAACTTTGAGCGGACCGGTGCATTTTAACAATTTTAATTTTTCACTATTTAAGGATCAGTTTTGTATTATATTGTAAATATTATTAATATTTAGTGTACATATATTAGTTTTAGTGTATAGTTTGCCGGATTCGGTAAGTATTTTTTTAATATTCAATGAATGAGCCGCCTGACTTGGCGGACCCGGGGGTCTTTGTACCTCCGGCTACTAACTTTGTAATAGTTGCTTCGTCAACTTTATCAAATGAATCAGGAATGGAGACGGATGGTTCCAATGCCCAACGTGGGCGGAAAAGAAACAGACTGCATAGAATATGCAGAGTGTGTAACAAGAAAAAAAGGATGAAGACAGGATGATGATGGGAAGGAGGTAAGACAGGATGTTGCTGTGCTAGTGCAGATAGTGAAAACAGTGACTCTGCCCCTGCTGTAAATACTTCAGTCAACATTCTCACGCCGATTAGTATTCCGAGCCCTCAGGGTTCAGTATCTGGTGTTGCAAGGAACAAGTATGAGGCCACTGACATCAGCCCGTTTATTGTTCATGTACAAAAAGAGGTCAAGTCACCTAGTGATAATACCACCTTACACCCGGTCACATTTGGTAAGTTTCTAAAAACCCATGCCATTCACAACATTGTAGATGGATCAGTTAAGAGGATAGGCAGAAATAGAATTTCTTTGGCGTTTTCGAACATTAACAATGCTAATTCATTTATTTCCAACACAGAATTAGCAAAAAGTAATCTAAAAGCTTTCATACCAAGTTTTCACATAACACGAATGGGTCTTGTACGTGGTGTTCCATCAGATTGGTCGCCTGAAGAAATAATAGAAAATGCTTCAGTGCCAGATAATTGTGGGAAAATTTTCAAAGTTAGGAGGATAAATTATAAAACTATCGTAGAAGGATCACCTGTTTGGAAACCAACGCAGAACATTGTGATTACGATTGATGGTCAGATTCTTCCTAAGCGTATATTTATGTGCTACAACTCATTCGCCTGTGGAGTTGTATGTATATCCCACTATCCAATGCTACAATTGCTGTCGCTTTGGTCACACGAAAATTCAATGTAGATCAAAACCTAAATGTTATAAGTGCGGTCAGGAACATACTGGTGAATCTTGTGACGTTGAAGAGGGAAATATATCTTGCTGTCATTGCTCTGGCAAACATTTTGCTACGTATAAATTATGCCCAGAATTTTTACGACAAAAAGAAATTAAGACTATTATGGCAGAAAAATGTGTTTCTTATGGTGAAGCTGCTAAATTAATTGCGCCCATTTCGAAACCCTATGCCGATGTAGCTAGCACTCCTGTGACTACATACGCTCACCCAGTCTCACAATCTTCGTATACACAACATTCTCCTACACATAGCTCACATAAAAAAACAGTTTATATACAACGTCGTCCTCCCCCCAAACCGGGTAAAAGTTACAATCGTGAAATACACCAACAGATTCTTAATGAATACAGTTTACCGAATCCACAAAATGGCTGTGCCTTAAACACAGATACTGATCCTAAAATGATGTCAGTATCAGATATTATTCAAATTCTAATTCAAACACTAACACAATCCAATATAGAAATACCGTCCAACGTTGCCTCTATAGTCAAAATGTATAAAAATCCTAAACCGGTCCACAATGTCAGTTCAAACTCAGAACATTTTACAATGGAACTGTAGAAGTGCAGTTTCTAAAAAAAACGAAATTATCTATTTGTTAAATATCGTTATTTGCAATATCGGAAACCTGGTTAAAACCAGGCTCCATTTTCAAAATTAATGGTTTTTCTTGCCTAAGAGATGATAGGTCTGATGGGTATGGCGGGGCTGCTATACTCATCAGAAATTCTGTCTCTCACTATCCTCTATCCCTTCCCGTATTTAATGATTTTTCTGTGGTAGCTGCACAAATAAATAATACTAGTATTGTTTCTGTGTACATTCCTTCTCCTTCTTCGTCAGTCCTTCAACAATTCAACAATCTTGTATCTAGTCTTCCTCGCCCTTTCTTAATTTTAGGTGACTTCAACTGTCACCATATTTCTTGGGGTTGTACTCTTTCATCATATTGTGGTGACATACTATTAGATATATTTGACCATCATAACATTTGTGTACTAAATACCGGCTCTCCAACTCGACGTACAGGGCCTAAAGAAAATTTGAGTGCAATAGATCTTTCCATTTGTACCCCTAACTTAGCTTCATCTCTTATATGGTGCACTTTGCCATCTTCTTATGGAAGCGACCACTTTCCAATCCTTATGTCGCCCACACGTCCTTGCAGGTCTCCTAGTGTGTCGAGGCAGCCACGTTTAAAATATAAACTTGGTGAGGATGGGTTATGGGATAGGTTTAGAACTCTTGTAGAAGTAAAGCTTTCTAATTTACAAAATAATTTATCAGACGATCTTATTGATTGTAATGATAATTTTACGAATGCACTTATACAAGCTGCAGATGAAACTTTCCCTTTAAAGAATTCAGCCAATGGTCGCATTCCTTCCCCTCCTTGGTGGGATAAAGAATGTTCCCAAGTAGTGAAAGCCAGAAAGGAAGCGGGAAAAAAATACAAAAATAACATGACAGAAGAAAATTTTAAAATTATATGTGATGCTATGGCCAAAGCACGTAAATTGTTCAAAGAAAAAAAAATTGAAGGATGGAAAAAATTTTGTCTATCGATCTCTCCTAATGTCAACGCTTCTATTGTGTGGCAAAACATCAGAAAATTTAGAAATGGAGTTACTCTTTCTAATGTTTCTGGCATTCCCCCCAATTTAAGGAACTCTTTTCTCAATCGGTTAGCTCCGCCATCTGTTCCAGAGCAAGATCTTATTTATGATAACATTCCTCCTTCTGTCTCTCATAACCAAAGTCCACTAAATTCTCCCTTCACAATGCAAGAGTTACAGGGCGTTCTATCCTCAATTAAAGATTTCGCTCCAGGCGAAGACGGTATTCCTTATTCATTCCTGGCTAATTTAAATAAAACTGCACTTGAATTCTACTTGGACTTAATTAACAAAGTTATGTTATCAGGTAAAATCCCTCCGTCATGGAAATCTCAAACTGTTATTCCTATTTTAAAACCAGGAAAAGCACCATTAGAACCTTCATCTTATCGCCCAATAGCTTTATCACCCGTAATTGCAAAAATAGCTGAAAACTTAGTTAAAAATCGTCTTGAATGGATTATCGAAAACCGCGGAATTTTACCAGAATCACAATTTGGATTTAGGAAAGGCAAAAGTACACTGGATAGTGTGGCTACGTTTGTAACAGACATTAGAGTTGCGTTTTCTCGAAATCAATCGGTACTCGCAGTATTTTTAGATCTAGAATCAGCATATGACAATGTTCTCCTGAGTGTCCTTAGAGAAAAATTAAAGAAGCTTCACATCCCTGAAATGTTGATTAGTTTTATAATTAACCTCCTCTCAGGTAGAAAAATTAACTTAGATCAAACACAGGATGACAGTAGGCTAGTATGGAAAGGTCTCCCACAGGGTTCAGTTCTCAGCCCTATATTATTTAATTTGTATACGTATGATTTACATTCCTCACTTCGAAATTCAACAAGCATCCTGCAATATGCAGATGACTTAGTTTTGTACGTCACGGGGAGTTCATCAAGTTCTCTTTGTACTCTGCTATCTAACTCTCTAGTCGGTTTAAAAGTTTGGATGGACAAAAATGGCCTGAGCATATCAGCGAGTAAGAGTTCACTAGTCTTATTCACTCGCCAACGTATTCACCCTCCGATATCTATAGATTGTGACAATAATGAAATACCAGTTAAAAATCATGTCAAATTTTTGGGCATCATTTTGGACTCCAAACTTACAGGTATTCCGCACTCTGATTACGTTCTAAACAAATGTCAAAAACTCCTAAATTTGATGAGGTGTCTATCAGGTGTTTGGTGGGGTGCGCATCCGTTTTCCTTAAAGCTTCTTTACAACGCTCTGGTTCGAAGTGTTCTTGATTATGGAATTTTCTTATTGGAGCCTTGTAACGTGGCTGCCCTTGGGAAACTGGACTCCATCCAATCACGCGCCTTGAGAATAATCACAGGAGCTATGAAATCTAGTCCTATTAACGCATTACAAATTGAGTGTAACGAACCTCCGCTCTGTCTAAGACGTCAATTTTTGGCTGACCGATTGTTTTTCCGTGTTTTACAGTTTACTAATAGCCTTTTAATTCAAAAACTTCAAATACTTGCTGATCTCATTGACTCATCAAATTATTGGAATCACAAAACGCTTCCTTGTTTAGTTAAAAGTTATATCCGATTTAAATCATTTCATGCTCCCACACACCGGTCTCCAAAACTTGATTTGTTTAACAGTGAATACGAAGCCCTGGTTAATACGCCATCTGTTAAGTTCAGTGTAGATATTGATAAAAATAACGCTAATCCACATTTTAATTTTATTGTTCAACGAAATTGGCCTGAGTGGCATAATATTTTCACTGACGCATCCAAACATGAATTTGATGATTTTGTAGGGGTAGGAATTTACCATGCACAGTACAATATTGTTCAAAAGGTAAAGTGCCCACCTGAAGCAACTGTTTTTACTGGTGAATGTCTTGGTATCCTTAAAGCTTTAGAATACATTTTACTTTTAAAACTTAGAAATAGTTTAATTTTAACTGACTCCATGAGTGCCCTTCAGGCGCTCCTACGATATCCTTTTAAGTCTAAACCACCAATTCCTCTTATAGTACATATTAGGAGTAAACTTTTCGACTGTGTTGTGAAGGGCTTTTCTGTTGTTTTTGTCTGGATTCCAAGTCATTGTGGTATATGTGGACTTGCCAATGAGGCTGTGGTGTGTGGGGACACTGTTCCATTTAAAAATTATACTCAGGACTTGGCTACTCTTCCTAGACATTATCTTAGGAATTCCTAGGATAGAGTTTGGGCAGAAAGTAGCCTTTCAAAAGGGAAATACTACTTTAGTATTCAATCACAAATTCCACGTAAACCTTGGTTCTCTGTCCTCAGACTTGGCAAAATTGCGACAACCATTTTAATAAGAATGCGTTTAGGTCATACTACTTGTCCAGCGCACCTCGCACGCTTCCATATTACAGATAGTCCTCAATGCGAATGTGGACATGACTTTGGCGATCTCAACCATATATTCTTTTCCTGTCCGATTCATGACCGTACTTCCTTTTTGAATAGTTTGATATCCCTCCGTGTCCCTTTCCCTACATCAATAAAAACTCTTCTTTTTTCTTTTAACCCGTCCATATATAATGTTCTTTCTAATTATATTTATGACAACAATATCCATCTGTAAAAATATATAAATATTTATTAGTATTTCAACAGACTTCTGTCTTCTTTTTTATTTCTTTATTAACTTTTAATAACTAAGTTACTTATTTTATACTTAGTTACTTAGTAGTATAGTTACTTAGTTATACTTATTTTTTTTTATACATTCCTGATCCTGTATCCATGTTGTTCTAAATTCCGTTTCTTTTCATTTTCGCGTTAAATGTTTCCCTACCTTTATCTTCAAACCTCACCCAAAATAAAGTCCTATCGATAAACAACTTGACGCTGGCGGATGCACAAGAGTGCTAGCCATAACCTCTAGTCCGACGGGCTGGAAAAAAAAAAAAGCTGAATGTCATAGGTATCAGAGGAAATGTACTCGATTTAATAAAATCATACCTTAGCAATCGTAAACAGCACACAGAAATCACTAGAATTTGTTTAAAAACTAAACGTGAGAGAAAATATTTATCTGGAGCTAGAATTGTTAAGTATAGCGTACCTCAGGGTAGTGTGCTGGGCCCTTTATTATTTTTGCTATACATAAATGACTTGCCACGCCACATTGAACATCCTATGGTCCTATTAGCTGACGATAGCACTGCTTTGATTAAATGTATCGACAAAACAACTTATGAACAGGACATAAATAATACCTTAATTAATATTATACGCTGGCTTGACGAAAATAACTTATTAATTAATATACCAAAGACTAGCATTATGCACTTTCATCAACGTATTCCCCCAGATAACTTAAATTTACATTATAATGGATTAGTTGCTAAATTTTTAGGTATAATGATAGATAGCCAACTAACATGGGAGCCACAAGCAGAAGAAGTATGCAAAAAACTAAGTACAGCTGCGTATGTACTCTTTAACTTGTCTAAGAAAGTTTATATGGCCACAAGGTTAATTGCATACCATGGCTTGGTTGCGTCTTTTTTGAGATACGGCGTAATTTTTTGGGGAAATTGTAGTCTGAGAGAAAAGGTGTTTAAGGCTCAAAAACGCTGTATAAGGCCAATGTGCAAATTAATAGTAACAGATAGCTGCGTACCTGTATTTAAGTCCCTAAAATTGCTAACATTCCCATCACTATATATTTTTGAGATTGCTGTTTTTGTAAAATCAAATATGCATCTATTAAGTAAAATGTCAGAAAATAATAACAGGCCAATTAGGAGACAATATAAAAATAGGCTGCTTGTTAATGGTTTTGGCACCGCTTTTTAAAAGTGTTTTATGTATGGGTCCGACCATATTTAACAAAATACCCGATAGAATAAAAAATGAGGCTCTTCCACTTTTTAAAAAGAAATTGACTGAATTACTAATGAATAAATGTTATTACTCAATTAGCGAATTTTTGACCGATAATAATTTGAATTAATCTGACATTTTCTTAGTATTATTTGACTCATTATTAATTTATTACATTTTGACATAATAAACTTTTTTTTTTTTTGATAATTGTACTATATAAACTTGACTGTGTCTCTTTTTAATTTGTGTTTTAGTCCTAAGCATATTATGGTAACAGATTATGTAAACAGTATTTTGCATGCCTTAGTTAAGGTAGTTAGTATGGATCATCAAACTTGACAAAGACCTGTAACCTATACCTACTTTCTGTGCAAATAAAGATCTATTCTATTCTATTCATCAGAACTCACTTTTTGGCGGTCAGGACGAATATATAATTTGCTTGACAATACCGACTTTTATTCCAAGTAAGAATAAGAGTACTACCTAGTTAAGGTACTAAGATTAAACGGCGCAAAACGCCAAATTGGTGACCCTGTACGTGATCAAGCAAATCACGAGCGAACTAGTGCTTTGAGATCATGGTCGGCAACTTCCAACTGCCAATACATATCGCCTGACATCATAGAGGTGACCCAAGGAATACTCCAGACTCGGGAGTTGCTGGAGTCGCCAACTAGTACTCCTGGGTATGAGGACAGCGCTCAAAGAGGACTTGAACACCTCGTCCGCTGAGCTCGTCTACGGAGAGCCGCCCCGATTACCCGGAGAACTTATCATGCCGACTGGGGAACCTAGGAGCCCAAGTGACGCCTCGGATTTTGTCACAGAGCTAAGAAGCCGTATGGAAGCTCTTCGTCCAATACAAGCTTCTCGCCATGCTCGTCCGTCAACCTTAATTTTCAAGGATTTACCTACGGCGACTCATGTCATGCTTCGCGACGACACTGTCCGACGCCCCTTGCAACCTCCCTATACTGGCCCACATCGCATTCTAAGGAGAAGGGATAAGACCCTTACATTGGATGTAAATGGCAGGGAGACTACAGTTAGCATTGACCGTACTAAGCCAGCATATCTGACTCCAGATCCTGAAGTGTCGCCTGCAAACCACAATGTGCTACCTCACCAGCCTTTGAAACCTCCTATTCCAACACCTATCACATCATCAACATCATCCCCTCCCATCTATCAACCTAAACTGCCGTCAACACAATCAACATCTCTCACTTTCATAGACAGTTCACCACTTCCAGCTCCTGCCACTACCAGAGCTGGTAGACGGGTCAAGTTTAGAGACATTTTAGATTTGTAACTGGATTTTGTTGTATCCTGAACTATTTAAAACCGATGTTAGTTATTTTTTAGTTAGTTAGTTAGTTTTAAGTTTTAACCTGTAAGTTCTTTAATACTGTAATGTACGATGGAATGTGTTACTTCGTTTGAGGTTGAAACAATTTTTTTTTTTTTTGTTTACCTTTCCGCTCTCCGTAGGGGGGTGGTGTGGCGTCCCACATAATATTACAGTACTATGTGTAGGACCCACCTTTTGAAACATATTTAGTCTGTGGTATAACAAAAGTTTCCTGTCTATGGTCTTACTACTGACACTTCATCAGAACTCACTTTTTTTTTTTTTGTAAAAAGCGCGGGAAACTTTGAGCGGACCGGTGCATTTTTTCTTGTTAGAAAAATCAATTTTAATTTTTCACTATTTAAGGATCAGTTTTGTATTATATTGTAAATATTATTAATATTTAGTGTACATATATTAGTTTTAGTGTATAGTTTGCCGAATTCGGTAAGTATTTTTTTAATATTAAATGAACGAGCCGCCTGACTTGGCGGACCCGGGGGTCTTTGTACCCCCGACTACTAACTTTGTAATAGTTGCTTCGTCAACTTTATTAAATGAATCAGGAATGGAGACGGATGGTTCCAATGCCCAATCTGGGCGGAAAAGAAACAGACTGCATAAAATATGCAGAGTGTGCAACAAGAAAAAAAGGAAGCACAGTCAGGCTATTGACGGTAAGACAGGATGTTGCTGTGCTAGTGCAGATAGTGAAAACAGTGACTCTGCCCCTGCTGTAAATACTTCAGTCAACATTGTCACGCCGATTAGTATTCCGAGCCCTCAGTATCTGGTGTTGCAAGGAACAAGTATGAGGCCACTGACATCAGCCCGTTTATTGTTCATGTACAAAAAGAGGTCAAGTCACCTGGTGATAATACCACCTTACACCCGGTCACATTTGGTAAGTTTCTAAAAACCCATGCCATTCACAACATTGTAGATGGATCAGTTAAGAGGATAGGCAGAAATAGAATTTCTTTGGCGTTTTCGAACATTAACAATGCTAATTCATTTATCCCCAACACAGAATTAGCAAAAAGTAATCTAAAAGTTTTCATACCAAGTTTTCACATAACACGAATGGGTCTTGTACGTGGTGTTCCATCAGATTGGTCGCCTGAAGAAATAATAGAAAATGCTTTAGTGCCAGATAATTGTGGGAAAATTCTCAAAGTTAGGAGGATAAATTATAAAACTATCGTAGAAGGATCACCTGTTTGGAAACCAACGCAAAACATTGTGATTACGATTGATGGTCAGATTCTTCCTAAGCGTATATTTATATGTGCTACAACTCATTGCCTGTGGAGTTGTATGTATATCCCACTATCCAATGCTACAATTGCTGTCGCTTTGGTCACACGAAAATTCAATGTAGATCAGAACCTAAATGTTATAAATGCGGTCAGGAACATACTGGTGAATCTTGTGACGTTGAAGTGGGAAATATATCTTGCTGTCATTGCTCTGGCAA
Organism: Mythimna pallens; assembly: GCA_961205895.1. Lineage (NCBI taxonomy): Eukaryota > Metazoa > Arthropoda > Insecta > Lepidoptera > Noctuidae > Mythimna > Mythimna pallens. The sequence goes on from OY540830.1 coordinate 12,909,116, forward strand.
ACATTTTGCTACGTATAAATTATGCCCAGAATTTTTACGACAAAAAGAAATTAAGACTATTATGGCAGAAAAATGTATTTCTTATGGTGAAGCTGTTAAATTAATTGCGCCCATTTCGAAACCCTATGCCGATGTAGCTAGCACTCCTGTGACTACATACGCTCACCCAGTCTCACAATCTTCGTATACACAACATTCTCCTACACATAGCTCACATAAAAAAACAGTTTATATACAACGTCGTCCTCCCCCCAAACCGGGTAAAAGTTACAATCGAGAAAAACACCAACAGATTCTTAATGAATACAGTTTACCGAATCCACAAAATGGCTGTGCCTTAAACACAGATACTGATCCTAAAATGATGTCAGTATCAGATATTATTCAAATTCTAATTCAAACACTAACACAATCCAATATAGAAATACCGTCCAACGTTGCCTCTATAGTCAAAATGTATAAAAATCCTAAACCGGTCCACAACGTCAGTTCAAACTCAGAATATTTTACAATGGAACTGTAGAAGTGCAGTTTCTAAAAAAAACGAAATTATCTATTTGTTAAATATCGTTATTTGCAAAATCGGAAACCTGGTTAAAACCAGGCTCCATTTTCAAAATTAATGGTTTTTCTTGCCTAAGAGATGATAGGTCTGATGGGTATGGCGGGGCTGCTATACTCATCAGAAATTCTGTCTCTTACTATCCTCTATCCCTTCCCGTATTTAATGATTTTTCTGTGTTAGCTGCACAAATAAATAATACTAGTATTGTTTCTGTGTACATTCCTTCTCCTTCTTCGTCAGTCCTTCAACAATTCAACAATCTTGTACCTAGTCTTCCTCGCCCTTTCTTAATTTTAGGTGACTTCAACTGTCACCATATTTCTTGGGGTTGTACTCTTTCATCATATTGTGGTGACATACTATTAGATATATTTGACCATCATAACATTTGTGTACTAAATACCGGCTCTCCAACTCGACGTACAGGGCCTAAAGAAAATTTGAGTGCAATAGATCTTTCCATTTGTACCCCTAACTTAGCTTCATCTCTTATATGGTGCACTTTGCCATCTTCTTATGGAAGTGACCACTTTCCAATCCTTATGTCGCCCACACGTCCTTGCAGGTCTCCTAGTGTGTCGAGGCAGCCACGTTTAAAATATAAACTTGGTGAGGATGGGTTATGGGATAGGTTTAGAACTCTTGTAGAAGTAAAGCTTTCTAATTTACAAAATAATTTATCAGACGATCTTATTGATTGTAATGATAATTTTACGAATGCACTTATACAAGCTACAGATGAAACTTTCTCTTTAAAGAATTCAGCCAATGGTCGCATTCCTTCCCCTCCTTGGTGGGATAAAGAATGTTCCCAAGTAGTGAAAGCCAGAAAGGAAGCGGAAAAAAAATACAAAAATAACATGACAGAAGATAATTTTAAAATTATATGTGATGCTATGGCCAAAGCACGTAAATTGTTCAAAGAAAAATTGAAGGATGGAAAAAATTTTGTCTTTCGATCTCCCCTAATGTCAACGCTTCTATTGTGTGGCAAAACATCAGAAAATTTAGAAATGGAGTTACTCCTTGTAATGTTTCTGGCATTCCCCCCAATTTAAGGAACTCTTTTCTCAATCGGTTAGCTCCGCCATCTGTTCCAGAGCAAGATCTTATTTATGATAACATTCCTCCTTCTGTCTCTCATAACCAAAGTCCACTAAATTCTCCCTTTACAATGCAAGAGTTACAGGGCGTTCTATCCTCAGTTAAAGATTCCGCTTCAGGCGAAGACGGTATTCCTTATTCATTTCTGGCTAATTTAAATAAAACTGCACTTGAATTCTACTTGGACTTAATTAACAAAGTTATGTTATCAGGCAAAATCCCTCCGTCATGGAAGTCTCAAACTGTTATTCCTATTTTAAAACCAGGTAAAGCATCATTAGAACCTTCATCTTATCGCCCAATAGCTTTATCACCCGTAATTGCAAAAATAGCTGAAAACTTAGTTAAAAATCGTCTTGAATGGATTATCGAAAACCGCGGAATTTTACCAGAATCACAATTTGGATTTAGGAAAGGCAAAAGTACACTGGATAGTGTGGCTACGTTTGTAACAGACATTAGAGTTGCGTTTTCTCGAAATCAATCGGTACTCGCAGTATTTTTAGATCTAGAATCAGCATAATTATGACAATGTTCTCCTGAGTGTCCTTAAAGAAAAATTAAAGAAGCTTCACATCCCTGAAATGTTGATTTGTTTTATAATTAACCTCCTCTCAGGTAGAAAAATTAACTTAGATCAAACACAGGATGACAGTAGGCTAGTATGGAAAGGTCTCCCACAGGTTTCAGTTCTCAGCCCTAAATTATTTAATTTGTATACGTATGATTTACATTCCTCACTTCGAAATTTAACAAGTATCCTGCAATATGCAGATGACTTAGTTTTGTACGTCACGAGGAGTTCATCAAGTTCTCTTTGTACTCTGCTATCTAACTCTCTAGTCGGTTTAAAAGTTTGGATGGACAAAAATGGCCTGAGCATATCAGCGAGTAAGAGTTCACTAGTCTTATTCACTCGCCAACGTATTCACCCTCCGATATCTATAGATTGTGACAATAATGAAATACCAGTTAAAAATCATGTCAAATTTTTGGGCATCATTTTGGACTCCAAACTTACAGGTATTCCGCACTCTGATTACGTTCTAAACAAATGTCAAAAACTCCTAAATTTGATGAGGTGTCTATCAGGTGTTTGGTGGGGTGCGCATCCGTTTTCCTTAAAGCTTCTTTACAACGCTCTGGTTCGAAGTGTTCTTGATTATGGAATTTTCTTATTGGAGCCTTGTAACGTGGCTGCCCTTGGGAAACTGGACTCCATCCAATCACGCGCCTTGAGAATAATCACAGGAGCTATGAAATCTAGTCCTATTAACGCATTACAAATTGAGTGTAACGAACCTCCGCTCTGTCTAAGACGTCAATTTTTGGCTGACCGATTGTTTTTCCGTGTTTTACAGTTTACTAATAGCCTTTTAATTCAAAAACTTCAAATACTTGCTGATCTCATTGACTCATCAAATTATTGGAATCACAAAACGCTTCCTTGTTTAGTTAAAAGTTATATCCGATTTAAATCATTTCATGCTCCCACACACCGGTCTCCAAAACTTGATTTGTTTAACAGTGAATACGAAGCCCTGGTTAATACGCCATCTGTTAAGTTCATTGTAGATATTGATAAAAATAACGCTAATCCACATTTTAATTTTATTGTTCAACGAAATTGGCCTGAGTGGCATAATATTTTCACTGACGCATCCAAACATGAATTTGATGATTTTGTAGGGGTAGGAATTTACCATGCACAGTACAATATTGTTCAAAAGGTAAAGTGCCCACCTGAAGCAACTGTTTTTACTGGTGAATGTCTTGGTATCCTTAAAGCTTTAGAATACATTTTACTTTTAAAACTTAGAAATAGTTTAATTTTAACTGACTCCATGAGTGCCCTTCAGGCGCTCCTACGATATCCTTTTAAGTCTAAACCACCAATTCCTCTTATAGTACATATTAGGAGTAAACTTTTCGACTGTGTTGTGAAGGGCTTTTCTGTTGTTTTTGTCTGGATTCCAAGTCATTGTGGTATATGTGGACTTGCCAATGAGGCTGTGGTGTGTGGGGACACTGTTCCATTTAAAAATTATACTCAGGACTTGGCTACTCTTCCTAGACATTATTTTAGGAATTCCTAGGATAGAGTTTGGGCAGAAAGTAGCCTTTCAAAAGGGAAATACTACTTTAGTATTCAATCACAAATTCCACGTAAACCTTGGTTCTCTGTCCTCAGACTTGGCAAAATTGCGACAACCATTTTAATAAGAATGCGTTTAGGTCATACTACTTGTCCAGCGCACCTCGCACGCTTCCATATTACAGATAGTCCTCAATGCGAATATGGACATGACTTTGGGAAACTCAACCATATATTCTTTTCCTGTCCGATTCATGACCGTACTTCCTTTTTGAATAGTTTGATATCCTTCCGTGTCCCTTTCCCTACATCAATAAAAACTCTTCTTTTTTCTTTTAACCCGTCCATATATAATGTTCTTTCTAATTATATTTATGACAACAATATCCATCTGTAAAAATATATAAATACTTATTAGTATTTCAACAGACTTCTGTCTTCTTTTTTATTTCTTTATTAACTTTTAATAACTAAGTTACTTATTTTATACTTAGTTACTTAGTAGTATAGTTACTTAGTTATACTTATTTTTTTTTATACATTCCTGATCCTGTATCCATGTTGTTCTAAATTCCGTTTCTTTTCATTTTCGCGTTAAATGTTTCCCTACCTTTATCTTCAAACCTCACCCAAAATAAAGTCCTATCGATAAACAACTTGACGCTGGCGGATGCACAAGAGTTCTAGCCATAACCTCAACTCCGACGGGCTGGAAAAAAAAAAAAACTCACTTTTTGGCGGTCAGGATGAATTTGCTTGACAATACCGACTTTTATTCCAAGTAAGAATAAGATTACTACCTAGTTAAGGTACTAAGATTAAACGGCGCAAAACGCCAAACATGTATATAATTTAATCGTATATTATGAATGAACACGGGGCCACGGCGCGGCGCGGCAGCGGCGCCCGAACTTCGAACAGCACTTCCGACGTATGGCTCCCAAACTGGAATGGACTGGGGTTGCCATCAAGCGGTTCCTGCACTACCTAGGAGGTCCAGACACTTCTTGCCGGAGGCTCTACGCGGGGATCGTTCAGACCATGGCACCTTACGGAGTGCCACTGTGGGCGCCGTCGCTGCGAAAGCGACCAGTGGCCAAGCTGAACGCATGCCAGAGGGTCATAGCCATCCGGATGGTGCGGGTGCGCTCGTGAAGCGGCGAGACGCCTTGCTGGCCTGCCATCATAGGATCTGGTGGCAACAGTCCTTACACACATGCATGATTTACGCAAGGAGATGCAACGCCGGGGATCCTATCAACAATGGACATCTTTCAAGGACTTATTATTACAAATATCGGATACTTACAACATTAGTTGGGAGATTATAAATCATCGCTACAATAATCTCAACTTAATTTGTAGTTCTCATTTAGCCACATTAACAAGCATCCGGCTCGAAGAACCAAAAAGATGTATGGTTTGTTACCGTACGTCTTTTGCTGATGGATACTGAATGATAGGGATTCTGAATGATATAAGTAAAACTATGTAATTCACTAGATAGGTACGTGTATTGAGTCCACGACCTAACTAATGATAAATGAGGTGTTGCTATGACGCAGTTTATGAGGGATTTTGTCAAAAATTTATAAAAATGAAAACCAAACATTAAACATTATACACCTATATAAATATGACTTTACAATATTGACCTTTCGAATACCGTAATTAGAGACACAATGAGAGAACGAACGCCGGCGTTCGTGAAACTACCCTTAGATTTAGTTGGCGAGCCATGGAGCGCAGTATCCTGGGTGTTCGAATTTCTGACCGCCTAAAGAACAAATTTCTGCTCGCCAAAACTAAGATAACAGATATTACCCGATAAGTTGCCACTCTGAAGTGGGATTAGGCCGAACATGTCTTGTGTGACGCATGTTGGAAGAGCGGTGGGCTAAAAGAGCCACTTATGGGGTCCCATTAAACGCAAAGCGACATTGCGGTAGATCAAAGCGAAGGTGGAGAGATCAAGCGCGGATCCAGCTTTGGTGCTGGGGGGGGGGGGGGGGTCACATAGTCATGGTCTAATCATAAGAAGTTTTGATTTAATTTTGATAATAATAGATACGGGTAAAAATACATACATCAATAAAATACCTACAATTTTATCGATGTATGTACTGTATTTAAAAATACCTATATTTAAATAACAGAATCAGTTTTTCTTTTACGTCTTCTCCCGAAACGCGTTATCACTCCATCTACTTCAATGGTAACGAGAAAAGGAAATGGCGAACTCAAAAAAAAAGGGCTGCCACAAGGTAGTGCTCTAGCCCCCTTGTTGTTTAACGTTTACACCAATGACCAACCGGTGAGCTCTAATACAACCCGCTTTCTGTATGCAGACGACCTGGCATTAACTTGCCAAAATCAGTGATTTTTAGGAGATTGAGGTCAACCTTACCAACGCTCTCTCAGATCTTAGCCAGTATTATAGGTACTGCTAATGCGTTTAAAGCAAAGCCCTCAAAAACGCAGACGTGCGTCTTTCACATTTGTAACAGACAAGCGGGTCGAATGCTTAATACCTCGCGGCAGGAGGTGCCAATCATTCATAGCCCCCATCCAAGATATCTGGGCATCACTCTGAATAGGTCTCTCAACTACAGAAAGAATTGTGAGAACGTCAAGCGGAAGGTGCATACAGACTGAGAGAGACGGCAAGCGCTCTTACTTGCTCCTAATTTGCAAGATAAGTTTATTAAGTAAACTACGTCGGTCAAATAGACAAAAAATTACTGCTATTATCGCCTGAAGGCATAAGTAAAACCAAACCATAACTAACCAGCACATTTTTCAAAAAAACTCACAATGTTCGATTATTACGCAAGTAATAATCGAATGAATATTGGATAATTTTACTTTTAGTTAGCCACAATCAACATTTGGCGACACTGAGTCACTGACTGACTGATTCACATTCAAGTTTTTGGCGGGATTTTTTCGATTGTTGTTTTAATAACTTCAGTGGCTGTTTTAATTATTCACAAATTGATTCTTAATGGGTATTGTGATGTAAAATTGATTTAGTTTTGTATATGTAATATGAAGAATCATTTAAAACGGCGACGTATTTATTTTAGTTTTGTTTACCTTAGCGAAACTTGGCAAGGCGAGAAGGCTGGCTTAATATATTTACTGCCGAATAATGTAAAAACATTATAATGTTGTCACCCGTACTCTAAAGTAACTAGAAAAAGATAATTAATGACTAGGCCGTATGGACATGGTCTAACATCTTAGCCTGCCCAAATGGGGAAAAGAAAAAGAAAAAAGTACTATACGGTCTGATCATTGAGATAGATACATGGAAGCGCCGTGTTATTTTAGGTATATACATAGTTATTCAAATATGAGCGAAATATGAAACAAACTATGAAATATCGTTTTGTCTCACTCTCTTCAAGAAAAAATTGTATTTGACAAAAGGGACAACGTTATTTAAATTGTTGCTTATTATGGCAGCATTTCGTTGTGATATCAACACAGTTGTAGGTAAGTGCCATGTCCGCCATCTTTATTGCCGAGTTTTGTGGTAGTTGTGCTGTCAAACGGGTGTTTATGTTTTAAAATATTGCGATTTTCGAGAAAATTACGAAGAGATATTTTTAAAACTTCATTATATATAATATAGTGAAACAATAAGCGATATGCCTTCGTGTTGCATTGTGAAGTGTAATGCAAGAAAGAACGAAAATCAACCTCAATTGTCTTTGCACAGGTTAGTAGCCAGTTTTCACGAAATATTATATAGAATAATTCATATAGGGAGAAAAAAATATTACGGGTACATAAATCTATTGCCTAAGTACTGATATTTACCTTTATTTCTGTTTATGAGACTGTTTTAGTAAAAAATAATTGTTTACAATAATATGTCATATGGCATAGTTATGTACCATTGCTGCAACAGTATCGATAAAATCTCCAATTTATAATATTCCACATATCCTAACTAATTCATTTTAACAATGGAAGTTTCCTCAGTTTTGTATAGTTCTAAAATAAGACGTCAGTATTTTGTTATTTGTTTTAGTTACACAGAAGTTCAAATTATCTTCTATCATGTTTTATAATTCTTTTTTTGTAGGTTTCTTAAAAAAGAACAAGAAAAAAGTGGTTAGAGGCGATAGTGAAGAAAATATTAATCCCAGACATAAAGAATGGCATGTCCGTTCGCTTGACTTCGAAGAAAGCTGTTTTTGTATGCATACAAAATATTCTCGTAAATGCACTGTGAAGGTACAGTCATTATATTGATTTCTTTAAATTTATCTCTGAGGGAGTATCTGGGACTTAATTTACAAATCGAACGAATAGCCCTTTTCTGTAAAACAAAAATTAAATAGTGTCGATACTCGTTAAATACTTGAACGGCACAACCCTAGCAATGGCAGCCATTTTATGTTATATTTCCGATTGTAGGTATGCACCTTTTTTTGTAGGTATTTCCAGTCCATATATTTCTTAGGTCAATGGGTCTGATTGACATTGACAGATTGACTTTTAAAAAATGTTTATGTGTGATGTGGCGTTTGGATTATGATTTTATCACAGGATTTGATTGAAAGTGAAACCAAAACCGGAAACGTACTGTGATACTCTCATCATAATGGTCGTAATCAATTCCAAAGTATAAGTTTTTACGATCTAGAGCGATTTTACCATTGTATTAAAGGGTATACTATTGCTGCAATACAATGGAAGATCGAGCAGCCAAGTTAGCGTTAGCTCGAAAAAAGGTAATACTTAATCTTATTGCTTTCTTTGCACTTTTTCTAAAATGTCTAGCTCTTAACAAAAATAAACAAATTATAACTTCGATCAGTCAAGTGTGTAACGTGTTAGGTATCTCTTTATTATCATAAAGACACGTCAATCTATAATTTGCTGACTACCAATTAGAGGTCTTTATATGTCTATTGAGTACGTTGTTACTATTACGTTTCGGTCACTAAGATCCTTTTGCCCTATTCATTGTTTGGCGCATTATGCTTTCCATTCCATACTTATCAAGTACGGGCTACTGCCTGCTGTCCTGTTTCCAATTTTTTTTTTGTTTGTGATTGTGAATAAGGCTAAACTGTACTATACCGGACAACGAGTTTTACGCTCATAATTTTATATTGGAAAGGTTTATGTCTAAAAAGTAATTACGCAAAGTCTCAATGTTAGGAAACATATAATTTTGAGAAAAAAAAAAAAATGAAAATCGATAATTTTTCGTAATATTCGACGCCATTTTGACAGATTTCGTTCACTTTTTACTTTGTTTGTAATATTATGACAAAGGTATTAGTTCATACAGCCACAATGAATAATAACAAAACGCAAATTTTCTTTTATTTACATTAAAAATGACGAATAATATAGCCAAATGACATATTATACATCATTAAGTGAATTTAGCTTGTATTGGACAAGCTAAAAGCTAAATTAATAATATTTGAAAAAAGTAAAAAATAAGCCTTTTTTTTGTAACGAGAATCGAAGTACAAAAATAAGATAGATAAGATACTGACTCGGATAGATCAGGTTAGGTTAGGGTTATTTTTTTTTTAAACCACCCAGAAAACTTTTTTTTTTAATCTAAATACATGAAAGTATACAATTGCTACAGTGAGAGGTTAGGTTAGGGTTATTTTTTTTTTTAAACCACCCAGAAAACTATTTTTCAGTCCACTGATATTTTTATACAATGGTAGAGCTCTCCCCGACACAACAAAACTATTTTTTTTGCCATCTAAATACATCAAAGTATACAATTGCTACAGAGGGAGGTTAGGTTAGGGTTATTTTTTTTTAAACCCCCCCCGAAAACTATTTTTCAGTGCACAAATATTTTTATACAATGGTAGAGCACTCCCCAACACAACAAATTTTTTTTTTTGGTGTCTAAATAAATGAAAGTATACAATGGCTACAGTGGGGGTATAGTCCGAGGGGTTTAGGGTGATTCTCCTCCCTAAAACCCCTAAATCTGCCCCAAAAATGCGTAAAATGTACGATTTTCTGATTCCTAACCTCAAAATTTGAATCTTGAATATGTCCAAAAGTATGTGTTTCCTAGATTGAGAGAGGGGAGGAGACCCCCCCCCCCCCTCATCCCAAATAACCCATTATTTCGTTGTCCGGTATAGTAAGTTTTACTGCTACATTTTAAATAATTCTATTGCCTAAGACAAAATAAACAAAAAACATGTCTTTTATTTTTACTGAATTTTTTTTTAGCCTTTACAAAAACAGAGGACTGAAAAATTCATATTTAATCATGATTGAGCAGCATAATAAATAAGCTTTCTTGAAAGGTGTATCACATTGGTGTTCAAATTTCTTCGGAATAATAGCCCAAATTTGACCTCTCCTTTGTATAACAGAAATTTCAAGAAACCCTTTAGAAGTAAAAGAATGATGTCAGAGTTTCTATTAAAACTGGGCACACTTTCCAATTGCATGGAGGTGTGTTTCATTCAATTTTGTCATATATTTTTTTTAATATAATTTTATTATGCACATGGTTTTTGTGCACATTAATTACATACCAAATTTAGGTATGTAATTAATTTGCACAAAAACCATGCTGTATTATGCCGCGGCAGCGGCTGCCGAGCGCTTGATCCCCCTCTAATGTCAGTGAATAATTTTGGTTAGGTTAGAACAGTGATCAACAAAGCGCGAAGGCGAGCGAGCGAGTGTGCTGCGGCAGCGGCCGTCGAGCGAACGGCTATTATAGTTTAGGCCCCAAACAGGCCCCATAAATTGTCATAAATTAGTGTTTTAACCTAAACTAAAACTTTAAACATGGATATCTCCATAAACATGGGGCTCCGCAGGGTGGGGACAATACAGGGGGTAGTCCTCCTCCCCCCTCCCCGACTCATAAATCGACGGATTATAAAGGAAATTTTAAATGCTTCTTTTATACAAATAAAACAATTGTAATGTATTTTGTGATTAAATGGCGGTGCAGTCTGATTGTTTCCAATTTTATGGTCAACCCAGGACAAAAATAAAGTTACTTTGCCTCACTCATGTCACCTCTAGCACGCATTCACATCAGGTCAGTCCACAGAAAATAATATAATTTTGCTTACTTTTCACATAGTGTTGGGTCAATCAACAAATGTTTTCTATCAATTGAATAGTCATGACTAATTTAATCATGGTTGATTTGATGATGACTAAAAAAATTGATCGCTATCCTAACTGAATAAAACAATCAATAGTCGTTTAATCTGTTTTTATGGCTGCTTCAGACTCGTAAAAAAACACAATGCCATTTGGTCATAATTTCTAGATTTTCTTTTTGGCTGGGACCCTTATTCACAGCTACTTTATAAAATCAGCTATCTACCAGTAAAGGTGCCGTCAAAATGTCTCCAGCCGTTCCGAAGATTAGTCAGAAGACTGTTTTTTTTTTTGTCATAGTTATCGAAAATATGTATTTTCATATGTTGTTTAAAGGTATGCGGAACAGAGAGTAAAGTCCTACATACCTCCGTTGAAAAGGGAGGATCCTCCGACCAGACGGGTTTACGTCTGATCTCGGTATCTAGCTATGATTTTGGGCTGTTATAATTATAATGTTCAAATTGCGCGGAGAACTGTAAAGATAGGACTACACTGCGCACACGTGTGACACACACGCCAATCTGCGCGCGTCGTACATTTTATAATTATGGAAGCTAGACTTGTAGAGCTACACTTGATCCACGCCACGCGACGACGTCGTTGTACGTACAAATCAGGCGTGTTATACGTGTGCGTCGTTCTAATGTAGTTCTAGCTTAATCGCGCGATCCAGGATTTCGAATTTTACAGTTTCTATGTGGCGCCATAGATATCGCCATGCATTTAGTCATAAATGTTATTTTGATATTACAAACAGACACTCCAATTTTATTTAACTAATAATATTTGAATACGAGACGACAGCTATCGTTTGAAGTTGAACATCAAGAATATAGTCTTGTTTCACACTCGTCAGATCGCATTTTTTTTCTTATTTGGGTTTTAGTTTTTAAATTTAAAGATTTTTATGTCAACGTTTTCCTAAGTTTTCGAAAAAAATAAAAACGGTATTTATTTATATAATAATATAATTAAAAGTAATTTAAAATTACTTTTTTTACCCGAGCTGCTCAAACGCAGTGGCGTAGTTAGGAGTGGGCGAAGCGGCCCCATCCCCGAGGCCTTGCACTTAAGAGCGGCAAACTTGAGGTACATTTCCATACAACCGCTCTTACGTGATTCTAATTTTATTACACATCTTTCTCTAGATACTTTAGATACACAGCTATCTTGTAGATATTATCTAAGCTTCTATAGAAAGCAAAACATGAAGTGTAAAACTACTCTAGTAAAGACCTCTGAAAATCAGCTATTTTACGTGAACTTTAGACCTCCATAATGTATTGATATATTAAAAATATAAAAAAGTACATCCATAGACGCCTTGCACATTTACTCGAGATTCTGAATGGCGACATTTTTTTTGAAACTTAATAGGGTTTAAAAAAAAACGTGAATTTGGAACAAGTTTTGTGAAATATTCGAGTAAATCACGAAATTTCCGAATGCCAACACAGTTTTCAGGCGTTATCTCTCTTTTTTCATTGACTTTTCATCAAACATCGCGTTGGATTGCGTTAGATGAAGCAACAATCTTTTAAAACATGCTCGACGTTGACAATAGGAGAGTGGAAAACGACACTCATAAAAGCCTCGCGCCAGCAAGCGCTCTTAAGTGTGACTGCGTGAGGCTTAAACATGTAAGCAACTATTACTTACTAAAAATCACAAGTGTTCATAAATTAGTTAATACTAATTAATAATAATGTTATATATACCTACATAGATATTTATAACATTATTATTAATTGACAGAATTGGTTTGATCATATTTTCGTTCCTATCCCTAGACTCAGGATTTTGACAAGTGTCATTAAAGACAGTTTGTAGCAGTACTGGGAATTTATCGATCTAAAGGGATTTTTAGTCAATTTAAAAAGCTTAAATTGATTTGATTAAGCAAACAAAATTAATCCAGATATTCAGTCATGATTAATGACTAAGGATCGCGGTCGCCACGCACGTGCTGCCAGCCACAACCACAAAATGCCGCCACCGGCAAATTTCCTGTATGTTTCATACATTTTATATGGGGTCGGCGCACATGGTAGACGCCGGTGGCCGCCACACGCTACAAATCGCCGCTGCTCGCTTCTTGGGGCCCGCACTGGCTTCTAAACGCTGATATAAAACGCCGTCACACGCGACTTGCGCATTTAAACCTTCTTAGTCCATTATGATACTGCGCGTATGGGTTAAAAAAAAGTAGCTACCACCGGCCTCGCGTGGCGTCGTCGTGGCGGCGTTTGTGGCTGCGGCATGTGGCCCATGTGCGGCGACACTAAAACTTACTTTTATAACGTTTATGAATTTCGATGCATGTATGTGAAAGTTCAGCTTTAAAATACTATTATCTATATTATCTTGTTCTGGCAAACAAAGTAATGTTCAGTAGTAAGATTTTATTGCTAGTCTTGGCTGTTATCTTGTTGGGCAAGGACTTCCCACCCTTTTTTCCCTTGTACAGCTTGAACTTATCCAGCTGGTCTGACTGAATGAGCTACTTGTAGGTCATAACCAGTAGCTCATCCAAGTGTTTCTGTAGTATTGTGAATGGTAAGTTAACCCAAGTGAAGGTATTCCTGAACATGTTGTATATATCTACGATATAATATACTACTATATATAAGATATATATGCGACCCAATAACGATTGTTTTGGCTTACTGTAACACACCATCCCCTAATTAGCAAACAGTATGTTAAGAACTTAAAAAGAAAAACTATAGAAAGTGACCAACCTTATTATGATTGCTTTGTTTCAGCTGAAAGACCATCAGGAAAAGAAACAAGTTTCTGGACAAAAAGATGACATTATTTATAAATCAGAAGGTTCTGTAATCAATGATAATGATAATGTAATGCATTCAGTATTGAAACATGATGAAGGTTTTGTCATTCAAAGTACACCAGATACCCTGGACAATCAACACAGTGATGGGTTTGAAATAAATAAAACAATCAATGTGTCATCTCCTGTAAGTAATACAGGCCATTTCAAAAATATGGATGTTATAGAAGATAATTCAAATCAAGTAGCTGATGTAAACATAACAGAAATCTTGATTTCAAACAAAAGAAATCTTGAATTGCAAGTACATCACTTACAGACAAAATTGGGCCAATTAGAACAGCAACATGCTTTGGTTGTTAGTGATTACACAAAATGCAACCAAAAACTTAATGAATTAGAAATTGAAATCAAAAATATAAATGATAAATACTTGTTTGCTACTGAAGAAATTAATACAAAAGATTCTAAACTCAATGAACTTAATGCAAAAATTTCATCATTATCAGAAAATAATGGTAATTTGACTGAACAGCTTGAATTTACAAAGAGTGTTTTAAATGCTAAAGAGGCGGAAAGTGATTCCCTTCGTAATCAATTATTTAATCTTCAAAACCAATATGATCTTCTACACTTGCAACTGCAACAACTAACAGACGGTACACCTGGTAGTATTCCAACTGCTAAAGTCAATAACAATGAGAAAACAGAAGCCATGTTACAAAAAATTACAAATTTAGAACAGCAATTACTTTCACTGCAAAAAGAAAGAGATCAGATAAACCTCCATTATGAGCACTATGTTGCTGAATTGAATGAACAATTAAGATCAGTAATTAAGAAAAATGAGGAACTAACTAGAGAAGTTGATAATTTGTCAAATAGAGAAAACAGTTTAATTGAGCAAATAAGTGACATGGAAATCAGAATACAGAAATATAACCAAGATAAAAAAAAATTTGAAGTGGATCGTAACACAAGCATTGTAAAAGACATGCAAGATGATTTAAGAAAAGCACGGGTAAATATGACTTTCTTTTTGTAATATGAATTTTGATTTAGGGCCGTTCCTCACTCATAGAAGGGGTGAAGAACTTATTCTGAACACCGGTAAATCTGGTTTGATGTCCAGACGAAAACAAACTTTAAAATAAACGTGCTGTCGTGTCGTGGCAGCTTCGTCGACAGAGTTTCATAGTTTTGTATGTAAGCTGTGAGCGGGCGTACACCAGGCGTTTAGTGACGAGTAGGCATCTATAAAGCTACGCCTCTGTAGACGGTAGGCCTTAGATACTTTTACATTAGATCTCATAACTTATTAGATGTTATGTTTTGTTGGTATTATTATTAACTAGCGATCTACCCTGGCTTCCCATGGGTGCAAATTAAAAACAAACCGTCCTCGTTTATTTCTCTTTGTAGTAGTAAAATACGCATCAATTTTCGTTGTGTGGTTTAGGAGAATTTAGCGGATAAACAAACAGATGCGGACAAGGTCTTTGTTTTGTATTATGTAGAGATGGTTCAAACTGGAAAAAGTGGGCCTTAGCCGCTAATATGTCACCTAAAATATTACCCCACAAATTTTGTCCCACTATTTACGTGACAGACCCCCTATATTGAATCAGAAAATTGTTTTTGTAGGATGATTTGGAAAAATTGCAGAGCAAGCATAAAGAACTTCAAAATCAATATGATGAAAGTGTAGCTAGAGTTAATGAACTATCAGAAGTAAAAGAAGCAGAATGTAACCATGACAGTATAAGTCTGTCCAAATTAAATGCTGACATGACAAGCGATAAAGTTGCTGCACAAAGGGCTACGGAGCAAAACAAGAAATTAAAGCAAGATATTCAGGGATTGGAAGACGCATTTGTGAAAATGGTATGGCATTACTTAATTTCTTTAGTATTAAAATTAACTCGTGTTTCTTAGTCATGTTTCGAATTGAGTAATTTCCCTTAACCCCCGGGCCACCACTATGAGTTTAGCGAGATGCGGCGTAGTGTCAGAGCGTGCTATTTACGTCGCTCTGTAGCTAACAGTGGCAGCGACTGCTGTCTTTAAGATATGGCATTCCTGGCAATAATAATATCGAGGCATATTTCATACAATTTGTACTAGACATCCCTACATACGCGACCAATATAGAATTACTTACATTATACCTACTGTCACTAAAATTATTTTTATCACCTTTAGTTTAATGTCACTTGTAAGTTATAAAACAACTTCTAAATATGTTTGTATATGTGGCAGTTAGATACTTTACGAGTCGTTCTCCGGCATCGCTACCCCTCGCGCTTCTTCTCGGGAGCTGCAGTCAGTCGTGTCTGCACTATGGTTACTAATATGTAAAACGACGCAGCGACAGCGCAGTCAATGCATCGTGTGGTCTGTGCCATAATTATTTTTCTTTCGGACTTTCGCTGGTAGCGGTAAAATCGTGGCCAGACTGTTCGAATGCGATGGCGGACCGTAGACGAAATAATATAATCGCTGAAACGCAAGCGACAGAGCGCTGCAGGTTTAATTTCGTTAAAAAAAAAAACCGGGCAAGTGCGTGTCCGACTCGCGCATTGAGGGTTTCGTACAAACTTACCTATGAAAACAGTTCAATTCCCGATTTTTTTTTTGTGACGTAACTACAAATTTACAGTTTCCAGATTTTTCTTATGTACTATGAGACCTTGCTTTATGCTAAATTTCAGGATTCTAGGTCAGCGGGAACCTATGAATTTTGATTCCGTTGAGAGTGTCGAAATACACGTTTTTTGCGACATAAACGGCCTTATCTTTTTTTTCGTTAACTCAGAAGTTTGATTTTTTCACAGCTTCAAGGGGCCGCAGACCTGAGTTTAAGGTTTTAATTTCTACTCGATACCTCCACGCGTTCTCGAGGTAAAGAGTCTTGACAGACAGACGGACATCAAAGTGATCCTATTAGGGTTCCGGTTTTCCTTTTGAGGTACGGAACCCTAAAAAACGCAGTCTTGTCGCTCCATGTATGTTTAAATCACGTTTTCGAGGCGCACGCTGCCGATACGAAAAAACGCTGAGTTCACACTAAATCGATAACTTAATATTCGGCATTTGATCATGTATGAATAGAAAACACTTAAAAATAAATTTAATTTAAATTTTAAACCAAAATGTGCTGAGATATAACACCCGTTCAGATTTGTCAATAAAAAAAAATAAGCCGATTCATGCGATGATTGCTATCTATTAGGACTACGCGTAGGTACTAGTCACGTTTCAATTTGTACATCAAAGATTATACCAACGATTTATTTGTAAAATAACTAAAGTGTAAATACCTATTTCAGACTAAAGATAAATTGGAATTAACAGAAAAAATATCAGCTGAGAAGTATCTTAATAGGGAACTTACAATTAAACTATCTGAAGTAGAAGAGAAGGCAAAAGAAATGCAAATTAAATTGAAAGCCAAGGACGAAGAGATGATGAGATTACAATCAAATTATCGAGCAATAGAAAAACAGTGTGAAGAGTTAGTAAACCGGGGAAGAAATGGAAATGTAATAGACCCAGATGTAGTAGATTCAATTACGGAACTTGATAACGGCGTTGAAATCGAACCTGATAAACATTGCGAACACGAACACAAACCTTTAATGGAAGAAGAAGGTGATAAAAGCCATAGTCTCCAGAGAGCAGATGCGATGGTGAAACTCCAGGACCGTTTCCTAAAAATTATGGGAGAAGTTGCTGATTTATCAGACGAAAAACATAGGCTAGAACACATTATTTTACAGCTTCAGAACGAAACTGATACTATTTGTGAATATGTTGCATTGTACCAGCAGCAAAGGAGTTTGCTGAAACGACGAGACGAAGAAAGAGGTGCCCAGTTAAAGGTCTTCCAACAAGAGTGTGGAAAACTCAAACGTGAGTTGGAAGAATTAGCTGGACTTCTTACCCGATTTGCTGAAGATAAAGAATTATTATTTTATTTTGAAAATGAATCGAAGCGAATAGATATGGAAAAAGTTATGACTTTACTGTGCAATCTTAAAAATAATTCTTTAATTGATACTAACAAGAAAAATATTGAATTCAAAAACTTTTACCCTTGTAACTGTTGCTCTGGTAAACTAATTGATGTATAGTAACATTATACTTTACTTGACAACTGTAAATCTGGTCTTTTACTAAACATGAACTGTAGGACGGCAGTGAGATTATATTATGTAACCTTTGATTATATAATGTCTAGATGAAGATCTCCCTATAAACATGACAAGAAAAGGGCTCACCATTTCGAGCATATGTGCGGGGAGGCCAGTCCTTTACACTGAGCATCTGTCTCTGTGTGCGTGAATAATGATACCAACTACTACTAAATCTCCCATAAAATCCCATATTAATTATTTATTTGAAAAACTAGACCAATTAAAATAAAAAGTTGTAGATATTGTTAGTAGCTATTATTTTTATTTTTTTATTAAGCAAACGTAATTTAGGTCAAAAAAATGGCAGTTAAATTAAATTACGGTTATTTATGTGAATGTTGAATGAAATCAGTTAAACTAAATTAGTTCTACAATATTTAGCTTTTGGGCTTTGTATGGGCTTTTGTATTTGGAAAAACGTATTTGAATTTAATAAATATTTAAAACCTTACTATAATTCCAAAAATGTGAGTTAAGTTGGGAAAAATGAAAATAGAAATTGGCAACACTGAAGAAAAACGGCACGAATTGTTTAGAAAAAAAAAAAAAAAATGCAGTTTCTGTTGCCTGGATGACATTTGTGATGATAGGTGATGTGTTTCGCAGTTTTTACACGTCCCTTATAATTACGGCACTGTTTATTCTAGTGCACGTAATACGTAGTGAGTGTGACACGAAACGAAAGGCGACACGATCGGATTGATTGGTGGGTAAGACTTTCCAGGCTAAGGTTGCTCCAGGTTGTGTTGGCGACGTTTTCAGGCAGTTGACACTCAATCTAGAAGTTAAATAATCAAAATAAGTAACTTGTAGAGTTTAATTCTACTTGAGCTTTTGTTATGTTAATAGTTAAACTAAAACATAAATAAACTAGCTTATGCCCGCGGCTTCGCTCGCGTAAATGTAGGTTTCTTCATGCCAACTTTGGACCTCTGCTTAGTCCCCTTACGGAGTAGCACAAAAGATCCAGAAGGGTCGAAGTGCTCTGGTTTTAAGGCCAGCCCCTTACGGAGTGAATTTTGGAAAATCCTTTCTTAGTGCTCGTCTACGTCATAAAAGAATACCTCGTGCAAAAGAAATCCCAGTAGTTTCGGCTGTGCGTTGATATGTCAGTCAGTTTCCCCGTATGTAATACGTATAAAAGAACTCATTGGTGGTTTAAAATTTTAATTCAGATCTGATCAGAATACTGACACTCTGACAGCATTGCCAACGTGTTACATGGCAAAGCTCTCATATGCCGCGTTCTCGCTTCGTCGTAATGACGGATAATCGTGTAAAAAAAAATTATTTAATAAAAACTAGATAGCTAATATCACTAATTTTAAATTTAAAAGTACTCTAATACAATACAGATCTAAATAAAATTAAAATTCAGATACGCCTTAAATATTTTTTTAAAATTTGTATTTGAATGAAAAATTTGGGCCTTTTTTCATAAAACAATAAAAAGTCGATGAAAAAAATCCACAGGGCATGAGAAGTGTTTAGGGGTCTGAAAGGATAGCAGATTACCCCTCCCGTCGACCATTTCAATTTGGCACACGATGCACTAAACACCCTGTATATATATTTTTTTTTTTTTCTTCTTTGGCAACTGAGCCGGTGTCGACTATTCTGCCAGTGTCATGTGGTGACGGCAGCGCCGTAAGGTGAGCCGTCGAACTTTGCCCTTTGTGATAGATCTAAGACGTTAGTGGCAGGTTACAGATTGATATTATTGTCATTTAGGAATTTGGATAGGAGTTGGACAACTTTAGGAGAGAAATTCGTCAATAGGGAATGGAAATTAGTAGGAAGGGGTATTTTAACCCTGTATATTTAAATGGACGTGTTCACACATAGGACGTCACGAATAACAGTAGTCTACGACTTTTTTTGCGGTGACATTAGATTGTCATGATAGTGAAAACGGCTAGCACAAACAGCAAGACTAAGCCGTAACGGTAAATCAGATGTCGTCGCCAAGACAAACTGTTGTTATAATGGGAACGGCTGGAGACGATAGTCATCCGACGAACGTTTTAAATTACCACATATAGTAGGAACGCGGCCTTAGTCTTTGTCCGATGAGAAGATGATCCTGTCATGAGGCCTGGGCTCTCGGATCACGTGGCGACTAATTGTTTGCCAATGTTCATAAAAACTCAATTACGTTTATAATGAACTCTAAGCGGTTAAAACAGACAAATTCCGATAAGGTTGTTTCTATTAACGCCACTAGTGATTTTCTACACCTGCTGCAGCTACCCAGCTCCTATATCGGTGGAAGGATACACCAATCTGATTTGTGTTGTGTGTCCACTGTCTCACCTGATGCTAAGCGATGATATGGCCGACGATGGAGCACGCTTACAATACGCTCTGCGAACTTTAGCGCATGTACCTACACTCGTAAAAAAACTGTGTCTGTTATTGATATTTATTTTTTTTAACCAAAATACGAAAAAAAAAATTACTAGTACAGGAAGGGACCAGGTACAAATAAAATAAATATTAAAACACTTGAGGCAGAAAGGTACAAAATAACTTATGAATTAAAGAAACAAACTTAACAGTACACAAAAAATTTAAATCGATTGGGCAGGGAAAGGGACAGATTTCCGCAAACATAACAATCTTCCGCAAGATTTTTTTTAAGGAAACGAAACAAATTAATCGTCCTCTCCATACAAACTGTCCAGTCAAGTTTATAATTTTGTATGGAGGCCGATTTTTTTTTCGTTTGCTACTACGTACTTAACTTCCCTTGTCATAATATGATGCGCTAGAGTTTTTCTGGACATCGTTTTTTTTTACTCTTCTGACAAACTGCCCTCAACGCACCCCACTATAATAGGGGTTTATATTTTATTATTATTTATTATTCATGATTTAAAAGCCTCGAGTTTGTAACTGTCGCGAAATATAAACTGGCAGGGAATTTCAATGTGACTCAGGTTGACTGGACAAATCTTCAAAATAGCTTGCATTTAACTAGGTCAATAGGTCACTTTATGTGACGGCTAAACACCCTTATTTCAGAATTTGTGACGCTACAGAATCTTAGATAATCGATCGAAAACGTGTCCAGCCATCTTGAAAAACCACTTTTCGCTGGTCTCTCAATCTCGGTAACGGAAGTGATTTTGACGACTTTTTGCATATCAACGGGCGTCACATAAATTTGTGACGGGCACCGAGCTAAAAGTTTTGTGATAAGTACAGTGGTTTAGTAGAAAAATGCAAAAATCTGTGTCCAGCCATCTTGAATTTACGTATAAAACTTATGGCTGGCACTTCCGAATCTCAATAACGGGGGCGTTTTCGAATATGGTTCCTTTACTAATACTTGGTGACGCAATGTGTGACAGTAATAACGTTTGATTTATGGCGTCACATGTAAGGGTTTACGAGAAATCAATAAAAACTTAATGTCCAGCCAACCTGAGTTCAAGATGGCTGGACACATGTATCTCCACTGCCTGATGATCTACGACCTTCGAAATGTGTTCAAAATGTTGTGACGGAGACGACAATGATAACCTGAAATTGTGACGGAGAAACTATGCGTAGTTTCAAAGATATTGATCATTTAAATTTCCCCATACAAACACTGCAGTAGGGTAACCAATATTGTAGGTTTTATGTAGGACAAGTATATTTTAAGGTGTTTTCTTTAATGGACGAAAATCCGTGTATTGGTGATACTAATACGAACAACTGTACATATTTAAATCAATAGAAGACAAAAATGTAGAAGTGAGGAAGGGGGGGGGGGGGGTGTAATTTTTAAATGTTATTGATTATTTACGTGCAGATATCTATTCTTTTTAGTAGGTATATATTATGTCAGGAGAACTAAACTAATGCTCTGAAGGTATTTAAATGAAAAAAATAATGTTTGCTGTAAATAAAATCACATTTATTTATTTGTACTTATACAGCGTTTCAAATGGCGAAAATGACGATGATCAACTCGCATTTGCACTTCCGTAACCCCCGCCTTGTACCACAACGTTGTTTTACCGCCGTCCTAAGGCCGCGTACCGGACGACGGCGGGCGGCGACACGCGTAAACTGGCCCGTTCGTACATTTGGTACATCTCTTCACCGCGACAAACTGAGCGAAACCGAGAACAAGCCAGCCCCACGCGAAATACAAATGGGCTCTCTCTTGCAGCGCTGGTGGTCAATTATTATTTTGAATTAACACATACTTACTCTTTTCACTGCAGGAAAACCTTTTATTCCCACGGGGAAATCAAATACAAAGCAGGCGTGGATGCTACCTAATTGATTAAAAAGAAATCCTTTATTTATGTAAAATTATGGTCACCTCACAATATTAATGGATGTTTGTATGGAAAAATTTAAATGGTCAATATCTTTGAAACTACGCAAAGTTTCTCCGTCACAATTTCAGGTTATCATTATCGTCCCCGTCACAACATTTTGAACACATTTCGAAGGTCGTAGATCATCAGGCAGTGGAGATACATGTGTCCAGCCATCTTGAACTCAGGTTGGCTGGACATTAAGTTTTTATTGATTTCTCGTAAACCCTTACATGTGACGCCATAAATCAAACATTATTACTGTCACACATTGCGTCACCAAGTATTAGTAAAGGAATCATATTCGAAAACGCCCCCGTTATTGAGATTCGGAAGTGCCAGCCATAAGTTTTATACGTAAATTCAAGATGGCTGGACACAGATTTTTGCATTTTTCTACTAAACCACTGTACTTATCACAAAACTTTTAGCTCGGTGCCCGTCACAAATTTATGTGACGCCCGTTGATATGCAAAAAGTCGTCAAAATCACTTCCGTTACCGAGATTGAGAGACCAGCGAAAAGTGGTTTTTCAAGATGGCTGGACACGTTTTCGATCGATTATCTAAGATTCTGTAGCGTCGCAAATTCTGAAATAAGGGTGTTTAGCCGTCACATAAAGTGACCTATTGACCTAGTTAAATGCAAGCTATTTTGAAGATTTGTCCAGCCAACCTGAGTCACATGAATTTCACTCCTTGGTAGACACGTGTTATTTTGATGTTAATCAATCAAACGATTAGCGTTTGACACCAAATAGGTATTTTCATAGTTCAGATGTTTTATTTTCAATCTACTCGCAATTTCTAACCAGAAGTTAGATTAAAACAAAAAGTATGAATATCATTTGTTAAGGCTCCGTGCACAAAATCAACACATTTTGAACTTTTTTGATCATGGTTTGTGAGAAAAGCAAGAAGAATTTAAACCTTCTTTTATTAGATTATGAAAGTCAAGTTCTTATTCTCTCAGTTGGCTTGATTACTTTTTTAAAATAATGTGTGTATTAATAGCAATTACCCATATTCAAAACCCTTTTCTCGCAAAAGTAACGAGCGAGTGACGTTTGGCTACGTTTTACACCAAACTACAACTGATTTATAACATTAAAAAAAATATCAGTAACATCATTATATGGTCTACTGGCAGATGGGTTGAAAACATTATTGACTTTAATAGAAAATATAGCAGAAAAAAAATGTTGAAGAAACACAATTCTTGGAAAACATCTGGACAAATAAGTATTTTTTTCTATACCTTAGCAACACATTTAAGAAAATTTAAAAATTGCACAATAAACTTAAGAAATCCCTTTAATAGAATCTAAAATTTATTTTATAAATAAACAATATCTTCATTTCGTAAATTACAAGCAAATTGAACTATATTATCGACCGCGCAAACTCGATCGCGTCAGTAACGATCGGGCTCTCCCAGCGTGAGCACACGTTACTTTGCTTCGCAGCTGCTCGCGAATATTACATGAAAATATTCCCAAGATTGCACGCCGACTACCACTTTTTGATCCATTAAGTATTATAGTTTATTTTAAGTACTTTTTTGTTTATGAAAATTGTTAAAATTTCTTTCGACTTCAATATTAATTAGAGGTAACGGTTGTATGTTTGTTTGTAAAGGTTATCTGCGGAATTACTTTACTACTACCCAAATACAAAAATCATTTCACTAATGAAATCTACAATGTTTAATGGCAGCTATATTATCATCCAGTGTTATAGACTATGTACAGGATGTTGATATTTCTTATGATTACTTAAGATATAAGGTATTCAAGGTCTAGTTTTCGAAATCATTTTTTTTGTAGATAATGGGTCGAAAGAAAGAGACGCATTATCAATTATCATTATCAATGCGTCACTAAAAGAAAAAGGAAACGACATGTAGGGCTTTTTTTTTATTGGATGGGAAAATCATCCTATGACAAATCCCGCTCTTGGGCGGAGTGAGAGATAGTGTCAGACTTTTACTGACTAAAAACCCACTCCTGTTCCTTCTTTGCCTTCGTCCCAGGGCTTCGGGTTTCACTTTCACACTACCCGTGGCCCCCGTAGGCTTCGACCCTGCTGGGCCCCTACGATGTGTTGACATCTCCCTGAGATGCGCGTGGAACAGTATGCGCCGTCAACGACTTGGCCTCGGTCCGGACGGTTACCGGACGGTCAGACGGTGAGCCACCCATTGCTCGCCGTCAGCAAGCCCGCGCCTACGGTGGCCGGAAATCGGAGGACCGTTGCCTCATGCGATCGGCCGCCTCCTTTGCTAGCATTACTGCTTCACAGAAGGAGGTGACTGCCTGTCACTCCACCTTGCTCCGGAATAAGCCCGGCGCGAGAGATCGCCGCCACCGATCGCCCCCACGAGGACACGGCGTTGTTTTGCCCAAGCGGGGCACACCTCCACTGTGTGCTCCACCGTGTCCTCCGGGCGGTCCACACAGTGGCGACACCCGGGCATCGCTTCCGCACGAATCCGGTGCAGGAACTTTCCGAACTGGGCTGGTACGAGCGGGACAAATGTTGCTATTTTTTAGTAAATTGATAATGAAAATTTTGAAATGACTATGAATACTACAAATGTTGACAACATGTGTGAACTTGATCTAAACATGGTAATTGTAACCTTTGTGTTACGCACAGGGTGTAAATTAATATCAAACCTACTTTTAGAAATTCATAACTTTTTTAGTTTTACATGGTAGTCAGGTGATCGCGACTGTTTATATAGGAAGTTTAAAGTAAAAATATTTACCATTTTTTCAATGATAAAAATAAAGGCTAAATAGCCGGCCAGCAACAGAAAAAAAAATTGGCGTGAAAGCGGCAATTGGCTCTGTATTTATTTTTTCGAGTTGTAGAGTTCTGTTGAATCTCTGCTATATGAGATTTTTATTAACACGATAAGTTCGTCAGAATCAGATATGGATGTAACGCCTGATTCTCAAGAGAAGAGGCTAAAGCAGTAGTGGAAAACCTTTTACCGCCTAAATCAAAAGAAATATATCTAAAGTCATACGACCAATTTTGAGGACGACTCAGATTTTTATTTTTACTTTATTTATATTCGTAATGAAAAGCACAGTGTTTTACTTCGGGTTAAAGATCTCTTCGAACTATTGGCGTCCAAGCGTATTTTCGGGACTAAATAAGTTGATCTCACCCCTTGGGTAACAATGTATTATATGATTTATGGTGACATTACACTATTAAAATATTTGCTAGTTATAATATAATTTTTGATAAAACAGACACAAAGATGACGATTTGTGTTTCAGAAAAGGGTTATTTAATTTATTTAATAACCAACTTTTGCCTGCGGCTTCGTTAATTTCGATTTCCATTAAGATTTGAAAGACACGTGGCAGTATCTAGGGATCATAAGTACGTTATTGTTATTTTTCTCGGGACAGTACTTTTCTTCGGGAGGAAAGTTACCCTGTAACCGTTTTTGTTCACCAGACAACATATAATATGTATAATTTCAGGATAATCAGTTCATTGATTTAGGCGTGAAAAGCTAACAAACAAAAATAAACTTATTTTCGCATTTATAATAATTAAAACTATAGAATCTTGAGAGTAGTTAATTTTATTTGCTTCAAATCTTAAAACTTGTCGAGTAATAGTTAAGATTAACTTGTAAATAATATTTATATATCTTTAATATATATTTTGTTTTAAGTAATTTGTCTCTTAATTATCTCACAGATAACTAAGAAACTGGGTAAGTGTGAGTCGGACTCGTGCCCTGAGGGTTTCGTACAAATTACAATTCCCGAACTGAGTCTCGAAGATTTTTCCGAATTGCAAAAATGTATTTTTTTTAGTTATAAGGTGTTCGGTGGAAACACCGAACAGTGACGTTAGGTAACAACAAATTTATGGTTTTCAGATTTATTCCTATACCTGTGCTATGAGACCTTGCTTTATGTCAAATTTCAAGATTCTGGGTCAACGGGAAGTACCTTGTGAATTTTAATTACTTTGGGAGTATCAAAATTTACGTTTTTTTTTGCGACATAAACGGCCGTTTCTGTTTTATTCGTTACCTTAGAAGTTTGATTTTTTCACAACTTCAAGGGACTGCAGACTTAAGTATATTGTTTAATTTCAACTCGATACCTCCACGTATTCTCGAGATAAACAGTCTTGACAGACAGACAGACGGACGAACCACAAAATGATCCTATGAGGGTTTCGTTTTTTCCTTTTGAGGTCCGCAACCCTAAAAAGAAGAGTATCCAACACGGATAAAGCTGTTTGTCTTGGGCACCTTGAATCCCTTACTTCACTCAGGTTTCTATATGAACTCATTAGCAATGTTCGAGTTAATTATATAAATCCCTGACGATCGGTATTATAACTTCGTTTCGTTCGGAATTCAACATGCCGCCCGCGATTTAAAGACACTGCACTGCACGCCACATAATCTACTATTACATATTTTTGACGTATCGAAAGTGATTTTTTTACAACCATTTATATAAATAAATATAATTTTATCATCTGTTTTGGATTTATCGTTCTGTTAAATATCTAAATTTGTTAACATCCATCTAACACAAAATTAAATAATTTTGGTGTACAGTGTGATAAATATAAAGACACACGTCTCATACGTTTATTTACAAACCTTACTTAATATAAAATTTTGTAATTTAGAATAATATCTTCTAAAGGATCAGAATTGTTTAAGCGGTCACGAAGCTCGATTTTTACGCGTGTGTGCGTGTAGTTGTATGAATGATGCACACAAACATATCATTGCAACGAATTTGCCTAAACTCTAGCGAGTGAATTTTATGCACGGCCTCTTAAGTGATACTTACTAAATTAATGTATTTGCAGTTTTTTTTTTTAATTAGTTAATAGACACCAATTATCAAACAATTGTGTACCTACGTTACCCCAATACGAAAGTTGCATGTAGAGCGATATGAGTGGAACGTATAATTAGAGCGTAATGTGCTGTAAATGTGCGCCGCATATAAAAATGGACAAAACGATTCCTGCTGGACTAACGTTACCCCAGCAAGAAAATTTTAAATCGGAGAGAGAAAAATTTTATAGGAGCAGATAGCTTATGCTTGTGAGAAAATTTGCCCCGAAAATATAATTGGTGCGTCTAACAGGTTTTCGAGATTTTGCATTTCCCGCTGGAGTAACGTTTTTAGAATCGTGTATCTTTAAAACCATTGTATGCGTGGCTGTATTATAAACGTACACGGGTAGCTCTTGATATGTGCATATTTGTGACAGAATTAGATTTATAGAAATATTTTCAATTTTCATGTAATCGCACATTTTTGAAAATTCTAAATGCCATAATGAGAAAACGCATAAGCTGTCTGAAAAGCTCAACCCAAGATGTGCTGGTGGTACACCAAAAGTTAATGCGTTTAGCCAAGTGTTTTATTGTGAAAATTCAGCTTGGAATGTTTCGTACCTAAAAGTAATTTTAATAAAAAATGAAAACATGTAGACGAGTGAGTCGTTATCTAACCAAATTCGAATGACTACAAAAAAGCGACGGAGTAGTACATATGTATATGTGATCCGTGTGACCAATATACACATATTGTACGTTTTTTACAACGTGTACTCTAAAACAACCTTTTTTAACTTCTGACTAATGCTATCGCGAATATAGACTTCCGTAACGAAGAGAGATAGAAGTGTAAATTCTCGTCAACGTCAGTAATAATACATGGCACTGATGTAATACCATAATTTATTTTGGAAATATCTCTTGGGGGCCGCTGACCCTACCTTATCCTGCTAGACCCTTTAAAAAAAATCCTGGCTTAGTTTTTTATTAATTATCGTCATGGCCGCGCGGTTGAAACGCATAAGTACATGGTTTTTTCAATTTTTTTTTCCAAAACGTCAACACGCACTAATTTTATAAGAGGCGCATATTTACAGCAGATTACGCACTAATTATACTTTCCACTCATATCGCTCTACGTGCAACTTTCCTGTTGGGGTAACGTACACCAAACAATTTATACATATCACATCAGATATTTTGTCTGTATTGTCCTACTATTCAGATATTTTGTCTGTAATGGGCCTCATTAGGAGACTTAAAGTCACCCAAAGGGCAATGGAAAGGACTATGCTCGGAGTTTCCTTGCTTGATCGAATCAGGAATGAGGATATCCGCAGGAGAACCAAGGTTACCATAGCACGAAGAGTCACCAAACTTAAGTGGCAATGGGCAGGGCACATTGCTCGCAGAACGGATGGCCATTGGGGCCGAAATGTTCTAGAATGGCGACCACGTACCGGAAGACGTAGCGTTGGAAGGCCTCCTACAAGGTGGACTGATGACTTGGTAACGGTTGCGGGAGTCCGATGGATGCGAGACGCACTGGACCGTTCATTGTGGCGATACTTAGTGGAGGCCTATGTCCAGCAGTGGACGTCTTTCGGCTGAAATGATGATGATGATTGTCCCACAGCTGGGTAAAGGCCTCTCTCGAGCTTAATTGTACTGGGTCTAGGTCACTTCTTGCTATTTTCCAATGAAGATATTAAACACACTTTTTTTTTTAATTGTTTAATTCATTGTACGCATATTCATGTAAATATTGTAAAATAACATGTTGCCTTTGGCTGCGGATTAGGGGGTAGGGTTTGGGATGACCGCATTGTACACAACACGATGCGCCGAAGTGTTTTGATCTTGGTAGGAGGGGCAGCTGATCAAATTCCGTGCAGCGAAAGGCAGCCTTCCGGTAGCACTGTCACCTCGATTTCCATATGCTTCAGAATTTAGCGTACCTACTTCTTGTACTGGTTCCGCTACACGCACAACTGTCTTTGATGGCAACTACAGTCTTCAATACTTGCAGTCATTTCAAAGGAGTAAACCCGTTACATTTATAGTCACACTCACACATAATTCACTAAGAGTACTAAGCCTGCTGCTGACCTTCTGAAATGGTCATACACATCACAGAATAAATACTACTTTATGAAAATCTTCCTAAATCCGAGATGTCAGCTCTGGAAAAAAATAGAAATCAGCATTTTATTTGATGAATAGGTCTGTATTTGTAATTCTAACGCTTGCCTGAAATAATCATGATTTTCATTATGATTTCAGCCGAACGTTATGTGAGAGTCAAAATGGCAGGAGTATCGAATCGATGCTAATTACCAAATAAATGTATCTAAAATGTACTATTTAATTTTAAAATACCTCCTTCCTTACTTATTTTAAGTACCTCCTTCAGAACGAAATTATTTTAAAATATAATTACACCAAATAAATAAATTGTACCTAAAAAGTAATTTAGTAAAAAAAAAAACAATTGATCGGTTGGATAGTTCCTGAGAAAAATAACAACAGGTCTTGTGTGTAAGTATTTAAATACGATAGTTGCCATGAAATACTGATTTAACTAGATAAATATACACGGTTTTTTTTATTACGAATCGTATGAATACGAATGTATAGGTACTAATATTATAAAGAAAAAAAAAATGTATTTTTATGTAGGTACAATGAATAAACTCAAAAACTTGCTAGACCGATTTTAAAAATTCTGTTAATATTAGAATGCTACTTTATCACTGAGTAAAATAGGCCATATATTTTTTGATGTCACGGGGGCATTGCCGCTGGCAGAAGCTAATTATTTATAATTTAATAATTATCCCTAAACCAGGAGTATATATAAATATGTACCTCAATCAGATCAATAATCCACAATTAATAATAATAATAAACTTAATGTTCTATATAATTTCTATAAGTTATTGCAATATTTTGTAAGTTGTTTCTATATTTTCTTGTTGAATAAATAAGCTTAAAGATTGTGCGTGCGTGAGTAATAAATTATAGTTTACATTGCATCAGAGACCTTTCTCTGGATTGAATTCAATGTTACTCGCTAGCTTCTAACATACCTATCCATGGGCGTACCCAGCTTCTGGTGTAGGAGGGGGCAAGTCAGATTTTTAGGTCGGATCGTCCGCGGCTGTTTTGTCATACACACTACACAAACAGCTTCAGCTTCAGATGTGATCCCTCCTAATTCATAAAATTTTGATACTTCGTCCATACATTTTCTTAATTTTGGAGCTGCAAATTTTATTATTTAAGCAGGGTGTAACAATGAAAGAGCAAACGCTAGTGAATGTTCTTTACTGAATCTCACCTCTAATGAGGATGATAATGAATCCAAATAGGGTACATACAACGACCGGCGAAAATATTCGCTTAACGAACCAGCTGGATTATTTGCCCTATATTGTTGGCGGCTTGCTGTCCTTGGCTCAAGATTCAAAACCTTAGCAATTTCATTAGCTGATTTCAATAATTCTTCAGTACCTTCTTCGGCAGAAAGCCTATGTTCCGTAATTGCTGTTTTTATGGTTTGAATGTGCTCTGCACACTTAATTACATCTAAAGTTTTAGACTGCAATGTGTTTGCGATGGGTTGCAACAGCGAATTGTATTTGTCTATAATACATAAAGACATTATGAATGTGGTTTGTCCAACTGCGGATAACAATTGGAAAGCTACTTTTCTTGTCCCAGAATTACCTTCCTGTGAAAGCTTTTCCAAACCTTCTACAATTTCCACAAAATGCTTTTTAAACATCGAAATACTTTTGTATTTATGCGACCACCTTGTTTCACACAGCAATAGCAACGCAAAACTGATTCACTGAAAAAAATTATCGTATCTTGTACAGTTCCGATGCAGTTTCGGATCTCAGGAACATTATTTAAGTCGTTTACTACTAGGTTTAGCTTGTGGCAGGCGCAGTGAAAATATAAGCCCTTTTTAAACATTAAAAAAAATCAAAATAAAAATCAATCAATATTTCAATATTTTTCAATATTTTTTGGACACCGCCGTCTTTTCCTGCCATCGTAGCACCTCCGTCGTAGCCCTGTCCCAGACATTTGTTAACATTGATGTTTAAGGCATCGATGAATCCATTAATTTCAGTAGCTATTGTTTGAGCATCCATTTTTTGGAACTCGACAAAACCGATAAATTCTTCCTTAACATTTTTTTCCTTTTGATCGTAATATCTAAGACCTATTGATAATTGTTCCTTTCCTGCAATATCAGCTGTTTCATCAGCCAAAATGCTGCAGGCACTTTTTTTTTTCGGGTGGGCATATCATCTAATGACATCCCCCGCTCTCGGGCGGGAGATAGTGTCAGACTTTTACTGACTAAAAACCTACTCCTGTTCCTTCTTTGCCATTTTTCCAGGGTCCCGGGGATCACTTTCGCATCACCCATGGCCCCTACGGTTGCTGACATCTCCTTTAGGCGCGCGCGGAACACTACGCGCCGTCGATGACTTGGGCTCGGTCCGGACAGTTACCGGACGATCGGACGGCGAGCCACCCATTGCTCGCCGTCCGCAAACCCGCGGCTGCGGTGGTTGGAAATCGGGATCGGAGTCCCGGTGGCGGTTGGGGCGTGAGGACCGTTGCCTCACGCGATCGGCTGCCTCCTTTGCTAGCATTATTGCTTCGCAGAAGGAGGCAACCGCGTGCCACTCCTCCTCACTCCAGACCATGGCCTGTACCAAGGCCTGGCGCGAGAGATCGCTGCCGCCGATCGCCTACCGCGAATAAACTGTTAAGAATGATAACAGAAAAAATACTTACAAAAAAAATTTCGAATGTCCTTAACTATCTTTATTAT
Organism: Mythimna pallens; assembly: GCA_961205895.1. Taxonomy (NCBI): domain Eukaryota; kingdom Metazoa; phylum Arthropoda; class Insecta; order Lepidoptera; family Noctuidae; genus Mythimna; species Mythimna pallens. The sequence continues at coordinate 12,941,017 of OY540830.1, forward strand.
TGCTCAGCAGAATGTATGTGCGTGTCACAATCACAACACAATATCAATCAGACAGATTTCTACTTATACTTTGATATAGACACTGAATGAGTATTTTTTAATCAGCTACGTTTGATTTAGCTCCTTCAAAACAATAACATGTCAAATAAAATAAATGCTAGTCGCTCCCAACTTCCTATCGAAGATTACCGAATACAGCGGCTAGATTCGGTAATGTACGTCCGCCATCGTCGCGCGCGGTTTTTTGGCAATTGCATCGTGCATTTTGCCAGTGTTTACTGCGCGGTTTATTTAAAAGTTAGAGCATAAGGCCCCGTTTACATTTTAATTAGTAATTAGGCGAATTCATACATGTTCTGCGAGATTTCCAGGGGGGGGCAGCTGCCCTCCCCTGCCCCCCCCTGGGTACGCCCATGTACCTATCCATTATCTTGTAAGGGACTAATATGTAACTGCTACACTTCGTGCTAGCGACCGATTTTAGGGGTCCATTTATTAAGTGTGCAAATCATCCCCTGCCTTTTTTTATCGACGTATAATAATAATATTGCTTAGGCGGGGGATATAATCTTTATATAGTTCTTGGTAATCAGTTCACTTAACCCTTTCAGAAATTCCTAATGGCCCTAGCGGGCTTCGGCATTACTGCGTACCTACTATGGTGGCCGAGTATTGCCCTGCGACTTCCGACATCCGGGCCCATCCATCCTATGTCCGGTGAAGATCTGTATCATCATCATGCAGAAGGTGAGGACGCTGTGACCGCATAGCGCATACACGGATAATCGTCGATTGGTGCCACGTTCCATGAAAAGTGCCTAAGGAGCCTCTACGAGTTGGCTTTGGGTCCTTGTACGTTTTCCAAAGGTCCAGGACCTGAGTCAAATAAACGAAATTAAGTAAACGAGACACGGTTGTTTTATTTCTCTAAGTATCCAATTGACCAAGTGTGTGGTCGCTGACTAGTCTGCGACGTCGTAGACAAGTCTGTCTTAGGGCCTGCGCACACTTGAGACAAGACTGGTTTTGAGACGCCCAGTGCTGCCAACAGTTACACTAACTTACCACTAGTCAACTTTTAAAACCACCAGAAAACCACTAACAAAAAATTATCCCACACACAAAATAAACAACAATAACAATACTATATATAATATATTATATGTGGAGGCTTATAAATGACTCATCGTGATCTACTTTATCGTCATATATATTGTATTGTTAGCTGTAAGCCACCCAAATAAAATAAAATTTATTTATTAAAAAAATTATTTATTTATTATTTATTTATTAAAAAAATTATTTATTTATTAAAAAAAATATTTATTTATTAATAAAATTTATTTATTAAAAATATTAAAAAAAAGTGTGTTGTACCAAATAAGTAGGAATATAGGTTATTAGTTTCCTTTAACCTTCAAGCGGGCGCGCGTAGTCGAATCGACCGCGCTTAGTACATTTTCGCTCATATTATTATAATTACCCATCACATTTATTTCTCATTTCTAGTAGCCTGTCGCTATGTCATTGGGAGTAAAATAAATAATAAACCGTCGCTCGGGCGCTCCCCCCACTCCACAGATCGCAATTGTTTTAGTCCCGGTGCAGTCGTCGAAAAAACTACACGCGCCTGCCTTGTATTTTTACATTGACGAGAAGACTGATTCTGAAGAAAATTAGACCAAAGTATATGAAAAACTCTTTGATGCCAATTATTCGATCTCTTGAAGAATATTAAAAAAATACAAATTAATTGAAGATATAATCAAGACTCACAATAGAACTCTTGTTATGTCAGGCAGAATTGATTCCTAATCCGAAGAAACTAGTTTAACTTCAAAATATTGTTTTGAATTTAAACAAATTATTGTTTAGTTCAAAATAGATAAAACAAATAAAAATAAGTAAAATCTGAATATAAAAATATATTATCGTTAATTAATCAGTTTTCTAAGTTTCTGAAATCTCCCATCGGTCTTTTAGGTTACGCGCGCCCGCTAGTGTTTCAAATAGTTGCTCGCTCGCTTGAAGGTTAATAAAATGTGATAAAAATTAACAATCAGTTGATCAAAATACCATTTGTGTGTAAATTAACATTAGTAGGTAAATCAACATAAAAATTATTCCAATAACAGATATGTATTAGTTCGTCTTCAGACGAATCATTTTTGTTTGCACCATCATCGTCGGTATCAGATTGATAATTATGGATTCTGAGTGATGATTTATACCCGAGTGATGGCATTTTTAGTATGAAATTGAATTTTACTAAAACACAAAAAAAAATCCACTAACCACTAAAACCAATATTTCGCAACTAAACGCGGGGTACCAACAATTTTAGTGGAAAATCCACTAAGTTGGCAACACTGGCCGCACACCGCTAGACTGTTTTGTGTGCGTGTGCGCAGGCCCTAATTTTTAAATAATTTTGTTCTGAAGGAGACACAGTTTTTAGAGATAGGTACTAAATAGTAAAAGAACGATTTTTTTTTTATGTGGGAAAATCATCTAATGATCGGAGTAGGTAGATAGATTTTTATTTTTTTGATTTTGATAGATAGTACTTGTATCTTAAATGCACACAGAAAGAATAACATGGATAAGCCATTTTTACGGAAAGTAATTCCGGTATTTCCGGATTCAATTAAATATTGTTAATGTTGGTAGTGATATTATTACTATTCAATTCAAAATTTAAAGGTAGGTATAATGTTCTGATTGGTCGTTGGGTTGTGTCAAATCGTGATTGTGTGCCGTTAAAAAAAAATATGAAGAATATTGCTCATTTTAATATAATTCCTAAAAAAAAAACCGGAACTTAGGTTTTTTTAATAATCAATCAATCAATTCCAGAGGAATATCCATATTAATATATACGTTTCGGATCAATGACCCCAGTTCAATCTACCTACTCCGATCACTGCTAATGACAAATCCCATTCTTTTGGCGGAGCGGGAGATAGTGTCACACTTTTACTGACTAAAAACTCACTACTGTTCCTTCTTTGCCTCAAGTTTCGCTTTCACACTACCCGTGGAAAAGAACTATGATAATTTTTTTATGAGACCCGTTTTACAGATTTGAAACACGTGTCATTCGAAGCGTCTAGTTGAATAGTTTTTTATTTTATTATGGCGACATACCTATATATCACAAAAATATAGGGTTTCGGTTTTATAAAACATATTTTAACCTAACCTAACCCAAGTATTTTAGACCTTAAATATACTCATATTATAGTACTGTCATACATTTTTGAATGCGGCTTGGCGAGCTCTGTATGATTCTACAAAAACATTTGACAAAGGGCATTGCGTAAAACTACACAAAACATGACACTGTCTCAAATCTGATAGCGAGTACCAACAAATTTAAAATAGGTGTCAGTCGAAGCGTCTACTTGAATAGAGTTCTTTTTATTATGGCAACATACCTCAAAAGTATGGGGTTTAGGTTTTATATAATATTTTATTTTAACCTAACCTAACATCAAAACGTCCCCCCAACTCTTACATTGACCAACAGATCTGAAATGTATCTCAATCGAAAGATGGCAAGATTTTTTTACTATGGCAACATACCTCAAAGTATGGGGTTTATGTTCTATAAAATATTTTATTTTGACCTAACCTAACCTATCCTAAGTGTTTTACTCACGGTCATACATTTTTGAATGGGGCTCGGTAAATCATGCGAAAGATTTTAGTAATAGGAGATTTTTCTACCACGACAATGTCTCTCAAAAGTACAGAGCTCGCCGAGCCGCATCCAAAAATGTATGAAAGTACATATAAAGTACAAATACGAAAAAAGTATAAGTACGATATATTTAAAGTCTTAAACAGTTGGGTTAGGTTAGGTTAATATATCGTTGGGGATCTCAACGCCAAGTCTGCAGCGTGGGGATCCCCAGTCACCGATCCTAAGGGCGAGGTGTTGGAGGAGTGGGCGGTTGCGACCGGTCTGACCGTTCTGAATCGGGGCTCGGAGTACACGTGTGTGCGGCAGCGGGGCGGGTCTTTAGTGGACGTCTCGTTCGCTAGCCCCACTGTTGCGCGCCGTGTCCATGACTGGCGAGTCGCCGTGGGGGTGGAGACGTTGTCAGATCATCGGTACATCCGTTTCAGCGTCTCCACCCAGACCATGGGCGGTGGCCAACCGTCGACCCTGCAAAGGGACGGTCCTCGCTGGTCAATTAAGCAGATTGACAGGGAGCTTCTCGAGGAAGCCGCAATCATCCAGGCCTGGGTCCGTGAGTCAATGACGAACGAACCCGTCGAAATCGAAGAGGAGCCGCAGTGGTTCCACGGGGCGATGGCGCAAATTTGCGACGCGTCCATGCCTCGTGAACGCACTCAACCCACAAGGCGCCGGTTGTACTGGTGGACCTCCGAAATCGCGCAGATGCGCAGGACCTGCGTGGAAGTCAGGCGCCGGTACACCCGATACCGGAGGAGACGTCGTCGGGTTCCGGAAGAAAAGGCCGCGCGGTATGAGGTGTACCGCGCGGCAAAGAAGGCTCTGTGGCTGCCCATCGGCGAGTCGAAGAATCGATCCTGGGAGGAGATGCTGGCGACCTTGGATGCAAATCCATGGGGGCGTCCTTATCGTACGGTCCGAGCGCCCCCACTCACTGAGAGCCTCGAGCCTCAGTTGCTGGAGGTAGTGGTCGCAGCTCTCTTCCCTACTAGAGAGGAGCACACACCGCCGCCGATGGCTTTGCTCACAGACACAGAGTCGGAGGATGAGGAGGTCCCCGAGGTGACACAACCAGAGTTTAGGGGGGCGGCCGTGATGCGGCTTCGGGCCAAAACCGTTGCCCCGGGACCGGATGAAGTTCCCGGCCGCGCGCTCGTCCTCGCTCTGAAGGAGCTGGATCCCCAGTTGTGAGGACGCTACTCAGCTTGCCTTGAGCAGGGCCACTTCCCCGCTCAGAGGAAGACAGGTCGTCTGGTCCTGCTCAGGAAGGCGGGGCGCCCAGTAGACTCGCCGTCCGCATACCGGCCCATAGTGCTACTTGACGAGGTGGGTAAGCTTTTTGAGCGGATTATTGCTGCCCGCCTCGACGGTCACTTGTACAGAGAGGGGCCGGATCTGGACGACAGTCAGTTCGGTTTTCGGCATGGGCGCTCCACTATCGACGCCATAATGCGAGTGAGAGTCCTGGCGGAGGAAGCGGTTTCTCGGGGCGGGGTGATGGTGGCGGTGTCCTTGGACATCTCCAACGCCTTTAACGCCCTGCCCTGGAGCTGTATCCGGGAGGCGCTAAGGTACCATAGGGTGCCCCGCTACCTCCGCCGCACCATTGAGGCTTATTTGTCAGAAAGGTGTGTCACCTACAGGGGACGCGACGGCGAGGGCCGTCGCGATATATCGTGCGGTATTCCACAGGGCTCGGTCCTGGGGCCACCCTAGTGGAACATCGGTTACGATTGGGTGCTGAGGGGCGAGCTCCAATCGCGTGTGGACCTGACGTGTTACGCAGACGACACGCTGGTCACGGCCCGGGGGAGCTCGTACAGGGAGGCAGCGTTGCTGGCGACGGCAGCGGTTTCACGGGTGGTGAGCCGCATACGACACCTGGGCCTAGAGGTGGCTCTCAACAAGTCGGAGGCTATGGCCTTTCATGGCCCCCGACGGGCGCCGCCGCCGGGATCACACATCGTGGTCGGGGGGGTCCAAATCGCTGTCGAGTCCACCATGAAGTACCTAGGATTGGTGCTCGACAGCCGGTGAGACTTTGCCCCTCACTTTCGGCAGTTGACGCCCAAGTTGATGGGCGCAGCGGGCGCGCTCGCAACGCTGCTTCCTAATCTAGGGGGCCCGAGCACTGCCTGTAGGCGACTGTACTTGGGCATCGTGCGATCCATGGCCCTGTATGGGGCCCCGGTATGGGCTTCTGACCTGACGGCCGGCAGCATCGCAATCCTGCGAAGACCGCAGAGGGCGATGGCCGTCAGAGCTATCAGGGGGTATCGCACGATCTCCTACGAGGCGGGCTGTGCACTGGCCGGTTCTCCGCCCTGGAGGCGATAGTCCACGCCTCACTGTACCGGTGGCGCGAGGAGATGAGGACGCGGGGTGGTGAACCGATGCAGCGCGAGATCGAGCTGCGTTGGTCTCAGCTCCGCGAGGTCATGGTGGCGGAATGGCGGGACAGACTTCTGTGCCATACCGCCGGCCTCGCCACCGTCGATGCGATCCGACCAGTGCTCGACGAATGGCTCGGGAGGAAGCACGGCTCCCTGTCGTTTATGGCGACGCAGGTGCTCTCGGGGCATGGCTGCTTCGGAAAGTACTTGTGTCGCATAAACAGGGAGCCGGACGCTCGGTGCCATCACTGCACCGACTGTCGGGAGGACACGGCGCAGCACACACTGGCAGAGTGTGCCGCATGGGACAAGCAGCGCCGTGCCCTTGTATTTGAAGTGGCCCCCGACCTGTCGCTGCCGGCCGTCGTTCGTTCGATGGTCGGGGGCGCCGAGTCGTGGGATGCGGTGATCTCCTTCTGTGAAACCGTAATTTCGCAGATGGAGGCTGCGGAGAGGGAGAGGGTGGCCACTCTCCCGTGCCGCAGCAGGCGAACCGGGCGTCGGCGGAGGGCAGACAACGCCCTCTTCCAGCCCCCATAAAGAGGTCCGGAGGAACGGCGGACTCGGGGTCGTCCGCTGTCCCCCATCCAGCAAGAACCGAGGCGGCGGCACGTAGTGTTCCACGCGCGCCCCTATTGGACGTCGCGGGGAGGACACCTCACACTCCCCGCGGGCCTAAGGTGGCCCGCGTAGGCGGGCCGGCACTAGCCGGGGATCATGGATGGCGTATCAGCTCCCACGGTCCCCGGTCCAGTGTAGGAGGGAACACGAAGGTGGTTTTTAGTCAGTAAGAGTCTGACAGATCCATGAAATTTTCCACCCCGGCAACAAAAAAAAAAGGTTAGGTTAACATAAAAATATATTACAAAACCTAAACCCCCTACTTTTGAGTGATGTCGCCATAGTAAAAAATTCTCGCCTTGCTAAGATTTTTCGATTGCGATTCATTTCAAATCTGTTGGTTGATGTAAGAGTTGGGGGCACGTTTTGATGCATCGTCCTTTAGGTACAAATATTCGGGAACTAGTATATAAATTAATTCGTTATAGTACACCCATGCAATGATTTAGATGCTAAACAACTTTACTAATTTCTTAGATCATCACCATTATCATCATCTTCCTGGGCTTGTCCCCTGGTATTTGGGGTCGGTGTAACACACTTTTTCCTTCCATTTTGTCTTGTCACCCGTCACTCTATCACTAACTCACTTTTTTTCATATCACTCCTCACAAAATCCATTCATCTTTAATTTCGTCTTCTCCATATATCCACATTTATTCTCGTAACTCTTTTAGTAGGTAGCACGCGTTTCATCCCGCCACTTAACATGACCATACCATGACAAACGATTTCCTTTCAACTTTTCAGTCACTGGTTTCACTTTCAAACTTCCTCTAATCCTACTAATATACTAATTTCTCACTTTATCCATTATTGTCACGCCAGACTTCCTTTTCAACATTGATCATTTCCGCTACATGCAATCTTTTTTCATCCGTCTTTTTCACAGTCCAACATTCTGAATACTGGTCTTATCACGGATTTGAAGTTTACTGTCATGAATAAAGCACACACGTGGACCACGCATGATTTTTATGTAGCGGCGGGTTGAGTGGCGTCGCGTGGCGTGGATCTAATGTAGTTCTGCAAGTCTAGTTGCCATATAAAATGTATGGAGACCGACGCGCCCAGATCGGCGTACGTGGCCCACGTGTGCGTAATGCAGTTCTACCTTAATGCCTGAATTTTTCAAAGTACTCACCGACTTTTAGTTTACTTTCTTTGGACTCTCTGCATTGGAGTCACCATTTGGCTGTAAATAAATAAAAGTTACTATAACACGATTTTTTTAGTATCTAATTATTAATAACGATCTTGTCAATGTCGTAGGTAGAAGTGTTTAAGAGCATTCATCCGTTAAAACCACGCAGAAACCAAAATCAAGGATTTCCGACGGACAATATAACAATAATGTGTTTGATTTCTAGAACATCTTGACGTCATATTATTGGGAATTTCATGATCTAGTATATGGTTTAAAAACATTTTCAAATTGTCGTATTGTTTTCCCATTAGAACAGTTCTTATCCAAGCCGTTTTTAAAACTAGCGGTCTACGGTCAACGCAGATGCGAGATAGTTAAACCGTGTATGATAAACTTACAACAATTATACTTACTAAAAAAAATTATAACATTGACTAGATTAAATAGTAATTAATAAGTCTAATAAGACTTATTAATTGAACACATTTACAAGACGATAAAAGCGATCCCATATCCCATAACACGGGATATTCTTCAAAACGGTTGAACTGTGACGGGAATTTCATTGGGATATAGTTAATGTTATAATGAGTAACATAATCTACTTTTTATATTTCCACAGACGGGACAATCTCAAGGGCGGGGGTATCTTAATTCTCGGGGGAGGGTATATCCGGGGACATCTCCGAAACGGCTGGACGGACTTTGAGGGACTTTCACTGACTGATAGCTGATGTTGCAAGGATTAACTTAGGCTTCTTTTAATTTTACCGCAGGATGGGATTTCAAAATACGGGATACGTCTGCGAATAAAACAAAACTTACTTACTCGGTTTTAGCCTTTTTTAGAATATTATTACTGATTTTTCAGTTTTAAACATGTTGGGCAACTTATTATATATTTTAATTGCCATATAATATGGGCTATTATTTAACATTTTTATTCTTGAGGATAGAACGCATAACCTCTTTTTATGGCGAGTGTTAACGTTGTGCGTATCTTCTACTTTAGTAAACTTGTCGATGTTTTTAAAAAGAAATACGCAAATGTCAAGTCACATATTGAAGGCAGAGTCAGAATCTGATATTGTATGAAGTATTGGTAGTCGGAGTTACGGCTGTCTCCATCATTAGCATTACTGCTTCGCAGACGGAGTCGAATGCCACCCATTTCCCCTCGCTCTGGAACATGGCCTGTACCAAGGACCGGCGCGAGAGGTCACCGCCGCCGATTGCCCCTAGAGGACACGGCGGTGCTCCGACCGTGCAGGGCTCACCTCCACCGTAAGCTCCACCGTGTCCTCTGGGCGGACTGCACAACGGCGACACCCCCTGGCGTTTCTTCCACCTGAGGCCGTTACAGGAACCTCCCGAACTTATCATGTCCGGTGAGGATCTGCGTCATGCGGAAGATGAGGACGCCGTGACGCCTCTCCAGCCGCTCGACGCTCCTCAAAGAGAGGACTTACCACCATGATTATAGCATGCCCAACTGACGGACTGTTGATGTTACAAGGAGTAACTTAGGCTAGGTACTTTTCATTTTCCCGCGGGAACAGAACTTAGTTCTCAGGAGAGAATATATCTCTGAACTAGATAACATTTTTTACACGATTGCCTCAAAAAGGGAGTAACTAGTCGCAAGTAACAGCTAGTTGATAATAAAAAAAAAACCTATTGTATTTTATTTTTATATGGTCATGATGTACCATTTTGAAATCCAAATCCTCATGATGAGCCCTTTAGTTTGATACCCATATTGCAAAGAAAAAGAAAATGCTTTAAATTATGGCATCTCACAGTCGTTATGTTGTTTTTTTTTTTAAATTAAAGAACACTTGGGTTATCAAGACGAATCGAATGATATCTTAATTACTTATTTATATCCGTTCAGCGGTTTGGAAGTTATGAGGAAATAAAAAATATTACATACATACATACAAGATACGCGCGAAAAACGTAACCCTTCTTACAGCCGGGTAAAAAGAAACTAAGCCATGTTTATTTATTATCGCAAAAAATCTAGTCAATTCAGTGACTTTTTAGCGATACTTAGACTGGCCATTAGCTTGATTTGTTATAGCTTAGTAAATTATTTTACTAAGCTTTATCAAATCAAGCTAATGGTATAAATCATGGTGACAGTATGTAGACACTTAATAATTTTATCAAAATTTTTTTGCTACATGTACGAATCTTTATCTTATAAATTTTAAAATCTTATAAAGATTTGTACATTTAATAAATCTTAAAAAAATACTCTTACCTCAAAATATCTATGGTATAACACTACACCGTACACACAGCCAATTGAGACTAGAATTTGGATGACTAGCCACACAATTACATTGCACACTTGAGCTTGACCGAAAAGTTCTTTGCCATTCTTGATGCACAACATAGACTCAGTCACCATTATAGCTCCGTATACCCAACACTGGGTACCGACTCGCTTACAATTTGGATCCGTAACATAAGTGTAATATTGTCTGAAATGTAATAGAAAGGTTAATTAAAACCTTCTTGCATACTTAATAAATAATAATTAAGAAAATATATGTAATAATTTCAAAATCTCAACAAAGACTACGCTTAGTGCATAATGTGTGTATTTAATCAGGTGCAAACATTTTTCTTCTCAAATGAAGATGGGACGACAATCCTAGACTACTAGGGAGAGAAAAGACGTGGGCCCGATTGTCCTCCTCCTGTGGCTTGCCTACACAGAATAGCACTATAGGCGTGTCTCAGGACCATCGGCCGAATGCTACTGCCAAATTCTTAACACAAAAATCGGATAAATTTTTTAGCCTAGGCCAAACCCATGACACCACATAAAGCATTTTGCGGACGACCAATAAGACCACCGAGTTAAGGCTTTTGCTCCCATTTAGTGCCACAAAACAGTGACTTTCTAAAGCTCAATCCCAAGGAGCTTTGTTTGAAGAGGCTGGGTTAATAAATTTGAAAAATATATATATTATGTTTACACAAAAAAATTGCTGGTTAAGTGTTCTTTAGAATATACATAGCAATATATAATAATATGTAAATCAATCAATGTTTTTAAAGGTCAGTGGGGCTCTATGCAAGCGCAGGCGGCAGTACGAGTATGTGTGCATTTAACTCAGTATGAGTATGTGTGCATTTAACTCCAGCCAGATGTTCAAGGGAATATACGCCTTAAACGTATGTAAATACCACTTACACATCTACTTTATACATATCAATATTTTCTACAAAATCACTTTGTTCTTGCAAAATTTTTGTAGTCGCACATCCTTTTAGAGCACAAAAAGAAGTATGACGTAACGGTTTTTTTTTAAGTTTTTTTAGGGTTCAGTACGTCGGACGGTGGTTTGAAATCGATGCTTCACAGACATTGAAATCAAAGTTTCGGTAAGGAAATATAAAAATGGTAATGCCTTTATTTCTGTATTATTGTTTATTCACTACTTTAAACATATAAATGATATTTTTAAATATTTCAATAAAAAAAAACATTTAAAAATATAAAAAATAGTGTCCCACCGGTATCGGTAACAGGGCTACCGGCGGTCAGGGCTCCAGACAAAGGAACCGCCTAACAATACAAGCCGTGTCTAGGAGTACCGTTTTCTGGATCAAGCCTTTGATCCAGCCGCCTAACGCGAGCCTCCTAAGGTGTTGTTCGAGGCTCTTGGATATTAAGCCATTGGCTGACACGACTATCGGTACAATGAATGCCGAGTCTCAAAAAAAATCAAAAAAGTGTTTATTTATCTCCACAAATCACACTTCAAACATTCAATACTTATGTTATTTAGCAGTAAAAGCATAAAAACTTATGTATCTGAATTTGTAATTTGTGGGAGATCTGGAGTCTAAACTAAGCCTAAGCCTGTATCTTACATCCCACATGTCGACAACCTCGCGAGCCAAATCAATATACTTGATTTGTTTGTCTTTCTCGGCTTTCACAAGGTTCTCGTCATGCGGAACGTATATGTCAACTATCATTACACGGCTCTCTCTTTGATCCACCACCACTATATAAGGCTTATTGGCTACAATAGTCCTGTCAGTGATGATAGACCGATCTCAGTACAGCGTGATATCGCCATTATCGAGAACTGGGTCGGGCACATACCTGTAGTATGGCACCTCCGATTCCACAAGAGAGTACTTCAGAGCAAGTTGCTGATGGATAGTGCTGGCTACAAGATTATGTCTATGCAAGTATTCCCTATTAGCTAGACGAGAACAGCCAGAGATAATGTGGCGGATTGATTCATCAGGTCGGTGACATGCCCGACAAATGTCAACCGTGCCGTCCTTCACAATAAATCTCCGGTAGTTATTCGTCATGATAACTTTGTCCATAATTGCACAGACAAAACCTTCGGTTTCCCCAAAGAGGTCACCGACGCGCAGCCAGGCTACGGACGCTAGTTGATCTACATCGGGCCCATAAAGGGCTCGGAAAAAGCATCTGTGGAGTTCCTTACTCTGCCATACGCGCGATCGTTAGTGTCAAGCACTACAGGTTTGCGCCAGCTCCCGTTAGCCAAGGAGAGCGGGGTGTGTCCCTTGTTCACTGCCACTACATCACGATGCATACCCACGTCGGCTGAGCCTGAGACTGCATACCTCGCGATTGTGCAGGGTCTTAGTATTTAAAAAGCCTCGACCCCCACACTTCCGCGGGATATCTGTATTATTATTATTATGAGCCTATCGTGCCCGACTGCAGGCCTGCAGGGGAAAGGCCTCCTTTCCATTGTTCTCTGTCCTTAGCTACTTTTGGTCAATTCTTTAGGTAGAAGGCCAGTTCATCACGCAATCTCCTTCTAAGCCTACCGCGTCGCCGGTTCTGTATTAATTATGATATTTGATAATATGGCTACTATAGATACTATCATCTCCGGTAAAAAAACACAATTTTATGGAGTCTGTGTTACCTGATAGCTACCTAGGGGTCTTTAAGTCAAGAGTTAATAGGTTACTTCTAGGCAAGCGTGCTCTATCGTCGGCCACATCATCGCTTACCATCAGGTGAGATAGTTGTCAAACGCGAGCCTATCAACACTAAAAAAAAATTCTCAAAAGTTATTTCTTTCGAACCTAATAAAACTAGAAGCTTGACTTTTACATGGAGTGTTGTTTCACGAAAGGCAATTCCAAAACGCTATAACAGGCACGGGATAAAAACCTATGTGCTATTTCAGGACATGGTCTACCTGTGTGCCAAATTTCATCCAAACCCGTTCAGCCGTGAGCGTGAAGAAGTAACTAACATACAAACTCGGAAACTTTCACCTTTATAACATTTAATGATTAGGTTGCCACAGCAGAAGGACTGCATCGCAGCAAACAGCCTTAGTACACCAAAGTTAGTTGTTTTGTATATTTTTCAAGATTACACTCAAGTTAACGTAAAAATCTCTTTCAGAATTTTTGGAAGTTCATTACGCTGCTGCGAGGTGCGCGCGCGCGATTCGGAATCGCTTTACGGGACAATAACCCATGTCTAGTTTTATTAAGTTGCGAGAAAAACGACAATTGTTTTTCTCGTAGAGGGCGCTATTAGCAGTCAATTTACCAAATATTATAAACAATACTGAAATAAAACCTTTCACATTTTTATATCTCACCTATCGAAATTTTTATTTAAAAGTCCATGAAACGTCAATATCAAACCAACATCCGGTGTCGGGATAAAAAAAAACGAACGAAACTCGTATGGGACCACCTGTGACCTGCTCAGATTGTACAGCCCCCCTAGCCAAGTTCTCACATTATCTCAACGCTCAGTCACGTGGTCAGAACAAAGGATTAGGAGGCGTGGCCGACTGGAGGCGATCAACGAAAAGAGAATCGAAACGAAACGGTTGAACTTGGTTAGGGGGGCTGTACAATCTGAGCAGGTTGTGACACACGATGGATGTTGGTTTAAAATTGACGTTTCAAGGACATTTAATTTAAAGTTTCGAAAAGTTGGGTAGGTTAGGATAGTGGGCTGGACCGATTGAAGTAAAGAGAATCGTATCGTACCCTAAAACGAAATTGCCGCGTAATCGACACGTCAACAGCAAACAACAATTACTTAAACGGTCGACATGGTGGACGACCAATGTAAACAGTTGCAGTTGCCTCGCGAAAGCGCATTTCGGTAGGACACTAAATAAAATATTTTGAAATTTTGTGGTGTATTCTGGCAGAACAGCGCCAAATTCTCATAACGTCTATTTACTAGGCCAGCCATGGTATAATACCAACTCGCAATATAACATTAAATTGCTACTGTTGAAATTTATTATGATGAACATGACTGGTTTTTATGTGAGTTTAGATACGGTAATTGACTAGTCACCAAGACCTTTGTACTGAATAACATACTGTACCAAGAACAATAATGTTGATAAGAAAAAAGTACATTACCTTACAGACGGAGCTACGATAACTCCTATTAGACAAAGTCGAGCGATGACCAGAGGATGTGAAGGTGGCATTTCAAATATATGTTTTAAGAAAAATGTATTCAATTCAGAAATTTGCCAAAACACCACCAATTGGCTCAATGCGCAGAATCTCATATATGTGCTTGTTGGATCCAACCACCGGACCGGTGTCCATTGTACAGGTGTGAATTGCAAAATAGCTCGCTTTATTTTTCCCGTAGTAGAAGTAATGTCCCTTAAATAAAATAAAACAGTTTTATACAGCGCAGATTTCAGAAAATGCAACACTTAGATACCTACTTAACTATTCGGTGAAGTATTCCGAGCTGGATTTTGCAAAAGCAAAACAACAACCGTCCACTCCCTTTGGGAAGCTTTTTGGACATACTTCTATAGAAATTCTCGACCTCGAGTTAAGCTCACCTATGTACATGAACTCTGACATCCACTTATAAGCTGTTATGGTGTACAATAAAGAAATTCCTTTGTCAACAACAATATTAAAACATTGAGAATAATAGATAAAAGAGAAAACAAGCTGAAAAAATTCGTAAAAAAGAAACGCTGCATCCGGTAGGGCTAGATTTCTTGGATTGGTTATGCCTATGCCTAAAGTTAGAGGGTAGCAGGTTCGAAGATTAGTGGTGCGTGTACGAGTATCCAGAGTCAAATCTAATATGGTCATAGTGTCCATTTTCCAAATGAAATACTATGTCAAGTGAGTTAAATGATTTCACTTGACATAATAAACTACAGAAATACTTTAGTTTGAGTCTTTTTTTTCGACTTTATAAGGTTCCGAGCATACAAGTAACAAAACGGAACCTTTATTTTGAAATACCCACTCCCACGACCACTGTACCACTGCATGCACCCTTATGCACCTTTTGTTGTACGTGCGTTAAAAAAAATGCGCGCTAGAACTAAATAGTGAGCAATTTTAATCTTTAGGGAAGGAGTGTAGGTACTCCCGCCTATTGTGATATGTCTTTGAGATTCGTTCTTCATCAATGACGTGACAGTGTTGAATTAGGCCAGTGCAGTTCCAGTAGAGGTATAGTTTAAATCTTTGACAATATATCTTTTCTTTATATAGGTAACACTTATAGTAAGTGTTACTATAAGTGTTACCTAGATACATTTGTTTATTTTGTTTCAATATTACAAAAAATGCCCATTCTTTTGTGATCCTTGCAACTAGTTACTTGAACTATATTACTACATTCAAACAAAATATGTCTGCGTGTTGCAAAAGTGTTACACAATAACATTGTGTAACACTTTTGTACATGTAAATTAAAATGATTGTTAACCTAGTTCTGGTAGTGATTATTAAGAGAACCTTAGATGCAAGAGCGAGTGAAGTGAGCTTGAAACATATAAAACATTTTATTCCTAGACTAGTTGGTGCCCGCAAAGTAGCCTAAGTTACTCCTTATAACATCAGCTATCTAGCAGTGAAAGTCCTGTCAAAATCGGTCCAGCCGTTTTCAAGATTAGATGGACAAACAGAAAGACAGAAAAAAAAATCATTCATGTTATAGATACCTATTGAATGTACTTTCATATGCATTTATTAAACAAAATGTTATTTTGACATTACAAACAGACAATTCATTTTATTTAAGTATATGTTTTAAGCTGTGTTTTGTTCCAACTAGCAATATAAATAATACTCAATATTATAACAGCAATATAAATAATTCTCAATATTATAACAGCAATATAAATATTAATCAGAAACACTTTAGTTAGTTTTGCAAACTCTAAATCAAAGTGAACCTCGGTCATTGTCTTTCTATTGTGTCTCTAATTAAGCTACTCAAAAGGTTAATAGAATCACATACAATTCAACTCGCTCTTTGATGGTTTTTCAACAAAATATATGAAAACAATCTCAGCAATCTGGATACAATCTAATAGATACATATGAAAGTCTTACCTTATGCTGACCCATTTATATTCTCGCATTTCTAAGGCTTTGCATATCTTTAGACCACACCATATTCCTAGACCATTGCAAATTAATACATCCAATATAACTGAGTCCCACCAACACTCTAGGAAATTAGGAAGCAAGTGTGCAAATGCTATTTCGGTTATTTCCCACATTATAGAGATAGCCCATAACAGTCCTGCATGCCTGAACAATATGGCTTTAAACAGCCACCCTAAAAAGTGTCCCCAAGCAAATACGTCTACATGAGACCAAAATTTTGCCAAGCTTATATCTGAGCAATTAACAGCATATTCCTGAAAAATATAAAATCTTACTTGAATATTGGAAAGTACATAATGTTATAAATAAGTTAGAAATTATGCTAACCAAGTAGAATCTAACTGTAGACCAACACTATGTACTGAGTAAGATACTGTGTTAATTTTTTTACAATATTTTATACTAAACAGCAAATGCAACATTGTGGACATATTTGAAGACATACCTTATCCATATCAATGTGGAAGTTGCGGAGATTAGGGTCAATCCAATACATTACT
This sequence comes from Mythimna pallens, assembly GCA_961205895.1. Lineage (NCBI taxonomy): Eukaryota > Metazoa > Arthropoda > Insecta > Lepidoptera > Noctuidae > Mythimna > Mythimna pallens. The sequence goes on from OY540830.1 coordinate 12,957,820, forward strand.
TCATAAACAGTAGAATAACTTTGGAATAAAAGAAATAATAGTGCCAGTAGGTAAAGTACTGACATGCCAAACACAATCCTCCAAACAGCCGGGTGTGGTCGGGTAAATGGTCCATTAGGGAATGTAAGTACCGATACTATAAGGAAAAAAAACACCACACAGCATATTCCTGACCAAATATTGTCTTGAATACTGGATTCATCTCTGAAATAATAAAAAGATGTAATTGTACAATAAATTAAGCTCCCCCTGAAGTCTTAAAGGTGCAAAAAGCCTGTATTCACATAATCAATTTCAGTCATAAAACTTATATAGACATTATTTTACACCCTACTAAATATATTGTAGCTAAGCACCAGATTATTTCACAGGAAAACATTATAATAAACGACTTGTAAGTACTTACAACCCCATAAACAAACAAAAAAATAATTGTTTCAGTTAGAAACTAAGGGGTTTGTTGTATATGAATCTGTGTGGTTACATCATAAGTTATCTTCGTAACTTAATTATAATAAATATGCCAAATAATGTGGAATACCTTACAAATGCTGTGTAGATAACTGACGCAATAGATACGGCCAACAACGTAATAGTATGAGGTTTATAGAAAAATTCTAATGAAATATCGTCCACCGGTCTCTCATTTATTGAACTAAAAGCGACCGTATATTCATTATTAAGCATTGTGCTGCTACCAGACATTGTCCTCTCTTTTGTATCCTTCATGTTTTTAAGGTGGTTTGAATAAATTCTGTATCTACTAGTAGACCACAACACTCAATAAATAATCACATTATGACTATGCTGAAAACTTAGTGGTGGAGCGCAGTGCCACCAGTCGCCACACGGTCACATTCACAATCACATTGTCAAGAAAATGAACGAATGATGAAAATGTGGTTAAAATTTCAGTCAGACACTCGCTATTCCCACTCAGCACTTAGCACTAATGTTGCAACGTAACAGTAAGATTTAGCCACTGACCACTACTGACGTATTTAGCGCCAGTGTTGCCAACAACACAGCCCGATGTCGTCATTTTTCAAATCGTAATGTAGCCTAATAGAGCGGAATTTCAGCTTTTGTAGTAAAGTAGCCCAAAAACTAAAATACTAAAATATCGCTGGGAGATTGAGACATCGTGGTGAAAGGGTTAGTCAACTAGACTTTGCGTTACAGAGTGCTAGCTGTCCAGAGTACGCCGAGCGTTTAGAATCGCTGTACAATATTTTTAACGCCGTGGGGAGGCTCCTTCCATGCAACACTAGGGTGCGTGAAAAATATCATTATATCTAAAATAAACCGCAGTTAAACTCGTTAAAAAATAAAAGACCCGTTTTGACATTTGAGAAATACCCTAGAATGTATTCCATTTTTTTGTTATCGCAAATAGAGCCGATGTTGACTATTCTGCCAATGTCCAAGTAAATTAGAAAAGCAAGTAGAGTATAATAATAGTACACAGTTACACACAATGAAAAGGGTCAGTAACTGAAGACTTAAAATTCTTCGAGTGATAGAGTCTGGGCATCAAAAGATGACCACGAATTATTTGTTTAAATTTGTAAAAATTGTCAAAATTGTGTTCTCGACGTCTCGTAATTCGTACTTGGTACATATTCATAACTCATTTGATGTTTACGGGCATCCTATTTTACTCGTTTTGCTCAAAATAATGCCGAAAACAATCACTAGTTCCACGAAGAGGCTTCTATTTTACATAGTGGTTTCAATTCAGACTATCCCCTGATACAAGTACCCCTCATAATTTATATTTATAACATTGACGAAACACACCGAAGCACATCGACATGACGTCTGTCAAAAAGTCAACGGAACTGCGGTGTCTGTATCGTCTGAGGAACTATTTACCTGCAAAGACAAAGACAATGCTTGTGCAGACTTTGATTTTTCCTATTATAGACTATGGTGACGTGTGTTGCTTTGACTTGAACGCACTCTTGCTAAATAAGCTTGACATACTCCTTAACAACTGCATCCGGTTCATATTTAACATAAGGAAATATGATCATGTGTCGAATTTCAGGTCTGAGCTCAAATGGTTGCCTATTCGCCAGAGAAGTAATTTGCGCCCTCTGACTACACTTTTCCCTTTGCTCAATTCTCCCACGCCTACGAAATACGACACTGCAACATTTTACAACTTTCGATTTTTACCATTTTTACTTCCGGTAACCGTCCGGACCGAGCCCAAGTCGTCAACGGCGCGTGCTGTTCCACGCGAGCCTCAAGGAGATGTTAGTTACTGTAGGGGCCTACTGGGGCCAAGGGTGTGTTTTTGAAAGGAAGACTCGGCCCTGGTTCGAAAGGGAACGAAGGAACAGGAGTGGGTTTTTAGTCAGCAAAAGTCTGACACTATCTCCCGCCCCACCCAAGGGCGGGGGATGTCATAAGATGATTTTACCACCGAAAAAAAAAGGTATTATTTTATTTTTTCTAGTATGGATTGAGTGAAGGTTGTGTTTTTGGTATCAGTGATTACTGATTAGAGTGCAATACGTTGGTATCGATACTTACCCAATTTTAAACGCTGACCGTAAGCGAAAAATAAGTAGGTAGGTACCATATTGTTACCGAGAAATATCGACCAGATTTTTTTGTACACCTACTATTATTTCCAAATCAAAGATTCAAAACCATTTATTTCAAATAAACCATTTACAGGCACTTTTGAAATGTCAAGAAGTCAGTCAGTCAGAAAAAAATATTCTAATTGCACATTCCAAAGCGTAGGTCTCTATGGAGAAGAATGTGCAAGAAACTCCATGGCCACTCTTTTCAATCATGTTTTGCAATTACATATATCTGTATTACATGTTTCTTATCGCTATCATGTGAGAACTATGTCAATAAAGTAAAAATAAAAACTAAATATTGATATTAAAATAGCAACTGGCTGTTAAGAGATGACCAGTCTCAACGGACAGCGCCCGTTCATGGACATGACGAGAATATTAGCACCACTCAGCTCAACCATTTTCAAGGAATCCGAATGATCCAATACACGCGCTACCATCAGTGAGACATTTGAGTGAGCATGACAAACGCTCAACTGCCATGCTCATTTATGTCAAACAAGTCCAATAGTAACCTAAAAACCATAAAATAGCTCTATGGTACTCACATTTACAAATTTGAAAAAAATGCTTCTACATTATACAATAATATGGTGTTTTGTCTTTCTTCTTTTTGTAATGTCAAATAAACGCAATTTTCTTTCTTTCATATTATTCTTACACAGTATAAGATTATTAGTCTGGTTTTTAAGTTTCAATTCACTACATTTATCTCATCACTTTACATCAAAATTTCTTACAAAAGTCATGATGAACTCTAGTTATTCGATAAAATGCCGCAAAATAGCGCTAATAAACACCATAACTCGACGGAAAGAGATCCTTATGACATCTATACGTCTGGTACATGATTAAATAGTGATTAATACGACTGCTATGTAACTCTGTTACGACACTGATTCGTATAAAATGGGCCTATAACAATTATTGCACTTTGAACAATTTTTACGCTATCGTGAAGTCTAACCAATGATGATTCAGAGCCTCAAAGGTGATTAGTTATTAGGTTTATAATAGTACTCTTTTTTAATCGTTGTAAATAATTTTGATTAGGTGCCTACAAAGCTGGTTTAGGTATGTAACAGAACTTTTTCTTTTTTTAATCATTGTACATAATTTTGATTCATTTTTAAATACGCCATAACTAGCAGGGATGAGATTAATTTTTACATGTAGGTATGTACCTACCGCTTTTAACATAATTCATTTTATCAGGTATGTCTTAGGCATAAAGCAATTATGTCGGTCCTAAGCCCGTAAAAGTATGAAGGAAAATTTGGAATCATTTAATTTGTTTACGTGAACATCAGCTGAACGAGTCAAAACTCTTTAGCTTGATCGGGCAGTGTAGGCTACCTACAGTGCCCGACGACACGTAGGTCATTATCTCGTGGCGCTACAATTTGTTTCATGCATTTCGCGAGTATTACCTTATCGCTTGCTATTTTTTTTATTTTAAAAGTTACATCGCTGTACAAGCTTTTGATTAATAGTATTTTGTAAGTGAAACCACCGGTCTAAAGGATTAAAACGATCAAAATTTAACGGTGTCTATTATATTCGATATATATGTAGGTATGTTTATTCAACTATATGTATACTTTTACTCTAAATAGCATTTTCTTTTTATGCACCTACCATATAGTCTCTTCACCATCCTAGGTTGACTGGTAGAGAATCCCTAAGACATTAAGTCCGCCTTTGTACGGTGTTGCATGAAGATTAATTGAAATAAAAAACTTTTCACAAAAAAGAAAAATTCTGCCAACTTTAATGTAAAAAAAAAACACTGAAAAGTGCAATATAACTTTAATTTCGGAAGTCGGTGTTTCATAAACGTCATAATGGCGGGACCAACTCTTATATCCGAATGATTCTACCACGTATACTTAGTACGTTTTAGTGCTATTTTGTACCCTTCCTGAAATTTTTGTACATCACACGATGTAAACGGAATTTCACGATATTGTTGGCCCCGCCATTATAACGCGGGGCCATGCTTGCTTAATAAAGGCGGGGCCATGCTTGTACGCCAAAACTATAACGAATTTCAGCATTCTGATAAAATTAGTATTTGGTACGCGATTTAGTACCTCCGAAAATACAAAATAATTTTTTTCATTTTCTACGCCTGAATAATTTGACGACCAAAAATACGTCAGGTAAAAAGTTGCAGTTAATTTCGCGCAGGCGCTTTATTATTATTTATGTATTTTATTTATATTATTACAAAACACTTTGTTATTAATAAATATTTAGTAGGCCACACAGGATAATTATTATTGTACGTTTTAATATATTTTATAAAGTTATTACTATAAATAAACTGTACATCCTACTTTTGAATGACTTGTACTCTTTTTTTACAATTTTTAATTAAAACTGAACACAACACACTCGCCTAGGGCTCTTGCGAATTCCGCCTCGGTTGCAATGACAAACTTACTGCACTTGTAACAAAATGTACTATTGTTAATTGTATATAATAGGGGTTAAAGTATGAAATTGCCATTTTTTTAAATCTTTGGATTGACTTGGAATAATAAGTTGAAATAAAGTTTATATTAAAGGTACGTTATTCTTTTTTCGAAATAAGGTATTTATTGGTTTCTTTGTGTTTTGTATTTTCTGTAATATTGCAGTACTTATAAAAAGGCAATTTCATAGTTAAAAACACCTAATACTTATTTATTTTATTTTACAGGTTTACAGACAAAAAGAAAGAATGTAAAGGATTGTCAAATAAAAACACATGTGCGAAGGGTTTACAGAAAACAAAATATTTTATTTCATTAGAAATATGAATCAAGATTGTAATAATATTATATACTGTCTAGAAAAATGTTGACAACCCCTGAATCGCCATTTTAACAGCGACATTTCTTTGTTTACATTTTTAATCTCGAATTATATCTATTTTTTTTTGTTACAAATCGTGAATTGTGTAATTTTTGTTTATTCACGAGTTATAAACACAACAATTATTTAGGTACTAAAAACCGTTTTAAAACTCATATTGTTTATTTTATGGACGCCACTAAAAACTGGTGAACAGGAGCTGTCACATAGAGCATAATTATATCAAATTATTACCAGCGTATAAAAAATCGATTGCTTTGTGTGAAATCTAAAGCTGATACCTACGCTACGACTGAAATGGTGGTAAAATATAGCCAACTCTATAATTGACGATGCATTTTCCCAGTTTAATTGACACGCTGGGCGCTCACAACAATCTGACAACAGTTTTTACATTAATAGCTACGGTCATTTCGAATATATGCAGGTTTGACCTGGAACTTATTAAGGTACTTATGTGTTTTGTGCACTGTTACGTTAAATTACGTAAATCAAAGGTACTCAGGCTTCTAGTGTCGTGGATAGACCTCATAATATTTAAAAGTTCCGACTTTTAATTTTATGCAATAACTTTAAAGTTTGGAGACGATAATAGTTCCATTTTACAGACTGGTAGTTTTCACAACTTAAATGAAGTGATTATGAAGCTAGTTGTCAATCCATTGATTATATTTTTAGAACGTCTAGAAATCCTCAATGGATGTGCTCCGCCCCTGGAGCAGAGACAGGATTTTATTAGATTATTTGGTACTGATTAAAACCGCACAGCGTTGTGCAGCTACCTTTAGCCGGGGTGTTGAAGTGCTTGCACATTTCGTCATACTCCCCCGGTTAGGTTTTGGCACGCATGAATTCATGCGGACTCTGACACCCTCTGTGGCCGCAATCCCTCTAGAGAGGCGCGCGAGGTGACGGTGCACCATCTCAGGCCATTCTCAGTTCAAGCAACAGACTCTTCAAACCTGCAGGCCTCCGACGCTCAATGAGTTTACTACGGATAGGTAGAGAGGAAGGTTGGATTTTATCCGCCGCCTCCTTAGTCATTAACAATTCCTCAAAAAAGCTTCCGACAAAGAAGTTATGATTTTAAATGTATTAGTTTTTATTATTTCATATAATAACAATATATTTTAAGGGATACGCTTTGATTTAAAATCATATAAATATTTAATTAAGAATGAAAGCTAGCCTTCGTTTGAGCACCCCTGGTATAGATTTTGGACGATAATTTTAACTATTTAATGCACTTACTTTACACAATATTAAGGCATTTGTATCACACAGGTGAATATAATTTATGTTAGTTTATCACATATTAAATCACCAGCCACCCATTGCACTGTGGGTGACATTAGAACACTGTAGGTAAGATAAACATAAAATTTTTAAAAAGCGCATAATTTCTATTTCACACTTTTAAATATTGTAACATTCATTCGTACGTAGATACGCACCCAATTCATAAATTTATCTAATAATTATCGAAATATTTACTACGAAAAATCGTGTTAAGTCAAAACGGAGTTATACAGTAGGGTCTCACTAATCTAGCTTTTTAGTACTTCGGCACATCCAGCACATACAGTAGTCCCGCGGGGACTACTAGTATAATGATAGGCTAGTAGTATGATTTTTCAACACACTTGCTCAGAAAGTGATTATAAATTGCACCGTACTTATAATAGACGTGTTTAATGGCACTAGTAACCAAACTGACTTTTTGATTACCGTTAAACACTAGGGCGATAATTTAGTTATAAATCTTTGTTAAAACTTTTTGTTCTCAAAATATTTTTTTAATAAGAAAAAAAATTCTAATTAGGTTATTGCGTTCAATAGTAACTTGTGCTTGCTTACTTTGTTACTTGCTTATTTCATGCAATTTCGTGTTTGTATGAACCATTTGAACTTGTACATGTTTAATTTTTTCATTTAAATTAATTTGGTTTTATCTTTTTAGTTAAGAGGATGTTCCTCATTATTATTTTTATTAAAACAGTCTAGTTAGGCCGCTATTTTAATACGCACTCGGCGTTTGGCTTTTTCGAGTGAAGTTCAGTGGTTGTTTTAATTATTCACAAATTGATTTCCAGTAGCAAAATGGAACTGAATTTAATTTAGTTATTGTAATATTGACTACTATTTGCTGCCAATACCTAATTAGGTACTACAAAAACATTAGAATGTGTTGCACTGGCATTCTATTGTAACTTAAAAAATATATTTATTACTGATGACGAGGCGGTATGGGTTAGCTTACCCAAATGGGATGAAAAAAAAAATTAAGATGTGTGAACATAAGAAAACAGATTACATTTTTACCGACATATCACAAAAAAAATCACAGTTATCTACTAATTACGCTGTCGAAAAGAAATAGTTCATAAAATTATTTTTCTTAACAAGTGTGTTGAAAAACGTCTTATGATACACGTGAATATTGGTAATTACAGTCCTCGGCTCTCTTAAGACTCTCGCCTTCAGCTCGGATCTGAATACCGCCTCAGCGGTAATCACCAACATTATACACTTATCATAATGTAATATTATTCATCTTTTTAAACAATTAAGTCATTCGAATATTCCAATAAAGCGGAACGCCCTATTTTTAATAGTGCTGGATTAATGTGACCACTGAATAATGTTGCTGATAGGAATTAAATAAGTAGCTGTACCTACAGTAGAAGAATGTTTGATATATTATAAAATCAAAGAAGAGTATTTTTTTTTTCATAAAGTATGCGATAATACTATCTACTTGTCCATAACAGCTACAAAAATCCATTTTCCTGTTTGGCGATAAAACGCGAGCTCGACGCGTCAAGCAGACGTTATTGCAACATAGTTTGTGTAGCTTGGGTAAAGTTTCATTTGAATATTAATACATATTAAATTATTTAGAGTGGACATCAACTTAACAGCTACCTTGAAAACCAGTTTCCAAAATTAAGTCACTAATACTACGGAACCCAAAAAAGGAGCTAGGTTAAGGTTTTTAAGACCCAGGAGTTTCTCCATACTTCTTATGATTATGATTGGGGTAGTGATAATCATGAACACCTAAAAAGTAAAATGCGTCAGCAGAAAATATACAAGTACACTACTAGCTACTCACTTGTTTTGTTGAGTACCTAAAAAAAATACTGCCAAATCGAATGTTGCTATCTGAACAACCTTTGTAGCATGCCTTAGGCTTTATCTATCTAATTTTTTATTGCCATTCAACTTAAATGTACCTTTCATATTTACTGTGCTGCAAATTGTAAAGTGATGGTAAGAAAAATGTAATAGGTACTTTTCCATTGTTATTTCTTATGTTGGAGTTATAATGATACCTACATGTTATAACAACTGGATTATAGTAGAGAAAAAATCTCCTATATCGTATAATAATCTCGTATGTTAATCTGTAAAGTTACATAAATTATTTGATATCATGGGGTTAGCGTATTCATATGGATAAAAACCTCATACAATGCCATTTAAATAAGAATAGGAACGTCAATGACCTCTATCTGTCAAATGTTACTTGACAAGTACGGTTTGCAAAGAAAATTTATTTACGTATAAATAACGGCTCTTTTTTACTTTGTTTAACAGTCTTCGTTAAATCTAGGTGAAAATAAAAACGTTATTGTTAAATCTAAATTAGCCAAACATATAATATGTTTGTTTTTTAAGTCATAATAAGTTTATAATAAACTGTTTTCTTTCTATTTTCATTGTTGGCAACAATTCGCCTTCTTCTTCTATTAGCTACTAATCAGACACTTGGCAGAGGTGAACGGAATTGAAGAACTAGATACTAAATAAACATTTTTCGTTTATGATTCGTAAATATATTGTTTTCCACACTCTACCGGTTATTCGATTTGACAGCTATGACGTTGCAACATGGAGCTAAGTCGATCCTATTCTTATTTGAATCGCTTATTACTTACATAATGAGTGAAAAAAAAAAGAAAAAAGCATGCCAACTTCGTTGCAGCAGGTGTAAATTAAAAATAAATTATACAGCACAAGTACCTGCCTAGCTGCTGATATTAACTACGAGCTGATAATATATTAATTGCAATGCACGGAACAATATCTTTTACGATACAAAATTATATTCTGACACCAGAATAGAAATTTCAAAAGGACAATAGGCATCAAAGTATGGGATGTTATCATTTTACTCACCCGCCAAAAGCCATTAGGTTTACAATTAAATAGGCACCAGTAGAAATACAAATATCTTACTAACGAGTTATTTTTAAATATAACATGTCTTACTTTATTAGTCCGTTCGAAGTTACCTACAGCGTCCTAAATAGTACTAGTAACCTATCTAATTGTTATCACACTACACATCTTAATTTATTATTATTGAAATCATCTTATTGCTGTTGGCGGGTCTATGGGAATGATTTGCTTCATAATTTTCCTTTAATCTAGCAATATTAACATAAGCAACTTAATACTCTATTATATAATTCACAATCGCTTTCATCTTTCATAGCGATATATTTAACCTATCCTTAGTAATTGATTCAGTAGGCGTGGACGAGTGTTAGTTGTACTTATAAAAAATGTATAGGTACCATTCAAAACATTTTGTTTTAGGATCGTTTCTGTGCCCACTTTAAGTCGTCAGCTCGGGGTTTACAACCAGTTACTGCTTCTATCATAGTCTCTAAAATAGACCAGAAGTGAAGTAATTCCAAAGGCCAGTTGAGCCAGCCAGTGGTAATGCAAAAGTAAGTCTCGTGCGGCGCCACATGGTGAATGCGATGATGACGACGTGGCAACACTATGTGCCATTCTTGTAACCATACTACCCACACTGGTAAACCAAAGTATGTATGGGACCATTTGTGGATCTGAAAAACAGTTTAATTGATTATAATGTAATGCATTGGGAGACATAGTTGGCGCAGGGGTTGAGCGATTGACTTTGTTTTGGTTGGTTGTGCAGCGCTGCGTGTTGTATTTGTATGGATATTTAACTAACTAACCTACAGATAGTTAATTCGAATCTGCTTGTGTATGTGAGTTTAAATGTTTGTGAAAGTATCCCTAGTGTAGGGACCGTATTAATAAACGGTGCTCAACTTCGTCCTCAAGTACGATATAATAATAATAATAATAGTAATAATAAAAAAATACACCCCCATAATGAAAACACTATACACACTGCATTTACTTGGTTTTGGCCCGTAAATGTAGTTGACACCAGCAATAAGCTGAGAAAAAGAACACTCTCGATAATAATAATATTCCATAACTATCACACAACGCCGTCTAGTCCCAAGCTAAGCAGAGCTTGTGTTATGGGTACTAGACAACTGATAAGCATACTTATATATTTCTAAATACTTACATATATAGATAAATTACACCCAGACACAGAACAAATGATCGTGCTCATCACACAAACATTTGTACTGAGTGGGAATCGAACCCACGACCTCCGGCATAGCATTCAGGGTCACTAACCACTAGACCAACTGGCCAGTCATATATCATTTAATCCCAAATACGATGTCAGAAGCTCAAGATCATTGCTAATTAATTGTTTAAGTATTTTAGTGTATGTGTGTAGTGTATTAATTTGAGTATATATTGTATAATTGTATTATATTTATTCTATGGTTTATTAGTTGGTATATCTATTCTATGGTCTATAAGTATATCTATTTCTGTATTCGCCTTTTTCTCTCTCTTTTATTGCACCTACCACTACTTTTCTCTGCATCATCCAAAGGTTGACTGGTAGAAAATGCCTAAGGCATTAAGTCCGCCTCTGTACTTTTTGTGTGCATAAAGCATTAAATAAATAAATAAATAGTTAATAAACACATGAGGTCAGAATCTCAGTTACCAAGGCTCGTATTAATAAACGTTGCTCAACTCCGTCCTCATGTGCGCTATCATTTGATACCCGATTATACGTTGTCAGAAGCTCAAGATCATTGCTAATTAATAAATAGTCAGCTCCTCAATGCGCTGTACTCAAGCTCTGCTTACGTGTACGATTACGTCACATTGACCGAAGTTTAAAACAAAATTCGTGAAAAATTAAAAAAGAAAAGAAAGAAACTTATTGTACTAGGTACTTATTGTATTTTACTAAAATCATTTTTAGTGAAATACAATAAGTACTAGTACAATAAGCCGACATATTAGTCTCATGACTAATATGTAAAAACATTGAATCTCGAACAAATCCGAATCTATTTTGAAATTTTCACTTGGCAATTCAAAAGGATTTGAGGCGTTCTATATACATATATAGGTATACATTTTTGATAAACAATATCGCAAAAGCTATATAATAGCATCATAGTATTCTATTTTATCGTAATAATTTATTTGACTTAAAATATTGACTTTCCATATTTTGCACTACACATTCCACGACCTCAAGTCCCGGTCGGTCTGCACTCATGATCTAGCATCTCGAGTACGCAGATTGTTGTAAACTTAAGTGTCGAGTTTCGTTTATTAATACGATCAGGACCTCAAGCTTGACATCAAGTAGGAAATCTTGGGCTGAGGAATGTTTATTAATACGGGCCTAGGGCAACGATTTATAATAAAAAAAAAAACTTCTTAACCCGGCGTCATAGGGTTGGGTCAAAATGCCCGCACTCTGTATCAGCAGTCAGCTTGGTGTGATTACTATGTTCAATGTCTGAAGTACAAGAAGTGGCATACGCTGGCCATGGGTCCTTGTCCTCATTTCGGTCGCTGCCGCCCATGGTTCGTTCCATGGTCGGCAGTGCAGAGACCTAGGAAGCGGTTAGTTGCTTCTGCTAGAATGTCATCATGCTTGTCTTTGGCTGCGAAAGGGAGATTACAATTGCTCTCCTGTCGCGCACCACACGCACCGTATGTTGGCGAAGGGCGGATAACGTCCTCTTCCTACCCTCCAAAAGGGTCAAGATTGAAGGATTCTAGAATATTCGTCGCCCCATCAATCTACCTACTCCAATCAGTTAGGTGTAATAAGTACTCAGTTTATTTGCTACAAGCTTCTGCCAGCGGCTTCGCCCACGTGAAAGCAGAAATTACATTATAGCCTATGTCACTCAGTAATAAAGTAGCATTCTACTGATGAAAAACTTCTTGAATTTGTTCCAGTAGTTTGTCAGTATATTAAATCATAAACAATAATATAATTCATTTCTCTTTATTAGTACATATAGCTATTATGGTTTTTTCTTGCTGATCAAATATTTGAATGACAAATCATTTATAATTTATGCTTTTAACCCTTGTGCCTATCTCATTATTTCAAACGCAAAAAGAAACACAAACCAAACTTTAAACTTTGTCACTTTAAAGAGGTACCTACCTATTCAAAAGAGGTAATAATAATAATAAAGAGTAAATAGTTACCTGATTGGTCAATGCTACGAAGATGCAACATAAGTACCAATAAGCAATCCAGTGAAATTGTGAATTGATACTTTCATCGTCGTAGGTGACGAGCTGCCACACTATTCTTGCTAAAACAGGAATGGTTATTGCAAAGTTATCGCCATTAGTCTCGATAAAATCGTGACGAGTTATTGATGTCGGATCGATGTGATGTTCACGAAATGGGCGCAGGAAATTCTGAAAAAGGTAATGAAAGTATTAGAAATTAATGAACTTGTAATCAGTAGATATATTTAGTATTTCAATTGAGTTTCTTGTAAAAGGGACATTTCCAATAAGCAGTAAGCAAATAGGGAACTGCATATCGCATTCAGGACTTCCCCCCGCAATGACGTATCATTCCCATGGTATATCCGTAATGAAAAAGGGATAGTGCTATTCGTTCTGTATAGCTCTGTCTCTCTCTCACGGTAGAGTGTTGATAGAATTGGCAGTTTCGCACGTCATAGTAGCTGGCCCGTATTGGGATATGGCAAGGCACATTTGAGACCAAACCATCCTAATTGCATTGTTGTTATCAATGATGTAATATGATGATGATGTTCACTGAAAATGTGTTATCTTAGTTTACATTAGAAGAAGTTAGCGAAGAAGTATGATGATAGTAAAATATTAACGAGAGTTTAGTGGTAACAAGCACAATGAGGATCAGTCATGATTTATTGTGAAGTATGCAGACTTATAGTGTCAAAAAAACAGTAAATAATGTGAAGAAATTATTTAAATCGGACCAAAAATGACGAAGATACAGCAATTTTAGTATATTAGTTCCAGAAACGCGCCCGAGAATGAATACGGGGGCATTCACGTGAAGCGGACCACTAAAAATTTCGATGTTTCTGATTTTAGTAATAAGTATTTGAGTATGTTTTAAATGTCTATGTTCCCGATATACGCACATAATATTTATATCGCATTTGTATGATGTACGAATTATAAGGGTTTGAAAATTTGACGAACTCTCAGGTATGCGCTACTTCAAATGCCAGTATCCAGCTTAAGGAAGTTGAAATTAAGTAATGGATTCTGGATAATGGAAGATCTTCATTTAATGAGGTTTTTAACTAAATATTCGATAAAGAAATTTTTTTATTTTTTTTTGTGGAAAATAAGTTTAATATTTTTAATTTTCAACTTCTGCTCCAAAATTTTGATTATAATGGAATAGGTGTTAAGTTAGTAATATATATTTGTTTACGTTATGTTTTGGTCTTTTTTTTAAGTGGGAAAATCATTTAACGACAAATCCCGCTCTTGGGCGGAGCAGGAGATAGTGTCAGGCTTTTACTGACTAAAAAACCTACTCCTGTTTCTTCGCTGCCTTCGTCCCAGGGGCCCGGGTTTCGTTTTCACTCTACCCATGGCCCCAGTAGGCTTTGACTCTGCTGGGCCCCTACAGTTGCTGACATCTATTTGAGGCGCGAATGGAACTGTACGCGCCGTCGACCACTTGGGCTCGGTCCGGACGGTTACCGGAAGTAAATGGTAAAAATCGAAAGTTGTAAAATGTTGCAGTGTCGTATTTTAAATCGTCAGATATCATGACAATGCGGCCGTGTTTAAACTCTTCTCATTTTTTATAATAATACACAGATATCAGGAAAGTGGCCTGGTCATTGTTCCAGTGAAACGATTGGACAGCGTCAAACTCCCCGACTGTAATCGATCTGTCTCCTAAACGACTTTTATGTTCATTGTGAAACTTAGCGAGCGATATGTTAACACTAAGTGCTTTGATTACAAAGAAAATAAAATGATTAAAGTAGTCAAAGTTTATGAATATTAAAAAAGATTAAACTGATTTTTTTTGCACAATTTTTTTTTTTTCTGTAGACAATATTTTTTGAAAAACCTCATTAATTATAGAATAAAATACATTACTTCATTTATTTCATTTCAACTTCCATAAGCTTTTTTTTTTTAACGTGGGTCCATCCAAATGACTTCTCGCGCTCAGACTTTTACTGACTAAAACCACACCTGTATCCTTCAATTATCCTTTGCGTACCAGGATTACGGGTTTCCCTTTCAGAAATTCTCCGCGGTCCTAGCTAGCTGGCATCGGCCCCACTGGGCCCCTACGGTTTGCGTCTCTTTGAGGAGCGCGAGGATCACTACGCGCTGTTAACGACTGGGCTCGGTTTATTACCGAACAGCCGGACGGCGAGCTACCCAGTGCTCGACGTCCGCAAGCCCGCGTCTACCGTGGCTGGTAGTCGGGGTCGGAATTACGTCGGCAAGGGCGTGAGGACCTTCGTTCCCTCACGCGTGCAGCCTCCTCCTTCGCTAACATTACTGCTTCGCAGAAGGAGGCGACCGCCTGCCATTCCTCCTCGCTCCGGACCATAGCCTGAACCAGGGCCCGACGTGAAAGGTCGCTGCCGCCAATTGCCTCCACGAGGACACGGCGGTGCTCCGCCCAAACGGGGCACACCTCCACCGTATGCTCACCGTGTCCTCTGGGTGGTCCACACAATGATGACACCCGGGCGTTGCTTCCGCCTGAATCCGATGCAGGAACCTCCCGAACTTGCCATGTCCGGTGAGGAAGCCGTGTTGCCGCTCCAGCCACTCCTCAAAGAGTGTACTAACCGCCGTTATTGTAGCGTGCCCAGCACTAGGTTGCGACAGTCGCCGTCGCCATTCCACCATGAGATCCCGCCGGAACCAGAGTTCACACACGGGAACAGATCCGCCATGCCGCGACTTGGCGCGGCAGCGGAGTTTCGCCCCGGCGTTGCATCTCCACGCGCAAATCGTGCATGCGTGCAAGGACTGTTGCCTCCAAATCCCATGGTGGCAGGCCAGCAAGAAGGCTCACCGCCTCGCGGGAAATCGTGCGGTATCCCCGTACCATCCGGATGACCATGACCCTCTGGCAACCGTTCAGTATGGCCGCCGGTCGCCTTTGCAGTAACGGCGCCCACACTGGCGCCCCGTAAAGGGCCATGGACCGAACAATTCCCGCGTAGAGCCTCCGGCAGGAGGCGTCTGGAAGGTTGGGTAGGAGCCGCTTTAGGGCAGCCCCGGTCCGTTCTAGTTTGGGAGTCAGACGTCGAAAGTGCTCCACAAAGTTCCACCGACTGTCGAGGACAAGTCCCAGGTACTTCATCGTCGACCCGACGTCGATGCGAACCCCTCCTACCGTTTTTTGGGAAACCGGTGGTGGCGCGATCCGAGGACCATGAAAACACATGGCCTCGGACTTGTGAAGTGCCACTTCGAGTCTCAATTCTTAGATCCTATCCGCGACTGTCGCAACCCCGCGTGTCGCTAGTTCGAACGCCGCCTGGTGTGACTCCCCCTGCGCCAGGACCAGCGTGTCGTCTGCGTAACAGACCACGCTGACTCCGTCGGGGAGGTCACCGCGCAACACGTAGTCGTACCCGATGTTCCACAAGCCCCGGTCCTAGTATCGATCCCTGCGGAACACCGCATGACATCTCTCGCCGTCTCCACTCTCCCTCGTGACCAGGGTAGATGATAGACCTGTCCTTCAGGTAGGCCTCGATCAGACGACGGAGGTAGTCGGGCACCTGGTGATACCGAAGTGCCCTCCTAATGCTACTCCAGGGCAGGGAGTTGAAGGCGTTGGTGATGTCCAAGGACACCACCACTACGACCTTGCCCCGGGACACCGCATCCCCCGTCGTGAGGGCCCGCACGCGCATGATGGCGTCCACCGTGGAGCGCCCCCTGCGGAAACCAAACGGGCTGTCCGAAAGATCCGGCCCCACCCGCGCTAAATGCGCGACGAGGTGGTCTGCAATTACTCTTTCAAAGAGCTTGCCCACCTCGTCCGCGACGTAGAGTCCGCAGGGCGCCCCGGCTTCGCTATAAGGACCAGTTTCCCGGTCTTCCAACGAAGTGGGAACTGGCCCCTCTCCAAACATGCGCTACACAGCCCTCTTAGTCGAGGCCCGAGTTCCTTCATGGCCAGGACCCAGGCTTTCCCAGGCAAGCCATCGGGTCCTGGTCCTGGGGCGGTTTTTTTGGCGTTTAGCCTTCGTACCGCCACTCTCATCTCTACCTCGGTCACCTCCGGAGTAACGTCGTCGTCGCCGTCGTGGTCCGCGTCGGACACCGCGGCGGGCGGAGCCATAGACGGGGAAGAATGCTCCCGAAGGGAACAGAGCGTTCACCACACCCTCCACGAGCTGGGGCCGGAGACTCTGTGTCAGCGGGGGAGCCCAGGCGCGGAGCTTATCCCGCACTATTTTGTAGGGCGTCCCCACGGGTCTCCGTTCAGAGTCCCCAGCCACACGTCGCGGGCCTCTAATTTGGCCCGCCGTATTTCTGCTCGGAGGGTGCGCTTCGCCGCCCTGTATCCCTCGTACAGCTCCGCCTCTATGGCCTCCGCATCTGGCGGGCGGATGCGGCGCCTTTGATGTCTGGTGTACCGGCGCCGCGCGGCAACGCATGCCTTGCGCAGTTCCGCGATCTTCGGCGACCACTAGTACACCTGACGCCGGGCACGTCCTGGCCGGACTCGGGGCATTGCCACGTCGCAGATTCTCGTCATGGCCTCCCGGAACCACTCTGCCTCGACATCAATGTCGACAGCCCTATCTGGTGCTGGCACCCAGACCTGTACAATCGCGGCTTCCAGGAGGAGCTCCCGGTCCAGCTGCTTCAGTGCCCACCGCGGACCACACTGGTTCTGTCGAACCGGCACGGTCGAAGTCTGGGCGGAGACGTCAAACCTGATATACCGGTGGTCTGATTACGTCTCAACCCCCTCCATAACGCGCCAGTCGACGACGCGCGGAGACAGAGCGGAGCTGGCGAACGATATGTCTACCACGGACTTGCCCTGCATCCGCACGCACGTGGGGACAGAACCCCGATTTAGGACGACCAGGCCTGCCTCCAGAGCCCAGTCCTCCACCATCCGGCCCCGTGTGTCTGTATACCGGGAACCCCAAGCCAAGTTCTTGGCATTGAAGTCCCCGCAGACAACCACGGGGAGGGATTGAAACTCGGCGACGACGATGCTCAACTCCATAAGGGAGTTGTGGAGATCGGAGAGAGTTCGGTTCGGGGAGAGGTATACACCTACCACAGCAATGTCCCCGAACCGTGCTGCCACGCAACCCCGTCCTCTCTTGACACCCTCGAGGGAAGGGGTACCGGCGGCGGCCGACGAAATTAATGTCACCGAGCCGTTCAGGTCCTGCACCCAGCCAGCCCTGGGTGGGACATAGTACGGCTCGGTGACCACAGCGATATTAATCGACCACTGCGCCATGCTCTGGAGCAACAGATCCTGAGCGGGGACGCAGTGGTTGATATTCGCCTGGAGGAGACGTAATGGAGCAATTATTGGCAGTCCATTACAGTCTCCTCCCGAGCTCCCTGTGAGGGCCCTATCGCGTCAGTTGCGGCGGTAGCTGTGGCGGCGGCAGCAGCAGCAGCGGTGGTGGTGACGGCGGTGATAGGAGAGGGCCTCTTGGCCTTACCCCTGCCCTTGGTGGGGGGAACGCAGTTCCTGCTGCCAGCCCGGTGATCGGCCGGCTTGTCAGCCGCTGCACACACGTTACAGTGTGGCCCGGCGTTGCAGGCTACGGCTTTGTGACCGGGCCGACCACACTGGAAGCAGTGGTCGCTTCGGTCTACCTCCGAGGTGCAGTGGACTCCCGCATGGTGGAAGGTGGGCCACCACCTGGCAACAGAAACACCTCAGAGGTTTGGGCTCCAGCAACTTCACCTGCGCAGACACCCAGCCCACCAGGAGCCTTCGGCCCTCCCCAGTTATGGCCTTGGCCGCCGATACGGGGCAGCTCACCGTTACGGTTCGCATGACCGTGCTGTCAGCACGGATAGTGCCTGCCCGCACCTGGTCGTCAGGACACTTTCCCGCCCTGACAATGGCGGCCACTACCTCGTCCTCTGTCACGGAGTCGTCCAGGCCCATAATGCGTATATCAATGCACTTCGTGGGCCTAGACACTCTGGCTACCTCTGCACCTAGGGACGCTCTGATCTTTTCCGCCAGAGCGTCCGCGGTAGGGCCGCTGTTCGCACCAGGAACCTCCAGCAACCGGGGGCCGCATCCCCCGGTTGCAGTGGTCCTCATACGGAAGCCCCCGGCGATGCCAAACTCGGTGAGGTCCACCGCCCGCTTCGCTTTGGTCAACACCTCATTGTAGGTCACGCTCTTTTTTTCCGCACTGGGCTGTAGTGTGATCACTACAGCTGCGGATATCGGGGCGCGAAGCCTAGCCATGAGGGCCCTCTTTTTGCGCTGCCGCTGCCTTTCGCGCTTCTTGGCCGCCCTTGCCGCCTTGCCCGCTTTTTTCCTCTCTCCGACCACTTGCCACTCGGCGTCGGCCGGAGATTCGACAGGCTGAAAAAGGGGAGGTGGCCGGTTCCCCACCGTGGCTGGGACTTCCACCGCCTTGCCCTTCCTGGAAGGGTCAGGCTTCTTCTGCCTCGCCACCACCGGAGTCGACCTCACGGGTTCTGATAATGCGGTTCCGCGCTTGGCTTGCCCCGATGGTCCCGGTTTAGGCCCAGCAGCCGGGGCCGTAGTGGAGGTGGCGTAAGACGTCGCCTTCCGCTAACCGGAGGCCGCGAGTGGGGGGTGCAGCACTATTCCCACCAGCACGGAGAATTGCTGCTAGACATGTTTCTGGAACTGCTGTTGCAGCTGTTGCTGCTGCTGCCGGAAGGCAGCCAGCTCCTGCCACACCAAAGCCAGCACTTGGTTCTCCGTCTCGAGCTGAGGCTGTTTGTGGCCCTCTTTTTGTGCCATCTGTGAGGCGGCTACTTCTCGGAGCCCGGTCTGGTTTGCCCGGAGCCTCTCGTTCTCCTTTCGGAGAGTCTTTATGCTGGCCGCCTGGCGGGCGATCTCTACCCGCAACTCTCCAATGGCGTCCAGCGCTGCGGCGCTAATTGAGGCTATGGCCTTGTCTTTTGAGGCTTTCACCCTCTTTAAGGCCACACCCCTTATCACCGCCACCACAACCTCCATGAATTTTTTGGGCAGCTCTTGGGTGGAGCAGCCCTCGGTGCCCGGTTCACCGTCGGATGACACCGAGAGATTAACCTCGTGACTAGACTTCCCAGAGTGGCGCCCCTCCTTGGCGATCTGCAAGGATCGATCCTGGGTGGTGAGCCCTCTCCCCTTTCCTACCTTTCGACCCGCTCCCCGACTTGAGGTGGCAATTTTGCGGACCGAAGGCCTCAGCTCATCGTCACCGGAGGATAACCCCCGGCCATCGCCGGGACGAGCGGGGCGCTTGAGGAATTCGTTCCTCCTGGAAGTGAGCTCCACCACCTCCATGTGCCCCAAACTGAGCGCAGAAGCAGTATCGGAGTCCGACTCCTCATCCGCGCTCACCTCCCTCAGGCCAAAGCGTCTTCCGGTCTGTTCGTTTTCCATCGGCGCCGCAGACGTGCTGGGAGTGGATCCCAGGGACTCTGCGTCACCGATAGGTGAGCCACTCTGGCTCGATGCGTCTACAGAAGACGGTAGAGGGTCCGAAGGACCGGTGCGGTGATTGCCCCCCCCCTCCCCCCCCAGAATACGAGGGGCAGCCCGAGCTCTGCTCGGAGAGGGATTCTCCTGGGGTAGTTATATTTTTATCAGTCGCACTCATAGTTTTGCTGAACTCAGCTTCGCCTTTTTGGCAATGGGGTGGGGTCCCCAATAGACTCGTTTGCCATCAAGGTCATGTCTGCTAGGCAGACACGTACCTGAGGCGAACCCTCCGCGGCAGTCCAGTTTCCTGGGCTCCGCCCTGTGTGTATTCCTCTTGGTCTGGTCTCTCACTTGAGGCCTTCCGGCATGAGTAGCTCTACCGGCAAAGCCCTCAAGATCATTGAGACACACAAGCCCCACCACGACGACAACGTGGGAATACAGTTGGTGGGGAACTTCCATAAGCTGGATAATGGCATTCGAAGTAGCGCATATCTGACTGTTCCTCAAATCTTCAAACCCTCATAACTCGTAAATCATACGAAACACGATAAAAATATTGTGTACGTATATCGGGAACATAGACATATAACATACTCAAATATTACTAAAATCGGAAACATCGCAATTTTTTAATTGTTCACTCTATAATCAAGAAATTCGTCTCACGGATCACGACAGATGACGTCATCGTAAATAGCCCAGCGAGAGCGCGCGTTTCTAAGTAACCGTTCAGAAAAACTTTAATAAATCCACCATTTCTTGACGGATTTTAATAATTCAAAAAATTAAAAGCTCAGTAAATTATTACACACACGATGTACTTAGTAAAAATGGGATTTGCTATTATGTGATTGATCCTCATTGAACTTCGAATGGTCGAATAATTTAGATCTGTTGCAGTTATATAATATATGCACAAAGTGCACTCAAAATGAGTTTATATTAACTACATAATTATGTCAAAAGTGTTGAGACGGAATCAAACGATACATTCGAAAGATCGTATAAATATAAATAAAGAACTCCTACTTGTTGCTCTGATATTTTAGTGAGAGATAGTATGGTGGCCCAATTGTAACGGTCCGACATATTGGTTATGGGTTGTGAGTTCAATACCAGCTAGGCGCATTACTTTGTGTAATTTATTTCATCATCTTGCTGTCAAAACGGTGAAGGAAAACATCGTGAGGAAAGCAGCATGTCTTAGAGCCAAAATATCGAAGACATGTGACATCCTGGGCACGCCATAATTATGGCGGTAAGTCCCCTCTTTGAGGCGTGGCTGGGAAGACCACACGGTGGCCTTACCTTCCGCCAGACGCAGGTCCTCACCGGACATGGTAAGTTCGGGAGGTTCCTGCACCGGATTCGTGCGGAAGAAACGCCCGTGTGTCACCATAGTGTGGACCGTCCGGAGGACACGTTGGAGCACATGGTGGAAGTGCCCGACTGGGCAGGGCACCGCCGTCTCCTCGTGGGGGCGCTCGTGGCAGGGATCTCTCGCGCCGTGCCCTGGTCCAGGCCATGGTCCGGAGCGAGGAGGAATGAGAGGCGGTCGCCACCTTCTGGAAAGCAGCAATGCTAGTGATGGAGACAGCCGCACGCGTGAGGCAATAGTCCTCACGCCTCAATCGCCGCCGGGATTCCGATCCCGATTTCCGGCCACCGTAAGCGCGGGCTTGCCGACGGCGAGCAATGGGTAACTCTGCACACACGTCACAGCGCGGCGGCAACGCATTTCGCTTACATGCCCGAGGAACGCGCACGCCTAATGTGGGAGACGCCTTCGCCTATCCATCTTATATGCATATCTACGACCATCACCCGTTTAAGAGATTAGCCGGAAGTCCGGAACAAACAGATTGACTGACAGAATTTTTTTTTGTTATTTTGATGTTACAAAGAGAATATGGCTGACACTGGCTTACCCAACATCACGCATAACTTTGATACTGACGCTTAATTTTGATAACACGAAAATTTAGTCGTTAATTTGTCGCAAAATACCAGAATTTGTCGATCACTGGTTCAAAAGATATATAAGGGTTTATAGGTGGCCGATCCAGGGTCATCCCCAGCTTGCCCACATTTGTATCTTAAAAACTAGGTTGGTGCCCTAGTTTTTTAGTTTTTTTTAGCGAATACCTGTTTTCTATCAGATTTAGTCGTTAATTATTAGGAATTAGTCGCCAAATCTCAGAATTTGTCGGACACTGGTTCCAAAGTTATAATAAGGTGTTTCTAGATTGTTGTCATAGAAGTTCGTTCGTTGTTTGCTCGCAGCTTAATATCTCAAAAATTAGGGCACCGAAGATCTCTTTTAGTCCAAATTTAGTCGCTAATTTGTCGCCAAGTCGCAGAATTTGTCGCCGTGTAATTAAAAAGATATTAGAGAATGACGAAAGGGTCTACCTTTTATAGCAGAACTTTTTATGTCATAATAGTATTTTGCATAACAATAAATAAAATCATTTCGCATAAGTACATTCATTTGTCAAACATTCAAAACAAACCAAATTATTTCAAATTTTGCTAGTCTTTACGCATAAATTCCATAATAATTAAAAAAGCAGAACCATCAATCATGTCGCAGAAAATTCACAGTCAGAGTAGTCTTTTGGCATACATTTTATATCGACAGTCTTAGTAGGTACTAGCACTTACACGTATGTAACTAGTCTTTGGATATTATTTTACCGAAACATGTAAGTACAATGTACTTACATGTTTCGGTAATCTTACGTAATCGATAACGCGGGTGGCGCGCCGCGACGTTAACAGGTGATCGGGTGAAGACGAGCGCGCGTAATTCAAAGTTTCAATCCAACAGCTG
This sequence comes from Mythimna pallens, assembly GCA_961205895.1. Taxonomy (NCBI): domain Eukaryota; kingdom Metazoa; phylum Arthropoda; class Insecta; order Lepidoptera; family Noctuidae; genus Mythimna; species Mythimna pallens. The sequence goes on from OY540830.1 coordinate 12,980,963, forward strand.
TTATATTATTGTATTAAACAAATTAGTATAAAAAAAAAGTTTCTTTGGGAAAGTTGTTGGTAATCATGAGTACAATCACGTGTTTAAGTATCGGTCACTAATTGCCAGTCACCCTATATAAAGCTCATACCTTAAATCGATAATTTTTCATATACTCAGTATTTTGTTTTTGGGATCCGTCGATTCTGGTATTTACCTCTTATTCTCATCATCAATTGCAATCGACTCAATGGGTCCACAACTCAAGTTGGGAAGACTTTTTTTTTAAATGAAAGCAAGCGCCTAGTGAATAAGTAATAGTGAAGTTGCCTGAATACTATAAGATTTATGAGAAGTCTGTAGGAAGCTAACATTACAAATATATCGTCTAATAACTTTTGAACCCATGCTTTAAAAGATGTTAAATCTAGGTATTTAAAAAGGCAAATAAAAAGCTATTATATGACATAAATCTGCATGCAGGGTATTGTGGCTGGGGACTGGGGAACAGCTCTCTAATAATATGGGCATTATTCTTTTCATGGTCAATTTTTGGATTTCGTTTTTTTTTTTTCACTTTTGACTACAAAAATATGATCAGTAACGGGTACGGATAGAGCCCCATTCTTTTTTGACTAATTTAAAAATAGCGGTATATAAATATAAAATATTTCTATGATTTGAACCCATCAAAGGAAAGCTATACGTAAATAAATGTAATTATTTATCGAACAAAATGTGCACTTAGTCGCTGGCAGATAGACTGTTGCGCTTCGTTTCATTTACGGTAAGTTAAAAAGAGATACATGGAGCGCAGAAATGAACAGCATTGTCAAAAATGCATTGCTAAGCTAAAGGTCTGGAATAGAAATCCAATCAAACACTAGAAAATTCGACGAAGGTACTTTCATTTTTATTAGTTAACTATAACTAGCTTTTGGCCGAGGCTTTGCTCCCGTCATCTGAGTATCTACCCTACCAACAACCATATACAATAGGTTGGTACATCTTACATACTTAGGTTAGGTTAGTATAGTCATATGCTTACCATCGGGTGGGATCACGTCCTACATTATATATTAAAAAATATATATATATATAAATTATATTATATTAAGAACTAGTTTACATCATTTAAAAAAAAAAAGTTTAACATAAACACAAAATAACCGACTTAACTCCAATGATATTTGTGTGAGTGTAGTTACGTTGCTATTTCTGGTCTTCTCCACCAGTTCCACTTCATCAAATGTTACTTTTTGACTGTAAATGCTTGAGTTCTCGATGAAAATACCAAAATCACTAAGTATATAGTTGCCCATAATATTTGAAGAGTTCCCTCTATTTCTCATGGATCCCATCATCAGAACTAGATTTTGAAAAATAGAACCTATCTGGAAGTTTCTTTTAGAGGAAAAAAAAAATGTATATCGATAAAAAAATATACAACCGAATTGAGAACCTCCTTCTTTCTTTTAAGCCGGTTAAAAATATATTTATTTGGCGTTAAGTCCACTTTTGTGCTTTTGTGTTTTATGAAGGTTAAATTAAATAAATAACTATATTGAAATTTTAGCAACAGAAATTTTATTATTCTAACGTAAATTAAAACCTAACATTATAATTCTTAATAGACCAAGACCAAGGTTTTAATGTTTTCAAAGAAGTCTTAGAATTAATCTATATTCTATACTCAATCACTTCTGCATTAGACCAAAGAGGTTCAGAGAAGCAGTTGTGCACAGCATTTATTTTTCAAGATAAATTCAAACAATGTTATTTAATAAATAATGGTTTCAATATATCAATATAATTTTAACATTACCTACTTAGATAAATTTTACTATTGTAAGGTACTAAACACTTTTCAAACAATTTTGCTTCTTTTTTAAATGGCGTATCAACGGAAACTTGTTGTCCTTACAAAATATATGAATTGTATACAATACAAGGCAACAAGATAATTATTTAACATTCATACAAATAGAAATAACTAATATTATATAGTATAATGAAAAACGTTTCAGGTACCTGCTTCTTTTAGGTTTTTAACATGGACACTAGTAGTATAAGTAAGAACTAAATAATTTATTTAATTAAAAGCCTCATAAATGAAGAAGACGGATAGTTCAAATGAGATCATTTAAGTATAACAGTTGATATATACGTTGATTATAATAAATTCAGCATCAATCTTAACTGTAACAAAAAACAAACTACATATATTGTACTTTTATTACAAAGTGTACCCTAAAACAACCTTTTTTTAACTTTTGTCTAATGCTATCGCGAACAGAGTATAGGCTATTAATTTAAAACATAAAAACATGTTTTTAATTAGGAATTTGTCACTCTCTGACATATCTAAATCCTTTAGACTGATAAAACTAGAAGTATACTTTACACAATAATACTCGTAGAATTTTTTTCTTGGCCAGTTTTCGTAAACTCTTCAATTTAGCTCTTGGACAATACCTTAAAAATTAAACTTATTATATCTTCTAAACTAAGAAACGGAAAAAATCAGCGACTTGACAAATAATTGCGACAAATTATCGACTACATTACGACACTAGTATTTGAGATACAAATGTGGGCAGCCTGGGGAGGCTGACCCTGGATCGGCCACCTATAAACCCGTGTAACTTTTATACCAGTGACCGACAAATTCTAATATTTGGCGACAAATTTTGACAAATTAGCGACAAAATTTTCGTGTTATCAAAATTAATATGCGTGATGGTGGGTAAGCCAGTGTTTGTTAGGCTTACACATTTACATAAATAGACACTTTAATTTAAATATCATGTACATGTACATGTGCGTACAACGCTAAATCGCATTCTTGCTACGCCCCTTTTTTATTTAATTGGTTATAAATAACGTTTGTTTAATAAAACGGGTTACTTTGAGTTGTGATAACTTCGGATCGACTTAGAATTACATATATAGATAAGTTATATTAAAGGCATTTTATCCTTTTTAGGGTTCCGTAGCCAAATGGCAAAAAACGGAACCCTTATGGATTCGTCATGTCTGTCTGTCTGTCCGTCCGTATGTCACAGTCACTTTTGTCTGAAACTATAAAAACTATACTGTTGAAACTTGGTAAGTAGATGTATTCTGTGAACCGCATTAAGATTTTCACATAAAAATAGAAAAAAATTTTTTTCATCAAACGCATACGTGTGGGGTAGCTATTGATAGGTCTTCAAAAATGATAATGAGGTTTCTAATATCATTTTTTTTCTAAACTGAACAGTTTGCGCGAGAGACACTTCCAAAGTGGTAAAATATGTCCCCCCTGCAAACTTCCACCAAAAATTGGTTTGAACGAGATCTAGTAAGTGGTTTGTTTTTAATACGTCATAAATCGTAAACCACAATTTTCCTTAAAAGTTTGTACGGAACCCTCAGTGCTCAGTGCCTCACTTGCCCAGTTTTTGGATTTTGTATTTCCTGTAATTTCGCTGTATTTATAACCATCTTTTGTATGAAATCTAAAAAAGCGCGTTTTATTTTAAGATGGATTGTTTTTCTACCAAGGTAGGTATGATAAGTATTTTTTCCTACCACCCTCGTGGGCTAGTTCGACTTTTTTGACCATAGGTACGGTTTTATTTTAAATTTACTTTTAATATCTTCATGCATAAGTAAATATTATTATAGTTGCGGGTGATGTCTTGGATATGCTTAGCATGTCATGATGTATGTCGTCAGCAAGCAATGCATCCTAATATTACCGTTGCTATCAATCGCAGTGCATGGTACATTCAAATATTGGTGTTCCTACATTGGCTGTGGTTGGTGTCTTAAATTTACATTGACTTAGCATTTACCAATTCTATTTATCTAATCTTTGATAACAAAGATACGTAACTTGTATCAAAGAACGACAAAACTATTAACATACAAGGAATACAAAATACCTGTATCTAATGAGTGACATAGAAATGGATAAGATAAGCATGGATGATGATGATGATTACGTATAAGAATAGCACAGTAACAGGAACATAGCCAACAATAACTAGATAGATGCTTTAAAGTTTTAATGAGATATTATTACTTTGCCTATGACAGGTAGATCGACAGCTCCCCAAGTGTCAGCAGCCCAATGCACTACGCCTGAAGCAAAATCTGCTGTTAGAACACCAGAAATTGCTGCTAAAAATAATGAGGCATCCGCTTGTACATGTCTGGCCATGAGAACACCAGCACAGACACACAATGTGCAACAAACCACCACACAGACCCATTCTTGTAGTCTTTTGCCTGTTAAAACAAAAATTTCAGTCTGTATTCTTTACATCCTAAATTTCTAATACTAGTTAGACCACGGTGCACGGAGTCGCCGCGACGGCAGTGTCTAGAGACGGCAATTGTAGACATAATACAAAAATATTGGCGCCGAATCTGCGTTGAACGTGCAGTGTTTGACACTGAAACCATTAAAAAGCGTCAGTTTCTATACGGCACGCTTCCTTTAGGTCTCAGTGCCAGTTGCTAATAAACGGTGACCCCACTTGGTATGAACGCAAAATGTTGACACTGCCGCCTCTAGCTGCTAGCAAATGACCGATACCGAAGCGTCTCCGTGCTAGGTAACTAAAACATATATAGGTAAGTACCTTTAGGTGAGTCAACACTTACATTTTTGTAAAATTATTAATTACTTACTAATTCATGAGGGATATTACACTATTTACACTATTACAATTATAATAGATCTATGAGTCATAGCTATACCCAGTCAGGTCACAAATTCTGTCAATAACTTTTAATGTAATTAATAATATACTCTTTGATAATGAATTAAAAATTATGTATGAAACTAGCTTCTGCCACCGGCTTTGCCCGCGTGAAAATAGGTTTTTCTATACAAACTTTGGACCCCCGTTTCATTCCCTCAGGGGATGAATTTTGGAAAATCCTCTCTTAGTGCTCGCCTACGTCATAAAAGGAAGCATTGTGCTGAATTTCATGTTCCTAGTCCCAGTAGTTTCGGCTGTGCGTTGATATGTCAGTCAGTCAGTTTCTCTATTATATATATATATATATATATATATAGATGACAGGTAATTCAACGTACAATACAGTTTTATTTACTTTATTCGAAATGCCCTCCACCATAAAAGCCCATAATCGACGCGACCAGTCATCGATCACAGCACGCACCACATTCATATCTACACTTGAGACAGCAATAAAGTCGCACATCCCTTGTAGTTTGGTTAATTAGTGTTTTTTTTTATATCTAAGGATATTGAGCACAAATCAATAGCCCGAATTAAAGCTTACAAACTTACAAAGACATAAAATTAAAATCATTGATTTTCACTTACAAAAACCAACCGTACACCCCAAATTCACCCGTTTACGTAGTCACTATATGCACCCTTATCAGTTCAGGGTATAAAAAAGTCGTTTTTTTTTTCATTTTTATTCAGTTTTTGTCAACGTGATCTCTACTGTAAGCATATACTGAAAAAATATGGATTTCATGCCCGCAGAAGCCGCTCAAGTTATTGCCTTGCTCAAAGCAGGCCATAATCAAAATGAAATTGCTCGACAGCTAAATTTGAGCCGCTTCCCTGAACGTCGGGTAAACCAGAGGACTCGAGAGACCCGTGGGTATGTACATTTGGCGACTAGGACCTGCCGGTGGCGCTTAGGATCAGAGCGTGATGATCGCTTTCTTGTAACAAGTATTTTGTGAAATTGCCTAATGAACGCGGTTGAACTGAGACAAAAGCTTCAAGAAGTTTGCATTTTCAGTATAAGTCAGTGGACAATTAAAAAAAGACTGGGTGAAACAGGCCTGACTGCACATCGCCCAGCAAATGTTACTAAGTTGACTGTCGATGAGCTGTATTGACAAGCCCGACCATGATTTGCCACGGAACACTTAAAAACGACAAATGCTTGCACTGACTGGACAGGTCCACTCAAATCTATATGGTTCTTTCTTCAAAAGACTATCTCAGACAAATCTGCATGGTTCTCACGTGATTTGACCATTACATATTTACTGTATGGACTTTAAAAGAAACTTTGACCCCTGAATTTGTTTCGGTGTTTCTTCTCAGGGTAGTCAGCAAGGAAACACCGGCCTCATCTAGTTTAAAATGACGAAACAATAAACAATACTTTTGTCCAAAAAAAAAAATTTAACAATATGGTATTTTTTCGCTAGTTTTCCCTGCTCCTTTCAAACGCCTTTTATCTTAACAAATATGTTTAAACAAAAAAATAGCGCAATAAGAGCGGCCAACTCAAGGTACATTTCCATACAACCGCTGTTACGTGATTATGATTAGACATCTTTCTCTAGATATTTTGGATGCACAGCTATCTTGTAGATATTATCTAGGCTTCTATAGAAATCAAAACACAAAGGAGACAATTTTTTTGGGCCCACTATTAAACGGTTACGTATATTAATCATATTACACATTAAAAAAGCGATCATCATATTATAATTAACAGAACAAAAATTATATAGAAATCTAACCGGAATAATGAAATAATAGTAAAAAAGTGTTACGGCAAAAAATGCTTGTTTTCAGATTTATTTTAACGTGAAAAAAAATATGTTACTACTATGCGCAGCGGTAATGACTTCGGCTTTAAATGCGTTTAAAGAGATAATAATTAATTGGTACAGCGAACTAGTTTTTAATGCTGTTATTAACGGTTAATAAAAATATCAAGTAGGTATACGTTACTTCATATTTGTATTAACCTTTAAAAATCACCGTGGAACGAAACGTAATTAATAGCCTGTTGGAGATGCTCTGTGGTCCAGTTTCAATCAGTTTGACACTGACAGACAACATTATTATTGTTTCTAGTGATGTGCCGAGTCGCTGTTTTGGTGGATCGAGTCAACTCGAGTCAGTTTATACGGTATTTGAATCGGTAATTGATTTATTTCTCATTGTGTCATTATCTAAAAAGTATCAATAACGGACTCTTCTGGATTTGAATTTCTAGACTACACTTCTGGACTCGAGTCAACATTCGAATTCTTCACATAGAATTCGAGTACTGGGATCGAGTCTTGCGTACTCGAATCATAATAAATTGATACTCGAGAAAGCGAGTCCAAAGCAGGAATCGAGTCTGACTCGAGTCGAGCCGTACTCGGCACATCACTAATTGTTTCCGATTACTAGATAGTTGCATGTTTCTTCTGTTCTTTTCGTATTTTTATTCGAAAGATTTTATGAAAATGGCAACTGTAGATACAGTGCATAATCCACAAAGCCGTTGTATCAATTGTGCAGCACGATTTCAACGGAATGTTGAATACCTACTGCTCTTGCTGGATACTGTTGTAATTATTTAGTGGGCAGACGCACTGTTGTTTGCTGTGCATATGTGATGTGTATAGTGTGGTTTTTATCTTGGAGCGGCATCAAGGTGAGGTTGAGCCACCTGCATCTTTTTAGATGAAATACTGCTTTTAAGAGATGACTTTGAAAATGATGATAATGAACAGTAATAAATACTTCTTGTGATGTACCTAAAATGTGTTTTTTTTTCTCCTTATACATCACCTTATTATTTTAGATCTACAGTTAATGGCCGGCAAAAGCCACACTATTTCGAAATGAATACATCTACGCATTTTCATGAATAAGTCTATCAAATCGTGTAAATCACATCAAAGTCTGTCCCGTAGTACAGACGTGACTTTGTTTTATTCTGTATATTATTGAACAGTGCACTATTTTAACTTAAAAGACCAAGGAGACCTATCCACTCATTAGACAATCGCTCTTGTGAGATTTTAGATTATTATGAGAGTCATGTTTTGACTGTCGTATATCACGGCACTCCAGTTACATGAAGTTTTGCTAATATTACCACTGTAATCTTAAGATTATAAGGAATAAACTAACGTGCAATTCATTGCTATACGCCACAATGTGTGGTGGGCCTATTCCCCAAACAAAAAAAATTGTCTCCTTTGTGTAAAACTAATCTAGTCTTTACTAGACCTCTGAAAATCTGCTATTCTACGTGAACTTTGGCCCTCCATAATGTACTGAAATATAAAAAAGCACATACATAGAAGAAGCCTTTTTTAGATTAAATGTGCACATTTAATCGAGATTCTGAATGAAATCAATTTTTCTGAAAAGCTTTTGAGGGTTTAAAAAAACACGTATTTCCTGGAACAAGTTTTGTAAAATATTCGAGTAAATCACGAAATTACCGAATGCCTACGAAGTTTTTAGGCGAACAAAAAGAGAGACACTTTTTTCCTATTGCCTCTTCATCAAACATCGTGTTGGATTGCGTTAAATGAAGCTACAAGATTTTAAACCATGCTTGACGTTGACGATAGGCGAGTGGAAAAGGGCCCTCTTAAGTGTTCTTGCGAACGTAAATCGCATACGCAAAAAAAAAAAACATAGCATACGTAAATCAATCAATATTTCACAAAGAAAATGGATTTAAAGGTCAGCGGGGCTCTGTCCGGGGGTTTACTAATGATAAAGATAAAATATATTGCGATAATTTACATAGGCATAACGAAATTCAGCATAATGATCATTACGCATAATATTATTAGGCATAAATGTTTTTCCATAATGCTTGTTGCCATAAATACTGCTAGCATAATAATAATGAAGCATAATTTTATAACGAGTTGCAGGTCGCGGGTTCAAATCCAGCCAGGCGCATTACTTTGTGTAATTTATTTTATCACCACTGTTCTCAAAACGGTGAAGGAAAACATCGTGAGGAAACCGGCATGTCCTAGAACCAGAAATTCGAAGATATGCGATATCTACCAACCCGCACTGGTGGATTACGGCCCATTCCCTCTCTTAGAGAGGTGGCCTGAGTCCCAGCAGTGGGAACATAATAAGGCTGAATATGCCATGCAATATGCTTTAAAATTTATGCAACTCCAACATAAGCCAAAACATATTAAACTAAATGATAGTTATGCTAACCTTTACATTATGCCAAAGTATTATTATGCAGCAGTATTATTATGCTAATAAAATTTATGCGAAAACGTTATGCCAAACTATATTATGCCTTAAAGTTTTATGCCAAGACGGGTATTACCCTATTCGGGCGCAGCTAGCCGGAATTAAATGTACACATACTCGTACTGCCGCTTTGTGCATTTAACTACGATCAGATGTTCAAGGGACTATACGCCTTAAATGGGATGTATGTCAAAAAGCAGGCTGTTGTGTTTTCTGATAAGTGCAGAATGACTTACATGACTACAATGGACGCTTTGGGGCAGCTATACTTAACACGCCCAACAAGCATTTCTGAATGGCCCTGCAGCTAAACATAATATTGGTGGCATCATTTTATATTTAATCCGTGTCTCAGTAGCAGTTTTACTGTACAGAGGTCTGCTTACTAGTTCACTCTTTGGCGATGTATGTATCAATTATGGTCTTGCTAACAAAACGAAAAAATAGAACTATGCCCATAGATAGCATGCAGAGTCCGTCTGTCTAATGAAAGCGCGACCGAGTTTAAAAAATAAATAAATTGGCAACATTATTCAGTTATCAAAGGCACGTCTCACATTTTGTACTTTATTATGGGTAAACTATAAAAAGTTATATATGTGAAAATACACACTATGATCAGTAAATTTAATCAAAAACAAGAAGAGAAAGAAGTTGTTTTCAAAGAAAAACAAGAATGTTTTATATATAAAAACATTCTTGTGATCTCGGATTTTTAAGTTAGTATGACATTATACTTGCACTAAACTAATTATAACGTCATCAGCAGAAATACCGATCTCTGGAGTAATGCCGATCCAGTGCACGCTGTACCATACCAATCAATACAAAGCAACAAATCCTTTCACTCCGTATGCTCCGATTCCGACGCACGCAGTGGACGCTTAGCTATAAACTTCCTTCTTCGACCACTCCATATTTGAAAATGAATAAAATTTAATTTCTTTTTTATTTTTGACAAGCGTGATCGTTCTGTTTTTAAAATTATTAGAAGTATTTGGCCAGCATTTGAAAATTAAAAATAATAAGGTTTTGACAGAACTTATGACCTGAATAAGCAATTAAGAAAGTGTAAAAGAGACGTTTATGAATACTTTGTGCGTCGAAACAAATATTTTCGTACTTATACGATATGGGTAAGATCTGATCCTGGGTAAATAATGGTGAAAATCCCACGTACAGCACAATAAAAATAACTACTTTAAAAATCTAAACATAAGTATGTTTGTAGTAATCACATCAACAATGTATTTATTAAGGATAAGAATATTTTATTTGTTTATAAACATGGTACATTAAAGGTCTTATAATAAAATCTTTATGTTTCGCCATTCAAGTGCTGGCATACATTTATTCGAACACTAGTTTCTGCCAGCGGCTTCGCCCGCATGAAAGTCGGTTTCTCCATACAAACTTTGGACCCCCGTTTCATGCCCTTTTTTTTTAGGTGGGAAAATCTTCTAATGGCATCCCCAGGAGGGCTTCGGACTTTTACTGCCTAAAAATCCATTCTTGTTCCTTCTTTGCCATTGTTCCAGGGCCCCGGGGATCTCTTTCGCATCACCCATGGCCCCAGTAGGCTTCGACCCTGCTGGGCTCCTACGGTTTATTTATTTATTGGCACACCAGCAGCATTACATACAGGATTTTTTGTGAAAAATAATATTAAAATTTAGTCACTGGTATGCATGCCTATTATAGATAATAATATTTACAACTTGCACCATGTTAGGTATGACATTAATTGTTATGTTAAAAATTTAAAAAAATTATTACCACAAAAATTAAACATACAAAATGGAAAAAGAAATAAAAAAACCTTTTCTCGCAGTCGGGTTTTTTTAAAATTTATTTTTATATTTTACACTTTTTAGTTATGATCATCTAATAACACTATTTATTCACTCTATTTTAGGCGTACATTTATCACTTTAAAGTTTACAAACCTATCGAGTAATCACGCTACGTACGTCACGCTTATTTTGTATCTTAAATAAAATTGAAGTGTCTGTATTAAAAAAAATTTGGTTTACTAAATGTATATCAAAGTGTATTTGAAACTTATAACAACTGTCGTTTTGTTCCAGCTAATATCCGTAATTTTCTCGCGAGAATAGGATTTCAAAATACGAGATAAATCTGCGAAAAGGTTAAACAAAATTTGACAGGACTTTCAATTGGATATAGCTAATAATTATTATGATTAGTACTACACACCTTAAGCTACTTACAACCAACCTTAAGCTACTTTTTATATTCTCGCGGAAACGGGACTTAATTCCGGCGGCTTGACTCTTGAATTTGATACCCATATTGCACTACCCAAAAAAAATTTTTCCTCTAATGTATAGCGTCCCACAGTTGATATGCTGATTTTTTTTCAACGTCACCTATCTAAGAACACTTGGGTTAACAAGACGAATCTAACGATATGCTAATTATGTAAATTAGTTCAGCGGTTTGGAAGATATGAGGTAATAAAGAATATTACATACATACAAGATACGCGCGAAAAATATAACCCTTCTTGCAGTCGGGTAATAAAAAAGGAGGATAGAGTACTTTGAAATTTATATTTACAATTAACAATTGATTGGAAGTTTTGTACAGTCTCATACCTCCGAGACTGCTCTCCTAAACTTGTTAGTGGGTTTTGCTCATTCAGAGCAAGGGTGCGTTAAAGTGCAAAATAGTTTAACCTCTTCGTTATTTAACTTCAACTTCCAAAATTAAAGTTATTTTGCACGATTCGGTGTTTTTTTTTACATTGAAGTCGGTTGTATTTTTTTTTTTAAATTTACCCTTTTTAGTTATGGTGCCACCACTAAAAAGTACCCCTCAGCGTTACTTAAATACCATAGAGCCAGAATGCATTTCATGACAATTCTAATAATACCAAATACGGTTAGATTAATGTATTTATTACAGAGTTCCGGTGCCTAACTTCAGGCTTCATCATCGGATCAGTTCGATATATTCCCCCTATTCTTTCAGTCAGTCATCGACTACATGTATAAATAAAGCAACTTTACTTGTTACGACTGTTCTGCTGTTATCCAATGAGGAGTTCTGCTCCATATCTTCGAAGTTCAGAATAAAATCATAACAATATTTCCATGGGACCAACTTGGAAGCATAACCTTTCAATAAAAAAAATATTAATTTCAAAATCGGTCCACAATTGACCGAGAAATCGGTGAACATACATGTAAAAAAAAAACATACATTCAGCCGAACATAGAACCTCCTCCTTTTTGAATCGGTTAATTATAAGAATCTGGCGTTTATACAAACTGACATTTGTCGACGAAACCGATTTAGGGGATGCTAAAGATTGTATAACTATCAAAAGATGGTTTATTGGTTTTCAATGTTTCTATCAAATAATCGTATTACTTGAGTTAATAATATAACTTGAAAATTGACATAAGTACCGAATAAAAAATGAATAATTAATGATTACTCGATAAAAAAAAAATATGTTCTTTTAAAACTACGTCCATGAAGGTAATGACCCACAACGGATAAGCCGAAAAAGTTAAAAACGGTATAATTAAATTGTGATTATTTGGATTGATCCAAAATCTACCCACAACTGGAAAAAGGGGGTATAAATTACTTGGTTGTAGTTTTTTCCGCTGTATCCTATGTAGGAGAAAATAAGATATTATCACGAACGAAGTCGCAGGAAAAAAGCTAGTATAAATATAAAAGGTTGAAACTGACTGACTGACATATCAACGCACAGTCGAAAATACTGGGACAAGGAACGTGAAATTTTGCACAATGCTTTCTTTTATGACTTAGGTGAGCACCAAGAAGGAGTTTTTGGAAAGGTAACCTTTAAGGGGGTCATCATCATCATTTCAGCCGAAAGACGTCCATGGTTGGACATAGGCCTCCCCCAAATGCCCGTCCTGTGCGACTCGCATCCATTGGATTCCCGTGATTTAAGGGGGTGAACAAGAAAAAAAATTTTGTATGCAAAATCTCATTCCGTGTGTCTACCTATACTTGAAAGTTACCACAAATAGTAATCTAAGTAAGCAATATAGGTTTTCGTTATTTGTGTTTCCAAACTACCCCCATTAGAACAATTTAGGGGGTATCAAAGATTGCATGCACTGAATTAGCAGAAATTCTAACCAAAGATAATAATAGAGACTATCGTTATCAGTTTATTAAAACTACCGCACCAGCTTCTGACATTTTATAAGAGACTTATGTATGAGAAATACATATTTATTATAATAAAATTTTGCTCCACACTAGGAATAACTCATGTATCGTGCATTCACAAACATGTAAACTAACATACACGAGAGATCTGGATCGGGAACTGTAGGCCATGCAAATATTTGTTCCGTGCAGGAATCGAACCAGCAACACGCAGCGCAGCAGCCAATCGCTCAACCACTGTACCAACTGTGCCGTCATAAAAACATATGTTGGTTGCAGTAAACATAAGTTTTAATTATGTATCGTAGGTAAATGTAGTTTTAATTCTGTTTAAGCTGCATATGCTGTTAGAAAAATCCGCCAATTTACGGATGTTGATACCGTTAGACTAGTCTATTTTAGTTATTTTCATAGTATCATGTCATACGGTATCTTACTATGGGGACGGGCTGCAGACATTGACTCAATTTTTATACTACAGAAAAGAGCTATCAGAGCTATTTACAATCTTCGCCGGTGTGATTCTCTAAGGGAACTGTTTAAGGATATTAACATCATGACGGTGCCTTGTCAATATATTTATGAAAACATCATGTACGTTAGAAAAAATCTTCATCTTTTTAGCAAAAGAGGCGATAGACATAATTATGTTACAAGAAATAGGGACCAATTAGTTCAACCAGGTTTTAGACTGGCTAAAGTGGCCTCTTCTTTCATGGGGTACTGTTTGAAATGTTATAATAAAATACCTCCACAAATATTAGAACTCAATGAAACGAAATTTAAATCTTGTATTAAACGCACACTATGCAGGCAAGCATATTATAAGTTGGAGGATTATATTCAAGATAAAAATGCTTGGCTCAATGCTGGTCCAGCTCCTCTACCACCGAGGTATACAAATTGATTAGTTTGGAAATTATTATTATTATTTTTTAATGCTTTTTTTTTTTGGGAATTGTAAAATATTATAAGTATTGTATAATGTAGAAGCATTTATTTTCAAAGTTTGTAAATGTGAGTACCATGGAGCTATTTTATGGTTTTTTATGTTACTATTGGACTTGTTTGACATAAATGAGCACGGCAGTTGAGAGTTTGTCATGCTCACTTAAATGTCTCACTGATGGTGGCGCATGTGTTGGATCATTCGGTTCCCTTCAAAATGGTTGAGCTGAGTGGTGCTAATATTAGCGTCATGTTCGTGAACGGGCGCTGTCAGTTGAGACTGGTCATCTCTTAGCTGCCAGTTGCTATTTTAATATCTATATTTAGTTTTTATTTTTACTGTATTTACATTGTTCTCACATGATAACGACAAGAAAAATGTAACAGTGATATTTGTAATTACAAAACATGATTGAAAAGAGTGTCCATGGAGTTTCTTGCACATTCTTCTCCATAGAGATCTACGCTTTGGAATGTGCAATTAGCATCATTTTTTTTTTTCTGACTAACTGACTTCTTGACATTTCAAAAGTGCCTGTAAATGGTTTATTTGAAATAAATGCTTTTGAATCTTTGAATTCATTGAACCCCAAGCAAACACCCGGTCTTCCTATTGTGTCTCTAATTACGGTACTCGAAAGGTTAATAAAAATAGCACCTAGAGTCCACCACAAAGATAATTGTTGAGGTCGCAACCCTCAGAATTGAGGACAAACGACGCAAAAAGCAGGGGAGCACTGAGCTGAGGATGGGTAACTTAAGACGCCGCGAATACTCGCTATTATTCGATATTCATCATTACTACTGATGATTCGGAGGATGTCGCCAATATGTTCACGGAACTGTTTGTAGTGTCATCACCACTAGGGCCATTGGGCATGCCGTAATTATAGCGGTAAGTCCCCTCTTTGAGGAGTGCCTGGAAAGGCAACACGGCGACATTACCTTCCGCATGACGCAGGTTCTCTCCGGACACGGTAAGTTCGGAAAGTACCTGCACCGGATTCGTGCGGAAGCGACGCCCGGGTGACGCCACTGTGTGGACCGCCCGGAAGACACGGTGGAGCATACGGTGGAGGTGTGCCCCGCTTGGGCAGAGCAACGCCGTGTCCTCGTGGGGGCGATACAGGCCATGGTCCAGAGCGAGGAAGAGCGGCAGGCTGTCGCCTCCTTCTGTGAAGCAGTAATGCTTGCAAAGGAGGCGGCGGATCGCGTGAGGCAGCGGCCCTCACGCCCCAACCGCCGCCGGGATTCCGATCCCGATTTCCGGCCACCGTAGGCGCGGGCTTGCAGACGGCGAGCAATGGATGGCTCGCCGTCCGACCGTCCGGTAACCGTCCGGGACCGAAACAAACTCGTCAACGGCGCGTGCTGTTCCACGCGCGCCTCAAGGAGATGGCAGCAACTGTAGGGACCCAGCAAGGTCAAGGTCTACTGGGGCCAAGGGTCTGATTCTGAAAGGAAGACTCGGCCCTGGTACGAAAGGCAACGAAGGAACAGGAGTGGGTTTTTAGTCAGTAAAAGTCTGACACTATCTCCCGCCCCGCCCTAGAGCGGGGGATGTCATAAGATGATTTTCCCACCGAAAAAAAAAATACCACTGGGCCATCAACCAGGAACATCGATGCTGAGGCTTGTCCAAGTAAGTCGCTTTCTTGTTTCTCAGCTAAGCAGGTGACTGGCGTCATAAATAAAATGTGTAGGGGCAAGTCACCTGAAATATGCAGGCATACACTTGGCCAAATTACGAGCTATGTTTTTTACGCTCTGTATTAGTCATTCATACCTACCAACAGATATGATGAAAACAGTGGTTGTTTCCATAGTAAAGAACATAAAAAACTTTTACGTCGGTGTTTCTTTAATAGTTTTGTCTCTTCGTTATTTAACACTGACTTCCGAAATTAGAGTTATTTTGCACTTTTCAGTGTTTTTTTTTTTTACTTTGTAGTCGGTTTTTTTTGTTTTTTTTTTTTTTATTTTTACTATTTTACACTTTTTAGTTATGGTACCACCACTAAAAAGTACCCCTCAGCCAAATTTAAATACCTTATAGCCAGAGTGCATCTCCTGACAATTCTAATAATCCCAAACACGGTTAGATTCCATTAATTTATTACAGAGTTCCGGTGCTTAACTTCAGGCTTCATCATCAGATCAGTTCGATATATTCCCCCTCTACTTTCAGTCAGTCATCGACTACACGTATAAACAAAGCAATTTTACTTGTTACGACGGTTCTGCTGTGATCCTATGAGGAGTTCTTTTCCATATCTTCAAAGTTCATGATCAGATTATAACAATATTTCTATGGGACCAATATTTCTACATAACCTCCTCCTTTTTTAAGTCGGTTAATAACTGGGGATATCTCCGACCTATGCAACTAGACTTATATCGCTTGCTACCGTTATAGCAAAAATATTGGACAGTTTGCTTGATAGAGAATTAAGTAATATATTACAATTACACGACGCACAGCTTGAATTTAGGCCCAAACTTTCTACTGAGAGCGCAATTCTAAGCCTCAAGCAAGCTGTCCGATATTATACGGACAGAAATACTCCCATATATGCATGCTTCCTTGACCTTTCCAGGGCTTTTGACCTTGTTGCATTTGATGTCCTGTGGGAGAAGTTGAAGGAAGCAGGACTTTCGAATGAACTTTTAAGACTATTTAATTTTTGGTATAATAACTAGCTGAATTGTGTTCGTTGGGGGACACTTTGTCCGCGGCGTACAAGTTGGAGTAATGGAGTAAGACACGGTGGGTTAACCTCACCTAAGCTTTCTTCAACTTGTATGTAAACGGGCTAATTGCTGGACTTAGCAGCATGCGTGTCGGATGTTGGGTAGTTAATGTATATATATGTTAAGAACCTAAGTTATGCAGACGACATGGTGTCGCTGGGCCCAACAGCTGGCTCGGTCAGGGAGTTGTTGCATGTGTGTGAACAATATAATTTTCACTAGCCATGGCCTCGTGTGCAATGTTAAGAAGAGTCTACATGGTGTTTGAGACCCCCGGGAAGAAAGTGTCATCCAACCCGGTTATAAATCTTAATTGGTTACCTCTTTGTAGAGTACATGAGTTAAAATACCCAGGACATTTTCTTAACGGGGACCTCAGAGACGAAGAGGATATAGATCGTGAGCGCAGGGCGTTGGCGGTCCGGGCTAATATGTTGATACACAGGTTTGCGCGTTGTAGTAAGGAAGTAAAAATTACACTGTTTAAATCATATTGCATATCCTTTTACACGAGCGGCCTATGGGTTAGGCATACCAAGAGATCGCTAGACGCCCTGCGTTTACAATAAAATAACTGTTTTAGGATGTTGTTGGGATTACCGCGTTATTGTACTGCGTCGGGTATGTTCGCGTCTGCGCATACTAATGACTTTTACGCGATAATTCGAAAAAAGACCAATTCGATTCTGACAATAGCGCGGTCGAGTTCGAACAGCATCCTGAAGATGTTCGTGGACCAGTTCAACGCACCGTGGTTGTCTCATGCCATGGCGGTACTGGTCAAATGACACTAATTTATTTACTTATTTCTCTGAGGTTAATGTAATGTTTTGTTTTTGTTTACTAACATAGTTAAGAATTCTGTTACTAACAATTCTTGCATGCCTTTACAACATTTATTATTATTATTATTACTTGCCGTTTTTTATTATTTGTCTAATACCAAACGATAGCGTCTATTATTCGACATTTGGCGAATAGTTTTCTAAAATAAACATTTAATGAAACAAAAATCTATAATTAATAATTATACTTAAGAAAAATCAGTCAAATTTTTCTTAAAAAGCAAAATATGCTTCAACAGTCAGGTTGAAGTTAATAGGTTCAGTCGAATAATAATAGCGAATTATTCGACTATTCGCTATAGGTAACGGCGATTAATCGGTATTCTACTGTATACCTACTATTCGCTTTAACTACTTTTGATCTCTAGTCATTAGTAAAAATGTGTCGACTGGTCGGTATAGCCGACTATCTTTTTATTCGTTTTCTAACACATTGCTTTTGCAATATTGTTTTATATTATTTAGACCTCAACCACCTTAAAATCCTTTAATTTTTTGTTAACATCTTATTTATTAGTAGTTATAATTATTTATTTTTTCTAGTTTTTTTTATAGCCTCTCTGTTTTATAATGTGAATGTAAGAACACTGTAGATTCCAAATTCTTACTTTCTTTTACGACTCACTTTTTTATTGTGCTTTTGGGCATTTTCTGATCTAAACTGTCCTTACGTAATCACTATTAACACTGTAATATAGAAATATTGTATCATCAACCCTTTTTTGATTTTTGAATTGAGTTTCTTGTCAGTTCTTCTCCATAGAAAACGGCCAATTTGGAACCGTGCACTAGCTTCTGATGTATTATAAGTGCCCATGTAGGCATGTGAAATAAAAATATTTGAATTTTGAATTTCTCTGACCAATTCGTAGTCGGCGATTAAGTCGGCGGCTACCCGGCTTCTTACTTTTTACGTATTTCTCAATAAAATGTATATAGGAAGAATTCATAGTCACAGGATGAGGTATCACGGTTGGATGTCGGTACTTTATTTGATATCCGGCTGCCAACACAAGATATTATCATTTCGCTCATCGGAGCCCATGACGGCTAATGCTGGAATTCCTCAGGGATCTTTTCTCTCTGTAACTCTCTTCCTGCTGTATATCAACGATCTGCTGATGGCCGGTTATACCTGACGAGTGTTCAGGTTAGTTATGAACTAATCCAGTTCAAAAGAGAAGCCATGATAGAGCGTACGAATGTCTGCAGGCAGTCTCCAAATGGAACGAAGCAAATCTGGTGGGATTTAATGCCGCCAAAACACAAGCGTTGTTCATCGCCAAAACGAGCCCGTTCACCTTAGCTCCTGCTTTTCAGAATGTATCCTTGGAGTGTACCGACCGCCTCCAGTTTGACTTTGGGCGGTTCATTGCAGAAAAGTGTATATTTATAATCTGTCAATTTGAGTTTGGCATAAGTAAATGGGCGAGTCACAAAGTTGTAAAAAAAAAAACGAAGCTTCGAAATACTCGAGCGCGATAGTATATTTTTTTATTGTGAAAAAAATTCTATCAGGACTACGAGAAACATATAATCTGACGGTTTTCATGGAGCGATGTAGCTAAAACCATCGATAAAAGATGTAGCGTACAGATGCTGAGAACTGTGTATTCCCCACTCCGCGCCTAGATTGAAAGATAAAGAAAGAGAGAGGTCTGTCCTAGCGATGGGCGAGTCGAGTTATTTTAATCGAATTACGCGAGTTGCGACGTCAAACGATTTGGGGAAAATTAAGTTTTAGAAAATAATCTTATTCTTTTTATTTATCAACTTGACATGAATACCTAACTAAATTTATTTATTTATTTATAGTTAATTAAAACGGTACAAGCCCACTTACATTAATTAACATAGAATTTAAAAAATTATATATATATAAAAAAAAACAATTACCTATACATAATGTTAATAACAAAATTAATTAAATTAATAATTTAAGATTAAATACAATACTACACATTAACATGGAACAGTGGACACCCTTGCATACTGTCTCTCACAGAACACCAGACAAACACTTATTTTATTCCATTCGTCCGCAAACACATCACATTCAGGGTCAACATTCAGGAGGGCGTTAAGCATCTTTAAAGTACGACAGATTGGGGATTTCGCTCTAGCGACAGTTCTGGATGGCTGAAGTAGCAAATAGATTGTGACGGCGGCTCTGACGGTGTCCAATGTATTTATCGGGCACAAACAGTCGACAGAAGAGGTCATGGAGCTCAGGGCAGTCAATGTGTCCGCTCAGGATTTTACAAGCCACTACAAGCTGATCGAAGCCCCTTCTCACCTCTGACGAGTTGAAACCCAGCATCCCTAAAAGAAAATTGGTGGGGTACATGTAGGGAAAGAAAGTGTACAACCTTACAACAACCTAAATAAATAAACCATTTAAAATTCACGTAAACGATAGCAGGCAAAGTGCTAGTTTAACACAAAACGACTCAAGTGTTTGATCGACGTTTAAGTGTTATCGAGGTGACTCGGCTGAACGAGTTGACCATTCCAACTCAAGTAAGGGTGGGTTAACACAACAACTCAAGTAGTGGCTGGTCGGCGATAAGTCGAGTAGTGTGGTGATACGCACTCGGTTTAAGCCGATTCCGCGTCGATAAATGTGGGGAGACCCTAATTCGAGTTGTCGAAAATGCGAGTTGGCCCATCGCTACGACTACTCCCTTAAACTGTGACGACTAGCCGTCTAGTCGGCCTTTTTACAACCGACTAGTCGGCTGAAGTCATAGTCGGCACATACTTCTAGTAATTATTTATCAAGAGTAGGGGTGGTACGTAGTATATTTTATAACCCCGCAGCGGAGTAAACGACATATTATGTTCTAATTTTTTTGTATCTTCGTAGTTCAAGAATACTTGACAACAATTAAAATTAGACCGCATCGAAGGTAACAAAAGAAAAATAAAAAGTATTTTGAGTTTCCGATTATCATTACTACATATACATTAGCGACATAAGGTCGCGGTCGCTTATATTTCGACTGGTGTGTTACACCAGTGTTTTTATTTACCAAATCAATGGGTCCTAAGGCTATGACTGCAAATTTTTTAAAAGTCCTACGACGCTTTTTTATTTTTCATCAAAATGGGGTCCAAAACTACTTTCAGTATTTCTCGTAGTTTCAGATTTTGATTTCGATATCGATATTTTTACCCTTTCTACTGAAATAATTTTTCAGAAGGAAAGTTTAAAGACATATTCTGGCCTATACACTAATATCGTCAACCGCTTTTCCGCCGTAGTTTGACGGCACGGGTTGGCGCAGTGAGCGATTGGCTGCTGCGCTGCGGGTCCCGGTTCCGATTCCCGCACGGAATAAATATTGGTATGGCCACGACACAGGAATATTTCTCAGTGTGGGGCAGTTTAAAAACAAAAAAAAAACAAATCATTGATTTTTTTTTTGTTTCCGTGGTCAAGACTTGTAGGTTACATTCAGTTAGAAAAGTATCGGGAATGGATGATTTGTTTATGGTTCCAAATTCAAATTTTTGTTTTTTGTTGTTGGTAGATTGGCACAACTGTTTTCCATTTTGGCGCGGAGTTTAGAGTTGCATCTGTTATTTATATTAAATACAGTGATGTTTTAAGTTATATCATATCTAGTGTGTATTGCGAATTTCATAATGTACAAAAACATCGAACAAAGAGTTTGTCTTTTTCATCGCCAATGGAATTTCGTGTTCGGAGTCACTGAAAATGTTACAGAAGGCTTACGGTGAATCGACTTTATCCACGTGCTTATGAGTGGTACAAGGCGTTCAAAAGCGGTCGAGATGTGATGGAAGATTTGCCTCGCTCTGGTAGGTCATCAACGTCTTCAACTGAAATCAACATCGCAAAAGTGAACGAAATAGTGACTGAAAATCCTCATTCAACTTTGAGAGAGATAGCCGCCGAACTTTCTGTATCTCAGGAGTCGATCCGTACCATTATAACTAATCATTTGGGTATGAAACATGTTACCGCTCGGCTAGTCCCAAAAAACCTGAATTTTCTCCAAAAACTCAATCGCATGAGAGTCGTCGAGGACATGCTAGAATGAGTCAATTCCGACCCAACATTCATGAAACGCATTGTTACTGGTGACGAGACGTGGGTTTACGAGTTTGACATGCAAACCAGTCAACAAGCTTCGGAGTGGCTCCTTCCAAGTGAACCGAAACCGAAAAAACCACGCCAAAGTCAATCAAAAGTCAGTCATATTGACTGTTTTCTTTGATTATCGCGGTGTTGTGCACTCGGATTTCTTGCCGGAAGGTTAGACGGTAAATAATGAATATTATTTGAGCGTTATGCGGCATTTAAGAGAGCAAATTCGACAAAAAGGCCAGATTTGTGGAAAGAAAATTCTTGAATTTTTCACCACGATTATGCGCCTTCGCACAAGGCTATTTTTGTGAACGAATTTTTGACCAAACAACTCAACAAATACCATCGAGCAACCACCATGTTCACCAGATACGGCTTTAGCCGACTTCTTTCTCTTTCCTAAACTCAAATTACCACTTTGTGGTTCTTGTTTTCAATCGGTAGAACTCAATGAACTGAACTCAATTCCGGAAACAGCATTTAAAAAATGTTTTGATGATTGAATTATTCGTTGGTGTAAGTGTATCGTTTCTGAAGGAGCATACTTTGAAGGTGATAAAATAAAGAATGAATAACAAACATTTTGTGTATTATTGATCTTTTCCCGGTACTTTCTTGTCAGAGTACTATTCTCGAAGCTTACTGATTTAAGATGGCCGTATCCCGTTTCGCGCTAAGCTAGTGGTGACCATTCATGAATGGCGCTAGTCCTCGACAGCTGACGCATCATTGCGCGCGAGTAAGAGCTTGTCCAGAAGGAGCCAACTCGCCGCAATTCTCTTGTGCGTGCGTATCACGCACATTTGAGGACGAATTTAAAGCTTATTCAGAAGGGGCAAATACTCCACGATTCTTTCTTAACTTTAGTCAGTGAGAAACATTAAATTGAAGCGGTCGTGTTTGCTTTATAATTCACGTGTTATCTGGACGTAAAAAGACGTCTCTAGTAGCCAAGAGCCTGGCGAAGTGCACGCGATTTGCAGCGTATTTTAAATTTATGCGATGCTTGAGGAAGCGATGTTTCGATGACACGCGATTCAATATTTGCATAACACAAAAAGTTGTTAAAACGGATTTATTTCTTCGTGATCTATCATATCTATCATTTATATAGATATATAGCAGATGAGTAATTCTAAGTCACAATAAAAAACATGTGTAATTTTCCCACAATTTTAACAAGTCTGACATTGAGACTGAAATGACAGCTTCTTAAACTTAAATGATTGTTAAATGTGAGAATTGGCCTTCAGTTTATTAATCAACCGTTTTTAGTTGTCAGGGTCTGTTCTCAAAGTTTGGTTGTCAACTCAAATATACTCTATTTTGACCTAAGTTATTGGAGCAAGAGGAAAAATAGCTCTAATACTTAGGGCATACTTACTGAAAGTTTCTGGATTCTGATAAATAAGACTGGATATAAGACTTACGTTACATTTATTGTTTTTCAAAATATATTTCTTTTTTCCTTTTCATTCGCAATCAATAATTTTTTGCATTCGCTGAAACCACTATACAAAGCAAGCCTCTTCAATGGCTTTATGGAACGCATTCACAGGTCATTCAGGGCTCGTAAAACGTGAAACTTCAAGTTATCTTTAATTTTTGGAAAGAAATAGAACTCGTAGAGTGCAAGGTTCGGGCTGTAAGGCGGATGCGACATCAGTTCCACATATGAATCCTTCAAATATTTCACATTCACATTCCACTAAGGCAATAGAAACCTCTGTTACCTTAGCGGAATGTGAGGATGCATTATCGTGGTGGAGTGTAGGTACATTGCTTCGAGGAAGATTTTCGCGTACTTTTTCTAAGACTGGGCAAGCAACTGTCGACGAACCAATCTGCAATGACTGTCCTATGATCTTCAAGCGATACTGTAGTGTATTGTCCTGATTTGCCAAAAAAGAAGCAACCATTTTTTACCAACACTTCAACTTTTCATAAATTTTGTCAGCAAATTTTCAAAGAAAACCCACTCTGCCGACTGGCTTTTCCACCACCACTGGACACACAGTCGTTTCTGGACCACTGTTAAGTTATGTGGTATCCATTCAGTGCAAAGTTTCTGAACCTTCAAATGCACATGTAAAATGTTTTGCACTTGACTCATTGCAATGCCTAACAACTTTTTTTGACAGTTTCAATAAGTTGTTGTATGGTGTCTTATGTCTGACTATTGTATGCAGTGTCTTACGGTGTCAATTTTTGAGTTTGTAACCGCAGTCGCCGGCCGACCTTAACGTACCTCGTCACAGATATGATCCACATCTAAACTCTCCAACGAATACACAGAGCTACGACATGGTGCTTAATCACCAAGTGCCAATTAATTCATGTAACCCCGAGGGAACACCGGCATTCGCCCGGTCATTGTCTTTCTATTGTGTCTCTAATAATAAATAACGCAACTCAATAGGTTAAAGTCCCTTGCAACTCTCTTGTTGACTTAAGCCATAACAAAAATCATAAAAATATCATTGAACGATAATGTCAATGAGTTAAATTCATTTCGATAGCGACACAATCTTCAAAAGGACACCACAATGACAAAACAAATCACAGCTTTGCAATTTAAAATGTAACATGCTTGCAAATAGTTCCATTTTCAAATTCTATAATTCTTTTTTCATTCTTTTATTGCAAGTGGCCAGATCCAGAAACTTTCAGTATGGCTTCATTCACAATCCATTTCATGAAATTTACTGAAAATATTCTCTTGCCATACAAGTAACATTGTTTGTAACCAAGTATTTCTAATTACAAGTCAATAGCATTAGTAATGCCTATAATAAGTAACTGTGTGTGCCCGATAAACAAGCATGACAGCCAGACAAAGTCACACTATAAAGGATTCAATATAACTACTTTTCAAAACAATAAATAAAATTAATAAAAAAAATAATTCAAATCACAACAATTTGTATCAGCCTAACAAAGATTCAGGACAATTCTTTACATTCCCTTGAATAAATAAAATAGTAATTTCAAATCAAAACCTAGAATCTTAGATACATACTTACTTAAATGAAAATAAATAATATACTTTAAATTCTTTTCAATGCAGTTTTTGGTTTAGAACAATATAGTTTGTTTAGATGTACTTTTGACATTATTCTTAAACATTGTTGATGTGAATACCTTATGTAAGTGTTAAATACCATTGGTATATAATGTATACATAAAAAACAGGCGTCAACAAATGAAAACAACTAACCTGGACTATAAAGTTCAGCTAGTTCCTGGGCTCCTCGATGTCGTGGACCCCAGCGAGGTTGTTTACCTACCACGCTTGGTAATTGCGTATTTGCATTTGGGTCGTCTTCCGACATAGAATGCTCGAGAATTTCTCGTTCAGTCTTGACCGGTGCCAACAATGTTGTAGCCATAGTACTAGCATAATCGAAATGTTCACAACTTAAACCACTAAGACCATCTCTTTTAGTACACGGAGGTATAGGCAACGGTAAAGCCATCACTTCCGTTGTCAATGACAATAGAGAACTGAAACAATGATAAGTACATGATATAAAATTCTTTATCAAATAATCATCACTTTGTCAACTTAAACAGTGGAGCTGGATGAGCCCCAATTAAACAATTTAAGTTGATAACAAGACAATAAGTAAAATGTGAATTTAAAGTAAATCCTTACAAGACTAATTGTAATGATATATAAAAAATCAAGCAATTAAAGGTACGTAATAAACTCTCAACAAATCGTCACAAATAAAGAACCAGTTTAATGAAGAAATGTCAAACAAACAATACGGTCAATGTCAAAGATTTGTCCAATTGTCATTGTCAAACACGATTTTTTTTATTTCCTCTTAATGGAAGACTGCAGTCTTTCAATCATATTACCTAGTCAGCTACGTAGACAATTAGACGTAGTTAGTCAGTAACCACGTCTTATTTTACGAGTTTAAAAAAAAAATGTAATGAAAGAATGGAACCCTCCCATTCTTTCATTACTTTTTTTTTGAAAATTGAAACTATAGAATCGTAGTGAATTTTGTTTGTTTCAAATCTCAAAACATGTTGAGTAAGATTAACTTTGAATAATACTTATATTTCTCTAATGTATGATTTGTTTGAGTAAATTGTCTTTTATTTATCTCACAGATGGTTTAAAAAGTAGAGTATCAAACAGGGGGATAAAGCTGTCTTTGTCTTGGGCGGCTTGAATTCCTCACTTCACTCAGGTTTCTTTATTATCTCCCTCGCAATGCTTGGGAGTTAATTAGTATGTAAATCCCTCAATAGCGTTCGGGATTAAAATTGGCAACCTTCGTTTCGTTCGGAATTCAAAATACGACCCGCGACTTAAAGGTACTGCTTTATCCCCTAGTCGCATAATCTACTATTCTTCAAGACAATGACTCAAGCGTGGAGACAAGCCACCATAACCGATACTTATTTCCAAACCAGCGGGGCTATTGCGTAACTCTGTTGACAGTTCAAGTGATGATCACTTGTTAACAATGTGCATCATTGAACTGTCAAACAGCTAGTTTCGTATTGCCTATCTTCAGTGACCAACTGTAGTGACGTCATTAGCCACTGGTGCTTTTGATAGCCACCGTGACACGTTTTGACAGATGTTATTGTATCGATACTTTTAAAATTGCGATTTTGTAAGCTTTTGAAGCTGTATGATAGTCGATAAAATTTTAGAGTGGTCACAATAGGCACCGTAAATTTTTATAATTCACCACATTTCCACCATAGCTTGTTAGTCACTTGTGTGATACGTAATACCAATTTTATGAAATTGTCAGTTGAAAACTAAGTTTAGTGTGCAACGAATGCTAGTTGTCAACTGTTATAGTAAAAGTTAGCCAATAGCCCCCCAGGTTAGCTCAAAACTGAGCCCTCCACGTCCAGTCACAGCCCCAGTCTAATCAATGTTCTTTGTAAAATCTATGAGAGGCTTATATACCTACCTACCTATATATATTTACCTACAAGCGGCTCAGACAGGTCTTGGGGCTTTTTGGACTGGGACCGCGGTCCCAACTTCCACCTATAATTTTTTAGTAGTATTTTGGGGGACCACAGTCCCGGTCCAAAGAGCCCACGACCCCAAACAATAAGCTGAAAGCTAAGAGTGTTAAGTAAGTATACTCAACGGGCAGTTTAGCTCCTGAACCGAACAATTGTATTCAAACCGTAATCGCATTCGGAATAAAGTTAAGGTAAATACCTACCTACGTACCTACCTATACGTTAGTTCACACGTAATTTTTGATTTTCACTTGGATAAACACACACATCCAAGTAGGATAGATCCCAGGAGACTACAGCTCAAGACTCATCAGGGAAATCAAAAAACGTACGGACCCCCATTTTATCTCCTTAGGGCCGAATTTTGAAAAATCCTTTCTTAGTGTTCACCTTCATCATTAAAGGAAGTTTTATGCATTATTTCACGCTCCTAGTCCCAGT
Source organism: Mythimna pallens (assembly GCA_961205895.1). NCBI lineage: Eukaryota > Metazoa > Arthropoda > Insecta > Lepidoptera > Noctuidae > Mythimna > Mythimna pallens. The sequence goes on from OY540830.1 coordinate 13,008,241, forward strand.
AGTTTTGGCTGTGTGTTGATATTTCAGTCAGTCGTTTCTCCTTTTATATATATAATAATAATTATAGATATATTTGACGTCAGTTCCACATCTATAGATAAACCTACAGCCCAGCGATCTATTTCAAAGCTAAAAATACCAAAAACACATGCGCATGCGCAACACGTACGTCCCACTCTGCACTCATGGCATATTATGTGTTTGAAGAAAACAAAAATAAATGTTTTTTGTATTTCACGGTTAATTTATTAGTGGTCTTAGCAAATGCATAATTTTTAACGTTCAGTATTCCGAACACATTAAGATCATTATTAGTTAATGAAAGTATCAGGAAATATGTCGGTAAGTAACTCTACCTTACCTCAATAAAATTGAGATTTTTTTTTTATTTCTGCGTGTAAAAAGATCAGCAGCATGTGATTAACATTGAAAAGCGTAGTACTATGTACAAAAATCGTGCGCTAAAATTACTTATTATTACTAATGCAAAATGCTATTTGGCGATCGCATTTGGTATACCGCCGGCCGGTGGACTCGGCTCGCTCTGAACCAATTCTGTTCTTCTAGGCAGTAATCTGATGGCAGTATTTATTATTATTTCGTGTCTGGTCGTGATCTATAAGTTTGCACTTCGCTGCTAACCCTCATCCGCTCCGTTCCGAATCTAGCCTAAACAGACTGCCTATGTAACGTTCTTTAATTAGTTAAATGTTAATATAATATGACTGGCCTGTTGGTCTAGTAATTAGTGACCCTGACTGCTATGCCGGAGGTCGTGGGTTCGATTCCCACCCAGGACAAATGTTTGTGGGATGAGCACGATCATTTGTTCTGTATCTGGGTGTAATTTATCTATAATACGTATGTATTTAGAAATATATTATATATGTATGTTTATCAGTTGTCTAGTACCCATAACACAAGCTCTGCTTAGCTTGGGACTAGACGGCGTTGTGTGATAGTTCTGAAATATTATTATTATTATAACCATAGAATAAGTAATAGTGCACTTTAACCATTTATTCGAAAAGTGGCTTCTGACCCCACTGCTTTTAGCCTAGCAATGCAGTGTATTTTTTGCAGAAAATTTATAGGAATATAGCATAGCATAGCATAGCATGTTAAGCCTTTTAATGTTCCCACTGCAGGGACTCAGGCCTCCTCTCTCTAGGAGAGGGAATGGGCCGTAATCCACCACGAGGGCCCAGTGCGGATTGGTGAATGTCACGTCTTCGAATTTTTGGTTCTAGGACATGTCGGTTTCCTCACGATGTTTTCCTTCACCGTTTTTAGAGCAGTGGTGATGAAATAAATTACACAAAATAATGCACCTGGCTGGGTTTGAACCCGCGACCTACAACTTGTAAGTCGGGGCCGTTACCACTCGGCCACCACTGCTCCTCCTATAGGAATATGCCTATAGGAATATGGATGAATATAATATGTCTTTTTTTAATTTTTCAGGTGAATGTACTATCAAGATATAAGCAACCTAAAAAGCTAGAGACGCTAGCATTAGGTAGACTTGGAGATTGGGTGGCTCAACAGGCTGAGCTTCAAATGCTCCCAATCTCAATACTTTCACAGCGAGATACTTACGAAGCCCAAACAACACTGGCGCGCAACGTAGAGATCATACGGACATTTTTAGATATTAACGTTCCTTGGATGGTTCATGATTTGCTGGTCCAGGAAACCATCAGAGCGTTGTCAGAACTCCTGGAGAAAACTAAACAATCATTAGGATTTCGAGGTTGCATGGGAAAATTCGTCAGTCAAATGAATGTAATTATAAAAATGGCAGAAGTGTTATTTACCAAAAATTTAACTATTGTGTCCATAGATACCATTCCAAAAATATTGCGATCAATATTTTATTCTAAGTTAAACATGCTGAACGGACTCGTTTGCCTGGATCTAGGTTCACTGTCTGGTGGTTGGAAAACTTCAGATATGGAAGAGGCAATAATTCATTCTTTAAAAGAACTTCACTGCTTAAAATACTTAACTATGAGTTATGACTGTACTAATAACATATTACAGTGTATCGTTGATAATTGTAAGTTGTTAGAAAAATTGGATGTGTCCTGTTCAAAATGCGTTACCAATGACAGTATGGATATTGTTGCAAAAATGTCAAAATTGAGAAATATCCAATTATACAGAACTTTTGTGACCATGGACGGGTTCCTAAAAGTGCTGTTGAAGTGCAAAAACATCGAAGATATTGGTAGATGTGACGAAATCGGAAGACTTTTGGAGCACATTGACATAAATTATTCTGAAGTGTTGACATTTAATTTGAAAACCTATGTCAGTCGTTACGCGACAAGTAATCAATTGCAGTTAGCAGTACAAATGTGCCCCTACATAAGAAGTATGACCGTTTTTCACAATAGAGAGTTGCAAAACGATTTATTGGTTCTTATAGGGCTAAGGGATCTTAGAGAACTCAAACTATTATCATGCGACTTTTACGCGGATCAGATAAAACAAGTTCTTCAAGTAAAAGGCTGTAATATTGTTCATTTACACCTGGAGCATGTTGATCAAATTGATTTAAATGCACTAATGTATATAAGTCAAATGTGCCCTTTTTTAGAAAGCTTAACCTTATACAATTGCACCTTAATACAGCACACGTCCTTGTATACAAAAAAACTAGAAATAACACCATTTCGTAATCTTAAAAGGATTACTTGTGTATCTACTTGTACAGAAGAACAATTACTATTTATTTTTACAAATTGTTTGAATATAGAATTTATTCACATAGGTACCGCAATAGAACTTACTGACGACGTAATATTTAAAATACTTGACAAGAATCCACTCATTTATTTAAAAGAACTGCGTATAATGCAGTCCGATTTACTAACAATGATTTCTGTAGAAAGAATAATACAAAGCTGTATGAGTTTAGAGATACTGGTGGAGTTAGAGAGTTGGTCTCTGTTAACGGAAAATGATCGTGAATATGTTAGAAATTGTATAAAAATTAATAATTATAACATAGACATAGCTCCAATCAGAAGATATGATTCGTAGTAACTTATTGGGCCAAAAAATATTGTAATATTATTAATTTGTTTATTATATTATACTTTATTGTACACCTCATAATGTGGACAAGATAAACATATACAAAAACAAAATGTACAAATGGCGGTCTAATCGCACAAGGAAATCTCTTACAGACAACCTTAGGGTGGACTGAACGAAAAGATTTAGGGCGGTCAGTATACAAATAATCATAAATAAATATTAATCACACATAATAATAAAATACATATAATATCAATAAATATATTAAAAAAAAGCCTTCAATTCGGTTAATCTAAAAAAGAAGTACCCTGGCTGAATCTAAAAAAGAAGTACCCCAAATTAAAAAATAGTTTTCTTTGGCAATGTTATAGACATCCATCTAAATTACTATATCGGGACCACCTTTTGGAATCCGCTGTTGGCTGTCAGCAAGGTGATCCCCTCGGGCCAGTGAATGTGAGTTATTCTTATCTGACAGTACTGACAGACAACTGACTCTTTCCAAATTTAACACAATAGCCCCAGAAATCAAAATTATTGAAAAAAGCTCTCTTCGTCTGCTTGGGTCTCCTATTTTCGAGGATTCCTTTCCCAATTTTGTTGAGGAAAAAATTCAAAATTTTAATGAGGTTTCGGAAAGATTGCTCAAAATTAACATGCATTCGGCCATCACCTTAATTCGTTTTTGCTGTTTCGGCCCTAAATTAACATATTTCCTCCGTGCTTCTCATTTGTGGAAACATACTCATCTTTTGGAAAAAATGGACCAAATTATACTATAATTATACGACATACTCTTTCATCAATTTTAAATGTGGCCATGGACGATCGAGCTTGGGCTCAAGCTACCCTTCCGATCCGTATGGGAGGCCTCGGCGTCCGTAAAATTTCCAGCATCAGTTTACCAGCTTTTATATCCTCGGTTCACGGCACTGAAAAATTAATCAGGAATATCCTATCTTCCTCACTGATTGATTTTGATGTGCCGTGCTTTACCGAGGCTATAGACGCTTGGAGACTCACTTGCCCGAATTCCAAACAGCCCGACAACCTTTCTTCCCAAAGACGGTGGGATGAGCCGCTATGCAAAGTAGTTCAAGAGAATCTGTTGGCAACATCTGTGACTACTGCAGAGCGTGCGCGCCTGCTAGCTGTGAGGGAGTGGGAGTCGGGTCTCTGGCTTCATGCATTACCGTCGTCGAACATAGGCACCTTGTTCGACGATACTACCTTCCGCCTCGCTGCTTCCCTTCGTCTTGGCGCTCCTTGTTGCTCTCCTCATCACTGCCACTGTGGCGAAGTTGTCAACAGCCTCGGACACCACGGTCTGTCATGCAGCCGAAGTGCGGGTCGCATAGCGCGACACCCGAATATCAACGACATCATCCGACGTGCTCTTGTCACCGTCGGCGTTCCGGCCGTATTGGAACCTCATGGCCTGGCACGCGACGATGGCAAAAGACCGGACGGTATGTCTTTATTTCCATGGAAGATGCGTAGGCCTTTAGTGTGGGACGCTACTTGTGTCGATACTCTTGCGCCATCTCATCTTCCTAGCTCGTCGTGCTGTGCCGGTGCTGCCGCAGCGGCTGCAGAGAACCTCAAGCGGCGGAAATATAATACCCTTGTTGGTAGTTATATTTTCGAGCCGTTTGGGGTTGAAACTCTCGGATCGTGGGGTCCGAGTGCTCACAAATTATTTAAAGAACTTTCAAAACGCCTTGTTGACACTTCGCGTGACCCAAGGGGTGGCTTTTACTTCGGACAAAGGATAAGCATTGCCATTCAGCGTGGCAATGCCGCCAGTCTTTTGGGTACATTACCAGTCGACAGCGATGTGGAGGAGTTTTTCGACGCCGTACTTTAGATTGCTTTTTTTTTTAGTACTTTAGGGCTTTTATTTTTATTTTGTAAGTTAGTTTTAATTACGTTATTATTAGATTTAAATGTATATAATATTTTGGAGAAATTAATAAAGATGTCAAAATACTTATTTCATCATATTATTAAACGCACCAAACAAAAAAAAAAAATTTCTTGTTTAGTTAGTTTAGTATTATTAATTAGTTAATTTAGGTGACTTAGTCTTTTCTATTTTTACATCCGAAATTCAACAAAAAAAAATAAAATGTTAATAATAATAATAAGTATAATAATAATTTATTTGTTAGAATATTGTTTTTACAAGGTGTTAATAAACTTCGACTTAAATTCATAAATATCAAATATAAAATTGAGCAATGAGAATAAAGAAATATTACAGTGAAAGGTTTGTCTTTCGCCATTATTATATTAAGTACCTAGATATTATCTTAAGTTCAGCTGAAAACGTGTCTTTGTTGCTAGTAGGTATTTATTGTAGGTTTTTCCAGCGATTTTCGAAACAACTTATGTTTCTCACTTTGTGATGTCAATTATTTTCTGTAATAATAATAACATCCAGACAAAGATCCAGACCTATCTAATATTTTTCACCCTTTACCCACACAGTCTCACATCTACCACTACATAGGTACATACACAACTTATTATATCACAGTAGTAGTAAGTCTATGTTTGTTATGTAAATGGCAGATCGGATTTAGATAAGCCACAATATGGGCAGAGGCGTAGCACATGCCATACGGCAAAGTTAGCGGCTCATGGATTAGATAATAGTATTTTTTATTTACACGAATAGCAAAAAAAAAAAAACGAAAAAAAAAAACAAATATAGATCAAAGAGTAAAACAAAGGAGCTGCTTATTTCAGTTTTCTTCCAGTAGGTCTGCTGCGACCGGAGAGTTGAGTAAGAAATGTAGACAGGGTTAAAATAGAAAAGAAAGTTAAAATAGACTAAAATTAAAATCATTTAATACGTACAAATATATCAAAAACAGTAAATAAATTTACACATAAATAGATACAATACAAAAAGTAAATTATTATAATACATACATGGGACACTAAGAAAGTTTTGAGAAACTAAAAAACTAAGTTCTATGGAGAAAATATTTATCTTTTCAAAGAACTCTCCACCAGCCTTTACACAAAGTTTCATGCGTCAGAACCAAATTTCAAAACATTTTTTTCCGTTTTTTTTTTCAGTCTTCCATTTTTTTTTCAGTAGGTATCATATTAAATGGAATGATTTTAGCCTGGATTATTTTAATGGGTCCCGACTGTTGCAGTCAATGTTCCGTATTAGAATTCATTATTTGTTTTATTTTATGTGTTTATTAATTCAATTAAATTGGTTTCTACGCTACTGGATTGAACATGCTTTTTTCTTTTCAGTTTTTATTTAAAGTTATTTTTTACACAGTCGGGTTTTTTATTTTTTTATTTTAAGTACACCTTTTAGTTAGATTAATCTAATATCGCTATTTATTCATTCTATTTTAGGCGTACTTTACCGCTATAAAGTTCACAAACCTACCTAGTCAGATGACTAGGTAGGTTTGTGAACTTTATAGCGGTAAACGGTTTGTAAAACTTACCTAGTCATCAGACGTAGTGTAGATACACTACGTCTGATGACTAGGTAAGTTTTACAAATGTAAATGTAATGTTTGTAAATGTAAGTGTCTGTTTGTATTATCAAAAAAACATTTGTTTACTAAATGTATATCAAAGTGTGTTTGATACTTATAGCAAAAATGTGAATTTTGAAATTTTTGATAATGTATCGGTTTGTTCCAGCTAATATTCGAAAAGGCTAGACCGATTTTGATGGGGTATTCAATGAAGGATAGCAAATTTTACAAGAAGTTACTTAGGCTACTTTTCATTTTACAGTTGGAACGAGATTTCTTAATATGGGATAAGTCTTCGAAATGGTTAAACAAAATTTGATGGAACTTTTAATTGGGATGTAGCTAATGTTAATAACTAGTACCATAATTCACTAACATGATCTTAATTCCTAGGGAGAGTGTACATCTTCGAAATGGTTGGACCGATTTTGAGGGACGTTTCACTGACGGATACCTAATATTACAAGATTTACAAGGAGTTATTCGAGCTAATTTGAATTTTTCCGCGGGAACGGAGTTTCATAATAAGTCTTCAAAACGGCTGAACTTTGACGGGACTTTCATTGGGATATATCTAATGTTGTAATGAGTAACTGAATCTATTTTGATAATACCGCGGGACGGGACTTAATTCTAGAGGGCGGAGGCATCTTCATTCTCAGGAGAGCGAGTTTATCTTAATTCCTGGGGATAGAGGACAACTTCAAAAAGGCTGGACCGATTTTGATGGGACTTTCACTGACGGAAAGCTTTTTTTATGTGAGTAACCATCTAATGACTTCTCCCGCTCTAAGGTGGAGAGGAAGAGCGTGCTAGACTTTTACTGAGTATAACCACACCTAGGTTTCTTCAGTTGCTCTGCGTTCTAGGACCACGAGTCACCTTTTAAGAAGTCCTCCCATGGCCCTAGTAGCTATCGGCCCTGCTGGACCCCTATGGTTTGGCTGACACCTCTTTAAGGAACGCGTAGTACCTACACGATGCGCTATCGACGATTTGGGCTTGCTCCGGACTATAACTGGACGGCCGTACAGCGAGCTACACATTGTACGTCGTCCGAAAACCCGCGCCTACACCTGACTGGTACCTAGTCGAAGTCTCAGCGGCTGGAGCGTAAGGATGTCCATTCCCTCACGCATGCGGCTGTCTCCATCACTAGCATTGCTGCTTCGCAGAATGAGGCGACCGGCACTCATTCCCCCTCGCTCCGAACCATGGCCTGGACCATGGCCTGGCATGAGAGATCACAGCGAGTAACAAAGTCGCGAGTAACAGCTAGTAGATAATAAATAACAAAATTTCTATTTTATTTTTTTAATAGTACCTACATTATGATATAAGTGTGTGTGTGTGTGATTACCGTCGAGGCAGTATTTAGACCCGAGCCGTGGCGAGGGTCTTAAGGGAGCCAAGAACGGTAATCATTAATTACTCACGTGTGTCATACGACGTTTTTCAATACACTTGTGAAGAAAACAACAGTAAAACTAGTAAAATTTTCTGTGTCATGGCGGTAAAAATCTGTTTTCATAAGCGCGCGCATCATTCTTTTTTATTTACCCTTAGAGGAAGGCTAATGTATTTTAATATTACTGCCTAGTCTTACGTTTATGTTTTCTTGAGGGAAAAGTTTTTACGATAATGTATTGCGTAGTGACAATAGAATACGGATGTAACATTTTCTGATGATTTTGTAGTATTTAATTAATACAGCAACTGAACTTCACTGGAATAAAAAAAATCACGCCAAAAACCGCGCACATCTCAAAATGGCGGCCATAGACCACAAAAAAAAAAAACAAATTTTATTTGAATGTACGATTTGTTTACTAAAATGTTTTTTATATAAATCGTTAAATTTGTCTATTTTAACTTGTAAATTGGATGAAATAAGAAAGACACAAATTTATATACTATTGAACGCAATAGCATAATGGGAATTTTATTCGAATTCAAAATTTGTTTTGCGAACAAAGAGGTTGAACAAAAAGGTTTTAACTACATTTTAGCACTAGTGCGTAATGGTAATCAAAATTTCACAGTTTGGTAACGAGTGCCATTATATACCTAAGTGCAGTGCAATAAAAGTGACTTTCTGAGCAAGTGTGTTGAAAATATAGTTATGATATACCATTTTGGAATCCTCATGATGAGCTCTTTAACTTGATACCCATATTGCAGTATACAAAAAAAAATTTTTTTAGTACTCTTAAGTATAACGTCAGCCGTTATGTTGGTTTTTTTAACGTCACCTATCTAAGAACACTTGGGCTATCAAGACGAATCTAAAAATATCTTAATTATGGAAATCCGTATGGCGGTTTCGAAGATATGAGGTAATAAAAAATATTACATACATACATACCTACAAGATACGAGCGAAAAACATAACCCTTCTTGCAGTCGGGTAAAAACGGTTTTTATTTTATTTTTCAGTTCTTTAAAAAAAATAACTTTTTGACATTTTTTTGTTTTTTGATTGAAATTTGATTAATATTTTTTTTTATGTAATCAGGACTTTATACAATGTAATAAAAAAAGGAAGCACCAAAAGATGCTAATCTTCAACAAATTAATATAATATTAAGATAATTCAGAGTAGCTTTTAAATGATAAAAATATACTTGGCAGTGAGCTGAAAAAAAATTATAAATTAAAAGATAATTATAGTATTTTGTTTTTCAACTGTGATTTAATTGTATAATTCAATAAAAAGACTTAACTAATTAAAACTATAAATATACTAAAGGCAAAAACCGCAATTCCGCCAGCATTTTGGCCACACTTCCATAGTCGACAGCGATACGTTGGAGTATTATGACGCCATATTTTTAACCGACTTCAAAAAAAAAGGATGAGGTTATCAGTTTGGTTGTATTTATGTTTTTTTATCATCATAATTTTTATTTTATTTTATAATCAATTTATTTTTATGTTTGTTACCTCAGAACTCCCTCGTTTATGGACCGATTTGCAATTTTTTTTTATCGGATATACTTCTAGATTGGTCTAATTTTTTTCCAAATCCAGTTGTGATAATGGGATACGCGAAATGGAAAAATTTTTTGTTGTGCTATTTCTTTTAGGTCTCAAAAACAAAATCAATATACGTTCAGAAAATAATATATAATTAATAGAATAATAATAGTAGATTATGCGACTAGGGGATAAAGCAGTATCTTTAAGTCACGGACGGCATGTTGAATTCCGAACGAAACAAAGGATGCTAATTTTAATCACGAACGTCAGCGAGGGATTTATGTAATTAACTCCCGAGCATTGCAAGGGAGTTAATAAAGAAACCTGAGTGAAGTGTGGAATTCAAGCTGCTCAAGACAAAGACAGCTTTATCCCCGTGTTGGATACTCTTCTTTTTACACCATCTGTAAAATAATTAAAAGACAATTTAGTAAAACAAATTATATAATAGAGAAATATAAGTATTATTTGCAAGTTAATCTTATATAACTAACACTCAAAATGTTTTGAGAGTTTAAACAAACAAAATTCACTACTCAAATATTCTATAGTTTAAATTTTCTATAACGCTCCCGCTTGTTCATTACTTTTTTTAGAAACTCGCCCGTAACCACGTTTTATTGTTTTTTTTTGTTAGTGGTTAGTTTGTTTGAAATAACTTGTTTGATGCACTACATTTTAGTTCAAATAATGTTGATTTTTCACGTTCCAAATTCAAATCTCATTATTCCGTAGGGATCGCCCATACTGCATTATCTCCCTAGGGACATGATGACTTGCTTTTTGTGACGGTTGAATGACGTATAATAGTAGATTATGTGACTAGGGATAAAGCAGTGTCTTTAAGTCGCGGGCGACATGTTGAATTCTGAACGAAACGAAGGTTGCTAAGTTTTAATCCCGAACAGCAGTGCGGGAATTATATAATTAACTCCCGAGCATTGCGAGGGAGTTAATATAGAAACCTGAGTGAAGTGAGGAATTCAAGCCGCCCAAGACAAAGACAGCTTTATCCTCGCGTTGGATACTCTACTTTTTACACCATCTGTGAGATAATTAAAAGACCATTTAGTAAAACAAATATATTAGAGAAATATAAGTATAATTTACAACTCGAAATGTTTTGAGATTTGAAACAAACAAATGTCACTAGGTACTCTTTTTTTTGGTGGGATAATCATCTAATGACAAATCCCGCTCTTGGGCTTGCGGGAGATAGTGTCAGACTTTTACTGACTAAAAAGCCGCTCCTGTTCCTTCTTTGTCTTCATCCCGGGACCGGAGCTTCGCTTTCACACTTCTAAGATTCTATAGTTTTAATTTTTTTAGAGCGGTTTCATTTTTTTTTTTCAGAGACTTTTTTTTCCAGCCTGTTGACTAGAGATTATGGCTAGCACTCTTGTATTTCAGAGACTTCAGTAACCACATTTTATTCTTTTTTTTCTTGTTAGTGGCCAGTTTGATATTTGAATAAGCTTGTTTGATGCACGTACATTATAATATTTATATTATGAATTATTACATGAAAAAGTTTGCAGATATTAAAAAAAACTTTAACTTACTTCTACAAAAATAAGGTCTTGTCTTAATTTAGGGATTGCCCATACAAAAAGACTGTGTTTTTTTAGAGGCTCAAGCATTTCTGGTGGAAAGCGAATTGAGCACTATATTTTTAGGGAACCAATTATGAGTCGGGTGTGGGTACCTTGATATTATGTAATAATTCGTTATGATTTATGGAAAGGAAAGATATCGCTGCTTGCTCTGTTGATCGCTTGTGTGAGGTAGCATGTGCAGAGGTTGAATGCTGAACTTTCTTATCTGTCTACTGACCACCTGCACACTTGACATCTTTTTAGATCTTAATAGAAGAAATACTAAATAAACTTATAAGAGATAACAAATTAGTTTTCGTTTGTGGGTACATAATTAATTTACTAGTAAATTCACCAGAAAAATGAAACTTCTCTCATTGTTTAGTTCTTTTAATCTAAAATGTATTTTTAATGAAGCAACAAGAATAACACCTACCTCAGCTTCATGCATAGATAATATATTTAGTAGTTGTAATGTAAAAAACTCATCCATAATTAATGGCGCGAGGTCTGACCATACTGGTCAACTCGTATCTTTCGAGTTATTCAAAACGTTACAATTAGATTCACCTGCAGAGTTTAGACCGCTTAGTAAAAATAAATTAAATTATTTTAATAATAATGTTCTTAGTAGTCTCTCAACAGCCAATTTTGATTCGCAAGACCCCAATGTTACCTACATTATTTTCTACAGTATTCCATGAATTTAATAAGGCGTGTCCAGTTATAAAAGTTCGAATCAATAATAAATCCAAATTTAATGAATGGGCTACTGCTGGAATAAGAAAAAGCAGAGATACTTTATATCAGCTATACCATAAAAATCTTTATCATCTGATCATAACTTGCATAACCATGTTAGAATGTATTCATTTATTTTTATTTATTTATTTTATTTTAAACAGGGAAACTGGAAAGACAAACCAACAACATCGGAATGAATTGTCGCAAAAAATTGATAATAAAATCATCTCAGATAGGTCAAAAGTAGTTGAGACGTTAGAATTTTTTTTTACCAAGATCCCAATAAAAGTTACGAAATCTCTCCCTTCTTCGTCTTTGTTAGCTGAATCTTTTTTAAAAGAATATTTCACTAAGGTTAAACCAACCTATGAATTTAAGCGTATCTCTGTTGATACAATTTTATTAACATTCAAAAGTCTTAAAAAACACTGAACACTTATGGGGTATATCCGTTAAGGTTCTTGAAGATATTATTGATACTATTGCTCCTGTCCTAACAGGCATATTTAATCAAAGCTTAGGCAGCGGAATGTTCTCTGATTTAATGAAACATAGTAAAGTAGTAGCAATTTTCAAATCAGGTAGTAAGAGTGATCCCTCTAGTTATAGACCCATATCTGTGCTTCCAGTATTGAGTAAAATCTATGAAAAAATCATGCTCAAACAGATGTTAACTCATTCTAATTCAAATAGGATTTTGCATAGTCATCAGTTTGACTTCACGAAAGGAAGGTCAACGACGGATACAGGAGTGAAACTCATCAGTCACATCTTGGAATCTTGGGAGAAGTCCCAGGATGCTATTGGCATGTTCTGTGACCTCTTAAAAGCATTTGACTGTGTTAACCATAACACTCTGATCCGTAAATTACATCATTACGGAATTCGTGGACGAACTGCTGATCATGTTTTTTCCTATTTATCTTACAGGCAGCAAAAAGTATCCATTAATGGGGCGATGTCCTCAGAGTCTTTAGTAAAGATGGGCGTGCCTCAGAGTTCAATTCTTGGCCCTTGCCTTTTTCTAGTTTATGTTAATGACCTTCCTTACATGATGGCTAATTTATCCAATATAATTCTGTTTGCTGATGACACTTCTCTTATTTTTAAAGTAGATAGAAAAGATGGGGATGTCTTGCATATCAACGAAAGTCTGGCTGTTCTTTCGAAATGGTTCGCAGCTAATAATGTCTTAATAAATACGAATAAAACTAAATGTATCTACAAAATTTTAAATTTTCATTACCGGTTGTCCCTCAAGTTGGCGTAAGTCTAATTCTTGACGGCAAAAAACTTGATGTAATTACTGAAACTGTGTTCTTAGGTATAACTATCGATTATAAAATGCAGTGGGGCGCTCATATTAGAACTCTCTCGGGAAGATTAAGCTCAGCAGTATATGCAGTAAGAAAAATAAGGCAATTGACAGATGTAGCCACAGCTTGGTTAGTTTATAGTAAACTAACCAAGCTGTGGCTTATTTTCAGTCTTATACTCTTATGGCATTTGTGGGGATCTGCAGCTGATGTAGACTCAATTGTCATATTTCAAAAAAGAGCCATCCGGGCTATTTATAAAATAGGTCCTCGCGAGTCCCTCAGAAATAAATTCAAAGATATCGATATACTGACTCTGCCTTCTCTTTATATCTTAGAAAGTATTTTGTATGTTCGTAAATATTAGGACTCCTTAAAATTTGAAGCGATTTTCATAACAAAACGCGTAGTAAACACGAAATTGTACTACCCAAATGGAGATTAGCTAAGACCAGCAAGTCATTCTAGTAAACAGCATACCTACGGTTTTATAACAAGCTGCCAAAGGCGGTAACAGAGCATAGCGAAGGAAAATTCAAAACTCATATCAAGCGGATCCTAACCAAAAAAGCGTACTATAAGGTTAAAGACTATGTCTAAGACACGCTTGTTTGGCAATGACTTCTTCTGCACATGTGGCCCCCTGATATCTCATTATTATTATGTCTATTAACTGCTCCATCTTTATTTTAATATATACATTTTTTTGAAAAATGATCAAAAAATGTATATATATATTCACTTATAATATATTGACGACAACACCAGACACCTTAAATTTGACAAGTAATCCCAACTCAATCTTTATGCAACCTGTATTACCGCAAGATATCATGAGAGCGATATAATCTTTAAAAAATAAAAATAGCACTGGATATGATGACATATCTACAAAAGTAGTAAAATTCGTACCAGGTGATATTGCCTCACATTTAAGTCATATACTTAATTTAAGTATCAGCTCTGGTGTTTTTCCGGATAGTTTAAAAAAAGTTATAGTTAAGCCACTTTAAAAAAAAACAATAAGGAAGAACTAGGAAATTACAGGCCAATAGCTTTGATACCTATTTTTTCAAAAGTTATAGAAAAAGTAATCAATCATAGATTACTTTTTCTATAACTTTTGAAAAAATTTCCGATTAATAATTTTTTATCGAAATAATATTATATTTTAAATGCGGAACAAAAGGGTTTTAGGAAAAACAAAGGTATAAATACAGCCGTTTACGATATGTTAAACGTCATAATGCATAATGTTGATAAAAAAGTACCCACCTGCGCTATATTTACGGACATGACGCGGGCATTTGATTGTGTAGGTCAACTATTACGCAAGCTGAATGTCATAGGTATCAGAGGAAATGTACTCGATTTAATAAAATCATACCTTAGCAATCATAAACAGCACACATGTTTAAAAACTAAACGTGAGAAAAAATATTTATCTGAAGCTAGAATTATTAAGTATGGCGTACCTCAGGGCAGTGTGCTGGGCCCTTTATTATTTTTGCTATACATAAATGACTTGCCACGTCACATTGAACATCCTATGGTCCTATTCGCTGACGATAGCACTGCTTTGATTAAATGCATTGACAAAACAACTTATGAACAGGACATAAATAATTCCTTAATTAATATTATACGCTGGCTTGACGAAAATAACTTATTAATTAATATATACCAAAGACTAGTATTATGCACTTTCATCAACGGATTCCCCCAGACAACTTAAACTTACATTATACTAGACAAAAAGTCGACCAAGTATTAGTTGCTAAATTTTTAGGTATAATGATAGATAGACAACTAACATGGAAGCCACAAGCAGAAGTATGCAAAAAACTAAGTACAGCTGCATATGTACTCTTTAAACCTGTCTTAGAAAGTTAATATGGCCACAAGGTTAATTGCATACCATGGCTTGGTTGCGTCTTTTTTGAGATAGGGCGTCATTTTTTGGGGAAATTGTAGTCTGAGAGAACAGGTGTTCAAGGCTCAAAAACGCTGTATAAGGGCAATGTGCAATTTCATTTATTCAAACATTCCCATCGCTGTATATTTTCGAGGTTGCTGTTTTTGTAAAATCAAATATGCATCTATTCAATAAAATGTCCGAAAATAGTAACAGGCCAATTAGTAGACAATACAAAAATAGGCTGCTTGTTAATGGTTTTAGCACTGCTTTACTAAAGAAAAGTGTTTACATAAAACACTTTGTATGTATTTATTGGTATGGGTCCGACCATATTTAATAAAATACCCGAAAGGATATAAAATGAAACTCTTCCACTTTTTAAAAAGACATTGACTGAATTACTAATGAATAAATCTTATTACTCAATTAGCGAATTTTTTAACAATAATAATTTAAATTAATCTGACATTATCTTATTATTATTATAATTTATATTGTTGACTCATCATTAATTTATTTCATTTTGACATAATAAACATATATTGATTTGATAACTATATTATATAAACTTGACTGTGTCTGTTATTAGTTTGTGTTTTAGTCCTAAGCATATTATGGTAACAGATTATGTAAGTCTTTTGCATGCCTTAGTTAAGGTAGATTAGTATGGATCATAAAATTTGACAAAGACCTGTAACCTGTACCTAATTTCTGTTCAAATAAAGATCTATTCTATTTTAATATTTTTTAAATAACTTCAACTACCATATTAGTCTTTTATTCGTTAGTAACTTATTTTGTTAACATCTCCATAATCAGCCTTTTAATGTTCCCACTGCTGGGACTCAAGCCTCCTCTCTATGAGAGGGAACGGGCCGTAATCCACCACGCGGGCCCAGTGCGGATTGGTGATTGTACATTCAGTTACCTAAATGTACAGTAAGGGGGTTGACGGTAGCCTATCAACAACCCTAGCTGTCCCTAACAACCTAGCTCTAACATATAGTTACAATATATACGTATATATATAGTGCGGGAAGCCTGTTACCATGAGACCTAAAGCAACAGACGGAAGGTGGGAAGGATGAAGGGTGTATCGGATGTGATTTTCTCACTGCCGATCCGCAGCCTCACGGACCGACCAATAACTATGGCTGGGTAAGGCCAGAGCTATCGGCAACCATTTATAGGCGCAGTAACAGTGAGAGGAGTCGATGGAAAGAGAGTTTATTACAGATTTACATGGTATTTATATTAATCTATTTACATGTATAATGTATGTATTAATAATTTTAGTGGCAAATAACTAATATTTACGTCAATTCGGGTTCACTGCGGTCACTGGCCTGCTGCGTCGCATGTTCACATCCTTGCGTGAACAGTGATTAACATCTCATTTATTGTTAATTGTAATTATTCATATTTTTCTTGCTTTTTTTTATATAGCCTCTTTTTATAACATGAATGTGAGAACACACTGTAGACTCCACGAATTCTTAGATTACTGCCTGTTACGACTCCGCCTCCTGCCGGAAGCTCTACGCGGGCATCGTCCAGTGACGGCGCCCCATAAAGGGCCATGGCCCTTTATGAGGCGCCGTCACTGCGAAAGCGACCGGCGGCCCAGCTTAAGCCGTGCCAGAGGGTCATGGCCATACGGATAGTGCGGGGATACCGCACGGTATCTCGCGAAGCGGCGAGTCTCCTTGCTGGCCAGCTCCATGGGATCTGGAGGCAACAGGCCTTGCACGCATGCATAATCTGCGCGTGGAGATGCAACGCCGCCGCCGGGGCGAAACTCCGCTGCCGCGACAAGTCGCGGCATGGCGGAAAGAGTTCCGGTGGGATCTCATGGCGGAATGGCGACAACGACAGGCGGCCGTACGCGCGAGGCAATGGCCCTCACGCCCCAGCCGCAGGGATTCCGATCCCGAGTTCCGGCCACCGTAAGCGTTGACTTGCGGATGGCAAGCATTGGGTAGCTCACCGTCCGGCCGCCCGGTAACCGTCCAGACCGAGCCCAAGTCGTCGACGACGCTTTGTGTTCCATGCATGCCTCAAGGATATGTCGGCAACCGTACGGGCCCAGCAGGGTCGAAGCCTACTGGAGCCATGGGTGCTGCGAAAGAGAACCCCGGGGCCCTGGAACGAGGCCCTGAAGAGAAAAGAAGGAAGGAAGGAGTGGGTTCTAGTCAGTAAGTCTGACACACCCTCCTGCCCCGCCTACGGGTGGGAGATATCATTAGGTGATTTCTCACTTAAAAATCAGAATACACATAAATCTGTTGATTTAATACAACCAAAATAGCTTATGTTTTATTTCATAATTCCATTTCATTTTGTGCAGTCTTACAAGAACTATTAAGTACAGTATTTGTCTTAGCTAGTGATTGTTCTAGTTCTTTATGATTAGGTACTAGTGCAAACATATACACAGGATATATGCCATTAGGAAAGTTAGTTTGTTTACATTGCTTAATTCTTTTCAAGGAACACTTTTTAAATATTCTAATGTATTGCTTAAATGTTCGTGTGACAGATGAATCTGTAGAATCCTTTTCTATTTTTCCAGATGAAGTAATATTTTCTTTTACAACAATGATGCCAGTTGGAGACAGAGAATCCCTGAAAGAAATACAAAAAAAAAATGTATCCAGTTATAATTCACAGTTCTTGTATTATTAAAATACTTTAAAATTATTTACCTGCAACGTATTAGATAAGCCTCTAAATCCTCATCTGTTAGGTATCCTAATACCCACTGATTCCAAATGACGTCATATTTCCTTTTAGGTACAAACTCTTGCAAGCCAACTCTATGCAAAGTGCCTAATTTTGAACCAAGCTCTCCCACATATTCTTTAATAGAATTGATAAATTTTTCATCGGGTTCCACTACATCAACCAAATCAAAGTGCGGTAATAATAATTGTTTCGTTATTCTACCAATACCAGCACCGCAGTCTAATGCTGTGTTAGTAGATGGGGGATTCTCAGAGGAAAATAAAGCCTTTATGAACAGTTCAGATCCCTCAATGTCAACGTCTGAAATATATCCGAATCCCCCAAGAACTCCATCCACCGTAGGTGGAATGTCAGCCCAGTATTGTAAGGATTTTTTATAATTAATACTAAAGACATCATTGTCATCATTCATTCTGTCAAACAATAAACTGCACTTTAATGGGTTATCTTTTTAAATAGATAGAATGCTAACACCTCTTTATGGCAACTGCTTTCACTCTATTATTTATTTGATAACTTCAACTCTTCATTAATGGAATTTCTCTTTGAGCAAAATTATTGATCTTGATTGATAAAAAGGTACTATGTGACAAGAACTGTCATTCATCATGACACGACACACAGCCCTGCGTTCAAAAATGAGGTTAGAGTTAACTCTAATGGCGTCATCAGCCCTGCGTTCAAAAGTGAGGTTAGAGTTAACTCTAAAGACGTCATCAAGGTAGATACTCTAAGCTCGCATTTTTGAACGCGAACTGTCAATGCCAAGCAACTGTCATTCCTACCAATTCCTACCACTTGTAGTCATTTGTAGTACACCAACCCATCTCTAGTTTGTGCACCAACCTACCCTGCTCGGAATTAGAGTTAGTTGTGTTAACTCTAGGGTAGTTACTCGAGTTCTAAAAGAACGACCCTGGGTTGCAACTCACAGCATTTTTGAACGGTTAGAGGAACGACCCTACCCTACTCTGGTTATCTATTTTTGAGGGGTCGTAGACATAAGTAGACATGACTGACACTGTCGACGGTGACAGCTCCGTCTACGTTCGTGACACCAAAGAGTAAGTAAAGCTATTCGTGGCACAGGCCATTTGGGTTTTTAAATAATTGGTTTACCATTAGAATAATGATGCACACATTCTAATCTTTTTGTAGTATCTGGCAGCACTTTTTTGTTTTTGATAGGTTCGCGCTTGAAATATTACCTGATGAAAAGCGACGATGGAACGCACTAAATGAATCAAGTCAACCTTCTCAAATAAAATTTTTAGCTCCATTTTACAGAAATCGTGCCTGTTTCAATGTTTACACAATTGTCTAGTTGCGCAGAAGCTTGGGAAATATAACTACACCAATTTTACATCACAATACCCACTAGCAATATAAAAATTAAAACTGATTTAACTTATTTTCCCCAACTTTTAGATAAACCTGTAATAGCTGTAACAGGTTTATTATTTCATAAACTATGAATTGAAGTTGTCTTAATATATGTCCACTGGTGGCAAGATCCAATATACCTTTTTTTCCGGTGGGAAAATCATCTTATGACATACCCCGCTCTTGGGCGGGGCGGGAGATAGTGTCAGACTTTTACTGACTAAAAACCCAATCCGGTTTCTTCGCTGCCTTTCGTACCAGGGCCGAGTCTTCGTTTCAAAATTAGACCCTTGGCCCCAGTAGGCTTCGACCCTGCTAGGCCCCTACAGTTGAAGATCCAATATACCTAAACTATGTTAACAGAAATTACGATATATCTCCTCATCCACCCAGCGTGGCCCGTAGTTTTATTACGCACAGAATATTAATATGTATTCGGTTTTCGATCGATTCGATCAATATATAATAATAATAATACTGATCGTAACTTGTGGCAATGTACAGTCAGGGGTCAAAAGTGCAGTTCCACTTTACCAATGCTAAAATGTCTAAAATTTCTTTGTAGAAGAGGATCAATAGTTCATGACTGATTTAATTGGTAGCATAGGATCTAAAGTATTGAATATACTAGTTGTGGACTATTGAACTTCTACAACAAAGGAATTTTAGACACTTTAACATTAGTAGAGTGCAACTGCACTTTTGATCCCTGACTGTACCTCTTTATTCATCTATTAATTCCAAGGGATGTTTAACAGAACAGGTGAAATTTAGTAGGAAAAAAAATGCCTATCCAGCAAGGCACTTTGTAATTTGAGTTCATATGTGCAAAAAAAGTACACCATAGTTAGGTATGTATTAAAATTTTAACTATGAATATACCTAAAAATCCATAGAATTGCCACTAGTTTTCGGTCTAGCTCAAGTGACCCCGCTAGACAGGACCGCGCCGCCCCTGTGTGCGAAGTGTGCGGCGCACACAGGCGCCAAGACAAGAAAGACGCTGCCATCGAAATTATTTTTGTTTCACTTACACAACAACATATTCATTGTAGTGGAGTATCGATAAGTAAGTAGTAGCCTATTGTACCATAGGCGCAACATAAGCCTCGTAAATAACAAATTTTTTTCTTTACGTCAAAAACGCGTGTCGAGACGTTTTCAAAATGGGTAAGGTTAAGTGTTCAGAGTTACGCACTAAAGACAAGAAGGAGCTGTTCAAGCAGCTCGAGGAGTTGAAAACTGAATTGACCAATCTTCGTGTTGCTCAAGTGACAGGAGGCGTTGCATCCAAACTTTCTAAAATACGTGTCGTGAGGAAAGCGATCGCACGAGTATACATCGTGTACCACCAGAAAATGAAAGTAAATCTGCGGAACACTTTCTGTACAAGCCTTTAGACTTGAGGACCAAGAAGACCCGCGCTATGCGTAAGGCTCTTAGCAAGCATGAATCTAAAATAAAAACCAGGAAGGAGATTAGAAAGAAGTCACTTTTCCCTCCTCGTGTTTATGCTGTTAAGGCTTAAAATAAATATGTATGTAACTAAAACATACTTATAATACGCATAGTGTACAAGTCTTCTGAGATATTATTCACGTGTGTAGGTTAATTTTACGCTTTGGGTTTTACATATTTAGGAAAATATTATCCAAGTATATAAAACTGGAGAACATTTATTTCGGTCAAAATAAACAAATAATAAAAAAAACAAGTTGAAACATGAAGATTCGTGAAAAAATGAAGCGCTTCATAGGTTTCGCATACAGGCACTGTGGGGGGTCGGCGCGGCCCTGCCGCTAGAGAGAATGAGAAATAGTACATAGTAATAGTAGTAGTAGATCAATACACATAATCCATAGAATAGATATGTATCACACACAAGAACAGTGTAATTAATTATAGGGTAATTGACGTAATAAATGTAGGGATTTTTTTTATTTTGTTTTAGGTGGGAAAATCATCTTATGACAAATCTCGCTCTTGGGCGGAGCGAGAGATAGTGTCAGACTTTTACTGACTAAAAACCCACTCCTGTTCCTTCGTTGCCTTCGTCCCAGGGCACGGGTTTCATTTTCACACTACCCATGGCCCCAGTAGGCTTCGACCCTGCTGGGCCCCTACGATTTGCTGACATTTCCCTGAGGCGCGCGTGGAACAATACGCGCCGTCGACGACTTGGGCTCAGTCCAGACGGTTACCGAACTGTCTAACGGCGGGCCACCCATTGCCCGCCGTCCGCAAACCCAAATGTAGGAATGGCAATTTAATAATGATTTGCATTGCACAAGCAAGAGACCGGCTTTGTTGAATTTATTCGAAACCTTTATGGTGAAGAAAACATTACAATGTTTTTGCTTTATACCATTACATACTATTAACCTTTACCTTAACGACAACTGTGTTTTTCTCGCTTCACACTCTCTTTACAAGTTTACACATTTCGCTCGCCACTTGCTTCAACATTCACCTCGTTGTTCAAGGAAACATGGGAGTACCCGTGAGTGGCGATTGAAAGGCGAGCATACGTGTGTTAACAGCGCGCTCACTACACGCCTTGCGCAGTTGGCATACTACAAATGTTTCATCGAACGACGAGACCAATACGAGGTGACTCTAGTGGTTTGAGCGTTAAGACGAATGGCTCGCATGTGGAAACTGCGCGCTCGCTATTCGCCTTGCGCACTTTTTGCATATGATTCATCGAACGACGAGGCTAATGACGAACGCGATCGCTTTTACGTTTACACATGGTTTACAGTTTTACACCACAGTTTACATTGTAATAATAATTCTTTATTGGCCTAATTTACAGATATATAAAATGTCTATGACTCCATTCAAAAGTTCATTTAAGTATTTGGTACTTGGCAATACTTGTCCTCGCCTTGTTCTTTCTCTATGGTTCTTTTCTTTACGTCAAAAACGCGAGTCGAGACGTTTTCAAAATGGTTTGTGAAAATATTTTTTATCTTTGAATTTATGTTCAATCTTATTTAATATTAAAGATGGTCGAAGTTAAAATAAATTTGTGCAATTAGTAGCGTACTTTAATTTTTATATTTCGTGTCGGAATGCCGTATGGAAGTGTCTTTAAACAAGACCGGCCATACCTCGTAATGTTTTGAATGTTTTGGTGATAAATGTGTCATTGTATTTAATTAAATGAAGTATTTGCGGTTTATCGTGTGGATACGTAAGTAAAGTGGAGTGAAATCACCTATTTGTTGTTAAGTGTTATCATTTTTTTACAGGGTAAGGTTAAGTGTTCAGAGTTACGCACTAAAGACAAGAAGGAGCTGTTCAAGCAGCTCGAGGAGTTGAAAACTGAATTGACCAATCTTCGTGTTGCTAAAGTGACAGGAGGCGTTGCATCCAAACTTTCTAAAATGTAAGTTTTAAAAATTTTCATGAGAACCCTTATTTCTTAGTTTCACTTTGTAGTTGTACCATGTCTAAAGATGAGCACTTACTAATATATCCGATTAGTAGTGTAAATATATTTAATCATTAACATACACAACATTTTGTCTTAATTTCATTAAAACCAAGCAAATGCTAGCGTTTGCTCTCTCGTTGGCTTTCTATTGTGTTTCTAATTATGGTATTCCAAAGCTGGCTGGCAAACAATTGGCTTTTCTGTACCTTTAATAACTTTCTTTTCTTAGTTACTAACCTACTTATTGTTTTATTTTAATAGGACCTAAGTTGCTAATTAAACCAAAATATTGATAGTGAACTTTTTAACCTATTGAGTAGTGTAATTAGAGACAATAGAAAGACAATGACCGAGCGAATGCCGGCATTCGCTCTGGGATTAATGAATTAATTGTGCTGTAACCTGTTTAATGAATTTACCTTCACCTAATTGTCTGTCTTTTCCCCATTTATTAAAAGTTTGTCCTTTTTATTTCTTCCAACTGTCATAAATTGATGACACTGGATCATTAGGAACTTTTATAATCTCAAATTTTTAAATAATTTTTCACATAATTATGATGTTTTATGCAATTTATTTCACAATGTTGTTAGAATGGACTGGTTATCAGTCAATTCAAAAATTATATTTGCTTCTCTATGATATTTATGACCCGTCTGCATTATACACTACTGAAAAATAACCAAGTTGTTGCCAGGATGCTGATTGCCATAGAGGGATAATCATGTTTTCCTACATTGAACTTGTGATTTTGATTGATATTAATACATTCAGTTCCCAAAGACCCATCATAAATCTACTATATAAAAATAAGTCGGGTTTTCCTTCCTGACGCTATAATTCCATAACGCACGAACCGATTTCCACGGTTTTGCATTCGTTGGAAAGGTCTTGGGCTCCGTGTGGTTTATAGCAAAGAAAAGAGTAGGGTAGAGTAGGGTAATTTTTTTTTTTTACTAAATCCTGCTTTTGGGCAGAACAACGTCTGCCAGGACCGCTAGTAGTTGTATAAAAATTTAAATATGCTAAGCCTACTTAAATTACTAACATGAAATGGGCCCAAATGGAGGACTATTGCCTATTCCATCTCCTTAATTCATTAAACCCCAAGCGAATGCAGGCGTTCACTCGCACATTGTCTTTCTATTGTGTCTCTAATTACGGTACTCAAAAGGTAAAGAGGAAGCATGAGTCTTAATAGAGGGTTTAATTTATTTTTATTAAAATGCTGATTATGCCAAGCCTGCTTAGATTTGAGCTTGTTAGTTGGGAACTAGGGATGAACAGAAATCAACCAAAGCTCAATAACAACTCTGGGGTTGTGGGCATACAAAAAATTATGGCAAGTTTTAGGTAAATAAGTATTACTGATTTAGTCAATACTATTTACAATAAAATTCTCATTTCTATTTTAATTAGATTGAGACTGATGACTGGCCTGTTGGGTCTAGTGGTTAGTGACCCTGACTGCTATGCCGCATGTTGTAAGTTTGATTCCCATCCAGAACAAATGTTTGTGTGATGAGCACAATCATTTGTTCTTTGTCTGGATGTAATTTATCTATATGAGTAATACATATTTATTTTTGTGGCTGTAATACTGTTTATAATATGTCCCTCAGTTCAATGTGCCTTTTGGCATAGGCCTCCTCCAACTGTTTTCATTGGACTCTGTCCCTTGCTACCCTTATCCAATATAGATCCAAGGTCAGGGGGATGTTGTCTTCCCATCTTCTCGTTTGGCGACCCTGTTTTCTGATGGCATCTCTTGGGTACCATAGGGTCACTTGCTTGCTCCATTTATTGGCCGTGCAGCAAATCATGTGACCTGTCCAGCCCCATTTCACATGGTCAATTCTAGTCAGGATGTCTGAAACTTTAGTTCTTTTCCTTATTTCTGCATTACTAATTCTATCCCTGAGTTTTATTCCTAGCATACTTCTCTCCATCACTCATTGGCATTTTGCAAGTTTCTCGCGATGGTCTTAGTTGAGAGACCATGTCTCACAGCCATATGTAATACAAGAAAGTAAGCAGGTGTTAAAAGTTTTTTTCTTGATAATTGCTATCAAGAAAAAAACTTTTAACAGCCTCTACTCTGACTTGGACTCAATTTATTTTGACTGGAGGGCAAGTTTGGCGTCGAAATTTATAAGTTACCTGTACAGATTTTGATTCATTAAACTTGATATGCCAGTCTCTTAACCATTTTGCGATGTTATCAACACTATTTTGGAGCTTCTGAGGGGCATTTTCCGTAAGTTCATCTGAAAAAAGTACTGCTGTATCGTCGGCGAAGGTACCAGTAATAGTTACATCTGATATGTCTATAGGTAAATTTGCAGTGTAAAGGAGGTACAGAATGGGACCCATAACGCTACTATGCGGTACACCTGCGTGGATTTCGTGTAGCATCGTTGCTTCTTCGCCTTTCTTTACAAAGAAGTTTCTGTTTTCCAAATACGATCTGATGAACTGGTAAAATTGTACTTTTAATTTTGTACATAAGCCTATCGTGCCACACGCGGTCAAAGGCTTGGCATATGTCTAAAAATGCTGCTATACAATATTGCTTGCATTCAAAGGCAGTTTGAATAGCATTAACGAGTATGTACTTGTCTGATTGTACTGTGCTTTTGCCTGAAGCCAAACTGATGATCAGAGATTAAATTGCTTTCTTCAATTATTGGCATCAATCTATTTAAAAAAGGAATTATTTATTTTAAATAGAATCTCCATTACTTTTGATGAGATTGGAAGCAAATTGATGGGTCTATAGGACTTAACATCATCTGGGCTTTTGCCAGGTATTGAAACCATTGTGATCTGAGCTACTTTCCATTGCCGCAGAACCAAAGATCTTCTCAAGATAAATAGATGTAAGTTAAAAATAGCATTCGGGCAGTTCGAGTAGTATTCTCGCAATTCGAGTAGTATTCTCGCAGTTCGAGTAGTATTCTCGCAGTTCGAGTAGTATTCTCGCAGAGTAGTATTCTCGCAGTTACTAAATAATATCCTGGAGCTTTGTTTTGGTCAAGTTTTCTTATTGCCTGTTTAACATCTTGCTTAGAAAAGCCACTTATTGGAAGATCTAATTGGTGAGTTTAGATGTTAGCTGCTGACTCAATCTGTACATATCCCTGATCAGGATTTTGCAGAAATACCTGTTTTAAATGATTAGCAAAAGTTTGTGGTTTTTCAGGCTTTTGTTGCCCAGCTGTTATCTAGTTTACATACAATATAATAATATAATATTCACACAACGCCGTCTAGTCCCAAGCTAAGCAGAGCTTGTGTTATGAGTACTAGACAACTGATAAACATACTTAAATATTTCTAAATACATACATATTATAGATAAATTACACCCAGACACAGAACAAATGATTGTGCTCATCACACTAACATTTGTCCTGGGTGGGAATCGAACCCAAGACCTCCAGTATAGCAGTCAGGGCCACTAACCACTAGACCTACAGGCCAGTCAAAAGTATAGGAGGACTTGCTACTATTTGGACACTTGAGTTTTGTAGTTGCCTTCCAAAGCGAATACTCAGTAGCGCTGGGGTTCAAATCCTTGAGATAAGCCCGCACATATACATATCCTATTGCGTGAGATTTCGACGGCGAGTGATCCAATGAAAGTTCACTTGTTAGACTTGCATGTGAAGTAACAAGTCGGGAATCTTCTAACATATCGTTGGGCCAGTAGGTTGTTTCCCCAGATGAGATACAGCTAAGATTCAAGGTTTCAACACCCTTAAGCAATTGTCGGCCTTTCGCTGTGACTGTTCTTGAGCCCCAGTACGTGTGTTTAGCGTTGTAGTCACCGCCAGCTACAAACCGTTGTCCTAAAGTGGAGAAGATTTCTTCGTATTCGTCCTGCTTTATAATATGTTTTGGCGGACTGTACACTGATGTAACTGTAAGTGGTCCAGCCCAGTCCTCAACTACTATATTTGTAGCTTGAATCTGATGCAGTAGTTTGTGGTCTCATGGTGACTGATATTGCTTCTTATGAGTATAGCACTTCACCGTGTGCTATGCCATTGGGGTGTATCGTGTGTTAAACATATTTTATAAGAATTTATATTAAAATTACTCTTCTTGGTGATGTGAGTCTTAGTTACTAAGAGTATATCCATTTGGTACATGTCTAAAAATGCTTTCAACCTCTAGGGTGTGCTGCTGTGACAGCCCATTGGCATTCCAGATGACAATTTATAGGGCATTGAATTTGTCAGTCTTGTCGTGAGTGTAGTAAGGTGTTGCATCATTTGCTTCATCATTATGACTCACGAGCGTCATTTTTACTCGAATCGGCTTCAGGGATATCTTGTTTGTCAGATGTTTTTGGTTTCTCTATTAAAACGTCTCAGTATCATTTTTGGTATTTGGTGGTTTGTTCTGTTTGTTGTGAAGATTCAGGTCTGGTAGCGTAGCGGATAAATAATTTCCAAAACCCAGCAGAAAATGAATAAAAAAAATATATATTATTTTCACTGATTTTCTCATGTATTTTACTTTGTTTTAGACGTGTCGTGAGGAAAGCGATCGCACGAGTATACATCGTGTACCACCAGAAAATGAAAGTTAATCTGCGAAACCATTACAAAAACAAGAAGTACAAGCCTTTAGACTTGAGGACCAAGAAGACCCGCGCTATGCGTAAGGCTCTTAGCAAGCACGAATCTAAAATAAAAACCAGGAAGGAGATTAGAAAGAAGTCACTTTTCCCTCCTCGTGTTTATGCTGTTAAGGCTTAAAATAAATATGTAACTTAATTTTGCTTTTTATTCTATTTCTGATTCCATCACAACTTATTGTACTCACACAAACCCCGAACATTCGCGAAAATAGCAGCGCCGAAAAAAAAACGCAGTCAATTTGACATTATGG
This sequence comes from Mythimna pallens, assembly GCA_961205895.1. NCBI lineage: Eukaryota > Metazoa > Arthropoda > Insecta > Lepidoptera > Noctuidae > Mythimna > Mythimna pallens. Next base: position 13,035,819 of record OY540830.1, read on the forward strand.
GTGTATAGTGTTGTCGGATAGTAAATCATTTGCTCCCCAAGTGTTTTCAGTTTTTCAGGAAAATGTGTGTGAAAATAATTCCTCTTGCCCATTTAGATCAACACATGTAAGTGCTATGTGGGAAATTATTTCCCTACTTATGAGAAATATATTACATACACATCCAGTAGTAGAGGCAAGAAACTAATATGTTGTGGTTATTTTTATTACAGGATAATTATTTTATGTAAATAAAACACAAATAAATGTAATAAAATAATGTTTATTTATTGGTGGAACATTTCAAAGCAAGGAGCAGCGCACAAACAGACCTTACAAATTTTGCAAATGTATTTGCTGCGTTGTTCCTTTGCACGTGTACTGCACATCCTACACCTCCGAAATTTAGATAGCTCTGGCATGTGTGTTCCAACATCCGCTTTTCTTAGTTCCTCAGGTACTGCAGTGGTACCTCCTTTTTTGGTTTTGAATACTGGAGCAATTTTTTTTCGTGACGTAAAGTTATTTATTTCGCCGTTCCGAATGAGTTATCATATAAACAATGTATGCATTGATCACAGCTGCCTCCAGCAAAAACCAAAAAAGTCGATGCCAATTCTTTCGAGATTTGCGCCCAAGTGGGTATGAAGCTCTAAAGTGATCAATTCCTCCCATAAACTCAGTGTACTTCTTGATTGAAAGAGGGCAAAACATTTTTTTTTTTTGGTACCTTCTTTTTGTTTCCGCTCAATCATTTCCACAGCTCGAGGATTGAATGCAGTAGTTGCAACAAAAACATCTTTTGTATCTTTCCATTTGATAACAGTTATTGGTCCATCACACTGGTACATAAATTCTCCCGGTTTCAGGACTGTTTCCTTTCTCTCTTCACTTTTTAGATTTTTTCCTGTCAATACATCTGGTAAACCCTTGCGGTTTATTCTTACGGTTCCAACACTATAAATATGTTTCTCAAATAAAATTTCCAATAATGGAAGGCTGGTGAAAAAATTGTCAAATGCTACCAATGTGTTGCTTGGCAAAGATTCACATAAATCTAATATTACTCTAGCGCCTAAGTTCTCTTCTGTTCCACTATCGACTTTCCCAGAATAAAATTGGAATTCATATAAGTACCCTGTTTTTGAATCAGCTCTTGCCCATAATTTATATCCTCTCTTTATAGGTTTCTTGGGCATATATTGTTTCATGTGGCTGCGCCCCTTGAATCTTATCATACTCTCATCTATTGAATTGAATGCAGAAACTTGTACATTATCTTTGAATGTTTTGTTCAGTATTTCAATAGCAGGTTTAATTTTTCCTAATTTATCATAATCAGGAGTTTCTTGGTGCCTCTGTTGTAATGTTTGATATGTGTAGATTTTGAGACTTTTTAAACCTTTTTGATGGCATCACTTTACAAATGACTGGGTTTCTGAAAAACTCATCCGTTCACCAATATGTATTTATATCGGCTAACGGATTTGTACTCATAAATACAAACCAAAGTATACTTTCATTTCTTGTTTTGTGACATCTGTCCTTCTGGAATTAGTTCTTCTGGAAAATAATCAATGAAATATTCAAGTGGTTGAGTTCTGTTAGTGTACCTCTGTTTTACTTGCATTTCTCTGTCAAAACTAGGCCAAGTACCATTTTCATGTATAAAGGACCAATTCCTTGATTTATCTTGCAATGGTCTAAATGGACTTTGGTCAGTTCCCGATATTCATTTGTCGTCGGGACTTGGACTTTGATGCCTTGTTGGCAGGAGCGGGCGTTTGTGTAATTGATCTTGCGATCGATGCACATTTTGGACACGTCTGTCCATTTACCCTTGTCCTGGATGTACAAGGGCGGAGGGGGGCGCTGCTTCTTCAGCTGGGTGACAAGCGGGAGCGGAGGGGGGACAACTAGCCTGCGAGGCGGGGGCGGGCTGGGCAACAGGGGCGGGAGAAGACGCAACGGTCTTCTTCGCTTTGGTGGCCTGTGCGGCCTTCCTGGCTTTTCTCTTGCCCCCTAGGACGACTTGGAAGTCGTCCTCGGAGGAGGAGGATTCGGAGGACTGCTCAGAGTCCGACGAGGCTTGCGGCGTTGAGTCGCTGGCGGGGACGGAGGTATCCATTGCCTCGTTGGCGAAGTGGGCTACCAATAGGGGAGGCATATCCGGGGGTCGGCGGGGACAGACCGGAGTCCGTGTTGGCCGGGAACGACAATACGTCACTGAAGTCAGTGACGTTCGATGGGGGAGGGGGGGGGACGGGCGCTTCTAATTGAGGCGAGGAAATCGGGGTCCTTGAAGAGGACCTCTTTGACGAACGCTAATATGATAGCGTCCGTCATGACTTAGATGGGACTTGGGAATTGGGTCACATGAGTTGGAAAAACTCATGTAGAAACTCCTAACGGTCCCTACGTCCCCGGGTGGACGGGCCCGGGTGTGTGTGACCCTCCCAGTAAGGGTTGTGTAGACTGGGAGGTGTGTACCTAATGGTGTGCCCTAAGCTTGTATCCGATCGCCAATCTCAATGTGCGATCGGGCCCTACCAGGGTCTGGTGCGAAGGGATAGACACCCCAACCGACACCAGGTGTGTAGCTGAAAGAGAACTCGGAGTATTAGATTTGACTAGGAGATCCCCCAAGGCCAAAATCTAGCTTCCGACTACAAATGACTGCCTAGTCCTGAAGGGGTTCGGCGGATGTATTGGGGCAACACCCCCTTGGTTTCGTTGACACCGTGAGGTTTCCCACCAAGGACCACGAAACTGTGGCTTTTCCCTTAAGGGGCACAACGTTTAACGACTATTTCCCGTTAAGGAAACGTATATCCTCCACTGCCTTGAGAAAGGCGGCTTTGGATCGCCGGTGCGGTCGGGGACCACGGATGATGTCACGGGGTGACGTAACGACACGGAGCACGGAGCGGGCGCGGAGCACAGAGCGGCACGACCGTTCGGGGCGAGCGTCGGGCGGAGAGTCATGTGTATATTTTTACCATGCACCTCCTTTTATACTAGTTTACAATATTACGGACTAAAAGCTTAACCAATAGTAACTTAGTATCTACAAAACACTTAACCAATAAACGCGGTTCGGGCGCGCAATGCTTTTGTGCAGTGCTTTTGTTTGAGCAGCTAGGGTAGCAGGTAACAAGGTTCGCACGTGGGACATTGGAGTACAATGGCTGCGTGTTTCTAGCGTGGTAACAGTGATGTGCTGTAGGGTGGCTATAGTACTCCCCCTCAAGCGAAGCGTACCGGCAGTTTGATGACACGACCCGAACGAGTTTTTCTTTTATTAGCGGGCTGTGACGTCATGCTTGTATGTGGTACTTGGGTTTCCTTGATAGCGGTTGGCGTAGTGCTATGCTTGGTATTCTGTATGTTGGTACTGGTGTTTGGTATGGTAACAGGTGTGGTAATCTTGGCTGATGGTGAGGTGTAGGTAATAGAATTTGATGTGGTTGGTGATAGACTACTGGTATCTACTGTGACGACGTATGCAGGCTTCAGTCGGTCGATCGATATGTTTGCTTGCCGATTGGGTAGTAGTATGGTGTAAACTTTATCTGTTCGGCTTAGTACTTGATAAGGGCCTTCATACGGAGTCTGTAATGGTTTCTTAACTGCATCTGTTCTGATAAAAACGTGGCTGCACTTGAGTAGATCTTGATGCACGAATACGCTTTTATTGTTGCTGTGATGCTTGGTTGCGACTTGCGGTTTGTTTTGTTGAATGATGTCGCGAAGTTTACTGACGTAGGTATAGTCCATAGTAGGAGTGTTAGTGCTTGCGGTGAAAAAATCACCAGGTAAACGTAAATTGTGACCGTAGGTAAGTTCGGCAGCGCTCACGCCAGTATCTGTGTTTAGGGCGGCTCGTAGTTCTAGTAGTACGGTAGGTAACTCGTCAATCCATGAACTTGCGGTTGTGAGTTTCGCGCGTAATGCGGCCTTGAGAGTGCGATGCCATCTTTCCAGGATGCCGTTGCTCTGCGGATGATAATGTGTTGTACGATTCTTCTTTATCCCCATTTGTTTCATTAGGTTTTGAAACAGTTCGCTCTCGAACTGTCGACCTTGGTGGTCACTGGTTAGCGTGGCCGGGCATCCAAATCTTGCGATCCAGTGTTGATAGACGATATCGGCTATACGAGCGGCTGAAATCTCGTCAGTAGGGATTGCTTCGGGCCATTTCGTTAATCGGTCGATCATAGTTATTAAGTACCGATGACCTTGAGGCGTTGTAGGGAGTGGTCCAACAATGTCGACGTGGAGTCCAGTCCAGTCTTTTCGTACTATTCTTCTTCATAAATCTGTTGTGTTTACTTTATGCAATATTCAAAGCGAGCGTTTAAGTTCAAATATTTCGGTAAAACAAATGATTAAAGCTATAGCATTGCATCAGCCTAAAAAGTGTCCACCCCCGGTCTGGGACTCTCAATCGTTGATAGGTTGGTTGGGCAGTAGGTCTCTTCAAAGTCAAGGTCTATTCGTCGGTGGGAAAATCATCTTATGACATCCCCCGCTCTTGGGCGAGGCGGGAGATAGTGTCAGACTTTTACTGACTAAAAACCCACTCCTGTTCCTTCGTTGCCTTTCGTACCAGGGCCGAGTCTTCCTTTCAGAATCAGACCCTTGGCCCCAGTAGGCTTCGACCCTGCTGGGCCCCTACAGTTGCTGACATCTCCTTGAGGCGCGCGTGGAACAGCACGCGCCGTTGACTTGGGCTTGGTCCGGACGGTTATCGGACGGTCGGACGGCAAGCGACCCATTGCTCGCCGTCCGCAAGCCCGCGCCTACGGTGGCCGGAAATCGGGATCGGAATCCCGGCGGCGGTTGGGGCGTGAGGACCGCTGCCTCACGCGATCGGCCGCCTCCTTTGCAAGCATTACTGCTTCGCAGAAGGAGGCGACTGCCTGCCACTCCTCCTCGTTTCGGACCATGGCCTGTACCAAGGCCCGGCGCGAGAGATCGCCGCCGCCGATTACCCCCACGAGGACACGGCGTTGCTCTGCCCAAGCGGGGCACACCACCGTATGCTCCACCGTGTCCTCCGGGCGGTCCAAGTGCTACTGTGGTTGTGTTCAGGGCGAAGTTTACACGACTTAACATTACTTAGCGTGTCCCCTGACGGATGTATAACAAGCGAGAATAGCATTATGTTTTGGCCGAATTTTGGTTCGAGTCACGTTGGAAGTTGTTAGGTAATCTTGAAAGTGCGGCTCTTGATCCAGTATTCTGGCTTACAAAACTTATAGACACTGGGAAACAGCGTCGGTTACTTTGTTCTAGTGATAGATTATTTATTACGGATTGTGGAAAAGCTAAACCAGCTACTAGAACTATGTTGGTAGGTTGGGTTAAATCTATTTTGAAGGAAGCAGGAATTGAAGCTACTCCATGTAGTTTCCGTTCAGCAGTAGCTTCACGAAGCTGGTTGGATAATAAGCCTCTTGGTGAAATAAATAATGGCATGGGTTTTAAATACACATTAGGTATAGGAGAGAACTGCTCCCACCACAAGGTAGCTCCTTGATTCATATTTTTCAACTAATTAATTACTTAAGATTAATTAAAATAAATATAAAATATGATGATTATGGTAAGTTAATTCAAATACAATTACACTACCTACATACAATTACAATAATTGAGGATATTTTCTGTGGTATGTATGAATGTTTTTGTTTATTTTGTAATCAAGGGTTAAGATTGTAATTATCTTGTAATTATTATTTTGCTTTAAAATATAAGTGTTATCTTTATTAATATATTCTTTATTGATCTATTTGATGTTTTTCTACTTATTCCAAAAAGGTTAATTGATCTAATTTAACTTTTATCCTTTGCACAACATTGGCGTCCCGTTCACCAGGCGATAACAAACAAAGCCTCTGTAGCCACCATACAGCACATCACTGTTACCACGTTAGAAACACGCAGCCATTGTACTCCAAGGTCCCACGTGCGAAGCTTGCTTCCTGCTATCACAGCTGCTCGCCCAACGCCTACGCAGCCATCGTGCAAACCTTACTACCTGCTACCCCAGCTGCTCGAACAAAAGCATTGCACGAAAGCATTTCGCGCCCGAGCCGCGTTTATTGGTTAAGTGTTTTGTAGATACTGTGAGTCGTACTAATTATTAACTGGCTAACTGGCCTTTAAGGTTTAAGTTATAAAAAGTTTAGGGATGATTGATGTCAATCAATAGAATAAGAGACGTCGAGAAAAGTCGGGATATTTTTATATAGTTAAATAATATATGAAAGCGCTTAAATCAATATAATAATAGTCAAAACGAATAACTAATCCTTTCATTGCGCCCCCGTCTTTACAATACCTACTAAGTTACCTACTATTGGTTAAGTTTTAGTCCGTAATATTGTAAACTTGTATAAAAGGAGGTGCACAGTAAAAATATACACATTCAGTTTTGGAGTCACACGATTCTTACTTCTATCCCCAAACCTCAAATATTTTTTATATGACCCCGAATGAGGCCGTAGGACAATAGCAGCGTTTTACCTTCAAATAAAACGCATGTTTTTTCCGGAGACTTATTCGGGGTCATACTTTTAAAGACTGTCAGGTTTAATTACTTCTTAAGTTGTAGGATTTTGAGGCCACAATGAAGAGTTGGCGCGCTGCAGCCACCTGGTGAACGAAAGCTGAAATACGTCATGATGGTGGGAGATTCTAGCATATACCCATAATTACTTCTTAAGTTGTAGGAATTTGAGGCCACAATGAAGAGTTGGCGCGCTGCAGCCACCTGGTGAACGAAAGCTGAAATAAGTCATGATGGTGGGAGATTCTAGCATATATCCATATAGATGTGACACATATTTTTTATATGACCCCGAATGAGAACGGACACAACATGCGTTTTATTTGAAGGTAAAACGCTGCTATTATTTTGATCCTTTTAGTGTTCTTTAGTGAAGTCATTTTTTTTAATACGAGACACTTTAACCAGAGTACCTATTTCTCAAGACAATACGAATTAACCTAAACACTGCTAGGTTACATTGTTTTATTATGAAGTTCCTGTACCTGCCTTCCACCTTCCGGCTCTATCATCAGATCAGTTCGATGGTACCTTATAGCCAAAGTTACAATTCTAATAAGCCCACACACGGACGGAACACGGCTACCATTTTCAACATAATTATTCAGAACCATTTATTTGTTTGCATTGTCATAGTCGCTTAACTATCTTCATTGTGATATCTATGTGAGTATGAAGTTCCGTTGGCCATGTCTGGTCTTATTCATCAGTTCCACTTCATCAAATGTTACTTTTTGACTGTAAGTGCTTAAGTTCTCGATGCAAATACCAAAATCACCCTACGGTTGCCTATAATATTTGAGGAGTTCGATTCCTCATGGATTCCATCATCAAAACTAGATTCTGAAAAAAATTAGACCAATCTGAAAGCAAACCAACTAAGAGGAAAAAAAAAATTGCAAATCGGTCCATTTAAACGACGGAGTTCTGAGGTAACACACATATTAAATAAAAACTGGGCAAGGCGAGTCGGACTCGATTAATGAGGATTCCGTAAAAACTTAAAAGGTAAATAGCCATTTACGATTTATGGCGTATTAAAAAAAAACTACTTACTAGATCTCGTTCAAACAAATTTTCGGTGGAAATTTGCATGGATGCATACATCATATATTTTTTTTACTTTTATCATTCTTTTATTTTAGAAGTTACAGGGGGGGGGGGGCACATTTTACCATTTCGGAAGTGTCTCTCGCGCAAACTATTCAGTTTAGAAAAAACTTGATATTAGAAACCTCAATATCATTTTGAAGACCTATCCATACGTGTGGGGTATCTATTACCCCACACGTACGGATTTGATGAAAAAATAATTTGAGTCTCAGTTCTAAGTATGGGGAACCCCAAAATGTATTGTTTTTTTTTTCTATTTTTGTGTGACAATCTTAGTGCGGTTCACAGATTACATCTACTTATCAAGTTTCAACAGTATAGTTCTTATAGTGTCGGAAAAAAGTGGCTGTGACATACGAACGGACAGACAGAATGACGAATACCTATCGGCTCGTTCACGACCTTGCCGCTCTGAGTGGCAGCGAAGAGCAGTACGGCGAGCGAAAAAATCAAAAGTGTGAATTCAAATGTTTGAAGCACGCCACGAGTCGCCGCTCATAGCGAAAAAACGCGCGGTTTTCTCAGAGCGAATCGCTACAGCGGCGACCGGTGAGGTGAGTGGCGGGAACAAAATTACCAGCGACTAAGTGCCACGCCAAACGCCGACGAAACCTTAGTACTGTTATTAGTAGTCAGTCAAGCCCTGTTGACTGTTGAACAATGTATCTGGTGGTCTAATCCAACCCTCCCACTTAAATGTGGAAATTAATAAATACTCTTTCAAATAATAAAAATGTAGTAAATGAAGCTCCCCCAAATCTTAAATTAGATAATGGAACCATAGTAACAGATCCCGTAGAGATATGCGAAATTTTTAATAGTTTCTTTGCAAATATAGGATCTCAATTGGCAAGCAAAATACCGTCAACCTTTCACAATAACAATTCATTCACTCTGCCTAACTTTAACCAACACACAGGATTATACGAACTAACTCAATTCTCTCCATGCACTATTAATGAGATATCTCGAATTATAGATGACTTAGATCCCAATACGAGCACAGGAATCGATGGCATTAGCACCAAAGTTCTGAAATGTTTTAAAAATCACATCATTGAAAATTTAACAGATTGCCTAAACCAGCTTTTGGTGGATGGTATCTTTCCAGAAAAATTAAAAATAGCTAAAGTCACTCCGATTTACAAGGCTGGTACAAAGTCAGATCCTGGAAACTATAGACCAGTGTCAGTTTTGCCAATATTATCCAAGGTATTAGAAAAAATTATATATAGGAGGTTAGATGACTATCTTACAGAAATTAATTTTATATACGACCGACAATATGGATTTCGCCCTAAATCTAACACGCTTGGTGCAACTATTGATTTGGTAACGACCATAAAAGAAAAAATAGATCAAAAACAGGTTGCACTAGGAATCTTTATAGATTTAAAAAAAGCATTTGATACTGTCAGTCACCCCCTGCTATTACAGAAGTTGGAGAGTATCGGCATAACTGGAACGGCATACAAAATACTTAAATCTTATTTAAGTGACCGCTACCAAGTTGTCAAAATTGGACAATATCAGAGTAGCTTTAAGCCTTTGACATGCGGTGTGCCCCAGGGTTCCATTTTGGGGCCCTTATTATTCTTAGTTTATGTAAATAACATACACCAAGTAGGTTTACAAGGTCACCTTACACTTTACGCTGACGATACATGCTTATTCTATTTTGGACGCGAAATTAATGAAATAATGAAAGATGCGCAAGATGATTTAAATAAATTACATAAATGGTTTCAGTGTAACCTGTTAACAATTAACATCTCTAAAACGTCATACATCATTTTTAAAGCTAAAAATAAAAAACTACTGAATTACCCTAATCTATGTATAAATGGTGAAGTTTTGAAAATTACGAATCAAGAAAAATATCTTGGACTGACACTTGATAGTAATCTAACGTGGAATGCACACCTACTACGCATAAAAAACAAACTTTCATCACTAGTGGGCTCACTGCATAAAATTGTTCGTTGTATCCCAAAAAAAGTACGACTACTCATATATAACGCCCTGGTAAAACCTCATTTATTGTATCTTATTGAAGTATGGGGAAACGCATCCAAAACAAATATAAAACCTATACAAATTTTACAAAATAAAATAATAAAAATTCTGTACAATTTTGACTTTTTAACACCTTCGAAAACTATTTATAAAGAGACCAACCTGCTAAACATTAAACAACTTTTTACATATAACACATGCATACTTATTTATAAAATAACTCACAACCTCATTCACTCAAACATTACGTTCACAACGAAAGGTCAAACCCGCAAATACTCGTCCCGTCGAGCTAGTCACCTTGTATTGTTCAGAACTAGAACAAATTATGGTAAAAATAACTTAACTTATGGGGGAGCACAGTTATTTAATCAACTTCCAAAAAATGTAAAAGAAGCGACTTCATTAAGTAGTTTTAAAAATAAATTAATTAAACATATTTACAATAACGATACACTATATTAATGTAATTTTATCATTTTACAACTTATTTTCAAATAACACTAGCGTCTTTTAACTTGGGCAACCGCCTTATCTCAGGAATGCAGTGAATTCGCTTCTTCTAACTTGTCGACAACCAATAATGTATTTTTCATATACCCACACTGGAACAATATTGCTACTTTATATTATTATTTTTATAATGTTCTCATGTAAGTGACAATTGTGTCTTAATGGGAATAAATATTTTTTAAACCGAACCCTATATAAAAATGTACTCTATCAACGGGTTTTTGGAGGGATTTCTTCGAGTGAAAGTCCAGTGGTTGTTATATTTATTTGCAAATTGATTCCTAGTGGATATTGTGATATAAAATTGGTGTAGTTTTGTATCTCAAGTGTCTGCACAACTGGACAATATGTGGAATCATTAAAACAGGCGCGATCTCGGTAAAATGGAGCTGAGAATTTTATAGTAGTTTTGGCTACCTCAGTGAAGTTTGCCGAGAAGGCTGACTCGATACATTTGCTGCCAAATACTACATCCACATTGGAATGTGTTGCACTCGCACTCTAATGTGATACCTAGAGAAATGTTTTTGAAAACAAAATAAGACTCACTTAAAGGTCCAAGTGACCAGGTCAATAAAATCAAAAAAAAAAAATACTCTATCAAGTCTGTGGTCTAATCTTTGGAAACGAGCAACAAAACAAACAAGAAGCAAAGCAACTAACTTGTAGTCTTTGAACTTTAGTTAAAAAAAGCGGCAACAGCACCGTTGCAGCGTCCTGTTAATTTTTATTGAGAATTTGAGTTATAAATCTTGAGAATTAGAATTTTAATAATTTAAAATGGCTTTCAACATGCTAAAATACTATATCTTTTTGTTACTATATGTATATAATAAAATTGAAAGTGTTTTTTGTTATGATGACAAAAATGGGTTCATCCTTTATTGTCCCTGTATGGGTAAGTTTAACACACAATTTAAGATTAAATGCAACATTATACTTGCTTTATTATTTAGCATGTAAGAAATTTTGGGCTCATACATGTTATTTTCAGGCAGATTTGGAAATCAAGCAGATCACTTTTTGGGAGCATTGGCATTTAGTAAAGGTTTAAATAGAACCTTGGTTCTTCCTCCTTGGGTAGAATACAGGTTTGGTGAACCTAAATCTGTACAAGTACCATTTAATACATACTTTAAAGTTGAACATTTAACTCTATATCATAATGTGATCACAATGGAGGACTTCATGAATGATTGGGCCCCTGCTATTTGGCCAGTTAGAAAACGAATATCGTTCTGTTATACTCAAAGAATGGGTGATAAGGATAAAAGTTGCAATGCAAAATCTGGAAACCCATTTGGTCCATTTTGGGATACATTCAACATAGATTTTGTTGATTCCGAATTTTATGGGCCTTTGAATTATGATGTTTATAATCAAGCAATGATGGACAAATGGAAACAAAAATATCCTCCCTATGAGTGGCCTGTTCTGGCCTTTACAGGTAAGTGCATTAGTATTATAATATGTTATATTCTTTATTGTACATAAAATAACAATATATGAATGAATAATATAAATAATAAATAAATACTTGAATAATAATATTGACGGTTGAAAGGCTAATTGATCTAAGCAACAATAAAAAAAAAATTAATCCTGACTCATACAACAGAAAAATTTGCTGTTTCCGAATATGTATACAACTCAATATTGAAAATAAATGCCGCTTAGATCCATTAGCCTTACAACCATCAATATGTTAATTATGTTTGTATGGAGTTTCTTGTTGGGTCTTCTCTATGGTCTTGGCGTATGTAAAATAAAACAATTTTGGGTTTTGTTTGCCCAGGTACTGTAATACTAATTTTTCGTTGGCAATTTCTGGTAACATAAAGAATAAGCAATAATTCAATTTATTAATGTGCATGTGAACTGAGAGACCACACTGGTATTTTGCAAGAAAAAAATTTTTTTGGTGGTTACATTAGTACACTTAAAACAATTGTAGAACAAATCAAGGAATTTGTAAACCAATATACTAAAAACTACAGCCCATAAAGTGCGGTCCCTCTGTCTTAACAGACCATCAATCAGATGTTGAAAAGTATTAGAAAAATTGAAGTATTGTGACTACAGACATTTAATAGAGAATTCATAAAGATATTACTGAGTTTCAGACCGCAAAGCACCAAAGATAAAAAATATTTAACAACATAACTGTGCTCCCTCATAAAGACAAATGTCATAGTCAATATTAACCCTTTAACCACCAAAGTCTTATATATGTGACAAACCAATTTTGTGCCCACGACGCCATCTTATCTTATCTTATCTTGTGTGGGGCTGGCCTTAAAACCAGAGCACTTCGACCCTTCTGGATCTTTTGTGCTAGTCCCCCTCCCTTCTACTCAAACCCCAGCCTTCCGTGCACCTTCGTCATGAGTCCCAGTATGGCCTTGATGGGGCTGAGCCTATAGTCCTCTGGCCTAGGAAATGGTTGGCCCAGGTACTCTAGTCTTTTGGAGCCTAGTGCTGCACAGTCGCACAGTAGGTGTAGCATATTCTCCTCTGCCTCTCCACAGATCCTGCAAGTCGGGTCGCTTGCTAGTCCCATGTTGTAGAGCTGTTTGTTGGTGGCATAATGCCCCGTGAAGGCTCCTGTGATTATTCGGAGCTGTGTTCTGCTGTACCTCCATAATTTTTGGGTCCAGGCCTTATCTATGTCATTAAGAAATAGCTTTGCATGCTTTTGGCCTGTTGTGTTGCGCCAGTGTGTGCTGTGTATTTCTAACGCAGCCCTTTTCAATGCTTGGTTGATGACCCTTGGTGAGAGTCCTATGAAAGGTTCCGGTCCTTGTAAGGGTGTCTCGGATCCTTTTCTCGCTAGAGTGTCGGCTCTTTCATTGCCTTCTACTCCTGTGTGACCTGGCACCCAGATCAATCTGACCTTGTTGCGCCTTCCTAGCCGATTAAGTATTTTAATACAGTTTAGTACGAGCCCAGAGTCCACTCTATTGCACGTGAGTGCCTTAAGTGTTGCTTGGCTGTCGCTTAAAATGTAGACAGTGTCCCCTTCGGTGCCTCTGTCTAGTATTTCCTGCCCACGACGCCATGGTCTGATATATAGGACAAATCAATGGGTTAAAAAACAAATTTCAATTTTTGTGTCAAGATATGCAGTTAACAATATAAGAGTTGGTGTTTCAATTTTATTTCTATGTACCTCTTATTATATATTTATTTCTACCTCTTTTTTTAGTCCAAAGTGAAGTAATATTTACTTTAATTGGGAGCACTAGTCTGATATATAAAACACTAGCGGTCCCGGCAGACGTTGTTCTGCCCAAAAGCGGGATTTAGTAAAAAAAAAATTACCCTACTCTACCCTATATTTGCTATAAACCACACGGAGCCCGAGACCTTTCCAACGAATGCAAAACCGTGGAAATCGGTTCGTGCGTTATGGAGTTATAGCGTCAGGAAGGAAAACCCGATTTATTTTTATATAGTAGACTACTGACATTAGTGATGTACCAATTAAAATGCGGCAATATTACCGAAATTACCAATCACCAGTTTTCATGTAATCAAATAACTAAGAAAGCAAAACCAAAACGCCTTTTATGTTCAGCATCAAATCCTATATTTTTTTAAATATATTTTACCGTGATTTTTCACTTAGATGAAGTATACATTCAGTCAGAAAAGTATCGGGAATGGATGATTTGTGTATGGTTCCAAATTCAAATTATTGTTTTTTTTTTGTTGTTGGTAGATTGGCACAACTGTTTTCCATTTTGGCGCGGAGTTTGAGCTGCATCTGGTATTTATATTAAATACAGTGCTGTTTTTAGTTATATCATATTTAGTGTGTATTTCGAATTTCATGATGGACAAAAACATCGAACAAAGAGCTTGTCTTAAATTTTGCATCGCCAATGGAATTTCATGTTCGGAGTCACTGAAAATGTTACGTTACGTGAAGGAAATAGTGACTGTAAATCCTCATTCAACTTTGAGAGAGATAGCCGCCGAACCGACTCACGAGTCGATCCGTACCATTTTAACTAATCATTTGGGTATGAAACATGTTACCACTCGGCTAGTCCCAGAAAACCTGAATTTTCTCCAAAAACTCAATCGCATGAGAGTCGCTGAGGACATGCTAGAACGAGTCAATTCCCACCCAACATTCATGAAACGCATTGTTACTGGTGACGAGAACGTGGGTTTACGAGTTTGACATGCAAACTAGTCAACAAACTTCGGAGTGGCGCCTTCCAACTGAACCGAAAACGAAAAAACCACGCCAAAGTCGATCAAAAGTCAAAATCATGTTGACTGTTTTCTTTGATTATCGTGGTGTTGTGCACTCGGAATTCTTGCCGGAAGGTCAAACATCAGTTCCTTCCAAACGTGCTCTATATAAATGAAGTTAGTTAATAATTTGATATTAACAAAAACTTTATACAATTTTTTAAAAATCAATCCACTAGTAATGTTCGTGGTTTGTTAGATTTCCATGAATGAATATAGTTTTTGAAGTATCCTGTTTTTATTATATTAGAAGTTAACTGCAACTGTTTACTAGAACTATGAATAGTCTCTGGATCGTGTGTACAAAATCGAATTAAATTTGATATTAACAGTTTATATTCCAATTTATGATTATGAATTTAGATCAAACCTCGCTCTTATAAAGTTACTTTTCTGTTAAACTTCTCTTAACACAAAGTTTATAGTTTTTTTTTTTCACAGTCAAGATAATTTTTAGGAAAGACGAGAGAGAGAGGTCCTATCCCACGAAGGTGGTCGATCTTGGATGTGTGTGGAGACTTATGTTCAAGGGCTTCTACCGATTGAAAACGGGTGCCACGAAGTGGTAATTTGAGTTTAGGAAAAAGAAAGAAGTCGGCTGGAGGCACATCTGGTGAATATGGTGGTTGCTCGATGGTATTTGTTGAGTGTTTGGTCAAAAATTCGTTTACAATGATAGCCTTGTGCAAGGGCGCATAAACGTGGTGCAAAATCCAAAAATTTTCTTTCCACATATCTGGTTTTATTCGTCGAATTTGCTCTCTTAAATGCCGCATAACGCTCAAATAATATTCTTTATTTACCGTTTGACCTTCCGGCAAGAATTTCGAGTGCACAACACCGCGATAATCAAAGAAAACAGTCAACATGACTTTGATTTTTGATCGACTTTGGCGTGGTTTTTTCGGTTTCGGTTCAGTTGGAAGGCACTACTCCAAAGCTTGTTGACTAGTTTGCATGTCAAACTCGTAAGACACAAAATGGTACGGATCGCCTCGTGAGATACAGAAAGTTCGGCGGCTATCTCTCTCAAAGATGAATGAGGATTTTCAGTCACTATTTCCTTCACTTTTGCGATGTTAACTTCAGTTGAAGACGTTGATGGCCTACCAGAGCGAGGCAAATCTTCCATCACATCTCGACCGCTTTTGAACGCTTTGTACCACTCATAAGCACGTGTTTTTAATAAAGTCGATTCACCGTAAGCCTTCTGTAACATTTTCTGTGATTCCGAACACGAAATTCCATTGGAGATGCAAAATTTAAGACTGTAGCGGCACATACTTACGAAACTCATACTATCAGCGGAGCGCACACAGCCGTTCGCCACCGCGCGCCCGCGCATACTGAGCTACCGAGGTGAAAGGAATGCGGTCGGTCAGCTGTATCTTCACGCTCCTATAATGTAGGGAGCGCGGCACCTCCTACCTACATCGCCGAATTGTGTTAGTCTTAAGTTTTTGTATGTACCTTATTTATTTTAATATATTTTGACCTGTACTGTATATAAGTAGCTTTCCACAATTAAACGACACAGATCTTTATTCGCCTTCTTATTCGCAACAAGCTCCCCTAAAGTGGTGACCCCGCGTTTGAAATGTCTCAAACCGAAGCAGACAAGACTACGCCTGAAGACGTCGACGCCATTAGCGTCCAGTCGCGCATACCCAAGTTCTGGAGTAACAGACCTAAGCTATGGTTTGCCCAATTTGAGGTCATTATCTTCAACCAGAAGCTCGGCGATGAAAGCAAGTTCGCACTCCTTGTGGCTCAGCTGGAGATCAAGGACATCGACCAGATCAGCGATATCATTTTATCACCGGCCACCTCCGGCCGTTATGACGCTGCAAAAAGAAGACTATTGGAGGTATATGAAGATAGCGAGAGTATTCAGCTACAAAAACTGCTAAATGAAATGGAGCTCGGCGACCAGCGACCATCACAGTTGCTTCGCCGAATGAGGAACCTCGCAGGGACAAAGATGCCAGACGACACCCTGAAAATGTTGTGGCAAGCACACCTACCCGCTTCTACCCGCACAGTGTTGGCAGTGAGTGATGAATCCAAGCTTGACTCGTTGGCCGCCATGGCAGACAGGATGCAAGAACAGCTGAAAGAGGTAAACGCCGTGTGTTCCTGCCAGTGTCAACCTACCACGTCAAAGGCTGCAGCTACAGCGTCGCCAACCGAAATAGCGGCAGTATCTGCACCCGCAGAACACAAACTGTACAGCATGATAGAAGCCCTGGCCAAGGAAGTCGCAGCGCTGAAAACAAATCGACCTCACAAATTTCAACGCCGATACCAAAGTCACAGAAGCCGTTCCCGCTCGAAATCCCGAGACAGAAGCAACGCCGTGTGCTATTTCCATAAGAAATTCGGCAAGGCAGCATACCGATGCAGAAGCCCGTGCAGTTTTAAAGAAATGGAAAATGAGAAGTCGGAAAACTAAGGAAGACTAAAGCCGCGGCGGTGGCCGAAGTCGACGATTTATCCACATACCGCCTATTTGTACACGACAAATCAACCGGAAAAAAATTCCTAATCGACACAGGCGCAAATGTTTCCGTTTTACCCGCCACCGCACGAGAGAAACAGCGGACACCAACCAACTACTTGTACGCAGCAAATGGTTCAAAAATACCCGCATACGCCGAGCGAACCATTGTTCTCAACATCGGAATGCGACGCGCCTACAGTTGGCGATTCATGGTCGCAACAGTCAGTAGACCGATAATAGGCGCTGACTTTTTGCATCACCACGCACTTATGGTGGATCTCCATGGACGACGGTTGGTGGATAAAAGAACCAATTTATCGGTACGAGGTTTCCTTACACCCACAACCGAAGGAAGCATCCGAACCATCGACGACAAGCTTCCCTACCACGACCTGTTGGCCACATTCCCAGACATCACGAGACCAAACCTAAACAAACTGGGAAATAGTGAAGTCGAACACTACATAGAAACCACCGGCCCGCCAACTTACACAAATGCGAGACCACTACCGCCGCATAAATATAACGCCGCAAAACAAGAGTTTCAAAACATGATGAAACAAGGAATTTGTCGACCCTCGAAAAGCCCATGGGCTAGTCCATTACACATGGTTTTAAAAAAGGATGGAACCTATAGATCCTGCGGCGATTACCGTAGACTCAACGCAGTAACCACACCCGATCGATACCCGGTACCTCGACTGCATGACTTCACACATAACCTGCAAGGCAAGAACATCTTCTCAAAAATTGACCTGCAGAAGGCCTACTACCAGATTAAAAACAGAGAAGAAGACGTGAAGAAGACAGCCGTGATTACACCCTTTGGTTTGTACGAGTTCACCAGAATGTGTTTCGGTTTGAAGAATGCAGGCCAAACATTCCAACGTCATATTGACAACGTGCTTCGCGGACTACCCGTTTTCCCATTCGTCGATGACATTCTTATAGCTTCTGAGAACCAAGAAGTACACAGAAGCGAGCTTCAAGAAGTGTTCAAGCGACTCAACGACAGCGGTTTAAAAATAAACGTCGCTAAGTGTATCTTTGGCCAGTCAAAACTCGATTTCCTGGGATACACAATAAGTCCAGAAGGCATTACACCGACAGAAGAAAAGGTACAAGTGATCCAGTCCTACCCGCTACCAAAAACGATCCAAGATCTACGTCGATTCATCGGGATTCTGAACTTCTATCGTTCTAGTATACCCTACGCGGCTGAACATCAAAAAGAATTAAGTAAATACTTTCACAACGCCAAGAAAAACGATAAAACGAACATACAATGGACAGAAGAGGCAAAAGAAGCATTCAATCAATGCAAACAAGACATCAAAAATTGCGCATTGATATCCTATCCATCACTAAGTGAACCTTTCGCAATAATGACAGACGCATCAAACACATGTGCTGGTGCCGTCATACAACAAAAGATCAACGGCAAGTGGAGACCACTAGGATTTTTCTCCAAGAAGTTCAGTGACGCACAACAAAAATATAGCACGTATGATCGTGAGTTGCTATCAATTTATATGGCAATACGTCACTTCCAACGTGTGTTTGAAGGGCGAGAATTAATCGTTTACACAGACCACAAACCGCTGTGTAACGCATTAACTTCAAACAGCAAGTCTGAAACGCCCCGCCGAACGAGGTACCTTGAATATATCGGACAATTCACGTCAAATATTCAACACATAAACGGCAAGGACAACAAAGTCGCAGACGCACTATCACGAGTTGAAACAATAACATGCCCGACACCATTAGATTTCACCGAGTTAGCAGAAAAACAAGACCAAGACGAAGAATTAAAAATACTTACAAATAAAGGAAAGTACCAGTTTAAGAAGATCGCCATTCCCAACTCAACTGCCATGCCCGTTACCTGCGAGATGACATCACGCACCGCTCGTCCATACCTGCCACTAGATTTCAGAAAAGTAGCATTCAGAGCTATTCACGACCTTAGTCACCCCGGCATAAGGGCGACAAGGAAACTAGTCACTGCTCGCTACTGGTGGCCCTCCATGAATAGTGACGTAAATGAGTGGACTCGAACATGCGACGCGTGCCAGCGTGCTAAGGTGCAACAACACACGAAGGCACCAATTGCTAGTTACCATCAAGCAAACAGACTGGAGCATGTGAACATAGATTTAATTGGCCCCTTACCAATCTCTGACGGCTACAGATATTTACTGACCATGATAGACAGGGCTACCAAGTGGCCTGAAGCACTCCCACTGGAAGACATAACCGCAGAAAGGGTCGCGAACGCATTCTATGAAGGTTGGATTGCGAGATTCGGTTGCCCAGTAACCATAACCACAGACCAAGGAAGGCAATTTGAGTCCGACCTATTTAATAAATTAATGCAACGCATGGGAATTCATCGCACCCGCACCACTGCTTACCACCCGCAGTGTAACGGCGTGATAGAACGATGGCACCGATCACTAAAAACATCACTCACCGCAAGACTCCAATCTACAACATGGTCACGCGAGCTACCTACAGTGCTGCTCGGACTACGCGCTTCGGTAAAAGAAGATATAAACGCAAGTACAGCTGAACTCCTCTACGGCCTAACACTACGACTACCTGGAGAATTCTATGAAGAATCAACAAGACATCGCGACACAATATCAAACTTTATGAGCAAGTTAAATGGAGCATTAAAGAAGGCCCAGGCGCAACGGAAATCAAATCAATCTCGAGCGACATTCATTCACGACGATCTATATAACTGTTCGCATGTTTACCTACGCGATGACGCATCGAGAAAACCTCTGACGCCGACCTACACTGGCCCGCATAAAGTGATTAGTCGTAATGACAAGTATTTTACTATACAGTTACGAAAAAGAAGCACCAACATCACTGTCGACAGACTTAAGCCTGCTTTCCGGATGAATACTGAGTCAGAAGCACCAGTCACTGACACGCCGGCATATGTCACAAGATCAGGAAGGACAGTGAAGCCTCGCGTACGTTTCACTAGCGGGGGAATGATGTAGCGGCACATACTTACGAAACTCATACTATCAGCGGAGCGCACACAGCCGTTCGCCACCGCGCGCCCGCGCATACTGAGCTACCGAGGTGAAAGGAATGCGGTCGGTCAGCTGTATCTTCACGCTCCTATAATGTAGGGAGCGCGGCACCTCCTACCTACATCGCCGAATTGTGTTAGTCTTAAGTTTTTGTATGTACCTTATTTATTTTAATATATTTTGACCTGTACTGTATATAAGTAGCTTTCCACAATTAAATGACACAGATCTTTATTCGCCTTCTTATTCGCAACAAGCTCCCCTAAAAGACAAACTCTTTGTTCGATGTTTTTGTCCATCATGAAATTCGCAATACACACTAGATATGATATACCTAAAAACGGCGCTGTATTTAATATAAATAACAGATGCAACTCAAATTCCGCGCCAAAATGGAAAACAGTTGTGCCAATCTACCAACAACAAAAAACAAAAAAACAAAAATTTGAATTTGGAACCATAAACAAATCATCCATTCCCGATACTTTTCTGACTGAATGTATATTAGTATTTACATGTAAAATGAGATAACATCTTTCGTGTAATTTACAATACAGCTGTTATTTTTGCAAATAACCACTCCAAACTCATAAGCAAAGAAGTCGTTAGTTGACATTTGAATGGCCGAAAATGACATCAAGTTACATAGAAGCAAATTATCCGACTTGATACGTTCGCAAGAACCACGCCCCCTTACCATATCATTACTATACTATTTGACATATCTGTGATTAAATATAATGACGTGCCTATGATTTTCCTGTAATAATTCAAGACATTATTTATCTTACTTTGTTTGATCACAGGTGCCCCTGCCAGTTTTCCAGTACAGAAAGAAAATGTCCATTTACAAAAATATTTATGGTGGAGTGATGATATAGTCACTAAGACGAGATTATTTATAAAGAAGAATATGAGTGGAGGTGGTTTCCTGGGTATTCATTTGAGGAATGGTCAGGATTGGGTAAAAGCTTGTCAGCATGTTAAAGACAGCACTATGTTATTTGCCGCCCCTCAGTGTGTGGGATATAAAAATGAAAGAGGACCATTAACATTATCTATGTGTCTACAACAGCCTAGTGATATAATCAAGTAAGACTTCCATTGAAGAGTTGTAATCAAATTAATTACTTATGTAGGTACCTACCTTTTTTTCATTTCTAATTAACACCAATGTTGTTATAAATTACAGGCAAGTGAAAAGAGCAATCAAGAAACTGGATAACATAAAATATATATTTGTGGCATCAGACTCTAATCATATGATAAATGATTTCAATAAAGCCCTACAGAATACTGAAGTATCAGTCATGAGGTTACAACCTATGAATCCACATCTAGACTTGGCAATTCTTGGTCAAGCTAACTATTTCATTGGCAACTGTGTGTCATCGTACTCCGCATTTGTGAAGAGAGAAAGAGATGCAAGAGGTTTACCTTCAGAATTTTGGTCTTTTCCACACAGAAGAAAAAGTAAACATGAAGAATTGTAATTTTACATAATTTAACATTATATGTAGGTGGCACTGCTAGTAGGTTTTTATATTTTTATACTTTATGTTTTAGTAATCAGAAACATTACAGGTACTTTGTATTTAATTAAATAATCTACGATTAATATCCATAATTATTAGTTTTAATCACCAAAAATAGCTTTTTTTCGAAGATGAATTTTTAATTTGATAGGTAGGTATTAGGTACTTACTGAATTGGATTTTGGATTAGGAAAGTGCCAAGAATTAAACCCTGAGGTACACCCTTCTTTACTAAAGACCCCTAGAACGTCGCCCTTGATTACTTTTTGCTTCCAGTAAGATAAATAGGAAAAGCAAGATTGGTAGCTTGTCCTCACAATTTCCGTATCTACATTGACACAGAAGGTGTAATATACGTATGCGTTTAATAATGGTGATAAATAAGTACCTCTCAAAAGCATCTTGGGACTTCTCCCAAAAAATAAAAAATGTGACAGTCACTCATCACTGCATCCGTCGTTGATCTTCCTTTCGTGAAACCAAAATAAAACCTAGTTGATAAAAATAAGACATTTGGTCCCGCATATTTCAAAGATCTCAATGCTCAAAATCAAAAATATTTTTATTTCACATAGGCCTACATGGGCACTTATAAAACGTCAGAAGTTAGTGTACGGTTCCAAATTGATCGTTTCCTATGGAGAAGATCGCAGTCAAGCACTGCTTTATATTTTTTTCAAGTTTTTATTTTACACTTTTTAGTTGCGATACACTTATAAACAGAGTGCCTATTTCTCATGACGTTTCCAATTAACCCAAACACTGCTAGGTTACATTGTTTTATTATAAAGTTTCTGTGTCTACCTTCCACCTTCCAGCTCCATCATCAGATCAGTTCGATAGTACCTTATAGCCAAGTGCATCTCATGACAATTCTAATAAGTCCAAACACGGCTAGGTTACATTGATTAATTACGGAGTTCCAGTGCCTACCTTCCGGCTTCATCACCATCATCAGATCAGTTCTATGATACCATTTTCAACGTAACTATTTAGTACCATTCATTTATTTGTATTGTCATAGTCGCTTAACTATCTTTATGGTGATATCTATGTGAGTATGAAGTCTCGATGACCATTTGTGGTCTTCTTCATCAGTTCCACTTCATCAAATGTTACTTTTTGACTGAAGTTCTCGATGGAAATACCAAAATCACTATATGGTTGCCTATAATATTTGAGAAGTTCCCTCGATTCCTCATGGATCCCATCATCAAAACTGGATTTTGAAAAAAATGGGACCAATCTGGTGAAAGCATATATCCTATAAAGGGAAAACAAACTTTGCAAATCGGTCTATAAACGACGGAGTTCTGAGGTAACAAACATTTTAAAAAATGCAACCGAATTGATAACCTCCTCCTTTTTTTGAAGTCTGTTAAAAAGTGGTTGATTATAATTATTTTCACATTATAGTATTAATAGATATTATGTAAGAACAGTGTAGACCAGTCAATATTGTACCCAAAAGCACAATAAAAATAATCATATTATAGCCACTCTACAGCACATCACTGTTACCACGCAGCACATCACTGTTACCACGCTAGAAACACGCAGCCATTGTACTCCAAGGTCCCACGTGCAAACCTTGTTACCTGCTACCCCAGCTGCTCAAACAAAAGCACTGCACAAAAGCATTGCGCGCCCGAACCGCGTTTATTAGTTAAGTGTTTTGTAGATACTAAGTTACTATTGGTTAAGCTTTTAGTCCGTAATATTGTAAACTTGTATAAAAGGAGGTGCACAGCAAAAATATACACATTCTGTTTTGGAGTCACGCGATTCTTACTTCCATCCCCAAAGTGGTGACCCCGTCGATTCCATCACCAAAGTGGTGACCCGACGATTCTATCCAGCAACGGACCTGGTTTATGCCTGCCGGCTGGAGTAGATATCACACCCGACACGCTCCTCTACCAGCAACGGACCCGGTCTTAAGCCTGCCGGCTGGTACGACGGCATAGTCACAGCATCGGCATGGTGATCACTGCCCAGCTACTATCTGCCCGTCATCGTCATAACGATACACCGTGATTGCACATTTCAGTTGGCCTCCCACAAGCGGGTCTCACCAACTGAAATTTCAAGAGGCAAAACATACACGGATATCGTTTTAGACATTTAACATCGCGTAGTCGCCGCCCAACAAATTCAAGATGTCCCTGCCTCCAAACATTTGTCAAACTGAACAACAACCAAGCCCGTCAACGTCGCACAGCGTGACGAACGCTGAAGCCGGCATATCGCTCACAATGCGCATTCCAGCATTCTGGCGCGAGCGACCACGCCTATGGTTCGTAATCTTTGAAGCCGCAACCAATGACCTCAAAAAAGGCCAAGCTCAGCTCGCCCAAATGGTCATAGCGCAGCTGGAGCGGCAGGATATTGAGCAGATCGCTGACCTCCTGTACAACCCATCTGAGACGGACCAATACACGGCGATAAAGGAAAGGCTCATATCCGCCTACGAGGAATCTGACAGTCGGCAGTTTCAAAAACTACTGTCAGAAATGGAACTCGGTGAGCAAAAGCCGACACAATTACTCCGCCGGATGCGCAATCTCGCCAGGGATAAAGTTCCCGACTCCACGCTGCGTCTCATGTGGACAAACCACCTGCCACCACACGTTCCCTCAGTCCTGGCAGTCAGCGAGTCGTTCAGCACAAATACCGCCCTGGAAGAACTCGCGCTGCTTGCCGACAAACTGATGGAGCAGACAGCAACAGCCGAAGTCGCAGCCGTGCAGTCGCCTGCACCACCCGCACCGGCATCACGGGTAGATAATCAGTGTCTCGTTAGCGAAATCCGAAAGCTCTCGCCAGAAATAGCTGCATTAAAAGCGAGAGGTACGTCGTCATACACACACGATCAACGTCCGTCATACGACCACGATCACCGTCCGTCATACGACCACAATCATCGTCGCAATCGCTACCCACCTCGACACCGTTCCAACTCGAGGTCACGAACCCGTGACACAAAGGGCCGAGATACGTCGCCATCACCGTTGTGCTATTACCACCGACGGTTCAAAGAGAAAGCCAGACGCTGCACGTTACCCTGTTCATTCACAAAACGTAAACCGGAAAAAACATTGGCAGAGGCGGACACCGGCGTTCACGAAAATTCACACCGCCTATAAATCACTGATTACAAGAACATATTATCGTTCTTAGTCGACACGGGAGCAAATATATCCGTGCTACCAAGAGCAACAGGACAAAAACATACGCCGCTGCCATTCCAACTATACGCAGCAAACAATACTAGAATAGCCACGTACGGGGAAAAAACCCTAAGTCTCGACCTTAACCTACGACGCCCTTATAAATGGCGTTTCATTGTAGCTGACGTCTCGAAACCGATACTCGGAGCCGATTTCCTCAAACATCACCAACTCATCGTTGATTTGAAAAATCGGAAACTAATCGACGGAGTTACAAACCTAAAGGTCAAAGTTCCGGTACGAGTATCAGACGTACCTACCGTGCGCAGTATCGACATGTCGCAAACATACCACGACATACTAGCACAGTATCCCGGCACAACGAGGCTAACGTCGATGGAATTGAACAGCAACATCAAAGTGCAACATTTCATCGAAACTCGGGGACCACCGATACACTGCCGCGCCCGACCAATCCCACCGCACCGTTTCGAGATAGTAAAAAAGGAGTTCGAGAACATGATCGAACAAGGACTATGCCGACCTAGCAAAAGTCCTTGGGCATCACCTCTACATATCGTACCTAAGAAGAATGGCGATATTAGAGTCTGTGGTGACTATCGCCGACTCAACTCGATCACCGTACCAGACCGATACCCCGTGCCACGCATTAAAGATTTCACCCATCACCTATCTGGGAAAACAATATTCTCCACGATCGACCTCAACCGTGCCTACCAGCAACTAAGCGTAAGAGAAGAGGACGTCGAGAAAACCGCCATTATCACACCGATGGGATTATTCGAATTCCCACGTATGTGCCCTGGTTTGAAAAACGCGGGACAAACGTTCCAACGGTACATTCACGAAGTGCTACGAGGGTTAGATTTCGTTTTTCCATTCATCGACGATTTGCTGCTAGCATCTGAAAACGAGTCCCAACACCGAAAACACCTTCACATCGTACTCAAGCGACTCGAAGAAAACGGCATCACGATTAACCCCGCCAAATGCAACCTAGGCCAATCTGAAGTCCAGTTCCTAGGATACACCGTATCAGCAGACGGAATCAAACCTCCGCAACATAAGATAGAAGCCATCGCTAACTATCCCAAGCCGACTACCATTGAAGAGCTAAGAAGATTTCTCGGTATGATAAATTTTTATCGCGACCATATACCGAACGCCGCATCCCAGCAAGCACCATTAAACGCTTACCTACACAATGTCAAGAAAAAAGACAAAGCACCAATTACCTGGACCGACGAAGCTATTCAAGCATTTGAACAATGCAAAACTAGCATCATAAACGCAACCCTAATTGCCCACCCGTCGCACCACGCAACAATAGCTCTATTCTGCGACGCATCTGGCAATTCAGCTGGTGCCGTACTCCAACAATACCGAAACAACATCTGGGAACCGCTTGGATACTTTTGTAAGAAATTTACCGATGCACAAAAGAACTATTCAACATTCGACCGTGAATTACTTGCAATATACATGGCAGTAAAGCACTTTCGGAAGATATTCGAAGGACGCCATCTCATAATTTTCACCGATCACAAGCCGCTAACATATGTTATGTCGAAGATGCACTCCAACTCGGAAACACAGAGGCGAACAAGACAACTTTTGTTTATCAGCGAATTTACCGCAGACATACGTCACGTGAGCGGTAAACAAAACATCGTCGCCGACACACTCAGCCGCATAGAAACAATTTCGTGCCCATCTACGATCAACTACACTGACATAGCCAGCGCGCAAACAAAGGACAGCAATATAGAACAGATGTTATCCAAAGAAAACATCTGCCTCAAAAAGGTAACAATACCCAACACCGACATCGAACTGTACTGTGAAACATCCACTAATTATGTACGCCCGTACATACCCGAGCAATATAGGAAAGAAGTTTTTGAGAGCGTGCACAACATCAGCCATCCTGGTACTCGCACGACTCGCAAGCTTCTCACGCAAAAGTACTTCTGGCCATCCATGAACGCAGACATCAGCTGTTGGACCCAATCTTGTATACTTTGCCAAAAAAGCAAGATACAGCGTCACACACACTCCAGCATCGCATCTTTCCCGCCAAGCGAACGCTTTCAACATCTCCACGTCGACATTGTTGGACCACTCCCTACAACGCCTCAAGGTCATCGGTACTTAATAACTATGATCGACCGATTAACGAAATGGCCTGAAGCAATCCCTACCGACGAGATATCAGCCGCTCGTATAGCCGATATCGTCTATCAACACTGGATCGCAAGATTTGGATGCCCAGCCACACTAACCAGTGACCAAGGTCGACATTTCGAGAGCGAACTGTTTCAAAACCTAATGAAACAAATGGGGATAAAGAAGAATCGTACAACACCTTATCATCCGCAGAGCAACGGAATCCTGGAAAGATGGCATCGCACTCTCAAGGCCGCATTACGCGCAAAACTCACAACCGCAAGTTCATGGATTGACGAGTTACCTACCGTTCTACTAGGACTACGAGCCGCCCTAAACACAGATACCGGCGTGAGCGCTGCCGAACTTACCTACGGTCACAATTTACGTTTACCTGGTGATTTTTTCAACGCAAGCACTAACACTCCTACTATGGACTACACCTACGTCAGTAAACTTCGCGACATCATTCAACAAAACAAACCGCATGTCGCTACCAAGCATCACAGCAACAATAAAAGCGTATTCGTGCATCAAGATCTACTCAAGTGCAGCCACGTTTTTATCAGAACAGATGCAGTTAAGAAACCATTACAGACTCCGTATGAAGGCCCTTATCAAGTACTAAGCCGAACAGATAAAGTTTACACCATACAACTACCCAATCGGCAAGCAAACATATCGATCGACCGACTAAAGCCTGCATACGTCGTCACAGAAGATACCAGCAGTCTATCACCAACCACATCAAGTTCTATTACCTACACCTCACCATCAGCCAAGTTTACCACACCTGTTACCATACCAAATACCAGTACCAACATACAGAATACCAAGCACAGTACTACGCCAACCGCTATCAAGGAAACCCAAATACCACATACAAGCATGACGTCACAGCCCGCTAATAACAGCAAAACACGTTCGGGTCGTGTCGTCAAACTGCCGGTACGCTTCGCTTGAGGGGGAGTACTGTAGCCACTCTACCATGGGCGTACCCAGGGGGGGGCAGGGGAGGGCAGCTGCCCCCCCTGGGAAATCTCGCAGAACATGTATGAACTCGCCTAATTACTAATTAAAGTGCAAACGGGGCCTTATGCTCTAACTTTTAAAGAAACTGCGCAGTAGACACTGGCAAAATGCACGATGCAATTGCCAAAAAACCGCGCGCGACGATGCCGCGGGACTAGCATTATAGGGAGTTGCGAGCGACTAGCATTTATTTTATTTGACATAGACATGACATACATTTACTTTTTAACCGACTTCAAAAAGGAGGAGGTTATATGTTCGATTGAATGTATGTTTTTTTTTTTATGTATGTTCAACGATTTCTCGGCGAATTGTGGACCGATATAAAAAAAAAATTATTGAAAGGTTATGCTTCCGAGTTGGTCCCATAGAAATATTGTTATGATCTGATCATGAACTTCGAAGATATGGAACAGAACTCCTCATAGGATCACAGCAGAACCGTCGCTACAAGTAAAATTGCTTTATTTATACGTGTAGTCGATGACTGACTGAAAGTAGAGGGGGAATATATCGAACTGATCTGATGATGAAGCCTGAAGTTAGGCACCGGAACTCTGTAATAAATTAATGTAATCTAACCGTGTTTGGGATTATTAGAATTGTCATGAGATGCACTCTGGCTATAAGGTATTTAAGTTTGGCTGACTGGTACTTTTTAGTGGTGGTACCATAACTAAAAAGTGCAAAATAACATTAATTACGGAAGTCAGTGTTAAATAACGAAAAGACAAAATTATTATAGAAACACCTGAAATTAATGTTATTTTGCACTTTTCATTTTTTTTTTTTTTTGAAGTCGGTTGTATTTGTTTTCTTTGTAAAAAGTTTTGTCTGTTGTTTGTTTTGTTTGTTGTTTTGAATTGTCATGAGATGCCCTCTGGCTATAAGGTATTTAAGTTGGCCGAGGGGTACATTTTAGTGGTGGTACGATAACTAAAAAGTGTTAAATAAAAAACATTTACAAAAAAAATACAACAGACTTCAAAGTAAAAAAAAAAACACTAAAAAGTGCAAAATAACTTTAATTTCGGAAATCGGTGTTAAATAACGAAGAGACAAAACTATTATAGAAACACCGACTTCTAAAATTAAAGTTATTTGGCACTTTTCAGTGTTTTTTTTTACTTTGAAGTCGGTGGTATTTTTTTTTGTAAAAGTTTATTTATTTATTTAACTACCTATAAAGCAAGATCATTTGCGGCTGTTTGCCCTACACACTACACTATATATACCTAATGTTTCATGTAGGTGTGTTTGTGTAGTGTGTATGACAAAACACGACCGACGATCCGACTTAAAAAATCTGACTTGCCCCCTCCTACGCCAGAAGCTGGGTACGCCCATGCACTCTACAGCACATCACTGTTACCACGCAGCACATCACTGTTACCACGCTAGAAACACGCAGCCATTGTACTCCAAGGTCCCACGTGCAAACCTTGTTACCTGCTACCCCAGCTGCTCAAACAAAAGCACTGCACAAAAGCATTGCGCGCCCGAACCGCGTTTATTAGTTAAGTGTTTTGTAGATACTAAGTTACTATTGGTTAAGCTTTTAGTCCGTAATATTGTAAACTTGTATAAAAGGAGGTGCACAGCAAAAATATACACATTCTGTTTTGGAGTCACGCGATTCTTACTTCCATCCCCAAAGTGGTGACCCCGTCGATTCCATCACCAAAGTGGTGACCCGACGATTCTATCCAGCAACGGACCTGGTTTATGCCTGCCGGCTGGAGTAGATATCACACCCAACACGCTCCTCTACCAGAAACGGACCCGGTCTTAAGCCTGCCGGCTGGTACGACGGCATAGTCACAGCATCGGCATAGTCACAGCATCTCCAAGTGATCACTGCCCAGCTACTATCTGCCCGTCGTCGTCATAACGCTGGTCGACGCAAGCAGTCAAGCCACTACATCGCACAGCACCGCTCCGACTCACTGGAGCCAGCAGCACTACTCCGACTCACTGGAGCCTGCAGCATCATCCCGACTCACTGGGACATCATCACCCCGAATCACTGGGGCATCACCCCGCCTCACTGGGACAGCAACACCCCGACTCACTGGGGCATCATCCCGACTCACTGGGGCATCATCCCGACTCACTGGGACAGCAAAACCCCGACTCACTGGGGCATCACCGCAGACAGTTCCGACTCACCGAGAACTATGCGGCAATCGGTTCCGACTCACTGGAACCAACCTACCACTGGCCTGGCACGCATCAAGAAGCATCAAGAACCATCGATCTCCGATCTCCGGAGGGGAGTGATGTAGCGACATCTATGACGTCACATAAGAACTATTCCTGCATCGCGCAATCAAAGTTCCCCGCGCGTTTACAACATATAGAACAGCCCGAAATCATCTATCGGGCAGTAGTAGCCCACCAGACATAACACCCGTCTGGTCGGAGGAACCTCCCTTTTCAACGGAGGTTTGCGGGACTTTACTCTCTGTTCCGTCTACCTCCAAAATATTAAAAATAAGTGAGTCGCAATAAGTAACCTAAGAATTCGTATATAAAAAAGCAAGAAAAACATGAATAATTAAATCTATCAGTAAATGAGTTGTTATCAAAATAAATTACTAACGAATATAAGATAGTTGGAAGTCTAAATAATTAAAAAATATTGCAAACGTAATGTGTTAAAAAAAATTATATATTAAAACAAAAATGATTCTTAACTCCTGTAAAGATGGAGCAGTTAATAGACACAATAATAATGAGCTACTAGTGTGTCATTTCAAGATTCTTAACTCTTGTAAAGATAGAGCAGTTAATAGACACAATAATAATGAGCTACTAGTGTTCCACGCGCGCCTCAAGGAGATGTCAGCAAACCGTAGGGGCCCAGCAGGGTCGAAGCCTACTGGGGCCAAGGGTCTGATTCTGAAAGGAAGACTCGCCCCTGGTACGAAAGGCAACGAAGGAACACGAGTGGGTTTTTAGTCAGTAAAAGTCTAACACTATCTCCCGCACCGCCCAAGAGTGGGGGATGTCATAAGATGATTTTCCCACCGAAAAGGGGACCACATGTGCAGAAGTAGTCATTGCCAAACAAGCGTGTCTTCGACATAGTCTAACCTTATAATACGCTTTTTTGGTTAGGATACACATAACATGAGTTTTGAATTTTCCTTCGCTAAGTTATGTTACCGCCTTTGGCAGCTTGTTATAAATGCGTATGCTGTTTACCAAGAATGACTTGCTGGTCTTATTTAATCTCCATTTGGGTGAATCAATTTCGTGTTTACTACGCGTATTTTTGTTGTGAAAATCGCTTCTCAGTTTTATGCTGCTGGAAGTACCATTACAGGTCTAACAGTACACAACAGTAACGCATGTACGATTCGCGCGTGGAGATGCAATGCCAGGGCGTATTTCCGCTGCCGGTGGAATGGCGACAGCGACTGTCGCAACCCTACTAGTCTACCTCGCCATTTACTTAAACACGATCCGAGGCATTGTAATAACTAGCCTGAGTAAGTTTTCTCTGCCTGACGCAGATCCCCACCGGACATGAGTTTTTTTCGATTTTTGAGGATAATTAATGATATGTTTGGCATATATTCAATTCCAGAAGCTCGTTCTAGTACCAATTTAAGAAAGCGCTTACTGAAATAAATGCAATGCAGCTTTGAGGATTTTTAGACTCGGCAGTCGATTACTTATCTAAATTAAAATGTAAGGATAGTAGACTTGATAAAAAGCCCGCGTAAAACAGGTTGTATTGGCGTCATTGGCTGCGCTGATGCAGTTTGCCGATAACATTGAGAGTGTTGGCCTGAAATTGAGTATAACCAAAACGGAATACCTACTTGTTCTGCGATTTCGGCGGTCTTTCCAATCCAGTGCCTTTAGCTCTCACTGGAACGCCCATACCGATCTGCTCCGACTTTCGGTACCTCGGGTCACTCGTCCAAGGAGATGGTGAGGTAGACCGGGACGTAACACATCGGATCAACGCAGGATGGGTGAAATGGCGACAGGTCACGGGAACAACTTGTGACCCACGGATGCCCCTCAAGTTGAAGGGTAAAATCTACAAGTCTGTGATAAGACCTGTCATACTGTATGGATCAGAAGGTTGGGCAGTGAAAAAGACGGATGAAAAAAGATTGCACGTAGCGGAGATGAGAATGTTAAGATGGATGTGTGGTGTGACGAGAATGGATAAATTTATTTATTTTATAATTCATGTACATACAAATACAAGGAAGGAGATAGGTATCTTAATATAAAGTTTGTACAAAGGTACTGCTTATTTCACAAAGAAATTTCTTCCAGCAGACCTGCGAAAGGAGAGATTAGAAGAGATGTAGACTATAGTGTGTAGAAAATAAGCAAAGAAGAGTTTGTGAAATCTTAAATTAAACTAATAAATACTTATATAACTATAAATACCTTACCTACCTACTAAAAATAAATACATAATATATATAAATATATACATATCATACAAGAGAGGAAAGATAGTGCTCTTTTACTCGAGTCTTAAAGAGTGAGATAGTTTTCAGATCACGAATGCTAGGCGGAAGAGAGTTCCACAACCTTACTGCATGGACAGAGAAAGAGTAAAAAAAAAAAAATGAAAAATAGTTTATTCTCAGAAATACATATTTAACACTGCAAATATTACTTCTGCAAAGCAGTTTGTTGGCAGATGTAGCTCCTTTTGTATAGCACAAACATACACATTCATGGTAAACACAAAACACTTTCTAAATATCCTCAGCATTGAGGGTTTGACAAAATTCATTGAGGAGGTACTTATGTATTTTATTTTTATAAGACGCTTTTGTAATACAGCTGTTTATATCGACCGGAAGGCTATTAAAAATGGTTGGAACTAGAAACTTTCTACATCTTCGACCATAATAGTTATTACAATTGGGTACAACAAACCTTTTCATATTATTTGTCCTCTGAGATCTCGTACGTACAATAATATTTTTATATATATCACTATTATACTGTTCTAAAGCTATTGCTAACACCACCCTCTCATGAGCCGGCAGTATAGTATAGTCAGTAGGAATAGTAGCTGGTTTTATGAGGAGGGGATTTAAGAAGGGATCTTAGATGTGATCTGCACGCTGCGTCGCTAGGGCGCGCGTAAGAAAAACGGTCGCGCAGGTAGGAGGGATAAGAAGGGTTGTGTAGGATGTTGAAGAGGAGACATAAAATCCGAGTGTTCCTGCGAAAACGGATAGGGAGCCACTTGAGTTCCTTGTGAAGATGAGAGACATGATCATACTTTCGTAGACCAAAAACAAACCGAATGCATAAGTTTTGCAGTCGCTCAAGCTTGTTTAACAGCTCCTCAGTAGCATCCAGGTATCAGGCATCGGCATAATCTATAATCGGCTGAATAAGTGTTTGGGCCAAAGAGATTTTCGTTTTCAAAGGCAAAAGACCCTGGAGGCATTTGAATGAATGTTTGGGGATGGAAGTAAGAATCGTGTGACTCCAAAACAGAATGTGTATATTTTTACTGTGCACCTCCTTTTATACTAGTTTACAATATTACGGACTAAAAGCTTAACCGTAACTTAGTATCTACAAAACACTTAACCAATAAACGCGGTTCGGGCGCGCAATGCTTTTGTGCAGTGCTTTTGTTTGAGCAGCTGGGGTAGCAGGTAACAAGGTTCGCACGTGGGACCTTGGAGTACAATGGCTGCATAGGCGTGGGAATACTTTTGGTCGAGCAGATGTGGCAGCAGGTAGGAAAGTTCGCACGTGGGACCTTGGAGTATAATGGCTGCGTGTTTCTAGCGTGGTAACAGTGATGTGCTGTAGAGTGGCTACAGTACTCTCCCTCAAGCGAAGCGTACCGGCAGTTTGACGACACGACCCGAACGTGTTTTACTGTTATTAGCGGGCTATGACGTCATGCTTGTATGTGGTACTTGGGTTTCCTTGATAGCGGTTGGCGTAGTGCTATGCTTGGTATTCTGTATGTTGGTACTGGTATTTGGTATGGTAACAGGTGTGGTAATCTTGGCTGATGGTGAGGTGTAGGTAATAGAACTTGATGTGATTGGTGATAGACTACTGGTATCTTCTGTGACGACGTATGCAGGCTTCAGTCGGTCGATCGATATGTTTGCTTGCCGATTGGGTAGTTGTATGGTGTAAACTTTATCTGTTCGCCTTAGTAAGTACTTCATAAGGGCCTTCATACGGAGTCTGTAATGGTTTCTTAACTGCATCTGTTCTGATAAAAACGTGGCTGCACTTGAGTAGATCTTGATGCACGAATACGCTTTTATTGTTGCTGTGATGCTTGGTAGCGACTTGCGGTTTGTTTTGTTGAATGATGTCGCGAAGTTTACTGACGTAAGTGTAGTCCATAGTAGGAGTGTTAGTGCTTGCGTTGAAAAAATCACCAGGTAAACGTAAATTGTGACCGTAGGTAAGTTCGGCAGCGCTCACGCCGGTGTCTGTGTTTAGGCCGGCTCGTAGTCCTAGTAGTACGGTAGGTAACTCGTCAATCCATGAACTTGCGGTTGTGAGTTTCGCGCGTAATGGGGCCTTGAGAGTGCGATGCCATCTTTCCAGGATGCCGTTACTCTGCGGATGATAAGGTGATGTACGATTCTTCTTTATCCCCATTTGTTTCATTAGGTTTTGAAACAGTTCGCTCTCGAACTGTCGACCTTGGTCACTGGTTAGCGTGGCCGGGCATCCAAATCTTGCGATCCAGTGTTGATAGACGATATCGGCTATACGAGCGGCTGATATCTCGTCGGTAGGGATTGCTTCGGGCCATTTCGTTAATCGGTCGATCATAGTTATTAAGTACCGATGACCTTGAGGCGTTGTAGGGAGGATCCTCCGACCAGACGGGTGTTATGTCTGGTGGGCTACTACAGCCCGATAGATGATTTCGGGCTGTTCTATATGTTCTAAATGCGTGGAGAACTTTGATTGCGCGATGCAGGATTAGTTCTTATGTGACGCCATAGATGTCGCTACAAATGAAAAGCGAAATTTACCTTCCGACTGACTTCATTGACCTGCGCACGCCACGAAAGATTGGAGTCAATAATGACACCCAGATCTTTTGCAGCCTTTAGTTTCAGAACTAAAGGCTGCAGAGAAGAAACTACAGCCGTATTGCGAACGAATCTACTGCCTATGATCATGGCCTGTGATTTAGTTGGATTGATCTGCAGACCAAAAGACTTAGCCCAAGCGCTGATATAGGCTAGGTCATGATTCATGGCAGCAATAGCAGAATCCGCGTCAGCTACAGTAAAATGTCGGTAAAGCTGTAAGTCATCTGCGTAAAGATGAAAACTAGAAGAAATTACTCTGGTAACAAAATTAATGAAGATAGAAAAACGAAGAGGAGAGAGAACGCTACCCTGAGGAACACCCTCAGTGAGACTACACCAGTCAGAGAACAACTCTTCAAGGCGGACACACTGAGAGCGACCCCGAAGATATGAATTGAACCAGTTTAAGGTGGAAGAAGAGAAATTAGTAGATTTAAGGATGCCGAGTAAGATGTCGAAATCCACTGAGTTAAAGGCGCTACTAAAGTCAAGCAAGACAAGGACTGTAAGGGACTTGTTCTCCATAGCCCAGCGGATATCGTCAGTTACTTTCAAAAGCGCACTTACAGTACTGTGACCCGCGCGAAAACCTGATTGGAAAGGAGAAATTATCGAGTTTGACGCCAAGAAAAGAGATAGCTGTCTATGAACTAAGTGCTCAAAAACTTTAGAAAGAAATGGGAGTATAGAAATAGGTCTAAAATGAGTTAATAAAGTGGGATTGTTAATTTTAGGTAAAGGAATAATATAAGCCTGTTTCCAGACTGACGGGAAGATGTGGTTGAAGATATGAGTGAGAACAGGAAGTAATGAGGGAAGGATAAGAGTAATCATTCTAGAGCATTACATATCATAGCCAACCGCAGAAGAAGTAATCGCGAGAACAGATTTCTTAACGTCATTCTCAGTAACATCGCTAAAATGAAAGTGGGGATACTGTGGCATCGGCAAATTAGAAAGATTATCCAGTGTCGTAGCTTTGACACAAGGATCAAGAGAAAAGGGAAGGAGAGAGAAATGCTTGTTAAGGTCATTGAAGTTCACATCCTTACACTGGTTTGTAAGTGATTTGCCTATGCCAACAGACTTAAGAAATTTCCATACGTCGGAAGAACTACGGTTATGGAGTTGTTCGTGGAAATAGCGTCTCTTGGCAGCTTGACACAGACGCCTGCAGCAGTTACGCAGGGAAATGAAACAAGAGAGATTCAGCTCAGAAGGTCTACGCTTATACCTCCTCTTAGCTTTGTCCCTGCGAGCCATAAGCTCTTTAATATGAAGAGTTACCCAAGGTGCAGGATTATATTTTACCTTGACACGTCGTAAAAGCCGAGAACGGTTAAGTTAAAAAAATCCACTTTTTCATCGATGTCGTCGATTTCAGCTAGAGGGGACCAGTCGATAGCGCTAGCATCGCACTGCAATGCCTCCAGGTCAATGCCCTTGAAGTGAGAAATGAGGTATAG
Source organism: Mythimna pallens (assembly GCA_961205895.1). Lineage (NCBI taxonomy): Eukaryota > Metazoa > Arthropoda > Insecta > Lepidoptera > Noctuidae > Mythimna > Mythimna pallens. The sequence goes on from OY540830.1 coordinate 13,072,299, forward strand.
TAGGGGAAGTTTGAAAGTGGCGCCAGTGACTGAAAAATTACTACACGACTTGTCCATATTGAGTTAATAAAAGCTCTCGAAGGTGGAAATTGTACAGCTCTGGAACACATTTCAAAACTTAATTGTGCATCATCGCTTAAAGAACGTATTAATATTAGGAGGGTTAAGGTAGGAAATTGCCGTTTAATTGTTATAGATACTTCGAATTGACATAGAACCTTCATGGTTTGAGATTTTTAAGGTAAAAATTTTGTCACATGGTACCTATGAAGTTCTTCTTTTAAAAACCACATATTTTATTTTCCAGCCCGTCGGACTAGAGGTTATGGCTAGGACTCTTGTGCATCCGCCAGCGTCAAGTTGTTTATCGATAGGACTTTATTTTGGGTGGGTTTTGAAGAGAAAGGTAGGGAAACATTTAACGCGAAAATGAAAAGAAACGGAATTTAGAACAACATAGATACAGGATCAGGAATACCTATGTAAAAATATAGGTATTATAAACTTTGTTATTAAAAATTACTAAAGAAATAAAAAGAAGACAGAAGTCTGTTGAAATAATAATAAATATTTATACATTTTTACAGAAGGATATTATTGTCATCATATCAAACTACTCAAAAAGGAAGAAGGTACGGTCATGAATCGACAGGAAAAGAATATATGGTTCAGATCCCCAACGTCATGTCCACATTCGCATTGAGGACTATCTATAATATGGAAGCGTGCAAGGTGCGCTGGACAAGTAGTATGACCTAAACGCATTCTTATTAAATGGTTGTCACAATTTTGCCAAGTATGAGGACAGAGAACCAAGGTTTACGTGGAATTTGCGATTGAATACTAAAGTAGTCTTTCCCTTTTAAACGGCTACTTTCTGCCCAAACTCTATCCCAGGAATTCCTAAGATAATGTTTAGGAAGAGTAGTTAAGTCCTGAGTATAATTTTTAAATGGAGTATCCCCACACACCACAGCCTCATTGGCAAGTCTATCATTTTTTTCATTACCATTTATACCACAATGACTTGGAATCCAGACAAAAACAACAGAAAAGCCGTTCACAACACAGTCAAAAAGTTTACTCTTAATATGCTATAAGAGGAAATGGTGGTTTAGACTTAAAAGGATATCTCAGGACCGCCTGGAGAACTCATGTAATCAGTTAAAATTAAACTATTTCTAAGTTTTAAAAGTACAATTTATTCTAAAGCTTTAAGGATACCAAGACATTCACCAGTAAAGATAGTTGCTTCAGGTGGGCACTTTACCTTCTGAACAATATTATACTGTGCGTGATATATTCCTATCCCTACAAAATCATCAGATTCATGTTTGGATGCGTCAGTGAAAATATGATGCCACTCAGGCCAATTTCATTGAACAATAAAATTAAAATGTCGATTAGCGTTATTTTTATCAATATCTACAATGTACTCTTCGTATTTACTGTTAAACAAATCAAGTTTTGGAGACCGGCGTCTGGGTGCATGAAATGATTTAAATCAGATATAACTTTTAACTAAACAAGAAAGAGATTTGTGATTCCAATAATTTGAAGAGTCAATGAGATCGCAAGTATTTGAAGTTTTTGAAGCTTCGCAGAAGGAAGCGAATGGTTATCCTAGTGATAGGTAAAGGCACACTACTGACCTCTTTCTCGATATCTCGCTCGGTACAAGGGAAGACTATTAGTAAACTAAAACACGGAAAAATAATCGGTCAGCCAAAAATTGACATATTAGACTAAGTGGAGGTTCGTTACACTCAATTTGTAATGCGTTAATAGGACTAGATTTCATAGCTCCTGTGATTATTCTTAAGGCCCGTGATTGGATGGAATCCAGTTTCCCAAGAGCAGCCACGTTACAAGGCTCCAATAAGAAAATTCCATAATCAAGAACACTTCGAATCAGAGCATTGTAAAGAAGCTTTAAGGAAAACGGGTGCGCAACCCACCAAACACCTCATAACACCTGACAGACATCTCATCAGATTTAGGAGTTTTTGACATTTTTTTCGAACATAATCACAGCGCGGAATACCTGTAAGTTTGGAGTCCAAAATGATGCCCAAAAACTTTTATGATGATTTTTAACTGGTATTTCATTATTGTCACAATCTATCATAGATATCGGAGGGTGAATACGTTGGGGAGTTAATAAGACTAGTGAACACTCGCTGATGTGCTCAGGCCATTTTTGTCCATCCATACTTTTAAACCAACTAGAGAGTTAGATAGCAGAGTACAAAGAGAACTTGATGAACTCCCCGTAACGTGCAAAGCTAAGTCATCATAGCATATTGCAGAATGCTTGTTGAATTTCGAAGTGAGGAATGTAAATCATACGTATACATGCAAATACAGTATTAAAATATGTTATGTGGTGCTCATAGTAAGCAAAACTCTACAAAATTTATCACAGAAATTACCTTTAAAGAAAATATTAAACCTTCTGAACTCAAAAAATATTTTTTAAGATATTGTTACTTACAGAAATAAAAAATAAAACAAAGTAAACTTTACACAAATTAATAATTAGAATTCTTTTAAACTAATATTAAGTTTTATAAACTAACCACAAATGTAAATAACAGACTTTAAATATAATATATAAAATAACAATTTAAATTACATACAATTTGGCATATGTTTATATAGGTAACAACATAAAAATAGTCCTGCAACAGCAAAACCGAACCAAAACGATCTACAACACATTTCTGTAATGATAGGATTGACAAGAACCTTTTTTGAAAAATTCGGTCAAAGAATAAAAACTTTGTGAGATGAGCCACTTTTTCAGTACTTTAAATAATTCAATTTTTGGCACTGGCAATTGCAAATGATAGTGCGTAACTTTTCGATTTTTATTATTGTTTTTTGTTTCAAATATTGAGGAATTAGTTTTAACAAATTTAGCGATTTCATATATATAAATACGAGGAACTGTGAGAAGGTTATGTGATTTATACACTGGTCTGCAAGAATCAGTCCATTCCATGTCAAAAATTGCACGAATACATTTTTTTTGTGCTAGTAGGACTCTAGAAACTTTGGAGGAGTTTCCCCAAACAATAATACCATATCGGATGACAGAGCAAACACAGGCGTGATATAGGTACCATTAACGCGGTCGGTCGGGATGTCTCGTTTTTAACCTTTTTTAAAGCGAAAACGAATCTATTAATTTTCATACTCCATCAATATGCTCCCTCCACGTGAAATGCTCATCAAGAGTTATACCTAGAAATTTTGTTTTATGTATCTGTTCCACTATTTGAATAGGGATCAAATCGTGCTACTTTAAGATGAATATGATTACTCTTTTGTGTTTTAAAATTTAATATTTTAGTTTTTTCTACGTTAACTTTCAAGGCGTTTCTATCTAACCATGTAATTATTTTATTCAAACTAGGATTTATATTAGACTCGTGTGATTCTTTATTTTTACCATCTAAGATAACTGTTGTGTCATCTGCAAATAAAACACTAACTTGATCTATCGCTTGCGGAAGATCATTAACGTATACAAGGAATAATGGTGGTCCCAATATGCTTCCCTGTGGAACTCCATAGAAATGTTTACGGGACTGGGAGTTAAAGTTAATGAGACTGTTCACTTTGTCATCAAATTTCGTAATTCTCGTGATCTGAGTTCTATTCGTTAAATATGATTTGAACCATTCCAGTGTTGGGCCCCTAATGCCACTTTTATATAATACATCGAGAAGTATGGAATGTACGAAGTCGAATGCTTTACTAAGATCTAAAAATAGAGCTGAGGTTACATTTTTAGAGTTGATGTTATTGATTATGGATTTTACTAAGGTATAGGCTGCTAGTGAAGTTGATTTCTTTTTTCTAAAACCGAATCGTTCTTTGGCAAGTATATTGTATTTGTCTAAAAAAGAGTGCACTCTTTTGTACATGACTCTTTCAAAGATCTTGGATAGAATTGGAATAAGAGCAATGGGTCGGTAGTTATTCTTGTCGGACTTAGAGCCTTTTTTATGCAGTGGTTTTATTAAAGATATTTTGAATTTATCCGGGAAGCAACCTTGTTCTAGGGATAAATTTATAATATATGAAAGAGGTTCTACTATGAATGGGGATATTCGTTTCAATAGATCTGTAGAAATGTCATCATAACCAGTGGATTTTGTGTTATTTAATGCCTTTAATATGCTAAAAATTTCCACAGTATTTGTTGGATTTAGGAATATGCTATTATCATTGCTTTTAAAATCTTGTTTATACGTATTATTCTGTAAAGTTGCTCTATTTTCAACAATATCAATAAAATAATTATTAAATAAATTTGCTATATCTGATCCTGATGTAGCGATGACACCATTATCTAATATACTTGTAATATATTCGTGAGAGCGTTCATTATCAGTACATCATTTAACAATATCCCAAGAAGTTTTACCCTTATTCTTGGAATAAGCAATGTGCTAAAGATTACATAAGGATTTCATATTATAAATACATTTCTTAAATATTTTGGAGTACACCTTAAATCTAGTTTTGTTTTCGGCCGTTTTATTTAAATAATATTTATATCTTAATGTTCGTTTAGTACTACTACTGATTTTAATTCCTTTTGTTATCCATTTTAATGTACTACTTTTGTACTGCTTTTAAACTTGAATGAGAGGGAAGCATAGTTTATAAAATAAGGTTATAGTTTCGTGAAATAAATCAAAAGCATTGTTCGTGTCCGAAATCTTGTAAACATCGGAAAAAGATAAATTACTTATATGTTCGAAGAATGTTTCAACGTTGTCTTTACTAAGGTCATTAACGGTCGTGAAGTAATAACCTGTTATGGGTTTTTGAGTATATTCGAAATTTACAACCTGTGCGGTATTATGATCAGATAAACAAACATTATGAGTTCTACCTATTATGTTTGGAATATTACTGATGATATTATCAATACATGTGTTCAACCTGGTGGCCTCTTGAATATGACACCGCATACAATAATTAAAAATAAGTTCCTTAATTTTTTTGCAGTTATTGTCAGTACTTAAAAAGTTAATATTAAAATCTCCAGCTATTATTATTTTGCTTTTTTTATTTTGTAATTTACGCAAGGTTTTATGTAAATTTTCAAAAAATATATATATATCAGATGAAGGTGTCCAGTATATACATAATATGATCACACGTATAGATTTTATTTCAAGGCCACAAATTTCAAAATGTTTATCAATGCAAAATTCTGTTACTTCTTTTAAGTTAGTACTTTGATGATGGTTTTTGCATGGTATACATGTACCCCCTCTCCGCTGATCAGGTCGTGAATAGATTGCACCAACATAGAAATCAAGGTATTTTTCTTCCCCTCTTATAACAAAATGTTCGGTCAGATATAAAACGTCAATATTTATATTAGAATCATGCATTTCATTAATAGTTAAATCGATGTCTTGTAGTTTGTTTAAAGCCCCTGCAATATTTTGGTGCATAACTGAAAAGCTACTTCTACTATACTGTTTACTACTTTTGCTATGTTTTTTTTAGTTACGAAAAAATGGTTCTTCACTTAGCACAACCTTTTCTGTAAGAGTATTTATAGGTGTTTGTGGATTAACAAACTTAGAAAAGTAATACGGTTATGGTTATGGGTATGGTTCAAACGTGTTGACTACTAGATGTGACAGAGTTTTTGTATTTTGTTTTAATAATTTCTCTGAACTATTAGGATTCGTCGATATTCCTGTGTTATTATTATAAAAAAGGTACTTGTTGTGTGTGTTGTACTGTGCATCGTTTATTTTAGAAACAAGTTGTTGTATAACGCCATTGTAACTGTCTGCTTCAATAAAGTTGCAGTTGTGAAAGTTTTTTAAAAGCAGTTTCAATTCATAGTTAAGTTTACTCTCATTAAGGAATGCATTATACTTAACGTTAACAATAAAAATATTACAATTTTTTAATAACTTAACTGCTGCAGCCATTTCTGCCATAAATTTGATAGGGTTTGAGTCATTTCTACCAGTCATTATAACCACACTGGCATTTTTTGTAAAGTTTTCAGTTAATCTATTACAACACAACAATACTTCTTCTGTAGTCGCACCTGGTTTTCTAATTCCTGTTATATTGTGTTTCTTTATGATAAATTTATTTTCTTTTTCTTTCTTAAGTAGCTCTTGGACAATACCCTTCCCTTGATCATCCGACAGAATAAGTATATTTCCCTTTTTAGGTGTAAGTATTACTTATTTTGGTAATAGATTGCTCTACATGGAAAGACGGCTCTTGAGTGTTATCTGCAATTGCAATGGGTTCCGTTTCTGCTGAATCTTTACTATTCGTTGTTCTAATTTCATTTTCTTCCCTAAAAATATCTGTAGTACTATTTCTGGAAGACGTTTCTGGGGTGTGGAAATCGATGTCTAAGTCTAGTTTTCTTGCCGATAGTTTATTTTTATTAGAAAAATGCTTCTTAGAGACTTGTGTATTACATGACGTGTTTGTACTTTTAACGTTCGTGCTCGTGATGCACATCTTCCTAAAGTGTTTAGTAGTTCTGATCTTTTCGTCTGCTAGTTGCTGTTTCAATGATGTATTTTCTACGCCAAGTGTTTCCATTTCAAGTTGTATCCTGCATAAGTGCTTCTTTAGATTTTCAATAGTATTTTTCAGGTGTAACGTTTCATCACTTTTTACGTGTGTAGATAGGTCCATCATACTTTTTACGCTTTAGTTTGATGCCAAACTATCAATGGATTCATTGGAGAAACGAGAAAGAGAGCGCCGCACGCGGCGTTTTCTAAGAGTAATATTACTGCAGGTTTCCATGTTCATTTTTCTTAATAAAGTAGTCTCGCAGTCGGTAAGTATATGAGAGTCGAGTCGAGGTAATTTTTTTGTTCCACTTGATTTATTCTTTATATGAAGCGGTCCCGGTAAGATAGGAGAGTTCAATTTGTTGCTTAATGTGGTGTCAGACTTTTACTGACTAAAAAACCCACACCTGTTCCTTCGTTGCCTTTCGTACCAGGGCCGAGTCTTCCTTTCAGAATCAGACCCTTGGCCCCAGTAGGATTCGACCCTGCTGGGCCCCTACATTTGCTGACATCTCCTTGAGGCGCGCGTGGAACAGCACGCGCCGTTGACGACTTGGGCTCGGTCCGGACGGTTACCGGACGGTCGGACGGCGAGCCACCCATTGCTCGCCGTCCGCAAGCCCGCGCCTACGGTGGCCGGAAATCGGGATCGGAATTCCGGCGGCGGTTGGGGCGTGAGGACCCCTGCCTCACGCGATCGGCCGCCTCCTTTGCAAGCATTACTGCTTCGCAGAAGGAGGCGACCGCCTGCCATTCCTCCTCGCTCCGGATCATGGCCTGTACCAAGGCCCGGCGCGAGAGATCGCCGCCGCCGATCGCCCCCACGAGGACACGGCGTTGCTCTGCCCAAGCGGGACACACCTCCACCGTATGCTCCACCGTGTCCTCCGGGCGGTCCACACAGTGGTGACACCCGGGCGTCGCTTCCGCACGAATCCGGTGCAGGAACTTCCCGAACTTACCGTGTCCGGTGAGGACCTGCGTCATGCGGAAGGTAATGACGCCGTGTTGCCTTTCCGGCCACTCCTCAAAGAAGGGAGTTACCGCCGTAATTACGGCGTGCCCAGCACTGGGTTGCGATAATCGCTGTCGCCATTCCGCCATGAGATCCCGCCGGAACTCTTTCCGCCATGCCGTGACTTGTCGCGGCAGCGGAGTTACACCCCGGCGTTGCATCTCCACGCGCAGATCGTGCATGCGTGCAAGGGCTTTTGCTACCAGATACCATGGTGGCTGACCAGCAAGGAGGCTCTCCGCTTCGCGGGAAACCGTGCGGTATCCCCGCACCATACGTATGGCCATGACCCTCTGGCACGCGTTCAGCTGGGCCGCCGGTCGCTTTCGCAGTGACGGCGCCCACACCGGCGCCCCATAAAGGGCCATGGACTGGACGATGCCTGCGTAGAGCCTCCGGCAGGAGGCGTCTGGACCCCCGAGGTTGGGCAGGAGCCGTTTGAGGGCAGCCCCAGTCCGATTCAGTTTGGGAGCCAAACGTCGAAGGTGCTCCTCGAAATTCCACCGGCTGTCGAGGACGAGTCCCAGGTACTTCAACGTCGACCCGACGCCGATGTGAACTCCTCCTACCGTTAATTGGGAGTGCCGAGGCGGCGCGCTCCGGGGGCCGTGAAAACACATGGCCTCGGACTTGTGCAGCGCCACCTCGAGTCCCAACTGCTGGATCCTATCAACGACTATCGCAACCCCGCGTGTCGCTAATTCGACCGCCGCCTGGTACGACTCTCCCTGCGCAAGGACCAGCGTGTCGTCTGCGTAGCAGACTACGCTGACCCCGTCAGGGATGTCGCCGCGCAGCACGTAGTCGTATCCGATGTTCCACAAGGACGGTCCTAGTACCGATCCCTGCGGAACACCGCACGACATCTCTCGCCTTTTCCACTCTCCCTGGTGACCAGGGTAGATGATGGACCTGTCCAACAGGTAGGCCTCGATAACACGACAGAGGTAGTCGGGCACCCGGTGATACCGGAGTGCCCTTCTAATGCTACTCCAGGGCAGGGAGTTGAAGGCGTTGGCGATGTCCAATGACACCGCCACGACACACCTTCCCTGGGATACCGCATCCCCCGTCGTGAGAGCTCGCACGCGCATGATGGCGTCCACTGTGGAGCGCCATTCCACGGTGCATTTTTTCTTGTTAGAAAAATCAATTTTAATTTTTCACTATTTAAGGATCAGTTTTGTATTATATTGTAAATATTATTAATATTTAGTGTACATATATTAGTTTTAGTGTATAGTTTGCCGGATTCGGTAAGTATTTTTTTAATATTCAATGAACGAGCCGCCTGACTTGGCGGACCCGGGGGTCTTTGTACCCCCGGCTACTAACTGTGTAATAGTTGCTTCGTCAACTTTATCAAATGAATCAGGAATGGAGACGGATGGTTCCAATGCCCAACGTGGGCGGAAAAGAAACAGACTGCATAAAATATGCAGAGTGTGAAACAAGAAAAAAAGGAAGCACAGTCAGGCTATTGACGGTAAGACAGGATGTTGCTGTGCTAGTGCAGATAGTGAAAACAGTGACTCTGCCCCTGCTGTAAATACTTCAGTCAACATTGTCACGCCGATTAGTATTCCAAGCCCTCAGGGTTCAGTATCTGGTGTTGCAAGGAACAAGTATGAGGCCACTGACATCAGCCCGTTTATTGTTCATGTACAAAAAGAGGTCAAATCACCTAGTGATAATACCACCTTACACCCGGTCACATTTGGTAAGTTTCTAAAAACCCATGCCATTCACAACATTGTAGATGGATCAGTTAAGAGGATAGGCAGAAATAGAATTTCTTTGGCGTTTTCGAACATTAACAATGCTAATTCATTTATTTCCAACACAGAATTAGCAAAAAGTAATCTAAAAGCTTTCATACCAAGTTTTCACATAACACGAATGGGTCTTGTACGTGGTGTTCCATCAGATTAGTCGCCTGAAGAAATAATAGAAAATGCTTCAGTGCCAGATAATTGTGGGAAAATTCTCGAAGTTAGGAGGATAAATTATAAAACTATCGTAGAAGGATCACCTGTTTGGAAACCAACGCAGAACATTGTGATTACGATTGATGGTCAGATTCTTCCTAAGCGTATATTTATGTGCTACAACTCATTGCCTGTGGAGTTGTATGTATATCCCACTTTCCAATGCTACAATTGCTGTCGCTTTGGTCACACGAAAATTCAATGTAGATCAAAACCTAAATGTTATAAGTGCAGTCAGGAACATACTGGTGAATCTTGTGACGTTGAAGAGGGAAATATATCTTGCTGTCATTGCTCTGGCAAACATTTTGCTACGTCTAAATTATGCCCAGAATTTTTACGACAAAAAGAAATTAAGACTATTATGGCAGAAAAATGTATTTCTTATGGTGAAGCTGCTCAATTAATTGCGCCCACTTCGAAACCCTATGCCGATGTAGCTAGCACTCCTGTGACTACATACGCTCACCAAATCTCACAATCTTCGTATACACAACATTCTCCTACACATAGCTCACATAAAAAAAACAGTTTATATGCAACGTCGTCCTCCCCCCAAACCGGGTAAAAGTTACAATCGTGAAAAACACCAACAGATTCTTAATGAATACAGTTTACCGAATCCACAAAATGGCTGTGCCTTAAACACAGATACTGATCCTAAAATGATGTCAGTATCAGATATTATTCAAATTCTAATTCAAACACTAACACAACCCAATATAGAAATACCGTCCAACGTTGCCTCTATAGTCAAAATGTATAAAAATCCTAAACCGATCCACAATGTCAGTTCAAACTCAGAACATTTTACAATGGAACTGTAGAAGCGCAGTTTCTAAAAAAAACGAAATTATCTATTTGTTAAATAAATATAATGCTTCGTTATTTGCAATATCGGAAACCTGGTTAAAGCCAGGCTCCATTTTCAAAATTAATGGTTTTTCTTGCCTAAGAGATGATAGGTCTGATGGGTATGGCGGGGCTGCTATACTCATCAGAAATTCTGTCTCTTACTATCCTCTATCCCTTCCCGTATTTAATGATTTGAATGATTTTTCTGTGGTAGCTGCACAAATAAATAATACTAGTATTGTTTCTGTGTACATTCCTTCTCCTTCGTCAGTCCTTCAACAATTCAACAATCTTGTATCTAGTCTTCCTCGCCCTTTCTTAATTTTAGGTGACTTCAACTGTCACCATATTTCTTGGGGTTGTACTCTTTCATCATATTGTGGTGACATACTATTAGATATATTTGACCATCATAACATTTGTGTACTAAATACCGGCTCTCCAACTCGACGTACAGGGTCTAAAGAAAATTTGAGTGCAATAGATCTTTCCATTTGTAACCCTAACTTAGCTTCATCTCTTATATGGTGCACTTTGCCATCTTCTTATGGAAGCGACCACTTTCCAATCCTTATGTCGCCCACACGTCCTTGCAGGTCTCCTAGTGTGTCGAGGCAGCCACGTTTAAAATATAAACTTGGTGAGGATGGGTTATGGGATAGGTTTAGAACTCTTGTAGAAGTTAAGCTTTCTAATTTACAAAATAATTTATCAGACGATCTTATTGATTGTAATGATAATTTTACGTATGCACTTATACAAGCTGCAAATGAAACTTTCCCTTTAAATAATTCAGCCAATGGTCGCATTCCTTCCCCTCCTTGGTGGGTTATAGAATGTTCCCAAGTAGTGAAAGCCAGAAAGGAAGCGGAAAAAAAATACAAAAATTATATGACCGAAGATAATTTTAAAATTATATGTGATGCTTTGGCCAAAGCACGTAAATTGTTCAAAGAAAAAAAAAATGAAGGATGGAAAAAATTTTGTCTTTCGATCTCCCCTAATTTCAACGCTTCTATTGTGTGGCAAAACATCAGAAAATTTAGAAATGGAGTTACTCCTTCTAATGTTTCTGCCATTCCCCCTAATTTAAGGAACTCTTTTCTCAATTGGTTAGCTCCGCCATCTGTTCTAGAGCAAAATATTATTTATAATAACATTCTTCCTTCTGTCTCTCATAACCAAAGTCCACTAAATTCTCCCTTCACAATGCAAGAGTTACAGGGCGTTCTATCCTCAGTTAAGATTCCGCTCCAGGCGAAGACGGTATTCCTTATTCATTCCTGGCAAATTTAAATGAAGCTGCACTTGAATTCTACTTGGACTTAATTAACAAAGTTATGTTTAACTTTGTTAATTAAGTCCAAGTAGAATAAAGGAAGAGATAAAATCCCTCCGTCATGGAAATCTCAAACTGTTATTCCCATTTTAAAACCAGGTAAAGCACCATTAGAACCTTCATCTTATTGCCCAATAGCTTTATCACCCGTAATTGCAAAAATAGCTGAAAACTTAGTTAAAAATCGTCTTGAATGGATTATCGAAAACCGCGGAATTTTACCAGAATCACAATTTGGATTTAGGATAGGCAAAAGTACACTGGATAGTGTGGCTATGTTGGTAACAGACATTAGAGTTGCGTTTTCTCGAAATCAATCGGTACTCGCAGTATTTTTAGATCTAGAATCAGCATATGACAATGTTCTCCTGAGTGTCTTTAAAGAAAAATTAAAGAAGCTTCACATCCCTGAAATGTTGATTTGTTTTATAATTAACCTCTCAGGTAGAAAAATTAACTTAGATCCAACACAGGATGACAGTAGGCTAGTATGGAAAGGTCTCCCACAGGGTTCAGTTCTCAGCCCTATATTATTTAATTTGTATACGTATGATTTACATTCCTCACTTCGAAATTCAACAAGCATCCTGCAATATGCAGATGACTTAGTTTTGTACGTCACGGGGAGTTCATCAAGTTCTCTTTGTACTCTGCTATCTAACTCTCTAGTCGGTTTAAAAGATTGGATGGACAAAAATGGCCTGAGCATAGTTCACTAGTCTTATTCACTCGCCAACGTATTCACCCTCCGATATCTATAGATTGTGACAATAATGAAATACCAGTTAAAAATCATGTCAAATTTTTGGGCATCATTTTGGACTCCAAACTTACAGGTATTTCGCACTCTGATTACGTTCTAAACAAATGTCAAAAACTCCTAAATTTGATGAGGTGTCTATCAGGTGTTTGGTGGGGTGCGCATCCGTTTTCCTTAAAGCTTCTTTACAACGCTCTGGTTCGAAGTGTTCTTGATTATGGAATTTTCTTATTGGAGCCTTGTAACGTGGCTGCCCTTAGGAAACTGGATTCCATCCAATCACGCGCCTTGAGAATAATCACAGGAGCTATGAAATCTAGTCCTATTAACGCATTACAAATTGAGTGTAACGAACCTCCGCTCTGCCTAAGACGTCAATTTTTGGCTGACCGATTGTTTTTCCGTGTTTTACAGTTTACTAATAGCCTTTTAATTCAAAAACTTCAAATACTTGCTGATCTCATTGACTCATCAAATTATTGGAATCACAAAACTCTTCCTTGTTTAGTTAAAAGTTATATCCGATTTAAATCATTTCATGCTCCCACACACCGGTCTCCAAAACTTGATTTGTTTAACAGTGAATACGAAGCCCTGGTTAATACGCCATCTGTTAAGTTCATTGTAGATATTAATAAAAATAACGCTAATCCACATTTTAATTTTATTGTTCAACGAAATTGGCCTGAGTGGCATCGTATTTTCACTGACGCATCCAAACATGAATTTGATAATTTTGTAGGGGTAGGAATTTACCATGCACAGTACAATATTGTTCAAAAGGTAAAGTGCCCACCTGAAGCAACTGTTTTTACTGGCGAATGTCTTGGTATCCTTAAAGCTTTAGAATTCATTTTACTTTTAAAATTTAGAAATAGTTTAATTTTAACTGACTCCATGAGTGCCCTTCAGGCGCTCCTGCGATATCCTTTTAAGTCTAAACCACCATTTCCTCTTATAGTACATATTAGGAGTAAACTTTTCGACGGTGTTGTGAAGGGCTTTTCTGTTGTTTTTGTCTGGATTCCAAGTCATTGTGGTATAAATGGTAATGAAAAAGCTGATAGACTTGCCAATGAGGATGTGGTGTGTAGGGACGCTGTTCCATTTAAAAATTATACTCAGGACTTGGCTACTCTTCCTAGACATTATCTTAGGAATTCATGGGATAGAGTTTGGGCAGAAAGTAGCCTTTCAAAAGGGAAATACTACTTTAGTATTCAATCACAAATTCCACGTAAACCTTGGTTCTCTGTCCTCAGACTTAGCAAAATTGCGACAACCATTTTAATAAGAATGCGTTTAGGTCATACTACTTGTCCAGCGCACCTCGCACGCTTCCATATTACAGATAGTCCTCAATGCGAATGTGGACATGACTTTGGGGATCTCAACCATATATTCTTTTCCTGTCCGATTCATGACCGTACTTCTTTTTTGAATAGTTTGATATCCCTCCGTGTCCCTTTCCCTACATCAATAAAAACTCTTCTTTTTCCTTTAACCCGTCCATATATAATGTTCTTTCTAATTATATTTATGACAACAATATCCGTCTGTAAAAATGTATAAATATTTATTAGTATTTCAACAGACTTCTGTCTTTTATACTTAGTTACTTAGTAGTATAGTTACTTAGTTATACTTTTTTTTTATACATTCCTGATCCTGCATCCATGTTGTACTAAATTCCGTTTCTTTTCATTTTCGCGTTAAATGTTTCCCTACCTTTCTCTTGAAACCCCACCCAAAATAAAGTCCTATCGAGAAACAACTTGACGCTGGCGGATGCACAAGAGTGCTAGACATAACCTCTAGTCCGACAGGCTGGAAAAAAAAAAATAGATTATATAAGATAGCAGTAGATTATTAAATCTCTTCAAATCATTTAATTTATCAATTGTGTTTATAGAACCAACTCGAACTACAACAACTACTGCTACATGTATCGATAATGTTTTTTGTTGCTGCAACTAGTTAGAAAAGGCCATTGTAAATTATCTACCCTCTGATCATAGCGGTCTAAAGGTAACTTTTGATTCCAACATACAAATACACAAGTGCAGATACAATCCAGACCAATAACATCCGGTAAACTAAATTTAACAGCACTTTAATTAGCAAGTTAGGAGATTAGAACCTTGCAGTGGACAATGGTAATATTTTGTATAACGATTTTTTTTTTCAATAGTTCATACCGAGTATAATAAGACTTGAGAAAAGTACTAAAAGTATCTGCCCTAAGTTTAGATTTAGTGACTGGGCAACTAAAGGAATCAGAATAAGTAGGGAACGACTTTTTGAGCTGTATGGCCTTAAGCCTATTATTAACACTGAAACTTTTAATAAGTATGTTGCTACATATTCAAAAATGTTTAAAAATACTTGTAAGGCAGCTAAGGCCTTACCTATACATTAGCAACAAAGCTAAATCAACAGATAATAAAATAAAAACGGTTTGGAAAATCATAAATAATGAAACCACCAGGAACAAAATACATAACAATGATTACACATTGAAGACTCATCATGATGTTATTAGCGATAATAAACTAGTTGCAAAAGAATTTGTAAATTTCTTTGCTAGTATACCAATTAAAACTACTGAAGCCCTAAATCGTCGCCATCGCATGCTTTTGGTTTATTACAGGCGAACGTAGCAGCCTGCTCGACTGAATTTAATTTTAAACATAAAAACCCCAGAACAGTAACAAAAGCTTTTAAATAAATCAAGGTTAAATTGACTGAAGATCTATGGGGTATGTCTATCAAAGTTTGTACCTCAATTATTGAGACTATAGCGCCGTACTTAGCTTTGATATTTAATTTGTATATAGATCAAGGAGTCTTTCCGGATCTAATGAAATACAGTAAAATGATACCACTTTTTAAATCCGGGGACAGTAAAGACACTAATAATTATAGGCTAGTTTCCGTGTTGCCGGTTTTTAGCAAGATATTTGAAAAGGTAATGTTAAATCAAATGCTTAATCATTTTAACACGAATAACATCTTGCACGATAAACAGTATGGTTTCACCAAAGGACGTTGTACAACTGACGCTGGTGTCTCCTTACTAAAACACATTTTTAATGCGTGGAAAGAGGCACAAGATGCTATAGGCATCTTCTGCGACCTGTCTAAGGCGTTTGATTGTGTGGTTCATGAAACATTACTCCTGAAACTTGAGCATTACGGACTAGGCAAAACAGCGTTAAGCTTATTAAAATCTCGGGTGTCGCCACTGTGTGGAACGCTCCGAGGACACGGTGGAGATGTGCCCCGCTTGGGCAGAGCAACGCCGTGTCCTCGTGGGGACGATCGGCGGCGGCGATCTCTCGCGCCGGGCATTGGTACAGGCCATGGTCCGGAGTGAGGAGGAGTGGCAGGCGGTCGCTTCCTTCTGCGAAGCAGTAATGCTAGCAAAGGAGGCGGCCGATCGCGTGAGGCAACGGTCCTCACGCCCGAACCGCCGCCGGGATTCCGATCCTGATTTCCGGCCACCGTAGGCGCGGGCTTGGGGACGGCGAGCAATGGGTGGCTCCGGTAACCTACGATCGAACGACGAGTCACCCATTGCGTCCGAACCGAGCTCAAGTTGTCGACGGCGCGTAGTGTTCCACGCGCGCCTCTAGGAGATGTCACTATCTCTCGCTCCACCCAGGAGATTTGTCATTAGACGATTTTCCCACCTTAAAAAAAAAAGCTTATTAAAATCTTATTTGAATGACAGACAGCAACTAGTTCAGATAAACGGTGTCAATTCGTCTAGATTAAATGTGAAAATGGGGGCACCCCAAGGTTTAATTTTAGGTCCTTTTTTATTTTTAGTTTATATTAACGATTTACCCTATTTGTTGCAAAACAAACTTAATATGGTGTTGTTTGCCGACGATACTTCCTTGATTTTCAAGATAAATAGAAAGACTAATAATCTTGACGACGAAAATAACGCCCTACTGCAGGTCCAAAACTGGTTCACTGCTAATAATCTAGTTCTAAATGAAAAAAAAAAACGAAATGCATAAGATTTTCCTTACCGAATGTCAAAAGTAGTGATTGTGACATAATATTGAACAATGAGAAACTAGAATTTGTCGATAAAACGGTTTTTCTAGGGATTACGCTTGACTCAAGGCTACAATGGGGTCCTCATTTAACATCTCTTGCGAGACGGCTTAGCTCAGCTGCATATGCTGTTAGAAAAATTCGCCAATTTACGGATGTTGGTACCGCTAGACTAGTCTATTTTAGTTATTTTCATAGTATCATGTCATACGGTATCCTACTTTGGGGACGGGCTGCAGACATCGACTCAATTTTTATTCTACAGAAAAGAGCTATCAGAGCTATTTACAATCTCCGCCGGTGCGATTTTCTAAGGGAACTGTTTAAGGATATTAACATATTGACGGTGCCTTGACAATATATCTATGAAAACATCATGTACGTTAGAAAATATCTTCATCTTTTTAGCCAAAAGAGGCGATAGACATCGTCTTTGCTAGGTTTCTAGCCTTTTTGCTGCCAGTTGAGGCTTTGCTTCGATGTTTGGCCCTAAGTTGAGTGTTGACGTCAGCGTAACACCAAGATGATCAAGATGGTCGGTTATCGGCACGGTTACGCCCCGGAAAGTTGGAGCAGGGCTGAATTGGCTCCTTTTAGAGGAACATAGACACGCCTGGGTTTTAGCAGCATTGAACTTGACCAAATTGGCATTGCCCCATTCAGAGACTGCCTCCGCGCGCGCGCGGAAGCGCTCGACCATAGCTTCTCGGAGAGACTGGATCTGTGACCCACTAGCTTGCGCGCTGGATATGTAACTCTCAGCAACAGTGCTGTCGTCTGCATACCCAAAAGTACCGGGCTTATGCAGATCATTTATGTGCAGCAAGAACAATGTTGCCGAGAGCACTGACCCCTGAGAGACCCCGGCATTAATGGCCATTTGACCAGATGACCAACCATCGATGACCACTCGGATGGACCGGTCACTCAGGAAGTCTGCGATCCAAGCACACAAACCAGCAGGTGAACCGAAAGAAGGAAGCTTCCTAATAAGGCTTTCGTGCCAGACCCTATCGAAAGCTATCGAGGGAGATGGCAAGCGCTTCCCCGTGTTTCTCGATGGCCTCACTCCAGATGTGGATGGCATACGCTAGAAGATCACCAGTTGACCTATACCACTTAGGATGTCATTGGGTTCTAGTATGCCAGGTGCTTAGTGTTGAATACACGTTCCATAGTCTTACAGAGAATGGACGTTACTGAGATTGACCTGTAGTTAGCTGGGTCAGCCCGACTACTTTTTGGGCACGGGCTGTACGTTAGCTTGCTTCCATGCAATCGGTACATTTCCAGCCTCAAAAGAAAGCCTAAATAGGCGTGTCAGGATCCGCGACAGTTCAGGAGCACACGTTCTCAGAACAATTGCTGGTATCCTGTCTGGACCACCTTGTTCACGTCAAGGTTCGCAGCACCCTAAGGACGTCCTTCTGATGGACGCGAATATCCGATATACTCGTCTCGCAACCATCAGGATTAACAGGGCCGCGCGTCACCAGGATCTAGACGCGAAGAATCCGCGAAGAGTGAGGCAAACAAATTTCTCCTCAGCGGTATGGGCCAGCGACCCTTCGGGTTCCAGCAGTGGCGGTAGTGAGGGACGGCAGAAGTTCCATTCAACCGACTTAGCCAGGGACCAAAACGCCTTATTACCAGCAGGGTATGAAGCGAGTTTGTTACCGATGCGGCTAATGTCGTAGCGAGACCTCCGTATCACCTTCTTGCAAGACTTGGCAGCTCTGTTAAAGGCTTCTTCTTCTGACTTACGTCATTCGCCTTGTGCATACGAGCGTCGGCCCATGCATGGTATGCCGTGTGCTAGCGCGTCAGCGCGATCACACTCCGCACCAAACCAAGGGCGAGCCTGGCCAGACATTGTTACGTCAGAGAATGGAATGTAGTACTCCATCCCCCGCCGCAACACATCTGTCACAGCATCTGCGCACGACGATGGATCATCCGAAGAAAAGCAACTAGGCTGCCAAGGATAACATGCGAAGAAAAGTCGCATGCCATCCCAATCTGTTGACTTATATCGCCAAACCCGCCTGGTGCCTCTAGGGCAGGGATCAGGCGGAGATTATACTGATGCAGATTTCACCAGACAGTGGTCGGAACTCCCTAACGATGATGATATCGACACTGAATAGCGGTCTGGAAGTTTCGTTTTCATTTTTTTTTTCTGAATTCAACATTTATTTTTCATTTTTAGAAATTCATCGTATTTGGTACACAGCCCGAAATTACAGCAAGACAATTTTATCCGTTATATTTATTTATATATTTTTTAATAATTTTAATTATAATTTTTTTTAATTTTATTTTTAATTTAATAATATATATTTTTATCCGATATCAATGACCGACCTTTTAGTCGCCTTATATTGCATTTTTGCATGTGTGATACCAATACAACCAATAGCAAAGTTGCGTGGTCTGTTAGTGTGCGTAATGCGCGTTCGTATAGGTTTCTTGCCTGTAATGGAGTTAAAGGGTGGGAGACAAGCGGCGACACTCGTTCTAGTACAAATCGGGAAGTATTTCCTTTCTAACCTCTTTCATCTTTTCTGTGGTTTTACCCATATTGCTTTTATCAAAATAAGCTTACACTTTTACATTCCCTGGAGCAAGTCGTTTTAATCAATCTTCTCTCTAAACTAATACCTGGATCAATCTGCAACAGCCTCCTCCTAATGTACTTGCACTTTACAAGTATTTCCAATTTCTACGCGAACGAAGTCACGGACAAGAGCTATTAACTAATAATAAAAAAAAACAATAATTATTTTTTTTTTAAATCGACTCCTACGCGGACGAAGTTGCGAGCAAAAGCGAAGTGGGTTATATAACTCTTGTAAGCTGTGGGCAATGTACTATAGTATATTGTAGGCATATACTGCAAACATTCTGGCGAAAGTGGACTCATAGGATGGGTGGACCTCGGAAATTCCTTCGGCTTTGGGCAAAGGCATCCAAAGCCCTGTGCAGACCCAGATTGGTCATCGTCAGGTCGTAAACCTGTCATAGTCTGTCAATTCGACTCTGCCTTTACTCGAAACTGTCTGAAATTTTTATATCGGTTTCGGTTAAAATATTTTATTATTTCATATATCATAGTTTTGGTTACAATTACGGAGTTCCGTAACATTCTTATTACACACCAAAGAAAAGTTTAGACGATCAAAGTTGTCAATCGTATAATTTTTCAACACTAAACAGAAAACTTAAATTATTGCATTGTAGCGCACAGCTCATAAAAAAATACATGATTATTAATGCATTTTCTTTCTCGGTTAAATAGGCAGGCATGCAAAAATTTGTCGGACCTACCTCCTCTTTGGATGAATCCGACAGAAGTGTTAAATAGTTAAGGTAAATATCTAGTGCGTAAAATGAAAACATTTTTTTAATAAGTATTCATATATTAAACTAATCCAGAAAAGAAATCTGATGCATTCTTTAAACTACTCGAGGGTAAATTATTGCTTAGATCTCGTCTTTTATTTTGTTTTTGATTAACGTCTATAATGGAATCAATAGATTCAAAGTAAGAAATATTCCAAAATTTGACGTCATTGTCATGAGAGCATGAAGCAATATATTGACCATCGTGACTTATGTCGAGGTGTTCCACAGGAAGTCTATGTTGACCTACCACACCTAACTGACGTTGCGGGAACATGTGTGCTGCTCTCAAAATACCATCTTCACCTGATGTCACTACAATATTCTGAGTGATTGGTACCATGCACTGAACGGCATGTTTTTGTCCAATATATTCATCGCTGTGTAGTCCAAATTCCTTCCAATTAAATAAATACAATTTTCCTGTCGACGAGGCTACAAGTAGTTTAGTGTCTGACCGAAACAATCCCAAACAAGTTAACTCGGCATCATATTCTTCCGATGTTGTGTATATTTTACTGAAATAATAATGAAGAACAGACTATTAACATTTAGACACTTATTATGATTAAGGTTTTTTTTTAACTTATAATAAAATACCTATGCAATCTTTAGGACCTATTTTTTTAATCATAATTTTAAACTTGTTACTTTCACCATCATACACTAGCGGGGTGCCCTAGCATATACATTAAATTCTAAGCCTGTCTGTGTTTCTACATGTAATAATACTTACGCGGCACGACAGGCTATGCGAAATTACTGACCTTAGATGAGGTACATAGATAAATTTGAAATATCGCTGCTTTAATTCAAAAGCACCACAAATAGAAAAACAAGTGAATTACCAAATTACGATCATATTCTAGTACATATTTGGAAATGCAAAAAAAGAAACGTAGCGTCTTTTAGATATGAAGGTTTTTTTTTTTTGTAGTGCATTTGAATTGAAGCAGCGATAGGTAGGTAGTTTTTAAATTTAAAATCATTTTCTGTAACTACACTTAAATAATAAATTTTAAAAAAGTTGAGTTGTAAGTGTTGTAATAACCTTAGCTTTAAATTATTAACCTTAATTTATACACCGTTAAATTTTGATCGTTTTAATCCTTTGGACCGGTGGTTTCACTTACAAAATACTATTCATCAAAAGCTTGTACAGCGATGTAACTTTTAAAATAAAAAAATAGCAAGTGATAAGGTAATACTCGCAAAATGCATGAAACAAATAGTAGCGCGCGTGTAGTGCGTCGGGCGGGCACTGTAGGTAACCTACACTGCCCGATCAAGCTAAAGGTTATTGACTCGCTCAGCTGATGTTCACGTAAAAAAATTAAATGATTCCAAATTTTACTTCATACTTTTACGGGCTTAGGACCGACATAATTGATTTATGCCTAAGACATACCTGATAAAATAATTATGCTAAAAGCGGTAGGTACATACCTACATGTAAAAATTAATCTCAGCCCTGCTCGTTATGGCGTATTTAAAAATGAATCAAAATTATGTACAATGATTAAAAAAAGAAAAAGTTCTAATTACATGATTTAAAAAAAGTTCTGTTACATACCTAAATCAGCTTTGTAGGCACCTAATTAAAATTATTTACAACGATTTAAAAAGAGTTCTATAACAGAACTCTTTTAAGGGCGAGGGCCCTTAGGGGCAAGCCAAGGAACCTTGACTTATCTACTACCTACTTAATACCTAATATGCCGAATAAAACAAAATCGCGCAAATTCGCTGTCACGTATCATCAGTGCCAAATTTATTGCTGCTGATTTTAATTGCTACATTTTCATTTGTTAATAATAAGATATAAATTATTTAAACATCATACCTGTATCATAAATAACGTAAACGTTATAGGAGCCATCTATTGATATTTTTTGGCATCTCTTGCTCGCTCACAACAGTGGTTAGAGGCCCTGACTGCTATGCCGGAGGTCGTCAGTTCGATTCCCACCCAGGACAAGTGTTTGTGCGATAAGCAGGATCATTTGTTGTGTCGGGGTCTCAGACCAATAAAAAAGTATAGAGAGAACATTGCGCTCCTAAAAGTGAGCCACGTAATATGAAGCCGACCGCTCGGTAGTCTGCCGTTAGCAAGCGAGTACGCGTGATGTTGTTTTGTTGAGATAATAATTACGAAATTATGCCGTCCTGTATCATTAACTGCTGCAAGAACCATTCCTTTTTTCAAAAAAGGGCTTCTGGGATTACTTTTCACAAGTAAATAACGTTTTTGCTGTATAAATTAAATAAAATCGTAAAAATTACTGAAATAATTTCACAGATCACGCCATTGTGTCAGTGTTGCAAGTTAAGAACATTATTTTTTCCCAAAAATACGGGTAGTCGTAATTTTTTACGGATTTACGGCGTCATCCAACATACGGTTACGCTGGATAACCCGCTAACATAACCTAATCCGATAGTCGTTGGATATATATTATTTCCTTTATTCGATGTAAATACCATATAAATTACATTTTTAAATATTTTTTTTAAACAATATCATACAAAAAAAAACATTTAAAAATATAAAAATTTAAGTTTTGTGTTTTTAAAATTCATAATTTCACTTAATATGAAAATAAATGATTTTCATTACATGAAATTATCTTTCATTTCAAACAACCAAACACTATACTACCTACACAATAATAAAACTTAACCAAAGCATATCTCTCACACTTGGGAGTCGCAGCGCAACATTTTTACTCTAGCACACAATGTGCAATCCAGTGCAGGCATGTGCCCAATCCGCACTGGGCCCGCGTGGTGGATTACGCCCCATTCCCTCTCCTAGAGAGAGGAGGCCCGAGTCCCGGCAGTGGGAACATTAAAAGGCTGATTATGCTATACACATGTGCAAATCTACGATGTCATACACCAAGTTACGCACACAAAGCCAAAACTAGTCCTCACTTATTTCGTCGCTTTTGTTTACGACGGCTCCGTCTATACTTTTTTATTGGTCTGAGATCGGGGTGTAATTTATCTATAATATGTATGTATTTAGAAATATACACTTCTCATCAGAAAAATTGAAACACTTCCATTTCTATGGTTTCTGTCCTAATTTAACACAAAAGTGTTTTCATTACATGAAAAAAATAACGTTTGTATAGCTGGCAGTTTGGCCAACAGTGATAGGCGAAAATTCAAAATTAGAATTTTCATGTGTTTATCATATAAATGAAAAGATTCACTGTTTTAAGACAAATGTGTTTAGAGTTGGAGTTCCTTTCACCTTTGTAAACTAAAAATTAGCGCTTATCTTAAAACATTTTGTTCTTTATTTGTTTACTGTTACTTTGGGACGTCTGAAAACGTTTTTTTTTTTTCTAAAACATATGGACACTTCGCCCGCAGATGGCCGGCCCAAGTGGTGGTTTTGTTGGATTCTGGACTTAGCATGTTGTGGGTAAAAGATTGCATCTAAGCCTGTCGTCTGTTCATAGTCTACAAACGCTATCGGGAGACTTGTTTGTTCACGCGCCGTTCAAGATCTGGCAGGGATCGGGTCGCTTCTGAGCGAGATGATCGATTTATTGTAACTTCTTTAAGAAATCGAGGCCTTAATGCTTTTCATCTACAGCAGCAGCTTCATGTTGTACATAGGGTGGCTGCAAGTGACTCTAGAAGTAGAAGAAGGTTCAAGGAACGTGGGTATGGGTGTAAAATTATACTGTACTAGCGACCCGCCCCGGCTTCGCACGGGTGCAATGCTGATCACTTCGTAGTATAAAACAAAGTCGCTTCCCGATGTCTTCTTCTTTTAGATCTTTAAAACTAGGCATCCGATTTTTATGCGGTTTTGTCCAGCATTACACCAGGGCGGGTCGCTAGTACTAAATATACTACAGAATGTCTTTATACACATCGTTCACAGATTTTTTGTCATTAGTCAATACAAACATGTATTCTTTTGAGGTTACTTTTGAAAGAGCGACATATAATTGGCCATGTGAAAAACATTAAACGCTCAAATATAAGCCTGGTACGTTGAAAGTTTGACCCCGCGATTTATTGATGGTCATTGCAAAAGATAACTTTAGCGGAAATTGTAGGCGTTTATATTGGAACGGTAATTCGATGGTATTAGAATTCAATTTCAATTAACCCAAACACTGCAAGGTTACATTGTTTTATTATAAAGTTCCTGTGTCTACCTTCCACCTTCCTCCATCATCAGATCAGTTCGATAGTACCTTATAGCCAAAGTGCATCTCATGACAAATCTAATAAGCCCAAACACGGCTTATTTTTTAGGTGGGAAAATCTTCCAATGACAAATCCCGCCCTTGGGCGGAGCGGGAGATAGTGTCAGACTTTTATTGACTAAACCCACTCCTGTTCCTTCTTTGCCTTCGTCCCATGGCCCCGGGTTTCACTTTCACATTACTCGTGGCCCCAGTAGGCTTCGACCCTGCTGGGCCCCTACGATTTGCTGAGATCTCCCTGAGGCGCGCGTGGAACAAAACGCGCCGCGACGACTTGGGCTCGGTCCGGACGGTTACCGGACGGTCGGACGGCGGGGCTACCCATTGCTCGCCGTCCGCAAGCCCGCGCCTACGGCGGCGGTTGGGGTGTGAGGACCGTTGCCTCACGCGATCGGCCGCCTCCTTTGCTAGCATAACTGCTTCGCAAAAGGAGGTGACCGCCTTCCACTCCTCCTCGCTCCGGACCATGGCCTGCACCAAGGCCCGGCACGAGAGATTGCCGCCGCCGATCGCCTTCATATGGACACGGCGTTGCTCTACTCAAGCGGGGCACACCTCCACCGTGTGCTCCACTGTGTCCTCCGGGCAGTCCACACACTCAGTGGTGATACTCGGGCGTCGCTTCCGCACGAATCCGGTGCAGGAACTTCCCGAACTTAATGTGTTCGGTGAGAACCTTCGTCATGCGGAAGGTGAGGACGCCGTGAGGTCTTTCCAACCACGCCTCAAAGAGGGGGCTTACCACCATAATTGTGGCGTGCCCAAGCCCAAACACGGCTAGGATACATTGATTAATTACAATGTTCCGATGCCTATCTTCCGGCTCCACCATCATCATCAAGTCACTTCGATGATACCATTTTCAACATAACTATTCAGAACCGTTTTATTTGTATTGTCATAGTCGCTTAACTGTCTTCATTGTGATATCTATATGAGTATTAAATTCCGTTGGCCATTCTGGCCTTTTTATCAGTTCCACTTCATCAAATGTTACTTTTTGACTGTAAATGCTTACGTTCTCGATGAAAATACCAAAATAGTGATTTTGATATGATTGCCTATAATATTTGAGGAGCTCCCTCGATTCTTCATGGATGCCATCATCAAAATTGGATTTTGAAAAAAATGGGGCCAATCTGGAAGTATTTCCTTTAAGAGGGAAAAAGATTTGCAAATCGTTCATAAACGACGGAGCTCTGAGGTTACACACAAAAAAAATTAAACATCCAACCGAATTAATAACCTCCTCCTTTTTTTGAAGTCGGTTCAAAACACTAAAACGATCAAAATAACTTTAGTTTTGGTAGTCGGTGTTTCTGGTATTGTTTGTTTGTTATTACACCGACTTCCGAAATTAAAGTTATTTTGATCGTTTTAGTGTTTTGTTTTTTTTTTTTGTAGTGAAGTCTGTTTTTTTTTCTGTAAAAAGTTTTTTATTTCACACTTTTTAGTTGTGATGCACTTATAGCCAGATTACCTATTTCTCATGACAATCCGAATTAACCCAAACACTGCTAGGATACATTATTTTATTATGAAGTCCCCATCCACCTTCCGGCTCCATCATCAGGTTATTTCGATAGTTCCTTATAGCCAAAGTGCATATCATGACAATTTTAATAAGCCCAAACACGGCTTGGTTACATTGATTAATTACGGAGTTCCAGTGCCTACATTCCGGCTCCATCATCATCATCAGATCACTTCGGTGATACCATTTTCAACATAACTATTCAGAGCCATTTATTTATTTATATTATCATAGTTACTTAACTATATTCATTGTGATATCTATGTGAGGGTGAAGTTCCGTTGGCCATTTCTGGTCTTCTTTATCAGTTCCACTTCATCAAATGTCAAACAGTCAAAAAGTAATTTTCCAAAAAAATGGGACCAATCTGGAAGTAACCGAGTAGTATATTTGCGTCAGCGCATCAATCTTTTTTTTTTTTTTTTTTTTTAATTCGCTATAAACCAGTGCTTGACTGCGATCCCACCTGATGGTAAGCAGTGATGCAATCATTGATGGTGAGGCGCACTAGTTTATTAAGAGCCTATTCACTCTAACCTTGAAGGCACCTAAATTATAGTTGGACGGGAAGACAGCAGCAGGCAAATTGTTCCAGTCCCTCGATGTACGCGGTATAAACGACGAAGCAAATCGCTTAGTTCGGACCGTTGGTGTTTCAACAACGTAAGGGTGGATACTCGCCGTACGTCGGGTTGTCCGATGGTAGAAAGGAGATGGCGGAATCAGGTCATGCAATTCCCAGAACACTCTCCAAAATGCAACCTGTAAAACACCGATAGGCTGGCTACCCTGCGCCTGTGCTCGAGGCTTTGTAGATTGGACTTAACCAAATCTGGATCCCCAATTAGCCTCTTCGCACGCCTTTCTACTGAGTCCAAAGCTGCCAGATGGCATTTTGCAGCACCAGCCCATATATGACTGCAGTACTCCACACACGATCGGACCTGTGCTTTGTATAACATTAGAAGCTGACCCGGTGTGAAGTACCTCCGGACCTTTGCAAGAACGCCTAGCTTTCTAGCAGCTACCTTGGCTTTGGACTCAATGAACCGCCCGAAATTGAGGTCAGAAGAAATTTCGACACCCAAGAGCTGAAGGCGGTCGGTGCACTCCAGGGATACATTCCGAAAAGCAGGAGCCAAGGTGAACGGACTCCTTTTGGCGGTGAACAGACATGCTTGTGTTTTGGCGGCGTTGAATTCTACCAGGTTGGTTTCACCCCACTTGGAGACTGTCTGAAGAGAGACATTCGTACGCTCCACCATAGCCTCTCGTTCGAATCTTTGAAAGAATCAAGTTATTTACCGCAACCACTATGTCCCTGCATTTTAAATCTGTAATATCTTCGAAAATATTCACTTAAATTACACGCTGTAAAGGGCCATATTGATCTATATTAAATGCACAATGTATTTAAGGTACATAATTGGATAAAGATTAATGCTGTATTGATTAAAATCGTTTCGTAAATAAGCCATTATTTCTCGTAAAACAGTAAAGGATAAAAAATGGTTGTTGTGGGTTATACCTAAAAGATAGACATATAACATTGCGGACTTTTTTGTAGATCTTTTTAAGGTGTACAATACTGTAAAACATAATTTTGATCTATCTCTTAGGGTTCGGTCAGCGTTTGCAATGTAAGCGCGTAAAATTGTGTTTATTTACGACATCACATTAACAACCTCTAAAATCATCAGTGTTCCTCTA
Source organism: Mythimna pallens (assembly GCA_961205895.1). Lineage (NCBI taxonomy): Eukaryota > Metazoa > Arthropoda > Insecta > Lepidoptera > Noctuidae > Mythimna > Mythimna pallens. Next base: position 13,099,789 of record OY540830.1, read on the forward strand.
CTATATTGTGCGTGTATTATACACATAAACCTTCTTCTTGAATCACTCTATCTATTAAAAAATACCACATCAAAATCCATTGCGTAGTTTTAAAGATCTAAGCATACATAGGGACAGACAGACACGAAAAGCGACTTTGTTTTATACTATGTAATGATGCTAACTACGGAAGGACCAAAGTCTACAGAAGAGATAGAGAACGCTTTGCACATTGCTGCATTGAAGAAAAGGTCAGCTATGGATGCGGTTCGAGGACAGTTTGGGGAGGACACAGCGCCGACGGTAAGACAGAGCTTGTCTTTGTGTCTACTTGCACTAAACAGTCATCGGAGCCTCGCGTGATGCCCTATGCCCATTTTATTGACAATGGTTTTATATTCGTGCATGGCAATGCTAGGGCTCACACCGCGAGCGTCGTACGAGATTATGTTACCGAAGTCGGTATCTCCATTATGGAACGGCCAGCGGAAAGCCCGGACATGAATCCGATTGAACATCTATGGGATGAATTAAAGAGACGAATTCGTGTAAGAGATCCTACCTGAAACACATAGCCAGTTGCAAAATGCAATCCAAGAGGAATGGAAAAGAATGCCACAACATTTGATCGTGACTCTCATCCGATCGATGAAGAACTGTAGGGAAGCAGTAATAAGAGCTCGGGGAAGGAATATAAGATATTAAGTAAACGTTTCTTAGCTTTTTTTTTCATTTACGTGTGTTGTTTTATCAATTTCCTTCATACCCCATACAGGGTAAAAAGGACTACAAAATACGAAACCTATGAAAATTAAATTTGAATTTTGAACATTAACATTAGGATTTGAAAACCTCATATTATTCACTATTAAACGACATTTGACATATATTCCTAAATATAAACATTTTTCTGATACTTAATCCTTACAAAACATAAACTTGCAAGGTGTTTCGATTTTTCTGATGAGAAGTGTATAAGTATGTTTATCAGTTGCCTAGTACCTATAACACAAGCTCTGCTTAGCTTGAGACTAGACGGCGTTGTGCGATAGTTGTGGAATACGTAAAAAACGATAACCGAGGACGCCTCGTATTTTGCGTAAAAAAATCATTCATGCCTTTTCATTTCGAAAAGTTTTGAATGAAATTTACACCTGGCTTATTTTAATAGAAAAATATTCGATGAGTACTTGCACACAGTATACTCACACTTGTGTTTTTATGGGGAAAAATGAGATAGCAGATTAAGCTAGTACAAACGACTTTTGATCAGAGCGCTATCGGAGATCGCGTATGATTTTTACATGGAACCGTGCAGATTGGCAACGTTGTATTAAGTTGCATAGTTGCATCAGCGTATCGTATCTTATGAATGATTTAGTTTAGATTTTTATTTAATTTGTTTGTTATGTTCTTTGATTTAGATGTTAGGTTATATGAATGTATTTTCACATAAAAGCCAGGCTTATTTATTTGTATTGCTCGCACGTCCCTTTCGCATTGCCGTTTCTCGCCTCTATGGTTGCGGCCTTTTTGGTGCGTTTCCACTGACCCGGAGCTGGACGGAGTGGAGTGAAGCGGACCGTGAATTTGTCAATCACAGTGCCCGAAATCGCCACTTTGCATCAGTAGAAACATTGTAATTGGAGTGGAGTGGAGCTGAGCGAACTTTCAAATAAAACAAATGAACACGCGACCTCGAGCTGGACAGAACGTAGTCGCGTCCCGAGCTGAGAGCATAAAATGGAAGGTAGCTCAAATCCACTTCGCCCGGCATCACTTGCCACTTTTAATTCTTTCCCTGCTCCAGTTCGTCCAGCTCTGCTTCAGTTTCGAGCGGGACAGAGTACTCTCCGCTCGGCAGCACAGCCCGCTCGACTCAGTGTTGTGCAACTCCAACCATACATAGCAACAAATCAATATCATTTTTTTATTTTGAAATTGCACTATCAAACAATGAAATTATCACCATACCTACTACGTTTGTATGGTAGAATGACAGACTAGGGCACCCTTAAGTGTGAAATGACATCAAACACAATCAGCTAAAACATTGTTCCGCCATTGCCAAATAATGTAAAAACAAGTTTAATTTTATAACTCCTACATTAAAAAATAGGAGTTGGTAAAAAGTAGATCTACTATCTATATATGTATCTGTAATAATGTAATGTATCTATACACCATGCATTTTATATTGTCATTTTATTATCCAGTTACATACCTTCCTTTAAGGTCAATTGATGTTAACACACCATCTCCACTTGCACAAACTAGATACTTCTGAGCATCATTTGTTATCATATCACTAACATGTTCTTCACCAATTTTTATACTAAAAACTGGATCTGGCTTTCTCATATCCCATAATTTTACTGTTCCCCCATCATCACCTGATTAAAGATGAAATAACATAATATCAACATTTCATTCTAGTTCATCCTCATGTATAAAATTTCTATACTAATATATAATTAATAAGGTTTGCAGTAAGAACAGCCAACTGCCTTTATTTTTGTGGGAATCATCTAATGACATCTCGAGCCCTTGAGCGGTGCAGAAGGGTGTGTCAGACTTTTACTGACTAAAACCACTCCTATGTTCTTTAGTTGCCTTGCATTCCAGGGCCAGGTATTTTTTAAGCAAACCCATGGCCTCAGTATGCTTCGACTCTGCTGGGCCCCTACGGTTTGCTGACATCTCCTTGAGAAGAACACCCAAATGTGGGTTAAGCTTGTCTGTGTACATGGGGCATCCTATTGTTATTATTTGTAAAAGTTTTGTGCAATAATGAATATAATTATAAAGTTCTTACAAAGAATAAAAAAAAAGATTCAAACAAATGGTTAACTCACCAGTTACAATTTTATCTCGGTCTAGATTCAACAGTCGATAAACTGGTTCATCATGTGCATTTTCATAGCACTTTTTGAGCTTACCAGATTCAACATCAGTGGCCATAATAGTCTTGTCCTTAAAAAAAAAAAATTTCTCATCAAAATGGCTATGTCTAATCTTTTCACACAACTTTTAAAACTTATGATAGTGCAATACGCTAAAAAACTGATTATGTCTCATTATAATATAACATAAATAAGAGGGTTAGGGCAGCTGGATAGTTAACCCATAAATAACTACAATGACATAGAGCACACTATTGGTATTCTATTATTAAAACAGAGAAAACATTACAAACTTTGGCAGTTGAGTATAAAGTGGTTCCTTCATCATCAAATTCTATGTCTCTGCAGGCTTTTAAATGCAATTCTAATGTGTTCACTACTTTTGTCTCGTCATTGTTATATTCATACAATAGCACATCCCCTACAATATTGGCAATTGCTATTAAGTTCTTGGAAGGATGAAGTGAAATATCAACTATAAAATCTTCACATATAATGGTTGGAGGATGATCACGGGGTTTATTTTTTTCAGCTTTTATAGCTTTAACAACTTCATCTTCATCTTCTTCTTCTTCGATTTTGTTTTCACTGGTGTCATCTTCGCTCATTTCATTTTCATCTGGATCTGAAAATAAAAAATGCTGTTATGTGCTCATGCTTTATTCATATTTACATGATACAGTGAAAGGTGCTGTAGTCAGTGTGAAACACTATTATTCAATAGGTATTAAATCTACTATACTATCAATTATTATCTACTTATTTAGTTTTAGTTAACCACGTTATCGCTTTTCATCAGGAGAAATAGAGATAGAATAGAATAAAGTTTATTGTACACCACAAAAGTAACACAACTTTACATAAACAGATCACACGCAAGCTGGTAAATAAATTGATATAAATTGGAAACAGAATGCTGAACTAACCATTTTCTGAAAATGCATCATCATCACTAGAATCATTGTAGATGCTAGATGAACTGTCCTCATCCGAGGAGTTTTTATCAAATTCCTTAAAATTGTTTGTCATGTTGGCTTAAAAATCAGAAATTCTAAATTTCATTACAATAGTAATTACCACACAACAAAAAAAACTTAAACGCACGTGTTGTCAGTTTGTCACTTGTCAGTGGTCACTGGCACGTCACTGGCAAAGAGTGTCACTGGTCAGTCTGTGCAGGGCTGCGTTCAAAAATAACCAGTAGCTTCGACTTGCAACCCAGAGTCGTTCTTTTATAACTCGAGTAAGTAGTTACCCTACTAACTCTAACTCCGAGCAGCGGGGCTATTGCGTAAAGGGCCTATTACACTACTCGATATTCAGACAGTCTTAGTCGATGTCGCGTAGTGTAATAAGGATTAGACCGGTCTTACTCGGAACAAAAAATAAGACAGTTTGAACATCGTGTGCTGAATATCGCGTAGTGTAATAGGCCCTTTACTCTGTTGACAGTTCAAGTGATGATCACTTGTTAACAATGTGCTCAGAATAATAACTAAACAATGTGCGTCATTGAACTGTCAAACAGCTAGTTCCGTATTGCCTATCTTCAGTGACCAACTGCAATGACGTCATTGGCCACTGGTGCCTTTGATAGCTACCGTAACACGTTTTGACAGATATTATTGTATCAATACTTTTGAAATTGCGATTGTGTAAGCTTTTGAAGCTGTATAATAGTCGATAAAATTTTAGAGTGGTCACAATAGGCACCGAAAATTTTGATAATTCACCACATTTCCACCGTAGTTAGTTAGTCACTTGTGTGATACGTAATACCAATTTTATGAAATTGTCAGTTGACAACTAAGTTTAGTGTGCAACTGATGCTAGTTGTCAACTAATATTAAAAAAAATTGCCAATAGCCCCCCAGGACAGGGTAGGTTGGTGTAATGACAGTTGCTTGGCATTGACAGTTGAAATCTACGTCCGCGTTTAAAAATGCGAGCTTAGAGTATCTACCCGATGACGTCATTAGAGTTAACTCTAATCTCATTTTTGAACGCAGTGCCATGGTCTCTCGAACGTCATAGAGCGAGATCGGTAGATTTGCCAGCTAAAATTGGTATATTTGTACCCAAAATCGATATTTGACAAAAAAAAAAATACAATCTTCAATCAAATTCGTTTATTTATTCACAATTAACATTTATATACTAATTTATAACAATAATATATAAAACTAGGATCCAACTAAGAAGAAGAGTTTCTAGTTTTCATCTGTCAACTGACACTTCAAAAGTACGGTTACCAAAAGTATTACTTTTTTTTTACAAATTAATTTTTATTATGTGTTCCGTTTGACGTCCGAAGTCCATTATGAGAGTCCGTCGTCTTTTTTCCACGTTTATTCGCTAGATAGTCCTACTTCCGCTACGTAAATCCACCTCAACGCCACCCGTGGCCGCACCTAGAACTAACTAACAGCGCAGAGCAAGCCACCATTCCTTTATCATTGTTGCGTCGTTTTTCATACCGCGCGCATGTCGCTAGATTTTGAATTACAAATGTTTTCTAAATTCAAAATCTAGCGATCTATCTATTTTGGCCGAATGTTCCATGTTCGAGTATGGCGCCTGCAAATGTTATTGCCGAGTAATTCGTATTTTTCGGGTTCATATCATAAAGCTTCAACAAAAACAGTTGAGTCTTTGGATTAGAATGGAGAGTAATATCTTGCCATTCCAACGTATACAATGCAGGAATTGGATGAGGATATAAGAATCTTTGGACAGTATATTTGAACCAAGTTTTTGAATTGTTTTTTTCCATGCCTGCCAAAATTTTTAAAACAATATTTTATTCGATCTTTAAAGTTTTAAAAGTAAAGAAGTTGTAGTACCTCTCGACTACATAAAAACTCTCTTCTTTTTGCAATAAAAATAGCCCAGGAAGGATCATCTCGCAACTTTTGATGATCAAAAGAAAGGGGGAAGCCGAAAATGTACAATTACCAGAAGTAAGGTTTTATTTGGGCAAACTTAAAATTATTTCAAATCGATTTCTATGCCTTTAGCTTTATCCACTATCACCACTTTTATTTTTTAACAAAAACCAGTGAAAAAGCTACGCCTCATTTTCACAAACGTACTGAGAGGTGGAGCTTGATCTAATCATGAGATGCGAATTTCACAAAGAGCACTGGCTTTTCTTCGCATAAGTTAAGAAAGTCAACTGCTACAAATAACATGTCTTCCAATTGGTCATGGCGCTGGAAGAGTTTCCGTCAGTTCCAAACTAAACTGCCGACGTGTAACGCAGTGCTTGAGCAGCGTAACATTAAATACGTCTCTCGTACCTAGGCTGACTGATCACTGCCTGGTCCTATTTTAAGACGAATATACTTAATAATTATCCAAGCAAGGAGTCCTTAAATCTCATGTAGTTATAACCATAAACCGGGAACTACATTGGACCGAAGCATACGTGGGAGAGCGCCTGAGTGGTACATAGCGTCGCCTTGGCTGGCGTCGCGTGGCACGGGTCTGATGTAGCTCTACAAGTCTGGTTGCCATATCCAAGGTTTTTAAAAATCGTTAGTGCTAAGACTTTCTTAGCAGCTGGTAGATGGATTCTCAAACGGGCGCAAAGCCTTAAAGGGTTTTGTCGTAGCTTGCATTCAGTTCCTGGAAATTGACGTTATCCAGCTCCAAGGATTTGCCTCCAGATAAAACTTTATATTATCTGTCAATACCTATTGACTTGCTTAGTAGCTGGCAGTCGCAACGCCTCAAAGGGTATATTTACTTTGTGACCTTCATCACCCCTTGGGGAAGGTTGCATTGTCGTAGCTTGCATTTAGTTCCTGGAAATTGACGCTATTTAGCTCCAAGAGTTTGTCTCCAGACTTAGCTTTGTATGACCCTTAGTGCCAATTCACTTGGTTAGCAGCTGGCAGTTGATCCTTCAAGCAGGCCAAGCCTCTTAGGGTATCTCAACTTTTCGACCTTCATCACCCATCGGGGAAGGTTGCTTGCCGTATCATGCATTAAGCTTCTGGAAATTTCTATAAGACATGTGGTCCATTTCCGAGTGTTGGCCACCAGGCTATGTAGTATATTACATTATCCTTCATTGCCTATGGACTTGCTCAGCAAACGCCTCTCAGTGTACATCACCTCTGTGACGTTCATGCCGCCTGGGAAAGTAAAGTGAGGTTTAGGAAGTGCAATGGACGCCGAGCCTGCGGACCTAATATGTGTGAAAGTGACAATAGACTGATAAGACAGTGAGTGATTATGTGAATAATTAGTGTTTTCTAAGTGAACCTAATTAGTTTTTAGTAAGGAACTCATAAAATGAGCCCTAATTGTGTTGTGATAACGTGTAATCATATTACGTAAAGATAAGGACTAAGGTTTTCTGATGGTGACTTTTTAATGTTTTCATATCTTTGTAGGATAGATAAGTGAATTCCGAGTAGAATGATATACGGTTTCATATGTGAAATATGGATATTTCTATGTAAAAAGCCTGTTTAAAGTGTAGAGGCTCTCGTTAAGGTAAAGTTTCGCGATACTAAAGGTTATCGCATGAAATTTCGAGATTATTCCGGGCTTGATTCTGATTGGTTGAAATATTCGTGAGCATTCCGGAATGTTCCTTAATGGCTGAAAGCTCCACCTCCTGACCGTTCCTCCAATCAGCGATCAGCTGCGTAATGTATAAATTGGAACCGGTTTTGTTCCTAGACACTCAAAAAATCACTCTCCGCCCGACGCTCGCCCCGAACGGTCGTGCCGCTCTGTGCTCCGCGCCCGCTCCGTGCTCCGTGTCGTTACGTCACCCCGTGACGTCATCAGTGGTCTCCGACCGCACCAGCGATCCGAAGCCGCCTTTCTCAAGGCAGTGGAGGATATACGTTTCCTTAACGGGAAATAGTCGATAAACGTTGTGCCCCTTCAGGGAAAAGCCACAGTTTCGTGGTCCTTGACGGGAAACCTCACGGTGACAACAAAGTCAAGGGGGTGTTGCCCCAATACACCCGCCGAACCCCTTCAGGGCTAGGCAGTCATTTGGAGTCGGGAGCTAGATTTTGGCCTTGGGGGAGCTCCTAGTCAAATCTAATACTCCGAGTTCTCTTTCAGCTACACACCTGGTGTCGGTTGGGGTGTCTATCCCTTCGCACCAGACCCTGGTAGGGCACGATCGCACAATAAGACTGGCGATCGGTTTACAAGCTTAGGGCACACCATTAGGTACTCACCTCCCAGTGTACACAACCCTTACTGGGAGGGTCACACACCCCCGGGCCCGTCCACCCGGGGACGTAGGGACCGCTGGGAGTTTTTCACATGAGGTTTTTCCAACCCATGTGACCTAATCCCAAGCCCCCTTTTAACCATGACGGACGCTATCATATTAGCGTTCGTCAAAGAGGTCCTATTCAAGGACCCCGATTTCCTCGCCAAATATGGCGAGAAAATCGCTTCAATTAGAGCCCCCCCCCCCCCACCGTCCCATCAAGCGTCACTGACTTCAGTGACGTATTGTCATTTCCGGACTCCGGTCCGACCCCCTGCCCCCGCCCTCCCCCGGATATGCCTCCCCTATTGGTAGCCCACTTCGCCAATGAGGCAATGGACACCACCGTCCCCGCCAGCGACTCAGCGTCGCAAGCATCATCGGACTATGAACAGTCCCCTGAATCCTCCTCCTCCGAGGACGACTTCCAAGTCGTCCTAGGGGGCAAGAGGAAAGCCAGGAAGGCCGCTCAGGCCACCAAAGCTAAGAAGACCGTTGCGTCTTCTCCCGCCCCCGCTATCCAGCCCGCCCCTGTTGCCCAGCCCGCCCCCGCCTCGCAGGCTAGTTGTTCCCCCTCCGTTTCCGCTTCTGTCACTCAGACGAAGAAGCAGCGCCCCCCTCCGCCCTTGTACATCCAGGACAAGGGTAAATGGACCGACGTGTCCAAAATGTGTAGTGATCGCAAGATCAACTATACAAACGCCCGCTCCTGCCAACAAGGCATAAAAGTCCAAGTCCCGACGTCAACTGACTATCGGGAACTTACCAAAGTCCTTCGTGAAAGGAAAATCTCCTTTCACACCTACTCCCTCCCTGAGGACACGCCGACCCGAGTGGTCATTAGACGTGTCCCGAAGGAAATCCCCGCCGAGGACATTAAGGCCGACCTCCTGGCCCAAAATATCCCCGTTTCCGCTGTCCATCGCCTTCACAAGGCGAGAGGTAGCGAATTATACGACATGATCCTTGTCGTGTGCGACCCGACCGACGGGCACCACCCCATCTTCAAGATCAAGTCGATCTGTTCCCTCTCAGGCATCTCCATCGAGAAGCCCTACAGACCCACAATAGTTGGGCAGTGTCACCGCTGCCAACTATACGGTCACTCTCAGAAGAACTGCTACGCTACACCCAGATGCGTTAAGTGTCTGGGTGAGCACGGCACTTCTGACTGCCCCCGTCCCAAGGATCGCACTCTCTGCACAGAGCCTCCCAGCTGTGTGCTGTGCGGCCAAGCCGGGCACCCGGCTAACTACCGGGGCTGCCCCAAAGCCCCCAAAATCCCTCCCAAGCTGGCAAAGCGTGCTGCCGCTCGCCAGCAGAGGGAAGCACCCTCCGGGAAAGTCCCCTCTTCCCAGCCCCCCGAACGTCTCGCACCACAGAGACCATCCCCCTGGAATCAGCTAAACCATCAGAAAGCCTTCCCGGCTTTGGTGGCTTCCCAGCCAATTCCAGCGCTAATGGCTAAGCCCATCCCAGCGCCTCCCCCGGCTTCTGTGGCCCCCGTGGCCGCTAAACCTCCCCGAAACGCGCCCCAAGTTTCAGCTGCGTTCCCACGCAGATCAGTTGGCCAGATTATCCTGGACAACTATCGCATCTTCATGACGCAGGACGCTAGGGACTTAGCTGACGAGCTAACCCTAGCGGAAGTCACTGGCCAACTCGACTTAGCCAAGCGCGCTGCGCTATTCACTAAGTACGAGTCGGTCACAGTCGAACTCGACAAATTACCTGCCGTACCCCTAAATGGATAGACAACAAAAAATTTGTTGTACCAAACCGCGATCCCTAAAGTTAGGCTTCTTCAATGCCAACGGCATTATCAATCAGAGAGATGAGATCGCCACGTTCCTCCGCGACCATCAGTTAGACCTTCTCCTCATCCAGGAAACATTCCTCAAACCCCACCGTAAAGATCCTAGAATTGCCATCTATCGTCTAGTTCGCAACGATAGATCTCGTTGTCACGGTGGTGGCACCCTTATCTATTATAGAAAGGAACTGTACTGTATCCCTCTAGCTCCTCCCGCGCCCCGATCTTTCTTAGAATACTCGGCCTGCCGAGTAGGCATGACTGGTCATCAACCGATCACTGTCGTCTCTGCCTACTATCCCCCTCCGACTTCCTCGTCTCGTATGCCAGACGAGTCCATCGCGCTTACTAGCGACCTCACTGCCCTCTTTGGCTTGAGTGACTCCGTTATCATAGCGGGCGATCTCAATGCTAAACACCCCGCCTGGAACAGTAGTACGACCAACCCTAGGGGAAAGGTCGTGTTCAACCTTGGTGCATCCCTTAACTTTGACATCATCGCCCCGATGTGTCACACTCACTTCCCCCATGATCCCAACCATAGCCCCGACGTCCTCGATGTAGCGCTCCTTAAGAATGTCAACCTCCGGTTGCAATCTATAGAAGCAATACACGAGCTTAACTCCGATCACCGACCCGTGATTATGCACCTAGGCTCCCGTTCGGGCAATCTCGACCCGGGCCAGCCCCCCGCTTCCCAATTGATCACTGACTGGAAGAAAGTAAGCGAAAAGCTGAAATCTACCACGTCACCTCAATTGGATTCTACTCCCGACCACATAGTCTCAGTCGCTGACACGACGGCGGCAATCGACTCGCTCACAGACCACGTACAATCCGTCCTGAACGAATGTTCAAGGGAGATTCCTGCGAAGGAGGACCTTCGCTGGAAAATCCCGGACGATGTATGGGCTCTGATGACCGAGAAGAACGCAGCCGTCCGTGCATACAGCGCTTTTCCTTGCGACGCTAACAAGGCTCACATGCGTGGATTACAGCGTGCTGTAAAGAAACGCATGACCGAGCTGCGTTCCGCCCGCTGGGACAAGACGCTCAGCGAACTCGAGCCTACTCACCTCGCCTTCTGGCAACTTCAGAGGAAATTACGTTCCACTGAAGAGTCCTCTATGCCTCCGCTCACCCGCCCTGATAAGAGTGTCGCTTTCGACAACTCTGAAAAAGCGGAATGCCTAGCCGACAGCCTCGAAGCCCAATGCTCGCCTAGCTCTCAACTAGTAGACCAAGCCCACATCGACATGGTGGACGCTGAAGTCGAACGTAGAGCTTCCCTCCCTCCCGTTGAAGACCCTGATAACCCTCTGGCCTCCGTCACTCCCGACGAGGTGGAGGATATCATTAAAAAACTTCAACCAAGGAAAGCCCCCGGCGCCGACGGTATCACGAACAGAGTGTTCAAACTCTTCCCCCCCCAACTTATAATGCTAATGACCGCTATCTTCAATGGCGCATTAAGCAATAATATCTTCCCCCAAGCGTGGAAACAGGCCACCGTTATCGGTATCCCCAAACCAGGCAAGCCCAAGTCTGACCCCACCAGTTACCGCCCCATCAGTCTCCTCAATGTTCTCGGTAAGATCTACGAGAGGCTTATTTATAAGCGACTCAAAGATTTTGCCGAATCCAAGGGTCTCATTCCTGATGAGCAGTTCGGGTTCCGTACCGAACACTCATGCGTCCACCAAGTCCACCGCATCGTAGAGCACCTAAGCGCTGGCTTCCAGCGTAATGCGATGACGGGTGTCTTGTATTTCGATATAGCGAAAGCATTCGACAAGGTCTGGCACAATGGCTTATTATATAAGCTATATCAACTCGGTGTGCCAGACCGTCTCGTGCTCATCATGCGAGACTTTCTGTCGAATCGCACCTTCCGCTATCGAATCGAGGGAGCCCTCTCCTCCCCCCACCCCATTCGAGCTGGAGTCCCTCAAGGCTCGGTAGTGTCCCCCCTAGCTTTCACGCTGTTCACCAGCGACATTCCCAAAAGTAAAAAGGCCCAGTTGGCTCTATTCGCCGACGACACGGCAATTTACTACACCGGTCGTGACCCCAGAGTTATCGCTCGCAATCTCCAAACCTCCGCAAACATTTTGGGCAAATGGTTCCGGAAATGGAGGATCGAGGTTAACCCTGATAAGAGTCAAGCTGTTCTCTACTCGAAACAGCGGAAGTCCGTCCCCCCTCCCCCTCCGATCACCATGTACGGTAAGCCGATCCCCTGGGAGAAGCAAGCCAAGTACCTCGGAGTGATCCTCGATCAGCACTTGTCCTTCGCCGAGCACATAACATGTGCAATCTTCGCACACGCCAAGCCCCGCTTCCTCCATAGGATGCAGACCCTCCAAAATAGGACCCTCCGTAAAATTCTCGGTGCCCCATATTATGTCCGAAATGAGAATCTACATCTAGATCTCAAAATCCCCACCATCTAGCAGTTCATGAAACGCCTTTGCAAGCGTTTCTTCGATACTGCTGTGAAACACCGCAACCCCCTCATAGTATCGGCAGCCCGATACGAACCCTCCCGCATCTCTAAGGTTCGCCGTCCTAGGCATACTCTCGTCACCCCCGATGACCCCACTACCCTGCTCCAAGAGAGCCGTAAGGAAACAAGTACAGTTCGCAGACAATACAGACCGCCGTCTTTCCGTCCTCGCCGCCGAGGCCCGCCGCGACATTCCCGTAAACGTCCTCCCCGTCCCTTGCTCGAGCCAGCCCGCGTCGCTGAGCCGTAGTTTTAAAATTCCCCGATAATAATAATAAAATCTTTGTTCGATCCAGCCCGTCCCTTGCTGTCCCCCCCCAGCGACGCCCTAAGCCGAGGTCCGTACCCCACAGGGGGTGCCCTTAGCGTGTAGTCGCTTAGTTTTTAAGTTTTAGTTAAATAAGCCCTGGCTGGAGGCTTTGATTCTCGAATTGAGGCCGCCACAGGCAAGTCCGGTTAAGCAGCCGACAACCTCCTAGGTTGACCTGCGAGAGGCCACACAAAAAAAAAAAAAAAAAAATTCCTAGACACTCGATCTCCGCCCGACGCTCGCCCCGAACGGTCGTGCCGCTCTGTGCTCCGCGCCCGCTCCGTGCTCCGTGTCGTTACGTCACCCCGTGACGTCATCCGTGGTCCCCGACCGCACCAGCGATCCGAAGCCGCCTTTCTCAAGGCAGTGGAGGATATACGTTTCCTTAACGGGAAATAGTCGAATAACGTTGTGCCCCTTCAGGGAAAAGCCACAGTTTCGTGGTCCTTGGTGGGAAACCTCACGGTGTCAACAAAACCAAGGGGGTGTTGCCCCAATACACCCGCCGAACCCCTTCAGGGCTAGGCAGTCATTTGGAGTCGGGAGCTAGATTTTGGCCTTGGGGGATCTCCTAGTCAAATCTAATACTCCGAGTTCTCTTTCAGCTACACACCTGGTGTCGGTTGGGGTGTCTATCCCTTCGCACCAGACCCTGGTAGGGCCCGATCGCACATTGAGATTGGCGATCGGTTACAAGCTTAGGGCACACCATTAGGTACACACCTCCCAGTCTGCACAACCCTTACTGGGAGGGTCACACACCCCCGGGCCCGTCCACCAGGGGACGTAGGGACCGATAGGAGTTTTTCACATGAGTATTTTCCAACTCATGTGACCTAATCCCAAGTCCCCTTTTAACCATGACGGACGCTATCATATTAGCGTTCGTCAAAGAGGTCCTCCTCAAGGACCCCGATATCCTCGCCAAATATGGCGAGAAAATCGCCTCAATTAGAGGCCCCCCCCCCACCGTCCCATCGAGCGTCACTGACTTCAGTGACGTATTGTCATTCCCGGACTCTGGTCCGTCCCCGCCGACCCCATGCCCCCGCCCTGCCCCGGATATGCCACCCCTATTGGTAGCCCACTTTGCCAATGAGGCAATGGACACCTCCGTCCCCGCTAGCGACTCAGCGTCGCAAGCCTCTTCGGACTCCGAACAGTCCCCTGAATCCTCCTCCTCCGAGGACGACTTCCAAGTCGTCCTAGGGGGCAAGAGGAAAGCTAGGAAGGCCGCTCAGGCCACCAAAGCTAAGAAGACCGTTGCGTCTTCTCCCGCCCCCGCTATCCAGCCCGCCCCTGTTGCCCAGCCCGCCCCCGCCTCGCAGGCTAGTTGTCCCCCCTGTGTTTCCGCTTCTGTCACTCAGCTGAAGAAGCAGCGCCCCCCTCCGCCCTTGTACATCCAGGACAAGGGTAAATGGACAGACGTGTCCAAAATGTGTAGCGATCGCAAGATCAACTACACAAACGCCCGCTCCTGCCAACAAGGCATAAAGGTCCAAGTCCCGACGTCAACTGACTATCGGGAACTGACCAAAGCCCTCCGTGAAAGGAGAATCTCCTTTCATACATACTCCCTCCCTGAGGACACGCCGACCCGAGTGGTCATCAGACGTGTTCCCAAGGAAATCCCCGCCGAGGACATTAAGGCCGACCTCCTGGCCCAAAACATCCCCGTTTCCGCTGTCCATCGCCTTCACAAGGCGAGAGGAAGCGAAGTATACGACATGATCCTTGTCGTGTGCGACCCGACCGACGGGCACCACCCCATTTTCAAGGTAAAGTCGATTTGCTCCCTCTCCGGCATCTCCATCGAGAAGCCCTATAGACCCACGATAGTTGGGCAGTGTCACCGCTGCCAACTATACGGCCACTCGCAGAAGAACTGTTACGCTACGCCCAGATGCGTTAAGTGTCTGGGCGAGCATGGCACTTCTGACTGCCCCCGTCCCAAGGATCGCACTCTCTGCACAGAACCTCCCAGCTGTGTGCTGTGCGGCCAAGCCGGGCACCCGGCTAATTACAGCGGCTGCCCCAAAGCCCCCAAAATCCCTCCCAAGCTGGCAAAGCGTGCTGCCGCTCGCCAGCAGAGGGAAGCACCCTCCGGGAAAGTCCCCTCTTCCCAGCCCCCCGAACGTCTCGCACCCCAGAGACCATCCCCCTGGAATCAACTAAACCACCAGAAAGCCTTCCCGGCTTTGGTGGCCTCCCAGCCAATTCCAGCGCTAATGGCTAAGCCCATCCCAGCGCCTTCCCCGGCTTCTGTGGCCCCCGTGGCCGCTAAACCTCCCCGAAACGCGCCCCAAGTTTCAGCTGCGTTCCCACGCAGAACAGTTGGCCAGATTATCCTGGACAACTATCGCATCTTTATGACTCAGGACGCCAGGGACTTAGCTGACGAGCTAACCCTAGCGGAAGTCACTGGCCAACTCGACTTTGCCAAGCGCGCTGCGCTATTCAATAAGTACGAGTCGGTCACAGCCGAACTCGATAAACTACCAGCCGTACCTCTAAATGGATAGACAACAAAAAATTTGTTGTACCAAACCGCGATCCCTAAAGTTAGGCTTCTTCAATGCCAACGGCATTATCAATCAGAGAGATGAGATCGCCACGTTCCTCCGCGACCATCAGTTAGACCTTCTCCTCATCCAGGAAACATTCCTCAAACCCCACCGTAAAGATCCTAGAATTGCCAACTATCGACTAGTTCGCAACGATAGATCTCGCTGCCACGGTGGCGGCACCCTTATCTATTATAGAAAGGAACTGTACTGTATCCCTCTAGCTCCACCCGCGCCCCGATCTTTCTTAGAATACTCGGCCTGCCGAGTAGGCATGACTGGTCATCAACCGATCACTGTCGTCTCTGCCTACTATCCCCCTCCGACTTCCTCGTCTCGTATGCCAGACGAGTCCATCGCGCTTACTAGCGACCTCACTGCCCTCTTTGGCCTGAGTGACTCCGTTATCATAGCGGGCGATCTCAATGCTAAACACCCAGCCTGGAACAGTAGTACGACCAACCCTAGGGGAAAGGTCGTGTTCAACCTTGGTGCATCCCTTAACTTTGACATCATCGCCCCGATGTGTCACACTCACTTCCCCCATGATCCCAACCATAGCCCCGACGTCCTCGATGTAGCGCTCCCTAAGAATGTCAACCTCCGGTTGCAATCTATAGAAGCAATACACGAGCTTAACTCCGATCACCGTCCCGTGATTATGCACCTAGGCTCCCGTTCGGGCAATCTCGACCCCGGCCAGCCCCCCGCTTCCCAATTGATCACTGACTGGAAGAAAGTAAGCGAAAAACTGAAATCTACCACGTCACCCCAATTGGATTCTATTCCCGACCACATAGTCTCAGTCGCTGACACGACGGCGGCAATCGACTCGCTCACAGACCACGTACACACGGTGACTTTAATAGCGTAGCAGGGCACACTAACATGATAAATGTGTGCGTAAACGCTAGCGCGTGAAACACAACAGGTATTATCGTTGTGTGATACAAAGTAACTCGTTTCTACACTCACACTCTTGAAAAAAAAAATAGTAGCCGTCTAAGTTACACGACTATGAAAATACAGCCAAAATTGGCTTCTGTTATTAATGGCGCTGTGGCGCAATGCGTATGATACTTAACTGACGAGTAAGAGGTCCCAAGTTCGATTCCAATCGTCTGATGTAACAAAAAGTTTGCTTGTTTTTATTTTCTTTTTGATTTACCCCTGTTTTTTTTTTAATAGTAATGTTATAGTTACTCTCATAATAATTAAAATATTTTGAAAATATTGTGACAAAGAAAACTGCGATAACGATCCAACTATGTTTATTACAACTTATTAATTACATACATTAAACGGAATGGTCACAATTAACGAATCTGTTCATGATTATCTTTAATACAATATATAAAGTGAAAATATTCTAAGTCAGACAAGGATGGACGTCACTTTTTTAAGTTTTTTATTAGTGACATAAATCAACATGTTATCAAGAATGAATTATGATAGATATCGCAACTCTTGATCTCAATAACAATAACATCATGTCACATAATAACAACAACAGTATAATTACCTACAGCTTACTTCTTAGTCTTTTTTTTTACTTATAACATATCAATCAACATGTTTTAAAAAATGAACTATGATAGGTATCGTAACTCTTGATTTCAATAACAATAACATGATAAAAACAACAACAACAAAAACAGCATACAGTAATACAGCTTTTTAAAAATATTTATAATTGGATTCAATTTAAATCAAAATTAATATCTAATTGGTGCACCTTCATTGTCGATTACTTCTTGTAACCTCGTTCTCATGCTAGCCACCAAATTTTCACACAGGTCAGTGCCGCGAAACGATTCCCACATGGATGACACTAAATTATCTAAATTACGTTTAGATCTCACATCAGATGAATCCCAGTTGAGCACCATGTGACCCCATAGATTTTCTATGGGGTTCAAATCGGGACTTTTAGAGGGCCATTCAATAACAGTCAAGTTTTCTTGGACACTTAACCAGTCTTGCACCATTCGTGCGCGGTGCACCGAGCAGTTATCGTGCACGAAGTAAATATGCTCGTCCGGGTATGCCACGCGCACGGTAGGCAACATAACATTTTGCAAGATGTCCAAGTAACCTTGACTGGTATTGCGACCCCCTACCTCCACTAACTCACCGGGACCCATCGATGACATCCAGCCCCAATAACCTAACGTAATGCGACCACTAGACCTGCATGGGAGAATATTTTTCTGATGGTAACGTTCTCCATCTTTTCTCCATAATATTTTACGCCCATCCTTATCTGACTTAAAACACTTTTCATCACTAAATATAACTATGTTATTGCACCAATCAAAATCTATAAATTTTCTTGCAAACCGCATCCTTTCTTCCTTATGCAACGCCGTCAGTAAAATTTTTTTCGCAGGCTTGCGACATTTAATTTTTGCTGCTCGTAAGTGGCGTCGAACAATTGTCATAGACACGTCGTGCATAATCGCAGTGTTTCTTGTTGTAGCAAAGCCGTCAGCGCTATACGTAGCAACAATATTTCGATGCAATGGGTTGGCATCCGTATATGCAATTGCTTTTGGACCCGGACGTTTGGCATCGATTGTCCCTTCAGCTGTATATCTATGCACCCAAAACTGCACAGTTTTCCTCTGTAAACAATCACAAAATTACGTTAAAACCTAACAAATATCAACAATGTTAAATTATTTCGCATTATGTTAAGTTTGGATTTGTTACTTACCGGTAGCATTAGTCTCCTCGAAATTTCACTTATGGATACATTTTGTTTATATAATACTACTATCTCAGCCCTCAAAAGTGTAGACAAATGAGACATGTTAATTATTACTTGTAAAAAGTATCACTTTCCACAACGATTAATTATTTTTTGTCTCGGAGTAAGTTGTAGAACACACGATCGTGATAGGCAAAAGCGTTATGCCAGGTTAACTTATTATCCGACTCATTTCTTAGTAAATAACTAATAAAGTGGGTAGATGATAATATTCATACACTTAGTTTTTAAAGCAAATATTCTAAGTTTTAGCTTTAATAAACTTCGTTATCATTATACTACAATAAAATAGAAAATAATGTTTTGTCAATGGCTAGGATCGAACTCGATACACCTTTAACGGCAAGCAAGCACTTGATAATCAGTGCTAATTTTCCATCTAATGAACGAAGCGAATTTTTTGATCTAATTCGTAGCAAACACATATACAAATATGTGTGTGTGTGTATATCGAGTAGTAAACGAGTTTTATTTTGTTTGCGAGTTGAGCTGGAGACATATTATTTGAATAGGTGAATTATTGTGGGATGGCACGATCGGTTTTACTTCTGTTTGTATTGATACCCACAGCTACTTGATTATTGTGAACATTATTGCTGATTACCTACCCATATCATCAAAATTACTTTCCAAAGATTAAGTGTAAGTGTTTGATGCTAATTTAAATAACTATAATATTTTCATAAGTGAATGTTTGCGAAAATAAAAAAAAAAGTTGACAATGAAAGGATTGTCAACTATTAATAATAACGTATTGTTATATTACGTAAATGATATATATATATATATATCGGCGCAAGAACGTTATTTGAAGCACCTCATCAATGTGATGTAATCCATAAGATGCAGTTACATCAGCGTATAATTAGATTAAGAGTTGATTAACATTATGATCACGAAGTAATTGTTTAAAAACACAAATTACGTTATTGTTATTTATTTTTAGTGTTAATTTTTATAATTGCATGGTTCAATTAATTATCTTTTAACAATTCCAAAGAAATTACAAAATTAATTATCAAGTTTAAATTATAACCTCAAAACTCGAACCTGTGCGTCGAGCACGTGGTCGGTCTGCATAAATACAGGCGACGGCCTCAGAGCGGCTCAGTTGCGCACGAGCCGTCGGACGGAACACATCTCTGTGAGTCATAACTGTATTGTTGTATTTATATTGATTGTAACGTCACTGAATAAAGGTTATTTTGAGTGTATTAAGTGTTTTCATTAGGAGAAGATGGAAAATAATCTGGAATGTGACGTCAGCAATGCTGACGTCATCCTTTTTAAAAACAACAATGGTGCTGACCATCCGTCATCAGAAGTGGGATGTGAGGAAATCCCTGCTTCTACTTCATCAGCAAATCCACCACCACCGCCGCCACCAACAGCGGTGAATACACAACAACAGACGCTGATGAATTTACCCATGCCTAACACATCCATGGGGGGTGTACCTCCAGAATTTCTTCTGCAAATGATGCAGATGATGCAGCAGATGTCCGAACGCCTTTGCAAGCCCACTGAAGTAAGGGTCAAGATCAACGATATCTATTTACCATCCTTCGACCCTGATACCAATGTTGGGGTACGAGAGTGGTGCCAACACCTTGATAAAGCCATTGAAACATACAAGCTGAGTGATTTCGATGTACGCATGAAAGTGGGTGGTCTCTTGAAAGGACGAGCCAAGATGTGGGTGGATGATTGGATGGTGACCACATCCTCCTGGGAAGAACTACGCCATAAACTCATAACTACATTTGAGCCGGAAAACAGATATTCTCGAGACGTCCTTCGCTTTCGCGAACATGTTTACGACTCGTCTAAAGATATAGCAGAATATTTATCACGCGCTTGGGTGTTGTGGAAGAGACTCACCAAGGATAAGCTTGGCAATGAAGATGCCGTAGAAGCCGTGATTGGATGTGTTAATGATGAACGCCTAAGAATAGAGCTGTTAAATGCAAGAGCAACGACAGTTCCTGAACTGATTTCAGTTGCCTCTTCGATACGAACAAAACGCCCACATCCAAGTTCGAATTCTACGGTGCCAAACAAACGTGCTCGAATTTCAGAAGGCACTCAACCATCTTCGTCCTGTCGCTACTGCAAAAGAAACAACCATAACTCCAATGATTGTCGATTCAAGCCCAAAACTTCAGATAACAATACCAATGTTGAACCATCAAACAAGGATACGAAACAAACGAACACACCTACCTGTACATTCTGCAAGAAAGTGGGCCACACTTATGAAGTGTGCTTTAAGCGTGAACGTTCATTAACATCGAACGTGAACTGTATTGGAAAACTCAAGCTAGCACCGATCAATATAAAAATAGGCTCGCAGTCAATACAAGCCGTGTTCGACAGTGGAGCAGAATGTTCAATAATGAAAGAAACCATTGCTGAAGCGTTACCGGGACAAAGAACTCAAACGGTAAACTACTTGAGAGGAATTGGACGATTTCCGGTCTTGTCTTTGACAACGTTGTCTACCGTATGCATCATTGATGACATCAGAGTTGAACTACAATTTTATATACTACCAGACTACGAAATGTCTACAGACATACTAGTTGGGATGAATTTAATCAACAACACGAATTTAAGCATGATTATCACATCGACTGAAACCAAACTCATTAGGCAACAAGCAATCAACCAATTGAATACCAAGAACCCGATCTTTGACAAACTGGATTGTGACCTCACTAATACTGATGAGATTGCTCAATTGCACTTACTTTTAAACAAATATGAGCATTTGTTTATTCGTGGCTTTCCAACAACACGTGTCAATACTGGTAAATTAGAAATTCGACTCAAGAATCCTGATAAGTACGTGGAAAGAAGACCATATCGTCTAAGCCCAATTGAACGAGAGAAAGTCCGTGAAATCATTAAGGAGCTACTGGACCATAAGATTATTCGTGAAAGCAGGTCGCCATTTTCAAGTCCTATAATTTTGGTCAAGAAGAAGAACGGCGATGATCGTCTGTGTGTGGACTTTAGAGAACTGAACTCCAACACATTACGTGATCATTACCCGCTGCCACTAATTTCGGATCAAATTGATCAGTTGGCCAATGGCAACTATTACACCAGCTTGGATATGGCTGCTGGTTTTCATCAGATCCCGATTTCAGAATCCTCAATAGAGAAGACTGCTTTCGTGACTCCTGATGGGTTATACGAATATATGACCATGCCATTTGGGCTGACCAATGCCTGCGCTGTCTACCAGAGATGCATTAATAAGGCTCTATTCTCACTGCTGGGTACCGATGCTCAAGTTTATGTCGATGACGTACTAAGCAAATGTGTAGATTTCACTGAAGGAATAACGAAGATTGAGCGCATTCTCATGGCCTTACAGGAAGCTGGATTTTCAATCAACGCTGACAAATGCAGTTTTTTTAAACGTTCAGTAGAATATTTGGGCAATGTAATCTCAAATGGACAGGTAAGGCCAAGCCCAAAGAAAGTGGAAGCTCTAGTTAAAGCACCAGTACCCAAAACAGCTAAACAGGTGAGACAGTTTAATGGTTTAGCGGGGTATTTCAGAAGATTCATTCCGGATTTTTCACGTATCATGGTACCATTATACGAGTTAACCAAACAAGGTGCTAAGTGGGAATGGAATGATAGACATGAAAAAGCTCGGAATGACGTTGTACAAATTCTGACGTCAGCTCCCGTATTAACAATATTTCAAGAAGATTCACCAATACAGTTATATACTGATGCAAGTAGTCTGGGATTTGGTGCGGTACTTGTACAGATAATTGAAGGACGTCAGCATGCAGTCGCCTTCATGAGTATGAGGACTACAGATGCCGAAAGCCGATACCACTCGTACGAATTGGAGACACTGGCAGTGGTGCGCGCTATCAAGCATTTTCGTCAGTACCTCTATTGCCGCAAGTTTATTGTCATTACCGACTGTAATGCTTTGAAGGCATCGAAACACAAGAAAGATCTACTCCCAAGAATTCATCGCTGGTGGGCTTTTCTACAGAATTACGATTTCGAAGTAGAATACCGTAAAGGTGAACGCCTACAACACGCTGATTTCTTCAGCAGAAATCCAACTGAACTTGCAGTCAATATCATGACAAGAGATATGGACTGGTTGAAAGTCGAACAACGCCGAGATCAAACATTACGGCCCTTAATGGATAATCTACGAGACAATAATCCAGTAGATGGTTACATATTGGAAGATGATGTTTTGAAGAAAGTTATACAGGATCAAGTTTTTGGAGAACAAGTCTGTTCAGTGGTACCTAAATCATTCCAGTGGAGCATAATAAACTCTTACCATACAGCACTTAAACACCCTGGTTGGGAAAAGACTTTGCAGAAAATTAAGGAAACCTATTGGTTCGATAAAATGAGTACCACTGTTCGCAATTTTGTAGATAATTGTGTGATATGCAGGACGTCCAAAGGAACATCAGGTGCTGTACAAGCCCAACTGCATCCAATCCAAAAACCAAGCGCTGCTTTTCAAGTTATACACATGGATATAACTGGGAAGTTGGGGACTCCAAACGATCAACAATATGTCATCATTACAATTGATGCCTTCACAAAGTACGTACTCTTCTACTATGCTACCAACAAAAATCAGTACAGTACACTAGGTGCCTTAAAACGGCATGTGCATTTATTTGGTACACCTGTACAAATAATAGTTGATGGAGGAAGAGAATTCTTAGGAGAGTTCAAAAATTATTGTGACCAAGTTGGAATCAATATCCATGCCATAGCACCAGGAGTCAGCCGAGCGAATGGACAAGCTGAACGAATTGTGGCGACACTAAAGAACGCATTAATTATGATAAAAAATTATGAGACTGAGCAATGGCACAGTGTACTTGAAGAACTACAGTTAGCTCTAAACTGTACTCCTCATCGTGTTACTGGAATTGCTCCACTCACTCTCATCACTCGGCGAAAACATTGCGTGCCACCAGAACTTTTAAGCCTTGTGAATATCGATGAACAAACTGTTGATATAGAAGCACTGACTCAACATGCACAACAAAAAATGGCCCTATCTGCGGAACAAGACAGACACCGCTTTAATCAGCGGAAGGCAAAGATTCATCCTTTCCAAAGAGGAGACTATGTGCTTATAAAAAACAATCCACGTAATCAAACTTCATTAGATCTGAAGTTCAGTGAACCTTATGAGATCTGTCGAGTACTAGAAAACGACCGCTACCTAGTAAAAAAGGTCGTTGGTAGAGGACGACCACGAAAAGTGGCGCATGATCAACTTCGGCGTGCTCCAAAACCAGGCGATCAGGCAACCGTATCGGCGGTTGATGATGAACAACCTACAATGCCAGCTGGGGTAATACAACCAATGCCATCCACCTCACGAGCTGAGGTGCTAGAGCAGCAAACACAAAACTCATAGCGTATAACGCACATCCACAATAAACTGTGAGTAACAAAGTACTTTTATAATGAAATAATTAATCCTTATCCTTTACCATTTAGAGCCTATGTGTATAACACAGCATCGACCTTGCTCTTATTCCCAATAGAGCCTCTGTGTACCACGGCGAACAGGACCGCCCAGAGCACAGCAACATAATCTTCTTCCAATTTCAACGAGATAATCTCCGAGAAACAAAATGTGTGTAGACGTGATGGAGGGTCGAAACACATAATAAAACACAAACAAAGGTCAATACATAAGTACCTACAAAAGGGTACAATACATAACATAATGGACAACCATAATGGTTGATAACAAAATATTTCACAAACAGGCCAACATAAGTTAAATGTTTGGCTATTTACAAAGTATCCCCATCAGTAGCATAGCTGCTTACAGATACCAAACTCAAAGAACAAAAATAAATCTCATTGTTTCAGACAAATACAACTTTAAAACACAGGCTGGTGCAGAGCACGCACCGCCTGTCAGAATGGCCGTATCGGCGCAAGAACGTTATTTGAAGCACCTCATCAATGTGATGTAATCCATAAGATGCAGTTACATCAGCGTATAATTAGATTAAGAGTTGATTAACATTATGATCACGAAGTAATTGTTTAAAAACACAAATTACGTTATTGTTATTTATTTTTAGTGTTAATTTTTATAATTGCATGGTTCAATTAATTATCTTTTAACAATTCCAAAGAAATTACAAAATTAATTATCAAGTTTAAATTATAACCTCAAAACTCGAACCTGTGCGTCGAGCACGTGGTCGGTCTGCATAAATACAGGCGACGGCCTCAGAGCGGCTCAGTTGCGCACGAGCCGTCGGACGGAACACATCTCTGTGAGTCATAACTGTATAGTTGTATTTATATTGATTGTAACGTCACTGAATAAAGGTCCCACGCAGATCAGTTGGCCAGATTATACTGGACAACTATCGCATCTTTATGACGCAGGACGCTAGGGACTTAGCTGACGAGCTAACCCTAGCGGAAGTCACTGGCCAACTCGACTTAGCCAAGCGCGCTGCGCTATTCACTAAGTACGAGTCGGTCGCAGTCGAACTCGACAAATTACCTGCCGTACCCCTAAATGGATAGACAACAAAAAATTTGTTGTACCAAACCGCGATCCCTAAAGTTAGGCTTCTTCAATGCCAACGGCATTATCAATCAGAGAGATGAGATCGCCACGTTCCTCCGCGACCATCAGTTAGACCTTCTCCTCATCCAGGAAACATTCCTCAAACCCCACCGTAAAGATCCTAGAATTGCCAACTATCGTCTAGTTCGCAACGATAGATCTCGTTGTCACGGTGGTGGCACCCTTATCTATTATAGAAAGGAACTGTACTGTATCCCTCTAGCTCCTCCCGCGCCTCGATCTTTCTTAGAATACTCGGCCTGCCGAGTAGGCATGACTGGTCATCAACCGATCACTGTCGTCTCTGCCTACTATCCCCCTCCGACTTCCTCGTCTCGTATGTCAGACGAGTCCATCGCGCTCACTAGCGACCTCACTGCCCTCTTTAGCTTGAGTGACTCCGTTATCATAGCGGGCGATCTCAATGCTAAACACCCCGCCTGGAACAGTAGTACGACCAACCCTAGGGGAAAGGTCGTGTTCAACCTTGGTGCATCCCTTAACTTTGACATCATCGCCCCGATGTGTCACACTCACTTCCCCCATGATCCCAACCATAGCCCCGACGTCCTCGATGTAGCGCTCCTTAAGAATGTCAACCTCCGGTTGCAATCTATAGAAGCAATACACGAGCTTAACTCCGATCACCGACCCGTGATTATGCACCTAGGCTCCCGCTCGGGCAATCTCGACCCGGGCCAGCCCCCCGCTTCCCAATTGATCACTGACTGGAAGAAAGTAAGCGAAAGACTGAAATCTACCACGTCACCTCAATTGGATTCTATCCCCGACCACATAGTCTCAGTCGCTGACACGACGGTGGCAATCGACTCGCTCACAGACCACGTACAATCCGTCCTGAACGAATGTTCAAGGGAGATTCCTGCGAAGGAGGACCTTCGCTGGAAAATCCCGGACGATGTACGGGCTCTGATGACCGAGAAGAACGCAGCCGTCCGTGCATACAGCGCTTTTCCTTGCGACGCTAACAAGGCTCACATGCGTAGATTACAGCGTGCTGTAAAGAAACGCATGACCGAGCTGCGTTCCGCCCGCTGGGACAAGACGCTCAGCGAACTCGAGCCTACCCATCTCGCCTTCTGGCAACTTCAGAGGAAATTACGTTCCACTGAAGAGTCCTCTATGCCTCCGCTCACCCGCCCTGATAAGAGTGTCGCTTTCGACAACTCTGAAAAAGCGGAATGCCTAGCCGACAGCCTCGAAGCCCAATGCTCGCCTAGCTCTCAACTAGTAGACCAAGCCCACATCGACATGGTGGACGCTGAAGTCGAACGTAGAGCCTCCCTCCCTCCCGTTGAAGACCCTGATAACCCTCTGGCCCCCGTCACTCCCGACGAGGTGGAGGATATCATTAAAAAACTTCAACCAAGGAAAGCCCCCGGCGCCGACGGTATCACGAACAGAGTGTTCAAACTCTTCCCCCCCCAACTTATAATGCTAATGACCGCTATCTTCAATGGCGCATTAAGCAATAATATCTTCCCCCAAGCGTGGAAACAGGCCACCGTTATCGGTATCCCCAAACCAGGCAAGCCCAAATCTGACCCCACCAGTTACCGCCCCATCAGTCTCCTCAATGTTCTCGGTAAGATCTACGAGAGGCTTATTTATAAGCGACTCAAAGATTTTGCCGAATCCAAGGGTCTCATTCCTGATGAGCAGTTCGGGTTCCGTACCGAACACTCATGCGTCCACCAAGTCCACCGCATCGTAGAGCACCTAAGCGCTGGCTTCCAGCGTAATGCGATGACGGGTGTCTTGTATTTCGATATAGCGAAAGCATTCGACAAGGTCTGGCACAATGGCTTATTATATAAGCTATATCAACTCGGTGTGCCAGACCGTCTCGTGCTCATCATGCGAGACTTTCTGTCGAATCGCACCTTCCGCTATCGAATCGAGGGAGCCCTCTCCTCCCCCCACCCCATTCGAGCTGGAGTCCCTCAAGGCTCGGTAGTGTCCCCCCTAGCTTTCACGCTGTTCACCAGCGACATTCCCAAAAGTAAAAAGGCCCAGTTGGCTCTATTCGCCGACGACACGGCAATTTACTACACCGGTCGTGACCCCAGAGTTATCGCTCGCAATCTCCAAACCTCCGCAAACATTTTGGGCAAATGGTTCCGGAAATGGAGGATCGAGGTTAACCCTGATAAGAGTCAAGCTGTTCTCTACTCGAAACAGCGGAAGTCCGTCCCCCCTCCCCCTCCGATCACCATGTACGGTAAGCCGATCCCCTGGGAGAAGCAAGCCAAGTACCTTGGAGTGATCCTCGATCAGCACTTGTCCTTCGCCGAGCACATAAAGCAGGCTCGCTCGCGAGCCGCTTTCGCTCAAGGTAGGCTCCATTATCTCATGACTGCCCGCAGCAAACTGTCACTTAAGTGCAAGCTGCGCCTCTATACGGCAGTAATCCGCCCGATCATGACGTATGCATGTGCAATCTTCGCACACGCCAAGCCCCGCTTCCTCCATAGGATGCAGACCCTTCAAAATAGGACCCTCCGTAAAATTCTCGGTGCCCCATATTATGTCCGAAATGAGAATCTACATCTAGATCTCAAAATCCCCACCATCCAGCAGTTCATGAAACGCCTTTGCAAGCGTTTCTTCGATACTGCTGTGAAACACCGCAACCCCCTCATAGTATCGGCAGCCCGATACGAACCCTCCCGCATCTCTAAGGTTCGCCGTCCTAGGCATACTCTCGTCACCCCCGATGACCCCACTACCCTGCTCCAAGAGAGCCGTAAGGAAACAAGTACAGTTCGAAGACAATACAGACCGCCGTCCTTCCGTCCTCGCCGCCGAGGCCCGACGCGACACTCCCGTAAACGTCCTCCCCGTCCCTTGCTCGAGCCAGCCCGCGTCGCTGAGCCGTAGTTTTAAAATTCCCCGATAATAATAATAAAATCTTTGTTCGATCCAGCCCGTCCCTTGCTGTCCCCCCCCAGCGACGCCCTAAGCCGAGGTCCGTACCCCACAGGGGGTGCCCTTAGCGTGTAGTCGCTTAGTTTTTAAGTTTAGTTAAATAAGCCCTGGCTGGAGGCTTTGATTCTCGAATTGAGGCCGCCACAGGCAAGTCCGGTTAAGCAGCCGACAACCTCCTAGGTTGACCTGCGAGAGGCCACACACAAAAAAAAAAAAAAAAAAACTGAATAAAGGTTATTTTGAGTGTATTAAGTGTTTTCATTAGGAGAAGATGGAAAATAATCAGGAATGTGACGTCAGCAATGCTGACGTCATCCTTTTTAAAAACAACCATGGTGCTGACCATCCGTCATATATATTATAAAATTATTTATATTACAAGTTATATACAAAAATTTCGTTAATTAATTTCGTAAATATACATAGTTTATATGTATAAAATTACAAAAATATATTTCGAATATTTTAATTATTACGAGAATAACCATAAATTACTATTCAAAAAAAACATGAGTAAAACAAAAAGAAAATAACAGATAATTGGAATCGAACTTGGGACCTCTTACTCGTCAGTTAAGTATCATACGCATTGCGCCACAGCGCCATTAATAACAGAAGCCAATTTTGGCTGTATTTTCATAGTCGTGTAACTTAGACGGCTACTATTTTTTTTTTCAAGAGTGTGAGTGTAGAAACGAGTTACTTTGTATCACACAACGATAATACCTGTTGTGTTTCACGCGCTAGCGTTTACGCACACATTTATCATGTTAGTGTGCCCTGCTACGCTATTAAAGTCACCGTGTGTACAATCCGTCCTGAACGAATGTTCAAGGGAGATTCCTGCGAAGGAGGACCTTCGCTGGAAAATCCCGAACGATGTACGGGCTCTGATGACCGAGAAGAACGCAGCCATCCGTGCATACAGCGCTTTTCCTTGCGACGCTAACAAGGCTCACATGCGTAGATTACAGCGTGCTGTAAAGAAACGCATGACCGAGCTGCGTTCCGCCCGCTGGGACAAGACGCTCAGCGAACTCGAGCCTACTCACCTCGCCTTCTGGCAACTTCAGAGGAATTTACGTTCCACTGAAGAGTCCTCTATGCCTC
This sequence comes from Mythimna pallens, assembly GCA_961205895.1. Taxonomy (NCBI): domain Eukaryota; kingdom Metazoa; phylum Arthropoda; class Insecta; order Lepidoptera; family Noctuidae; genus Mythimna; species Mythimna pallens. The sequence continues at coordinate 13,128,554 of OY540830.1, forward strand.
CGCTCACCCGCCCTGACAAGAGTGTCGCTTTCGATAACTCTGAAAAAGCGGAATGCCTAGCCGACAGCCTCGAAGCCCAATGCTCGCCTAGCTCTCAACTAGTAGACCAAACCCACATCGACATGGTGGACGCTGAAGTCGAACGTAGAGCCTCCCTCCCTCCCGTTGAAGACCCTGATAACCCTCTGGCCCCCGTCACTCCCGACGAGGTGGAGGATATCATCAAAAAACTTCAACCAAGGAAAGCCCCCGGCGCCGACGGTATCACGAACAGAGTGTTCAAACTCTTCCCCCCCCCAACTTATAATGCTAATGACCGCTTTTTCAATGGCGCATTAAGCAATAATATCTTCCCCCAAGCGTGGAAACAGGCCACCGTTATCGGTATCCCTAAACCAGGCAAGCCCAAGTCTAACCCCACCAGTTACCGCCCCATCAGTCTCCTCAATGTTCTCGGTAAGATCTACGAGAGGCTTATTTATAAGCGACTCAAAGATTTTGCCGAATCCAAGGGTATCATTCCTGATGAGCAGTTCGGGTTCCGTACCGAGCACTCATGCGTCCACCAAGTCCACCGCATCGTAGAGCACCTAAGCGCTGGCTTCCAGCGTAATGCGATGACGGGTGTCTTGTATTTCGATATAGCGAAAGCATTCGACAAGGTCTGGCACAATGGCTTATTATATAAGCTATATCAACTCGGTGTGCCAGACCGTCTCGTGCTCATCATGCGAGACTTTCTGTCGAATCGCACCTTCCGCTATCGAATCGAGGGAGCCCTCTCCTCCCCCCACCCCATTCGAGCTGGAGTCCCTCAAGGCTCCGTAGTGTCCCCCCTAGCTTTCACGCTGTTCACCAGCGACATTCCCAAAAGTAAAAAGGCCCAGTTGGCTCTATTCGCCGACGACACGGCAATTTACTACACCGGTCGTGACCCCAGAGTTATCGCTCGCAATCTCCAAACCTCCGCAAACATTTTGGGCAAATGGTTCCGGAAATGGAGGATCGAGGTTAACCCTGATAAGAGTCAAGCTGTTCTCTACTCGAAACAGCGGAAGTCCGTCCCCCCTCCCCCTCCGATCACCATGTACGGTAAGCCGATCCCCTGGGAGAAGCAAGCCAAGTACCTCGGAGTGATCCTCGATCAGCACTTGTCCTTCGCCGAGCACATAAAGCAGGCTCGCTCGCGAGCCGCTTTCGCTCAAGGTAGGCTCCATTATCTCATGACTGCCCGCAGCAAACTGTCACTTAAGTGCAAGCTGCGCCTCTATACTGCAGTAATCCGCCCGATCATGACGTATGCATGTGCAATCTTCGCACACGCCAAGCCCCGCTTCCTCCATAGGATGCAGACCCTTCAAAATAGGACCCTCCGTAAAATTCTCGGTGCCCCATACTATGTCCGAAATGAGAATCTACATCTAGATCTCAAAATCCCCACCATCCAGCAGTTCATGAAACGCCTTTGCAAGCGTTTCTTCGATACTGCTGTGAAACACCGCAACCCCCTTATAGTATCGGCAGCCCGATACGAACCCTCCCGCATCTCTAAGGTTCGCCGTCCTCTCGTCACCCCCGATGACCCCACTACCCTGCTCCAAGAGAGCCGTAAGGAAACCAGTACAGTTCGCAGACAATACAGACCGCCGTCTTTCCGTCCTCGCCGCCAAGGCCCGCCGAACCGATCCCGTAAACGTCCTCCCCGTCCCTTGCTCGAGCCAGCCCGCGTTGCTGAGCCGTAGTTTTAAAATTCTCCGAAAATAATAATAAAATCTTTGTTCTATCCAGCCCGTCCCTTGCTGTCCCCCCCCCAGCGACGCCCTAAGCCGAGGTCCGTAACCCACAGGGGGTGCCCTTAGCGTGTAGTCGCTTAGTTTTTAAGTTTTAGTTAAGTAAGCCCTGGCTGGAGGCTTTGATTCTCGAATTGAGGCCGCCACAGGCAAGTCCGGTTAAGCAGCCGACAACCTCCTAGGTTGACCTGCGAGAGGCCACACAAAAAAAAAAAAAAAAATCCTAGACACAGTCGTTTTCCGAATATTCTAATAAGAATACCTGAGAAGAAATAGACCTGGAAGAAAGAAGCCTTGTTTTATTTCAAGTTCAAGAGGAACACACATACAAAAGACAGAGAAAAATATACAGTCCACTACAGCCTGGTCCTTCGAGCGCCGGATTAAGATCGGAAGAATCAGCGACGAAGTACCTACAGCCTGGTCCTTCGTTCGCCGGATTAAGATGGGAAGAATCTGCGACGACGTACCTACGGAAACGACGTGTGAACAACGAGTCTGCGTAACGAAGATTGAACCAACGTTTCAAGATCACGCCAAGTGATTGAAGAAAAATCAGGATCTGCTAGTCTCGCTTAGAAGAGGGCTCCGTTGAAGTGGGGACGAAGAATTCACTGGTTCCTAACGTATTGGAGGGACCCCGTTGAGGTGATATTCGTTAACCACTGGTCCTAGAAGAAGAGGGACATTTGATCAAGGGTGGATCCAGATTATTCAGGGGCGGATCAAGAAGAGGATCGTTGGGCTCGGGACTCGTCAGGGGCGGATCAAGTGAGCCGCTAATAGTGAACATTTGGGAACGATTCCACATACATTCCACAGTGAAAATGGTGGTCACCCGAAGCCAGGGGGATGCAGTGGAAGTGGAAGAACAGCAACGCGCCCAGCTACAGGAAGCAGCGCGTATTGAGAAGGAGCGACTACGAAGACTGTCAATGGAGCCGCCGGCGTCACCTTTTTCAAGGGGAGCGGACGCCAGCACGGCAGGACCTTCTGGGTCGCCACAAGAACCGAAGATCTACAGAGACCAAGGTCGCCTACAAGATCAGTAAGGTCGATACGCTCAAACACCAGCGTCACGACACGACTACGAGTGGCGGAACTGGAGGCAGCAGAGAAGTTGGCCACCATAAGAAGAAGGGAATTAGAGTTGGAAGCAGACTTGATCAAGAAGAGGTTAGCAGTGGAAGTGTCGGTTATCAATGATGAAGAGAGCATGCATGAAGAGCAGCTAGCAGAAGCCCTCCCACGGGAAGAACCTCTACGTAAAGTGGACGACTGGCTAATGAAGAACCCGCTCATTTCACGGGGGGAGGAAGCACCCAGAAGAGAGGAAGCGAAGCAGCTCCGGTTCGACACAGCGCGAGGAAGATCACCGACACCCACCAGGACCAGGACAGCATAGAACACCTTAGAGAAGATGGCAAGACCAAGACTGCGACACATGGACCTTCCAACTTTCTCCGGCGCGACCAACGAGTGGCTTCCATTCAAAGCATCGTATCGGGACTCGACACAGATGTACCAGTGTTCGACGCGGCTGCTAGGAGCAACGGAGTGTGCCTCAACGACGAGTTGCTGGAGGGACCAGATCTGCTGTTGTCGCTGCAAGGGATCATCTTCAGGTTTAGAGAGAAGGCCGTCGCGATCACAGCAGATATCCAAGAGATGTTCCTGCGGGTGAAGATAAGACCTCAAGATCAACCGGCTCAGCAATCCTTGTGGAGAGGAAAGGAACGAGAGAAGCCTCCACAGAAGTACAAGATGACCAGTATGATCTTCGGCGCCGCTAGCTCCCCGTATATGGCCCACTATATTCGCAACCACAACGCGGAAGCGTATGGGCAGAGGGAACTCCTGCCAATTTATTTTCTGTGTAAGGATATTTACAGTGACTGTAATTGGAATTAACTGAGCAATATACAGATTTAAACACTGAAGTGAAGTGTTTAACTATTCTAAACCCTGATATTTATTATTAAATACTAAAAGACACTTTTTTATAAATTGAAAACGGCTCGTTATTAATGTTTTATATTTTTTTTATAATTATTATTTTATTAGTGAATTTGAAGATTTGCAACACTATGGTAAAATACCTCACTACGAGACTTTGAAACGAGATCTAGAAGAAAAGCTATCTAGTACAATATTGGTATGAGTTCCGTTTGACGCCCAAAGTCCATTATGAGAAATTACATCGTCTTTTTTCCACGTTTATTTATTCGCTAGATACTTACTACTTCCGCTACGTAAATCGACCTCAGCGTCACCCGTGTCCGCACCTGGAACTAACTAACAGCACAGGGCAAGCCACTATTCCTTTTTCCTTTGCCAATGTTGCGTCCACAGATAACTATATACTAGTCAGGCTGGCTCGGGTGGCATGCTGTGCTGTGATCCAAGGTAGTGATGTACCGTGGCACTGTTTCGGTGGATCGAGTCGAATCGAGTTGGTTTGTATGGAGTTTGACCATCGAAAGATGTCACCGAATTATTTATCAAACTTTGTGTAAGCAGGCTTTAAAAAATTAAGAATTGTCAAAGTCAAAAGATATGGTCCACCATTCAAACAAACTTTGGCCACGGTATAGCAACAGTGGACATTTATTAAGACAACTTCAATTAACATAACGTTGGCTTCTGCGAATCGAAATATGGTACATACGAGTCGGTTTCCATCTTTGGGACCCTGGTGTTGTTTAAAGAAGTAGAAATAGAGTCTGAGATAGAGCGGCCGGGGTCATTATCGTTCATAGCAAATTCGCAGGCTGAGGTTGTAGGGAAAAGCGAGTGCAGAGTTCATTATGAAAGAGAATAGTTATATAATATTAGCTACAAATTGAAATATCACAATTGAAATGAAACGTGGCAAAATATAACACTTGTTTTTTTCTTCTCCCAGAAGACTAAGGTCATAAGAACATATCGCCTCGTCATCAGTAATAAATAATTTTTTGAGTTACATTATAATGCGGGTGCAAGTGCAACACAATTTTTTCACCCCACGCTTTTTTTACAATATTATACATTTATTTCTTATGTACACTATTCTTAATCCAAATTTATTAAACTTTATTTTCTATTTTTTTAGTTGGATTTTCTATAAAAGCGTGTTTTTTTTAGTTTTTTTAAACTATTATTTATTTTTCATTTTTTAGAAATTAATTAATCCTGGCGAATCTAATTAGGATAATCTGATATTTTGATCGGATTATTGCATTGTCATCGATCTTTGACAGGTGTGTAAAGTTTGAATTAAATCTGATCGTTCAAAGTAGGACCAAATCGAGCTCAAAGGGGTCGGTTACAAACAAACAAACATACATACATACATACAGGTGAAACTAATAAAAGCGTGGTAAAAAAAATAAGTATAACTAAGTAACTATACTACTAAGTAACTAAGTATAAAATAAGTAACTTAGTTATTAAAAGTTAATAAAGAAATAAAAAAGAAGACAGAAGTCTGTTGAAATACTAATAAATATTTATATATTTTTACAGATGGATATTGTTGTCATAAATATAATTAGAAAGAACATTATATATGGACGGGTTAAAAGAAAAAAGAAGAGTTTTTATTGATGTAGGGAAAGGGACACGGAGGGATATCAAACTATTCAAAAAGGAAGTACGGTCATGAATCGGACAGGAAAAGAATATATGGTTGAGATCCCCAAAGTCATGTCCACATTCGCATTGAGGACTATCTGTAATATGGAAGCGTGCGAGGTGCGCTGGACAAGTAGTATGACCTAAACGCATTCTTATTAAAATGGTTGTCGCAATTTTGCCAAGTCTGAGGACAGAGAACCAAGGTTTACGTGGAATTTGTGATTGAATACTAAAGTAGTATTTCCCTTTTGAAAGGCTACTCTCTGCCCAAACTCTATCCCAGGAATTCCTAAGATAATATCTAGGAAGAGTAGCCAAGTCCTGAGTATAATTTTTAAATGGAACAGTGTCCCCACACACCACAGCCTCATTGGCAAGTCTATCAGCTTTTTCATTACCATATATACCACAATGACTTGGAATCCAGACAAAAACAACAGAAAAGCCCTTCATAACACAGTCGAAAAGTTTACTCCTAATATGTACTATAAGAGGAATTGGTGGTTTAGACTTAAAAGGATATCGTAGGAGCGCCTGAAGGGCACTCATGGAGTCAGTTAAAATTAAACTATTTCTAAGTTTTAAAAGTAAAATGTATTCTAAAGCTTTAAGGATACCAAGACATTCACCAGTAAAAACAGTTGCTTCAGGTGGGCACTTTACCTTTTGAACAATATTGTACTGTGCATGGTAAATTCCTACCCCTACAAAATCATCAAATTCATGTTTGGATGCGTCAGTGAAAATATGATGCCACTCAGGCCAATTTCGTTGAACAATAAAATTAAAATGTGGATTAGCATTATTTTTATCAATATCTACAATGAACTTAACAGATGGCGTATTAACCAGGGCTTCGTATTCACTGTTAAACAAATCAAGTTTTGGAGACCGGTGTGTGGGAGCATGAAATGATTTAAATCGGATATAACTTTTAACTAAACAAGGAAGAGTTTTGTGATTCCAATAATTTGATGAGTCAATGAGATCAGCAAGTATTTGAAGTTTTTGAATTAAAAGGCTATTAGTAAACTGTAAAACACGGAAAAACAATCGGTCAGCCAAAAATTAACGTCTTAGGCAGAGCGGAGGTTCGTTACACTCAATTTGTAATGCGTTAATAGGACTAGATTTCATAGCTCCTGTGATTATTCTCAAGGCGCGTGATTGGATGGAGTCCAGTTTCCCAAGGGCAGCCACGTTACAAGGCACCAATAAGAAAATTCCATAATCAAGAGCACTTCGAACCAGAGCGTTGTAAAGAAGCTTTAAGGAAAACGGATGCGCACCCCACCAACACCTGATAGACACCTCATCAAATTTAGGAGTTTTTGACATTTGTTTAGAACGTAATCAGAGTGCGGAATACCTGTAAGTTTGGAGTCCAAAATGATGCCCAAAAATTTGACATGATTTTTAACTGGTATTTCATTATTGTCACAATCTATAGATACCGGAGGGTGAATACGTTGGCGAGTGAATAAGACTAGTGAACTCTTACTCGCTGATATGCTCAGGCCATTTTTGTCCATCCAAACTTTTAAACCGACTAGAGAGTTAGATAGCAGAGTACAAAGAGAACTTGATGAACTCCCCGTGACATACAAAACTAAGTCATCTGCATATTGCAGGATGCTTGTTGAATTTCAAAGTGAGGAATGTAAATCATACGTATACAAATTAAATAATATAGGGCTGAGAACTGAACCCTGTGGGAGACCTTTCCATACTAGCCTACTGTCATCCTGTGTTTGATCTAAGTTAATTTTTCTACCTGAGAGGAGGTTAATTATAAAACAAATCAACATTTCAGGGATGTGAAGCTTCTTTAATTTTTCTTTAAGGACACTCAGGAGAACATTGTCATATATGCTGATTCTAGATCTAAAAATACTGCGAGTACCGATTGATTTCGAGAAAACGCAACTCTAATGTCCGTTACAAACGTAGCCACACTATCCAGTGTACTTTTGCCTTTCCTAAATCCAAATGGTGATTCTGGTAAAATTCCGCGGTTTTCGATAATCCATTCAAGACGATTTTTAACTAAGTTTTCAGCTATTTTTGCAATTACGGGTGATAAAGCTATTGGGCGATAAGATGAAGGTTCTAATGGTGCTTTACCTGGTTTTAAAATAGGAATAACAGTTTGAGATTTCCATGACGGAGGGATTTTACCTGATAACATAACTTTGTTAACTAAGTCCAAGTAGAATTCAAGTGCAGTTTTATTTAAATTAGCCAGGAATGAATAAGGAATACCGTCTTCGCCTGGAGCGGAATCTTTAACTGAGGATAGAACGCCCTGTAACTCTTGCATTGTGAAGGGAGAATTTAGTGGACTTTGGTTATGAGAGACAGAAGGAGGAATGTTATCATAAATAAGATCTTGCTCTGGAACAGATGGCGGAGCTAACCGATTGAGAAAAGAGTTCCTTAAATTGGGGGGAATGCCAGAAACATTAGAAGGAGTAACTCCATTTCTAAATTTTCTGATGTTTTGCCACACAATAGAAGCGTTGACATTAGGGGAGATCGAAAGACAAAACTTTTCCATCCTTCAATTTTTTTTTCTTTGAATAATTTACGTGCTTTGGCCATAGCATCACATATAATTTTAAAATTATCTTCTGTCATGTTATTTTTGTATTTTTTTTCCGCTTCCTTTCTGGCTATCACTACTTGGGAACATTCTTTATCCCACCAAGGAGGGGAAGGAATGCGACCATTAGCTGAATTCTTTAAAGGGAAAGTTTCATCTGCAGCTTGTATAAGTGCATTCGTAAAATTATCATTACAATCAATAAGATCGTCTGATAAATTATTTTGTAAATTAGAAAGCTTAACTTCTACAAGAGTTCTAAACCTATCCCATAACCCATCCTCACCAAGTTTATATTTTAAACTTGGCTGCTTCGACACACTAGGAGACCTGCAAGGACGTGTGGGCGACATAAGGATTGGAAAGTGGTCGCTTCCATAAGAAGATGGCAAAGTGCACCATATAAGAGATGAAGCTAAGTTAGGGGTACAAATGGAAAGATCTATTGCACTCAAATTTTCTTTAGGCCCTGTACGTCGAGTTGGAGAGCCGGTATTTAGTACACAAATGTTATGATGGTCAAAAATATCTAATAGTATGTCACCACAATATGATGAAAGAGTACAACCCCAAGAAATATGGTGACAGTTGAAGTCACCTAAAATTAAGAAAGGGCGAGGAAGACTAGATACAAGATTGTTGAATTGTTGAAGGACTGACGAAGAAGGAGAAGGAATGTACATAGAAACAATACTAGTATTATTTATTTGTGCAGCTACCACAGAAAAATCATTCAAATCATTAAATACGGGAAGGGATAGAGGATAGTAAGAGACAGAATTTCTGATGAGTATAGCAGCCCCGCCATACCCATCAGACCTATCATCTCTTAGGCAAGAAAAACCGTTAATTTTGAAAATGGAGCCTGGTTTTAACCAGGTTTCCGATATTGCAAATAACGAAGCATTATATTTATTTAACAAATAGATAATTTCGTTTTTTTTAGAAACTGCACTTCTACAGTTCCATTGTAAAATGTTCTGAGTTTGAACTGACATTGTGGACCGGTTTAGGATTTTTATACATTTTGACTATAGAGGCAACGTTGGACGGTATTTCTATATTGGATTGTGTTAGTGTTTGAATTAGAATTTGAATAATATCTGATACTGACATCATTTTAGGATCAGTATATGTGTTTAAGGCACAGCCATTTTGTGGATTCGGTAAACTGTATTCATTAAGAATCTGTTGGTGTTTTTCATGATTGTAACTTTTACCCGGTTTGGGGGGAGGACGACGTTGTATATAAACTGTTTTTTTATGTGAGCTATGTGTAGGAGAATGTTGTGTATACGAAGATTGTGAGACTGGGTGAGCGTATGTAGTCACAGGAGTGCTAGCTACATCGGCATAGGGTTTCGAAATGGGCGCAATTAATTTAGCAGCTTCACCATAAGAAATACATTTTTCTGCCATAATGACTATTAATTTCTTTTTGTCGTAAAAATTCTGGGCATAATTTAGACGTAGCAAAATGTTTGCCAGAGCAATGACAGCAAGATATATTTCCCTCTTCAACGTCACAAGATTCACCAGTATGTTCCTGACCGCACTTATAACATTTAGGTTTTGATCTACATTGAATTTTCGTGTGACCAAAGCGACAGCAATTGTAGCATTGGATAGTAGGATATACATACAACTCCACAGGCAATGAGTTGTAGCACATAAATATACGCTTAGGAAGAATCTGACCATCAATCGTAATCACAATGTTCTGCGTTGGTTTCCAAACAGGTGATCCTTCTACGATAGTTTTATAATTTATCCTCCTAACTTTGAGAATTTTCCCACAATTATCTGGCACTGAAGCATTTTCTATTATTTCTTCAGGCGACCAATCTGATGGAACACCAAGTACAAGACCCATTCGTGTTATGTGAAAACTTGGTATGAAAGCTTTTAGATTACTTTTTGCTAATTCTGTGTTGGAAATAAATGAATTAGCATTGTTAATGTTCGAAAACGCCAAAGAAATTCTATTTCTGCCTATCCTCTTAACTGACCCATCTACAATGTTGTGAATGGCATGGGCTTTTAGAAACTTACCAAATGTGACCGGGTGTAAGGTGGTATTATCACTTGACCTCTTTTTGTACATGAACAATAAACGGGCTGATGTCAGTGGCCTCATACTTGTTCCTTGCATCACCAGATACTGAACCCTGAGGGCTCGGAATACTAATCGGCGTGACAATGTTGACTGAAGTATTTACAGCAGGGGCAGAGTCACTGTTTTCACTATCTGCACTAGCACAGCAACATCCTGTCTTACCGTCAATAGCCTGACTGTGCTTCCTTTTTTTCTTGTTGCACACTTTGCATATTTTATGCAGTCTGTTTCTTTTCCGCCCACGTTGGGCATTGGAACCATCCGTCTCCATTCCTGATTCATTTGATAAAGTTGACGAAGCAACTATTACAAAGTTTGTAGCCGGGGGTACAAAGACCCCCGGGTCCGCCAAGTCAGGCGGCTCGTTCATTGAATATTAAAAAAATACTTACCGAATCCGGCAAACTATACACTAAAACTAATATATGTACACTAAATATTAATAATATTTACAATATAATACAAAACTGATCCTTAAATAGTGAAAAATTAAAATTGATTTTTCTAACAAGAAAAAATGCACCGGTCCGGTCAAAGATTCCCGCGCTTTTTTTTTCGGCATAAAACTTTGAGACAGTCTTGTTATACTGGCTAGTCTTGTTATATTTACTATACCCTTTGGTCTTGCTGATGCTGACTGAATGTTAACATACGTACAGTACAATAGTACCCCTCTGTGGTCTGTGTTGTAAACGAAACAGAGTATGCACTACACTTTGCCTTTCTTATTTATGTACAATACGGTCAACGTAACTTGACGGCCCTGAACATAGGCTCTGCGAACTTTAGCGCATGTACACTCGTAAAAAACTGTTATTGACATTAATTTTTTTAAACCAAATTCGGAATAAAATTTACTAATACAGGGACCAAGTACAAATAAAATAAATATTAAAACACTTTGGAGACAGAAAGCTACAAAAATAACTTATGAATTAAAGAAACAAACCTAACACTACACAAAAAACTTAACACTTTATTAATAACAACCAACGAAAACTTTTGTCACCGCCTGTGCTCAAGACAGAGACAGGGATACGAAAATAACACCAATGCTAACGTGTGAGTGAGACATATTACTGCGTACCGAACATTGCCGAATAAGTACGAAGCTTTACGAAGTTACCGAAGAGAGATGTCCAATACGCGTGTCTGATGGTGTTGTTTAATCGATTTTTTTTTTAATCGGTTTCAATTAAGTTATAAAAATATATTTATATTCAATTTTCTATGGAGATTTAAAATATTCTTAAACAATCGTTATTCTAGTAGTTGTTTATAAATAACTGATATTTAACAAAATCATGTCTCAACCAAGAAAATAAAATTTTATTAGTTTTTTTTTTCATTAAAGTTGAAATCTCGTTCACTAACGACAACATTCACTATGTTTGCAAATCTATTTCGTTCAATATCTCATAGAAACAAAAATAAATAAATTCCAAATCGATAAAAATCGATTGCGATATTTGATTGAATAAAGGGTCGATTGTATTTACATAGAGTCAATCTCTAGCCTAGACCTCCGCCCCGCGCACGTCGCCTCATGCCACCATTTTGTTCCTAAAAAACGTTCGTGCGCAGCCTTCTGCGCAAAGTTCAGTTTCGCCAAAATACGCCGGCCGTATTATAAACACCGAAAGAACTTGTAATTTATAGGTAGATAGGTGGATAGGTTGCGAGAGGTGAAGTGCTCCGTGAAAACAGTGTTGATTAAAAATCTTCGTTGTGCTGAGTTCCAAAAAGCTCCTATCTTTTATTTCTGGGACGAGAATTGGTTTAGTACAAATATCAAAGCTAGATACTAAACACGATTAAAGTCTTGATTACCATCGACCGCACAGATCAGCTGCTGTAGGTAAGTACGTATCAATTAGGATATTTATAAAAATCACTATTAGATAGTATAATATCTTCTACTTGTATAAGGGCGGAATTTTTTAAAAGTGTACCTAAATTAGTCAGAGGATGTAAACATACAATTATTTTATAGTTTAATTCCTTAGTCCGAACTTAATACTTATTTGTTATTTTCATTAATAAACCTATCTAATAATAATAAAAGTAATTTCTACTAAACACGTTTTATTTAACTTACTGAGTTAGATTTTAAATTGCTAACCCATTGATTAATCAGTTGCGTGTTTTTCTTTATACTTAAATATTTAAATTCTCATTGATTACAGTTTTGTTGTATTATAAATGTAAAACAAATAAGTTGTCTTTTTAACAACATTTTAAATTAAACAAATGAACACTAATGTTAAAATAAATCCAATATTATGGATTATTCCAAGAGGGTCAGTTACTCATTGGAACATTGAAATTAGTCAGTGGAAAAGTAAGGGCTCTGGTTGCAATGAAGGTTTTTTTGAAAAAAATACTACTTAGTTATTTCAAAATGACAAATATATTTAAATACTTATGATACCAACACAAACTAAAGAACCGGAAATAAAAATATTTATTAAAACAAAATACCGATTGCAAAAAAAAACCTTAACTAAAAAGAGGAAAACAAGCATTAAATAAAATCATTTTAAGAATTTTGTTCACAGTATGAGGTGTTGCAGGCAGAGACATACTAAAAACAAAAAAAAAAAATAATTAAAAACTTTGTTCAAACTATTAGACTGGTGTTACTCAGTGAAAAATTCCACCCAGATAAATTCTCGAACTTTAGTTTAAAAAATAATTTAAAATGAAGTTGTTATTTTGATGAATTGTTGTATAGATTTTTCAGAAGTGTATAATTTAAGCCGGCTAATACTGTTACTAAATCAATCTAAATACTAATAACTAAATTGTTTTACTACTTTTTAAATGACTACTTGACGATGGGACATTTTATTGGAATGAAAAATGAAAGGTAAATGAAAAACCAATGATAAAAATATACAAAAATGCTTCTAAACATATCCTCAATCAAGTGATATTAAAAAATATTAGTGTATTGGAATGGTGTAAGTAGAAAAAAAAACCTAAACATATGGGACACCGTGAATTCCTCATGAAATTTTTTTTTTAAATCTGCCCATAATATAGAGTTGTACATTTTAGAGTTCAACGTAAAACGAAGGTGAAACTAATAATGCAATTTATTGGTACAAAAAGTTATAATACTGCTGTAGCCTTTCCTAATTCCAAAATCATGCATGTTAATTGCAATTTTGTTTATGGACAGAGGGTGAAGCAATGGAGCGAAACTGAACTAGTTAACTAAGGACACTATAATAAAGTCTAATATTGCATATTATGAAAAATTCTTATTTATTGTTCATACATACATTCTTGATGTTGAGTAACCCTGTGAATTATGAACTAAATATATCTTGGAAAAAAAAAGCACTTCATCACTTCTGCTAGGGTTGCAGGATTGTTCAAAAGTGGTACTATTGCCCTGGCCTGGAAAAGAGCAACTATAGGAACAGAGGTGAATTTTAGTCAGTAACAGTCTGATACTACCTGTCGCTCCACCCAAAGTGGGATGGTTAATTTGATAAATTTTCATGTAAAAAAAAATTAAAAGGCAGCTGTAATGAATTTAAAACAAATAGAGATACCGGCACGATTCTTGAGCACGCGGCGGGTGTGTGAAAAAAGTGCTTTACGCATCGTACACATCAGCAACCCAATTACTGTACCAGGATTGCACACCCCGCCCCCGCGTCTCACTTCATACCACCTAGAGATACCCAATATTTCACTTCTGCACAAGTGGAAGTCAGCGCTCAAGATCTGTGCCGGTATCTGTAACTATTGCTATTAAGTTAATAAACAACTATCACACTATTATGAGTATTATAAAAGCAATGTTTGTGAGTGTGTGTCTGTATGTTTATTACTTCTTCAGGATCAAACAACTGAATGGATTTTGATGAAACCTGGTTCACGGGTAGTCCATGTCTTGGAATAGAACATAGGATACTTTTTATCACAGAATTATGTTCCCTTGGGATAATTTTCTACTATTGTGCAGGTGAAGCCACTGGCAGCAACTAGTTATGTTGTACAAATTGTTGAAAATACAAAAGATACTCGAGTATCGAAACAGTCTTTCTTATTTTATCTTTGTGGTCTGTTTTCCGAACTTAGTCCTTAGTGGACAATTGAATGTGTATGTGCCATGGCCGCCTTCACTCCCACATGCATGCTCTGCCTGGAGGACTATTTGTGATACTCATTGTAAAGAAGTGTAAGTTGTTTGTTCAGTTTCTGGTGATAGTAGATAGTTCTGGTAATACTCTGGTAGTAGAGACCCCCCACTAAACACAGGCTGCCTCTGTCCAGTCACAGGTTAATGTTTAGGGTTCTATATATATTATATGGCATTGGTTCTTTAGTCTGCCTGCAGCCCGATGCTAGGAACCACCACCTTCCTATTTGTGCGTTGCCAACCACATAGCTAACCAAACGGTATTAGCACGATGGGTTCGGGTCCGAAAACCACCGTGTCAAACTCTGGCTTGGCCAGCTCATCAGTTGCGTCGTACGCGGGGCATACTGAAAGTCTCTGGATCTCGCCACTTACAATAAAATAATGAAAAAACAATTGTATAAAATAACAGAATTCTTTGCAGTACAGTCTCACAAATAAAAACGTAACATGCCCACGTTTTTATTAGTGAGACTGTCATTGGCTTTTAGGGTTCCATACCTCAAAAGCAAAAACGGAACCCGTATAGGATCACATTGTTGTCTGTCTGTCAAGATCCTTTATCTCAGGAACGCATAGAGGTATCGAGTTGAAATTAAAACCATATACTCAAGTCGGCAGTTCCTTAAAGCTGTGAAAAAATCAAACTTCTGAGTTAACTAAATAAAAAGATATACCGTTTATAATATTAATAATAATAATAATGGTTACATTTACATCACAAAAAAAAACACACGATTCGGAAAAATCTTCGCAACTCAATTCGGGAATTAAACTGTTTTTATAGGTAAATTTGTACGGAACCCTCAGGGCACGGGTCCGACTCGGACTTGCCCGGTTTTTTTCATTGTGACGTCCTTTCGAAGATTGTGCCGTTATCAAAATTAATTTAGCTCGTGAACATTTTCGTTGAATGATTTTTTATGATTTTCGTTGTGGCTTAATTCAACAAGAGAGTTGCCAGAGACTTCCATTGGCATTTGGTGATAAAGCACCATGTCGCAGCTCTGTGTATTCGTGGTTTGGAGAATTTAGACGAGGACGTGATCATCTCTATGACGAGGTACGTGAAGGTGTCGGCCGGCGACTGCGGTTACAGCCTAGAATATTGACACCGTACGACAACTACGACTATTGAAACTGACAAAAAAATTACTTGCCAGCGAATTCGTGATTTGTTAGGCATTGGAATGAGCCAAGTGCAAAACATTTTACATGTGCATCTGAAGGTTCGGAAAATTTGAACTCGATGGATACCACATGACTTAATGGAGGATCAGAAACGACTGCGTGTCCAGTGGTGCCGTAAAATTATAAAAAAGTTTAATGGAGGACAGTCATTGGCTGTCTATAATATCGTGGCAGGTGATGAAAGCCGGGTGTACTGCTTTGAACCTGAAAGAAAAAGCCAGGCAGAGTCGGGTCTTTTCTTTTGAAGATTTGCCGACGAAAGTTAAGAAAAGTTAGTGTCGGTAAAAAAATTATTGCTTCTTTTTTCGGCAAATCGGGACATTACACTACAGCATCACTTGTAGATCAAAGGACAGTGACTGCAGATTGGTTCGTCAACAGTTGCGTACCCAGAGTGTTAGAAAAAGTTCGCGAAAAGCGTCCTCGAAGCAATGCACTCCTCCACCATGACAACACATCCTTACATTCCGCTAAGCTAACAACAACCTTGCACCCTGTGACTTCTATTTGTTTCAAAAATTAAAGACAAACTTAGAGGTACACGTTTTACTATCCCTGAATCGGCGTTGAATGTGTTCCATAATGCCATTGAAGAGGTCCCTAAAGATGATTAGTTCAACTCAGTGGCGTGCCAGATACCTTTATAGGTGGCAAGCCAAGGAACCCAGACTTACCTACAGTACTACTAACTTACTTACTACTCCGAATAAAAAAAAAATCGCGTTTTAATACGTCACGTATCATCAGTGCAAAATTTGAGGGCGCCTCGTGATTTCATTGATGGGACCTCGAAAGCTAATAAAATAAGCTGGTATTTTATTAGAAAAATATTCGATGAACACTTGCACACAGTATCAAATTTTACTCACATAGACTCACATTTTTATAGGGAAAAATGAGATGGCAGATTAAGCCAAATACGCCTTTTACGCGTTAGAGCGAGATGGGAGATCGCTTATCATTTTACGTACCTATAACATGCGGAGTGGCAACGTTGCATCAGCGTGTCGTATCTGTGAATGAAACTTCAATTACGCGCAAAGTAAGTTTAGATTTTTATTTTAAGTATTTAATTCGTTGTTATGAGTACTGTACTGTAAAAGCTTACTTAAAAGGCTAGCATGCCATACCCTGTCGAAGGCAGGGGACACATCGAGACATCTAAGGAAACGGCAATCGCTTCCCCATTCTTCTCGAGGATCTCGGACTCTCGCCCCACCAGTGAGTGGTATACACTAATAGGTCCCCAGTAGATCGTTTGCTATGTAACCCTTACTTTCGGTTACTGAGGAGATCATTACCTTCCAGGTATACCATGAAACGCGAGTTCAATATGCGCTTCATAATCTTACAGAGTATGGAGGTTATTGTAATCGGTCGGTAGTTGGTAGGATCGGCTCAACTGCCCTTTTTGGGCACGGGGTGCACGTTGGCAAGCTTCTAGAACTTAGGCACAATACCAGGCCTGAACGAGAGACGATATAAGCGCGTCAATACAGAAGACAACTCGTGCGCCCAAGCCTTGATAACAATTGCTGGTATACCATCTGGCTTTCTTTATCCACGTCTAGACAACATAGTGCTCTCAGAACCTCTTTGTTCATTATGCGGACCTAGGGCATTGAGGTGTCACAATAAGGTAAAATCGGTGGAATATCACTGCTAGTATCAATAAATTATGGATGAAAAGAGATCTGGTTTTTCTCTTGCCGCATGAGTCAGTGTCCCATCCAGTCTAACTATCGGAGGTAATGTAGGCCGACAAAAGTTCGCTTCGACCGATTTGGCAAAGGACCAGAATGCCCTGCTACCAGACGGCTAGGCAGAAAGCTTTGTGCCAATATGGGTAATGTGGTCAAAGCGAGACTTCCTTAGTGCTTTTTTGTAGGACTTGACAGCATGGTTGAAGGCTTTCTTCTTTGAGCTCAGATCCAGAGCTTGGCGGTTGCAAGCGTCCACACAGGTAAGAAATGCCGAATGCTTACGCTCTTCAGCTTTAGCTTAACCGGTTTTGGACCATGGGTGAGCTGATCCATTAATAGGTACGTCACTATAGGGGATGAAATACTCCAAAGCTTGACGTACATCGGATTAGCATCCGCACAGATCGACGGGTTTTCAGAAAAGAAGCAGACCTGTTGCCAAGGATAAGACGCGAAGAAGTGCCACATCTCGTCCAAATCTGCTGATTTGTAACGCCATATTCACCGTTCACCGCGTGATTAGCAGTAAGGTGGGGAGAAGGCTTCACCAGACGGTGATCTAAAATCCCAATGGTTAGGAGACTGTTACATCTGTCCGGTTTGGTGGCCAGCAGAAAGTCCAGACAATTGGCGGTATGACCATCCTAGTCGCTTGCTGTACCAGTTGGGAGAGGCCCATTGATACCGCAGTTTCGCGCTCTCTAAGTGTTATTTCAAAAAAAACTTTTTAGAAAAAATAAATAACCGACTTCACTAAAAAAACTCTAAAAGGATCAAAATAACTTTAATTTCGGAAGTCGGTGTTTCTCGGTATTGTTCGTTTCTTATTTTTTTTCCTTTTAGTATTTTTTAATTATTTTGATCCTTTTAGTGTTTTTTTTAATGAAGTCGGTTTTTTTTTTGTAAAACCTTTTTTATTTCACACAATATTTAGTTGCGATACACTTATACACAAAGTGCCTATTTCTCATGACAATTCCAATTAACCCAAACACTGCTAGGTTACATTGTTTTATTATAAAGTTCCTGTTTCTACCTTCCACCTTCCGGCTCCACCATCAGATCAGTACGATAGTACCTTATAGCCAAAGTGCATCTCATGACCATTCTTACGGCGGTAAGTCCCCTCTTTGAGGAGTGGCTGGAAAGGCAACACGGCGTCATTACCTTCCGCATGACGCAGGTCCTCACCGGACACGGTAAGTTCGGGAAGTTCCTGCACCGGATTCGTGCGGAAGCGACGCCCGGGTGTCACCACTGTGTGGACCGACCAGAGGACACGGTGGAGCATACGGTGGAGGTGTGCACCGCTTGGGCAGAGCAACGCCGTGTCCTCGTGGGAGCGATCGGCGGCGGCGATCTCTCGCGCCGGGCCTAGGTACAGGCCATGATCCGGAGCGAGGAGGAATGGCAGGCGGTCGCCTCCTTCTGCGAAGCAGTAATGCTTGCAAAGGAGGCGGCCGATCGCGTGAGGCAGCGGTCCTCACGCCCCAACCACCGCCGGGATTCCGATCCCGATTTCCGGCCACCGTAGGCGCGGGCTTGCGGACGACGAGCAATGGCTGGCTCGCCGGCCGACCGTCCGGTAACCGTCCGGACCGAGCCCAAGTCGTCAACGGCGCGTGCTGTTCCACGCCTCAAGGAGATGTCAGCAACTGTAGGGGCCCAGCAGGGTCGAAGCCTACTGGGGCCAAGGGTCTGATTCTGAAAGGAAGACTCGGCCCTGGTACGAAATGCAACGAAGGAACAGGAGTGGGTTTTTAGTCAGTAAAAGTTTGACACTATCTCCCGCCCCGCCAAAGAGCGGGGGATGTCATAAGATGATTTTCCCACCAACAAAAAAAAAATGACCATTCTAATAAGTCCAAACACGGCTAGGTTACATTGATTAATTACGGAGTTCCAGTGCCTACCTTCCGGCTCCAAAATCATCATCAGATCACTTTGATGATACCATTTTCAACGTAACTATTCAGAACCATTCATTTATTTCAAATTTTCAAATTCAAAATTCAAAGCATTTATTTCAAATAAACCATTTACAGGCACTTTTGAAATGTCAAGAAGTCAGTCTGTCAGAAAAAAAAATGATGCTAATTGCACATTCCAAAGCGTAGATCTCTATGGAGAAGAATGTGCAAGAAACTCCATGGACACTCTTTTCAATCGTGTTTTGCAATTACAAATATCTCTGTTACATGTTTCTTGTCGCTATCATGTGAGAACAATGTCAATAAAGTAAAAATAAAAACTAAATATAGATATTAAAATAGCAACTGGCAGCTAAGAGATGACCAGTCTCAACTGACAGCGCCCGTTCACGGACCTGACGCGAATATTAGCACCACTCAGCTCAACCGTTATAAAGGGAACCGAATGATCCAACACACGCGCCACCATAATAATAATAATAATAATAATAATAGTTTATTTGATAACCTTATACGTACAACAAATTTGAGATTGGAGCCTCCTTTTAAGCAAAAGATGCCTGTATTAGGAGACTCCGCTCCTTCAAAAACAAGAAGTGTAAACTATACAATACGAGTACATAATTAAACAAAGTGAATTAAGTGAATGAGGGTGGGTGTGTGTAATGAGTGTATGTGGGTGTGTGTAATGAGTGTGTGTGTGTATGTATGTGAAGGTGTATAGTATTAGTATGTCTGTTGTAGAAGTGATTCAGCCTCACCATAGGTTAGCTTTCCTATCCAATCCGTTAGTGTATTTTTGCATTCATAACAATTCTTAGGGTAGATGTAAACGTGTTTATTAATAGCATTATAAAGCTGAGCAGATCGTTTATAAAGTTGAATACTAGCAAATCGTGTTTTTGTTTGTGGTATTTTTAATATAATGTCTTTTCTTCTCCTAGCCAATACTCTGGGGTCATAGGTTAATGATTTATGAGTTGTGAGAACAACTTGGGTAATGTAAAGCTTCCGGACCGTTAGAAGGTTACTGATTTGGTAAAGTTTTTCAGTACAATATCTCCGTTTTTTAAAATACATGCACTTAATGAGAGCCCGTTGTGCTCGCTCTAATTCTAAAAATTTTGTTTTTGAAGCCCCCCCCCAAATAGGGATGCAGTATAGCAATACTGATTGTGCAAGCGCTAAATATATCATATTTAGGAAGTTTTTGTTCCTGCCTGAGGGAGTACATACATTTATAGGTATAATATGTCTAAGTGTCCTGAAAATCCAGCTTAATTTTCTGATTCTGTTAGCAACTTGATCAATGTGGGGATGCCAAGATAATCTATGATCGACGATAATACCCAAATATTTGATATGAGTTACTCTGTTTATGGTTGAGCAGCTGCAGTTTGAGTGTCTTCCAGCATCGCATAGGTGAACTTTAAGTTTAAAATCGATACCGGGTTGTGTACGATTGCTCACACTGAAACATATGTAGTTAGTTTTAGATATGTTCAGTGTGAGCAAATTTCGTCCCAGCCATTCAGCAATATCAGATAATCCCAATTCTGCGCTAAGCTGAACGTCTCGCCAAGAGTTACCCGTGAACACTACTGCAGTGTCGTCAGCGTACGAAAAAATTCTTGCGTTTGCAATACTCATGTTACAGAGTTCGTTCACATAAATAAGGAACAAAGTGGGCCCCAATACGCTCCCTTGGGGGACTCCGTAAGACACTGCCGTGTCCCCACTAATACACTGACCCACTCTAACCCTTTGCTTTCGATTGCTGAGATAATCTTTGAGAAGATTCAACGGCAGCCCACGAACTCCAATAGCTTCTAGCTTATTTGCTAAGAGTGGGACAGAGACGGTATCGAAGGCCTTTTTTAAATCTAGGAAAGCAGTTACACATTTCTTGCCGCTATCAAGTTGTTCGGTAATTAGCGCACTAAGCGCCGCAACTGCATTCTCGGTAGACATACCATGCCGGAAGCCAAATTGAGAATCAGATAGTATTTCAAAATCATTAAGATATTTAAGTAACCTTATATTAATAAGTTTTTCAATTATTTTGGAAATTGCAGGTAGGACAGATATAGGCCTATAGTTGCCGACATCGTCTCTGTCTCCAGACTTATATACTGGCGTAATGATAGCCTGCTTTAAAGCCGCAGGAAAGATTCCTTGACTAAAACAAAGGTTGGCGAGATGAGTAATAACGGGAACAACATCCTTGCGTATGTACTTCAAATAATTAGTTGAAACGTTGTCCCACCCAGGTGCACTGCCGGTCTTAAGACTCCCGAGGATAAGGTTAACTTCACTTATATCCGTGTCCAGCAGTACAAATGAGTTAGGTTGACGCGTTGGAGAGAGATGACGATCCCGCTGATTACGTCTTATACTTGGTTGGACTTTCAGTGCAAGGTTTTTACCAATATTGGCAAAATAATTATTTATATAGTTAACCGATTCTGATGGAGATGATTTAATATTTAATAATTCTGTGTTGTCACTTTTACATTTATTAGAGTAGGTAATAGTTTTTATGTTCTTCCAAAGTAATTTATTATTATTAGTTGATTTAGTTATAAGTTCTCTTTCGTACTTTCTTTTTACTTTTTTTATTAAGTTATTGCAATAGTTCCTGTATCTTATAAACGTTATTTTTAATATTTCATTGTAAGGTTCTTTTTTACTATCTTTTTGCAATTTGTTGCGATTTCTGATACATCTTAAAATGCCTGGGGTAATCCATGGCTTGATAATGCGCTTACTATTTGGAATTCTTACAACGGTAGTATTTTTATTAATCGATTCTGATAGTTTATATATAAGAAGGTTTGTCAGGGATTCCGGATCGTTGCAAAAAAGTAAATCAGCTAATTTACTTTCAAATAGATACGCGTATGCTTTCTCAAAGTCAATAAAGGATTTAGTTTTGTTCACAATTGGGGAAAATTTTATTTTTGAAAGGGACAGAAAGGTGGTAAAGTGATCTGTAACGCTTGTCTGCAAAATCGCAATGAAGGCGGATATCTTATGTTTGTTTAACTTTAGCATGAAGTGGTCCAAACAGTTTTCATTTCTAGTAGGCAATGTATGACCAGGCAGTATACCATACTGGGATAGTGCATTGAGGTAATTGAGTCTGTTTTTTTGGTCGTGAGTCGATTCAGTATCCTTTTGTTTAATATTAATATTTATATCACCCGCTATTATTATATTTTTCTGGGCGTTTATGGTATCGAGATGGGTACTTAGAGAATCTATAAAACTCTCCGAGTTCGCGTTAGCTGGCGATCGATAGATGCACAAAACAGTGTTATTGAATATTTCAACTTGAAGGCAAGACGCATGCGTTAGTTTAATTTCCGTAACTTTAGATTTTAAATTATTTTTTATGTATACCACAACACCGTCATCACCATCAGTGAGACATTTGAGTGAGCATGACAATTTGTATTGTCATAGTCGCTTAACTATCTTCATTGTGATATCTATGTGATTATGAAGTTCCGTTGACCATTTTTGGTCTTCTTCGCCAGTTCCACTTCATCAAATGTTACTTTTTGACTGTAAATGCTTAAATTCTCGATGAAAATACCAAAATCACTATAGGTTTGCCTACAATATTTGAGGAGTTCCCTCGACTCCTCATGGATCTCATCATCAGAACTGGATTTTGAAAAACATGGGACCAATCTGGAAGCATATCCCATAAAGGGAAAAAAAAAATGCAAGTCGGTCCATAAACGCCGGAGTTCTGAGGTAACAAACATTAAAAAAATGATGATAAAAAAATACAACCGAATTGATAACCTCCTCATTTTTTTTAAGTCGGTTAAAAAAGAATTGAATTAATTTGTAGGTATATTAACTCATTTTCGGACTCTAAAATTCTACTTTTTTTTATTTGTTAACAGCGCAATATAGAGTACCTACACCAATGAGACCATTACAATGAAAAAACTAAATGCTTACCCTTCGATGTCCCATACATCAATGCTGTTCAGTTACATCTAAAATTTTGTTAACGTATATCACCTGTATTCATTTTTTTTTTTTTTACTGTAAGAGATATACTATCTTTAAAACCATAGGCTTTATTGTTTTTTTGGTATTTTAGCTTCAAACAATGAAGAAATCTAAGAATCTTTGTCCTAGACACATTTACATAAAACATAATAGTTAAAACATTATAGTCAGATTTGTAAAAAATATATCTTATTTTTGCTCTCCTGAAAACCTTAGTTTTGACTTTTGTCCCTTTTTTCATATTTCCAGTATCGATTAGAGATGAAACAGATATCCGGTAACTATCCGGTATCCGGTCTATTCGGCCTTGTTTTGATTATCCAGACGGATACCGGATAGTAATTCAGTATCCGGCCGAATCTGGATAGTAATTCAGTACCCGGCCGGATTCCGGATCATAAAATTCAAACAATTCTTATTATTTTACACAGGGCAAATCATATTACAATAGGTAGACAACGTTTATTTTTATAATCGCACATGAAAAATGTTTGTTTTATATTAATTAGTTTTGTTTTCAAAATTAACAATTGGCAAATTGTGGTGAATAAATACCAAAATGGTAAGAAGTGACTTCACTTGGCTTCGTAAACTAGACCAGCTTCTGAAAATAGCCTTTCGCTGTAAATGCTACTGCCAGGTGCTGAAAAATAAATTCTAGCAAATCAAACTAATCGCGTCATGAAACGCGTTAAAGGGCTGAATATGCGGTAACTGGGATATCCGGCGCTCTGGCCTCGTAGCTTGCCGAATAGCCGGTATCCGGCCAAACCATTATCCGTTTCATCTCTAGTATCGATACAGCTGGTTGCCAAATTTCAACTTTCTAGGTCATCTGGAGTGCGTTTTTTTTTAAGGTGGGAAAATCATCTAATGGCAAATCTCGCTCTTGGGTGGAGCGAGAGATAGTGTCAGACTTTTACTGACTAAAAACCCACTCCTGTTCCCTCTTTGCCTTCATCCCAGGGCCCCGGGCTTCGCTTTCATACTACCCGTGGCCCCAGTAGGCTTCGACCCTGCTGGGCCCCTACGGTTTCGCTGATATCTCCTTGAGGCGCACGTGAAACACTACACGCCGTCGACAACTTGAGCTCGGTCCGGACGGTTACCGGACGATCGAACGGCGAGCCACCCATTGCTCGCCGTCCGCAAGACCGCGCCTACGGTGACCGGAAATCGGGATCGGAATCCCGGCGGCGGTTGGGGCGTGAGGACCGTTGCCGTTGCCTCACGCGATCGGCCGCCTCCTTTGCTAGCATTACTGCTTCGCAGAAGGAGGCGACCGCCTGCCAATCCTCCTCACTCCGGACTATGGCTTGTACCAATGGCCGGCGCGAGAGATCACTGCCGCCGATCGCCCCCACGAGGACACGGCGTTGCTCTGCCCAAGCGGAGCACACCTCCACCGTGTCCTCCGGGCGTTCCACACAGTGGTGACACCCGGGCGTGTCTTCCGCACGAATTCGGTGCAGGAATCTCCCGAACTTACCATGTCCGGTGAGGACCTGCGTCATGCGGTAGGTAACGACGCCATGTGGTCTTTCCAGCCACTCCTCAAAGAGGGGACTTACCGCCATAATTTTGGCGTGCCCAGCACTGGGTTGCGATAGTCGCTGTCGCCATTCCACCATGATATCCCGCCGGAGTTTTTCCCGCCATGCCGCAACTTGGCGCGGCAGCGGAGTTTCGCCCCGGCGTTGCATCTCCACGCGCAGATCGTGCATGCGTGCAAGGACTGTTGCCTCCAGATACCATGGTGGCTGGCCAGCAAGGAGGCTCGCCGCTTCATGGGAAACCGTGCGATATCCCCGCACCATCCGGATGGCCATGACCCTCTGGCATGCGTTCAGCTTGGCCGCCGGTCGTTTTCGCAGCGACGGCGCCCATACCAGCGCCCCATAAAGGGCCATGGACCTAACGATTCCTGCGTAGAGCCTCCGGCAGGAGGCGTCTGGACCCCCTAGGTTAGGCAGAAGCCGCTTAAGGGTAGCCGCAGTCCCATCCAGTTTGGGAGCCAGACATCGGAAGTGCTCTTCGAAATTCGATTGGCTGTCGAGGACGAGTCCCAGGTACTTCATCGTTGACCCGACGCCGATGTGAACTCCTCCTACCGTTATTTGGGAACCCGGTGGTGGCGCATTCCGAGGGCCGTGAAAGCACATGGCCTCGGACTTGTGCAGTGCCACCTCGAGTCCTAACTGCTGGATCCTCTCAACGACTATCGCAACCCCGCGTGTCGCTAGTTCGACCGCCGCCTGGTACGACTCTCCCTGCGCCAGAACCAGCGTGTCGTCCGCGTAACAGATCACGCTAACCCCGTCAGGGAGGTCGCTGCGCAGCACGTAGTCGTACCCGATGTTCCACAAGGGCGGTCCTAGTACCGATCCCTGCGGAACACCGCACGACATGTCTCGCCGTTTCCATTCTCCCTGGTTACCGGGGTAGATGATGAACCTGTCCGTCAGGTAGGCCTCGATCACGCAACAGAGGTAGTCGGGCACCCGGTGATACCTGAGTAGGGCACTCAGGTAGTACCGGTCGCGGTATGCCGCATCCGGAAGCCCCCGGCGATACCGAGCTCGGTGAGATCCACCGCCTGCCTCGCTTTAGTGATGACCTTGCCGTAGGTCACGCCCTTCTTTTCCGCAGCCGGCTGTAGCGTGATAACTACAGCTGCGGATGCCGGGGCGCGAAGCCTAGCCGCAAGGGCTCTCATATGACGCTGCCGCTGCCTTTTCCGCTTCTTGGCCGCCCTTGCCACCTTGCCCGCCCTTATCTTCTCTCCGACGACTTGCCACTCAGCGTCGGCCGGAGATTCTGAAGGTTGGGGTAGCGGGGGTGGACGGCGCGCTGCCGTGGCAGAAGATTTTGCCCCCTTGGCAGCCTTGCCTTTTCTAGGAGGGGCAGGCTTCTCCTGCTGCTGCTTAGCCGCCGGGGCTGGCCTCGTGGGCTTTAACACCATCGTGGGCCCGCGTTTGGTTTGCCCCGATGGGCCCGGCTTAGGCGCAGCAGCTGTGACTACGGCGGCGGCGGCGGCGGCGTACGATGCCGCCTACCGTTGGCCGGAGGCCGCGAGAGGTGGGCGCAGCACGATGCCCTCCAGAACGGAAAACTGCTGCTGCACCCGCTGCTGAAACTGCTGCTGCTGCTGTTGCTGCCGGAAGGCAGCCAGCTCTTGCCGCAGCATGGTCATCATCTCACTCCGGCTGGGGCTGGGACTTGCATTGCCCTTGCTTACGCCCCCCTTTTGGCGCCACCTCGGGATTAGCCCCTCAGAGATCGGCCAGGTCCGCCTCGAGCCCCCCAATCTTCTTGTTGAGGGACTTTTTGAGGGTCTCTATGACGGTCTCAAGGGCCTTCGCGATTGAGATCGTGGCTTGGGCTTTGTCCCTCCCCTTGGAGGACTTCTCCCTTTTCTGTGCGACGCTTGTTAAAGCGTCTGCCACGACCTTTGTGAAATTGGCCACTGCCTCCTTCATGCCGTCTGACTCGCTGCCAGAAGGCTCTGGCTCCAAAGGGCTAGCCCTACCGCTGATCGCCCTGGGATGATGCCCTTCCCTAGCGATTTCTAGGGATTGGCGGGCCGCCTCCTGGGCAGTGAGCCCCCTCCCCTTCCCCGACTTGCGGCCCGCCCCCCGCCTAGTGGTAGATATTTTGCGAGCCGAAACTTCGTCGGAAGACGACCTCTGACCTTCTCCCGGCATGGGGCGCTTTCGGAGGAACTGATCCCTCCTGGACGAGGTTTATTCAATCTCCATTCTCTCCGAAGTGAGCGAAGATGCGGTATCGGAATCTGACACCGCATATCCACTCACCTTCCTAAGGCCGGAGCTCCTGCCGACGCTACGGACGTGCTAGGAACGGGTCCCAGGGACTCCACGTCGCCGGCAGGTGAGCCACCCTGGTTCAATGCGCCCAACGAGGACGGTACAGGGTCCGAAGACCCGAGGCGGTAGTTGCCCCCCCCAGAATACGAGGGGCAGCCCGAGCTCTGCTCGGGGAGGGATTCTCCTGCATGCAGGTACCCTCCTGGGGTAGTTATCTTTTTACTACTCGCGCTCATATTAGTGCTGGCCACAGCTTTGCCTTTTTTCAATGGGGTGGGGTCCCCAATAAACGCGTTCGCCATCATGGTCATATCTGATATGCAGACACATAGCAGAGGCGAACCCACTCTCCAAAATCACTATCCAAAAGCACCAACAGCTGTTGGTGCCGATGCTTCTTCTCCGTGGCGGTCCGTCTGAACTCCGCCTTGTGTGTGTTCCACTTGGTCTGGTCTCTCACACACAACACAGTTGGTGGGGATCTGGAGTGGGTTAAGTTTTTGATCTATATGCCAGTCAGTAAAATAAGTGATGATTTTCGGACGTTAATATCTATATAATAATAATAATAATAATAATCATTTATTTGCAAACAAGTGACACTAATTACATGAATTCTCTGCCTCCTGAACTAGGTAGTGAACCTGTATCTCAGGAGACAGTTCCTTCCCTATACATATTATATATAACCGTTTGAGCTATGTTTATGAAATTTGAGGTCGTAGTTTATGTAGAGCGTCTCAATACATAAACCAATTTTGGTGCGTTTAAATTAAATAGATTTTGAGTTATGAAGAGGTAAAAACTGGCTCCAAATGGTTCGTGTAAATATACACATCGCCAGTTCTCCCTTGGCTTGACACGCTTGTGTCTATACCTATAGTATAAAAATCGGTATATTTCATAAAAGCATGAAAAAAGTTAGGAGAAAATTGTAGTATTTTTGCCATTCATTGTTCTCCTAAGTTGTTCTCCGCGGGCTGTGGCGTTGTACTTGTGTTGTAACAGCGAACTGACGTCACCGGAGCGGAGGCACGGGGAGTAGAAGGCGTGCGTAAGTACGTAGGTAGCACCTCGCCTCGCTGACAACGAACTGGCACGTGCAGTGTACACGCGACCGCGTGAGCGTGACCTACTATTGGCGCTCTCAGCTCTGTGTAACGTTGTTTTGCTCACGTGGGGTGCCTTGTTCAGAATCAGATTGATCCCTGAATTCAAGGCGTAATTAACCAGTTTAAGAACAAAGTTTTTATACTTAATATAATTTAAAACAAGTATCATAAAATCGGTTTAAATAAAGTGTTGACGAACAGCAAAACCCGAGGCAAATAATACATATTATGTTAGCTTTTAAAATATTTTTGTGTTAAACCAGACGTTGTACCAACATTGTACTTGTGTGTGTTTATATTGGCATTCGGACACTTAGTGGGAATTTATATCTACTACTATTTATTTTCACCCATGTGGAGTAAGTATTTATAAATAGCATAGTAGATATCAAGGCTCGCAAAGGTTTCGTACAGATTTAACATAAACAATTTACAAGTAGGCTCACGTCGGCATCAGATGATGATCATTATTATACCTAGATACTGCTTCTGCCCATAGAAATACATAAAATGACTTTAAAAAAGGCCTAGTCAATTCCAAAAAGAAATTGGACTTCCCATACTAATTTTGATCAACTGATTATAATTTTATACGGAAAGTCCAATTTCTTTTTCATTACCTAAGTTTAAATTTCTTAAAAAGAAAACTTTAGAACAAAATTATTTTGCAATTTATCTTTAGAAGCGCATAACTCATAAGTCATCACCCACTCTTGACAAAGAGAGAGCTCTTGGTTGGTATTAATGCAGAGTTTCTGAGTCATGCACACAAAGCCGAAGGAAAAAGCTAGTACCTAAATCATGTTTTTGTTTTCAATTAAAACCTCTGTTGTGTCTGATATGGTTACAATACAATAATGTAATTTATTGTTACAGATACAAGATGGAATGGGTTCTTCGAAGTCCACAGATTCACAGTACATTCAGCAACCTTGGATTCCTACACCCAGATGGATATCACGTGAACGAAAATTGCAATGGTAGATATTTAATTTTCTTACTGGTGCTTGAGTTCAGCATTTTCATGTTTAATTTTGCACAATAAGTAATGCACTGTTTTTATACGTTTTAGCTGCTTTGGAAACAATTCTTCACAGTATCTTGTCAGAAGATAAATACTTGCGGACATATCGCAGGAGTATCAGCTTTGGACAAAACATCAAGAAAGATCTAATACCCCTGTTGATTCACGCGAAAGAGGATGCAACGATAGAACTGTTAATTAGAATATTAGTTAACTTGACGATTCCAATTGAGTGTCTGCTATCCGTAGACGTCATTTCCAGAAATGATTTTGGAAGACATACAATATTCGAACTAAATAATTTGCTTTCTTCTACCAAAGTAGCTTTCACGGATCAGCGAGTGACTAAAATAGTTATAGAATTTTTAAAGAAAAATGTTGATTGTGAACTAAAAGCAAAGTTAACATCCGACCAGTGCACAAATATAAGTAACAGCCTTTTGTTAATGCGGAACATCTTACACATACCAGAGGAACCCAGTGGTCAAAATCTTAGCTACAATGGGCCTCCTCACGTCATACAGAATCAAATTCTGTGGAACATATTTAGTCAAAGTATTGATAAAATTCTCATTAAGTTAATGATTATTCCTGATGCGGTAAGTGATTCTTAACTATATTTGTAGGCATATAAGGTAAACATACTAATTTTAATATTATTTTATGTGAAATGAATGATTTATTTATGTATGACAGCTAGTTTAAAGAGTCGAGATGTGTGTTTTGTATTTGTTTTTCCTTCCAGGATAAATGGGCAGTAACAATGGTCCAATTAATAGCATTGTTGTACAAGGATCAACATGTTGTAACCCTGCATAAACTTCTCAACTTGTGGATAGAAGCCTCTTTATCCGAAAGTTCAGAAGACAATGAGAGTAATACCTCCCCACCAGACAGAGGTATTTAAAAATATAATTATGTTATCTTATGAAAGTGCGGAATGTACTTAATTTAGGGACATAGGCAGCATTTAGCTGTACATCGTAACACATTTCAAAGAAAGATTGTAAAAGAGTACGTGCTAGTTTGTTTTAGTAGCAATGGCTCTACTAATTACAAACAGATAAGTTACATTTGCAGTGTTGGTTTGTAAGTAAACATCTATTTTGGGTACGC
The DNA here is from genome assembly GCA_961205895.1 of Mythimna pallens. NCBI lineage: Eukaryota > Metazoa > Arthropoda > Insecta > Lepidoptera > Noctuidae > Mythimna > Mythimna pallens. The sequence continues at coordinate 13,158,769 of OY540830.1, forward strand.
CATAATTATGGCGGTAAGTCCCCTCTTTGAGGTGTGGCTGGAAAGACCTCACGGCGTCCTCACCTTCCGCATGACGCGGGTTCTCACCGGACATGGTCAGTTCGAGAGGTTCCTGCACCGGATTCGTGCGGAAGTGACGACCGGGTGCCGCCACAGTGTGGACCACCCGGAGGACACGGTGGAGCACATGGTAGAGGTGTGCCTCGCTTGTGTAGAGCAAGCCTACTGGGGCCAAGGGTCTGCTTCTGAAAGGACGACTCGGCCCTGGTATGAAAGGCAACGAAGGAATAGGAGCGGGTTTTTAGTCAGTAAAAGTCTGACGCTCCATTTCGCTCCGCCCAAGAGCGGGAGATGTCATTGGATGATTTTCCCACCGAAAAAAAAGTAAACATTTATTTTCTACTCGTAAGCCTCCGTTGTCCGTCAAGCCTGGCTGTCAGCAGGCTGTATCTCATGTCTTAAGTAGATGGTTGAAATCAAAGAGTGTGTTTTATTGCCGCCATAACAACAAGAATAAAATTATAGTAAAAATGGAAATACTATTTGCACACAAAATATTATAGGTATATTAGCACTATAAGCGTACCAAGTTTGATGCTTTAATAGCATCTAACATTGTATCCTCTCGCACCAGTCCTGTGTGTGAGCACGTGACTGAGCGTTGAGATGACGTCAGAACAAAGGGATCGGAGGCGTGGCCGACTCGAGGCGATCGACGAAAAGAGAATCGAAACGAAACGATTGTAACTTGACTAGGGAGGCAGGAGACGCCCCGGGCGTCGGGAATTGCAGAGCGATTCGGTAAAGACCGAGCCTGAGTCATCGAAGGCGCGTAGTGTTCCACGTGCGCCTCAAAGAGATCGCAGCAAAACCGTAGGAGCCACCAGGGTGATGACGGCTGGGGCATCGGGGAATTTCAGAAAAGATAACCTGTGGTCCTAGAACTCAAAGGGCAATTGAATGACACGTATGTGGTTTAAGTCAGTAAAATTCCGACATGCCCTTTCGACCTCCACCATAGAGACGGAGAAGTCATTGGATGATTATCCATCTAAAAATAAAGTATCAGACTTTTTATGTGTATAGTGCTAGTACTAAAGCATAATAACATTAAAATCCGGACAAGTGCGAGTCGGACTTGCACATCAAAGGTTCACAATGCGGTACTTTTCGATACTTACACGTAAAACCTATAAGGCCCTTGCAGTTTGCCTAAAATCTTTAACTTCGCAAGTAGCAAGGTATCCTAATAGTACGGAAACCTTCAAATGCTAGTCCTACTCGCACTTGACCACTATTTCTTACCGCTGTAAAGGGGCAATTTTGTATATAAATTCTATATTAGTATTTCAATATTTCAGGATTGTTGACGTATAAGAAAATTTTAAGCCAATTATTTTTGGAAATTTTAAGACTTGTGTAGTGTTGTAGGTACACAAATAGGTACTTAAATCTATTGTCTTAACTTGTATTTGTCAAACTTATGTCTGAAAAATAGTTTTAAGGCTTCAGACGTTCTACGGTCAGATTAGTAATTTAGGTATTTGGTCAATGTGGTTGTATATGTAGAGATGGATGTCAGCAAGATTGACGGGACCCATTAGGACCGATGCCTACAAGGGCTGTAGGATTGTTTGAAAAAGTTATCGTGGCCTTGAATGAACACAGGTGGGTTTTTATCAGTAAAAAAGTCTATCCCTCTCGCTCCATCCAGCGGGAGAAGTCATTTGATGAAATCCCACGTAAAAAAGGTATTCATTTGTGAATATTGATTTCGTTTTCAAGAATCAGCTGGCTAGTAAGTACTAGGTACGGGTTGGAATGTAGTAATGTTAAAAATACTTTTTGATCACAGGTAGTGATTCTTCACCGATGTGCACCTCTGAGCCGACCTCGGATTCTTCTGATATGGGTGGCAGTGGCAAGAGCAACGACGATCCCAATTCTGTAAATAAGGATTGGGATGCGTCTTCTCAAATGAACAACACCAGTGAGAATGGTAATGTACCGTTCCAGACACCTGAAGAAAAGGAATCAGATACCGAAGAGAAAAACAACACTATAGGAAGTCATAACGATAATATGGTGCAATCTGATAATGTAAGCATTTTTTTTGTTAGTGTTCATACAATTTAGTTTAGATACCGTTGGCAATTTATTTATATCAAACTTTTTTGATTAAAGGGAATGTCGACGCCTTGCAGCAGCGGCGTACAGTCTAACCGAATGTCGACGTCTTGCAGCAGTGGCGTACAGTCTAACCGAAACAGTCAGGGGCAGTCTTCTGGCAATACTGAAAAGAAACCTGTGATTTCGGAAACTTCTGATTGTGGTTATGGTACACAAATCGAAAATCAAGAGTCCATTTCCACATCAAGCAATGAGGATGAATTACCGTCAAAGAAGCCTGTCCACCAGAAACCACACAACCCCAAACAGAGGGTAAACAACAAGAATCGCGCTGGCGTCTCTATGCAGGAACGAAAGCGGAGGAAAATTGTCAAGAGAGGAAAATCTAACATGTAAGCACATTCGCCGATGTTGCTGGCGGTACGTACAGCACATAGGGAACAAATCGTAATAATGCTAATTTTGATTTCAGAATTAACGTTCAAGGACTATCGCATAAAACTCCGACAGATGACGACATTTCTAACGTTTTAAAAGAGTTCACTGTGGATTTTCTTTTGAAAGGGTACAATTCATTAGTCCAGACACTTCACAACCAAATTCTAACTAATCTTCAATTAGAAATAGACACTTCGCATTTCTTCTGGCTAGTCACTTACTTTTTAAAGTTTGCGACGCAAATCGAACTTGACTTGGAGAATGTCAGTTCGGTTCTGTCTATCGATATTGTGTCGTACTTGACTGCAGAGGGGGTCAATTTATGTGAACAGTTTGAACTGGCCATCAAACTTGATGGTAATGACTTGAAACCGAACATTAGGCGTCTTCATTTGGTAAGTGTTCAAAGTTCCTTAAATTATCTATATACTAATATTATAAAGATGAAAGATTTGTATTTCCATTTATCACACTAATATTAATAAAAAAAAATATATAACCGACATCACTAAAAAAAAGAGCTGGCAGAAGCTAGATTGTTAATAAAAATAGGAACAAAAACAGTGTTTGGCAACAAAATATTTACAGATCACGAAATCTTTTATATCAACTATATGTTGTTCCAGGTTGTTACAGCCATACGGGAAATAATACAAGCTATTGATGTGTACAAAAAGCTTCCACACATATGCAAGGAGGATCAAGATGCACTTGTTAAGTTACAACTTAAAATGTGCGAGACTGAAGAGCTCAGATCACTTCTTGTGCTGCTACTGCGTCATTACAATCCGAAGTACCACTCGAAACAATATCTACAGGTAATATTAACCAAATCTTGCCAAGCCATTTCTCCATTACCCTAGATTGAGTTTAATAATATATATTGTTATGCTTATACTGTGTTTCAGGATGTTATAGTTACAAATCACATATTGCTGATGTTTTTGGACGGTTCAATGAAGTCGCCGGAATACAATGGTTCCACGAATATGCTTGATCATATCAGACAGTATGTATTGTAAATTATGTTATGTTCTCGTTATTTACCTGCATTTGCATACATAATAAATTATATTTTTAATTATCTCAATAAAAAAATATCGGTAATTATTAATATTGCAATCAACCCGTTGTAAAACCTATCAAAGGTAAGTAATCTACATCTACACTGATATTATAAAGAGGTAAAGTTTGATTCTTTGTTCTGAATCTCTGAAAGTCCTGCTCCGATTGCGAAAAGTTTTTCACCGATAGATAGCTGCTTTATTCCTGAGTGACATAGGCTAGCTATAATTTATGTATGTGGGTGAAGCCGCGGGCAAAAGCTAGTTTATTAGTATAGTAATTACTAAAAGCTTAACATACTTTGTTATGTTAATTAATAGAAGTTTTGAATAAAAACCTTTTATTTAATAAATTTATAAACTCCAAGAAAATATTAAATATCTATTTCACAAATTAAACTACATATTTCTTGTTGAAAATTCGATGAGTAGGTATAGTAAGCCACATGCTTACTATACCTACTCATTTAATTTTCTCGTCCAAGTCAGTCAAAAAGCTTTGTCTATCTTATCTTTAAGGGGTCTGTTACCAAAATAGCAGAAAAATGAATCTGATATTTTGACTGTTTGCACAGCACAGTTACTTATTATAAGGAATTACTTATGGTAGTGAATTAACCCTTTAATCGCTTACGTGCGGATTTCTCCGAGTGTTTTCGTGGGCTATTCGCTAGGGTCGTGTGTTTGCGACTGGGTACTACATCTCGTTTAGCGCCCATAGGTGATAGAAGAGCTGAAAAGAAAATAAACCGAAGGTGGAATAAACCTGAGTGTTTGTCGGATATATCCGACATAAGCGGTTAGAAGGTTTAAAATAAATCTAGTTATGTAAATACTTCGGGAAGATGTTCATATAAGGTTTCCAATAGGTTCGCTTCGTCTGAAATAATGTATCAGTACGGTTTGCTGCTGGAGGACTACGCCGATAACGGAGAGTTCGTCAACGACTGTGTATTCACAGTCATGCATCATGTGGGGGGAGAACTGGAAAGCTTGATCACTTTATTTCAGCCAAAGATTTTGAAGACATTTACTTCTATATGGAAATCAGAATTCGAGATTTGTGACGTAAGTTTTTTTTATCACTAATTTTTAACTTATGTACATAGACAGCGGTAGGTACAAATATTCAATCTGCCTGTAAAAGGGTTAAATGTTACAGAACTAAAGTACATAACTTTAGTTTTGTAACATTTGACCTGATTAGAATTTCACATAACTAGGTACCTACTTGCGATTCGGAAAAATCTTCGAGATTCGATTCGGGAATTGAACTAATTACATAGGTAAGTTTGTACGGAACCCTCAGTGCGCGAACTTGACTCGCACTTGCACGGTTTGTTTTATATGCTACTGCAATATCTCTACTATTATGCACTCAATGGAAAATAGACATTAACAAATTAGATTCTAGTTTAGTGGATCGATAGTCTGTTTCATGATCTTGTAATTCATTCTCTTCTAATTCTAATCTCAACTCTGGTTTTAATGTGTTTCAATTTGTTTTAGGATTGGTCTGACCTAATCGAGTACGTCATAAACACTTTTATAAAAAAACCCCATTCTTTACAAAGTCGTATTTCAATTGAGAATTTCGATGAGGTTACGATCGTGCAAAAGCCGATTGTCGCTCTAGCGACACAAGCCAAACCAGAAACCACTGAGGATGGTGATAAGAAAAAACCTATTGACAGTAGTGCAAGCTGCACCTCTAAAGGAAAGGAGACGAGGTAAATATCATTCTAGTGTTCAGATATTCCAACTTACATCATAACTTATTTCCATAACTTGCATCACTTTAAATTATTGTGTAATGCTGCAGATGGACGGAAGATGAACTATCGTCATTAAGTTGGAATTACATGCAGTGTAGTGCTCTACCTGATGTTGTCGGCGAAATCATCACACTGTATAAGGAAGATGGTATTATTAAATCGAGAGATTCCGTAATCAAGGAACTTTATACGCAGAATCTTATAAACAAAGAAGATTACGATAAATATGTGAAAGGGGAAACTGACAGGAATATCAAAACTGTACAGGTTATGAAGGAGATAAGAGACGATGAAATAAATAAGCTTTGTGAACAGCTCACACAAGATGGAAAATCCAAGTTTTTGGATTGGGTGCAAAAAATATTGTTGGAAACCTGTTCAGCTAAAATATATTTAGATAAGTTTGTCAGGAAAAGCGAAAGTGAAAATAACGAAGATAAAAATGAAACAAAATTGACCACATTGAAGAAATCAAATGATTTCCACATACTGTCTCCAGTCTCATATCACTCCCTTCGTAAGTTTTGTTTTTGGATTAGACTACCATTTCTTGTGGGGTTACATAATGGATGTTTTAGAATCAACATGATGTTGCCTTGGCTACTTTAGCTTTACAGCCATGATAAGTTTATTTAAGAATTACATAACCTGAAAGTTGTGTAGGATTACAATTGGCGACTTTATCCCAAGACATTCAAACATCTTAGAAAAGTTTATACAGATATTTCAAAGCCTCGTAAAATGGTATTTACTAGCTTGTAGATGAAATGGCTGTTTGAAGAGGCTCTGAGGTAAAACCTAAGATTTCCAAGACGAATGCCAGTAAAACTGTTAATTTAATGATTATCACAGAGCACTTACACCATTAAGACTTGGAAAACCTTAGGTTTTACTGGATAATCCTAGGATTTATCGTTATTTTGCTTTTACAACAACAGTTTACATTAGAAGAGAAGCTAAAAGAGCACAAAAATGTACGAAAAGCGATTTTATTTTTGATTATACTGACTTTCAATTGGCATAGTTTCAAGGGGTGAAAGCAAAAAATGCGAGTATTACAATGTAGAATTAATTCTGAAATAATAAACTTACCACTTACAATATTCACCCTATGAAATATTGCCAATGAAATTAAAATTCTCTCTACCGAATACTGATTAATGTTACATATATTTTTAGTTCTGAATCAATCCGTGCCATTGGTGCCGTGGAACTGCAAGCAAGCATCAGTTTGTAAAGATTTGAAGTTTCTGCAGTTACTTCATAAGTTGGGATTCCACATGCCAGTGGATTCCGGGAAAGTGTTCATTCGGATTCCTCAGTTTTGGTCTTCTGATTTTTTGTATGATGTAGCAGGAAAAATTTCGCCGATAGATAAATGTAAGTTTTTTATGTTGCTATTTGCTGTGTAACTTAACGACTAAAGTAAAAATGTACTCATAAAAATGATGGGCTACTAACTCGTACTGTCTCACAACGACTTCGGATCGTTAGTTTTAGGAATATCTATTATTACTTTTTAGCTCCTTCAGAAATCAATAAATGTATGAAAATGTCAAATCATAGAACTTGCATAACTTGACTTAGATTAATCCTACAACTTTTGTGCCATATTGAGTATTGCTTCAAATAATTCTCCTTAAAAAATTTGTTGTTTACCTAATTAGCAAATTCTTTTATGTTTTTTAAAACTATAAAAAACATAAATTAAATAAAAAAATCCCATATATTTTACAGCTAAACTTAAGTTCTCTGTAAATGATATTTCGGACAGCAGCATTTCAAACTCAATGCAACAAGAAAGTTTACCATTGTTACCTGAAAACACAAAAGATATCACTATGATGGAGAGCCCGGAAAATTTCTATCAAATACACAAACAGAAACACCTTGCTACGATGGTTAACTTCACACCAATGTGAGTATAATTGTCCTATATTTGTTTTCGTTAGTTCACATGATCTTGCTTGTAGAGGCCACTTGTTCGCGTCGCTGTAGCAGCACGAAGCCGCGGGATGTATTCGAATTCTCTCACTGAAATGTTTACCTTTTTGTTTAACCCTTAGAGGGTCACTGTACTCTTCTTTTTAAACAACTTTTACTCTAGTTACTTTTATTTTTTATTTTATCGAGATAAGCGAACTTAAATATATCAAGCTGCTGTTTTTATTTTTTTTGAAGCTTTTCGTTTAGCCTGATAGTAAAAGTTGTTTGTAATTATGAGTATGTTGACCTCCTAGTAGTTAATTTATTTAAGAGATTTCTTTTAAGTCGTGGCTACATCATAGAATTGATTACTTCATGATATGAACGACCATATCATGAAGTAATCAATTCTAAGATTTGGCCACGACATATACAATGAATATGAAAAGATTTTCCAAACTTTGTATGGAGAAACCTAATTTCATTTGGGTGAAGCCACTGGTAGTTTTTTTAGTATATTCCTTAGGTCTGATAGGGGTAGGAGGGTAAAAGATAGCTTACTTATGACAAGTAAGCTATCTTTTACTCTCCTACCCCCAATCCCCATTTTTTTTTTTGATAATTTATATGGCAGAACGACGTTTGCCTGTTAAGTTAGTATTAGTATAGAGCCCAGGTTGTTCTCGTCACATATTTAAGATGAACAAGTATAAATTGATTGCATCAATTACACTTGTTCGTAATCGAACCCTGAATCTCATGCATGGACTCGAAGTCTTAACGATTGGGTCATCACGATATTTCACCTGTAAATAATAATTATTATGCAACCGCCCAGACTCCGTAGTAACAGTTTGACATAACCATTAACCGGATGGGCGGTTTTCGTCTGCACCTAATTAGCCGCACAGCACGAAAACTTGCCGTTTCGTGTAAAATTCAATTATAATGACGATCACAGTCTGATGGTTGGTGGTTTAGCGGAATTTATAGCATTCCTTTTTTGTGTTTTTTATCTATACGTATTTTTAAAGATACGTATTTTTTAAATAAAATTCACTCAAAACTAAATAAAAGTCTTGTATTAAATACATAAATTAATATAAATTCTGTTTCAGGCCTGGTTCTGCGTTTAACTCTGATGGTAGTGATGTTGAAAAGCACAACTGGCTGGAACTGGTACAAAAGTCACAAGAGTACAAAATAGCCCTGAACTTGAACAGGTAAAGAGAATCAGTGTCTATGCATATAAAATAAATTAATTGATTACTAACGTCCAAATTAATGCATAATGCGCAGTGGCAGTGTTACAACAGTAACAGCAAATAACCTATATTTATTTTTCAATTAGAAATTACAGCCTTACTTGAGACCATTTTAATGTGCCCGTTTTTCGAATAACTTTCTAAAAAAAAACCTGCTTTTTAGTAGCATCATTAAAAGCGACGAGGATGCTGGGTCGGACATAGTGATGCACCTACCTGTGAAGGACGCCGTGGTGTCGGTCCCGCCGCTGTTGCTGGCCGCGCCGGTGTCCATCAGCTCCACCGCCACCATCACCAGCACCAACTTCTCCGGTGCTGCCCTCATGATGCCCACCATCATGAGCATCAAACAAGAAACCACACACTTCAATTTGCCTGTCCCTGACTCCGAACATTTTAGGTATGATCCGGATTTATCTTTCTATCCGTTTTATTTCATCAGCTCAATTTGTCACAATGTTGGACATAGGTCTCCCCATACCCAAAGGCGTGTCTTTCTAGCTCTCTCTATACGTATTTTCTTCATCGGCAAACTGTCAGGAACGTGTTCAGGTCGTCGCGCTAGTAGTTTAGGCTAGCCTCGATAACAACGCCTGTCTTCAGGCACCCACACTATGTGACGATATTGGCCCATCTGTTATCACGCGTCTTGTAAATATTACCGGCCAGTCGCGCTTCAGCTTGGCAGATCTACTTCTGGTGTTCCGGATTCGGCCAGTTAGTTTGATTTGTAAAAAGCTATGCTCCATCTAAACTCATCTAGTTCAAACTCGTTTAGTTCCCTGGCCTTGGAACATTAATTTATTTGAACGCGTAAGTCAGTCAAAAGTGATTAAAATATAATTTATATTTTAATTTAGTTTACGAAAAGACGGTCAGTAAGTTTTTTCCTCGTAAATGCCTCAAAAAGCAATTACGGCTACAGTTAATGGCATACAATGTAGTCGTTATCGTCATGTTGTTGTGTTTTATCTTTATTAAATATAGCAACAATCTGCGCTACTCTGGGTATCAAGACAAATTAATGATATCTCATTTGTTGATGTCTATCAGGCCGTGACGGCTTGTGACAACAAATAAAAAGACATTCACTCTTAAAAAAAAAACATTTTTCAAGTTTCTGGGGCAGTCAGGTTACGAGAACTTACAGTGAGACAGGCAGTTTGGTTACGTAATTAATTGATGAATATAATTATTCCCAGTGTATGTGAGACGGCATCAGTCGCTTCCGACCTGACTCGGATGTACGTGTCGGACGAGGATGAGAAGCCCGAAGCAGTGCGACCCATCATCAAGGTCGACCCTGTCGTTGACGAACAATGCGATGATTTAGATGAAGACAATTCAGGAAAAAGACCACGAGTGAATTTCTTTTCTCCTTTTTAAATTTAGTAAATCGTAATAGTTGTATATAAGTTATCTTTTAGTTACTTCTTGACATTATTATGTTGCAAATCAATCATGTAGAACCGTATTTATTATCCTATTTCCTTTTTTTGGGTTCCAGATCTGTTATTACCATTCGTTGCGTTTTGCTAATAAATAGAAAATATTATACATACGTTACATAAATCTAAGAAAGCTTTTATTTAGTTTGTTAGTTGATAGTCTTACAAGAGCGTGGAATGGTATTTCTCAGACAGTGTAACTGTAACCTAATTAGGAATTATACAACTTAATCATTGTGAAACATTTGTCTTGCAAAAGGATTACACCTTACCGTCAACACCTTTAGTACTTTGTGCATTCCGAAGTTTTAAGCTAGTAGTAAATTAATATTTGTAAGACGATTAATATTAAAAAATAATGTATTAGTTATTAGTGTTGTCTTGCTGTAAAGGGTATTTACATACGCTGTCTTTGCATAAGTTCTCTTAGGATAACATTTTTATTAGATGTGATAATAATGAAAATGAAAAATAAAATAGATTCAATATCATTCTATTTGTAATAATTTATTGAAAAATTAACAACGCCATACCTACACATCTAGCAACAACAATAGAATACCTAACAAATTAAAGTAGACATACAATGATACTACTGTTTGAACACGCCGCTCATACAAGTCACACTCACAATACAGTATTTATGTACAGGAAATAAACGTAAAACTATTATATAACGATCCAGTCAGGTACATTCCTACAAACTTTTACATAATACAGATTTTAATGGTACCTAAAAGTATTGAGCCCAGCGCTATCTCCGCCTTGGTTCATTTTCTGAAGGTAATCCTTTATAGCTTGTTCATAATTTTTGGATTCAAAAGATTCGGCATCATTTCCGCCAGTATTTCCATAATAGCTGCTTGATGGTGCGTAAGAATTACCAGAGGACCCCTCCGAAGAATAACCATCACTGTATGGGGTAAAACTTTGGCTGTGACCAGAGTTTCCTCCTCCATTATAGGATTGAATTTCAGGCCCGTAAGAGTCGTCGTCTGCAGGTCCGTCACGGGAGTGTGCTTCTTGCACCTGGTAAGAATTGCCGGGATAGTGGCTCTGGCTTCCTTGACTGCCGAGGGCTTCATGTGCGTGCACTTTAGGAGAAGATTGAACGTGAGGAACCTTAACTATCTGTGGCACGGGCACGGGGTAAGGCTTGTTAATGTGGACGGGGTAGGGTACTTTTTCAATTACTTTCACTGGATATGGCACTGGAACTTTGACAGCTACAGTTTTCGTGATTTTTACGACTCTGACGGGGGTTTCAGGAATTTCGACGTGTTCGCCGAGAACTTGTAATTCAGTTTCATAGTTTTCCACAGGTATAGTTTGGACGTGGCCGTGGTGTGAATGATGTGATGCAAACCCATAGTAAGAGCAGCACAGCAATATTAATAATTTCTGAAATAACAAATAAAAAATTTTAAAATAAACATAGAAAGAAACTTTAGTAGGTCAGTTTCTACCTACACCTACATAATGAAATACAAAACAGTTCATTTCTTACAAAGGCTACTTTTGCGCGAGAGTTCTTTAGCATACCTATCAGGTATTAACAATTGTTATAGCATTATGAGCTTAAATATAAATTCAAAGCATTTATTTCAAAGAAACCATTTACAGGCACTTTTGAAATGTCAAGAAGTCAATCAGTCAGAAAAAATGATGCTAATTGCACATTCCAAAGCGTAGATCTCTGGAGAAGAATGTGCAAGAAACTCCATGCACACTTTTCAATCATGTTTTGCAATTAAGTACAAATATCTTTCTTACATTTTTCTTGTCGCTATCATGTCACAATGTCAATAAAGTAAAAATAAAAACTAAATATAGATATTAAAATAGCAACTGGCAGCTAAGAGATGACCAGTCTCAACTGACAGCGCCCGTTCACGGACCTGACGCGAATATTAGCACCACTCAGCTCAACCATTTTAAAGGGAACCGAATGATGGAACACACGCGCCACCATCAGTGAGACATACGACAGCGACTTAAACTATGTACTTAGATAGTAAACAAATACTGAATAAAATATGACTTAATATCAGGCTATTTTTCCCGCATGGTTAAGCAGAGTATAAATACCCTAGGTGTTACCTTTTGCCAGTTATGTTTAAGTCGTGGAACTTAGACATAACTAGCAAAATGTTCATCAGGGGGTGAGCATCGACCGGGGACAAATCCAGACACCGAAATGTTAAATAAATGGGATAATGATGTAAAACTGGTAAGTAGGTTCTTCGGTAATCGTTTTTGTCCTGGCCTACGTAACACCCAGTGTAATAAAACAGGAAGTAAGTAATTATTATGTAAGAATTTATATAAGATTTCATTGACAAAAAAGAGCACAACCGTGGTAGTGGAATGAGAGCAATTGAATATTTACTAACCGGTATTTCCATTGTCGTACAAGTGTGCGTCTGCGGCGCAGTTAAAAAACTACCGAATGGCGAGTCAGCTTAGTGGCTTATATATCGCACATTCTCTCTGGGCGAGAGACAGGCTTACGTTCGACGCTGCGATCGTCCAATTACTTTCTTCAGCAAGCTAGAGAAGTGGTCAGACTCGCAGTAGGTACTTAATTGTGACCGTATTTGAGTGCTATTTATATCGTAAATATTTTTGAGTCATTTAGATCTTACACCAAAAGTATTTTTTTAAACGTCCTAACAGTCGTAAGCAGATAAATATTATGTACCTACACTGCTGTCAGTGCAGTGGCAACCAAAATGTTATTATGAATATCGAAAAACGACGCGGCCGGCTGCTACAGAAAAAGAACTTTTCCAGGATAGGATTTGTTTTTGTGGGAAATCATCAAATGACTTCTTCCGCTCTTGGATGGAGCGTAAGGACGTGTCAGACTTTTACTGGCTAAAACCCACTCCTGTTACTTCTTTGACTTCGTTCCAGGATCCCCGGGGTTCTCTTTCGCACAACTCATAGCTTCAGTAGGCTTCGACCCTGCAGAGCCTGGTTTGATGATATCTTTGTCGTGCGCGTGGAACACTACGTGCCGTCGACGACTCGAACTCGGTCCGGACAGTCGGGCGGCGAGCTATCCATTGCTCGCCGTCCGCAAGCCCACGTCTACGGTGGCTGGCAATCGGTGTCGGGATCCCGGTGGCTGGGGCGTGAGGACCGTTCCCTCACGCTTACGGCCGCCTCCTTCGCTAGCATTACGAGGCAACCGCCTGCTATTCTTCTTCGCTCGGGACCATACCCTTTATCAGAGCCATGAGAAATCGTTGCCGCCGATCGCCCCAAGAGGGCACGGCGCTTGCTCTGCCCAAGCGGGGCACACCTCTACCGTATGCTCCACCGTGTTCTCTGAGCGGTCCATACAATGGTGACACCCGGGCGTTTATTCCGCTCGAATCCGGAGCACCTCCCGAACTTATCATGATAAGCGGTCCTCAAAGATAAGCGGTAAGTACCCGTCATAATTATGGCGTGCCCAGCACTGGGTTGCGACTAGCGTTGCCAGGTCTGATGAATGAAAATCAGGAGAGATGGTAAAACAAATCGGGATTTAGGGTTTTGGACCGCGACATTTTTTTGTTTAATAAAGGTTCTTTTATAGGTGGGAAATCATCCAATGACTTCTCCCGCTCTAGGGTGGAACAAGAACGCGTGTGAAACTTTTCGCTCTTTGCGTTCCAGGACCAGGGTCACTGTTTCAAACGTTCCCGTAGCTCTAGCAGGCATCGGCCCTAATGGACTCACTCACTTTGTAGAGCGTGTGTAACACGACGCGCCATCAACTTGGGCCAGGTCCTTATTGGACGGGTGAACGGCGAGCTCCCCACGGCTCGTCGTTTGCAAACCCATGCCTACTTTGATCGGAAATCGCTGCGCGTCTCCCGACACCCGGAACATCTTAGGGGACGACTGGAGCGTGGTGAGGGTGTCCATTCCTTCACGGTTACGATCAACTTCTTCACGGAAGGAGGCGATTACTTATAATTATGTGGATTGAGCAGTGACGGATTAACCCTTAATCAAATTAAGCAATTGCCTAGGCCATCACGTCTGGGGGGGCACCAGAAGAAGAGAAAAAATCCGTCCTTAATCCTCACTCGTCTCACTCTCATGTCACCAAAAACCACAACAAAAAAAGTTTCTAGGACTAACGGGTTTTAAGTTGACATAAGAGTCCGACCTAGAGTCATAACCCATCTCCCGCTTGCCCAGTCGCTGCCCGCTAGTGCATTCGGCAATTTAAATGCACCAGAATTGCGATCAGTCAACACAAACAACCCCTACCCCGCGCCCCCCCTCCCCGCAAATCTGTTTCAATCAAATGTTTTGTTTTTTGAGTAATTGTCCCGGCTGGCTTTTATGCATACGTAATAGGGTTTAAAGTATGAAATTGCCGTTTTATTGTAATAGGTACTTCGAATTGATATAAAACCTTCATGGTTGGAGACTTTTGAGTGAAACTTTTTTCACATAGTAGGTACCTATAAAGATTTTCTTAAAAAAAAAACATTTTACAAAAAATAAAATAACCGACTACACTAAAAAAAAAACACTAAAAGAATCAAAATAACTTTAATTTCTGAAGTCGGTGTTTCTCGGTATTTTTTGTTTCTTATTTAACACCGACTTGGGTGGCTCGCCGTCCGATCGTCCGGTAACCGTCCGGACCAAGCCCAAGTCGTCGACGGCGCGTACTGTTCCACGCGCGCCTCAAGGAGATGTCAGGAAATCGTAGGGGCCCAACAGGGTTGAAGCCAACTGGGGCCACGGGTAGTGTGAAAGTGAAGCCCTGGGACGAAGGCAAAGAAGGAACAGGAGTGGGTTTTTAGTCAGTAAAAGTCTGACACTATTTCTCGCTCCGCCCAAGAGCGGGATTTTCCCACCTAAAAAAAAAAAGAAAAAAAAAAGACACCGACTTCCAAAACTATTTTTTTTTTAAGTTTTTTTTTATTTTACACTTTTTAGTTGCGATACACTTATAACCAGATTGCCTATTCTCATGACAATTCCAATTAACCCAAACACTGCGCAGCTAGGTAACATTGTTTTATTATGAAGTTCCTGTGTCTACCTTCTACTTTCCGGCTTCATCATCAGATCAGTTCGATAGTACCTTATAGCCAAAGTGCATCTCATGGCAATTCTAATAAGCCCAAACACATCTAGGATACATTGATTAATTACGGAGTTCCTGTGCCTACCTTCCAGCTCCATCATCAGATCAGTTCGATAGTACCTTATAGCCAAAGTGCATCTCATGACAATTCCAATAAGCTCAAACACGGCGAAATTACATTGATTAATTACGGAGTTCCAGTGCCTACCTTCCGGCCCCATTATCATCATTAGTTCACTTTGATGATACCATTTTCAACATAACTATTCAAAACCATTTATTTATTTGTAATGTCATAGTCGCTTAACTATCTACTTGTGATATCTAATAAGTCCAAACACGGCTAGGTTACATTAATGAATTACGGAGTTCCAGTGCCTACCGTCCGGGTCCATCATCATCATCATGATACCGTTTTCAACGAAACTATTCAGAACCATTCATTTATTTGTATTGTCTGTCATAGTCGTTTAACTATCTTCATTGTTATATCTATGTGAGTATGAAGTTCCGTTGGCCATTTCTGGTCTTCTTCATCAGTTCCACTTCATCAAATGTTACTTTTTGACTGTAAATGCTTAAGTCCTCGATGAAAATACCAAAATAACTATATGGTTGCCAATAATATTTGAGGAGTTCCCTCGATTCCTCATGGATTCATCATGAAAACTGGATTTTGAAAAAAATTGAACCAATCTGGAAGCATAACCTCTGGGGAAATAGTACATTTTGATACAAGTGAAGAAAGTTTGTCATTGCGACCGAGGCGGAATTCACACGAGCCGTAGGGCGTAGGGGTTGACCGGCGACTTGCGGGGGTCGACGCGCGCCCAGTCTGATACGATAAATGTAATAACATTGTGGTGAGGGAGAGCACGCGCTATTTCTGCACTAGTGCGGAAAGCAGTCTATTGCGTGCCTTAAAAGCGGTGGGATAAGAGCGGGTTTTCGAGTAAGTGTATTGAAAAAAAAATTGCCATTCGGTCCATAAATGACGGAGTTCTGAGGTGACAAAACTATTAAAAAAAAAAAAAATATCCGACTTGATAACCTCCTCCTTTTTTGGTACCTTGTTAAAAATGTGCAAATTCGATTATCGACATTCAGTTGTTTTTCATCCAGCTTAGACGAGAAAGATGGATACTTCGAAAATTCGAGTGATTTTTGAATACGAGTTCCGACGCGGAACTAACGCGGCAGAAACAGCTCGCAATATCAATGTTGCGTTTGGAGAGGGGACTGCTAATGAACGCACCATGCGATTTTGGTTTAAAGGCTTTCGTGATGGATTTTATTTGAAGAACGAACCACGTGGAAGACCGCCCACACATGTGAATAACAATGAATTGAAAGAGATGGTGGATGCCCATCCGAGCCAAACTACCCAGGAATTGGCGGCATGGTTTAACGTTACCTTACCAACAATAAAAAAATATGGAAATGGATGCCTCACGATTTGACTGATCTGGTCGACTGAGAAACTCGTGTTGATGATAAAGGAATATTGGATCGAATTGTGACATGTGATGAAAAGTGGATTCTTTACGATAACCGTAAGCGAAAAATGCAATGGCTGACCCCAAACCAAACGCCGCAACAGTACCCAATTTATTTTTAACCGACTTCAAAAAAAGGAGGAGGTTATCCATTCGGTTGCATTTTTATCATTATTGTTTCGTTTATTCATTAAAATAACATATAAATCATATTTTTAAATATTCCAATAAAAAATAAAAAAACATTAAAAAATATAAAAATAGTAGCCCACCTGTATCGGGAACAGAGTCCAAGCTACCGGCGGGCGGGCGGCGGCGGTCAGTCTGCTTGTCTACGCATTTGTATGGGATAAACACGATAACGATTTGTTACTTTATGGTTTCGTTATGAAATATAACATTGTCTACCAAATTGCGATAACGATGTCGATTGACCACGTGACTTAACGCGGGGCTGGGGCTCTTATTATTATTTTTTAAGTTTGTTACCTCAGAAATCCGTCGTTTGTGGACTGATTTGCTAATATTTTTTTTTCCCTAAAAGGATATGCTTCCAGATTGGTCCCATTTTTTTTCAAAATCTAATTCTGATGAATCCACGAGGAATCGAGGGAACTCCTCAAATATTATCAACCATATGGTGATTTTGGTATTTTTATCGAGAACTTATGCATTTACAGTCAAAAAGTAACATTTGCTGAAGTGGAACTGATGAAGAAGACCAGAAATGGTCAACGGAACTTCATACTCACATAGATATAACAATGAAGATAGTTAAGCGACTATGACAGACAATACAAATAAATTAATGGTTCTGAATAGTTTCGTTGAAAACGGTATCATGATGATGATGATGATGGAGCCGGAAGGTAGGCACTGGAACTCCGTAATTCATTAATGTAACCTAGCCGTGTTTGGACTTATTAGAATTGTCATGAGATGCACTTTGGCTATAAGGCACTATCGAACTGATCTGATGATTGAGCCGGAAGGTAGGCACAAGAACTCCGTAATTAATCAATGTATCCTAGCTGTGTTTGGGTTAATTGGTATTGTCATGACAAATAGTACTCTGTTTATAAGTGTATCGCAACTAAAAAGTATGAAATAAAAAACTTTTTCCAAAAAAAATAATAACCGACTTCACTAAAAGAAAAAAACACTAAAAGGAACAAAATAACTTTAATTTCGGAAGTTGTTGTTCTCGGTATTGTTTGTTTCTTATTTAACACCGACTTTCGAAATTAAACTTATTTTGTTTTTTTTTTTTAGTATATTCGGTTATTTCTTTTTTGTAAAAAGTTTTTTTACAAAACTCGGTATTGTTTGTTTCTTTAACACCGACTTTCGAAATAGTTTTTTTTTTTTAGTATATTCGGTTATTTCCTTTTTGTAAAAAGTGTTTTTATATTTTGACATTTCATGTTAATACTACTTAATCGTATTTTACATCTACATATTGTGTTATTTTAGGAGTGAAAAATAACTTAAGTAAATTGTGATTAAAATGCAAAGTTGCATTTTTGGATGCTTCATAGATACTTACGTTATTCTTTTTTCGAAATTACATAAGTATTTATTAGTTTCTTTCTGTAATATCGCGGTACTTAGGTATAACCAGAGGCGGATCGTGAAACTGTTGGGCTCTGGGCTGACACTACTTGGGGGCCCACCTAAGTAATCAAATTAATTGGTATTTTGTTAAAAATAAGTTTATATTTTCCTGAAGTGTACTCGAAAATGTCGTCCTAATGGAACTAGAAACCTTCAACTGATCATGAGTTACTATAGCTAACTTGAAACTTTGAAAGTCTTTAAATATACTTCGTCTTAAGGTTTTCTGTAAGATATTGCCCTACGCGATAAGGCCGCCGATTGTACACTTAGTTTATGTAAATGTTAATCCTGTCCATATTATGAGGTGTACAATAAAGTATACAATAAATAAATATTTTTTTTGATCACAGGTCGAACGTGAACACCAACGTTGAGCGCTTGTAAACCATTGACCCGCCATATTAATAGCGATATCAATGACTGCTTCCATAATTAAACAGTAGTACCTTATTTGTTTTAAAAAAAAGTTTTGTCAAATAGATTAACCCGCACTGTAGATTGTTTTTAATGAGGACTGGGGGCCCCTTATATCCCCGGGGCCCTGGGCTGCAGCCCATTTAGCCATTAAGTACATCCGGCCATGGGTATAACCATGAAAGCTAATAAAAGAAAAAGTTTTTTTATATTTAGAGTTACAACTTAGAAACTATGCATTTCAAAGGGTAAGCAATATCAATGACGTAATATGCTTACCTATCTACGGTTTTTTTCTAACAAAAGAACTCAGTGTTCTTGGTTTAATAGCTTTCATTCTGGATTTTTTTTGAAAAATTATTCGTGAGATAAATTAGCCAACTTGAAAAATAGACTTTCCATTCATTAGCAGTTTTAACTTCAAGTCGTATATGATCTACATCATCAATATATTGCATACCCATGGTAGAATTCATATTACAAAATAATGCGAGTTTTCTTAGATTTCATACAAAAATGGTTTTAAGTACCTACTGCTCGCCCGGGATGAAGGCGAAGAAGGAACAGGAGTGGATTTTTCGTCAGTAAAAGTCTGACACTATCTAGCTCCGCCCAAGAGCTGGATTTGTCATTAGATGATTTTCTCACCCAAAAAAAAAGTAGGTACTTACCTAACTACTGCGATACTTATTACAGAAAATACAAAACACAAATCAACCAATAAATACCTAATTTCGAAAAAGAATAACGTACGTTTAATATAAAGTTTATTTGAACTTTTAATTCTAATCAATCCGAAGATATAACAAAAAATTCAAAGCAACCCGTTTTAAAAAACGGCAATTTCTTAGACCTAATCACTTAAGTGTTATGAATTGGTACCTACCTACATTATGGAGGGCCAAAGTTCACGTAAATTAGCAGATAGAATTCTTTACCGGATTAGTTTTTTTTATATAGAATCCTAGGATATACCTAAATCCAATCCTATCCTAAATCCTCCTAAATCCACAAAATATCTTTGTATCCAAAATATCTGGAGAAACATGTGTGATAACAGAGCGGTTGTATAAAAATGTACATCGAGTAGGCCGCTCTTAAAGGGCTTATTAGCGTTTGTTTAAATCCCAAAATGTCACTCAATTAATGGAAATTTTGTACAGGCTATTGATCATGAATGAATGAATGGGGATTAAAATGGAAAAACACTGCGCGTAGCATTTTCTAGTCGCACCGTGAAAACGTGTTGCGCCGACCCCACATACCTAACACGGGACAAGGGCAGGAAGATGATGAACTGTTATGAATGATTGATTCAATTGTGAATTTACCAATCATAACAAATTTTCGTGGATAATTTTGGGATTCCATTTTTTTTTATTTTTGACTACACAAATATGATCAGTAACGGGTACGGACATAGCCCCATTTTTTTCGTACTAATTAAAAAATAGTGGTGTATGTTAACAGCAACCTGCTTAATCCGGTATTCTAGATACAATACCTAAAACGTGACCTCTATTGTGATCTCGCTCTATAACTCAATGGTTTGCTGGAAGAAAACTCAACTTTGAGTTAAGCTCACCTATGTATGTACATGAACTTTGTTATCTACTCATTTTATAAGTTGTTTTAGTGTACAATAAAAAAATAAGGAACGTGTAGGTAATGTATGAAATATTATTTATTTAATACTTTGCCTAGGTATTCTCGTTACCCTACAGAGCTCTTATATAAAGATGCGAAAGTTCTTACAGTGCGTCAACTATTCATTAAGAGCATAATATTAAAACAGCATTCTATGATATCATACCACCCTTCATCTTCACAAGGTAAGAGAAGATACAACCCCGGGGATCGGCCAAACATTCGCCTTACGACCAAATTTTCAAAACGTTTCTTCTGCCATATTGGTGGTTTTCTTTACAATAAAATTAATAGGATCCTACCGATAGTTAATCTTACTAAGATCATGTGTAAAAAGAAAATATCTTCCTTTCTACAAGCACTGAATTATGACGTAACCGAGAAACTACTTGCTACTCTGGTTTAACATTTCAAACGTAATTACACACACACACACCATCACCATCACATACTTACACTTTCACACACAAGTCACAACACTCACTCATATACTTATATGCCCATATACACACACACACACACATATACTAACCAATATATATTTATTTATTGAAAATAATTATGTATGAGTTCACCGATCAGTATACAATACTTAATGTTAATGTAACAAGAAAATTAATTACTATGTAAAAGGCGGGGTCTTGGTGTCCTGAAATACAGGCTTGCAGCCTAGTTTAGGCACCAGTCTTCCACAATAATAAAACACTTGTCACTACATTTTAAGAATCTGATGTATTGTAAAATATTGTGGTGAGAAAAATAAACATTTATTATTATTATTCTATACAATAGGTACCGAATGCGCAGCACATGGGCGTACCCAATTTCTGGGCCAGGGCCCCCCTGACACAGAATCTGGTCATCAGATTTTTTATAAGCACTTAGTCAAATACTTAAATAAACGCAAATTAAAATAGGTATTTTTTTTATATAACTAGCTTCTTGCAAGCGGCTCCGCCCGCGTGATAGTCGATTTCCCCATATAAAAGTTTGGATCCCCGTTTAATTCCTTTGGGGGTGAATTTTGTAAGATGCTCTCTTACTGCTCGCTTACGGCATAAAAGGAAATCTTGGAAGAAAAAAAGAAAATTTTATTTCACGTTAATTTTATTATGTATTTTAGAGGTATATACTCAGGTCCTATTTCTGTTCGCGGGGTCTAAAGAAAGGCTCCTATTTTCAGGTGGTTTAAAAAAAAAACATTCTAACCTAACCTGTCTGTGTCGGGATGTAAAATTACGTCAATTCCTTCAAACAAAATCTATTTATTTAACACATTGCCAGTGGACCAGCAAGTACTCTATACAATCCCTAGGAATCGTATACATTACCTAGAAGTATGTAATGGACTCATGGAATATCATAATACTTCATACATTGCATGGACGCCTTAGGTATTCTATACATTGACCAGGTATAGTATAGAATACCTGAATGATACAGATTGCCGGTAACATAAAATTATTTTATCTATATTTATGTTACCGGCAATCTGTCAAATCAAAATTAAGTAATTTTCGAGGGTCTTCAGAAAAAGGTTTATGACGTCTTCCGTGAAAGAATCGCTCTTATAGTAGTGTAATAGGCCCCTTAGTGTCGCGGTCCCATACAAAAGTGCTCCGTCGTGGTGACCTGCGCGGGCACACGTCGCAGGGTGCCGCGTTCCGCACCCGTTTTGCTACGTAATAATACATTAAAGTTCTCCATCGACACGATTACATGCACACCGTTTAAGTTGAAAAAGCGACACTGCGCAGGTAATATTCCGGTTTCCGCTACGGGGACCATTGCAAACGACACACGCGTGACGTCACGCGACGGGTGCCCGCGCAGGCGCCTGCTTAACGTAGCGTTGGCCCTAACACGTTTAATTTGCCCGTCATTTTATAGGTACCTATAAGTTTTAACATTGATAAACATAGAACTAAATCTATGTATTTTACACATTGCCGGTGGACCAGCAGGTACTCTATACAATCCTTAGTAATTGTATACGAAAATATGTGTCATTACGTAGGTAAAGTATAAAATCGACAATCATATTTATAATATTTAATACATTGCCTAGGTATTGTATAGAATATCTGAATTATACAGATTAACGATAACATATACAATGCACTAACTGCTTTTCGGGATGTGGGAAGGGATGTTTGCCGATGTTCGCACGTCGCTTCCTTGGTGGTGCCTGTTTCGCAAAGCAAGCGAAAAGTTACCGACTACCCGTGCAGTATGGCAATATTGTTCCACCTAATTCGCTTTAGGCTCGGAACTCGATACAGAATACTTTGCGGGATACCGCACGAAACCTGGCAAAATTTATCGCTACCACTCTGGGTAAAAAATACTGTTTAAGGTACAGACATTTTTATATCTGATACGAGGAATGTACTAAAATGAACTGGCATAATTGTATGTGCATGCTGTGCTAGATGATAAGATTATGTAAAAGTGACAGTGATAGTCGTCTTATACGTGTTGCTGACAATGCTCATAGTACAACGTATACATATTATATCGAGGGGCAAAGGTTTTATCGAGGGAAAATTATGATAAATGATAATAAACATTGATTATATATTTTAAAGCATTAATTTTTATTTAAGATTTAACTGTTAGGTGTGGCATTCATTCTTTATGTGGAATGTGATGACACCTTTGATACAATTCATTTTATCTAGTTTCAGAGAGGAGCACTTACGCTTATTACATCAACAATAACTCCAATTGCGACATCAAAATTCTGCACATACATAGCATTTATACGTTACTTGAACAAAAACCAGAAATATGTGTCAGAAAAAAGATTTACATAAACTTGTAAATTGACATTTACTTATAACATTAAAATATTAATACTGTAAAAGAAAAATTAAACTCGCATTCGATCAGACAGTACTCTGACTATGGAACCAGAACCTCCTACATTAAATGCTTTTTCATGCCATAGCAATAAATGCCCACTTGATCCTTCGGTAGGGAATTCAAATCCCCTGTAAATGTATTTCATCAGGATGTCTACATCATCCAAACACAGATTTCCCACCGCCTCTTCAATTTGAGTGGACTTTATGGCAAGCAGGACTTTCAAAGTTAACTGCAAAGCATTATCCTGAAACAAAAAAAAAAATTATGAATGTTTGCATGACTGAATGATATGATATGAATGTTACAAGCAATTATAATGTTTAATACTCATAGGGGTTTGGCGCAGATAGTCGAAATACAGGCTCTGCCTAGATTGGCTATAGATGACTACACCACTTAAACTGACCTAAATTAGCCTGTTAAATTGTTTTGCAATGTGTCTTAGATTTTCTAAATAAACATTATTATTATAAAATAAACTTTATATCCAATAACGTTATACGAAATCAGTTTTAGAGTAAATAAATTTTATATGTAAAGAAATTATATTAACAGTTTGTATATCTGACGTTTATTATATGTCGTGAACGTCATTGAAATGAAAATATATCAAATGACTATATGATATGAGATGCACCCTGTATATACATATTTTTATCTTATTTCCTTATAAAGGGTTGACTGGTACAAAATAACCAAGTCCCCCTTTGTACTTTCATGTGCCTAAAGTATTTGACAAATAAGTAAACAATAGCTGATGAGTAGATAGTATGAATATAAAATACATATTATCAAAAATTAATGGTAAAAATAATCTACAGATATAATTTGTATTATAATAAGTAAATAAATTGTTTTTATATAATATTAGTTACTTTATGTAACTTACTTTGTTGCCATGGTAGTTTCACTACATAGTAGTTGTAGTTAGGAACCTAATTTTGTAAGGCATGGACTAATGAATACAAGTACTAATATAGTATGTG
The DNA here is from genome assembly GCA_961205895.1 of Mythimna pallens. Taxonomy (NCBI): domain Eukaryota; kingdom Metazoa; phylum Arthropoda; class Insecta; order Lepidoptera; family Noctuidae; genus Mythimna; species Mythimna pallens. The sequence goes on from OY540830.1 coordinate 13,182,944, forward strand.
CATCTTTAGAATGATTAAAAATATATTAATTTCTACTTACTTTGATTTGCTGATTGGCTGATCCTACTGGTGCATTGTTCAAGACAACTTTCAAGGCATCTATATACCGACCTGTATTGTAGAGTTAAGGATATCAACCATAATAATTGAAATAGGATAATGTTTGCATTCTAATATTACAAAGTTATCTTTAAAGGTTGAACCACCTAAGATAGAATAAACTTTATTATACTCCAAAATAGTACCAATTTTTATACAAACTTAAATCCATGGGTACAATGGCAACTTTATTACTGACAGCTATAGCTATATCAACCAGACATCACAACGGCTACACCATCATCTAGCCACATTTAACTAATGGATGTCAGAATTGTCAGATTACAATCTGACTTGTTTTTTTTTAAGTATATCATTGACCCAAATGGGCAGTCCATCAGTTAGATTTTTGTGGTATGTTGTGTTGCAACAAATATGAAAACAGGCAAAATAAATGTTATATTACTGGCAATCCATATAATTCAGGTATTCTATACAATGCCTAGGCAATGTATAGAATACCTGGGGCAATGTATGAAATATTGTGATTATTATTGTACATTACATACTTTACCTAGGTAATGTATACAAGTCCTAGGGATTGTATAGAGTATCTGATGGTCCATAGGCAATGTGTAAAATATAGAATTTGGTCTATAATTATTAATGTTAACCAACCTACCTATAATGATCAGCAAGTTAAACTGTTCTATTACTTAAAATCAATGTGTGTAAAAGACGAAAGTAGGGAAGGAATTGATGTAATTTTAGGGCACTCCAATACGCACAAGTTAGGTTAGGGTTATTTTTTTTTTAACAAGAAAATATTTTCAAGAAATATTACCTGAGTATACATAATTAAATTAAAATTCTTATGGCTATAAGTAACTTAATGTAATTTGCTTACAAGTAGACTCAGGCTTCTATTTCTAGGTGGTGATAAAAAAAAAAATAACCCTAACCTAACCTGTCCGTGTAGGGGTGCTCTATAATTAGATGTAATTGAAAAATTATGATTTCCTTCCCAGCTCTCGCCTTTTACACACATTACTGGCAGCACATTCAGTATTGTATAGAATATCTAGGCAAAGTATAAAATTAATAATATTTCATACATTACCTACACGTTTTTGGTATTCTATAGATTACCTATTAGGTATTCTATATATACCGGATTATACAGATTGCCAAGAACATATTATGTATTTTAGGTTGTCTTAACTGTGCTGATTGTGTTAGTCTGCAGTCTATCACTGTACTTATTAAAAAAAAAAATATACAACTTCTGTTAGAAAAGCAGTGCTAGATAGATCCCTGTGAAACACAATTGTTTACTACAAAGACCTTAAGGGGAGACTATGCCAGTTTGGTTCCTTGCTTTTACCACAGTAATTGATTCATATGGTGATTCACATCAGTCAGGATGTGGTGAAGAACACTGTTTACATCCTATAATATTTTCGCCTTATACAAGGAAACTATAATAAACGAAGTTTCGTAGGATGTTCGGGTATTTAAAGCATATTTATAAGTAGGAAAAATAAATTAAATATCCAAACACTCGCAGGCACAACGATAAAAGGCGATGATTCATTTGAATCATCACAAAAGGAAAATGCATGTTTATGCGAAGCTTACTAATAACTACTAAATAGTATCAGAAGTACGGTTTTATTTTGTAATAAAGAAAATCATTGCTTCTTGTTTATAAGAAATAAGTGTTAATTTATATTGCAAAGGATATTGATTCAGTAGAGCGCAAACTTCTCCTTCGTCCGGTCCAGTAGGTACGGATTGTTCCGCTTCATCTTCTCTAAAGTTATCTTCATTATATTGATCGATATCGATCTTACGAAACGCAGAACTTGAAGTATTTTTCGCCATCTAAACGGTTCTATAGTGTCTAAAATATGTTTTAAATCAAAAAATGTCTGTACTCAGTTTACTAAATTTTTCTGGGTTGGAATGTGGAATGTGAATTGTGGCTTTGTGACTTACGTATGTGATTGTGACTGTCAATATCAAGTGTCAATAATGTCAATGTAATATTTGATGTTCTTTTTTTGGGTTTTAATGACCTGGTCACTAGGACCTTTAAGTCAAACATTTTGATGTTTATCACAGATAGAAAGAGTAGTTTGCCTCGACCCGTGGAATTAGTAAAGACGATGCCACAACACTGCGTTACGGCATCGTATCGACAAAACGACGCGACGTCATACCTGTACGATGAAACACCGCAACTTAAAAATTTGCAGAAAATTACGCACTGTTGTTTGCAGCAGCTCACAAGAAATTTCCACGTTGCCTTGTGCGACAGCGTTGTAGATTTTTACGACGCGACGTTGCAACGAAGTGATGTGGCCTCGCCCTATATATGTCTCATGAAAATTAACAATAGCCTCGTTACTTTTTCTAGCACTACTCATCCGTCATCATCCATCACCAACGAGTAATATTCCGTAGAAAATGGAATGTGCATTGAATTGCGCATACCAAAGAAAGCATCTTGTTTGACTGACAGACATTTTGAAAATTCAAAAGTGGCTGTAAATAGTTTATTTGATTAAGTGACTAGTCGGAATTTCGTCCGGAATTTTTTCCAGTGAAGTTTAGTGGCTGTTTTGGTCATTCGCAAGCTGATTTATAGGGGTCCATTACACGGTCATGCAAGCGTCAGTCAAAACCATCAATCATGAATGAAACTTGATTGATAGTGAGGGGTCCATTACACGGTCATGCAAGCGTCAATCAAAAACCAATTATGAATGAAGCAATGAAATTGACTGACGGAATTTTACCACCATACATTTATCGTCATGCAAACGTCAGTCATCGCATTACAAGGTAGGTTTTTCGTCAGTCAAGATATTTGACTGTGGCAAAACTGACAGCAAAACCTATCGTGTAATGGACCCCTGATAATGAATGAACTTTATTCATGATTGACGCTTGCATGACCGTGTAATGGACCCCTATGGCGTCCCTATGGCGTTGGTGTAGTTTTGTATCTCAAGTGTCTGCGTAATTGGACAATATGTGGGTTTGGGAATAATTAAAATAATTGAAATAGGCACGATTTCGGTAAAATAGAGCTGCGAATTTTATTGTTGTATACCTCAGCGAAGTTTGCCGAGATTATTTATTTATTTATTTATTTGTTACGGCACTCCAACGAATAGTTCGCAAAAACATTTACAAAAGAATAATTTTAACAATAAACAGTATCACAGCGAATTCTTCACTTAAAGGTGTGCACAGCACTTACAGAATTTAGTAAACTAATTATTACATTTTAATTACATTTTAAATCAATTGTACATTTAACAAATAAGGTACAAAAAAGAACAGAATCAATAAAATAAGGAATGAAGAATAAAAGGAGATGGTTGACAAGATACATTTGCTGCCAAATACTAGAAAATCCATTAGAATGTTTATGTACACATTCATGTGGATGTCCATCATTATGGATGTCCATATTGTAATGATAAACGGATTTAACCATTCATACAAATAGTCTAATCCGTTGTACGAGGACGTGGCTTAAAAAACTTAGTACCCAAACATAAAATACTATTTAATTTTTTTTTAAACTATCCGTCAATTTTAGGTCAATTTCCTGTCACTTCAGTCAAATCAAGTCAAACTTCTAATGTGTCAAATTGGTGAATAATTACATAGCTCTCTAAACGTTTCCCTAATATTATCAAAAAATTAGGAGCTGTGTCTTTGTATATTGATAAATAACAATTTCGTAACCACAATGACAATGGGTGATGAACTACCTGTTACTTCTTTAGTTTTACCCGTTCTCATACGTCCCGTTTTAACTCAGGTATGTTGCATTCATTTCTTGTTGCTTTATTCCAAAATACTTAAATCTAATGGGTGCAGAAATCTGCTGCAGCTATTTTGAAAATAAATCATTTTTTATGATAATAGCGAATTTGATAGTCCATAAACAGAAAGCATTTAAATAACTACTGTTTCATAAGTTAGATAAGTACAAAAATGTAGGAAGTGATTGCGACAGTTTTCTAATTATCTTATTCATAATTAATCTTGTTGCGAAGCAAATGACCTATACCAGTATGTTTTGATCATTTGCTTTTTGTACAGGAATGTATTTATTTTCTTTGTTATTAACTAATTTTATATGAATATTAATAAAATTAGTTAATAAGTAACTTTATATCAAAGTACTGTAAAACGGTAAATCGTAAAAATCTGTTAGAACTGAATAATATGTATAAACAATGGTCACATGACAGAACTTCTAAATTCAAAACTAGGTTGAAGCATCCAAAGGAAACTGACCTTGATTTTGGAGGATAGGTAATCAAAGTGCTATTTTTGATTGAGATCCTGTCTAAGCTATTCATTGAGTGTTTTCTGAAGGAAAGGATTATAATGTCCTTCAAAGGAAGGTAAAAATTAAAAAAGGTGTAGATTTTTATTTAATTTTGAGTTTTTATAAACCAGGGATAATGATTGAAACATGAATACCTAGTTATTCTTGGATTCAACATACTAAATAAAGGGTCGAGGTTTTCCACCCCAATGCTCTACAGAAACCTGATTTCAGATTTGTTATGAAGTTCTAAAACTTCAACTCAAGAAAAACTCTAAAACTCGGAACAATTTTTGACCTTAAAATATAAGTTAATGTTTTGACACTGGTGTCTGAAAAATATTGAATATACAGCATAATTTTAATATGTCATGGATTACTTGTAACTTGTTTGTAAATATTTAAGAAGTGTTGAAGTTAGTACATAATACTTGCATTATCAAGTGACAAGATAAGATTATGATACTCAGGGTTTAATTGTAAGTGGTTTACATGCTCTATCATTAATATTAATCAATGATTCATTGTAATAACATATCAACTGTTGAAAGGCTAATTGATCTAAACAACATTTTTTTCAATATTGAGTTTTATACAAATTCGGAATCAGCCAATTTTTCTCCGTTGTTTAAGTCAGGTTTCAATTTTTTTTTCGAGGCGAAGAACAGTAGGATACAATATATTAAGTAACAAATTGTGCAAATAGTGAACTAATTTAGAAACTAATGTTATTTTCAGTTAGAGAAATATGATTTGGGAGCTTCTCAAACACTCCGGGCTGCCCTCACTAAGGCAGAAGCAGCTGTTCCAGGCTTAAATTATGATTTGGTGGCAGGTATCATGCGAAGAGCTGATATACCTGTCAACATGAATGAAAGCTTGCTACGACTTCAAGGAACCTTGACAGAAGCTGAGTGTTAGTAGTGTTTTCATATTTTTATAATTTATGTTAAGACTATTTATGTAGGTACTAGTTTATGTTATCATAAAGACACTTCATGATAAAAATATGAGTGAGTTATCAAGTGTTATCAGTTATGTGCTGAAAATGATAATCTTCTTGTTAGAATTTATGGTTTACTTTTTAAATAGTTTGGGCTCAGCAGGGCTAAAGTACAGCCCCAAGTGATCACCGTCATTCGCGCGTGATTTCACGCAATTTCGGTTAAACACCAAACAAACGCTAGATATAGAACGCTGTCCACATAGAACATAAAATATTGAGTGTTTTATTTATAGGTTATTTATCCAAGAACTTAAATAAGAAGTTCCTCATAAAGTAGTCTGTAAATATCGAAAATAAGCAAACAAACAACCGCTCTGTGAAAACGCTCAACTTCTTGTGGTACGGCACTTATATTGTTTTCAGAAAAATCCATAAAACCTTATTTTGACAGTTGTACGAAAACACCACGATTATCAAACAAAAGTAATAAACTCTATTGTCTACTGTCCGTCGTTCATTCTATCGTCGCATTCCATCAGGTGAGATAGTGGTCAAGTGCGAGCCTATCAAATATAATTTTAAAAAAAAACTGTAAAACACTGTAATTGTATTTAATGTGATATCTTGAAGTTGTTTATTTTGTTGATGAGTGTTTATTCAATTAATTATAGGTGCAGATTTAAGACTGAACAGGACTGAAGAAGCATTCCAAGAATTGAACAAAAAGTCTACAGCTTTGAAAAAAATTTTGAGTCGTATTCCAGATGAAATTACTGACCGGAAAACTTTTCTGGAGACCATTAAGTAAGTGTACATGTAAGAAATAAAAAAAATACTATCTTTGCATCAGAGTAGACCTTTGCTTGGCCTATAATAATGTATATCATTTCTGTGACATGACACTGGCATTTGACTATGTTTAACACAATATCTTAGAAAACTTGAGGTGTATGGTATTAGGGGCAATATACTAAATTTAATAAAATCATATTTCAGTAACAGAAAACGAAAGACGGCAATAACTAGTTACGCCCTCTGCTGGGTGGCAACAGACTACCAACTTACAGATTAGAATTGTGTTGAATGAAGTAGTTTTCTTCCTATCTTTTTGCTTCAATCAATTTTTTTCTACCCACAGAGAAATTGCTTCAGCAATCAAAAAGTTATTGGATGCTGTGAATGAAGTATCCACATACACACCAGGAACGGGCAAACAGGTTCTAGAACAAAGGAAGCGAGAATTTGTGAAATATTCCAAAAGATTCTCTAACACCTTGAAGGAATATTTCAAGGAGGGACAGTGAGTTCACTTTATATTTTTATAATTACATCTAGCCGGTAATATCCCACATTTGGGCAATGGCTTCCCTCTACTTCTTTCCATTTTTACTGGCTCTAATTGAATAGGAATACATCTTAGTTGTCCTACTGTTTCTTTTTGTAAATTAATTTGTATTTTTTTACAATTTCTTTCCGCCATTGACTTAGAAATATTATTAAACTAGCTTTTGCCCTCGATTTTGTCCGTGTAGAAGTCGGAAATGGTTCTATTAGGTTTTTTTTATTGATTTTGTTTTATTACAAATTAATCAATAGTTTTGAAGGTGCATCTATTATAAGTAAGAGTGGAACTATAGAACGTTGGGTAAAAGTACTGGGTCTTCATTATGTTTTTGTTTTGTTAAGATTTTAAAATACTTCTACGTACACTCTAATTTTAGTTTTTTTTTTCTTTCGGTTGAAGTACATATTGATTTTCTTCGAAACGCGGTCTCGATAGGGCAATATATAGTAAGTTACCTGTACGAAAAAACACTCTTGGCGTAAATCGATTCTTACATGCTTAAATGTTTATCCCCTGGACTTTACTAACTGTTACTGCAAGAGATACCTACACCGGAAGTTGAATTCTTTTAAAATTAAAAGGTAAATCCGTTTGTATTTTATGAATGCGAGTTATCAGCACCGTTCGCCCTACTGTGGGACCAGTCAAAACTGTGGCACAGATCATGTTATAGCGAACGAATTTAACTTGGAGTCTGGTTTCTTTACTCCAAATTTATGGTTTAAGTTTTCTTTATAAATAATTGGTGTACCGTTTTTGATTTGAGAGAATGTGGGGAAAGGCCTCTCGGAATTAGCGAATTCCGGAATACTTGATGGTATCTAATGTTCCGCATCCTCTTGATCCATTACATTATCTATGGAAATGTAGTTGATGCTGTCTCCTGGAGGTTTACCCAGAATTATTTATTATTGACACATCCACTGTTACCTAGTCTTAATTTTCTTTTTAGACTACATCTGAATGAAGATTAGATCAATTCATACCAATCACGATCAATTTCGTTTTTTTTCACAATAAGGTACTTTCCAATCTCCTATTAAAAGTAACTGAAGGACAATTTGTACTACCTCCGCTCAAATCATCATCATCATCATCATCTTCCTGCCCTTATCCCGTGTTATTTGGGGTCGGCGCAACATGTTTTTTTCTTCCATTCTGCCCTGTCATTCGTCATGCTATCACTAACTTCCTTTTCTTTCATATCACTCTTCACACAATCCATCCATCTTTTCTTTGGTCTCCCTCTCCCTCTCCATCCATCCACATGTAAACTCATAACTCTTTTAGTAACATGCGTTTCATCCCTCCTCTTCACATGACCATACCAAGACAAACGATTCCCTTTCAATTTTTCAGTCACTGGTGCCACTTTCAAACTTCCCCTAATATACTCATTTCTCACTTTATCCATTCTCGTCACACCACACATCCATCTTAACATTCTCATCTCCGCTACGTGCAGTCTTTTTTCATCCGTCTTTTTCACAGCCCAACATTCTGATCCATACATTATGACAGGTCTTATCACGGACTTGTAGATTTTACCCTTCAACTTGAGGGGCATCCGTGGGTCACAAGTGGTTCCCGTGACCTGTCGCCATTTCATCCATCCTGCGTTGATCCGATGTGTTACGTCCCGGTCTACCTCACCATCCCCTTGAACGAGTGACCCGAGGTACCGAAAGTCGGAGCAGATCGGTATGGGCGTTCCAGCGAGAGCTAAAGGCACTGGATTGGAGACACCGCCGAAATCGCAGAACAAGTATTCTGTTTTGGTTCTACTCAATTTCAGGCCAACACTCACCAGTCTGTGCCACCACACCTCCAATCTGTTCTGGACCTCTAGGCCACTCTCGGCAACCAACACAATGTCATCGGCAAACAGCATACACCAGGGAGCCTCTTCCTGAATGTCCGACGTTAGGGCGTCCATTATCATTAGGAAGAGGTAAGGGCTGAGAGCCGACCCTTGATGTAAGCCAACAGCCACATTGAAGCTGCCAGTGGTGCCCACTGTAGACCGGACTTGGGTACTGCATCGACTGTACATCGCTCGGATCAACTGCACATACTTCCCAGGCACACCTTTCTCCTTAAGGGCCCACCACAGAACCTCACGAGGTACCCGGTCATATGCCTTTTTACTTTTTTACTACCTCCGCTCAAATGTGTACTCATATTAGTAGATAGTTTAAGGGGGTGGACGAATTTCTCAATGAGAGACTTCGCAATGGCAGCTCTAGTCTATCACTGGTAATGTTTGGCGAAAATTATCAGCAAACTTGAATGTCTCTATGAATCATAGTGCATTCATCCCATATGATTATATTGCCATCTTGCAAAACTTTTTCTAAAGAGCCATTTTTACACGATTCGAGCTTACGTTACCTTTCCGCAAAGTCTGCGGTGCGTGTGCACCTGCTAATAGAGTCGCAGCATTCGCGCATCAGTATTTTGTTGCAGCGTTATTCTAGAACTGTGATATCTCCTAAGATATTAATCGAAATGAAGTGATATAAAGGGTGATTCTGCTCGAAATGAAATGCTTAGAATGAATATTGTATTTATTTGGATAAGGATTCATATTATGTGTTTAAAAACACCGTCCCAAGTAATTTATTATTTCTGAACAAATTTGATTACCATAAACAAAAAGGTTATTGTGAGCCATCATAACAGATAGACATTTGCTGTCGCGGATTTTTTTTTTAGAACTTTTAATGTGGAACAATTTTGTAATATATATTTTGTTTTTATTTTTATTTTTTGTATTTTGTATATTTTGTAATTTGTCTCTGCATCACCCGAAGGTTGACTGGCAAAAAATGCCTTAAGGCATTAAGTCGCCTCTGTACATTTGTGCGCATAAAGAATTAAATAAATGATTAATACATTATTTTTGCGTAACTTTAACCGTTTACGCAGCGCACGCAATGAACGCGAAAACGGGGGAAAAATACTCCTTTTGAGAGCTTCAAACCCCATTTTTTCGCCGTTTTCGAAATATTTTTCATATTCCGATACTTCGCTGAAAAGTGATATAAGTCCGATTTTGTCGGAAATGAGAAAAAATGTTCTATCATTTGGTGAAAACGAATCTAAGCTATTTCTAAAAATAAGGAATTTACTTTGTGTAAAAGGGTTCAACTGACACCAAAAAAAAACTACAAAAGTTGGTTTCAAAACAAATGCCATATTATTTAGAACGACATCGAGAAACAATGAAATCATAGACATTGTACTGAATGAAAATGCAATAACATTAGTGGACAGCGTAAAATTTTTAGGTATTCACATTGACGAAAGCTTAAACTGGAAAAAGGAATTGACTGCAATAGAAAACTCAATTAGTTCTGCTTGCTATGCCTTAAGAAGTCTTCGTGATGTAATTACCATTCAACAATTAAAAGTAGTGTATTATTCGCTAGTAGAGTCAAAGCTTAGGTACAGTATCATTCTATGGGGAGGTAGTTACGCGTACAATGTTAATACAGCTTTTATTATACAAAAAAGAGCCATAAGAACCATTGTAAGAATTCCACAATGGGTGTCCTGTAAGGAGTACTTTAAGGAGCTCCAAATACTGACGGTCCCTTGTTTATATATTTTGGTAATACTTACTGACCTAATGAAGAAACTGGGGAATATCGAAACTCTAGAAGAAAGAAGTAAACGGGAAGCTACTAGGCGTAAGGACTTACAAAACATTATACAACCTCATTTGAAAGTAGTTGGTCATGCTGCAGTTTATCAATCGATTAAACTGTTTAATCAATTACCTATACACCTAAAGTCCATACATAACTTAAATCAGTTTAAGCACAAGTTAAAGTCGTTCTTGATAGAAAAGTGCTATTACACACTTGATGAGTTTCTCTGTGACAAATTCAACTAGTCTTTAATACATTATTATCACGATTTTAATTGACATTTTATTTATATTTTTTGTATGTGTACTGATCAATAGAGTTATTCTTGTAATATTATCACTTATTTTTATTGACATGACATTTTTAATACTGACATTTTTAATTTATTTCTTTATTTTTACTTACTTTTTTATTTTTAACATTTGTATTGGTATTTTCATTATTTTTAATGACAAGACTTAGTTGTGTAATTTATTAATTTATTAACGCGTAATTTTTTAACGTGACATTTTTATTTTGGAATTTAAAATCGCTATTTTTTTATTGACACATATTTATACTTTGACATTTTTGTAGTCACTATTTTACTATTGACATTCATACTTTTGACATTTGTAATATTTGTAATGGTGGAATTTATCTTTGTTTTGCTTTTAATTGATCTTTATTTTGTGTGTAGTAGATATTAGATTAATGGATGTTAGATTCAAATATTATTATCATAAATTTTCGATACAATGTAAAAATTGTTTATGAAATAAAAAAAAAAATCAATCAATTTCAAGTCCATTTATATCCTTTTAAACGGAAAAATAAAAACCTTATTTTGTGTTTTTTTATCTAAATGAACATAAATCATTCACGTTTAGTCTGGTTGGTGTTAATTGGATATGTCTAGTAATCTCATTGCTAACTTTAGTCAGTAATACACTACTACTAACTTTAGTAGACATATCCGTTTTCACCAAAATAAAGGGTAAAAATATTTCTTTGCATTAGGTAATTGGTTACTGTAAAATAATTATAAATACGTATTCCTTTTCACCTGTATGAATTAATATTTAACTTATGGGAGAAGGGGGTCTAACTTATTTTATACCCTCAAGGAATTCATTTGGTGGTTTGTATAAGTCATTATCTTAAAAACTCTTACCTTTACTTAAAAAATAACTCAATCATAATAAAGAGCTTATATCGTTTACCTTTAAAGAATATCATATGAATTTCATTAGGTAGCAGTTTAAATGTCACACGAGGTCAAGCACGAATTATAAGCGCGCGGAGTGTTTTTTGCGTATCCTGTTTTTTTCTCCTGTAAAGTTGCATTTTTGGACTTAGACCCTTTTTCACTAGGTCCACAGATATAGCCTATATATAACCTTCCTCGATAAATGTGCTATCTAATACTAAAAACAATTTTTAAATCGGACCAGTAGTAGTTCCTGAGATTAGCGCGTTCAACAAAACAAACAAACAAACTCTTCAGCTTTATAATATTATAGTATTGATTAAAATATTACACCTAGATAGATTAGATAAATTATTGAATTACAATATTAAAATTTAGAGTACAACTTTCTAACGTCTTAGTACACAGACACAGCGAAATACTACAGAATAAATAAAAACGTAGCGTTGGAAGGCCTCCCACAAGGCGGACCGATGACCTGGTGATAGTCGCGGGAATGCGGTGGATGCGAGACGCACAGGACCGTTCGTTGTGGCGACACTTCTCCCCCAAGTGTCGCCTATGTCCAAAAGTGGTCGTCCTTCGGATGAAATGATGAAATATAAACAATGTATTTCGAGTGCTAGTTTGTGACGTTTGCTAAAGGTTAATTTAATATGTTTTGTTATTAGGAGTGATCAGTAACATGGCATTGGAACCTTTATCAATGTGTAAAGTTGTTATGATAATTTTACTAAATATTTAGCCACACTTACAGCAACAGCTGTTTGATTTTATTAATATGTTTTTAATTGTTTACAGGGCCAACGCAGTCTTCGTGAGTGCTTTATACCTGATACATCAAACCAATCAAATATTATACACTGTTAAAAGTAAGTCTGAGTAAAATTCTTCAAGACAGTATTTTAAAGGAGACTGGCTAAATTTGTATGGAAAGGTGATCTATGGACCGATACGGTTTTGATATTTGTGTAATGATAGCTTGTCTGTTGTGCTATCATAATATGACCTGGAAATTTTGAGAAAAATACACTTTAATAATATACAATATAGGTAGATACTGAAAATTAGAACAGACTATTCCATATAATAATATAATCCATAGGTCCATGGACCACTTATGCAGTCTCCTTTACCAATTTTAACCAATTATATTGTATTATATAAATGACTGTTTGAAATATATATTGCGTCTGTTACTATTTGGTTGTTAAATAAGCTGGGCACCCTTATATATTTTTATTAATATGTTGTGTCAGTGGGAGGGATTTATTATATTTTTATCATAGAAGAACAATATGTAAATAATATAGAATAGTTATCGTTATATTCAGTGGTGGACACCAAATTAAATACACAAGTTTTTGTTGTGGGTCTCAAATGGTCATTGGCCATGCAGGATCTCTAGAAATGACTTGGAGCACATACTGTTTGACTGCTGGATAGCTGTTTGGGTGAAACTTGTGGAAACATACCAACAAACTAAAACCTGACTAAATCAATAAGATTACTACTTTTTGACTACAGCAGTCACACTTTATTCTTGAACATCAAATGTTCAAGAATAAAGTTTCTTTGCTATTCATACTTACTATTTAGGGCAGGTAAACATAGATACTTTTATAATAAAACGTTAGGCATACCATAGGAAGTAAATTCATATAAATATAAGAAATGTATAGATTTTGAATTTCTATTTTAGATACCATTTGTTATCCAGAATTAGCTGTCCACCACTGTAACTTTATCATAGTATCCAACAATCGTTTTATATTATTTTTAAACAATATTCGTACCTAATGTGGTTTGGGGAAGGGTTGACCCTCATTATTTTTAAATCGTTGATTTATTATCAAGTACATAAAAGTTACTACTTTTGAAAGGCCTGTTGTATACGTACGCATCTAAAATGGTAGATAGAAGGAAATAACAAGGTAAGGTTTTAATTAGTTTCACATTGGTAATTCTTCAATTATAAAGTATGTAGTTACGATCGAACCTACTAATGTATAGATTTGTTTACTGATGATAGAATTTTGACATTACTATTGTCTGGATCATATGTCAAAATCCTATTTTAAGAAACTTACTAACACATTTGTTATTGATTAGTTCGGTCGTTAGAGAAGGTTGTAGGTATACTTGTTCTGCCTCACGACGGCGGTTCGGTTTTGGGTGCGTGTGTAGGTTTACGTATACCTTTTAAAACTATCCCATACACTAACTGTACTGCTATACTTAACACTATAGTTAGAGTCATGAACAGTCAGAATTAGGAAGATTTTGAGGCAATTATTTCACTAAGTTCAATAAAGTGGAATGTTCGATTTTAGCAAATACTATTTCCTTGACTTAATAATGCTCCCATATACTAATAACATAATAAACTAAAAATGTTGAGTTAAGCGCCATCTATCGAGAACATGGCCACGCTCGGGTCCGTAGCTGTCACCTTAATATTTGAGCGATCGGTGTTATATAACTAGCTAACGTACACAAAAACACGTTATTTACACACACAAGCAAGACCAACCCACCTTCGTGAGATGAAAGAACTAAAACAGTGTAGAAAACTTGGTTCGTTAGGTCTACTTTTAAAAAGTAATATATAATAGTCTATTATCATATTTCTGTTTTCACTACATAGTTTTCAAATACCGATTTGTATCATTTCTGCGAAATTTTGTTGAAAGTTTGTCATTGGTATATTCTGCTTTGTCAAAATGACAAACTAACCTCTAAAAATGCAAGGTAGATACAGAAATTCATGGCCCTTGAATATTTGAAAATTATCTAAACCGATCGTATCAAGCTTGCAGAAATATTGGTGAAGAAATACTGATATTGATTCATCACTTTTCATTAATAAAACGGACATTTTATCGTACACAAAGTACACAGAAAAAGGACACAATTATGTAGGTAATAATATAAATTGACTAACCTAGCGTCTTTGTTATTGATTTACTTTGTATATGAAAATATTGTAGTAGTTACAATGATTAGGTACGTGTTGTATTTTTAATTTAATTATCAATAAAATGCAAGTAAAATATGTTTTTGTTTTTTAGTGCATATTGTAGCGACATCTATGGCGTCACATAAGAACTAATCCTGCATCGCGCTATTAAAGTTCTCCGCGCGATTAGAACTTATAGAACATCCCGAAATCATCTATAGGGCAGTTGCCCACCAGACATAACACCCGTCTGGCCGGAGGATCCTCCTTTCAACGGAGGTTTGCGGGACTTTACTCTCTGTCCCGCATCAGGTATGCGGGAAACTGGGGATCCCGACGTGATATGAACACGCAACCTTCTGATTATTATTTTGAAGCAAAACTTAATTTACGCTCTGCTGGTCTCGCGATCGCAAGCGCGTCTGCTAACCGTGGGGTGTCCTGGGTTCGATTCCTAGGTGGGCAAAAAGTGTTTGTATATTATTCAAAATTAAACAAACGAAAATAAGTTGTAATCAAACAAAATTTTTATTATTACTTCTCAGTAGTACCTACCTAAATACAAATAATTGCTTCATTCTGATTTTATGTTGAAAATTCATCAAATTCAATTATGGTTTTGAATTATTGGAAATTAAAATTTAAGAAAATAGGATTTTCCAACATGTTAATAGTATTAGTAGCAGGGATTCTATTTTCCGCACTTGGACTCCCTTTCGATCCGTTTTGCGCGGAGGTTCGGGCTAACAGTCAGTCTAGTTACGCCCAGAAACACAAAAACTTCCTGAGGCATCACGAGCTTTTCGGAGCTACCTCACTGTTCCGAGAATTTGTGCGCATTGAGAAGTATCAGCCTCACATTCTAGGCTTCATGCCAATGCTTCGGCGCTAAAGCTGCCTCTGCAGAAAGGTTTGTTCGAGGCGTCTCTGTTAGTTGAGGCCAATGGCCTGTCCCTTTGATTATTCTAAGGTTTTTTTATTTTTTGGCTGATAAGTCTCTCATTATAGTTAATCGCATACGTTCGATATAGCCATTGTTGACTGCCTACAGCCTGTTGCTCGTGACCATATTTTTGTTATGAAGTGGACCTCAGGCGAATTTATATACGAACTGAAAGGTAGTGGGGTTACAAGGCACGTTTTTACAGGTATGCGGAACAGGGTGTCAAGTCCCGCAAACCTCCGTTGAAAAGTTAGGACCCTCTAACCAGACGAATGTTGTCTGATCTGGGCAATTGCCCAATAGATGATTTCGTGCTGTTGTTTATGTTCTCATCGCGCGGACAACTCTAGTATCGCGATGCAGGATGTTGTAGTTTTTTAGTTCTTATGTGGCGCCATAGATGTCGCTGAATGGGCTTAGCGCTAGTACCTCGGAAACTCGTAAGTTCGTCTGCGGTGTTTAGTGCCGGATCAGTCATGTAGCAAGAGTAGCAAAATGCTATAATTAATTGTATTAATTGGGGAGGGTCTCGCTTGGACGTACAAAACAAGTGAAAATATATTCATATAAAAATGTAAGTAACCTATTTCGGATATTTCATAAAGACAATGTAGACAACTGTACCCATCGCTACCTAAGGGCCCGTGGCCTGTTTGAAAAGTAAGTTTTTAAAGGAGTTCTAATGCGTTATAACATACATAGCATAATCAGCATTTTTATGTTCCCACTGCTGGGATTCAGGCCTCCTCTCTAGGAGAGGGAATGGGCCGATATCCACAACGCGGGGCCAGTGCGGGTTGGTGAATGTCACATGTCTTCGAATTTTTGGTTATAGAACATGCCAGTTTCCTCACGACGTTTTCCTTCACCGTTTTGAGAGTAGTGGTGATGAATTAAATAACGGAAAGTAATGCGCCTGGTTGGGTTTGAACCCATGACCTTACAACTCGTAAGTCCGGGCTGTTACTCGCTACTCGGCCACCACTGCACTCATTTCGTTATAGTTTATACAAATTTAGGGGCCCCCTTGGTTATATTTAGTACAGGCCCCACGCTGCCTTAATCCGGCGCTGGCGGTGCCTATAATATAACCTAGGGATCCATTGAGCCTCTTGATCCACTGAAGGGTGATTGGATATCGATATACCATTCAGAACGAACTGGCGCTTAAGTTGTTTGATTTCGATGGCTTGGTGCACAGCCAGATTGTCAGACAGGAATCTATTCCCGAAGTTATGAATTGCTAAATGTTTTTCGGCTTTTACAGCTTGTGTACATTTATTATGGAAAGATCGAACTGTTAGCTCCTAGTGGTACCTATGTGAAAGTTAATGTTCAGCTCTAGGGAGTGTACGTGTACGGTATATCTAAGTGAAATGCGTGATTCATTAGTCCTTTTCTTCGTCTTTTGTTTCGGTAGAACATAGGTTGATTCGGTGTACATTGACACACTGGGCAGCGATGAGGCGTTGGGACTTAATCTCCAGCAGGCCTAGCCAAGTTACGACCGTTTCGTTTCGAATCTCTTTCTACAGTCGGTAACACATCCGATTCCTTTGTTCTGGCCACGTGACTTAACGTTCAGATGTTATTCCCATACATGTGAACTTGAAGTTTTCTACTAGCATTAACGATTGTAGATTATCAACTTGGCTATGCCCTATGGTTCCTCTGCATTAGTCTGATAGCGGCTAGTGCTGCCTTCTTCTGCTGTCTGTACAAATCAAGGTGAGTACGTGTAGAGCCATTTCTACTGCTTCAGTTGAGGTGCCCATGTTTTGTCAAATTATTTTTGTACATTATTAAAGCAAGATTGTGTTTTTGTTGACTGAGTTTGCATTCAAGATACTTGTTCCGGAGCATTTTGCTATCAAAGACCATTCCCAAGTACTTGAGGCTATATATATATGTTATTAAGACATCCGGATTTGAATATTTGACGCACACGTGTGCACTATGCATATTCTATATCTCCTGCGTAGCTACCTACTTGGCTAATCTCCGTTGAGATTGGCCACCCGTGATCGTAATTTAGTTAGGAGGCTTATTTGTATTTAATAACATATAGGTCCCTAGGTAACATGTGCAATATTAATACGGGCGGGGCAGTAAAGATACTGTCTTTACATTTCTGAGTAGGAAAGTACACATTCACACAAGACAATTGGCAATTATAACAAAAATCTGTTTTTGAATTCTTACTTGTAATAAGGATCCTATCTTGTTTATAATAAGGATCAAAAAAGTGTTATACACCAAATGAGGTTTGAGGACCGGAAAAGTTACAAATAGCTGTCTAATCGTATGCGAAACGTTTGTGATGTTTCTCATACATTTTGTAAGAAATTCATGAGGTTCAAACATAATTGAAAAGTATAAGCCACTTTTATAGGTACCCCTCTCTCCTCCGCTTTGGGGAAACGTGAAGTTTTAGACTACCTCTCTCCTCTTCCCCTCGTCTAGCATCACGTGTATTTTTTTTATTGAAGTGATCGGATATTTTTAGAATGAATTGATATGTTAAAACAACATATCAAAGTATTCAGATGATGGCAATTGAGACAAAAATCAAAATAGTGATGGTCATAAAAAGTTCGAAGTTGGTGGTTTTGCGATGGAAATTCCTCTTGGTTCCTACGTAATTGAGTGATAATTCATCACATGGAAAGGAGCCTTCCTAAAAACATTAATCAAACCGTGAGACGCAAGTAGTTAAGAACTTTCTGTTTTACTCCGTCCGAGGATTTAAAATATGATTTTTGTCAAAATCTTTGGTCGAACTGTTCTGTTGGTGTTGGTGGAATATATAGATACATTTGCGCCGCGTGGCGAGGTGGTCTAGCCAGTCTGCTCAGAAGACGGACGAGTTAGTTCGTGGTACCTACCAAGAACTGCACGTCCAGTAGTAGCTTGTGTGTGTAGTGGTTGATAGTTACGCAGATGCATGGGCAATATACCTATTTCTTTTATTCCTATCCTTGTCTGTCATACATAAGCCTCCGCGGCTTCGACACTCGCAGCTTCAGTTCTTAGTTCTAATCTTTATATTCTGTCTTCTTAATGGAAGTTAAGTACTTAGTGCAACCTGTCCTACTGCCTAAGCAGGTACCTACTTATAGTAAGTTTTCCAACCACCATTTTTTCCCAAATACCTACTACGCATAGCCCCGACGTAATGTATAGGTTATTATTATTAGATATATCTGTGCTACTATACTTTTTAACTGGAAAAATCGATTAAAAACTTCAAACGTACAAATCAAAAATAGTTTCACAGTGAGAGTTCGTGGGAACAAAACAAGGTTTTTGGCATTTCAAGTTGGTGGCTGGTGTCAGTGAAAGAGTGTGGTAAAATGATTTCGTGACCGCGTTTAATGGGTCATGATGCCTGCGCTGCGATTCGTCTCGTCGTGCGAGCCGCACAATGGCTGGTCGTGCCCGTTGCCCTCCATGCCCCGCCGCTCCGCCTGCGCGACACTTGACACAGGAACCCGCACTCCACGACCTCCAAATATTTCCGCGTACATCTTTTTTATTTCCCAGAAACGTGGACTACCTACCTACGCATCAATTTACTGCCCCATGTAAAAACGCCATCATCGACTTTAAAATTGGGAACAAAAAAAGTATAGAATAGGTACTCGATAACATAAATGATTACAGAATGAGCTCCAAATCGTTTTTCAACCTGTTTTTGGGAACCCTGCGATCAAAATGCTTGAGTAGGGAGATACATAGTTATGTTCCTACATATTTATAACGAAATAGGGCGGTTTGAGAATAGATTTGTAAGGGAAGAAAGATGAAGTTGGTTTGTGGCCTGGACTCCCTAGAGCAATTTAATAATTACCTAAGACACATTTAGGCGGTAAAATTTTAAGTTTTATCTGTCCCCTCTTAAGTGTTCATTATGTGTTAGCTACAACCTGGGATTAATTAAGTCCAGAGTGAATAGGTTATTTCTAGGCAAGCGTGCTCCATCGTCGAGCACATCATCACTTACCATCAGGTAAGATAGTGGTCAAACGCGAAACTATCGATAATAATAAAAAGAAAAGCATATAATAATGTCTCATGGACATACATACCTACGTGCGTGCTTAACTTAGGTACCCTCACTTATTGAGCAAATAACCTAGCAAAAAAGATAACTCTTTGCACTGGGCCCTGGTTCAGGTTATGGTCTGGAGCGAGAGGGAGGTATAAGAAGATGACTGTAACCGTTAGGGAGCAAATATCCTGAAGCCCCTGCCGCCGCCACAGAAGACGTCCCGGGCATCCGGTCAGCGTGGGCGCGTACTTGCGAACAATGAGCAATCGGTAGCTCGCCGTCCAGCCTTCTGGTAAGGACCGAGCCCGAGTCGTTGGCGGCGAGTAGTGTTCCACGCGCGCCTCAGAGAGATGTTAGCAAAACCGTAGGGAGCCAGTAGGGCTGATGCCCGTTAGGAACGCGGGAATTTTTAAAAGAGTTACTGTGGTCCTAAATTTAAAGAGCAACTGGAGGACACAGGTGGGTTTTAGAGCGGGAGAAGTCATTTGATGATTACTCACCTCAAAAAAGGGGTCTGATCGCGGATTTTGAAACTGCGCGGCGTTCAAAAACGTAAATTGCACGGAACGTTGAAGTCTTTGCATAGTAAATATGTGACACAATATTTTTTCAATACTTATACCTACATCCTCGAAAACTGATTCTTATCGCACTACAATTAGGTTCAATATGCCATGTATTTTTTTTTATTTATCACAATAAGGGCTTTTTACTTTCCAATTTCGTCATGATCAACGGTGATTATTATTTTTTTAAAAGCGGCCCACATTTATAAGGTTTTAATATATATTTAATGAAAATTTAAATTGTGTTTATGAACAGAATATCATAAAGAAATATAATTATTTACACAATACTCAACAAATTAACAATTATTTAAATTTGAATTAAAATAGGTTTATCAATTTTTAACAAATATTTTAAAAAGATCGTAAATCTCGGCGCTTGAACGTCGCAAATTCAGTCGCCCAACAACATTCATCTTCACGGTCGCGCGCCGAGATTTGAGGTATTTTTTAATTCAAATTTTAAATTGTACATTTTAAAGGAAATGTTCTTCTATTACAATAATCTGTTACTTTGATGATAAAAGGAAGTTAAATCAGTACGAATGATCATTTTATTTACACATAATTTCTTAATATTTGACATTGTTTTTATTTTAATTTTCTTAGTTAGTAGTAAACTAAATCAGTGAATCTTTTTCAGTAACTCTTTTATTAAAAATCCTAGCTACTGGCTTTTATTTTTGTTTATTAATTCTATTAGTACTTTAGACGTTCTCAAGCTTCGAAATTGACTCTGAAAGTAAAATTTAAATGACTCTATTTGTGAATACAGTTCACAAGCGTGCCATTAATTTAAAAAAAAAATCCTGTCTAACTATTTAGACAAGAATATTTTCTAATGTTATTAGTAAATCACGTGTTTGTACAGTAAATCATTAATGGATATAAACGGGTTTGAAAATCAAATCATGGTTTTTGAGCCAAATAGCTCTTAAAACTACGTCAAAATTTTTATTCTATCTATACTCATTACCAAAATCAATACAAAAATATAAACCAATAACGTGCCGTATAATCTATATCTATGAGATTTTGCATACAAAGTTTTTAATTTATTTAAGGTTGAAGCTTCCTTCCCGTGTACCTAAATACCTAAATGTAAAGATATTCCAATGTTGGTAGAGGTAGTTACCCTCTACCAACATTAGAATATCTCATCGTGGTTATTGTGTCTTTCCTATAGGGTGAAAAAACATAGTAATTCCCTTGACACTCATAGAGATATCCGAGTATTCCAAATAATGTGTAGTATCCCAAATATGCTGCCTTTCTTCTACCTACGTCAATAGGAACCTACTTCTACCTCCGAGCTTTGATACAATAGTTTCCTAATAACTTTCTTCCTGGATCAAATACTAATATTAGATACTTCTTAATTCTTATGACACCGAAACTCAACAATGAGTCAATCAGACGGATCAGTTAAAATATTCATAGCTTTCAAGCGGAGGCGTAATCGATTTTAACTTCGACGCATTGCGGCGTGCGCAGGCGCCGCGCTAACCTGATGAAAGTGTAAGATATGATGCCATTTCATCTAAACTTATAAGTATTATTAAGAGGTAAAATATTGGTTTGTATACTTATATGTATTTGTAAAAGGTAACTTCTGAAAGTTACTGATTTATTACTTACTGTTTCGATTCCGAAAATACTGTCGCTAAATGCAGTTAGGAATTGTTTTCTACTTAGTTTACTAAAATAAATTGTATTTAGTTCCCATAATTATACATAATTCTATGTTTATCCAGGGTATACTTAACGGAAATGGGTGTTTATATTTAAAAAATTCTGCTACTACCCGTAGAATTGAACAAATCACTTCAAACAGCAAAAAAAAATATCATCAATATAAGTAACTCAAATGTAAAAATGAAGTACCTAACATAAAATTTAAAAAACTAGAATCTTTTAACTTTTCACGGAGGGATTGTGTCTACCTTAAATTATGGATAATTGACCAATTTTCGCCCAAAAAAAAACAAGATTTTTCACGAGTAAAACTGTCTAAAGTAAAACTAAACACGACACACTCAACAAAACACAAACAGAAAATATTCAGTTAGTTTAATTATTTAGTAACATTTATTACCTATATTCCTGTAATTTAATTAGTAGCGGGTTTATTTTATTACAGAGATTGAATCATTAGGATTTAAGTACCCCTTCGAAAGGTGTTGTAATTATTCAGGATGTTTTTCAACACACTAAAAACCCTCCCGTTTTTACGCTCGCGATTAAATGTACCTAACTATTTCGCACTCGTGCGTAATAGTGCGATGGCGAGCCTATGGCGGCTCAATCACAATAAATTGTATTAGGCTGGCCTGGCGGAAAATAAATCTGCGAGCTATTTTTCACCATAATTTGTTTATAAGATATATTACTTTTTATTATTTGTATTGTCATAGTCGCTTAACTATCTTCATTATGATATCTATGTGAGTTTGAAGTTTTTGGTCTTCTTCATCAGTTCCACTTCATCAAATATTACTTTTTAACTGTAAATGCTTAAGTTGTCGATGAAAATACCAAAATCACTATATAGTTGCCTATAATATTTGAGGAGTTCCCTCGATTCCGTATGGATCCCATCATCAGAACTGGATTT
Source organism: Mythimna pallens (assembly GCA_961205895.1). Lineage (NCBI taxonomy): Eukaryota > Metazoa > Arthropoda > Insecta > Lepidoptera > Noctuidae > Mythimna > Mythimna pallens. The sequence goes on from OY540830.1 coordinate 13,205,603, forward strand.
TGAAAAAAATGGAACCAAACTGGAAGTATATCCTTTTAAGGGGAAAAACATTGCAAATCGGTCCATAAACGACGGAGTTCTGACTAGGTAACAAACATAAAAAAAAAATTGATAAAAAAATTGAACCGAATTGATAACCTTCTCGTTTTTTTTCGAAGTCGGTTAAAAAGGTCCCTTATGAAGAGACCGAATAAATACATCGACTTGGTATTACATGGATCTCACAACTTTTTACGGTAGAAGAACTGAGTTCTCTCGTAAGAAGGCTCGCAGCCTTGGTTTTTTGATGGCATACTGTTTTACTTCTAAAACTACCGATTATATGTCTTTTGGGTAAAAGATTTTGACATTAATATTAAGGATCCTAAATATGTATGTTAGATAACCCTTCCTTCTTTTCCAGACAGAAAACTGAGAAAAAAAATCGTCATGCATTACAACACACATTCAGAATGTTAGCGTTATTAAATATACGTAAAGCAGATCATAAAAATCACATTCAATATAAATGTAGACACCCGATATAAACACAGATAAAATGTAAAGTGGGACGATGGATTGATCCTGTGTGTGTTACCATTTATTTCAACGTACATATTAGCATCACAGACATAAAAAAAAACTGTTTGTCGATGCAACACATTTTGAATGTATGCTTCAGGATCATCCCGTAATTGTTGCACATCAATCTCCGTTCGTAGTTGCAAAAACAAAACATTTATTAGTGAACATATTAGGATTCTGGTAACCGAAACTGTTATCGTGATTTATACCGACCATTCGAATTACTACATTATTCAGACCGAAATGCATGAAAGTTCAACGACGACCAGAGTGCTTAATTCAGGACGGATGACGTTGATGAACATCACTGTGTACATAGGTATCTATATGTTCACGTTCGAATATTACCTGCTCTCCTTTAATTACAGATATTGGTTTCCTTTATAAATACACTGAAATAAGTCAGCTAAATAGTTTTTACTGAACGAATTATTAAAATGCACGTATAATTATGAATAAGTGCCTAACTACCTCATTGGATAAAATCATGCAAACTGAATAATGGAATTCTGAAACTATTATTTAATTATTCAGCACAATATTGTCCAGCGATACCTACGCATGACAAGTGAGAGCGTGTTTTGGGAATCATAGATGCATCTTCATCATTTAAAAAACGGTTTTTGACTGTATACCAGACGTGTGCATGCATAATTTATGTGGCCATGTCTAGATTTCCCGTTTAAAAAAATAGAAAATCTAGGAAGATATTGATAGACACCGATAGGTAGCACATAAATTTCCTTAAATGTTTTCAGGAGATGATATATTTCCATGTTTCAGTAGACAGATGTGTCGATGAGAAGTTTGACGGTATAGCAACCGGACTATAAATTGATGTTTAATATTATGCCTGATACAATATTAATGGAGCATCTGCTGGGTGGCGAGGTTGGCGGGGCAGGCGTCGGGTGCGGGCGCGGCGTCGCATATGCAATGGCGTCTCATGCCATCGGCAGCCGATCATGAATATACGACACACACTCACTAATGTGCTGTTTTGATGGGTCAAGTGTTTGATGTTGTACCACAATTTATTTTCCCTAGGCACCCCTTTCCTTTATTTAGATGCATATTATGCATTGTAATGTCTTATCATACCATATAATTGTAAATCCATCAAAATCCATCATCATCGTTCATTGTGCGTACTTATCCGCAGCCAAGGAGTGCTCCCATGTCGGAGTCGGTAATTCCTGATAGCTAGAACCTGGGGATCTTTAAGTTTACTAAATAAGTAATTATTAAGGAAGCGTGCTCCATCTTCTAGGTGAGGTAGTGGTCAAGCGCGAGCGTACCAAAACATAAAAACAACTTATTTTCGGCGATACTTTTATAGAAGTTTATTGATGTTGTCTAAGACCCTGGTGTCCTGGACCTTTGGAAGGCATACGAGGGGCCGACGCCAACTTACAGACGTTCTTTATAGAAGTTTTAGTTAGAAGTCCGATAATTATGCGCGCTTTGCAAGTGCATCCAAGGACAAACCCCGGAAAACAAAGTTAAAGGGCTATGGTTTTGGCGGCTTTAATAGAATTTTAATTTTCGGCAATGAGTGAGAGTAATCAGTCCAGTGGGCTCGCTAAATGGTGACTCTTATTACATGCAAAATTATATTATTAGATTAATAACGATCTCGAAATATAGTTAAAGAACAAGAGAATCTACTAGTAGTTGATATAATTACTGAATACGTCAAAGGTTATTCTAGTACCTACTATATATATATAGTGGCAATCGAGTAGGTTCCCGAAGGCACTGTGATTTAAAGATATCCCACAAGAGGTACCGTTAGATATAGTTGATAGGTGTGCTAATTTACATTTAATATAATTAATTATAAAATCGAAGTGCTCACTACCTCTGAATTGACAAGTGGGTAGGACCCACTCAGCATAATAAATTGTACAACAGTGATGAGCATTGTTATTCCCACAGGCGGTTTTATTTGCCACAGCTCCCACGGGGGTCATTGGTGGAGTAGTGAGACAACAATGTGAGTGACGCGAGCGTCGGGCATCTGCTCCCTGTCGTGGGAGTGCGTGCGGAAACCGATCGCACCAACCTCGCCAACAATAACACACAAATCAACGGGCCGGCGTGGCGGCTCACCCCTCTGGAAGCTGTGGGAACCAAGCAATTAATAATATCATTCGCAAATCCCCATCTATATCTAAACAAACCGTTCTCGAGTGTGATGTGGGGTGGGATGATGGGTAAACTTTTGTGTACAAGTACATTGACCGGAAGCAGCTTTATGTGTGACGCTTTATTGAGCAATATGCTTTTACTTAAAGGGATTAAAAAATTTTTTTTTCGCCTCTGGATTCATAAATTAAATTATTATAATATACCTACTAGCAGTCCCGAAAACAGCACAATAGCACAATTTCAAGATATATTTTTTGCGTGGGACTCTTATTCTTTTCTAAAATAAAAGTAGCCTAAGTTCTAGCATCAGCTATCTGCCAATGAGAGTCCTGTAGGGGATAGAGACGCAATGAAAGGCTATATCATTAATTGACTATTATTATATTAACTTAGCACTTTCATAAATAAAATACGTCCCGACATTTTTTTTTTTTTTTTTTGGCAAGTCCCGACATTAGTCTTACGTCTTCTTATTCTATTGATTGACATCAATCATAACTAAACTTTTCATAACATAAACCTTAAAGGCCAGTTAGCAAATTAACAGTAAGTGTGACCTATTTAGTCGTCACATGAGCTACGCCCCTACGAATAGAAATGCTGAGGATCGCAAAGCAACTCTATTCCAAAAAAAACTTTTAAGGTTTAAGTATAACCTGCCTATTACCTAACACAGATGTCCCTACCTGTAAATGAAATAAATTTACATTTTAGCGCCTGTCTCTTTAGAGCGGCCTTAACTCATGACAGACGACAAACTACTTTCATATAATTTCTGTACAATTATTATGCGTCAATATGCGCTTATTAATTAACGCTGTCATATTTGAAACCCACTGTAGCAAATCCATTTTAAAAGCCACAGCATAGCGCCCTTGTCATAATTGACATCTATCCAGAAGGGATCTAACAAGATATAAACTACAACTCTTACGGTTATGACTTTAACCTCATCGGACGCTCATCGAGTCAGAGAAGTAAAAGACAGAACTGTGCAAGTTTCTATCATCGCTAAAAATTGTATATGTTCCAGTGACAAAACTCGTAAAAAAATTCATGTAGTCTAATATAATCTATCAGTCCATAATGACTGAACTGTGGGACTTCAATCATCAGCTAAACCAATGGTGTCAAGTAGACACCCTTTGCGAAGGCTATGCCTTATCTGCAAAGTCGGTATCAGCATTGATTGATACACCACTCCCCCTCATTAGGAAGGACCACAGTTTCCCAAAATAATTTGACAACTGCAAACTCAAACTGCTACTGGATCATATTTACCTAATCGAATAATAAAAAAAACATAGACGAAAAGAAAAAACTATTGAACGCACAGTTTTCTTGTCTTCATTCTTCGGTGACGGCGCGCGGCGCCTCTCATTGAAAACGATCATGAAACAAAAAGAAATGATTAATCATTCATGCCCGGCTGACCTCACAAAAATAATGCAGTGACATGATAACAAAAACAAAAACCAAAATATTTACAAAATTCTTAAAATGAATCGTTTCCTTATTTTATAATTCCTAAAAATAAAGTTTAATTTCTTTTTATAAAATTTCCAAAACTTAAAAATTTCAATAAAAAGGATTGTTTTAAAAAGTTATTATCATTACAAAATTTAAAATTTGATGAATAAGGTTTTATTTTATTTGAATGAAGTTGACGGATGGACTTTCTTCTAACTAAACTCCTTTTTGTCATACATTATTTTTTCTTAATTTGGGGACGACGATTCAACTTTATGTAGAAAGACTTCCTTGGTGCCATACCTTTCATGCTGGACCCGAGGTCGGTAACATATGATTACTTTGAACAAAAATATTAATTAATTAACTGACGTAAATGCAGTCGGGTCGGCATTGCAGGGGTGGCCCACCACCTGACGCGGACGCCGTGATCAGCTGATTGCTGTGCGTGACCACAGTAAACGCGTGCGCATGTGCGATATTATCATTTGTAGTTAATGCTCGGTAAGTAACTTGTTTTAGGTTGGTATGTAATTTAGAACTCATCATTTGATTAACGAATTAGTTACAAGTATTTATTAGTTAAGATATTAAGATTATTAGTAGACTAACCAGGACATCAGGTCCTGGTTAGTCTACTAATAATCGCGACTTTGCTTGTGTCAGCTAAGAGTTATCTGTGAGTACTTATCTATTGTGTCTGTCTGTTTGCCTATGCCTTTTTCTAACCGTGTTGGAGACTGGTTACAGTCTAACCGGATGCAGCTAAATGCCAGTATTTTACATGGAGCGTCCGTCTATTTGACCTCCAGTACGCAGTAACTGGGTAGCGCAATCATACCCCTTGGCAGAACCGGTGTCATTGCCTGACTTCTGACAATCCATAACGAATGACAGAGATCTACAAATGACAGCTAGGACCAACGGCTTAACGTGCTTTCTGAGGCACGGCGGAATCTAGGTATGTTCCATCGTCTTCCCCAGAGAACAAAAAATACATAAGTACTTTTCTTTATTTCCGTGGTCTTCCCTTACCCATTTACAGACTGACCTCGGCAAGCGTTTCTTAGCCTAGGAGATCGACTCGAGCGGGTGATATTATTTTGGCTGCGAGCTTTTTTATCTATGAGTACCTACTACCTATTTATAATCGTCTGTTTTAACTACGTTTGGCCTAGATGAGATGGTCAGGAAAGGCTTATTTCGAGGTGTTTAATCTTCAAATAACTTCTCCCGCTCTGGATGGAGCGAGATTGAGGGACTGATTTTCACGGAACCCACCTGTGTTTCTTCAGTTGTCCTTTGTGTTCAAGGGCCACGGTAACTTTTCGAACAATTCTGCTGCCCATGACAGGAAGAAGTGTAGTTGTCTTTGAATACTTTAAATAATAGTGACTTAAGTACCTAACAAATAAAGAAATTACACTTTAATTTCGTGGTGTAGCGCGTTAGTAGCGCGTTGGCATATTTTCTATAGCGCTTGCAAATGCGACTAACGCGCGCTAGTAGCGTCGCTGTCGCGCGCTTACGAAACGCGCGACAGCATCGCTACAAAAAGTCGTCGTGGGCGTGGGGCCTAATATCTACAAAATCGGTAGGTACGACATCAGTAATGTCGTATTTACCTTTTGAAATAAATGTAAGATGGATAATACTGAGAAATACTAGATATTAATTGGCGTCTAACTATTTTACAATTATATTATATTTTGGACTCGCACACTGAGGGTTCCTTACAAACTAATTTATGTAAATAGTTCCCGAACCGAGCCTTTAAGATTTTTCCCAATGCAAAAAATGTTTTTTTTTTGTGACGCAAAAAAATTTCAGTTTTCAGATTTATGCCTTTAAACTTGTGCTATAAGACCTGGCTTCACGCCAAATTTCAGGGTTCTAGGTCAACGGGAAGTACCCTATCAATATCGATTTTTGCGACATAAACGGCCGTGTTTTTTTTTTTCGTTAACTTAGAAGTTTAATTTTTTCACAGCTTCTAGGGACTGCAGACCTGAGTATATGGTTTTAATTTCAACTCGATACCACCACGCGTTCTCGAGATAAAGGGTCTTGACAGACAGACAGACAGACCGACGGACGGACAACAAAGTGATCCTATAAGGGTTCCGTTTTTTCATTTTGAGGTACGGAACCATAAAAAAAGCAATTCCAACTAAAATATGTTGAAAAAGATATCTAATGTCGTAATAGTTCTCCAGATACCTGTTAAAATGTTAAAAATACGAGGTTTTAATGGGATATTATCAATTGCAGCTGTTTGGCAATTGCAGAAGCCCAGAACGACTTTCGAAAACTGTGCGTATTTCGTACCTAGTCACGTGTCTAAAATTAGGGTCGAGGAATTATTTTCCATATAGTTGTGCTAGCTGGCAACAAAAGAAGCATCTATGTAGAAATACAGAATAAATAAATATACAAGTTGACTATTGTTACGGACCATAAGTTTTTCGATTAGATCTGGCGCGTGTGCGCCGGGCGCAACTGTCATCGGTCGCGTGCCCGCTTAATAAGCCCTTAATGAAATTAACGACTGTGCCATATTGATGGGGATGACCAACAAAAACGTAACAATTACAAATGTAGTTTGTTGTTTGATACGCTACCCTCCGACATCGTATAAATTACTGCTAATGTTACCTGCATGCTTGATGCACCACATCGGAAATGAAAACGTATTATCGCATTAAAAAATATGTAATTTGTATTTAACCGACCTCTGCTAAAAGGAGGAGGTTCTTATTTGATCGGCATATATAGGTAGGTACATATTTATTACACCTAGGTGCGTTACTTATTGACGCTCGTCCAAAAAGAGTGCTGTTATAAGTTTAACGTGTATATCTGTGTGTCTGTTGATGGTATCGTAGCACCTAAACGGATGAACGGATTCTGATTTAGTTGTTTTTGGACTTAGCGGTTTGTTTCAAGAAAATCTGTTCAGTCGGTTGAAGATTTAAGCTCTTTTCTGGTTGATGAACACTGAGCCACACACACACACACACACACACACATTTTACATGCTGATGATGCTGAAGCATGATTTAGAATCTGTTGGATACCAAGCTCCTCACTTACTTCAGAGTATCGTGTTTAGGCTCATTTAAATTGGTTTCAATGAAAACATTACGAATAGGTGATCAGAGTCAGATAAAACCAAAAAGTATAAAATATTAAAATAATAAATGTATAAAATTAAAAATGACATCGGGATTGATTAGAATCCGACCTACCCTGATTAATTCTTTTTATTTTACTAAAAATATCTTCGGGGTTGGTTAGAATAACGATTTTACACAGTTTAAATTAAAAAAAACAGTACAGTTTTATTTTTAATTAGGAAAATGCCGGCGAAAAACTACGGCGGAGTTTTTTAATCATGTAGGTACTGTCTAAAAAACTGTATATGCGGCTATTTTAGGCACAAACTACAAAATGCCACCTGCTCCGTTCCTCATGGAATCGCATTTAGATTCGATGGGTAAGTAGGGTTAGAGGGTGTAATAACCTTTCTTTGGGCCCTGATTTTGCTCAACAAATAAAGATATTTACGATAAGGAAATTATTGAAACTTGAACGTGATACTTTCCATGGAAACCTCATTTCTTTTATCATATTTCCACGTTCTATATACAAATTGTAAGTATTGGTTGGTACACCGGTGGGTACAAAGATCTTCTTTGTAAACATTATCAAGGGCCGCACATGGGTGGTGTTTGCCAACGGGTTGCTTAATGTCCCTCCGTCAGTATGCGAACCCTCGTAAGGCGAGGGACGGGTTGGTACGTACCTAGGTGAGTGAACACGTGCGGTCTCGCGAACACAAGTGGGCCAGTGTTCACACCGGCTCCTTTCAGAACCTGATTAGATAAGCAGCAGCTCTGAGATAATTAAGTAAAACGATTGAAAAGTTGACGGGCTCTGATGTTTACTAGCATATTTTTAGATAGGTAGTGCCGGTTTGCTTAAAACACTCAGATGAAAAATGTTAACATCATCTGTGGTGATGCTATCTTATACAAGGAAAAAATATAAGTGATGTAAGGAAAGCATGAAACTTATAGAAAATACCTGTAAAGTTTAGTTTGGAACTCGATCTTCCACATTAAATACAAATACGTTCATAAAAACTCTACATATCTTCGTCGGAATACCCATAGGTGCATACAGCTATTGCTATTACACGATGAGGTAGGCAACTCCAGGATCATTAGATGGACATAGTCTAAGAACTTTGAAAGAAAAAGAAAAGCTCTACTACGATTTTCGCCCTTTTGATTTATAGAAGTTGTTAAAATGATTACTTTTTTGGTTAATCTGTAGAGTGGCGCTTACCACGTAGCTATCAGTTAGGGGAAGCGACTATATTTAAATACATAAGGGTAACACATCTGGTTCACTGAGGTGATTCCACCTAAGTGGTTTCCTCAGTCCACACGGTTGTTTTATGTATATTAGGTGGGTACATTCATTATTAGATAAACGTACCTAGGTACTTATATTATTATTATTATTATTTTTTTTTAATTCGCTATAAACCAGTGCTTGACTGCGATCCCACCTGATGGTAAGCAGTGATGCAATCATTGATGGTGAGGCGCACTAGTTTATTAAGAGCCTATTCACTCTAGCCTTGAAGGCACCTAAATTATAGTTGGACGGAAAGACAGCAGCAGGCAAATTGTTCCAGTCCCTCGATGTACGCGGTATAAACGACGAAGCAAATCGCTTAGTTCGGACCGTTGGTGTTTCAACAACGTAAGGGTGGATACTCGCCGTACGTCGGGTTGTCCGGTATTATATCCGGTATATTCGGTGTAGTTTGTGAATGAAACTAGTAAGTTTTTTTGTAAGTCATGCGTATATTTTATTTTGAGCAAACTGTCTCAGTACATAAAGAAGAGAAGCTTCTAGAATTTTTCATAATATGAACTAATGAAAAAAGTATATTTTTTTTACTCGTAAATAACGAATAAATATACTAAATTTGATTTAACGTTAAATACCATTTTAGCGACTTTGTTTTCCCAAAATGAAAAGCATTTAGTCGAGAGGTGCATTCTAAAAGTTTTATAACTCTAAAACAACTTAATTTGGACCCAAAGTTATCACAATTTAGCTGGCGTATCGGCCATTCAGAGGAATGCATCCAATTATCAATCACCCTGTACATTTCGGTGACATTCTGGGCTGCTTTATTAAAGAAGTTTTAGTCTCATATAATGTATTTTTTCATAATATAAGCGTACCTATTTATACAACTGCAGTAGAACGTGATTAACATAATCAATAAAAACTTGCTTACAAGTCACGTGAGAGTATTTCACTTTACGTCACATTATGAATATTCAATAATAAAGATTTATTGAATATTAAAGTTAATTGTTGTGTAACGTATGTTAAGTGCTCCATATCGTGTGATCTTCAAGCCGTTGTGTTCGTTGCATGGCACACCTGCTTACAGCTTCCGATTGGGTCTGTACCAACTTTGAAAGGGAGAGCCCGACCAACCCGACAACCGACATTCATCGTTATTTCCTCAAACAATGTAATACTGGTTTATAATTAATTCAACTTAAATATGCACTACTTTTTAATCGGACTCCTTTTGTTATCTGACGATCGATTTTGTACAGTTGTTCAAACTTCTTGTCTGAAGAAACGTGATATATTGTTGCCGGTTACAATTCCTTTGTCATGCCAAGAGTTATATTTAAAATAATATTTTCGTTACATAGGCATAACTTTCTTTTGTGCTGCAGCCGAATTAGCATACCGGAATAGGTCAGGGTGCTGTTTTGCTCCAGACGAGTGTAGGTACCTGGGTAGGTTCTACCAGAAGTCATTAAAAATCTCTGAATATTATCATTGAAATATCTATCTTTATAAAAATACCTTTCACAATTTTTGACAGTCGTTTTTACCGCACTGGATTTTCATGATAAACTTTCTTATTATTTCTCTAAAACGCAATGATTTATTTCGCACATTTGCCTTTAGTTTTTCCTGTGTAACGGATGTCTTAAGTACCTGTATGTTGATATTTGCTACCAAGTGGATGGCCATTGGATCCCCAACCACACACAGACAGATCTGTATTATCTACTTACTATATTGGACAGATCACGTTGCTAAGTCAACAAATCATCGGAAGTCATCGGCAGGTGTGTTTAGTGTATAATATCCTATTGCTTCACTTCACTAAAAATAGTGTGTTCCATCCGTTATCGGTACAATGCTCACACTAAGGTTTTCCATATTCAATGTGCGCCTCGGCACATGTACCTATGCAAATAAAATCAAGTTGTAGGTACCGAAGTGGCCGGTACTCGCTCCTACTCCGGATGTAAGGACTTCAAATAAGAATCGTATTTACGTAAGAGCGAGGGCACACTGGGCACATACAACACGTGCTTCCACATAGGTGTTCAGGAGAAGGGGAGCGTACAGCTGTTTCTACAAGAGTAACATTACCGAAACCACGCCCGCCTTGTGCAACGCTTTAAGAATTAACTGCCACATTTAGAGTTGCCGTTTGTATGAAAAGCCATTGAAATAGAGCACTGTTTGCATTTCGTTTGCATACATATTAAACTACGGTAATTAATAAAATAATGGCCATAATTAAATAGCCTGAATCTATCTACATATATATTTTTTTAAACCCAGTGCTCTAACGGTAAATAAGAACAGGTAAATATAAATAAATACTAAACAACACAGACGGTTTGAGTTGATGTGAAATTATACAAAATCTTGCTGAATAACATAGGTTCTCATTGGGTTCCCATGTAAGTCTACATCCACTCGAAACCACTTCTGTATTTCTGTAACTGATGAGATACGTATATATGAGATCAAGACGGTTTACATAGGAGTTTTATAACTGCGGTCAGCAAAGTGTTTCGTTTTTTTTTTCATCTACACTAATATTACAAAGAGGTAAAGTTTGTTTTGATGATGATGATGATGAGTTACTGGTTCGATTGCGATTTTTTTTACCGATAGAAAGCTGCCTGATTCCTGATATTTTATGTACACGGGCGTAGCCGCGGGCAAAAACTAGCCAGAAATATTTCAGAAATAGCAAAGAGTGCGGATCTGTGTCCAGTTGATGGCAATACGCTTAGTCTTTTGTTGGGTAAGTACTTACCCAACAAAAGGCTAAGCGTAGGTATTGCAGTACATAGGACTGAAACTAAGTTGACGAAATGAAGGTGTGATAAAGTACTACTTTAAAAAAAAGATGTATAAATTAAATAATTCAACACCTATATTTTCAAGATTGTATGCTGTGCTGAAAATAAAAATCAAAATATGCACAACGTTTGTTGATTTCAACGATAGTCGACAAAAACACCAACGTTGAACAATCTAAGTCGCACATTGTGTGGCGGGCTGCATTCGAGCGAAGGTGAATTTCTTCGAAAGTGAGACCATTTGCTTCGCTGCAACAACCTGCAAAGAATCCATTGTCAGAAAGGATCAGACGCGCAGCTGCCGATACGCGGCGCGCACACACTTGCGTCAACTTCTACTGATCTGCAAGATCTTGTAGGTACTTATTTGATGAGGATCATGTGGAGAAAAGGATGACTTATCACGTTAACGTGCTATTTTTAACTTTAGGAAGTACCTATTTAACCTCATAATCATAGGATAAATAGGTACTTCCTTAAAAATTAAAGGCTATCCATTTCAGCACATTTATTAATTTTAAATCGAAAAGATACATATTGATATTTCTATAGTAGTTATAATTAGTACCTACTAGATTATATGAAGTGACTAAATAATTGTGTCAGATTCGGATAGCAAGCTATAAAATAGCGATTCTGAGAACTTGCCTATTTCATTAGGTTTTATAAAAGCAGAAAGATGAATGAAGGTCGTTGTGACTTTATTTTTACGACAGTTTTTGTGCCCAAGAATTTATATGAAAACGGTGTTTTTTTTTTGACATAAAGAATCGATTGCATTGTGCTGCCGTTCTACCTGTGCTTCAGCACATGCCAGTTTTTGTGCGAATACTTAGTTGAAGAATGCTTTGTGTACGTCAATGTGCCGCTATGACATACCTAATGTTCATTGAACAATTTTGGAGAACAAAAATAATGTAAGATATTTTTCTACAAATCTCGTATTAAACTGATTACAAGAAGTTGCGCAAACGTCGCCAGATCCTTAGCGCAGATAGTCGCGCTCGTAGCTCGGGCCCTGAACTCCACTAACCTAATTGACAAGCGGTGCCCGCGCACGCGCACACATCATCGATCAACTTGACCACCTCACAATCGACTTACGAAATTCACATTCGTCTAGATACTGATCCTGTACAATTACCGTAACAGCTGGAGCTGGACTAGTTCCATTACGAGGAAGTTTAAAGGCATTTAGGTAATGTTTTGTTGCAATAGATATCGACAATTATGTACCTTAGATAAACCTATAACTTGACTAAGTACATCGTATCTATAATCAATTGAACATATTATGCATCTAATCCTCCAAAGTGCATCAAGTATGGCAGGGCATTGCGTCTTTTCGTAAGTTACACACGGTATTTACGTGTTTGTTTCGGGATGGTAGAACAAACCAGAATACGTCAGTTAAACCATAGACATGAATAAATATAAACGTGTCTCACGAAAGTTATGATATGAAAATATTTTATTGCCTGGTTATTCAAACATGTAAGTATACAACAAGACCAAAAACAGGTAGGTAATAAACAAGAGTTGGAATATTTTATTATTAGAGTTTATGTTGAACAATCTATTGAAAATACGTAGTTATAGTACCTAGCTAATAGGTACCAATTCTTGGTAGCGACGACGTAAACCCAATAATAGCAGAATTTATTATTTATTGCGATAGTTATAGGACTAGTTATCGGACTGGCTTCAATTTCCGCAATTTTGCACGGATTACAAACAATAGAGCAAGTGGCCAGGGTGGAGTCAGTCCTAGCATATAGCATTAACTCGTTTAAATCTACTGCAGACTTGAAGCGCTACAAGATGGCGCGTGCGCAGCCTGCCCCCAAAGCACGCGCCGCGAGCGATAGTTTTTTTTTAACCGATTTCAAAAAAAGGAGGAGGTTATCATTTCGGTTGTATTTTTAAATATTTTTTTTAATGTTCGTTATCTCAGAACTTTGTCGTTTATGGAGTGATTTACAATTTTTTTTTACCCCTTAAAGGATATGCTTCCAGATTGGTCCTATTTTTTTTCAAAATCCAGTCCTGAAGATGGTTTCTAGAGGAATTGAGGAAACTCCTGAAATATTATAAGGAATATAGTGATTTTGGTATTTTCATTGAGAACTTAAGTATTTACAGTCAAAAAGTAACATTTGATGAAGTGGAACTGATGAAGAAGACCAGAAATGGCCAACGGAACTTCATACTCACATAGATATCATGATATTATGACAATACAAATAAATAAATGGTTCTGAATAGTTATGTTGAAAATGGTATCATCCAAGTTACTTAATGATGATGATGGAGCCGGAAGATAGGCACTGGAACTCCGTAATTAATCAGTGTGTTCTAGCCGTGTTAGCTTATTAGAATTGTCATGAGAAATAGGCACTCTGGTTATAAGTATCGCAACTAAGAAGTGTGAATAAGAAACTTTTTACAAAAAAAAAAAAAACGACTTCACTAAAAAACATCAAAATAACTTTAATTTCGGAAGTTGGTGTTAAATAAGAAACAAACAATACCGAGAAACACCGACTTCCGAAATTAAAGTTATTTTGATCCTTTTAGTTTTTTTTTAGTGAAATCGGTTTTTTTTTTGTAAATGTTTTTTTTGACAAGTTACGTCACTACCTCAGCTGACACTTTGGCGTTAGATACATCTGTAGGCTGTTGTAAAACTGATTCTGTGAATTGCCTAGACAGCATAACATTAGCATGAAATGATACATTATCATTTATTAATGTAGACAGACAGATGTGGTCTAGAAAAAATCTATCTTCAAATACATCAATTATTTAAACATTGACCGTAAACACCTTTTAAAGAAGAATAACGGGATTTTTCCTGTATTTATTTGTGGACAAATACCGTCTTATTTCTGATGTTAAATTAAATACAAAAATAGTGTAAATAATACTGAAAGCTGTTTAATTAGCTATTATAATCAATATTTATTTAATAAATTCTGACTGGAATTGCTACTGATGCTGATGTGACAACAGTAGTATATTATTGGGTTCTCTGGATCAACGGAAATCAATAAGTCCAGTTATATAGAACTAATACCATTCACCCACAATCTATTCAAATAGATGAAAACAGGGGTTATTGAAAAAAGAGTAACATCGAATTAAAAATCTTCAGATTTTGAAAAGTAGATATACCTTCGCAGAGAAGCGCAGGTAAACTTTTCAAAATCTGAAGATTTTTAATTCGATGTTACTCTTTTTTCAATAACCCCTGTTTTCATCTATTTAAATAGATTGTGGGTGAATGGTATTAGTTCTAAATAACTGGACTTATTGATTTCCGTTGATCCAGAGAACCCAATAATATACAGTTGAAAACTTAATTACTTCTTATCTCTAAAAAGGGGGAAAAAAAAAACAACAATTGCTAATCATTAATTTTGTCTTTTATTAATAACACTATGTCTCTATATGATTTATAAACATCGTCCATAAACATGTTTTTGACAATATATTGCACACATAATTCGGAATGACACTTGCAATTTAACAATTCTGCAGGTAGATTTTCCACATCATATAACTCAATTCGTATCATTTTCGTTCCCCTTGATGGTTTTTTTATACAGATATAAGTCTCTTTGTCTTGATATGCTCTCTTTTTTGATTTGTCTTGATTGTTCGGCAAGAAGTTGAATAGATCCTCACCAGATTCCTGAAACAAACATCGAGTTAATCAACCGACTTCAATGAAGAAGGAAAGTTCTCAAGTCAACGCATATTTTATATTTAATTTATGTATTTACATTGTTTATTCTATTTAAAAAAAAATTGAACTATGACAAAACTGTTGACGTCGAACCCGTTAAGTATTCATCTTGAAAACATTGTTTATATACTTAATCCATTATTCGATCAACGAAAAAAATAAATATTTTTTTTAAATAAAAATAAAAATGTTTTTCAATAACTTACCGACATGTTAGATGTTCAAAGCTGCTCCGGTGTTGATAAAAATCAGAGAAATAATGATGTTGGAAATTTAAGTAAATGATTCTTTATATGTGATTTTAGTATGCTATTAAGGTTTAAAATCGTTAATTAATTTGAACACATGCCACGTTTCCTTAAATGGAAATGAGTACAATAAGACTGGCGCCTGGAGACAGATGATCTGTCTATGTTTACAGTGAGAAATATAATAATATCCTAGGCGTCAATGTTGACGCCTACTATTTTATCTCATAATACGCAGCAGTAACGTCGTATTTTGGTTACGGAATATGTTATGTTACTATATTGTACCCTTATAAACATATAATAAAAATGAAGAAGTTTGTCTGTTTATTTTAGACTAATTCACACTTATAGTACCTTTATTAAGACTGATTGGTTACCTGAGGAGTAAATTAAAAGAAGTGAAGCCGTTGGATACAGCTAGTGTATTTAATTTGCTGACAAACTGTTTTCTGCATAACACTAGTGTAAAATCTGCATGCACACATTGATGTTTTTCATATTTATTTAAATGACCGTGAAACAATGAGCCACTACAAAATTTTCTTTCTGAGGTGCTACAAGTGATAAAAGTGTTTATAAGTGTGTGTAGTGCGTGTCCCATATGCAGGTTTCGGACAACTAGTCTTCTTAACAATACAAAGTGAGTATCAAGCTTTTCAAATGTAATAACTTTTCAGAATAGTTTATCTTTTTCATCAGTTTCAAAATTTGTTATTTATGTTCTAACAAATATTATGTGATGAATAAGTAATTATTCGATTAATTAAATCTGTTTATCCAATTTGTAAGAACAACATAAACCGACTTCACAAAAAGGCGGAAGGTTCTTAATTCAACCCGTACCTATTTATGAATACAAGCGTTAAAATCACTTTTAGATTTCGGGTGTATTATTTTTATGAATGATTCAACATGAGCTCAATACAAATATTTGCATTGGTATTCTGAAAACATTCCTGAATTAACAAGTCAGCTTGGCACCAGGTAACCTGATGTTAATAGCGACAGTGTATTCGAAGGTGTAACTTACCTTATCTGATACGAAAACTTAAAATAATTAAATATGATTTCGATAATTTAAATTAATCAGTTTATTCTATTTTTGTTTTCAGATCTACAACTCCACTGTACAAGTCAAGTCAACAAGTTTTCAAAATCTTCATCATCGTCATCTTACAAAATCTTCAATCAAATTAAACAAAATGTAAGTATCATTATAGATTATTATCAGACTGGCCTGTTGGTCTAGTGGTTAGTGGACCTGACTGCAATGCCGGAGGTCGTGGGTTCGATTCCCACCCAGGACGAATGTTTGTGTGATGAGCACGATCATTTGTTCTGTGTCTGGGTGTAATTTATCTATAATATGTATGTATTTAGAAATATATATGTATGTTTATCAGTTGTCTAGTACTCATAACACAAGCTCTGCTTAGCTTGAGACTAGACGGCGTTGTGTGATAGTTGTGGAATATTATAATTATTATTAATATAAAAAATACCTTTTAACCTTAACCTTTGTAATTGTCACGAAAACGTTGTTTTATTATAGTACTTCTAATATTATCAACATCTGCAAGTTTTGTAAAAAGTATTGAATTTATTAATTTTTATTTTCTAATACAACAGAGCTGTTAGCAGAGAGAGGTAGATAAGTAAAACGTATATATGTAATTATTTATTTATTTTTATTTTCAGGTCAAAAGCTGACGAACTTTTTCCCACATCCTCTGAAGAAGAGGTTGAAGAAATTTGTCCTCAAAAGAAAACGAAACGGAGTAGAGAAGAGTCTCGTCCATCTAGCAGCATGCCAATCTTGGATGACGAGGGGGAAGAGCTGGGGAGAAAGCGAACTAAACGCGAAAAACATTCGTCAACACGTCGAGCTGAGCCAGCAGTGAGCACTGAACATATACGATCATCATTGAAAAAGCCGAAGATTCGCCCAGTTACAAGACCTACGGCTAGGGAACTTTTTGGTACGGACAGTGAAGATGAAGCACAGGAAGCGGCCTGTGCCTCTTCTTCCTCTTCTAAAAAAGTATCAACTTTAGTATCTTCTATCACGAGAAGATTAGCTAACGGTATTTCTCGACAAGGTCATCCTTCTAAAGAGGGATCGCACTACATTGACTTAAAAGTCTATAAAGTTTCGGATATTGAAAATGTTTCTGCAATGAATAGATGGCGTCAGGCAGTGATCAGTTTAAAAAATAAAACAGACGATAATACTGAAGCTTGGGGATATTTAGCAAAATTTATAACTTCAAGTAGGAAGGAATTTAAGGATATCCCACCGACATTTATTTCAAACTATTATTGAATACGAACAAACCATATTTTTGAACATATCATAATCAAGATGATCTTTTCAAAATATGAATTTAGCTAATATTTGCTTTTCACATATAAGCCTATATCATATAAAAGCGTAGATCATAAGCATATAATCAAAATGTATCCATAGGTTAAGTTGAAAAAGTTAAATAAATTAATATAACATTATTTTATCCTAATGATGTCTTGTTTTTTTTTTATTACAGCTACCGCTACCGCCGATAACGGATCTCATTTTCAAAGTCATGATACTATGATATGCCATGAATGCAAAGTAATTTTACGAAAACCTGATTATAGATACCATGTAAGAAGTAATGTACATAAATCAAATTGTTTATTGAAAACTGAATTTGAAAATGTTGAAATCATTGCAACTGCATTTAAAGACAGGATCCTTACTTATCGATTAAATCCATATGAAGAATGCTTTGAGACCCCTGAAACTTTCTTGCATGATAGTATGAAATATATCATAAAACTAATTACTATGGCTCTGGAAAAAAGTACTTGCTTAAAAGTAAATTTTGAGCTATTTGCAAACTTTATATTACCACATTCAGACTCACAAAATCTAAAGTCGTTTAACACTAAAAATACAATTATTCTTAAAGATACATGTATAAAAGAAAAGTATATGGAGGCAGTGAATACAATTAATAAAAAAATGAGCGAGTTCCAATTTTGTGAGTCAGGCTGGTCTTTTCTCTCAATAAGTCATTTAGAAATAAATCTTAATAAATACTGTCCTATGAGAGGTGGCTCCTATATTGATTTACCACCCATAGTGAAAAATACTAAAAGCTGTATTAATATACAGAATAATGATAACCACTGCTTGTTATGGTCTATAGTAGCAGCTTTACACCCACGCGAACGTAACGCGTGCAGAGTAAACTCTTATCCACACTACAGTAACGTACTGAACGTTCAGGATATGACTTTTCCCCCTACAATAAGCGATGTAAAGGTCTTAGAAAAAAATAATCCAGACTTGAGTGTAAACATCTACGGATTAGATAACAAATTTTATGTAACTGGACCTCTATATAAGTCAGATTCAAGGAAAACAAATCACGTGAACCTACTTTACATTGAAAAAAATGGTAAGTTTCATTATTGTCTGATTAAAGATCTTCTCAAATTAGTACGCAGGCAAATTTCTGAACATAAAGGTAAAATGTATTTATGTGAAAATTGTCTACAATTTTTTTCAAGTGTGTCTAAGTATACTGCGCATTCTTGTTCAGAAATATTATCGGTGTTGCCTCCAAAAAACAGTGTATTGAAATTTGAACACTACGAGAGACAGCAGAAAATCAACTTTGTGATTTATGCAGATTTTGAAAGCATTTTGACAGATTGTACAGAAAACCAATCAACTGAAAACACTAAACTTATTCAAAAACACGAGCCTTCTTGTTTCGGCTATTATATATGCTGTTCACATGATTCAGGCTTAAATAAATATGTAACTTATAGAGGTCCAGATTGTGCTAAAGTATTCATTGAGTATTTAATCAGAGATGTGTCACAAATACACGATATGTTGCAATGTAAAAAGCCCATAATGAAATTGTCTAAACATCAGCAGGACAAATATCAAAGAGAAACTACTTGCCATATCTGTAATAATTTACTTTTTGATGATAAAGTAATGGACCATGACCACGTGACTTCTGAATTTAGGGGAGCAGCGCATAATCAATGTAATCTTTTATATAGAGTTTGCCCTTTTGTGCCTGTGATATTTCATAACTTATCTGGCTATGATAGTCATCTGTTTATAAAAGAATTAGCGAAGTATGAGGGTGATTTGAAAATTATACCGCAAACTAAGGAAAAGTACCTATCCATTACTAAATATTTGCCATCAAAAGACTCATCAAAATCAATTCAAATAAAATTTTTAGACTCTTTTCAATTTCTTAGCTCGAGCTTAGATAATTTATGTAAAACTTTATGTGAGAAAGATTTTATTAATTTATCTCATGAGTTCCAAAATCATGAACAGTTTGAGCTTATGCAACTTAAGGGCATTTATCCATATGACTACGTAGATACATGGTCTAAGTACAGTGATACGACACTGCCGAAAAAAGAATACTTTTTTAATAATTTAAAACAAGAGCATTTATCAGACGAAGAATACCTCAGAGCGCTAAGAGTGTGGGATGTTTTTGACATTCAATCGCTTGGAGAATACACAGACTTGTATTTGAAAAGTGATGTTTTGATTCTTAGTGATATATTTGAAAAGTTTCGAAATACATGCCTTCAATACTATAAGTTAGATCCGGCTTATTATGTCACCTCGCCCGGACTCAGCTGGGATGCAATGTTACTATGTACGGGTGTGCAATTAGAATTAATTAATGATGTAGAGATCTATCAGTTATTGGAAAAAGGTATTCGTGGAGGTTTAGCTCAATGTTCCCTGAGACATGCTAAAGCAAACAATCAATATCTCCCCAATTACGATGATCAAAAAGAAACATCGTTTCTTATATATCTTGACTGTAACGCACTCTACTCTCATGCTATGACAAAACCAATGCCAATTTCCGAGTTTAGGTTTTTAACAGACACAGAAATTTGTAATTTCGATATCATAAATACTGATGAAAATGGTGATTACGGTTATATTCTGGCAGTTGATTTGGAATACAGGGATTATTTACATAATACTCATAGTGATTTACCATTCGCAAGCGAGAAATTCATTCCTCCTGGTGGTAAAAACCCAAAACTTATTGCAAACCTTTATGACAAATATCATTATGTCATACATTATGTTCACTTGAAAGAATGCCTAAAACATGGGTTACGTCTTAAAAAAATCCATAAGATTCTGTGTTTTCGACAAGGTAGCTACCTCAAAAAATATATTGATTTGAATACTCAGTTACGTCAAAAGTCTTCATCAGTTTTTGAAAAAGATTTTTTTAAATTACTTAACAATGCTATTTTCGGGAAAACGATAGAGAATAAAAGGAAACATGTCAATGTTAAACTAGTCTCTAAATGGAGCGATACTAAAAATAAAACTAAAAAAGTTTTGGAGGCCAAAAAACTAATTGCAAAACCAAATTTTCATAGTGCTACTATATTTTCTGAAAACTTAGTAGCAATCCAGCTAAATCCCGAAAAAATCAAGCTGGACAGACCTATATACATAGGGTTCAGCGTGCTAGAATATGCTAAAACTCATCTCTATCAGTTCCGGATGGTGCGAGGTTACCGGACGATTTCCCGCGAAGCGGCGAGCCTCCTTGCCTGCCAGCCACCATGGGATCTGGAAGCAACAGTCCTTGCTCTCATGCACGAACTGCGCATGGAGATGCAACGCCGGGGCGAAACTCCGCTGCCGCGACAGGTCGCAGCATGGCGGACGGAGTTCCGGCGGGTTCTCATGGAAAAATGGCGACAGCGACTGTCGCGACCCAGTGCTGGGCACGCCACAATTATGGCGGTAAGTCCCCTCTTTGAGGCGTGGTTGGAAAGACCTCACGGCGTCCTCACCTTCCGCATGACGCAGGTTCTCACCGAACACGGTAAGTTCGGGAAGTTCCTGCACCGGATTCGTGCGGAAGCGACGCCCGGGTGTCGCCACTGTGTGGACCGCCCGGAGGACACGGTGGAGCACACGGTGGAGGTGTGCCCCGCTTGGGCAGAGCAACGCCGTGTCCTCGTGGGGGCGATCGGCGGCGGCGATCTCTCGCGCCGGGCCTTGGTACAGGCCATGGTCCGGAGCGAGGAAGAGTGGCAGGCGGTCGCCTCCTTTTGCGAAGCAGTAATGCTAGCAAAGGAGGCGGCTGATCGCGTGAGGCAACGGTCCTCACGCCCCAACCGCCGCCGGGATTCTGATCCCGATTTCCGGCCACCGTAGGCGCGGGCTTGCGGACGGCGAGCAATGGGTGGCTCGCCGTCCGATCGTCCGGTAGCCGTCCGGACCAAGCCCAAGTCGTCGACGGCGCGTACTGTTCCACGCGCGCCTCAAGGAGATGTCAGCAAATCGTAGGGGCCCAACGGGGTCGAAGCCTACTGGGGCCACGGGTAGTGTGAAAGTGAAACCCGGGGCCCTGGGACGAGGGCAAGGAGGGAACAGGAGTGGGTTTTTAGTCAGTAAAAGTCTGACACTATTTCTCGCTCCGCCCAAGAGCGGGATTTGTCATAAGATGATTTTCCCACCTAAAAAAAAAAAAAAAAAAAATCTCTATCAGTTTCACTATGACTTTATTAAAAAGAAGTATAATGAAAACGTAGAACTATGTTATACTGACACAGACAGCTTACTTTATTTGATATACACTGACGATTTTTATAGAGATATGAAGGAGAATATATCTTTGTTTGATACTAGTAATTTTCATTTGAATAATCCGTTTAATATGCCAATAACAAATGATAAAGTGCCCGGGTTATTCAAGGACGAGTTAGGTGGCGATGTGATTGCCGAATTTGTAGGACTCAGAGCTAAATTGTACTGTATAAAAAGCGTAAAGGTGCAAATAAAAAAAGCAAAAGGTATATCTAAGACTGTCACTAAACAACTAAACTTATCTGACTATTATCAGACTCTCATAACAAATAAGAATTTGCGGTTCAAAATGAATATGCTAAAATCCATAAAGCATACTATATATACTCAGGAAGTCTACAAACTAGTCTTGAACAGAAACGATGATAAAAGACAAATTCTTCCCGATAATTCTCATACGTTACCTTGGGGACATTGTGATACAATATTTTGAATGTACGAGCACCTATATGATAAATTACAATACTTGTATAATAATTGTAACTAGACTGTTAATTAGATAATAAATGATACATTTAATGATTAGATGTACCATCGATAAGATATTTTAATTTACTTATTCAAAATAAATATATCGAGATTATATTTGGTGTTTTATTTATGTTTTTTTTACTGAATATTGATATTATAATGGTGTAAAAAGAGTATGCATTATATATTTATTATTAGATCAAATTATGAAAGCATTAAAATTTACTTATGATGCGACACGAAACGATTTACTTATGGAATAGACAGTATCGAAGAGAAGTGATTATAATAAGTACAATCAGCTGTACCTTAGATTAAATATTATGAAAGATGAGAATAGCATCTTTCTTGTACTCAATACAGGATTCGACCTAATTCGACGAAGTATATATATATACACGTTAAATAGTTTTTTAATTAATCGGTGAGATGAAGTTGATCAAGCAACCTATATCCCTCAATGTTAATAATATAAGATTAAGTGATTCTGTTCACCACATCAGACATAGCGCTTTATTGCCAAATACCATTCGCTGTATAATATGCGGTCCATCAAGCTGTGGCAAAACGAATGTTATGATTAGTTTACTGCTGCATGAAAATGGACTCAAATTCAGAAATCTTTATCTTTACTCTAAGACTTATTTCCAACCAAAATACCGTTTTTTAAACGAAGTATTAAAAAGAGTGCCACAGATTAATTTCTATGAGTTCAGTGATGATAAAGATGTAATATCTCCGAGTGAAGCTTTAATAAATTCTGTATTTATTTTTGATGATGTTGCGTGTGAAAATCAAGTTAATATCCGCAATTATTTTTGCATGGGCAGGCATAAACAAATCGATTGTTTCTATTTATCTCAAACCTATTCTAAAATTCCGAAGCAATTGTTACGTGACAATGTTAATTTTCTTATTATATTCAAACAAGATGATGTGAATTTAAAACATATTTATGAAGAGCATGTTAGTTCTGATTTACAATGGAAAATGTTCAAAAATATTTGTCAAACTGTTTGGAGTAAACCTTATAATTTTCTACTTATTAATAAAGAATCGCCATTAAATAATGGAAGGTACAGACAGAACTTTGATATTTTTTTAAAGTTTGACTGACTGTTTATACATATAAGTAATTAACATACAAAATCAAATTCAGTATAATTTGATTCTTAGCTGAACGCAGTTGTTAAAATATAACATGGAGAAAAATATTAAAATAGAATTAATGAAGTCAGTAGACTCCATAAAGAATAAAATAAAACAAATGAAGAACCAGGATCACTGTATGAAATTGTCGCTTGATCAAATGCTTAAACCGGTCACAGACCCTCTTAAAACCCTAGCTGATTCCAATACAAATATGAAAAAAATATTGTTGTTACAAAATACAACCCCAACCACATGTTCTGGAGATATTGAAATGGATGATATTAATACTAGCTCGACTACAAAGTTTGAGGACTGTTACGAACCAAAACATAATTCTGCACAATTGGTTAAAAAGTCTCCTAAAATGGAAGATGATTTAGATATTTCATTAGAAGATTATGATATGTATGATGGTGTAAATATACCGTTTGGAATAAGAAGTGAAAACAAAACTTTATTTATGGGTAATTCAAAAGTATCATTTTCTAAAATTGATAGTTTGAATAACGATAGCGTTATTTTGATTAAAATCGGTGATAAATCTTACAATTTAACTCCTGGTCTGAAAGAACTTTTACTTAACAAAAAACCTGATTTAAAATTAGTATCCCCTAAAGATAAACTTTTCTACAAGGATATATTGCATTACACCAATGCTCACAAAAGAGACTTCAATCCTAAAGGTCAAATAAAAGGTGATAAAGGAATAAAATATCGTGAAATAATCAGACCTTTTTTTTCTGAAACATTAAATGATAACATTCACACTAAACTTGGAGGAAACTTGCCAAAGTTAAAGAAGTACAAAAACAATACTGACTTGGTATATTGGGACGATCCTAACGAGTTGGTTGAGAGATTAAAACTATTAGTCGCTTCAAGAGATGCTGGCAATACAAATCATGATAATGAAATTTTATCGATAATTGAAGAATTAAAAGAAGCTGATATAATTGAAGAATAAATAGTGGAGATAGTATGATTTTCATTCAGAATCATTGGTAGGTTCAAGACAAATGTTGATATACTGAATTAAAATATGAGTAAAGCTGACGTAGTAAACGAAATTCATAAAAATGCAAGACTAAACTTTCCACGAAGACATGTTATTATGAAAGATATAGATGACCTTTGGCAAGCAGACTTAATCGACATGCAATCAATTTCCAAAGAGAATAAAAATTACAAATTTATTCTTGCTGTTATTGACACATTTTCGAAATACGCCTGGACCTTTCCTTTGAAAAGCAAGACCAAAGATATTGTATGCAATTCTTTCAAGATTTTGTTGGCTAATGGGCGTGTTCCCAAAAATTTGCAAACGGATAATGGAACAGAATTTTATAATAACATGTTTCAAAATCTTATGAAATCTTATTATATAAATCATTATTCAACCTTTTCAACAAAAAAGGCATCAATAGTTGAGCGATTTATTAGAACATTGAAATCGAAACTATACAAGGAATTTAGTTTAAAAGGTAACTATAATTGGATAGATAATACTCTTAATAATGTTATTTATGAATACAATCACACCTATCATCGCACAATTGATGAAATCCCAGCAAACGTGGATAATGTTAATAAAAAACGCATATTACAAAGATATTGTATGTTGATGAAAACCGTTAGCATAAAAAGCAAGTTTAAAGAGGGTGATTATGTACGCATTAGTAAATATAAGGGGACATTTGAAAAAGGATATACTCCCAACTGGTCGACAGAAATATTTAAAATTCGAAAAATACAAGATACATCGCCTATCACCTACTTAATTGAAGACGCAATCAGAGGCCAACCCATTTTAGGTGCATTTTATGTACAAGAACTTCAAAAGACAAAAAATGCTAATTTATATCTAGTTGAGAAAGTTCTTAAAAGTAAAGGAGACAGAGTTTTTGTAAAATGGTTAGGTTTGCCTGCTTCTGAAAATAGTTGGATTGATAAATCGAATATTTATTGAGTGTTCAGTCCAAATGTTTCAGTCTTATGATGTGTATTGAAGAGAGTAGTCTTCTCAATTGGATTATAAATCATTTACCATTTGAATTACATTTACCAGGATACAATTATTGCGGGCCTGGCACTAAATTGATGAAAAGGCTTACACGTGGAGATAAAGGTGTTAATAAATTAGACGAATATTGCAAACAGCACGACATTGCCTATCATAAATCTTCAAACTTAAAGGATCGCCACAAGGCAGATTTAGTTTTGTTAAATATGGCTAAAGACCGAGCACTTGCCTCTGATGCGAGTGTAGGGGAAAAACTGGCAGCACTCCTAGTAAGCAGCGCTATGTCAACAAAAATTAAAACTGGTTTTGGCCTACAAAAAGATAGCAAAAAGTGTCCTCCTAAAATTGGAAAAGGATTAAAAAATAAATTTAAAAATGTTATTAGAAAAACCAAGAGACATATCAAAAAATTAAAACCGAAATGCAAGAAAGTGGCAATAGAATTAGCTATGGCCGCTGCCAGAGAATTAGCTGATGATTCATCCATTAAACTTCCTCGTGTTATTCCTATACCAAAAACTGGTGGAGTATTGCCTTTGATTCCGATTTTTGCGGGATTATCTGCAGTGGGAGCTTTAGCAGGCGGTGCAGCTGGTATTGCTAAAACCATAAATGAATTCAAGATTGCGAAAAAGTTATTGACTGAATCGAAGAGACACAATGAAAAGATGGAAGCTCTCTGCATCGGAAAAGGACTACACCTTAAACCACATAAAGATGGACTCGGCATTTTTGTATCGAAAGAAAAAAACTAAGATATCGGCTACCCAAACGAGCCTTGAGTAATTTAGACATTTTGAAGCATGGAAATAATATTCCCTATTTCAGAGGTGTCTTTATGAGAGATAAGCTACCTAAACACCCTTTTAAAAAAGAATGTGGAGTAATAAATTTAGATAGCTCTAAAAATCCTGGTTCTCATTGGGTAGCCTATGCAAAATACAACGATTATATTGAGTATTTTGATAGTTACGGAAATCTTAAGCCTCCAAAGGAATTTATAAAATACTTGGGCTCCAAAATTCACTATAATTATGATAATATTCAGCGTGATCACCCTTTTAATTGTGGACATCTTTGTTTAAACTTTTTGAAGAATTTTTGGTGTAGTGAAGGAATAAAATAAACATGATCTTTCGAAAGAGGTCAGTATAGAAGCATGTCTACTACGGTTACCATCTCTGGGAATAAATCGGAATTGGTTTCATACTTTCAACCACCATTGCATTTGTCAGATCAATATGAGTGCGGTTTGGTATACTTTTCAGTATTAAAATCAAGACCAAATATTCCCATTATTAACAGAGGTCTGTCTGTAATCAGAATCGAATGTGATCTTGTTAACGGTTCGTACTGCAACGGGTTACCAACTCATTTTATTCATGAGTTTGTGTCTGATACTACTCCAGGTCATCAGTGCATGGAAATACCACTACATGTTATTTACTTTCCAGTAAACAAAAATATAATTTCATCGGTATCTGTTAAGATTGTAGATCAATTTGGTCACTGTATTAACTTTGGAGAGGAACAAGTTCAGTTACGTCTTCATTTAAGAAAAACAAAATGATAGTATATTATAAAAACACCCAAGCGAATGAAAAATGTCTTAGTCCTTCTGCGATTGCTAAAGTGCAAAGACGCAAGAAATACGTTAAGAAATTGACTAAAGCAAATAAAGATTTTCTTAAAGCCCTAGGGTTCAAAGTATGAATATACTACAGATTACTGAATTACCGCACTTCGACACTTCGATCGAAAGTTATGAAGTCCATTCATACAATCCCTACAATAGCAGCTTTAGAGAAAACGATGAAATCAGAATTCCCATCCACCAGCAAGACATATACGTGCTACCATCAGCCAGTTCAATTTACATCGAAGGACAAGCGAAGCTCTTCGGTAAAGATGGGAATCCAATCAAGAAAACTTTTTCATTCACTAATAACCCTGTTATGTATTTGTTTCAAGACATCAGATACGAAATGAATGGTATTGAAATAGACCGCATAAAAAATTCTGGAATAACATCAACAATAAAATCATACATCTCATTAAATGAAGCAGAAAATAAAGTTGCTGCTCTATGGGGTTGGAATTTAGAGGGATTTCAAAGTGATGGGCATTTTAGTGCTGTTATCCCATTAAATAAGGTTTTAGGTTTTGCAGAGGATTACAATAAAATAGTGATAAATTGTAAACATGAACTTATATTGAACAGAAGCAATACTAACTTAAATAGCGTTATCCTTTCTGATGATATTGTTAATTTTCAAATAGACGTGCAAAGAGTTCAGTGGAGGGTGCCACACATAAAAGTATCAGACCGAGAAAGACTGTCACTTTTAAAACATTTAGAAAGAGATAAACCTATTCAGATGGCGTTTAGAAATTGGGATTTATATGAATATCCGTTACTACCTAAAACCACAAAGCATTCTTGGTCAGTTAAAACTGCTTCACAATTGGAAAAACCCAGATATGTAATTTTTTGTTTACAAACAAATCGAAAAAATAATAAAACTAAAGACAGTTCACTATTCGATCATTGTGAAGTAACACTCTTTTTGAATTCACAATATTATCCATATGAACCTTTAGGTTTAAAGTTTTCTGAGAACAAATATAGTATATTATATGAAATGTTTGTGAAATTTCGTCAGTCGTATTACAACTGTCCAGTAGACCCGTTGCTTGACCTAAAGGAGTTCAAAGAAAAAGCCCCTCTTTTTATCTTAGACTGCTCAAGACAAAACGATAGCCTGAAAACAGGTCCAGTGGACGTGAGGTTGGAAATTGAATGTTCCACAGCATTACCAGATAAGACGACTGCATATTGTTTGATTATAAACGATCGACTCGTAGAATACAAACCTCTCAGCAACATTGTGCGCAGATTGTCATGATAGCTATTGTGGATATTCAAGGCTTTAAAACAGAAACAAATGAATTTATAATAAAAGAAATCGCTATATTGTATAATAAAACATTACAAGTGTTTTTAATTAAGCCACCATTTCCATTTTCAAAATTAACGAAACATGAAAAAAAACATGTTTGTTGGATTGAACGTAACAGAAAGATACATTGGCGTGAAGGATTTGTACCCTACCCTAATTATCAGAATTTAGTTATAGATATTTTAAGAGATAAATGTATCTACGTTAAAGGTTCAGAAAAAGTGTTGTGGTTAAAGCATATTTTAGAAAACAGTAATTCTAATATATTCAATTTAGAAGATAAAGGATGTTCTAGTTTGATAAGTTTATACGATCTATATAAGTATTCTCAAGATTTATATAACTGTATTTATCATGACTCTGTATGTGCTTTAAAAAATGTATTGTGTTTAAATAAGTGGTGCTTTGATAATAAAATTCTAAAATAAATAGTTTCTTGTTTTATTTCTATAGTTAGGTAAAACGCATCTTAAAGTTTTCTATTCCCCTCCGCCCACCTCTGTCCGGTCTTTATAAGTTATTGACAAACGCTGGACGATACCATTGAACGTTTATAATTGAACTAGAAAGTTAATAGAACATGTCTCAAAATGAATACAAACCTCGATATGACATGTATAACATGTTCAAAATGCGTGAATTTTCATTTAATTATTACTGGAGGACGTTTAATCAAAAGAAAAGATTAGTGAGGGAAATGGCTGACGCGGGATTCTTTTATTATGGAAATGGTATAAATGATATTGCAGCATGTTTCTCATGTGGAGGTGTTATCAAAGATTGGGAGATTTATGATGATCCTTGGATGCAGCATGCTATACATTATCCTGAGTGTTTTTACTTGAACGCTGTGAAAGGAAAAGAATATATAATTAAATACACATATCTCCATCTCAGCATTAAACTCTCAGCATTGTAGTGTGATGGTTCAATTTTAATCAATGCTTGCTTCAACAAGAGAGAGAGAGAATATATTAAATAAATTAAATTAAAATTGACAGAATGCTTCATTCATCGAAATTTGGTTTGGAAGGCAATTCTAAACTTATTTTCAAGAATGCTAGTGGCGAGATTATATTTACTCAAGACCTGACTAACCAGAAAATAATTGTTGTTTTTTTTCCCCCTTTTTAGAGATAAGAAGTAATTAAGTTTTCTGATACGAATTGAGTTATATGATGTGGAAAATCTACCTGCAGAATTGTTAAATTGCAAGTGTCATTCCGAATTATGTGTGCAATATATTGTCAAAAACATGTTTATGGACGATGTTTATAAATCATATAGAGACATAGTGTTATTAATAAAAGACAAAATTAATGATTAGCAATTGTTGTTTTTTTTTTCCCCCTTTTTAGAGATAAGAAGTAATTAAGTTTTCAACTGTATATTATTGGGTTCTCTGGATCAATTGAAATCAATAAGTCCAGTTATTTAGAACTAATACCATTCACCCACAATCTATTTAAATAGATGAAAACAGGGGTTATTGAAAAAAGAGTAACATCGAATTAAAAATCTTCAGATTTTGAAAAGTTTACCTGCGCTTCTCTGCGAAGGTATATCTACTTTTCAAAATCTGAAGATTTTTAATTCGATGTTACTCTTTTTTCAATAACCCCTGTTTTCATCTATTTGAATAGATTGTGGGTGAATGGTATTAGTTCTATATAACTGGACTTATTGATTTCCGTTGATCCAGAGAACCCAATAATATACTACTGACAACCCTTTCTCAAATGAGTACAGCACTCTTAGAGGGACGCGAGTTTACCTTCCACTCAATTCTTATTTCTATTTTGGTTGTAGATATAATAAAAAATATTTTTTTTTTTTTTGTAAATAAAACAGTGCCAGTTGGCGTGCACTAATGTTTGGCGTCTAATGATTCAAACATAAAACAATATATTTTTTTTTATTACACTAAATGTTTAGTATTTTTTTTTTTCTTCTTTATAATAACGTAAACACTTTGTATATTCATTTAAATTTAGAATTCTCGATTATAATTATCTAGGGTTTTCGGCGAAATTTAATTGAAATAAGTTTAGTGTCATTTTTTATTATTCTCCAATTGATTCCTAGTAGATATTGTGACTTAAAATTGCTGTTGTAATTATAAACAGTGAGTGAGGGTGGTCCAGAAGCCTCCAACTTAGCAGATCGTAGACTTCGTGAGATCGACCAGTGCGATGCGAAAATCACTTCACCAGTCGATCTGGTGACGCTGTGGTGTGAGAGGGAGGCCAGCTGTGGACGTCTTTCGGCTAAAGTAGTTATGATAATAATTAATTAAAATTTTTTTTTTTACTTTTCCCCACTTGGAATAACTTTTGTATCGTGGGTGTGTTCAAATAGATGTTAACTCACATACAGAAGACACCCAGACCAGGGACAATTATCTGTAGGCTATACAAAAATTTGTCTCGTGCGGAAATCGAATCCTGTCGCGGATTTTATGGCGGTAAGTCCCCTCTTTGAGGAGTGGCTGGAAAGGCAACACGGCGTCCTTACCTTCCGTATGACGCAGGTCCTCACCGGACATGGTAAGTTTGGGAGGTTCCTGCACCGGATTCGTGCGGAAGAAACGCCCGGGTGTCACCATTGTGTGGACCGCCCGGAGGACACGGTGGAGCACACGGTAGAGGTGTACCCCGCTTGGGCAGAGCAACACCGTGTCCTCGTGGGGGCGATCGGCGGCGGCGATCTCTCGCGCCGGGCCTTGGTACAGGCCATGGTCCGGAGCGAGGAGGAGTGGCAGGCGGTCACCTCCTTCTGCGAAGCAGTTATGCTAGCAAAGGAGGCGGCCGATCGCGTGAGGCAACGGTCCTCACGCCCCAATCGCCGCCGGGATTCCGATCCCGATTTCCGGCTACCGTAGGCGCAGGCTTGCGGACGGCGAGCAATGGGTGGCTCGCCGTTCGACCGTCCGGTAACCGTCCGGACCGAGCCCAAGTCGTCAACGGCGAGTGTTGTTCCACGCGAGCCTCAAGGAGATGTCAGCTACTGTAGGGGCCTACTGGGGCCAAGGGTGTGATTCTGAAAGGAAGACTCGGCCCTGGTACGAAATGCAACGAAGGAACAGGAGTGGGTTTTTAGTCAGTAAAAGTCTGACACTATGAGATGAGATGTCATAAGATGATTCGGTCAACCACTTCGCGTGCTGTCGTATTTGAAATTTATTGTAATCAGTACTTATGAGTTGGTAGGTAATTAAGGGTGCAGTAAATGCAGTTGGGCCGAAAACTGGAGAGTTATGTCAATATATCTTATTAGCACATAGCAGTGACATGTCGCTCGTCGCGCCGGACGGAGGAACAATCGGCAAGCGGCGCCCGCGCGCCGATCTGATCTGCACTCCAGCGCAGCGGTGCAAGTCAGTGGCGCAACATATCTTAACATAAAACAATAATATAGAGAGGTAATATTAGTCACATGTGTGTAAAAGGTAATCTTGTACATAGTTACGACGTTGCGCTACCGGTACATGGAGGATATCCCACCCATAAGTATAAAGCGTTTTGGGAATACATTCATTATGCGAACAGCTAAGGAGTGGAATTCCCTGCCGGAGTCTGTGTTTCCTGATAGCTATAACATAGGGGTATTTAAGACAAGTAACCTATTCAGTTACTTTTAGGCAAGCGTGCTCCATCGTCGGCCACATCATAGCTTATCATCAGGTTAGATATTGGTCAAACGTGAGCCTATGCATAATAATAATAAAGTTGCCAAAAATCTGAAGTATATTTGAATAAAATGCATCGACTGCTTGACGTAGTATTCAATACTGGTTTTCAGCTTCATCAGAAGTAAAATGGTTTCTTACTATTGGATTTTAGGTACCATGTTACATGTACCTAATTTAAGTTCACCTGGACGTCACACTCAATAGGCGAAGTGTCTGTTTACTCCATAAAATTCTAAATGAGTGAGTGTTAGACAGCTTATAACTTAAGGCATTCTCACAGCGCTATGGTATTGCTTACAATCGTTTCCTGCACGCAATGCGCAATATTATACGTACATCATTATTTCTTGTTACTGACAGCGCAGATAACTGAGTGAAGATGTTAACTGACGCGCTCTCCTTATTATATTGTTACAAACTGCACTTCATTTCAGTTGTACCGTTTTTGTGTGATTTAAAGTTGACAATCAGTGGGTTTGATGGACGTTAATCGGTGAAAAGTGGACATTAGAAGTTTAGCAACTACATACTAATGTTTTTTATATGATTAAAAAATAAAATAAATTTGTAATTTATATGTGTGTAAAATTAATAAAGGGAATAATAATAATTTACTGACAAGTCTTAAAGGCGCACAACAGGTGACACTCTGACTCCTATGAGAGTGGTTCGTAGTTCGTCAGTTTGAGCGTAGATCAGGAGACACAACATGTTCTTTACCTTAGCAAAAGCATTTGCTTCGTTTTTGCTTAACCTTGCTAATTGTGCGGTCTTATTAATATTTTTGTAAACAATAGAACCTAACATATACATCTACCTTCTGGCGAAGGTGGTTCGCTGAGTAGCGGTTGGGCAAACTATTCTTTGACCACCTTTGTTTGAGTCTGATATATAATAAATTCCCCTTATCCATACATTGCAAATTATTTAGTCGAGTTTTTACATAAGCAGAGGATTGGTGGCCTATTTATCTCTCATTGATTAATTGAAAATCTCTGTGCATTGACACGCTGCCTTTAGTAAATTTTACCACTGACAATGACGTTTACGAATTGTTTTTAATAACCAATCAAATTGAGGCTTAATCACAACTAAATAATTCGTGAAATAGTGACTTTTGTACCATACTATTATATAGTCACTAAACATAAGTTATATTAAATGTGTATTAAAAAATATTAAATTTAATAAAAAAAAGTGTGTTCATTCTTCTTGACTCGTTAGTCTTCATTAGAGGCAATATGTATGTACTTCCCTATATCAGAAATAGTGTTGGAGTACTACTTACAAGAAGAGGAAGTACCTTATTCATAAACAAGCGCATTAGAATTTGGAATGCTTAGTTTATTTCGAACAAAGAGCCGGTTTGATGAGTACTAACAGTAGTTAGGAACATGACTAATGAACTGATTACGCTTCAGGCGTCTCGTAGGGAAACGTTAGGCGTCAGCCACTCAGCGAGTATTCATTGATCGCAGCGATCAGATTCATTCATGGCTTATTTGTCTGATCGGCGTTCATTCCGTGATGTTAATTGCATGACGTTAGTGGTCGGAGCTCGGTATTGGATCAGCTATCGACAGATACCGGCTGTAAACACGTCGTCTGTATCGCAACAATCTATTTATAATCACCGGCCGGCGAGACCACTGTGTGTTAAATGTCTGATATTTACGATTACGAGCCGAGACGCCGGCTCTAGTGCTGTTTGACCCACTCTAAATTGAACATATCGATACTTATTTTATTATTGCTTTATTAGAAAAAACATCCTTAAATTAAATAATTTCAATCATGTACAGTAATAAGATGATTTTCCTTACAATGCCCCCATCTTTTGTATGGAGTGAATAACCTTTCAATAGAAAAACAATTAAATAATTTTAGTAATTGGGTTAGTTAAGTAGTGTTAATATTATGTGCATGTTAATGGTAAAAAATATATTAACACAGGTTGTTCGCTCGTTGATGTCTTTTTAATGGGAATAATACAAAGTGCAAAAATTTTGTTATAAGATTCGTAATAAACACGATACAGTGTATAATTAGCACTTGTCTTGTGTATAGTAGAAGTTATCGACACGATTGTTAGGTGAGCACTAATCTGGGAACGATTAGCGCAGCCGCGGCTCGGTGCGCCGGCGCGGGCGCACGTGCGCGGCCAGCCGGTGAGTAAGCTCGCGCTCCCAGATAACTTTGTTTATAAAACAAAACTTTTACACTACCAAACGCTTTATTTCCATCACATACGGTCCAATTTTGATTGAAACATTCCTGTGACATATGCAAATATGAAATTGTCGCTGCACTGGCCCTTAGCACAACTATCTCTAGACTGTCACGCAAACAAAATCCAAGTAAACAACTGTTCAGAAAATGTGTCTTGGGTATTGTAATTGTAATAATTGTAAGCAGTGTAGGATAATTGACCACCTGTTTTTGTTAAAATTGCCGACGCAATAACACAACATTCTTTGAGTAGGAGTGGATTTTAAATATAGGTTACCTTTACTATTTCTGATTGTATACGATATATTTAATGAACCTGACTAGGTAGACACGATTTATTTGACTTCACAAATTTTTTCACTTTGTTTTTTTTAGGGTTCCGTACCTCAAAAAGAAAAAGTCGGAACTCTTATATGATCACTTTGTTCTCCGTCTATCTGTCTGTCTGTCTGTCAAGACCTTTTATTGGGAACGCGTGGAGGTATCGAGTTAAATTAAAACCTATATACTATAAGTTAGGTACGGAACCCTCAGTGCGCGAGTTCGACTCGCACTTGCCCAGTTTTGTTTTCATTTTGCTTCTGCGTTTCACTCTCATTAGAAACGAATCCCTGACGTGCTGTGTTGGATTGCTTTATTTTGACTGTTTTTGAGTGTCAGACAAAATATTTTTTTTTATTACAGTTTTCCTTGGTTTCCAGATATTTCAAGTACAACTTGCATAAACTGTGAACATAAATACAATAAATATTTTCATGAATTATTGTTATACCAACAAATAAAGAAAATTAAAGACCCATTTCATATTGTTGTCTATTAATCTATTTAGCGGAGTCCATGCATCACACTAAATGCAAACTAAAGTGCACGTAAAAAAAAGTACGTGAGCCTTTTTTCACAATATTTGTTTTATTATTACGAAAATGTATTGTTTTATTACTGTCGGTGTTGTTTGAAAAACATTGATTGACATTCTCGGTTTCTTTAACGTGATCCCGCTAAAAGTGCAATTATAAACATTGTACGTATGTATCAAAATGATCTTTAGAATCATGTAGGCAAAATAAATAATAATACTAACGTTACGTGACGTAGTTCCATGCTGCAACCCCAGAGCCGGCTGCTACGGTTACAATTTACAAGTAACACAATGAATCAAAGGTTAGCAGAAAAAGCGCGATAGATACACAAAGCGCCACAGATGCGCGGCGCGGGTACCTACTGTCACCTGCGCTAGCGCACGTGCGCCTCAACAAACACGCTGTGACGTCAGCAAGCCATCAACAGACAAACACACCGTGTAAAGCTACGCAGTATTTATCATATTTGCAAGTATAAGAACTTACTACGACTGTACAAGCAATTTTTATTATTATTTTCAGAGTTGTCCCACAGCAGGGCAAAGACCTCCCTCTCTCTTTCCTATTTTCGCAGTTTGATGCGATCAACAAATTTACTAATTTGAGTTGTAAAAACTGTATTTTTTTTTATTTCCAACGAATCAAATTAGATTAGGCTACCAGAATAGCCTGAAATAAGGAAGCCTTCCACTTCCTGAAAATATGAACAAATTGAATTGAAGATATGTAGATGTAATCTGTAGCAATGTAAGTCAGATTAGAACAAGTGCCACCACTATGACCGGTCCTGTGCGTCTCGTATCCATCGTATTCCTCCGATCCTCACCAGATCGTTGGTTAAGCTTCCGGGAGGCTTTTAGGACTGTTCGGCCATCCATCCGTTTTCCGAGCAATGTGTCCTGTCAACTCCTACCAATTTTACCAATTCTTTGGGCTATGCCAGTAATCTTGGTTCTCCTGCGAATACCTTTGGTTCTGATCAAAGAACCAAACAAAAA
Source organism: Mythimna pallens (assembly GCA_961205895.1). NCBI lineage: Eukaryota > Metazoa > Arthropoda > Insecta > Lepidoptera > Noctuidae > Mythimna > Mythimna pallens. The sequence continues at coordinate 13,242,040 of OY540830.1, forward strand.
AAGACTTCGAGCGCTCTTTGGAGAACAAAGTACCCACTTCTTAAATAATTTCTATGAATACCTTGGTAGGGACGGTGTACTCTCACTGCTTCCAGTTAATTAAATGAAAGTAGTGGTTGTTTCATGCGCGGCGAAGGTACCCAAGTAACTTTGTAATTAATGTTACAAGCTTTTACTGTCTAAGCGTTGATTCGATGCTCTTTGCGAATTCGTAGAAGTGAGATATACTAGTTTTTAGTGTGAAATTATGTAAGTAGGTACCTAAATTTAACTAGTAGAAGTTGTATAAAGATCTGTCGAAACGTCGACGAAACCTCTAACTAGAATGCCACAAGTGCCCATACACCTGCACTCTGGAGGATTTGTTGAGTGCTAACGATGCTGCTATTAATGTAGCCACCTATTGGGCCCAAACAGTTTGACGAGTTTACCATCGAATCGAAAAGAAGAAGAACGTCTAGTTGACACTTCGCATGACCCAAGGGCTGGCTTTTACCTCGGACAGAGGATAAGCAAAGCACGGCCATACAGCGTGACAAAGTCCTGGCGACTTTGTCACGCTTTTGGGCACATTACGTCGATAGCGATTTTTTAAATGTAAATTATTAGCGTAGAACTTAATTTCAATATAGGCTAATGACGAATAAACAAAAAAATCTACACACATAATTTTGAGAGTGCAGTTTCTCATCATCCATTTACCTTGTATGTAGTTAGTATAGTTGTTTGATACATTTATCTTGTTGTTTTCGTCGTTATATATTCTTGTTGCTTTCGTCTTTTGAATTCCAATCATTTTTTTTCACACACGACGACATACATAAGCTATATCTACAGAATCACCTGTAAATATGTCTATACCTACTATTTATGTAATGTTCAAATATAAACAAAAAGCGTGAAGCTAAATAACGTGTGGTTCCACCGGTGTTACCTGCGCAGGCGCATTAGTGCTGCTCATCACATCACTGTTGTGCGACCACCCCTTCACTCCAAGCGTGCCAACCTCGATTAATTTTCATTAACCAATACCCATTTACGTTCCCTAATGAATTTAAGATGATTCTACGCTATTTTGTTAGTCCCAAGTGAATTAATAAATATTTAATTAAAATGTTTTATATAACTGTTGTTTTTACGCAACTTTTTTAAAAGACGTGTGAAGTGAAATGGGTTTTATATATAACCTATAATTAAATTAAGTCGTTTTAACGAATACTATCGTTGTGATTGTAATTGTGCCTATAGTCATGTATATTGTATTGTTCCTTTTGTGATTTTTATTTTTTCAACGGTTGCCTAAAGCTGAAATTGTGTTCTTTGTTACACCTCGCTCCGATTAAAGAGTTAAACATCGAAATCGTTTTAATATTGTAGCTTAATATTATATAACGCATTTAATGTAAACGCTACCCGTTATTACAATTTTGATCCCCTCATTAAGGCACAATCGGAAATTTGAATAATAATATATCAAATAAAAATATTCTCATGGGTGTACCAGATTCAGGATTGCTTCATTTCAAGTTCACAGGGGAGAGCGATTAGGTATCGACAAAACATTCACTCGAGACGAACAATGGGAAATTGCACCCATTATTATATAGAGCGGTTATAACAGTGCCCGCAAATCAGTTGCCAAAAGGGTTCAAATAAATTATTTCCCATGTAAAATTACTAAAAGAACAAACAGGAATAATTACATGTATTATTGTTTATGGGTTTCCCGCGGGTTTGTTTTGGGATCACCAGGATCCCTCACTTAAACTGGTCGGACATTATAAGTACTAAGTAGTTTACTTTAAGTAGGTTAAAACGTTTACCAAAAAAAAATCGGGACAAAATTTAATAATTTATTTCTTTAACAGACAAAAATTAAGATATCCGCAGGAGAACCAAGGTTAAAGATATAGCCCGAAGATTCGCCAAACTTAAGTGGCAGAGGGCAGGACACATTGCTCGCAGAACGGATGGTCGATGGGGACGAAAGGTTCTAGAATGGCGACCACGTACCAGAAGACGCAGTGTTGGAAGGCCTCCCGCAAGGTGGACTGATGACCTGGTGAGAGTCGCAGGAATCCGACGGATGCGAGACGTACAGAACCGATCATTGTGGCGAAATTAGGGCGAGGCCTATGTCCAACAGTGGACGTCTTTCGGCTGAAATGATGATGATGATGAACAGACAATATAGTCCACAACAGTAAAAAATAGTAATAATAAAAATTATTATAATTTTTTTAGTATATATAATTTAACATTAACCTATATTAGTACTTATAAACTACCAGCAAAACTACCTAAGCAAAAGCGAGAATGAATAAATTATAAAACTATGAACAGGCTCAAAAATCATAAATATTAAAATGGTAATGGTAAAATGGAATTTTACTGGTACTGTAAAAACAGTACCAGTAAAATATTTCAAAATTATGTTAAACCTAAACTTAACGAAGAACCTTACAGCAAGGTGCTCAGCCTGGCCTTAATAATATTTAAATAGTTTTATCAAGTTTTAATGAAATCCCTGGCGCAGTAGGAATGGCAATTACCCGCCTCTTTGTCAAGCGAGATAAAGGGCTCGGCAGCGCGACACTAAATAAAAGATAGAAAGTGGCTTTATTTCACTACAAGAATAGATTCAAGGAGCTAATTTACCACTCGTTTATATCGTGCAAACTAGTTAGAATACAGTTTGGTCTTATTGTGCTGCTTGTGGCTGTTTCCGAGATGTAGGAAACACTGGTGTTGGCAGTTTGAACTTCATTAGTAAAAAGTAGCAGCTTTGGTTCTTATTATTTATATTCTTATTATTTTTCTACAAAGATCTATATCGATTTTGTAAGATATGAAAGCTGCTAGCATAGTGTATTTTTCTTTATCACAGATTTTAATTAGAAACTGGGATATACAGTTTACATAGAAACAAAAGCTCTTTCTTAAGCCGTAGCAAACTTTTCTCGTTTATTTAATTGCAATTCACCCGTGTTTTTGGTCACATATTGCTTCGCTCCCGTCCCCTTTTAAGTATTGTGTTATATATCCTCGATAAACTGGCTATTCTACACAAAAAAACTTCAATTTGAACCAGTACTTTCTGAGATTAGCGCATTCAAAAAAACAAACAAACTCTTCTGCTTAATATTAGTTTAGATATGAAAGTCTAGGTGTGCTAATTGTTTGGATGATTATTTATCAATCACGCCTCAACGGCTCAAAGGGTACGGATTAAATTTGGTACACGGCTGCACGGGTAGCATTATGATAACCTGGCCTATTATTAACAGTATAAAAGGCCAGGTTATCATAATGCTATCCGTGTGATATTTCATTTTTTTGGGATAATAAAATAAGTCTCATACGAGCGAAGTTGCGGGCAGAAGCTAGTACTTTTTATTAATTTAGTCGAGATTGAGTTAAGTGAATGTTGGAAGCGCAGGCGCAGGCGGCGGCGGCGTCTGCAGAGTTACGATAAAGTGTGCGCCACGTTAGCGCTAAGTGAGCCTCGATAGCCGCTGACGAGTCAATCGCGCCCACGCAAACTGTCGCCGCCGCTGTCTTTTATAACGTTCCCCGGCCCAGTCCGCACCAAACCTTATAACAATTTAATTTAATACAGCTTCATTGTTTTGCAAGTTTTGCAGACTATGAAGTGATTCACTCAAGTTGTTACAGCTAGCGTACTGTGATTTTATTTATTTATTTATTTAATTATTTATGCACACAAAAGTACAGAAGCGGATTTAATGCCTCAAGGCATTTTCTACCAGTCAACCTTAAGGTGAAGCAGAGACAAATTGTTGTAAGTGCAATATTAAGCATTACATATTATTTATAACACATTATATTTTATCCAAATATATACTATAAATAAAATATACATAATATATCTATATGTACTAAAACTAGAAAGAAGAAAAAAAGAGTATACACGAATCTAGTAAAACAATTGATGCAGACAAATAGGTAGTAAGAAAACAAATTAGCGCTGTGATGATACTGCTGCCAACTTCTTACGAATGTGCTCGCTAACCTTCACTTTGAAGGTCAATCGGCCATCCTGACATGCCACAATGCGGCCCTAAAATAGTATAATAATATAATAGAAAAAAATAATATAATAGAGAATAAGTAAAAAGTTTCACTACCAGTTTTGTTCACCTTAACGACTATAAATAAACAAATATACTAGCAGTCGCTAAGAAGAAAACTTTCAACTGATACGGTGCACAATAGTAAACTACGGCATGCATAAATCTCAGTTGACCTTATCTGTAATATGTAAAAGCAAGCGCTTTTAAAAACTTATTCCATATTTACATGTATATTGCGATTGAGCTTAAATAATTAACTGCCTTTTAAGTTATTCTTTTAGTCTTTATTTGTGCACACAAAAGAGAAATGCAAGCGCGATTACATGTTAAATGCGCTTATGGCGGCAAAGGAGCCGCCGGGCGGGCGCAGGGGTCCTAATGCAGTGTCTATGTATCGGATAGCCGCCGGCTATCTGCCGCCCGCGCTCTCCGCCGCCGCACCGCTACTCACACAGAATTACAATCGATAACCCTTACGACGATGCTTCGAAGATCTTATTTAAAAGCCTCACTAATCACCCTTGCTACCTTACGAGGTTTCTAGAAAATTACGCCTCTGCAAAATAAGTTTGATTAGCAAAAGATTGTGGATGTAAGTTTAGTATCTACCTACACCTCAATGGTTGGAAATTAACACAATTTATGCATCTAATTGGATATCTGTCATGACTACATAGAATGTATTAAAAACGCAATCGCTTTACGTTGCATGCAAAACATAGCACTTAGTGTCAGGCGGACTCTATCGTTATAGTGCTAAAACAATTGTAATATAAAAGACTTTCGAACAAAACGTTTCACAACGTGATGATGGGCGAAGTGTGATGGTGGAGTGGGTACCTACATATTCATTAATTGAAAACCGTCTGCAAGACGGTGTGTGGCAATAACGCAAGCAAGCTACAATTATCTCGTCACAGTTCTGAGATCAATCAAACCATATCACGTTATGTGGGTCATTAATTACTGTAAACAGTAATTACTTTAATTATTCTTGACAGTCTTTGTGTAAAGTCGTGAAGTCGCCGCACGCCGTCGAAGGTCGGCGGTATCTATTGCAGAGAGGACTCGAGAGAGGTGATCATTCTGCTGTCCTGTCAAATGCAACGGCTTCAGAATGGGTACTTACCTATTTATTATTGCACAATTGAAAATATTGCAATACAAGTGACCAGTAATGTCTGGGCGAACATCACCAACTTAGATAGTTTCTACCTTTGTCTGCTATTAAGAAAGATTATGTGGGAAAACCTGTCATCGTCATGTTCATGCTAAGTCCAATTACTTGCTGTAACACGTTGCGTGAAACCAAGTGTATTAACACAAAAATTGCAATAAGCGTAGACACTTGATTACGATAAAAATTCTAAAGCTCTTAAAGTTAAAGTCACAAAATTAGGATGTGCACTAACCGGCCTTCACTTTCGTGGAATTTATTGGTACTTAAATCCATTGATATATCTTTTTTTATTATTATAAACGAGGAGCTACTTAAAAAGAGTATTTTTTCCACAACTTAATAGCCGAATAAGCGGATCTGAGTTTCAAGTAATTTCTAACTAATAAAGACTATTTTCAAACTTCGCTTCACACTCATTTTGTTATTTTTTGTTGCTTACACTTTTTGCTTTGGCGAGTAAATGCTAAATTGCTACCTTTTTGATTATAGAGGCATTACCCCCGGGATGCAGTAACAAGGTGCTAATTCCGATGTTTTGTTGTGAGTTTCAACACCTTCAACACGTAATTTGATAAAACACGCAGTTTGTTACAGTGTTACATATACTTACGTGTAAGTGATAAATCGCTTTCAGTTATAATTTTCTTTTGAAACTATGTTGGGTTAGAGCACGGATATAATTATGTGATTGCTAGTGTCAGTGCTCACAATATATGTGTAGTGGTCCAGACACAGTTAGGTGTGGTGTGTGTGGACTGCAGCGCTCGGCGGCGGTGCGGCGGAGGCGCGCGTGCGAGCTGGTTCGCGCGCTGTCAAAAGCACCCCGTCAGGTGATCTTTGGGTCCGTGACTCAACAGTTACACTAACGAACCGGTGCACGGTGCGGCGCGTGCTTCATTGTGCCGTATTATCTATCATTATCTCGGTTAGCCTAGATACAGACGTATTCAATAACGCATGGAGCAATATGAAATGTAAAACAATACACTTTTAATAAAGAGAATGCTTACCGCAACTTCTTGTGTTGAACCGGATTAATAAGTTGTGTAACTTTGATCGCTGTGTCATGAAAGGTTGCTACAAGCATAGCTGCGGGTCAATGTTACAATGTCCAATACTTTTAGCATTAATTGTTCGCCAGTAATTGTGCAATTCTGCTATTATAACGTACCCATAATGTTAACGTGTAATTTATTTCATTGTTCCATGTATTTGAAGTTGGAACACTAGCCGAGATTAGCCGTATCTTTATAGTACGTTTAAGGTGTAGTCGCTGAACAATATCGTAGCAGGTGTAAATAAATCACCAGCAGATTACAGATACTTACCTAGTGCGGCGAGCTAAACGTTTAAGGTCCGTGATTAATTCCATTATGTTCACTTTATGATACTTATCACCAGTTATTATGTTTCATTAGCGTTGTAAACTAGCTGTACGGTCAAAACGATCCATCAAGGTGTTAAGTAGACTCATCGGCGGTTTGGGGCACGCCGCACGAGGTACGTCGACTGCGTTAGCAGCTCGATCTATAACACCTGCCACAGATATCCAATCGTAACATATGAGCCGATCGCATTCAACGCGTCGTTAAATCATTCGGTCAACATACAGGGTGATCAATAATCAAAAAGGCAAAAATGAAAACTAGTTTTTGATTTTGTTTCAGGATTTCATCTCTTTGCAAAGTTATACTTTCTATTCGATCTTCAGATATATTCGATTCTGACAGAGATGTGAGGATTAAAAATATGTAACATGATTTTCTAAAAAAAGCAGGATTAATTTAAGTTTGACGATACAATTAAAACTGAACGGTAATATTAAATCTAATTAATATACTTACGTGTGAGCATTGGTGGCCGAGTGGTAACGGCCCCGACTTACGAATTGTAGGTCGCGGGTTTAAACCCAGCCAGGCGCATTACTTTGTGTAATTTATTTCATCACCACTGCTCTCATAACGGTGAAGGAAAACATCGTGAGGAAACCGGCATGTCCTAGAATCAAAAATTCGAAGACATGTGACATCTACCAACCCGTACTGGGCCCGAGTGGTGGATTACGGCCATTTCCCTCTCCTAGAGAGAGAGGAGGCCTGAGTCCCAGCAGTGGGAACATTAAAAGGCAAAATATGTTTATGTTTAATGTAGGTACATACGTAATATATAATATGAAAACATAATGGATCCTAAAATCTTGCAGGTTATATCATAACTAGTCATAAGCATAACTTAGCTAATAATATTGGTACCATTTCCATTATTTGACATCATTTTGTATCAAGTTATAAAAAGGCTTTTTGTTTTGTAGAAATTTCATTTTTGTAATGAGATAATTTTTGCGAACCATCCTGTGAATTGTTTGTCGATGAAATTGATGACGTGGTAAAAAGTAAATCTCACACATTATTTAGATAATTATTGCTGATACCGGAATCATTTCTTATTTTTAATAGTTCTACAAATAAAACTATTGATATAATAATGTTATATCTGATCATGATTCAAGCATCTCCAAGTTAAAATCATTATGCGTATAGCTAAGGAGTCGAATTCCTTGTCGGAGTCTGTGTTTCCAGATAGCTATAACCTGGGGGTCTTAAGTCTCTTGACTTAAGACCCAGGTGAATATGTTACTTCTGACCACATCATCACTTACCATCATCATCATTGCGATGCAAACCTAACCTAAAATTGTTTAAAAAAAATATGATGACGCATTTTTATTCGTTTCGCTTGTTCTCAAAGAAAAGTTTTAATTTATGTTAATATAAAATAAAACTAATCTTCTTCATTGGGTTATTTATCGACCATTTTCATGATTGTATTACTAACATGTGGGTTACCTACGAATATAATCATATAGAGGCATCAAGGACCTCTGCGTGACTGAATTTCAGTGGAATGTACGCGCGCACGCCGCTCATGTGATACACGTGCGCACTTTTGAAAGCCTCGCCGTACAAACAGTTGCTCCAACACTAGTCTATCTTCCGGCCAGCCTGCGCTCATGTAAACGATGATCCGAAGCCGTTAGTCACGATCTGAAGATTAATATTTTATGCGGTGTCGCAGTTGTTATCGAGAGGAGTGAGGCGACTTTTTCACAACGCGCTGTGTGTACCGGTACGAAGAAGGAGGCTAAGTTTGGCATCACGACGTCGCTACTCAACTTTCGACTACGGCTGTCGATTAAGAATCACTTGCGACAACCCGGGTTGATCGATGTAGCCCTTGGCATTTGTGCGACATAACTGTACACTTTATAACAAACAGATGACATAGATAGTACTCGGCACAGTTACGAGTGTTGCTCGATTGACACGATGTTTATGTTGATTAATCATAATGCATATATATACATACATAATGAGAGTTGAGGAACCGAGACGTGGTGCGCGCAGATTAGGAGTAGGTGGGCAATCTCGTAGACATAACGCGCGCAGTACGTGGAATTCGCCAAGTGCTTTTATCCAGATGCCTTTTAAATCTGCAACGTGAAGGCATTTCTTGTCGTACGTATAAACAACCGTAAAACGGGTAGCCTCTTCTTAATAAGCTTAACATGAGAACGGGTTGTGGCGACCGCACGTGGATAACCGCCGTGGCCGGCGGCACATCAAAGCAAACACTCGTTTAAGCCAATTGTGCGTGCCGGCGCGCGCGCAACTACAACGTGTAATTATACGGTTATAGGGCGCACCCCCGCGCCCGACCAGCTCACCGGCACCGCTCAGCGCCCCATCACCGCGACCGATAAAAAACAAGCATCTGTTGAACCGCGGCTAGGATGACGCCTGCTGGGTCAGTAATTGACCGCCAACATTGTGTTTTCTATATTAAGTTTTTTTGTATGTAAATGATTACGAATGAGTGAATTGTCATTAAAATTCGGTTGATTACTATTACAAATACACATATGGTATACGATACATTTAATTAGGTACCTAGCAAGACTGTAATTAAAATAGTGTTTCTTCGTTGCTTATATGGATATAGTAAATTTACTGATGGCTACGTGAAATACTATGGAGGAGCGTGTATGCAAATAGAAGATGTTGGTCAATGTCACAGAATTACCCGGATTCCCTCGGTTGCAATCCAATCACAAAAAAGTTAATTCCATTTAGATTAAATAATCATTTTATATAGTTATATCGATTTTAGAGAGCATCTTTAACTGGACAGGTGTGGAAAAGTCAGTTCAAAAACAAAAAAGTTTCTTAAACTCCTATTTGACCAAAGCCCAATTAATTTAACGTTAATCACTACTTTCGTTTTCCTTACAATAATAAATTTTGTGAATTGAAAATTAATATTTGTTTTCTTAAATTCAATAAATTTCTTGAAAATCAACGTACAATTAATTCAGGTTTCTATAATTAAATATTTTTTGTAATGATCCAGGGCAGCTCTTTTTGGAAAAAATGCTCCTACTGGAACATCATATTAATATTATTAATAGCATAATTTAAATCAATTTCCGCCGCACGGGTTAACCCTTTTGGTGAGGGCGTTACAATCATTTATGTTTCATAATAGTGTGTAATCGCCTTATGATCTGTGGCGCTCACGGCACACCACCGCGCCGCACCAGCTGTGATTCTAACTGAATTCTATTTTGGTCCACCTTGATGGGTGTTATGATTTTATGAACCGTATCATTATTATAAAATAGAGTGCTTTGACGCGGTTCTCATTGGGAATAGTTCAAATCATTGTGATTTAGTGGGTATTACTTAATATATGCTTTTAAAATATATGTATAGCTTCTGCTTTTAGCTTCGCCCGCGTGAAAGTAGAAAGGGAATATACTCCCGAGATAAAAAGTTATATTTGCTATTCCAGAACATGGTCTACCTGTGTACCAAATGTGTTCAAACATACCTACATACAAACTTTCGGCTTTATAATACTGGGGTGATATATATTTGCATAGTGTAATTCATTGATATATAATAGACATTCGATCGGTTACTAGTTAATAATTTGGTCTGATTACCTTATGGACCAGATATATAATTAGTTAAAAAAATAGGTAATACAAATATGTTATGATGCAAACTAATCGTTTCATCGTAATCGGCTCGAGTGCCACAGGGGTCATACTGGGGCTTGCACCTATGTTTTTTATACCATATAATGGTCCCAACCATTTGATGGTATAAAATAGGTACGAGTGACTTGTGAATATCTCACTTGTATAAATGGCAAATGCAGAACACACTTGAAAATTTCATATTAATCCAAGCTATGTCCATTCTACAAGGGAATGGTCCGCTTGCTAAACTGTGTACCAATCAGCTATCACATAGTGACTCAGAGAAACGAAGGCAAGCCACCTGGAAGAAATACGCGTACCTACGTACTACTATTGTAGGAGGCATGCTATTGACTCTTGCTAACTAAGCTGTTTTACTGTAACAAACTACTCATGTTTTGTACAGAAGAAAACAAAACTAAATGACGCTAACATCTGGGACAAAACAATACAGATGAACCTGCTGTAAATGACAGTCGTGAGAATTCCGAGACAGCGGGCCGCCCGGAAGAGCGTCCCAATGTCACATTTAAGTGAATTAAGTAGTAAAGTAATTTAAATCAGGTGGTACTGCTAGCACCACGTGTTGAAGCGACAATAGTGTGGCCTTTGGTCCATTGTTCCGGCAGTAAAGCACGGCGGTGGAGCCGGCGCACCCTCCCCGTCTGGCCGCCATCGCCACGCCGCGCCTGCCTCGCAGGTGGCGCAAACATCCTTGTTTTAAAATGAAAGTCGATTGTTTGTATTTTACGATTATTACTCCAGGTTTTACAGTACTTTTCTTAATAATTTATTTGTGAGAAATATTTTAGTGCCGTTTTTTTTTTAATCATTTCCTCATGTGTGACTCTCTGGACTTAGAAGAATACTGACAGACGCTTCGAAAACCTTATATCTAGCTTAATATAGGCAGTTTAAATTAAAAGAAAAATACATGTATTAAATAGGCGCGTTAGTTTAGGTTGGCAGTTGACACCATTATACCTGCATTACAGGTAATGCCAATCCAATGTTTTTTTTTACTATTACAGGTAATGGTAGTCTAATCCTGTCGTAATGAAAATAACTTAGCAGCTATTACAGGGTGCCGGTTGATTCATGGTGAAACTTCTAAGGATCGTCGATCGATTTAAAAATAAAAGAATTTAAAAAAATCAAATTAAACACATCTAGATACATGCCCGTCAACTAATTAAAATAAATAGGTGTCGTCACTTTTTTGAAAATAATATTCGGGATTGAAAAACTACTTTGAACTTCAGAGATAACAAAAGCAATGTCGAATAAAAGGTAATTTCTTAGTTCTCGTTTAAAAGTTTAAAATCATAACAAAAATTAATGAGAAGATGACACAGTAAGATTTTTAATATCGATCGCGGTCGCAACTATTACCATCTATTACGTAGATAAACTATTAATAATCCGTGGACCATCAATCACCGTAAGGTCAAAGCTGCACGCGGAAACGGAATGTTCACTGTTAGCAGTTTTTTTTATGAATTGTTTTTGTGTTAGATATCATTAAGTATGGAAGTGTACCGGCCGACGTAGGTGGGCGCCGCACTGACACGTAGCAACGGATTATTTCGACGGACTATTTATAATGTGGGGCTCGGAGACGCGGATTGCGGACGATGGAATCTGCTCCTTTGTCATTGGAGCAACCTGTTCTCTCGGGTTGGAGCTCACGGCGAGCACAATGTAATGTAACGGGCCACCTGATTAACCGCCATTCCGGCCGGCATGCAGATATCGAGTGGCCACCACCACCGCTCCGCCACGCCGCCGCGCCGCCGATCACTGATCATATTAATTTCAAATGATAGATTGCTTTTATATTGTTAATGCCTTATTATGATAAAGATAAGAACATCAAGGTTACTGAACTTTCTACGGCTTAAATGGAGGCGGGCACGATATTGTGCTTACAGATGATGCTCCTATGATCGATAAAGCGCTGTGGGAACGGATCTCACAAGTGCACAACTCTAAATACTTTTTTGTTTGATGGTACGTACTCATCATAACCGGCACCATTTACGTTTCCTTCTTGTGTTTTTTGCTTTGAGTTTTTCAACCGCGACACTGTAGCAGGTGAAGGGAATAGAATTTCACACGAGTTACAGCTTGAAATTGAACAAAACTTCATAATTTCACCTACAGAGATGCATTTTTTTTTGTAATTTTGCATTTTCTCTAAGTTGTTAACCGCAGAAAAAGTCGAAAGGCACAATAAAGTAAAGCCAAGCTAGGCATAATTTCGACACTAAAATGATTTTAGGTACCCTTACGTTGTACAACGTAAGATGACTGTGATCAAATAGTAAGAAATACCACCGTTTTACTGCATAATCAGACAGTTCAATAAAAAAAGAAGAGTAGTTCTCAGGAATGACTAAACAGGAGACGGAATCACCCTTAATCCCATTTCATCAATATGTAACACTTATAAAAAACGGGGGCACCTTTTGCAACATCCGCTGTCAATTCTCACGAGACAGGTAGCAGCTTCCGTTGAGTCTTTTATTAAATACTGAGGATAATAATTACAGTGTGTGTTCAGTGTAGAATATGGGTAACGGTACCGGTCCGGTAACATTCCCGACTCGTGATTCAAGCGAAATGTATCACAGTTAATGAGACAGGTCCAATTTGATCTGGCTCCGCGTCCGACTTTTGATTGTTTTGATATCGATATGACTGAGCTTGGAGGATTGATTTACATTTTAAGGACGGTGACGCACGGGTCACAGTGAGAGCAAAGTTCAAAGAGTTAAAATTTAATTAAACAGCTGCGTTTTTGTTGTATTCGATGACGGTTAAAAGTTTGAAGTAAGTAGTCAGTGGTAAAGCAATCATATTCATCAGAAGGTAGGTAAGTTGGTTAGCAAATTATTTAACCCTTTAAATAATAATATAATTTTATAACCCATATAATTACCATAACTAGGCACATAATTTTCATGTATGCCAATTCTAATATGCTTAAAAATTAGAATATGTAATTTTTTTTTAGAAATTGTAACAAGTAAGTATTAGTTATTCAAATGATATTCCGCATGATATATAAAAAAATATATTATGCAGGTAAGATGCAGTGTTATGCAAAAAATAAAGCGCATAAATAATTGAGGAAGTAATTTGACAGGTCACCTTAGTTCAGGAACTGGTACACAGAAACAAGTTGTAGCACGCAGACGGAACGGGGAGCAACCATATATTGTATACTTGGGTTGAATAGATTTGCCCACTGGTGAAAAACGTCAATCTGTAAGTCCTTCAGTACGACGAATCTACTGTTCATGAAAGTGGATATCACAAGGAAGTTAGCACACACTTTTGTCCGAGTGTGATTTAAGTTTTGATTTAAGTTTTAAATCTTAAAATACTCGTATTTTAATTACAGGTTTTTGTTAAATTGCAATGTTTCAATGTTTAAGTCGAGTCTTATAAATGGATTTTGAAACAGTTACCCTTAATCGATACAGCTAAAATTTAGTTTACCTATGTAACTTGGATGACAATGCGTAGTACCATGGAGATGGCATGATCATTGAGTCAGATAGTGGCCGTAGGAACTACTGAACGCAATAAGATAACCCTATCGTGTTTGAGCTCTATGGAATGGTCTTGATCAGTACTATACCTACTGCATTATAAAAGCTTGTTATGAAAAAATATTTTTAAATGAAAACTTATTACTTACCTATGTTAAGTCTTTGTTTTCTGCAAGCAAGTTGGTTTTCGAAACCTTTTATAGCCACAGTAAGAGCTTACCCAAATTAAAATGAAAGAAATGTACTACATAAGTTATTTAGGCCAATTGTCGACAGCATTAGTCTCCGAACGCAACTAGGCACATGAATATGTCGGTGGGTCGCCGGTCGGTGCGGTACTTCCAACCCTACATGCATCCGCGCGCGGTGATCTATTGTTTGCCAGAGCAATGAAACGAGAAAAAACCTCGTTCCCAAACGCATCGTGAGAATTCATCAAATGTGCTCCCGATTCTCTGGGTGATGCGCGCCTGACTAGCGGGAATCGATTAAATAATATCAGGTTACCTTTCACTGGCCGATAGTTTTTATAAGAATTAAGGTGGTCGTCGAAGGTTTCTTTGAATCTTTGCCAATTACTAAGCTTTTGTATTTTTCTATGATGTTACAATCCGGGTGAATGGTTTTTTATTACTTGCAGAAGTTGCAGATTTTAAGTATAATACGAGTTAATGGAGGATTTTAGCGAGTAGGTAATTCATTACGCGGTTAAAACGACATAAAACACTGATAAATACTTGAAGTAAATCTGAAATAAATTTTAGTTGGTACTGCATTGTACTTTTTTGCAAGAATTCTTCGCTAGTACGTAGCCAGTATCCGCAAGGATGTTACGAAATTTCGACTCCGACTTCGGTAAGTCGAGATTTCCAATTTATACAACACCGGTTCCGATGTTAGCTTCGACACTTTTAATTGGGGAGTTTTAATCTGAGGTCGTAGCATAGTGGGTAGTGTCGGCGGTGTGCGGCATAAAAATTACGCATGTCTTAGCGAACTCATTCCCCACATGCTTTCTGTTGTCAGTTACTTTATCAATACGACTTCATTTTATTTGTCTTGCCCTTAACACAGCTCTCTTCTGCCACCAATCCGCTTCTGACTCCGACTCCGATTTCGCTTCCAACTCCGACAAACTAAATTTAATACTTCTGCTCAGTTCCAACATGACATCCTTAATGTTACACATGGTTATTATAGACGTAGTACAAACTTACGTAGATCGACATTTGTCCGTACAGACAAACTATAAAAAATTACGGAAGTCTGTACTGAGCGTGTGAAAGCATCATAGCATCCCCGGTAGCCACTGCTACGCGCTGCGCTACGGCCTACGCATTTTAAAAAGATATTAAAAATGACAAGTGCTACGCAAAGTTTCTTGTTGAAAAATACTATAACACCTAGTGCAGTCGTAGCATTTGCATAATACTACCCTTGCTCATATTACCACACCAATACCTTTCCGTATCTACAGTTTTTTAGGTAATTTTTTGTTTATGTTTTGTCACATATTTGTTTGTTTTTGTAAACCACCGGTGGCTTTTTGTTGTTCCGTTACAAGTGTCGTTCCCATACCTTTTTTTTTTAACTAAGGAAAAGGAAGGTTAATGAATTTAACCGTTATGTAAATGTGTATACAATGTACTTTTAGCCAAGAGTGATCGTAGTTCTACTACTGATCCGATTTAGCAAATGAATGCCGATTCTTATGTCTATCGGTAGACTTTGTAGTGTAGATTAGGTTAGGTTGCTTACCTACTTATATGTTTATTTTAGTTAGGATTTGCTAAACATGTCTGGAATGTTCGTTCTTGTCTATTGTCAATCGATCAGTACAAAAAGGTGTGACGCAGGAGATTTTTTTTGTTTATTTTCAAACTTGTAATTAATCTCATTCGTGGATAAAATCCAAAGGCCTCAGGCCAAATAGGACCAACTGCTCCTAACTCGACAAAGTGTAGAGAAATCAGTTCATTTGTTTTTTATGATTTTTGTTTTTGCTGCGGCTTAAATTTTTGTCGCATAGTTACAGTTATTTTAAAAGAGTGATGGCAAAATCTCGAATACCTATTTTGCTGGCATATCTTTTTAGCGATAAGTGATGAAAAATATACAAAAGTATATAGATTCAATTTCTTAACCATGTTGTTTTAGATATTACTGTAGTATTAATAGAATCCTCGTATTAAAGATATATCAGTTAAAGTTGGTGAAATTACGTATAATAAGTACATCCTTAGAAATTTAAAGAATCAATAAACGCATTTTTGTCCGAACGACTCGATATCATGTCATAATAATTTCGTGTTTTTTTATAGATAAGTCGTTGGGCTGGATTACAGTTGAAATGTCTTAATGCCATGCTTTTTTCTGGTGATGTTACCATACTTGAATTGCACTACGATGTCAAATGTGTCATTATAACCACTTTTTTCTAAGCACAAACAGTTTTTTTTATCGAATGCGGAAATGTATTTCCTAAGTATATTAATGCAATACATAAAGTAAAGCATATTATGTTACTTGACCAAGATTTACATTAGTGGCAACATTAAAAATGCAGTATAGCCAAAAGTCAAGCAAGCAAAGAAAAAAAATCTAAGCTACAATTATTTATTAAGGTAAAAAATGTAGTCTATTCAGTTTCCAATTAAGACGATAATTTTGCGATCTTTGACTAGCAATTAGCTTGATTTGATAAAACTTTGTAAATTATTTCACCGGTATATATCTTGGTGACATAATTATATAGACACTTAATAATTTCATCAACCATTTCCAAGCCGTTTTTTGTTTTGATTATATTGTCGCGATCATATTGTTCAGCAAACTTGGATGTATGGTCCCGCCGACAGAGGGCGCCTTCTGGTTTTCTGAAGTTAAGAGTAACATATTGTGAATGCGATGATAGACTATATTAAAAACCTACTATAATAAGATGCAAAAGAAGCCATTAAACTAATATTAACTACTAGCTTCTGCAAGCAGCTTCGCCCGCGTGAAAGTAGTTTTCTCCTTACAAATTTTGGACCCCCGTTTCATTCCTTTAGGTGGAGAACTTTGGAAAATCCTTTCTTATTTATTTTATATGTCGTGGCCAAATCTTAGAATTTATCACTTCTTGATATGACTGACCATATCATGAAATGGTGGCATTTCATGATACCCACCTACCACCACCTAACACCCCCATGATAGAACCTTGCCCACTGACCACATCATGATATGGGTAATCCAAATCAATGAACACAAACTTCTTTAAAAAAAAACACTTATCTTTTCTCTCTCTCCTAGTGCTTGCCTAGATTATTAAAGAAAACCTTGTGTAAAATTTCACGCTCCTAGTCCCAGTACTTTCAGCTGTGCGTTGATATGTCAGTCAGTTAGTTTCTCCTTTTATATATATAAGTCAAAGTCAAAGTCAAAGCGTTAAAGGTGTCGTTGTTAGTTTATTATAAACTTAAGATCTATAGAGTTTGTTTTTAAAAGGCTTGTTTATCCCGAAAAAATTATCGTTCCAGTAGGATATGTTACGGGAGCGAAGCCACGGGCAAAAACTAGTAAACACGTCCATGAAGCTCACCTCGACACTGTCAATGCGGGGTCGGCGGCACGCTAGTGTTGCGCCACGCGAAGCACACGCGCCACCGCGCCACCGCCACCGCGCCGCCATCGCTCGCCGTCGCCTGACTCATGCCCAAGGATTCCTGTTCGGAACCAACTACCACTGTACTATCACCGTAACATTATGCCCAAACGATCTGCCAACGCATTGTCTTTGAACTTACTGTTTGGCGATAAATGTCAGTGTTGATTTACAGTTGTTAAATATCGACGACCGGCGCATTGTGTACCGTTCTCTGAGTATTATAATATTCATATTGACTAAGTTATGTTACAATAAAATTATTGTTGAATTAAATTAAAATGCCGTAGAAAAGGACGTAGTATCCTAAAAGTCATACAGTGAGTAAGCTTACAATTCACTATGCCTAATGAAATTATCTAATGGTTCCTTGGAAATAACATACGATATTTATACTGCTCGATGAGTATATTAATAATACGACGCCGCTACGAATATGCTACGTCAGTGCTATGAAAACACTACCACTATGCTTTATATAATTATGAAAAAAATATATGATACGCTGAACGATTGATTTTTTAATATTTAAAACGGTCTTTGAACCTACTGAGTGTAATAATCTACATTCCACAAAACAGATAGTCCATGACGAATTTGTCGTACGACGCATCGTACCACCTCTTGTAATACGACAGGTTTCAGCTATGGTTCGCTACAGCTGCGGCACTAATAAACAAGCGATGACTCTCGACTGTCATTGTACGACTTGTTTGTCAACTCGCGAGTGCTCGCGAGTTGGCACTTTGCGATTTTATCAACTTTTTTTTCGTCAACTCGCTCGAACGTGAAAATCGATTGTATTTGTACTTACAGTCATAGTATATATAGTCAGTTACAAGAATTTTACATATGTGTACGTTAAATGTATTAGATTTTTTTTACGATTGGTCTTTAAAACAAAATATATCTTGTTTATGGGAAATATATTTAATATAGATTTATATTAATCTAATTTTAAGGCGAGATTGTGGCTGCCGGTCAAAGCCTAACAAAAGTAAAAAAAAACAGTACCTTTTTTATTATGAATAGACTCCCATTTGACCACTATATCTTACCTGATGGTAAGCGATGATGTGGCCGACGACGGAGTAGGTACGCTTGCCTAGAAGTAACATATTCTTTCTTGATTTAAAGACATCTAGGTTGTAGCTATCATGAAACACAGACTCCGGCAGGGAATTTCACTTCTTATTTGTATGTACAATTAATGTATTCCCAAAACGCTTTGTACGTAAGGGTAGTATGTTCACCATGTACCGGTGGCGCAAGGCCGTACGTTTCGTCGTCTGATGACGGAACGAACTTAGCGGAATTAAATTGAGCAATTTTAATGCGCACTCCCAAAAATGTATACGATAGAAAACAGACGGGCTAGTAACTCAGCGTCGATGCGTGAAGTACCGTCTCACCTTTACTAAGTTTTCCAATTTTTTGGCAACCAGTTGATCTAAAATTTAAAATCCTGCATCGCGGTATTATAGTTCTTCGCACAATTGACAAAACGCCCTGGTCGGAGGATCTTTCCTTTTTAACGGAGGTTTGCGGGACTTTACAAAAACTTTTGAAAAAGTAACATTTTGGCAAAAGTTGGATAGCGTGCATGAGTATCATACGTCATCGGCCGCATCCCACTCGCCTCATTCCAGTACTTAACCAAATCAGCCAGCGTGGCCAAAACTTCGGGCAATAGCTAGATATTGGTATCAATCTGTTTTTTATTTTATTTGACTGTACTTTATACATGCGCGCGAGTACAAAAGGAGTAGGTGAAATCGGAAGGAACCAACACGCTAGCGCGCGCGTTTTTCACAGAGTAGCGAGTTGACGAACAAGTCCATTGTACCCCTATATTGTATTGGGCACGCCACAATTATGGCGGTAAGTCCTCTCTTTGAGGAGTGGCTGGAAAGACCACATGGCGTCCTTACCTACCGCATGACGCAGGTCCTCACCGGACATGGTAAGTTCGGGAGGTTCCTGCACCGAATTCGTGCGGAAGACAAGCCCGGGTGTCGCCACTGTGTGGACCGCCCGGGGGACACGGTGGACACGGTGGAGGACACGGTGGAGATGTGCCCCGCTTGGGCAGAGCAACGCCATATCCTCGTGGGGGCGATCGGCGGCAGTGATCTCTCGCGCCGGGCATTGGTATAGGCCATGGTCCGGAGTGAGGAGGAGTGGCAGGCGGTCGCCTCCTTCTGCGAAGCAGTAATGAGAGGCGGCCGATCGCGTGAGGCAACGGTCCTCACGCCCTAACCGCCGCTGGGATTCCGATCCCGATTTCCGGCCACCGTAGGCGCGGGCTTGCGGACAGCGAGCAATGGGTGGCTCGCCGTCCGATCGTCCGGTAACCGTCCTTACAGAGCTCAAGTTGTCGACGGCGCGTAGTGTTCCACGCGCGCCTCTTGGAGATGTCAGCGACCGGCCCAGCAGGGTCGAAGCCTACTGGGGCCACGGGTACGGGTACGGCAAAGAAGGAACAGGAGTGGGTTTTTAGTCAGTAAAAGTCTGACACTATCTCTCGCTCCGCCCAAGAGCGGGATTTATCATTAGATGATTTTCCCACCTAAAAAATAACCCCTATATTGTATATAGTCCACTACACGATGTACCTACTCACGATATTTAACAAAACCAACTGCCGATATTTATGACAATCTGATATTTTTATTTTCTGTCAAACATTTTCTTCTCTAATCAGCACATACCGTGAAAATGTGAAAATTGTTTCAACTTTAGACAAATCTGTTGCATTAACAGATACATCCGACCCTACTTTGAGGTCGATCATATCTAAAAGTTATAAAAGCTATTAAATCAAGTCGGCTTTTTTAATTCGTGCTTCTAAATAGTTCTACTATTCAGTTGGTGATTACTTACTGGTAGATACAAGTTCCACTACATGATGGTCGTTACTTATGACTGGCCCAGTCCCACAAGCATCACCTTTCGATCGTTAGCAGCTACGTGGTACGACCCACACGCGGTGTTGCAAATGTCGACTGTTTGTGCCCGGAGACCATATGCCACGCTCGACATATTGTTCTCTCAACTAGGCATCATTTGTCACAATTAAAAGTTTGTCATTCCAGCCATTTATTATAGAGGTAGTTTTGACTGTTCATTAAATTTAAATATAAACGTCGCAAGTGTTGGTAAGTGGGGCGGCGGCCGGCTGGCGCTTGACGCTCGAAGAAGCGCGCCTGCGCAGGTACCACGCAGCCGCGCCAATCCGCGCCAATCCGCGCCATACTGATTTTATTGCGATCTTGATTAATATTTATGATTCAATTCTTTGTACCACTCGTGAATTACATACGACAGTACGGTCCGCACAGTTCGAGTTGACCGTAATTTGATAAATCGGTTTAGGCAAACTCTTAAGTATTAGCGATTCGCAACGCATTTCCACGGGTGATGTAGGTGTTCAAGAGTCGTAAAATCAGCATGAATCATGATTAAATGTAACAGTAAATAATATGCAAATACATAAACCTATATTTAAATTGCTTTCACCCTTTCGTAGGTATACGATTTAAGAAATTAGCGATCAGATTGTTCAGGCTCTGCATTTAAACAATGCTGTGCAAGATATGCTGGTGTTTTGATTCCTAAAGAAACTCTCGACCTTATTGATATGAAAGTAACAATTGTCACAGGCCGTTGCAGCAGCCCACCCACTTTGCGTCATCTGATAGAACAACTTTCTCGGTTTTTTTTTTCTTCAAATTCAAAGGGTAATCCAATCTGACAAGCACGAATGATTTGCGACAATTGTCAATCATGTACCTACTTACAAATAAATCTGAGATGCGAATAATTACCTAAATACTTATGCAAATTCTCGCACGTGGTGCCATTAGAAAGTCGGAAAAAAATAGTGGGTTGTTCCGAGTGATGGACAGCTGATAGTGGAGTGCGGACATGTCCTCGATGACGGCGGGGCGGTGTACCGGCGCGGCGGTGCGCCGGCGCGGCGGTGCGGCGGCCGCGGCACGGTAGCTGCGCGTCTCATAAACAAACGCTCCTGTTTGACAGATACAATCAGCGTCCGCGCGCCGACGATTGTCAGCGACCATTCTATTGTGACAGCCACGAACTGTGCCAAAAAGAAAAGTCATTACAATTAACCGGTTACATTTTTAGTTCACTTATCAGTTGAGACGAACTAAGGTGTTCATCTATGTGCATGGTGCTCTCATTCAGGTATCGAGAACATTCGGTATAGTACCTACAACAGCAACACAAATAAGCACCTATCTACAGTTAGAACGAAACTCGTTTAAAAGTTACATGCTGTTTTTTTGTTATTGTTAAATAACAAATTGACAATAAGTTCGGTGTCTGATAAATTTAATTAATGAAATATATATTATCATGTTGAAGTAATCATTGACTTTCGTAGCTGTACTGTACCTGCTACTAAATTGTTGATAAGTTAAAGGATATGAAGAAATCCTTTTAGTGGATTAAATCAACGCAGTCGCCTTTGGATTTGATTGAGGAAACTTCCTTTATTTTCTTATTTGTCCTTTATTTTAAAATTTCGACGGGTAAGTCTGTGGGTTCTTAAAGATTGAGACTACTACGGTACTTGCATAATGATTCACTAATAACTTTAAGCTACTTTACATAACTGTAAATGTTTGTATTATACGGAAAATCAAGCAAGAAATTGTTATTTAGGTATGTCAAGAAAATACCTACGTCATTTTGACTGGCTCGCAAAGGCCGAGGACAGACGTGTGTGGAAAGGGAGAAGGAGGCCTTCGGCCAGTAAGTTAACTAGTACAACTAGAAAACGAACGATAGAAGTATTGAGTTTTAGCGCACATCTACAAATAATATCTGTAGGTCCTGTTACCTAGATAAATGTATGTAGAAAGTCGTTCACACAAAGTCGAGATAGATGCAGCCAGGCTTATAATAAGTATGCTAAGTAGGTAATTCGCGAAAAGACAGGATTAAATACAACACGTCGGAATTTTAATAGCGGTTCATAATACAGTTTCGTTAGTCACCAGAGTAGACACCCGGATCCAGGAGCAAAAAACAAAGCCTTAATTAACCATTATTATAAACACAAAGCAATATTTAATAGCGTCGTGAATTAAAAGGCTCCGTTAGCCTGTTATTTATGAATTGATCGACTTCTGTCCGGTGCTCGGTGACGAAAGCAGACCACGTCGTGATCAACGGTGCTCCAAAATCAATGCTAAACACAGTTGTCCCAAGCTTATCTTTACGACTGGATTGTATGGGCACATTGGGTACCCACTTACAGCGGAATTTTAATTCGTCATGAATTCTTTGTATCTTATCTGACCTATTGAAACTGTATCAAAATATTTTTGGTAATGAGTTTAAATTGCGGTTTGTGGTGTTGTGAAGAATGGTGGGGCGTGGTGTAGTGGGTTCAATCTGTATCTTATTTTTTTTATTGTGAGGTAGAAAATCATCAAGTAACTTCCACCCCGGGTGGAGCGAGTAACCACACATTACTTTTGAACAATCCCGTAGCCCATGGGCACTCTTGCTTGCGAAGGCCGCAAGAGCGAGGAAACGTACATCCTCACACCCCAGCCGCCGCGAAAGAAGATGCCCCGGGCGTCGGGAATCGCAGGGCGATCTCCGGCCAGTGTAGGCACGAGCTTGCGGACGACGAGTAGTGGGTAGCTCACCGTCCGTTTGACCTATAAGGACTGAACCCGAGTCGTCGATGGCGTTTAGTTCCACGCGCGCCTCTAAGAGAGGTCAGCAAACCAAAGGGGTCCAGTATGGCCTATGCCTGCTCGGGCCATGGAGAAAAGTATGAAAAGGATACGTGGTCGTGGTCCTAGAAAGCAAAAGGCAACTGAAGAACATAGGTGTGGTTTTGTGGCGTGTCAGACTTTTATAACTAAAACCACACCCGCTCCGAAGTCAATAGACATTTTCCCACGTGGCACTCTACGTCAGGGAAGAACGGAGGGGAATGTTAGACATCTGCTAACTAAAATACTGATGGTAGATGGTAAAACATTAACTATGAATTTAAAGAGTAATTCATCACAGCTCTTTCCTGAGATCAGCGTCTTTCACCACTACACATAACTTACTCATTTAAACATCGTATAAAAAAAAAAATTAGTTTCGTAAAGTCAAATGCGAAAAATGTAGGTACAATATTTCATTGCGGAGCCGGCGCTAGATAGGCTAATAACCTGTCGTCACTTACGAGTTACGCGTAGTCGTGACCTCTGACCTATGATTTGTTTGTACTGCCGTACCTGATTGTTGCTACCGACCACCGACCGCCACCGCCATAACATTTGAAACATTATCTATTTTACATTTTATGTTAGAATGACATTCACACTTTTTATCAGAAAAATAACTAGTTAGTTAAATCAGGGTTGCGTTCCCTATTTCTAATTATTGTGGTCAACCCTTAATAGTGAATCTGTCATGTCTGTTTCTGTGACACGCCATTATGGATGTAACGGAAGTAATTATATCGGAACCGAATTCAGAAGCGGAGTTTTTTTAAGGCGAGGTTTTACTAATGTTGAACTATTTTGAACGTTGGAAATCCACAAATATAAAAGAGAACACCATGAAAAATTATTTTATTATAATTGACTATATGCTGGAAGACCAACCGCTGGGATAAAAAAAAAACACGAATCTGACCCTAACTCACGATTTCAAACGTATATGTAAACGTATACCGTGACGTAATCCCGTAAGATTACGTCACGAAAATATTTAAGTTTGGTTTATCGGAATCGGAAACCAAATCGGAACCGAAATCTTGAAGCGGAGGTCGAAGCGAAGAGCGAGCCCTGGTAGAAGTGTCAAACGAAATACTACTAAAACTAATAAAAAAATCATTTAATTTACAATATTCCAAAAACTAGGCTCAAGTTTCGATTAAAATTTATCTAAATCAAAGGTGCAAAATCAATCGGAAGTTTCGAACTTTCGGAATCGGAATCGAACCTCTGTAACATCTCTGGTTTATTTTTTCGAATGAAGTTCAGTGGCTGTTTTAATTATACGCAAATTAATTCCTTGTGGACGTTGTGTTATAAGATTGGTGTAGTTTTGTATCTTAAGTATTTACACAGCTGGGCAATATGTGGAATCATTGAAACAGGCGCGATTTTGGTGAAATGGAGCTAAGAATAATTGTAGTTTTGATTACCACAGCGAAGTTTGCACGGAAGGCTTACTCGATAAATTTGCTGCCAAATACTGCTAAAACATTAGAATGTATTACATCCGCGTTCTAATTGAACTCAAAGTAACTGAAAATTAAATACTTTCTAAATATGACACTGGCAAAAATCGTGCGAAGCAAAAAAAAAGTCTATAAAAAATCTATGAAAAGTTGGAAAACCCCAGCGGAAAATGATGAAAAGGCGGATTGTTAAAATAAAACTAAACATTCTTCGACGAGGATGGGATTCGAACCCACGCGTGCAGAGCACATTGGATTAGCAGTCCAACGCCTTAACCTCTCGGCCACCTCGTCTTCTGCGTATAAGTACAAATTATATATCCAAAATCTGCTAAGGCATTCATAATGCCTTATCAATAATGGGCCATACTAATGGCTATTAGTATGGCCCATTATTGATAAGGCATGCTTTGTATAAAAATTTGAAAAATCTTGAATTGTTTAAATGTTATTCCTAATACGCCCATGCCGATTGAAAATCTATTAATATCGGCAAAGCACAATGCCTTGCCGTAGTCCAAAAGTACCTAGGTACATATTTTATGGTCCTAGACTATATTATTGCTGATCATATGATATCCGGACAGCGTCCTTATCTTTATTGCCTTTCTATCTTTGTTCAAGTTTACCTTCTATCTATATGTCAATTTAAAATCAAAATATACGCAAATAAGATGGAATCAATTGTATGGCAATTGTTTACTTTGTCCGTTATCTGTACTTCCGGAGATGTTCGAGATCATTAGTATTTAAATGCTTATTAAGTGAACTCTGTATTTGGTACCAGTAATGGGATAACCTTTTAAAATAGGTATGTATTCAAGTTAATTCTCCTAACTTATTTTTCCGAATTCTTTGGTTTAATATGCCTAGTCAAAGTGTTTTCCTTTAATAAATAATTTAATCCTTTTTTGTAACGTAACTACATATTTGGGTTCAATTAATCGATTAAATGGTGGCTCGATCGCATTGGAATGGAACTATTAATATGACCAGGGGTAGGCACGTCTGGGTCAAAAGGTAGTGTTGAAAAACGGTGGATGCGTGGCCATTTCTAATGTGTGTCCACATTCTCGTTTGCTACGCACGTAGCACTGCTCCGTCGAATATCTTCTCGTAGGTGACATAAAAAATCTTAGAAGTAATATTGTGTCGGGGGTTGTTCGCGCATGGTCAACAATTTACATTCCTCACGACTTGAGGTCGGCATACCGGGGTCGGGTCGATTTTTACATGTAAAGGATCATAAAAAATCGTGACAAAAGAAATCATTAGGAATTTACAGAGACCTGCGTGGTTCACGGAATGATTGTTAAACTGACCATACGAATTTTAGAGGAAATGGGTACCTATACATTTTCAATTCCCGAGAGGTTGTTCAGTTATTTGAATGAGATGAGGGCACGAGTTAAACAAATAGCTGGGAGGCAGGGGCGCGCGGCGCGCGAGTGACTGGCAGCGAGCGTGGAGCGTGGAGCGGCCGGGCAGGATCAGGGGTCACGCAGCGTGCAGGCTGCCCGATTAGTTAGTAGTTTAGTACGATGTCGTGCCTCCTTCAGCTGACTACTGGGCGTAGGTATCTGACTACTGATAGACTGCACTGCCTGTTGAAAGTATACATTCATTTTGAAACACAATGCTTAGCGGTAACTTCTGTCGGCAATTGTTGTTGAGCATTCTTGTTAGAAAAATAATTAAGTTTGCTTACCAACATGAGGTAGGTAAGTAACAGTTAAAACTTTTAAGTAATATTGTATTTATTTAATGCTTGTGAAGTTTACAATTAAAATTATTTCAAATTATTACATAAAAAAAAAACAATTATTTTTTTTCATGAATTTAGGTCAAATTCTCTGTTAACCTACATGTCATGTGAATCTGCGATTATAATCAGAGATCGAATTTAATTACTAGATTCAAATTATAAAACAATTTGCTCACTTTACGTAACAAATGTAAAACAATGTATTTCATTAGAAACTCGTCCGATTCTTTTGACAACGTGTTTTTAATATCGCACAGTACCTCGATACCGATACCGGTCAGAAAGCGGTTACATCAGGCTATTGTCTCAGTTTATTGACTTTGCTCAGATAAGTGAGCTATTAGCTGCGATCGACTCTCGACAAATTTGGCAATACGTTGGCTCCTGCGCTTCGTGCGGAGACCAGGATTAATGACGAGATGTCGCAGTAGCCGCCGAGCGCCTCAGGCATTGTGGCTTAGTAAGGCCGTTGCTACAACTGCATTCTCCATTTTTATTGATTTTGAGAAGCCTAATTGACATTTGTTTACATTACTCGATGGTACTTCAACTTTGCAAACATTATTTTTAATTGGTGGTAGATTGTAAATGGCAGTCGTCAGTGCTTATTGTAATTACCTTTGTAGTTATTAGTCTGTAAGCTCTCTGGATAACAAATGTTTAGGTTCATTTACCTACTTCAAATCATGACGCTCATTAATTTTATAGTCTACTTACGATTTGTATCTACATAAAGACTTTTATTTAATTATGATACTAGCATTTACTACATGTGAAAAAATTTTGAGAGCAAGTAGTAGACAGAATGTTTTTTTTTTAAGGTGGGAAATCATCCAAATGACTTCTCGCGCTCTGGGAGCGCGAGGGCGTGTCAGACTTTTACTGACTAAAACCACACCTGTATCCTTCAATTACCCTTTGCGTACCAGGACTACGGGTTTCCCTTTCAGAAATTCTCCGCGGTCCTAGCTAGCGGGCATCGGCCCCGCTGGGCCCCTACAGTTTGCTGAAATATCTTTGAGGAGCGCGAGGATCACTACGCGCTGTTAACGACTGGGCTCGGTACGGGTTAATTACCGAACAGCCGGACGGCGAGCTACCCAGTGCTCGACGTCCGCAAGCCCGCGTCTACCGTGGCTGGTAGTCGGGGTCGGAATTACGTCGGCTAGGACGTGAGGACCTTCGTTCCCTCACGCGTGCAGCCTCCTCCTTCGCTAACATTACTGCTTCGCAGAAGGAGGCGACCGCCTGCCATTCCTCCTCGCTCCGGACCATAGCCTGAACCAGGGCCCGACGCGAAAGGTCGCTGCCGCCAATTGCCTCCACGAGGACACGGCGGTGCTCCGCCCAAGCGGGGCACACCTCCACCGTATGCTCCACCGTGTCCTCTGAGAGTAGACAGAATGGTAGAGATGGGAGATGATCGAATTATAAATGAAAGCTGGAATGAGATGGCTGAGTGTATTAGGCATGTAGCGAAAGATATTTTGGGAGGCACGAGAGGTAAAGGCACAATAGATAATAGGGATACATAGTGGTTTTCGATAAAAATACAGAATGTGTTGAAGGAAAAAAAAAATTAAGGTATCGCAGCAGATAGAACCAGAAAACGCTAGCTTAAAAGCTGTTAATAAGAGTGAGTATGATGTTTTAAGAAAGCGTTGGCAATAGCGAAAAAAAAGTGCAGGGTAAACTAAACGATGCACTAAACAGTCCGGTAGGCTAAAAAGATCAGATACCGGCTTGCTAGAACAAGAGAGAGAAAGGCGAGGGATGTTTGTCAGATAAGTGGTAGGTATAATAGCGAAGCTGGAATGATTCTATGAGATTATGAAAAAATCAAAGAGAGATGGATAGATTATTTTAAAAGACTGACGAATGAGGAAAAAACTAGTGGAATGGGGTTTTCATCGCAGTGACTTCGCTCACACCGAAACCCCGTAAAGGGCCATGAACGGCACGACCCCCACGTAGAGCTAAAAGGAGGCGTCTAGACTCCTTAGATTGGGCGAGTGCCCTTAAGCGCAGCCCCGGCCCTCTCCAGTCTGGAAGTCAGATGTCGGAAATGCTTGTAGCAAATGCTAGTTGTCATCAACTTCCTGCCCTTGTCCCAAAGGATCATAGCCATCCGGATGGCACCGTGATAGTGTAGGGTCACCTGCGAGGAGGCAAGCCTCCTTGCTACGTAGCTACCGAGAGATTTGGAGGCAACAGTAATTGTATACACGTAGCAGATGCGCGTGATGGTGCAACACCGCCGGAGCGAAATACAGTGGACAGAGCTCCGGCGGGATCCCTTGGCGATATGGAAACAGCCACTGCGACCCAGCGTTGGGCATCCATTTTTAGGAGTGGCTACGAAGGTGCCACAGCATTCTCACTTTCCGCCTGTCGCAGGTCTTCATCGGACATGGTGGTTTTAGGAGGTTCCTGTAATGGATTGGATTCGGCAGGAAGACACTCCCGGGTGTCACTATTGTGCGGATCACCTGGAGGACATCGTGAAGCATACGGAGGAGGTCTTCCCTGCTTGGGTGGAGCACTGCTTTGTTTTTCTGGAGGTGAACGGCGGCGGCGAAGCGACAGGGAATGTGAGGCGGTTATACAGTAATACGAGTAAAGGAGGCGGCCTAAACCTTAAGGTGCAGACAAGCCTCACGCCTTGACCCCGTCGCAAGACGCCATGGACGTCGGGAGTCGTAGAGCGATTCTTGGCCACCGTAGTCGCAGGCTTGCAGACGGCCGGTTACTGAAGGAACTGTGGTGGTGTTGGTATTAGTCCGTAAAAGTCTCACTTTATAAGTGTGTTCAGTGCACAATAGGTTTGGTTTGATTGTACCAAGTTTAAGCTCACGACCCCTGCTTTCCGGGCCTCGCGTAAACCGTTGAAGTATTGCTGCTAAGTAATATACCGATCTTAATAAGTTCTCTTATAAAAATGCATCAAAGAAAAGCGTGGTAGCCGGGCTGTGTTGTAAAAATGTGTGATTGTTTCCATCAAAGTTGTGCGCGGACCTCGTACCGCGTACAAGGATGCGTAGTGAAGCTGTGAAACAAGGTGTAGATGAGTAGTGCTCGGATGCGTTGCGGTTTTTTTCAGTTGTGCTTAGAGTAGACATACTTTGCTCGCGATTTTCGTTTTCGTTTTCGCTTTCTTTCATATGTCATTTTTTTTGTTGAAATGTAGTGAACTACGCTGAGCCACGTGAATTTTCTTAGCTACCTCGCACGTATCTGGTAGAAAAGCACCCTACCCAAGTTAACCGGCGGCCAGGTTGAACGCATGCCAGAGGTTCATGGCCATCCGGATGGCGCGAGGGTACCGCACGGTTTCCCCAAAGCGGCGAGCGTCCTTGCTGGCCTGCCACCGTGGAATCTGGAGGCAACAGTCCTTGCACGCATGTACGATTTGCGCGTGGAGATGCAACGCCGGGGCTAAACTCTGCTGCCACGACAAGTTGCGGCATGGTGGAATGGCGACAGCGACTGTCGCAACCCAGTGCTGGGCACGCCAAAATTTCGGCGGCAATTCCCCTTTTTGAGGAGTAGCTGGAAAGACAAAACGGCGTCTTCACCTTCCGCATGACGCAGGTTCTCACCGGACCGCACCACATTTGCGAGAGAACGGCCCTCACGCCCCAGAGGCCAGGATCCCGATTTCCCCGGACGACGAGCAATGGGTAGCTCACCGGACCGAGCTCAAGTCGTTGACGGCGCGTAGTGTTCTACGCTCGCCTCAAGGAGATCAGGAAACCGTAACGGCCCAGTAGAGTCGAAACCTACTGGGGCCATTGGTTCGCTTTTGAAAGGAAAATGCGGCCCTGAATGCAAAGCAATGAAGGAACATAACAGTGGGTTTACATTTTTTTACATGAACGTGGCTCATACGCGTAGATATTTAAAGTCAATTCAATGTACCGAGATTCTGCTAGGGCTACGGAATGGGTCGAAAGAGTTACTGCGGCCCTGGAACGCAAAAGGTGACTGAAGGAACATAAGAGTGGGTTTTAGTCAGTAAAAGTCTGACACGTCCTCCCGCTCCGCCAAAGGGCGGGAGACGTCATTGCATGATTTCCCTCCTAAAAAAAAAACCGGGCAAGTGCAAGTCGGACTCGCGCGCTGATGGTTCCGTACAAACTTACTCGTACCTATGAAAACAGTTCAATTCCCGAATTGAGTTACAAAGATTTTTCCGAATCTACAAATTTACAGTTTTTTCAGGTTTTTTGCTATACTTGTGTATGATACCTTGCTTCATGCCATATTTCAGGATTCTAGGTCAACGGGAAGTACCCTATGAATTTGAATTCCCTTGATAGTGTTGAAATACACGTTTTTTGCGTCATAAATGTTTAATTTTAATGTTTTATTTTTTCACTGCTTCAAGGGACCGCAGACCTGTGTATACTTCACGCGTTCCCGAGATAAAGAGTTTTGACAGACTGACAAACAGACGGACAAGAAAGTGATCCTATAAGGCATAGCATAGTCGGCCTTATAATGTTCCCACTGTTGGGACTCAGGCCTCCTCTCTAGGAGAGGGAATGGGCCGTAATCCACCACGCGGGCCCAGTGCGGGTTGGTGGATGTCACATGTCTTCGAATTTTTGGTTCTAGGACATGCCGGTTTCCTCACGATGTTTTCCTTCACCGTTTTGAGAGCAGTGGTGATGAAATAAATTACACAAAGTAATGCGCCTGGCTGGGTTTGAACCCGCGACCTACAACTTGTAAGTCGGGGCCGTTACCACTCGGCCACCACTGCTCATGCTATAAGGGCTTTTTCCTTTTGAGGTACGGAACCCTAAAAACCCAAGGTAACAACGTTTTTCAACACAGCTCCGAAGAAACAAAAAGAAAAACAGAGCTGAACTATTAATCGTTTGCTACAGTATCCGTACTTAAATATCTAACTTATATGATGTAGTAGTCATTGTTACTAAAAGTTAAAACTATAAAATTACTGCATGAAACAATGACGCCTAACAGCCATTCTTGTATTTAAAATGGTCAACACTTAGGTAAATTAAAAGTGTTTTAGACCGATTGAAACCGGTTCGAACACGACAATTCTTTATTGGAAATACGGGTATTTCTCCTCAGATCTGAGGATTGAACTCACGACCTTATGAACGGAAGTCGCATCCACCGGCCCGGGATCATTCCGAAGCAGATAAGAAAGATACAATTTAGCTAACACATTCTCTCAATGTGTTGTGGCGATGTTTAAACAGTGATAATGGTTATGTTTTTGTGTTTGTCGTTTTAAATTCGTTATAAGTATATATATAGCTAGACTGGTCTTACGTAGTAATGCTTACTTATTCAACGAATTCGACTAAAATGGCGCCTTGTTTCGTTTGCCATATTAATGGCTGGGGCGTATATTCTAACCAAGCTGCAACAACAACTGTCCACGTGTGTGAAACGACTATTATCTGTATTTAGATGGTTTCACTTAGATTTAAGAGTAACACAAGAAATCTGCTTATGTGCAATTATGTATGCATCTACCTATAATGTATGTATGTACCTAATACCTGTACTATTAAACCAATTGTTTCCATCAACTTCCTGGTGAGTGCCTACTATAAAGTGCGCGCAATAATTCAATTGTCATGAAATGTTCAAGACCCATGAGAATTATTAAATTATCCGTCGCATGCGCACTCATAACTGTATTAAGAATAATAATAATATCTACATTAATTTTAGTAGCGTTTACTAACGAAATATAGTTTATAATTATAGATAACGTAATCTGTTTAGTAGATACTATAGGCGCTATTACCTACTAATGTTTAGAAGTATTATGTATTTATATTTTGCTTTTATGGGTATTATGTTGCTGTGTTTTATTGTTGGTGTTTAAAACTTTTTGGATTTTTTTGGAGAAGGGATAAAAACAACACTAATGTTTCTTAGACACCGCTAACAGAATTCAATTATATTCATTAAAAAAGTATTTTCCTTGATGTTCTTGATATGTTATGTAAAAAAAAATATCATCAGCATCGTCAGTGTAGAATTATATTCCTTTTAAAATTTATTCTCTACCAGATCAATTTTAAATTACGAGTATGTAACTTAGACTACGAACAGGCAAAGATTAAAACTACTAATTAACTAGGTATGTAGAGTTACTGCCAACTCTGTTTCTTGCCATGCCAATTCTTGCTGCAGATCATTATCATCAGGTCAAAGCTACGATTTTATGCAGCTAACCTATTAAGAATGTATTATTCGTTAATGGACACGTACCCTACAACTTTTTAAAGTTAATAAAAAAAGATAGATCAAAAATAGTTTTAGCAAAAATAATGCTCCAGGTGAGGCTCGAACTCACAACCCCGGCATTGCTCACGAACACTGTCTTATAAGTACCGTGCGCTAACCAATTGCGCCACTGGAGCGTTGGTCGGGTCGTCCAAATTACAATATGGTAGCTCGAGCCCCCTCTTACCCCACACCTCGATTCTTTGTCACTCCATCCATTCAGGAGGAAGTATCATTTAGATTACTTTGAGAATTGTGTCATATTTTATGCAAATTACTACGGTTTTATGGCGTTTGTTACGTATCTTGGTATTCAACACATGTTCGATAAATGACTAAATCGAGTATCTAATAGTTAGATACCAATAGAATCACCGGTTCGATGGAATCACTTTGTTATCGTATGTCTATGTACTATATTCTCATATCAGTCGACATTCAGTACGCGCTATGACTGTGTATTGTTAGCTTTTATCAAATTAACTCATTGTTGTTATGCGATACCTAATGAATTAATTAACAAAGTACGTTGGTACATAATATATAGCATGATATAGACAACGATATTATGTTTTAGTACATAATGCATTTGTATTGATGTTTACTACGAGTAACTACCCTCACAAATTAATTTAAATAGGAAAGATAGTTTTTTTTTTTAGGTGGGAAAGTCATCTTTATGACAAATCGCGCTCTTAGGCGAAGCGGGAGATAGTGTCAGACTTTTACTGACTAAAAACGCACTCCTGTTCCTTCGTTGCCTTTGTCCTACGGCCCGGGTTTCGTTTTCACACTACCCATGGCCCCAGTAGGCTTCGACCCTGCTGGGCCCCTACGATTTGCTGACATCTCCCTGAGGCGCGCGTGCAACAAAACGCGCCGTCGACGACTTGGGCTTGGTCCGGACGGTTGCCGGACTACGGCCGGTGGGCCACCCATTGCCCGCCGTCCGCAAGCCCGCGCCTACGGTGGCCGGATATCGGGATCCGAATCATGGCGGCGGTTGGGGCGTGAGGAGCGTTGCCGTTGCCTCACGCGATCGGCCGCTTCCTTTGCTAGCATTACTGCTTCGCAGAAGGTGGCGACCGCCTGCCACTCCTCCTCGCTCCGGACCATGGCCTGAACCAAGGCCCAGCGCGAGAGATCGCCGCCGCCGATCGCCCCTACGAGGACACGGCGTTGCTCTTCCCAAGCGGGGCACACCTCTACCGTGTGCTCCACCGTGTCCTCCGGGCGGTCCACACAGTGGCGACACCCGGGCGTCGCTTCCGCACGAATTCGGTGCAGGAACTTCCCGAACTTCCCGTGTTCGGTGAGAACCTGCGTCATGCGGAAGGTGAGGACGCCCTGAGGTCTTTCCAACCACGCAAAGAGGGGACTCACCGCCATAATTGTGGCGTGCCCAGCACTGGATCGCGACATAGGAACGGTAGTTACGAGTTGGAGTTCATTTTACCAAACTGGATTAAGTTTTAGGCCCTTACGTGTACTTAATACGTAAACTGTCATTTTCCCGTATCTAAAGTGCATCTTCTCTACCTTCCATCTACCAACCTCACGGGGGGAAAGAAATTGTCCCAAATTGAATTTTAAGACAAAAAGGCTACCGGTATCATGACAGTGAAAAGTCTGTATTTTCTGAATCCATATTGCGCTATTCCTACCTGCACTTGGCCAGTTTTATTCATTCGCATTTAGTTCATTTTCATAAAAAAATGTAGGTATTCATTTAAATAATGCAAGTAACAATACAGCTCATTAAACAAAGCAATGTACAATGTTAACGATAAAATGTACATAATTCTTACAAAAACTTACGGAACCCTTGGCGGGCGAGGCCGACCCGCAATTAGCCGATCTTGAGTTTAACACGACATCGTTGAAATGACAACGATGTCAGTGTTAAATAAATAAATAAAAATAAAGTTACTTACTAGAATAACTAACAAGAGCAAAAAATAAAACTACTTAGGGCCCTATTTTCAATCATTTCGCACACATTGACGATGATGAATGATGTTGCAATATTAACTAGAAATCACGTTCGCCTTTGATTCACGTGTTTACGTTCAGCCAGAGTTAAATGAAAGGTAAATAAGCAAGAACACCCATAACTTGTTCTATTACTCATCACTGTTTACTTTATATTTGGGTGATTCCCACTATCCTATCTGTCTCAGTGTGGTAGAGATACTATGCGCAAGATGCATACTTGCACGAAAGTTATATTAGACTATGTTTCACTAACGGTTTCGCCCACGTGTATGTCTAAAATGTTCGTAAGTATTATCGAGGAAATAATAAAGAAAAAAAAGAAGAAAAAAAAAAACTATTTATTTGCCGGAAAAGGCGCATACTTAAAACTAAAACTAACATATTGCAAACATTTTGCACGACAAAAACATAATAAATAATTTATATACATAAATTACTTAAAAAAAAAATTAAGTAACTATACCTATTTATAACCTAACTACGTACACATATTACCGGCGATCTGTATAATCCAGTATTCTATACAATACCTAGGTAATGTATAGAACACCTACAACATATAGGTAATGTATGAAATATAATTTATTTTATACATTGCCTAGGTATTCAATAAAATACCCAATGCGCAGCCGGTAATGTGTATAAAATATGAGAACTAGGAAGGAAGTAATCTAATTTTAGGGCAACCCAACACAGACAGGTTAGGTTACAAGGCTAGCTTAGAACCCCGCACACAGAAATAGGACCTGAGTACTTGTAAGCAAGTCACATTGTTACTTATAGCCAGAGGAAATTTTATTTTCACGTTAATTGTATTATATTTAGGTACTCAGGTCCTATTTCTATCCGTAGGGTTTAAAGTAAGGCGTTTATTTCCAGGTGGTTAAAGAAAAATAGCCACTAAGCCACCACCTTCTAACCTAACCTGTCCATGTCGGGGTGCCCTAAATAAAATTACGTCAATTCCTTCCTTGCTCTCGTCTTCTACACACATTGAATTATACAATCCCTAGTAATTGTATACATTACCTAGGTAAAGTATGTAATGGACAATAATATTCGTAATATTTCATAAATTGCTTGGACGTCCTAGGCACAAAACACTAATGAACGAAAGAAGGAGTTAATCTAGATACAAACCGCGCTCGAGCAACGCACACATAGACACTGCTCACTGACAAGATATTTATTTATTTATTTAAACTTCATGTACAATAGTGGTACATAAGCGAACTTAATGCAACAAGGCATTCTCTACCAGTCAACCTTTGGGTTAAAAAGACAATACTGTGGTAGGTTTGCACAATAAATAAATAACAAATACTTCAAACAGAAAAAAATATATATATGCTAAAATTATAAACTAATAAATACTATGAAAAATATCAAATCGTTAAGAGAACTTAATAATAATTCTGACGAAGACCGAACTAAAGATGAGAGGACTTCTTTTTCGTAGCGCTCGGACCAGTGAGAGCGCATCCGCGTGAGATACGCATCTGTGAACTTTTTTGTGCAATTTTTGAGCAAAAAAAAAAAGTAATTTTAACTGTTTATTGGACAGTCGTTATTCAACATTAAATGGTGAATTATTCTTTTATAAGATACATGTTGCTTCAGAGAAGTAAGTAGGTATTTGCTTGTATTTCGATGGTTCGTTTTAATGTAACACAGAACAGTTGGGTAGGTAAGCGCCCGTAGGTCACGCAGACTGTCTCGATCAGTCGGCTAGAAATATTTTTTAAAGATGACTTGTACTTGGACACGCTGATCTAAGCGTTTCGACCCCAAACGCTAAAACTGTAATTACCAATAAGGGCACAGTACTTGCTTCGCTTGAAGGTCTGAGTAGCTGCAGCGGTAGCAGCGGTATAGCCAGCCTTACTTAAAGCATGTGTCTGATATGTCGATATAGGTTACGGCCCAGACTAGAGGCCCAACCACCTTCCACGGCACTAACGTTATGCTATCTTGTCTCTACCCACCGTCACGTACCAAGCCGCTAGGTCTAATACCGCAGGACGCCAGTAATGATTAAAGTTCAACGAATAAAATAGTTGATGCTGGCGTGCTGTGCGGCCTGCGCTCTTGCAGCAGGACAGGTTCTGGTGCCCGAAGATGTTGACAGCTTCACCGTAGTGGCACCAATATAATGGGAAGGCTTGTTTAGAGACAGCATAGCCTGCCAGCAGCCTGGCTTCGAGGACCACCAGCTGTCCGCATGTGTATGGGTGTGCCTATGGGAACCCCATGTCTTTTTATCCACTGCAGCGTCACAGTGTTACAATAGACTACTGTGAAGTGCTCTAGCATAGAGTGGGATTCCTGTGTGAGTTTCGGATTGGTAAAGTTTTTTCCCTAGGGATTGAAAAAGTGAGGCGCTTTCGGAGAGTATGCAAATGTGGGTATACATGACTCATGACTCATGAGTCATGGATAGGCCATCAGAATGATGCCAAGACATTCCGACTAATAGACGGTGTTAATTTAGTTTTAAGCTGTCTTTAGTTCGGTTCTGCGCCACCAGACCAGAGCAATATTATATATAATGATTGGTCGTATGACTGTGGTATATAGCTAGTTGTTTTTATAGTGGGAAATCATCCAATGACTTCTCTCGCTCGCCTAGGGTGGAGTGAGAGGGCGTGCTAGATTTTACTAACTAAAACTACACCTGTGTTCCTTCTTTGCCTTGGGTTCTAGAAGTCCGAAAAGGAACCTCGGGGGGAAGGGCATATGGATCCAACGGTACCCCTGTAGAGCCTCCGGCAGTCTCCCCTGGGTTCTGCAGGAGCCACTTGAAGGCAGCTCCGGTACGTTCCAGTATGGGAGCCAGACGTCGGAAGTGCTCCTCAAAATTCCACCGGCTGTAGAGAACAAGTCCCAGGTACTTCATCATTGACCCGACGCCGATGTGAACCCCTCCTACTGTTACTTGGAAACCTAGTGGCTGCGCGTTACGAGGGCCATGAAAACACTTTCATCCGCCCAGTTTGGCTTTCGAAGTCACAAAACTACCAATGATGCAGTACACGAACTATTGAATAACATAATTTCCAGCTTAGATGATAGAAAAAAATGCTTAGCGGTGTTCTTGGATCTGGCTGAAGCCTTCGACACAGTCTCTATTTCACTCTTACTGAAGAAGTTGGAGGCGGTTGGCGTAAGAGGCGTACCCCTAAAATTACTGGAAGACTATCTATCTAATAGAAAACAAAGGACTAAAATTGACAACAGGCTAAGTGACGAGCGCTATATAAAATTTGGTGTGCCACAGGGCAGCATACTTGGGTCTACACTGTTACTTATTTATATAAATAATCTTTGTGAAATTAAACTACCAAAGGGCCAAATTATAACGTTTGCTGTTGATATTGCTCTACTGTTTAGTGGTGATAGTTGGGAAAACGTATTTGGTATTGCACAGAAGGGGTTTAATAGTGTCAACGCATGGCTCAAAAGGAATATGTTAACCTTAAACGCTAGCAAAACAAAATATAAAACTTTTGCTTTCAGAGCGAACCTTCTGCCTCCTGAATCACTGAGCATTAAAGCTCATGCTTGTGGATCTGAGATATCCTTTGATGGCTGCACCTGTCACATGCTACAAAGTACTGATAATCTTAAGTACCTCGGGGTTAATATTGATCAATTTCTCACCTTCAAATTGCATATTAAATAAGACCTTAGTGAAGAAAATTGATCTATATTTTCAGAACCTTAAAGTACTCAGCAGACAGACAGACGATTAAAATGGAGTATTTTGCTTTAGGTCAATTATTGATTGACTATTGCATGATATCTTGGGGTGGTGCTGCGAAAAGCCACATCATCGAGTTTGAACGGGCCCAACGTGCAATTCTTAAAGTGGGCGATGTTCTTCTTTTCCGTTACCCGACTGTAGACCTCTACAAAGATTAGGATATTCTTACAGTCAGGCAATCTTTTATCCTTCAAACAGTGCTTAAAAAACATAAAATGATGCATTACAACCCGGAAATACAATAAGACAAGCGCCGTAAAGGTAATGTATGTACAGCAAAACCCTTGCGTGCGGCTTTGTCACATAATTTCTTCTGTTTTCTTGGCTCTTACCTCTATAACAAGTTACTATATTTAATAAGCTACTCATGTACCCATAATCGAAATCTAAGCGTAAAGTTGCTCTCTCTAAATACCTCAAAACCCTTGACTACTGTCAAACAGAAAATCTCCTGGTCCCACTCAGATAGTTGTTAACCTTGTATCCTTCATTCCAGAGTCAAAGCATGTTTTTTTCAAATAGTTTGTAATAGTTTTAGTAGTTTGTTTAAGATTTAGTTCTTGGTCTTTTTAGGGTTCCGTAGCTCCATAGGAAAAAGCGGAACCCTTATAGGATCACTTTGTTATCCGTCCGTCTGTCTGTCAAGACCCTTTATCTCGGGAACACGTGGAGGTATCGAGCTGAAATTAAAACCTTCCTTATCCTATTCTTATTCCTTATCCTTAGGTCTGCGGTCTCTTCAAGCTGTAAAAAAAATCAAACTTCTAAGTTAACGAAAAAAAAAGATACAGCCGTTTATGTCTCAAAAAACGTATATTTCGACACTCTCGAGGAAATAAAAATTCAGCTACTTGTTCAAATAGATGCCCAGGTGCTTGGCCTCAGTTAGTAGGCTTAAGGTAGTTTCAAAGAATCGTGGTAATAGCAATGCTGTCAGCTTTTTCATTCTGTTGAAAATAATAAGTTTGCTTTTGGTGGGGTTCACGGCCAAGTCGTATTCTTTGTACTAATTGTCTACTATTTTCAAGGCTTGGCACATGAGATTGTATGATGTGTTCATTTGAATAATAATAGTATTATTTTTATCTTATCGGCGTATCCTATTTTCGTGTACGTCTTTTGACGAGGTTGTCAGTGACCAGGTTCCATAATAGTGGGGCCTCTCCCCACTCCACACACCTCTTGGGGTCACTTAGGGTTGAATCCACACCATGTTTCTCGAGTGCTGTACTGATGCTTTGGAACATGATTTTGTCGAAAGCTCCCTAGGTGTTCATGAAGACCACTAGCGAGGAGCATTTATGATGTATTGCGCATTCGATCTTTGGGATGTAGTGCGGTTTCTGTTGATTTATCTGTTGAGTAGGCCTGTCGTTGTTTGTGGAGTGGTTTCCCCAAGAAAAGTCCATCCCGGATATGTTTATCGCAGAGCCTCTCCAGGTTTCTTCAGTAAGAAGGATTCTACGTTTTTGGGCACCTTGGGCTATGTATAGTTTACCCTTATCAAGTTTCTTTCAAATCCATTCAGCTGTTAGGGCGTAATTGATAAACAATTATAAACTAAACTAATTTTATTTGTATACCTGTAACCCGAAACACAGCTATTCTTTGCTTATTTCGGGCAACAGTGTAACACAAATGTCCATAACGTATATATACTCACATTTATTATTCTTCATATTTATTATTTCAGTCGAAGTCGAGTCAAGTGTCGCCACAACAAACGGTCCTATGTACCTCGCATCCATCGCATTCCCGCGACTCTCACCAGGTCATCGGTCCACCTTGTGGAAGGCCTACCAACGCTGCGTTTATCGGCGCGCAGAAGATAGATAGATATATATTAAGTTTTAATTAGTTTAATACAAACAAAAAAAAAAAATAAAAAAAAAATCTTTTCTCCTTATAACATTAATATAGACTAGCTGTTGCCAGCGGCTTAGCCCGCGTGATAGTAGAAAATTTTCAGAAGCAAACATACTTCTGGGATAAAAAGCATCATATGTCCAATTTAGAACCTAGTCTATCCGTATGCCCAAATTCGTACAACTGTTCGAGCGTGAAGAAGTAACAAACATACACACTCACGAACTTTCGCCTTTATAGTAGGTATATATACGTTATAGATAACAATATAATGGATAGGAACGTTGATGCCTACATACATAGTATTTCATTGAACTGTTAAACTAGTAACGAGTAGCTTCGGTAGTTGTTTCTGGCTGGCAGCGGTCAGGCTCCGCAGTGCACACCCGCGCTCGGGGCCATTCGATTAGCGCACCACAATGATATGTTAATGGCCTATCGAGAAATATAGTTTATTGTTCGACTGCGTAGACCTCAGCCGCGCATCCTGCTACCAACTATGCGTCGGCGCAACGCCAACAGCGCTGCAGGCGCTACTAATGATTTGTATTACCTATAATTATTTTGTTTGGTGGTGTGCGGGTAAGGTACCCATGTTCTCATTGTATGTACTTGAGGATAAGGAAGTACAATTGGGCAAGGCCAGGGACAGGCAATATAATAACAGTGATTATATGAATGGTAAATAATTTGATGGTTTTTCTGGACAGAACATAGATATCCGGGACAGAATGTTTAATTGTTATTTAGGGACCAATTAGTTCAACCAGGTTTTAGACTGGCTAAAGTGGCCTCTTCTTTCATGGGGTACTGTTTGAAATGTTATAACAAAATACCTCCACAAATATTAGAACTCAATGAAACGAAATTTAAATCTTGTATTAAACGCACACTATGCAGGCAAGCATATTATAAGTTGGAGGATTATATTCAAGATAAAAATGCTTGGCTCAATGCTGGTCCAGCTCCACTACCACCGGGGTGTACAAATTGATTAGTTTTGAAACTATAATCTGTAAAATATTATTGTTGTTAATTATTATTTTATTTAGTATTGTATAATGTAGAAGCATTTTTTTTTTCAAAGTTTGTAAATGTGAGTACCATGGAGCTATTTTATGGTTTTTAGGTTATTATTGGTCCTGTTTGACATAAATGAGCATGGCAGTTGAGAGTTTGTCATGCTCACTCAAATGTCTCACTGATGGTGGCGCGTGTGTTGGATCATTCGGTTCCCTTTAAAATGGTTGAGCTGAGTGGTGCTAATATTCACGTCAGGTCCGTGAACGGGCGCTGTCAGTTGAGACTGGTCATCTCTTAGCTGCCAGTTGCTATTTTAATATCTATATTTAGTTTTTATTTTTACTTTATTGACATTGTTCTCACATGATAGCGACAAGAAACATGTAACAGACATATTTGTAATTGCAAAACACGATTGAAAAGAGTGTCCATGGAGTTTCTTGCACATTCTTCTCCATAGAGATCTACGCTTTGGAATGTGCAATTAGCATCATTTTTTCTGACTGACTGACTTCTTGACATTTCAAAAGTGCCTGTAAATGGTTTATTTGAAATAAATGCTTTGAATTTGAATTTGAATTTGAAAACAAAGTTAAGGAGCAGAAGTTAAAGACCACTAAAGTGGCCTAGTGAGAGCCGCGGGAGTCCACTGGGTGCAAAAAATACAGAACCTATACCTACTATGTCGATGCTTGGGAGATGCCCATTACCAACAGTGGACATCTTTTGGCTCAATAATGATGATTTTCTACCTACCGAGAAGAGGGATTGCAGATACAGGTACATCTTGGCACTGACGCATGTTGCGAATGCGATCACGAATACAACGTAACAGCAGAAGTATTAGGAGGCATGGATACATACAAGACATTAGTGTCCACTATATTTAGAATCAAGTGAAACCGAAGATTTAAGGTAGAATCCTCTTTAAACATGATCAATACACCAGAAGGAAATACTATGTAGATACGACCTAGGCACTGCTTATAAAACATCTCTCAATAGATCAAGATTTTGTAAATGTCAGGCGTACAGTAGCTTAGATAGTGCAGCCCATCGAATGTTAACATTGGTCATTGTCAACTGAATACAAGGCTCATAAACTATCTCAAAATAAATTAAAGCTCAGGCAGGCGCATGCAATTCATGTAAGAGTTGCGTTGTCCGAGGCGGGTTAATGTTATTGAGTAGAAATATCGAGCGGCGGCAAACTGACTGATCAGACCGATTGAGCAGGACAATTGCCCTTAATGAAAGTAATTAACACGACGCGATCGGCCGGCATCGATAGCGAGCCGCCATGCCACGCTGCGCAAGCGCAGCCGACCGACCAGACACCACAATATGCGCCTAAATCAACCTACACACGTTTCGATTTAATTAGAAAATAAATCACTCTCCTATTACACCCAATTCAGTCGGTATAAGGATGCAGAACATCTGTACCTGGACCTCAGCGATGACATGTGAAAGTTACAACCCGACTGTCTCGCTGCCTTACTTATTATATTACTTACCTATTATACGAAGTGCACATTGATATTTCTCCCATAGTAAGGTGCCAGTTTCTCAACGCAATCTCAATTTAACAACAGGTAGTTGTGCTGAGGAATATTTTTTCTGTGCTCATTCAAGCCGTTCAAATTCCCAAAATCAGCTGATTCAGGTAAACATATTCCGCAAAGAGATTCTTTTTATAAAAACGATTTGGAATCATCGTTGACTGCGTGAGAAAGTTTATCACTGGTTGTACACACCAGACGTGAAGCATATTTAGCCAAGATGGTCCAGGACAACGCACGATTTACCTTTGAAGGTTTTTACTATTAGCAGATATCGATTTAATCCCCTGTTTGCTGTGATCGATATATACAAAACTCTTGCTATCTGTTCTAGGAGAAATCGCGTATTCCACATTCAAAACCACAGTACTTTTTTTTTTTTTTTTTTTAGTTGGGAAATTATCTTATGACAAATCTCGCTCTTGGGCGGAGCGAGAGATAGTGTCAGACTTTTACTGACTAAAACCCCACTCCTGTTCCTTTTTTGCCTACGTCCCAGGGCTCCGGGTTTCGTTTTCACACTACCCATGGCCCCAGTAGGCTTCGACCTTGCTGGGCCCCTACGATTTGCCGACATCTCCCTGAGGCGCGCGTGGAACAGTATGCGCCGTCGACGACTTGGGCTCGGTCCGGATGGTTACCGGACGATCGGACGGCGAGCCACCCATTACTCGCCGTGTGCTTCACCGTGTCCTCCGGGCGTTCCACACAGTGACGACATCCGGGCGTGTCTTCCGCACGAATCCGGTGCAGGAACTTTCCGAACTTACCATGTTCGGTGAGAACCTGCGTCATACGGAAGGTGAGGACGCCATGAGATCTTTCCAACCACGCCTCAAAGAGGGGACTTACCGCCATAATTGTGGCGTGCCCAAAAACCACAGTACGTACTTAATCTTGAAGGTTAATCC
This sequence comes from Mythimna pallens, assembly GCA_961205895.1. NCBI lineage: Eukaryota > Metazoa > Arthropoda > Insecta > Lepidoptera > Noctuidae > Mythimna > Mythimna pallens. The sequence continues at coordinate 13,285,947 of OY540830.1, forward strand.
ATATTATTGTTGACACAAACGTTATATAATTCGTGGAATACGAACTGGCGAGCAACACTAACCCACCTTTGTTTGCTCACATTTTCCAATATCAAGATGTGTGTAGATCAAGGTTACGGCTGCATTTATCTTTTATGGGTACTGTAAATCAAGAACAAATTTATCGATAAAATGGTATAAAGCTAACAGTGCGACTTGTTGATCTGTTTATTTATGATATTCTAGAGATATCTATGCATATGTAAATATATAAAATAAATATTAACTATATCCCGACCGAATTATTCAAGGTTAACTTCACGAGTGTAGGAAAAACTGTCGTTATTTTAAGTAGGTATGGATAGATACCATGAAATCTATGTTATGGAATCAGAAGGTTAGGCATGTTTGCTGAATTATTAATGTAGGATGGTTCTTTCATTAAATATTTGTAAGTGGATTTAAGTGCGAAAGACTTAAAGTTAAGAGCGCAAGCGAGTCGTGTGGAAGTGTCGGGTTTAAATGGGCCATCGGTATGCGACAACGCCCTGCTCGCAATGTGTTGACCAGCACTTTACCAAGGTTACCGGTAGCACGTGATACGCACTACTTAATGTTATGGAACTGCAAATTACCTACGTCTCAAAATGTCACGTGTGACAACTCTTCAAAATTAATTACAATTAATAATCAACTTGTTTGAACCATGATATAATAGGTTCAATGAAATCAATTTCATAACAATGCAATGTAGGTATCACGACCTACAACTCTCCAATTTCACGTAGTAGTGTATAGGTATTATCGATTGTTTGCGCTTGTTGTGCGTTTAAATAATTGCTACACCTGTGTTACGAGTACGTTGCTACGCTTGTATTAATATTTTGTAGGTTCTTCATTTACGTAACTTGAAAAGTTTCAGTTAAGGACCGGCTATACCTACATTTTTAAATGTGGTCAATCTACATATAAATAAGTACCTATGATCAATAAGAAAATCTCCATATCCACCGTGAAGGCACGGTCATATCGTCAATGTGAACGAACGAGACAATAAAAATAAGATCGAGTTCGGCCAGCAAATATAAAAGAATTCCTCGGCGAGCGATGAATGAATCGGGGCATCATTCTCAAACGAGCATGTAGTTCGTTTTGTTTGATTGTATGTCCGTACGGTCTATAATGAAAAAGCTTGTCTGGGCTCAGGTGCACACCTGTTGAGGCGCCGAGGCCGTGGGATACGGCTCATGCAGGTAAGGAGACGCGCAAAAACCGACCTATTGTACTTGCGATCTGTAATGTCGAATATTTCGAGCTAGACAGCTTGATTAATTTCTAATGTTGTTAGTAGGTACTTAGACTTATTTATTTATTTTATTAATTCTATAAACACACACAAGTATAGAGGCGGACTTAATGCTTTAAGGCATTTTCTACCAGTCAACCTTTAGGTGATGCAGAGACAAATTGTGGTAGGTGCAATATTAAGCAATACATGTTGTTTGTATTTTTGTTGATATTATTCTCTCTTTATAGTTAGTACTTACAGAACAAGAACTACATCAATAGTAAAACCAGCAATCGTGCATTGAGTTCTGTACCAATTTACCTTATTTTTGGGGTTCAGTACCTCAAAAGATAAAATCGGAACCCTTATAGAATCACTTTTTAGTCCGTCGGTCTGTCTGCCTGTCTGTCAAGACCCTTTATCACGGGTATGCGCGGAAGTATCGAGTTGAAATTAAAATCTATATTATAACCATAGGTTTGTACGGAACCTCAGTGCGCGAGTCCGACTATCTATTCAAATTAAAATGATATAACCTTGTTAGTCCTGTATACAGACAGACGGACGGCGTTGGCTTATGGATCAGATTGGTTTTTTTTGGGAGGTGGGAAATCATCTAATGACTTTTCCCGCCCTAGGGAGGAGTGAGAAGGCGTGTCAGACTTTTACTGACTAAACCTTACAGGCCTCCAGGCCAGGTCCTTCAGTTGCCCTTTGCATTCTATTCTGTATGTCTGAGTCGGACTCGCGCACTGAGGGTTCCGTACAAACTTATGGTTATAATATAGGTTTTAATTTCAACTCGATACCTCCACGCTTTCCCGAGATAAAGGATCCAGACAGACAGACAGATGGACAACATAATGATGGTATAAGGTTCCATTTTTTCCTTTTGAGGTACGGAACCCTAAAAATGATAACAATTATGTCCAATCGCGCTAACAATTTAACGAGTTCGGTTGGCTATGTACCTACATAGTGGTCTATGGAACTGGATGTCGACGATGTAATAAGAGTTGAGTTGAAGCTCAACTAATAGTTATGGTTATTTTACTGACTTACTGTCAAGCTCGAGTTTGACTATTTATTTATTTTATGACTTTATGATGTTTAATGAATGCTTGCTTAAAGGTGTTTTAATGAATGCTTGCACAATGGCGAATTAACAAGAAACTAAGTAAATGCATAAATAAATTACCGCAGGTATGTTACGTGTTTTAATTGAGGATTGAAAGTTACTGATTAAGTACTGGTGTATTTTAAAGTAATGCTACTTAAAGAGACTTAAAACTATTTTCACTTAAATAGAAATTTTAGTTAAAAGCCTGTGAGACCTGCGTGATATGCAGATCGCCGACAAGATTTTATTTTCTTTACCATACAGGGGCAGGACATAAAGAAAGCACGAACGCAACGCTTTATGTGTAGGCAGAGGCCCACTCAGATATGTACGTTCCGTGTTTCAATTTTTGCCCATATCTGGCAGCGGCGGTGTGCCGCCGCGTGTAGACAGATTCAGATATGCTAAGAACGTGCAGATCGGCTCGGCAGGCGCGAGCGCCGCGGCTGCGCCCGCTGTAGGCGTGAACAGCGCACCGGCCGCGGCCGCGCGACCTGCAGATTTATGCACTCAGCTCCCAACACTACCTGCACCCTGCGCAATACCACATACCTACAGCATAACGCTTCAAACCCACTCACGAATTTGCTAGCCGTCTATCCCACGCACAAAGCTTCCCGGCTACACCGAATTTCTCTTTGTGGAGAGATATTTTATCTTTAACATTTTTTCTTACCGTGAGGCGTAAATATTCTTTTTACCCTACTATTGAATAATCGGGTATGTGTGATTTAATGCGTTGTTGATTTTATCCACATTCTTCGCCGTTGTACAATACGCCGACTGGCGCAATGCGAAATTCCATTAAGCTTTTTGAATACGAATAAAAGGAGATTTTGGAAAAAATCGACGCTGCACTCGAACAGGTTATTGTTCAAGGTTTCAAGAGGAACAATCGCACTGTTGTGTTTCCAGTTAACCATGACAAATGGTGTTGTTTAGTTTACCTGTGGACTTCTTTGTTATTTCACTTGTTGCATAATTGTTACAAATATGATTTGATAAAACGATTGTAAAGGTAACTTCTTCACCTTAACATAGCACTCAAGATGTATAGGTATACTTTTGCATTTAACACAAAAAATGATGACAAGTTATTAAGAGATTATACCTACATACAAATTAGCACTTTTAATAAAAAGCAAACTAGGTCGTTATCCTCTGAACTCTGAAACTCACGTGTTCATCATAATAACAAAAATGCACAGATTAGCAATAGATGGTCGGACTTCTACATGCCGGCGGCGAATTAGTTCAAATGATTCACGTATATATTTTAATAAGGATTTTTTTATGACGTTCATACTTTATGACTATGGATGATATGGAAATTAACAAACAAAGATTTATAAGTGAAAAGAAATCCTAACTAACCGACTTAACCGTTAGCTTGATGAAGCCCATCCCATCCAGCAGGCTGGTTTCCACAGCGATTATTCGATCTGCGACCATATACTACGATAAAGGAACGATGAAAAAGAAGAGAAGTCAAGAATAAACCAGCCCTTGTGCATGGCTCTAGTCGATTACGGGGAAAACTTGCAACAGTGTCGAGTGTTCCGTGTCACGTGGATGCGCTGCAGGTTCGAAAGCATACCCTGGTCGATCTACCGAGGAGAGTGCCAAGATGATACCATTTCACTAAAACTTTTCACAGTAGTCCTAGAAGATATGTTGAAAACTTTAGATTGGGAGTATTGCGATATTAACATCAATATGTGTGAAGATTTACAGAGAACATCTATGAAATCTACTTCAAAACCATTGTGATACTGCTTTTAACGTAAGATTTAGGATCAATAAGGTCAAGACAAACATATTCAACTATTCCAATGCTCTTGTTGGAGATAGCAGATTGCAGGCCAATTTTTTTTGCTTAGTAAAGAACATCAACGAACGGTATGATCAAGAAGAATACAATTTAGGTTGACCGCTTTTTAGCGAATTAGACGTCTTTCTGTAATCATCCAAAATTCCATACTATCTCAAGACCCGTCTCTGAAACCAGTGGGTTAATTCTGCCCACCATGATTTATTTATGTGCTGAGACGTGAGAACGCTAACGGAATAGGCCGTTTACAGACTGAAAATTATACAGAGAGCCACGAAAGGTTCCACCTATACGTCTAAAAGAATGAGTTTCAGATGGCCTATTCTTAGCAGACAGCGAAATCGGGCAGTGGATGTTGATTAAATGCTTATGTGTCATCGTCTCATCTACTGATTTGTTATAAAACTATGCTCACGTTTTATAAAACGTTTTACTACGATTTTTATTTCAAATATGTGTTACTTGCATCCAAATTTTGCATTTCATCAAAAAGCGTTGCTCACGAGACGAAAGAAACACGCGACATTTGGCGGCAGTCTATTTTATGTACAATATGTGAACTCATTTTATTTTATTTTACTCAATAATCATTTACTGATTTTGTGATTCGAGTGCGGGTTTGAGTCTAAAGTAAAACATAGCTATTTGTGAGAAAATATTAATTGGGAGACAATGAAACTAGAGTTCATAGGAGCAAATTACCAAGTGTGTAAAATTGAATCAAACAGACCTTCTATCGATCTCCTTTATTTACAAACACTTCTAACTTTAATGACAGCATCTATAATATTCTTACATCTTTCTCCACTTTTACTGGTATCGGCGACATTAGGTAATATCGACATAAATCTAGCTGAATTTATTGACGCAAACTGTATTGATTTGAGTGCCTTAATCTAACTGCAATGCATGTTTTTTCCCGTTCACTTATTTCTCACTAGTTTAACTAACTGTATCGACGATGTACTTCTTCTTACAATTAGACTTGCTGTGACATTTATTTTGGAGATATACATCAAGAATCACGAGCCCCCTATTTTTATGTCTAACGAAAAACCGACATTAAAACCACCTAAGACATTTAAATTATTGGACTTCGCGGCTGTAAAAACTAAGGCAGCTTGGTGAACACCCTAAAACAACAACAATTATATGAAATCACACTTTAGTCTCCACAGTCTTGAGGAAAAATGAAACACGAAACCCAGGATCGTGATAGTCTTCATGAACAAACCAAGAACTTTCCAGGAAAATGTACACTATAAATCTCATATAAAAGGTACCGCAATTATTGTAACAAATTATTACGTAAGTGAAAAGCGAGTTTTAAAAATAAGAAGATTTTGAAAATCCAGACCATCCCAAAAGTAGCATGAGACGTTTTCATCAATAAGGTAACAAACCTACAACCTGTCAGCCGCTCCTTCTGCATTTATTAACCCTTTAACCTTCGTCGGATAGATCCGTCGAGTGTTTTCGCATCCTATTCGCCAGGGTCGTGTGCTTGCGACTGAGTACTCCATCTCGTTTAGCTCTTCAATACCCATTAGTGACAGAACAGCTGACGAAATGGAGTATTTGGTCGTGTTTGTCGGATATATGCTTAAAAGGTTAATTTTAATGACCCTATCAGTTGATAAAGCTAACAGCTATCTTCCTGGCACTGCCACTGGTAGGGAAATGGCCGGCAAAATAGCAAGTCGTTGTTCCGTTTCAAGTGGTCTTATTCTGCATATATTTTATTTATTTACTAGCTGACCCGGCGAACTTCGACCGCCTTCAATGAATGTTGGGATGCCTTTTAGCTGAACTGTCAAAGGATAACGCTATCTAACGGCATTATCAGAATGAGCTTCATTCATTTTAAAAAGACATTTAAATTAGAGATGGCGTTGTATTCGGATTTCATTTTTCGTGAATTTTTTCATATTTTCTCACCATTAAACCTTCCCTGGACTATCACCAATATTTCAAGATCAAAATTAACCAAATCGGTCCAGCCGTTCTTGAGTTTTTAACGAACAGCTAATAATTTTTATATATATAGATAGATAGATAAATAGATAACAGTTACTTTAACTTTATGGATCTGCTTGAAACTGATACAGACGAGGTCGACCGTCTTAAAACAAACCTAAAACCTAATTTCACAGTGGGCTGGAATCTCTATCAGATACAGGAAAGTGCCTAACCTAAAGTTTTATATTCAATCATTTATTTGTATTAAAAATCTGCCTTACATTTGCGCTTAATTTAGAAACAGTCTGGTTTTTTTTTTTAATTATTTAAAGCATTTATTTTTCAAAAATTAAACCAACAAAGATCTAATTAAGAAATAGGTACCAAATAAGGAAAACTGCATATAAAAATTTAGGTAAAAACTAAAAAGTAATTTTAAACTATTTGTAAAATAAACAACTCCATCAGGTATCAAACTCTGAATCAGCGTAGTTATCATGTACTAGTACCTACAACTCACACATAAGACCACTGATCCATGTTTCTTCTCGAGCATTCTAAAAACTACGCAAAAATCTCTTCTCACAGAGAAAAAACTACCCTCTCACCATGGGCACAAGGCTCGCTCAACTACCAAGTAGAAACCAGTACGCGAGTATTATAATTTAAAGAGAAGAAGAGCAGTTTTGTGATACTGGGCATATTGGGATACTATTCCATTTTTGGTTACTTGCCTCTAATATAATAGAGAGCATGAAATTTACGCAATACTTTGGTCCCATTCATTACCCATATTATTGTCTGTAACCAGGTTATCATGACGAATATCTTTACGGGTATCTTTACGGGTATCTGTACTAGGCAGTCTTTATTTTTCTGACATTCAATTGTTTCTACGAATACTCGTATGATTTGATTATTGTATTCAATTTAGTTTTTATTTATTTCGATTTTATTTTACTTTAGCTGCATATTGTGAATAGTTAGTAAGTAAGAACAGTAAGTAACACCTGACACACCTGATACAGGAAACATGTCTTAATTTGAATCCAAGATAATTCTTATTACTTATCTCCGACTTACCTTTGGCCGGCCGTAGCGAACACCGACTAGGAAAAGAGCTTCCAAGAAAGAGTTCTTGCCTGACTTGTCTGGAGATTCGCAAGAGCAAACATGTTCCGGAGAAGGATGTATTATAATGCAGTAAAAAGTTGGTAGGGATCTTGACCGCACTTCCAGGATTGTCCTCATATAGGTTATATATCTCTCCATTCTTCAAGTACCTGAGGATAGTCGTATATTGCCCTGTTGTTGCTATGTCACTTGGTGCTAGCGACCGTTGGCTTCGGCCTCTCGTACACCTTCCAAAGTTTTAGGAATCTAAGGTCCTGAGATGTCTAAATACATAAAAAAATGTTTATCATTTCAGACCCTAAATCCTAATTGTAAAAGGGAAAAAGGTGAAAAATGGTGTTTTTTTTTAAGGTTGACTGGAAGAAAATGTCTAAGGCATTAAGTCCACCTTTGTACTATTGTGTGAATAAAACAAATAACAAATAAATAAATAAAATTACGTAATTACATTTAAAAAAAATCAGTACAGTGAGATTATTGGGTGAAACACTTGTCTCTGCTTACTGCTTGAGTGATTGCAATCTTCATAAAACGGTACAGTGCGTCATGATGATATCGTTCGCAGTTCTGCATGACCTATAACATAAAGGAGAGAAACACAAGCTTATATTTTATCTTTGGTGCATCACATCATTGTCTCCGTTGCCCTTGATATGACACAAACTTCCGTGTTTCAATGTGATGTTGATTTGAAACGAGCATTTTATCACGTGGTCAGCGATACGTCGATGCGATCGCGATGAGGACGGGGATGCGCGATAATAGAACTGTGTTAGTTGGATAGCGCACGTCCGAGCGCCGAACAACGTGCGGATGTCCTCGCCAACAGATAAGCCCCCACAACCTGTCCACGCCTTATCGACGTAGGTACCTTAGTTCAGTCAACAGTGCCTATGCAAATAACACGTAGATACCATTTTTATTATTAATCTCGTACAATAACGCGATGCAACCCTGAAGTGTCAATCATATTCAGATATGTTACCGATGTGTATTTTCACATGTAGATAATAAAATTCCCATTGCAGTATGGTAAGTGGCAGTTTAAATAAACCTGTATTGTAAAATTGATACCAAACTGTAGTTATTCCTGTATTGAGTAATTTAATTCTATGTTGATACCTATGCTTAACTAAATTAGGTACGTATTTTGGGTTTCTGTTCCAGTTCGCTAGTACATCGTAAATCGCGTCTCAATTTGTTTATAGTGGACAACGGTTGCTGATCTCGGAGTCAGGTATTGACAATGACATTGGCTGGTTACGAATGGTCGACCACAGCTCTGTTGTAAGCACACGGTGTATTTGGCGCGTGCTCTATTGGGCTGGCGAAAGTAACAGAGTTGTAGAACACTGTACAGGCAGTGGTGGGATAAATACATAGTATAGAAATACGCGAAGGTCGCGGTAAGTGGGTCGATGTGAGGCACTTCCGGCCGCGTGGCGGCACGTGCTCGGGCGCGCAGGATGCGCATGTGCGCAGTGCGCAGGAGACGCCCTTCCGACGCGCTGCAATTATGTAACAAGCGATTCTCCCATGCCGCACTCTGATACATTATCGCATCTATTGCACTGCGCTTTACAAGCTCACATCGCACCCTCCGTTAAGTGTACACCTAATAGTAAACTGTTCGACTTGGGTATTTTAGTGTTTCATTTATAGAACAGGGTAGTCGTGGTTTACTCCAATGGGGTTACCTGGTACCATCCAAAACCCTGTGCATCATTGGAAATGGACATCATCAGGTCGTACATAGATTATTCACAGTTAATTTTTATGTCACGTGGCTTTAATTTATATAAGAAAAAAATCCCTCAAGTTCGGTGGTACTTCCTCGTCGTGTCAGCGAGGTCGCACTCGATGTATTTATGTGTAAATAAAGGTATTCTATTTTGGGTACGAAAGATAGTCGTAAAACATCACAATTTACAATTGAAAAGCGGTTACGAAAGCGCAACATAAGAAGGAATATTTCTTTCCAGTTGTGATAAACGACGACATTCATAAAGGTGAAGAAAAAAAATTAATTCGTGAATTCCTTAAGTTATTGGCACAAAAAGGGAAAATTTAAGACGTGCCAACTCAGACAATGCGGAGTGGTGTTAATCTTGCCACGATCAATAAACTCTCTGATTACACATTCATGGAATACTTTGTGGCGTGTCCCTCTGAACAGTCTGAACCGTGTCGGGTGAGTACTGCGTACGCACACGACTACCTACTTACATTGTAATGTCGTGCTATGCATATAACCGACTGTAAGTAATTCTTTAAACGGTTATAAATGCTTCTTATTGTTTGTCGATTGTCTTTTTTTTCTGAAGTTGTTCATTTATTTAAAAGCTTTTATATGGATGGAAACACAGAATATCAAGAACAAACACGATTTCTTTATATTCAGACAAAAGCAACGATATATTTGATTTCCTCTTAGAATTTTAGATCAACTCCTCAGGTAAACAGTCTTACCTGTTTTGTTAATTTATCAGGTGTTTCTTTAAGCCCATCATCAATATTAATGCTCATAATGGCCTGGTTTCTTTTAATTTATATGGCGTATAATTATTATATTGGTGTTGGAATTCGTTACGTTTACGAGACATATGGGTCAGCAGACGCATAAACTTCGACCAACTGATCCAGATTAGTTAAAAAAATATGCCAGCTGACCGTTTCCTATACAGACGAAGTTAATAGTTGTGGGGAGGCGAGGCGTGGTGACACGGACTAAATTGGCACATCTGTCATTGCTCACCTAGCTAAGGCCGGCCGGCCTGAGGGCCCGTGCTACGGCGTCATCTGCGGACCACGGCGAACGGGCCTCAAGAGACATAATTTTTTACAGTTTTAATAGCAAGGTACAAATAAACACTTTAATTATATCCATATTTGAATTCAGTTTATTAAGATTGTCAAATTTAATCTGTTGTTATGCTGATACGGTTTTTAATTTAGAGGTAAGCACTACATAGTTCCTATGTTTACGACGTTTAAATAACACTTACCTACTCAATTTGTTTGTTATTTGTCTAGTATGCTAATGGTTTAACTATGTCTATGAGAGCTCATGCAGAATTCGCGATATTAGCATATCTCTGTGATGTAAATTATGCTGCCAACAGTAGATTAGTGACATATCAAGACACCGCTTACTAAACAGACTTTTGTTTATGATTATCGTGGAAACAAATTCAACAACTTAGAACTTGATATAATGAAAAAAATCAATAGAACCAAAGCCTTAGCTCATTCCCATATGAATGCAGTTAGTAAGCCTTTATATGAATGCCTGGCCACGCAACGCGGCGACGATCTCACGCGCAACAAAGTCCCACATTTGACAACATGTCGCTCTCTATAGTAAAATCCGATGACACATCTCAGTTGTTCATCGCTCATTTGAAGCGGGTGACCATATAAATGTTAATCTCCAATGGCATTTTATCGTTTTATTATTTCACAATAGCTTACAAACTTCCCTTAATTTTACTCACCAGAACGTTTTCTAGCTACGTTAATACTCCAACCATGATTTATACGATTGTTGTAATAACGTAAGATAAGCGATTAGATATTAATGGCTTTTTAGCTTTTGTACACTTCATGCAAACAAGTTTCTACTATTTGTGCCACAATCAAAGTCAAGATAATAAAGTAATTAACAATTCAGTTGCGTATTTTAGTATTGTTAAATCTGATACTGGAACACGAAGTTTCGATCACTTAAATTTCAAAAGCCCGAGCCAAAATATGAATAATGTTCGGGTTACGAGACGTCAGAGATCAGCGACCGTAAACCTCCTAAGACACACCTGCTCTCTATTCAGAACGCCAAACAGCGAGTACAATAAGACCTATTCAAATGTTAAACAAAAATGGCGTTCGATAGACAGCAGCACTATATTGAATTAACTCGAAGGCGGAACAATGCTTACATCGATATCTCCACCTACTTTCTTTTCGAGAAAGACAACAAAGTTCCTTCTTGCGAGGACGCTGACAAGCGAGCCGCGACACAAAGAAGATCGACGGCGGTTGCCCGTAATGCACAAAGGTCAGCGCGGCTCAGATCACCTTACATCGGTCGCGGCCGCCGCCCGCGCCCGCGCCCGCTCTCCGCACCACTATGCATCGTGCGCCTATACTTTTGTGAGTCGACGACGACGAGTATTATCGCGCGATCTGGGAGCGGAGATGCTTCTCATAATGCGTCCAGATAAACCCGCTTTGTGTCGTGTGCTCTCTATAACAAGAACAATATTCCATGAAAGGAGTGCGCAACGCAACAGGTACATGCCCCCGCGATTATCTTCTAGTTTAGGTGACGTGTGCTCGCCTCTTTTCAATTCTTTAACTAAGAATACAATTTTCACTATGGAACTATAGAAACTACCAAAGCAAAGAATCATGAATCTAACTCCTGGAATTTACAAAATCAAAGAAATTACATGATAGTGACACTTTCGTAGAGCAAATCCCGTTGTGTGATCTACAACTTTTAAGTTTTCCTCTAAATATGAATTTACTAAATATAAACTAAAGTAATATTTGCGCGAGCTTATGAATCAAAGTAGTAGTAGTGACTGGGCGCATGCGCCACCAGCCACGAGCCACGACACGTTTAGAAGCACTGAATTAAACAATCACGGCTGAGTCATAATACCGGTTGGCTATAAAGACAACTCAAATAATCTGTGTCTAGTTTATTTCTCAGACAAAACGCCATGTTACTACGATAGCATAATTTAACATTGTTTTATACTTACTTACTCCCAAAGCTTAAACAACATTATCGCTGATTCATAAATCGCTGCGAACGGTGATTCCAAATCATCCAATTTATACTGCTGACGCGTTGGTTTCCTGATCCGTTGTCTTTAGTTCATGAGGTACTATGATACAGTTAATGCGAATGGAGGTAAAATTGTATGATGAGTAAGGTCGATGGTGCCGTATATCTTCAACACTTCTTTGTCTACTAACTACTATTCATAGGATTGACTGACAAAGGGACCAAAGAGTTTCGTGATTATCGGCCGTAATCCTGATCTAAGAAAGCGAAACAAATTGCGCAAAACATATTGTCTGCGTGTTTATGTTCGTGGTGTGTGGTGCGATGCAGCGGTGCAGCGGTGGTACACTGGTACCTGCGGCGAGCAATGTGGAGCATGCGATAGAGCGGCCCACCCAGCGCGGTGCACCAACAAAGGCAACGCGTCCGTGAAGTGAACGCATTCACGCAATCTGCGAACCAACCCTAATAAGTTATCTACCTACCCGCTGTCCGTTCCGCAGCGCACTAGCGCCCGGCAGCCCGCCACACTCTGACACACTACCTTCATGCTAGTTTATACGAACTGTTTTCTTAAGACTGCCGGCCACTGTGATCCTACGTAACTATTCTATAATGTTACATTATGTCTGGATGATGCTGAGATAACAAAATGAGGTTCTTATAATCGCTACACGCGAGGCAGTATCTCCTGCATGTTCGGAATTTATTTGATAGCTTGCTATATGGGAGTCATAAACATGGGGCGGATATTGTAGCTGTGTCTCAATTAGTGCGTCCTACAGCTGAATGTTGAGCGAATATTGATCGCTACTACAACACAACATTTTTCCTTTATAATTTCTACTTGTCAATTATTTTATTAAAATACATTGATTTCAATACTGTACACTAAATTAAACCTGAGTTATACTTAACTTAAATATAAATAGACTATTAATCACCTTAAGATATCGATCTAATTAACTCTATCTAATGCTAATGGCGTTTTACGAGCAAGCGGCTGTAGGCAAATTGAAGTGATTGAATGTGACATGCAAATAGTATAGGTTCGCATACACTTGTAGCTGCCAAGTGGCGAGAAATTGTGCGGCGAGTCGAAACAGGCCAGTCGCGAGCACTGGCGAGTCACCGTCTGTGTGGTACAATTAAATCACGAGAAACAACCGCGCTTGCGCAGCTCCCGAGGGTGCGGCTGTGCCTGCTCGTACCGCTACCACAGTACCACGCCACCTTGACGTTAACTACCCAAGTTTCTTACGAATGTATTTATTTACTATATTATTTGGACGGTAACAACATCTTATTATATGTCATAAAATCAAAGTATTTTGTCTTTGTACACGTTCAACCAACACTCTTGACAAAATTCAATGGGCATTCATCAAACCTGTCTCTTCGTTATTCCTTTGGTTAACATATTTACGAGTACTACAATTTAACTTCTCTGTTTACCTAAGGTTAATTCTGTTACTAAGTAGATTTAACAATAATTTATTTTCCAATAATGATTGCCTAATGCGAACCTGAACGGCTAATGAGATCTGATTAAGTTATGATGTCAGTGAATATAGATCAAGCGATGCGGTAACTTGACGTCGCATTGGTTTCACTGTTTCATCGGCGGAGCATCGATTATTCTGATTGCGCAAGCGTCGGCGGCCACGGCGACTGAGATCGGTGAGGCCTGGCCGCCTGGCCGTGCCCGATGCGGCCACTACTGTGCAAATCGGTCCAATTATGCAAGTGACTCGATTAGAAAATGAGATGGCCTGTGCGATATTTGAACTCGATTGATTTACTTACGTAATGGATGCCGGAAACAATGTCAGAGCTGCATTCTAAGAATAGGATCGTTAGGCATTGTTATAAAAATGTCAAACTATAGTACATACGGCTATAGAGCATACTGTGTTCCTGGCTGATGTTGCATACATGCATATTTTAGACTGGCTTTTTAATTAAATATGTTTAAAAACTTAACTGAATTTTTCACAAGTTATACTGATGTATCGTAGCTACAATCATGTATTTCGTACATTAATATAATTACCCTTAAATATATCAATATACAAACTATTGTAATATTACTGAGTAATAAATTTAAGTTATTTGAACCATGGCATATACATACCTACGAAGATGGGTGCAGGAATTGTTCGAACAATCATGCGCATACGCATGTCACGTACTCTCCGCGAACGCGCCATTTTAGCCAGTGAATTAGCTTGCCTCTGAGTTTCTGACTATGGTAAAAGGATAATTTCGGCCTGATAAGACATGATCGGCTGTTTTTATTTTACTATAATGATCGACGTTTATTTCGTTTTTATTTGGTGAAGCGTTCCGATGCAGAAGCCCGGGAAGGTTTATGTTTAAAGGTACTTAGGTAATTTAAAAATAGTTGTAGTGGTATTGTTGTGGTAGTAGAGTTAATAAAAGCAAAGTGTTGGGTGCTTTAATTCAATATTAAATCTTTCTAAATGTTTTTCAGCGTTTACATAAACAGCAAGTTTTCTCGTAGTTAAAAATCTTTCACAATTAAATCGTAATATCACCTTGACGTCAATTTATGTCAAATATGTGTCAAAATGAAGGGAAATAAGAGGTAAATATAGACTTTTTGACTATGAATCGAATAATCCTCCTCCTGACATACAGACCTTCCTAGTTTGAGAGTTAGAGGCTTCATAAACTGTATCAACATTATAATTATGTCAATAAATAATATGTTGTTATATAGGTAATTCGGAAGTTCCTCAATATTACGGGAATTGTGTGCAAAGCCACACCATAGTGTTTAACAAAAACACACACACACACACACGATAAAAAAAAACATAAAAACATTTGTGTTTCTATGGTCGAATTATCCCATGTTATCAATAGGAATGACAGAAAACAGTTAACTATGTGAGAAAATTGAGATGTACGGCGCACCACCATTACTTTAATCAACAAATTATGGTGTAGTATGTTTCAATGACTACATAACTACAGTCTGGCCACCATGTAATTGATTGAAGGCTTCGTAGTTACACGATAATTACAGAGTGGCCGTTATTGTTATTTATGTGATTTTTTAACAATTAAGTGGTTTTATCTCAGTTTAATATCACATTATGTCATTATATGATACTTAGCTTATACATACCCCCGCCATCGCAAGCGTCAAAGCGTTTTAATATACCTAGGGAAAACCCTATCAGGATAAACAGTATCGAATTAGCTAAGTTTTATATGAATCCATTCAGTCAACCGTCCAGGCGTCGAAAGATTTCAAACAAACACACACAGATAGACAAAGATACTTTCGTATTTATTTTATTTTGTAAGGATTTTCTGCAAAAAGTAGGTGGTACTTCTTTTACTATCGCATTTTCTACGAAGAATATTAAAATGTAGGTATTTCAGAGATTTCGTATTTCCATAGTATTGGAAATCGATGAAGTAAACTCCAAAGCGTAATGGGGTCAGGAGGCTATTTTCCTGACCTCAGGTAGATAGCTTCTTCAAGTAGCTATGCTACTTGCTTTGTCATCGGCAATCAAAGGTTATGAAAGAAAACCGGCATAAATGATAAGTAGGCATGAAAAATTCAAAATAGCAAGTAATTGTACACCTGTGCGCGTAGCCACTGGTTATATTATTAAAGCAGTATTTGTAGAAACAAACTATACTGAAAAACTTGTTGCCAAAACATGACACACCTGAGTCTTTTTATTCATATTATGTACCAAATCCTGCCATGTGCTAAGGATCGGAAGAGATCGTTATTCTTCCCACTAAGCTCGGTAAAAGTAAGAGAAAGGTCAAGAACATATGGTTCCGATATTTTTGAATTTCATGAGGGGAGCAAGCTGCGCGCCGGGGTCAACGCTCTGTTTGACGTAAAGGAGGGTTGTCACCGACTCACGGCGCGGTGCGACGCGACGCTCACGTGGGATAATGTGAGGTCGCCTTGTGTGTGAGCACTTCGGGAACCGCCGGCGCAGGTGACGACCTCCTACACACTGCCATTTAGAACTCCTCAACGTTCAATACAACTGAATTCCGCAACGTAAAAAGGCTAGATTACTTTAGGCTAATGAACTTCTCAATTTCACGCTTAACGTTTGATTTTGATTGCTTAATTGGACCATTCCGGTTTAGTAATTTATTCTAAGTAATAATGATGAACTGAGGTAACTATTAAGAAAACGTAAGTTGTCTTTTAAGAATGACAATTAATTTTTAACGCCTGTCTTTGTGTATCACATTGGGTTGATGACCGTAATTTCTACAAAAATAATTACCTTGGTAAATAGAATTTCGTTCAAAACAAATGAAATAAAAATGCTTACATCACTATTGTGCGATAACTGTCCAGGCAGTTTGTTATGTAACAATTAATATAAAATACCTATATCAACAATGATATGTTTTCTGTCCCCTAAGTATAAATAAACAACATGGTCCTGTGCTATCACGTTTCAGCTTTCCTGATTATGTAATAAATAACTAAATGTTGTAATAGCGCATTACTATACCTTTTTGTTTCAATTTTTATTTTGCGACATATAATGTTGAAGTTGGGTAGGTCTAACTTTGAGAAAGAGATCAATCGTCGAATCCGACTCGACTAGGCAGCGTTCAGGAAGCTGCGCGATACACGGAGACACTGTCACACTCAAAACAAAAGTCTATTAAGTCCAGTGTCAGACCAGTGCGTGTTGCCAGTGATTATACTACTCTGTCAAGAAAGTACCGTGAAAAGATCAATAATACACAAAGTGTTTGTTATTAATCCAAATTTATTTTATTATCTTCAAAGTATGCTCCTTCAGAAATGATACACTTACACCAACGAATAACTCAATCATCATAACATTTGTTAAATGTTTCCGGAATTGAGTTCAGTTTTCGCCGCGAATTCTCCTTTATGTATTGTACCTACCGATTGAAAACGGGTACCACGAAGCGGTAATTTGAGTTTAGGAAAAAGAAAGAAGTCGGCTGGAGCCATATCTGGTGAATATAGTGGTTACTCGATGGTATCTGTTGAGTTTTTGGTCAAAAATTCGTTCACAATTATAGCCTTGTGTGAACTGGGCACGTCATAATTATGGCGGTAAGTACCCTCTTTGAGGAATGGCTGGAAAGGCAACACGGCGTCCTTACCTTCCGCATGACGCAGGTCCTCACCGGACATGGTAGGTTCGGGAGGTTCCTGCACCGGATTCATGCGGAAGAAACGCCCGGGTGCCACCATTGTGTGGACCGCCCGGAGGACACGGTGGAGCACACGGTGGAGGTGTGCCCTGCTTGGGCAGAGCAACGCCGTGTCCTCGTGGGGGCGATCGGAGGCGGCGATCTCTCGCGCCGGGCTTTGGTACAGGCCATGGTCCGGAGCGAGGAGGAGTGGCAGGCGGTCGCCTCCTTCTGCCGAAGCAGTAATGCTAGCAAAGGAGGCGGCCGATCGCGTGAGGCAACGGCAACGGTCCTCACGCCCCAATCGCCGCCGGGATTCCGATCCCGATTTCCGGCCATCGTAGGCGCAGGCTTGCGGACGGCGAGCAATGGGTGGCTCGCCATCCGACCGTCCGGTAACCGTCCGGACCGAGCCCAAGTCGTCGACGGCGCTTGCTGTTCCACGCGCGCCTCAAGGAGATGTCAGCAACTGTAGGGGCCTAGCAGGGCCGAAGCCTACTGGGGCCAAGGGTCTGATTCTGAAAGGAAGACTCGGCCCTGGTACGAAAGGCAACGAAGGAACAGGAGTGGGTTTTTAGTCAGTAAAAGTCTGACACTATCTCCCGCCCCGCCCAAGGGCGCGGGATGTCATAAGATGATTTTCCCACCGAAAAAAAAAAAAGCCTTGTGTGAAGGCGCATTATCGTGGTGCAAAATCCAAGAACTTTTTTTCTACAAATCTGGCCTTTTTAGTCGAATTTGCTCTCATAAATGCCACATAACGCTCAAATAATATTCTTTTTTTAACGTTTGACCTTCCGGCAAGAATTCCGAGTGCACAACACCGCGATAATTAAAGAAAACAGTCAACATGACTTTGACTTTTGATCGACTTTGGCGTGGTTTTTTCGGTTTCGGTAAAGTTGGAAGGCGCCACTCCGAAGCTTGTTGACTAGTTTGCATGTCAAACTCGTAAACCCACGTCTTGTCACTAGTAACAGCAATATTCATGAAAATGCGTTTCATGAATGTTGGGTCGGAATTGACTCGTTCTAGCATGTTCTCAGCGACACTATTGCGATTGAGTTTTGGAGAAAATTCAGGACTAGCCGAGCGGTAACTAATTAGTTAAAATGGTACGGATCGACTCGTGAGATACAGAAAGTTCGGCGGCTATCTCTCTCAAAGTTGAATGAGGATTTTCTGTCACTATTTCCTTTACTTTTGCGATGTTAACTTTAGTTGAAGACGTTGATGGCCTACCAGAGCGAGGCAAATCTTCCATCACATCTCGACCGCTTTTGAACGCTTTGTACCACTCATAAGAACGTTTTTTTGATAAAGTCGATTCACCGTTAGCCTTCTGTAAGATTTTCAGTAACTCCGAACCGAAATTACATTGGCGATGCAAAATTTAAGACAAACTCTTTATTCGATGTGGAATGGACAAAACCATTATGAAATACGCAATACACACTAGATATGATATAACTAAAAACAGCACTGTATTTAATATAAATAACAGATGCAACTCAAACTATAAGCCAAAATGTAAAACAGTTGTGCCAATCTACCAACAACAAAAAAACAAAAATTTGAATTTGGAACCATAAACAAGTCATCAATTCTCGATACTTTTCTGACTGAATGTATATGGCACTGAAACATGGTCCCAGAAGTCTTATAGTCACCCAAAGGGCAATGGAAAGAGCTATGCTCGGAGTTTCCTTGCATGATCGCATCAGAAATGAAGATATCCGCAAGAGAACCAAGGTCGCCGACGTAGCCCGAAGAATCGCCAAACTTAAGTGGCAGTGGGCACATTGCCAACCTTTCGGCCCGATCGACCATCCGATAGGTTCTAGAGTGGCGAACGCACACCGTAAAACGCAGCGTTGGAAGGCCTCCCACAAGGTGGACCGATGACCTAGTGAGAGTCGCGGGAATACGGTGGATGCAAGACGCACAGAAGAATTCGTTGTGGCAACATTTGGGCGAGGCCGATGTTCAACAGTGGACTTCCTTCGGCTGAAATGATGATGATGATGATGATATTTTGCATCTATAATATACCTCTTTAAAAAGAGAAAATGGTTAACTGCCATATAAACGCATAGTCGAAACTTCGGGATATAAGAACGTGATTTTTTTCAAAAGGCTTCTTTTTATGATGTCGACGAAGAGTTTTACGAAGGGGTTATTGAAAATTCAATTTTTAAGGGGAAGAAAAAGGGGAAATTCGTTTGTATGCAAAATTTTGTTCCATACTCCAAATACTCTTGAAAGTTAGCACAAATAATAATCTAAGTTAATAATAATGATTGGTCATTATTAGCTTTTCTAAGACTACCCTCTAACTATGGTTTACGGGATGTTAAAATTTCTGTGAAAACATTCTCGCGAAAAAAGTCGCGAGTAAAGTGCATGTATAGAGATATATAACATCGAGATTTGCTGGTATATAAGAAGATATAGTGATTATAAGCTGTAATGTTAAAGTATCGTATTTTACGAAGCCTTGTGACTGGCTTATGATGATGATTTATAACGTTTGCCGATTTTACGATATGTATTGATGTCCTGTTAGATCAGAGAGACATTGCCAATAAAATAAACAATAAACAGATAGATGTATGTACGAGCAGGGCGATCTTGTTCGCGATATCAGCCGGTGTACGATTTCCTTACAATGATATTTAAATTTTATGGTACGTGCGCTTGTTAGTCACAACATAACGTATACTATCCTAAAGCTTTTCTACTTCATGTTTATGAGCTATGATTTACATGTTTACCACTTCGGCGGGTCCTACGAGGATTAGGGACAGGATTTAACGGGATCTGTCATCTATTGATACAGTTTACGGTGCATCATCTTTTATTTCTTAAACGACAGTTGGTTTTCCGACAATATTTTTTAGGGAAATCAGTGAATAAGTACACTATCCGTTTTGGTAAAATAATATTACCAAGTTAAGTAGGTTAGGTTTCTTAATAACCTAGTGCGACTGACTATTAACGATTGCATCACTGCTTATCATGAGGTGGGATCGCAGTCAAGCGCTAGTTTATATTCTGTTAAAAAAAAGCTAATTTTATCTGTGTTCAAGGGTACATCCTTGAACACAGATATGTAAATAGGTATTCAGAAGCAGATAATATTATTACAGTGCATGTCATTTATTAAATTTGACTAAATATTTTGCCTACCAAGATTTCACAATAGGTACGTCACGTAAAATACCGAAATAGTCATGGAACGTTCATTGTTTGGATCAGTTCGGCATGTAGATGTCATTGATGGAGGTGGTAGTGGTCGCAGTCGTGGCTCGGTGGCTAGGTGGCTCAGTGGTAGGTGGCTCTGTGCTCGGTGGCTCGCTGCTCCGAGCCATTAGCCGCCGCGGTCGGCCGGCGGCCGCGCCTGCGCTTGTCTCATGCGAACGCCATAATCTTCGCTCCACTGCTCTTTATAATCGCTCAGTATTGTTTCCAACTCCATTATATTGTCAGATATACTTCTTCGATAAATTTAGCCGTCGTTGAGCAATATTGTGTTTGATTGAGCGAAACAGGATACCTATCAAGTTAATTTCCTGAAGACATGATTGTTCGACCACTTTTATGAGAATTTGTCTTTGACTCATATGTAAATAGTACCTGCAGAATCTGATTTTTATCTTGAACGGTCGAATGATTGAGTGAAAACCTGCAGAGTGGCAGTTTGTGCTAAGCGACGCTATTCAAAATGATGGACTCGGTCGGTTTATCAGTGGAGACAGACGCGGCGCGGGCGCACAGATAGGTGAGGGTGACAGTAATTGACAGGTCGGCGCAGGACACTTGACGCACGTGCGAGAGCGGACTGGGCCCCGCACTAAGCAGGATGTCTTTAAATAGACTAAATGCCTTTGTGAAGGCATGCCCTCCGAAGGGTGGCGGCATCCGGCTCCGATCGCGCACACGATCCGCTTCTAAAGAGGAAACTTATAAATAACTTCTTCAATTATTCTGAACCATTCAACTATAAACATGAAATACTCGTTGCGTCTGAATCAATGCAGCGCGGCGCACCGGGAGTCGCTCGCAGCGCGCTACCGGAGTACCGGACCCTTATCGCCCATCTTGCCGACACACTGTTTCACGGAATGCCTATTGTTTGATTAATAATATCTGTGAACAACTTGATATATTATTATTTGTCGCGGTGATGTAACGAGGAGTCCGTAGATTGGCCGGTGTGTCCTCATTCTGTCCTAAACTTGTTATACATTGTTTATACTACTGCGTCGTAGTAAATTATCTTTACACATTTCGTAGAAGGTACTGCTGAGAATTAAAAGATTGATGAAATAGGATAACACACAGATATAATCGCGATACAATATACTTTATGAGACTTTGGAAAAATTGGCAACTGAACGAATCTAATAACGATTGGTTTTGATAATTTGCTAGACACGTGAAGTGAAGTACATTGAAGTGCAAGTTAACTTCGGAGTAGGTCACACCATTCTAGCCGTCATTGTACAGCGAGTACCTACTTACGTGAAAGACTTGTAAACATTCAAACAAGAACGGCGCAATAAAATCCGGATCTCAGCGAGGGGATTACAGTGAGTACCTTCTGTACATGCACGTGTTCAAGTAAAGGGTCCCGCGGAACTCCTCCGTGGGTATGAACGTATGTAGGTATGTATGGGAGCCTACCTGCGAGTACGCACAAACAAGTGTTTCCGGTCATGGCGCGATATCCGGCGCTCTTGCGCAACTTATCCTACGATTTATCGACGGATCTTGTTTCAGTTGGCGTGTCATCGTCGTGAATACCGCGAACAGATTATGAACGAACATTGAGATGGGACGGAAGTGTACCTGTGAGACGTTCATGTTTCTTACTATTGATGGGTTTGACATTTCAAACGTATAAGTCAGATTTCGTTTATTTACTGAATTCCGAATAGAGACGTGCACTACTTTGGTTTGAAGCTCTCTTCTGGGCTACTTTTTAGCAACATAAATACCTATGTATTCGTTTAAATAGTGTACATTAAACTGGTTCGCGCTCGTCGTTTTGTTAGCTTCACTTTAAATGACAACCATATCAGATGCATCAGAATGCAAATGTGATTGTCGAACTAAATTGACAACACGTAGTATTTTTTACAGCAGTCATCAATCTACTCGTAAATGACACTTTTGAATTAAATTTGGATAAAATTATCTAAAAAGACCTATGTGAGACACACTAGCTTTTTCCAGCTGTGCCTCAGAAAATGTGACACTCAAACTCAAGATATTTATTTCAACTAAACCATTTATAGATGCTTACGAATTGTCAAGGAGTCGATTCATGAGAAAAATGAAGCTAATTGTACATTCCATTCAGCAATGAGATCAGTGAGTACTTCCGAAGATTATTTTTTACAAACATATAATAAACGAACAAACCATTTTACCTCTTAATTCTATCTATTATTTTAGATAATACCGATAAATTGTATAGTTTTCTGTACCTAATATACCTGAAAATAAATACACGACCGGTTCCTTAACAAATGTATCAGCCGGGTTAAGGAACCGCTTTTACGCTAATATGAACAAGATTTCAAATTACGGTAACCATATTTTACTTGTGAGTGAAAAATGTAAAACTTTTCTAGTTATACAATTTTAATTATTTTCCTATTTTCTAGCTCATTGATTACCAACAAAATACTATTGCAGTCGACACACAAGTTTCATTTTCGTGAACCGTTTGTGTGTAGCTTTGAAGACACCTAAATTATAATCGGACGGGAAGATTTCAGCAGGCAAGTTGTTTCAGTCCTTCGATGTATGCGGTATAAACGACAAGGCGAAACGCTTACTCCGGACCGTAGAGGTTATCGCAAAGAGTGCTTAGAGTAGTCGTAGTGTGGTAATAGCGTTTCCTAGGAGTTTATGTATAATTGTCGTAGCACGTGCAAAGCGTTTCGGTAGTGGTTTTATTGTACCTGGCTACGAAAGAGTTTTATAGCGCGATTGTAGCTGATGATACGCTTTCGCAGCAATAGTGTAGCGTTTCTATAATGGTTTCGTTGAAACTACCTCATAGTTTCGTAGCGTCCACGAACCGGTTGCGTAGCGTTTTCGAGGCGAGGACCTACGCTAGCGTAGCGTAGCGTAGCGTAGCGTATCGTAGCCCCATAATCGTAGCCGATGCGCAGTGTTTCCGTAGTACGGACATAACCAAAGCGTAGTATTTCTGTAGCGGTTGCGTCTGTCTCGTATATTCTTTGCGTTTACAAAACGGTTGCACAGAGTAGTAGTGCTACCTTGATTCTGTAGCTAGGGCTTACGCAAAACTATACTATTCGTAGCACGACTGTCGTAGAGGATGCGCTGTGTTACCGTAGCTTGGACGTGTGAAAAGCGTAGCTGATTCGTAGCGCTTTTAATGCGCCTATCTAGAGGTTGTGTACCGTTGAACTCTGTTGGCATTGTTTTGTTTACTGTTTATGTATATTTCACGATTCATCAGCTTACTTTCTATTAGAAATGAGTATAAGTAGTATACATAGGGGAGAGTCGGATATTTTGTACTGCTTGATAAATTGTACCACATCAAAATTTCCTACTGTCACTATTTTTCTTTTCTGGCAACAAAAACTAAGCACTACTTTTCTTTTGTAATGACGTCCGGCAAGTCATTTTGAAAAAATAAAAAAGTTTTTTTTTGCGTTTGGTGAAAGTTTTGAAGCGTGTACCTAAGGAAAAAGCTCACTTAAAAACCTCATTGAAAAAGTAAATTAGAGTTTTACTGTATTTTTTTTATTGAACAGGTCTTTAATCAACTTGCTATTAGGTTTTGAGGTTATTTTGTGGCAAACGCATAATGTGCGTCTTAATTGTACTGGTACAATTTACTCAAGCAGATGCATGTTTTTTTGTTCTAGATGGACGGTAATTAAAGAAAATATTATAGATAGAATAAGGAGAACTTGGAAAGGGCTTTATTAGCTTTAGAAAAGAAGGAAATGAATTTGAACCAAATATCTGCGCTATATTCTGTTTCTGTCCCAAAACCAACTATTTTACGTCAAGCCAGAAAAAATAAATAGGTTTGCCAACGATTTAACCATGTATAAAGGGCCATTACTTTCTATTAGGAATTTGAAAATGTGTTAGTCAAAAAATTTTTTTGGTTGACTATCACTGATGTCAAAAACCCTTTATTAAATAAGTAAGAATGATTAACCACAATAATAATGTTAGTATAAGAAATCGTATAATTTCATAAGTATTTCAGTTTGTTAAATCTTTGATTCGTTTAGTTTTTGTTAGGTATTTTTGTTAATTTTTTTCATGAATATTACTTATTGAAGCGTATTTTTTGTTAGCATTTTTTCTATAGTACTTAATTAAAATATTATTAACATGAATATAATTGTGTATTATTAAATTTAAACCATTTATTAAGTAATTAATCATTTATCATGACTTTTTTTTTCTTTCTTCCTCTTTTCCTACACTTTACCAGACGTGTGGTACAATTAATACAATTAGACGGGTTAATTGTTCCATCGAAAAGCTTCCAGAATATCTTGTATTTTGAGAAATTGGTGTAGAGTATGGTGTTGACTTGGCGGTATAAGATAAACAAGAATCTAAACTATGTGGTATTGGATAAATAGTTGGTTTTAGTTAATATAACAACGAAATATTTTTCTGAAACTAAAAAAAGATACAATATATGCGATTCTGCCCTATTATAAATCATATATAAATCATAAAATTGCTGAATAATAATTACATAATCGCAAATCTCATAAAATTGCTTAATCTAAACTTGACGTGATAATTCTTATCCCAATAAACAAAATCAGCTGTACGAACTTCGAGACGGTTTATAAAGTCCATGATTTTTGGCGACCATAGTGGGGCACCCCGACACGGCGCGACGTAGGCGCGGCCCGCGGCGTCATTCAGCCCCGACTACCCTGAGACACAATATGAATAAATATAAAGGGTCAGCTCCACATAACTTGCAAAAATGAATGCTCACATGGATGTGTATCTACACTATCTACGTATTGACAGGGCAAGTGCACCCTTGACTTAGTCGTACTTTTAAGTTATACATGCTTGTGTGTTTGCTTGTTCTGTAAAATAGGCCTTCTGTTACCGTCTGTGTGTGCGCCTTGCAAGTCGCAGTCACAATAGCAACGAGTCCTGCAGGTGACGGCCGCTCAATAGCGCTGATTACACCGCCATTCAACTGCGCCATACTACACAACCTGTTCTTATTAATAAATCACTTTTATGTTATTATGTAGATATAATATAATCAAATATGTTAACTTGTAAACCCATTCCATTTGAAATGGTACCGGTTTATGGTAACGTGCTGTTAAAACCTTCTTTAATTGTAGTAGGTATATTAAGAGCAGGATAAAAAGTATACAAGGATAAAATTACCGTACAACAAAAAATAACATAAACAACAAAAATGTAGGTGTAGATAGATCGATATAGGTACTCTTTATTGTACACCATAAAAAAAGTATATTTCACTCTCTAGGCCGATGGACCTAGAGAGTGAAATACACCAAATATAAAATACTTAAACCCTTCAGATATTTTGGCCCCCTTACATATTTATAGAGGCGGGCCATAACAACCTTTTCGAGAAAAATTCTTAATACCGGGAAAAGGCCAATTGGCATTCGGAACATATATCTCTTAGCAAGAAATATTAGTTGAGACTATATTTTGTAAAAAGAATGCTGTGGTTTTGTCGCTTGCGGAACAGTCATCTTTTGTGTATAATCTAATAAGAATATGAAAAAGTATACTTGTCGGATGTGCCTTTCAGAAAAGTAATTTTTTTTTATATTATAAAACACAGAGTGTATAAAGAACCATGCCATACTATATAATAACAATCTTAGTAGTAATAATGCAAATATTAAAATGCCATTTAAAGTATTCAGTTACAGTAAAGAACTATTGAATGCAATTGCCATATCCGCTTCCGCTGCAGTGCGCACGCGCACGCGCCGCGCGACTCTCTCTGCGCACTACTTCCGCTGCTCTCGACTGAACGATCCATCGACCCTTTATAAACGAACGTCTACAAATCATCTGAAATAAATGTCATTTTTTCTCTAATGACGCACGTGCTAGATTATTGTGGGATACACATTAAAATTCTTAAATGCTCTAATTGTACTTCAAAACCGAACTAGCGAATATTGTAAAATTATCATCTGAATGCTAAATATTGTAACTACACTTGAAATCTAAATCATTTTATAAAAAGGAAGAGATGTGGTATACACATTAAATGTAAGCAAAGTCAAGAGTGACGTCGTGGGCACTCTAGATTCATCCTACTTACTGATAATTTGGTGGTTTAATTTATAAACCCGAATCGCTAACTAGTGATTCTAGTGAATACCACAAATAATTATTAAAATAATTCGATGACATAGAAGGTATATGCTGGACAAAAGGTAACGCAGATCTGTATTTATTTTATTATACGGATGTTGTCTATTTGATCCTAGATGATTATCTTGATAAATATTTATATATAAAACCAAAGGACAGTTCCGTCTACTGTCACCGGTCTATTCGAGCGAGTCAAGTTCCAGTCAAGTGGCAACGCGTAAGTGCGCGCGCGCAGGCGCGACGCTGCGCCCGCGCGCCCACAGGAACCATCCCATTGTCTTCTATATCATTAAGGCCATTATATTTGCTTGTTCAAGCGTGCTTTTATCGTTTGTTATTATAACTTTGATCAGTGGCTGACATCTTCATAATGATTTTCAATAATCATTGTGTTATGATTCACAAACAATAGCTGTAATCACAATGCTAATAATAACCTCGACTCTTTTATAATTTGCTTAAGCAGAAAGCGATATCGGGGTTGCTCCGGGTACGTAGGACGTGAAAAGAAAGTGGGTTACATGAGACTTTCTATTGTTTCAGACGCTCACATTAATTGATTGTAATGTTTGTGCTGTCTATCAATACGGCTATCGAGTGCTTATCACCAGAATTATACTTAAGCTCATTACAATGGGTATGCTAAGCTACATACATACCTATTTGAAATTATACCAATACTTAAAAGATCTTGTTACTATTTTTTTGCAATTAACGAAGTCATAAGACACCGTTGAACGACACAGGTTTGGCATACATTTTTGTAATTGAATCCACTCAATAATGCAACAAAATTCCTGAGTCAGGCGGAGTAAAGAGGTCAATGACAAAGTACAAAGGAGTATTATGTAATAAGCAACGGCTCAACTTGTAACCAGAGGCTCCTTTACTTTATTGTAATTTGTATCGATCCTTTGATTGACTATTCGGAGTGAACATAGAACCCGTGCTTACCCGGATCTTTGATAACGTTCCGAAGGTATAACAGGGGGCAGTTAATAACTGGTACGAATTGAAATGTCATTGTTGTCATGCCAGTATTTCGAATAAACAATTGTTTCATTATGTTCGTCCAAGAGAGACGAGAAAGACTCGGTTAATCCAATTCCTTGAAATCGCCATCGATGAGATTAAAGAACGACTATAAGTACCTACTTAAAGTCATTACTCTAGTTAGTTATAGTATCTAACTATACAATCGGTGATGTGAGATTGTAGTTAAGTTTTCATTTCTCACGGTCAGGATACCTACGTACTGTATACAATGTACCTACGGTACGCTTCAATGAATTTAAATTCGTTAAAGTATTGAACGTTTTCAATATTAAAATGTTCATACACGAGCAAAATTATTGACTAGGTACATATTAAGAAAAAAATGTAATATCTTTGAACCTTTATCTTACCGACTGGTCATCGTTTATTACGAGCTCAAAACATGGAGTCCTTCTCAAATCACGGATTTAAGTTCAAGACACGTCAAAGTGATTTACCTTTCTTTAGCACTTAAAATTCGAAGGCCATTAAACCGAACGAGATTTCAACGGAGACGATGGCCCGTAAAAGTTTCGCAAGAGTCGGTCGTAACCCATTTCGGTTATAACTCGCCGTGACGCGCCGAGCTTTACACGGCCAGCGAAGAAAATAGGGAGACGGCCATCGCCGAAAACAACAATGAGGTACTGTTACCATAATGACACTTTATGAGCACAAACATCGGGCCGCAGCCGAACACGACACGGTCGCGGCCGCGATGCACGAATGTGGTCCGCGCATTGTTTCCGCATTATAGTCGAACCGCGCGCCGCCAACGAGGACGACATTGATGCCTCGCGGACAAAGGCACCCAATGCAACAGCGACCCGCCGGAGCCGACCTCCATCTACATTCAGATCAATTTTGTGAAATGGATTTGATTGCTGAACTTTCCTGGCTCCTGTGTATTGAATAACTAAATGCATGTCTATTTTATAAGAAACTCGCTCTATAGGTAACTGTTTGCAAATCGCGACAAGATACAGTTCTATGACATACCTACCTAGACTATTTGATAGCTTAAAATTGATAATTAAAAAAAACCGAGCAAGTGCGAGTCGGACTCGCGCACTGGGGGTTCGGTACAAACTTACCTATGAAAACAATTCAATTCCCGATTTTAATTACAAAGATTTTTCCGAATCGCAAAAAATGTTTTTTTTGTGACATAACTACAAATTATCAGTTTTCAGACTTTTCCTATTCTTGTGATATGAGATCTTGCTTTATGTCAAATTTCAGGATTCTAGGTCAACGGAAGTACCCTATGAATTTTGATTCCTTGGAGAGTGTCAAAATATACGATTTTGCGACATAAACGGCCGTTTCTTTTTTTTTTTCGTTAAATTAGAAGTTTGATTTATTCACAGCTTCAAGGGTTTTAATTTCAACTCGATATCTCTACCTGTTCCCGAGATAAAGGGTCTTGACAGATAGACAGAGAGCCGGACAACTAAGTTATGCTATAAGGGTTTCGTTTTTCTTTTTGTGGTACGGAACCCTAAAAATCAAACGTGATTTACTGGTGGCTAGACTAAGTAGTAGATACAGGATTTATGTAACATTGAGGATGTTTTTGATTTACGGTTTACATATATTCTGCTCGTTTGGTGACTGGATCGTTTAATCACAATTCGCAACAAGTAATGTTAACCGCATCTTTGTATGTATTATTATGCAAGTGCATTTTTGTACCGTTGAGCCCAGCTCACGTCTGCATCTTTATGTCCGGTATGATGAAGTTGTAAATAAATACTTACGTGGCCACAAAATTGGATGATTTTACTCATTCCTATATACGCGTAAACGATAATAGCTTTAAATTGAGATATAAACTTTCTGATTTCGTGTAGCTTTCTTCGTTAATGATATTGTGGTAAAAGGTCTTTGTGGGTCAGTGGAATATCCTGATGGTTGGTTTGGCGCATGCGCTAGGTAAACGACAGTATCTTAGGATATGGGACCACATGGTCAGTGCTCGGTGGGCGGTCGATAACATGACACGTATCAACATTAGCGTACACGAGGACCGCAGCGCTCACCGTCCGGTGCGCACGCAACTCTCTGCACAAAGTGACGCGGAGTCTTGCGCTATGCGCACACGACGCTGACCGTGTGGTCCTGCAGTTAGCGCTGCGCTCGGCAGAGCACCTAGAGCTTACTAATATTACGACATAACATGTCTACTAGATTGTTGCAGTCGCGGCAACTTTATGTATCATTTCCAACTACATATGGATTCCGACGTAGGTAAACTGTTCTGAATGTTGAGAGTAAGATGCTGCAAACTAGAGCTTAAAATTCTTATTTCTACGATAGTAATGAGATTATTTGTTCATAAATCATTTGGAAATTTAGTCCACATAGACTGTGACATAGGTTCTATACAAACGCACATACGGTGCAAATATAAAAGCTCGGATATTGGAAAACTTTTAAATTTTAAGTATGTTTGTTCAACTTGCAACATGAAGCTAATTGTCTTAGATTGTAGATATGTATGAAATTATTTTAAAGTTACTGTTAACTAAAATCCTCAGTAAAAACTTATTAGATAACTAAACAATGCAGTTTTCAAGTTTTATAAATTTCATTAGAATCTCGAAGTAATTCCATTAGCAAATTAAACAACAGATAAGCGTTGAAATGTTAATAATTTAACGGTTCTGATAGATATTTTTTATTCAAATTATTATGCATAAACATAATGACAGGGGCAGAGGATACGGTACATTCGAGACGAGTACATCACATGTGTGCAAGTAAGGCGCGCGCGTGGGCCAGGTGCGAGCAACAATCTCGGCAGTTGTCGCGCGCACGCGCACCCCTGCCTCGGTGCGCTTTTAATAAATTTCAGTACCTATAAAAAAGGATCTATCAAAAGATGGCGACTAAATCAACCGGTGTTCGAGTGTTCGGGTGCAAGTATGCAGCGCGGATCGGCCTCCCTCCGCGAACAAAACACCGTTTGTTAGGCGCGCAAACAAGTTCTGATTAAATGAAAAGGTGTCCCGGAACGGGTGTGTCCGTCGTTTGCTCAAAGTAATTACATTTCATTTGATATCTGTGCCTAAATACATACTGACTATATCGTTTTAACAGCGCTGTTTATTAATTTGCGTTGCTAGAATGTTGGCTACGAGGTATACTTGCATAAAGACAGGTACGGTTGTAGTTTACGAACAATGTATACCAGAAAGAACAATGACTGCAATAAATGACATATAATGAAAAATGAAAGAAAGAAACAAAAAAAAAACGAAAGTAACGTAATGTAGGAAAGTTACAGGGTCTGATGTGAAAACAATATCGAAGTTGTGTACAGGTATGGCCTATAGGTGTCAATATTCCTTAGAAATGATATTAGGCTGATATACGGAATTCAGCCAGAATCAGTTAATATACATTCAAGAATATTGATGATTCAAGAGATCTATCATATTTTTCATTACTACTTTACTTTCAACAATTTATTTAAAATAACATAGATTTGAGAAACATATTTTCTATTTTTTCAATCATGAAAATGAAAAATAATGACTGAACAGCCGACCAGTCACAGAAAAAAAAAACAAAATAAGCGGAAAACCGGCGATTCGATCTTGATTTTTTTTTCTAGTTGTAGAATTTAATTTATACTTTACTAAATCACTGCTTAAAAGATACCTAAAATCATACGACGACTCAGGTTTTTATTTTTAATTACTTTCGTAATATTCGTAATGAAAAGACTTATTTAGTCCGTCGAACTATTGGCCTAACTCCTTCTCGGGACTAAATAAATTACTTTCACCCCTTGAGTAACAAAGTACTATTGAAACAATCTTGGATTATAATCCAATCCATTCCTATTTCTGTTACCAGAATGTTGTGCCGTGACGTCCAGGAAAGTTATGGTTATAGTTTTACCATCAATACGGAAATAATGAAAACTTCAGGTACCTAATAATAGTACTTTATTTGTTGCAGATAAAAAATAATAATGTAACCGTTATTTGTCATTTACGGTTCGGTTAATCCTGTACGAATGATCTACTTGTCGGAGCCTGCGCTGGCGCAGGGATGCAGCTGTCCCCGCGACCCCAGGTCTCTCTCCCCTTCATTCCATAACACTATAAATACCTTTTCGGGCTAAGAAATGCAAAAAATCCGAATAACGGTGAGATTTTCGAAAAAAATATCGAATGTGGGAAACGGACGATTCCCGTTTCCCTAGAATGCAATGTTATTGTTCCTACACGTTGTAACGGTATGAATGGCATCGCATTTGGGGTATGACACAGATTCGACCTGCCTGTGACGTAAGCTTGCATAAATGTTAAGTAACTAATATTAGTAAAGATTTCTTGTCACTTCTAAATACATTGTTATACAAACACATGCTTAGATAACTAAGTATATGTCACAAGTTTAGTATATTTTGATTGACTGCGATCCCACCTGATGGTAAGTAGTGATGCAATTGATGATGGTGAATCGCATTACTTTATTAAGAGCCTATTCACTCTAGCCTTGAAGACACCTAAATTATAATCGGACGGGAAGACCGCTGCAGGCAAATTGTTCCAGTCCTTCGATGTATACGGTATAAACGACGAGGCGAAACACTTACTCTAGTTAGGTTATACTGAAAGACAACAGAATCAGTTTTTAATAATTTTCTAGGTAATTCTAAAACCTAGGGAATTATTAAGTGGTACAACGTTTGTAGTCACTTTCCTTTTTAATTAACGACGTCTACTACGTCGTTAATTAAAAAGGAAAGTGAGTCACAATATTATCGTAATGGTTAAATATTCAAAAGATCTAAAGACCAAACCGTCGGGAGGAGCTTTGTAACTGTTTCGATTATTTTGCCTAACTCTTTATATTCTATAACAAAACAAAAAGTAAACAACAGACGTCTTGTTTAATCACTAGCTGGTGCCCGCGACTTCGTTTGAATCAAACTCGTATGACAGCATAATGCCGTTTGGTCATAATTACAAGTCATTTTTTGCGTGGATGCCAAATTTTCTAAATTAAAAGTAGCCTATATATAAAAGAGTATCTTATAACAAAAATTATCTACCAGTGAAAGTCCCGTCAAAATCAGTGCAGACGTGCGAAATTAGCTGAAATAAGCAGACAGACAGACTGATAGATAAAAATGTTAATTGGTTTTTTGTTATAAATATCGAATATACTTACATAAATAAATTTAGTAAAAAAACTATTAATTCGATATTACAAACAGACACTTCAATTTTATTTATACATATAATATGTGTAATAGATAAGATAGCCTTTGCTGTTAATTGACGCAACAAGCTGTCCTTTTGACTTTAAAATAAATGAGAATTTAAGAATTTATTTAACCTCAAACCTCTCTCAGGCCGTCCCTGCGGGATTTTTGGAAAGAGTTACAGTGGCCCTCGCAAAAGAGTTACAGTGGCCCTCGCAAAAAAATTACAGTGGCCCTCGCAAGAGTTACAGTGGCCCTCGCCAAAGAGTTACAGTGGCCCTCGCAAAATATTTACAGTGGCCGTCGCAAAAAAATTACAGTGGCCCTCGCAAGAGTTACAGTGGCCCTCGCCAAAGAGTTACAGTGGCCCTCGCAAAAGAGTTACAGTGGCCCTCGCGAAAGAGTTACAGTGGCCCTCGCAAAAGAGTTACAGTGGCCCTCGCAAAAAGAGTTACAGTGGCCCTCGCATGAGTTACAGTGGCCCTCGCCAAAGAGTTACAGTGGCCCTCGCGAAAGAGTTACAGTGGCCCTCGCAAAGCTCCGCAAGACCTCCGCAAGTTAGAACTACGTCGTTTATGGACCGTTTTGTATATTTTTTTTTACCTTAAAGTTTATGCTTCCAGATTGGTACTTTTTTTTCAAAATCTAGTTTGATGATGAGATCCATGAGTAAACGAGGGAACTCTTCAAATATTATAGGCAACTATATAGTGATTTTAGTATCTTCATCAAGATCTCAAGCATTAAAAAGTAACATTTGATGAAGCGTAACTGATGAAAAAGACCAGAAATTGCCAACGGAACTTCACTTCACATTCATATAAATATCACAATGAAGATAGTTAAGCAACTATGACAATACAAATAAATAAATGGTTCTGAATACTTATTTTGAAAATGGAGCCGGAAAGTAGGCGCCGGAATTCAGTAATTAATTAATGTATCTTAGCCGTGTTTGGACTTATTAGAATTAACATGAGATGCACTTTGGCTATAAGGTACTA
This sequence comes from Mythimna pallens, assembly GCA_961205895.1. Classification (NCBI taxonomy): domain Eukaryota; kingdom Metazoa; phylum Arthropoda; class Insecta; order Lepidoptera; family Noctuidae; genus Mythimna; species Mythimna pallens. Next base: position 13,319,914 of record OY540830.1, read on the forward strand.
TCGAACTGATCTGATGATGGAGCTGGAGGGTATACTGGTACTGGTAGGCTGGTAGTTATGAGAGCTTCATAATAAAATAATGTATCCTAGCAGTGTTTGTGGTCATTTTAATTCTCATGAGATATAGTACTCTGGCTAAAAGAACTGTGAAATAAAAAACTTAAAAAAAATAACCGACTTGTTAAATAACAAACAAACAATAACAGAAACACCGACTTCCGAAATTAAAGTTAATTTGATCGATATAGAGTTTTTTAGGGTTCCGTATCTCAAAAGGAAAAAACGGAACCCTTATAGGATCACTTTGTTGTCCGTCCGTTTGTCTGTCTGTCTGTCAAGACTCTTTATCTCAGAAACGTGTGGAGATATCGAGTTGAAATTAAAACCGTATACTCAAGTCTGCAGTCCCTTGAGGCTGTGAAAATATCAAACTTCAAAGTTAACGGAAAAAACAGATACGGCCGTTTATGTCGCAAAAAACGTACATTTCAACACTCTCAATAGAATTAAAATTCATAGGGTATTTCCCGTTGACCCAGAATCCTGAAATTTGGCGTAAAGCAAGCTCTTATAGTATAGATATAGGAATAAATCAGAAAACTGTAAATTTGTAGTTACGTAACAAAAAAAAAGCTTTTTTTACAACTGGGAAAAACTTTCGTATTCGGGAATCGAACTGTTTTCTTAGGGAAGTCGGTTATTTTTATTTTGTATTTTTTTTTATAGTTATCTTATTGAGGCTTGATTTTTCAATCGTTAGCTAAGTTTTGTTTCAATTCGATTCACTCTTATATCCAATATTAGAAGCACGGTATCAACTGATCGTTTCCTATGAAGAAGAACCGGCAAGAAGAATCAGCCCCCCTAGCCAAGTTACAATCGTATCGTTCGCGCTGAACGCTTCGAGTAGGCCACGCCTCCGATTCCTTTGTTCTGACGTCATCTCAACGCTCAGCCACGTGGTCCAAACAAAGGAATTGGAGGCGTGGCCTACTCGAAGCTTTTGGCGTAAACGATAAGATTGTAACTTGGCTAGGGGGGCTGGTTTATTCTAAATTAATAGGTATGAGAGGACTGAGTCTCAAATAGTCAACATTAGACATTAGTACTTAACATAAATGTTATCAAAATAGACAAATATACTGTCAGCCTCGGGAGTCAACAGTGTTCTCACACTCACATAATAAAAAACCGGGCAAGTCAAGCCAAACTCGTGCACTGAGGGTTCCGTTACAAACTTAGGTACCTGTGAAAACAGTTCAGTTGTTTTTTTGTGACGTAACAACAAGTTTACAGTTTTCAGATTTTTTTCCTATACTTTTGTTATGACACCTTGCTTCATGCCAAATTTCAGGATTCTAGGTCAACGGATAGTACCTATCCTATGAATTTTGATTCTTTTGAGAATGTCGAAACATACGTTTCATGCGACACAAACGGCAGTATCTCTTTTTTTCGTTAACTTAGAAGTTTAATTTTTTCACAACTTCAAGGGACTGCAGACTTGAGTATACGGTTTTAATTTCAACTCGATATCTTCACACGTTTCTGAGATAAAGGATCTTGACAGACAGACAGACGGGCAACGAAGAGATCCTATTAGGGTTCCGTTTTTTTTCCTTTTGAGGTACGGAACCCTAAAAAGAAGCTACATGTATAAAAATAAACCTATCAACAAATTACATGAACATATTATATAAGACTAATAAATCTGAATGGATATCATGCCCACAAAAGTCAATAATGACGTTTGTACGAGTGATTAAAATTGTGTAAAATAATTGTAAAAAACAAAGGAGCAGTTATCCAATGATCCAGTTTATAAGCTACCAGGGAAGCTACACGTGCAAAAAGAGACACTATCAAACAAACTTGTCTTATACGTAGTATTTAATCTCATATAAACTTTTTATGGTTCCTTACTCAGCCAGCAAAAACGGAACCCGTATAGGATCACTTTGTTGTCCGTCTTTCTCAGACCATTTTTCTCAGGAACGCGTAGAGGCATTAAGCTGAAATTCGTATCAAACACTCAAGTCTACCTACCTCTTAAAGCAGTAAAAATATCAACTAAGTTAACGCAATCTAAAGATAAGGAGGTTTTATGCGCATATTTTAACACTCGAAAAGAAAACAAAACCTATAGACTTCTCGTTGACCCACAATCCTGAAATTTGGCCAAAAGCAAGGTCTCATAATTCGAGTAAAATAAAACGAGTCGTGTAATTTTTTCTGACTTTCTAAGAAAATTCTTTTCCTTATCCGCTTAAGCAAATCGATCACTATGTCTAACAAAATGCTTTTAAATCGGAGCTATTGGTTAATTGACATATATGTTCTACCAAAACCCATTAATCTCTTCATTCGATTCCTTATGCAATTGCACAAGTAGATAGAACGTGGCTCATACGCGTAGATATTTAAAGTCAATTCAATGTACCGAGATTCTGCTAGGGCTACGGAATGGGTCGAAAGAGTTCCTGTGGCCCTGGTACGCAAAGGGTAACTGAAGACAGGTGGGTATTAGTCAGTAGGAGTCTGAAACTCCGTCTCGCTCCACCCAGAGCGGGAGGAGTTATTTGATGATTGCCAGGTAAAAAAAAATGTACCGAGATCAGAGGCCACACCACGTGTTAAAATGTCAGGCGTGAGAGCGAGAAAGTGAGATGGAGCTATATACCCTATATAGCTCCATTCCTATAACAGTTCAGTTTAGGTCGTCAAATGGATCGCATTAAGAGGTCGTGGCAGAGCCATTAATCGAAAAAAAATACTGACAAACAATCATCTTATTTATTTTTCATAACAGCAGCTCAAACAAGTAGGTTTTGCTGCTTGAAAACAGTGAGCAAAACTCGATTTTGCTCACTGCGTGAGACAAAGTAACTTTTTAATTTTTTTTTTTTTTAGCCATGCAATTCGAAACATTTGAACTGCACTGTACTCTGTCTCTTTCTCGCCCTTATAAAAAAGCGAGTGAGAAACATGCCATTTCGAAGTTCATTCCGATTTTGAAATTCCACCACAAAGAAAACGCGTTCGGAAATGCGTAATAAATAGGAAATATTTGTAAAATATCAAATTGTTTTTTTTTTTATAAATAAATTATTGAATTTTAAATTTATTATTGTATTTGAACAAAAATAAGAGTACCTGAGTACTTATAGCAGAAGATAAAACTGGCATTTAACCTTTAAATAATTATTTCGAGTTTCAACATTGACTGTTTTAGAACGTGCTTTAAAAAAACAGCGGAAATAAAATAGTAGCAAATAAGATTAAGAATATTAAAATAATTGTAAAATATAAGCAAAACTAGCGACAGAGATAGTATTTATTTTAATTGAAATCATTATTAAATCTATTACTGTTAATTATTTTATTTCCCAAGTAATGTGTTCTCGCTGCTGAAGTGAAAAATTATGTGTGTAACACGAGAGCAAAACTTTTTGCATCTCGTGCCTTTGAATCCCTCCCCTCGCTCAGGATTCTACTTTAGAATCACTCGCTTACGCTCGTGATTCAATCAAAGAATCCTTCGCTTGCTCGGGACTCAAAATTAACACTCGCAGCAAAAAACAACTTTGCTCTCTTGTTGCACAAATAACTATTTAAATACTAAATCTGAGTTTACGATTAATTGATATGTATGTACTTCCGAAAACCATTCATCTTCCAAGCAATCGTTATATAATTTATATAGGACGTGTTGCATATGCGTAGATATAAATAGTACTGTGTCTGCGTATACAAGAAGGCCGCAAGTCGCAAGGGAATGCGCGAGGGGTGAAAGGTGGCCGGTGCGCGGAGCGGTGACGCACCGGCCGCGTAGCGTGTGCCCAAATCTCAGCTGTTGCCGCGACAAACTGTACAGGGTGATGCTTTTATGACGTTTATTATTTCATCTTTAAAATATAGTGTATAGTGATATTAGGAAGTATTACAGTAAATGTGTCTGTGAAGTTTCTTGTTACGGCGTAGAAAGTAAAAATGAATTTATTTGGTATGCATTATTATTTGGCAATTTTTTTAATTATAGTGTGTAACTTTAATTGTTGTTTTAATAATAAAAAATATTTATTTAGATTTTTTAAAACTAATTTATAAAATTCTTACTACTAAAGAAGATATATTATGAAATTAGTAATAAGATATGTTTCTTTACTATTTTTTAAGGAATGCTCAACTATATTTAAAAACCAACTCTAATCTCAAATGATGATCTAAGACACCTCATTACGTACAATGGTTAAAAGTTTAAAACGTCAGTTTATTAAACAGCCTGTATAAGGCTCAATCCATCTGTATTAAAAGTGTTTATAAAAGCGTTGAATGGCCCTGTGCGCTTTATATAGAAAACTCTACAGCTATGCCATTATTTAAAATTAAACTACTCACCTACCTGCACGCAACACGGGCGGTACCAAACTGCATAAGTCATACAACATTTTTCAATTCAATTTTGGACCTTAGGGCCAAAGTTTTATTTTTACTAAAGCACCCTATTTCATTCGATTTAAAACCATGTGTACATGTTGTTACGGTTTACTTTTGCTTCTTCCCCTATTACAACGATATAAACGAAATATAGATTTCTCATTTCCAAAGTGACAGAGTTGCTATGAGCAGACCTGTAGTTGAGACCTTTCGTAGCCTGAGAGCAAAACAATGAATGGGGGAGACCCTAATCGAGCTGCTTATTTCCAGAAGGTGCTACGTAACGTCGAGTTGTAGGGGTTGGGATGGCATTTAAACTGTTTGGTTGCGAGCCGGCGCGGTTCCATGCAGATGTGCGATTCGGGTACAGACATGTGATTCTGCACGCGCTGCCAGCTGCTGGCATAGCTGTGCACTGATTCAATACAAAGCAGGGTCGGACTCAGCTCGTGGGTGCCTATGCTTTGTATATCGTTGATGTGTAGGCAAGCTCAACAAACAATGATACAAATCCGTACAACAACAATGGTAGGTACGGTTCAGGTGTGCCATGGGTCGGTCGTTAGTTCGACGTGGTAATAATAACAGATATTGTCTAGATAGATAATAATACTGATAAAACTTTATGACTTACATACTTATTGTCTTACTTATGTACGTAATTTAAATTATGGTGCTGATAAAGTGGTACCTAAGTAGTCAACTAGTACTTTTTTGTATGATTTATCAGATTTATTTATTATTACTCGTACAAACTAAAGAATGAAATCCCTCTATCTGTTCCATATTATGAACCTATCATATGCTATGCAAGTTCCCGCATTTTATGAAAAAATAGCCTACTTACTTTAAAAAGATTCGTGAAACTCATGATCATCTTTTATATTTTGGTTACCAGTAGCCACTGCAAATTTCAGATGCAGATTGTAAAGGTGTTATAATATAATTTTGTAAATAAATTATGGGTTTTTGAAGATATTTCACTATTCCACCAATCTTTGATTTAACGATTTCTGAACAACATTATATTATTTAACGAAATTATTTAAAATCAAAAATGAAATCCATCGCATATTAAGTTCATTTACATGTAATGTATGCGAAGAATTAACCGCCAATTGTGTGACATTGAGCGCTGTATGGCGGAGCCACCACCTGCCCCGAGCGCGGCGCCCCTGTCCATCGCTATTTCCGCCATGGGGCCATTCTCCATAGCGCACGGGCCCCTGCGCCCCGCTCGTGCCGCGACCGTTACGCACGCGCCCTGCCCCCGCGACATCGCACCTGGCCGGCCCGCCACGCAGCCGCCCCGACTCATATCACACTTGTTTGTAATGAAGATACGATGACACCAACACCAACGTACATATATTATATAAAACCTATTAAGTACATAAGAAAAAAAAAACGGTATCTTACTTATTCAAAAGAAAATAGTCTTTCATAGACCAAAACTTTTAATTTTTATAGTTTTCTTTGATAATGGCTACATAATTATATTTTTGACTTTGGTGACATGCTACCAACGACTTTTGGGACGACAATAGGGATAGGAATAAAAACTGAACTCATTCCACGAATTGGCTATTAGTTCTGTCAATAAGATAAACAAGCTGATAAACATTACTTAATTAAGTAAGACTATTTTATTCTCTTAACGAGTTGACTAAGTACTTGTCCATTATCAATACGCTATTCATACCGATAAAACAATATGTCTAATGTTGTTTACCACCAACCATCTTCCGGTGTTATGTTTACGTTTCCCAAGCGTAATCGAGATAGCGTTTCATTCACAGGGACCCGAAAATAATTAAATAATTAGTTAATGAGTGACAGTCTGTTTGTTATTGTGGTGTCATTATCGCCTACTTGCAGTGTCGAAAGCCTGTGATGAGTCAGTTATGAAGAGCTCTCGTTTTGCCATACCGAGTATTATTGTTGACGATCGATCGAAGCGATTAGTCACAGTATTATTAAATACAATCGAGATGTTGATGTCAATTACACGTCGTCCCTTGACACGTACCTACTTGTAGACCAGGTACGCTGAGTCACGAGGTGAATTTCACCTCGCTCCAAGATCCTTGTCATCATGATATCATACGCGATTTGAACGTTGAACTTGCATAGCCAACAAAATGTACAGTGAAATCATATCGCTATAATTAACTTCCTCGATTATTCATAGAAATCTCACAAAGAAATGGCGTCAATATTTTCGAAAACAAAAAATATTCAAAATATAAAAAAAATAAGGCCTATGCATATCGTATTCAGATATGAACAAGTCTTACTTACACTAAGCCGCAAAAACCCGGGTAAAAGCTAATGAAAAGTATGATAGTATCTTTAACACCTACGATGAATTCCTGAAACTGTTGCTGATGAGTGATTTTTGCATAAAAGAAATACGTAAAGAGTTTTTTGTACCCTAAGTTAAAAATACACAGAACAGGACAAATACAAAAATATATTTTATGAAGACAAAAACACACATCACAATTTATCTTGTTAAAATATTATTGTTTTAACACCCTTTGCCCCTTTGTAAGCTTAATTTTTAATATGATTTTTTTTCACTAGCGAACTCTTCAAGTCGTGTAAATTAGCTGAAGCTGGCGCTGGAGAGTGTTGTCTAACGCATCTCTCGCGCTCGTGCCGTGCATGCTTTATGGTTATAAGCATGTGCCCCGCAGTATCGTGCTTAAAATGGAATTTGCGCACATATTCACTAAGAAAGAATCATCATGCTCATTAAAAATCTCCTCTACGTAGCTATCTGAAAGAACCAGTTTTTATCTCCACTAACTCCGTACGAATCTCTAAAGATATCCCAGCCCATATCATTATTGATCCTCCACTGAATAGCACCTCTTATTCAAAACACGCTTGACCGTTCACCTGGTCGTATAAATTTTCTTCATTTCCCATCGTGTAATTGTTGAGCCAAATTTCTTGAATTTTGGACCTGAATAGCCGTGAAATTGCTATTTTTTCTCGTGTAATTGTGCATCTCGGCCTGTCATTTCATGGTCTTCTGATATCTGTGGTCATCGCTGGAGTACTCACCGGATCGTACTTGTACTGTTCTAATAGTACCATGCTAACTTCTTCCTTCTTGCATCGTGGTGATAATTCGTGTGGTTGCACTTGATACTATTACCAATCCAAGAAATTGTTTAGAATATCAGTTCCGTTTGAAACAAAAGCAGAAAAATAGTATTTTTAAGTTCAGTAAATCTGTTTTTAAGGATCGACTTGAACAAATGACCTCTTTTGAGTTTTATAATTAGTATAACTGATCTGCTCGTAACATATAATGTAGGTATATTACTACTAGGTACTACTATATTTGGGAGATACCGCAGGTTTTCTATGGGACTCGTTATTTTTTCAGCTCAGTGCATGGTATTAAGTAAGTTTTATTATATTCCTTGTAATATATGCTAATATTTTTTATTTTATTTGATATAAACCAGTGCTTGACTGCGATCCCACCTGATGGTAAGCAGTGATGCAATCGTTGATGGTGATGCGCACTAGTTTATTATAAGAGCCTCTATGTTTTAACTCATTCGATTCCGTACGCATACTATACAAAATAATGTAAATACCCTTATGGGTATTTATACACTCAACTTTGGTGACTGGAGGTGGTTTGAAAACTCAGCTACGAGTGTAAGAGGGGCTCTAACAAATCTCCAAAAATAGAACAAAAGAAATCGTAACGTAGGTTGTTCGTCGTGGTCGCGTCGTGACAATATCAGCAGCGTCACGGTCAAGGTTCATGGATTGTGATTTATTTATAAACAAGATGTTTGTAATTTATTTCAACGTTTAATTTCTGAAATAATGTAAGTGCAATAGTGGTCTACTTATATGAGTGCACAATGGCTCGACTTAAAGCCATGCACATAGCACTTTGCCTTTGTACCTGTGAACTTGTTCTGTGAGAAACCCAAATTGCCCGACGAACAGTCTGACCTGTGGGAATTAACACTGGTTGCATAAAAAATATAACAAAGACTCTATGGACGTTATATTTCCGCGTTGGGAAGGGTTGTAAAAATATCTTGTTTGGTTTGATACACACAAGGAACTGTTTTTGTTAACGATCTGCAGTATAAACGGGTTCTCAGCCTTCCGGTTCCCGTTTATTACTATTATTGAATTAGTAATCGGTTAGGATCGTGTGATTTTCGGAGTGGACATTTCAACATGATTCTGTGACATGTACCGGTAGGAGTTTTTATCTGAACTCTGTATTGTTGGGTTAAAGTTCAATTATTGCAGATACACTTTCACACGAAATTATTATTACGCAGCTCACCATTGGTATATTCAAACATAATTTGACATAATATATTGACACATAGCCACACATTTAGTGCCCCAAATGCCCATTCACCAGAACTTTGGAGGACTTAATGAGTGTAGCCACCTACTGCACGCAAACAGTCACGATATTCTACCAAGAACTCGATAAGAAATAGAAGAAACGTTTTGACTATTTTATAACTTAAAGTAGGTAGGTACCTAATTATCTCTCTGACATATTTATTTATTACATCTTTTATTATTATTTTAACACATCCTATTTAATTACTGCATGTATACCGACAGTTAAAATAACTATATAGGCTTTCAATGAACACGTTTCTACCTGAAAGTGCTGATTCAATAACACGTATCTCTTTCAAATAAATAAGTTTTAGGTATGGTAACACAAGCAACTCATCCATTAAATGTGTTCAGTTCCGATCAAGGCAAGTGCCGGTGAGATATGCAAATAAAATTCATTCCATGTAACTTTTAGTGATATGATAAGAGTTACTCTTATGTAATTGTTGGTTATGGCGCAAAAACGTAAAAGGAAGACGAATCGCAACAGGAAGGAGGACAAGGTCAAATGACACGATAAGTTTGCCCCGTGTCGAGCAATTAATAATAAGTAGCCGTGTGTCATCGTGTCTCATGTAACATACCTTTTTCGCTAACTAGGTCGATACACAAATTATCGCTCCTATATGATTTTGATTACCGTAGCTTTTCGATCAAGTTTCATTTTTCTGCGATCCCTGAGTGACGTGTAGATGTGCGTTCTTTGTTTGATGTCATCTTAGGTGTTAAGTAATATTATATGTACTTACTTTACTTTAGGTATTTTACTTAAGTTATAAGGTTAATTGCTTTGTTTTTGCTTTTTAGTTCTTTAGTTTACCGGGTGATCCTTTAACGATTGTGCCTAAATAAGTTTCTGCTTGAGGATATATGAATACATATTTCATACTTCGTTATTTTAAATCTGTGGAAATTCTTCGAAAAATCAATTTAATTAACTACATAACTTATCGATCCATTTCTGCCGCGTGATGTTATGACTTATGTAGCCTTCCTCAATAAATTTGGTATCCATCACTAAAATATTTTTTCAATTCGCACCAGAAGTTGCTGAGATTAGCGCATTCAAACATACAAACAAACTCTTTAACTTTAAGTATATAGATTTACTCTACCGACCTTAGACACTAAGTCATGAGCAAAGATATGAGCACATGGCAATTTAAATTGTGCTTCTTTACCAGTGAATTCTGCGAATGTATTTTGAGTGCACGAACATTCGTTTGTGTTATTAATAAAGCTCGTATTGTAAGGAGCGCCCGGCCGGCCGGACCTCCTCGTGCTTCGAGGGAAGGAACGTTTTAAGTATGCCAGCTATATTAGTAACCACTATTACTGGTAAGGTGTAAGTTGTGAGATAATCCAAATAAACTGTTACCGTAGGCGGTGGTACCATTACTACGACTTCCTATGTTAGTTCAACAACCCATCTAAGCTTTCTATAAACCTAGGTAGGTAGATATCTACGGCTCAGCTAACCGTCGATATTTTCAGAAATGAATCCAACTTATGATATAAAAGTATAATTGATCTAATTTTGTTATTTATTATTTTTTTAATCAATAAATAGTAATATCTAAGCAGAAACTTATAATTATCATTTTGACATTGTTTCCTGTTTATAGTTTAATCTTAAACCTACATAAACATTCTGGGTACAGATTTTGTACGAGAAAAGTCCAGCTGTTGCTGATGTCGTCAAGTTGAATTTACAATAGATGGAACCGAACAAAGGTATCGTAGGCATTTCAAAAAACGGCATTGGTTCAGTTCAAAGGTGCTTAACCCCAAGTTTAGTGCAAAAAATCGTTTCATTTGCAGCGAGAGCGTTCGCACCGGTGCGATGGAGAAGCTGGGCATATCGCACTGAGAGGCAGCGGTTCCGCCGCGCCGGGTGCGGAGGCGCAGGTGCCGGCCGCCCCGCGCCGCGCCGCGCCGCCATTGGCCGCGGCCCCGCGCCCGCAGCCTATTGGGCACGGCGCACGTGCGAGGCCTACCCGCCGCCACCTGGCCGGGCCGCCGACGGGGAGCGCTTTATAAGCAGCGAACCTTCCCTCACCGCACCACTCGAGCTCAGGACGCCGACGAGTTCACGTACACGTCTGTCGCGTCCCGAACACGGCACTATCAACGCGATTTCGACGATATCTTGTGATGTTTGGATTGTTACAATTATAAGTGAATTTGTGATACGTTTTACAAACTATTTTTGGAGACTTTTATTAAGTGTTAGTGAATATTGTGCAAGATGCTCGTGGAGGACTCTCAGACCACTAGAGCTCTGATGACGAAGAAGTACGCACATTGTCCGCTGAAGAAGCGGCCGGTGCTGGTGCGGGAGGAGCGGCCGGCGACGCCGCCCACTACGCCGCCTCACCCCGCCCACCTCGCCACGAGACTGTACTACGATTATCATTGTAAGTATCATCATGTTATGTGATCAATTAGTTAACAAATAATATCAAATTGAAACATCCTCAACAAATACTTACACTTACTGTGCCTGGCAACTTTGAAGTAAGAAAAGTAACTTACTTACCCCAAGGGTAGAGTTTAGTTAGTCGTATGAATGATTTGTTGTATTTTTGATTTATATAAATTATTGACATTCGAATTTTTTGTCATTTGGCCAAAAAAAATAAATCAGAACGCGAAAAAAAAATAGGTACTATAAATACCACCACTTAATTTTTCTTTTATTTTGTCTACAGGTGACACAGAAAACGATGAACCCCAAAATCTAAGTACAAAACCTGAAGACCTTTCTAAAACTGGTAACTACCCGAGCAAAGCCTCATCACCGGTGTCTACGACAGCGGTGAAGGTGGAGCCTCGCGAGTGGCCGCAACAGCAGCTGGAGTACCTGGCGGCATGCCGTGCGCGCCTGGAGCCCGCGCCCGAGCTGGCTCGCCCCACGCCGCAGTACGCCTACCTGCCCTCGCTGTACGCGCCCTACCCTCTCGAGGAGCTGTACCCAGCAGCACCCGCACTGTCTCCCCCTGCGCACCCGCAACTCTACGCGCATCACTACTCTCCTGCCTCGCCACCTTCATCAGTTTCACCGCCACCTTGCCCAGAAGACTTGCGCTCACCTGGGTCAGTTTCCTCAGACTCCGGAATTTCCGTGTCAGCACCACGACGCCCTCGTTATCAGTGCCCAGATTGCGCAAAGTCATACTCGACTTACTCCGGCCTGTCGAAACATCAGCAGTACCACTGCGCCGCGGCTGAGGGAAGCCTTGCAAGGAAATCATTCAGCTGCAAATACTGTGCTAAAGTGTACACATCTCTCGGAGCGCTTAAGATGCACATCCGAACCCACACCCTGCCTTGTAAATGCCACCTCTGCGGCAAAGCATTCTCCAGGCCGTGGCTGCTGCAGGGACACATCCGCACGCATACGGGGGAGAAGCCGTTCTCTTGCCATCACTGTCGCCGCGCTTTCGCCGATAGGTCAAACTTGCGCGCTCACCTTCAAACCCATTCCGACGTTAAGAAGTATTCTTGTTCCGGCTGCGGCAAGACATTCTCGCGAATGTCCTTGTTGAGCAAGCACCTGGAGGGTGGCTGCGGCGTCCCCGGAGCTTCGCCTTATGAGTACCGCCCGGAGGAGATGTCCTCGCCACTCTCGCACCAACCCCTACAGCCACCCGCTCCTGTGCATGCCTATTAATAAGACTGAGCCCGCAGGATCTTCGATCTCTTATTTAGCTGTATGATCCTCTAAGCGTTAGCGTTAGCTGAACGACGCTCTAGTAGTCTTAAGTATTTAAAATTAAATTATTTTTGTAAATGGTTTAAATCTCAACTGTGTGTAAATTTATTACCTATAATTTTACGTTTCACGTATAGGGGACCAATGTAAATGTAGACTTATTGGCATAAGTTAGAATAAGTTAATATAAGGTTATATTCAGTCGCGTCACCGTGGCTACGCTAGTCATATGGCATTTGCCGAGTGTCATACACTTATTAAATTTATATTCGTATCCTAAGCCATGTACAAAGTGCCTTAAGTATAAATGATTAATATATTCTGAGAAAAGTATAACATTATGCTATTATTTTAATGTACTGTATTAAAATAATACTTATCAATGAGGCTATAGTTAAGCCGATGGTCTAATCGCGTTCCTTTCTGTTACCTCCGTAGGCAGAAAAATAAACATGTCATAACCATAACTAGCTCTATTCTTTATCCTGAAACCCTAAAACTACTGAAACTAATAGCATTTTACAAGTCAGGTACCCACATGATTTGCAAAACCCATTATTGCATTGGGTCATATAATATTCTGCAGAATAATGCTTAGTTCACCGAATATCGAATACCAGGCGCGGGATGCGCGTGATCATGATGCGTGATATCCATTTTGGGAAATAAGTGCTGTTTTACAAGCTCTTTGTTTAGAAATCATTATTATAACACCACAAGGAAATTTTCGTAAGTTTGGTTGACAACCATAAAACGCCTGGAAATGACTCTGTATAAACAAATGTTGGAAATCCTAAAAACACCTAAGTTTCCAAAAAGATTTGGAATAACTAGAATAGGTAAACACAACGTAAAGGAAGTGTCCAGCTACTTCTTTGCAGGCCTAACAATGACTAGCTTACTCATACGAACAATACAAAAGTTTACAATGTGTGTGGAGCTTGATGATAATGTTTGTAAATAACTAGATTGGTTGTAGTACCTGACCATACCTTCCTAACCAAAGAAAACATCAAGATGTCCCGGCCAAATTTTACCGTACATTTGGTACATTAGTTAAGAAATTGACTGCTGTGCTACGTGTCGCGGGATCGATTCCCGCACAAAACAAATATTTTTATGGTTTACAGAATTGTTTCAGTTCTGGGTGTCTTATGCATGTGAGTTTACCTACATGTTTGCGTACCCACGATACAGGAGTAATGCCTAGTAGGAAGCAATATATTGTTGTAGGTACCTAATAAAAAACAAAGTTGATAAAAGTGAAGAAACATAACCATTATCTGTAGCTAAAATTCTAAGATTTCAAACAAAACAACGCTTCATTATATCAAAATAAGGAATAATCGCATTTTCCCTGAACTCAAACCTTCCATCATCTATCGTATCGCTAAATAATCAATACAGAAACCATAAGCAATGTTTTAATAGGCAACAAACAAAGTTCGCGTCGCGTCTACTTTAGACGCAATTTGTGGTTCAGTAAGTGGTTATTTAGCGGCGTCGGGTTTATCGAGACAATAGCGCAAAGCACCGGAGCACCGGGGCACCGGTCTGATGTGGGTCGCCTGGCGGGCATTAGACGGTGGGCGCCACGCCGACGGTCACCCGGCCACGAGGTCACCAGCCCGCACCCGCCGCCACCTCCCCTATGCCTAATTAGTAGAAATACCTTAGAGTCCACCAACTTGACTCCACACTTAGGTAAGTAATTAACTTTCTTCGGCTTGTTCACCATCAACTAAATGAGGTAAAACTTTTAGTTTGTCAGAGGTCATCTCTGGAAGTCTACATTAAACTTCGAAAATTCTTTTACTGAGAGAAAGCAATGGGTATTGCCTGGATCCATAGGCTACTTTACATGCAGGAAAAAAACGAGGTATCTGCGAGATGGGTCAAGTAAGGGATGCCGTCACAAATAGCTAGTTTTTTATATAAACTTCTTTTCTCTCTTTTTTTTCCTTGTTTCTAGTTTGAGAACATATAGATATATTATGTATATTGTATTTATAGTATATATTTTTATAAAATATAGTGTGTAGTAAAAATGACTCCACATCAACTACCACAATTTGTCTTTGGGTGATCCAAAGGTTGAATGGTAGAAAATGCCTTAGGGCGTTAAGTCCGCCTCTGTACTTTTGTGTGCATAAAGATTTTCGCGTACGATGCTTCTTTGAATCTATTCTCTATCTACCCACACCCGCAGTGCTACATCTCGCAAAAGTTTGTCTAACAAACTCGCAAAATATTTAATGCTATCCTTGAGATAATATCAAGGCTACTATTATAACCACTTTTCTGCGCATGCGCAGTAAGAAGAAAAGACTGAGTATGCAGTTAGTTTACGGTTCACAATAATGAGGCAATGAGCTCATAACCCATACCTTACGTGTTTTTCTTAATACCTACTACTACACTACAGTTTTTTAAACAACGCGAAACTAAAGTTTAGTGAAATTGATCTGAGGGCAACTTACGTAGGTACCTGTGCTCGGCGGAAACAACTTAGGGAAATTGAAAAACCGCAATGAGTCGAAAGACATCATTACAATTTATTCTAAATTAAGTAAGCTTTTCTTATTCAAATTCTCAATGACCACTCCAATAGTTTTAAATTGATTTATATCACAGTTAAACTTTGTAATTCAAATCATCTAGCTCAAGACATTGTTTCCCAACATTTAAGCAAACCACTGACTCATTCCATGAATAAACATTTAAAATTTAATTGACATCATAATCCAATAAGTTTATCAGCACATAAAGCAGATCATGAGGGTTACTGGTACGAAAGTTGTCCAATGAGATATTAATCTCTCCGTTAACCTCTGACCCTGTCAGGCAAGTGCACGTTTCTTAGATGTTAGATAGGTACATATTATTGGCACTTTTCTATAGATTTGTTTGAAATTAAGATATTATCGGAGCAAGTTACAAAACTTTTATTATAACAATTAAACATCGAGACAAGATGAAACCGTAGCGACATCTGTTGACGAGTAGTGACAGTTATATAATGAGAGAAAATCATAGGAGATAAGGAAATCTACTCTCATTTCAGTCGGCCGTTTAGGTTCTTACGATGAAGAAAAATGCCCTTTTGATTATTTCGTCTAATTAGTCCCTCGTTAGGATATCTACGATATTTACTTTACTTTCTCAATGCAATCTTCCTTGAGCCTAGTTAAATTACATTAACTAGATATAGTGCGACTACTCTCACGGCGACAATAATAGGAGAAAACACACATTATCTTATACTCGTGCCAATTAGTGGTAGTCAGTGAAGACGTGTTGTTGAGAGCGCAAATGCGTGTGCAGTGATTGGTTACCGACTCCCCGACAAGCGACGAGCCGGCGACCGCCGCCCGCACGGAGCGCGGCGCGTGCGCTGCGTCCCCGCAAACCGGCCAATCCAATGCATTCTCATTAATTAATTCTGTTCCTATTTGCATCGTGATTATCTTATCCGATATCGATCGCTGATATGCGGTACCAATTAGAGTTCACACCTAATAGTCTAATAGAACTTTGAACTTTTCTATTAGTTATAACTTATAAGTGATCGCCTTAAAGATAACGCAAACTGGTTTCAACACTAATTTGACCTCGATCGAGAAGAGCTTTGGCATTGTTATGTTTAATTAGTTATATCTTTTAAACTAGAAACATTATTAATGTAGTGCAGAGATTCTAAATAGATAATAACGTGAACGTGTGTACGTACTTGTTCGTGAAATAAACCAATTTGAAGTGTTGCGCAAGGCGGCTCGGTTGTCGACGTGACGTTACCGATCAGTGCTATGTTGTGTATATTGCTGAAGAGGCCACGTCGCGGCGTCGTACGTAAGTATCTAGATCCGTCTAGATTTAGGGCTGGCGGCGGCAATGGACCAAGTCAAGCTGCGGCGATAAGCATGATTTGTAACGTCGAGCGTCGGCGCGTGCACACAAATAAATGTGATTTCAATGCGCACCTCTCAATAAATTATTATCTAACCCACTCTTGATATGACATTGTAACGATTTATAATCTCCTCACACACTCGATACATTGTGATGTTGAAGATTTCCGCCTGCAAACCTTCGTCTGGAACATGTAAGGACGTCAACGTTATATTGTTTACTGTCACATCGTACTTTTCAGATAAAATGGGGATATCCATTCAAGAAAATTTTAAATCACGTTAAAAACATTGTTAGATCATACAATATAATTTGAGTGTTGATTGCTTTTATTAATAGGTGTGTGTAATATGACTCGGCGTGTCTACACGGCGCATTGCAATTACACAATAATAAAATCGTAGCGCTATTAATCAATACTGTGAACATGGCCAATAAAGTCAGTAACAGCTACATATGCGCTAATCTCATTAATACTACTCGTGATAGGTACCGCTTTATAGCAGTTATTTGATTTGTTTGATAATACTATTAAAATACTATTAAATAGATTAAGTTATGCCTTAATACTAATTTTATTGAAATAGAATTACTAAGTTTATGTTTCGACAATAAAACGAGATGTTACTTAATCTTATTAATACATACGACTAACCTATTATTGTTTTGTTCTAAATATAAAAAAAAAACATTTTTATATAGATACCTAACTAATTATCATTAGTTAGGTATCTATATAAAAATGTTTCGATAGACAGTGATACAGCACACAAGAGCACATCTTTGCACATTTTGGTACCAATTTTCATGCTGATTAGCTTGTATCTACCTCATCATCATCATCATTTCAGCCGTCAGACGTCCACTGTTAGACATAGGCTTCTCCCTAATGACGCCACAATGACCGATCCTGTGCGTCTCGCATCCATCGGATTCCCGCGTCCCTCACCAGGTCATAGGTTCACCTTGTGGGAGGCCTTCTAACGCTGCGTCTTCCGAACCTTTCGTCCCATCGATCATCGGTTCTGCGTGCAATGTGCCC
The DNA here is from genome assembly GCA_961205895.1 of Mythimna pallens. Classification (NCBI taxonomy): domain Eukaryota; kingdom Metazoa; phylum Arthropoda; class Insecta; order Lepidoptera; family Noctuidae; genus Mythimna; species Mythimna pallens. The sequence continues at coordinate 13,337,421 of OY540830.1, forward strand.
TGCCCATAGCCACTTAAGTTTGGTGATTCTTTGAGCTATGTCAGTAACGTTGGTTCTCCTGCAGATATCTTCATTTCTGATGTAGGTAGATAAGTGATTATCTACCTAGTAGACATTTTGTTACTTAGCAAGGCTTAATATAATAAATATTTACTTGCTTCATGTCTACCTAACCTACCGCATTTTTACAATGGATCAGAAAAAATCCTGAAGGTTCTATTTAATGGCATCAAGTTGGGGTTTTTCTTTTATAACATCGGTATTGAGTCAAATTGACAGGTTCCATTAAGCATGTCAGTCAATAAGAAATCTCTGAAAATTTTAAATGCATTGATATTTAATTTGTTGTCACTAAAAATATGTTACGATTTTTGAAGATTTTACAAATACAAAATCAGTATTATTTTTATGTATTTTCGTACTGGATCACGAACTGTTACAACCCGCAGTCAATATGACAGCAGTGTCACAAACTCACAAGCACATTATAGCTCCAATGGCAACAATAATTTATAGCTCTGTTAATTAAGTTTGATATCCTTTGCAGTTTAGTTTCATAATAACTAATAATATTATTGATCAGTTTCTGACTGAGTACCTATAAAATGTTAATATCGATATTATATTGCGTTGTAAAATCACTCGACTGTGGCACTTGTTGCAACGTTTTGTGTCTATTACGAAATAAAAGGAATTTTAGTTCCGTATACCGTAAGTAAATGAATACCGCCTACGGTATTCAAAATGAAGACACACAAACTTACAAACAAGGAATAATATCTAAGTCTGGTTTTAAAACATCATGTCATGAATACATTAGTAGCGACCGACTACAATCAGAGAACAAACACGCGTGAGTACGTCATCTCGTACGTTTTATGATTACGCGGGAGACTGATGGTGTCGTTAGCGCAGTGATCGAGCCACGAGCCACGTGTGTCACCGAGTGTCCCAAGTGTCCGCAGTGTCAGTGTCTGCATTGTCGCAGTGCGCAGAGAGCGAGTGTCGCGGCGGAGGTGTGACGGCGACGCGATAAATCCCGCGATCCTGTGCCAATAAGCACGACACAGCGCCTGTGAGCTATGGGTAGCTGCGCGCGTGGGCGGCGACGTCGCGCTTCAACGACTCTGAAAAGATTATTCACCGGTAGCGATGCTTTGTGGATCCGCGTAAATGGATTCTGATGCTTTATTTCCTTAAGCTTGGAGGCTGTGATTGCGCAATCTTAGTTTTGTATCAACTCGATAAACAGAAGTGAAATAAAAGCAAGTATTTATAGCTCTGATGTCTAATATCGCATTGTTTTGATACAATACTTACCAGACATTTTAATTTATCATCCAGGAATTCGATGCGGATCTGATAGTAAAAGACAGACGCAAAGTGCACCCATAATGTACTAAGTACTAAGGGTCACCTAAGCATCACTCCGCTATACTTTGTATGTCTAGTTATAAAGGAAGGTAAATGCATCTGTAAATATAACCAATTGCAAAATCACTATTATGAATGGCACGTGTATCTATGAAAATTGTCAATAAAATAGATGCTGTAAACCTGAAAGAATTTATTGAAAAAAAAAAACAATGCTAAAATTGAAAAAAGAGAGAATATATGGTATAATGTAAATATTAAACTTCGAAACTTTGTTGTATTCAATCCAAATTAAACATATCTTCATAAAAGCAACATTATCGGACAGTTAGTGGCCTGCCGCATGCCGCTAACAAAAGACATCAACGGGCAGCGTGTTTACATCATTAATATGGAAATCTCTCAAAGGTTATAAACGTGAATGGTTTTCAACATAACAGTCTCTAATTTATCACGATGATGTAAAATCGGAAGTATGTATAATCTGCTATTCGTAACTTTCATTGACATTTTTTATTTGATACCAATAAATAAACAAAGATTATGGGAGTGTGTAGGCAGGATGAGTCACGAGTTGGGTATCTCAAGACTGGTAATAAAAACATACTCAAGCAAGTGCTCGGCAGTGCCAGTTGAGCACTTGCGAACATTAGCATCCAATGTTAATTACGAACAGTCCGCGTCCCGCGTCGTCGTACACTGTACTTATTTGAACCAGATGATGAAATATGCAGATAACTTTTGATCCTCCATTTTTGTCATTGGTGAAGGAATTAATGATTGAGTTTAATTATTATTGAATCAAATATTATTCACAAAATATACACTAATGTTATAAAGAGGTAATGTTTGTTTTTTTGTTTGTAGGAGGTAATCTCTGAAAGTACTGGTCCGATTGTTAATTTTTTTTTACCGATAGAAAGCTGCTTTATTTCTGAGTGATATAGGCTACAGAATATTTTATGTACGCGGGTGAAGCCGTGGGCAAAAGCTAGTAATTAATATTTTTGTAAAAATGTAGTTAATAGGAATGAATGGGGAAGTCACCACATTCACAACTCTTTATGAGATTTTATCTTGACTTGATTGACACAATAAACAAATCAACAAAATGATAACAACAAAAAATGGCAACTTCTTCATTTTCAATAATCATGTCCCACAAGGAATGCTTATGTAAATGCTCATAAAGATGCGAATCAAAAGAACATAAATCCGTTATCAACATTTTCTGAGTGACGTGAAATTTAGGTGAAACTGTGATACGAATTTAATACGATTATTACAAAGCGCTCGGGGCATGAGTTATTTTTTACATTTCACATCGAGACAGTTACTCGGATCAAATCGAAGCGATCTTTTGTTCTCGGTCGGTTTCCTTGTTCGCTAGAGGGCGCGGGCGTTAATACAATAATCTGGTGTCTGCATAAAAATTAACCGGTGTGTAACGGTACCGCGCGTAGGAGGCGCACCTCGCCTCGCACCGGCGCGCCGCCCGGCCTCACCTCCGACCTGCCGACTGCCGCATCACGGCGACGATGTATCAGGTTCACGGATCACTAATTATGTCATTCCGGTATTACGCTTTTTCGACGCTTACTACATACGCAAACTCTCACATATTTCGCCATAATAAACGGTTTAAATTAGTGACTGTCCAAAACGACGTATTATGTATGACGCGCCGATGCAGGATGTTTTGCTACTTACTAGTGTCTGAGGTTACGCAGTTTTTTTGGACAGAATTGCAGAATTATTTTGGACAACGGCATAGTATGTAGTCATCTGTCCCATCAAACAGATGGGTAGGTACTCTTCCGCTAAACTTATTTTGTCAAGAAATGTTTCGATGTAAGTTTTGTGACGCAATGGAATAGTTAAGTACGTAGGTATCCATATGATTAGAAACAGTTACTCTCACCAGATTTTCAATGGCACTACATTTTTAAAATTGCACCCTGTTTGCCAAAGTCACGTTATATCGAGCATCATGTCAATTAAGACTCAGTGGGAAGGATTGCATTCAGAGCCATCACTAATGATGATTATGTTCATGATTTTAGTAACTGTACTAAACGCTAGTTGCACAAGTGCTCACCCAAAACAATTAAGTATGTAGAAAGTATGTCCTGACATGAGTCGACGTTAAATTGATATCCCAAGAATATTAATAATTAATGAAAAGGATCATCAATATCAACCAAAGGAACAAGAACATTTATTATATGAAAGTTAAACATTAATGGTAAATTCTCTTTTACTTTCTTTTTACATTGTGTATCTGGACTGGTGGAACATTAAAAACTTAATCATATCAATTAAATCGGCACCGCTCACTATAAGATGAGATCGTTACACGTGCGCGTTTATAAGGAGAAATCAGCACGGAGATATAGTCTCATCATTAAGAGCCATTCGTTAAAACCTACAGACAGTAAAATCTGTAACAAGCAACGTAATAAATGCAATAACAATGAATAAAATGGCAATAATAGCAGGTGAAATCGCGACAGGTCCGGGTCTCGGGTCGTCGTCCGTAATTATAAATAAAATACGGCAACCGCGCACTCCGCCGCCCCCGTGCCGCGCGTCGCCGAGCGCGCCGCGCCGCCACCGCGCCGCCACCGCGCAGCCACCGCGCCGCGCCGCGTCCTCCCTACACCTAACCTGTATTACTTTACTCACTGCTTTCAGAGCACAATAGTGCATTATTGTCCTTATATGGACTTTTATACACACTCATTCCAAATTTTGTTACGAATACAAGCTAACCCACTAATGCAAGGATACGGGCGTTATTTGGACGTTTTGTTTTTTAATAAAAGTTACTTGGTCATGCCGTTTTATGGTAACTTGTTAGCGTACAATTTAATACCACCGTCGAAAAAGTAGGAAAACCCAAAACTTAATTTTATGCAGCGATCTATGCAAACATGCCGAGCGGTAGCTGGTTTTCTGTTAAGTCTTTGTTGCTTTTACTGATCTAATCGTTTGCCCAAAACGAGGTGAAGGTTTATGTCAACTGGTTCATACCATACGGTTCCGGGTAAAATTTCTTATTTTTCTGACAGGAAATACATATTATGGAAAACATATTTAAGCGTTTCTTTTCTACGCATCCGACACGACACACACGTGGCGTTATAGTAGTTTTTGCGCAGCGCATACGTTCGACAAACGCCTACATTAGATGCGGTCGGTACTTTATTAGACAATTTTTAAATAGGGTATGCTGTAACCGTATGTTATGACCACATAAAATAACTATGCAGGTCTCGGATCAGTTAATATATTTAAATGTGCACAGTCATAACTTACGCATCCCCCGTTGTTTTAATTCACGGGCGTGTTAATGCTATGGCAGCGTTATCAGTTATCAGCGTCTAAGTCCAACTGTCGCGCACATGACGGTTAGAAGAGTGTTTGTAAAAATGTAAAAAGTGGTGATTTCGAGGATAGGGGTAGAGGGTGTGATGCGGCGGAGCGTGGCGGCCGGCGCGTGCGCAGGACATGCGCGCGCCGACACACGACCAGCACGTGCTGAATTCATCACTTTTTCCACACTAGACCGTTGGACGTTGTTTCTCGTTACCGCACTCAAGTAACGAGCGCCAACTAAACCGTATGTTGCGTAAACTCTTTTGCATGGCAACTGGTGGTCGCTGATAACCTTTGGCGCCTGCCACATTGAAGTTAGCGTAGGCGATCTAGTTGTTTGTTCACAACGGCCACCCAGTGTGCAGATATTATCCTTCATATTTTTACGTGTTTTCTTGTTTTATTGGATGTTTATGGCTTTTTACAAATATATCAATTATTAAACCCACGCTTTTTGTCAAAATATTTTTTTTTTTTAATTCTAGACTGAGTCGTTGTACGAATAAATGTTTATTTTAAAGGATAGCGTTCCTTGATCAAGTTAAAGTATTTTAACGTCTTTTACTACATGTTGTGATTTAATTATAAGATAGGTTACTAGTTGACTTAGGAAGTAATGTAGGATGTCAAGTCTATCCGTAATACGAAAACGTAGCAATTTTTAAACCTTGCCTAACCATTTCAAAATTAAATAAATATAACTCGTTAGATCAATATCCTTCTAACATCTTGCCTATTTCTGGTCAGAAACAGGTGAATGTGTGCAATTAAGCGGGTACCCGCATGATTTCTATAACACATGCGAATGGAATAGAATTATAGAATTGTTGGAGGAACACTTGCCAATGCACTGCTTATTTATTACTGAAGGTGCAATGATGCTAATCATGACGAAGAATATTAATTACTGCAGGCCAGTAGATGCAGATACACCGTCATCAACGAGATCTCCCTCCTTTAAACATTCATAACTTTAAGGAATAGGACATATTCTACTCAACAAGCTTTATTTACAACACATTAGTTTTATATATTCTATAAGTAGCGAGGAAGCTGTTACTGCCTTTTTTACTCGAACTGCAAAAATATGCTATCAACAGTAGCAATGATAGTAGCATTTTAGGTTTATCGTTTAGGGAATCTATAATATTAGTTATGTCCTAACGTTTAATCCTTAATGCCCGCTAATAAAGCTGTGTTTTATAACGTTTTAGCGAATGGTTCAAAATTACAATAATTGTAAAGAAAATACTGTAAACTGAGAACTTAGCCATAAATCACACACCACTATGTTAGGAATGTTGCGTTCTGTTAAAAGACTCATAAGGTTTATAGAGAGAACACTAATACGAGTACTATATTGTGTTCTTCAGAGATATGTCCCTAACTACTAAAACAAGCATGTTTCTGATGTTCTTTGCGTGCTATTGTGAACCGATCGCCCGTAAGTTAGGAAAACCTAAGAAAAATAAGGATACCCTGGCATTACAGAGTGTGTTGGTAATGCAGTTAAACCGTTCAAATATGCTTTTAACTCCGTGATCGAAGAGCGACTATAATAACTAAGTACCTATCTAACTGATTAACCATTATATATGAAGGGCAGAATTAATAAAGACAATCTTTGACAGCCAGAATACACGAGATCAGTATCACTCTTTGCTTGCTAACCCGTTAAAAGTTTAGTTTAGTTTAATAGTTCAGTCCAACTACCGCCACCGCGCACTCACGTACTTCTAATTACCTCTGTGTCTAAAATTCAAAAACTTTGTTTAAAGTGCATAAACTTTCGAAAAAAATGTGCAATTGTGAACAACACGGAGACAGTGACAAATTGTGTGCATAATAACAGTGAAATAACGACAAGAAACTTCTATGTGATCAGTTTTAATAACAAAACGAACTTATTAAATTGTCGAACGTGCACGCTTTCGGACTTTGCCCTCATTAGCGAGACAAAGAAACCATCGTGACCACCTCTAATCACTTGCAAGAGTAACCAGCTAGTGTTGGCTTATTTCAAAGCTTTTACTACGAACCGCGTGTCTTAGCGGCGTAGCGCGTTCAATTGAAGTTGAGATACTGTGATTCGAGTTCGATCCCCAGTGTGCAAATTTGTTTTTGCTTTTTATAACTTTCTTTTTGGGATTTCATTAGCTTTTTTATTACTATTATTTTTATATAAGTTCCCAACTTATTGCCAACCTAAGTTGTTTTTTTCATAATGCAAAGAACTCCGCCCCAACCAACTTTAACTCAAGAACAATTAATTTCCGAACCTGACTTAACGTCATCAGCAACACAGACTGGCTCAAACTCGGAAGGTTTCAACATCACCGTGAGAAACAAGCGTTTTCGCTTGAACGACTCTCCCGTAAACGAGTCAGATCCTGCACCCCACTCGGAATTTGATGCCTTCAAGACTGAACTACTGGAGATGTTGTCAAATTGGAGAACCACGCAGGAGCAGCTTGTCACGGAAGACTCGTTACGGGATATTATAAAACAGGAATTGGGAATCACTATCAAAGAAACCATTAAAGAATTAGTAGCAGATCAGCTGTCTAGCATCAATGAGCGTTTGGATTGTTTTCATAACTCACTTCAGTTCTTCAACCAGAAGTTCGAGGAAATTAAGAGTCGACTCGAAGATAGGGATTTTATTATTGCGAATCTACAAGCTGATAATGAGCGTTTGAAATCGAATGTCAACGAGTTAACAACCCGGTTGGGTGTTGTTGAACAGCATTTGCGGGAAAGTAATAAAGAAATCAACGGTATACCTGAGCACAAGAATGAGAACCTTGCTAATACGCTGATTAACTTATCTAAAACCATTGGAAGTCCTTTGGATGACAAGGATATCCAGCAGATCACTCGAATCGCAAAGCTAAACAAAGACAGTGACCGTCCTCGTTCTGTTATAGCAAAACTACAGTCTCCTAGGCAGCGTGACACAATTTTGGCCGCAGTTATTAACTATAATAAAAAACATCCTCAAGATAAACTAAGTTCGCATCACTTGGGAATCGCCGGCAATCGCGCTCCTGTATTCGTTGCTGAACATCTGAGCCCAGCCAATAAACAGCTACATGCAGCAACGAGAAAATTAGCTAAAGAAACGTCATATAAATTTGTATGGGTCCGCAATGGTAGAATCTTTGTTCGTAAGGATGTTGATCATGATTCTATTTATATTCGTAACATAGATACTTTAAAAAGATTGAAAAATAACCCTACTTTATTGGTCTCATCGCAGTCGGGTAATGAGTAAACTGTTCCCTTGCAATGTAGTTTGAGATACTTTGGTGTTTAATAATCAAGAATGCTTTATATATACTATCAAAATGTGAGGGGTACAAGAACTAAAACTAACAGTATTTACCATAATATATTGTTAAATAACTACGACCTCATTGCCTTTACAGAAACATGGTTAAATTCAGGTATATCTAGCAGCGAAATCATTGATAACAGGTATATCACTTACCGCAGAGATCGATTTTGTACTTTCAAAAAGGATGGAGGTGGAGTGTTGCTTGCTGTATCAAAAGATATTAAATCTACGAGAATGCAGAGCTGGGAGACCAGTTCTGAAGACTTGTGGATAACTATAGAAACTAATATCCAAAGCACTACAAAAAAAATTGCTATATGTATAGTATACCTTCCGCCTCCTATCAGACAGGAAAATTTAGTCTTATTCTTAAATAATGCAAATAACATAATCGATGGGGTGGACGATGTCATAATTCTTGGCGACTTCAATTTGGGCTTTATGAATTGGACTCGAGTGAATGAAGGTTTTCAGTACACACTCCCATCAAATTATGACAACATATTAGGATACTCACTAACAGACTTTATTTCATTGAATAATCTCTTTCAGTTCAATGACATCACAAATATTGATGGTCGCACATTGGATTTGGTTTTCAGTAACTTAAAAGACATTCAAGTTTCTGCTCCTCTTGATCAACTAAGCAAGCTTGACGCCTTACACCCTTGTCTTTTAATAAGTATATCCAATACAAGCCACGAGACACTAAAAACTAACAAGAAGACTGGTTATAATTTCTTTAAGGCTGACTATTCTAAAATTATTCCAAAATTGAAACAAGTGGACTGGATCGCTGCGTTTTCTGAATGCAATGATGTGAATCATATGGTCTCACAGTTCTACACCATTCTATTAAACGTTATTGATACATCGGTACCGAAATATAATCATCAAAAGCAAAAATATCCAACTTGGTTTTCATTTAGATTGATTAAACTACTTCACCAGAAAGAAAAAATACGACAAAGATGTCGCAAGCATCAAAATCCACGCGATGTGATAGATTATGAGTTGATACGTGGCCAATGTCATAAACTTATAAGATCATGTTATCACACGTATAAAAATAAAATTGAATCTGATATGCGAGAAAATCCGAAAGCTTTTTGGCGTTTTATAAAAGACAAACGTAAGGAACAATCAAATTTTCCTTCCAGCATGTGCCTGGATGGGTCAGTTGCCAATACTGGACCGGACATTTGCAACTTGTTTGCCCAACAATTCTCGTCAGTGTATAGCTCCAACTTTATAGGCGTATCTGAACAACCAGTTACTGTACAAAAAGTTGTAAGTAAAATACAAGTCACTGAAAGAGAAGTTCTTATGAAGTTAAAGAATCTGGACTCTTCGAAAGGTCCCGGCCCTGATTGCATCCCTCCCATCTTCATAAAGCGTTGTTGCAAGGCACTGGCATTTCCCTTATCTATTATTTTCAATCATTCATTGGCACAGGGCATATTTCCTGAGGTGTGGAAACAGGCTAAAATTGTTCCTGTCTATAAAAAAGATGATCCTGCAGACGTAAAGAACTATCGTCCAATTTCAATACTGTCATGTTTTCCTAAAATATTTGAATCTCTTGTCTGCCCTATAATCACACATCATTTCGACTCTAATATCTCATCTTGCCAACATGGTTTTAAAGCCGGTCGTTCAGTGGAAAGCAATCTGATTCAGTTTGTATCCGACATATCTGAATCTCTAGACAAACGACTGGAGGTAGATGCGGTGTACACAGACTTTAGCAGTGCTTTTGATAAAGTGAGTCACTCGTTACTTTTGTCAAAATTAGCAGCTAATGGAGTGCACGGATCACTTCTGAGGTGGTTCACATCCTATCTCCAACAAAGGTCACAGGTTGTTGTTTTGAATGGTTATGCATCACAACCTTATGTATCGAACTCTGGGGTACCGCAAGGCTCCCATTTAGCACCAATTTTGTTCTCGCTGTTCATTAACGATATAGGTCCTTTAATCAAAAACTGTAAGTTCTTAATGTTCGCTGACGATTTGAAGATTTACAAAACAATCACGTCTCCGAACGATTCCGCGGCGATTCAAAGTGACCTAAATCGAGTGCAGGATTGGTGTAATAAAAATGGTATGGCTCTAAATGTCAAAAAATGTTTTCATATTACATTTACAAGGAAGAAAAAAGCCAGCGTAACATCATATACTTTGGATAACGTGATACTAAGTAAGGTTGATGAGATTCGGGATCTCGGTGTGATCATGGATAGTAAATTGACATTTAGGCAACATGTAGATGTTTGTGTTAAAAAGTCAGCCCAATTACTTGGTTTTCTTAAACGCAATACGCAAGGTTTCAGGTCTATTAAAACTAAAATTGTCCTATACAATGCTTTAGTGCGCAGCAGGTTGGAGTATGCCTGCGTTGTCTGGGACCCTTTTTACGCAATACATTCTCAGCGTCTGGAGAGCATCCAAAGGGCTTTCACCAGACACCTTGCATTTATCTCCCCTGGCATATCTCATAGGTGTCCTTATCATCAGCGTTTGAGCTTTTTCAAGATGACCTCACTACGTCAACGGAGAACTATGCATAGTCTTATGTTCCTGCACAAATTAGTGAACGGTCGCATAGACTGTAGTGAACTTTTATCGCGTATCTTGTTAAAGGTTCCGCACAAAATTCCACGCTTTCCTATGACCACACTGCTACAACGCCCTACCACCTCTACAAACATAGGTCTCAACTCACCATTCATCAAAATGTGTAACAACCTAAATTCATTTTACAAGTCCGTACCCGAAGCTGATGTATATGACGATTCTGAAGCGAAGTTCAAGGCAAGAGTTTTGGCCTCCTTACACGCCAGGGACAAGTAATCGAGTCCATTCTTACTCTGTTTGTTTTGTTTTGTTTTATTTTTATCTGTTTTTTTATTTTATTTTATTTTTCTCTCGTAACCTGTTTCCTCTATTGTCCTCTGTTTTTCGTTTTGTGTCACATTTGTACAAATAATTTAAGTTAGCTACTAAACGGTAAACTGGAATTTGTACTGTAAATGTTGTGTTTATCCGTAATTGGCATGTATATAAGAACTGTACCTTTGATCTGTTTTTATGTCTGTGTATATATGTGCTGTGTATGAACCTAAATAAATAAATAAATAGTTTTATCAAGTACATTATACATGTCTGTTAGAACAGTGATACCCAAACTAGACGTTAGTCTGTATCTTGTACGAACACAAGAAAAAATAAAATCAAAATAATTAAAAAAAGTGGTACATAATAAAGAAACATACTGCAATATTCAAGTTAATATTATTATGTATGTGTGTACGTGAGCGTTGTGATGAGGTGTGTGTGTGTGTGTGTGGGGGGGGGGAGAGGGTGTGGGTGTGAGCGTGTGTGGGAGTGAGATGGAAGTGATATTAGGAGTGCTGTCGGTTTATATTGTCTTACTTCATTTGCAACTATTTGAAGATGATCCTTTCTGTTTCATCGTAGGAGAGTGTGAGAAGCCAGTTCTTTATGATCTTTTTACACAGGGGTATTTTGAGGTCTATTATATTGCAGTTCTTTACTGCTTCGTTATAAATGCGTGGATATAAATATGGATATAAAAGATGAAAACATTAACTGTGCCAAATTTTTTTTTTTTTTTTTTTTTTTTTTTTTTTTTTTTTTTTTACATAAGACGTTTAGAAACAATTTTATTGAAGTCCCTGGCTCCTGTGCTAGGTGATTAACCTGTGTTACAGAAGCCAGTGCCCTCTCCCGGGAGAAATACAATTAGTTCTTATGCAATGGATATGAATACATGAAAAATAGTAAAAAAAAAAAGAAAGATACCAATAATTAAAATTCAAATTGAGATAAAAACAAAAACAAAAAGTTGTCAGTAAGCCTGTTACGGTAAGTGAGTGAGTGAGAGTATGAAGTGAGTTAGTGTGTGTGAGGTAAATAAGTGTGTGTGGTGAGTGAATGTGAATGGTAAGTGAGTGTGTGCAAAGAGTTCACAAATGTATGTAGGTACAGAAAGAATTTAATCAGGTTTGTAAGGACAATATAAAGGTAGGATAGAGTCACCGAAGCACTTCTAGAATCTGCTCCGTGTCTTCGTAACTGAGCGACATAAGCCATGGCTTAAGACTCCGTTTGACCTTATGGACAGTAAGTTTATATATTGCCAGCTTCTTATTTATTTTGTTATAAATTAACGAGCTTTGCGCACAATAATGGCGCCGAGCTAGTGCAGAACGACACTGAACAGACTCACAGACAGGGAAACCTACTCGTCGACTGGTAAGATTCCTATCTAGTGGTATCGTGGAATGACGTCGCAACACAGAGCGGAGGACATACAGTTTTCTTACCGTGAGTACTTGGGCATCGGAGTACAACTGAGCTGTGGGATAGTCTCTTCTACGGAAGAGCATAACTTTGAGAACAGCTCGCTGAGCTCGTTCTACTCTAAGCATCACGGTTTTGAAAGTACCACCCCATACTGGTATGCAGTAAGTGATAATAGACTCGCACAAGGAACGATACACAAGTGAAGCCGTCTCCCCGTCAGCTGAGTGTCTCAACTCCTTAAATAAATACATTAGCTTTCGAAGCCGGGAGCATAATGTATCCGTATGAACACGCCAATCTAGCTTGTTATCAATATGGACACCCAAATATTTAATATTTGAGACCATCGTCAGGTAATTGCATTTGATAATGAACTTTCATTACAGACTCAAATCATGTATCTGTTTTTTCCCCCGTGGTTTGGTTACGAACAGTAACCAAACAGCTGCTCCTATTAGTCGTAGAGATTGTATATATAGCCTTCGCCGATAAATGAGCTATACAACACTAAAATATATTTTTAATTCGAACCAGTAGTTCCTAAGCTCCATTTGACCACTATCTTACCTGATGGTAAGCAGTGACACATCTGCCTGAATATGGATTGCAGAACTAGGTACTTAATATAATTATCAAATAGTTCCTTCAAACATATCCTACTACAACAGGTGTCTCAAGGAGATGTCAGCAAACCGTAGGGGCTAAGCAGGGTCGAAGCCTATTAGGGAAGAAGGGTTTATTTCTGAAAGGAAAACTCGGCTCTGGGAGGCAAAAAAGGAACAGGGAGTGGGTTTTTAGTCAGTAAAAGTTTAATACGACCTCAAGCTCTGCCCAAGGCGCGGGATGTCCTACAAAAAAAAACACAACAGGTGTACTAATATTGACGGCACGGCTGGTGCAGTGGTTGAGCGATTGACTGCTACACTGTGTATTGTGGTTTCGATTCCCGCACGGAACAAATATTTGTATGGCCTACAGATAGGTGTTCCGGGTCTGGGAATCTTGTGTATGTAAGTTTACATGATTGTGAACGCACCCACGATTCAGGAATTATTCTTAGTTAAAAAAAACTCTAACTAGCAACCATCTCCTCGATATCATTCAATGTCAGGTGCGTGTGTACCTTCTGTAATGGATTGACATACAAACGCCGCTTAGCATTGTTACTTGCGTACCATCCTATATGTAAAATGCTAACTGTTCACTATACCCAATTAACTGTAAATCCAAATTCTAATTCCAACCATTTATCTTTTTTATCTGCTACTATAAGGGTTGCATGAGATGATACATCAGCAAAACCTTCGTTAAATCGTATTCTAACTTATGTAATAATAAAAATAAAAGAGCCTCCTTACTTCATGCAATTCTTATAATTCCAACCCTCAACTATTATTTGTGCAAAATTGATTTCTCCAAACACCACAATCCACAATCTCAAATTCCCCACAAGCTCCAATTGGCCTAAAGTTGGATTTCCCTGCCAGAGCCTGTGTTTCCTGAAATCATCAAGTAGGAGATCTTAAAGTCAAAATTGAAAGGTTACTTTTTAAGCAAGTTTGCTACATCTTTGATTACATCATCGCTTAATATCTGAGATAGCGGTCAAACACAAGCCTATCAAAAAAACAATGCAAATGTAAAATTTGTGCCGTTATGTGTATGTTTCTCGTGTAATGGATTGTCATAGCAACGTCGCGGGTGACGCTATGCGGCGCTGGTGGCATCAGGTGTTGTCCACGGTGGGTGCGCGCGGCGGCAAGTGCGCCCGCGCCGCCCGGGCCGCCACGGTTGAGCGTGCTGGCAGTTGGCACACGCCGGCACGCGACAGGTGCACGTCACGCTACGTTACATACATGTACTAATGTCACTACTTTTATACTAACTCATACTTATTAGACAGGCTAGAAGACTTATTTTCTATCTTGTCAAAGCTCACTTTATGGGTCAGGCGGTGCAGGTTTTGGAAGACTGTAATGCACCGGTACATTTGTGGTAGTTACAAAATAATAATCACTGCTTTCGAGGTTAATTTTTCGTTAATTTTCCTAATAGTTGAGCTTCTTTTTTTTTCTGTTTCAAGTCTTTTTTTATTTTGTTACACTCGTTATAAATTGATAAAAAAACACTTAACTAATTAAAACTATATATACACTAAAGACAAAAACTACTAGCTAAAAGCTGGCGTCATAAAATTCCTCCGCATCGCTGTCGAGCTTCTTGATTTTCAACCTTCCGAAATTGTAGTACCTAATAAAAAGTTCCGTTTTATTTAATTCTGATTACTGTCTGATTCACTTCTTAGCTAACATAGCAGGCATCACATAATAGCCGACATAATATTTTAACTGAAAGTGGCCTTGATGTGTACTTAACGGGTAGTTTGTCTTCATGTATAACAAACGCGACATTAAGTTTAATGTCACTTTTAAATACCAATTTTGAATGTTACAGAAGTGGATCAATCGTGAAGTCATGACAAGTGTAAATGAGTCGCATGTTTTTGCAATTCATTTAACGGCCACCGATCCTTACATTTGAGAGTGGACCTGACTCGAGGGACCGCGGGGTTCGAGAGTGTTTCGAACTCACGTACCTCAATTTACAACTTTATCACCCGTTATTATTCTTAATAACCCTCGCGAAATTCGTGAATTTTTTCATACCTACCTACGCTATTATTATTTATATATTGCCTTTCCATTGCTGAATAAACTTATGTAAAGGATAGAGCCTTAACACACGATTTTAAATAAATATCTAAGTCTGGCACAGCGTGGCGTTATTTCCAGCTTAACAGTTTTCCGAATGCGAACATAAATCACATGATGCCGTGAAGAATGTTTCGGAGAACATGAGTCTCACTATAAACAAGTCCAGCGCATCGGGTGTACATCTTGGATCTTCAGATAAAGAACCTGCCTGTTTGCAAAGATTTTGAATTCCACGGACCGAAAAACTCTTTAAAACTCATTACACCACCGTTATGGGCCGATAACAGCGTGAAATTCTGGTAATTGGTAATTTTGAGGTACCTGCGCATCGACTAAATCTACCGTCTGCATATTCCGACATTTATGCATCTTCTTCTCACGTATCAGTAACTAAATACCATGGTATGAAACTTATGACATCTAGATCTTCAATAAAATGTGAAACTTGGTAGTAGCACCGCATTTCTTCACAATCAGTCAAGTCCTCCTATGATAAGGGCTCATTTTTACATAGTCATAATTAAGAATTAATGACTGTGTATAAATGTCGTGTTGTATACAAAAGTTGACAAACCAGCATTTGTTGTTTCTTAGGTTAAAACTCCCACTGTTGAAAAATCGCCAACTTCCCACATACCCATTTGAACGAGATATCGTTAACTTACCAATTATGATAATTGTTATTCTTAGTTGCTACCGCCAAGACACCTCTTGAACAATTATGTATTCCACGAATAAAATTGAAAATCGCTCAAACTTACACGTTGAGAATCCTTTTAATAAATGTGGTACTATCAAGCATTTCTGAACTCCGGAATAAGAAAAAATGTTCGAACTATCAACAGAGGTATTAACTGGAATATTTGCGCTCGCATTACGAATTCCATGGTGTAGTCGCAAAGGTATTTAAAATACCGTATTGAGTAAGTCGCAATAGCAGGCAGGCGTCGGTGTCCATTACGTTATAATCAATCATCGTGTACGTTCAGGTTTCAATCTGCTTTGCGCCGCTTTTGGCCAGGCGAGGCTTTCGACACGGGCGCAATCAATATAGCAGATAAGTGCGATAAGATCCGACGCAGCCTCGCGGCCGTGCTCGTCGTTTTACGGCACTTCCGCGGCCCCCGTACCGCTGCGCACATCCCCCTCCCCCACTCAACTAGCCCCAAGACATCTTCATCTCAAGCCTTTAACTATCTGCCACACTATCGCCACTTATAAAGATGTATTTGGCGGTAGAGCTTTTACCTTTTAATTAAAGTAACTTATTTTTTACTTGTCGTCCGTTTTTCCGTCCAGTTTCATATTCATATGAAACTGATTTGATACTAAAACCATAAATAACTTATGAAAGAATGATTCTAAGTATATAACTAATTCAATATCTATACCTAGTTCATCACTTTGCCACATACCCTCGCTAAGTAGTACGCTGTCAACAAACAGATTAAAACCACGAGAGAAGTAGTTCACGTTTCCCAAATTCACCAATTATCGTGACTCAATATTTGTAAAAAAAAAAATTGGAATCCACCGTAATACGTACGACGTAAGTGCATGCAGTAGCGCGTGCGCAGTGTTATGTGAAGTGCCCTTAACGACTTAAGTGTTGATGTGCAGGAGTGGGATCATTTATTATTTTATCGTATGATTGAATCTTGTTTTTGATTCAATTCATGTTACAGACAGACATATCTCAGATATTCTTGAAAATACACTGATTCAATTTAAATACAGCCTCATAACCTTCCGCTGTGTGTTCGATATGCAACGGTACATTCACATGCTCATCAAAACATGATATTTTAAGTTTTGTTTGAATATAATTTTAACTTATTTTAATCGTTTTCTTTTTAAATAAGTTTCCTGTAGACTTCATTTAAGGTAAGTAGTGATGTTATTTTTACTTTCTACAATCCGTGCAGTATATTGCGAGATAGTCGGTGTTCGTGACAAACGCAGAGTTGGAAGTCACAGGCTTCTCACCTGATATGGTGATGAATAGGTTCATTACGCTGCATGTGGTGTGGCGTGTGTAAGATATCGCTCGAACCCACGTAGTAATAATAAATTCAATTCTAAACGTAAGTGTGTCGCGAGTGGACTACTGTAGCATTCTGAGTGTTTGTGTGATCATCATTTATGTAGGAGCATGCGGGCACAGGTGCGCACGCGCCGACCGCCAGGTAGCTGCTCTGTCGCTCACACCTCGTATCTCCGGTCCACCTGTGTTCTTAAACACTGACCAACTATCTAAAACCAAAGATTAACAAAAAAAAAACTGCTTCCACAGATGGTGCTGATTAACACATATAACCAAAGGGTGTCAAAAAAACAACGATAGTCATCTTTAACGGTCCCGCAGTGTGCATTAATAGTTTTATCTAAGTTTGTTGTGCCATAAATGAACCTACCCCGTGCGACTTGGCTTAACTCGCTTGATTTCAAATGGTTATTTAATAATAGTCAAATAAGATAATTAGGTGCCTACCAGCCTCTTAAATAACAATGTGAAATGTTGTTTGAAGTCGATTAGTAATGGAAACTATCCATTAATGAGCGACATGAGACGGCTGCTATCGTCGGCAATAAGTTACACGAGCATTAGTAAACTAGGGAGTAATTGCGGAGGCGGGCCGATTTCCTAGCTAGTGCCGAAGCAATTAATACTCACAACGTGATCAACAGCGCCGATCTGCTCTTCGTAGTACCTACATTACAGATCGATGACACAGTTCACAAATAACGATCTTATTTATCTATGTCCCACACTTTGTTGCCTTATTTAGTTGTGAATGTAATTAAGAGGCTGACAATATTTTTCACCATAATATTGACCAGGAACCGTCATATTTTAAGCAGTACCTACCTACATGTACGGAAAATTATTTGATCATAATATGCTCTGCGTGACGTCGAATTGGATTAAATAAAGAATATAAACCGTTTATCAATACAAAAGAAGGAACAGGAACTAAGGTGATGAGATGACTTGACACGTTATTTAAATTTGAAACAGGTCCATACGTCCGATTTTTTATTCGTTGTCTGATTGTTTTGTGGGTGTAGTTCCATCCTGTTTTTGCACAGGGACACAAAAAATATTGCACCATATGGAGTCTTATCGTCTCTAAAATAGGCTATTTAATGAACAACGAAAACATATGGCCAATTAATTTCTGCTAGCTTCTAAATGAACACATTTGGAACGAATTTGAAAGGTGCAATAAAATGTTAGATCTGCACTGCCTTATGGCACGAGCCCATACCGCTATTATATAGGATGTACTCGTTTTAAATGAGACAAGAAGCACGTAATATCAGTAACAACTGGGTGCCATACTGCCAGGGCTATGCAAATTAAAGTATGCAGACGAGGAATTACGACCTTGAATAAATTTCTCCACCTACAGTGCAAGAGACATTTGGCTGTTCACAGTTCGTAACGATTAATCGTATTTGTTATTCAATTTTCCCTGTATTCAAAAGCGCGAATAAATATGCGTGGTAAGTCACAACCTGCTCACAAGCGGGTTTCTCGACGCGTCGAGGCGACCATCTGGTGGGCGAGAGCTTTTTTTATTTTCCAAACGTGTCGTCTTGGATTCTCGTTTTTTGCACTGGCTGGCGCTCGCTTCTTTTCTTTTTTTATATTGCTGAGTTGCAGTTAACAGGTGGCTGGCCGTATGCAGGTGAGACCTGAGATTTTAACTCGCGTCAGGTTCACCTCAGTGTGAAAAATTACGCGTGCTACCAGGCCAATTAACATGTTCCAAATTTTATTTAAAAAGTATAATCAAGTTACAATTTTTTTTGTAGAAATTCGATCCGATAGTTTAAAGTTTACGGTTTTTGAAGTTTCATTTTTGTTCTTTCATTATTAAAAGTCCAACCTAACAACGTAAAAGATGTGTATCTTGATTTATTTAAGTTCTTATGTCCACATTACCAACCAATAGAAACTTCATACCTAAAATCAATAATAACTCTTTTGCTCAAATCTCTAACATTCGGTTTTAATGAATTACAAAATCTTATGGAGTTAAATATGTAATGAAAAGCTTTGTAACTCATGAGGACCCACCATGACAGTTGTAACAAGATGAATTTTAACGGATAATCAGGTGGGAGGGTCGCGGACGAAAGGCTATGTCCACCAGTGAATTAATAAAGCCGAGTTGATATAGCGATACATAAATAACGAGTTGGTTGTTACGAGTGCATTCATTAACTTTTGGAAGTATGTTTTTGATAAGTAGATACTTTTTCACAGTAAAAGAAAAAATAAACACATTAGTTTAGGAAGAATTGGGACTGTTTTATTTTTAGAGTTCTGGCGGGATCTCATGATGGTATGTAAACAGTGACTATCGCCACCCAGCGCTGGGCACGACACAATCGTAAAAATCGTAAGTCCCCTCTTCGACGAGTGGCTGGAGAAAAGAATCGCTCAGGTGTCACCATTGTGCGGATCGCCCGGAAGACGCGATGGAAGTATGCCCCACTGGGGTGGATCATGGACATCGCCGTATCCTCATGAGTCGTGGCGGCGATCGGCGACGGCGACCTCTCGCGTCCGGCCTTGGTTGAGGCCATGGTTCGGGGCAACAACATATGGGAAGAAGTCACCTCTTTCTGCGAAGTAATACCAACAGCCGAAGGAGATGGCTGCAACCGTGATCGAACGAACATCGTCACGCCCAACCTGCCACCACAGAAGACGGACAATCTGGGCGTCAAGAGTCGCAGGGTGATTTTCGGCTACCGTAGGCGTGGGCTTGCGCAGGACGAACCGTGGATAGCACCGTCCGACCCTCCTATAAGTACCCAACCTGAGCTGACGAAGCATAGTATTCCACGCGCGCCTCAAAGATATATCAGCAAAACCGTAGAGACCCAGCAGGGCCAATGTTCACTAGGGCCATGGGAATGTTTTACATTTTTGAGACGTTTGCCAATGGCGACGTATCTTCGTTATTCAAACCTAAGCCAAGCGTCACCTACTCTACCAGATAGCATGACATTGGTGCCATGGAAGGTGGTTAGGTCTCTGGTATGGTACGCAACCAGTGTCGACAGTCTAAAGCTATCTCATGCTCCAAATACGGTGGGCCGTGCCGGCGCTGCAGCAGAGGCTGCTAACACCCTCAAACAACGCATCAGCAGAATTCAATTACCTGATTCGTTAATTACCTGTATACGTTATAGTTTCAAAAATTTTGGCGTCGAAACGCTTGTGTCATAGGTCCCGAGTGCCCGTTATCTTTTCAAAAATATTGCTCGCCAACTGATCGACACTACAGAACTAGCATCGCCATTCAACGTGGAAATGCTGCCAGTTACTGGGCAGGTTTCCAGCGTACCCAGAAAAGCGATTTAGAGGGGTAGACACTTCGACGCCCAAGTTTATTTGTTTTTGTACTCATAGGTATATGAACATAGTTATGTTATAAATACTTGCTGTTGCACGTAGACGTACAGAAAAGGAAAAAGAAATGTTTTTTTTTTCTTACTTTGTGTGATATCTCTGTATTTCTACATTGACATCGAGGTAAGGCCTGTGCGCTCCAATGAACCCTAGGCTTGAACCGGTACAGTTTGCATTGCCGTAACATGAGGAGCCAGACTAAAAGAGATACAATCCACAGAGCACTTTTGTGGCAAACTATTCGGCAATAGTGACCCCACTTGCCCTATATTCCGAAAGTTCTAGTTCGTCATCTCCAACTTGCCTTTATTAGCCGGCCCCGTAGTGAACACTGACGAGAGACAGAGCTCTTTTTTGCGTTTATTGACTAGCTTGAGTGAAAATTCGCAGGGGCAAACGTGCTCGAGAGAAGAACGTATATGTCAGTATGTATGTCTCTTTGGATGATTATACATACATTTGCACGGTATAATATCTATTTCAATACTAAAACACTAAATAATAAATGATATTTACTTTGCAAATAGGTTTTTAAAACTTTTACACATACATTTTTTCGTCATATTACACTAAATGAGGCCGATGTTTCCTAGCCAATGACTAGCTAACTACCCTGAGAAGAAACACCGAAACAAAGTCAGGGGTCAAAGTCTCTTTTAAAGTCCATACAGCATACATGTAATGGTCCAATCATAATTATATATATAGTCTGAGATGATCTTTTGAAGAAAGAACAACACAGTTCTGAGTGGACCTGTCCAGTCAGTGCAAGCATTTGTCAGTATTCGTGTAGCTCAACTCATGACTCAACGACTCAACGAACAATACCAAAGACCACATTTGGGTAGGCCGCAAAAAGTACTCATAACTGCCAGACATTATGTTAAAATTAATAAACAAAAGGAAAAGTAATCCACATAGTCCCCACATCCAGAGTAAACATTGCAAATTGTAAAAAAATATATAAAAGTAATTGTCAATGTCAAATTGTAAAAATTAATAAACAATGTCATAATTGAAAAATAACAATAATCGTCAATTAAAATAAATAAATAATAATAATAATGAAAACGGCAATCAGAAAATAAAAATGAATAACAACAAATATAGTGAGTACTGGAGCAGGTCAATCCCAAGCCCACTAACCCTCGAAGTACTCTTTTACAGTTTAAAAAGCCTTCTGGCAAAGTTTCCGCTTTACAAATGATTTGAATTTATTAAGGCTAAGTTCCTGAATAGGACTGGGAAGCTTATTTAAAAGTGTAACATTAACATTGGCATCTAAATGAGCTTCCTATTTTTTTGAGACTGGTTGCAGGAACCACTATTTTGTGTTTGTCCCTAATATTCACGTTATCACTGTATTTTTAAACATGTTTTTATTTTTATGAACATACAAAATATTTTCGTAGATATACTGAGAATTTGAAATTTTAATATTTTTTAATTTATCTCTGAGGGAGCTCATTACGATACGACGACCTATTAGAAGTCGATATTGGAAAATAAATAGGCAGCATGTTTGCTAATCAAAGTGAGAAAATACAAAAATTAGGTATTAAAACCTCCGCTCCATTAGAATATGCAACTCTTTTTGTATTACAAAGCTTTATTTAAGATAATATTTGAAGCTAAAGTATTTATGTGTATATGCCACCAGAACAAGCCGGATTCGGACCTTGCGTTTCAACTACCTACCACCTACAGACATGTACCAAGTTTTATAAAAATACTCAGAATTTAATAAACCTAGCCTTCGTAGATTATACGAAGGCCTTCGACAGTACTCCGAAATATTTAAATCTTTAGAAAACCAGGAGCTAGAAAAACAATAACCTTTTAAAAATAACTACTATAACAGCACCGCAGACAACAAATTAAATTTTACAGGACATTAAAAAGGTGTTAAACAGGGCGATCCGCTCTCTCCGAAATTATTTACAACCTGGGAAGAGGTGGCGAGATGACCTAGTCTCCTACCGCAAGGATTGGTTCGAGGTGGCTCGACAAAAAATGTTTAAGAAGTTACTTAGAAGAAATTGAGGGAGGCCTTTACCCAGCAGTATGACAGTATATGCTAAATAATTAAATAAAAAAGAGTATTTATTGTTCTTTTTTTTATCACAAATCGTATCAAGAAGGATATAGTTATAATGCCTATACATAAACATGTCAGATATATAAATACGAAACCGACTAAACAAGAAGCCGATCCTAATTGACCTGTAAAGAGGTTAAGCTGATGAACCCTTTCAATTCATTACCTATCGAGTATGATAGTATTAAGATCTAATAAGAAATTGGTAGGTAGGACTACGAATCTGCTTTTCCGGGTACTGTGACGTGACTTCGATGGACCTCTCAGTCCATGGACTGTAGAAATCGGAAAAGATTTAGAAAAAGCAATAAACATCTTATAAAAGTGAACACCTGTGTCACAAGCGATTATTCAATGTTGTACATTAGTTTGTTTGCATAAATCGATAACATTATAATCTGCATGC
The DNA here is from genome assembly GCA_961205895.1 of Mythimna pallens. NCBI lineage: Eukaryota > Metazoa > Arthropoda > Insecta > Lepidoptera > Noctuidae > Mythimna > Mythimna pallens. Next base: position 13,360,485 of record OY540830.1, read on the forward strand.
TATATTTGGCTTGGCATTATAGTTAATCTCCAAAGCTATGTAAGTATAGGTGGCAAGTAACAAAGGCATCTATTTGTACTTTTTAAACGTAAACCTATTAACTGCTAATAAGTTATTTAATAAATAATCAGAAATCTTAGATAATACATCATACATGGATTTTGGGATTAGCCCGTATTTGTGTGGACTTATGTGAAAGCTTGAAAAATTGTGCCTATTACAGAGAGCGCACTCAATAGGCTCGCAGACCTGCACCGTTAGACTCCAGATCACGACGCGGCGGATTATTTGAGAACACAAAGAGATCGAGTGCCGAGCGACGGACGGACACAATCACTCATAGCGTTGCGTTTGTCATAGAGAGCGAGCGCGACAACGACGCGTCGATCACCGGCCGACACGCTTTGTCAGCCTGCTCCGATTTGTTAACTGCGACACTCGGGCCCGCCCGACCCACTGACAAGCGTACGTAAATATCTCACCCGATAAAATTACGTATATCAAGCCACATATTATAGCCGCATCATAAACTCTGCGTAACCTGCGCTTGCTCTACGTCTAATTCCAAGTCATCAGATAGAAGTACTCAATGAAAAGTTGGCAAGTCATGAGCATGAGGTTGTTGCAATAAGGAAACTTGACTTTCTGAGTTGTCTGATAATTTCGAAACAATTTCAGAAACTTTCTACAGAGCCATAGTCATTTGGATTGTCCGCAAGAAGGCTGTAAAAATCGTTCACCCATAAAGTGAAATATAGGTTAGACGGTCTCTCTCTCAAAAATTCATTCAAAGTACCGTAATCTCGTCCTTTTATTTTGTAATTTCTTCTTACCACCAATTTTGAGCAGTCGTTTAACATTTTAGGGCTCGTTTTATGATCCCATGTCTGATGAACATCATCTTTTATTTCTTGTTTTGACTTCACGAATACGAATGTTGACCGCTACAATGCATGGACTCCACACATCCACCCGAACATGTTACCTACTTGATGTTATTTTAAAATTAACTGCAACATCATAATATAAAGATTGCCATACATCATTATATCTATTTAGAATTCCACCTCTAAGTTGTTTGCCTTATGAGTTGGATGATTGGTACCGGAGCATTATACCTCCTACTGTTAATTGTCAAGACAACACTGTGTGACATTTGCGGGTGGTTTTCGGAAGTTGACACGAATGTTTAGTTGGAACAATAGGTTTGTTAGTTTTGGCGAGCGCGGATGAGGCGGTCGGGCGCGTGTGCGGCGGCGTATTGTCGGGGCGGAGTACGGGAGCCGCGCGCCCACGCCGCTCCGTGCCGCCGAGCACCGTGCCAGGAACAGCGCCTTGTCCGTGTCACCGCTGCGATGCTCACAGCCGCTTAAATATCTTACTTTCACAATTGTAATAAGCGAACGTCAAGTACTCATCATGTTGGACAACAATAAGGCACGCGTCTCCGTCGACTACGTGCATTCCGATTTACAATCTTGCAATGATCGCTGTGATGCTTTGCCTTATACATCGAATGATCTCATTTAATCCTTGAGTTATTTTTTCCGAATAATTAACACAAAAAAACCTTCAAATCTGTTGAATTTCTTTACAGCTTGCAACATGATCATTCAATAAATATGTAGAAAATTCAAGGCAAGATTTAGGTTTAACTGAACATGAACATGAAACAAAAAGCAAGAGTATGGTTAAGTAGCAGTTTATTTATCATGACATTGCAGTCCCTACAAATGACATGTATGTTTGTATATCAAACAGACTTTCCAATTAGGTACTTATAGTCACTAATACATTCTCTACAGAGATATTATTATATTATAATTTTGATGGCTGGCATGATAACTATAGCGTTTAAGATATGCAAATAAAGAACTTTCATTTCGTTGTCGGAACAATGGTGATGTATTCGCGGGGGTTTGTCTAGTTGACAGTGGAGATAATAATACGATGAATAATAATAGTGTGAAAGCACAGTAATTTTACACTTAACATTTTATTATTATCAGTGATAAATGTCAAATTCTTCGAATGCCGATTGTTTTTTGTATGCTAATTTCAACTTAAGTGAAAAGTTCTCAAAACACACTGCCCTAGTCTGATTAGTTACGACAAATACTGTTTTGATAAAAGATTATTGATCTGATTTTTACCTAATTCATTTGGAACCTTGCGTGTTCTGTTTACTTTAGATACTTAGGTATAACAAAAGTACCTATGAACGAAAAATTATTAATTTAGTAAACGTCACCATAGTTTGCACCCGTCTGTCTGTTAACAAAATAATTTAATGCTAATCATTAGATGCAGTGCTTTGTGATGTTACAAGACACAAGCGAGCACATCTCACCACGCCCTTTTCTTTCGAACAAGTGAGTGCACTAATGAAGCCCAACTAAATATTCATGGAACCAGTCATCGCGCTCGCTCCCAAAACTGGAAGGAAGCATTAACGCATGTAGAGTGCCCTCTACAAAAGGAGCAGAGGATATGCAGCCGTGGCTAACAAATGCCTACACATGACATGACAGAAACAACCACTACTTAATTGCTAAGGCTCTCTACGAGAAAACCGTATATGTCATTGTTATATAGTTTTGAAGAGACAGGCATTTTATAATAATCGCTTTACACACAACAGGCACATCGACGAATTAATTGGTTGCCCATCCTATTCAGTACTTTTTGCGTACATACGCTCATAGATTGAATACTATTCGGTAAGTTAAACATCTCTTTATGCTTTTAGCCAATTAAATCTTAATTTTAGTTAGAGGATCTGGTTATAAGTACTTAAACATAATATATGTATAGGGAGATATACTTCATGACGATCCGAAAGGTTTTTATATCGCGTAGTAGACAATTCTTACTTAAGTACCTATACATAGGCTATGCAAAATCAAACCGAGCCGATAAAGCTGGGCTACATCCAGGATATGGATCTCCCAATGACTTCTGATACGGTCTTCTCCACTACCACAGCTGTTTATAAAAAGATTGGTGATAATGTAGGTTTACCTAAAAATCTTCAAAACACTATAAGTCTGTTCTTTGCACTTTGGCACCATGTTACTACGCAAGTGCAAGCCTAAAGCCCAACTACTTGTTTTAGTAGCACACTCAGAAACACCTTCAACTAAGAGTCATGAAATGCTTTGATCTATGTTGAAAGCCCTAACTTTCTCTGTCAACAAAATAAATGGTTTGGATAACATAGTAGATACAGATTGAAGAGCAGAGGTGGACTGAGAAATAAGCACTCAAGATTGCAAATCAGTACGGAGGTCGCGCGGTCTCGCACCAGTGACTTGAATGACTCATAAACACCTTGATTTACTGAACGCACCGAAGATTTGTAGTGTATTAATTCCAATGTCGCTGGCCGGAAGATATCCCCGAGCCGCAACACATGTTTGCACTCACACATTGTTGTTAGTGCGGCCGCGCCGGCTAGGACGCGCTGCGCCTCAACAGCACCGACGTGATGCTCCACCAAGAGCACCAAACATTAAATCACGGGTGGCACTGGCACGAGCTATCCTGATCAACATAAAAAGTCTTATCTTTATTATCTCATTGAAAAACGAACGCGGCTAGGTAATACATCTATAAAAGTGACAATATTTATGACCATGATTTATGGATGAAATATTTTTACGTGTCGTATTTTTGTGTAATCCATCGTAAATTGTTTTACACACATGCATCGAATCGTTTACAAGATATCATAATACAGGTGATAGAATCGACGTAGGTAATACTCCGTAATGCAACAAACCTTAAAATTGAACCATCCTTTATTTCTTATCTTTACAAAGTAACTAATTCCAAAATATGTTAACCTAAATATTAGCTTCACTAGTGAAATTTCATAGTCGGACTAAAATAATAATAACATAATAAATTTTCTTTATTTTCCACCACAAAGTATTACAGTTTTTTGCAATTAATAAATTTTAGTTGAATATAGGGAACTGTTTTTTTTTTTTGTTTAAATTATAGCAAAAAAGAATATTTATAAAAGAAAACTTTATTTTCACCACAGCAGCTCAAACAAGTAGGTTTTGCTGCTTGAAAACAGTGAGCAAAACTCGATTTTGCTCACTGCGTGAGACAAAGTAACTTTTTAATAATTATTTTTTTTAGCCATACAATTCGAAACATTCGAACTGCACTGTACTCTGTCTCTTTCTCGCCCTTATAAAAAAGCGAGTGGGAAACATGCCATTTCGGAGTTCATTCCGATTTTGAAATTCCACCACAAAGAAAAACACGTTCGGAAATGCGTAATAAATAGAAAATATATGTAAAATATAAAATTGTTTTCTTTTTATAAATAAATTATTGAATTTTAAATTTATTATTGTATTTGAACAAAAATAAGAGTACCTGAGTACTTATAGCAGCAGATAAAAATGGCATTTAACCTTTAAATAATTATTTCTAGTTTCAACATTGACTGTTTCAGAACGTGCTTTAAAAAACAGCGGAAATAAAATAGTGGCAAATAAGATTAAGAATGTTAAAATAATTGTAAAATATGAGCAAAACTAGCGACAGAGATAGTATTTATTTTAATTGAAATCATTATTAAATCTATTACTGTTAATTATTTTATTTCCCAAGTAATATGTGTTCTCGCTGCTGAAGTGAAAAATTATGTGTGTAACACGAGAGCAAAATTTTTTGCATCTCGTGCCTTTGAATCCCTCCCCTCGCACAGGATTCTACTTTAGAATCACTCGCTGACGCTCGTGATTCAATCAAAGAATCCTTCGCTTGCTCGGGACTCAAAATTAGCACTCGCAGCAAAAAACAACTTTGCTCTCTTGTTGCACAAATAACTATTATATGATAATAGCCTGAAAGCTTTCAGTAATTTTCAGTTATACTATAATTAGTACAACATATAAAAAACATGAATGCTCCCCAAATAAAGGATACACAAAAAAATACAATAAAAATTGAATGTGGTTGAGGTGAGCAACCCTAAAGCTCACATACTAAATTGGAACGTAATGCTCGTATTAATTTTATTGCTATTATAGAGCAAGCCGCAAATCAACGATTGTAAAAGCAAACTTTGTAAAGGGATGCAGGTCTGGTCTGTATACCCACAGGTACGATCACACATGCACTTGATTCTTGAATTGGATAATCTGAATTTAATATGTTCCATGACTTGAAAAGTCTTTTATTTTAATTTAGATTTTTTTTTTCATCCCACCTATACGCACCAAACGTTTTGGGAACACATTCATTGTGCGTACAGCTAAGGAGTGGAATTCCTTGCCGGAATCTGTGTTTCCTGATGGCTACAACCCGGGAATCTTTATGTCAAGAGTGAATAGGTTATTTCTAGGTAAGCGCGCTCCATCGTCGACCGCATCGTCGCTTTCCATCAGGTGAGATAGCGGTCAAGCGCGAACCTATCAAGAATAAAAAAAAGGTAGGTACTGCTTGTGTTAAAGGAGTCTGCTTTTGTAAGTAATGTGTAATTTATTTACACATACAAAGTTATAAATCAGCCTATCTTCCTTGATGAACTACGTACTAACAAACTGTAGCGTTCAACAACTAATGAAGGCAACGGATGCCCTCCTAAATTTTGCAGAGCCTGATTTATAGGATTATAATTATACATGAAAGTACTTGCCGTACACTGCGTTTACGAGTAACACAATTTGTAAGTTAATGTAATAAATGTTTAAATTACTTAACGTTCGTTAAGTAACACACAGAACAAATAAGCACAGCGATTTAGTTGGTGTAAGTAGCAGTGTTCTCCCGTCATAACATTTTACTGCAGCTCGTGAAATCTAGTCGACAATCTACGTAAAGCACATTACCATACCTAAAATAACCTCGTGAATGATGCAATGTTTTCTCTTTGTGCAGCGTTGCATCTCAGGCTCAGCATCCACATGAGCCGTGACGCAACGGTCTTACGTTAAATATCAATGGATGCGTAGTCGCATCTCTTCCACGAATAAAAATAAGCATAAATTAATATACATATTTTCCCTTTAATAACTGTGTGATACATTGTGATCGATGGTCCTCTTATATCACAAACGCCTGTAATTATTCAGATGAAATCGGACAGTTAAGTCATTACGGTGTGACTAATATGCCTGTGGAAATCCGCAGCCGCACAAATTATAACATGGAGTAGTGAGCAGTGTGACATGTGGTATATAAATACCAATGGTGAAGGTCCCTACAAGTTAGACATTCGTTAGTTTCTGTCGATGGCTTCGTTCGATATTAGAATATTTGTTAGTTATTCAAAAATATTCGCCCTCGTTATTGACTGTAGCAGCGGCGTGAGCTATTATTGCCAGTTGCTCGAGGAATTCAGTTATAGCGCTATTGATCGACATCTATTTGGGTTTCCAACTTAAGAACAGAGCAAACACCCATTATTATATTAGCGTGTAATAAAAACGAGTCGTGAACTCTGTCCGTCGCAGTTTAGTTACACCGTTATAAAGATCACGGTCATTCGTCCTACAAAGCCCAAGTTTAAACTATATTGAGATAGAAAACTTTCTAAATTTTCTAAATTATTGATTTTTCATGACTGCTTTGTGATGAGCCCAAATTGTTATCGAATAGACGCTTATGGTTATTATAGTTATTAGCTTAACTATGAGCTTCATTTGTATTTGTTTTTCTACGAACCAGAAGTAGAATATCAATGTATAAATGAAAAACATTTTACATTGCAAAAAACCTAAATGAAACATTTTCAGAGAAGTAGCAAAATATTCCACGACAGGTTCATATTATAAATTAGGATAAAAGGATATTAATAATATTAATAGTTCGGAGTGTTGGTAGTATTGTCACTATTAAAATGACGAAGGGATGATTTTTACGAGTGTCAATAGGCATTAAGTGCGGGGCTCGCCATGTTTATAGAGCCGTAGATTCAGATTAGGTGCCATTAGTTCGCCGCGACTGGACGCGGCTCGTACGGCCCGTGTCATTAGCGTCCATAGCAAACAACATTACCACGATAATAGCTCATGAGACCGGTTCTTATCGAGCTATTGATAAAGCTTTTTTATATCGACTAATTTATTTTGCAACAGATTTGGATTACACGGTGAAGATTGTTGTTAAAAAAAGTCGAGTGCGCAGAGATGTAAAAAATATTTGTACAAGGATGATTGTTTATACAGTACAGTAGTTTTAATTGATTGGCAAATATTTCACAGTTCCATTATGAAGCTTGTTCATATTTATAAGGTACTTAATTTTCACTGCTTGAAATAATTGACAATTAACTAAAAGTTACCTCGAAGATAAACAACAAACTCTGATCTTTACTTTTTAGAGCTGTTGAAGAACTATTTACCGCTGAACTGAAACGTAACAGTAAGTATGAATAATACCGCGCCATTCAAGTATTATAAATACGAAAAGAAAAGCACTAAGGCTAGGCGCGCACTTTTTTTTTTTTTTTTAGGTGGGAAAATCATCTTATGACAAATCTCGCTCTTGGGCGGAGCGAGAGATAGTGTACGAATTTTTCACGACGATAAATTTTGCGACACTAACGTGCAGCAAAAAAAAAAAATAGCAAGCGCGTGTATTTATTACAGCATATTGTGGAATGAAAGTAATCAGTTTTTAAATAGATTTAACAGAAATAGTTAGTTTGTGTTTCTGCTCTTATAACTAGAACTTGCAAAAGAGGAGTCGATTTTGGGCACATTCCCTTGTAAATAATCACTTCAACAACGGGCAGTTCTCTGAAATATTTAGTGAACTGAAGGTTATATACATCATCATCATCATTTCAGCCGAAAGACCCACTGTTGGACATAGGCCTCCCCCAAGTGTTGGCTCAATCAACGGTCTTGTGCGTCTCGTATCCATCGGATTAGCCGTACGACGATAACTTTGTAGTGCGCGCTTGCTCGAAACAAACAGTAAACGATTTTCTTGAAGACAAGAAAACTCGTCATACCACAGAGTTACAAGTAATCGAATGTCAGGAGAAAGCGTAGAATGCCAGCCGCGAACCCGACACGTGTCGTAGTTGCTAATTAGTGTAGGGTGTCGGGAGCGACCGCCACCGCAGCCTGCAACGGTTACCTGTGGCGGCCGGCGGGCAGCGGCCACGCCGGAACGAAACCCGACACTGCAACTTTACGGAGATCACATGCCGATCACTCACACGTTTCCTGAAACTTTCTGAAAATTTTCCTCCTCCCTTTTGGTTTGTTTACATAAATTTCCACTTTTGGCTGAAAAGAAAGAGGGAGAAGAGAACCTGGATTCACACAATATAAAAATAAATTAATACAAAAACTTAATTATAATACTGTTATAGTGTACCGCCTTTTCTAATTAAGCAACTATATATAATGTGGGGTTGATGGAATGCTATGTATGTGTTACAGTTAGACCGGGATCAAAAGTTTAGTTTAAAACGTAATCAAAACAACGCCGAAGCTCCTAGGTCTGCTACTTGAAGCTTTCTTTGACTTTGTCATGACTGGAAGCTTTTACAACACTTCGACGATTTTGATCTGGAGTTTCTACCTGCATACTCTCTATGCAGCTAGAAGAGACAGTAGCTCACCTACTTCTAAGCTGCCCAGTAGTCTCTGTAAACAGGACAAAGTACTTCGGAAAGCCAGGCGGTACCCTAAGTGAAATGGTAAGGCGCTGCTGGCCTTCCTAGAGAGGCTGGGGTGGATCAAATGACACATTTGTCCCACCCGTATGCAAAATATGCGCTTTAGTCGTGGAGTTGCGGACACCAGCTCGAAATACAATATACAATCCGGCCCATCGTGCTGCTCGACGAGATGGGCAAGCTTTTTGAAAGAATTATTGCAGACCGCCTCGTCGCGCACTTAACACGGGTGGGGCCGGATCTTTCGGACGGCCAATTCGGCTTTCGCAGGGCGCGCTCTACGGTGGACGCCATTATGCGCGTGCGAGCCCTCACGACGGGGGATGCGGTGTCCCAGGGCAGGTGTGTCTAGGCGTTGTCTTTGGACATCGCCAACGCCTTCAATTCCCTGCCCTGGAGTAGCATTAGGGCACTCCGGTATCACCGGGTGCCTGACTACCTCTGGCATGTTGTCGAGGCCTACCGGTCGGCCAGGTACATTATCTACCCTGGTCACCTGGGAGAATGGAAACGGCGAGAGATGTCGTGCGATGTTCCGCAGGGATCGGTATTAGGACCACCCTTGTGGAACATCGGTTACGACTACGTGCTGCGCGGCGATCTCCCTGACGGGGTCAGCATGGTCTGCTATGCAGATGATACGCTGGTCCTGGCGCGGGGAGAGTCGTACCAGGCGGCGGTCGAACTAGGAACACGCGAGGTTGCGACAGTCGTGGAGAGGATCCAAGAGTTGGGACTCGAGGTGGCATTGCACAAGTCCGAGGTCATGTGTTTCCACGGCCCTCGGAATACGCCACCATCGGTTTCCCAACTAACGGTAGGAGGGATTCACATCGGCGTCGAGTCGACGATGAAGTACCTTGGACTTGTTCTCGACAGCCGATGGAATTTCGAGGAGCATTTCTGACGTCTGGCTCCCAAACTGGATCATACTAGGGCTGCCCTCAAGCGGCTCCTTGGGCAGGAGCCGCGGCTCCTGCCCAACCTAGGGGGTCCAGACGCCTCCTCCCGGAGGCTCTATGCAGGAATCGTACGGTTCATGGCCCTTTATGGGGCGTCGGTATGGGCGCCGTCGCTTCGAAAGCGCCCGGCGACCAAGCTGAACGCAAGCCCAAGGATCATGGCCATCCGGATGGTGCGGAGGGATACCGCACGATTTCCCGCGAAGCAGCGAGCCTGCTTGCTGGCCAACCACCGTGGGATTTGGAGGCAAAAGACCTTGCACGCATGCACGATCTGCGCAGGAGATGCAACGCCGGAGCGAAACTCCGCTGCCGCGTTAAGTCGCGGCATGGCGGAAAGACTTCCGGCGGGATCTCATGGTGGAATGGCGACAGCGACTGTCGCAACCCAGTGCTGGGCACGCCATAATTATGGTGATAAGTCCCCTCTTTGAGGAGTGGCTGGAAAGGCCTCACGGCGTCCTTACCTACCGCATGACGCAGGTCCTCACCGGACATGCTAGGTTCGGGAGGTTCCTGCACTGGATTCATGCAGAAGAGACGCCCGGACACCATTGTGTGGACTGCCCGGAGGACACGGTGGAGCATACGGTAGAGGTGTGCTCCGCTTGAGCAGAGCACCGCCGTGTCCTCGTGGGGGCGATCGGCGGCAGCGATCTCTCGCGCCGGGCCTTGGTACAGGCCATGGTCCGGAGCGAGGAGGAGTGGAAGGCGATTGCCTCCTTCTGCGAAGCAGTAATTCTAGCAAAGGAGGCTGCCAATCGCGTGAGGCAACGGTCCTGACGCCCCAACCGCTGCCGGGATTCCGATCTCGATTTCCAGCCACCGTAGGCGCACAGCAGGGTCAAGGCCTACTGGGGCCATGGGTGATGCGAAAGTGAACCCCGGGGCCCTGAAAAAAATGGCAAAGAAGTAACACGAGTGGGTTTTTAGTCAGTAAAAGTCTGACACTATCTCCCGCTCTGCCCAAGAACGGGGGATGTCATTAGATGAAAAAAACTCGAAATACAACACAATCCATTTTATTCGAATTACAAGTCCCAAATCAGTGTGGAGTATATTTACTAATCAAGTCACTGTATATAAGATAACCTGCACTTAAAAGTAAATTCGATTGTGTAAGCCCACTTAGGTACGAGTAGGTAGGTAGGTATATTTAGTTAATTTTCATCAGAACATATTTTAAAATTAATGATAGGTATACACAAATGAGTTATGATTAGATATCTTAAGTTCTTTTGTGTTAAAAGCGTGTATCGTCTTAAGTAACAAAGTTGGCTAAGTCACGCTCAACTTTATCGATACGGCATCGCAAAACTGACGTAACTGCAAAACAATCATGTTTCGATTGCGAAGAAGACGTACCAAGGGAATCACTGATGCTGTTTACTTGTGTTTGTTGATGGTATATTCATTCCATAGAGTCAGACTGCCTCGTTGGTCTCGTGGTCGCAAGAGTGGGGCTCCTGGGTTTGGTTACTATTTGTCATCTAAAAAAACTTCTCTATTAATTCACATTGTTCAATTTGCTGTAATAGATCCATCTATTCTTTGCAGTTTATACTTATTGATTATTTCATACAACTACGACAATTAAATTTGTACAGTACAGGGTGTACTTGATACAACCACTACAAAGTGTCTATGAAGCATCACAAAGGTTTCGGGTAAGAAGTTGTAATAAAGCGTGTTTTTCTGTATTGTTTGTACATTATTTAGATACTTAAACGTTGTAAATATTGCGTCAAAACTATAACAGAACTAGTAGTCCCGGCAGACGTAGTTCTGCTCGAAAACTGGCTTCTCTTAAAAAAAAATTCAAATCCCTATTGTAACGCCACCTACCGGGTTCAATTGTATTTTTAAACTATCCGAGGAACCACTCACACATACACACAAAATTTCATCCTGTAGCGACATCTATAGCGCCACATAAGAACTACAAAAAATACGAAATCCTGCATCGCGCGATTAAAGTTCTCCGCGCGATTTGAACATATACAACAGTCTGAAATCATCTACCGGGCAGTTGCCCACCAGACACAACACCCGTCTGGTCGGAGGATCCTCCCTTTTCAACGGAGGTTTGCGGGACTTTACACTCTGTTCCGTTCCATACTGGTGACCCTCGACTATGAACGTCAACACAGCCTTCGTGCAGCTATAATACAAATCGGTCGAGCCGTTTAGTTGGAGTTAGGTGACAAACTCACGTACAGAAGAATTATCTATACGAAGATGTATAAATTGAATCATTGATGGTAAAAAATCGTGAAACGTTTGACTAATAGCTCTTTTTATGTACTTAGATTCGATATCTATTGTGAACTAAATACACAAAATATAAAAAAGCAACACCGTTTTGTATGTCTTCTATAACCAAATTCAGAGCTTCGTACTAAAGACATCAACGACATAAAAAATCTAACGATCAAAAACAAGTACGGAAATAATATTTCACTAGCCGTTACAACAATTTGTCTGGAATTGTTATAAAAAGTATCTAGTCCACTTTGTGTTACGAACTTACGATGCTAGTCCATTTCCCACATAGTTGGAGGTCCGCACTAGAAGAAATCGAAGGTGGTTCGGCATAAATCGTGGGAAGATCTACATAGTTAGCCGGCGCGGGATCGGGTCGGCGCGCGGCGCGTGTTGCTGCGCCCGCGCCGCTCGGGGTGAACGTCTCACTTAACTGTTGTGTGCACCTGAGCACTGCAACACACCGCACCGCGCCGCGCCGCCTTGCCCGCCGCTACTTACAACCCACTACTATGTGTTAATCCATCATCATTTAAAATGCTCCTAATTTCTTTAATCATGTCAAGTAGCTCTCCTATCTTAGAACCACATCATAAATGATGGCCCATTTGAATCAGACGATATCACGACACAGGTTGTAGATATTGTCATGCAATTTGAATTAAGGCCTGCAAAGGCTGAATGTTAACGTATTCTTATTCTGAAGGGTAGCAGTAGCCGGCGGCAGATTTAAGGGGTTACATTGATTGTTATGTCAAAGGTTAAAAATAGCTAAATTACGACATATTAAACGCTATCATAGTCATAGGATCTACCCTCGTGGTTCAACGTCCAAATCTTTATAAATAATGGTGCTTACAAATATTATAAACTGTAACACAATTTGAATCTGTAGCAACACGATATCTACGCATCGAACAAGGTGATAAATCCTACGTTAGATAGATATGTATCGAAAAATTACCTTCGCTGGGCTGGTACCGGTCGGCGCGGTACCGGCACAACAATCGGACATCGGCGCTTTCAAGATGTCATTCCACAAATACTTGGAACAAATATTTTTATAATGAGCATACGTTACGTGTTTCCTATAAATACTGGCAATTCTTTATATAACAGGTCGTAGGTATGTGAAGCAGTGTGGAGATCAAAACTCGACTGTGAATGTAGGCTATCGGCGAGCATAAACAACACGACTCTTTGTCTCGCTTCTTAGAAACTCTAACGAAATAAAATCAGAATACCAGCTTTTTTACAATGTTGCTATAGACAAAGCTTATTCGCCTGTCAACTTCCCAAATTAATAGATGTTATTAATTTTAACACAAATGTTAATTGGTTATTTTCTATTTAGACGCTCAAAATTATTATCGTTGCGACATTTTTACGATGAATAGAATCAATGTGTTTTGAAACCTTGTTTTGAAGGACTTATTCTTTACAAAGCTTATATAAATTATAAAAATGATTGAAAATGTAATCCAATAAAATAATCCACCATCACTCACCACCACCATCACTCGAGACTAAAATAATAACAGCCGCACGGGTCAATCTGCGAGGTTAAGTAACTCTTGCTGAGGTCGGTCTGTGGATGGGTGAGCAGCTTAACATACTAAGAATCCGTGCCTCGGAAAGCACTGTCCTAGTGTTCATATATAAATCTTTGACAGTCGTTACTTATACCTAGGATATACTGGTATTCAGCTTCCGTGTTTCGACTGAAAACCGACCCCAACATATTTGGGAAAAAGCAAGACAGACTGATTTATGACACTTTTAAGCGATAACTCCTTCAAAACTTAGATTCTACGAGTCATAAACGCAGACACCTGAAAAGACCCCTGAAAGCTAGCAAGTATAAATACTTGCACAGCATCTATACGTGGGTAACATTCGCTGGTTTTGGAACAAAACATCATAAAGCAAAGATTGCGCAAGCACAAGCGTCGTAACGCAACCATCTACAGACACAACACACGTTCGTACTCAAGGCTAATTCCTAAAATCGAAGCAATGTAGGTAAAGCATGCAAATGAAGTGAATTGTAGATCGATTGAAAATAGATCGTGTGTCAGCGATCGGGAGGCTTCGGGGCATGATCATCGGTCCACGAGCGCACGCGCACGATCCTACCGCGGCCCCCGGCCCCCGGTCTCCGCCCCGCCCCCGGCGACACTCACTCTCTGAACACAACACAACCTTACATTCCCAACTATTCTGCTAAAGTTCCCGCAAAAAATATCAGTCCAGTTATAAACTGTAGTAGCCACCTGCCGTGACGATTGGTGTCATTTTGATGTATTGATAGAATGCTTTGCGCCATCGCGACGTTGAACGAGCAAGATCTAAATAAATAAATAACCTTTTCCATTTGTATTAGAATAGGAGCCGACAAAACTATGACAAAGTAAAATCCTTTATAACAAATTAATGTCAATTCATTAGACAAAACAAAAATTAAGTGGAAAAATATAACCATGAAAATATGTTATTTCTAAAATATTGTTAGAAACCAAAAAACATACATAAAAACCATAAACAGCCACCATTCTGTCAATTGACGCTTTTGGACAGCACATTTTATTGGTGAAAGTGCATTTTAAAAACAGAAAATAAAACGATTTCCCACTGACCTTACCTATTGTTCGTGAAACAAAGGAGATTGAAGTAACCGCTGTATAAACAAGCAATTAATGATTTCTAAAATAATAATTTATGTTTCAAAGTTGTGGACATCTCATTAAAAGAAATTTGTTGCCTTACAGACACATTATTATTAGCATTGCGATTTTATCGTCTGTTTCATCGAACTATCATTAGTTAGCAAATGAATAACTTAATAGAAAATTTAGATAAAACGGTGAAAAGATAAATATTGTACTCTTATTATAGGTATTCAAAACACATATTCCTACTATGAACAAAACGAAACTAAAAAAAAAAACTTATAAAAATATTGTTAATCTTGTGTTACATACAAAGGGAAACGTTGGACGAGTTGACCAATGAAAATATTTTTTTCTGCAACTCGTACCATATGGGCCGTAGGTATGCGTTACGAGTTGAAGAATGACTCCTTTAGCGCATTTCGTGAAAAAATCTTTGCGCACATCATTCAATTGTAGGTAGAGACGTAAACAAATTAATGTAATACCTGATATTGATATTACGGATCAGCTTTAACATGAAGCTGAGGCCAATAAATCTCCGCCACCTTAGCGGTTTGACATTGAATTATGGAAACACAAGGCGCCAGTAGAATAGGTAAACCGTAAGTACAACATTATGATGAAACGTAATTGCCTATTTCATCCAAATGTCCGTCTAAGGTGTCCGAATGTAATTACCAAAAGTCAGAATGGTCCCGCCCACGAGTGCTCTCACGCGCCGTGACCTCACCTCACTGACAACCTGCTCACAAAAGCAAATTACACCACTATATTTAGTGGTCTGCTTTTTCACTATTATCTTTATTATAGGTTTGTAACGTAATGGCTCATTTTTGTTTATATTGCCAATATACACGTACGGTTAAGTTTTATCGATTAGTTTGCTCGGCGGCTCGACCACGCTGCTCATAAACAGTCCATTATGTTAAAATCTTTTTACAAGTAAGTTAAGCGAATTATTTTAACGTAAGTACCTACTTATAGAGCTTTTGTTCCTTAAAACTCAGAATATTAAAACTAAGCACACAATATTTGGTCAAATTACACTGGATAGACGTCTCATCTTAATTATAATAGTAGTTTGTCACGAGGGACGTCTCTATTTAAATATTATCATACATGCATTCCCGGAATGGGTGATCTCACATAAAGCAAATGTTCCAAGTGGATGAAGCGCGTAACTCCGGCGGAGTGACAAGACAATCATTGTAGTGGGCCAGTGTACGACGCGCGCGTATATCTACCCAGACAAATTTACGTTTGCGCCCATGATAGACAAACAATTCAACTACAAACCTTGCTATTCATTCCACTTGGTATTCTCCAATAAAACTTCATTTGTCGAAATACTAGCACATTAATTTCTAAGCAAATAGATTATACAGATACTAAAGATAAAACAAGCCATTGCTTCTACAAGGTATTTATTGAAACTGGACGACATAATTCAGCTAACTATTGAGTATTGAAATTAGTAAAACTCACTGGCTCATAGATAAAAGCATGGGCTTACTTGAATGTAAACAGTTATACATTGCACTTGGACATTTAATAAGTAGTACATTCTTTGGATCAGTAGACCGCCCCGCGCCCGCTCCGCACAGTTCCATCAATTAGAGTGAGCATTTAATCGGATAATGATGACAGATACCTAATAATCTCGAGACCGTTAAAATATTTTAAGCGTTTTAAAATAATAATGGCTGACATTAGTCTCTGCTAGAAGCGAATTATTATTTATTATAATAATTTACGTCTTTTAATCTTCTGGCTTCATGCAGCGTGAACTATTTAACATTCGAAAGTATTAATTTTTATGACGATGTGCAAAAGAAATAAATGTCTTCACGAAAATAAAAACGAGAGTCATTAAAATCGTATTTGCATACATCCTGGATTATGAAATGCTCATTATATACGTGTTGTAAGAATTGAGATACTTCATAACAAGTTACATTAACGCAGGTAACTGCTGATCAAATATGTGGTAAGTGGCATTTAAAGTTTACTACTATCAAACATTTATATACGCTAGACCATTTAGATGTTTTCTTTTTAATAACAACCCTAACAATAAAGATCAACTAATGGCAACCTAAAAAGACCGGCCATTTACTTTTTAGATCACAGCTTAAAACATCACGACATTGTCTCGATTGAAAAGTAGATGGTATCATTGGAGCAGTGAGTGGTGCGGAGTGCGGAGCGCGCGTAGCTCCCGCGCCTGCGCAGTGCGCCACGTCCGCGTCCGCGCCCGCGACCGACAAGTGAACGCAATCACTAATTGAATCAGTCGCTAGTCATCGCCACCGGCATGCACCATGTAGGGCCCCCATCTCTGTTCCTATATGCAGGACATTTAGGGGACTGTGTGACGCCCGTGACTTATATTATAACCACAACCTCGTTGATAAGTGACTAGCACTTTGTCAGCGACTTCGTTCACAGGAATGATTTCATAAAAACTGTAACAACCCCTAAACCGTATTTCGAGGGTAGTTTTGAAAAACTAATAATGACAGTCTTTATTATTTATTTCGATCAGTATTTGTGCCAAGTTTCAAGTTTATTAACCCAAGGAATAAGATTCTCCCATATAACTTTTAACACCCCCTAAGTCATTTTATAGGGGTAGTTTTGAGAAACAAATAATGGAAACCTTTTTTATTTACTTGGGTTACTATTTATGCTAACTTACAGAAATATGAGCCCAAGGAATAACATTTTGCACACTAACGGATTTTCCCCTGTTCCCCCTTCCAATTCGAATTTTCAAAAACCCTTTCTTAGTGCTCGCCTTCGTCATAAAAGGAAGCCTTGTGCAAAATCTCACGTTCCTAATCTCAGTAGTTTCGGCTGTGTGTTGATATGTCAGTCAGCCCATTTATTCTTTTATATATATAAATAAAAGAATATAGTTAAATTTAAAAAAATCCACAGTGTATTATTAATAAGTTGGGATAGTGACTAAACACATATAGATTACTATATTAGAGCAACTTATTCCCACAACTGGAACTGTTACCATTTCAAGCATCGACTAAGCGCCAACCAAATAGTCCCGCCTTACAAAGTCGCTACACTAATCATTTAAAAATATAAAGTTGAATTAAGAAATTTCAAAAACAACTAATTAGAACCAAAGTTTGCTACATAGGATACGTCTACTCTATCTAAAAAGTCGTCAAAATAAAGACAAGAAATCAACCCAACCAGAGTGCTACGACGCGCTACGCATGAACACGCTAAGAACACTAACTTACGCTTTCTGTTCTTTTTTTTCTCCTAAAATAAAATATTCTACTACAGTAGTATTTATAATCATAGGAACTTCGTCAAAAAAAGGTACAAACACTACCCTGCAAAGTACATTTACTTAACATATGACATGTGTTAGATTTGTAGTAGGTATCTACTTTATATTACGTAGCTGCTACAAAAAATCGTAGCCGTCATGCGTACATTCGTGTTAAATGTAAAAAATATCCTGAAATTGTGTTTTGTACAAGTCTCGTTCACATTCCGGCAATGTCTAAAGATTAACGAATGCGTGGTAACTACAGCTTGACATCACTTTCAGTTGACGAAATTATGATTTCTTCCGCGTTATCACGCTAACAGATTTCGAAGAATCTCCGATGAAACCGCGATATCGCCGACAATGCTTGGCTATGAGTGCTCAAGTAGCAGCCCATAGCGTCCTGATAAGTAACTATGAGGATCTTAAGTCCAATCTCATCGGATGGCAATATAATGCATCAGTTAAGTTCACAGACATTTTCTAAATCTACGATGACCAATGAAATTGGTTAACGTTATGAATTATTTGTTTCTATGCTAATCAATGTCGCAGATACCAAGTGTTGTGTCACTCGCATATTGTAAGCGTCATCATAACTCTGACTCAACATTGTCTCTATTTACAGACACTTGTTACTCGATACTTTTCTTCATCTTATTGACCCCCACAAGTTCGCTTGAAGTGCCACCCACCTATAAAATCATCAGTATGCTTTAATAATAAAAGAGCATTTCTTGTTTAGGCGCCTACGAAACCTATAGGTTCTATTCTATTTAAAAAGTTAGCGGTTTCATTTTGTAAAAGTTTAGTCATTCATATGTCTACTAACAATTTAATTTCTGTCACTTTTCGAAAGCAAAATTACCATACCGCACCTACACATCATTGACTTGATAAGTAGATAGTACCGACACGCGCGTGGATTTGTTACAAGCCGGTGATAATTATTATTGGCCGACAAATCTTCACTTAAGGGAACCGTTACTCGTGTTTTGTTGCAGTGAAAACATTCATTACTTCATTTGCATACAATGGTCTGGTGCCAAAAAATATTGGAGTGTAAACGCTTACCACGAACGCTTTTATGAAAGTTCTCTTTAGATTTATTATTATGAATAAGTATATGCATACAGTACATTGTCACAATGTTGGAGATACTAGTTATATGTATGTGACAGTAGGCTGTACACTGTACATGCCTAGCAATAGTATGTATGTATACTTCGTTGAGGTATAACAAAGATTAATGGAGCTACCGCTTTCGGTTGACATCCGTGCCGTTTGTTCTGACAAGATTTTAATAGTGGATGATATCGATCAACTGATCTATTAAAGACTTTGCATTAATAATACAAGGGTTATTTTTTCTTCTTTACCGATAAAGATAATATACATTTTTTATGTACTGATGCTAATGAACGCTGATATTTGAAGAGGATATTCATAATAATGAAATTAAAATCCTTCTAGTCTGTGTGTAAATCTTTGGAAAAATCGAGAAAATTTTATAACGGTAAATATGTTGATTTTATATATATTATTATGATGATTGAGAGAGATTGTCATGTTGAAGTTGAGACTTATAAGAATGTAACTTGATTAAATCCGTTGAATACAGAGCATACATTCGCAATACAATATATGAAACAGGTCTACACGATGGCCCATTCACATTTGGACCTGCTATTAATTCATATAAAAAATAAACCGTAATTAAATCGGCCATTGTGATTCCTACGTGTGTATGCAAATGTGCTTTTTATTATTTGGTTCGGATGTAGCAATATGGAAAGAGATTCATAGTATTACTACCGGAAGAGGAATGAAACGCCCACAATATTATCCAAAACCTACGTAAAAAGATTCATACGTTACAGGAATGCCTTGATTTACAGATAAATGCTCTTTAAATTTTGCAACATCACAAGAATGTAGAGAAAGATTGGATTTATATAAAGAGAAGCCATCTCCATAGTTGGCGAGCGGTTTCGTAGGACTTTCGAGTGTTCGATCTGGTGATGGTCGATAAACATATTTCGGCGCGGAGCTCTCTTGACGCAGATAGAGTGAACTAACGGAGCTTTTGTAAACGCAATTGTTTTAGACTATTAATTGTAACGATAGTGGCACGAACAATACACGCACTAAGTAACAATGAAACCGGAAAAATCTTTGCACTGATTTAAGGTTTGGCCTCTTAAACGTCTCACCAACGATAAATTATGGCTACGCGTCGTGTCTCTCGCTACGTAGTTATTAAAGTGTATTTCATATAGGTACTTACATGTACACTGTTTGAGGTAATTTGTAAAGGTGAGCGAGATTTGACACAGTTTGTCTATGATCGTCGCCAAACCAGACTCAAATTTTTGACAAACACAATGTGGGTTTCAGGAGAATTCCACTTTCATAAATTGCATTCTGATCCTGCAAACACCTGTAGGCGCACAACTTTCATAACATGCAACTTCATAAAATTTACGCAAAATAAATGACAACTTTCACTGTGACAAGTGACATTACTTGAGCAATTGAGCATCCTTTTTGTAAGAATCGCGTCGGTTGAATAAGCTTTTATGTCCGTCATAAAGGCATAACAGCAAGCATTGTAGGCCTTGTGTGTATATGTGCTATATCGTTAAAGATTAGGAGTGTGGGGCGCAATGATTCGGATTCGCGGGCGGAAACGGGCGCGCCCACGCGCAGGTCAGAGCAGTGACCCCGGAGCTCACCTCGCGCGCGCGGCGGCGGCGCGAGGCACCAGCGCGCTGCAGCCTGCACTCTGCAGCCTCATTGTTCCACCTCCCGACCTATGGCGAGAGCTGCTTGTTACGTGTCTAACTCGACATGTTACATTAACAAGTAGCGAACTCATATTAAGCTTCCTGCCACATTAATCACCCACATTATCCGTTGTTTCCGAATTTTTTACTGAAGAGAGTTTTATGTGGTACCTAATTACTGTATTCACTACTACTTAACTACTAAATTACAAAACACAATTAAATTAAATAATTAGTAATCTTGTGAGCCATCCCTCCACCAGCTTTGTAGGTTGATATTTCCATTGAGAATTATATTTATATGAAAAAGACCTAATAGAATATTCAATTTACTTACTAACGAGGATAATAAATTTTGCTAGTACCAAATGGACTGAGCTAAAAGTCATAAGCACATATTTATTGTCTTGAGTTATTCGGTGGTTCGCACTGTCATCTACGTTCGTCCCAGTCATTCCATATTCATAAGTCGTTGAGTAAATCAGCTGTACAATGTCCGTCCACGTCGCGCGTCGCGCCGGGTTAGTAGATTGGAAATTGCAACATTAGTATCCTACAGTTTACACACAGATATCGTACAAACAGATACATTTGCACTCTCTGCACTCATATTTACGTTTAATTTGTTATAAATTAAAGAAACCGATTCGATTCCATCTGAGTAGGTTTACAATACAAAGATCGCACGATATGAAGCGGTTAATTTACTTCAGTAATTAGAAACAGCAATAGGGCAGACCGCCCATCACTGCACAAATTACACCTGCGTTACTAATACGTCTGGCACGGATATGTTCTCTCTCGCAAGTAATTCTTTCTCCTAAGCGTGTTCAAATTGTATTTATTACCACCATCTGTCACTGTTGTAATTACTGCCTCGTGATACCTGCTCGAGTGCTCACCGCATCAAACAATCAATTAGTCTCTTTGAGAAACATTGCCTTAATGATGTTAACAAAAAAACCTTACCTGTTAAAATACGTTTTTCGCTGAAATTTTAATAATACATACATAGTTACGTATCATTACTCTCGTGAGAAATGGAAGGAGTAAGGGCCGATTTAACCGTTACATCATAAATTTGTTTATTTCGAGCAAAAATCTCTTACATTATAAACATCGAACTGCGTAAACCGGAGCATTACAATCAATATTTTCGTTTAAGCTACAGTTCGGATCTTGATTTATGGATGTGCGGTTTAAACCTGCGCCTGCGGTATTATTAACAAGTTGTAAATCATTGATCGGAATTAAGACCACGTTCGGCGGACTGTTCAGGATTTGTTGACGAACTCGATTATAATGGCTGAAATGTGTGACTAACTTAAATCAGTGATCTGTTAGACTCAAATAAGTACATGTGGTTCAAGATTTCGGAAATAATTTAATCTATATATAGTTAAGATAATCTTTCGGTACTATAAATATTGTCATGGTTTTAATTATTAGATTTCAGCACTTGTTCTTTTCCTGAATTAAGAAATGAGAATTGGTATTAAAAAGCTTCGCAGAAATTTTGTTCTTATAACATTAATGACATCAATACCATTATACGAGTATTTCATACCTTTTCTAAAAAACTGAAATGTTAGACACAAGTGGCGCCATTGCAAACAAGGTAAAGTATGAGAAATATTTATATACTTGGAAACATGATGTGAAAATTACGAGTGCTCCCAGCACTAAACAATTGTGTTTGATCGGTCCAACATATTTATGTTTCTGTCCATATAATTTAATGGTATTGCTGTGTTGGTGCCTATTTACCGTCCTAGCATGTCTCAATTGATTCAACTACGTTTTATTATGAAGCTGTAAATTCACTAAATCAGTTATTTCCCTACCTACATACTTTTTTCTACGTCCATGAACTATAGAGAGTGAGACACAACCCTAATCAAATTAAAAATGCAAGAAACCTGTTACTTCAAAAACAGAATCATTTAAGATGACTACTGTTGTTGATTCATACTATTAAGTTCATGAATTATTAATGCGAACTCCAGGAAACGACCGAATCTTATTTAAATTGTTTTTTAAAGCTATTTTTTTTTTTCAGATTGATACGTGTCAAGGTAACCCTCAGTATGTGAATAAACAGGCCACTTGGATCTTTGTCACTATGCTCTAAATATTCCTTAATTTGAAGTATGTTGTACTCTATTCTAGTTACATTAGCTACAGAATAGTTTATGTAGCCTAAACAACAAAATTGGGCATTAAAAGATGACGCAAAACACCTTAATGTGTATCGGTAATTTTGAACAATACTTGAAACCACATTGAAACAAATAAATAAAAAACAGAAATACGAAATCAGCGATGATTGTTGCAGCTATATTGGAGAGCGAACATTATGGGACATGCGGCGACGGTGGGCGGCAGGCGCAAATGCATCACGCGCGATAATGAACCAGCTCGTGTGCACGACTCGACTGCACTCACACGTAATCCACTATCCTCACCCGAGTCGTGCTCACTGCTCACCCGCTACAGCGTTACCTTATAAAACAACCCTCCACGTGATATTTGGCTGAACTACACCTTACAAGTGTAGCAGATACTATCACCGTTGGTTTGGCGTGTTGCTATTATATAGCTCGCCGAGCACTTCGAACACTCAAGGTTAGGTGTACCTATTTATTGAAACATAAAATCAAATGAAATCAATCAAATTGATACCTACTGTGACTTTTTAACAATTGTATCTATTAAATTCTTAACAATTGTAAATCAAGATTAAAGTTGGTATCTCAGGTGCAAAAATAGGTGGCATGTTTTTATAACGTCGCTATCTACCGTATCTACTAATTCTAGTATTTTAATATTACTCAAAATTATTTATTGATATTGTAATAGCCCATTCCACATTTTACTCGACCAACTATCTCTAATACATTTTATTATATCCATATTTCCACATGGTAAACCATAGTACCTGTTTAATGCATTTCCAGGACAAAGTTGCAGTGAAAATGGACGCCATTTGTGAACAAGACAGGATCTCGGATTTCTTAAACTGGCACCTCCCACGTGGTGTCTTGTGCCCTTAACCTTTGCAACGGCCGTATCGCGGTTTATGCGCCTTATAATGCGCTCTCCTTACAGGCTTATACGGCTGCGAGTTTTGTCTAAATTTGGAGCAATAGCTACCACTTCACAATTAAGGAAAAAACTCTTTTAGACGTACAATATTGTACCGTGTATAAAAGCAGTTTTACTGATTTTGTAAAACTAGTATTTAAATTTAACAATAACAAAATTTAAACGACTGGACATTTTTTTATTTAAATAAACATTTTGGTTTTTCTAGAGAACAGTAGTCGGTACAAACTCCAATATAATTTTTGTATTCACCTACCTCGTTTTTTGCTACCGATATAACAACAGCACCACCAATACCAAAATACAGGGTGTACATACTGGAATATTTATCACAGCATTTTTATTTTGGTTTGTAAGTTTATTGCTGATATATATCTTCGAAGCAAAGAATTACTATAATATAACGAGAAGTTATAATTATGAACAGTAAAATACCAAAATTTTGAGAAAACTGCACTATGAACGAACATTGATATTTACACTAAGTAAATCAAAGGTTTAGGTACCTATAACAAGATAATATTCTATAGTGCGTAATAGGAAACCTGAGTAAAGTGTTGAACCTATGGACATTTATTGAGAAATCACCAGGTAATTTTACAGGCAATCAATTGCAATAGCGTAGCGCACAAGTGTTCAGAGTTTGATCTCGTATTTAAGTTGAATGCTGCGGCGTTATCTGCGAACGATCCGCGACAATCGCGCACCTGCACTCGCCGAGCCGGCGCCGACGCCGACGCACTTTCAAAAAAGGCTTACGTACGGACATAGTAACACTATCTGTTTGTTTATAACGCGCTCTATTCTCCAATTTGCGTAAACAGGTGTTGGGAACTTACTCTTTGTACAATGTTAATGTTTGCTTGATTACCCATCCAGAAACTTTTTCTGAAAGCTTATTCTTGTTTACCATAGTCAGTGTGTCGGTTACTCTTAAGTAGTGTGGGGTACACTTCAATAGGGTCAAGTCAAGTTTTAAATTAATCTTTTCAACTCTTACACAGTTAGAAATCAAATCACTACAAGAACAGCTTAGCGTAGATTTCATTTGGAACCTGCTAATAAAATGTTTAAAGTATAATATGATCTACTACTACTACGTGCCAGGACAATCGGTAGCGTCGGTACTTAGGTTTTATGAAATATTTTATTTAGTTGTATCAAGTCTCCCACGCCATTGGATTCAATTATGGAGGAAAGGCAGATAGGTCGGCGCGCGAGTAGTCCGCTCGTGACCCGTAAATTGGAACGGTCCGTCGCACGCCCTTGTCGCGCCTCGGCCACGGCGCGGTAACGGCCATCGCCGTCCCGCAGGCCGCAGGTCGCAACACAGCCCGATACATATTGTAACGGCATCCTAATCTACACCGCTACAACACACATCCTATACTACTCTTCACGCACAACCAATTTAGGAGCCCTGCTGCAAGTGTAAACGCTCCTTTTGTGGAGCCCATTTCTACCTACAGCGATGCATTTTGAGCTCGGCATATCGAGAATGTAGAAATAATGTAAAAATTAAAATCAAAGCCAACTAAAACCATTAAACGTAGCTTTTGATGGTATCGAATAAAAAATAACTCTTCAACACATTATTATAACAAAGACATGTTTGCGGTCGCGAAATACTGTTTGGATTCTACAAACTACACAGACTTCTACTTTCATACTGCCATATTCGTTAAAATCAGTAATGGAATTACCATACCGTGCGGGCTTTCTAACTTAACTAAGTAAACTGATAATACATTTATTAGAGTACTAAGTTAATAAAGTAGGTTAAGTTACTCAGGTATCGGGCAACACTAACAGGTGTGCACGCCGTATTTGGGCCACAATGTCTCAAACAATGGCCGCGGCTGGGACTCAAGCCTTAACAGAAATTCAAATCATAACTATTCTTTATTTAACCGTGTTCAAATTCGTTGCCCCTCATATCTACCGTCTATAACAGTGTGTAGTATAATGAGAGAATATATCGTACACCTATGTTAGGGAACGTGTAGGTAGTAGATTTCTATTTAATTGTCAACTAAATATTTCCGTTCCCAAAATGGAATTGGTAACGAATTACATCCAACAACAAATTAAACTGAGATCACGATGATTCATTTGAACAATAGTATGAATCATCTGATTCGGTACTACGTTAAATGAAGCTAAATATCTAACTATTAAGGAATGAAGGAAAACATTACGATGGAACCATACTAATTAATATAGTAAATCTGTCACGATCTGCTCCTTTTCAGAATTTCCCGTGGCCCTAGCGGCCATCCGCTCTATTAAGACCCTACAGTTTTGCTGTCATCTCTTTAAGGCACGCGTGGAACATTACGCGCCATCGACGACTCGGCAAGCTCGTCACTCATAAGCCCGCGCCTACGGTGGCCGGGGATCGTCCTACAACTTCCAACGCCCGAGGCGTCTCCTGTAGCAGCGGATAGGCCATGACGGTGTCCGTTCTACGGTTGCAGCCCACTCTTTCGCTAGCATTACTGCTGGTGACACCCGGGCGTTTCCACCGCCTGAATACAAAACAGTTACCTCCCGCACTTGCCATATCCAGTGAGCACCTACGTCAGGCGGATGCCTTTCCAACCACTCTTCGAAGAACAGTCTTACCGCCACGATGCACTGCGCTGGATTACGCGACAGTCCTTGTCTCTATACCGCCATGAAACCCCGCCGGAAATCAACCAACCAACGGTTTTAGCAAAAAACTTTACTCTCATTGAAAATAATTGACCCTAGCTTTTACGTATACATGCACCATAAAGTGTCTAAAACAAGTGAAACAGAAATATAAGCAATGTACGTATGTATCTGAGGCAGCAAGGCAGCAACAAGACAGAGCTATCACAGTTAATCTCATTGCCTCACTGTCAATTAGCCATACACAGCGGCGCGTAGTATTTAGTTCCAAAAGATAATATCTCACTTTTAACATGTCCGTAGCGTAATACAACACACGCGAGTATCAAACATGTTCTGCGTATATTTACGGAAATGTCGCCTGTTTATTATTATAGCGTTTAAAACCGGGTATTTAAGTTTAAGTAGACATTATTCTTGTTTTGTTTAAGAATTATGATTGCTTTAATTGTCGGCTCTGAGCTGCCGGCGGTTAGCGCATGCTTCTAAGCTAATTTTCCAGGTACGCTAATAGTGCTTGATTAAATGAGAATGCAACAGGTCTCGGTGCAGTTGTGGAATAGAGATGCGAGTGTATTGTAACAAAGAAATAAAATAAAAAGGCTTTATAGGTACTAGCATTTTCTAGCTATTGAGCGTAATGACTTAGGATTACACCAGGACTAAATTAAACCGTTTCGTGCTGCCTACCTAGAAGGGAACAAAGTAGAACTTATTAGCTCTTCTTGGTATCGTTACCTATTCATGAGTGGTAGCCAGACTCAAATGAATGTTCTTAAATTCAGGATATTTTTTTTTTTTTCTTTGGGAAATCATCTTACGACATCCCGCGCTCTTGGGCGGGGCGGGAGATAGTGTCAGACTTTTACTGACTAAAAACTCACTCCTGTTCCTTCGTTGCTTTTCGTACCAGGGCCGAGCCTTCCTTTCAGAATTAGACCCTTGGCCCCAGTAGGCTTCGACCTGCTGGGCCCCTACAGTTGCTGACATCTCCTTGAGGCGCGCGTGGAACAGCACGCGCCGTTGATGACTTGGGCTTGGTCCGGACGGTTACCGGACGGTCGGACGGCGAGCCATCCATTGCTCGCCGTCCGCAAACCCGCGCCTACGGTGACCGGAAATCGGGATCGGAATCCCGGCGGCGGTTGGGGCGTGAGGACCGCTGCCTGACGCGATCGGCCGCCTCCTTTGCAAGCATTACTGCTTCGCAGAAGGAAGCGACTGCCTGCCACTCCTCCTCGCTCCGGACCATGGCCTGTACCAAGGCCCGGCGCGAGAGATCGCCGCCACCGATTGCCCCCACGAGGATACGGCGTTGCTCTGCCCAAGCGGGGCACACCTCCACCGTATGCTCCACCGTGTCCTCTGGGCGGTCCACACAGTGGCGACACCCGGGCGTCGCTTCCGCACGAATCCAGTGCAGGAACTTCCCAAACTTACCGTGTCCAGTGAGGACCTGCGTCATGCGGAAGGTAATGACGCCGTGTTGCCTTTCCAGCCACTCCTCAAAGAGGGGACTTACCGAAATTCAGGATATGAGATTGAAAATCGCACTTATTGAAATGATAACGGTGCGCTGATGAAAAGTCTTAGCTTTTTAAGTGTAGGTACCTATAAGCTCTTTAAAATTTAAAAATCTTGTTTCTGTTTTTATTTTAGGCTGTGCCAAGGGGAAAACCATTTAAACGCACAGGTCTCTGTGCATCTCTATTTTTTTTTTATTATTATTGATAAGGTCGCGTTTGACCACTATCTCACCTGATGGTAAGCGATGATGTGGCCGACGATGGAGCACGCTTCCCTAGAAGTAACCTATTCACTCTTGACTTAAAGACCCCTAGGTTGTAGCTAGCAGGGAACACAGACTCTATACAATGAAAAAAACACTACAAACGATAAATATTCCCCAACAGCAATAAGTATAAAGAAACTTGATATATTTTGCTTTATCTTTCCCACCAGCAGATCTTATAATCAGATAAAATGGAATATCTAAGTAAACGAGTCATAAAATGTCAATTACTAGTGCCGCTCTATCGGTTACGGGTCGCGGGCGGAGCGCGGTGCGCGGTGCGCAGCCAGCGGTCGCGTGCCCGCTACCAATTACAGTACCGCTTCAAGAAAGTAGAAAAATTAAAATATTCTTAAATAAGTAAACATTTCATCTTATTTAAAAGGTTGTTAGAAAACTGTCGTAAACTACGAGATTTTATCATTTCTAGCATTTGCCAGCCGCTTCGCTTGCGTTTAAGTTGAAAGCTATGAAAAGTACTACGGGGTAAAAAATGTCCTCAATTCCATACTTGAATTAATATTTACCTTCAATAATGATGATAAATAATAATGATTCTTGCGTGATCGCATAAAGAATGAAGATATCCGCAGGAGAACCAAGGTCGCCGACATAGCCCGAAGAATCGCCAAACTTAAGTGGCAGTGGGCAGGGCACATTGCTCGTAGAACGAATGGTCGATGGGGCCGAAAGGTTCTAGAGTGGCGACCGCGCACCGGAAGACGCAGCGTTGGAAGGCCTCCCACAAGGTGGACCGACGACCTGGTGAGGGTCGCGGGAGTGCGGTGGATGCGAGAAGCACAGGATCGGTCATTGTGGCGACGCTTGGGGGAGGCCTATGTCCAACAGTGGACGTCTTTCGGCTGAAATGATGAATGATGATGATAAAAAAATAAAAAATGATGGCAATTGCTAAGGAGTCGATAATAGCTCGTAGGGTCTGAATCATGGGCACGCCACAATCATGGCGGTAAGTCGCCTCTATGAGGAATAGGTGGGGAGACGCCACGTCGTTCTCACCCTCCGCATGACACAGGTCCTCACCGGACAAGGTAAGTTTAGGAGGCTCCTGTTCTGGATTCAGACGGAAAAAACGTCCAGGTGTCACCATTGTGCGGACCGTCCGGAAGATACAGTGGAGCACGTTGGAGGTGTGCCTCGCTTGGGCGGAGCATCGCTGAGTCCTCGTGGAAGCGATCGGTGGCGGTGGCATCTCGCGCCAGGCACTGGTTGCGGCCATGGTCCGGAGCGAGAGGGAACGGGTGCGGTCGCCGACTGTGAAGCAATAATCCTAGCGAAAGAAGGCATCAGGAAGGAGAATACTAATGAGGTAGATTGGGATCTTAGGTACTCGTACCTAAATTCCTAATACATATCTCCTGGAGTAGAGAATGCAACACTTTTAGAACGGTTTTAAGAATCTTGTGATCCATTCACTTTCTCTTTACTGTTTTCTGGATAAATCAAGCTCTTCTTGGTAACAATTTGTTAAAAGGGCGTGCGACGGCTTCGCATCAGTAGTATGTTAAATATGTACAGTAAACTCCTTGAAAAATATGTTTAAGTGAAAACTGTATTTATGGTCCAGACAATTTCGTCATACATCATCGTAAAGTCCTTTACGTGATTACCAGAACAACATCGTCTCTGATCTCTGGGTCTATTATCCCGTTAAAGGAATATGGTAAGAGGAAGAGAAGCAACGTCCTCTACACTAACCCTCAATTTCTGAATTATTATTAGTATTCCTCAAACTCTACTTTCACATGAAAAATTCTCAAAAATTTTTTAAGTAGCGGTTGGGACGTTCTAACACATAATAAGTAGGTACTCAATTCAGAAACTCGGTCGAAGGGTCGAAAAATGAATTGAGATTTAAGAGTTAAAAATGTTTCAAACCGTACTTCAACGAAAGTTTTTTACAGGCTATAGTGAATTTTGACATAATATTTTTTTATTATTAAAAAATCTTCTCCACCTTAGGAATTACTCCTGTGTATTCGCACACGATGGGTGCGAATACACACATGTAAACTCACACACCTATACAAGACACCCAGACCCGAAACAACTTATCTGTAGTTCATACAAATATTTTTTGTTCTGTACGGGAATCGAACCCGCGACACGCAGCACAGTAGACATGATCGCTTAACCACTGTGCCAACCGTGCCGTCTTTATATACTCAAGTTTAAATTCAAAACCATACAAAAAGCCGAAGAAGCAAACATTGAAGATTTGGTTATTTTTTCTGTCAATCTCAGTCCACTAGAAATGTTCATAGAAGATGCTTTTGATTATTCTATCCACCTTCTTGAACCTTTACCGAAACCATCAACACCCACGTTATACATATGTGCAGCCCATAATCGAGAACATACAACATCAAGTTCAGTAAAAGTTGTAAACTTTACAGTAGACCCATCAACGGCCCTTTGAAACAATATCAGCAATGACTATGCCTAGATCAGTGAGTAAGTAGTTTATTTTATATCTTCTCTACAATAAACGCACCGGTTATTCTGGATTGAAACTCGAAGAAATGGAAATAATGCCAATAATAACGCCTGCCTCCAACCTGCCTCATACCTACTTATACTTACTTATACTTAGAATAAGTAGGTATGAGGCAGGTAAAATAATTAAAAAGACAATCCAAAAACTTGGTTTCTATTAAATCAACCCATAGTCTCTTGATTCAGTGTGTAGAGTAGATACAAATTTATTACTGGCGGCTCTTACACGAGATTATTTATTCTGCATCGTCATCGTAGAAAACGTTCACTAAGCCCCTTCCCTGCATAATAATAACTATTTGTGTCTTAATTATGTTATCATTCAATGACGAGGTACCGAATGGGTCGCATTCATAAATATTTAAATAAGGTACACGTTTATCAGAGCCGTCAAGTTGTTCGCGGAAAGCGGCAGGCGTGGTCGCGGCTCCGCAGCGCAAGACACTATTATACTGAGGCCATTGTTCGCAGAGTGCCATGCGCCCCGATCCGCATATACTGCTAACGACGATTCTCACATATCATCTTTGATACATTCAAATCAATTCATAAGCACCGCCGCGAAACATTTAGCCAGAACACAACCTTTACCTGTCCCACATTTGTTTGGAAAAAAACAATCACATCAAATTGTTACAAAGGCAGGAAAATGAAGCGCAAGTATCAAAGTAACTGAAAGTAAGAATTACTCAAAAGATACTGCTTACAACGTATGTTGTCAAAATAAAAGGACGTAATTTATGGAAGTCGAACTTCGAATAATAAATGAATCGACGCAATAAAAAATTATTCACGTCGTCGGCTTTCCCTTAAAACTCATGTCATACATATTTAACAATATGAATTTTGTAAAAAAAATTGATCTACGAAACAAAAAATTACCCAGTCATATTAAAAGACCATTCAAATTAGGACAATAAATGAAGACATGGCCTGATCGCGTGACTTACATTACAGTTTATGATTAACATAGTACATTATCTAAGCAGTATGATGGCATGTGTCCCGTCAGTAAGTGATCTGGAGCATCAACGTCACTAACAATCAAAGATGTTTTGATTGTACTAGTTAAATGTAACCAGTCAAATAATTGAAAATGGTAACGGTGTGATTTATGCAAATCGATAGCTTGACGTTCAATTTAAACTGTGAGGCACGTTGTGCCTGCGGCGATGTCGGCCATTAGGCGCTTCGCAGGACACGCGCTGCCTCCGCCTTATCTTGTGCATCAGACGTGTCCACAGCAAACACCACGCACTAGCAATCTGTGCCGCTGTGCCGCATCTCTTACTATGTCATGTTATTACCGCTCTCAAAAG
Source organism: Mythimna pallens (assembly GCA_961205895.1). Lineage (NCBI taxonomy): Eukaryota > Metazoa > Arthropoda > Insecta > Lepidoptera > Noctuidae > Mythimna > Mythimna pallens. The sequence continues at coordinate 13,392,509 of OY540830.1, forward strand.
CTAAACTTTTAACGAAGTCCCATTGAAAGGTTTTCCAAAAAATGAGAATCAGTTATTTTACGTCAATACAAACTTATGTTTTAACTTCATTTCTTTTTCTGTTAATATGTAATTAGCTGCAGTTTGCACTTTGTGTAACAAATCACATTTCGTAATTCATGCGTTTAATGTTGGGTTTTCTATTCTTTGTAAGACTGCTCAACGCAATGAGACAATTAAAATACACGTAGATCTTACTTAGCTACGAGCAGCACTTACAGAATGTGACCAAGTCATCTACTTGAGTGAAAGCGGCTTACAATTTTCGTTCAAGATACTAAAATCGATAGCACCTGACAATCAACAATAAATCACATTGATCGAAACCACATAAACATATCACACATCAGTGCATGACCCCGATAGATTCTTATAACAACAATGCTTCGGTATACCAAGAAAACACTTGAGAATGGTAAAAGAACGAATAGTCTGATACCACAATGGCTTGTTGGAGAGCCGCACGTGGACAAAAGGTTAAGTGCCATTGAAACCTTTACTCAGTTCATTATATTTTGTTTACAGACAGCACCCACAAAGCACAGCACCCACGCCACGCTGTGCTTAGTGCTTTCAACTAGTGCAGACATTCAATACTCTACAGTCAATTCAAATTGAAATCTGATTCTGATCGGACTTCTATATCACTTGTAGATTACATAGACACCTACAACTACAAGTCGGATGTCTTCATTTAATCTCTCACGAATCATCCCACGAAACGATTTGCAATGTACCGCGCTAATATAAATCCTTTATATGAATTCAATACATTTACGTAATGTATAAATTTCATCACATCTTAAGAAGATTACTCTTTGAAATATTACAATAGTTGTTAATAGAGCACCTTGCAATATAAGTGAAACTTTCCAAGCAATTGACAGTAGGCAACCTTGCTTGTTTAATTGAGTGCTACTTCCATACAGACGTTTATTGGGTGGATGTATGCCAATACCTTGACACGTGGGGTCATTCACTGAGTTTTTATGCTTGTATGCGTAGGTGCGAAACTAAAGTTGATTGACACAAAATCTAAGCAAAATTCACCTATGAACTTTTAAGAGCATCTATTCAGAATCACACTTATCACGCCGTCACCTTTTGTATTGGTCTATATATTTGCAAGTTAATAAGATGAGTTTAGATATCATAGGGAAAAAAAAACATTTGTAAAAAAAAACTCACACAAGAATAGTAATAGATTAGATAATTAGAATAAAATAATATATCAGGATATAAGACATTAGAATAGGATTGCACTTTCTTTTTAACCGACTTCTCTATTATGTCGAGGGCACGTATCATATTATTTCCTTTAGACAATATACAAGCCCTAATAGCTCATTCAAACTGGTTCGTCAGAGACAACAGTCATCTTCGACTTGAGTACTCAGAAGACTTTAGCTGCTCGCGGAAGTCTTCGTGTCGACCTAATGTTAAAAAGTTATAACAGACTAAGGACACACAAGAAAATCAATGAGAAGAGCTTTAATGATTTCTTACTCAATGCCACAACATTTTAAATCAGGACGTTCCTCAACCGTGTATTGTACTCGTACCTACACCACTTAGGTGGGGTTTACAGGTTACAGGTACCTGTACCTTCCTAACGGCCCGTTCACGACTATGCCGCTGTGAGCGGTAGCTAAGCGCGGGGCGGCGAGAGTAAGATCATAAGTATGAAAATGTTTGAAGCACGCTACGAGACGCCGCTCATAGCGCCCCGCGCTGGCGTACCGATGCCGCCCCGCTCGCCGAAAGCTCACCGAAGTCGTGACCAGGCCGTGAGTAATGCGGCGGCGCGGTCGCTTCTGCGAAGCAGTAATGCTAGCCAAGGAGACAGCCGCACGCGTGAGGAACGGACATCCTCACGCCTCAGCCACCGAGACACCCACCCGGACTACCAGCTACCGTAGGCGTGGGTGGATGTAACCTTTCTCGTCGTTCGCTAACGACGAGAAATGGGTAGCTCGCCTTCCGGCCATCCGGTGACCGTCCAGACCGAGTCCGAGTCGTCGACGGCCCCTAGTGTTCAACGCGCGCCCCAAAGAGGGCCTAGCAGGGCCGAAGCCTATAAGGGCCATGGGTTGACTTTTCGTCGTACTCTAAAATTGATCTTCGGAGAGACTAGATCTGTGACTCACTAGTCCGTGCGTTGAACATATATCTCTAGGCAACAGTACTGTCGTCTGCATATCCAAAGGCTTAAGGAGATCATTTATGTACAGCAAAAACAATGTTACAGAGAAAATCGGCCTGGCATAAATGTTTAAGTGACTTTACGAGCAGTCATTAATTACCACTCAAATAGACCGATACCTCAGAAAGTCTGCTATCCACTGTCCAGTGAGTAGACCGCTAAAGAAGCAAGAGCAATAAGCAAGGCTTACGTGGCAGTCCCTCACGAATGCCTTCGAGATGTCTCATTCCAGATCTGAATGATATACGCAACCAAATTTACACCAAAATTGGTTAACCCCAGTTAAGCAATTTCGGTGGACGTAGCTTCTAGGTATGATTGACTTTTCAGCACCCGTTTCATACTCTAACAAAGGATGGATGTTACAGAAATAGGTCTGTAAAATTTCATCTTAGGTGAGGTGAACGGTCATTCCACCTTGAAACTATGGATTCACAGCTCACCCTGAAGTTCAGAGTCTGACCTCACTTCACGTTAGTTTTCACGGTAAGTTATTTACAAAGTAAACCTAACGAATGGTCTTCTGAGAACGTTTTCCTGTAGCAAAGCGATTGCAGTATTTTTCGATAGGCTCGTTTGACATCGTTCACCTAATGGTAAGTGATGCAACCGGCAATGGTGCACGCTTGCAAACAAACTAATAATCTATTTCATAAATGCGGTCGAGGTTCACCATAATAAAATCAACACTGACGACCAAAAATAATACAAAATGATTAAGCAATGTATGAATGATATCGGTTGCAAGATGCGCTTTTCAATAAACATCGTTTGCTATTCAACATGAACAGGGCGACAAGTTCGGGGTCAAACGTCAATCTCATCATCTAATCTTGTGAAATTCAAATAATTGTGATTTGACATTACTGGCTACTTCATCGAATCTGTGCAACTTGTTTTTCGTATCGATGATAATATTGACCTTTTGGAATAGTTTGGACATCTACAACCTTATTCAACTCGTCGAAAGCGCATCACTAAAATTCACCATCCATGTCTTCACCATAAAACTTAACACCTTTGAAAGTGGATCAGGTATCCTCAGTTTCTGTCTCCTCCTTACTCAACCATCTTTCACTTAGTTAGAACCGAAAAATAATTATACATAAAAGGCAAACATTACCTACTGACAGATTTATCAACAAACACTTCAAACCACTGAACGGATTGCGCTGGAATTTGGCACGTAGATTGTTATTATGATTATGTCGTAGGCATGCGCCACGAAAAGATTTTCCAGAGGATTCAAGAGGATTTTCATTCTTTTAGGGGATGAATACTGGGTTCCAAAATGTTTACTGGAGAAACCTCACTTAGGCGGGTTGATCTTGGATGTGCCAGTAGTTGTTGAGTGTACCTAACCAGAGAATGGGTAGGTCTATGATCCATTATGGTTAGAACAATTCGGTGATTGAGATGATTATTATATTTTAGAATACGTCTGTGTCTCTAGTGTTGAATCCTGATTTATATATTCAATGTTGAGCACAATCTAAAACAATTCCATATTTGTTTCAGTCATTTCTCACTTAATCTATTCTCGTCACACCACACATCCATCATAACATTCTTATCACCGATAATTAGCACGATTGCCCTGCCCTGATATTACCAAAGGTTCATCTCACAAATCCTTCACAAGCGACCCTGAGTTTGTTTCCATTCTCAAGCTTACTTCTCTAGAGTCTAGCACACTCCGATACGGAGACGAAGTGAGCCATAGAAGTTTTTTTTTTTCTCGGTGGGAAAATCATCTTATGACATCCCCCGCTCTTGGGCGTAGCGAGAGATAGTGTCAGACTTTTACTGACTAAAAACACACTCCTGTTCCTTCTTTACTTTCGTCCTAGGGCCTCACTGCGGGTTTCACTTTCACACTACCCGTGGCCCCAGCAGGCTTCGACCCTGCTGGGCCCCTACGATATGCTGACATCTCCCTGAAGCGCGCGTGGAACAGTAAGCAGCGTCGACGACTTGGGCTCGGTCTGGACGATTACCGGACGGTCGGACGGCCACCCATAGCTCGCCGTCCGCAAGCCCGCGTCTACGGTGGCTGGAAATCGGGATCGGAATCCCGGTGGTGGTTGGGGCGCCGGACGTGAGGACCGTTGCCTCACGCGATCGGTGGCTGCCTCCTTTGCTAGCATTACTGCTTCGCAGAAGGAGGCGACCGCCTGCCACTCTTCCTCGCTCCGGACCATGACCTGTACCAAGGCCCGGCGCGAGAGATTGCCACCACCGATCGCCCCCACGAGGACACGACGTTGATATGCCCAAGCGGGACACGCCTCCACCGTGTGCTCCAAAGTGTCCTCCCCCTGTAGTGCTTACTTGAATTGCCCCTTTGGAAATTTACCATCATGCCAGTAAGTGTACTTCTCAGCAAGTAGAAGAGAACTGGACAGCAGGGGAGGAAAACATTAGCGTCTCTTTTGGTAGAATTAATGCTGAGTGGCAACGTCCCGTTTTTAGGGTTCCGTACCTCAAAAGGAAAAAACGAAACCCTTATAGGTTCACTTAGTTGTCCGTCCTTCTGTCTGTCTCTCTGTCAGTCAAGACCCTATATCTCAGGTACGCGTGGAGGTATCGAGTTAAAATTAAAATATACTCAGATTTATGGCTCCTTGAAGAAGCTGTGAAAAATTCAAACTTTTACCCTTTATCTCGGGAACAGGTAAAGATATCGAGTTGAAATTAAAACCCTTGAAATTGTGAAAAAATCAAACTTCTAAGTTAACGAAAAAAGAAAATACAGCGGTTATGTCGCAAAAAACGTATATTTTGACCCTATTAAGGGAATCAAAATTCATAGGGTACTTTCCATAAACCTAGAATCCCGAAATTTGGCATAAAGCAAAGTTTTATAGCACAGATATAAGAATAGATCTGAAAAAGTATAAGTAAATATATTACGTCATAAAAAAAAACTTTTTTGCAATTCGGAAAAATCTCCCAGACTCCATTCGGGACCCGCCCGGAAGACACGGTGGAGCACACGGTAGAGGTGTGCCCCGCTTGGGCAGAGCAACGCCGTGTCCTCGTGAGGGCGATCAGCGGCGGCGATCTCTCGCGCCGGGCCTTGGTACAGGCTATGGTCCGGAGCGAGGAAGAGTGGCAGGCGGTCGCCTCCTTCTGCGAAGCAGTAATGCTAGCAAAGGAGGCGGCCGATCGCGTGAGGCAACGGTCCTCACGCCCCAACCGCCGCCGGGATTCTGATCCCGATTTCCGGCCACCGTAGGCGCGGGCTTGCGGACGGCGAGCAATGGGTGGCTCGCCGTCCGATCGTCCGGTAACGTCCGGACCAAGCCCAAGTCGTCCATGGCGCGTACTGTTCCACGCGCGCCTCAAAGAGATGTCAGCAAATCGTAGGGGCCCAACAGGGTCGAAGCCTACTGGGGCCACGGGTAGTGTGAAAGTGAAACCCGGGGCCCTGGGACGAAGGCAAAGAAGGAACAGGAGTGGGTGTTTTAGTCAGTAAAAGTCTGACACTATTTCTCGCTCCGCCCAAGAGCGGGATTTGTCATAAGATGATTTTCCCACCTAAAAAAAAAAAAATGACTCCATTCGGGAATTGAACTATTCACATGGGTAAGTTTGTACGGAACCCTGAGTATGCGAGTCCGACTCGCACTTGCCCAGTATTTTAAATAAGGCGGTGGTTTAATTAATCTGCCTGGCTCACAGCAAAATAAGTGACCCTACTCAAGTGCACTTACTTATTTTATTGAATTTTCTCCAATTTCATATCATTATGTACCTACCCTTTATAAATTTACTGCGGCACGACTAGGCCCATAGTAGACAAACCGCCTTCGTGAAAAAGAATATACCTGTACCTAAGTTCCATTTTATGACCTACATAGTTCGGAATCGGAAACAACTTTAAAACAAATTAAGCTTGCAAGTGGAAATAAATATAATTTTAGAAAACCCTCCAAATCACCAAATAATGTAGTACTTATAGAGTCACAGATGTATTTATTTAACAATAATTTATGTACACTCGCGCACTGAGGGTTCCGTACAAACTTGAAAGGCAAATTGCGGTTTACCGATTTATGACGTATTAAAAAAAACCACTTACTAGATCTCGTTCAAACCAATTTTCGGTAGAGTTTACATAAACAACGATGTTTGATGTTTGGTTTTTGTGTGATGTTAGTTTGTTTGTTTGTACAACATATAATTTTTTTTAGTTTTATCATTCTCGTATTTTAGAAGTTACAGGGGGAGGGAAACATTTTACCACTTTAGAATAGTGATGGGCGTTGAATCAACGTTGATGTTTCTTCAACAGGATTAACGTTGTCCATGTACAAATCAACTCGTTGAATTCGTCAACAAGTTACGAGACAACGACGTATATGAATTCAATTCGTTTGACGAAACGAGAAACTGAACCCAACGTTTTGTTATTTTCAACGTACGTAAATTGTATTTCTTTAACAATAAAACTCTCGAGTTCTAAATACGCCTGAAATTTGTTTTTTATAGCAAATTAATCAGTTAGTCCTAAGCCTGAAAAAAGTATGAAGGGAAGATCATCTAGAACCCTAGGTAGGTAGTAGGTAAAGCCATCATGAAATGTTAACCAATGTCATTAGGTAAACTGCATCAAATTGTTGTAAATTAAATGTTTGTAAATTAACATTACAACAGCATACGTTTATAAAAACGTTTAGGCGTTTATCGTTCATGCAAGTTGACGTTCGTATCGACATTAACTCGTTGATCAACTAGTTGACAAACACAATTCAACGTTAACGTTTCGTTGACGGAAAAACCTTCAACGACCCATCACTACTTTGGAAGTGTCTCTCGCGCAGACTATTCAGTTTAGAAAAAAAATATATTAGAAAACTTATTATCATTTTTAAAGACCTATCCATAGATATCCCACACGTATGGGCTTGATGAAAAAAAATTTTTGAGTATCAGTTGAAACTCAAAATTTTTTTCACTACAGCAGCTCAAACAAGTAGGTTTTGCTGCTAGGTGAGCAAAACCCGATTTTGCTCTTTCTCGCCCTTATAAAAAAGCGAGTGAGAAACATGCCATTTCGAAGTTCATTCCGACTTTGAAATTCCACCACAAAGAAAAACACGTTCGGAAATGCGTAATAAATGGAAAATATATATAAATAATATAATTTTTTTTTTATGAATTAATTATTGAATTTTAAATTTATTATTGTATTTGAACAAAAATAAGAGTACCTGAGAACTTATAGCAGCAGATAAAACTGGCATTTAGCCTTTAAATAATTATTTCTAGTTTCAACATTTACTGTTTTAGAACGCGCTTTAAAAAAACAGCGGAAATAAAATAGTGGCAAATAAGATTAAGAATGTTAAAATAACTGTAAAATATGAGCAAAACTAGCGACAGAGATAGAATTTATTTTAATTGAAATCATTATTAAATCTATTACTTATTATTAAATCTGTTAATTATTTTATTTCCCAAGTATTATGTGTTCTCGCTGCTGAAGTAAAAAATTATGTGTGTAACACGAGAGCAAAACTTTTTGCATCTCGTGCCATTGAATCCCTCCCCTCGCTCAGGATTCTACTTTAGAATCACTCGCTAACGCTCGTGATTCAATCAAAAAATCCTTCGCTTGCTCGGGACTCAAAATTAGCACTCGCTGCAAAAAACAACTTTGCTCTCTTGTTGCACAAATAACTATTTTCAACAAGTATGGGGGAGTCCTAAAATTTATGTTTTTTTTTCTATTTTTGTGGGAAAATCTTAATGCGGTTCACAGAATACATCTACTTACCAAGTTTCAACAGTATAGTTCTTATAGTTTCGGAAAAAAGCGGCTGTGGCATACGGACGGACAGACAGACATGACGAATCCATAAGGGCTCCGTTTTTTTCCATTTGGAACCCTGAAAAGAAAAGTACAAACACAGCTAGCGGTTAACAATGAAATAGTATATCATACTATTTAAAGATATACCTACAATGTATTTTGAAAGTAGGACTTCAAAAAAAGGAGGAGGTTATCAATTCGGTTGTATTTTTTTTTATGTGTGTTACCTCAGAACTCCGTCGTTTATGGACCGATTTGCAAAATATTTTTTTTCACTATCCAGTTCTGATGATGGGATCCATGAAGAATCGAGGGAACTCCTTAAATATTATAGACAACCATATAGTGATTTTGGTATTTTCATTGAGAACTTAAGTATTTACAGTCAAAATGTAACATTTGATGAAGTGGAACTGATAAAGAAGGCCAGAAATGGCCAACAGACATTCATACTCACATTGATATCACAATGAAGATACTTAAGCGACTATGACAATACAAATAAATTAATGGTTCTGAATAGTTATGTTGAAAATGGTATCATCGAAGTGATCTGATAATGATAATGGAGCCGGAAGGTAGGCACTGGAACTCCGTAATTAATCAATATAACCTAGCCGTGTTTGGATTTATTAGAGCTGTTATGAGATGCACTTTGTACTATCGAACTGAAGTGGTGATGGAGTCGGAAGGTAGCCACAGGAACTCCGTAATTAATAAATGTATCCTAACTGTGTTTGGGCTTATTCGAGTTGTCATGAGATGCACTTTGGCTATAAGGTACATCGAACTGATTTGATGATGGAGCCGGAAGGTGGAAGGTAGACACAGGAACTTCATAATAAAACAATGTAACCTAGCAGTGTTTGGTTTAATTGGAATTGTCATGAGAAATAGGCACTTCGGTTATAAGCGTATCACAAATAAAAAGTGTGAAATAAAAATCTTTTTACAAAAATAAAAAACTTTTTACAAAAAAAAAATACAACCGACTTCAAAGTAAAAAAAAACTAAAAAGTGCAAAATAACTTTAATTTCGGAAGTCGGTGTTTCTATAATAATTTTGTCTCTTCGTTTTTTAACACCGACTTCTGCACTTTTCAGTGTTTTTTTTAACATATCAGTGTTTTTTTAACTTTGAAGTCGGTTGTATTTTTTTTATGTAAAAAGTTTTTTATTTTACACTTTTTAGTTATGGTACCACCACTAAAAAGTACCCCTCAGCCAAACTTAAATACCTTATAGCCAGAGTGCATCTCATGACAACTCTAATAATCTCAAACACGGTTAGATTACAATAATTTATTACAGAGTTTCAGTGCCTAACTTCAGGCTTCATCATCAGATCAGTTCGATATATTCCCCCTCTACTTTCAGTCAGTCATCGACTACACGTATAAACAAAGCATTTTTACTTGTTACGACGGTTCTCCTGTGATCTTATGAGGAGTTCTGTTCCATATCTTCGAAGTTTCCTGATCAGATCATAACAATATTTCTATGGGACCAACACTTTTTGAAGTCGGTTAAAAACAACCGACTTCACTAAAAAAAACTGGGCAAGTGTGAATCGGACTCGCGCCCTGAGGGCTCCTTCCAACTTACCTATTTAAATAGATCAATTCCGGAATGGAGTCTCGGAAGATATTATAGTACCGCAAAAAAATAATTGTGACGTAACAACAAATTTTCAGTTTTCATATTTATTCCTATACTTGTGGTATAAGACCTTGCTTTATGCCAAATTTCAGGATTCTGGGTCAACAGGAAGTATATAACCTATGGATTTTGATTGCCTTTAGAGCTTCGAAATGTACGTTTTTTGTCACATAAACCAAAGTATATTTTTTCTCGTTAATTTACAAGTTTGATTTTTTTATAGCTTTAAGTCTGCAGACCTGAGTATATGATTTTAATTTCAACTCGATAACTCCACGCGTTCTCGAAATAAAGGGTCTTGACAGACAGACAGACAGACGGACGGACAACAAAGTGGTCCTATAAGGGTTCCGTTTTTTTCCTTTTGAGGTACGGAACCCTAAAAAACATTAAAAGGATCAAAATAACTGTCATTTCGGAAGTCGGTGTTAAATAAGAAACAAATAATACCGAGAGAACCGACTTCCGAAATAAAGTTATTCTGATAATAACATAATCAGCCGTTTAATGTTCCCACTGCTGGGACTCAGGCCTCCTCTCCTCCTTCTAGTGTTTTTTTAGTGTAAAGTCGGTCATTTTTTTTTTGTTTTTTATTAGTAATAATTATTATGAATTAATTAGATAAAATAATTGAATATTTTTAGTAATAATAATAATTAATTAATATAGTAGAATAATTTAATATTTTTCTTAGTAATAATAATATCAAATAATTTTTTTTTTTTTTTCGGGTGGGAAAATCATCTAATGACAACCCCTGCTCTTGGGCGGAGCGAGAGATAGTGTCAGACTTTTACTGACTAAAAACCCACTCCTGTTCCTTCTTTGCCATTTTTTCCAGGGCCCCGGTGGTCACTTTCGCATCACCCATGGCCCCAGCAGGCCTCGACCCTGCTGGACCCGTACGGTTGCTGACATCTCCTTGAGGCGCGCGTGGAACACTACACGCCGTCGACGACTTGGGCTCGGTCCGGCCAGTTACCGGACGATCGGACGGCGAGCCATAATAAATTAATATTAAAAATTAATTAAATAATGATACATTTTAACAAAAAGTAAATAATTAAACAAAACCCAAAGACAATACAAATATTTGAAATAAATAAAGAATATAAAACAATAGCATGAAACAAACAAGTGTTATATTCAAAATTCTGTTGCATTCAATAAATTCTCACTTCGCAGAGTAGAGTACTAACAAAACAGGCCTTCCGAATAACATCAGAGTATACGAGGGGCTCTGATCATGTCAGAGGACACTGGCAAAGCCAGTATTGTGGGTTTAGCCGCTAAAAGTCCGGCACTGCCCAGACTACCTACATTGTGGGGCAGTTTGGGCGTCCATGGGGATGTCCCATTCCTGCCAAAAAAAAGATAATACCTAAGGCACTAAGCCCGCCTTTGTAGTGTTGTTGTGTATTGCATGAAGTTTTAAATAAATAAATAGTAATAAATATTATCAAACATTACCTGTTACGGACGTTCTCTAAATTGTCTCTGTCTAATATTCTGTCAAATTAATTAATTGGACCAAGCACAGATCGTGCGCGGTACGACATGTTCAGAAACAGGAGTCGAGCAGCAGGTATGAATTATTGGAGCCGGCGGTGTGCTGGGTGAGGCGTCACGTCACGGCACGTCACGCGTCCCTCGCGAGCACTTGTGCGCCACGGGACAGCGCCGCCAGCCCGCCACCCGCTCCACTGCATCGTGTCGCCGCTATCGCTTTCACGTCGTGGTTATCGCCCCAGTGATAATCTGCATAGTGCGAACCGTTATTGAAAGCCACGGTACTAGTTTGTGCGTGAAGGCTACAATAGCGGCACTTTAATCTGATATTTATTGACCGAGAGATCGAATGAAGCTGGCTGTACTGAGAGGTGACCTAAATAGGTATGCAGGCTAATAATATGTGTAGCTTAGACACTTAACATTATAACCAGCACAACAAACTATATACCTACTCTCCCGCGGTTATCACTTTATCAGTGTTCGAACCACAGGAAGAAGGTGGTTGAAAGTAAATTTTCTACTACATAAATATTTCCTTGTATTGGTGTTATTAAAATAAAATTGCCAATTTTCAGATACAAAGTTCTTGAAATTAAAAAAGAGTTAACATTGTCGTGGGCGTGGGCTGGTGGCAGGCGGCAGGACGCGCGCGCGCCTCCTATCAATGATCAATTTTGGTTCCGGCGAGATTATCTTTTGATCGGAGCAATTTCTCTTCGGTCTTGTGTCTGATAACATCTGGAGAACAACGGTTTGCATCGTTCTGCATAATTATAAACCTGGAATTTACTCCGTGATTTTACCGTGTGAGTACCTACATACTCATGGCATTCGTTATTATTTTTGATAAGCTGTTGTTTACGTTAGAGTCCAAGGGGTAGTAACCCAGGGGTAGTAGTCCAACCTTAGTAACATTGTTAACAAGTAAGTAGGTAAAGTAACAAAAATACTGATCTAGATCGGCTTGTTAATCATCTAGGCAATATAATTAATCTGCAGACAACAATTTCGTCAATGAGACGCATTATATTTAGAAGAAGATAACGTAATATTGATGCGATAAGACAAACGAAAGATCAGAACCATGGGTACCTTATAAAAATAGGAACGTGGACGAGTAGGCGATCAAAGTAGGTAGAGAGCGAGGCAATCAGAAACAATTTTCTATTACTATTTCTCGTTGGACATATTCCGACAACAAACACGATCGTCCCGAGAGCCGTGGGAATGCCCCAGTCGAGTAACGGACGGACGGACAAATGATGTTGGGCGATCTATTGCCTGTAATTGATGACGACTATTGTGTGCCTTTGAAAGAGCCACGAATGTTTGTCTTCGTTCTGTTACCTTCCGTTTGTTTGTTGCTATTGTTAATCTGAGACTAGTTACCTTAATTCGCGCTGCTATTATATAAATAACTGCTTGTAGACTAAAGATTAATTCTTTTTCTCGTTGGTACACTTGGCATTCTCAGGTGCCGTTAATCCACTTGACATAGTTGATTGTAAACAAGGTTCAATCCGTTGTGTAACTATTGAAGGTATTGGAGCTTCAATCTTCTTTCTTCAGCGCGAATGTTGAAACAGTTTGTTTTGATTTGTACCTAAATTACCCTTTGCAATAAATGATCAACTGCAAAAGTAAGTATTGCCAATAACTAGGCTAGCATCTCTGCGACCCTGTGACCAAAGTTTTAGTCACGGATGAATCTGAAAATTAGTAGAGCACCCTAACCACTTAGGTTATATATTCAAACTAACTTTTGAATCGCTTTTTTATTATTTTGTCTTCTGAACCCTAAATCCAAAGTATGGAATGTATATCTACTCAACACTAAGCTCCTGACATAACTAGAAACTAATGACATCCTAAGTGATAGTCAATACAACTTTCGCCGAAATCGGTCAACTGGAGAACTTCTAGCGTAGGTATGCTATTCAGATCTGGAGTGAGACCATGAAGAAGTACGGGGAAGCGCTTGCCGTCTCCTTCGACATCTTGAAGGCTTTCGATAGGGTCTGGCACGAAAGCCTTATTAGCAATTTTCCTTCTTTTGGTTTACCTGCTGGATTGTGTGCTGAGATCCCAGACTTCCTGAGTGACCGGTCCATCCGAGTGTTCATCGATGGCTGCTCGTCCGGTCAAATAGCCACTAATTTAATTAGGGTCCTCATCAGGGCTCTCAGTAACATTGTTCTTGCTGCACATAAACGATCTGATTAAGCCCGGTACCTTTGGGTATGCAGACGACAGCACTGTTACTGAGAGCCACATGTCCAGCGCGCGAGCTAGTAGGCTACGGATCTAGTCTCTCCGAGAGGCTATGGCTGAGCGCTTGAAAGTGATCTCAAAATAGGGCGAAGCCAATTTCGTGAAGTTCAATGCTGCTAATAACCGTTTAAAGGATTTCCGCTAAAAGGAGCCAATTCAGCTCTGCTCCAACTTTCCAGGGTGTAACCGTGCCGATAGCCTACCATTTTGATCTTCTTGGCGTTACGGTGACATCAACTCTCAACTGAGGGTCATACATCGAGGCAAAGGCTCAACTGGCTGCAAAAAAGTTGGAAATCCTCGAAAAAGGTACCCGTCACCGGAACAGCTGCCCAAACCTTATCAAGTGCAAGTTCGATCGTGTATGGAATACCTCATTTTTAGGACGGATCTGCTAGAAACCAGCTTGATGCATTTGAAACAATTGAGAAGCGAACCAAGAGGATGTTGGATGGCAATGATGCACTCGTCGAGTCGAGTCTTCAAAGTCTTGAGCATCAACACCGTGTTGCTAGCCTATCGGGTTTCAACCGGCTGCATTTCGGGAAGTGTGCGTCGGAATTACATAGCCTAATTCCGCCAAGCCCGTTCCATCATTGGACCACCAGGCGAGCGGCGTTACGCCACAGGTACATGGTAGACATCCCATTTATTCGCACAAAGCGTTTTGGGAACACATTCATTGTGTGTAGGTACAGCTAAGGAGTGGAATTCCCTACCAAATTCTGTGTTTCCTGATAGCTACAACCTGGGGATAGGTCAAGAGTGGATAGTTTACTTCTAGGGAAGCGCGCTTCATCGTCGACCACATCGTTGCTTTTCATCAGGTGAGATAGTGGTCAAGCTGAGCCTATCAACAATTGAAAAAAAATCGAAAACTTTGGCCAAGTCTCTACACCTGAAGCACTTATAGTGATATAGAGGCAGCCTTTATGATCGAGAATGTCACTCCGCTGAAGTGGGGGTTCCATCTATGGGGAACTAAAAGTTGATAGCAGCACGTTGTATAGTGCATTTGGATGGTGAGATTAAGCCCAGTTCTGAATGAGCACCGGGTCGTTTCCTGAAGGATCGATTTGGAGTTCTATGAGATACGATTCATACATGCAGAAACAATCGAGCCACCGGATTCAGTATTTAGGTACCTAAAGCCTCATAAAATGACATCGAAGCATATTTTACATCCCCTTCTGATTAACTTGTTTTCAAAATAACTCTGAAGTCTTTTATTCAATAATATTACAGATTCATAAATCAGATCCAGGTCTAGATCGAGCTAAGATCTTTTCTTCGGCTAGAATTATAGATGCCTTTATTCACAGCTGCAGTACGCGTGGTAGGCGAATACGAATGGTGATAAATTTAGAAAATAGCACTGGGCGCCGGCGCCTGCGATAGCTATCAGCGACATGAATCAGCGTCGTCGCATCGGCGACCACCCGGCTCTGCGCCACTGCGCGGCGCTCGAGCCCGCGGCTGAGCCAGCGCTGCGCCTACACTACGCCTGCCCCTTGCCCTAATGCTTCTAATATCTACACACGCCCTCAACATTATTCTCCGCAGAGATTTTATTCGCAAAAGTAAAGCACTTTGGGACATCTTTGCGTAGGAATCGACATGCGACATCCCTTTTTTTTTTATTGAGGTGGGAAATAACCAAATAAGTTCTCCCGCTCTTGATGGAGCAAAAGGGAGTGTCAGACTTTTACTGACAAAAACCCACCTGCGTTGCTTCAGTTGCTCTTTGCGTTCCAGGGCCATGGTGACTCTTTCCAAAAATCCCGCAGCCTTATCGGGAATCGGCCCTAGTGGGACCCACTTTAGGGTGTTTTTAATATCGTGCGGCTTTGATCAAGCATGCGAGATTGCCCCTCACGCGTAACCCACGCAAATATCCATTTCATACAAGTATTTTTGTAATGCGTGGAATACGCACGCGGGACGCGTTTTTTTGCATTTTGATATTTTCTGATAAAAAACACCCTTACTGAAATGTCTTTGAAGCGCGCGTGGAACAACGTGCCGTCGACTCGGGCTTAGTCCTTACCGAACGGCCGGTCGCTGGTCGCTGAACTACCGTCCAACAAAATCACCATTCACTTCCGACGCCCGGAGCGACTCCTGTAGTGGCGACTGAAACCTGCCCGGGATGGGCCGGTCCCAAAAAGCAATAATGGCCTAAATATATTTTTTTTAATCTTGTTCCTCGGTTCATTTGACTTAAAGATCCCCAGGTTGTAGCTATCAGGAAACAAAGAATTCGGTAGGGAATTCCACTCCTTAGCTGTACACACAATGAATGTGTTCCCAAAACGCTTTGTGCATATAAATGGGATGTCTACCATGTACCGGTGGAGTATCGCCGTTCGCCTGGTGGTTCAATGATGGAACAGACTCCAACAAGGAATTCCAGCGTTTAGCTGTAAGCACAAAACGTTGGGAACACATTCATTGTACTTATGTGTTCCCAAAAGGTTTTGTGCATAAGGGCGGGAAATGAGTTAGGTTAGGTTAGACTTTGACCGTGAAAGAAATAAACGTAATTTATAAAAAAAAAACTTTTATTATAAAAACATGTAAGTACAAAACATTACGTCTTAGTAGCTATGTAATCAACGTTACTGATATAAAACACTACCTACGATTATTTATGTTTAATGCGATATTACGAAAGTCGAAATAATTAATATTCTATAAATAAATGCATTAGTTACGTATCACTTAAGTACATTTTACAATTCAAAATTAAAATACCTCAATTTATTACTTAAGAATTAATACATTGTTTATTTCCGCTTATAATCACAGATATTAATATAATACATTTCAGCGTAATTTAATTTGAAAAAGTATAATATTTCAATTAACTTCTTGATTTTTATTTTGCGATACGATCTGGTTATGCCAAAAAGTTATGAGCGCGGAGGCCCGAGGGCGCGCGCGGTCATCTCTCATTAATTTCCCTCTGCAAATATTGCCTCCACAATATGCGATTGTTTTACGATTTAGTACTCTCTCCTCTGACCTCTTTTCGATTTAGGGTTCCGCACCGATTTAAGTGAGAAAATTATTAATATTTGTACTTTAAATTATATTCACAAATCTGCGTGTCCTTATGCCTTTTGTAGAATAAAGTTAAAAAGACATTTATTAAATATTTTTTTATTAGTTAACGAACATTACCACTATTTCTAATACTGACATACGGTTTTGCTATCACTTGCTAGTACTGGCGAAATAATAATGATAATTATTTGATTTAATTGTGTACAACTTAATAAATAATTAGGTAGAATACAGAGCCTTTACAAAAAAAAATCGATCATTAATAAAAACTTAATTGTATATACTACATGCATACAACGATAATAAACGTAAAACAGATTACATTCCAAATTCTTATTTCTTATATAAAAAAAAACGGCAAAATGATTTTAATACTATGTATTTACAGAGTCTGCAAAAAAAAAAAACAAATGCAACAAAATAATAATCTAAGAGTTACAAGATCTCAATATTAAGCGTAACCGTACATGTAAATAAGTCAAGTGGACAGGGTCTCGCTGCCGACGTTGTGAACATTTATCTGAATATCGCAAACTGTAATTATGGAACTTAAAGTTCGACGCTCGCTGTTACAATTAAACTAGCGGTGCCTTCACCAAATAATAAATCTGGTTAAGATTACATCAACAACATTCATTGTAATTTTTCAACGATTATTGCCTGTAAGTTACTGCCGACCTTCACTATAAGTGTAGGTTTTATTAATTTTATTTATGTGTAAACAATCTTTGGCTTTGATAAGCAGACAATTTTGGCCTTTGGATACCTATGATAAAAAAAAAATTAAGATAATTCATTAATCTATTCTTTTACCTTTTAGAATAAAACGTAGCAACAACAATGACTGCAACTATATGACAACTTGTTTAATCCGAGGACTCTTAACTGTTGCGTTTGTTTAAATTTATTTATTTACTTTAATTAAAACGTTTGAAAGCCAAGTACAGACCGATACTTCGAAGCATTACATTGCAATATCTCTTCTCTAGCTTCTAGAATATTACGAGTTTGTCAAAATCTGCATAGAACATAAAATGCATAACAGCGCGTCACTACAGCACGACAGCGCCGGCTCTTATCTCTGTCCTTGTCTATGAATGAAGGTTGAATAATGATGATGAAGGTGAATGTAGGTTTGCGACTGTGATGACACTGATCATAGACATGTGAGTTTCGGTGCATGTAGTCGTGCTCAGAGTCCAGGTTTTCCGATTTCGATGTTAGCGCGTAACGTATCTTCTCATGCATATAAGTCAGGCATAACGACGCGTGGTGTGTCTGCGGTCTTTAGGATCCTATTCAAAACATAGGGTTTCCGAAGCCATTAAGCGTGCTCCTTTTGTCTGAGCTGTAAAATTCTTTACTCTTGTCGTAAAACTCATATGAAGCACTCACCTTCTTCATTGACTTTTAGAATTTGGTTCACCACATACATATCAGAAACTGTTAAGGCCGAATGATACACCTTCTTTATGTGTTGAGAAACAAACAACGATTAGCTTATGCTTGACAAACTCACAATTGAACACTATCTTTAAGGAAAATTTGTTGTAATTCGAACGAACGTAGTGAAAAGTTCAGTAAAATTTGAAGTGTTCAAATTTTACTGAACTTGAAGTGGTAAAATTTGAAAGTTCACAACAAATTTTTGGCTAATAGAAAATAAGTATAATAATGTTTTATGATGAGGGTAGATAGCTAATTAAAAATAAGTATACACAATCTCTGTGGCAAAAACCTTATGGACGAATGTAATTTGATTACATTATGTTGCAAAAAACAATAAGTACTGTTACCGCAACAGAAAAAAAATCTTAGATCGATAAGATGGAGCAATCCTTCAGAAAGAAATCTTCACCAATCAACAGCGTGGACGCTGAGAGCAAGAGATATCCACGACGGACAAGGAAACCGAAAGAATCAAAGACTTCGAGACATAACAAGCTGCCAGAAAATCACAGAACCCTGACGCCTAAGAAGTGAAAACTGCAATCGAGAAGGAACTAGATGTCCTGATGGAAAATAAAACTATTGGTGACGCCGCCGAAGTCAAGCGTTGATTAGAAATGTGTTTTTTAAAGAAGAGGCGGGTAGAAAGACTCGCACAACTCGTTGCGAGAAGCTTTAGCGAACGCAGATGTGTGGATTCCTATTACATGTTTTCACTTCTATTGAAATAGCTCACTGAGTGTTGATTGGTTTACCTACCAGAATGGAAATAAAAATCGATCAGATGGACTTTAAGTCAAGGAAATACTATCCGCCTCACCTTCACCACTCACCAAAAAGGTTTGAATTTAAGGGAAAAGAGCCTTCTACACTCTACAAAACGTCGCTTTACGACTGAAGCAAACCCAACGATCGTCAAACATGAACTGAGCATAAATAATTCCGAAATAATGAGACTCAAATAAAAAAAAATACAATAAGCCATGCGTCTATAGAAGATCCCAGAATATAGTAGGTATATCCGACTATCTGGCGACTATTCAGCAAAGAACTCAGGCTACCTGGTTTTTTAGTTTGTATGAATTTCTCATTAAAATGTATACCTACTTATATGAGGAATCCATGATCACAGAACCTGAGGCATCAGGAATATATGTCGGTATGATATGGTTATTCGAACTCTTAGTATTTGCTGCTTTTCCCTACCCATCACTAGAAATTGTCATTTGGCACTAAAAAAATCTAATCATATGTATTTAAAATTTAATTGAACTCTTTCAATTTTATGAACAAACAGAACGGTATTGTCTTTATATTTTTTTCCTAAAAACACCAGTTTGATCAGTGCAAAAGAAGTAAATAAAACATGTTCCGACACGCTGGCAGGCGGCGGTTGTGGATTGCGCGCAAATCAGCTATAAACGACCCGTCACGGAAATTTCCGAATACCCACGAAGCCGTGATTGGCTTGGCTGATTATTGGTCGGCCTCTTTAAAACAGACCAATCTGGCAGTCTGTTAGTTAGTCTAAATATGGGTATAACAGGGGCGCCGACTCCGTGGGTGCTCAGGAGCTCGAGCACCCATGAGAAATAAACACTGGGTGCCGAGCACTCTTGAGAATAGACATCAAGAAACAGATCAGTAATCGCCTTTTAGGTTACATATAAATTATAATATTTCTTGATAATAAAAAGTAGTTTAATTTTTATATAATGGTTTCATTTTATATTTCAATCATAATTAGTAATTAAGTACGCAGTATGTAAGTAGGACATTTATTTATTTGTCGGTTGCTCAGTGTGCATTTCTCTTCTCACACTTTGCCACTTTTTCTAGTCCATTAAATGAATATGAGCACCCATGAGGTTTTCTAAAAGCCGGCGCCCCTAGGGTATAATTGGGTACTTTTCATATTATTGTACAATATTTTATACTAAATAACAAATAATACTAAAAGAAATCTTTTCCTGAAATCAGCATCGAGATTGGTTGCTAAACGAAGCAGTAATTAGCATTTTAAATATTAGTATGAGGCAGAATGGGAGGTTTTTACCAGATTTGAAAGGTTGCCAACAAACCGTACTAAATTTTTAACTAAAGATTTTACTGGTAAAGTTACTGAAGGGAAGAATTTTAATAAAAATAAGCCTACTCTAGGTACCTAATTGCTTAGAACGATAAATGTTTTTTTTTAAATGATAAAATAATAACTTTTAAGGAATAATTCTTTGAATAAAAAAAAAAGATTGACCTACACTAGGAATTACTCTGTATCGTAGGTGCTTTCAAAAACATTTAAACTCGCAGACACCCAGACCCGGGCCGGAACCACTATCTGTAGGCTATACAAATATTTGTTTAAAGCAGTGTTTGGAATCAAACCTGTAACACACAGTGCAGGAGCAATCGCTCAACTACCGCGTCAACCGTACAACCAACCCAAATTTTGCCAAGGTTAAAAATATGCACGAGACGCTCAAAGTCAAGAGAGACTTGTAGTCTAGCTTTTGAGAGAAAGCTGAACTAATGCATGGGATAAGTATCGAACAAACTCTTAAAGGGACAAAACTCAGAAGCGATATGTAGAGAAATTGCTCATAGAGTCCAATATGGAGGACTGTAAACCAGTTGCGTCCCCGGCTGTCTAGGCCAAATGCTAGACAACGCATCATCTGATAAGAGATTGGATACTGAAATACCCTACACATCTGTAATAGAATCACAAGCCTGAGGTTCCCTGAGTTGTTCCCTTGTATGATGGTCAAAGGTCGCACACATGTGTGCAAGTCGTGGCAGAGTACTAAGCATATTATACACATAGACTAAAAAAATTACAAGCAAATCATACACTTCGGTCTTTTGTATAACCTGCCGCAGCGTATGTATGTGGTCTACGGTTTCAGCACCATAGACCACGTACATACGCTGCCTTTTGGAATTCGGCTTGTTCGGGACGCTGGAAGTTGTCAAACCTGCCCGCGAGATAGTAAATGAAAAAAAAATGGAGATTTATAAGATTCACAGGATACACACACTGTGGGAGATTAAGGCTATAATAATAATAAATCTACAACTGTCGAATTTTATGAGATTTTAAATGAGCCATATTATTCTATTTTTAAGAAATAAAATCGGTCATTGCCAACCATTTAATGTTTTTTTTTTGTACGAACTCATAGCTACATGGTCTTGCGTTAATGACCGAACTTAGCGTATCAAGCTGCGGGTTCGCAGTGTCAATGCGCCATACACATATAATACTGGCGTTCAATAGAATATGCATTGTCTATAACGCGATTCAAAAATATGTAAAACAAGTAAGCTTAAACATAATTTCACTAAAATTGGAATGACAGAAAAGAAAAACAATTAGATAATAATATCACAAGTTACGAAACAGAAACTATGATGGCTGCCTTACAACTCTTCGTGTATTCGCCGTACTCCAGAAGCCTCTAGGAAATCATGGAAGGCTTTTTGTTTGCGCACGTGCTCCGCACATTTCGCCACTAATCTCAGAAACTCACGCACGTCGAAAGAATAGTTTGTGAATTTGGCATGTGAAGCGCCACCAGGCCCGTGACCCTGAAATTGATGTTGAATTATTAAAATTGGCTTTATTAAGAAGTCATTATGGACTGAACAAGTGTTCCCACTAATGTTTTCTTCTAATATGTTGGCTCCAACGACCATATAGCCAGTAGACGTCTAATAACAGGTGACGGATGTCTGTCAACACATATGACTTATAAATCTGATACAGGTCATCACACAAAAATTTCAATAGTTGCGACCACTTCTGTGAGCCGTAAACACCTCCGCGTTGGTCAGTAAAAAATAAAACCAAAATATAATAATGGCCCCTTGTCGGTGTGGTATCATCAGTCAGACTTCGAGTATCCGAAAAGATGGCATGATATTTCATCGGTATTATCGGTAAGTCAATAATTACGTAATCATAATATTTTACATTAATTTTTTGATATTATTTATCAGAATTCATCTTATACTGGTCATAACTGAAGGCCGGAGTGATGTCTTTTATGTTTGCGTCTCTTTCTTCTGAAAGTATTTTTTTTTAGTTAAACATAACTAATGATGTACTCATTCCTACGGCCACCTCTGTTATGGATAAAGCGAAAAACTTTTACTATCCATACATAATATGAAGATCTTTTTTTAGTAACTATAGTACGAATAAAAAACTACGTAATCGGACGGCATTTATTTGTAAGTCGGTTATTGATTACGGATTTTTTTTTATTTTTTTTTTACATAAAATATGTATACGAAATACATATTTTATGTTTAAACAATATCAGGAAATAGGAAGGTAAAAAGTCAATTATTAATTGTGAGATACCTATTTAAAAAAAAATATCGATACTCTCGTGATTTATTTAAACCTGTGTCATCCCTAATGTGTCGTAATTTATTTATTTATTATTTAGTACAGAAAAATAGCCATTAATACTAAAATACGTTAATCCTTTCACTCTCGTCTTCTCACAGAATCGCAAAATACCAAATAATATTGTCTTCCGTTCATCAGCAAACAAATCGAATTCAGAGTTTGTCTCCACGAGCGCTTTGAGCATCGTTAGCATACGCGGTATAGGGGAGGTGGATCGAGCTACAGTGCGACAAAATGGGACATTAAATAATTTATGGTTTCTAGAGCGATTGTAATTATTCGGAGCAAATAATTGACACAATAATCAGAACGCTGTACCCCGCTTCCTCATATCTCAGCTAATTGACATAATTGTTGTGATGCGTTAGATCTAGCATGAGGCGTCTATAGACTGTATGGTCGTTGGTTGACTCGTACTATGGTAAAAACTTTGGTCAAGAGCCCAGGGCACCCTAAATTCTACAAAAACCTGCATGCTACGTGCACATGTTATACGTAGTAGTAAAATCAAAATTTACCTGATCTTGTTGCACAAGTTTAGTTTTATCTTCCCAAGTTACATATTTAAGTCCACGAAGTCTCGTAAGATCTAAGTAGCAATTAGGATCCTCGCAGTTATAACTGAAACAAAAAGTTAAATTATATATTTAATTAACAAAGTTTTGCAAAAGACAAAAAAAAACGATTATTGGTTTATTTGTGCAATTAATATTTCGCGCATTTCTTTACTTAAAATCATACTCACACTTCAAAAACAGCCGCCCAATCCGGTAAGAAGAGGAGATGCGTTAATCCGGCCCCATGCATTCCAATGAAAACGTCCGTATTATGAGTTATTGCCAGCTGCTTCAGGAAAGGCACAGTTTTGTCATAGACCACCCTTTTTACTTCATACCCCTCAACTTTAGTCAAAGCTTCAATGATGGCCTTCTCGTTCAATATCGATCGATATGTCGTACCTCTGGATAGCAGAGTTACTCTGACTTTGTCACTAGTCCGAGGGTGTAGTTTTATGTTTAAAGAATGAATAATGTGTTTTGAGAAGGCATGGAACAAGCCACTCCTTTCGCAACCATATATCTGCAAAAAACAAATAATAATTTATATACATTTTTGCTTGATAATTGGATTACTTAACAAATAAATTGTCACTTAATAATTCTACCTAAATGGTGGTTACTACTACTATCTAATCGAATTAAATAATATTGTAAGAGTACACATTATGGCAAGTTTGTTGTAGTAATTTGGTCTACTTTTTTACGTTTAAAAAATGAAATCAACTTACCAAAGGTGTGTTGTAATAAAGGCCGAAAATCATTCTAGGTAGAAGAGGTAACACTACATTTTTAAAACATACTACTTTTCCTCTGAATGTTTTTAAGTCCCAGATAGGATTATCAGTAAATGCTTTGAATGTTTCTTCAAAGACAGATTCATAAGTGAATGTTTCCCAAACTAATATGTGATTATCTTTAGAAAAAGTGGAAGGATGCGTGGAATTTACATGCAGAGATGCATACAAGTTGAAAAAATCACAGAAATGGTGGTACATGTTAACAGCTGAAACACAGAAATATCTTATTGATGTTATGTGAAAATGTTTGAAGATGAAGCGGACTACACATGAGAAAATTACATACTTGCATCTAATTTCATAATATATGTTGGTTTATTTATAACTACATCACACATTCCATCAGTGATAGGTTTCTGAGGGGTTTTAACAAAATTTACGAGTTCAGGACCCCATGATTGTAGAGCACTCATGTGTTCGGCTTCTTTCAAAAGTCGCTCAGCATAAAAATTGCAGAATCCACCTGAAATATAACACAAATGCATGAGTCAATTCCGTTTTATTAAATTATTACAGTGCGAATCGAACGCTGCGCTACGAATGCCGAGATTAACCTCTTTCTCTCTACTACCCTACTACTTTTAAAAGACGAAAGAGACAATCTCCACGATACAGGGAATCCTAGACTATAGTGCCATTGAAATAGTGAAAATCTGTTTGGAAAATAAAGTTTTTTTTTAACGTCTCGCTAGATATATTTTTGTAAGGTAACTAGCTGTCTCTCGCATGTTTGGTTACTGCTACGCTCCTATTGGTCGTAGCGTGATATTATACAGCCCTATTTTTTAATTAGTACAAAAAAGAATGTGGCTCTATCCATACCCGTAACTGATCATATTGTTGCAGTCAAAAGTAAAAAAAAACATCTCAAAATTGTCCACGAAAATATGTCATAATTGGTAAACTCTTAATAGAATCAATCATTCATAACAATTGCTACTAGAAAATACCTACTATTTGCAGTGTTTTTTCATTTTGATCGTCATTTATTCATTCATAATCAATAGCCTGTACAATATTTCCAGAAGTTGAGTGACATTTTGGGATATAAACAAACGCTAATAACTTTGCTATTTATGAATATTATTTATTAAGACTTTACTTAAATAATAACAAGACCTTTTCATTAGACATTCTGCTAGCTAAACTGGAATACTATGGTGTACGGGGGAAGGTTTTGAGGAAAAAACAGACATAAAGAATCATGCCCATTTGTTGCCCAAAAAATGCAGAAAAAGTAAACTACTAATAGATCCTAAATAATTATGATTAGAATTATGATGTTAATATGAAATCTTATAAAGGATTCCATAAAAAAAATTAAAAAAAGGATTGTGTGTTGATTATGTTTCAGTTCAAGTAATGAATAACAGTGTTTTCTTTGTAGATACTTCTTTTCACTGTAAATGAAGTTTTTACGTTTCCTTTAAAGCGCATATTAATGCTGCTATTTATTGGTTAAAATAACAACAAAATTATACGGCAAAGTCTACGATGAACTCTTTTTTAGAAAAAAAAAAAACAGGACAGCCATGTCACAAATCCAGCCTAAACTCCCATTTTGATCAATTTCAATGGTGTTTAATTATTTTTAGACAAGTGTATATAAATCGATCAGATTTGTAATATTTAGACCGATTATTTTTCTTCCCCATAGAGGAAACGACTTGTACATTTTAGTATTATCAAAGAAAACACCTAAAAAAATATACAGATTGCGCAAGTATCTACATCCTTTGAATATTTTGTTTTATTTTTATACGACAACATGGCCATAATTATACGGCGCGTACTTTTTCTGTACATCAGTTCCATGCCCGAGTCTTTTCTTTTGACAGTCATCTTGACGGTTCGAGGAGATGATATCTATCTATATTTCAACGGGTGCCAAGAACAAAATCTTATGAAAAAATAAGACGAAATGTATTTTATTACGTATTCGTATTGTACATAGTAAAAACTATATGGCAGTCCTTTTTTTTTGTTAATTATCCTTTTACTTTATACTTGAAATAACCAATCGAACACTATTTTATTATTTATACAGAATTTCAAAACCTCATACCGTAAATCGATAATTTTTCATATACGATTTTGTTCTGGGACCCGTCGATTTAGATATTTACCTCTTATACTCATCATCAATTGCAATCGACTCAACAGGGTTCACAACTCAGGTTGGAAATGAAAAAATGAAAACAAGCGCCTAGTGAATAACTAATAGTGAAGTGCCTGAATACTATAAGATATATGAGAAATCAGTAGGAAGCTAACATTATAATAAATATATCGTCTAAAAACTTTTAAATCATGCTTTATATGATGTTAGATATAGATATTTAAAAAAGGAAATAAAAAGCTCATAAAGCTCTAAATCATATGACATAAATCTGCATGCTGGGTATTGTAGCTGGGGACTGGGGAATAGCTCTATACTAATATGGGCATTATTCTTTATAGAAATTAAGTCTGTAGTGGAGAAGAAAAATCATTTAACTCTAACCTCATGACAGTACATCGTAATGTCCCTCAGAAATCGGTCTTAGGCACAATATAATAAATTCCAATCTTGAATGTGTTGAAGTTATAAAAAAGCGTATCATTGACGCAAATCAAATTATTTTTGCAGATGACACTAACGTAATAGTGTCTGCCGACAACCTAAATAATCTAGAATCGAAAATTAATAACATGTTAAAAGCTTTCGAACAATAGTTTGGTAAATAATCTAAAACTCAATGTACAAAAAAGGCTTTCTCGTAGTCCACAAACGCTAAGCAGAGAGGCAGATGGTACTCCTCAGTCTTCTGTATAGCCTACCGCAGCGTATATATGTGATCAACGGTGCTGTTCGGGAGGCTAGAAGTCGTCATACTTGCGCGCGAGGTGGTTTGTGATGACTCTGGAAAACAGCTCAGTCACGTTTGAGCCATTTCTACAAACACAGCTCAGATGTGAGATGGGTCTGTAATTCATAAGCAGGGCATTGTCGACCTTAAATAAGAGTACCACCACACCTTTCTCCATGCCTGTGGCCTTTTTCCCTCGAGTATGACGGAATCAAACAGCTTCTGAAGGGCCTTAAGGACCGGTTTTCCACCCGCCTTCAGAAGTTCGCCTGTAATCCCGTGCTCACCCGACGCCTGGTTGTCTTTAAGCTGCTTCAGAGCCATCCTACTCTCGCTTACAATGAGCCCATTGGAAACGAACGAAGTTTCCAAAGAGAATCGCCAAACTTAACTCAAAACGAAAACTCGCTGAAATTATAAATGATGATGATAATTTGAAGGATGAGGAAGGATTTTTTGAGTGTAGGAAGGCCCCCTACAAGGGGGACCGATGACCTGGTGAAGGTTGCGGGAATCCGATGGATGCGAGACGCATGACCGAGGACCGTCCATTGTGGCGACATTTGGGGCAGGCCTATGTACAGAAGTGGACGTCTATCGGCTGAAACGATGATGATGATGATGATGATGATGATAATTTATATTCTATTTTGCAACTCCAGATGATAAAAGAATCCTTTCGCCCCAACCCCGCTCAGTAATTTCTTTTTGTGTGAAAACCTCTCAAATCAGAAACGAGATATTAGCATGGCAAGGTTTCGTGATTAAGGAGGGCCACACAGCAGTTGTTGTCTTTTCAGAAAAAATGTTCACAGTAATGCTCCCAATCATGGAATTAAAGTTGGTATTATTGCATCGGTAGCCAAATGGAGGATTTATTAAAATTCGATTTAAGCTTTCTTTGTTACAAACAATGTAATCAAATTATTCTCAATATTTTTTTACCACAGTAGTTGATTTTTACTATTATACTTCAATCCCAAAGTGTAAATCGTAAAATATATCACATACCTATCTGACCAGGTCCAAGAATGTCCATTTTATAGCGCAAGTTGTCTCCACGACCAACAAGGCCTGTAAAATTTAACATCATGTTTCGACCGCGACAAAACCTGAAATTGAAACATATTCAAGATTAACTAAAAGCCTAATAAAAACAGGTCTGGACACATCATAACATATAACAAGAATTGGAATGATGAACAATGTCACCTTGTTCCCCGCATCCCACTTGATAAATAATCAAACAGACCTTATATTCAACCATTTGTTATTTCAAACTCGATAATTCATAATATTTTTAAATTCTTTTGAGTTTCGAATTCTCGAGATTCAACTGTACTTTGTTTCTTGTTAAGCGATTATATAGAAATAAATCACACAAATTCTATAAAGGTGAAAGTTTGTGAGTGTGTATGTTTTTTACTTCTTCACTATCAAAGGAAATTCGGCAGACATGTAGAACATGTTCTGGAATACTGGAGCTGACTGTGCTGGAGTGACTAGCTAGTAAAAGCTAGTAAAATACATAAGTATAAGTTGCTGCCAGCATTTCAGCCGCACAATAGTAAACAATTACCCCAAGGGAACATACTCCTGGGATAAAAGTATCCTGTATGGTATTCCAGAACATGGTCCACATGTGTGCCAAATTCCTTCAGCAGTTTCAATACGAAGGAATAAAAAACATACATACTCAGAAACTTTCACTTTTATTATATTAGTGTGATTAAGTACTATGTCCAACAGTAGACGTCTTTCGGCTGAAATGATGATGATGATGAAGTACTATTGTATTCAGTCATATTTTGATGGTAGAGATTAAAACCTCATCGCTTTTGTATGTACGTACATACAAAACCAACAAACTTTATGCTTATAAAGTTTAATTGTTTGCTTGCAAAATACAGTTACAAAATTAAAATCATTACCTTAAATACTTGGAACATTCCAGTGAAGTGTCATCAGGATAGGTAGGTTCGCACATGACCATCAAATCATCTATTTGTTCCTTAACATAGCCTGTAATTACACAGAAATTCAATTAACTTGAGACAATATTATTGTTTTTAGTCTGTGGATAGGATGAGTATTATTGCATATTTAGCTAAGTAATTCCTAATTTAATTTTAATGAAAACCACTATCTAGGTAAGTTCTATTACAAAAAAAAAAAGGAAGCAAAAGGTATTTTGGAATTTAAATATTAATCTCAAGTATAGCAAATCTTACAGAAATATTATTCTAGTTAGATGGGCTCTTAGTTACTATGGTCAACATACATATTATTCTATTTTAAGGACTGTGTGGATTGGTTAACTTGGACATACTAAAATAATGCAGCTTTCTAACCACTTTATTCACAAAAAATAATTTATCCTAGCCAAACCCCAAAGTAGACTGTGACCTTTGTTAAGTATTCTTAGATTGATACTTACCAAAATCCGCTTGAGTATAGAATGTATCATACTGGGCCTGTTTCGTCTTTACCCAGCCCCGATGGTCACCAGGACAGACAGGTTGCACAGGGTATGAAATATTTTTTAAACATTCATGCTCATAGCCCCAACATCCTTTAATTCCTTCTAACTCTTTGTACATACAATGAGGCTCTGATAGACAAGCATCAGCAATACTTGGGAAAGCATTGAAAACATATGTTACATGTTCTGGAGGTACATTAAGATCATCAAGACCTATTGAACTAATGCTGTTAAATAATATAAAAAAATAAAATAAATACAGCGGCAGCCACATTTTTACAACATTCATTTATGTAAAATTTTATCGCGCCTACAACACACTCAATAAAAGTTCAGTATTGTGAATTGTAAAGTTTGAAATAGAGTAACAAGCTTTGAAAAGCAATGGCAAAGCTTTTTGACATTGACGATACATTAGCATGACATCCAATGACATTGACATGAACCGTTATTTTTTTAATATTTTATGTAATCTTTTTTTGTATAGATACTAAGTTCTTTTAGCAATTTCTGCTTAGTGTACAGTTAGAATATGGATGTAAAACATTGTAATGTTTTTGTAGTATTTGGCATGCATGTATCAAGTCACACTTCTTGGTAAGCTTTGCTGAGGTAGTTAATACTACAATAATATTCTCAGTTCCATTTTATAGTATATTACAAAGTACTCGAGATCGCACCTGTTTCAATGATTCCGCATATTAATTGTCCAGTTCTGCAGGCACTTGAGATGCAAAACTACTCCCATTTTATATCACAATATGAATCGATTTGCAAATAATTGGAACAGTCACTGAAATTACCTACCGCCAAAAACTCACATTACCGCACGGTTTCTCCTTGCCGGCCTACCACCATGGGATCTGAAGGCAACAGTCCTTGCACGCATGCACAATTTGCACGTGGAGAAACTCCACTGCCGCGACAAGTTGCGACATGGTGGACAGTGTTCAGGCAGGATATCATGGTGGAATGGCGACAATGACTGTCGTAGCCCAGTGCTGGACACGCCACATTTATTGCGGTAAGTCCCCTCTTTGTGGAGTGGCTGGAAAAACAATACGACGTCCTTACCTTCCGCATGACGCAGGTACTCACTGAACATAGTAAATTCGGGAGGTTCCTGCACCGGATTCGTGCGGAAAAAACACAATAGTGGCACCATTGTGTGGACCGCTTGGAGGACACGGTGAAGCATACGGTAGAGGTGTGCCCCGCTTGAGCAGAGCACCGCCGTGTCCTCATGGGCGTGATCGGCGGCGGCGATCTCTTGCGCCGTGCCTTGGTACAGGCCACGATCACGACTCCTTCTGAGGAGCAGTAATGCTAGCAAAGGAGGCGGCAGTACGCTCGAAAGAACGGCCCTCACGCGCTGGCCGCCGGGATCCCGATCCTGATTTCCAGCCACCGTAGGCGCGGCCGCGGACGGCGAGCAATGGGTAGTTCGCCGTCCGACCATCCAGTAACCGTCTGGGCCAAGCCCGACTCGACGGCGCGTAGTGTACCACGCGCGCTTCAACGAGATGTCAGCAAAACCGTAGGGGCCCGGTAGGGTCGAAGCTTATTGGGGCCATGGGTTGTACTAATGAGAACCCCGGTGACCTGGAACGAAGACAAAGAAGGAACAGGAGCGAGTTTTAGTCAGTAAAAATCTGACGCGCACTCTCGCTCCGCTGAATTCCCACCTAAAAAAAATAACTATATAATAACATAACTATTTCCTATTGTATTTATTTTTAATATGATCATGATCTACAATATTTTAAAATCCTCATGATGAGCCCTTTTATTTGATACCCATATCGCGATATCCAAAAAAATACAGTTTTTTTGAAGTGAAAACTTCTTTAGCGGCGTTGAGCACTTTTTCTGTAATGGGTATAAAATCTTAAACTCGCGTCAGGACACGTGACCTGATCGAAAAAGCGTAAGACGGATGGAAAATATAAATTGTCATGTTTGTGTACGATAGCGCAATAAATGAATATTGTATTCTACCACATAAATGATAGTACTTTTATACTGATAAAGCAATTGGTGCAAAATTATTCCCTAACCATTCCAAAATATCAAACATGCTCAACGTTAATAATCAAGTTTTCACTTCTGCCGGCACTCCCGGAGTGCAACCCGTCTTTTTTTTTTTTAAATTATGGTGTCTCACAGTCGTTATGTTGGTTTTTTTTTAACGTCACCTATCTAAGGGGTCCATTACACGATAGGTTTTGCTGTCAGTTTTGCCACAGTCAAATATCTTGACTGACGAAAAACCTACCGTGTAATGTGATGACTGACGTTTGCATGACGAAAAATTTATGGCGTCCAGTACACGGTCATGCAAGCGTCAGTCAAAACCATCAATCATGAATGAAGTTCATTAATTATCAGTCAAGTTTCATTCATGATTGATGGTTTTGACTGACGCTTGCATGATCGTGTACTGGACGCCTTAAGCGTCCATTACACGATAGGTTTTGCTGTCAGTTTTGCCACATTCAATGTTTTGATTGACGAAAAACCTACTGTCTAATGCGATGATTGACGTTAGCATGATACTGACTGACAAAAACCTAGATAGGCGTCCAGTACACGGTCATGCAAGCGTTAGTCAAAACCATCAATCATGAATGAAACTTGACTGATAGTGAGTAAGTTCATTCATTATCAGTCAAGTTTCATTCATGATTGATGATTTTGACTGACGCTTGCATGACCGTGTACTGGACGCCTAAGGGGTCCATTACACGGTCATGCAAACGTCAATCAAAACCATCAATCATGAATGAAGCTTGACTGACGGAATTTTATCGCCATACATTTTTCGTCATGCAAACGTCAGTCAACGCATTACACGGACGGTTTCTCGTCAGTCAAGATATTTGACTGTGGCAAAACTGACAGCAAAACCTATCGTGTACTGGACCCCATAATCATGAATTTTGAGTGATCGTGTAATGGCATTTCGTCAATCATTCATCAGTCAGCGCTCTTGGCTCGGACAGCGATGGAGTCGTACGCAGATCATAGTAAAATTGCGTCCGCGCACTCGATTGTGCAATCACCACCGTACCCGGCTAATATATTACAGCCAGAGAAAGACTTTATAATAACTTTCGAAACTTCTTTTTTCAAATCAGTACCTAAACAAATCCTTTGGTGATTATTGTAATTTTAATACCTGTTATCCCAATAGCTTTACCTTGCCCAATATAAAAACCGATCTGTATCGAAGAAACTGTTACCCCGTGTCAATTAAATTATTCATAAAATTACAGAGTGACCTGAAAGATTTATCCATCACATTATTCCGAAAAAAATTGTGCTCCTGTTTGTTTATGTTTCCACACGACTCAGGAATACCTTTGTTACAAGAATAGAAAATTACTCTAACACCTCGTGTTCCTATTAGTGCAATAATAGCCAGTTAAGTTAGTATGTAATTTCATGTGATTAAATGTTAAGAGTATGTATAGGTACTTAGGTACCTAACCATTCCCTTTAATTATTATTATTTTAAGTTTCGCATACCAGAAATGGTGAATATGAGGATCTTTGCTGTTATATTGTTTAATGTAACATTCATGTACCGGTCTATCTACCCATATTATGCGAATAAATTATTTAACTTTGACTTTGAAAATATAAACTTAGGATTTTTTTCTATATTTTTACAGTTTTTTTTTTTAATGTGATCGGTTATTTTTTTTTCAGGTCTCTGTAACGCTTAGTTTTAGAAATCTTCGTGGCCGCGCGGTTCTCCGCGTTTTAATGGCGCGGCCACGTTCAAACCTGCTTTATAGCTTTTAAACCGTAACTTTGATTCATGGTTTTGGGAATCGACATTTACAAATTGTTACAAAAATCTTAGCATAATTTTTTTTGACTATCGCCATGGCTGCGTGATTGAAACGCATGCGGCACACCCTGTGGGGTACGGACCGCAATGATGTTTGATTAAAGGGTGCATTGACAAGTTTTACATTACAAACTTGCTATTATTGCCATCGGAAAAAAATGTGTTAGCTCTATTTTTAGTCAATAGATGGCAGTGTTTTTAAATTTATTTGGCGCCTTTTCCAGAATACAAAATTCCCGGCGGATGCCACCGCGATTACCACGTGAACACAACAGCAGTTGTCCAATCAGCTGGTAAATCATAAAACCGCCCGCCCGCCTCTGTCTATTTACTCTTCCGTTGTTTTAAATTGGGATTTATGTGCGTTATTTATACCTTTGTGCTTACCGTTTTGTAAACCAGATTAAAGCGGTATTTGTGATATTTAAAACAAAGTAATTTAAATAATAAACAGTGGTATTTCGTTTGATTTTTCTGACCTTCGAAGTTAACCCAAAACTAATGTCGCCATTTTGACCATACAAATCGAGTTTAGTAGGTATTATTATTTTGTTTGGTCATCAACAAATGTTTATACGCTACATTAGTGAATTGCGTAAATGGACGTACATTTGCGAAGAATACGGAGAAAATGTCTCAGACGAATAGTACTGTAAATTTTCTTATACATGACGCTAATGGTTAGTAGCCAAGCTATCTTGAAGCTTATTTTTTACTTTATTATTATCCTATTCGCATAATGTTTATAGTTCTGCTCGTAACTTTCCATGGTCATGCAATTTATAAAAATTTACAGAATCCGTAAAGTGGACACATGACGCGCTCGCTTGGGCAGTGTTTCCCGCTGTCAGTTTATTTGTGCATTTGTTACTCAACAAACTCGTCGTTTTTTATATTATTCCTTTCATATGATAATCTTCCCATTTTAAAGATTTTTTAGTTCCAGTATTGTCTTTGAAAGATTGAGGCAAGCACGTCAAGGCTAATTATTATGCTTTATTTTAGGGCATCCACAAATGGTAAAAGTTGTTCAAAATAATATAAACAATCAGTCACTTGGTCAGATCAAAATTAAACCTAATCCTGTGAAAATTATAAAACTGCCTACTGCAGCAGAAGGAATCAACAAGGTATGTGGTATACCATAATCTTCACATTTGTATAAACATTTTTTGTAAAATGTTTCTTACCTACTTTCACCCTAGCCCTAATCAAAGATAGAGTGGTTTTAAAGTTAAATACTACTACTTAAAACTTTGCAATTAACCGTGAGGGTTCTGTGCAACATCCTGCCCTTTTTTTTCTTGAGATTGGTAGCGTTCAATAGTTTTATGTATGTAACAATTCATATCAATTACTTATAACAATATTGTTGATTTCTTAAAACTTTTTTACTGTAGCTTATTATACTAAGTTTGTAAATTCGAATTGATTTTATGAATACCTTTCTTACTCAAAATTTGCTAAAATTTGATTTAGCAAATTAATTGCTAAAGCTAGCTTATTTAATACATTAAGCATACTGCTTTGCCTTTGAAGAACTTGCTAATTATATTTCTGCAATTTGAGATAGCCTTTGCAAATTTTAGAAATCCCGGTTTTAATTCAAGGAAGTCAAGCATTGGATCTATTAATAACTAAAAATCCCACAGGGAGATGATTCATTAGTTTGATTGGTTTAAAGTCACAACCTGGTACATATGTTTTGTTGGGTTTGCTTGCAACATTAAAATACTGGAAATTTATTGTAAATCCAGTAAACTTAAGAAAAATGCAGTTGGGAATGTTTGTTATATCAAGCTACTTTGACTAGCTCAATATCTTTGTGAACAAAAATAAAAAACTGCAAAAAAGTAAAGTCATGCTAGTGAATATGAAATAATGGTTTTTGTTTTCATGTTGACTTTTCCCTGTTCAAATAGCAGCACATCAAAAAAAAAAATGCATATCAATAAACTTTGTCTCTTTACTTTGCAGACATCATTGTACAGAGCTGTGAAGTTGACTGGACTCAAATGTGCATCAAGTAAGAAACTTTATATGTGTTGACCATTTTTCCAAAACTTTTCATGCATTTACAATAAGTATCATTATCATCTAAAATGGTTATCAGTAGAGGTAGTGCAATTAGTCATAGGTATTTCATAGTATGTCAGTGTGAGTTGTGATCCAAAAAACGAAGTGATTTCATAAACAGGCAGTGAAGTTTCGTAGGAAGAGTGGTTATTTCAAAACATAATGTTGAGACTTTCTTTTTATATTTTAATATTTTAGTTCATCTTTTGTTCCAAATTTGAAGATTAGCAAGCCTACTTCTCGAGCATGAGCAAGGTATTTGTATTTATACCGTTACCATTCTAGAGGTCATCTATCGTCCCCCTACTCTTAATTATTTCTCTGAATTCAAATAGGTACTTGAATCTCTGGGTTTTAAGTATCATCACACCATCATGGGAGATTTTAACACCAACCTCCTTGTCCACAACTCCCGTCTGTCCTGTAAACTTCTGCATATTGTTGAGTCAGCCAGTCTGCATGTGTTGCTTCTCCAACCCACTCAGCATAATAAAATCAGTGATGATACTTGGCTTGTCCTGATCCTCAACTCTAACCTTTCCCTAGTGTCCTCACATGGTCAACTTGATGTCCCTGGCTTTTCCCATTACAATCTTATTTACCTGTCCTATGTCCTTAAATCCCCTAAATCCAAGCCCATATTCATGTAAAGGCATAGGTACCTTTGCAGATATTAATGGTGAACGACTCCAAAAAGATGCATTGAATATCAATTGGACAGGAAGCTGCTACAGTTGATAATAAAGTTTGTATCTTCAACAATGTTGTGACCAAATTATACGACACACATGCTCCTATCAGGAAAATTAATTGAAGCATTCACATGCTCCTTGTAGGAATGAAGAATTTCGGAATGGTTATGCGACGGAGGGACCGTGCGTTTCCAAGATTTAAAAAGGATCGCTCAGAGATAAATTGGGCTTTCTTCAAGACTGCTAGAAACCGCCACCACATTCTTAATGACATTACTACTTCTATTGCCGATATCTGAAAATTCTTTAAAATTCTAGATATCAGTAATTTACGGTATTCAGATTCTCCTAACACGAGAGTTCAAAAATATTTATTGTATCCATTAAATTCAAAGGCGTGGGCTGCAATAACATCAGATGTCATATGATCGTGACGGCGTCTAAATACTACGCTAGAAATTGATCGTTCAATGGTAGTCTTCTTCGTGATAAGCATCACTATAGCCTATTAAATGTTTAAGCCAATTACTGTGCGTAAGTCCAAGAGGTATTGTAAATGTACCGAAATATTATTTTGGCACAGTCCAGCCACTTCAAACCAATCTTCCTTTAAAGGGAATGCTTTACACTTTCACACATTCGTCTACACAGATGTTAGAGAGAATTCTCTAACATCTGAGTAGACTACCCAACCACTGCAGTATTGGAACGAGTACTTTTAATTAAATAAGCGAATATACACAGACTGCCTCTCCATAGGAAAAATTGTTTGTTTTTAGACGACTTCCCTTACTTGAGCACCTTCCTTCTCTATTGCTGTAGAGACTGGATTGCAATGAGTCATTACAAAAAGCTCCAAAATCTTTATTAGTTTTTAAAGCCTTTAACTACTCATCTGTATCCCCTCTTTGAGTATCTGCAAGTAGTCGAGAGTCTTTCAGGCACATGTAATCAAACAACCGTTTTGGAGGTCTGAGACTTTCTCTCAACTTATATCTATTATGTTCCCCGAACATAAAAATCTGAAAACTCTTCCACATCAGAAGTACCTTCAACATGATCTGTTTCTTTATCAACTATAAACTTTCCGTCTAAAGCACGTCTGTTAGTCTCTTTTGGAGAAGCGAAAACAGAACATTTTGCGGAAAATCGCCCTCCGAAAAGTTCACTCCCTCTGTCTCCTGTTTTATCATATCAGAATTTGCCAAGGATTGGGACCTGTTGTCGGTATTCTCAATTCAATACTTAGACAGAAGGTGACATCTCTAGGTCTTTCGGCCTGTTTGAAATTCCAGATCCGATATCTGTCGTAGGTCGCTATCGTATTTGATAAGTTTGTCCTTGACAGTTCTTATTTAACTTCTTCCTCTTTTTTTTAAGAATATGAAAGAAACATTCACTTACCTCTTAACGAGATCATTGACATATCAAGTCTTTCATGGTATAACTGGAGTAAGCTCGATGGAATAACGGTAATAATTTCTACACGTCGCCTAGGCAGAATTTTCTTCATCGTAAGCTTGTCTAGTCCACCATTACGGCCCGTTCACGACTTCGGTCTTAGCGGCGAGTGGCGTGGCGGGCGGGGCGGCATCGGTAGGCGAGCACCCGCCGCAATTTTGTCAAATCTTAACATTGGATTAGAAATAAATTTGATTTTATCTATATAAAAGGAGAAACTGACTGACTGACATATCAACACAGCCTAAACTGCTGGTTCTAGGATCGTGTTTGCACAAGGTTTCTTTTCATGATTTAGGTGAGCACTAGGAAGGAAAATCTAAACTTCATCCCCTAAGGCGATGAAAGGGGGGTCCAAAGTTATATGGAGAAACCCACTATCATGCAAGCGAAGCCGCTGGCAGAAGATACTATCTCATATCCTATCTATATATTGTTTTATTTTTTATAAACTACCTATATTAAGTACTATGACACTTGATTAACTTGATTAAAATCATCCTCATTTAATCAATCCGGCCGGATGGGAATCCTGTCGGATCTGACCGGATTGAAAATGACTTGAGATTGCAATCCCTAGTAGGTTTTTTACTTCACGCTCAAACAGCTGAACAGATTTCAATGCATCTTAGTACACGGGTAAACCATGTCTCTCTCTCATGGAATAGTATATACGACACTTTTTATTCTGATGGTATGTTCCCTTGGCATCAAACCGTATGACTTTCGTAGGAGTCTCTTCTGTCATATTGATCGTGACAATTTGCAGGACATTACTGTCTACTTTTCTATTCTTTAGAAATTCTTTAGCCATCAACTGTTGTTCCAAGTATTGGTTTTTCAGTATTGTCCTGCCTCTATGGTCCCTTCTGTGCCTCGCAGCGTTATGGAAGTTATATACTTTCAAGTGGCCTAATTCTCCACATCTACAAATTGTCCAATATGAACTCTTGTGGTAAAATTTTCCAACTTGACAGACATTTTTTTTTTTTTGTAACTTAATTTTCCGAGCCTATTGCACCTATTGCAAGTGACTTCAATGCCGTAGTAAAAATGTTAGATGAAAGCAATATCTAGTAATTAAAAACTCGAATTTACATATAATTTTATTCACTTATTTATTATTCACAATGACTTGGCTGTCATTAAATTTCACACCAAAGAGTTTCTACAATAATAATAACAACCCCACACTTAAAGTTACCTATTTCAAACCGTGTTATCTGTGTGTATAGGCTCCAAATAGGTAAGCATGCTGAGTGGGTTGTGGCCCTTCAGGTAGGATGGGGTCTTCAGCCTATTGAACGCAGCTAGATTTGACATTTGGTAATTTTTTTTAAGGATATTAGGGTAACCTTGTTAATTTTATATTATTCTGTTTCAGAGTTTGTGCATATTAATAATTTAGCAAGTTTGCAAAAAATTAAAGTTGAGCCAAAAGAAGTTGAACAAATTGAGGTAATTATTTTTTTAACTGACCAGTCAACCACAAACAGATTAATGAAAGGGTTACCAAACTAAACGAAGAGTACTAAAAATGTAAAACTTGCTTTTCTAGGTAAAACAAGAGCCACTGACGGAACTGAAATTTTTACATACTATACCAGATCTAATTTCATTACAATCAAAATCAGAAAACCAAGTAACAAGCACTAGCACTGCAAATAGCATATCTCCAACTATGTCGCATGCCTCTAGAAGGAGACATGATTCGGACAATGATCCTCCAGCAGAATAGTGAGTATAATTTTCTTTAACTTGTATTTTAATAGAATTTCACTAGTTTTTCCTATATTTCTGTACGCTTCGGAGACATGAATTTTGCGACAAGTCAAAATAAAGAATTTTGATACGCTGGAGATATGGTGCTGAAGGAGAATGTTAACGGTCTTGTGGAAATAATTCCGCTGCCGCGACAAATCAGTGTACGGCGAAAAGGCCTCCTAGTAGGATATCATAATAGCACGGAGAGAGCGACTGTCGTAAGTAGGGTATTCCATCCCGCATATGCGAAATCCTGCACCTTTTTTTCGGGATTTACTCATAAGGGATCCCAAAGTTTGCGGGATTGATTTTTTCTATAATGAAAATGTGTTTAGACGACGCGTTATTTTCTTCCACCCCATTACAGCCTCATAGTCCGGTCAATTTAGACATCCGAAGTTACAAAAATTCGCACCCAGCTGAAAATTGGTAGGATTGTTCGAACACCATCATAAAAAAGTCCTCATTGATCCAAACTTGAAAAAAAAACAAATACTCGGGGTCTAAGATTAAAAAAACAAATTTTTAAAAATTTTAAAAATTAGCTCAGAAAAAAATTTTTGATCATATAATTATCTACAAAAATGTCCAAATACTTTTTTTTCCTAAGAGCCATCATTTTATAATTCAAAACAGTTGAAAAAGGCAATTGTCATAATATGCACACGTTTTCACGTCACCTTTGAAGTAGTGTAGTAAGCGCGTTTTTAGGTTTCCGTACGTCATAAGGAACAAAACGGACAACAAAGTGATCCTATAAAACACTTTGTTGTTCGTCTATCTGTGAAGACCCTTTATCTCGAGAATGCGTGGATGTATTGAGTTGAAATTAAAATCATACACAGGTCTGGGGTCCCTTGAAACTGTGAAAAAAAAAACAATCTAAAACCCGCGGGATGGATGACTACAATCAATCACGATTTTGATGCGGGATTGGATCCCTAGTTTATAACCCAGCACCTGACTGATTTCAGTAACCTTTTAATAAAATTTTGACATGTTTGTTTTTAGTACTACTAAGAGACGTAAACATGCGGACAAAGTTGGCAAAGGTTTAAGGCATTTTTCAATGAAAGTGTGTGAAAAGGTCAGAAATAAAGGCTTCACTTCTTATAACGAAGTAGCAGATGAATTAGTGCTAGAGTTTGCTGCAGGAATGCATGGTTCAGCAGATAGCCAAGTATGTATTTATATTAATTAATGCTATAGTTTTATTCTATGTACATAAGTAGTAACTTTAGCACGTACAAAGCGTTTTGGAAACGCAGTTATTGTGAGTACAGCTGAGGAGTGGAATTCCCTGCTAGAGTCTACAGTGTTTCCTGATAGCTACAACTTAGGGGTCTTTAAGTCAAGAGTGAATAGATTACTTCTAGGCAAGCATGCTCCATCGTCGGCCACATCATCGCTTACCATCAGGTGAGATGGACGATGATGGAGAACAAACGCTAGCCTATCAATAATAATAAAAAACGTAAAAATTTTAAAAACATCATTAAGGCTGATTGACTGGCTCAAATAGTAAAAATGTAATTCAGATTAATTTAACATTACAGCAATATGACCAAAAGAATATCCGCAGAAGAGTTTATGATGCGTTAAATGTTTTAATGGCAATGAATATTATATCTAAAGAAAAGAAAGAGATAAGATGGCTTGGATTACCGACAAATAGTGTTCAAGAATGTACAGCATTAGAAAAAGAAAAACAGCAGAAGCTAGAGCAGATTCAAAAGAAGACACAACAATTACAAGAACTCATATTACAGGTACGCATTATACACCTTGCCTTGCTTCAATATAATAAAACAACAGCCTAAAACTAATGATGTTAATATCTAATCTTCTTTTTTTTTTTCAGCACATTTCATTTAAGAGTTTGATAGAAAGAAACAAAGAAGCGGAGAGCAAAGGAGTCAAACCATCTCCATCATCAGCAATCCATTTGCCATTTATTGTTGTGAATACTAGTGATAAAGCCTTAATCGACTGCAGTATTTCTAATGATAAGTAAGTAAAAATACTTTCATTGTTTCAACTATTATGATAGTTATCAAGCTGTCTCCTGCGTCTTTGATTACTGTTCCGATCACTGATTGGTCGTAGCGCTATGTCAATAGCTTATGACCTTCCTCGTTAAATGGGCTATCAGACACGAATATAATTTTTCAATACGATCCAGTAGTTCCTGAGATTGCATGTACAAACAAACAAAAACTCTTCAACTTGTATAAAAAGTAGCTTAATGTCTGGAAGTACTGATCCGATTTTGAAAATATAGTCTTGTGACCTAGGCTACTTTTATTCCGAAAAAAATACTTGGCGGATTGGTCACGGGACCGAAGCTGCGAGAAAAAGCTGGTCTTAAAAAAGTCAAATCAATTTTTTTTTTATTTATTTGCATTTATTGATACTCAGGGTGCGTCTCATATCATTTTATTTTTTATTTTTCTATATTAAGTTATTTGGTATATTTTCATTTCAATAACATCTGTTGATATAATTTCTATACATATAAAATTTATACAGAGTGTTTGGTGCATCGTGTGCCAAATTGAAATAGTCGACGGGAGGGGTCGTATGCTATCCTTTCAGACCCCTATACACTTCTTATGCCCTGTGGATTTTATTTCATTGAAGTCCAAAATTTATCATTCAAATACTAGTTTTAAAAAATATATAAGGCGTAGACTATGAATTTTAATTTTATTTAAATGTGTATTGTATTAGAGTACTTTTAAATTTAAAATTAATGACATTAGCTATCTAGCTTTTTTAATTTACTTGCAAAGTTTTGGACTTAAATTAAAGCTGTCCATGTTACAGCTATTTACACTATCTATAAAAAAAAAACAAAAGCGCCC
Source organism: Mythimna pallens (assembly GCA_961205895.1). Taxonomy (NCBI): domain Eukaryota; kingdom Metazoa; phylum Arthropoda; class Insecta; order Lepidoptera; family Noctuidae; genus Mythimna; species Mythimna pallens. The sequence goes on from OY540830.1 coordinate 13,434,344, forward strand.
GGAATCTTCCAACTTCCTCAAAAATTCTCTAGTTTATCCTCTTGCTAGTGGTGTGCCACAAGCCATAAAAATCTTTATATAACTTTGTGAATTCGCTAGAATTGTGATTCGAGTCACATAAAACTCAAACTCTCACATAATATTCAAAATTAGGATTTAAAATTTTTTTTTCTTTAATGATAGGTACATATAAAACCTATTAAAAAAGTTTATCACTTTTATAAATAAAATCTGTCAAAAAAAAAAATGAAATTGAATTTTTAACATTTATTTCATAATTTTTAGAGGAAATACGACTTCGTACAACAACTACTATAAATGTTAAAAATTCAATTTCATTTTTTTTCATAATTTTTACAAATCCTGCTCAAATTGTTGGCCTCTGTTGGGAATGCAGGACCCAACATCTGTTTCGTATTTCGACAGTTGTTGTACGAAGTCGTATTGGGTTTTAGGTAGTTTGAGTCTCATCTATCAATCAAATATCAATCTACAGATTTTATAATCAATGTATTTTATGCTTATAAAAATTAGTTATTTGAAAATTATAACAATCATTTATTATATTAACTGATCGTTATATCAAATGTTATATCTTGTAAATATTAGACATTTTGTAATTATACCATATATTACTTACCTATAGTCGCGTCATGCCCAATTAAATCATATTTACTAACCTTATGTTTTCAATCTATTGCAGAACAGAATATATGTTTAATTTTAACAAAAAATTTCAAATACATGATGACATCGACATTTTGAAAAGAATGGGTCTTCTATTTGGTAAGTGATTATTTTATGTATGTCATCATATTGTTGATTTCTGTTACGTTAAAAGTCGCAAGTAAACTATCTAATGCGAGATGTGTTGTAAATATTATGACGTTCTATGTTGTATTACGTGTTGTACAAAGGTCACTAGATAAGTTTTGCAATACGGCTTTATTTATTACAATCTTTCAAAATAATTACCATCACAGCAGATACACTTAGTCATTCGTAAAAACCAATCCTTAAAAATTTGCTTCCATTTTTCTTTTGGGAAATTGGAGCAGGCCTGGTCAAGCAGTTAACAACTCAGTGTCGCTGGCAAACCTCTTTCTTTTAAATTGATCCTTAATGACTGGAAAAAGACCAAAGTCACAGGGTGCTAGATCTGGACTATACGGAGGATGTTCAAGCACTTTTACTCCGACATCTCGTAAAAAATTCACAGTTTCGTGCGACCTATGTGCATTGTCAGCATTATCGTGTTGAAAATGCCAGTTACCGAGTCTTGATTTGAGACGGAGCTCTTTGAGTTTCTGGATAACCTGAGGCAAACACTCTTTTGTATACAAAGAGGCTGTAACTATACGCTGACTTTCCAAAACTATTCTACCTAAAATTTCTCATCTTGTGAAAAATATAGCAATCATTTTCTTCTTTACCGATCGTGATTTTCGAACTTGAATAGGCTCATTTTCAATCCACCAAATTTTGTTCCTGTTTTTGGAGGGTAAATCGAAATAATATAGCCAGGTTTTATCACCCATGACAATATTATTTTCTTACACCAATTTACTCTGCATATATTTTGTTCTTCTTTTAAATCGTGGGGTAATCAAAGCATACAATTATTATTCACTTCAACTATATCGTGCAGAATTTTAAGAATACTTGGTGCACTAATCTACAGGATCTCTTCTATCTGCCTATAAGTTATTCGACGCTCTAATAAATTTTTCTACTTTTTCACATTTTCTTCAGTGCAAACGTCTGATAGACGTTCTGACCTTGGTGCATCTTCTATACCAATATTATTACCGTGGATTGAATTCACGATACCACCGAAAAATTGTTGTATGATGAGGGCAGTTCTCTTTAAGTACAGAATTCATTTCTTCAATACACTCATCTATTGAAAGACCGCGCTCATGGATCATCAGAACTGGATTTTGAAAAAAAAAATGGGACCAATCTGGAAGCATATCCTATCAGGGGAAAAAAAAAATTGCAAATCGGTCCATAAACGGCGGAGTTCTGAGATAACCGAATTCATTGGGAATCTAAAAGTGCATCATTATATAGGCAGCCAGGTTTTTATGTTGCCTAATGAAGTGCTGCAGTTTTGCTGGCAACTTTGATTTCGCTGATTGTATTCCTTACTATGTAGCTTTAGTCCACGACTTAATGTTCGTGAATGTCGGTTATTACAGACGCGATGTGGAAGTCGAAGTCAGATAGAAAGTAGCCTATGTCCTTCCCTGGAGTCCAAACTTACTCCGTACCAAATTTCGTCAAAATCGGTTCGGTTCTTTTATATTTGTAATAATTAGTATGGATTAATGATGATAAACAAGAAAAGTGAAGCATACATAACATTATATGGTGACTTTGTGCATTGCTATATTTTGTTATATTAAAAGCATAAGGCTACATTGGCTTGTAATTTTTTATAGGATGTATACCTTCTGTTGTTTTAAAAAAATAAAACTGGCTTTTTCTTCATAGTAATAAAGCTTCCGCATCCGCAAAGATTTACTTTTGACATCTGTTTCCGTTTCCGCTTCCGTTAAGACACTTCCGTTGCATCACTAATACAGTTCTCTAATGACCGCGCTTTAGGTCCTGTAGTCCTCTTTATTTAAGATTTTTTTTTCTTTTCTCAGGTTTAGATAAAGGTGAATGTTCAGAAGAGGACATAGAGAGAGCAAAAAACATGGTTCCAAAATCTTTAAAGACATACGTAGAACGTAAGTATCAGCTTAACCTTTTGTTTGGACATAAACAAAGTACGCGAAAATTCTAGTTTGCAAATCTTGGAGCAGTTTCTCGATATGAATTGTTTACGTGCTCAGCCAACTAGGTTAATTTGCCATTCAGTTAACAAATTAGTCTGATAACTAAATGGCGCCGGTCAACTAGCGACCTGAATTATATGAGCCGATGCGTCTAATACGACATCTAATTAACTGACTGGCTAATGCTTAGGCTATTCATGCAATAGAGTGATCATGTAACAAAAGTCTTAAGGCAGACTTCTTGTTAATTAAAACTCTTTAGTTCAAACAGTAATAGGAAAACCGCTGCGGGGTGATGGAACTCTGTCAGCTTACACGATCGTCGACAGCACATCCTAGCTGTTTCATTGAATGACTGAATCTCATTCGGGCGGCTATTCGAATAGGATGGTGCCTAGGAGCCAATGGTTGTAGACACCGTACATTACCATTTTGCAAATGTTGGGTTTAAAGTTATATTCAAAGGTATCCAAAGTATTATAATGGTAGCGATTCTTTCTCTTGACCAATAGTTAGTTCCACAGTTATTATCAGACTCCAGGCAGCCTACTCAATTAAAATGTTACTCCTCAAAGAGATGTCAGCAAACCATAGGAGCCCAGCAGGGCCGATGCCCGCTAAGCTAAGACCGCTAAGAATTTCTGAAAAGGAAACCCGTAGTCCTAGAACGCAAAGGGCAATTAAAGGACACAAGTGTGGTTTTAGTCAGTAAAAGTCTGCCACGCCCTCGCGCTCCGCCCGGAGCGCAAGAAACATTGGAGGATTTCCACCCTTAAAACATTACAGTATATTATTTGTGACGCACGACATCCAAGTAGCAAAGTAAATGTGCGGTTGGTTAGCCCGTACAATGCCGTTTACGAGGCATGCCTTTTAAGTTTTGTCGTTTGAAGAAAAAAACAACTAGAACCTTATAGTACTTTTTATTGTTTTTCAAAGTATTCACCACGTAGCTTAATACACTTTAACATTCGCTCAAACCAGTTATTATAACATTTATTCCACTCTAAAGTGGGGGTGTTCAAAATGGCTGACTTAAAAGCGTCTACTGCTTCTTCACCGGACTGGAACCTTTGACCACGAAGCCTTTTCTTAATTTTAGGAAATGTAAAGAAATCGTTAGGGCTTAGATCAGGACTGTAGGGAGGGTGGTCAAGAATTTCTACTTTTTCCTGCTTCAATACTCAATCGTTTGACGAGCGCTCTGTGAGCTTGCGTTGTCGTGGTGCAGGATGATGCGTCGTTTTGAGTTAGATTTTCGTTAGAAGAACATAGAAGTTGGGCGATGACTTGTGGTAAACAAACTGTGGTATACCACTCTGCGTTAACCGTTCTACGATCTTCAAGTGCAACAGTCGCAACATGGCCGGTTTTTCCAACGAACGTGGCCACCATCTTCTTTGAAGTGCTTCGAGAACGAACAACTTTAGTCGGCTTTGGATCGTCTTGAAAGACTCATATTGTAGATTGTTGTTTGGAGTCAGGATCGTAAGCATAGATCCAAGATTCGTCACCACTGATGATGTCGTAGACGTGATTTGACTCTCCTCGGTTAAACCTTTGCAGTTTTCTTACACCATCTGACGCGGTCCGCCTTGTGATCGTCGGAAAGCAGATGCGGTATCCAACGGCAAACTAGGTTTCTTACACCAAGTGCTTCATGCAAGATCTTCTTAATGGTTGTCCCTGAGATGCCTAAAGAACAGTTCCAAATTCAAAATTGCCGGGAAATATGGAAACGACAGAACTTAAAAGGCATGCCTAGTAGTTAAAAGGCTAGGCTTAATGGCGAATTAAGCTATACTAATCTGGCTAAGCAGTCGACAACCTCATAGGTTGATCTGCGAGGGGTCACTCACAAAAAAAAAAAGCGAATTAATCAAGTTTACTGTGACATTGTGCACTTACCAGCGTACTACATAAAAGATTATCTACAATTCGCATTACTAGTTCAGATCTACAATAGGCTGCGGCACGCCACGGTAGCCGGTAGGCTACCATGCAAATATGAGATTTAACTGGTTCAGGGCGCATCTAAATGAGACGTTTCGTTTTTCGAAATTTGTTCGAGCCCGACTTTACCGTATATGAATGGCACCGTACACGGTGCAGTCGTCTTGGTGACCTCTTTGTCATTGTGTGGCAGTCGCGCTGTTACATAATTCCAGGGAATTTTAATATTGTTTATCTGGTAAATAGCATCCACGTTCGCCGTAAATATCGCGTCAAGAATTTCCTTTTACATTGCAAATTGTGCTAAAACCGTACATGAGTTAAATATTCAGTACTTATACTCATTTCAGAAATGGGCAGAGGAGTCATAACAAAACTTTCAACAATGCTTGAAGAAGAAGAACTCGACGATGAAGCAGGCGAGGAGCATGACACGTTAGATGCAGAGGCCGAGGTAGAAGAGGATCAAGAGGAACCGGAGGGCAACGAGTACAGCGACGACAGCAGCGACGTCGACGTGTAGCGAGCACGCAAGCGCGCTCCTGCGCTTTTATAACTACTTTGTTTGTATTAACTAGGTGTTACTGTTGCATGTGGGCTAAGTTTATGTAATATGCCACACAAGTTCAAACATTATATTAGCTTAAACATATTTTGACACAATGTAATAATTTAATACTATATTTAAAACAATTCCAATGAAACAAATATGATTTAAATATTTGTACAAGCAAATTCATCATAAATAACTAGATATACGACAGTTTGTCAGTAAAATTTGAATAGCAAAAGTAGAGACACCGGTCATGGTTTTATATTACTACACGACCTATTTCTGCAACTATAAATCCATTTGACCTAGAGGCTAGCATGTCTAGTAAAACCCTTTTCTACTTACGATACCCTAAAAGATAACTTTGTATTATTTTACTGAACGATTTTACTCTTAATAACTAAGAAAGTTTTTGTGAACGTGATATATACGTATCGGTGTCGACCAAAAAAAAACAGGATACATTTTAAAAGTATGTATAACCCACCAAAAATAAGAATGTGAAAAAAACCCAAGTACTATGTAAAGCTATGTCTTTTAAAAGAAATTAGATTTAACTGTATACTAAGTGTTCTCAGTAACTGTTGCTTTCATTTAAAAATTGTTCATGAAATACACCCGACTAATTTGTACTTAATTCATTAACCTTTCGAATACCGTAATTAGAGACATAATAGAAAGACAATAAGAGAGCGAACGCCGGCGTTCGCAATCGATAGGCACAGATTCATGTTGTTCAGTAACAAAACATATTTCTTAACCTTTTGACCGCCAGAGCGTAAACGCATCGGCGTACCTCCCACGCCAAGCTACAAATTTAGCTCAAATACCTACAAAAAAAAAAAATAGGGATTCCAACATCTTATCGATAACCAATTTCAAAAGTCATTGCTTTAAACCCATATTTTTTAAGTAAAATATTACTCGTTACATCACTATTTTATTTGACCCTATTTCGAATCATACTATCATTAAACAGAAGTTACAAAAATCTAAATAACGTTAAAGCAGACATTAGAACTACAAACGACAAAAATAAATAATAATAAGGTACATCACAAATCTCGTTCGTAACGGTAGCCGCAGTCGGGAAGTCCCGACTCTGGCGTGGCTGGCACGACGAAACTACCTCGCATGCGAGTAGGGATGTGACATTGTGGGACATAATAAATAATAATCACATAGTATTTAACAACAATTTAATCAATTCACTTTTAATAAGTCTGACTCGTGTTGAGAGCAGTGGTGGCCGAGTGGTAATGGCCCCGACTTACGGAGTTGTAGGTCGCGGGTTCAAACCCAGCCAGGCGCATTACTTTGTGTAATTTATTTCATCACCACTGCTCTCAAAACGGTGAAGGAAAACATTGTGAGGAAACCGGCATGTCCTAGAACCAAAAATTCGAAGACATGTGACATCCACCAACCCACACTGGGCCCGCGCGGTGGATTACGGCCCTTTCCCTCCTAGAGAGGAGGCCTGAGTCCCAACAGTGGGAACATTATAAGGCCGACTATGCTATGCTATGCTATAAGTCTGACTCTACATAACTCGGCAAACTTATGTCGTCCAAGTCCTTCTGTGTTCGCATTTTTCTTATCAGGTTCAGTAAATTGACGTACGTTACTGACCGTTTCTCTGCTGGTACTCTTCTAACTCAAAAGAGACGAGTCTTCCGAACGCCGCATTTCGTAAGTCGCTAGATCCTGGTTGGTGAAGTTTTATATAAATAAAACTCACCTCTAAATTATCCTCGTAGAAAGATGTTGCTTCAGAGAATTCATCATCCTCTTCCACACTTCCTAATATACAAAGGAGTTCTTCATAGTTATATTTTGACGGCTAGCCATTTTTATAATCAATTTCGTCCACTCGCATAGTAATAATTCCGTTACTATTATTATCACCGGTTATAATAATGAAGGAAATCACTAACAGTCTCCCGTAGCGCTAATGATAAAAATATTTCATAGATTTTAAATATAATTTACCTTACTTATCCATCACGAGCTGTCGGGTCTTGCCGACTGTGGCGTGAGGAAGAACACTTTACGGATTTCGATTAGCAATTTTTGATGATTGTTTTTTCTAGTGAAATGTAACTAATGGATACAATCTTTATACCATTCTACAATATATCATTAATGTAGTTTTACATAATAGGAAAAAGAAACACAGAACACTTAATTTAGTATAATTATTTTGTACTTTAAAAATGTCGTTTTCTTGTCGGCTGTAGACGACGGTGGCGTGTTGGGCAAGTTCTCGTTTGTCGTCTATACCCGACCGTGGCGATCAAAAGGTTAATAAAGTTACTGAAGAATGCGGTGCCTGACAGAAACTTTGTATACAGTTAGAGATGTTACTTCTTTTCTAAACGAAGTTGTTATAAAGAACTTGACTTTCTTTCATGTTTTTGTTTTCATACATAACTTTTCATCTTTACATACTATATGTAAAACAAAGTCCCTCACCGCTTCTGTCTGTCTATATGTACGCGATAAACTTAAAAAACTAGGAACTGAGTGGATCTTCATGCGGTTTTCACCTTCAGACCGAGTGATTCATAAGTAACGTTTAGGTGTATAAATACATACACATGTCATGTACTATGCGTTCCAAATAAGAATAGGAAAGTCGATAACCTTGATCTGTCATGTTGATTGAAAAGTAAGGTTTGCAAAGAAAACTTATTTGCGTATTAATAACAGGTTTTGTTTTGCTTTGTGTATTACTGAGTCTTAGTTAAGTTTAAGTGAAGTAAAAATGTTATAGTTTAATCTAAATTACCTGAATATATTATGTCATAAATAGTTTAAAAAAAAAAAACTATTTTCATTGTTAGGAATAATTCGCCTTCTATTTGCAAAATTGAAGAACTGGATTCTGTTTCTGTTTAGCTCACCCTAACCAATTTTTCGATTTTACAGCTATGACGTCACAACATGGTGTAAAAATCGATTCTATACTTCTTTGAAACGCATTGTATGTTATAGTCGAGAAAAGCTGAGTATTTCAAAGGTTTCTAACACCCGTGCCAAATTGGGGCGGGTCGCTAGTAATATACTAGGGGAACCTGCATGCGTGTATTATACACCTAAACTTTCACGTAACCTGTAACCTCATTAATCACTCTGTCCATTGGTAAAACTGCATGAAAATCGGTTCTGTAGTTTTTAAGTTTACCGCGCTCATCGATAGACTCGGCGGGGTACTAATTAAAAACAGGAAACTGCTTTTTACTTTGTCACTCTAATTGCATTTTGAAATGCATTATTATTATTATATCTAACTTTCAATGTATGCTTAAGCACTTCCTAAAAAACCCTATTACAGTATGTATAATCACAGTGAAATAATTTAGTGTGTGATACAAAGAATCACTCCTAATTGACATATTTTTTTATTTAGATGTGGAATTGTTTTAATGATAAGTGAAATAAATGTCAATAAAAAATATCGTATTATTTAATTAACTTAACACAATTACAATAATTACACACATTTGAAGAATAAGTTACTTCAAATCATCGTCATCAAATAAATCTTCGAAATCTGAAACAAAGAAAAAGTAATATAAAATGAAAATGTTTAACTTACAAAGTAAAGGCTAAAACTAAATACATGTACAATATAATTATTGTCAGAAAATACTGACGTTTACAGTTAGTAGACATAGACGGTACTGTTAAATATGTAGTAGACTCTCGTAAATTCAAACCTGCGATAATTCAAACCTCTTAGAATTCAAAGTTATCACTATTTTCCTAGAAAATCTCTTTATATTTCGAACTAAATCATTTTTATGCACTATTCGTACGAAAAAAATCATCGCTACGTAACAAAACGACGCGTAACTCGTCGGCAAATCAAAGTTGCAGAGAGAAAGATTACAGAACGTGCAGAGGTGTAGATAGAACATTTGAGACAAGTAGGTATATACTTGTATCATCGTACACGAACCTTTATTTTGGTAATGATTAGTTTGACACACACTTTCGCACGAATTGGTTTGTTTAGTTAAGTTTCAGTTATGTTAGAACTACATTGCACACACGTGGTCCACGTACGCCTATCTGGGCGCGTCGGTCTCCATACATTTTGGAACTGGACTTTTAAACCTACATTAGATCCACGCCACACGACGTCGTTCTATGTACAAATCAGGCTTGGTCCACGTGTGTGTCGGTCTAATGTAGTTCTAGCTTTACTGTTATTCTCGTTTCGAACTATTTGATATTTCAAACACTAGATAATTCGTAATATTTTAAGAGTCCCTCGAATTACAAACTAACGAGAGTAAACTCGAATCATCATAAACTTTACCAAACATTGGGAATAACAACTGTTTCGTGGGTGCGTTCACAAACATGTAAACTCACATACACAAGACACCCAGACCCAGAACACTATCTGTTGCCTACAGATAGTGTTCTCTGATAGATGTCTCGTGCGGGAATCGAACCCGCGACACGCAGCTCAGTAGCCAATCTAACCACCGCGCCAACCGTGCCGTCAAAGCACATAGGCAAAGTATATTGGTTATGTTCAGTTCAGCAGACTAGCGGGGTGTCGTACCGCGTATGTAGGCGATTCGACGCGAAGCGATGCGGCGAGATTGGAACAAACAACACTATAGCGGCCCACATGACCAACCACACGGGGTGCGATGCGGCGAGACGGGATCAGGTTTGATAATTCGCGCAAACCCTTACAGCGTGTTTTATATAAATGGCGGCTGAAGCGGCGACTTTCGCGCGCACGTAGGACAATGCCGGATGCACGTAGGATGGTGTCGCATTGAATTACGTGAACCGCATCGGATCGCGGACGCCGCGTTAGAAATATTAGTTTTTTTTTTAGGGTTTCCGCCAAATGCTAAGTACAAAATGTATGGCTATGGCATTAACAGCGGAGAAGTCATGTAATAGGTCATGTAATTGCCATAAATTTTGTACTTAGCATTTGGCGGGATCACTAGCAGAATTTCATTTTACCATTATAAAAATCTGAATGTACAGCCTTTTCATTAGCAGCCAAATCCATAAGTAAATTTGAGGGACCTCCAGCCTGTGGAAAAAGAAAATTATTATTATGTTATAGTAAACCCAAAAATAAAGTAAGTTCAGATAAAAAATATATATATATATTTGGTAAGACACTATCAGCTATTAGCCTGATGTGTGTTTTAAATAGTTTGCAAATGTTAAGTTAGTAAAACCAGTTTTTTCAGTATGGGATCTTTAACCCTTTCAATGCCATGGTTTTATTCATAAAACACTTGCCACACGCCACAACTCAAAAATACCTGGTAGTGTTGCGAACAGGAACATATCAATACTTTTGTAAAAATTGCGTATTTTTAAATAAATGTATATAAATTACTAAGCATATTTGTTTTTTTATTACCTAATACTGGTTCCTGGAAATGTTTTAACAAAAATGCTAGCACATTTTAAAGTTAATATGTTCAAAATGTGAAATTTGTTATAACCCTTTTATTTGTCTTGTAGATCAGACCTTGGCGGCGAGGGCACGTAATTGATTTGTCACATATATCAGACTGCGGTTAAAGGGTTAACAATACTTTCCAGGGGCCTTTTTTTTTTTTTTCGGTGTGTAAATCATCTTATGACATCCCCCGCCCTTGGGCGGGGCGGGAGATAGTGTACGCCATGCATTTAAAACTTTTAGGCTGGAATTGCTTAAAAGGCTTCTTTCTATATAAATTTCCCCAAAGTTTGAGGAAATATAACTCGTCAGTGTCGGTTGGCATTCAGTGTGTTTTGTTATAAAAATAAATAGATACGTAGATACTCACTTCTTCTAAATCCATATAAGGCCCCACACCTTCAGGAAACATTTCATCAGCAGCTACTGTTGGTTTCATGTTTAAATATTCAATCACTGCAAGCCAGAACAATTAGACACGCTGTAATTTGAAAGCAGAAGAATTTTTTACTGCTTTATATCGTGCAATACAAAAATATTAGGTGCCTACCTCCTAAAACTCAAAATAAACAATGTCATTGTCACATTTGCAAAATTGAAAAATGTCATAATGACATATGGCATGACCAAAGTATCCCTCTCTAGTCTGTGACCAACTCGCGTTCCGTTCAGTCATGATATCATCGTGCATCGCTTTTTGCTCAGTATATATGCGGTTCAACTGAGTCCATGATGATATTTAAAAACAAACTGTGTTGCTGCGCATCTGTTGCGCTCAGGACACATAATAACTTTGCTTAGTTAGGTACATCATGCGAAAAACTGATTCCCCAAACTGTGAGGTGTGTGGGAAAAAGGAAGATGTTTCAAATTGGTGGAATGTGACCAATACAAAGACAAGAGAAACATTCTTTTCAAGCCATTGAAATTGTCTGAAATGGACGTAGGAGTTTTTAATAGCATCTTAGCGAAACTTATCCGTAGTGAAGAAAATGTTTTATATTCTTTCATAGATTTAAGAAAACAGATTATAATTTGTGATTAAAGTGTAGTAGTAGGTACGATGCATTATTAGTGTACGAAAATCAAAGATTAAAAAAAAATCTTTGTTCAACCCCAGAAACATCTGCCACTTCCATTTCTTTAATTTTACTCCTCACATAATCCATCGAACCTTTCTTTGAATTTCATAAATAAAAAAATAAATAACAGTTTGTTTTTTTTTTTATTTTAATAAGCTAAGATTTGTAAACGTTGTCTCCCAAAATCATAAAGTCAAAGTCATGGTTAAAAAGTTTTAGGGGTTTGAATGTGACTGCACAATTGAAATGCGGAGAACCGCGCGGCCACGGAGATCTTTATTTATTTATTAAAACTTCATGCAATACAAAGACATGAAACCGGACTTAAGGTCTGGTTGCTTTATCTTAGTTTTAAAGGTCTCCGTGGATCATAACATAACTTTTTCAAAGGAGGAAGATTAATATTAAGGTTAATTTGAATAGTTAAAGATATACAGTTTTTTATTCAGTGACATTTACGTGATAAATATTATAGTATTTAGTCAGATTAATTATTGCCGACACTTTTTCGCCTTTTTCGTAGATTTTTTTTCAATATATAAGTTATTATTTCTGAAAAAAGAACTCCATGAACCCCATTCATTTTGAGACTCAATGATACTACTCCTAATAAACTTTTACGTTATACTAATTTATTTTGGTTCATTGTGCTCGCCTATGCAATATGATACGGATAAATAAACTCTGGAGTATCGTCATCGCGTGAAAATGTTTATAGTGATGGCCATATCGTGACTCGGAACACAGACACAGACTACTTACCAGTCTGTAGACTATAGTGTTGCCCTTGGTGTTGACTTATAGAAAAATGGCACAAAGGCCAAAAAGAAATGCTACAAAAAAAAAAACAAAAAACTTGTAGAAAATCCTTTTTTAATTTACAAGTTTCACTAGGTTTGACTAAAATCCTCCATCGCTCTTACCTTTTTTCTTATGATTTAAGAATTGATTGCTAGAGTATGCATAGAAAAAATAATAAATCGCCAGCGCTGGCTACTAGAAAGTTTAGGTGCCTACGAAAGTTAACATTAAAAAGTGGAATAAGTGAACGCACCCCAATAGTCAGCTGTCTCTTATGACGTGCTTATGACATCGACATTGGCATATGACAGTTTCTGATAATAATATTGACATGCACACACGTTTTTCTACCTCATATTGTTCAAGAATATATTAATTAGGACTGTTGATATTATTCTATTCTATGATACACTGTATAAACAGAACTACAATGCTATCATATGAAAATAAAATAATACTTGCGCCTATGGTACGAATTGGGACCTTACCTATGCGTCTTTTGGCACTACGTTATGGTGCAGACTTGGTTTATACCGAAGAACTAATTGATTGGAAATTTTTAAGATCAAAGCGCAAATACAATGGTACGTATTATTCAATGTAGATAATAAACTGATCAATAAATACGAGATAGTACTTGTCATCATCATGTGCTACAATCTACAAGTAAGATTCCAGTCTGATAACAGCAGGGGAACCCCTATTCAACAGCAATTCCATTTACTTATATGCCATTATAAAATGTTTTAAGTGTACTAAATAATTGTAAACTTTTTTTTGCAGAAATACTAGGCACAGTTGACTATGTAGACCAAACAGATGGAACAATAGTCTTTCGAACTTGTGCTGAAGAAAAGAATAAAGTAATCCTACAATTAGGAACATGTAATGCTGAAAGAGCTTTAAAAGTAGCCAAATTAGTGTAAGAATAAATTGATAGAGAGATTATGTTAAAATTCTTTTGATTCTTTTTCAGGTGTGATATTCTTCTGGTTTAAAAATTACCCTAAAGATATTCTTTTTTTCATTTTCAGAGAAAAGGATGTGGCTGCTATAGACATAAATATGGGTTGTCCAAAAGAATTTTCTATAAAAGGAGGCATGGGGGTTGCCTTGCTAGCTCAACCAGAGAAAGCCCACAATATTTTAACTACTTTAGTTGACAATTTATCTATACCTGTAACTTGTAAAATTAGGATTCTTCAAACACCAGAGGAGACATTAAAGCTTGTAGAGAAACTGGTGAGTTCAGGAATGAAAGCAATTGGAATTCATGGCAGGACAAAGGATGAACGGCCACAACATGCTGTACACACAGATATCATAAAGTATGTTGCTGAAAGGATTTCAATACCAGTCATAGCAAAGTATGTTCCCTTCTGAGAAGCTTCAAAGAAAGTAGCTTTTCAACAGTTTGTATAGTTTGGGTTCAATTATTATTATTATTAGTTTCTTATACAATTTCAGTGGGGGTTCTAAAGAAATTGAGAAGCATAATGATATTTACAAATTCAAAGAAATGACTGGGTGTTCCAGTGTGATGATTGCACGAGCAGCTGAATGGAACTGTTCCATTTTCAGGAAGGAAGGCATGCTCCCAATGGATACTGTCATTAATGAATATCTTAAACTGGCTGTTGACTTTGATAATTCACCTTCAAACACTAAGTATTGCATCCAAAACATTTTAAGAGAATTACAGGACACTCCAAGGGGCAGGCAATTTTTAGATTGTCAAACACTTGAACAAATATGGTAGGTATGATTTAACTATTTCACATTTCTTATTCTTTAAACCCCAAGTTTGCTCACTCATTTTCTTTCTATTGTGTGTCTAAAATCTTGAAGTCAAAAGACTAAAGACTACATTGAGTTACAGTTCTTTAATCTCAGGTCTAAAAAACTAAGTCAGTTGTAACTTAAAAACCTTATATAAGTAAAAAACTTATAAAGACTAAAAAGACTCGCGCTTTAACGACTCGGGAGCCTCCTGATGTTTTATTCACATGAAATTAACAAAATAAATCTCAGTAGCTAATAAAAATGTAACTAATTAGGCCAGGTTGATTAGGTAGGGGGTCATGTAGGTTGACTGGTAGAAAATGCCTAAGGCATTAAGTCTGCCTTTGTACAGTGTTTCTTAGTGCATAAAGGTTAATTTAAAAAAAAAATTGTTGTTTCCTATTATTTTGATCATCAAGAAATTATTTCAGAGCATATATTTCAACAAATTATTAATGTAGTTAAAACTAGGAATAAACTCTGTAAATTTTTTTTAACACCATATTATTGATAGTCATTTATGATAGACCACACATAGGTTTACTTATTTCATTATTTTTCTCCTTAGATTAATATGAACAATATTTATTTCTTAGGTATGGTTACTAAAATCTGACAATATAGGTATTTACTTCATTGTTATACTTTGGAGACTACTTATTACACAGGGATTATAAAATACAAACTACTCAATCAGAAAATTTACATTGCATTTTAACCATAAAGCTTGAGCTGTATTGAATATCACAACTCGGGTATGAGTCTTATCACTAAAGACTGGAAACTCATCTTCCTTTCAGACTTAAGTTGTGTAAAATGAAATTGAGTCTTTTTTAAAGAACCGAGTCTCTTGCATCACTACACAGTTTGTCAGTTATATTATAAAATCTATTTTTTATGTAAAATTCTTTTACTTTTTCAGTGCTATTTGGGATTTAGAAGAATACTGTCAAGAAAAACAGTCAAGTTATCAGAAAAGAGGAATACAGGGTAGATGGCAAGTAACTCCTGATGACCTGGAGCCACCACAGAAGAAAATGAAATCTTTTAGTACTGATCTTAGTGATGTTATCCAAATGAAGGTAAGGAGTACTGTATGTAATATCATTTATTTTCTGCCAGCAACAACTTTATAGTACTCATTTTTAGTGTCTGGACACCTAATATTTATTATTGTAATTTATATATTTCAGGTGTGTTTTGTCAGAGCTAATTTCAATGATCTTAATTTACCTAAATCCAAACTTCATGCGTGGGCGGGGAAGAATGGTCAAAAATTACCAGTGTATGAAACACAACAAGTTGAAAAGTTGTTCCGCACAATAATTACTTTTTGTGGCAAAAAATATACATCTTCATTTTGGGAGAAGAACAAGAAATTTGCTGAACAAGGTGCAGCTTTAGTCTGTTTGTTCCATCTGGGATTAATGACGGAAGAAGATTTGGTTAAAGTTGGGAGTATAATAAAATGAACTAATAAATCAATGAAGTTATTACATTACACTCCCATGTACTACACCCTACCCATTGAGATTAAGTGGGGCAAGCATGATTAATGATGTTAGTCAGACAGTCAGACCTACATTTATGTATTTTAGTAAATAAGTTCTACAATGAAAGAAAAAAAATACTATTTTACTAATTTATTTAAATTATATACAATTAAAGTACTAAGCATGTGGTTATCAATAGAACATGACATTCTAAGTAAGTGAAATCGTAACTTGAAGTAAAAATTAAAAACCTACATTTGTTTTTTCATATTAGCTATATTTTCTACTAGCTTTTGATTTAGTTCGTCTAACTTAGAATTTAGTCCATCTTGTCTCATTACATCTTCTTGCAACTGTTTGAAATTTTTGAAACAGCAGTGTGCGTTTACTAAACTTTCAGTACCTTCAGCCAATGTAATAGGATGATCCTTCACTTGCAAAATCTCTTCATCAAATAAATCTTCTAATACACCTTGAGTTGTTGGAATGGTGGGTATAGTATATTTTTCCATAATTTTGGCTAGATTTTTCATAATTAGTTTTCCAAAGACTAGTCAATATACCGTAGTCTTCCTTGAAATAGGCAAGTAAATACTCGCTTCTTTGTAATGCTTGACTCAATGTACACTTATTCTTCCCAAAGTCAAAACAAGATATTAGAAAAAAACTGATAAACAGGTACTCTATGTATTAGAATCGAAAAAATTCTAGATACTGGGCAAAGGAGTACATTTACCCCGTGTTCCGAATTGCGATAAAAGTGATTATGTCGCGAGTCCAACCAAATTTAATAGTCACAAAATAAAGGGGCTACTGAGTAATAATTGTGACGTTGCGTGTTGGTCGGATTCGCGATATTATCGCTTTTGACGCAATTCGGAACGCAGGGAATGTAAATACTGGGCGGCATTCGGGCATTGGCATTGACATTTTAAATTTGACATCTGACAGTTTTAGTGATGTTATTCACTAATTAATTACGGTTATTTTTAGGCGATACCATATTTCCCTAATCGTTACAAGTGGCAAAATTTTTTAGTCTATATTATGGAGGAACGTAGACGATTAATTTTGCATAGATGGAGAGAAGACGAATCCTGTATTTTGAAATAACGTTCCCGCACCCCGCGGGGAAATGAAATGTAACACCGTGAAAGTCCCGTTAAAATCGGTCCAGCTCTTGCCCTCCCCGGGCAACTATTCTTTTTATATTCATGTAGATTTTTTGGACCAGGAGTACCCTACTAAAGTTTCATCACAATTTGGTGAATGATTTAGGTACGTTATTAATTAATTGGCATTTTCATAAGAATACTGACCAGAGAATTCTGAAATGTAAAAAAGAAAAACTTTTATCATTTCAGGAAGGCACATTTTCTAAAGAAAAAACTATTTATAACAAATATTAATGCGAGTTACTTTCCGATACTTCCATGATTATTGCTATTTTTTTTATATTTTATAATTAAGTAATGTATAATATATAATAAATATGGTTGTTTATTTAGATAATATTATTTTAATTTAGTACCGATACAAAATTATAGATGGCATAAGACTTTTAATGTGATTTATCATATTTTGTATTCTTATAATTTATTAAACTCGGTGCATATATATTATATATATTTTTAAGGAGTGCCTCTGCTAGGTTGCTGCCATGTAGCACCCCAAGTGCATATTATTTTTCGTTCAACTTCTATCTATAAGCGATAGATAGAGCTAGTGGTTACACGAACTTTAGACATCCGTAGTTTACATTTCTCTGATTGGTCGGTTCGTCGACTGAGTGTTTAATAAAGTTTGTGGTGGGGAACATTCAGCTTGTAACTGTCATTTTGGACAGTCTGGTCTTCTGGAGTCAGTTACAGTAAAAAAAATGGGAGCATACAAACTCAAATGACAGGTCTGATTTGTTTGAAAAGATTTGTTACGAAATGTGACACCGAAATCACAACACCACACTAGTTATTAGAATGCAGGCAAAAATAGTTCTAAATTCTATGAAATTTGGATTTCTTATCACATCCAAAGGTAGTGCTAATACTGTTCCAAGTAGTGCCAAGAAATTGGATAAAAACTGTTGAAATTATGAGAATATTGAGAGAAAAACTATTACTTTATTCGTTATTGAAATGAAATCATTTTGTTACAGACATTTAAACCGGATCCTATTAAAACATTTTTTGTAGCATTAGAAATTACAGGGTCAGAAATACATCACCTACCTGTGCTAGGTTTGAAGCTGTTTTTGCTTTCCTTTTAAATAACAACATTTCACGATTTCATTAGAAGATTGATATGATAGCATAATAATAAATTTCGAATTAAAAAAACAGTATCCCAGGAAAATTGCTCAACTTGAGTGTGTAACAGGATATATTTTGCGCAAAACAAAAAAAAAGTAAATAAATAATTTATACACATAAATGATCCTGATAAAAATAGGTACTTGCAGTGTCAGGAATATAAAAAAGGAAAAAGTATTTGTGCTACCCGTGTTTTTTTTTCTGAATTCCAGGATGTTCTGCACTACATAATGCGAAAGAGAAGTATTTATATTGATTTCATATATTTTTTTAAAATTGACAATATGTCAATTTTAAAAAAATATATGAAATCAATATAAATATTAATGCCTTTGATACCCAATTTCTGGTATGCAGTTGTCACTCAAACGATATAATAGAATATATGTTTGATTTTTCCAAAATATTTTTGCTTATAACTGGTGTAAATGGAACAATAAATTATTTAACGGAATTAGCACTACCAAGGATGTAGATTCAAATGATGATATTCAAAATCAGGCGTCAATAAATTATTTGAAAAGACGAAAGTCGGTACGGCCTAAATAAAATAGTAAAGTGTATAAATTTTTGTTTTATTTAACGAAACCATCTAAAACTACATACTAAATAAAATTAGTCTGAAATGAAACCCTACAGCTCTGCGTTCAAAATTAACCAGAGTAGAGTCACTACTCTAACCGTTCAAAAATGCTCGAACTTGCAACCTAGGGTCGTTCTTTTATAATTCGAGTAGCTACAAGGGAATGCAAACCCCGTCAAAATTAAAAACCGGGTTTTTTTCAGGTTTCCTAAAAAAAACCGCTTACCCGGATAATCGGTTTTTTTTTGTTTGAAATAAGTTTTTTTTATTGTTTGTGTAAATGATATTTTTAAACTGCTTGTGAAATTTAGGCCGCCTACATCTTGCATCTCTTTAATATTTTAATTGAAACTTATCTATTTAATTTAAAAAAAAAATTATACTTCTTCAAAATTTAAATGAAATGCATTAAAATATTGAGGAAATCAACATAATCAACTAAGCGTAATTTAGTCATTTTAAATATCACGCATGAATATAAATTACTATAAAATATAAAACTCAATATAATTGATTACAGATTTAAACTCTTTCATTATAAGCTCTAACTAGGAAATGCAAAACCGGCCAAAATTAAAACCTTATTAAAAAAAATTACCTGGTTTTCGATGAAACCGTTTTTAAAATCAGTTTATTTTTATTTATATTTTAAGTGAAAATTTTAAATTGTTTGTGAAAATCAGGGCGCCGACAATTTGCATATTTATTTTTAATAATTATTTAGAAACTTATCTATTCAAAAGAAATTGTATACCTAGTATGGCCATAAATTCTGTTTCAAATATAAACATCTTAACTTCATAAAAACGAATGTTTAAGAATGATATCGTACATAGAGTATGTAAACCAAAAATCAATACACGCTTCTACTGAAAAAACCACCACCGTCTATCGGTTTACGCACTGTGATCATTGGGAAGTTGCCCACCGCTGATCCTATAAATTTTATTAAGGATTCTTAATTATTGTGACGTTTGGAGCAGCCCATGCCCTCTAATACAGACCACATTTGTAGTCCAGGGGTTGAGGTTTGGGGTAGCCAAGGGTCAGTCATCAGCCTTAATGCAGTCCGAAACATTCGCTGCAAGGCAAGCCTGGGCGTAGTGCGTGCCTTGTGACCGGGTGCTTAGTCTTGCTGAAAAGACCCTAATATGTTATCAAAAAGAGAGAGGCTTTAAGAGGCTTCGCTATGCCGTCTAGGATAGTATCTTGATACACTTTAGCTGAAGTTTTCACCCATTTTCACGAAATATTACCTTAGTCACTCCGTGATAGAATTAGCCCTTACTAAACCATTACTGATACCGAATGATGACCATTCAGGATCCTGCTACCAGTTGAAAGTTTTCTTTGGAGCTACGAGCATACATCCCGATAATTTTACTTGTTGTAATATTCCTTGATTGTGAAAATTGTTTCATCGGTAGCAAGAATATCCATGAGTTTTCCATCAGTGTAAAGAACAAGCAAAGATTTTGATCTATTTACTCTTCAAGCGACTCGTTTAAGGTGATGATGTTACGATAAGTCACAACACACAGCCGGACTGGATCTTTTATGATCGTGAACAGAAGAAGCGTACAGTTGGTGTAGCTATCTATGGTACGATAATCAAACCTACGACTGATACCAAGCCTCAGCAGTTTTATAACAAAGTTTGCTAAAAAAAATAATAATTTAAAAGTAATAAAAAACCTCGAAAAAACCGGATACTTGAAAATAAAACCCGGGTTTAAAATCGTTAAAATATGCCGAAAAACCGGGTTTTCGGTTTTCGGGTTAACCGGTTTCCATTCCCTAGTAGCTACCCTAGAGTTAACCCATTTTTTTTTTTTTGTTGTTGCCGGGGTGGAAAATCCTCATGGATGTCCTTCGCCTGGGGCAGACGAAGGGGTCTGTCAGACTCTTACTGACTAAAAACCACCTCGGTGTTCCCTCCCACACTTGGACCGAGGATTGTGGGAGCTGATGCGCCATCCATGATCCCCGGCTAGTGCCGGCCCGCCTACGCGGGCCACCTCAAGCCCGCGGGGAGTGTGAGGTGTCCTCCCCCCGCGACGTCCAATAGGGGCGCGCGTGGAACACTACGCGCCGCCGCCTCGGGTCTTGCTGGATGGGGGACGGCGGACGACCCCGAGTCCACCGTCCCTCCGGACCTCTTTATGGGGGCTGGAAGAGGGCGTTGTCTGCCCTCCGCCGACGCCCGGTTCGCCTGCTGCGGCACGGAAGAGTGGCCACGGCCTCCCTCTCCCTCTCCGCAGCCTCCTTCTGCGAAATTACGGCTTCACAGAAGGAGATCACCGCATCCCACGACTCGACGCCCCCGACCATCGAACGAACGACGGCCGGCAGCGACAAGTCGGGGCCCACTTCAGATACAAGGACACGGCGCTGCTCCTCCCATGCGGCACACTCTGCCAGTGTGTGTTGCGCCGTGTCCTCACGACAGTCGGTGCAGTGATGGCACCGAGCGTCCGGCTCCCTGTTTATGCGACACAAGTACTTCCCGAAGCAGCCATGCCCCGAGAGCATCTGCGTCGCCCTAAATGACAGGGAGCCGTGTTTCCTCCCGAGCCATTCGTCGAGCACTGGTCGGATCGAATCAACGGTGGCGAAGCCGGCGGTAGGGCGCAGAAGCCTGTCCCGCCATTCCGCCACCATGACCTCTTGGAGCTGAGACCGACGCAGCTCGATCTCGCGCTGCATCGGTTCAACACCCCGCGTCCTCATCTCCTCGCGCCACCGGTACAGTGAGGCGAGGACTCTCGCCTGTAGTTCCCAGGGCGGAGATCCGGCCAGTGCACAACCCGCCTCGTAGGAGATCGTACGATACCCTCTGATAGCCCTGACGGCCATCGCCTTCTGCGGTCTTCGCAGGATTGCGATGCTGCCGGCCGTCAGGTCAGAACCCCATACCGGGGCCCCATACAGGGCCATGGATCGCACGATCCCCAAATACAGCCGCCTACAGGCAGTGCTCGGGCCCCCTAGATTGGGAAGCAGCGTTGCGAGCGAGCCTGCTGCGCCCATCAACTTGGGCGTCAGCTGCCGAAAGTGAGGGCCAAAGTCCCACCGGCTGTCGAGAACCAATCCTAGGTACGACTTGTTGAGAGCCACCTCCAGGCCCAGGCGCCGTATGCGGTTCACCACCCGTGAAACCGCTGCCGTCGCCAGCAACGCTGCCTCCCTGTACGAGCTCCCCCGGGCCGTGACCAGCGTGTCGTCTGCGTAGCACGTCAGGTCCACACCCGGTTGGAGCCCGTCCCTCAGCACCCAATCGTAACCGATGTTCCACAAGGGTGGCCCCAGGACCGAGCCCTGTGGAACACCGCACGACATATCACGACGGCTCTCGCCGTCGCGTCCCCTGTAGGTGACACACCTTTCTGACAAATAAGCCCCAATGATGCGGCGGAGGTAGCGGGCCACCCTATGGTACCTTAGCGCCTCCCGGATACAGCTCCAGGGCAGGGCGTTAAAGGCGTTGGAGATGTCCAAGGACACCGCCACCATCACCCCGCCCCGGGAAACCGCTTCCTCCGCCAGGACTCTCACTCGCATTATGGCGTCGATAGTGGAGCGCCCATGCCGAAAACCGAACTGACTGTCGTCCAGATCCGGCCCCTCTCTGTACAAGTGACCGTCGAGGCGGGCAGCAATAATCCGCTCAAAAAACTTACCCACCTCGTCAAGCAGCACTATGGGCCGGTACGCGGACGGCGAGTCCACTGGGCGCCCCGCCTTCCTGAGCAGGACCAGACGACCTGTCTTCCACTGAGTGGGGAAGTGGCCCTGCTCAAGGCAAGCTGAGTAGAGTCCTCTCAATTGGGGCTCCAGCTCCTTCAGAGCGAGGACGAGCGCGCGGCCGGGAACTCCATCCGGTCCCGGGGCAACGGTTTTGGCCCGGAGCCGCATCACAGCCGCCCTCAACTCTGGTTGTGTCACCTCGGGGACCTCCTCATCCTCTGACTCTGTGTCTGTGGGCAAAGCCATCGGCGGCGGTGTGTGCTCCTCTCTAGCAGGGAAGAGAGCTGCGACCACTACCTCCAGCAACTGAGGTTCGAGGCTCTCAGTGAGTGGGGGCGCCCAGGCACGAAGTTTCCCTCGGACCGTACGATAAGGACGCCCCCATGGATTTGCATCTAAGGTCGCAAGCATCTCCTCCCAGGATCGAGTCTTCGACTCGCTGATGGCCAGCCACAGAGTCTTTTTCGCCGCGCGGTACACCTCATACCGCGCAGCCTCTTCTTCCGGAACCCGACGACGTCTCCTCCGGTATCGAGTGTACCGGCGCCTGACTTCCACGCAGGTACCCTAGAGTTAACCCAACACTAACTGCGAGCAGGGTAGGTTGGTGTAAGCGGCCATAAATGACGAATACGTATCTACTCTGTTTCCGCTACCGCTTCTGCAGAAGTTCCGCAAGCTTTTTCACTTCAGTTTCCGTTTCTGATTCAGCAAACTTTATAACAGAACTCTTAACTCTAACAGAAGAATATAAGGAGGAACGCGGGTGTGGGGGGCCCGTATACGAATGGCCACGACGAGAAATCCGTGGAGGGAGGGAAGGGCGTTACACAAACGTGTCACAGCGACTTTCTTTGTTTATATTTTATTTTATTTTTTTGGTTAATTCTGCGCATCAACGCGCCTCGTGACTTTTAGCGTAAGCGCGTAAATCTACTGCTGTTTTTTTTTTATCTATATATCTATCTTCAACAGAAGAACAAAACAAATAACAAACGTTTTGTTCTTCTGTTGCCAATAGTTCGCCAATACTTATCAGCTTCCCCCAGAAGTATAGCCAGTGAGTAATTATTTAGCGGAGCTGGTTTATTATATATAATAAAGAACCCCGAAATAGACTCAAAGGTGTAAAAGCGGCCAAATATATAATTTGCCTGTTTAATTTCGAGTACTGTAGTGAGTAAAGTACAAAATACAAATTTAAATAAAATAATCTTCAAAAAATTAGAATGTGTATTTTTTCTTCATAGTATTAACACTTCCGCTTCCGGTTTCGCGTCCGCTTCCGCTTCCGCTAAGATTTACTTCTGACATCTGTTTCCGTTTCCGCTTCCGTTATGAGGCTCCTTTTTCGTTCGCCTATCGTCAACATAGTGCATGGTTTCAAATTTTGTTACTTTATCTAACGCAATCTAACGCAATCCAACGCAATGTTTGACGAAGAGGCAACGCGAAAAAAGAGAGAACGCCTGAAAACTCTGTTTCATTATATTATAGCATTCGGTAATTCCGAGATTTACTCGAATATATCACAAAACTTGTTCCAGGAAATACGTGTTTTGAAAAAAATTGTTGTCATTCAGAATCTTGATTAAATTTGCAGGGCAATTTCTATTGTTATACTAGCGGTCCCGGCAGACGTTGTTCTGCCCAAAAGCGGGATTTAGTAAAAAAAAAAATTACCCTACTCTACCCTACTCTACCCTACTCTACCCTACTCTACCCTACTCGTTAAAATGTACCCTATGTCCGTCTCCTGGTTCTAAGCTACCTCCCCACCAATTTTCAGCCAAATCGGTTCAGCCGTTCTTGAGTTATAAACAGTGTAACCAACACGACTTTCTTTTATATATATAGATTTATTGACTTTTTAATTTTTGAGTATTGTATGAAGTGTCAAAATTCATGCAAAATAGCAGATTTTCAGATGTAGGCAACCGACAGCTGTCACCCGCACCATCCTATAGCAATTGCAGGTAGTGTTAGGATTTATATAATTTTTTTTTATAATAAAAACGTATCTACTAATTAGGACAATTAATTGTATTTTAAGTTTTAGCAATTTGTTCTAGTATTACAAATGCAAAACTAACTCTCACCACGTCCCAACGACTGAACAGACTTTGACGAAACTTGGCACACAGCTAAACCATATTTCCTTAGTATAATCTTCGACCTTTCAGTTTTAGGCAGGCCAAACCGCTAGCAAGAGCTAATGGTTAAATAGCTAGCTAGCTTATCATGCTGTTATCATTGATATACCTACCTACCTACCTAAAAATTAAAAAGTTACTTTTCACCACAGCAGCTCAAACAAGTAGGTTTTGCTGCTTGAAAACAGTGAGCAAAACTCGATTTTGCTCACTACGTGAGACAAAGTAACTTTTTAATTATTATTTTTTTTAGCCATTCAATTCGAAACATTCGAACTGCACTGTACTCTGTCTCTTTCTCGCCATTCGATTCGTCATTCCGATTTTGAAATTCCACCACAAAGAAAAACACGTTCGGAAATGCGTAATAAATAGAAAATATTTGTAAATATAAAATTGTTTTTTTTTTTTATAAATAAATTATTGAATTTAAATTTATTTTTGTTTTTGAACAAAAATAAGAGTATCTGAGTACTTAGGTATAGCAGCAGATAAAACTGGCCTTTAAATAATTATTTCTAGTTTCAACATTGACTGTTTTAGAACGTGCTTTAAAAAAACAGCGGAAATAAAATAGTGGCAAATAAGAATGGCGCGATGACGTCACACGCGAACGGCGTTCGCTTGGGTTTATTGAAGTTAAGAATGTTAAAATAATTGTAAAATATGAGCAAAACTAGCGACAGAGATAGTATTTATTTTAATTGAAATCATTATTAAAGCTATTACTGTTAATTATTTTATTTCCCAAGTAATATGTGTTCTCGCTGCTGAAGTAAAAAATTATGTGTGTAACACGAGAGCAAAACTTTTTGCATCTCGTGCCTTTGAATCCCTCCCCTCGCTCAGGATTCTACTTTAGAATCACTCGCTAACGCTCGTGATTCAATCAAAGAATCCTTCGCTTGCTCGGGACTCAAAATTAGCACTCGCAGCAAAAAACAGCTTTGCTCTCTTGTTGCACAAATAACTATTGTCTCACGCAGTAAGCAAAATCGAGTTTTGCTCACTGTTTTCAAGCAGCAAAACCTACTTGTTTGCTGCTGTAGTGAAAAATAAATTATTATTATTATTATTATTTATTTTTTGTTTATTAGATTATTTTTATTGTTGTATTGAATAGCTAGTTATCATTTGTAAGCCATACACCCGTTAGGATTTCCTTGTTATCCCATCAGCAAAAAAGACTAACTTTCATCTCCTGTTTATCCCATTTGGGGATTGAGTTTTCAGTATACTTTCCTTAGTTCTCACCACCGTTAAATATGTAACTCTTCCAGAAATTTTCATGCAACTAGGTATCTAGTCCTGCACCTACTTCATGTAATAGACCCAGCAGTTTAGCCAATGCGTTGACTGTCAGTTAATGAACGAAATTAACAATAATATTATAAAGTTTCAAGCGAAGCGAAGTAAAAAATAACACAAGTCTTGTTGCACTGTAGTTATTTAGATGGATAGTTTGCGGTTTCCTGTGGTAACCGCGACTGGATCGACCTCGATTTCATGAGCTTATGTTACGCTCATTTACTACAAAAATAAAACACGTTGGTAACGTTGGCTGCAGTGAGTAGCAACAGATTCTTTTTTCCTGGAGGTTTATATAATATTATGTTGCTATTATTATTATTAATAATACTGTCGAATCATTAAAATATGTAGGTACAGAAAAAGAAGACATGCGATGACCCTAAACATATTAAATTTAATGAAGGGAGGATGATGACAAATAAACCTTCCGGATCACATTCTCTAAACCAGTGGTTACCAACCCGTTTACCGGAAGTCCGCAAAAGCTAAAATGTGGTCTGCGAATGGTCTAAAAATTGCAAACTTTCCAACTGAAAAGTAACAGAGATCTGGTCCCTACTTACTTACAAAATAGAAACCAAAGTCCCCGATCAAAAAAAGGTTGGGTTACTTTCTCTGAAACGATGGTGCAAACTGCTTAAAAGTCCATTGTAAAGTTTTAAGAAGGAAATGGTATACAAACACGAAAAGCGATTTTGTTTTATGCTATGTATCTACTCGTACTTATATTGAGTAGGTAGGTACCTACTTTCCGTCTTGCAGATTTTTTTGTTCTTTCTAAGCTTGGTTTGCATGTTAAGTTACCTAGGATTGCAAGTTAAGTTACCCAGGATTGCAAGTTAAGCTACCTAGGATTGCATGTTAAGTTATCTAGGATTGCATGTTAAACTACCTAGGATTGCATGTTAAGCTACCTAGGATGAGGATTGCTAAGCAATTTATTTCTCTTACTGAACTACCGATGTAGCTTAGTTGTAACCTGTACATATGTAGTATATATGTAGTTCCAAAGCTAAAATTTTCGTTCCAGTCGAGTGCCTTGCTTGTCTCGTGTGTAGCCTGTAGCCTGGCTTGATATCAGCCGACCACAACACGTGTGGTCTCCGATCTATCAAATAGTCATCTACGTTCCGATGCCAACCGACAGGCGTCGGGTTACATTCCGGCCGTATCATCGTGAAACGCTTCTGTGAATCTGTGATTATTATAATGACAAAATGTATTAGATCAGTGAAGCCTTACTAGGAGTACGTCACCTTTTCAAGATTTTTACTATAGACTAACTGTCCTCCGCAGTTTCACCGGTGTCACAACCGTGAGTCTTAGCGTCATGTAATACAGCCTGTAGCCTTCCTAGATTGGTAAATGGGCTATCCAACACTAAAATATTTTTTTCAATTTGAACTAATAGTTTCTGAGACTAGCGCGTTCAAACAAATAAACAAACTCTTCAGCTTTACTACTAGCTTTTGCCCGCGGCTTCGTCCGCGTAGGTACTTACATAAAATATAGCCTTTGTCACTCAGGAATAAAGCAGCTTCCTATCTGTGAAAAAGTTTTAGCTATCGGACCACATCCAGAGATTACCTCCTACAAACAAAAAAAAAAAAAACAAAAAAAAAACGACGAACTTTACCTCTGTATAATATTAGTGTAGATTAATAATCATTTTATTTCAGGAAATTATTACCATACTATATATATAAAACATTACACACTGAAACCATTGCAATAAAAGAAAATGTCCATCATAACCCGTACCACATTGCGTCACAGGTATATTAATACCAAAAATTATGTTTTATTTCTAATTTTTATTTCCTTATTTAATTAATTGAGAAGAATTTGTATTGAATATTGTTTTTGTTTAACCAAGTTGAATAATTTATTTATATCTAATTGCATTATTATAAAAATTGCATTAAATTTTTGAACTGAACTGAAGACCTATTTAGTATTTGCATTGAAGAATTGTATTTAATTAATTGTATTGAATTTTAATGGATTGATTGTATAATTGTTATTTTAATTGAATATTGTATTTAATGATTGAACATTGTTTTTAATAACTGATTAATTGAAATGGATAATTATATTAAATAATCTAACATGTTCACACAAAGTAGAATTTTAATGCAGTGTGCCCTTGCACCCATAACACAAGGTGCCAGAGGTCGTTAATCTGTGTTACACATTGCAGTTTTTAATGGAAACAATATCTCTTCGTGTAATAACTGTATATTTGAGGATAATAAAAATATATATATATATTATTTTCATTCGTTTATTATCTCAGCACCCTGAGGTCCTGGACCTTTGGAAGGCATACGAGGAGCCGAAGCCAATTCGCAGAGGCCCTTTAGATGATTATAATGGAACGTGATACCAACCGACGATTATCCCTGTACGCGCTATGCTACTGCACCCAAGGACAACCCCCGGTAGTTAAAAAGCTATTGCGACATTATGGAAAACAAAGATAATAGGGCTAAGGTTTTTGGAGTCTTAAGTGGACTGGTAAGATGGAACTATGTTAAGACTATGGCCCCTGCCTGAACAATGTTATTAATATCCATCGATAAAAGGCAGGGGGTGACTTGCACACTCAATAAATGGGCCCCCAAAAACGGCCGCTAGCACAAAGTGACGTAGCAACAAGTGGGCAACATATCCTGAGGTACTTGAGGAGTGGACAGGTATACTACGGCTATCAGGACAATCCCGGAAGTACGGTCAAGATCTCTACCAGCACCTTACTGGATTATAAATCCTTCTCCCAAGCACGTTTGCTCTTGCGAATCTCCACTCAAGCCAGCCAATAAAAGCAAGAGAGAGGTAGGAGCTCTGTTCCTTGTCAGTGTTCACTATGGTCGGCCAATAAAGGCAAGCCGGAGATGAAGAACAAGAATTCTTCCGGGAGATCGTGTCCGTGGGTCCGTTATTTATGTGTATAATGTACTGATTTTTATTTTTGTCGGGAGCCCGTTCCATCGCGCGTGCGTCCGCCTCCTTCGTTAGTATTACTGATAATATTAGTATTACTGAATGAGGCAACCGCCTGCCATTCCTCCTCGCTCCAAACCATGGCCTGTATCAGGGCTCGGCGCGAGAGCCCGTTGCTGCCGATCGCCCCCAAGATTACACGGCGGTGCTCTGCCTAAGCGGGCATACCTCTTCCGTATGTTCCACCGTGTTCTTCGAGCGGTCCACACAATGATGAAACCCGGGCGTTTCATCCGCACGAGTCAGATGCAGGAACCTCCCGAACTTACCATGTCCGGTGAGGACCTGCGTCGTGCGAAAGGTGAGGACGCCGTGACGTTTTTCCAGCCACTCACCTTTTTTTTCGGCGGGAAAATCATCCAATGACATCCCCCGCTTCTGGGCGGGACGAGTGTCAGACTTTTACCGACAAAAAACCCACTCCTGTTCCTTCGTTGCCTTTCATACCGGGGCCGAGTCTTCCTTTCAGAAGCAGACTCTTGGCCCTGGTAGGCTTCGACCCTGCTGGGCCCTTACGGTTTGCTGACATCTCCTTGAAGCGCGCGTGGAACAGTATGCGCCGTCGACGACTTGGGCTCCGTACGGATGGTTACCGGACGATCGGACGGCGAACTACCTAGCTAGCATTGCTCGCCGTAAATTAAACAATTATGTATTTTGAGGGACCGTTTGCCGCTACAAGGTACTCTGCCTTAATAAGAGATTAACAACAACCTCTTATTTTCCTACGTTTTGACTTTGATTGTCGTTGAAATGAGATTTCGATTGGAATTTGAAAGTTCTATACAAACAAGAATTCACCTTCTTAAACCGGAAATAAGACCCTTATGAGCCTCATTTGAGCCAGCACCATCAACAGATTGTGAAATAGGTAGATATTTATGAATCAGGTAAGTGTTTGACATTGATAGTTGCTGTGATGAAATTGTGACTTGAATATGCATGCTTATTTGTATGAAAACCTTCAAGAAGCTACAATATATTGTCCACAACTCAAAATTTTGTCAAGTGAATTTCGTATAAGCTAGAATGCCATAAAAGCCGTTGTAGCTCTAATGAGTTTTTTGATTTACAACCGCTTTCGCCCGCAGAGAATAATGTCCGCATATTTGAAAGAAACCGCGAAATTACAAGTGAACGCAGCCATCGACATCGGCGACCGCGGCCGACGACGCAGTGCCTGTACCGTGCCAGCCAAACCGCAAACTCTTCGTCCCACAACCGACACCCGCATACATCGCCGTCATTCTTAAGAATCTGAATTATCTTTGAAAATTTCGCTGTTGCGGTATTTTATGACTGAAGACCGCAAAAAGTTATTTAACGTAAGAAACAATAATAATAGATAATATTTGAAAATATCGCCAACGCTCAACTGAGGGAGAGCTAAGCATTGTTTTGACTTGTCAATGACAATGGTCCTTCGCGCACTCGGGATGTGTCACCCTACACAGGATTGCATATTTAAATGACAAGCAACGCGACACTGGTGCGCAGTTCGACATGAAAGACATAATATTTTCGACAATTCAATGAATGCCTCTTCAAATAACAACTCGAAGCATCTCATTTACTGATGTTTTTGGGGTTACTATATTCAATACAAAAATTTGAAAACTTTATTAAAATCGTTTCGTTATTGTTCTCTTGCTAGACAATTCGTTCAGAACAAGTTAGGGTTTCGTAACTAAGTCAGCAAAAATGGAACCCTTTATTGTCCGCCTGTCAGTCTGTCAAGACCCTTTTTCTCAGGAATGTGTGAAGGTATTAGGCTTAAATTAATATCAAATACTCAAGTTTGCTACTCTAGCAGTAGAGAAAAAATCAAACTTCTAAGTCAACGCAATCTGAAGATGAGGCCGTTTATGCTCCGTTTAGGCTCATATTTTTCCACTCGCTAGGAAATCGAAACCTATATTTCCTAGCATGTGGAAAAATATGAGCCTACTTCTCCTTGACCTAGAATCCTGTTTGGCATGATGCAAGGTCTAATAGCAAAGTATAGGGAAGAGTCTGAAAACTGTGAATTACTAGAATTTACTTATTTACTATAATTTATTTATTTTCCAGACTCTTTCTACGTCACAAAAAATATTTTGTTGCTATTTGGAAAAATCTTTGAGACTCGTTTCGGGAATGAATATATATATTTATATATATATATTATTTTGATAGCCTCGCGCTTGACCACTATTTCTCCTGATGGAAAGCGACGATGTGGTTAACGATGGAGCGCGCTTACCTAGCAGAGACCTATTCACTCTTGACTTAAAGATCCCCAGATTGTAGCTATCAGGAAACAGACTCCAGCAGGGAATTCCTCTCTTCAGCTGTTGTGTCTTTACGCACAATTACTTAATGTTTTCCCAAAACGTTTTGTGCGTACCTTTAAGTGAGATGTTCACCATGTACCAGTGGTTTGGTGAAATTAGGTTATGCAATTCCAACGCACCCTCCCCGAAATGAAACCGGTAGAAAACCGACAGGCTATCAACTCGGCATCGAAGCTCAAGACTCAAAGTCTTGAGCCTCGACTCAACGAGTGCATGCAGTTAATGATCCTCTTGGCTCACCTCAAGTGCATCAAGCTGATGTCTGGCAGATCCGTCCCAAAGTAGGTACTCCATACACGATCAAACTTTCGCTTGATAAAATTTGAGCATCTGTTCCGGCGTGAAGTACTATCTGACCTTACCTGTAACTACGTCAGCATTTTCATTCACTCATAAAATATCATAAGAAAAGACTCCGCATTCATTTTTCTAAGCCTTATTCGCCATTGGTCTGTTCGTTTATATCCGTTTCCCCAGCAGATCATCATCTATCATCATCAGCGAGCATCTTGCACCTACAGACATTCCACCGACAGAAACTTGCATCTACGTCACTTTCGACGACAGGCCTTTCCAGCTGCAGAATGTTTCACCGGGACGACGATAAACCTACAAACTCTTTTAACTACAAACCTTTCCACGTACGGAGAATTCGCCGTCAATCTTAAGACAAGCGATATCATAAAAATACAAAAAAGTATCTACAGCTTTCTGTGTCTTTACTAAGACATCAGGGTCGACTAACCATAGAGAATTCAAATTTTCAACACAAAAATAACAGCAGACGCAGTTCAAAAACAACAAGGCATGTGGAAAACAGGAGCCTTACCATCACGTGTTAAAAAGTCAAGCGTGCGAGCGGAAAGAGGGATGGAGCAATAAACCCCTACATAGCTCCATCCCTTGAACAGTTCAGTTTAGGTCGTAAAATGAATCGCGTTAAGAGCTCGTAGTAGTGTCTCTGATTTTTAAGTAAAAACACAGTAGGTGAGCTGTAGATATGTTATAGTTTGTACTATCGCTTAAGATTGACGGCGAATTCTACATATTTATGGTCTTTAGTTAAAAGAGTTATATACTATATAGGTTTACCGTCGTGTCGGTGATTATTTTTGCTATGAGATGTTTGCTACAAGTCTCCTCATTTTTTTTGGAATTTTGTTTTGTCAGAGTACTTAGCTAAGGTTCTTACCTAATCAAAACCTGATAATTCAATAAATAAAGGAAGGTTAGAGACCTACATCTAGTACCTACGTTAGATAAAATAGATGTTTAGCTCTTTTTCCATATTAAATCAGTGCTTCAGAAGCATTTTAAATCATATTCTGAATTGTTATAAATAAATGTTTAAAAATTTGAGTACCGTCGCAAAAGAATTACGCCTACGAGGCGATTAACAAAATTAAGATCAACTAAATATTTTTAATTCCTAAAGCTTTTAACGATGATCCACAATATGTTGATTTCTTAAAATTGAAGGTTATTCTGGAACGGCCGAGATCTAGCGGACACCCCAAACACCTCAATTAGGTAATATTATTATAATAAAGACAAATTAAACTATGTTCAGTTATTGTGCAAAAGCAATATGCATGTAACTCTATAATTTTTCCACTATCTACCATTTTACCAATTCAATTTTAAGTTCACCGATGTCGTACCTCACACGAGTGAAAATCGTTAATTCTAGTTTTGCCCAATTATTGTTTGACAAAAGCTTGAGATGTTTAAGAGATTTCATTTTGTTGAGAGCGATTAGGCCGAGACGCGTGTCAGAGCATAATCGGTAGATCTCATAAATAAACTGAGCGCTTTGTATAGAAAAACAAAAGGGGGTTAAGTTATTAGTCTATAGGAGTAGCTGTCTCGAAGCGCGTGTCGGCGCGGGTGGCGGCGTCTATGTCGCCCGCGCCTGCCCGGCCCCGAGCGCCTGTCAACTAATATATTGCTTTCGGAGACAGATGATGCAAAATAATGTTGTTTTAATACCTTCTGAAGCAATTTACTATGTCAGTTCTCAGAGACGACATACCAAAGCATCTGTCCGTTTCCTATTTCGTTCCATTTATTTTTAAATCCATTCACTGCCGGCCATTGCAAATAAGTTTAGATTGTAAAGCCAGTATTTTCAAAAGTCATTTCTGAAGCCATTTCAATGATATGTCATTGAAATGGCTTCAGAAATGACTATAAGAAGTGAGACGGTATAATGGAAAGGATTCATTTTTTATTGTTATGTATGGATCTGTCTAATAAGGCGATATTCTATAATTTTATTTTTGTGACACATTATTAGGTGTTACAAAAAATATTAATTTTGAATTGAGAATTATGTTACTATTTTACGGATAATAATATGATTATTCTTTTGTTAACCTCTTTTTATTATATCTAATATCTCTTTTAATTGTATTTTCACTAGAAATAACTTTTTAAATAAAAGAGATAATAAAAGTATGCAGGTAGATATAACACACATAAGTATTATGAAGCTATTAAAATACTTATGTGTGTTAAGACTAAAAGGATTAATCACAACAGCTCTTCATTAGTCTAAACTAAAAAAAAAGTACATGTTTAGAATTTTAAAGCCGAATGAAATATATTATGTTTAACGGTGACACGAGCCAACTGCTCAGTTGTTCGGAATTTACGAGCGCGCTTCAACACGGCAAATACATTTGTTAATAGACACATTAGTCGTTAAATGCTTCTGCGCCGGTTCTTAATTGCCGACACGTTGGCGTATGTCGCCCGTCGTTCCTGCGCTCAATATGGCTATTGTAGATTAAATACGAACAAATTGCTTAAGTACCCACACGTTTCTAATCAATTTATCAGATATCAAAAGGTTTGCAAGTAATAAATTTAACTGCGGATTTGAGCGATTGACAAAAACTGAGTATTTATTAGGTATTTTTTTTCAGTAGGTAATTAGAATTACGTTTGATATGTCCTCACTCAAGCATTATAAGCGTTACAAGTAGACTTCGGATTACATGCACTATCAAAATGCCCATGCATATATGCACTAAATAGGACGAAATATTCGCAAAATTTTCACAATATCAGAATTTATATTTATTTTATATAATTAATTGTAATTCTTACGACAATGTACAATTAAGTATATTTGCATATTTTATAGAGTAAATTTGAGACGTTTGTCTGAAAATGACCTCTTTACGACGTTACTGGTACCATTACTGCAGAAGCCTTTTCAGACGGAGTTTGGCTGATGCCATTGATAAATACGTTAACTTTCTTTGTTACATGAAGACTCATTTTTATATAAATACATCATCTTGCCAAATGTATGTGAGGACACGACACTGGCTGCGGCCCACCACCGTTCCCGAGTAACCTACAAAAGCCTAAATTATTTAACTACTGGAATAAACACTATCAACGAAAAAATATGCATTAACGTTTAAAAATAGCGTTTATGCATTTGTATATGCTAACGTGCAAATGCATATAATCCGATGTCTAGTTATAAGTTTAACCTAGGATAAGGTTGTAGACACAAAGACTCGAAGAAAAGAATTTACGACCTGAACGAATAAATAAACCTATAAATATAATTTTATTTTTATTAAACAAAATATAGTGCGTCAATGTTTTAAAACATTTTAAAGTGGATCTAAAACAAAACATATTGCTTGCACAATTAGCGTAATGGTAACGTATTGTTTTAGTCGATTGTGGAGCGAGTCGCTAACGAGACTCGTGTGGCGCGTGCACTCTTCTCGCTCCCTTTGTCCCAGGCATTATGTCCTCCCCCATTCTTGAAACTAAACTCTTACTAACACAAATTAATGGCCAACACTCACACTCACTAAAAATCATTTCGATTCAATTTCAGTCAGATCGAGGTGTGGGTCAGAAATGGCAAAATAATATTGTCTAACGCAAGGTCCGCTAATTCCTTGTATTTCTACTTAACTGGCAACCGAAAGATAAGATGGATGCAAATTCGTTTACATAGTACCTACCTAGGTATATAACTTAAAGACTCCCTTCTTTCAAAATCTTACCTACACGGCATTTATTATTATAAAGGCCGTGTAGGTACGGCGGACGAAGACCATTTATGGAAATTGACTATTTGACACATTCTTGTTCAGTTTTTTAATCTTTCGATCTGTATATTTTGAATTGCACTACAATTAAAACAACTTTATTAACCAAACTTTCCAATCAATTCTTTGTTAAACTTTTTTGATTTTGCTCGTTATCAAAAGTGTGACATGGACGAAATAAATGATGAAATGAAATGTGGCAGGCATGTATTTTCCTTCAAAAGTGAGGGAATGACTAAGGAAGAGGAGTTATGTTTAATACTATGGAGGAGATATTTGGTTAATGATGATTCAAAAAATTGCAATAGGTACATTTGAATAATATAGTGTACATATTAGTACATACAAGAATGCACACTTAGTACGGCTCAAATAAATTGTAAGCCTACTAAAAGGATTTCTTTAACATGAATCCGTTTCTTAGTTACATACATATTATAAAAGTATCTGAATCTAAATGGACAATGTTAACAATACCCAACAAAGGAGTGACGTCGCTGTGTCTAGCAGACTCAATAAGTGAAACAGTTCGGTAGAATGCACTCGATTGAGACTCGGATAACGAGTGTACAATGAATGCTTTTCATTGATTCTTGAGTTCTGGAGAGTGGAGCTTTACATGGATAAGAATAGTGAAGGACGTTGATGGGCAGTGAGCAATGAGAGCGACCACCGGCGACGGCGGCGCTTCGCAAGCCGCGCGACGGAGCGAGCTCTTCCGCTTAACTAATCACTGCACTCTGTAGTGGTAGCTCTGATAAACTATTGTCACTTACTTCATATTACTACTTACCTCCTAATCACACATCGAGGAGGTTAGGAGGTATGACAAAACAATTGATCCAATGAATTATTCCTAATGCTATAGAGTTTAGGTTTGATTCTCGTTTACCTACCAGTGATTTACAGAGGAAATTTCTTTAAAATGTGTGGTTATAGATACTAGACTAAAATTAAAATTTGGTATCGGATACCTATAGAATACTTAGGATAAGGCATAGGTGTAATAAAAATCTTTTAAAACTTCAGCAATTGATGTCGCTCGTAACTATTTCTTTATGTTACAATGAAATAAATCTACGCATAAGTAGCAGAATGATCACATTGTCAAGCAGCCATTCATCGTACTGCCATTGAATACCAATCAATACTTGTCTGAAGATCTCTTATTCACGCATACTTTAACAAACAACAAACATTATTGCAACTTGCTCATCGCACCTCTCTCGCATGGCTGATATCATTTTATATGAGTATCATTCCTATGCTAACGACTATAAGGCTGTGTTTTGGTTAAATCTTCAGGATATCGAAGGCGGCATATCATAACACAAGGTAATGTTACCTTTTCTTCAATAATCCTTTGTACAACTTTAAGTCCTTATAAAAAGTTTTATTGAAATGTTTGGCTCTACTTTAGTAATTCGATAAAAGAAAATCCGTTTCTGAATACGTTTACAATGTACAATAGTTTCTTTTCAAACATAATTGAGAATCGAAACATATCCAATATTTTTTTCCGTTTGATCTGTTCATCAGCAGTATAATGGTGAGGATTCTGCTTCTACGCTTTGTCAATGATACAACATTCAGTAAGATTATTGTTTTAAAATTACGAGTTAGATTGAATTTAGTATTGGGAGAGACAATTATGTGCGTCTGCATAAGAGTAGTGATTACGGCAATGGTAATCGGCTGCTAGTTTACGCTTCATCTTAGTGAGCAATATAAAACGTGCTGGAGCAAGCGTCACGTACTTGCCCCGCCCCCGCACGTCCGCGCAGCCGCAGCCAAAGCTTCTGTTATTTACCAGCAGCATTATGCTCACATTATCCACAATTGTAATATCATCGGAAATTAGTTTAAGCTACACAGAGTATACCATACTTTTGTTTGTGCAATATTATTATTTTTAAAACTTATTATAAGAGCTGGAGTTGAATTCGAACTTCCAAGAGTATCTTATAAAAAACTGCACTGGCTACCAATAGTTAAAAAGTTAGCAATCCTACCAAAGGTGAAACCTTTCTTCACGCCGGAACAGCTGCTCAACTTCTACTAAAAACAAGTTAAATCGCACTTGCGTGCTTCTCTGGGATTTATCTGCCAGATATACCAGCTTGATGCGCATGAGTTTATTGAAAAACGAGCCAAGTAGATCATCGACAATGATACACGGGTCAAATCGATGTTCCAGTCTTGAGCCTCGACGCTGAGTTGCTAGCCTAGTCGGTTTTCTATTGATTACATTTCGGGAAGTGTACTTTGGATTTGCATTATCTAATTCCAACTAGCTCGTTCCCTCATCGGACTACTATACGTACGGCGATACGTTTCCAGTACATGGTGGACATTCGGCCCATATAATATATGCACAAAACACATTCATTGGGCGTACAGCTAGGGGTGGAATTTACTGCCAGAGTCTGTGTTTCCTGATAGCTGTTACCTGATGGTCTTTAAGTCTATATTCAGGGGGCGTAGCGTGGACTAATTTAGACGAAGTGGGCGATGGCGTACAAACTAGGTCTTTTTCGTTCATAAATTCGAAAACGACACAGCGACTGTCGCAACCCAGTGTCCGATCACATCGTCGCTTACCATCAGGTGACGTAGTGATCATACGCGAGCCCTATCAATTAAAAAAAACCTTCCTTAAAGAGCCCTCCCTTGCCCGAGCCCATTTTGGCACAGTGCGCCCCTTCATTCACACAGCCGAGGCAGTGGGCCACTTCACTAAAATCACTTAAATGATAAAGAATCATAAACGAGACAGTAATGGTAGGAAACGATATCCTATTACCTTTCCTAGTTGTAATACGTAAAGTAGTTACCTAATTTGAATGTTACTACATCAGGAAAGGCGAAAAACGGAAACGAGCGTTTATCGTAGAGACTTAATTGTTACCGTCAAATGTTAACATTACAATAATCGAGGTAACAGAGTCATTAAAGATCGCTCAGGCCGCGCCCGCGCATCCCGCCCAGGCGGCTCGCCGACTGTGGCACTCGAAGGCAGGACCTCTCTGTACTATATCATCGTATCGGTCACGCGCGCCTCGCTCCAATTTCATCCCTCCATAAAAAAGCACAGAACAGGAAGGGTTGGATTTTAATTACGATATTTTTCTATTATTTTTTTATGCGCTGTCTTAGTTTCGGGGCAAGGGTCGTGAGATGTAATAAATTCTGCTTTTTATGAGGTCACGGTTAACCCCCTTGATAACGTTTATCGCACATCTGGTGGAAATGAAAAGTCTATTGTTATAGACGCTAATGTTGTAATAATTCTGTTTCTTTACCTATTTTGTAGAAGCTGATATATGTATAATATATATAGCTGAGTTCACGTTCAGTAAATTGACAAAGTTACAACTGTTACTGCTGCTTATGGTAAGAGTTACTATTTCAGGAGATAGCTTTGCAGCTATCTAAATAATCTCATTATATACCTAGCGCTATGTTGTATTCCGCTTCCACTAACCGCATGCAGTTGAGCAACTTATCTCTCATTCATTAGTACCAGTACCTACCTAATTACCATAAGATAGGTACATGTTCTATTTGTCTACTTACTTGTCTAAATTTTCCCACTGTAAATTAAAATCTGTCAATTATTTGATATTGAATAATCGTAAAATCTTTATTTGCAGTAATTTTGCACAATGATACATCAGTCGAAGTATCGACGCGTACATATTCTCATTGACATGTCACATGAGAACATGTCAGGGATTCACGATGTCACGGCGCGCGACTCTTCCATGCATGAAATGAAGAGCCCGCTTTAACATTTTCGCCCGATTGCGCCCGGGAAGCGTGAGTTCGGATAATTTTATTGATTACCTAATGGACACGTTTGACTGAATTCAATAAAAAACTGTATAAAAGGGTTTAATGGATACTAACCCTGGCATTGTTACACCAATTTATGTTATGATCCGTGACAGGATGTATCTGATATCATAACTAGCTTTGTAGTTTGCTGCGGAAGTACTTACTACAGCCATTTGTGAAACATGACAAGTTGTGATACTACGGATGGATATGGAAACTGGCTAGATTTTACTGTATTTTATACTTTGCAAAGTTCGGACATACATTATGCAAATACTGGATGTAGATGGAAAGGATTGATGTCGGCGACGGCTATGAATAATTATAATTCGTTAGTAGCGAGAATGGATTTGTGTACTTAAGCGATTAAAGTTATTTGAATACGGCTTTATAGCAATGCGCGTAAGAGTGGGAGCGCCATACGCAAATACAGATGTTCACACTTAGGGATCGCTTGGATTGTGCATACGAGGTGCAGTATACAGCGATGTAAGCCCTTTAGGCTTAAAATTGAAACTAATGGAATAAAAAATTACATTATGCAAAGAGAGGACTGTTTCTGTTCGCGGCGCGTTTAATCGACTATTTGAGTGTAGAATATGATTTTGGCGCAAATTTCGTAGCGCAGCGTACGGCGGTACTCTGTGATCGATCACCCGACACGTGCTTACACATCGAATGTTTTTTCGATAAAAAAGCTATTTTGTCCAAAAAACGTTCGAAATTTAACAATAGCGTCGATCGCGATAGGAGTGGGCGCATAAGAATTAACAAATATTTGAGCGAGGGCGTAGCGGAGCATGAAACTCACGAACAAAGGCATTATCCAAGGATTAGGATGGGTATTAACGTTATTTGATTACTTAGACACATACACAACTATGAGAACATTAGAATAGTATTTTCTTAACATCGCATAAAAAGAAGCGATCCTGTTCACTTAAGAGGATTAAGCGGTAAAGTAGCCTAAACAAGCAATTTCCAAACTTTATATTCTTATTTAACTTTCATTTTAAGATGCTATTGAATAAGAAGTTATCTTAAGGTGTGTGTGTTTTTATATAACTAAAAAGTATTATCAAACAATGAAGTATGAACTGACTTACTAACAGTTATTTCTATTGTTAATTAGGTACCTACTACCTGATGGTTTTAGTCTAGGTACAATGCTTCCACTCAATACATGAAACAAAATCATAAAAAAAAAACTAAATCAAATTCAAACTTAGTATGCTTTAAGTGCACTTGGTCTTTACTGGCACTGACAGAGCCATCAAAAGTGATACAGTATCAAAATGAGTGCTTGCAGGGTATGTATTCGTATTTTCGTAGCCGTGTTGTACGTCTGCGCGGGATGCTACGCCTGCGTGCTACGGTCGCTACGGAGCACACCGCGATCAATATTTACATTTTTAGATAGACCGTTTCTTTAATTTCACCACGTTTGATTGACTATGGTAGGCGCTAGAAAACTTGGAATAACGGTCATAGACCCTCCTACATTTTTAGACATTCTTTAAAAACGGGAATAAAAACTTAAATCTGTCTTCAATCGACATCTATCGCGATCCTTTACATTTTCTAGTAATGAAAAACAGTTCATTGTTTGCTTTTAGAGATATTAGGAATAGGTCAATGTACTTTATTCCACGTTTATTTGGCGTTGTATAGAACTTATTAGAATATAAATATTAGCACATATTTTCAAAGCGTGAGTGTATGTATTTGGCTTAACTCACCTTAATATGCTGCTCATATCTCATATTTAGATACCTACTGATTACTGACTGATTAAGTTCAACACTTGTTTAGGTTGGTACTGGAGATTGCCCGACTAGTTGGAAAAGATATTTATAGAGTATTAACTTAATAATACGTTACTTGTGCTGACTCAGTCGGCACTGTCGGGAGTAACCTTCTTATAAACAAAAAATAAAGGCAACAAATCACCAGTACTTACTCACTGTACTTACGTAATATGTTTTTAAGAATTTAATCAGTTTTACTGTCTTACAGGAAAAACATAATTAATAACCAATTTCTTACTCTACTTACCTCATCTATCAGGTGGGATTGCAGTCAAGCACTGGTTTATATCAATTAAAAAAAAAAACAATAAAAAATAGTACATTATGAGTTTATGATAAAAGTTTGTAATGTTGGTGATTACCTCAGAGGCGCTAATTAGATCCGAGCCGAAGGCGAGGATCTTAAAAGAGCCGAGAACGGTAATCACCAATATTCACGTGTATCATACGCCGTTTTTCAACACACTTGTAAAGAAAAATAATTCAAGTAACAATTTATTCAACCGCAAAACTAGTGTTTTTTTTTTGTGATATGGCGGTAAAAAAATGTTGTCTTTAGACCATACAGCCTCGTAATCAGTAATAAATATGTATTGTGGATGCAACACATTCTAATGTTTTTGCCGTATTTAGCATCAAAAGTATCGAGTCAGCCTTCTCGGCAAGCTTCGCTGAGGTAGTCAAT
Source organism: Mythimna pallens (assembly GCA_961205895.1). Taxonomy (NCBI): domain Eukaryota; kingdom Metazoa; phylum Arthropoda; class Insecta; order Lepidoptera; family Noctuidae; genus Mythimna; species Mythimna pallens. The sequence goes on from OY540830.1 coordinate 13,476,097, forward strand.
ACTGATTGAACTTCACTCGAAAAAATCACGCCAACAACCGCGCACGTCATAAAATGGCGGCCATAGAGTAGCTAGACTGTTTTAAAAAAATAAGAATGAAGAGGTTGCTTATCTAGAAACTTTATTTCATATCTAAAATTGGTGTTACTTTGTATTTAAAGTGTCTAAGCAAGTGGACAATATGTGGAATCATTAAAACTGGCGCGATCACGTTCAAATGGAGCTGAGAATTTAATTGTAGTGTTGATTACCTCAGTGAAATTTACCGAGAAGGTTGAATTGATACATTTGCCAATTAATACAAAAAAAATTAGAATGTGTAAATCCATATTCTAATGGTAAACAAATTTTTTAACTATTCAAACAAAAACATGGCATCCAAGCCAAAAATATTAACCAAAATGAAATTGAGAACAGAGGTTTAACATAAAGGTTTTATCTACGTTATCGTACTAGTGCATAATGGTAATAAAAGTTACACTTTAGGTACAATACAAGTTCCATTATATACCTAAGTATAGTGCCATTATAGTCATTTTCTAAGTGTGTTGAAAAGACTAAGTATTTGTCTGACATCACAATCAGTTGAAACCGATTAACATATGTTGCGCATTTTAATTGAAACGCACAACGTCGTATCAAATAAAACTAAATAAGGCCATTATAAACTAAATGAGGGTGATACAAGTGCAGATAGAGCTTTGTCTCCTAAACAGCAGCGCGTGGGCCACGCGCCGCTTTCAATTAACATTCATTAATGTTATAATCATATGGATTCATATTGCACTCATTCGAAGAATTTCGTTTTGGTCGTTCGTCATGTCACAGATTCGCAAGCTTCTCAATATTATTTTGAAATATTTCTTCGGTTCAATTTCAGAAATAAAACTGAACATGATCAGTTCGTCATCAGAAGCTGACCTGCGCTAAAGACCTATCATTGTTTCAAGATATTTGATAATTTAAGGAATAGAATGTTGAGTAGGCACTTTTCTTTATATGGATATAAATTATTCACACCTTTTAAATAGAATAAAATAATAAAGTGATAATTATTGGCCTAAATCGGTAAAATATGGAGCGATAAGACACCGACATTAATCACTGGACTAGCGTGAAATCAAATTACCGTTTACCAGTCACACACTAAATGAAAGGGTTGCAGCCACTGCGCACTTTGTATTGCCAAACCCCACTTTAGTCATTCTATCTCGTTTTGCCACGAACATAAACGTGTTTGATAAAAAAGGACAGAGGATTTCCATTTTATACGAAGACCTCAGTAGACCGCAAATCAAGAATTGCGTAAATCTAAAATGCAAACAAATTCGGATGTGAAATCGGTTGTGTGGAGGCGATAAAATAAGTTATTATTGGCGATAATAACGTTACGGCACGGGTTTAGACGCGTGGAAAGCTATACTCTTTTGATTGTATTAGTTAAGCTTTGGCTGTGGGAACGACTTATTAGATAAACACACTTTATACAAAGTAAAAATTTTAGGAATTACAATACTAGTTAGAATAGGAATAAATTGTATTAAACACACTACAAAGCCTACTAATCAATACATACACAATTCTGATTTCGAAAACTAATATCAAAGGCGGAATTAATCTCTTTAAGATTGACGTCCTAATAGCAGAAACTACAAAAGACCGTAAAAATAGTTGGAGTATAGCTCTGCTCACGTCAAACTTTAATCCCGCGATCGACTTTTGTAAATGGGGGCTCGACGTTTAATTAGAGCGAATGGCCGTCCATACACAGGCGGACGTGATGGCACAATGCGCCCGTGATTGACACAAATTACCTCTAATCGAGAACCTCCAGCCAAATGGTCGATCCAATCCATAAATTTAAAGCTATTGTCGATACTTTGCACAATTTTACAATTCTTAAATATTTTTTGTGATCAAACCTTTAAGTACGACACGAATGCTGTTATTAGAAACGACGGACAGTTTAGTAGGTTTGTGCTGTATCTATTTACTGCACGTCCGGGCCTAAAGGGTTGCACAGATTTTTGTGCTCAATTTAAAATTAAATTTAATTGTATTTTAATCCCGGCGATAAACGTCAATCAAGCCTCTCCTGCGACTGTGATACATGTATCACGAGAGCTCAACATCACGTCGCGCCCCCATCTATCGCCATTCAAAACGGATTTTGAGCAAGGGTGAAATTAAAATGTCAAAATAGTAGCGACCCGGCGCGTTGTATTTGTCTCCGGCTTTATCAGACGCCTTTGTGTATTTTCTATTCTCTAAAGCTTGCATGAAAAACGATACCGTTTAAGCTCTTTATTATCTGTAAAACTAACATTAACGAACTCGGCACCTACCTGCCACTACAATATAGTTTGGTACAATGAAGTCATAAAATTCTACGTTCAACAGTGATTGGTGAAGTTCTGAGTCGGTAATAAAATGTTGAGCGCCGTATATTATACAAACAAGCGATGCTACCGGATACATTAATGTTCACAACATCAACAAGAGAGAGTCATTACATTCAGTACATTCCCTGCCTCGCGTAAGTTTAATGTGAGCGGCATGTTATAAAAATCTTGATTAACTTCGCGTCATACATATGGAAACATGTTTATTTGTTTTTACAGGACGTTCTAATTTTTATTTTATATGTTAATTAGCGTCATAGATTGTACTATACAGTACATTTCAAAGAATTCAGCCTTAATAATATTTTTCTATGTGTTATCTGAATTATGAGAATAATTCGCCTAATTTATTCATTTATTCGTTATATATTTAAAATTCATGAACAGTAGTAGTACTTAGGAGGACTTAATTCAGCAAGGCATTCTCTACCAGTCAACCTTTGTGTAACACCCTCCCCGGCTTCACACGGCTGCAATTTACTTCTAGATAATTATATAAAAAAACTTTTTACAAAAAAATTCGATGTTAAATATATTTATTAACAATTTTAAAATATTAACAAACGAACGAAATTTATTATATATTAACAAACGAACAATACCTGAAACATTGCATCACAACACACAATTTACACAAATATTTTTTTATCTCACACTTTTTAGTTGTGATATGTGTGTTTCTGATGACAATTCCAATTAACCCAAACACAGCTAGAATACATTGATTAATTACAGAGTTCCGGTGCCTACCTTCTGGCTCCATTATCATCATCAGATCACTTCGATGATACCATCTTCAACATAACTATTTAGAACCGTTAATTTATTTGTATTGTCATAGTTGCTTAATTATCTTCATTGTGATATGTTTGTGAGTATGAAGTTCTGTTGGCTGTTTCTGATCTTCTTCACCAGCTCTTCATCAAATGTTACTTTTTAAATGTTGAGTTCTCGATGAAAATACCAAAATTGCTATATGGTTGCCTATAATATTTGAGTAGAGTCTGTAGCGAAATCTATGGCGTCACGTAAGATAATCCTGCATCGCGCAATTAAAGTTCTCCGCGCGATTAGAACTTAAAGAACAGCCCGAAATCATCTACGGGCAGTTGCCCACCAGACATAACACACGTCTGGTTAGAGGGAATTAAATTAATTAGAGGGAAAGGGGGGATTCCCTTTCCAACAGAGGTTTGCGGAACTTTACTCTCTGTTCCGCATACCTCCAAATTGGTGACCCTCGACAAAGAACGCCAGCGCAGCCTACGTGCAGCCACTAGTTCTAGACGTCATCATCACTTCTCTCTAACTTTCGAGCAGCGAGCCATACAGCCAGCACCCACATTACTTAACTTGGTCGCACCAGTAATTTGACCAAGTTAAGTAATGTATAATGTCCGATTTTAGCGAATACCATTTCCTTGACTTAATAATGCTACCATGGTCCATGCACTGAAAACGAAAAACGTTGAGTTTAGCGCCAATTAGTGAGAACATGGCCAGGCTCAGGGCTGGATATTCCTGCGCAGCAGGCATTTCGCGCTTAGTCACTACGTTGCGTTGTTTTCATTTTCTTTCTCGCAAATATCACATGTGTTGGAATTCAATTATTTAAATAGGTTAGTTGACTTTGGTTAGGTGATGTTTAAGTCAGTTATTTGTGTATTGGGATGTGACGACAGTCAGTTTGACATTTGAAGTGACTGTCGTCTTATACCACTAGATGGCGATAGTTTTGATGTGTTTACAATCGGGTCGATTTATTAAATATTGATCTTACGTTTAAAGTTTATGCTCTAATTACTTCCTGTATTTTATATAGCATTAAGATACAATTCTTAGAGATTAATATTTTTATTAGAATTGTTTGCTTGTATTCAATATGTTGATATTTCAATAAGTAGCCGAGCGTTTCCGCCGAGGTAGCGTGCTATATCCGTCCCCACCATTTGGTGTTTCCTGGGTAGCACGCCAGCTCGGGCGGGCATTCGATTGTCAACCTTGTAAGACGTAGGTCAGCAAATGAAATAAAAGAGATAAGTCTGAAAAGTTGGTTTCATTGGAGCAGCTGCTAACACATGCCTCTGAGGCCTCCATGAAATTATCTCGGGCACGCACGCGTAAGTATACCCAGTTTACGACGAAGAAATTGGCTGCTAAACCGCTTCGTCTTGGCAAGCCACTAATTAACGGAGCAGAGAAAAGCGAGACTACGAGCTAGGAGTCCACCAGCTAAACAGGTAAAAAATCAAGCTTCCACAAAACAGGTCCTGCTTGAACTGGAGATGAAGCAAGTGAAGATGATGAATCAAGATGAAGCAAGTGCCACCAACAGCGAATATAAATACCAGCATTACGACAGTCTTAGAACCATAGAGGAAGTTGCCAACGAATCGCACAGTTTTAAAGGGAGCTTTGTCCACAGCTTCAAGTTGGTGACAGTAACAGTTCAAGCTGCAGTAGCTGACTTGTCTACGCGATCTACAATTGGGTCATCGTAGAGAGGCAGAAAACAGGAAATTCTGACTCGAAGGTACACCTTACCAGTCTTTCAGCGCATGCCGAGAAGTTAACAATAGGTACACTGCACAGGTCAAATTCCTTAGTCGCAGGGGCAAACTAATGGTATACCCCGCCGTGGCAGCTCATTTACTGGGATCTATAAGTAAGGCCACAGAGATGGTTGAAGTTTTTCAACGAGTGTTAATTTCAGAAAACAAACTGCTCATTGGGAATAAAACTTTTACCTTCGGCATAATGTCTGAGCCAAGTCCCCCGTCGATTTTACTGAGAACTTTGAGTACTCTGATTCTAGGACGGTAGCTGGAGGGTTCAGACTAGGGCACGCCTGATTCGGGAATACCGATAAAGGTAGCCTGTTTCCACGCTTGGAGAAACATATTTTTTGTTTTTATTTTATCTCTTTCATATCTTTCCTCACATAATCAATCTATCTTTTCTTTGGCTATCCATCCATCCATATGTATACTCATACATCTTTTAGTAATATCCTCCTCTTCATATGACCATACCAAGATAAATGATTCCCTTTCAACTTTTCAGTCAATGGCTTACTTTCCAACTTTCTCTAATATCTCAGTTTATCCATTCTCGTCACACGACACATTCATCTCAACAATCACATCTCCGCTACATGCGATCTTTTTGCATCCATATTTTTCACATCCCATCTTTCTGATTACGAAATACGAAATTGTTTATTTCAGAAACCAAATATTTGTAACAATAGATTGTGATTCATACAGCATGACAGGTCTTAACACGGACTCGTAGAATTTACCCTTCATTTTGAGGGGCATCCGTGGGTCACAAGTTGTTCCAGTGACCTGTCGCCTTTTTATCCATCCTGCGTTGCGTCTACCTTACCATCCTCAAGTCCCTTGGACAAGCGACCCGAGGTACGGAAAGTCGGTACAGATCGGTATGGGCGTTTCGGCGAGACCTAATTTAAGGGCACAGGACTGGAGAGACTGCCGAAATTGCAGAACAAGTACTCCGTTTTGGTACTGCTAAATTTCAGGCCAACACTCTCCAATCTTTAGGTACCACTACACCTTCAATCTGCTTTGGACCTCTTGGCCACACTCGGCAACCACCACTTAGACTAGCACTATGTCATCGGCCAGACTTGAAAACAGTCTGTAGGTCTAATGGATAATTTAACCGCTGCACCAGGGCCTTTTAATGAATGTCCGACGTCAGAGCGTCCATTACCATCAGGAAGAGTTAAGGGCTGAGAGCCGACCCTTAATGTAAGGCGACAGCCTCATTGAAGCTGCCAGTGGTGCTCACTGTAGACCGGACATCGACTGTATGTAAATCGCTCGGAACAGCACATACTCCCCAGACACACTTTTCTCCGTAAGGGTCCACCAAATAATTTCACTAGGTACCCGATCGTATGTATGCGTTTTCGAGGTCAACGTTTGCAAGTTTTTATGCGCATTTCTGTATTTCTCGCACAGTTGGTGTATAACGAAAATGTTTGGGGTAGAAACGCTTTGGGTCATGGGGTCCGAATGCACGTCTCTCTTTCAAGGAAATTTCACGCCGTCTGATCGACACTTTGCGTGATCGGAGAGCTGGCTCATTCTTCGCCTAAAGAATTAGCATTGCCATTCAACGTGGCAATGCTGTCAGCCTTTTGGGCACATTTCCAGATGACAGCGATGTGGAGGAGTACTTCGACGCCTGAGTGTATTTTGTGTCTTTGTTTTATATGTACATAGTTAGGTATAGTTTAATAGTTATTTTTACCACAGCAGCTCAAACAAGTAGGTTTTGCTGCTTGAAAACAGTGAGCAAAACTCGATTTTGCTCACTGCGTGAGACAAAGTAACTTATTATTATATTATAGCTATATAATTCGAAACATTCGAACTGCACTGTACTCTGTCTCTTTCTCGCACTTATAAAAAAGCGAGTGAGAAACATGCCATTTCGAAGTTCATTCCGATTTTGAAATTTCACCACAAAGAAAAACACGTTCGGAAATGCGTAATAAATAGAAAATATTTGTAAAATATAAAATTGTTTTTTTTTTTATAAATAAATTATTGAATTTTAAATTTATTATTGTATTTGAGCAAAAATAAGAGTACCTGAGTACTTATAGCAGCAGATAAAATTGGCATTTAACCTTTAAATAATTATTTCTACTTTCAACATTGACTGTTTTAGAACGTGCTTTAAAAAAACAGCGGAAATAAATTAGTGGCAAATAAGATTAAGAATGTTAAAATAATTGTAAAATATGAGCAAAACTAGCGACAGAGATAGTATTAATTTAAATTGAAATCATTATTAAATATTTATTTATTTTATTTCCCAAGTAATATGTGTTCTCGCTGCTGAAGTGAAAAATTATGTGTGTAACACGAGAGCAAAACTTTTTGCATCTCGTGCCTTTTAATCCCTCCCCTCGCTCAGGATTCTACTTTAGAATCCAATCAAAGAATCCTTTGCTTGCTCGGGACTCAAAATTAGCACTTGCAGCAAAAAACAACTTTGCTCTCTTGTTGCACAAATAACTATTGAGCATATTGCTGCGAGTGCTAATTTTGAGTCAAAAAACAACTTTGCTCTAATGTTGCACAATAGTTATTTGTACGCACGATGCACGCAGTATAAACGACAAGGCGAAACGCTTAGACTAGACCGCAGAGGTTTGTGAGGAGAGTATGTGACATTAGCTTTATTCCTCTATAATTGTTGCACTCGAGAACATCGCCACCATGGGCACCAAAGAACTGTTGCACCAATCATCAAGTATGGCTTCTTCCCGCCACAACTTATTGAAAAACAAAGCTAACCACGTCCATTCATTCCCCGCAATAAATTCCACTCTTCAACTGGTATTCTATCTGGACCATTAGCCATACCATTTTTCATTCCATTTACCTACTGGTATCCTGACTTTATCCATACTAACTATTCTCAGTAGCGCCACATTCACTAGTTTACTCTCTAAAACCCCACTCCAATTATTTTCCTCATTCATCAGTTTTTAAATATAGCCCTTCCATCTCTCTTTAATTTTTTTCATCAATCACACCAGCTTCATCCCTTATACATCTTATCTGATAAATATCCCACGCCTTCTTCTCTCTTATTCTAGCAAGTCGGTACAGCTGTTTTTGGCACTGGTTCCACAATTGTATACCGTTTTGTATATAAGTCCACTCTCAATATTGAGGCAAAGGCTCAGTTAGTAAGGTTGAGAAAATACTTCACGCCGGAACAGCTGCTCAAACTTTATCAAGTATAAATTCGATCGTGTATGAAGTACTGCTCACATCTTTGGGTCAGATCTGCCAGATACCAACTTAATTGATGCGCTTAAGTCAATAGAGAAACCAGCCAAGAGGATCATTCATACACTCATCGAGTCGAAGCATCAAAGTCTTGAGCATCGACGCATCAAAGTCTTGAGCATCGACGCCGAGTTGCTAGCCTGTTCTGTCCCTTTTCTACCGGTTGCATGTCGGTCAGTGTGTGTTGGCAATGTATAAACTAATTTTGCCAAGTCCGAGCCATCATAGGACCACCAGGCGTACGGCAATGCTCCACTTTGTAAACATTTCACCCACACGGAAAAACAAAACTTTTGAAATGCATTTTTAGTTGTACAGAAATGGAATCTAGACAAGCGCAGTCAATTGTCGAGCACATCGTCGCTTTCCATCAGGTGAGATAGTGGTTAAGCGCGAGTCTACTAAAAATAATACAAAAGAGTTCCCTCTTGACTATGCACGACCTTGCCTCTAGTATTGGTCGTGTTATTGTTCCACGAGGGATATTTGGCGTTGAGATCGTCCGCTAATTTTACGTGTCCACTCAAGTCGAAAATGGGAGTGAAGTCGCTGGTGAGAACGATGGATCGTCTGCAGATGGGGATGGGGGTGGTGGGCAATCATCATCATCGTCATTTCAGCCGAAAGACGTCCACTGTTGGACATAGGCCTCCCCCAAGCGTCGCTACAATGACCGGTCCCTTGCGTCTCACATCCAATCGGATTCCAGCGATCTTGATCAGGTCATCGGTTCACCTTGTGGGAGCCCTTCCAACGCTGCGTCTTCAGGTACGCGTCCACCACTTCAGAACCTTTCGACCCCAACGGCCACCTGTTCTGCATGCAATGTGCCCTGCTCATTGCCACTTAAGTTTGGCGATTCTTCGTGCTATGTCGGCAACCTTGGTTCTCTTACGGATATTTTCATCTCTAATTCGATCAGAAAAGGAAACTCCCGCAAGGAAAGCCGTTTCCATTGCCCTTTGGGAGATTTTAAGTCTTTTTATGAGGCCCATTGTAAGCGATCACCCTTCGGAGCCATTTGTTATCACTGGCAAGACGCACTGGTCATAAACTTTCATCTCGAGACACTGGGGTATATTGGACGAGAAGACACCGCACAGCTTCCGAATGCCACCAAGCAGAGTCGCATTCGACGATTGACCTCTTTCTTGAAGTTAGACCTACCCAGCTGGATCGTCTGTTTCCGGTAAACACAGTCGTCCACAACTTCTAGTGCAGAGTCTCCGATCTTGATAGGAGTGGGTGCTACATGAATGTTAACTATGACTTTGGTTTTTTCCATGTTCATTTTAAGTCCCACTCTTTCGGAAGCTCTACTAGGGTCACCGAGCATTATTCTGAGCTTCTCCGTAGTCTTAGCTATGACTACTATGTCGTCGGCAAACCGAAGGTGACTGATGTACTCGCTATTGACATTAATGCCTAGCCCTCTCCATTCCAGAACCTTGAAGACATCCTCCATTGCGGGCGTGAACAGTTTCGGAGAAATTACGTCTCCCTGCCTCACACCTCGCTACAAGAGGATAGGTTTCGAGGTCTGGTCCTGAAGTCGAGCTTAAAATGGTGGCGTTTTTGTACAAACACTACAGCACCTCGATGTACCGATAGTCAATCTGGCACGGTTGGAGAGACTGCAAAGGCTTTCTCGTCGTCCACAATTACTAAGCAAAGAGGCTGATTATACTCCTCGATCTTTTGTATAACCTGCCGCAGCGTATGTATGTGGTCCACGGTGCTAAAGCCTTTTCGGAATCCGGTTTGTTCGGGAGGCTGGTAGTCGTCAAAACTGCGCGCGAGACAGTTCGTGATGACTCTGGAAAACAGCTTATAGACATGGCTCAGAAGTGAGATGGGCCTGTAATTCTTAAGCAGGGCATTGTCGCCCTTCTTAAAGAAGAGTACTACCACACCTCTGTTCCATGCCCGTGGCGAATAGCTCCTGAAGGGCCTTAAGGACCGGTTTTCCGCCCGCCTTCAGGAAATCGGCCGTAATTCCGTCCTCACCCGACGCCATGTTGTGTTTGAGCTGCTGGTGGGCAATACCTAAGTGGAAAAGACAGTGATTGGTTAATGAACAGTCATACTAAAACGACAGGTGGAACTGTTTTCACAAATAGTACATGCATCATTCCTTTGTAACTTTAACTACTAGCATATTTACGCGGCGCACGGCGCAAAGTTCCCAGTCATATTATACCTAGACGGTATGATTTTTTCTGACTTCTTCAACTATTATTGTCATATTTCAGCCAAGCCTAAACAAAAATGAGGCATTATAGACCTGAACCTTCATCATGACTGTCACCATCACCAGACTGCCACTATCCATAATAATAATAAATAGTGAATTAGTTATAGTGTGTTCAACACTAGACTTAATGTGGCTCTTCATATCTACAGAAGAAAAACACAAGTTTAGCAGTTATCAAAACAGTTCTTAGCATCCACTTAGTTTTTTTGTCGCACTAATCAATGTCTTTGAACTTATTGAATTCGACCATAAAAACATTCGACTCTAATTGAAATCCGTGACACCGGGAAATACCAAGAGGTGCGTGGGTACTTTACTACTTATTTTACAATACAGAGTGACCGTTATGCAAAAAGAATCTTTTTTACCAACCATAAAAAAATATCGGCTTAGCCCAGTCTCTTATGTATTTAATACTGAGTAATCAATCATACAATATTATGATCGTTAGAATTATTATATTCTAAATAATTAGGATCCATGACGCATATGATAGACATAAATAGAACCTCGTTCATACTTCGGCGTAAATCATATTTTTGGTACGTAATTTAAGCAGACAAAATTTTATAGTTAGTATCCCAGAATATCTTTATCCCAGAATCGAAAATCAATATTAGATAAAATGCCCAATTTTTACTTCATAATACTAATAATACGTATGAAAAGAACTCAGTTTCCACATTCCTAGAATGTCTCTGTTGAATTGCGTTCGCATTGTATTTATTTGTATGGCTGTTGAAAGGCTGAGTGGAAGCAGTGCAGGGGCAGGCAGGCGGCCAGTGAGGGCTCAGAGGGCAAATAAATAATTACACGCATTCTGCAGATATTTGCCTCCGGCATCTGTGGGGCGAGAACAGCTACTGACGACTGTACGTACACCGGGGGTCTTGTATAAAAAATCTCGTTATATTAGAACATTTTAAGAATTTCATTTAGTAATGCTCTCCATAACTAGGGTCAACTTATCATTCAGATTGTAATTCTCTTCTTGTTTTATTAACTAAAGATAATTAAATAAAAAACCAAGTGTTTTTAGTTTAAGAAATGCGTTTCGCTCGGTTTTTAGTTTTCAGGGCTGATAAATGAATATCCTTTAAAGACCAGAAAGATATAGTCCTTTGAGGTACGCCAACCTACAATTTGAAATAGGACGTGAAGGTAACTACGTACAACAAACTCCATCTTTCGATTCGAAACAAGAAATCCATTTTCATAAAAATCATGTTTCTGAAAACGGAAGGTTTTAAAGGAGTTCGCCTGAGTCATCAGCTTCACTTAGGTAGTGGCTTTCAAAATTCCCTTTACAACAGTAGGTAATGACTTCACGACAGGCCCAGAAAGAAATGATGAAAAAGTGTCCTTCGGAGGTGTTCTCAAGCAAAACGTATCCTGGCAACTGAATTCTTCAAGCTGAATTTCTTGAAGGCTGTTTTGGACTTTAACAACCGTCTACTTCCTTCTTGTACCATAGTAATAATTCGTATATATTTTTCAGGTGTTAGCGATATGATGTTGTGTTGCACCAAACCAAGAAATTTTTTACATTGACAGCTCGATGTCAAACAAAAGTGGAAAAGTATATAACATATTTCATTTCGTTATCTGCTTGTAACATATTATTTATTCGAGCGATCTATGTAAGTAGTAACTTTGCGGTCCAGTGTACCTAAGATATAATAATAATAATATTCCACAACACACACGCCATCTAGTCCTAAGCAGAGCTTGTGCTATGAGTACTAGAATTAATTAAACATACTTATATATTTCTAAATACATACAAATTATAGATTTCAATTACACTCAGACACAGAACAAATGATCCTGCTCATCACACAAACATTTGTCTAGGGTGGGAATCGAACCCACGACCTCCAGCATAGCAGTCAGGGTCACTGACCACTAGACCAACAGGCCTGTCATATGAAAAGACAGATTCAACAGGCTAGATAATTAGTAAACCATCTGATGATCAGTTTAGTTCAAACCTTTTGGTTGATGTGGAATTTCGCAGTTAAAAAAATGAATAAAATAGCTCAATAGAAAATAAATTAACGTTTCGCTTGTCATAAAACATTGTTAGAAAAATGGAAGGGCTCGGCGGAATCAATGCTTTTATGCGCCATGACGTATTTTAGTGTGTCAATTAGAGTTCTGTGTACCGACGGCCCAGCGTGAAGTGACGGCGCGCGCCGGGACGCGGCAGGGCTCCGCCACCCCCTGCCCTCTGCTCATTGCATATTCTGACAAATTGATCGCGTTGTTTTGGAACAAAAATGATTTTGCAGATGTTTGTTCGTGTTGTTTTTGTTTTCACGTGCATAAATATTTTCTCTATAGTCCCACTCAGAATTCCCAACAGTTTTGCTCATGCTGAGACAGTTTTGTCAGTTTCCGTAAATTGTTTTTTTTTACAAACTACTTTTTGGTAAGTTATAGGCTGATATATAGGCGTCAAATAAATGCTTGAAATTTTTTGGAAAAATTAATGTAAGTAATTGTTTTTTGCAGTGTTTAAGTTTAGTCACTGGCTGTGGTATACCCGAACTTGTATAATAATTTGATATCTTAAACCGTTGAAGCATATTGTGATAGGAAAATTGCTTAACTAAATCTGCCATAATACAATTTTTAATTTTTCTTCTAATAACCAATTTACCTAAAATGTTGCCTACCTTATAACCTGCCTCTTTAAATCTTTACAACCAACGTCGTGTCGACGAGTAATTATTTCTTCCTCGAATTTTATTACTAAAATAACAAAAGGTACGCACAAAAAAATGTTTTATAGCTAACACGTATGGACGAAAAAGCAATTATGATTTTGTTCAGAGTCGCTACTATTAGTACGAAGCTACCTGCTGCGCTGCTCTATAATTACGCCGTGAGTGACATTTCCAAAGCTTTTGTAAACGATAACGCGGAAGCTGCTACGAAAACTTAAAAAACTAAGTAAGTATTGTTGCATTAATGCATTTGGGAGTAAATATTGAGAAGGCACAAAGCGGGCTCCGACAACCCTTAACTATAGTCCGCAGGGTGCCATTAGAGCGCGCAAAGAGTTGGGTGTGCCCGCGGAACTGCGAGCACCGACTTTGTAAATCTAATTAAAATATCAATATGTTAACTGGAGTCCGCGTTGACAATTTGATTTCACGCCTTGTGCGCAGCTACCCTGCAACGCCACGATATTAAATATTAATACAATGATACTACGTCTTTGTTTCTTATTGGATCTAAAATAAATCAATGATTTATGACAAATCAGGGCTAATAAGGAGGTCAGGTGAATGCATTACCGATTACCTACACACGTTTTGCTACTTTATAAAAATCAACAGAATATAAACAAGTTCTGCGAATGAGCATCAATAGTCCCGCCGACATCTTTTGACTACAATAAAGTCAACGACTCCTCCATGAAACTGTCATATTTTTCGTTGAGCGGCGTGAAAGGCTCCAAACTGTCGACGCACAATCAATACGAACTACCCTCATTTTTTCTACGTAAAGGTTCAGGTAGCAATACAAACAACAATAAAAACGTGACATATCAATCGCCTTTTTTTCTGTCAATGTCGCAAATTCGCACAAATCAAACATTGAAGTGTTAAAAATTTTTGATTACAAAGGGCTTTTAAAGTCGCCTGACAGAGAGCGAGCAGGAGCTTTGTCACACGAGATCATTAGTTAGCAAATGTCAAGCCCGAATCCGCTTCTTTTATTACACAACAGCCTTACAAGACGTTAAGTCAAACAAGTAGGTAAACAACTCGCAACTTAGACCCTGATTTATAGTTTCTTTTATATAATATTGATCTTATGCTTTATTTGTATTTCACTTGTTACTGTTTTACTGTAGATTCCGTAGCGGAGTTTAACTACTTTTACTAAGTAAAATAAGGACTTGCATATCTTATTTTCCTTGTCTTGATGAACGGTAAGTTTACGAGATTTATAATCAATATTTATGGTTACAGAATTATAAAGTTAGTGTTAGGTATTTTACTGACAATGTTATTAATATTATAAACACCATTAAGTTCCCAGTAACTCGTCTAAATAGGTAGTAAGGAACAACTGTTACAATGCACGGCTGGCGCAATATTTTATCGCGTCGTTCCGCAAAAACGTAACCCTTTTTTTGTTTTCTATTACAATTGTCACCCTTTTACTTTCATTTCAATTAAATAATGTCTGGTCATTTGTGTCGGGACTGATCGGCATAGCAGTAGGACGGCAGCGTAGCAGCAGTGTTGCACAGTGTCGTGTTCGCGCCTCCCTTAACCCTCGCGCAAAGTGCGCGTCATCCTGCAAGCACATTAATCACTCCTATTATTAAACTTGTTATTGTGTTCATTTGAAGATAACGCTTTATAAACGGTGCCGTCCGTTCGCAACAAAATAAGCTTTATGTAATAACGTGTAAGCAAACGCTTTCGTAAAAACCGTTGATTAATGATATTTTATGCCGTCTCGATAGCAACAAATCCGATTAAGATTGTGAAATATATACAGCTTTTTTATTTACAGCAAGTTTTTAATGAAAACCCAATTCTGATTCTCCGTATGTTTTTGTTACTATGTTTTGTTGGCGAGTGGTAAAACCCATGGCCGTAACACTTCAGAAGTCCTGAGCCGAGGTCGCTATCCGAGCGACTGTTTCTGTTTACTTAACAATCTGTGCCAGGAGCTACTGTCTCGACAGTCTCGGTATGACACGGGTGTGTCTGCGTCGCGACGCGACTCACGCCGAAATAGACAGTCACGATGAGGTATTTCCGATCGTAGCTTGACGTAACGCACCGCGCCGCCGCCGAGGTCTGTCGGAGGCTCGGTCGCTGTCTATTTCTTAGAAGCACGTAAAATCCAGCCTGCCAATTGACGGTTTTCCTTATTTACCTTAGTTATTTCAATATAAATATCTGTACGAGCTTTGTGGTTGTCGTGATATACATTAAACGGTAATCTTGATTTTTCCACTTTCTATCCATACCATATCAGTTAAAAGTACACTTTGATTGTTTGGTCAAAATCTTACATCTTGGCCAACGTACTTAGGCGATGAGTAAGTAGACTATGTGTAGGCCATTATTAGGCTTGCGTTGGTTTATGCACAGACCTGCGTAAGCCGGCATAATTCACGTGTAGGCAGGTAAGTCCAGTTAGGCCTCCAATATAGGTTATTTGTAGCCTTATCACAAAGGTCGCCAGTTATTTTTTTATATAATTATAAAAATTCATTTAGAATTTCGACTAGAAAATACCGTAGCTCACGTTCTTACTTTTCTATTTACTAGATAAATAGCTAAATTACAATAAAGTAGAAACTACAAAAAAGGTGAGTAGAAATTTGTAGAATGTTCCACAGCTTTTGATTCATTACTGACTTATGAATGCTGCTAACTGCATTTCATTGATATGTCAAAAAAGATTATGACAGTTCTAGGTCGACCAACTGCGTTAATGGTACTTATTATCATGCCTATGTTTGCTCTGTCATTAGATTTGGTATCACTGTCTGGTGGAACTCCTCCGCAATTTTTAGAGTTCACTAGAATTAAAAATAATCATTCACACAATTTTTAACATTGGGTGACTTGCATACCAGTGTATAAATCACACAACCTTCTCACAGTTCCTTGTATTTACCACTATATTGCACTGTATCGCTAAATTTGCTAAAAATAATTCCTTAACCTTTCGTATACCGTAATTAGAAACTCAGTAGAAAGACAATGAGAGAGCGAACGCGGCGTTCGCTTGTGATTAAATGAATTAATATTTAAAACAAAATAACAATAATAAAAAACGAAAAGTTACGCACTAAAAAATCACAATTGCATTTGCATATATCGCAAATAAATAAATAGCTAGCAGTTATTTGCTACTCTTAAATAGACTTTTGGACATTTAGCGTATCATAGAACAGCCTAACAGAACAGACTTTATAAAACGACTAGCTTCTGAGAGCGGCTTCATCCCGGGATCAAAAGTATCCTATGTTATTCCAGGACATAGTTTGGCCTTGTGTCATCCAAATCCGTTCGAAAGTAAAAAGTAACAATATGTAGACACATAGGTACTCACCAACTTTCGCCTTTAGAATTTTAGTGTAATTAAAATATTTAATAGGTGCAAGATCCTTTAGACACTGACTATCTCACACCTTGTGAGTCAGTCGGTAAGTAAGTTGTTCAAGTGGACTCAACCGGAACAGAACCAGTATTTCGCTAAAGCCTTGTTTACGTTCAATTATGTAAATAGCGCAATCTTACTGGGATTTTACAATATTATGCAAGGCTAAATATTTTCGACACGAAGGGGAAATCCAATAACGATATGTGTTAATAGATAGGTAAGTATCTAGGCACTCTACTAATTCATCAAGCTGTAGATTGCTTAATAACAGAATGTGGAATGTGATTATATATATATACAGAAATCACTATTAGCAATGTATTGTATTATGCAAAAAAGAACAGACCTGGTCGTTGTGGCGACACTGGGAAGAGGCCTACGTCCAGTGGTAGACATCTTTTGGCTGAAACAAGTAAAAAGATGGCGAGAATCAAGTTAGATGGCGATTGAACAGACTTATGTCCATGAGGTTTACAATACTTAGAGTACAACTTTGATGGCTGACAGCAGACAGTCAACTATTTTGCCGTGATGCGCAACATTGTTTTTGTTACCATAGACAATCAGTCAAAAATTGTCCAACATTGAAAGCGATCTAGCCAGTATAGCATCCGGCATTCCGAGAGACATAAGTAGAATAATAACTGGAAAATATTATGCATAGATTCCTATCATGACGAACAGTTATGTAGATATATATAGTGCCGGTATTCCCCCAATGCAGGTATTTCCGAAGCTCGAGTGAACCAATATACTTGAGAGGCTTATGTAATCAAATAACATGATCCTAGATTGTAGCTAGTTATAAGATAAAAGTACATTAGAGATTACAGACACTGGGTTTTCCTATTTAAACTCTATATAATAAAGGTGTCCTATATACATGGTACAAGAGACTATTATCCCGAGATTCGACCAAAAATAAATATTCACAATCGCAGAGACAGTTTTTCATTTAAGTCAATAGAAAGTCACAAAATCTTTAATCCGCTTTAATGACACATAGAAGTATGTCCGACAGTTATAGTTACTTATTGAATTGATAAACAATATTTTTTTTTACGTTTTATTGTTCTATAGACACAGTAATCAATTTTGGCATCATGGCGTCCTGCGCGAGATCATTGACATACAATGCCTCAAGTCAATGGTACAATGAATAATTTGCCTACTTATCGACAAGGACACGCCATGCAGGGAATTCCAAAACATGAATATGGTACCTAGGTCCGTGCGGCGTGGCGGCGTGGTCGTCGACACCAGGCGAACAAGTGTGATGAACGTATTCACTTTCACGATATATAATCAACAAATACAACATCTTTTTCCTTATAGGTGTCCAAGTGATGCCCACAGCACTGTATGCGTGAAAGTTTTGATTTTTATATATAAAGATTATAGTCGACGTATACGTATTAACTACTAAGGCATTAGCCTGCTAAGCTAACCGCTGACTTAAAGAGTAGGTAACCAATTGACGAAAAAGCATTCAGTGACTTTAAATTACAAATATGTAAGTACTACGTATTCAATGTTCGACGATGGTCCTAAAAACGATATAATTTGATCACGTTCGACAACATTTAAATATATCTACTAGAAATAGAAATAGTTTCTGAGTCACAGTTCCACTAATTTAGATGATTATTGATACATTAAATTAGAATAAATCGAAAAAAAATCAAAGGAACTCCCCGAGCTCGTCCCACGTCACATCGGACAATCGATGACGGCGAGAGAGACGTAAACGGAACTAAGCAAACCGGTTCGGATCTACTCGTACTACACATTAGCATTCAATGCGATTGCGAACGGTCCGTGACTCAGATGCACGCATACACACTATACCACCGTACGAGCTCATAGCGATGGGAAGTTATGAGTTGTAGATATTACTGACTTTATTTTTGATTCACAAACTTTTTCGGAAAGGAAAAGAGAGTTAACTTTATCAAAATATGTAGTGTAACAAATGTGCAATAAATCTTTAGCAGCATTCATTGCATTAGGTTCCTACAAAAACTAAAAGAGAAAGTCGCTTTTGTTCATAAATATTGTAATTTTGAACCCAACGTTGTATCATGTTGGCACTGTTGGCAGGTATCCAGAAAGAAAACAATTGCTAAAGGTACCGCTACGCGCTGCACCCTCATTATAAAATATAAATAACAATAGTTGAAAGTTACACGCCCATAAAACAATAGTCCGTATAAACGCGGACCCGTCGGAAATGTCCGTAACTAAGTATGTCTACAGTTTACACGTTTACAGTTCTAAATTTAACAAAAGCTAATTTTGTTGCATTTTATTACTTTGAAATAGGATCAGCACCCATTAGGGCACTTTTTGCCACGCCTTTTATTAGGGTGTCGTCCGAAGGCCGAGCGGTGAAAGACAAAGCGGTGACCGGAATTGCTCGCATAAACAACGTCTGACGGCTTTTTTGCCGGTTTACGAGCGTCCACGGACGCTGGTTTGCAGCAGGCGGCCGCTCTGATGAAACGGCCATAATCTTTGCATTTGCACACGCATGCCTCGTAAAATTAATGCTTGAAATACTAAATTAGATGAATGTATGGACAAGTTCCAATTAGATCAGTTTATGAGAGTAATTTCGTCACCCTGGCCAGATGATGTCGATTACACGAAAGCTTTTGATAGCCAGCAGCATCCAGAGTAACAACACCTCTGGGTGGTCTTTGATACATTTGAAGTTAAAGAATATTAGATCTCACATATACCTATCTACTAGCAGCGCATGCATACAAGCATGGATATACCTAGTCACTAATCATCAGTATACCTTTTAGTAGTGTTTAAAAATTCGTCGGCCTGTTAACATCGACAATTTGCTGATGTTATCTAAAGAAAAATAATAAATAGGTCAGTGTAATCATTTGAAAATTTCAAGTATTTTGTTAAATGCAAAGTTCTTGGCTATTTCTCAGTGAGGCTCTTCGTGGAATATCGTATCCAACTTTCGGCATCAAGCTGTCAGAAGCACAACAGCACGCAGTGAAATGTTTCAAAACGAAATTAGTAAAGAAATTAAGGAACAAAAAACGTTATTTCGAAGGGTAGCAATAAAATAAAAGATCGTAACAAATGACTCAACTGCCCGAACGCGCCTCACATTAAAATACATGTTAATGGGAACACGCTGTTGTAACCCTTTTCTTTATTGTGTACTTTTTGTTTTATTCAGGGGTCAATGCGTACTTTTTGCTCTTCTACTATGAAAAGGTTTATGAATCAATTAATTAAATGTCTCCACGGTCATTGTCACTGTGTAAATATGTAAATGAGTCAGCAAGTAACAAAGCTGTGATTTATTGGTCATGGGCACAAAAAGCTTGTATTACCAGCCGAGGTGAGAAATACAGAACATTTGTTCAGTGCACTAGTTAAACAATATGGACGACATGTTAACAATGACAAAACAGGATAATACCAGACTGGGCGCGACGAAGAGTTGGTGATAAAAAATGCTTAAATAGGCATTACATGTTGAAACTACATATGTAGAAAGTAGTAAGCCTAGCATGATAAAACACCATAACCGCATGCATCATGATCTGCGTGTTGCATTTAGTTTAAAGCAATTCAAGGGGTTTCTACAATTTCAACGACAATCGATGAACTTAGAATCTGAACATGCTGTAAGAAAATTCACTAAGGTGAATGGATCATGATTATTTTTATGATTTTGTGATAACCAACAGATATAGTTGAATATTATTCAACACACTGTAAACTGGCTCTTATAATCCTTATTCATGTAACCTTAAGTTCATAATCCTGTCTATTTTTTATTATAACACAAAAGTGTTTTCTTGCTTACCTATATCTATCCAAATGCTTTTCTTTAAAATGTTTGCTCACTTGTATAATATTGTTACTATTTCTCCAGTGGCAGTAATTTTCGGCATTTCTCTCCATGGTCACACTCTAACAAATTAGGTCATCTCGGTCTATGCCGTTTAACTAGGGATGCTCAACTACCAATTTTAATTACCAACAAATTATCAGGTACGTAAGATGCGTTGCATCAGAAGTTAAGTTTACCTTCATATATAAATAATAAGTCAGTATATATGAAAGACAATTTTTTATTTACTGTGAAAAAAATAAAACGAAATGAAATTATGCTTTTTAATAATTATGATATTACTGTAATAAGTATTAGTGTTATAAGTAATTTATTATATTGAATATTACGTCATTTTTTAGTAATGCACAGTCTTGTTCTGTGTAAATATTAAAACTCAGTCTTGTTTGATTGAATTTAGGTATGTAGGTAGGTAACTACCATGAAAAATCAATCTTTCTTCAATTTCAGTATCGTAATTATACATAAAAAAAACGTTTTACAAAAAAAATACAACCGATTTCAATGTAAAAAAAAATACTAAAAAGTTCTAAATAACGTTATTCGTTATTTAACACCGACTTCCAAAATTAAAGTTACTTTAAACTGTTCAGTTTTTTTTTTTTTTGATATAAGTGGTTTGTATTTTTTTGTAAAAAATATGTACATTACACTTTTTAGTGGTGGTACCACAACTAAAAAGCACCGCTCAGCCAAACTTAAATAGTTTGAAAGTTGTATAGTAAGGTTCCTATAGAATTTAATCATTAAAACATTGCATGACAATCCCAATAAGCAAAGCCATCCAGCTTTATCGTCAGATAAGTTCGATATTCGATCGAACATCGACTACACGTTTAAACAAAACAATATTTAACCGACTTCAAAAAAAGTAGGAGGTTATCAATTCGTTTGTATTTTTTTATCATCATTTTTTTTTTATGTTTGTTACCTCAGATCTCCGTCGTTTATGGACCGATTTGCAAAAGCAAGAATTTTTTTTCCCCTTATAGGATATGCTTCCAGATTGGTCCCATTTTTTTCAAAATCCAGTTCTGATGATGGAATCCATGAGGAATCGAGGGAACTCCTCAAATATTATAGGCAATTATATAGTGATGTGTTGCTCGCAGAACGGATGGCCGCTGGGGCCGAAAGGTTCTGGAATGGCGTCCGCGTACCGGAAGACGCAGCGCTGGAAGGCCCCCTACAAGGTGGACCGCTGACCTGGTGAAGGTTACGGGAATCCGATGGATGCGAGACGCACAAGACCGTTTGTTGTGGCCACATTTGGGGGAGGCCTATGTCCAGCAGTGGACGTCTATCGGCTGAAAATGATGATATAGTGATTTTGGTATTTTCATCGAGAACTTAAGCATTTACAGTCAAACAGTAACATTTAATGAAGTGGAACCGATGAAGAAGATCAGAAATGGTCAACGGAACTTCATACTCACATAGATATCACAATCACAATGAAGATAGTTAAGCAACTATGACAATACAAAAATAAATGAATGGTTCTGAATAGTTACGTTGAAAATCGTATCATCGAAGTGATCTGTTTAACCTAGCCATGTTTGGACTTATTAGAATTGTTATGAGATGCACTTTGGCTATAAGGTACTATCGAACTGATCTGATTATGGAGCCGGAAGGTAGGCACAGGAACTCCGTAATTAATCAATGTATCCTAGTCATGTTTGGGCTTATTAGAATTGTCATGAGATGCACTTTGGCTATAAGGTACTATCGAACTGACCTGATGTTGGAGCCGCAAGGTAGAAGGTAGACACAGGGACTTCATAATAAAACAATGTAATCTAAGCAGTATTTGGGTTAATTGGAATTGTCATGAGAAAAAGGCACTCTGTTTATAAGTGTATCGCAACTAAAATGTGTGAGATAAAAACTTTTTACAAAAAAAAAAAAATAACCGACTTCACTAACTAACTTTAATTTAAGAAGTCCTTTTAGTGTTTTTTTAGTGAAGTCGGTTATTTTTTTTTTTTGTAAAACTTTTTTATACTTATTACGATCGTTCTGCTGTGATCATAAAAATATTTCTATAGGACCAACTCGGAAGTACCTATAAACTTTTAATCAAAAAATAATTTTCAAAATCGGTCCACAATTAACCGAAAAATCGTTGAATATACATAAAAAATACAATCGAACATAGAACCTCCTTCTTTTTAATGTCGATTAAAAAGGTAGTAAAGTATAAAGTACGGTACACTTTGCGACTAATTTGAAGAAGCGCAAATAACTGAATAGAAATTTTAATCACAAAATCAAAAAATAACATCTGAACAACAATAATCAAATACAGAATTTTTAATCTCTGAATAAATTAAACATTTAAAATCAAGAAAATTGTGATTGCACCTATAGCATTCACAATTCAGAATTATAAAAAATTTGTTGAAAACTACACGTTCTGCAGGCTTTTACCTATCAGTTATCACATCTATCATGGAAGATGCTGTCCAATACTTTTGTACTCACCTACTCATTGACTAATTCTTCTATTTTCTCATAATATTTGAACATAAAAAAACAACACATGTTTCAACAGGACAAAACATTAAAACGAATTTACGAGTATAGGAACTTATCTAAAAGGATGTGGTTTACGATATCGCACTATAAAAGTGCTAACGTTATTAGTTATTGTAACTTGCACATAGATAATATACAAACTCTTATTATGAACTTATGGAGCATAATTTATAAAACAAATAACCACGTGATTATTTTAAATACTAATTAACAGGTTCTTAATTCAAAATTTAAAAACAAAACACAAGAAACTACTGGTAGACGTAAAGCAAGATGATGAGCATTCATTAAAACATAAAATATTGGTACATATTATGAACACGATAGAAAAATAACCACCTTTATAAGATCAAAAACTACAGTAACAGACGGAGACCAATTATAATGGAGATGGACAGAGCACATACTTCGGACAGGAAATACTTAAGAACAGTAGCGCAAGATAACACAGAATCATCCCTTAGAGATGGTAAAAGGAATAAAATTTACAACTGGAGAAGGGCTGCTAGAGATAGAAGACAATGGAAGATATTAGACCTGGCCTGTGCCAAGAGGGGCAAGAGGCATACCGAACTGAGAGACATTCTGTATAATGTTACAATATATATTTAAGATCATAACATACACGACGAGTTTTTTTTTTCGTACCGGACGGAACGGGTCGAGAATAGCCTATGTAGAAATCGTCCCGTTCCTTCCGGGACGACTAAAAATACGTCGCGTATGCTAAGACCTGCCAGCAATCGTATAATTGCAAGATAAAAGGTTTGTCACATTTGGTAGATTTTATATTGCAAAAATAACTTTGCATATTCTGTAGATTTAGTTTAGCCCATAAATCGTTATCAAGTCCTACCTATATTCTGAACGTTCAGTGACGATATTAGGACTCGTGGGCGTGAGAATATTTTTGTGGGAACTACGTTATCAATGGCATATTTTTATAAACAGTTTTTAATGATTTAGTTCAATTAGATTTATGTTTTCATAAACAGTAAAACTAAAAGGATCTAAACTGAATTATATATAACTTTTTTAAGTTTAAGAAGAAAGTTAGATTTTATCTATTTCTCCATTTTGGGATTTTACTAAAACTTTATCCAACGCATCATTTGCACTTTTCGCGCGTGTTTGTGTTAACTTATATATGCACCTTTGTCAGTCTGATTACTAAAACCAAAAAAATAAACAGAAAAGGATCTAACCTTAAAACTTTGTGGAACGCCAATATTACTACTAAAATTATTTATTTATAACTTCTAAAAGCTGCCCAACTTAAATGTAACTGGGCAGGACATGTCAGCCGCATGTCTAACGATCTGTGGGACTGTAAAACACAGGATTGGTTCTCGGACACAACGATAACGTCGGGCCTCGGCAGACCACGAAGGAGACGGCGGGAAGACCTGGGGCCCAAGTCTGCTATTTTTATAAATTCGTCATTCCAACACGATCCTATTGTCATTTAACTAAAAGTTCGTATTCTGCTAATTCATAATGATCGATCATTGATCGGTCAATGGTCTCGTACTAGAGTTGTGGTAGAATGACAATATCGAGCTTATTAAAAGCAATGACTGCACAATGACGTTCTAATGGTAGGTCACTGATCAAAGGAACTGTTAAAATTGTAGCAGATTACCGCGTACGTCAGACATTCATTTGTCAATATGTACGAGATTACCATTTTAGGTCACTTATTTTAATGGAGTGTCAGTGTTGAACATTGGAAAGTCATAATGACGCCATTATATTAGTTATTACCAAACTTGTAAAAATCAACAATTATGAAATCAATGATTAACCATTCTGACACTATTGTAATAGCAGACTTGAGGCCCTGGATGTCTTTCTTAAGAATTGGAAAGAGAAAGCGAGGACCCGTGATCGTTGGAAAGATTAGAGAGAGATCTTTGCTCAGCATGAGTTAGCTATAATACAAATATAACTTCTATGATAACGTAGAAAAAATAAAACAGGTCTATTCTATTCTTTATTAATGACAAGTAGAGTCAATATCGACTAGATATTCTGCCAATGTCTGAAGTAAATCGGAAAAGCATATTATTAATAAAGAAAATAAAATACGACAGCGACAATATTTAAATTGCAATCTCATATAAAATAGTTATGATTTTTATTGACACGTGAGAGGGTGATTCTAGTTTGGCCAAAGCTCCGCGCTACAGTTTGAATAAAGATCAAACGCTGAGCGCCCGCCACGTGGCCATCCCTTCACGATAAAGAGAAACGTGACGAATCTAATATTTCTACTCACTACGTTTATTAGAACAAATAGGCAAGTGTTGTTCTTTGATGCTGAGCACGTTGTAAACATTTTTTTTAATAAATTTTATAATATA
Source organism: Mythimna pallens (assembly GCA_961205895.1). Lineage (NCBI taxonomy): Eukaryota > Metazoa > Arthropoda > Insecta > Lepidoptera > Noctuidae > Mythimna > Mythimna pallens. Next base: position 13,501,524 of record OY540830.1, read on the forward strand.
TCCATTTTGTCGCATTTAAAATTTTCAGAATTTGTGGAACTTTGCCTATCCATTTAGTTTTCTAAATATTATGTTCTCGAAAACAAGTTTATGATGTAATTTTTTTTCATAAATCTCTAGACTTGGTCAAGAATTCTGCTATTGATAGACCATTGCTGATCATATCCCTACTTGCCAAACATTGATCCCAGCATAGTAGCTGCACTAAAATTTCATATAACTTGGCTTTTACGTTTCTGTTTTTAGTCTACTGGTTAAAATTTCATCTACCTACTTACATCTTACGTTAGAGAGTATATTTTAAATAAGTAGATATAAAATGTGACAACAAAAACAGTTACAGCACAAAAAATAACAACAATTCCGACACTTAAAGTATTTATCGAGTGCCGATCGTACTTGGACGCTTTCAATAACACTCGATACATTTCACAAGGCTCACCGCCCTTTGTTCCCAAACAGACATATTAAACGGTTCGCCTGTCTGCCATCATTGAGAAGTTCCACTTCTGTCCAAATGTTCAAGATTCATATCTACTAATTGACACTATATTTGTCTAATACACCAGTACAGGGATATAATCGGATAAGTGCGATTGCAGTTTATGCAAGGATTATAGTCCATTTTTAAATCAAAAGCTTTTAATGGTAAGTACAATAGTCTCAACTTGCCAGTTAACCCCCAACGTTTGCTGGCAAATTGAGAGTGATACATTTAAAGTATTGATGCTTTAGACGCAGTTAAAATAACAGAGCAGAACATTGCAAATCAGGCTAGTGATCTGTACCAAATTGTGATCACAATATTTTAGGCTATAGGTGGGTTTTGTATTGAAACAGACAGAAACAAAGTAAACGAGTTGATTGTAATAATACCTAAGCATAACGATGTAGAAGTTTCCTTATTAGTCCCGAGTTGAACTATAAGAATACTGAAAAATGACTGGACTGGTCCACTCAAATCTGTGTGGTTCTTTCCTCAAAAGACCATCTGAGACACTAATCTGCACGGTTTTCATATGATGTGACGATTACATGTTTGCTGTAGGTATGGCCTTTAAAAGAGACATTGTCCCCTGAGTTTGTTTCGGTATTTTTTCTCAGGGTAGTCAGGTACGAAACACCGGCCTCATCTAGTTTAAACTGACGAAAAATAGACCTAGTGTAAACGTATTTTTTAAACCTATTTGCAAAATAAATATCATTTATCATTTGAAATCATACTATTACTGCTAATACTTAGAAGAGTTTGTAGTATTCATATAATTTTGTCCGCAAAGTGAGGTCTCTAGGCCTGCAGAACACCAAACTCAAATTATTGATAGATTATATCTGAAGGAATAATGAGACTTTTAAACTAAATTTTCGAAAACATTGATTAACCTATATATTCGTATCAACACACAATCAGTAAAGTATAAAATTAAAGCTAGATACCTACTTTACGTAGCTAGTTTACTACGTAAACTGTTAGTTAGTCGAATACTTACCTACTCATTTCCCTCAACTTAAAGCTGCACTCACAGACTGGCATGTCGACTATGGACGCCATTTCAATAACAAAGTAGGTGTTAATAATAATTAGTAGGTACATAATACGAGACCCTTTTATTGAAATTTATGCCAGGATGGAATACAATTAGCTTACTGGGCGTCCAATAAATGCAGCTTTCATGCCTTACAAAAATATCACGTTTCACGCGCTCTATCGCATTCTGGGATCCTACTCCCCTTTTATAAAACTGTATATAACATACATTTATCTCGTTACAAAGGAACAAAGGAGCTGATACAAATACATAAAACACTTCAAAGGTCGAAAGAGGATAATGCCCATCATTATAAATTCATGTGTTTTGTCGTTTACAGTATTTATTTTGAACAGTTTCGAGGGGGGAAACCCTCTTTTCGCTTGAAAGCTCCCGAAAGCGCGGAGAGAAGGCGTCGGGCGGTGCCGCAGGGCTTCGTCATTGGCCCATTGCTCCCCACCCGGTGGAGACTCCGCCCTGGTGGAAATTCTCCCTGAACCTTTGATCGAGCGATCATTCAGTTGGCGTTTGTCGCAGTCGCAGGTAGTCGTGTCGTGCCGCACGGACGCGAGTTGCGGACTAACACCCATTTGAATCATCGCGTCGCTGAGTCAGTGTGGTGCGCGTGTGAGACACTCGTCTGTGATGGTGAACATATTCTAGTGCATTCCTAATCCTCGTGTGATGCACGCCATGAGTGACCCAGCTGCTTTGGCAGGCATGTTGCCTTTCGATTCCATCGGACTGTACGAACAGCCAAAACCAAGATTTATCTTTAAAATGCCGCGGGTAGTTCCAGATCAGAAAGCAAAGTTTGAATCAGACGATCTCTTTAAAAGATTGAGCAGAGAAAGTGAGGTACGTAATGTGTCTAAAATCAACATAAACAATTTTATACGTCATAATATAAATGTATAACTAATTAAACGGAACATTAAAACCATTTTAATCGTTAGTGAACAGGAAAATTTGTTAAAATATAAAGTTATCCGTTTGGAAGCATAGTAATTGTTTCATATGTATTGTTTTCCTTTTACAATACTCACATTTTATTATTTTATCGTATTCAAAGTTACTAAATTACTTTAGGAACTAGAGCAATCCGCGGACTGTAGATACTTCACAACAGGAGCATATAGATGATTAACTAATTGATCTTTGTTGACGTCAGGTGAGGTACACTGGGTACCGCGACCGGCCCCCGGAGGAGCGCCAGATGCGGTTCCAGAGCGGCTGTCGCGAAGGGCACACGGAGATAGCCTTCACGGCCACTGGCACCAACCTACAGCTGGTGTTCGATCACTCGCCATACAACAACAGAGGCTGCGACTTCCAGAAAGAGAGCGGCAAAGTAATTAACAAAATATATTATTATTTTCCTTTCAAAACAACTGTTATCGCTTCGTACGAGTATGGCTCATTATTTAACCCAAATATGGTTAAATACCATGCTACTGACCGACAGATTTTTATTTGTAGTTATTATATATCGCTGGTAATTTTCATCAAAATATTTGTCGCGTTAAAACGAGCAGGGTTTTTTCCATGGTTTTTCCGAACGACGTGAGATACGCTCGCAGCGCGTAACAAAGAAGTCACGCTTTAAAGTGAAAGATATCAAAAGTAATCATATATTTCTACTCCTTAGTTAATTTATGTCCATATTCCTCACATATTAAATGAAATGGTAAATATCTGTGATATTACCTATCCTATATTTTTCTACCTATGTACATTTCATTAATGAACATGACGACGACGACGGGCGGGACGACTTAGATGTCTTCCTTATGGCGGTAAGCCCCTCTTTGAGGAGTGACTGGAAAGACAACATGGCGTCCTTACCTTCCGCATGACGGAGGGCCTCACCGGACATGGTAAGTTCGGGAGGTTCCTGCACCGGATTCGTGCGGAAGAAACGCCTGGGTGTCACCATTGTATGGACCGCCCGGAGGACAAGGTGGAGCATACGGTAGAGGTGTGCCCCGCCTGAGCAAAGCATTGCCGTGTCCTCGTGGGGGTGACTGGCGGCAGCGATCTCTCGCGCCGGGCCTTGGTACAAGCCATGGTCCGGAGCGAGGAGGAGTGGCAGGCGGTCGTCTCCTTCTGCGAAGCAGTAATGCTAGCAAAGGAGGCGGCCGCACGCGCGAGAGAACGGCCCTCATGCCCTAGCCCGCCGGGATCCTGATCCCGATTTCCAGCCACCGCAGGCGCTGGCTTACGGACGTCGAGTAGGTTCGAAGCCTACTGGGGACAATGGTGATAGAAAGAGAACCCCGGGGCCCTGGAACGAAAGAAGGAACAGGAGTGGGTTTCTAACCGACTTCTAAAAAAGGAGGTTCTCAATTCGGATGCTTGTATTTTTTTTTTAATGTTTGTTCGCGCATAACTTCGTCGCTTGCCAACCGAATTGAAAATTTCTTTTTTGTTGGAAAGGGTATACTTTCCAAATGGTCCCATAGTCACCAAGTCAGGATCTGATGATGGAATCTTGGCGAAATCGAGGGAACTCCTCAAATATTATAGGCTCAAATATATAGTGATTTTAGTATTTTCATCGAAAGCATTTACAGTCAAAAAGTAACATTTGATAAAGAGGAACTGATGAAGAAGACCAGTAATGGCCAACGGAAGTTCATACTCGCATAAATATCACAATTAAGATAGTTAAGCAACTATAACAATACAAGTAAATGAATAGTTCTGAGTAGTTACGTTGAAAAGGGTATCATCGAAGTGATCTGATGATAATGATGGAGCCGGAAGGTAGGCACTGAAACACCGTAATTATGATTAGTTAAACACGGCTAATTAGAATTGTCATGAGATGCACTTTGGCTATAAGGTACTATCGAAATGATCTGATGATGGAGCCGGAAGGTAGGCACAGGAACTCCGTAACTAATCAATGTATCCTAGCCGTGTTTGGGCTTATTAAGATTGTCATGAGATTCTCTTTGGCTATAAGGCACTATCGAACAGATCTGATGATGGAGCCGGAAGGTGGAAGGTAGACACAGGAACTTCATAATAAAACAATGTAACCTAGCAGTGTTTCGGTTAATTGGAATTATCATGAGAAATAAGCACTCTTTTTATAAGTGTATTGCATCTAAAAAGTGTGAAAAAAAAACTTTTACAAAAAAAAAAACTTGCAAAATAACTTTAATTTTGGAAGTCGGTGTTTCTATAATAGTTTTGTCTCTTCGTTATTTAACTCCTACTTCCGAAATTAAAGTTATTTTGCACTTATCAGTGTTTGTTTTTACTTTGAAGTCGGTTATATTTTTTTTTGGAAAAGTTTTTTATTTTACACTTTTTAGTTACGGAACCACCACTAAAAAGTACCCCTCAGCCAAATTTAAATACCTTATAGCTAGAGTGCATCTCATGAAAATTCTAATAATCCCAACCACGGTTAGATTACATAAATTTATTACAGAGTTCCGGTGCCTAACTTCAGGGTTCATCATCAGATCAGATCGATATATTCCCCTTCTACTTTCAGTCACTCATCGACTACACATATAAACAAAGCAATTTTACTTGTTACAACGGTTCTGCTGTGATCCTATGAGGAGTTCTGTTCCATATCTTCGAAGTTCATGATCAGATCATAACAATATTTCTATGGGACCAACTCGGAAGCATAACCTTTCAATCGAAATAAAAATTTCAAAATCGGTCTTCACTTCACTTCACTAAAAAAAACACGAAAAGGATCAAAATAACTTTAATTTCGGAAGTCGGGGTTGAATAAGATACAAATAATACCGAGAAACACCGACTTTCGAAGTTAAAGTTATTTTGATCCTTTTATTTTTAGTGAAGTCGTTTTTTTTTGTAATAAGTATTGTTTAGTCAATAAAGTAGTGTATCTATTGAGTTCAAAACAAATTTAAATCATCATTTTACTTCTGTCGGGGGTTCGAAGATGAACTCTAAAATCCATAATTATATTAAATAGGTATCACCACATGACACTGGCAGAATAGTCGACACCGGCTCAGTTGCCAAAGAAGAAAAAAAAAAAAAAATAGGTACTCAAACGAAATCATATCAAATTTAAAAGTTTATGGTGATGCCCAAACTAGTCATTTGGATAATTACGAGTATATCTTCATGATCTGAAGAATCACTAACTAAATAAAGAATAAAGAACTTTTTTCTATTTGTTATACATCCTTGAGGATACTCCCACATAGCGGTTATTTTTTTACGTAGTTCCATAAAAGACTCAGGGAAATCTAAACCTTCATACGTAGACAAGCCACACACTGCAACAGTCAAATACAAACCAACAATAAAGTTGCATGAATCATAGTTATTACGCTTACTGTTTAGGGTACCAATGTATCAGTGGGTAATACTTGATAGCCTCATTCGTCAAGAGTTGCGCGTCATCAACGGACAGAGCTTCCGGCCCACATTTTCATAACCAAAATTAAGACATAAATAACTTTGAAGACGCTAATGATTAATAATAAAAGCGTAACACCGCATATAACGCGTCGGTCACGCTCAACCGAAGCTTAATACACTCTCTGAGTGAATGACATCTTTCTACAAAGAATTATTCTGCTTCGACTAATGTAATGTGCATGATGACGGACATGTGAACGAATTCATTTAGGAGCTAACATTATCATTACCGGTTCCTTTCACAGAAGATATGAAAACTGTAGACGGCTTAGTTAATAAGCAGGTTTTATGGAATTCTAGGGTAGGGCCAACCGTTGGGTGGACCATATCGCCCCTTTTTAGGAAGAACATCGTAAGTGACAGTTACTTGTTCATACTCGTAGATTCAAAGCATTTATTTCAAATAAACCATTTACAGGCACTTTTAAATTGTCAAGAAGACAGTCAGTTAATAAAATAAAACAATAGGTACCAATTGCACATTACAAAGCTTTGAGCTCTATGGAGAAGAATGTGCAAGAAAGTCCATGGACACTCTTTTCATTCACATAAACAAGAAGTCACAGTAATAATACTAATGTTAAAGAGCACGATTTTACACTGGATTCACATCATACTCGCTCAATCTTATAACTGAGAGTAACACACGCCTGTTCTGATTTGCGCCAAAACTTTCGCTCCTCAGCCTTCTGCACTCACTATCTGTCCCAGTCACCTTTACAATTTATCTACGAAGGTAGACAACTTATCACAGTATTTTTTCCATCTTCTGCTTATAATAAACAATCTTTTGCTGTCCAGAATAGTCTACTAATCGACTCCAGAATGTTTTGAGTGTTTTTAAGTTTACGGGACTTTGACATTTGTAGGTGTATATTAAGTAATTCTGCTTTATTGGAATGCGTGTTTTATTTAACTATCAATTAGATATTGAACTTACCGCACATATGTTAATATTTTTCTTTTTTGCTTAAAGTATTTTGTATTTCTTAACAGCCATGGAAGATTTAACAAAAGGTTACGCGAAACACTTCATCGATCAAAATAGTTTAGGAGCTACGACGGTACAGCTAAACAGCCATACACTTTATAGACTGCCGAATTCAAAACCCTTTTAGTTGTCGGGAAATAAACCTTACTTCTGGGGCAGTCGAGTAAAAAAATGATTTATCTCAAATTCTAAACTTAAAACTTGGGCTTGTATATTTGTCATCATTACAGTTCATCAGTATTAGGGGTTTTAGTACCTATGAAGTTTTCATTTTTTTAAACGGATTACTGATCTCTTATAACTTCGGATAAACTTAGAATTATACACATACTTACGAGAATCATATAGAAAAATAAAACCATTTGGGTTTTATTTTTCTGGAATAGCTTATTTTAATACAGCTACTTAAAGTATACTTAATCATGTTAGCGAACCTGCCAGATGACGTTTGTACTGGTCGAACGTTGTAAACTACGGGATTCTGTTGTGAATCTAAAACATTCTGGAACCACACTCATCACTCCAGCTGTTTTAGAGGAGTTCAATGTTTAAGAATTATGTATAATATAAGACTAGCGACCCGCCCCAGTTTCACACGCGTGCAAATTATATGCAGAAACCAGAAGAAATCAAAATCCGTTGCGTTACTTCAGGATGAGTTAGGTACCAGATAACCAGAAAGACAAAATAAATATATATAGAGAAGATAGCGTTTTTATCTGCCATATCACAAATAAAAATACTATATACATACTATAACCTAAAAATTTTATGCTTCTTAGATTTTCACACTAGGTAGGTACTCCATGCAAACGCAGCTTTTGACAGACTATTCTCAAAAGCCATCGGAAATTATAACAACCAATTTTAAGCTGTGATAAATCACACTTACATATTTCTGCCAGCATGCATCCTTCAGCACATTCTTTGTATGTATTTACGTATGTATAGTATCTAAATCTCTTATATTATAGAAGAGCACATTTGTGCCGGATTTATTGAAACTGCCCCCTCGCACCGGAGCCCGCCTGCTGTGCCGCTGTATGAATACTTATATTTATTTACACTCGGTTCATTTAACAAAGCGCTCGAGTGTGCACGAGCCCTCGTCTTGTAACGATGTTTTATTATAGCCTACTTCAAACTACTCGTCGATTTCGTATTCAATTTAATAGATCTAAAATGATTCATAAATCTCTATTCGATTGATAAATATCTTGACATATTACTATGATCGGCTGTGTCTTAAATTAACATGCCTCTAGTTTATAACTCAATCAGCCCATACCCTAGCTGGGCTAAAGCTAATCCGCCATTAGCTTTAGCCCAGCTAGGAGAACCTGCATTTAATGTAGGACGTGTCGATCATTTCTTTCAAAACTCCGTGTGCGCCATAGGAAAAAGCAACTATATGCACCTAATTAAATCAACAAAAAATTACGGCAGTGTCTGTTTTGGCCCTGTCTGTCTCTACGGATTAGTCTTCCTAGGGATAAGCTGTCAGTTACACCAACCCCCTTTTATTGGACCCCTTGCACTTGACTGTAGGGAGCACACCATTAGGAAAAAAAATCCCATCAATGCCTCTCTCCCTTGGGAAAGGGAGAAAAGCATTTCCCCTGAAATCGATAATGGAAAAGCGTCACGATTGGTAGGCGTCCCGGCGCCGCGCCCGCCCCGGCAGGAGCCAACATGGCCGCCGCGCCGCATCACTGTTCCCATCTCATTATCTTGGTGTAATCCCGACTTATCTCGATAACAATTCAAACATAATATTGAAACGATATTTAAAAAAAACTTATTATTTTGGCCTGAATAACATTTTTGCATGTAACAACGGATAATGTAAATTATAGACATACGGCAGGCGTCAGTTATCAGTATTACATGTTTAAAGGAACCTAAAGAGAAGTTGTTATTAGTTAAATTGCATCCTGGTCGAATGTGTGGCACAATTAAAGGTTTGTTGGCAGCGGATGCGGCAGCCGGAACAAAGGCAGCACGCGATCTGGATCCAAACACGTCTGCCTTCTGTCGTTTTGTCCTTCTGCTTTGTTAACAAAACTCACAATTATCTTGTTGTTTGAAATGATTTAAAATTAAACAGATAAACATTCTTACGTGATGTGTTTCCATAATTATCTATTTAAATAATGAGTTGTCGACAAAAAGTATATCATCCCTATACGTTAGATATAGATCTACCAAAGCGTAGTCCAAGAATGGACACATCTACCTGTACACTTTTTTTAAGGATCGCTCCCGAGCCATATGTGACTGATAAATGCATTTCAACTTTTGCCACCCGCACTGTCGCAGTTCTTGTTTTATTTTTTGTGCAACATTTTAAGAGTATCTTTTTGTCAACAGGCCCACATCGTATCTCGATTTATAATGAACGGCGTGTGCGTGAGGTGGCGGGGATGGATTGATTTGGAACGGCTGGATGGCGTCGGGTGTCTGGAGCTAGATGAGGAGCGCGCGGCTATCGAAGACGCGGCGCTGCGAGACCAGATCGAGCGCTACAACCAGCGCCTGCGAGACTTCGAGGACAAGCAGCGCGCATACCGCGAGCACGGCGAGGAGCTGCGCGCGCACTCGCACGTGCACCAGCGCTGCCACCCGCCTCGCCAGGCGCCGCACGCCGCGCACCCGCACCCTCACCCGCCGCACCCCGTGCACATCAAGCCGCACTCGCAGGGAGCACTCATCTCGTAGACACCTAACTACTGCCACTACAGTATAACCATTCATAATTGAGAGGAACTATGAAGACCTCGAGACGCATGGAAGATGGCACGTATCCGGCCAATGACCAACATGGTTATGAATAGAAGAAGAATCTACGCAAAATCGATACGTTTCATTTTTCATACGCCTGGAGAGGAACTTAAGTGTGGAATGGTTGACGAACTAAATAGTGAAAGTTATGTGGTTTTTGTCGTCATGTCAGTAACAGTGATAGGTTCATGGCTACCAGCCACTACTTTTTAATTTCGCCGCTGCCAAATCAATTGAAACTTAGAATGAGGCGCATTTAATGTAGTGCTTCTTCTTTATCTAATAACTACCTCCAAAAACGCAGTGACGAATAACGAAATATTTTCTAACATCAAATTGACAGAAAGGTGTTACACGTATTGTACATAATTATTTATATTATATCACATTTTCAATACAAATATATAAAGTACGCTTGAAACATGAATCATGTCATTCATAATGTAATCTTTATAATTTTATAGAACGTCTTTAACTAAGCATTTATTACTTTAATAGTAACCACTCGTCGTGATTCAAATCATCGGCGATATTTGCAATGTTAGTTTAGTATCTAGTTATAAGTTAATGTAGACATTTGTCGTAAAATTACCTACTTGCATCGTGTTAAATTGAACAGTTTACATACTACACCCATCTTTGGTAAAAACTAAATAACGTGATACTAAAAAGGAGAATCAATTCAGTATTTTGCTTATAGTTACTTAAAGAAGCATTTTAATTCTCAATAACGAACAAATTCAAAGAAATGTTACAACCTTCAATCCTCCAGGTAAATCTAAAGACAATCTTGTACGCACAGTTTATTATTAAACACTATGAATGTTTCGCCACTTGGCCAATAGTTGATTTAAGTAACTTACCATTAGAAAATGTATACTTGTCTACTAATTAATCCTCTATTACATTATTCATATTAATAATTAGACTCTATTATAGAACCAGCTCGATCATTTAGTTCGGTATAGTAGTCAACACGGCCATGCCTGAGAACAAGTGTACCTACGATAAAATAGTAATCCCAAACATATTAACATTCTGTAAGAACAATGTATTCTGATGGGTTCAGTCATTAGGAATTGATATTTTTCTCATTACTTGTAATTATTATTAATTAACGTTCTTGTTTAGTTTGTCGTACATGTTATTTAATTTTAAGTTGATTTTATATATAACGATATATAAAGTATTGTGATAATAAATGTAAATAAATCTTTACTGAATTTTAAACATGCTATGATTTTAGTGCTTAGTCTCCTTTCTACTCCTACACTTACCCCCCAACCCGACAACAGCATTATGATCAATACATAATGGTCATTTTTATTTTAATACAATAAGTCTTTTTAAAATCTATAGTTTATTGACAGTGGAAATACGACGCACAGCATCAGTGCAGCGGCGCACGTTTTCCGCTCCGCCCGCCGACGCCGTGATACAAACCTCTATAGCCGTCGATATAATATTGATCCACACCATATTGATAACCGTATCTTCACATGACCGAACTAAACCGTAGTTCCTTGTTACAATTTTGGTACAGTTGTGATAAGTGCAGGCAGCAGATATAATCTTTCATGCCCATGAATTCTTTTTCACCTAAGTACTGATTGCTGAATGGCAAAAAAAAAAATGTCTTTTATATCGTTTTTGAACCGCTTCATCTCCTAGGCAAAGCTATGCAGATGCTACGCGGACTACGCTAACTTTGTAAGATTGTTGCCGTGACTTAAAACGGCGACGTAGCGTTTTCGTAGCAAAGTCGTAACAGCAACGTAGCGGTTTCATAGGAGTGACGCGTAGCAGCAGCTAAGTGTTTTTGTAGCTTAGGCGTAGCAGTGTCGTAACGTTTGCACCGCAGTGACGTAGAAGGAACGTAGCGTTTGCGTAGCGCCTTTGTTATTGCGCCTTTGTCTTTCGGAATCTACAACGCGGATGTGATTTTCATCTGGCTTACATTAATAGCGTTTTATAAATATTATCGAGTAATGAAAGCCTCAAAAAACTTTAAAAAAAAAATGGATTCTTCTTGTCCAGAAAAAAATCTATTTACAGATTTTTTTCTGGACAAGAAGAATCCATTTTTTCGAAAACCAAAATGTCCAACTTTATAAAAATCAATAATTTACGTCAGTGTTTTAGAAGCATTAAATTACAATACTAATTAATCAATTACTGATGACAGCGATGCGGAGGAGTACTTCGACGACTGGGTGTATTTTGTGTGTTTGTTTTATATGTACCATAGTTAAGTAAAAGTATTTATAGTTAATATTTAAGTCCTCACTATGACAATACAAATGAAATTAGGTACGATATTTAATCTACCCATATAATAATAAAATTGTAAATACAACTTTTATTAGTTACTACTATAAAAGCTAAAGGAATTCATGACCGACGACGTTAACACATGTTTACAACTATGATTCTCACTGTAAAATTCATAAAAGCACTGACCTAACAATAGATTAATTCATTCTTTAACTTATGTCGAAATTGACTTCTAAATTCCTAAAACATGAAGAGGTAATGATATGGACTTTACGAGATGTAAAGTCCATATCTATATCGATATTGTCGATTTGTTCAAGATTAAATTTAAAAAACTAGTCATCCTGGTTTTCTTAAGGAATACCGAAAAGTAATTTGTTTTTCAGGTACCAAATATATACAATGTAGATTTGTAAACATGTTATTATTAAATGTTACTGTTTCTGGTTTTTGATATCGTTGTGATCTTAGGTAGACACTGTCAATTATTTATTATGCAGATCGTCAGGACTGAGGAGCCAAATAAATTGCATTATTTTATTAAATTCACTCAGTTTTACTACTTTCTCCATATGCTACAAATTCGAATAAACTAGCTCCTAAATGTTTTTGGACTGGAACATAAATTAACCATTTACTTGGTTACTTGGAGATTGAGAAAGGTATTGTATATTCTTGAATATCAGTAATACCTACAGGATTTAGTACTCAACTAATTGATTCCAAATTTCCAAAAATATTCATTAAATACTTTTCGTGTTCTAGATGGCTTCTTAATTCAGATAGATTGTGGAGCCACTTGATATATTTTACAGCCAGAATTTGAAATATAAAATTATATGCTTTCATACTAAATAAGAAAGTGAGTTTGCTTTTAAAATCTGAAGTGGCAATCCATATGGACATGAAGTCTTTAGATATCAGTTGAAATCTGAAACAGTATGTTTTGAGGTCTTTGTTACACAGATAAATAATACAGTAGGAAGTTCTCACTGGCTAGAACATTATTTGATGATGAAATTTTTGACTCAATTGCTCAAGAACAGGAAACTAATGATTTAGATAACGTAGACGATTCGAATAATGCAACATCCGATTTATAGGTTTCTATCAAAGTGGCAAGAATAGCATTCAATACTTTACGGAATTTTATAAAGCAAACTATAGTTATGAGTGACAAGTCGGAAAGAATTACTCGGAAGGAATAATGTTGATTTTATAAACTTGAGAACTATCTAATTATGTTTATTAGGTAACCAGAATTTTATTTATTTCACCTCTCTAATTCTAAAAATAGGTAGAATGAATCTAAACCTCTAGAAGTCCAATATTTTCTTACTAAATCCGTCTAAATCGAAACCCTTCATAAACCGACAACTCTATGACTCTGACTCTTTAGTGTCTCCCTTGAAGTTCGACTTACAGAGCTATTACTACTACATGACTACTACTATATGAGAAGTGTCATTCGTAGTATCACGACGACGTTACCCAATATTTCCGGCAAAGCGTTGAAATTAAGTATCATTTTATTATAATCATTAAATAACTACCTGTTGTGAGCACTACCAAGGTTTCGATATCGTTTTTATAACGCAAGGGTGGCGATCCCTCGAAAGTTACATGCTGGTGAAATTGAACATAATTAGTCGTCGGTGGCATGAAAGACTGGCGTGTTTCAAACAAATGCCACTCGCTGTCCGGCCTGAACCCTAAGTCACACTGCAAGCGGAGCGGTTTCTGTAAGGACACGTCACAAGAACTTTTCCAACTACTTTAACTTGAAATTGTTAATGCAGAGATAGGGGGTTACTTACTTAAAATCTGAATAAAATAAAGAATTTTGAATAAACTCCAAGAATTTTCATGAACAAAGAGTTTAGCGAAAAGGTACTTATATGAAACAGTAAAAATAAAAGTAAACTTCGTCCGAATGTCAATCAAGACATAGCTGAGCTTTCTTTTCCTGTCGCAGTGGAAGGAAAATACTACAAATGGTCAAAACTAACTTAGTGGAAGATAAAACCTATTTAGCTCCGTACCGCTCGTATATTCCTCGCTCATTAGACTCCCTTCCGTGACTTGCGAGGCGAGCACACACGCGCGGCGCACCTGCGCTCCTCGCCCGGCGCCCGCCTCTCCCCGCCCCCGCTCATTATACGCATGTACGCAAACTACCCAACTGAGGAAATGTTCATATTCATGCTCGTTAAACACAACACACATTTGACGCGTATATAAACGTTGTTGTTACTTATAATTATAGTGTTAGATACTTATTTGAAGTGCATCAATCTTGCGCATTACTTCGTGTTACATAATTATGTATTGTATTTTTTGTTATTATTAGTAAGTAGCTAGTTAATATTGGTACACTGTTGGTTTTACTTTGACACTCAAAATGGCGAGTAAAGATGAAGTTACACCATTGCAGTCATAATTATAATAAACTCTGACTTGCCTTTGCACAACTATGTTTGAAGTCTACTTCTAGTGAAACAATACTCAGGCCTTCTCTCTAGGAAAGGGGATTAGGCCCTAATTCACCACGCGGGCCCAATGCGGATTGGTGGATGTCACATGTCTTCGATTTTTTTATTCTAAGACATGCCGGTTTCACTATGTTTTCTTTCATCGTTTTGAGAGCCATCGTGATGAAATAAATTACCTACACACAGTACCTAATGCGCCCGGCTGGGTTGGAACCCACGACCTACAACTCGTAAGTCGAGGGCTAGTGTAAACGATTACAGATAAATATATAATAATATGGCATAATCAGCCTTTTAATGTTCCCACTGCTGGGACTCAGGTCTCCTCTCTCTAGGAGAGGGAATGGGCCGTAATTCACCACGCGGGCCCAGTGCGGGTTGGTGAATGTCACATGTCTTCGAATTTTTGGTTCTAGGACTTGCCGGTTTCCTCACGATGTTTTCTTTCACCGTTTTGAGAGCAGTGGTGATGAAATAAATTACACAAAGTAAAGCGCCTGGCTGGGTCTTGAACCCGCGACCTACAACTCATAAGTCGGGGCCGTTACCACTCGGTCACCACTGCTCTCGCTCGGCCACCACTGCTCTCACTCGGCCACCACTGCTCTCACTCGGCCACCACTGCTCTCACTCTCTCAAATACAGTATTTTATTTAATAAAGAGCAATTGCCTTCTGACCTGTACAACCTATTACTGGTAACTAGGTTATGGATATCATGATACCCCATGGTAAGACAGGTGCCAGATTTTCTAACTTCTGACTGTCAAAGATCTACGAATGACAGCCGGGACCAACGGCTTATCGTGCTTTCGGAGGCACGGAGGCTCCGTGCCGTAGGAGTCTCGGTGTGTAATGGATGGTCATTCTCGGGCTGACCTGACCATACGTCGCTTAACCTAACAGTTCAAACTATGCTGCTTTTATTACATGTGGGTTGAAACGGGGGTCCAAAGTTTGTATGAAGAAACCTACTTTCATGCGGGGGAAGCAGCTGGTAGAAGCTAGACTTCACTACATAGTATAAAACAAAGTCGCTTCCCACTGTTTGTCCCTATGTATGTTTATATTTTTAAAACTACGAAACGGATTTTGATGCGCTTTTTTTAATAGATAGAGTGATTCAAGAGGAAGGTTTATACATGCATAATATAGTAGAGAAACACAGACAATTTTAGATTTTTCGAATGTGATATCGTAAATAAAAACTTTTTTTGGCTTACATTGCAAACGCTGACTGAACCCTACAAGATAGATGAAACGATCTGGCCAGTTTTAGTTGGCCATATCATGAAGTGATCAATTTCTAAAATCTGGCCACGACATATACGTAACCATTTTTTATCCTTTACTTTTTACGAGAAATAATGTCTTATTTACGAAGCGATTTCAAGCAATACAGCATTAATCTTTGTCCAATTAAGTAGGTACCTTAAATACTTACATTGTGCACTTAATATATAGTTGAAAGATGTAGTTTAAATGAATATTTTCGAAGATATATCAGATTTAAAATGCAGACACATAGCGGCGTTCCAATTAAAACGCCTACAATTTCCGGTAAGGATATTTTTTAACCGACTTCCAAAAAAAGGAGGAGGTTATCAATTCCAGATTTCCAGATTGGTTCCATTTTTTTCAAAATCCAGTTCTGATGATGGGATCCATGAGGAATCGAGGGAACTCCTCAAATATTATAGACCATATAGTGATTTTGGTATTTAAGCATTTACAGTCACAAAGTAACATTTCATGAAGTGGATGATACGATATGAAACGGCAGATAGGTACCGGAACTCCGTAATTAATCAATGTATCCTAGCCGTGTTCGGGCTTATTAGAATTGTCATGATGCACTTGGCTATAAGGTACTATCGAACTGATCTGATGATGGAGCCGGAAGGTGGAAGGTGGACACGAGAACTTCATAATAAAACAATGTATCGCAGTCAGTATCGCGCTAGCAGTGTTTGGGTTAATTGGAATTGTCATGAGAAAAAGGTACTCTGGCTATAAGTGTATATCGCAACTAAAAAGTGCGAAATAAAAAAAAACAAAATAACTTTAATTTCAGAAGTCGGTGTTAAATAAGAAACAAACACTGACACAATGACTGACCTGTTGTTCTAGTTTTCAGTGGTCTAAACTGCTGTGCCGGAGGTTGGGGTTTCGATTCCCACCCCGGGGCAAATGTTTGTGTGATGAGCACGTTCATTTGTTCTGTGTCTAGGTGTAATTTATCTAAAATATGTATTAAGAAATATATTAAGTATGTTGTATCAGTTGTCTAGTACTCAAAACACAAGCTCAGCTTAGTTTGAGACTAGATAGCATTGTGTAAAAGTTGTGGAAAAATTTTTTTTTATAAAGTCTGTTGTTTTTTTTTTTTTTGTAAAAAGTTTTTTTCAATGACCATTAATAAATCGCAGGATCAAACTTTCAACGTTGCAGGCTTAGATTTGAGCGTTGAGTGTTTCACATGGCCAATTATATGTCGCTCTTTCAAGAGTAACTCCTAAAGAAAAAAATCTGTATTGTACTCGTATAATGACAAAAAAACTGTGAACGTTGTATATAAAGACATTCTGTAGTATATTTAGTATCAGCATTGCACCCGTGCGAAGCCGGGGCAGGTCACTAGTACATAATAAAGGAATTATAATCCAATGATTAACGTCGTAGATATCAGATGCGAATTAAATCTACCTGTAGCTATGTGTACCTACTGTTTTGTTCCAAGATTACATCAAAAGTGAACGAATGAAGGAATATAAATGAAATATAGTAACATAAAAAGGTTCTAAAGAAGGAAGAACATGATGCAGACAGTGAGGATATTTTTTTTTTCAAAATATTGTAAACTCACTAATGCCACTACATATCTCTATACAAATCATGATGAAGTCGTAAGATATTGCACAATTCTACGCGGAACTGAGCATTATCCGGAAGACATCGACACCATTGATGGTATCGTGGGGTTTTATTGTGACGTACGGCACCTTGACCGTCAAAATTGAGCAGGTACCTCCTTTATTGGACATGATCTCTGATCGATGCTACAAAAAACTTGGTATGTTACAAAGCATAAACCGGAGAACGCTATCCACTCACAATGAACCCGTGATTTATCGGAGCATTCTTTTTGTGCAAAAAGCTCAGGTCAGTGTCGGAGCGAAGCACCAAAAGGGCATTTCGTGTAATCCGCGCGCAAACCGTGGGAACGACCACGCACGGCTTATGAGGCTATTTGATTATGGTACTATCTACTTATTTCATATCGAATATTCAGCAGAAGACAATGCGTGTACACCTTGCAGTTACATTTTGCTACATTTACATATTTTTCAGGTTTTTTTCAGTATACGAATCCTTATAGATATCTAAGTACTTAGATGCATACCTACATAAAATCGTAGAACAGTTTTCAGCGTATTATATTATATAGATTACCTAAGTTTCACTCGTATGTTTTTTTTTATGTAGTTATGTGAAGCTCTCAAAAATGCTATCTCGTAATGAAATTAACTTGTACCTAGTAAACCTTAATACAAAACATTACAAAAGTACCAAGTACGTATGACAACCTATGAACTTACTTGGCAGTGTAAATATATGTATATTTATAATAAAGGATACCTAATACATTGGATGGATCGAAAACAAGTTGAGCGACTTTGCCCACCTGATACTTAGTAAGTGGTCAACGCTTTATAATCTGTAAAGAGAAGTTGAGATAACTTGGGAGTTGTTTGAATGCGATACCCATCTAAAGCATACTTACAAGGCTTCCCTGAAACACGTGAGTCGACCAGTCTCGTCTCACACTTGAGTGACACGAGTGCACACGTATGTGTCAGGCTTCCCGAGTCTGACACAACAGCAGCGACTGCACTCCTTGTACGCAAACCATTATATTTGTAGATACAAGAGGACAAACGTAGTATCGTGCAATTTATAGGTATCGAAATTACACAGCTCATGAAATTAATCTATAAAACTCAACGAAAAGATTTTTTCAGTATGCTATATTTTATCTGGTGTTGTCAGATAAAGACATTATTTACGTAACTCAGCATTTTAATTATGTGAAGTTGTAAAACAGATAAAGCTGTTTATTTATACAAAGTCCTAAACGACGGGGCTGCAGAGCAGATACATCAAATGTTAGAGTTTTATAGCCGACGAGCCGCCATCGCGCCAGCGAGCGCCGGCCGCGGCACTTTGAAACCGAGTACCGCCATTTCATCCATATGTTTCCTCGAATTAACGTCTGTTTTCTACGAAGAAAACGGCTGTCATAAAGCTCGTTATAGATTTTACGTTAGTACATTAAACATAATCAAAGTTAGTTTAGGTATAAGTAATTAAACGAAAACAGATTAGTCCGACAGAACTTGGCTTGCAATATAATAATTTCTTAGGATTGAACTGTAAGATCCTAAAATTATAGAACTTGGCTAAAACCTTACTAGGTTGCTCGTAACATGCGCTGATAAGATGCCTAAGGTACGAGCTTTTTTTATTAAGAAGATGCCTATTTTGAATTTGAATAGGTATAGGTTATATAGTACCTATAATTTAGGTATCTTCAAGGCTAGAGTGAATAGGCTCTTAATAAACTAGTGTGCCTCACCATCAATGATTGCATCACTGCTTACCATCAGGTGGCATCGCTGTCAAGCACAGGTTTATATCAATTTAAAAAAAAAACTAACTAGGATTGTGGATTAGGTGTCCTGAAAACGCAATTCATTAAAAAGAAAATATGTAGACCTATGAAAATTTAATGCTTTCCTACAACATTGTTAATCAAAAATCAATAAAAAGTAATTAATGCAGGTACTTCAATGGAGCGTCGGATAGTAACACGTAATCCTGCGCCACGTGCGGGATAATCCCGGCTAATTGAGGGCGCGCGCCCTGATCCCGGGATCATCACTCATCAGGTGCTCAGCCTCATTCGCGGGCGTCGGCGAACTCTCTCGAGCACTCATACGTTAATAAATTAGCAAATTTTAAACGTCGGAGTAACGTAAAAGGATTTTTCAATACTCTTACTCGAAAACTGGCTCATAGCGCACTACGATTAGGTTCAACATGCCTGTTTATCACCCTTGTGTTTTTTTTTTTAAATTTATCACAACAAGGGCTTTTTTCATTCCTATTTCGTCACGGTCAACGCTGATTATTGTTTTTTTTAAGCAGAGGCAAATATTTTTAAGGTTTTAATATCTAATGAAAATTGAAATTGTGTTTTTGATCAGAATAATTAAATAAACATGATTACTTACACAATAATTGGTTATTACCAACAAATTAACATTTATCCGTGTTCTAAATTCAAAAATATTTGAATTTGGTATTTTTAATATCAGGATGTATACCTATCGGCTTTATATCTTTGCTTCTACTTTAACCTGCGAATGTTAATAAATGCTAATAACGATTTGGTGTCTCCTATAGCTACTGAAGAGCAAATAGATCATTCCACCTCTTATATTTCATCATCTCCAACATTCACTAATACACAAAACAGTGAAATTAATGAAATTGTTAACAATAACATTTCACAGACCGTGAAAATGCCAACAAAATCTTCTGTGTATCATTTTCATAACTGCACCTTCAATAATTGAGTACTTTTGCAATAATTAAATATTTTAATATTAAAAATACTTTCGTATTATTTTTCATCGTAAGTGTGTTTGATACACGTGCAAATTTGTCACTGCCGCCCTCGGCTCCATAACACACTCGCCTACGGCTCGTGCGAATCCCGCCTCAGTCGCAATGACAAACTTTCTGCACTTGTATCAAAATGTACTATTTCAATCATTTGAATGATAGTATAGTATGAAAATCAACTTGAAAACATTGATATTTATCAAAAATCAACTTCTCTCTTTATTTTTTTATATTTCTATGCGAAATTCTTAGCGTGTTTACTTTGTGCAACCAAAGAAATCATATTTAGGTACCAACTACTTCCGTGCTAAGAATTTTTTTTTAATCATTAATATTTAAAAATTGCATTTTATTGAACTGCTACTTAGATTCATAATATTTCATAATAGTTTTTGTGACCTCTTAAAAATATTCGGTGACCGTAATAATTTGATTTGTATGTAAATTGCACCACACGGAAGTAGTGGACAAGCTGGTAATCTTGTTCTTTCCTATTTATCTAACAACAGGCAACAAAAAGTAACCAGACGTCCTCGGGGTTTCTAAATAAGATGGGACATGCCTCAGGGTTAAATTCTTAGACCTTTATTTTTCTAGTTTATACCTAATAATGACCCTTCTTACATGATGACTATTTTTTCCGATTTAAGTAAATAATTATGTAATTTTATTCACAGATTTCAACTCTTTAATGTTACAAATAGAATGCCTTGTATATCAATGAAAGTCTACCTGTTTTTTCGAAACGGATAGCAGCTAATATGTAGAGGTCAGTTTTTTTTTTGTACTTGGAAAATCATCCAATGACATCCCTCGCACTTGGGCAGAGCGCGAAGGCATGTTAGACTTTTACTGACTAAAAACCCACTCCTCTTCCTTCTTTGCCTTCGTCCAAGGGCCGAGTTTTCCTTTCCGAAACAAACCCTTGGCCCCAGTAGGCTTCGACCCTGCTGGCGCGCCGTCGACGACTTGAGCTCGGTCCGGACGGTTACCGGACGATCGGATGGCGAGCTACCCATTGTTCGCCGCCCGCAAACTCGCGCCTTGAAGAGTGGCTGGAAAGACGGGGCCATGGGGCCATGGGTTCGCTTCTGAAAGGAAACCCCAGGGCCTTGGAATGCAAAGCAACGAAGGAACATAGGAGTGGGTTTTAGTCGGTAAAAGTCTGCACACCTCTTGCTCCGTCTAAGGGCGGGGGATGTCATTGGATGATATCCCACCAAAAAAAAGAGTGATATCTTATTTAATGCGAAAAAATACAGAAAAACTTACGAGTAACGAGTAGGCCTAGACCACAGAATACTTTGTAACATTGACCTAGACCTATATGCAGAGGCGGCCTTACCCATTGCGAGGCTCCGGGCGGCAGGTCTTTGCGAGGCCCTTTGTCCTTCGTGAAAAAAATCTCTCAGTGCACATAATGAATTTTTCAATTATGTTTTGAATAAACGAATTAGTTAACTAACTTTATTTTAATTTACCGTTATATTATAACCTTAATAAGTAATTAAGGATCAAAATCAAAAGTTTTAAATAAATAAAAAAAAAGTTATTTTTTTTATATTTTTTAAAATTTGCTTGTTGTAGTTGCGCGAGGCCCCTGTAAGAGCGAGGCCCCGGGCGATTGCCCTGTTCGCCACCCCCTAAGGCCGCCACTGCCTATATGTATAATGCAAACAGTTCGATTCCCGATGTACCTTACTACAAACAGTTCGATTCCCGATGTACCTTACTACAAACAGTTCGATTCCCGATGTACCTTACTACAAACAGTTCGATTCCCGATGTACTTTACTACAAACAGTTCGATTCCCGATGTACTTTACTACAAACAGTTCGATACCCGATGTACCTTCGATGAGAGATCTAGATCAAACCTATAGTTTGATTTTATTGCCAAAATGCGCCTAAACAGAGCGTTTTTTATTGCTCCTGTGCGGAATAAAAAATCGCAAAAAATCTGGGCAAAGTTGTACGGTTTTACGGTATTGAATTATCAAATCTTATAAGAATATAACAACAAACATAGGTACATAGGTATATTACAAGAAACAATGCATAACAACAATTAAGTAACAATCCAGCTACATTTTAATGTTGCGAGATTTTCAATAGATAGCCATATAACAAATTCAATAACAAATCTATACATATAATAAATCTGTAGAAGTTTTTAGTTGTGCGCGCATCACGTAAAATGTACGAAATCGATGTAGATAACTTATAGACAATAAAATTGTGTGTAACTTGATATACTACTTAGGCTTTGTTTCATAGCAATCGGTTGACTACTTTTATCAAAAGATATAGGTACTACATTCGTTGACTGTTGACGGTACGGAGTTCGCCGGGTCAGCTATAGGTAGGTACTTAGTCCGTAATAAGCAGCAATGGCCGATCAAAGCAATTTTTTAGCTGTGCTGCCTCTATTACAATCCATGAACAGAAATCTTTTTATAATTCTAATGATACCTCGTCTATTACGTTAAATATATTGAATGATACTCTGATTCCGCAACCGTTTTCCTCCGATTCGTCATTGGACTGTTCGTCGTCAGGACTATTTATTTATTTCAGTTTCCCCAGCAGAATCTTTCACTTATGGATATGTCGCCAAAAAAGGGGCGCCGTGTTTTAGAAAACCTCATGGGCACACTGATCGACCGAAAATAAATAGATACTTACATGTTACGTACTTAATTACTAATTATGTTTGATAAAAATATAAAATGAAACCATTATATAAAAATGAAACTAGTTAGAGTAGTAACACCTACTCGTACCTACTAATCCGTAATAAGTGGCCCGTATCGTTAGTAAATAATAAAAAATAATAAATTGAGACAACAACACATACATTTTCCTGGTCCCAAACTAATTTCCCTTGTACTATGAGACCCAGGAACAACGAAACAAATATCTGTTTCATCAAAAAATATTTGAGTTGGTGCGGGAATCGAACCCGCGACCCTTGCGTCTCAACCGGTACTCTAAAGCACTGCGCTAAACAGGTCGTCGGGTAATGAAAAACCCATCCCTAAAAGGCGATTACTGATCTGTTTCTTGATGTCTATGCTCAGGGGTGTTCAGCACCCACTGTTTATTTCTCATGAGTGCTCGAGCCCCCGAGCGAGAGTCGGCGCCCTGCCGACAGAAACTTTTATCTACGACACTTTCCACGACAGGCCTTTTCAGATATCAAATGTTTGACCGACACGACGATAAGCCTATAGCTAACTGTTTTAACTACCAGAACTTTTTATCTACGAAAAATTCACCGTCATTCTTAAGACAAGTGATATTACAAAAAATACACATTTCTACAGATTACCTACTAGGATCATATAATATAATATGCAATTTATTTTTAAAGTAAGAAATTTGGCATGAAGCAAGGTCTCATAGCCCAAGTATAGGAAAAGATTTGTAAACTGTAAATTTGTAGTGTCGTCACAAAAAAAACCTTTTTTTGCAATTCGTAAAAATCTTCGTAACTCAATTCGGGAATTGAACTGTTTTCATAGTTAATTTTGTACGGAACCCTCAGTGCGCGAGTCCGACTCGCACTTGCCCGGTTTTTTGTAATCAACTCACGAGTGGTTGAATTTACACAAATGTTGATAAAAACTCTTTAAACTTCTTTACACATCAGTGATTTTAAAGAAAATACCGATTTTTATGACCCTAAGCTATTGATCATAGTTATTAATGCTGATCGTTATTTTTTGTAATCAGTTTACGAGGTTTCTTTGCAAGAAAAGAAAGAAAAGTTGCCCTAAAAAAAAAATACGTCATCTAAACTTTGCGGAATAGTATCCCCACTCGTTTTCTGATTTTTAAATATGTTTTTGGCGGGATTTTTTCGAGCAGTTCAGTGGCTGTTTTAATTATTCACAAATTTCGTGATGGATATTATGATTTTGTATCTATAGTGTCTGTGGAATATGAAATCATTGAAACGATCCCGGTAAAACGCAGCTGAAAATTTTATTGTAGTGATTACAGCAGCTAAGTTTGCCGAAAAGGTGAAGAGGACATATTTGCTACTAAATACTACAAACGCATTAGAATGTGTACATCCATAATCTAATGATGAACAAATTAATCATTCATACGAAGACATGGATAAAGAACTTAGTATCCAAACCCAATACATTAAAAAAAACTGTTTTTTTTAAATAATATTTTTAGCTTAAATAGTAAGTTATTACTTCATAGATACAATATAGTCACTTTGTTTTTCATTAAAATGCAGATGTAACGCATTCTAATACTTTTGTAGTATTTGGTAGCAAATGTTTCGAGTCACCCTTTTCGTCAGGCTTCAAAGTTGTGCTAACACTTGAAATAGAAAACACTAAGTTTCAAACACATTAAATATATTTATTGCCAATTTTACATCACAATATCCAAGGAACGAAAAATCTCTTCAAAAACTCCTCATTTACTGTTATCGTTTCGGAAAATTAGTGGGGACCCTGTTAATATAAAAAAATTACCTTGAAATAAAATTTGTATGCATTCCTAAGACGTCCGAAGTCCATTATAAGAGTACATCCTCTTTTTTCCACGTTTATTCGCTAGATAGTCCTACTCCCGCTACGTAAATCGACCTTAGCACCACCTGTGGCCGCACCTGGAACTAACTAACAGCACAGAGCAAGCCACCATTCCTTTATCATTGTTCGGCTCATAATGATAATAATTGATGTACACCAGGAAGAAATTATTTGGACTTCGAACGTCTTAGGAAACATAATACAAAATTTTTATTTCAAGGTAAAATTTTTATATTATGTGTTCCGTTTGACGTCCGAAGTCCATTATGAGAGCGTCCGAAGTCCATTATGAGAGATCTGTTTCTTATCTCCTGGTGGCTTAATTAGTAAAACGCAACAATGTGAACAATATTCCTATAATTGTATAAGAAAGAATATAGGACACAAAAACTGATTTCGTCCTATTAATGAAATCGGCGTTTAACAGGACTGCATTGATATTTCGTAAAAGTTTGTTACTGCACAAGTTATAAAGTAGACTTTAGTTTGAATATATATATTAACGGTCTACGTAACAGTTACGTGATGAAATTGCTGACCCACATTGGTAAGTACCGGAAACAGTGTATATTCTGGAAATAGTGGTTTGTCTACTAGTAGTACTGGTTGTTTGACGAGACTCGGTTGTAGGTAAAAAATATTTTTTCAGGGAACCTTTGATATTTTGTTAATGTTCTTTACAAAAATATAGTATTTCTGTCTGGAAAAATAATAACGTCTCATCAAATATTTAAAGCCAAATTCCGGATGCAAGGCTGTTGGAACTTTATTGTCCACAAAATAATTTTGAGTTACAATCAAAGAGATTCGAAGTATGAAATCTGACTCAATGCTAGCAATAATATAGTAGCAGTAGCCACGTAGCACACGATGTATGCACGTAGATTTGCAAATCAAAAAAATTTTTGCAGAGTTAATCAGAAACTGATGCTGTAGCTTGTTTGTCAGTGAGAACAGTACACTAAGCTAAAATAATGATTTGATAAATACTGTACTATATCAGACGAAGTGGGTGGTGGTCCCAGCACCCATCTGCAGTTATAAATGGATGTATAAATGTTGAAACTTTCTCTTACACCAACCAAAACTTCCTAAACCTCACTTTACCAGTTTCCTGCTAGGGAGTCGTAACCGAATTGGTCAGGTTTCCAGCTGTAGGCCATGAACTTCACCTAGATGCACGGTGATGACGTAACACAAGTGGCAAAAGAGTTAGTGCAGTGTAGTCACGTCGCCCGTCAGATCTCGTATGGAGGGGGAGATGGGGGCAGATATCAGACGGCCCGTCGGTGTTACTTACAGTTTTGTCCTCAGGATTTCTTTCTCGCTAATTTAGTAGTCCACGTAACTCGTCTGCAAACTGTGTCGGATGACTTGAACCTCTCCCAAGACGATTACTGTAGCTACGTACGGCAAGCCACCTTCCCCGGAGGGTGATGAAGGTCGCAAGTTGAGATACCCTAAGAGGCTTGACCCACTTGAGGGATCAACTGCCGGCTGCTATGCGAATCTAAAAACACGGTCTTCCTTCTTCTTGATGTTGGATTGCGTGTCCTAAAATTGTCTGAAAACCTACACAAGATAAGACAATGCAACTTTCTCCGAAGGGTAATGAAGGTCATAAAGTTGACATAGGTACCTTAAAAAGGTGTTGCACCTGTTTGAGAAGCTGCCGACTGCTTCGTGAATTAATAGGCTCTGATAGATACTGAGGTAAACCCTTTACAGTTGGTTCGAGTGTCACAATCTTCAGGAATTACATACAAGGTTCGATAATGCAAACTTTCCCGGGGGGTGATGAACGTCACAGAGTTGATTTACACCGAGAAGCGTTTGCTGAGCAAGTCCATAGGCAATGAAGGATAATGCAAAACCATAGTCTGGTGGCCAACACTTGAAAATGGACCACGTGTCTTATAGAAATTTCCTGAAGCTTAATGCATGATACGGCAAGCAATCTTCCACAGTGGGCGATGAAGGACGCAAAGTAGAGATACCCTAAGAGGCTTGGCCTGCTTGAAGGATCAACTGCCAGCTGCTAAGCAAGTGAATTAGCACTGACGGATCATGTAAAGCCAAGTCTGGAGACAAACTCTTGGAGCTAAATAGCGTCAATTTCCAGGAACTAAATGCCAGCTACGACAATGCAACCTTCCCCAAGGGGTGATGAAGGTCACAAAGTAAAGTTACCCTAGAGGCGTTGTGCCTGCTCGAGGGTCTGACTGCCAGCTTCTAAGAAAGTCAATAGGTATAGACTGATAATTCAAAGCTTTATCTGGAGGCAAACTCTTAGAGCAGGATAAAGTCAATTTCTAGGAACTAAATGCAAGCTACGACAATGCAACCTTCCCCAAGGGGTGATGAAGGTCGCAAAGTAAATACACCCTTTGAGGCGTTGCGCCTGCTTGAGGGTCCGACTGCCAGCTACTGTGAAAATCAATAGGTATTGACAGATAATATAAAGTTTTGTCTTAAGGCAAATTCTTGGAGCTGGATAACGTCAATTTCCAGGAACTAAATGCAAGCTACGACAATCCAACCTTCCCCAAGGGATGATGAAGGTCATAAAGTAGAGATACACTTTAAGGCTTTGCGCCCGTTTGAGAATTCATCTGCCAGCTGCTAAGAAAGTCTTAGCACTAACGATTTTTAAAAACTTTGGATGCTTATATATGGCAACCAGACTTGTAGAGCTATTTAATGTTACGCTCAAGCACTGCGTTACACGTCGGCAGTCCAGTTTGGAACTGACGGAAACTCTTCCAGCGCCATGGCATGACCAAATGGAAGACATGTAATTTGTAGGAGTTGACTTTCTTAACGTATGCGAAGAAAAGACAGAGCTATTTGTGATATTCGCATCTCATGATAGGCTTGGATCAAGCTTAACCTCTCAGCACGTTTGTAAAAATGAGGCGTAGCTTTTTCACTGGTTTTTGTTAAAAATTAATAGTGGATAAAGCCAGAGGCATAGAAATCAATTTGACATTAATTTTAGTTTGCCCGAATAAGGCTCACTGAGCTTACTTCTGGTAATTGTACATTTTCTGCTCCCCCTTTCTTTTGATCATCAAAAGTTGCGTGATTAGATGATCCTTCCTGGGCTATTTTTATTGCAAAAAGACGAGTGTTTTTATGTAGTCGAGAGGTACTACAACTTCTTTATTTTAAAGATCGAATAAAATGTCGTTTCAAAAATTTTGGCAGGTACTCCGAAAAGAAAAGAAAAAAAAAATTAAAAACTTGGTTCAAATAAATTGTCCAAAGATTCTCATATCCTTATCCAATTCCTGCATTGCATATCTGGGAATGACAAGATATTACTCTCCATTCTAATCCAAAGAGTAAACTGTTTTCATGGAAGCGATGTGATGATGATATATGAACCTCAAACAATACGAATTGCTCGGCACTGACATTTGCAGGCGCCATACTCGAACAAGGAACATTCAGCCAAAATAAAGTAGTAAAATAACTAACCAGATATTGTGCTTCAAACCTATTTTGTGATCGGGTCCGGCGCCGTTTAACGGAGGCTTCATCATCTTCACTCGAACTTGAATTCAATCTAGTGAACTTGACTCATTAGACGTATTCACGCGTCTCGGTATAATTAATGACTACCGACTACTTAAACGCTCACGAAGTTGTTAACGGTCGTTCATTTTAAAAACGAACGAAATAATTTTACATAACGGAAAAATAAAAACGGTAACTTTCTACTTTAATCTCGAAAGTTAGAACAAGTATTTTAATAAAAAAATTTAACATAATAGAGGTTTGTATGTTTTCTAAATTCTAATCTAGCGACATGAGCGCGGTATGAAAAACGACGCAACAATGATAAAGGAATGGTGGCTTGCTCTGCGCTGTTAGTTAGTTCCAGGTGCGGCCACGGGTGGCGCTGAGGTCGATTTACGTAGCGGAAGTAGGACTATCTAACGAATAAACGTGGAAAAAAGACAATGTACTCTCATAATGGACTTCGGACGTCAAACGGAACACAATATTATATTACCTACTATGAAAAAGTTTGTTTATTTATTTATTCATATGTTACCGGCCAAACCCGATGTTAGGATGAATTAGTTTCGCCTAGGCCAAACACGCGATATTAGTCCAAGGGCGAGTGAAAGAGCGAAATGAGCTTAGAATTTTAGGGCAACCTGACACGGACTGATTGGTTAGGTTAGAAGGCTAAGCCTTCATAGTTATTTATTTTATAACCACCCAGAAATAGAAGCCCGTGTAAGGAGAACTGATTTGGCCTAGGCAAAACTAGTTTATCCTGAAATCGTGTTTGACCGGTAACACATATAACAATTTGCATTGTGTTTGAATTGGGAAGATGTTTTATTTAGTCGATTATACGGTCTGACTGTTTCGGTGCAGTTCTCTATAATTCCGGTTTATACCCAGTGACAGCCCATCACTGCACTTGTCAATTATTAAAAATTGACATTGACGCAAACATATTGTTGACGTTTTCGTTCTGACCAATTTGACATCACGTAAATTAATGTAAAAAGTATTATTTATTTTTTTACTTTTAATTAGTTAAGATAACAATTGTAAGTTTTTTGTTTTACTATGAATGACGAAATGAAGAATAATGTTAAAGAAACTAGGGAATTATATTCCATGATTCATCAAGAGTATGTTATTATGGCAGAATAGTAAGTTCATATTTGTCAATTTTTCTTAGCTTTGAGTAAAACTTTAGACTCGGTTATCTAATTTAAAACACTATCTATCGCTTAGTGCCGTAGCAATGCTAGTGACGTAAAAAAATAAATTCTGGGCTTATTTTTTCAGCCGAATGTTACAAACGGAGAACCTTCAAGGAATATATGTGATTCCATCATATGAGAACTCATTTTGTAAGTGGAATAGTTTTAGCACATTGTTTTAAGCTAATAAAACAATAGCTAGGTAATTAGCAATACATTACTTTTTCAGTGTGGTTTGGAGTTATTTTTGTTAGAGCTGGTTTCTATGAAGGAGGAGTTTTTAGATTTACATTAGCATTACCAGAAAAGTTTCCAGATGAGGAAGTTCCTGTAAGTATCTTTATTTTTGGGATACCTGTTGATTACAATTTCACCCTATGAGTAGGTATAAATTCATCTTCCAATAAATCCATACATATTTTAGGAATTATTTGTTTAGGTATAAATTCAAACTGTTATGTGGTTTATCTAAGATTCATTTTCTTCACAAATTAATAACAAACTGAATTAAACACACTATATTAAGCGACAATCTTACATTTTCTGCATATAAATTTAGTATTTGACAATTATTACACTGTGCCAGATAGGATGTGGCTGTTTTACCTTTCTACTAAAAATATTCAAAACATAGTCTGTAGTTGTATCATTATAATTCTATAAAAATATGTATTACTTATCTGTAGTATGTATATAATGATTTAATTTTAGCCTTCAATACTTACTTTTACATCAGTGATTTCGGCTGGGTTTAGTAATGCAACATACTTATTAAATAATAATTTAAAAAAAACTTTTCAGATCTTAACATTCACATCAAACTTATACCACCCAGCAATTGATGCTCATACAGGTATTCTAAATTTGAGTGAAGTTTTTCCACAATGGGACAGAAAGCAAAATCATATATGGCAAATATTAAAATATGTGTATTCAATATTTCATAACCTGAATGTGAAAGCACCTGCAAATGTTGAGGCATCTGTTGCGTAAGTAGAACACATTATGTCATCATGACACATGCATTGGACATTAAGAGAGGCCAAAATTAAAGCATAACATCCTCAACTTAATCAAATTATCATATTTACATTTTCAGATACAAAAGCAATAAAAAAACATTTATGGAGAAAGTGAGAGAATGTGTTGTTCTAAGTATAGATCATGTTTATGACGACCCACCTACAGAAGACAAGCACTTCATAACATTCAAGCCGTATGACCCAGATGTACATGATACCGTCAAAAATATAATGCTTAAAACCCCCTCCCCAAGTGAAGTTGTTAATCAAGGTATATCTTGGGTGCAACCAGGATCTTTTCAAGCTTTTTCTAAAGAAGAAACAACATAGTTATTATGTTTAAAATTATATTTATTTGTACAATCTAAATAATTACATGTAAACAAACAATCACAAAGTTCATTATAATTCGCCATAATTATATCCTGTGATAACATTGTCCATATTGTTCTATAATTTATTGTTCGAACCACCTAATAAAATATATTAATATTGTATTAAGTTTTTTTTTTACTATCAGTTCTAGCTACTGGTACTGAATTTTACCTACATTATTATCTATAACTATTAATTATCTGGTTCAGAATATATAGTTAATTTATGCTTTTTAACTTGTTCCATAAACCAATTTTGATCTAGTTCATAAGTTTTATATTGCCATTTAAAGTGCGTAGGAGCATTTAATGCACTATTATTAAATTCAAAATATTTACTAAATTCTATGGCTAACTTGGACTTTACTAATCCTACACCACCATACTTTTCATCAGCAGGGTGATATACTCTGCCTGTACTTGGTAGCATATAAATTTTTTCAGGCATAAATTTTGACACCATTAAGTCACCTGCATAACCATAACTTAAAAAATAGCTGTTATTAATATCAACAATATTTGTATATACTATAGGAACATCATCACATCTAATAAAATTCCTTTCTCTTCCACACAGTGAAATAAAAGGAAAATCTTTTTCATATCTACCACTTTTATTGAGACGTATCCTCTTGAAAAAAAACTGAAGAAATTTCTTTTCCTTAAAGCACGACGTGAAGTTTTTCATCTTAGAATCATCTAAAAATAACTAAACAAAAAAGAAATTATGCTTCAACAATTATATAGCTATAGGTAGTCAGTGACTAGCTAGTTTGAGGTGTTTTAAAGCTTTCATTGATGCGCATAATCAACGCGCGGGAGAATAACGTCAATCCACACAGGTAGTCACTTTTTATCGAGCACTAATGAATTTAGATATCTATCTACCTAGTTAGTTATATTAATAATAAGCTCAAATCTATAGTGTTACAATAGTATACCTATTTCTTTGATCAAAATACTATTATAGGTAGGTACAAAGGTTACTTACCATCCCTTGATGATCAATATAATAGAAATATTCTCTTATTTTAGGTTCTGGCTCCTGACCTTGAATATAATGAACATAGCGCACTTGGAAATGTTGTGATGCTAATAATGATTTAGAAATTGAACGCAAATAATATTTTAAAGCCATTATAGAAATGGCTATTCTTTTGACACTGGTTAGTCTTAATTAAATTTTGTAAAAATGTTTAATAATGAAATGATGACTGAATTGTTTTAATCACCATTAATGCTATTTCTATTTTCTACTAGTATAGTACTATACGTAATAAGGTTCATTATTCAATAATTCAATCTGACAGCGCCTAGCGTTCCGTTTTTTTTTTATTGTTTGGTAAAAATCATCTTATGACAAATCCCGCTCTTGGACGGAGTTTTTTCCTTCTTTGCCTTCGTCCCAGGGCCCCGGGTTTCACTTTCACACTACATGTGGCGTGGCCCCGCAAACGTGCAACGTCAAAATTATGGGTCGGATTCGCAATATTGTCACTTTTATCGCAATTCGGAACGCAGCGCAGGAAAGAATAGAAACGTCAATGACCTTTAACTGCCAAAATTTATGTTACTTCTAAACTGAATATGGTATATAATCTAAGCTTCTAAAATACGGTTTGCAAAGGAAATTGATTTGCGCGTTAATGACGGTTTTGTACTTTATTTAACCGAATCTACCCTGACTACCCTGAGAAGAAACACCGAAACAAACTCAGGTGTCAAAATCTCTTTTAAAGTCCATACAGTAAATATGTAGTGGTCAAATCACATGAGAACCATGCAGATTTGTCTGAAATGGTCTTTTGAAGAAAGAACCATACAAGAGTGGACCTGTCCAGTCAGTGCAAGCATTTGTCAGTATTCGTAAAGCTCAACTCAGGACTACTAAGGAGTTCAACGACTGGACGAGCAATACCAAAGAAAGGACATTTATTTATTTAAACTTCATGTACTGTAGTGGTACATAGGCGGACTTAATTCATTAAACTCCAAGCGAATGCCGGCGTTCGCTTGCAACGATGCTAAATCGATGCTATTCATTTTTAAATCGCATAACACGCTTAGAAAGTCTAGAGACTAGAAGACTAAGTATTCATCTGCGATTCATATAACTTTATATACGTTTTATCTTAATAAGTGATATCGGTGTTTTCTATAATTCTAAAGAGAGTATGAGGTGGAATTTTTTTCAGTGAAGTTTAGTGGCTTTTTTAATTATTCGCACATTGATTCCTAGTGAATAATGTGATATAAAATTGATGGTGTATTTGAAGTGTCTGCACAACTGAACAATAAATATGTGCAATCATTTAAACGGCGGTTCTACCTTAACGAAGTTAGCCAAGATAGACTTGTTGAAAAGATATCGATATATCGATATTTTTCATCACTGCGGACATCCCTATGAAGGCTGACTCTGTCTGCTGTCATTTAGCTGCCAAATTAAAGCGTTTTACATATTCTTTGGCCAAATACTATAAAAAAAACTTTAGAATGTGTTACTTCAGTATTCACACGATAAAAAAGTATGTAAATAACTAATCTTTATAGACTGTGGAAAATACGAACAAGTACATAGATACGAAAATGGGATACGAACTTAATGCTTAAAAAACTTTGTATCCAAGCTAAAAACATTATATAAATAAAAAGTAAATGACTGACATAAAATCATAAATTGACATCAATGACATCTTTTGTAGATTTGTTGTGTGACAGATGTGAAGAACTGGTAAAGAATCAAACCATACACAAATAAATAACTACGTAAAACAAATATGTAAATTATAATAGTGAAATGTTTGTTAAAGATTTAAGACAAAATTGAATAATAGAATTACAAGTTATAATCAATTTGAATGAATATTCATTTGGACTGAATAGTTTGTTCCACAAGGTTACCTTTTCCGTACATGGAATTCACATGAATCGAAATCACGATGGAGAGTGTTCGACGATCATGGAAACTGCGTATGTATAGTGTATACCATACTTGCTATAGAATTTTTTTCAAATAACTGACAGGTAATGTTATATCTTTCACTATTTACAGAAGAATTCGTTGCTCACAAGGCAAATGTCAATTGCCTGGCTATGGGCCACAAGTCCAACCAAGTGCTGGCAACAGGGGGTGACGATAAAAAAGTTAATTTGTGGGCCATTGGAAGACAGAGCTGTCTCATGGTTAGTATCAATATACTGCATTATTATTTATATACCAATTTTCCATTTGTAGATTTACTAAAAGAAGCCCTGCTTTTAATCGTTTACAGAGTTTAAGTGGGCATACAACTCCCGTGGAGTGCGTATGCTTTGGCCATTCTGAAGATTTAGTTTGTGCGGGTTCACAAACTGGTGCCTTAAAAATATGGGATTTGGAAGCAGCTAAATTGTTAAGAACATTCACGGGCCATAAAGGGGCTATTAAATGTATGGATTTCCATCCATATGGTGATTATTTAACAACAGGCTCATGTGACAGTAATGTTAAGTTGTGGGACACTAGAAAGAGAGGATGCATTGTTACTTACTCGAGCCACCGGCTGGCTGTCAACAGCCTTCAGTTTAGCCCTGATGGTCAATGGATTGCATCTGCCTGTGAAGATGGTATGTTGAAAAGGCAATAATTTGTACTAAAATTTCTGTACATGTATATTAAATTATCACATGACATTAATCAAAATAATCTGATTTTAGGTTTAGTAAAAGTGTGGGATGTGCGAGTTGGTAAAGTACTCCAAGAGTTTATGGAGCATACATCAGCAGTGACATGTGTGAAGTTCCACCCTCATGAGTTTCTGCTGGCAAGCTGTGGAGCTGACCGAACTGTTAACTTCTGGGATATGGAGAAGTTCCAGTTAGTTTCTAAATTTGATAAGGATAACACATCTATTCGGTATGTTTACCATTCAGTATTGCATTATTCTTTGTTTTATTTTTGAATTTTTGCTTTATAGTATATTTGTATTTGCATTAACAGCATGGCATAATTTGTAATATTATTTTTCATTATAATTTCATAAGAGTATTAATTGCAACTTATTTATTGTGTTAAAAGTTTGGTTTACTTTAATTACATTTCATAATTTAAACTTAAAAGTTCTGCTGCAGATTTTATGATATTGAATTTTAGAAGCAATTCATAAAACCTGCAGTTTTTCATATAGAAATATCATCAGTTATCAGTCTGGAAACTGAAATTCAATAGTGTGCATGTGATTGTAATAATATAATAAAAACTGATTAGGACTTAAATTTTTTTCTTTATTAATTATGAAATTCCATTGTTTAGACACATGGTGTTTAGCGATGATGGTACAACATTGCTTGGTTGTGCTAATGATGGCTTGCATGTCGTTGGATGGGAACCAGCCAGAGTGTTTGACACAGTTCATGGACATTGGGGTCAAATTCATGATATCACTGTTGCACAAACACAATTAGTAAGTTATTTTTTTAACTTCATCTTATTTTGAGATGCAGCTGCATATTTAATTCATAAATTACCTTTTGCAGATAGCTGGATCATTCCATTCAACTTATGTGGTTTTATCAGTAGTTGATCTCAGTAAGGTTCACCCATTCGGTGGACCACCTCCAGTGTCATCACCACTTGTGAGGGATCTTTCACCTTTTCAAAAGGGACACTCAGTGCGCAAAAGCTTTTCAAAAGAAAAACCACCAAAACAAGGTTACTGTTTGCATTATTAAGTTTTCAAACCTATAATCTAGTTATGAAACTAATCAAATGCTAATGTTTCATTACAGTTATGCATAGAACAACTCTCCTTGATGAAAAGACTGCTGAAGAATCTACATCAGGAACAGAAGCAGATGAGGATTCAGGTGCCGTTATACCCAATATTAATGACTACACTGAGATATTCCGACCTTCTAGAGCATGTGAGTAGATTACACAAACCCAGCCCATCCACAAAATATGCTCAAGCAACATCACTATTACAAAAATCTCCAACATTGTATTGTTGTATTTTTTTAGTAACACGTACACCTCCGCCAGCAACCAGTTTGTCTTCAGAAGATTACTCTATAACAGGTGAAATTATAATATGTCATTATGGGTGTAATACTAACAAAAAATAACACACTTTTCATATTTTATTTTTGCATGTCTTGACCAAAATCAATCATATAGGCCATAGTTTAGGTTACATACCTATTTGCCAAATTAGAATGTTCCTGGTTATTTATATTGAATAATTATAAATAATGTACCCATAAGTAAAAAACAGAAAAATATGTATAAAAGTGATACTTATTTTTGAAGAAATCCACCAATTTACCTATTATGGCAGAGTTGTATAAAAAGAGATGTTGACACCATGTGTAAAAGTAATAAGAAAAGTACAAAAATAATTACATACTTTTAATAAAATGACATACAATATACAGATCACAATAATAAATAATATTATTAAGATAAATTATATTACATACTTTGCAAGGTGTGCAGCCTCAAAGTATACTTTCTAAAAACCTATGTGGGTATTCTTAGAGATGTGTTGCTGTGGACAAGGCACTCTACTTAGTACATTAGGTTATTGATATGTGGAATATAGACTCAGCTGTCATTGTACCGATTATCATTTGTACCAACAACTTATTCTGGCAATGTCTAAAGTAAATTGTAAGAGCAAATGTGTATATAAATATTAAAAAGAAATAAATAAAGAGCTGTAAAAGAAAGTTTATGAGTCAAGATTATGCTCATAAGAAGGGAAAAAATTGCAAAAGAAAAATATCAATTGTTTGGTTTGGTGCATGGATAGCTGTAGTAACTCAACAGATGCTAAAAGATGAACTATGAATGATAATAGCTCATCATTCAGTATATCGATACCATCAATTGACTAAGTTTACACAATTATATTATGCTAGTGACACTCTTTTTCACTCTTCCATAAACATTTTATCCCATCATCATATTAACTCATCATCTGCATACATAGCATAGGCGTTCGGTTACAGATTCCAAATTCTATGTTGGACACAAAAATCCTGATAACTTCACACAAAAATTAGACATATTATCAGGGGCCAGGCCTCCCTGAAAAATTAGTTTTGTTTAGGTAGTTAACTAAACGTAAAAGATCTTGATGTCTTTTTATTAAAAAGAAATCGTATAAAAGACATACAAAGATTATTACACGACTGCCCAAAAAAAGGAGGATTCGTGTATGTATGTATTTATGTGAGTTTCTTTATTCCATCATAACTTCTTAACGACTGGACTGATTTACATGTATGAGGTATAAGTAATTAACACTTCATGCAAACAAGAACCAACTTAACATC
This sequence comes from Mythimna pallens, assembly GCA_961205895.1. Taxonomy (NCBI): domain Eukaryota; kingdom Metazoa; phylum Arthropoda; class Insecta; order Lepidoptera; family Noctuidae; genus Mythimna; species Mythimna pallens. The sequence goes on from OY540830.1 coordinate 13,538,703, forward strand.
GCAATTAAAAGAACATATTTTTCCATACACCAAAACTGCATTAAACCTAGGTTTGTACGCAAAATATTGAAGGATTTACCATGTTGTTCTAAGACCATATTATAAACTTTTTATAAGAAGTGCTTCTCTGGAATCTATGAGTAGCGAACTTTTTTTGTTTCTGTTTGTTTTTAATCATTACTATACCTTATATGATGGGCCTCATCAGAAGGCTCAAAGTCACCCAAAGGGCAATGGAAAGGGCTCGGAGTTTCCTTGCGTGATCGAATCAGAAATGAAGATATCCGCAGGAGAACCAAGGTTGCCGACATATCACGAAGAATCGCCAAACTTAAGTGGCAATGGGCAGGGCACATTGCTCGCAGAACGGATGGCTCTGGAGTGGCGACCGCGTACCGGAAGACGCAGTTGTGGAAGGCCCTCTACAAGGTGGACCGATGACCTGGTGAAGGTTTCGGGAATCCGATGGATGCGAGACGCAGAAGACCGTTTGTTGTGGCGACATTTTGGGGAGGCCTATGTCCAGCAGTGGACGTCTATCGGCTGAAATGATGATGATGATGATGATACCTTATAGTATATTTTAAAATATATATAAGGAGAAACTGACTGACTGACATATCAACGCACAGCCGAAACTACTGGAACTAGGAGCGTGAAATTTTGCACAATGTTTCCTTTTATGACGTAGGCGAGCACTAAGAGAAAATTTCCCAAAATTCACCCTCTAAAGGAACGGAAAGGGGGTTCAAAGTTTATATGGAAAAACCTACTTTTACGCGGGCGAAGCCACTGGCAGAAGCCAGTTTTAAAATAATTTATAGAAAAGTCTACAAAATTTAAATTTCCATCGGAGTCGGGGGACTTCTTATACTATAAGAAAGTATTTTACAGAATGTTCGCGACTGCGATGAAAATTTCAGTTCCAAAATTTTAGTTTCAATTAACAAACATCTTATTTTTGGTTTTTAGATTATTATTTTGACAGACAACTTTTAGATAAAAGACATGTCAATATTGTTTACATTTAGTTAATTACCTAAACAGATAGAGTTAGATAGAGTATAGATACATCAATGTTTGCCTAGATTTTACACAACTATTTTTAGGATCTGCTTGTGCTTCCAGTCTAACCATATGCAGATGAATATTAGTATTTACTACAGACTACAGAATACCTTCAGATTTTCAAGGTTCTGACTTGGTACTCATAGCGACTGTCATAGTTGTACGAGGCACGGAAGGGTCACGGTATAATAAAGCCCATCCGCGAATCGCCTCGTGCAGCTGTTATTATTTTCTTCCAGCCATTCTCTAGGTTGTAATGGATAATATACTCGGTCGGTAGCGTCATATCTTTCTTGTATTTGCTTCGTAGTGCAAGAGCCAACAGAGAAGGCGGAACCGGTGGTGAACACTTGCCTGCGCGACCTCATGCTCGATGAGCCGGTGCCGCTGACACGACCGCTGCCGCAGCCCTCGCCGCCGCAGCGACAACGCTCAGAACACTACTCGCGGATCCCGACCTCCACCAAGGAACATTACGTTGTTGTAGAGAAAAAAACTGAAGGTTTCGCAAGTAGGTGCACATTTGCTACTGACCTTGCTGGTTGCAGCTTTTTATAACTATGAATTTATGGTTAGGTTAAGCCAGAGGTATTGCTTATATCTGATAACACTAATATGACTATTACCTAATATGGACAGTGAGAGCTCAACAATCGCTAATAGCTTTAGCCCACACGCTCGATTCGACCCGATCTTCCCCTCCCTTGTGTTTAAAATTCAGAAGTATATGAAAAGACAATATCTCGGTCAATTGTGGACTGATTTTGAATTTTTTGTTTTTTGAAAGGTTATTCTTCCAAGTTTGTCCCATAGAAATATTGTTATGATCTGATCATGAACTTCGAAGATATGGAACAGAACTCTTCATAGGATCACAGCAGAACTGTCGTAATAAATAAAATTGCTTTGTTTATACGTGTAGTCGATAACTGACAGAAAGAAAAGGGGGAAGGGATATATCGAACTGATCTGATGATGAAGCCGAAAGGTAAATTAACGTAATCTAACCATGTTTGGGATTATTACAATTGTTTTTATAAGGTATTTAAGTTTGGCTGAGGGGTACTTTTTAGTGGTTACTAAAAAGTGTTAAATAAAAAACTTTTTACAAAAAAAAATACAGCCGACTTTATTATATAAAAAAAAAAACACAAAACGAGCAAAATAATTTTAATTTTGGAAGTCGGTGTTAATAATGAAGAGACAAGAATATTATAGAAACACTGACTTCAGAAATTAAAGTTATTTTACAATTTTTTTTGTTTTTTAATTGAAGTCGGTTTTATGCTTTGTTTTTTTTTTTAAGTTGAATATCATCAAACAACTCCCCCGCTTTGGATGGAATGAGAGCTTGATTTACTGACTAAAAGGGTCAGGGTCACGATAACTGTTTCGAACAATCCCACAACCTCCATTTAATGCCTTAATTTTAAACAGTTTTAGGTCCTAATACATAGCCATGCTTGTTTCGCAATTCTGTCAGAGTATTTCTGACGAGCGATGCTATTTGCCATACTCTGCCGGGTCATAACGGATACCTTGTTTTATATAAGGTAGAAGCCAGATAAATTTGCAATAAAGTATACCTTATAATTTTGCAATAGTACATTTTCGTAATATCTCTGCGTAGCTGCCCCAAAAACAAACAATGATGTATTTTTCATTACTAGAAAAGGATCAAGATAGATGTCGATTCAAGACAGCGTTCTTTATTTTCTTTTTTTAAATCAATAAATGTAATAGGGTCAATGACTGCTATTATAAATTTATCTGACTCCTACCACCGATTAGGGCAACATGTTCGTGAGATAAAGTTAAGTATTACATTAGGAATATGGTATTGAGGGTTTAATTATTTAGATAATATTATAATATGCTATTTGCTTAATCAGGGGTGGCGGACAACACAAAAGAAAATAATACATTCACTTCAGCGCAAACACTAAGAGATTACGCCGCCAGCCCGCTCACAGCAAACTCGCTTAATCGACATAACTCGTACAAAGAGACCAAGTCTACCACAGATTTGAGTGAGTGTCACGTACCTAGTATTTGTTTGTTATCTTTATTTATCATGTTTATTCGTGAAATTAAAACAGTATGCCCTATTTTAGCTACCTCCAATCTCCGGCCAAGTAATAGCGATATCTCCTTGGGCCCGCCAACATTGGGACCTAGATCATTGTCCTTCACCAGAGCTCCTACTGAAACTGCAAGGTATGAATTTATTCTGATAAGTATAATATCATAGTCTGATAAGTATTGTAAAAATAAATTTAATTTGTATGTGATTCCAGGAGGAGAGTGGAGTCTGGTGGTCGAGAACCCGTCACAGTGTCACGCAGTGTGGAGACACCAGACGTAGAACCGGAGCCCGAGTTCGTACCACACACGACCGACCGGCCCGTTGGACTTGATCTCGATGAATTTTTACCCGTGAGTTGCCTAGATCTAGATTTATCACCATCAGCCCAAATACTACAGAATGTTTTTGAAACATTAAATTCACTCGTTTGATTGCAACAACAACAAAAAGGGACATGTTCTTCGTATATACGGTGGACTTAAACATATACGGCTTTACAGAAAGGTACTGACCTTGACAAGTTTTTGATATCTTCTTTCATAAGCAGCGTCACCGACGATAACGATCATTCACTGACCTTTACGTACTAGTACTACTCTAGTAAAGGCTTACTTCTTAGCTGGAACAGTGCCTGAAACACAAACACATGCAGCTAGCTACACGCGCGAGAATACGGAAGACAAAGCTCTGTTATTCGCCGACTGGCGTCAACAATCCCTCATGCCGTGCAGCTACCCCAAGCAGGGACGTGCGAGCAATACAAATAAATAAGCCCGGCTTTTATGTGAAATTACATGACACCTAACATTTAAATTATCGACATAACAAACAAATTCAATAAAATAAGAATCTATACTTTAATCTTCGCGCGCCTCACGTAATTGAAATTCATTCAAAAGATACTATACGCTGATACCACTATACAACTTAATGCAATGTTGCCAGTCTGCATGGTTCTACGTAAAATTGATACGCGATCTTCGATCTCGCTTTAAAACTTTGGCTTCTGTACCTGGCTTTATCTGCCATCTTATTTTTCCCTACAAAAACATAAAAATGTGAATCTGTGTGAGTAAAATTTGATACGGTGTGCAAGTACTCATCGAAAATTTTCTATTAAAAATAAGCCAGGCTTTCGAAAAGTGATGAATGAATATTTGCAAGTTTACGAAAAATTACATGCGCAGTCCGTATGCGCAGTGATGCTTACTTCAAATTAGTTTAAATTTGTTGTTAGCGGCTACTGTTGTATGTTGTTATAATAGTTTTTTTAGCAAGGTTTTTACTTTCGGGTTTTAGAGATAAATATGATCTCGTAACTAATAAACCTAGTTGGTAGGAATAAAACGTTCACCAACTTTTTTAAAGAAAGATAGACATTTTGAAATAAAATAAAACAAATAGTTTTTTTTCAATTCAAAGTAAATCAAGCTTCAGAGTTGTTTGCTCAAACAAATTGACAACAAAAGGCTTTTATCAAAGCCACTGGTGTAATGACATTGATTGCTAATATGTATTTGTAAATCTATCGAGTAAGATTATGCCTTCTGCATGCTTTTTTATTTGTCATCTGTTTGTGATAAAGAGCGAAGAACGAAGACCTCTGGCTGTTTAACTGTGAGTACTTGCTAAATAGTATCAACATGGTAAATAATTTGTAGTTAGATTAAAAACGATCGTATTAATCAATCGTTTGTGCGCCATCTAGTGGAACCAGGAGTAGCCAGCAAGAATGTTGTGCCTCCGAGTGAACAAGAGTTGCCGCAAACATTACCATAATTGGCTCTTATTTAATCTTTATTCGGATTATTAGGTAAGTAATGTAGATAGGTCATTGTTCCTTGGCTTGCCCCCTATAAAGGCATATGGCACGCCGTTGACCCCCAAGCACCGTCGCTATTAAATTGATAGCCTATAATTGTGTCTTGTACGGTTACAGCGCGGGCTGGCCGGTGGAGGCGCGCGGCGCGGCGCGCGCGGCGGCGTGGAGCCCAGCGAGCAGGAGGTGCTGGGCGTCATGATGCGCGGCCACGACTCCATGATGGCCGTGCTCACTGCCAGGCAGCGCGCCTTACAGGTAGCCCTATACAAGCGGAAACGTAAATCTACATGAGACTCAGCAGTAGTGATGCCTTTGCGCACCCTATCGGTTCGACCCTATCCTACACATACGACTATCACAACTCAGTCGAGTAATCCGAGACGAGTAGTGTTTCTCGTATTTTTTTTAACTTTGCCTAACTATTACATCTGTATCGTACGTGCGTTCACTAACATGTATAGCGACACGCAGCGCAGTAGCCAATCGCTCAACAACGTCAGCATTTATGTCGTCAACTATCGGACCTACAACCCTATAACCTACAAGTCATAGTTTATATTAAATGGAATACTAATTGGTAAATAGGTCAAGTCAAGTGTCGTATCCTAAGTCCTAAGTAAATCCCAGAATTCTATCAAATTTCTAAAAATCTACTGAAATTAACTAACGACAATAATCTCAATCTTAAGTGGCTATTGGTGCCTAGTAGTGTAGTTAATTACGGGTGCCCAATTGACTTCAAACTTTGTTTTTGTATGTTTTCAGATCTTTCATTCCGTCCGAGTAAATAAAAGTCTGAGATCTGCATTAGAATCTGTAATCGCTCTTGAAGATACGTCCGTCATACTAGATATTCTTAATGTTATGGCACATAGACCGTAAGTAATATAAATATTAATTAAAAACTAAATTAATGCATGATTCAATAACATTACAGTGATAGTCTAATATTGCTGTCATTTATTTTGTTTCAGATCATTGTGGAATTTAGATATCTGCCTTTTAATGTTACCCAAGATATATGAATTGTTGCAGAGCAAATATGAATCGTATGTATAGTGTTATACTTATCAGGGTGAATTTTCTAAAACAGTGCGTCATGACCAAATCCTAAACTATGATGGATACCGAGAAATACTAAAATAAGTATGATTGATTATGATAAAAACTAAAAAGGTTTCATTTACTTTGTTTCGTCCCAATTTCAATTGTTTCCAATTTTTATTTTCCTTATCTGCGAAAGATAATAAAAAAAGGTTGGAAAATTTCTGTTGCAGATGTTAGTTGAAAAATATAAAATTGAGCATTATTTCGAACAGGGCATTACTTTGTAATAAGAATTGACTTAATCAAAAATGACCCTAAGGTTGCCGTATCTTCTCTCAACTGTCGATTGGAAAGGAAAATTAACATTCTTGGAATATTGATTTTTCAAAAATCCTGTGATGTACTATCAGCAGTGTGCAAGGGATATTGTTTTAAAACGATTAGGTTTGGAAATTGCTGATATTACCTAATTATTTTTCATTAAAATCGGATCTTAAGAGACCTTAGTAATTAATTATTATACCACTGGTATTGCAAATAAATTGTTTGATTGGTTTTGATGTTTGGGCTCCTTTGTGTGTTTTTCGCTATTACTCATAGTTTCCGATTTAGCGTCCACGCGCACTTGAAAAATCATCCTTAATAAACATTATATTTTCGCTTACTATATTTTATTAATATTGCTTTTGTGATACAGATATATGCAGTGTGGTTGCAATGCATTGAGGCTCATAGTGCGTAACTTCTCGTCAGTGGTGAGAGCTAACGTAAGCGCCCCAGTGCGAACATTGGGTGTAGACATTCCTCGTGAGGAGCGGTATTCTAAATGCATGCAGATACATCGACTATTGCTCGACGTACGCGCTTTTTTGCTCAAGCGACAAACACTCCAGGGACGCCTTGGAGCTGCCTTCAGAGATCTTCATAACCTGATGCAACAGGGACTTGACTGACACATTATTATTTTTTGGACCACATGATGACAAATGTCAGAAGTAATGCAATAACTGACAAACTAACCATTTGTATCAATATTTTATAGATTTAATTTTCATGAAATATTATCACTGTTGACATAAGCTGATTTAGAACTTATCATTTGAAATGCATACATACAGCTACTTAAATATTTATTAACATTAAAGGATAATAATTCGAAGAATTTGTTTTAATGGCCAAATGATACTTTAGTTGTCACATTTTTATTACAATACTAGTTTTTTGCTGCGGTTTTATTCCCATAGGTTATCTCACAAAACCTTTCATCATCATCATCTTCCTGCCCTTGTCCCGTGTTATTTGGGGTCGGCGCAACACGTTTTTTTCTTCCATTCTGCCCTGTCACTCGTCATACTATCACTAACACCACCTACAAACACACAAAAACCTTTCATATTTCTAGAATAAAAAGTAGTTTAAGGCATAGAACTCACGAAGCGGTTATTACCCGCGCCCGCCGCGGTGTAGGAACAGCTGTTTTATTTCTAAACTCACGAGACCGGAGTTCTGTGTGGTTACGCAGCCGTCGCGGTTGCGATTATCACTCTCAAACTTGGTGTCTGCTAATCGCAAGACGGGCGGTCGGTTAATTATCAGTATAGCTCCAGACCGCCATGGACACGACACACCAGAAACGAGATGTTACGTTATGCTTACTTCACAAAAGAATTAAAAAAAGAAGGCCTAAAAAGATTTCGCGTCGGATTTCTCTATCCTCGGCCGGCCACTGCAGGCGAATTAAAACAATAAATGTAACTAACGAAAATTTTACACAACAGCTCGAATATACTAATACAGAATTAGCAAATATCAAAGCAACACAGAAAATGTTCAGCAATAAAATCGCCTTCGAGTGTCACGGAACCTCACCCTAGAGCTTTATGGATCGATGCGACTGCGAGAAAAATATTGTGATTGTAGGTATAATTTTTTTTTAAAGTGGGAAAATCATGTACCTAATGAAAAAATAATCGCTCTTTGGCGGAGCGGGAGATAGTGTAAGACTTTTACTGACTAAAAACCCACTCCTGTTCCTTCATTGCCTTCGTCCCAGGGCTCCGGGTTTCGTTTTCACACTACCCAATCGGAAATAAAAGACAAAAACTGGAAATCAAGACAACATCACGATAATCAGGAAGTTTTGAAGTTAATTACCTACAATGCTTTTTGAAGAATGCCGCCGATCAAATATCAGAGACTAGGAAAATATGTATTGTATAATTATATTTATTACTTCAACTTCTCACTTCTTCCCGTTCAACTTTTCAGTCACTGGCGTAACTCGTTATTTTTAATTCCTTTTCTCACCTGATACCTGCACAGGGGCCCCAAGGGCTCCACAAGCACACAGGTATTCAAAGCACATGAAACGCTATTTCAAACTTCCTCTTATAGTACTCATTCATCATTATTCAAGTAGAGCGAGCACAAAGAGCAGTTATAAAAGTTACCTTAAAAAAACCTTTTAGATTCCCAACACGGCAATTATACGCTGAGTTTGAAACATTAACGGTCCGACAACTCTATATCCTCCGCACAGTCATGAGAAAGCATGCAACCCTTCCGTATACAATAAATAGCAGCATTACAGCCAGAAGAAGATCTAAACCGCCATGCCCCACAACACACACAAACACCACGTTTGCTAGGCGACATTTTACTTACCTAAGTGCACGCATCTACAACAAAATACACCAAAAGCTAAACATTCACTCCCAAAATACATACAAATGTAAAAATATAATTAAAACGTTTCTACTAACCCTAGATTATGACGAGACAGAAGCACTGGTAAAACCCTCATCCACATAAATCTTTAATATTATCATCATACACACGCGCAGACACCATCACATTCATACCATCACTTACACACACACACATAACATCACACACTACCTCTCACACACACACTTTCTCACACATACTACTCCAGCATGCGTACTCACACGTACATAAATTATTGTTATTGTTACACGTTTGGTTCATCGAATTCTGCTAATTGTAAAAATGGACGAATGATTGTCTCCTATAACACAGGACTTTCCTAGCATAGGGGACATTATTCACAAAATATGTAAAAAGAATTCAAACATAAATATAACATGTCATGTATTTTTTTCCTTTCTTTAGGCAATAAATAATTTATTTATTTATTATTTATTTATCATTTCTCACTTTATCCATTCTCGTCACACCACACATCCATCTCAACATTCTCATCTCTGCTACATGCAATTTTTTTTTTCATCCGTTTTTTTTCACACATTCTGATCCATACAGTATGACAGCTCTTATCACGGACCTGTAGGGTTCCCTTCAACTTCGGGCCCCCCAAGTTGAAGGGTAAAATCTACAAGTCCGTGGGTCACAAGTTGTTTCAGTGACTTGTCGCCATTTCATCCATCCTGAATTGACCCGATGAGATAAGCGACCCGAGGTACCGAAAGTCGGAGCAGATTGGTATGGGCGTTCCAGCAAGAGCTAAGGGCATAGAACCGGAGAGACCGCCGAAATCACAGAACAAGTATTCGGTTTTCGTTCTGCTCAATTTTAAGCCAACACTCCAGTCTGTGCCACCACACCTCCAATTTGCTCTGGACCTCTAGGCCACTCTCGGCAACCAGCACAATGTCATCGGCAAACAGCATACACCAGGGAGCCTCTTCCTGTATGTCCAACGTCAGAGCGTCCATGATTATCAGGAAGAGGTAAGGGCCGTTTGATAAAGTTTGAGCAGCTGTTCCGGCGTGAAGTACTGACCTTCGCGAGTATTCCCAGCTTTTTTGCTGCCAGTTGAGCCTTTGCTTCGATGTATGACCCAAAGTTGAGAGTTGACGTCAGCGTAACACCAAGAAGATCAAGATGGTCGGTTATGGGCACGGTTACGCCCCGGAAAGTTGGAGCAGGGCTGAATTGGCTTCCGGGGATCATGGATGGTGTATCAGCTCCCACGACCCCCGGTCCAAGTGTGGGAGGGAACACCGAGGTGGTTTTTAGTCAGTAAGAGTCTGACAGACCCCTTCGCCTGCCCCAGGCGAAGGACATCCATGAGGATTTTCCACCCCGGCAACAAAAAAAAAAATGGGCTGAATTGGCTCCTTTTAGCGGAAAATAGACACGCCTGGGTTTTAGCAGCATTGAACTTGACCAAATTAGCATCGCCCCATTCAGAGACTGCTTCCAAGGACAAGTTCAAGCGCTCGACCATAGCCCTTCAGAGAGACTGGATCTGTGACCCACTAGCTTGCGCGCTGGATATGTAACTCTCAGCAACAGTGCTATCGTCTGCATACCCAAAGTTACCGGGCTTAAGCAGATCATTTATGTGCAGCAAGAACAATGTTGCCGAGAGCACTGACCCCTGATGGACCCCGGCATTAATGGCCATTTGACCGGACGAGCATCCATCGATGACCACTCGGATGGACCGGTCACTCAGGAAGTCTGCGATCCAAGCACACAAACCAGCAGGTAAACCGAAAGAAGGAAGCTTACTAATAAGGCTTTCGTGCCAGAACCTATCGAAAGCCTTCGAGATATCGAAGGAGATGGCAAGCGCTTCCCCGTGTTTCTCGATGGCCTCACTCCAGATGTGGATGGCATACGCTAGAAGATCACCAGTTGTTGACCGATTTCGGCGAAAGCCGTATTGTCGGTCACTTAGGATGTTATTAGCTTCTAGGTATGCCAGGAGCTTAGTGTTGAGTACACGTTCCATAGTCTTACAGAGAATGGACTTTACTGAGATTGGCCTGTAATTAGCTGGGTCAGCCCGACTACCCTTTTTGGGCACGGGCTGTACGTAAGCTTGCTTCCATGCAATCGGCACTTTTCCAGCTTTAAATGAAAGCCTAAATAAGCGTGTCAGAATCGGAGACAGTTCAGGCGCACATTTTCTCAGAACAGTTGCCGGTATCCTGTCCGGACCGCTAGCCTTGTTCACGTCAAGGTTACGCAGCACCCTACGGACGTCCTTCTGATGGATGCGAATATCCGACATACTCGTCTCGAAACCATCAGGATTAACAGGGGGCCGCGCGTCACCAGGATCTAGACGCGAAGAATGAGGCAAACAAGTTTGCTTTCTTCTCAGCGGTATGGGCCAGCGACCCGTCGGGTTTCAGCAGTGGCGGTAGAGGGACGGCAGAAGTTCAATTCAACCGACTTAGCCAGGGACCAAAACGCCTTACTACCAGCAGGGTATGAAGCGAGTTTGTTCCCGATGCGGCTAATGACCCGAGACCTCCGCATCACCTTCTTGCAAGACTTGGCAGCTCTGTTGAAGGCTCTCTTCTTCTGACTTACGTCACTCGCCTTGTGCATACGAGCGTCGGCCCAGGCCTGGTATGCCGTGTGCTTAAGTGCGTTAGCACGATCACACTCCGCACCAAACCAAGGGTGAGCCTGGTCAGACATTGTTACGTCAGAGAATGGAATATGGTACTCCATCCCCCGCCGCAACACATCTGTCACAGCATCTGCGCACGACGATGGATCATCCGAAGAAAAGCAAGTAGGCTGCCAAGGATAACATGCGAAGAAAGATCGCATGCCATCCCAATCTGCTGACCTATATCGCCAAACCCGCCTGCTGCCTCTAGGGCAGGGATCGGGCGGAGAGTAGACTGATGTAGACTGACCGGACTGTGGTCGGAACTACCTAACGGTGATGATATCGACACTGAATAGCGGTCTGGATCTGTTGTTAGCAGAAGGTCTAAGCAGTTGGCCGTGTGCGAATCAACATCCGGCACCCTCGTAGCTCCCTGGACCAACTGGGTGAGATTTAACGCTAGCGCAAGCTTTCGCGTCTCTCGACCAGCATGGTCTGTGCACTGGTATGGGTATAGCCACTCCTGATGGTGGGCATTAAAATCCCCCAGTAACACCAGTTGTGCGGAAGGGTATCTTTGCTGAGCCGCATCCGCCGCCTCACTAAGGTACTGTGTGAGCCTGGTCGTCTCCTGATCACCACTGTGCGAACGGTAGACACAAGCATAGATAATTTTATCCATGCCTGTGTCCACCAGAGCCCAAAGCGTTGAGAGCCTGGAATCTTCAAGGTTGCGGAGACGCCGATAGCAGATGTCGTCCCTGGCGTACAAACACACACCAGCGTGTGAATTAAAATTGTGCTCCAGTGTAAACCCTGGGTAAGACAGGTACGACACGTCTGACGGATTTCTTATCTGCGTCTCCGAAAGAAAAAAGAGGGAAGGTTTTTCAGTCTCCAGGTGATGATGGACTGCTGCGAGATTTGAGTGCAGACCTCTAATATTGCTGAGGTGCACTTTAAGTGAGAGGGAGTGCAGCCGCTGTTTTACTTTTCTCTTTTTCTACCTTGGCATATTGAGAGTGAGTTAGGAGAGAAGAAAGTGAAATGGAGTCCCATGCTGCTAACGTTCAGTCACGCACTGGCAGGACAGCATTGGGGTACTAGTCTGGAGACTGCGGGGACGCCCGAGCCCTCCCGGAAATGACCATCGGGCCCTCTCATCTGGTCGCCAACCAGCACGATGGTGCATTACGGGATTTTTCGTCAGTTGACGGGGCAGCCTTTCACGTGTGGCTAGCACATTATTTGGGCTCCCAACTAACTGCGGTCGGCCAGCGGTGCACCGTGCCTAGGATCCCGCTACCCTCCGCGACTAGTCTCCCGATACGTCAATACCAGCGCGGATCATGCTGCTCTGCATACATAGAACCGCCACTTCGACCCAACTCCTCTAAATTGGCAACACTGGGCATCGTACCAGAATACGGCTAGGCCGTTTGGCAGTATGTCTTTGCCCAGTGGGTGGTCACAAGCCGTCGGTCGAAACCTACCACCAGTTAATGTCACCTGATTAGCACCACCCGGGGACCACGTATAGGGCCTAGCTATGGGTATTCTCCTATGGACGCGGGTGACTCAGCCTCCAAAAATATTAAGTATTTAACAGGTTTTTTTTAAATTTTATTATTTCAAAGCACTGTCTGTTTTTTTTTATTTTTCCACACTAAAGAAGCCCTTATTTGTCTTTAAATTGGCAAAAACAAAAAATCCGAACATTTTTATTCTCCCCAGAACGCCAAAGACTTTATATATAGTCGGCCAGTGATGGACGCGAAAGTTATCACTGTTTGATTTCACCCGTTGAAATATTTAGAAATATTATTACCGAAAACAGTTTGAGATCAGTAAAATATGAACTTAGATGACTACTTTTTAACAAAGCGAAAATAGACGAATTTCGACCATCGGAAGGGTGCCGAACCGGAATTAAATAGTTGTTAGTAATCCTTATCTATATATATAAAAGGAGAAACTGACTGACTGACATATCAATGCACAGCCGAAACTACTGGGACTAAGAGCGTAAAATTTTGCATAAGGGTTCCTTTTGTGACGTAGGCGAGCACTAAGAGAGAGTTTTCCAAAATTCACCCTCTAAAGGGATGAAACGGGGGTCCAAAGTTTGAACGGAGAGACCTACTTTCACGCGGGCGAAGCCGCTGGCAGAAGCTAGTCGATAATATTTCCATTTCGAAAATACGGTGAAATACACAATAAATAGGTACAATGAAAAGTTCTGCCGCTTAGATACCTAACTAAGCTAAGAAAGACCATAGACCACATCCCTAATCAGAATTGAATTTAACGTGCTCTGAGTGCCAAGGACTTGAAACGAAGTTAAAGAATGACGTCATGAAACAATTAGAGATGCAGCTCATTTTTACCCGACTGCAAAAAGGGTTATTTTTTTTATGTCCCTAATTGAGTTATGTATTATATACCACAGAACCTCACGAGGTACCCGGTCATATTAATGCTTTTTCGAAGTCAACGAATACCATGCGCACCTCTGTATTTCTCGCATAGCTGGCGTATAGCAAAAATGGCATCCGTTGTACCCCGACCAGGCATAAAACCGAATTGTGTCTGTGAAATTTCACTCTCTTCTTTCAGCCTTCTTTTAATAACTTTTTCCAGGCTTTCATAGTATGTGACATTAGCTTTATTCCCCTATAATTGTTGCATTCAAGCACATCACCCTTGTTTTTAAAGATGGGCACCAGGGAACTGTTGCACCACTCATCAGGTATGGCTTCTTCTCGCAACAACTTATTGAAGAACAAAGCTAACCACGTCCATCCATCCACTCGCAGCAACTTCCACACTTCAACTAGTATTCCGTCTGGACCAATTTCCATACCATTCTTCATTCCATTTACGGCTATTCTGACTTCATTCATACTAATCATTGTCACTTTTCTCATTCATCCATCAGTCTTTTGACCTCTTTGATTTTTTCAGTCCTTCCACCTATTTGGTTTTTTCATCTTCTGATAGAATCATTCCAGTTTCATTCCTTATACATCTTATCTGACAAACATCTCTCGGATTTCTCTCTCTTGCTCTAGGAAGCCGGTATAGATCTTTCTGGCCTGCTGGACTATGTAGTGTGTCGTATGTTGTCGTATGTCCTGTACTTTTGCTTACGCTATTTCCACGGCTTTCTTGGATTTTTTCTTTAAAGCGTCATAATCACCTTTTTTACAGACTTTAAGCAAGCGTTTTCCAGATCTATACGCTGCCATTCCTTAAATTTCCTCTTTTTTTCCTTCAACACATTCTGTATATCTATCGACCACCACCTTTCCTCTCGTCTCTCCCAATATATTTCGCTGCACGTCTAACACACTCAGCAATCTCATTCCAGCTTTGATAATCATTCATGTCTCCCATTTCTATCATTTTGTCTACCACTCGCTCTCTCAATTTCTTCGCACAGTCACTCTTCTCTAGCATATGCCATTTTATTTTAGGGGGAGGACGCCCTTTGGTTTTTTTGTTCTGTGTCTTGACTACTAACACCATAACCAGGAGTCTGTGCTGTGAGAATAGGTCTTCTCCTGGCAGCACTTTGCAGTCTTTGACGTGCTTTTGCTGGTAACGCCTAACCAGGATGTAATCGATTTGCGTCTTGTGGTTACCGCATTTGTACGTGACCAGGTGTTCGTCTCCTTATTGCCCCCCTTGGCAAGTTGCAATCGTTTCGTTCGCGCCGAACGCCTCGAGTACGCCACGCCTCCGATTCCTTTGTTCTGACCACGTGACGTTGAGATGACGTCAGAACAAAGGAATCGGAGGCGTGGCCTACTCGAAGCGTTCGGCGCGAAAGATACGATTGTAACTTGCCTAGGGGGGCTGGAACTTTAGTTTTAAGTATTAATAAACATATCCGTGAAGTGCGAGTCAACCTTGCACACGGACGGTTTCTTATAAATTGACCTACCTATGTAGAAAGTTCGATTCCCGAATCCAGATTTTCCAAATAGGAAAAAAAATATTATTTTGTAACTTTATGATTTTCGTATAAAATCAGCTGTTTTTATGGAACAATATAATAAAATATTTAACTGGACCTTCATTTTTTGGGAAAGTAAATTCACGTGCTTTGGAGAATCCGTGGTCATAGAGTATGTATTAAAAACTGACATTGATTACGTTCCGTTCCAGTAGCGATACAAGACTCACACAACACAAAATAGAAATTCAAAAGTTATTTAACTGCAAGGTAAAATCGAAAACCTGCTATAAAAATGTCTAGAGCTCCATGTAAAGTGGTTTCAGCACTTTTTAATGTGGGTGGGCTGGGTGTAAATAAAACGGCAGCACAATTTTCTTATAAAAAAACTTCTATCCCGCATTTCCGGTCCCGCAGAAAAGGTGCGGGCGGGATCCCGCGCTTGCGGTATTGGATTCCCTAGTTGGTAAAAAAAGGATTTCGTTCGGGAAGTCTTTTGACGAAATTTAGGGATGCAAACAGTGTATGTAAGGTCTCCAATTTCTCTGACTTTCCAGGTGTCCTCTCGATTTCACTATCTTTCCCCAGAATGTGGACACCCCGGCTTACAGTGCCTACAAAGGATTTATTAATTTACATAAATACATAGAGATACATAGAGGTACTTGAGGCAATATTTAAATTCTTTGAGTTCTTTAAATAATTGTTGTACAATGCGTACCAAATAAGAACAGGATTGATTGCCATGTGACATCACGTCATACTGTCAAATCACAAGAAATTGGGCAAAATTGAAGAACTCGTGAGATGAGCAAAATTTAAGAACTGGATTCTGATCAAACTTTTCTCATTCACAGTTCGTAAACAAATTAAATTAAAAAAAAAAAAACTTTTTTTGCTCACCCTATTACTTCTTTGACATAATGACAGGACATCACAACATGGCAATTAATCCTATTCTTAATTGGGACGCATTGTAAATTTATTTCTGGTGCAGTAATCTATATTACAAATGGCAACCGTTAATGTCTGACTCTTCCTGAATCCATCAACATACTGAACAGATTACACTAAAATTAGGCATGCATTTAAAATTTTACAAAATAACCCCTCATGATGAAATTGGTATTCAAAATTCGAATGGAGAAACCATGTGGGTGAAACCACTGGCAGAAGTTAGTAAAATACTAGGGTGAGGACTAATTCAAACAAAATACTTGAAAGAAGTACATGTATTACAATAGTCAAGTTTCTATTAACATAACTGTTTAAATCACATGTACTAAAACTATTTACAGATCACTCATTCAATACACTTCATTATTTCTTCCTCTTAGTATTTGTCAGTTCACTGATTGGATTTGGGTTTGGTCTTTTCATCTTATTAAACTTTTCCATTTTCTTAACTAAAATATCATCTGAAACATCTTTGACCATTTCACCAGTGCATACTTCAGTTTTAACTGCATTTTCCAACTCCATAAGTCTTTCAATTTCTGGGTTCATACCTTTGAATGATAGTCTGCCATCAAGCATAGTTTCACAAAATATAAAGCTTGACTCTGATATAAAGTTACCCGATGCACTTCGCATTTCATTGGTAATTATATTAGAATATAAACTGCCATGGTCTTGAGTGTTTTCTAATTCTTTTTCTATCCTCTCTCTCGTTTTCTTCATGAATTTCATATCCAGTACAGATTTAGGTAATTGTATTTTTTTTGTTAAACCAGCCATAATTATTACCTATAGAGCTATTATTACAAAAGATTAAATGAGAGAACTAAAATAACCTAAAAGAATTCTAACTTCAAATTAGATTGCTGTTCAATTTAAAAATTACACATAAGTCAACTTTGTGTGAAGCAACAAATTTTCCACAATTTTATTGATAATTTAATTTAAAACACGTTCACCACACGAAATTTCAACTCTAACTCTTCATTAGTGGCATCTTCATGTGTGCCTGTGGAATGATGGAAGAGACACCAAATCAATAAATAACCTGTCTGTGATCTCGATCTGCCTTTCCAGTATGTTACAAAGTAACTTCAACTTCCAAACACCACCACAAACCACTAATTAAACCACAATTTTGCCAATCTGTGATCTGCCTGCTGGCCTGCTGTCATAATAAGATTAATATTAATAATGTCAAATTGTCAACGAATTATCGGTGCGTTCCGAGTAAGCTTTTATCGCCTGTTATCGCGCGAACAATCAATCCGAATTACCTGTTATAGTGAACACATCCACACATAGACGGATAGGGCCTATTACACTACGCGATATTCAAATATTCAGCATACGATATTCAGACTTTCTTAGAGTCTACATAGACAGCTCGTTATTACACCAGACTGAATAACGTGCGCTTATTCATTCGCACGCAAAATGTCGACGCCGACGTTGGCGGTTTCATGGCATCTCTCACGTCTGTGATCTGCACTTTCGAAGCCCCAAAAAGATTGCCGTAGCACTTACTGCAACCAGCTTGACTTTTAATTTAAATTCACGCGCACCTAAAATATAGCCATGTTACTCAGGAATAAAGCAGGTTTTAGTACTTTAAGAGATTATTAGAGGTTGACTGGTAGATAATGCCTTGTTGCATTAAAGCCGCCTATGTACCACTACTGTACATGAAGTTTAAATAAATAAATAAATTACATCCTACAGACAACAAAACAAACTTTAACTCTTCATAATATGTACCTATGTTATAAGTGTAGATTTTAATTTATTTTTAAACATCGTTAAAGTCGCTTTTTCATCAAAATTTTTGTATGTAATTGAATAAAACCTAAGCCCCAAAAAACTTAACCCTTAAACCCTGTGAACGTAATTCTTTATTCAATTAATCTTTATGATTTTTTGGCATAAATATGGTATCTCGCGGTACTACTCTAGGATGCTTAGTAATTACTTCTTTTTCTTTAATGCAAACTTTGTGGTAAAGGTAACGTAAACATGATAAGGCACATCGAATACGAATAAAACATACGTAACGCAAACACACGTCCGCTCCCTTCGGACGCAAGTGCAG
This sequence comes from Mythimna pallens, assembly GCA_961205895.1. NCBI lineage: Eukaryota > Metazoa > Arthropoda > Insecta > Lepidoptera > Noctuidae > Mythimna > Mythimna pallens. Next base: position 13,557,065 of record OY540830.1, read on the forward strand.
ACCATAGAGTAATATTATATAGATGTATGTGAACTAAGGATACTATCCCCCCATCGCTGCGTGGAGCCTCCAGCAAGATGTCTGGACCTTCTAGGTAAGGCAGGAGCCGCTTGTGGGCAGCCCCAGTCCAATCCAGTTTGAGAGCCAAACGTCGGAAGTGTTCCTCGAGATTCCACCGGCTGTCGAGGACGAGTACCAGAAACAGAAACAGGAGCGGGTACATTGACTACCGGACGCCGATGTGAACCCCTCCTGCCTTTATCTGAGGACCCGGTGGTGGCGCGTTCTGAGGACCAAGAAAACACATAGCCTAGAACTTGTGCAGTGAAACCTTGAGTCCTAACTGCGGGTTCCTCCCCACGACTGTCGCAACCACGCGTGTCGCTAGTTCAGCTCCGTGCGCCAGGACCGTTCGACCGGCGACCTCCCCGACGGGGTCAGCGTGATCTGTTACGCAGACGACACGCTGATCCTGGCGCAAGGAGAATTGCGCCAGGTGGTGGCCGAACAAGTGACACGCCGGGTTGCGACCGTCGTGGAAAGGATCCAGCAGTTGGGACTCGAAGTGGCACTGCACAAGTCCGAGGCCATGTGTTTCCATGGCCCTCGGAACGCGCCACAATCGAGTTCCCAAATAACGGTAGAAGGAGTTCACATCGCGAAGTTGACGATGAAGTACCTGGGACTTGTCCTCGATAGCCGATGGAATTTCGAGGAGCATTCCGACGCCTGGCTCTCGAACTGGATCGGACTGGGGCTGCCCTCAAGCGGCTCCTGCCCTACCTAGAGGGCACAGGGGCTCTACGCAGGCATCGTTCTGTCCATGGCGCCGGTATGGAAAAGGCGGCCAAGCTAAATGCATGCCAGGAGGTCATGGCCATCCAGATGGTGCGGGGATGCCGCATGGTTTCTCGCAAAGTGGCGAGCTTCCTTGCTGGCCTGCCACCATGGGATCTGAAGGCAACAGTCCTTCCACGCATGCATGATTTACGCGTGGAGATGCAACGTTGGGGCAAAACTCCACTGCCGCGACAAGTCGCGGTATGGCGGACAGAGTTCCGTTGGCGGGATATCATGGTGGAAGCGACTATCGCAACCCAGTGCTGGGCACGCTATAATTATGGCGGTAAGTTCTTCATTGAGGAGTGACTGGAAAGACGTCACGGCGTCCTCACCTTCCGCATGACGCTTGTCTTCACCAGAAATGGCAAATTCGGTAGGTTCCTGCATCGGATTCAGACGCAACAGCACCTTTTTTTCGTAGGTATTTCTAGTCCATATATTTCCTATGTCAATAGCTTACACCAACCTACCCAGCCTGTTCGGAGCAGTTCGGAGTTAGAGTTGGTTGAGTTAACTCTAGGGTAGCTACTCGGATAACTCGAGTTATAAAAGAACGGTTGGAGTAGCGACTCTACTCTACTCTGGTTTTTTTTGAACGATGGGCTGTGTCTGGTGTGGCTGTCAGTTGAATACAATCATGTTGAGATGTTGAGTCGAGTTAACTCTAATGACGCCATTAGAGTAGATACTCAACACTCGCACTTTTGAACGTGAACGTAGAGTTCAACTGTCAATGCCGAGCAAGTGTCATTTATGGTCGCTCACACCAACCTATCCTGCTCGGAGTTATACTCCATCTGTTTAGGTAATTAACTAAAGATAAACAATCTTGACATGTCTTTTATCTAAAAGTTGTCTTTAATTTTTATCTAAAATTGTTTACAATTTATTATTTACCTATACCGATGTTTGGTAACTAACTAAATTTAAATAATCATTGTATGTCTTTTATACGTTTTTTTTTTAAATAAAAAGACATGTTAAGATTGTTTACCTTTAGTTAACTACCTAAACCGATGGAGTATAGAGTTAGTTGGATTAACTTTATGGTAGTTACTCGAGTTATAAAAGAACGACTCTGGGTTGCAAGTCGAAGCATTTTTGAACAGTTGGAGTAGCGACTCTACTCTAATCTGGTTATTTTTGAACGCTGGGCTGTGTCGAGGTTGTGGCTGTCAGGGCTGCATTCAAAAATAACCAGAGTAGCTTCGAGTTGCAACCCAGAGTCGTTCTTTTATAACTCGTTTAAGTACCCTAGAGTTAACCCAACTACAAATACGGTCAACGTAACTTGACGGTTCTGAACATAGGCTCTGCGAACTTTCGCGCATGTACACTCGTAAAAAAAGTGTTATTGGAATTCATTTTTTTTTAAACCGAAATTCGAATATAAATTTCCTGATACAGAGACCAAGTACAAATAAAATAAATATCAAAACGCTATGAGACAGAAAGCTAAAAAAATAATGTACCTAATGAATTAAAAATTCACTCACCTTTCGACAGTAGCAAATTTTTGTCACAATCACACACAATATTATTTACATGTTGATAAACTTTTTATTATTTAATCACTTTTGCTGAGGGGGAAATCCCTAGCATAAAGTCATCTGCCACTTGCGTAATTTGTGAGGTACTCGGTATAGGTTCGTCATCATAATTGTCGTCGCCCTCACTTTCAGATTCATTTTCTGAGTCTGATCCTGTATTAATGACGAATTGTTCCGTCATTTCATCAATAATATTATCGAATAAACACAAACAAAAAACTTAACACTAAACAAAAAACTTAACAAGAAAATAATAACAACTAACAACGATCAACGAAAACTTTTGTAACCGCCCGTACTCAAGATAGAGATAGCGACACGAACACGACACCAATGCTAACGTGTGACTGAGACACAATACCGCGTCCCGAGCATTACCGAATATGCACGAAGTTTTACGGAGTAAACAAAAAGGGATGTCCAATATGCGTATCTGAGGGTGTTGTTTAATCGATTATTTTTCAAATCGATTGAAATCCAATTATAAAAATATATTTGATTAAATTTTATAAGGAGGTTTAAAATATTCTCAAACAGTTGTTATTGTAGTAGTCGTTTATAAATAACTGATATTTAACTAAATCATGTCTTTCAACCAAGAAAATAAAATTAAATTCTTTTTTTTTTTCATTAAAGTCGAAATCTCGTTTACTAACGACAACATTCACTATGTTTGTAAATCTATTCCGTTCAATATCTCATAGAAACAAAAATTAATAAATTCCAAATCGATAAAAATCGATTACGATATTTGATTGAATACAGGGTCGATTGTGTTTACATAGAGTCAATCTCTAGCCTAGACCTCCGCCCCGCGCACGTCGCCTCATGCCACCATTTTGTTCCTAAAAAACGTTCGTGCGCAGCCTTCTGCGCGAAGTTCAGAACCGTCAAGTTACGTCGACCGTATTGTAACTCTAACTCCGAGCAGGGGGGCAATCGCGCTAATTTCAAACGTTTGCAAACGTTTACGATAAAGTTTCGGTTCAATTGCGGCTGTGGTTAAGTTTCGATTCAGCTGTTCGGATTTTGGTATTGCGCTATAAGTTCAAATGCTAACCAAAGTTGGAACGTTGCGTAACGTCAATCGTTAGTGATGCCCTTTTAGTTTGTGAATATCCGAGCGTTTAGTAATAAATTTACACGTGTGCACCTCTAGTTTTGACAGCTGAAAGCGCGGTATGTACTTGAAATTTTGAAGAGGTAAGCGAGATTTTACATAAATAAACATTCAGACTTATGAAGTATGAACCACTTATAAACTTGGACAGCCACTTTAATTGAAAGTTGTAATATCTGCAGTCGTGATTGTTTCATGGAAATGGAAGAGCGTCGCAGATGCAATACGGTCCGACAAATGGAGCTGATGGTTCATTTTCTCAACAGCATCAAGACCTTGCTCTTGGACGAGTTAGGTCTAAAGAGGCTCGTCAAGTTGCAGCACGCTTATGGAATGAGTGTGCCCTAAGTCTCAACGTGGAAGGACTTGTCCGAACAGGGAAAGAATGGTCCAAGGTGAGAATCATCGAAGCAGATAAAAGTGGATGTTATACGCCGAGGGTTCCTGAATAAAATAATATTACATTGTTTTATTCTTTTTTAGGTACCTATTGAATGACTAACAAGTGCCGGGTTAGGGCAAAGTTAATTAGCATAAATGCTAACCAACGAGCTACTGGTGGTGGGCTCATAATGCTCCTACTTTGTCACCTTTGGAAGAAAGGACAGCCAATATCTTAGGCAGGGATGTTGGCCCACTAGCTGATGTTAGGCAGGACCAATTTGCCTCAAACGATGTAAGTTATATCTTTAGCTATTTCCAAATCCACTTTTGTAAACCATTGTTTTATCATGCTTAATTTTACTAAGGATGCTACTAAATAATACTATGCATTATATAGGATGACGGCACAGTGACAGTAAAAGTGGTTGACAAACCCAAAATTATTACATGACACTGAAGCATCAACAGCAATGTAACTTATATCTCTTGCGAAAACAATGTTTATGCTGCCTAATATTAGCAATATATATCAGTTTTATTAATATTATATTGTATAACATTATGTTTACTTTATTACAGTTTTGACTGACCACCCCCCATATGTGCTATCTGCAACTTCACCAGTGTATGTGCAGACGCTGCCTGTATCCCCTGTTCCCAGCATAGTGGGAAAGACAGGCTTAATACTAAACTCTCCTAGGCACTGTGCAGGTTTGTTCAACAAAATTGCTTAAGCTAATAAAAGAGAGTACTATCATGTTAATTTTTAAAATGTAGAGATATACTTTTACTGTTTTTTTGCTATTTCATGTTTCAATGAGGGCTGGTTTTATGATATTAAGTAAATGAAATAACCACTTACTAAGCATTATTTCTCAGAAACAACATAATAATAACACTTTTATTTTGTTTCAGTATGGCCGGCATAACCACACAGATTAAGATTACTATTAGTTACTATGGTTAAATAAGTTTTGTTTTTATAATATGTATTTGTTTATTATTGTTTAAAATTATATTATGTATTTTTTCTATGGGTCTCTGATGCCTGAAAATAAATGTTTATTATTAACATTAATATTATATTCTTGATTGTACTTTAATAAATAGAATTATATCTAAATTAATTTTGTTTGGTTCTCCTGAATTTGATATTTAGCACCCCTTTGCCAGTCTCCATCATTTTATCTGAATAAAACTATGTTGTGATAATGTTTACATACATATTTAATTAAAATGACGAGGCGTTAGAAATATAAATAGCCTTTATTCACAAATAGTATGATAAAATAGGATAAAATATTTATTATGAGGAATAACATGCAAGTTTACACAATAAGTGCAGCCTTCAACAAGAACAGTAATAGTATTCAATGATAATTAGATCTAACCTGTACCTCAGGTGTCATAAGAGCTAAATTATTTTATTATTTATGTTAATATTTGCTAAGAATACTTATATAAAGAACTAATCAAAAACCATTTTGATGAAAAAAAACTTACACAAAATTACAAAAACAATTAGAATAATATGAAAAGTAAAATTAATTAGCATAATTGGTTTCTCCTATTAGCCCTGTGTGCTATATTATGCAGAACAAAGCATGCATTCACTATTCTTGCAGCAGTTATTGGAGTGTAATGCAGCTTTTATCGACCATGCACCTGCAAGGACAAACCCTTTTATTATTATTTATTAATTTCAAACATAAATGATTCATAATTATGTCAACTATTATAATAGTGGTATGATATCCAAAGCATACCTAAAGCGAACTTTTAAAACACCTATACAGCGTTCAACAACATTTCTGGCCGTCAAGTGCAAGCCTTGGTAATATTGTTCTGGAGTATCTGGCCTTGGTTCTGAGATGGGTATCATCATTCTTGGTCTCAAAGGGGTCTGAGTCTCCTGCAATAACCAAAACAGAATTAAAGCATCTTAAATAATAAATATACATTGTATCAGAATATTGCAACATAAATTATACTCAATTTAAACATACCCAAAAGATGCAAATGCACACACATTGAACTTTATTGTTTAATTTACTTTGTGGTTACTTTTATAGAACAAAAAAGGTTTTTAGTAAAAGTGATAATGCTGTTTATGACTTTACGAGAGGAATCATCACAAAATCATCCCTTACCTTGGTTTCAAGATCCAAAGCATCACAACGTAGGATGGGTGGCATATAAGGAGTCGAAATTAATTCACGGGTTAATTGATCTCTTCACAAACTATCGATCACTGTATGAATCACACCTAAGTCTAGCTTTTAAGTTTTTCCTTTTGGTTTCGGCTCGAGCCACCGCTACATCATATTCATGAGATTTCTCCAACAAATCTATGTAGGCCTACATGGTAATGTTGTATTTTTGCAAGATTTTCACTCAGAATCACTTCACAACAAAGACAAAACACTCCAACGATTTGCTAACGATCCTAAAAAAGTAGCGTCCCATCAACTTTTACGTTTGACAACGGTAACGTTCCAGCTACGATCGCGGTGCGTCTCAACTTGCTGTCAAATTTTTAGCGCGATACGAAATGGTCAAAAAGTTGAGATATGGCAGCGGTTCGGTTGCGATTTAGTTGAAAAAAAATAGCGCGATTGGGCTTCAGGGTAGGTTGGTGTAATAACAGTTCCTTGGCATTGACAGTTGAACTCTACGTTCGCGTTCAAAAAAGCGAGCTTAGAGTATCTACCCGATGACGGCATTAGAGTTAACTCTAATATCATTTTTGAACGCAGGGCTGTTGAATATCAGTCTCGTCGGTTGTCACATTGACCTAAGTTGTCATTTGTCTTTGCCACCCTCACTAGTCTGTGTTTGTCAGTCGCTCTGTCACAACATTGGAAGCATGTGAATTGATGTGAATGTTTTTAAATGTGAAGTTAATTTAATTTGTGGTTTAATTAAGAACATATCATAAGGTTTGATTTTCCTAACAATCATGCAGCTTTCCGAAATAGATAATGTTAAGATCTACAACCTCAGCGTTGGAAAGTCGCTCCCTGATGTAAGTGTTTTTATTGATAATAACCTAGCAGGGTTGAATATTACTAAATACTTATTTAATGTGCTGTTTAAAATTTATAGTGGCTGACAGAAAGGAAAAAAAGAACCCTCTTGAAAAAAAATATAGATCTACGGCGACGAATCGAATTGATTCAAGAGTTTGACATGCCCGGAGTAAGCACCAGCTTGAGGGTTTCTAAAGATGGTCAATATATAATGGCTACAGGCATCTATAAACCAAGGATAAAATGTTATGATGTTAATAATTTGTCCTTGAAGTTTGAACGGTGTCTTGATTCTGAAGTTATAACATTTGAAATACTGAGTGATGATTATTCAAAAGTAAGTCATATAATATTTTTTTATCCTCTAACCTTCTAAAGGAATACTCTTTTAAAACATCTATGTTTTTCTTTTAGATAGTATTTTTGCAATGTGATCGATATGTTGAATTCCATGTGGGACATGGACGTCATTATCGCCTTCGAGTACCTCGGTTTGGAAGAGATATATCTTACCATCGACCATCATGTGACCTGTTTGTTGTTGGTGCCTCATCCGTATGTTGATCACTTATTTACAAATACTGGTTTGAACTAATTACACAATATGATATTTTATTACTTATACAAAATTCTTATTGCTTACAGGAAGTGTATAGATTGAATTTAGAAATAGGTCAGTTTTTAGCACCATATGTAACAAAAGCTCATGAAATTAATTGCTGTGCTGTGAATGAAGAACATGGGTTATTAATGCTTGGCACAGAATCTGGCCATATAGAAGCATGGGATCCACGCACTAAATCTAGACAGGGCATACTAGATTGTGCAATGCATTGTACTGATTCTGAATACAAGTATGTTAAAACTCTATCAAAAAATATGAATTATGGTTTATTTGAATATTATATGATTTTTATTATAAATAACATTATATGTTTACAGAAATGACAGACTACCTGCTATAACAGCTGCAAAGTTTGATGGTCCTCTTAGAATGGGTGTAGGTACATCTACAGGTCATGTGCTCTTGTATGACATAAGATCAAGTAAACCTCTTCTTGTTAAGGACCACATGAACGAAATACCTATAAAATCACTAGAATTCCATAAAACAATGAATTATGTTTATTCCATGGATGCTACTGTTGTAAAGATATGGGATAAAAATACAGTATGTTTACCAAAATTATTATTAGAATATGTTTTATCATTGATATGCACATTTAAAGTTAAATATTTTTGCTTACTTTCATTAAATTTTACTAAGAGTTCATTTTATTATATATTTTTTTTTAGGGCAAGCAATACACAAGCATAGAATCATCAGCAGATTTCAATGATTTATGTGTTTTTCCAAACACAGGATTAAGTATGATGGCAGTTGAAGATCAAAAAATGCAGATATATTACATTCCATCGTTAGGTATGTATGTACATAACACTTTATTGACACATGTTATAGCATTTTTATTTAAGTGTCCTAGGCACTAAGAAACAAAAATTTATAACATGGTTTAAATTGATTGTTGTTCTTCTGGCCTATTGAGGAGTGCTTTGTACCAACAATACCAGCTAGGTGTAGAAAGTGCGTAGGTTTAATTCCTGGGTGGGATAAATTGTTTCTCTATTTGGAATTTTTTAGTACTAGCTTGGATTGGTGACTGTTTGATGGCAATAAAATGTGGGTACACCTTTGCCTATCTCTGGGTCCCCTACGAGGAGTGGCTGGAGAGGCGCAAAGGCGTCCTCGCCTTCCGCATGACGCAGGTCCTCACTGGCACGTTAAGTTCGGGAGATTTCTGCACCTGATTCAGGCAGAGGAAGAAACACTCGGGAACCATTGTCCTCTTGGAAGCGATTGGTGGCAGCTACCTTTCGCGCCGGGTCCTAGTATAGGTCATGGACCTACGCGAGGGAGAATGGGCGGTGGCTAATGCTAGCGAAGGAGATGTCCGCCCAGGTGAGGGAAGGAGATCCTCACGCCCCAACCGCCGAGACCCCAACTCCGACTACCAGCCACCGTAGACGTCGGCTTGCGGCCGACGAGCAATGCGGAGCTCGCCTTCCGGAAACCGTCCGGACCGAGCCCGAGTTGTCGACGGCGCGTAGTTTTCCGCGTGCGCCTCAGAGAGATGTCAGCAAAACAGTAGGGGCTGGCTGGGCTGAAGCCTACTAGGGCCATAGGTCGACTTCTGAAAAGGTTACGAACGCAATGGCAACTTAGGGAACATAGGTTTTAGTCAGTAAATGTCTGACAGGCCCCCCCGATCTACCTTAGGGCGGGAGATGTCATTAGATGATTTCCAACCTTAAAAAATGAACCTCTGCCTAACTGTTAAGAAATATATATAGGTGTAAAGTTACGTATGTATTGTAAAAATAGTGTATGTAACATAACTAGAAACAGTTGTACTTTTTACCAGGTCCTGCACCAAGATGGTGTGCTTTCTTAGATAATTTGACAGAGGAATTAGAAAGCTCAGCATCACAAACAGTTTATGATGATTATAAATTCATCACTAAACAGGAACTGGAATCATTGGGATTAGATCACTTGCTGGGAACAAACCTATTGAGAGCATACATGCATGGGTAAGTCACTTTCTGAATTTGGATTATTTTGTTGAGTCTTAGTTTAATTAATCTGTTAATTAAATTTCAGATATTTTGTTGATGTTCGTTTGTATAAGAGAGCAAAGTCAATTGCAGATCCATTTGCGTTTGAACAATATAAAAAACGTAAGATAAGAGAAAAAATTGAACAAGAGAGACCATCCAGAATAAAAGTTGAGGACAATTTACCAAAAGTTAACAGAGACTTGGCATCCAAACTCATGGATGATGGAGGTAAAAAGAAGAAACAATCAGCTAACCTACTCAAAGATGACCGTTTTAAGGTATTCAGTTTTTAAAAGTATGTAAATGGGAATAATAATATTAAGCCACTATAATTCATGTTAAAATGACCTTTTTTATTATAGGCATTGTTTGAAAACCCTGACTTTGAGGTAGATAGAGGAGCTGAGGAATATCGTTTACTCAACCCAGTTTTGTCCAGGTTTGACAAAAACAAGGAGAAGAAAGTGGAAGCTGAACCAATGCAGGTAACAAAGACCCCTGAATCTCCCCCCCTCCCCTAATTGTAAAAAAGATGGTTCGTTGTTCTACTTGGGGCTCATCCAGTGTTTGAATTTGTCTAACTCTAAACATAGGATACGTAAATGACGAAATGCACCCTAAAAATCAAATTCAAAAGTTATACTTTTAAATTTTAAGATCTCCAAATATTTTGATTATAATGATGATGGTATGGAATATTTCATAAAAAAGTAATACTAAATTAAATTAGATATTGTGACTGAATGGTCAAAAAACGCCAAATTCAAAAGTTTTGAAGAATATAAAACTATACTTTTTATTTAGTCTTCAAAAGGAAGCACAGTCTACTATGGCACTTATTTTTTTGTATTCCGCAGGTGGAAGAAAATGAAGATAAAGATTCTGATATGGAACTGTATGAGACTAGTGATGATGCTGATAGTTCAGATGAAGACCGATCGTGGGTAAAAGAAGTTAAAAAGCAACACAAAATTATTAGAAATAAATCCCGAAGAGCAGATGACTCGCAGCCCAACGAGGAGCAAGATATTGACGCAAATAGAGCCCCAAGAGCTTCAAATATTATAAAGAGTATATCACGGGTGAGCAAAGCTAGTTTAGGAGATCGATTAGCTAAAGAAAGTTATTCAACAATGGTAACTAATAGCGGTGGAAACCGCGAAATGAAATTCAGTATGAGAGGAAAGAAGGCAGAATCTGCGAATAATCGGCAAATGAAGAAACATCACCAAGAGAGAAAACAATTTGTACGACGAACAGGATTTTTAACGAAAAAGAAACTCCCGAAACAATTTTGATAATATTTATTTAAATAGGTATTTAATAAAGTTCAGAGATCGTGTTAAAACCTGTATTTTTATTTTTACCGTATTACGTGTGTCCCCCTTTAACATACGAATGTGTTTAAAGGGAGGTATGGGCCATATAGAAAGGGCAGAGGCAATGTTAGGTGGCAGCCGAATAGAATGCGCCATACTCAGCAGGATGTCATCTAATCATTCGATTCTAATTAATGTGCAATTTTCAATAGGAACCTACGCCTGCCGGGTGACGAAAAGCATGTGACTTAATTGAAACTGCTTAGTGCTTGATTTACGCCTTGGTCACAGACTACAGAGAGATACTACGTGCTTTAGTAGACAGGTGATCGGCTTTCCTAAATTATTTAAAACGGAATAATGTTAAAGTCATCACCATTTATCTTGTTTTTCTGGCTTATCAAAGTTCATTGCCCGGAGTGAGTGCTTAGTTCACTTCTATTTACGCCCTCTAAAGCAAGTTTGATTTTTATTAAAATGACCATACTTACATTATATCAAGTAGTTTTGATAATCAGACTTATTGATGATCTGCTTTCCAATTTGAGAGAACTGTAGGGTCGCATTGTAAACACAATGACATTAACATCGCATTGGCTATTATCAGAGTTAATGCACTGACTCAGTGCAATACCTACAAATACACATTCAATGTTGTTATTACATATGAAAAAAAAAACATTGCAGTGAATCGTTATCTGTTGTTGTCAATGTATCCTTTTAACTCTCCTCGAAAGTGAAATTTTGGTAATCGCGCACCTACACGTTATACACGAGCTGCATTAGAAAAAAATGCATAACGACAACGCATCGTACGGTAGTGGTAAGCACAATAAGCTTTTAATTACCTACCGTCATTATTGAAATCTTCATTGTTTGCTACATAAATGTTCAATTATTAATATATTATCATTTCGCATAATGTGCATACTGGTAATTAATGTGTAGATATGGGTAATAAACTGGATAATGTGAATTTTTTCAATGATTATGTAGCTAGTGATTTACTGGACAGCCATGTACTGGGGAACGACAAGCTTGCTGAACCAGCGATGGAGAGATCTACCAGGTCCAGTCTCGACGCCAATAGTGTGGACGTGAGTAATGCTTTATTATTTTCACAACAATGAGCACATATCGTGCGAAGAAGTGCGCATTTGAACCTGAGCCTATTGTGAGTTACACAAGTGAGAAGTTGAGTAATATTGTAATACATACCTATTATGTTTACAAGTCACATGTACCTATGATCAAAGAGAATTATATATTTATGATATTATGCATGTATGCCTATATATTCCAGCATTTTATCTATAGGTACATCTATTAACCGAAAATTTACTTAAAATATTGCATACGATCCACGTCAATCGATAACGTTGATCATCTAAACCGATCCAGTGCGTTGCTTGATCATCGATTAGGTGATCAATAGGTACATAACGATATCTGCTCAACGTTCATCAACGGTTTAAAACGATCCAGTGTAGTGCTAAGCAGTTGGATTACGTTCGATCCAGTTGCAGAGCTATAGTTAAACACCCATACCTATCGATCAATTGTTGGTCTTTCAACAATCGACCATTGAAAGATTTGTTATGGAAGTTGTTTGGATATACCTTAAGTTCATTACAATGTTCTTTACAACTTGATGATCCTTTTTCCAGATTGGAGAAATAACGGAGTCCCCTGACACTGAATACATGAGTACTTCGGCTATATTACATTATTGTAAATCTAAGGTAATATTTTAGACGAAGTTTTAGTTTTGTGTGTCTATAGACTATTTTGTTATTAATATTTCTGTGATTATTTCAGATATTAATCCCATACTTAAAACTTTTAACTATCATGGGACTGCGGCCGGTACTGGATGTATCAAACTCTTCTAGATGCGTTATATGTTGCTCACATTTCCATTCATTACAAGTTGCGATACTGATGTTTTTAGGATATGTACTCCAATATATGGCTTGCTTCAGGTAAAGTACAGGGTGATTTTTAAATATAACCTTTCGAATACCTACCGTAATTAGAGACACAACAGAAAGACAATGAGAAAACGAACGCCGGCGGCGTTCTCTTGGGGTTTAATGAAATAATTAACTTGTAATGTGAGGGAAAAAAATAAAAATGTTTACATAGAATGCAAATTATTGTGCTGACTACCTAAATGTTTTAACTGTGTTCATTATGTTTCAGGCGGGACCGAGGGTTTTGCTACAAACTAGTACCACTGGCGTTAACATCCACTCTGGAATATGACAATTATAAAGAAGTTTGTTACGGCAACGATATCTTCACTTATATTGGTCCTAGCATACTGCATTTTGTTGGATTTTTGTACGCATTATATTTATTTCGAATCTCAGATAATGAACAATTGCAGAATTTAATGGAAAGAGTGAGTAGTTATTTTTAGTAAAATCTTTTTATCGGCGGCGGCGACCTCTCGCGTCCGTGATTCGGGCTATGGCCCGGGGCGAGGGGGACTCAGGGAAGTTATCACCTCCTTCTGCGAAGCAGTAATGCGAGCGAAGGAGATGTCGCAATTGTGAGGGAGAGAACATCCTCACACAACACGAAATGTAGCTAGCAAGCAACGGGTAGCTCGCCACCCGACTGTCCGGTAAGGTCCGAACTCGAAGTCGAGTGTGTTCCACGCGTTCCTCAAATATCAAAACTGTAGAGGCGCAGTAGGGCTAATGTCCGCTAGGGCTGCGAGAACGTCTGAAAGAGTTATCGTGGCCGTAGAAAGTACTAGACGGCAACAACACAGGTGAGTTTTAATCAGTAAAAGTTTGACAAACTCTCTCGTTCCACCTTAGAGCGTGAGATGTTATTTGATGATTTCCCTCCATAAAAAAATGGGTACTGAATACACATGGCAGGAAAAATAGATGTTGATTTAGCTCTCTTATTTTTAGGTATTTCTATTGTCGTCGTATTCACCTCAAGGGATGCCCACAACGAAACCGAAGCGCCTGCTACGTATGTTGTGGTTCTTCATAATACTCAGCGTCCTGTGGATGTGTCTGTCACTGTGTTCAGTCAATTTAATGCTGGGTAGAGGCAACATCATATTCAGATGGATGGAAACAAGGTATAGGTAAACCTTGCCTACTTACATTCATAAAATCACCTTTACAACTACGTATCTGTAAAGATCAAAACGTCAGTGACGTTTTAACATTGCGGATATAATATTAGGCAGTGCGAAATTTGATAGTACTGATGGTTTAAAAAAAGATGCTAATTGGTCCCGAAAAATCACGTGTTTCGAATGAAAGCAAAAAGCTAATCATTACTTCTTCTAAAAATGGATTATATTATTTTGCTCTCGTATAAAATAGCCATTATTGATGCACTGTTAGAACTTTACTGACGATAAAGGCTATCCATATAGGTGTGGTCTATGTGTAATTCACAGAGTACCTTTGTGTAATTCTTACAACTTACAGACTACGTGCGGACTGCGATTGGCTTCATGATTATAAGTAGACTAGCTGACCCGGCGAACTTCGTACCGCCTATATTAGTAAGGATAACGCCATCTACTGGCATTACCAAAACAGCATAATTCATTTTATAATGACATTTTAATTAGAGATGGCGTTGTATTCGGATTTTTATTTCGTGATTTTTTTTTTCCATTTTTTCTCACCGTTTAAACCTTTCCTGGACTATCTCGAATGTTCCAAGACCAAAATTAGCCAAATCGGTCCAGCCGTTTTTGAGTTTTAGCGAGACTAACGCTATTCATTTTTATATATATAGATAGGTACTGGGGAAAAATGTCAGTCGTGCGAGCGAGAAAGAGGGGTGGAGCTATACACCCTTTAAAGCTCTGTAGCGCTTAGGTGGTGTGCAGTAGGTAATGATACTCCAGATGTAATGATTAATTTATATTGTTGTATTCAGAAGGGAATGCATTTACAGAAATATGTACAGAACTTATAACTAAATACATAGGCTCAAGTAGTGGACCGTTGACGCATCTAATTTCCGAAGTATGGTTCCTTGGAAATACGTGCGGGGGCGCGCGGATCGCTGTTGTCGAAATGGCTCACTGTTGGGCATAACGCTCGCTCCAAGCGCGGCTAGTGTGTCTCGCGTATAAGTAGTTCCGAGCGGCGCGCGAAGCGCCAGACTTCAGAAGAAACTACGTTCCACTGAAGAGTCCTCTATGCCTCCGCTCACCCGCCCTGATAAGAGCGTCGCTTTCGACAACTCTGAAAAAGCGGAATGCCTAGCCGACAGCCTCGAAGCCCAATGCTCGCTCTCAACTAGTAGACCAAGCCCACATCAACATGGTGGACGCTGAAGTCGAACGTAGAGCCTCCCTCCCTCCCGTTGAAGACCCTGATAACCCTCTGGCCCCCGTCACTCCCGACGAGGTGGAGGATATCATCAAAAAACTTCAACCAAGGAAAGCCCCCGGCGCCGACGGTATCACGAACAGAGTGTTCAAACTTTTCCCCCCCCCAACTTATAATGCTAATGACCGCCATCTTTAATGGCGCATTAAGCAATAATATCTTCCCCCAAGCGTGGAAACAGGCCACCGTTATCGGTATCCCCAAACCAGGCAAGCCCAAATCTGACCCCACTAGTTACCGCCCCATCAGTCTCCTCAATGTTCTCGGTAAGATCTACGAGAGGCTTATTTATAAGCGACTCAAAGATTTTGCCGAATCCAAGGGTCTCATTCCTGATGAGCAGTTCGGGTTCCGTACCGAGCACTCATGCGTCCACCAAGTCCACCGCATCGTAGAGCACCTAAGCGCTGGCTTCCAGCGTAATGCGATGACGGGTGTCTTGTATTTCGATATAGCGAAAGCATTCGACAAGGTCTGGCACAATGGCTTATTATATAAGCTATATCAACTCGGTGTGCCAGATCGTCTCGTGCTCATCATGCGAGACTTTCTGTCGAATCGCACCTTCCGCTATCGAATCGAGGGACCCCTCTCCTCCCCCCACCCCATTCGAGCTGGAGTCCCTCAAGGCTCCGTAGTATCCCCCCAGCTTTCACGCTGTCCACCAGCGACATTCCCAAAAGTAAAAAGGCCCAGTTGGCTCTATTCGCCGACGACACGGCAATTTACTACACCGGTCGTGACCCCAGAGTTATCGGTCGCAATCTCCAAACCTCCGCAAACATTTTGGGCAAATGGTTCCGGAAATGGAGGATCGAGGTTAACCCTGATAAGAGTCAAGCTGTTCTCTACTCGAGACAGCGGAAGTCCGTCCCCCCTCCCCCTCCGATCACCATGTACGGCAAGCCGATCCCTTGGGAGAAGCAAGCCAAGTACCTCGGAGTGATCCTCGATCAGCACTTGTTCTTCGCCGAGCACATAAAGCAGGCTCGCTCGCTCGCCGCTTTCGCTCAAGGTAGGCTCCATTATCTCATGACTGCCCGCAGCAAACTGTCACTTAAGTGCAAGCTGCGCCTCTATACTGCAGTAATCCGCCCGATCATGACGTATGCCTGTGCCATCTTCGCACACGCCAAGCCCCGCTTCCTCCATAGGATGCAGACCCTTCAAAATAGGATTCTCCGAAAAATTCTCGGTGCCCCATTTTACGTCCGAAATGAGAATCTACATTTAGATCTCAAAATCCCCACCATCCAGCAGTTCATGAAACGCCTTTGCAAGCGTTTCTTCGATACTGCTGTGAAACACCGCAACCCCCTTATAGTATCGGCAGTCCGATACGAACCCTCCCGCATCTCAAAGATTCGCCGTCCTAGGCATACTCTCGTCACCCCCGATGACCCCACTACCCTGCTCCAAGAGAGCCGTAAGGAAACCAGTAAAGTTCGCAGACAATACAGACCGCCGTCCTTCCGTCCTCGCTGCCGAGGCCCGCCGCGACAATCCCGTCAACGCCCTCCCCGTCCCTTGCTCGAGCCAGCCCGCGACGCTGAGCCGTAGTTTTAAAATTCCCCGATAATAATAATAAAATCTTTGTTCAATCCAGCCCGTCCCTTGCTCCCCCCCCCCCTCCAGTGACGCCCTAAGCCGAGGTCCGTACCCCACAGGGGGTGCCCTTAGCGTGTAGTCGCTTAGTTTTTAAGTTTAGTTAAGTAGCCCTGGTTGGAGGCTTTGATTCTTGAATCGAGGCCGCCACAGGCAAGTCCGGTTAAGCAGCCGACAACCTCCTAGGTTGACCTGCGAGAGGCCACACACAAAAAAAAGAAAAAAACGCGAGGCGCCAGTACACCGATGGCGGCGGCAGCAAACGGATGCGTAACGATGTATTGCAGCTACAGCTCCATCCCTTTTACAGTTCAGTTTAGATCATAAAATGGATCGTGTTAAAAGCTCGTGGTACCACTTTGATCTTGTAATAATTTATTCCAGCTCATACGAAGTAAGAATGTTGTTGAAAATCTTACTAATAATATGCACATTGATCCACGACATGGTGCAAGCGACTATCATCACGAGCTACTGCTTACAAGCGCAGCTGTTGCAGGCTCATCTCATGTTTCTTAAAGAGCGCCTTTTAAACCGGACCATAACTCCACTTAACTGGATGAGAGTGAGTTTTTCTTTTATGAATATAAAAAATAAAATTATAAATTAATTCTGGATGGAAGTGTATGGGAGATACCTATGCTCAGTGGTGGGACAATACCTACTCTCCCAAAGCTGGGCAAACGGCAACAAAATAAAAACAATACTTTCATTGTTTTTTTTTTTTTTTGCAGCTTCACTGGTTTTTTTGAATGTCCATGTTAAAAGAGCTAAATAGATTTTGAAAAAAATTTTGTTTATCGACCAGTATCCAGTACTGAGAAACAGTAAAAAACGCCTTAATTATAATATTTTTACAGGAAATAGCAGAATTTCGTAAACTGTTAAAATATTTGAATGACGACCTCGCACCCGCAGTTTGTTTGTTCACCATTGTAAACATCTCTTGGGCTAGCTCTGGCCTAATGTGGCTTCTAAACTTAGACAAGGTGGACACTGAGACAGAACCTTTGGTTGGTATCAGCATTCTCAATGAGCTCTTGTGGATATCGGCTGTCATTGTACCATTTGTTCAGGTAATTAATAGAACAAGAGAACTATTATGCTTTTATGAACGTAAGGATCAGCAACTTAGCACACTTAGAAAATTAAATAACAACTATAATAGAGTTAAGAATAGCGCAGGAGATAATTTCCTGAGATTTGAACATGTTTGCGATTTACAGTCAAAACTTGCCAGCAAAAAATAAGGTGGGGCTGTGTCGGTGCACACGGCCGTTGGTTTTAACGTGTAACGTCTACATCAACGATCGCGATTTAGTGTTAATGATTGAAAGAATACCAAAATTGGGTTTGTTCTGAATATTTTAATACAATCTCACACTGAATATAGGTTAGTACAAATAAGACAGCAGTAGTAAAGGTCCACGCGGAATCCAAGAGTTATAGCTTTGTAATTATTAAGTTAAGACGACATAGATCTTTTCGTTACGGTCCAATTTTGTGACCGTATGTTTTGTTGTGATTTTAAAGACGTTTCACGTCAAAAACACGCTGTAGTATTTTGCAACTTTGTCTGTACTAACCTTAACACTTATTCAATAGCCACAGAGTAAGAAAGACTTACTCTGGACTCTAGTTACATTACCATTAAAACTACCCTCCCCGTTTATGCATTGGTAAAGTTTGCAGATCACGATAAACGTTGCTAATATTTCAGGCCGCGCGTCTCTCAAAGGAATGCCGACGAACGCAGTCAGTAGGGCACGAGCTATGCGTGCGACCCTTCTTACACCAAGACACGTCTCAAGAGGACATCACCACCGTACTCATGTACGCGTCCACGCTGCGCCTGCACGCCAAGCTCTTCCACTACCCCATCGCCGGACGATATCTGTGTCTCGTACTCACCTTCACCGTTATAGTACTCTTTTCACTAGGCATGTGTCACTTCTTACAATAATTTATCGATTTAAACATTAATTTAATTTTGTTATTTGTAATAGAAATTCTCTCCAACTAGTAAGTTGGTGAACCAACTACATAAATATAATAGTAAATGTAAATACCTATTGTAATTTAATCATTGAGACACTGAAAATTATTTAAATTTTATAATTACGTCATCAGCATATTCATTGGATACTAAATAAAATATGAAAAATATTTAGATGGATTTTTTATTTCATTTCCAACTATTTTGGCACTAACATAAGTAGACTTAATTATTTTGATTAACATATTAAAATATACATTATTTCAATTCGAGTCCAACAATCTAGTTTTTGCTATAAAGTAGTATTATTGTATCAAACTTTTCAATACATTTAACTCTCGAGTAGGTAGTAAACAAATGGAATGCTTATACTATAGACCTACCCTTTGACGGAGATGCTGTCTGAGGCGAGTACGCGGTGTGAGATAGGTGACGACAAGCGCGAGTCTTTGTCACACGCCAGTTGGATTGCGACAACAGTTTCTCGTACCGCGCAGCTACCTCAGACACCGTCCCAGCAAGGCAGTAGGCCGCAGACACCTGCGCGCCTCACCAGGAGTGCACGTCGTGCAGCACGGGCTGGTCGCGCGCGCCGCCGCCGCTGTCGGCTACTCGGCGTCGAGCATGGCCAGGCGCGCCACCTGCGCGCCCCACCAGGAGTGCACGTCGTGCAGCACGGGCTGGTCGCGCGCGCCGCCGCCGCTGTCGGCTACTCGGCGTCGAGCATGGCCAGGCGCGCCACCTGCGCGCCCCACCAGGAGTGCACGTCGTGCAGCACGGGCTGGTCGCGCGCGCCGCCGCCGCTGTCGGCTACTCGGCGTCGAGCATGGCCAGGCGCGCCACCTGCGCGCCCCACCAGGAGTGCACGTCGTGCAGCACGGGCTGGTCGCGCGCGCCGCCGCCGCTGTCGGCTACTCGGCGTCGAGCATGGCCAGGCGCGCCACCTGCGCGCCCCACCAGGAGTGCACGTCGTGCAGCACGGGCTGGTCGCGCGCGCCGCCGCCGCTGTCGGCTACTCGGCGTCGAGCATGGCCAGGCGCGCCACCTGCGCGCCCCACCAGGAGTGCACGTCGTGCAGCACGGGCTGGTCGCGCGCGCCGCCGCCGCTGTCGGCTACTCGGCGTCGAGCATGGCCAGGCGCGCCACCTGCGCGCCCCACCAGGAGTGCACGTCGTGCAGCACGGGCTGGTCGCGCGCGCCGCCGCCGCTGTCGGCTACTCGGCGTCGAGCATGGCCAGGCGCGCCACCTGCGCGCCCCACCAGGAGTGCACGTCGTGCAGCACGGGCTGGTCGCGCGCGCCGCCGCCGCTGTCGGCTACTCGGCGTCGAGCATGGCCAGGCGCGCCACCTGCGCGCCCCACCAGGAGTGCACGTCGTGCAGCACGGGCTGGTCGCGCGCGCCGCCGCCGCTGTTGTGCGACACGCGCACGCCACTCTTCACGGAAGCTGTATAAACAAACGAATACCATATTTTTATTAAGTTACAAGGATTATCACTCAAAAATCTTTTTTTATTTTTTTATTGATATAAACCAGTGCTTGACTGCGATCCCACCTGATGGTAAGCAGTGATGCAAACATTGATGGTGAGGCGCACTAGTTTACTAAGAGCCTATTCATTTTGTAACGAAAGTAAGTACCTAGGTATTAATGAAGGATTTTCAAAAACTTGACTCCAAATGGTAAATCTGATAAAGATGGACCTTATCTAATCGGCCAATCAATGTTGGACCCTTTTTCTGAAAACTAGGGATGTTATGGAAGTGGTTATATCGAAACCGAATTCGGAAGCGGTGTTTTTAATTTGGTTTATCGGAATCGGAGGCAGACGCAGAAAGATCATATGCAACACTAATAGAACTCATATCATGCCAAACACGAAAGAAAATAACAAGTGAAAGAGTAGATGGTAGTAAGCACGGGGAGAGAGATTCCCCAAGCGACAAGGATAAAGTTTGTACGTTCTACATAACTTACGATTACACTTTATCAGAACCAAAATTGGAAACGGAGGTGCAAAATCAGTCGGAGGTTCCGTCCTTTCGGAACCGGAATTGCAATTCAGTAATATAAAATAAAAATAAAACACAGAATAAAGTCACTTTATTATATTTTGTACATCTTTTTGTGACATATTGGCTTAAATTGCATGTCGAGGAGTCTCCATTTAGGCTTAGAAATGCCTGTAGTTGATGAAGGCTCCGCTCTTCCCTTACATTACAAATATTTAACTAGGCAGATGACAAAAAGGAAAAAAAAAATAGAATAAAAAGTAACAAGGAAAAAAAAATAATAATAAAAGAATAAACGATCAATTGTTAATGTGCGTGAATGTATTTGGGTGTGTGTGCGTGTGTGATGGTGTGAGTGTGTATGTTTGTTGGAGAAATTTTGTAGCCATATTGTTAATTGTTTTTTGCATTCAATTCTTTTTTATCATAGATAAATATAATTTCAAACAACTCTACTGAAGCTTAAGAACTACCTAATATGTTCGGTTTTACCCATGCCTCAATTACTATACCAATACTAATAATCAGTAGGTAGAAAAAAGTTCAAATAATTTGTTCTCTCTTCACTATTAGTTCTGACTACAGCTCATCAAATCTACCGTTATGACGAAAGATGTCGTGCGGTGTTCCGCAGAGATCGGTACTGCGGTACTCATAGTACCAAACTCTTGTAGAACATCGGTACTTCCCCGACGCAGGGAGTCGCACTAGGCGGCGAACGAACTAGTGACACGTGGGGTTGCGACAGTCGTGGACAGGATCCAGCAGTTGGGACTCGAGGTGGCACTGCACAAGTCCGAGGTCATGTGTTTTCATGGCCCTCGGAACGTGCCACCAACAGTTTCCTAAATAACGCTGGGAGGGGTTCACATCGGCGCCGTGTCTACGATGAAGTATCTGGGACTCGTCCTCGAAAGCCGGTCGAATTTCGAGGAGCAATTCTGACGTCTGGCTTCCAAACTGTATCGGACCGGGCGCAGCGTTTGAGCGGCACCCACCCAACCTAGAGTGTCTACGCGGGGATCGTTCGGTCCATGGCCCTTTCCGGGGCGCCGACATTGTGAAAGCCACCGGCGGCCAAGCTAAACGCATCCCAGAGGGCCATCCTTATAGTGCGGGGATACCGCATGGTCTCTCGCGAAGCGGCGAGCCTCCTTGCTGGCCTGCCACCATAGACGCATGCATGATTCGCGCATGGAGATGCAACACCGGGGCGAAACTCCGCTGCCGCAACAAGTCGCGGCGTGGAGGAGTTTCGGCGGGATCTCGTGGTCAAATGGCGACAGCCTGCGACTGTCGGCAACTCAGTGCGAGGCACGCCATAATTTTGGCAGTAAGTCCCCTTTTTGAAAACTGTCAGGAAAGACGTCACGGCGTCCTCATCTTTCGCATGACATAGGTTCTCACAAGACATGGTAAGTGCGGGAGGTTCGTGCAGCAGATTCGTCCAGAAGCAACGCCCGACCACCCGAAAGACACGTAAGAAGCGTGAGAAGACATTGAATGATTTCCCACCTAAAAAAAAATTTTGCACCTGGAACATAATTATATAAAACTGTTAATTTTTAGACCACCTATGCTACCTCTAGGTTATTCGTGTTCGACATACCTGTAAGGTTCTTTTACACTTACAGAGATATGAGTGTATGTTGCACTATGCGTTCCATATAAGAATTAGGAAAATCAAAAACTTCGATCTGTCACATGTTGATTGAAAAGTATGGTTTGCAAAGAAAACATATTTGCGTATCAAATTGTAACGGATTTTTTTTCTTTGTATTACTTAGTCTTAGATAAATCTAAGTAAAAACGTTATAGTTTAATCTAAATTAGCTAAATAGGTCTATTATTTAAAAGCCTTAATTAATAAACTATTTTCTTTTTTATTTTCACTGTTAGGAACAACTTCTTCTTCCATTTGCCACTACTCAGACAGACGCAGAGATGAGCAAAATTGAAGAATTGAATTCTGATTAAACTTTTATGATTCGTAAATAAATTAAATTAAAAAAAAAAACTTGTTTTGCTCACCCCCTACCCAATCTCTTCGATTTGAAAGCTATGACATCACAACATGGTGAAAAATCGATCCTATTCTTATTTGGAACGTTATGTTATACTGAGAATGTTATGTTACACTATTTCTCATTGTTACGCTGTATTATACCAACTTATAGATAACATTATAAGCAAAAGTAACACTCACACTTACAAGAAGTCTTCTTTATAAGGGCAGGATGTGGATCACTGAGAGTTGGCTGAAGATACTTCTTGATTGGGCTCTCAGGTCTGCAAATAAATATAAGTAAGTACATTGTAGATTATTTATAATAAATATTTAGATTAAACAATTCTCAATGCATAGAAAGTTTTTTTTTGTTGGTTTAATAGTGAAATTGTTAAGTAACTACCTCTGGGGCCACGGGTAGTGTGAAAGTGAAACCCGGGGCCCTAGGACGAGGGCAAGGAGGGAACAGGAGTGGGTTTTTAGTCAGTAAAAGTCTGACACTATTTCTCGCTCCGCCCAAGAGCGGGATTTGTAATAAGATGACTTTCCCACCTAAAAAAAAAAAAAAAAAAAAAAAAAAAAAAAAAAAAAAAAAAAAAAAAGTAACTACCTCGGAATCGTAACAGACGGCAATCCTGGCCTCTTGAACTGGCTTTTTGTTGATGATCTTTTCGGTTGTGAATCAAACGATGACGATATATCTGTAAAAATAAAATTAATTTAATTATACAAATTTGTATGTCAATAGGAAAATGGTTAATTTATTTTCTACTTACTAGATATAACTGGTTGTGAAGTGGACTCTGTTATTTCCGTGCGTCCTGCGTTAGCAATCACCTGCTGAAAAATAATATTAAGTTTTGTTTTTTTTTTTTTTAAATTTTACGTATAACGTAAAGTAAGTATAACGCTATTACGTTTATTTCGCTATTAATGGCAATATGGTTACCTGCGTTTCAGTCTCCAGCTTTTCTTTGTCGACTTTTTCGCTGCTCATGTCAACAGCTTGTTCATTTGTTTTCCTTAAACCAGCTATTAAACTAGTTTGCTGTTTCTGTAACACAGAACAATAAGTTTGCAATATTTAGCAAAGAGTACCTTAGTAATTGGTTAGTTGTATTTTTTTTTAAATTATCATATTTGTATTAAATCAAGTATCAAAAACTTTATTCGAAATCGCAAATAGAAAGAATTTTTCAAATACGTTCAAAATTAAGTACCTAAGTTAAAAAAAATTCAAGTAAAAGAAAAAGGATGCTCAACCTACAATGTGACATCATTACCAATATAATACGCGCTTGTGAGATGGCGAGAAGTTCCCACCACGCGTTACTATTCCTCATACAAATATTTGAAATACTAATTGCTGCTCCATTGAACAGTAATAAAATCTTTCATGATCAGCAGTATGGTTTCACCAAAGGACGTTGTACGACTGACGCTGGTGGCACTTTATTGAAACATATATTTGCAGCGTGGGAAGAAGCACAAGATGCGATAGGAATTTTTTGTGACCTCTCAAAGGCTTTTGATTGTGTTAATCACGAAACCTTGCTTTTAAAACTAGAACATTATGGACTAGGTAAACTTGCACTCAGCTTGGTGAAATCTTATTTAATTGATAGGGAACAGCAAGTTCAGATAAACGGTGTCAATTCCGGGTTTGAAAGTCAAAATGGGTGTACCACAAGGCTCAATATTAGGTCCTTTCCTCTTTTTAGTATATATAAATGATCTACCCCATCTATTAAAAAAACAACCACATATTGTATTGTTTGTTGACGATACGTCGTTAATTTTTAAGATCAATAGTCGTTCCACAAATCTTTATGACGTAAACAATGCTTTACAGCTAGTCCAAAACTGGTTTACTGTTAATAATTTAGTATTAAATGAAAAAAAAAAAAACTAAGTGCATAAGATTTGCGTTACCGAATGTTAAAAGTAATTACTCCGACATAGTATTGAACAAGGAGAAACTCGAATTCGTCGAGAATACGGTTTTTCTAGGGATCACGCTTGACTCGAGGCTACAATGGGGTCCTCATTTAACATCTCTGGCAGGTCGGCTTAGTTCAGCAGCATATGCTGTCAGAAAAATCCGTCAATTTACTGATGTGAATACTGCGCGACTAGTTTATTTTAGTTACTTTCATAGTATCATGTCTTACGGTATTTTGCTATGGGGACGGGCTGCAGATATAGAGTCTATTTTCATTCTGCAGAAAAGAGCTAACAGAGCCATATATAATCTTCGCAGACGCGATTCTTTTAGGGAACTATTTAAGGAAATAAACATCCTGACGGTCCCTTGTCAATACATTTATGTAAACATTATGTATGTTCGGAAAAATATTCATCTTTTTACTAAGATAAGTGACAGGCACAATTTTAATACTAGGAACAGGAACAAATTAAATCAACCTCGGTTCAGATTAGCTAAAGTACATAGTTCTTTCATGGGGTCCTGATTAAAATTTTATAATAATATACCAGTTGAGATTCTACAACTAAATGAGTCCAAATTTAAAGCATGCATTAAAAACGCACACTACGTATTATAAACTGGAAGATTATATCCTTGATAAAAACGCTTGGCTAAATGCCGGTCCTGCTCCGCAGCCACAGCCACTTTTACATTCAAATAAGTTTTTTTTTGTCATGCTCGTGTACTTGTGCTGTCAGTTGAGACTGGTCATCTCTTAGCTGCCAGTGACTTAATTCAATTTCTATTATTCTTTAATTAGTTTTTTTTTTAAATTATTATTACTTATCTACATTGTGCTCACATATTAGAAGCGACAAGAAATATGTAACCAAGATTTATGTAACTCATAATATGATTTAAAAGAGTGTCCATGAAGTTTCTTGCATGTTCTTCTCCATAGAGATCTACGCTTTGGAACTTGCAATTTAGCTTCACTTGACCGACATTTTGAAAATTCAAAAGTGCCTGTGCCTGATTTCTGAATGCGGTTTTCAGAAAAATATTAATTTTTAGTGTTATTTGTTTAATATTAATTTGTAAAATATTTTGTACTAAACACAGACAAACACACAATTGTGATTTAGGAGAGACGACATATTTTAACTTACGCTACTGTTGGCGCGTATCTTCTTGAGGCAGCCTTCCAGCCATGTCCGAATAGTTTGCTTGGCGACCTCCTCCTCGATCAGGAACTCGAACTCTTCTCTCGCCAATAACTCTTCCATTTGCAGTGATTTGCGGATGTCTACCGTGCGATATGACAGCATGCTGTAATCGTTTCAATCATTTAAATTATACTTTTATAAGTTTATAATTATCTTATTTGTAACAACCAAAACTCGGGCGTAAAACTATACTTAATACATATAATAAAGCGGAAGAGCTCTTTGTTTGTTTAAACATGCTAATCTCTATAGCTACCTTCTGTATGGCCAGGTTCATGAGGAATAGGAGCAATAAGCAAAGACGCAGGGGACAGCTGCTAATATATATTACATCGAGCTTTGAAAAGAGACTGTCGCAAAGTTGTAAGTGGCAGACGTCTATACAAAGCTGAACTATAGCTCTAGTAACGAATCTATTGAATAGTAACATTTTCATGGTTCTCGTTATGTTAAAATTGACCCCCTGCAACCCTCACATGACCCAGCTTATAGAATAACTTACTTAATGACATCATGGAAGGTAACATCTTCACCATTATGTAGTCGCTCGAGCTCATAGCACATGTATTTGAACAATAGCCTCTCCTTGTGGGTGTCGCATTCTAGACGACCTTTCAGAAGCCGCAATATAAATTTTACCTGTAACGCCATTTAAAACATATTTTATTTATCCTGGGTTCAATGACACATATATTTGAAATTGATAACGTCTTTATTGCTTAGCAGTAAGGGCAGTTTTCGTAGTTCAAGTGTTTCTAATTTTTACTAACGTGACTGTACTTCATTTTTTTCTTTAAATTCAATATAGACCTTACCTTTCTAACCGGTATAACACCTTTTTGGTGCACATCTACAACATTCCATGTGTTTTGGAAGTTTCTTATGTCAGCGTAAGACAGCAAAGCATCTTCTTCGTTTGAGTAGAATAATGAAAAGTTCTCCATGATTATAGCTGCAAAATACAAACATTTGATTAAGTAGTAGCAGTAAGTAATAAGACATAAATAGACAGACAAGTGGTGTGGGGGGGGGGGGGGGAGTTAGGTGGGGTGGGTGGTAGGTAGTGACATTGTTTTAATAAAAAGCTGACAATGTATAGATTAACGCCAACGCGCGTTAGGTCTGTGTGCCAACTGTATAACTACATTAAAATATAATACGGCCGTTATATCTTGGCGACCCCGAACTTCGCGCAGAAGGCTGCGCACGAACGTTGTTTAGGAACAAAATGGTGGCGTGAGGCGACGTGCGCGGGGCGGAGGTCTAGGCGACGAGATTGACTCTATGTAAACACAATCGACCCTTTATTCAATCAAATATCGCAATCGATATTTATCGATTTGGAATTGATTAATTTTTGTTTCTATGAGATATTGAACGGAATAGATTTACAAACACAGTGAATTTTGTCGTTAGTAAACGAGATTTCGACTTTAATGAAAAAAAATCTAATAAAATGTGGTTGAAAGACATGACTTAGTTAATATATGTTAAGATATCAGTTATTTATAAACAACTACTAGAATAACGATTCTTTGAGAATATTTTAAACCTCCGTAGAAAATTGAATATAAATATATTTTTATAATTTAATTTAAATCAATTTGAAAAAATATCGATTAGACAACACCATCAGATACGCGTGTTGGACATCTCTCTTCGGTAACTTCGTAAAGCTTCATACATATGCGGCAAAGTTCGGTACGCAGTAATATGTCTCACTCACACGTTAGCGTTGGTGTTTTCGTGTCGCTGTCTCTGTCTTGAGCACAGACGGTGACAAAAGTTTTCGTTGGTTGTTATTATTATATTGTTAAGTTTTTTGTGTAGTGTTAGGTTTGTTTCTTTAATTCATAAGTTATTTTTGTAGCTTTCTGTCTCAAAGTGTTTTAATATTTATTTTATTTGTACTTGGCCCCTGTATTAGTAAATTTTTATTCGTAATTTGTTAAAAAAAAATAACATCAATAACAGTTTTTTTTTACCAGTGTACATGCGCTAAAGTTCGCAAAGCCTATGTTCAGGCTCGCCAAATTACACCGGCCGTATTTTACTTCTCTTTGTTATGATCGCAATGTGGCCAGAACGAAGTGCTGCTCAAGTGTATTTCATTTAAAAAAAAAATACACACAAAAAACAAGCATTACAATGTGAGCACAATACACTAACCCACAAGCAAGTTAAGTACGATATACGTAATAATGACGTAGAATGTGCAGAAGTAGGCGAGCGAGGCGGTAAAGTTCCCGCAGTCCGTCTCCCAGTAGTTGTCGGCGGGCGTGCAGTAGGGCGGCGCCACCATGCAGTCGTGCATGATCTTGTTCCAGTCCTCGCCCGTCACGATGCGGAACAACATCGCCACGCTGTGGATCGGCGAGTTGAAGTTTGCACGCCTGGAAAATGAGATCATAATGAGTAAAAAGAGAATTAATCTATAATAAACAACCAGGCATGCGCCTCAACCCGCTTCAATGCGCTCCCGACCTAATAGAAGTTTGTTTATTTTCGACTTTATTTCAAAACAGTTAACGACAGTATTTGTTTGGCAGGGAAAATCACATTGCACTTCTCGACTGATTTTCGAGCTTAACTATTAACACGGTAGACTAATTTCGTACAGTCAGTATCTATTGCGATTAACAGGTGAATCGCCGAGCAGTTTGGAGACATCAGTAGGACCTAGAACAGTTGTTTACTTTCACTTTGGCAAAAGCAGTGTTTACAATTGGTTAAAGCATCCCAAATCGAAATACTAACGAACCCCATCATTATCTTCCTGCCCTTGGGATCAGCGCAACACGCTTTTTACTTCAGTTCTATTATGTCAACCGTCACGCTACTATTAACTCCTTTTTCTTTCATATCACGCCTTGCACACTTTATCTATCCATTCTAATGCTAACCAAACAAAACAATTTTTTACCTGCCAATACCCTCGCCATATTTGACATTTCCAAAGACGATGGTACCCGCGAGCGCGTAGAAGAAGACGAGTAGGAACATACCGAAGATGATGAAAAAGCTCTTGCACACGCTCACGCCCACCGTAAGCATCAACATCTTTAGTGTCGTGTGCTTGCCAGTGATCGTGAAGAAACGTAGAATCACCACCATGAAGCCTACGAAATACGACAAGTCGTTCTGGAAAGGTAATATGAATAAATTTTTTAAATGGGGTCAAATTCAAGTTATCTGGCGAAATTTCACAGGAGTAAAGGATCTTCTGATGATTAAAATGTAAGTTACTTAATACCTGCGAGCGCGGCCAGTGATTGCGTATTATATCGTAAGATGATTTAAAAATAAATACAAGTAAGATATCGAGATACGTGATATATACGTCTGCGTCAGTTACATTTATTGAGACAGTCTATTGTGAGAATTTTTAAGTACCTTTAGCCCGCATGAAAAGTAAAAGAAGTTGATTAAATATCATGTAAATGACAACATCCTCATCATGGCTCAAATTTGAAGTCTTAGAAAAATTTAGAAAACTAAATATTTTTTTTAAAACCTGTAACTGCAGTTAGCAATTCATTAAAAATGTCTAAACGGTTAAGCAGTTAAGGCCCTTACATTTTGGTCTATACCTAACTAAATGTAAACAATCTCTTGACATTTCTATGAGATGCCTTTAAAAAAAATGTTTTAAAGTATGGATATAAGTAAATAGGTAGACAGATATCAATTAGGTACCTATCTACCATATAATTTTAGAAAATCTGATTATATTTTATGTAATAAAACGTAAGTACCTATTTCACATTTTTCAAAAACAATCAAGTCCTAACCCTATAACAAGAGCGGCCTGTTCAAAGGCGCATAACGGGCATAATAAAAGAGACTCCAGGTACGTAGACTTAAGGTGCATTTTGATTCGTTACGAGCGCTACTACGCTCGGTAGGCTAATATAATGAAGGTCACGTCCGTGCCGTGCAATGTTTTATGAACATTATTAACGTTGTTAGAAGGTTTATATTCGCATGTTTTCTTTCGAAGAATGAAACTTCTGTACCTTGTACTATTACTTATTCTGTGCCTATAAACAATAATATAAAGTTCAGTTACCTTCAAAGTAAAATGCATAAATATCCAGATACAGCCGGCGACAGTGACGAGCAGGTCGTATCGGTTGCGGCGACTCTGCCAGTAGCCGCGCGGCGTGAACGCAATAGTCTTCAGGAGAACTTCTACTACAAATACCAGTGTGAGCAGAGCCGATGTCAGCGCCAGTTGTTCGGTGTACGGAGAGTAGCGAGACCACTGGACAAAAAGCAGTCAAATATTTCCTATTCTTTCATTCATACAAAAACGAATATCATTACATAAACAGATAATACACAACCAAGTCGGTTTCCGAATTTGTGTAATTATCCGCAAAACTAAGCAACAAATTTTGATGCGATCTTCACTAAAAGAAAGAGTGTAATAAACGAGAAAGGTATAAACATAATTATAATGTGCACCCGTGCGAAGCTACGGCGGACCACTGGTTAGAAATAAAGCAACAGTCGCCGACTGCAAAGATAAAGCACATTGTTTAGAAAGAAAAGATGCTCTATTATGACGCTTAGTTTTTAAACCTCTAATGCCATATTTACGGCCGTGTAAACAAAAGTATAGATCAATACTAATAAATCATTGAAAACATTGTTGTGATCCAGCAATAAATGACAGGGACTCATTACTAAAGTACACGCACGCACACTGGAGAGAGTGTCGTCATTTGACGTACATGACGACACTACAAATCAAAAACAAATCATTCAAATATGATTTGTGGTGTGTCGATCTCATGTGTTTCTTAATCGCACGTGAGTTCTAGAGCTGTTCCTAGACGTACACCTTGCTTCTTTTTTATTTATATTATTGATAGTTTTTTTTTACCACAACGGTGAAGGGTCGTGTGACGTCATACACGGGAGTTCCGCGTGAAACGCAATTAGTCTTAAATTTTTTAAATTCCATATCTTTATGATTTGTTGAGATATTTTATGGATTCTTTCATGTTTTTGATCTTAAATTTTTCACAAATTTCATTTAAATAAGTTGAAACTTCTCTATAGCAAGGTGACTAACCGTGACAGCTAACAATCCACTGTTGACAAGCACAACGATCGCGATGACTCGTTTGAAGCTCAAGTTTTGTGTGACGTCATAGGCGAAGGCGCGCACTTTGCGCTTGTTCGGCCGAGGAGGCAAGTGTAGCGGCTGAGCGATTTTCAGCCGCTTCTTTAGGTCACACCTGGAAAAATAACGTTTTTAATATTAACTTAAGATCTTAAATTCGTAACGAATTAAGATTGTTCACCATGTAATATTTTTTGGTACAAATGACATCATGCCCGTATTCATCAAATGGAGTAACACCCATATTACGCAATTCAACAAGAACCTTCCCTATAATATATATTTCTGTTTGCATAAGTCAACAAAATGTACTAAACATTTGTGATTTTTTTTCACAATTTCATGATCAGTCCCATATTAAAGATATATTTATTGCGTAACTGTGTACATTAAATTCTTATTTATGAACATTACAATTTTAGTTTCAACAGTCTACCCAAGTCGGATATGCAATAATATTTAAGGAAATTTACAAATCTAGTTTTTATCAAAAAACTCATGTAGATTATAGAATACATTATCAATAAAAAATAATTTCAATTTATTTTTAAACATATTTCCATTTAATTGCTTAATGGCTGGCGGTAACTGATTGTACACACAAATAGCAATAACATAGGTACTTTTATAATACATCATATTGTTGATAACTGGTGGATGTGTGGTGTGACGAGAATGGATAAAGTGAGAAATGAGTGTATTAGGGGAACTTTGAAAGTGGCGCCAGTGACTGAAAAGTTGAAAGGGAATCGTTTGTCTTGGTATGGTCATGTGAAGAGGAGGGATGAAATGCATGTTACTAAAAGAGTTATGAGTTTACATGTGGATGGATGGAGAGGGAGACGGAGACCAAAGAAAAGATGGATGGATTGTGTGAAGAGTGATATGAAAGAAAAGGAAGTTAGTGATAGTATGACGAGTGACAGGGCAGAATGGAAGACGAAAACGTGTTGCGCCGACCCCAAATAACACGGGACAAGGGCAGGAAGATGATGATTGTTGATAACTGGTAATTTAATGTCATATTTATATTGTTTCCAAATGCTTCTTCTGGAATTTGATTTGAAATTAAAGTTTTGCATATTATTTTTAACAAATAGACATAATTCGAGTATATAAATAAAAAAACCACTCAGTGTCAGGAAACCCTCCGTTCTGAAGACATCTCCTAGTGATTTGGTACTATGCCTGTTATATATTGTTTTAAGCGATTTTTGTGAATGGAGATTGTACGTTTGTCGAGTTTCCCAAATATACCACACACCTAAGTTAACATGGGTATACATTTCCAAAATAAGCATTTCTAGTGACACTCAGATTATAGTTTCTGCAAGAACTGACAAGGCGAAGCAAGCACTAGATATATTTTATATTTTTTTTCAATATGTGCCTTCCAGTTTAAGTGTTGATCTATTGTAACTCCTAAGAAATTTGTATCATTTACTTCTTCAATCACTGTATCAGAAATGGTTACACTCAATTCATTGTGTTTACTTTTATAGTTTGTAAATTGAATCAATTTGGTTTTTAAGGCATTGACTTTTAAATTTATTTACTGCAACCAATCAGTCACAGTTATTAATGTTTAATTTATTTCACTTTCGTAAATAAGATTATTGGAATATTCATTTGAAATAAATATAGTAGCCTCAACAGCATATATTACGCAAAGGTGGTTAATAATATTCGGAAGCTCGATAATGTACAATA
This sequence comes from Mythimna pallens, assembly GCA_961205895.1. NCBI lineage: Eukaryota > Metazoa > Arthropoda > Insecta > Lepidoptera > Noctuidae > Mythimna > Mythimna pallens. Next base: position 13,589,923 of record OY540830.1, read on the forward strand.
GGAAAAATGGGGGTCCCAATAAAAGTTGTTCATGATTATGAGTATTACTAATGTTGTTTCCACATAGTATTTTCTATTCGATACAACGAATTACGTAGGTACAATAATATCTCACCAACGTCGCTGGTCGACAGTCAATAGAGCTGTGCCTTTGTTCTCAGAGTAGTTAGCGATCACTACACCGACGAACAGAGTTAGTCCAATCATACAACCCAGAAATATGTAAACGTGAATATAGATTGCGTGTACCTGGCAACACACAATACATCATTATTTAAAAAAAAAATATGTATGCAATTCACAATAATTACAAAAATTATTTGGCCTCCCCAAATAATTTGTGTAAAAAAAATAACTCGTGCATACTAACCGGTCCCAATGCTTTGATCAGTACATCTCGGACATCCAACCAACCTTTGAATGACAGCACTTCGAATAATGTTAAAAGTGCATCTCCAATGTTATCGAAGTTGAATCGTTTCGGATTCGCCCTGAAATCATAAATTTTGTTACATAGAATACAAGGCACGGCCCAGCATAGCGTGGCTATATACGTCAACCATCGCATCAGTCGAGAGCCTTAGGTTGCTAGACAAGGATTTTCCCTAAGTATCGGATCCTCGTTAGGGCCCTACCAATGTCGTGCCATCCGCTATGCAGTAGCCAGTTACCCACTCTTCTCCAGGAGCACAGCGCTATTCTTAGGCGTCATATAGACATGAACAGTTAGAATTAGGTGGATTTTGAGGCAATACTTTGACAAAGTTCAATAGTGGAATTTCCGATTATAGTAAATCCCGTTTCTTTGACTCCCATTCATAAACTAAAAATGTTGAGTTCAGCTCATACTCAACCCAGTTTGTAGCAGCCCTGCTCTTATGGTTACGGGTAGATTTGGATAGCCTACTTACCACACTCTAGGAACAAGCATTGAAGGAAAGGTCTCGTTAGGCCCGGGTCGGATCTTCATCTTGGTGACAAACACTCGCCGCATGAACACACCGACGCAGTCCTCTCGCTTCGTTATCGTGGGGTCGTTGCATCGTGCTAACCTGAAACATACAATACAATTATGAACAATCGTGTAATATACTTAGAGTGGATTTTATCAGGCACGTTATCAGGATGGGATAAGATCCATACTATGACGTGTTAAAGCCGAAATTGTTTCAGTGTGGAAGAGAATTATAGCTTTTACTCATAACTACTGATGTTCTTTATTGCATGCACAAAAATATACAAACCAAATAAAATACCTAAAAATGGTACAGTGGGTTCTCAGTTTAGATCGATGGCTTTAACAAGTATGGCAGATAATGTTATCACATCATGAAAAGACGCAAGTATATTGCCCGGTTGCCACTCACCTGCCACCGTATAACTGTACGCCATAGCTTGCAAATACGAACATCAGGAGAATCAGCAGTGTCGATACCTGTTGAATATAGTCACTACAAGATCTGAATTGGATTAAAAGACTATAAATTATAATATAATATAACATTCCACAACTATCACACAACGTCGTCTAGTCCCAAGCTAAGCAGAGCTTGTGTTATGGGTACTAGACAACTGATAAACATACTTATATATTTCTAAAAACATACATATATAGATAAATTACAGAACAAATGATCGTGCTCATCACACAAACATTTGTCCTGGATGGGAATCGAACCCACGACCTCCGGCATAGCAGTCAGGGCCACTAACCACTAGACCAACAGGCCAGTCCGTTCCATTATAATAGGATAAACCTTAAATCACGCCAGTATTCCTTTACACCCGGATACATTGTGTCATTACATACTATTTGATAAAAAATTCTTTAACTAGAATATAATGTTAATGCGAGAAAGCGGAAACTTCTCGCGAGATAGAAAGGAAAACGCGTGTCAGATATAGTTTGTGTAAATGGAAAGAGATTTCAAACTTATGGTAAAACTATAAGACATAATAAGCAGCTATTGTGCCTATTCCTTTTTAACTATAACACTCCCATAGATATATAAGTCAGATATGTAAGATTAAAATTTCTGAATTTTTTTTACTATTTATTTTGGTTTACAATAAAGTTTATTCTATTCTATAACTTACGAGCAGTATCTCTTTGAAGCCGCGGCACAGTTCGTAGACCACCTTGCGCATGTGCGGCACCAGCGTGAAGATCCGCAGCGGACGCACGCAGCGCAGGATCATTAGCATCTGGGCAGCCGACCCGGGCGGCACCCGCACCGGCATCCAGCACAGGAACGTTAACGATACCTGAGTACACAATTACAGGTACAAAGTTCATTTAAATCGTGTTACTAATTCATTTTATTTCTTGTTAAACGAATATCACCTTATTGCTGTGAAAATGAAGTTGATATCAGAATGACTTAAACTATTGAAAAACTCTAAAAAATATTCAAGTAGTAGCATAAATTGAGACGTTTGTGAGAGTATTAAGGTTGTCACTAAAAAAAAACTTGAACCCCTTGAAAAAAAAATTTAATGAAATCAAGATTTGTAAAAATCCAAGAAAATGCAAGATAAAATATTTTTACGTATAAAACTGTTCTCCCACGGACTCCTTGGGTCATCATGCTCAAGGACCCCTATAAATATCAACATTTTTATAGAAAATGCTAAATAAATTATTTTTCTCCTTGAATCAAGCTCGAGAACGAGGCGTTCTGTCAGAAGTAAGGAAATTAGTAGTAAATTTGGAGTCGCTTCCTCGTAGACTAAGAAAGGTGAATAAAAAGTTCGATCCTGCGAGACTGAAGATGGGTACTTACTATGTAGATAAAAACGTCTAGAACTGCGGCGGCATCTTTCAGATAAGCTTTAGGCGTGAAAAACAGTCCATCAGCTAAAATTTTCAGTGCCAGTTCCAAACTCATGAAGACCACGAACCCGTATTCAGCAATCTAAACAAAATAAGTAGTTACTTATAAGACATTACATAGTATAAGACAAAATCCGGTATCTGTTTATCCGCAAACTCCTCCACAATGGATTCCGATGCGGGTTTCACCTGGGCCCCCGAAACAGTACATTGCGACTGAAGCATTTATCAATACATTATCATTATCATTCACATAAACACTGTCAATCGCAATTGGCCGTTTCGGAGATTCCTAACAGAAAGATCAATATTCGAGGAATACATTCATTATGCGTACAGTTAAGGAGCGGATTTCCCTGCTGGAGTCTGTTTTTCCTGATAGCTACAACCTGGGGTCTTTAAGAGTCAATAGGTTACTTCTAGGCAAGCATGCTCCATTGCCGGCCACATCGTCGGTTTCTATCAGATGGAATTGTGGACAAGTAAAATTTTAACAAAAGTAATATATATTACTTTTACCTACTAGCCGGCCCGGCAGACGTCCTTCACGAAAACTGGCATTCGTCAAAAAAAAAAAGGTCCCGATTGCAGCGCCTCTACTATATAAAGATAAATTGCACCCATGCGATGCCGACCGAGTCACTAGTACTTTACAATTAATTAGCAATAATTTAGCAAACTCGATATTTGAAATGATAATCCAGTTTACGATGTTTTGTTACATAACAATTACCTGCAAAACGAAGTTTTCCATAACTCTGTAGGTAGGAGTTTCGAACATCATTGATAAGCAGGAGAGAGTTGTGACCATGATCATGACCCAGTCCATATAAGTCACTAGCCCAAGGAAATTACTGAAAACAAAAACGAAGGTAATGTGTGTAATAATTAGAACATAAAGATGTTTGAAGCAGTCATTAAAATTATATAACCTAGAGTCCCAAAAAGTTAATCAGCCGGTATTTCATAGTTGACCACCCGGCCTCGTATAGAGTGCGGTCGCGTTAACAAGGCGCGTGGCCAAAATCGGAACTAATTGTTTGCCGCCATCTTGACGTTTATGTCATGTGTCACGAGAATGTGTTATGTTCTGTGTTTTTAATCGTTTCCAAAGTAAATAATCATCATCATTACACCGAAAGTGATTAAAAGTGCTGGCAGATATATTATCTTGGAAATCAAACGTGCTTGTTAAGAGGAATGAGAAAATATAGGGCCTACGGTACCATTTTCCAAAGTTAGACCGATTTGTCAAATAATTTTTCGGGTGACCATAATAATAAAATTCCCCTACATATTCGTACCTCCAGCGTTGGAAAAATAATATTGCAGTCGATAATTGTTGGACAAAAGCGTAATTATACGAATTTATAAAAAGGCATAAAGGGGACCCACAGTGTGAAATAAAACAACTGTTAAATAAACATGGGCACGAGGTTTTGCGTTTACCGCCGTATCATTGCGATTTAAATCCCATAGAAAAGATTTGGGCAATTGTAAAGAGGCGTACCTATTGCCGAAAACAATATTGATCAAGCTCTTAGCGAAATAGCCTCAATTACAGAAGCGGCATTCAAACCTGTATCCAAACTGTGTATATTTTAAATCCGATAGATTATTACATCTCGAAATGTACAAATTTATAATCAATCAATCTAGTGACACGTTATCCGACTCTTCTGATAGAGTCTCGAGCATGGATTCTGATGAAGATGTTCAAATGGAAGGGATTGACCCACTGCAGGACCATTGTTATACCAAATATAAAAGTACAACGAGATATTCATTAAATGATTTACAAAGTTCTCAAGTTTATTTTTTTAAATAATTACGCAAATGAAAATAACATATAGTCGATTTGTTTATGGTTTAGGTACTAGCTGTAAATTTTAACAAGTTTTTGTACTTAAAAATACTTTTTTTAGATAAACTACTAAAAAATAATTATAGCTACATTGTTTACTAATCTATAATTTTAGAAAATCTGAACATATTATGTTATGAAACGAATTTTCCCATTTTTAAATACATATTTCTTATACAAGACATATCAAAATTAATCTTTCTTTTTAGTAGGTACTATAAATGTAGTAGAGCTAATAAATTCTTTAAAATACACTGTTAAATAGATTTGTTAGGCTGGCAACATTAAGCACGCCCCCAGCGACGAGCCAAATTAACGCGACCGCACTCTAGTTTCAATTGACGCAAAAAGTGAAGTGACGAAGATGTTTTTTAAAAACCTATTTGCAAAATAAATATCAATCACATTTTAGTGTTTGTTGGTTTGTACTTTTCACTCGCAACAACGGATAGATTGTTTGACGTAGATAGTTTCTGGGACAAAATGTGATATTGATTAATTATTATTTATCAATAAAAATCCAGAAAAGTGTACAGTTCGTCAGAATATCCATACGGGTGAAACGATGATAGGCAGTTAGATAAATTAAATACTTACTGAAAGCTTTTATAATGTACTTTTCTCTCATTGCCAGTGACGGGATCTCGCAGCCGTGCGTCGTAGCGCGCGTCTACAATGGCGCGACATATCTTCCTGAAGCGCGACTCTCTAGGAACGATTAGTAATGGAGTGTCGAATAGAGGGTGGTTTTCGCGCAAATCCTCTTCCCGTTGATTCCTGGAATATAATATTATTTTGGGCACAATATAGGACATAATTTAGTATGGGCATATATAATATCATCTTTTAACTATGCTGTCAATAGATGCTAAATTATCGAGCATATTTACTGTTAGCAAGATAGAAGCTTTGTAAACAAAAAAAAACTATTTTGGTCAGTGTTGCGCATAGGTAGCCTTCGCTATATTTTTTACTGTACTACCAATTTACACAAAGTATCAGGAAACAAAGCCGGCTTTGATAGTTATGTCTCGAAAAATGGTTTTTCAGCGGTTTCGCCCACTCGATAAGAGATAATTATCCATGTGATATTCCAGTTTATGGTCTACCCGTGTACCAAGTTTCTTCGAAACCCATTTTTTTACTAGCTGACTCGGCAAACTTTGATTCGTCAAAAACAAAGTAGTATTTAAAAAAAAAATAAGTGGTGGGGTAGGAGGGTAAAATAGTACATTATGATATAAGTGTGTAATGTTAGTTATTACCGTGGAGGCGGTATTTAGACCCGAGCCGTGGTGTGGCGTGGTTTACGACGTTATTAATACATTTGTGAAGAAAACAACAGTAAAACCAGTAAAATATTCTGTGACATGGCGGCAAAAATCTGTTTTCATAAGCCCGCGCATCATTTTTTTTTTATTCACCCCTAGAGGAAGGCTAAGGTATTTTGATCATACTGCCTTACGTTTATGCTTTCTTGCGTGAAAAGTTTTTACGATAATGTCTTTCGTAGTGACAATAGAATAGTAACGAGTGCCATCATATACCTAAGTGCAGTGCAATAAGAGTCACTTTCTGAGCAAGTGTGTTGAAAAATAGTTTACGACCTATTCTCAGACCTACCAAATACAGAGTGTCTTTGACATCGACACACAAAAGAATAATCATGTACTGAATCCATGGTATTCGTTCTAAAAAAAAAATGTCATCGGGCAGAATAACGAATAACGAGAATAACGATTTATCTACCTCGACGACTTTTTAATTAATTCTTATTTTTTTTTACTTAAATATATCATCGGGGTTTGATAGAATAACGATTTTACACACTTTAAATTTAAAAACAGTACAGTTATTTTTTTAATTAGGATAAAGCCGACGAAAAATTCCACTACTGGGGGGGTCCAGAAGTCCCGTCCTGGATCCATGGTATTCGTTTGTGCATAGATGTCAAAGACAACGCGTATAAAAAAAAATCGGTCAAGTCGTTTCGAAGGATTTCGGTAACAGGGTGACACGAGATTTTTATATATTAGATAGTGTGATTTGAATGTATGTAGGTATAAGTAATTATTAGAGATTGACCTCCTCATCTCCGCTTGCTGCCTCTTGGCCTGCAGCAGACGTATGTCGAGGTAGGGCGGGCGCGCGCGCGAGGACGGCACGACGCGCGAGGCGGCGCCGATGTCGCCGTTCTCCAGCAGGTGCTCGTACGTCTGCTTCAGCTTGATGGAGCCGCTGCGCACCGATCGCCTGATCGAGCGCGAGCCGAACCTGAGAGCCATATTATTGCTCGCTCGTTAATCAGGCCATATCTTTTAATCACCAGCTTATTATACTTGAATTCAGAATATTAGATAGAGAGGTCATTGCCGGTAATCAGTATTACAGTTTAGCAAATAGTGATTATTATTGTTACGAACGTGAGTAATTAAATGCCGGTTTACTTGCCGAGAACTTTATTACCACAAACAATAATAAATTTATCCAATTACCGATAACCAAATCACAATGTATACTATAGTTCCTTTACACTATTCCGTATACTCCATCTGTTTAGGTAATTAACTAAATATAAACAATCTTAACATGTCTTTTATCTAAAAGTTTTCTAAAAATTGATCTAAATATGTTTATAATTTTTCATTTACTTATACCGAGGTTTGGTAATTAACTAAATTTAAATAATCTTTGTATGTCTTTTGTCAGTTTTTTTTTAAATAAAGAGACATCAAGATTGTTGACGTTTAGTTAACTACCTAAACAAAGAGAGTATAGGTCGTTAGAAGAAATCGCTTGGCACTTATCGTAGGTCGTTCGCTTCTTGTCGCTCTCGGAATCAAAACTGACTCACTTCCTTTTTTTTTGTGTGTGTGGCCTCTCGCAGGTCAACCTAGGAGGTTGTCGGCTGCTTAACCGGACTTGCCTGTGGCGGCCTTAATTCTAAAATCAAAGCCTCCAGCCAGGGCTTACTTAACTAACTTAAAACTAAGCGACAACACGCTAAGGGCACCCCCTGTGGGGTACGGACCTTGGCTTAGGCCGTCGCTGGGGGAGGGCAGCAAGGGACGGGCTGAATCGAACAAAAAGACTCGCTTCCCGTCGGGCGCACGTATTTATACGCAGAGCCGAGGAAATTCTAGATACAGACGTTTCAAGGCCATTCCAGAACAATAGTCGCATCGCGGGGCAATAAATCACTATTATTAAAAACATGTAATAATCATGATTCACGCGAATTTCGACTCTATTGTTAAATAAAGGAACAGTCCCTTATCAACCTTTCCGAGTAATAATAAAAGAGAGTACTTCCGCCGTAAGTACCTAATTGACTCTAGAATTCGCTAGACCTTAGTACTTACATGCTTCGGTTCTGGAAGCTTTGCTGAGCAATGCGTTTTAATTTTACGGCGTAATACTATTATAAGGTTTATAATAAATTCCAATTTCCTTTGTCACTTAATCGTAGAATGCGATAATTCGAAGACATGTGGCATAGTCCCGGACTAGTAGCGTCCTCGTCCATGTGGCACTTACCACCCAGATACTTATATGCCAGTGAAATGAGCCACTTACTCAACTATACATATACCTTAGTTTTATGATGTCTAGGTTGATTATTGAATAATTATGGCTTAATCGAATTTGAAGTTTGTCATGTACGATATTGCGTTAGCCCAAACCTTCTGGTTATCTAAGATTCTGAATTCAAGTTTAAAACGCAACCAAATTAAATACATACTTCTTCTGATCAACTCGCAATTGCTTTGCACTCGATATTGTCCCTTGCGGCTTCAGACCAGACTTGCCTCCGGTTGCTAACATCGCTGAATCTCCCAACAGGGGCCTGTGATTGTTAGAGTCCCTGAAATGGCATCAAAAAATGATAATCATAATGTTACAGTTTCCTTGAAAATTTTATAATTATACGTAAAAAGCAGAACAAAAAAGAAAATAAACCTTCATGACAAGTCTGTTAACTGCAACTAAATCGATACCTGTAAAGTTAAAAAAAAATTAAAGTAACAACAAATTTAAAAAAAAAAGGATAAGATGACGGAGGCATCTGTGGACTTCCTATATCCGTTCTGAGATCCTCCATAAGGTATACAAATAAGAAATAAATAGATAAACATTTATTCCATATGACCCATAAAACAACAACAATGAAAGAGGTGAAAGGAGATTCTTGAAATATCTTTGACTTCCAACAGATTTAATGATGCACCTGCCATTTAATCTCTTTCACCACCTTTGGTTTACTGTGTGAGAATGTCTAAGGTAGTAAGTCTGCCTTTGTATCTTTGTGCATGAGGTTTAAATAAATAAATAAAGAACATGAAAGAACATTGCACATGCCCATGCCAAAAGCCCATGGTAATGTAACTCATGAAACGCCGATCAGAACTATATTTTAAGGCTCTTTTTTTAGGAATACTTAGTCAACAGGTGTTAACGTGTGATCGCAAAATATCGTTCTGTTTACAGCGCCGAGTGAACGGCCGCAAAGGGTCACCAACGCAGCATCTGGATGTGAAATCACCCAACTTTATTTATCAGCTTAACGCTATTACCGCAATGAAATGTCATGCAGGCCCACCGATAGTTCGGCAGGGTGTGTTCCACTAACTCAATGATGGAGCTGACGACGTGTCGGCGCAGAGCGGAGCTGGGCCGCTGCGACGGTGGCGCCACCACCAGCGTCTTCACGAGGCAGCGCTTGCGGTACGGGAAGGCGATCTTGGCCACGCCGATATACTCAAAGGCGCGGCGCGACACGTCGCCGCCGCTTGCCGCGCCCGGCTCTTCCTCGCCCTCTACCTCGCATACGAACTGGCGCATGAATGACTCGCGGACCTGCGTATAATAGAATATTGCTGTGTTACTATTCTTAAGCATTATAATAGCTAATCGAGTCTAAGAAAGGAACTATCACACAGATAAGCCAAAGTCTTTTCGTTTCTATATAAAAATTGATATTAACGGCAGCATGTATCTGCTATGCTATGAGTTCGAATTAACTCATTTTATCGTGCCCTGGCACCTTAATACCTTGACGAAAAAGTTAAAAGATGCAAAACAGTTGTACGCCGTTGTCGAATATTTTAGTTTTTGATATTATTTAATACACAAACCTTGGGTAAATTGAAATCGCCAGGTACTTTGTGCAGCTTAGTCATCTGCGGGCTATCAGGAAATTTCTCAAATATTCTCAATCTGAATGGTAGGCTCTCTTTGATTTCTGCGCTTTGTTGTCGGTACCTGAGTTGTTTCAGTTTCTTGATATCTTCATCCAATTCCAAATTGTCTAAGATCACTGCTACGAAAAGTGACAACACAATCTGGAATATAGTACATAATATAAAAATTCTTGATGTAATACGTAGTATAGTATACTAGCGGTCCCGGCTGACGTTGTTCTGCCCAAAAGCGGGATTTAGTAAAAAAAAAAAATTACTCTACTCTACCCTACTCGTTAAAAAGTATGTCCGTCTCCTGGTTCTAAGCTACCTCCCCACCAATTTTCAGCCAAATCGGTTCAGCCGTTCTTGAGTTATAAACAGTGTAACTAACACGACTTTCTTTTATATATATAGATTTAATGTACACTATCCTAATTTTATAAAAGTTGAAGAGTTTGTTTGTTTCAACGCGCTAATCTCAGGAACAACTGGTTTGAATATAAAAAATCTTTTAGCATTCGATAGCCCATTTATCGAGGAAGGTTATAGGCTATATAACATCACGCTTCGACCAATAGGAGCGGAGCAGTAACCAAAGACGTGGGTAAAACCGCGAGGGACAGCTAGTGATAAATATGTTTCTTACCAGAGTGACAAACAGATGGTACAGTATGAAGTAGATGGCGACTAGAGGCGTCAATGTTTGGCTTGTTCTCACCATAGTTTCGTCCATTACCTCTACCCAGGCTTCTTGAGTTAGAATTTGGAACATAGACATGAATGCCTGAAACACAATGTTACTGTCAAAGAAACTGTTCCGTTATTAAGTAAATGTAACTCAAAATTTCGAGCCTACCTCATCAAATGTTTCAAACTTGGTAAACTCGCACAGGAAACAAAACAGTTGCATTGAAATAGAAGAGCTGATGATAAGTAAACACATTGTAAATATAATAAGGCTGCCAAGTTTCTTTCCTGGTCCAAAGATTTTGTAGACAAATCCCTCCAATAATGGTGATGCTTTTATTAATCTGACTATTCGAAGAACCTAAAACCAAATCAAATATAAGGAATGGCATTTCAGTTGCCTAACACAACTTGTTTATGTCCAGCCAATTATTGAAGTAAAATTTATTTCCTAACATTTGTATTTACCTGAAAATACGTAAACCCTGACATATATAGCTGGGGTATTATATGAATCGTAGTGCCAATAGCTAAAAGTAATTCAAACTTGTGAACCGAGTGTTTGAAATAGCCTTTTAGTCCCAAACACCATATTTTTATCAATGCCTCCAAATCCAAGAAAATTGTAAAAGCAATCTGAAATTATCGAAATATATTGATTATTTATCTATTCATTACTTTTAAATAAAAGCATGGTTAAAAACAATATTTTTTACCTCTATGTAATAGTATTTCTCGTAAAAGAATTCTCTAGGGTTATCATCATGTTTGAAGTTCATTGTAGCTGTTATTATTCCATTGGCCAAAACAACTCCCATGACTAGTAATCGGAAATATGCAGACCTTAACAATCTGTGAAAAATTTCTGGAGCACTGCCTGAAAAAGATAAAATAATTAAAGACATAGCCCACTTTATTTACATCATGACATTATTCAATGGCAAATATGAGTACCTAAAATAATAATAATATAATAATACCTGAATAAATAAATAAATAATATATAATATAATACCTGAATGTTTATTTTCATCAATAGTAACCAATTTCCATCCATTATCATCACCAGTAAAAAACTGGGTAGTGCTACCTTTAGTAATGGGGTTCCTCACTCCCCACATTTGTTGGAACTGTACCCTTATTTCATTGAATGTTTCAGTGATCACAGCTATGAACACATTCTTAACCAACCAGGCCAAAAAGAATATCATAGTGCTGTAAAGAATTTAAAATATTAAAACACTAACTGTTAACAATGACTAGCATAAAGTTAAGATTTTTCTTTTAAAACTTACCTGAAGTATAAAGCTGATCTCCAGGTAGGTAGAGAGTCAATAGCCCGATACATTATGAACACCCAACCTTCCTGAGATGATGCTTGATAGACAGTGAACAAGCTTGTTGCTAAACAGAAATAGTATTATAAAAAAATTAAATAAGAATTAGGTTTAATACTTCATGTTATTATTGTTTTAATACTTACTAAACTCTTCAAATCCATTGAAACCCATGATATATTTGGACAAGTTAAGTTTCATACACTTCATTCCAGGAGGACACTGATATCCTGAGCCAGGGTCAGGGGAGCAAAATGTATCAGGGATAGCTAAGGAGTTTATAGTGATTTCACTGGAAAACCAAATTACACCATTAATTTATAGATAAATAACAATCAATAATAGGTAGGCAAGGTTGATATTAGAAAATAATCAAGAGATTTTCAAGTATGTATAAACACTTAAATCTTAGAATATCATTCAGATTAATATTGCATCAATACAAAATACTGACTAGGGATTTGTATCATTCCTGACACAGTGATGTGTTAATTCTCCAAAGAACTGCACTCCTAGCAGGCTGTACAGTGACATAAAAAACAAGAAGAACAGGGTCACATTATAGATCTGTTGACTTGATCTCCTGTAAAACACAAAATACATAGTGTGAGTGATGTGTGTTAAATTGAATTAGATTTTAAAATGATCAGTCTCATAAATTGAAAATATAAGTGACTTAAGCACAGTAGGTATTAATCTTTTAATTAGAACCACTTACTTGAATATCTGGTTGATTCTAGATTTTGGCATAGAGAATTTTAAAAATACTCTCAAAAATCTAATCATTATCAATGGTCTTGGTGCCCTTAATATACTTAGGTAACTGTATCGGGGAACTATACCAGTTAGTTCAAACATTTGTAATAAAACAGATACCCAAAGAAAAAATACCATTGAGGCATCAAACTGGCACCAGTGGTCTTTTAGGTAGGCTACATCCCCCTGAAAAAAAAAAAAAAATTAATGAGGGACATCAGTACATAACATTTTAATTAACCCTTATAGGCTACAATAAATTTGTATGACTACAATGTGTGTAAAAACATCTAGATTTAATAATTAATTAATATTATAAATAATAATAACAATAAATTCATTTATTTGGAACAAGAACACATACAGATATAATCAAATTGAAACAATGATAACAGCAGTAGTAAAAAATCTGTAGCGGTTATTAGCGCCCCTCTCTAGGTAAGGAAGTAAATTGTTCCACTTAATAAGCAGAATTTTGGATGTGGATTACTATTATTTAATTAAACTAAATAACAATTTATTATTATTGTTTGTAACATTGTAACTAACTTTTTTGATTTCAATTGCGACTGTTTACCATGATTAGACTACCCCTTGTACTCAAATCATGGTAAACAAAACCTTACAAAGGGGTAAGAAAAACCTTACAAAAATGTAAAACTTTTTTTTTTAATAACTCATTTTTTTTAAATCACAGATGCAGCACTTTAATTGGCTTACTATTTATACATTTACCTAAAAAAAAAACATAAAATTTTAAAATCCAAATTAGATCTTTTTCTAAGATAATAAAATAAGCATAATAATAAGTTCTTTTTAGTAATATACTAGCTTCTGCCAGCGGCTTCACCCGTGTGAAAGTAGATTTTTCCATACAAACTTTGGACCCCGTTTCATCCCTTTAGTGGGTGAATTTTGGAAAATCCTCTCTTAGTGCTCGCCTACGTCATAAGAGGAAGCCTTATGCAAAATTTCAAGTTTCTAGTCCCAGTAGTTTTGGCTGTGCGTTGATATGTCAGTCAGTCACTTTCTCCTTTTATATATATAGATTATTGACTACAATAATGAAAATTAACAAATATTTTCAAATCGCGATAGGTTTCGGCAAACAATATATTATTGACTACTTATTAATCCATCCTAAGTTATAGTGTAATTGGATGAAACAACACCGGTTTACAAGTATGTCTCTGAACCAGTGCAAGAGCACTACAACTCTCTCTGCGTGTTCGAGGGCTGTTAACTTAAAATACTACATGTAATCTCAAGGTGCTGCATTAAAAACGAAAAATGATAGAGGCAACTAGATGTAAAAACTTTGTAGTAGCCTGTAAGGGTTAATCAACATTTATAAAGCATAAGAGTTAAAAATAGATACTGAATTTCATTTAGCACATACCTTCAGTATTCCTCTTATATGCATTTTAGCTATCATTTCAGCAGTAAATAAGAGAGTTACACAGCAGTCCACTCCAAAGGTTATTGTTTGCAGAGAAGGGTACTTTTCAAATGATTTGGGAGTATTCAGCGACACAGACATTAAACTTAATAAAGCACATAGTCTTAGAATTCTTCGAACCCATAGCTGGAAATAAAAATAATAATTAATTCTATATTATTTGCTGCATCTTTTTCGGGTTTCTTCTTTTTCTATAACTTATTTTGATTTCAGAAATTCATGGTACAAGTGCTGATAGCTACAGGAGAGATCTGGCAAGAATTTAGACCAACATATTTATTAATAGAAGCCCTAATCATCTGTGTTACAAATAAATTACATTGATCTAATTACCTTGTTAACCCATTCAATATCGGCACTCTCATTTAAAGATTCTTCTGGACCGTAGTCTGCCAGCACCGGCTCCCCTTTTAGGCTTTGTTTTCGACCCAACATTTTCATGAACTTAATTATTATTTTATTTGAAATCTTGCGTTGAAAATGTCGGCTATGTAAGCCGAACTTTATATTATATAAAAACTTCAAAATATAAATCAATTAATGGCCAATTAACTGTTTAAATCGAAGTTACCAATAATAATAGAAAATAAAGAAAATTTAGTTAGTTCAAGATTTTGCGATACTTTTTTTGACATGTTTTCAATTCCCTAGATATTCAAAGAGTATGTAAAGTAGATATTATTGATTTTCCCACAATTTTTTTTTTTTTTAATTTATTTCTTGACCCTGGATACAATGTCCTTCAGTCGGAATAATAGATATTATTAGAAGTCTTTATAAATCTAGGAACACTTATAACTAACATAAAAATCTTATTACAAGTCTATTCTTAATCTTATTACAAATCTTATTCAAGAACAAGAAAAGAAAAAAAAAAAAAATTTTTGAAACCATAACATCAACGTGCAAACAGTAAAAAGTCATTTACATGAAATCTTATCTAAACATTTAAGTAATACTAATAGTTCCTATATTCATATTTTTTCGATTGTATTTATAATGAATTTATATACAGGTATGAAATAGACAGAGTTTGATAATAAATCTTGGACGCGGCGGGGAACACTTAACGAATTTTCTTCTGCCACATCACTAATTTCACTGACAAGTATCAGTCTTTGAATGGCAAACGTTTCACATTCAAATAAAACGTGTTTTATACCAGTATTCACTTGTGAACAATGTATACATTTGTTATCCGCTATGATCTTCATTCTATAAAGATGGGCTGGAACTAAGCAATGGCCAGAACGCAAACGGTTTATGCAAGTTATAAATTTTCGATTTATGTATTTAAATCCATTATACCACGGTTTTGTCGGTAAGTTTTGTTGTAACTCTGCATACCACTTTCCTTTTGTTTCTACCGTAGCGTCCCAATATTCTTTCCACATTCTCTTTGAAGAATTTTTTATCAGATGGTAATAGTCGGTAAAAGGTACTTCAAATGAGTTTGTTAAGTCTTCGTCATGGTTGCCACGAGTCGCCTGATCGACTATCTCGTTTCCTATTATGCCACTGTGGGAGGGAACCCATAAAAATTCTACATTTTTCCCCAACTTTCTAATCATTTCTTTAATTCTTATCACTATATAATTTTGTTTATAATTTAAATTACTATTACATAGAGTTGTAAGTACACTCTTAGAATCACTAACAATTAATATATTTACACTATTTACATTTGTATATACATATAACAAAGCTGAATATATTGCCCAACCTTCTGCAGTAAATATACTACATATGTCTGGTATTTTGTAGCATTTTGTTATTGTCCTTTGTGGATCATAATATGCAGCCTTGACATATTCACTCTTGGAACCATCAGTATATATAATATAATAATTGTTCTTTTCATCTAACTGTTCCAAGTAATCAAATTTATTTTTTACAGAGTTTAAATGACATTTAATGTCAAAGTAGCTCAGCAAAATGTCATAAGGGCATTTGTAAATTGGCCACTTGATAGAAGTGTGCATGTTTTTAGTTAGTTTTTTTGTACATGACAGTATGGTTGAAATTTCAGGTAAGGAACCCGAAATAAGAGTATTAGCTGAGATGTTGAGGGTTTCAGCTGACTGTGTGATTCCTGCAGGGTGTGAAACTCTATTGAGGACTAAGCTGTTCTCACTAGACAACTCCTTTAAGCAAAATCTCTCAGCCAGCTGTAAACGTCTCAAGGACAATGGAGGTATGCAATTTTCAATTTCCATAGTGTTAATAGGAGTGGTCCGCATAGCACCACTTATCACTCTCAAACCCATATTCTGAATAACATCTAACCTTCTTAATAATGTACTACTTGCATTCATATAAGCCAAGGAACTATAATCAAAGTGGCTTCTGACTATACTCTTGTACAGCATATTAAGAGTTTTTGGATCAGAACCCCAGAATGTGCCTGCCAAGCTTCTCATTACATTTATGCTCTTCATGGCATTCTGACATATGTAGTTGATGTGCTTATCAAATTTAAGCTTATTATCTATAATAACACCAAGAAATTTATGATGATTGACAATAGGAATTGCATTGTTATTATAAACAATGTTTATACTAGACTGAGCAAACGGGTCCTTACTAAAGACCAATACTGTACTTTTCTCTGAACTGATTTCTAATTTCAAAGTGTTATTATAATAATACTGAAGTTGATTTAATGCTGTGTTCATATTATGAGCAGCCAAGCTCAAGTCTTGATTTTCAGTGTACAGAAGTAAGTCATCCGCAAATTGCAATATTTTAACTTGGGATGTGTCTACAAAATTAAGGATCTGAGATGTATATAAATTGTATAATAAAGATGAAATTGTAGCACCTTGCATTGTCCCTTTGTTAACAAGTTTAGGTCCATGTAGTTTATTATTAAATTTAACAAATAAAGTTCTATTGTACAAAAAATCTAGTATCCATTTTAATATTTTACTTGGTAATTCCAGTTCATGTAAAATCTTGATCAGACTTTCAATATTAACATTATCAAAGGCACCTTTGACATCTAGAAAAACACATATAACGTGAGAATGACTGAGTTTTGCCTTTTTAAGATCAGATATTAGAGAAACAAAGCTTTCAGAGCAGCTTCTGCCTTTCCTGAAACCAAACTGAACATCTGGCAGCTTTTCTTGTGTTTCCGCAAAGTAATCTATTCTTAATTTTAACATGTTTTCAAAAAGTTTTCCTAAACATGATGACAAGGAAATAGGTCTATATGATGAAGGATTATTTGCTACTTTGTTTGGTTTTAAGATTGGAATAACACATTGTGTTTTCCATGATGGTGGTATCAACAAACTATTCCATAATTTATTGTAAATTTGTAATAAAATTTCTATTGCATTTGGATGTAATTTTTTGATTAATGTATATGGAATGTTATCTAATCCTGGTGTTGTGTCTTTCCTACTTTTGAGTGCTATATACAGTTCATTTAAAGTAAATGGTTCATTAAGAAAGGAGTTGACTTCATTCTCAGCAGATTGATTCAATATGTTCATAAGGTTATTCATATTGATTGGAGTTGGATCTGATATTTTTTCTAAGAAACTTGGCACCCATTCATCATTTAGATATTGGTTATGAGAAGAACCTATTCTTTTAAATCGCTTAATATGACTCCATATACTAGAAATAGGTGTCATTCTATTAAAAGTACTGCATAAATCATGCCAAGAAGTAACACTCTCTTCCTTTAATGTTTTTTTCTTTAGAGCATCAATCTTTTTGTAGTTTATGAAGTTGGCAATACTTGGTGATGTCTTGTACTGTATTAAGGCTTGTTTTGATTTTTTTACAGCGTCATCACATGTTGTATTCCACCAGGGAGCAGGTTTTCTCATGACTTTGGGAGTTTGTTTTGGCTTTTGTTTTGGAACTGTTTTTGATCGGATTTTGTATAAGGTGTTTACAAAGCTGTTGTATAAATTTATTGGTTCCGTGTTATTGATGTCTAATTCAGAAAAATAGGACTGTGATAGATTATAGTACTTAGCCCAATCTGCTTTACTATAAATATATTTTTCTTCTACAGGACGGATCTCATATGTGGAAGGCTTTACATTTACAACTACCTGAGTCGGATAATGATAGCTGCCCATTGGATCATCGTGAATGCGCCATTCACATAGTGGGGCTAATGTGGGACTAACTAGAGTTAAATCAATGGCAGACGGATTTCTATTTGGATATGTAACAGTTGTAGCACTACCATCATTTAAAACACATAAGTCAAACTCATCAATTAAATTGAATAGACAGTTGCCTCTGTTATTGTTTGATGAACATCCAAACATGATGTGATGTGCATTAAAATCTCCCATGATGATGCATGGTTTAGAGATCTCCTGTAAAATCTTTTTCATTTTAGAAGTATCAAACCTGTTAGTGGGAGGACAGTATACACAAAGAATGCTTAAAGTGCCAATAGATGTCTCTATAGTTATGCAGATATTTTGTACAGATTCATAGAAAGTGGTATTTATAACTTTGTACTGTAAACTTTGTTTAATTAATATAGCTACTCCATTATGTGCATTTGCTGAATTTTTATGTATAAGGTTATATGGTGTAAAATTTGGAATTATACTTGTATTCTTAAGCCAGGTCTCATTTAATAAACATATATCAATATTGTGTTCAAAAAGAAATGATTTTAATAAGGCTTTCTTGCTCTGTAAACTCTGTATGTTGAATTGGGCTATATTTAAATATGTATCCATTAATTGATTAAATTTGCTAATAATATCTCTTTGATTTTTTTATTTGTAATAGGGCTATTATTCTTATCATTTCCTAGAGTAATTAGTGATTTAATTATTGCATTGATTATAATGTCATTATCAATTATTTGTTCTGCATTTAAACAATTTACAGGTTTGGGTAAAGTTGGAAAGGTAATAGGATTGGTAATGGGATGCATGGGTGGTGTACTCACCACAGTGGCATAGGATTGTTTCAGGTTGGTATATTTATTTTTCTTTTCTTCCATTTTTTTCTTTTTAATTGGACAATCTCTCGATATTGCAAGGTGATGTCCACTACAGTTAATGCATACTATCTCATCGACGTCACATTCTTTGTACGAATGGCGGCCGGCACAGGATGAGCACATTTGTTCGCTTCTGCAGACCTTGGCTGAATGATTGAATTTTAGGCATTTATAGCACTGTAATAAAGGAGGTACGTATTCGTGCACTTTGTACCGAAACATATTCAGGTATGCATACTGAGGTAACACTGTAGTTGCAAATGTTACAGCTATTGTCCCCAAAGGGACAAGCTTTCCATCAATTTTTCTCATAAAACGCTTTATTGAGATTACTTCAGCATCACATGTGATGTTCTTATATATCTCTTCGTTTTTCAATTCTTTAGGTATGTATCGTAGTACTCCCGTCGTTTCGGTTAGATTGGCAGGGACAAAAGCTTTAAGCTTGTTTCTGAATAGAAAATGGTCCATTTTCAAAAAATTGTTAGCTGGCGCTGGTTTCTTGAATGTAATACCAATTTTGTAGGCATTTATCCGATGGACGCCTACAATACCTTTTACTTGTTCCGTGAATAGTTTTGTTAGGGTAATAGGGTTTCTATTACCCAGCTTATCATTGTCCTGTGATTCTACATACACAATACACTCTGTGCTGTGATGCTCGGGAAATTGTCTTTTATAATTTGTTTTGGTAAACATTTTATAGTCTGATGCACTCGCGTCAAGTTTTCTTTTTTTAGGTTCTTTGTCGGGGGGCTCGCCCCCGTCGCTATTTACACTCATTTTTATATTTATCCTATATACTTTATACAAAGACTATATTTACAGCAAAATTAAATAATTATATACACGTAAAATAAATTTTCGGAAAACAGAAAATTAAAAAAGGCGCGCTTAGTTTGACTTCCCGCCAAAAAGTCTTTTCCCACAATCCCATCAAATATTGCTAGAGGAAAAAACTGTTACCAACCGATCGAAGAAAGTAGTTTTTTTTTAAATTGGGATTTTTAGTTTAGGATTATGTTTGGGGTTTTGTGTTACGAGAAGTTATTATTATTATTTGAAACTAACAGTGATCAGGCTGATCCTGTGAAAACCGTTACCACCCAAAATCAAAAGTTGCAGAATGAGCAGTCCGTGTTCAGTCTACAAACGGTCAGTTCTACTTTTTTTTTCTTTCGCAACTGAGCCGGTGTCACAGAGTACTTTGTTGCAATTCGGAACACGGGGACAACTGCTGTCAAAAGCTGTCAAAAATATTTTTTTGTTGAAAAAAAAATATTTCGAAAGAAAAAAAAAGTAGAACTGACCGACCACATTTAATAGTCACAAAATATAAGGACTATTGAGTAATAATTATGACGTTGCGCGTTGGTCGGATTCGCGATATTAACGCTTTTGACGCAATTCGGAACGCAGGCGACATTGGTTGATTGGTTGTCAAAAGCACAAAAGTAACTGTTGTTGTTTGTTTGACTATTTTACATAATTGTGTTGTAAATAAAAAGAAACTTGAAAACACGCCGTAAAAGCAATATACATAGCGTATTGTATATTCTATAATAATTTAGCATAGGAACACAAATTCAAAATGTTCATTTATATGAGCAAAAAGGTACTTAATTATTTTATTTTGTTGATATGCGGTGTTTCCATAGTGATTCTAAACAATAATTCTATTTACTGTTTTTGCAGCATTTATTGAGTTTAGGGCTCCATTATAAATAAAATCTTATTACTTTAAAACTATTTCATGACTTTTTTTTGTAGTTTATCTAGTTTTATAAGTATTATAGCAAAGTTTAGAATAGTTTGTTCATTGTTTATTTTCTTATTCTTACTTGAGTCACTGATCATTAGGAAATTTTGTATTTACTTTAAAATTTTGGTATCACTAAATTATAATCCATTTAAAATAGTTGCATCTCAGCTGCATCTAGTTAGACTAGAGTTAACTTTAAAAAAAAATTGAGAAAAGGCGAAGCACATTGATTGCTCATCCCAGTTTATTTAGGGTCCATACTTCATGTCTTCTTCTTACAAAGCTCACTCACTATTTACCATTATCTCACCTGACACCCCTTGTCTTATCATCTTTCACATATCCATGCATTGGGTCTTTGATCTCATACTTTTATAACTGTTCACATTTAAATTCAAAACTCCTCACAATATATTCTGCATACTTCCTTGTCCACATGCCCATATCATGTCAACAAATTTGCAAACTACTTCTTGGCCACCTTCTCTTGTGCCACTTTCAAGATTTCCATAGATGGTCACTCATTTCTAGCTAAGCATTTAGGTAATTGTTGCCTAACCAGAAAATATGCCATAATTTTATTGGGAACTGTCAAGGTATTGTATTTTTTTTTCAGATTGCAATACCAAAGCAATCAAACGTAGCTTGCATATCATGGAACCATTCATCAGGATACATTGCTGTTGGTGGAGAGGATGGCATGTTAAAAGTTTTAAAATTGGAATCTGGTAAATAAATAGTGCAATTTTTATATGATATGGTAAGTTCGGTAGATTCCTGCACAGGATTTGTGCGTAAGAAATGCCCGGGTGTCACCATTGTGTGGATCCCCCGGAGGACATTTTTTCTGGAGAATGAATGTAGATTGTACGTTTGTCGAGTTCCCCCAATATATTACACCATAAGTTAACAGTGGGTACACATTTCCAAAATAAGCATTTTTAGTGACACTTAAATTCGTGGTTTCTGCAAGAACCGACAAGGCGTAGCAGGCACTAGATATTTTTTTATTAATTTTTTCAATATGTGCCTTCCAGTTTAGGTGTTGATCTATTGTAACTCCTAAGAAATTTGTATCTTTTACTTCTTTAATCATTGTATCAAAAATGGTTACACTTAATTTATTATGCTTAATTTTATAATTTCTAAATTGAATCAATTTAGTTTTTGAGGTATTGACTTTTAAATTTATTGACTGCAACCAATCAGTCACAGTTATTAATGTTCTAATTATTTCACTTTCGTAAATAACATTATTGGAATATTCATTTGAAATAAATATAGTAGCGTCATCAGCATACATTACGCAAAGGTGGTCTATAATATTCGGAAGCTCGTTAATGTACAATAGGAAAAACGGGGGTCTCAATATACTGCCTTGCGGTACGCCTAGTATTACAGATTCGAATTTAGATTTCACAACCTCCACCATTTTAGTACGTTCATTGTATACATCAATTATAGTACCCTGCATTCTATTGTTTAAATAATTCTCAATTAATTTAACTGCTGTACCTCTTATTCCTATCTTTTCCAATTTATCAATGTCAAATTTTACACAGTCAAATGCTTTTGACATATCAATGAAAAGAGCAGCACATTGTTTTTTATCATTGATTTTATCCCAGATAGTATTGAATAGTTTGTATATTGCCAATGATGTAGTTTTATTCTTCTAAAATCGAAATTGGTTAGCATTTAGAATATCATTTACACTTAAAAACTTTGTGATTCTAGCATATATAACCTTTTCAAATATTTTCGAGAAATTTGGCAACAGTGCAATTGGTCTATAGTTATTGATGTCGTGCCGTGATTTTTTATATAATGGCTTTATGAGAGCAATTTGGTATCGAGAAATTTACTCGTTTCTAACATGCGGTTTATAATATGTACCGTTGGATCAACAATAAATGGAATGCTTTCTTTTATAACTTTAGTAGGTATATTATCGTGTCCACAACTAGTTTTATTTTTTAATTTTTGAACTATATTTATTATTTCGCTTCTGTCTACTGGATAGAAGAAAATACTGCTTGAGTTAGAAGTTGATTGTGATTTGTTATTGTCCGCTTTCATAGTGCTGATATTTTGGTTAATATAGAAATTGTTAAAAATGTTAGCTAATTTTACTGGAGTTTTTATAACCTCGTTATTGTGCAGGATTGTAGTCTATTGTGGGTTGGAGTACATTTGTAGTTTGTGTTTGTCGTTTTATTAATGCCCATGTTGCCTTAGTTTTATTAGTACTGGAAGAGATGAATTTCGCATTAGAATTTTTTCTTGATTGTTTTATAACACGCTTTAAGATTTTGCACACATTTTTTTTTTTAAGCTCTCTAGACGTACTACCTTTTGTTTGTAGGTACATTTTTCGTTTGTTTTTACTAGAAATTATGATGCCTTTGGTTTTCCAAGATGTATCTTTTTTATAGTGCATTTTTACTTTTTTAAATTGGAATTAAAATTTCAAACATTAATTTAAATAAGCTAATAAATTCTTCGTAAGCTGTTTTTGCATCCATGTGATGATACACCTCTTGAAATTATATTTGAGAAATATATTTTAAAAATATATCGATGTAATAATTTATATGTCGCTTTTTGAACCAGTATTTTTGTCTAAAACTTAAATTACACGGTATTTTTATTACTTGACATGTATGATCCGATATTCCTAAATCCCATATTTCTGCTTTAGATTTATGGTTATTTGTGATTATGTTATCTATGCACGATGCAGAATGAAATGTTATTCGGGTTGGTTGGTTCAGGGTCAGGTGCAAATTGAATTTTTTTAAAGTATTTTTGAATAAAGTACTTTTAGTGGTGCAGGCAAGGGTGTTTATATTAAAGTCACCTAGGATAAATATTTTTTTATTTATGGATCTCTGTCTGATGGTTAGTTTAAACAATATTATTGTTTAAACTCGAGCTTTTCGATAAATAGATTAAAATTACTATTAGGTGTTCTATACACACACAAGATAAGATAAGATACCACAACATTCAAAATTAATTTCAACGGATAGTTCAGATAACCATTCTATTTTTTTGTAGTTTATTGAGTTCTTTACATAAATACACACACCACCTCGAGACTTATTTTGTCAGGAAAAATATGAGCCTATTTTATAATTTGGCAACTGTAGTGTTTCTGCCCTTTGGTCACAAAAAAAAGTTTAACTCAGACAAAGAACGTCGATATCTTTTGACTCAAC
Organism: Mythimna pallens; assembly: GCA_961205895.1. Classification (NCBI taxonomy): domain Eukaryota; kingdom Metazoa; phylum Arthropoda; class Insecta; order Lepidoptera; family Noctuidae; genus Mythimna; species Mythimna pallens. The sequence goes on from OY540830.1 coordinate 13,614,015, forward strand.
CAGCAGTTCCAAATCATTTATTTTTGCATATTACTGTGTAGTATAGTGAAATTATATTCAATCTCGAAATAAATTATTTTCCGTTTGAGTATTTACTGATATGAGATTTGGTTGTAACCACATATCTGTCTGTGTGGACATCGATACTGCATTTTTTTGTTTAACATCCTTACAATAAGACTACGATCTCCTCAGTGACCGACAATACGGGTTTCGCAACAATCGGTCTACTGGGGACCTACTAGTGTATACCACTCACATGTGGGGCGAGGCCCTCGAGAAAAATGGAGAAGCAATTGCTGTCTCCTTAGACGTTTCGAAGGCCTTCGACAGGGTATGGCACGCCAGTCTTTTGAGTAAGCTTCTAGCGTACGGCATTTCCCCTGGTCTAATTAACTGGGTAAAAGACTTCCTGAGTGAACGGTCTCTCCGAGTTGTTGTCGATGGATGCTCATCAGAGCCCATGACCACTAATGCCGGAGTTCCTCAGGGGTCAGTTCTCTCTGCAACTCTTTTCCTGCTGCATATTAATGATCTGCTGATGCCCGGTATCTATGGGTATGCAGATGATAGCACACGCAGTTGTAGAGAGATACCTTCCGGGTGCTCGGGCTAGTAAGGAACTAATCCGGTCCGAACGAGAGGCTATGGTAGAGCGTACGAATGTCTCTCTTCAGGCAGTCTCACAAGTGGGGTGAAACCAATCTAGTAGAATTCAACGCCGCCAAAACACAAGCATGTCTGTTCACCGCCAAAAGGAGTCCGTTCACCTTGGCTCCTGCTTTTCGGAATATATCCCTGGAGTGCACCGACCGCCTTCAGCTCTTAGGAGTCGAAATTTCTTCTGACCTCAAATTCGGGCGGTTCATTGAGTCCAAAGCCAAGGTAGCTGCTAGAAAACTAGGCGTTCTTGCAAAGGTCCGGCGGTACTTCACACCGGGTCAGCTTCTAATGTTATACAAAGCACAGGTCCGATCGTGTGTAGAGTACTGCAGTCACATATGGGCTGGTGCTGCAAAATGCCATCTGGCAGCTTTGGACTCAGTAGAAAGGCGTGCGAAGAGGCTAATTGGGGATCCAGATTTGGTTAAGTCCAATCTACAAAGCCTCGAGCACAGGCGCAGGGTAGCCAGCCTATCGGTATTTTACAGGTTGCATTTTGTAGAGTGTGCGCGGGAATTGCATGACTTGATTCCGCCATCTCCTTTCTACCATCGGACAACCCGACGTACGGCGAGTATACACCCTTACGTTGTTGAAACTTCAACGGTCCGAACTAAGCGATTTGCTTCGTCGTTTATACCGCGTACATCGAGGGACTGGAACAATTTGCCTGCTGCGGTCTTCCCGTCCAACTATAATTTAGGTCCCTTCAAGGCTAGAGTGAATAGGCTCTTAATAAACTAGTGCGCCTCACCATTAATGATTGCATCACTGCTTACCATCAGGTGGGATCGCAGTCAAGCACTGGTTTATATCAAATAAAAAAAAAAATATATAGTTTAGATGCAATATATCTCTCAACCTACATACTACAAAAAAATACGTGGCTTAAGGAACTTTATAATTGATGTTTACAAAAACACTGTGGCTAAACTAGGAACATATGTGATGGAATGTTTTACATAGTTTAATCTCACTTAAGAACTTGCCTTTTTTTTAGATTACAAAGCAACACATTCGTATAAGCAAGCTTATCTAAATAAAAATATAGAATTGATTGCATTCTCAATGGGTCCTTATCATAATTGCCACACATAATTACGACATAATCGAACTTATTGAAGTCTTTACACAGTTCTAGTGACGATTCCAGTAGTTTGTCCGTAGTTGCACCAGGTTTGCTAAAAGATGACACGACGACGTCCTATCAGATTCTGCAATGTGTTTCTCATATGTGTACATTCGTCAGAGAATATTAATACCCTGTTTCTGAGACCACTGGTTTTATGTGCGTTTCTGTCTGTGCTTGATACTGCTAGGGGGATAGTATTTAATTCACTAATCATTCCTTGATGCATGTTTTCTGTAGGGGTATTATTTGAGATAGTTATATCATTTAGATTCATGTCTGTGACTAATCGGGGTCTCGACAGTGTTCTTAAGGTTGATATTTAATTCGCTATAACTTTCATTCAAAAAAGAGTTACGTTTGGACTTCGTAGATTTGCGTTTTTTTGAGGATACTGTACTGTTATTAATCGTGCAAGAATCCGTACATTTCAATTTATACTTATCTATTTTATGTTGTTGAGATGTAATTATTTGTTGAAGCGAATAATTTTCTGAGTTTAAATTATCTACCTCGTTTTGAGTCCTTTCCAAATCCATTTTAAGTTTCATTATTTCACTTCTCAACTCTTCTAATTCATGGTTTAGCAATACTTTCGAAAGATCAGGCAAACTACGTGCAGTATCAGAAAGGTATATGCTCGACGACGTGGTTATGGAATTATCAACATAACTGCTATGACTGCTAACACCTTTAGGTTCTTTACGCCTCTGCGTGATGTTTTGGTTTAAAGAGTCCATTTTTTAACTACTATTGCATGTAATTATTATAATTTTTTTTTTTTTGACAAAGCGTGTCTTAAGCTAAGTATGGCATAAATGAGTAGCGTAAGCTCAGTATGATGAATCAGCGCGTAGTGAACGTGTAAGCGTGCGTATGTGTGCGTAGAAGCGGGCGATCTGCGGGTTGCCCTAGGTCAGGGACGTAATTCGTTGCAAATTGTTTTTTAAAAGTTTTTCACTATTTACTCACGTTACCGATGAAGTCAGGATGTGTTATGTATAATCACTTTTTTATTCGGTTCACACGCTTTACAATTATATATAGCACTAATGAATTAAGCCATTTTTTACCACTTTTTTACAATTTTTTCGGAGACGAAACAAATACGGTGTTAACTCTTTGACACTCAACGGTTCGATCGAAAGTGAACCCCTGGGTCCTGGAACAAAGGCAAAGAAGGAATAGGAGTGGGTTTCAGTAAATAAAAGTCTGACACGCCCTCCCGTGCTGCCCAATTGCGAGAGAAGTCATTGGATGATTTCACACCATAAAAAATAATACTGATAACATGAATATCACTTCTGTACTGGGTAATATTCTTTATGTATTGCTTTACAGGAGGTGGAGGGAATCTCTCAATGAATCTAAGTTTAGAAGGTCACACTGGCCAGTTGTGTGTGGCTATTTGGAATGAAGTCTTTCAGAAGTTGACCACTAGTGATGAACATGGCGTCATCATTGTTTGGATGCTTTATAAGGTAACTTTAATTTACTTCGTAAAGAAGAAACCTGCCAAAATCTTATTTTGCCTGAACTATCCCACTCTTGGGCAAAGGCTTCTCCTATTCATTTAATTTATCTCAGTTTTATGCTTCATATTCTGCCGATCACTAGATGCTATCTTCTTCTTGGTCTGCCACAGCAAACCATTCTGCATGCTATATTAGGGTCATGCGAAAATAGAAAAAAAAATAGTGTATTTAAATGAACCAATCTTTTTGACCTTTCAGTGTTTAGTGTGGTGAATAATATCAAACTAATTCTTACTTTGAATCATTTCCAGGGGTCTTGGTATGAAGAAATGATAAATAACAGAAACAAATCAACTGTGCGAAGCATGGCCTGGGGTTCAGATGGGCAAAAAATCTGTATTGCATATGAGGATGGTGAGACAACAATCATATTGTTACTTTACGATCCTAAGCCGGGTACAGACTGTTGTAACGTAACATGCAATGTAACACGCAATGAAACAATTTGTTGTCCACATTGTCGCAATGCATCATGCAATATAACAGAATTCCCATAGTGTGGACGAATTGCATGCGCGAAACGTGCGCACTACGCACGCGAACAGAGCATTTCATGTGAGTAGGTAGATAGTTAGATACATGGTCGGTTCGTGCGCGCGCTGGCCCACACTTATGAAATGCTCCTTTCATGTTACCTTGCATGTTACGTTACAGCAGTCTGCACCCGGCTCTAGACGTTAGTCCTCTAGATAATTCAGAGGGCAATTACATTAATAATAATAATTCAATCTCATGATATTATTACAGGAGCTGTAATTGTTGGCTCTGTGGATGGTTCACGAGTTTGGGGAAAAGATATAAAAGGCCCAGGGCTTGCTGCAGTACAATGGTCGCCTGATAACTCACAGCTTCTCTTTGCGCTGACCAATGGCGAGCTGCACATATATGATGATCAAGGAAATTTTGCAGTATGTATATTTTGTATAGCGTATTCCTATTTTATTGATTACCTACGCCCGGTTAAAAATACATGTTCAGCTTTAGAAATGAAAGGACTATCTTACTCTTATGTGTAGCAAAAAGTCGATAAAGCCGAATTTTACCATAAATATTTTTCTATTTTACCTATACTTTTCCACTACTGGGACAACCTACCCCAAAGTGTTTCAGGTATTCTTTTCTCGAGATAACTCGAACCGGTACGTGTCGAGTGGTCTCGCTACCTCTTGACAAGTTGGGTGTCCCAGGAAAAACGATGATTAATATAGCAATTTTTTTTTTGTAATCGTTATTAAAAAGGAAATGTGGGGCAGAATTCTCTGAAAAGAACAATTACACATTAACATAATAATTGGGTATATGCCTATGTATATTTTTGTACAATATTTTAGTAAGACTAAAAAGAAATCTTTTTCTGAAAACAGCATAAAAATTGGTTATTAATTCAGCAGCAATTAGAATTTCAAATATTGGCATGAGGATGAGTGGGGACAGGGTGAGGACATCTCGCTATCTTTTTTGTACCCACGACTCAGGGTTCCCGGCCCACGTAACTTAAAGGTGGTGACGTCACATTTTTATTTTTTTAAGATGCCAGTTACAATCCATGGTGTATCAGGGTCAATGGATATAGTTACAATGGACTGGTATTCGGGAAGCGCGCCGGCCAACAGACCCGTGCTAGCAATATCTTACAGAAGTGGTGTAATAATGTTAATGAAAAGTTGCAATGAGGAAGGTAAATAAATATTTTTGATTCTGTTAGAACCATAGAAACAAGTTGAAAAACTATTAAACAAATTTAAAATGTATTAAAAAGAAATTACAATGAGTTCAGGAAATAACCATAATTTTATCCCCCAAATTGGAAAACTATTCTAAAAGTTGAAAAATAAAACAAGTTCAAAGCCCATTCAACAATTTGAAAAGTTATTCAACTTGTTTCTGATATTAGTTACATATCCTTTGTAGGAATGAAAATTTAGTAAATCACCTTAAAAAACCCGATAACAAATACCACTTACTATTTGCCATCGGATTTTTAAGATAATTTACTAAATTCCCATTGTTTTCTATATTCTAAGCAAACTATACGAGATATTTTAATCAATTTCAGATAGTGTCGTAGTAGAATCAAATATGTTGATTATTGACTGTCACTGGAATCATAACGGTACCATTCTGGCTGTTGCCGGCTGTACTGCGGATAAGACCAATGTGGTTCAATTTTTCGGCGCGTATGGGGAGGTATGTGTAAATTAAACACTGATTCTACCGCGATAGATTAATTTTTTCGACTGGCTGTTGCATTCCTGAACCTATCCCTTTTCTGCACTTGCTTGTTGCACTTGTGTAAGCGAAAGCGACTGATCTACCCGGGTACCGCTTATCGTGTCCGCTTAAACATTCGTACGAATGACGTTTGGAAGGCACCCCGCAGATTCAATGGCGAAAATGATTGATCTGCTTTAGTGTTGCCTTACTATCGATATCCTATCGATAGGTTGTCAATACTATCGTGACCTCGAAAAATAGTCAAAATATCGATAGCTCTATCGATACTATTGAAATACTATCAATAGTATCGATACTATCACTATTATGATGTATTTTACTGCAATCACTGTCGATACTATCGATAGTTATACTACATCGATATTAACCCAAAGTTCAATAGTATTGCGCCATATTTTAGTCAACACTATTAGTTCATGATTATTATTAAGTAAGTAAATTATATATCAACAATATAGTCGGCAATTATTACTTTATGAACTTACAACTTAAAACAGCGTTGTAATATGCAAAAAAACGTACAAAATGCCGCCTTTCATCATAAGTGTAATAATTCTATTAATTATAACTAAACATAAAATGTTGTAAGGATTATTATTTACCCATTTAAAACAGTCAGTGACAAAGATAATATTATTAATTAGTAAATTCGAAGGTTTACTTTACTTTTTCTGCATAAATCGCTAATAAAGGTTTGAATCCAACACGATACTATTGAATTTTGGTAAAATTTCGATGTAGTAAAACTATCGATAGTACCGATAGTAACGACAGTGATTGCAGTAAAATACACCATAATAGTGATAGTATCAATACCCAACAGTAGCGATACTATCGATAGTATTTTACTTTATCAATAGGATTGCTCAATTTCTTGCATAGATACCATCGGTAGTATCGATAGTAGTAGATAGAAAATTTCAATAGTATCGATAGGGCTATCAATATTGTGACAATTTTTCGAGGTTAACTATCGATACATCAAGTATCGATAGTTAGGCAAGCCTAATCTACTTGTGTTGCGTCCGCAAACAATATTCGAAATCTTGTGAAATTTGGTGTTTGTGCATGGTGTGTGCTAAGCTGTCCCGAGGACTAACCAGGTATTGTGCCAACCTTCCTCTTAAGGGACGAGTCGTTCTGAGCTATTTTTTTCTACGACTTATCAATCCCATCCTGCAACAGCCAAATTTCAAATAGTTCGCAATCTTTCGCCTGTACCGCGCAAACACCAAGCGATGCTTTAAATGTTCCAATATAATAGCTCATCTGTTCCAGCATATACGTACGTTGCGCGTGCCTGGTGGTAACATGAGGGCGTTATCGTGGGAGAAGAAGTCACTGCGACTTGCTATCGCTATCGACTCCTTCATATACTTTGCTAACGTCAAAATGGACCACAAATACGCCTTTTATGGAAATACATTGGCGTATGTATCGGGCACAGAAACCGTTACGTTTTGGGATACAGTTACACATCAGGTTAATAAATTTGTGCTTTGTTCTTTACTTTATAAATGCTTCATTTACACAATAATTATTAATTTTTATTTGTAAATTTAGTCCTGGATTAATCATATACCGGATGTCATTGATATGTGCGCAGTTGACGAATACTGTGTGATAGCCACTTTGGGACAAGTCATCATTTCAAATCAGCAAGGAATACAGTGTGATGGTGAGAAAAATTATGGTTTTCCTTTATAATACCTTTTATCAGTTTTATCGTTTGACTGGCCTGTTTGTTTAGTGGTTAGTGAACCTGACTGCTATGCCGGAGGTCGTGGGTTCGATTCCCACCCCAAGCAAATGTTTGTGTGATGAGCACAATCATTTGTTCTGTGTCTGAATGTAATTTATCTATACATATAATAGATCTGTAGAAGTTTTATGCTGTGCGCGCATCACGATGTAGTTAACTTTTATACACTTCAGTTGTTTATAACTTGATATTTTACTTAGGCTTTGTTTCATCGCAATCGGTTGACTATATCGAAAGATATATTACATTCATTGACTGTTAGGCGGTACGAAGTTCGTCGGGTCAGCTAGTCTATAATATGTATGTATTTAGAAATATATAAGTATATTTTACTAGAGTACTAGACAACTGATATTTATCAGTAGTCTAGTCCTCATGCCACAAGCTCTGCTTAGTTTGGGACTAGATGGCGTTGTGTGAAAGTTGTGGAATATTATTATTATTATTATATCACTGGTCAACAAATATCTACTTTAAAATTTTCCAAGAATATTATTATCACATTTAATGTATTTTGGTGTGTTTATTTAAAAAATCACGCTAGTATTTGTGTAGCAGCTCTAGTTTTTAGACCAAACATCCAGTTAGTGCATGAAATCGTCTCACTCGCTCTGAAACGCATGCGTGCTCTCGCGCTCATACTCTCGGCCGTATAATTTTTGTTTTTAGGGGATGTTTGGTCACTACAATTAGTCTCACTACTGAAATATAACTTGGTAATAGTTACCTCAATAACATATTTAAAAATCAGACATGTAAAAATAAGTAAAGTTCATTTATTTATTTTTTGAGCTTTAAAGTGTCTGACAGAAGTTTTGATCCATGGAAAGTGTCTGACACTTATGATACTACTTTAGAATAATATTCTACAAAACATATATAAAACTCAGCCATAAAAACATTAAGTTAAGTAACTCGTTATTTTTAGTTCCCTTTCTCACCTCGTACCTGGCAAAGTTCCCCAAGGTAGAGCTCCACATATACACAGGTATTCAAAGCACATGAGACGCTACTGAGAACCTAAGGTTTCATCCATGTGAAAATAAGTTATGTCTGACAGCTGTGGGATCTTGGTCTAAAAGTATCGTAAATCGATCACGGTCTTCATTAAATCAGCGTACCTACTTTAACTAATTTGAAGTAAACATTTGCAATCAACAGAAGCCAGGTGCCAATACTATCTGCCAAAATTGTGTTGTCTCTTTGCAACCATGGTCAGGTGGAACAAGATCTGTCCTTTAGTTGAAACCTATGAAATTTCGGGAACCAGGTAATCATCATGATGATAGCTAAATATTGTGGGTATAAATTCTGCAAACCGGGATAAGTGGACATATCCAACGTTGTCTTCTACTCAGAAGCCTGTTATAAACTCTGGTCTGTCACCAGTACCAGTACTCGTACACCCAGCGGTGTTATGAAGCAGTTTGTTAAAGGCCTTAATAAAGTTAAAAATAAAAGAACAATTATAGTTAAAAGTAAGCATTTTCGATGGACCACATATTACATAACTGATAAAAGACCCAACTTTTGTCGGTTCTATAAACGAACTTGAAAAGCGAACCCGGAAATGTTTCGTTTCAGTCATTCAGACTTTTTTTGGGAGTCATACATCAGAAAACTATATTCAATTAAAAAGAAAACAACATAAACTCGGTAACTAGTTACCGATATGTTGTCTAATATGAAATACTTAGGGTGTACCATGATCATTAAAATACATTCTTATTTGGATCGATTTCCTGAAAATCTTGGGAATTATAGTGAATAGTAAGCTAAAGGTTTCGTCAAGATATTTGCGTAATGGAAGAACGTTACCAAGGGAGGTGGACATGCATATGATGGGAATGGTTGTCAGGATCTATACAGGCACAGCATTCATAAAAATCTTATAAAAACATTTTTTGCCACAACCAAAGTAACTGTTTTAAATAAAGTAAGATTTTTTTTTTTTTTAATAATTTGTATCTTGCGTGTAAAACTAAAACTAGAGCTGCTAGGAAGAAACCAGTAGTATTTATGTAATTAGCACACTTAATTTTACTGAAAACAAAGGAAAATACTGTGGCAAATTTTAGTGTTGATCAGTATTATCAGGAAACTTGCTGTCACATAGAAATAAGGTATTTATAAATTTGAAATAAGTTTGTAATAGTTATAACAGCTTCGATTTTGATTAAAAGGGTAATAATTCAGTAGTAGATGAATGAATCATCTTCTTTGGAAACATTTATGTATCAAATTTTAGCCAAAGCAGTGAGTATCCCGGTGGTTTATGTGACTATCAACAGCAAAGCGATAGTAGTGGCAGCGTCTAAGGAATCGTTCATAATATGGAAGTTCTCTACGCCAACTAGACCTCGTAAGTATTTAAAGTAGCTTCATTTTAGGGTTCCGTACCTTCAAAAGGGAAAAACAGAACCCTTATAGGATCACTTTGTTTTCCGTCCGTCCGTCTGTCTGTCTGTCAAGAACCTTTATCTCGGGAACGCGTAGATGTATCGAGTTAAAATTAAAACCATATAATTAAGTCTGCGGTCCCTTGAAGCTATGAAAAAAATCAAACTTCTTAGTTAACGTAAAAAAAAGATATGGCCGTCTATGTCGCAAAAAACGTATATTTGACACTCAAGGGAACCAAAATTCTAGAGTAGTTCCCATTGACCCAAAATCCTGAAATTGTGCAAAAAGCAAGGTCTTATAACACAAGTATAGGAATAATTGTCCTCGTCCTATGTTTATCAATTTTATTATGCACCCACCACTCTTTTAGCAAACATAAAATGGACTGGGTTTCTATTCCAGCTTCTAAAGAAAAAAGTTAAAACCTCTTAGTGACGTGTCATGTGATATTTCAGGTGCTACAGAACAGTTGTACCAAGCGGACGGCTTGCCCGTCTCGACCTCAGACCCAGGGTTCCATGACGACACGATTTGCTGTGTCGCAAGTTCAGACACTCATTTGTTAATCGGAAGAGATTCTGGCTCCATACTCCTGTTTTCTCTTGTAAATTTTAAGAAAATTACTTCGATAAATATGACTTCCCGACCCTATAGGTTGGGACTCAACTCAAATTCCAGGTATGACACCAGGTGTTATGTTATTTAAAACCACATAATTAAATTTTGCATTGAAATTTGAGGTAATGAGATTGTCCTTGTTCCCATGACCTAATAATGTTCTAGATAGACTAACTTTAAAAACTATTCATAAAAATTATATAATTATTTGTAGCAAATTCTATGTGATCGACCAGCCAGGCTCCTTGTATTTGTTGGAGACGGACATGGCTAACAACATAAGTATCGGACAAGCATTACGTAAGGATGTGTGGAGCGCTCTGTGGGCGTCCGACAATCCGCAAATGTTGGCAGTGGCAGAAAAAGCTAGGCTTTATGTGATGAGAGATAATGAACCTGAAGAGCCTTTGACCATGCAGGGGTATTTGTGTAAGTTTAAGGTACGTAGGTTTGTGTAAGTAATGGTCACACACCGTCCCTTAAGGAGTTAGAAAGTAAAGGAAAAAAAAGTGCTCCTCTGTTGGTGCACAAAGTGTACCGTGCGTCACTGTGACCGAGTTTTGTCTGAAGGATGATTAATTAGTGTCAACTGTTTTCGTCAATTAAAGCTTTCGAGCTATCTTATTTAAAATTATTACTCATTTTAAAATATTGTTTCTAGGAGTTGGAAATCACTTCAGCCCTTCTGGACAATGTCGAAGATAAATGTACTCCTCAACACATTGTGAGAGTGGAAGTGAAGTCTCTGAGAGACACACGTCAACTCATTGAAAAAGTAGGCTTGAAGGAAGCAGAAAACTTTATTAAAGACAACCCACATCCGCAACTATGGTATGATGTCAATATTATGTTACGATGTTATACAAGACACAGAATTACTGATAAATAACACAGCTAATTGTCGTTAGGATCCTGATTTTCGATTAATAAATGCGTTTTCGGACTCACTGTTTAAAATATTTTATTAATTCTTTTGTTAGTAAATAAGGTATTACCTACTTTCAGGTTGCTATTAGCAGAAGCTGCTTTAAAAAATTTCGAGTCTGAATCTGCACTAGATACGGCTGAAGCTGCGTTTGTGAGACGTAATGATTATGCCGGAATAAAATTTGTTTCCCGTTTGAACGCGTTGCATTCAAATGCTCTTAAAAAGGCTGAGATATTAGCTTACTTCAAAGACTTCGATGCAGCTGAAAAGATATATCACAATGAAGACAGAAGGTTTGTTATTGCAAGTATTATTTATCTAGTGCAGCTTATGGTGAAAGCTTCGGGCTCGAGTGTGACCGTGTTGTCACTAGATGGCGCTGAACTCAAAATTTTAGTTTATTTTGTTTTTAGTGTATGGGAGTTTATTAAGACAAAGAAATGATATTTGCGAAAATCGGATATTTCAGTTTATTGAATCTAGTCAAATTATTATCTCAAAATTTACCTGATTCTGACTGTTCGTGACTGTAGTGCTTGAGTAGCGCTATTCTTAGGTATGCACTATGGTCACTATAACAATGTCGAGTTCAGCGAGAAGAACTTATCTACATACCCGTTGCTTAAGTTTTTATTTATAACATTACAGAGACTTGGCTATAGCTCTCCGAAAGCGTTTAGGGCACTGGTTCCGCGTAGTTGAGCTGTTGAAGATGTCTGCGAGTACAACCGACGCGCAAGTCAAACAAGCATATAGCAACATTGGCGACTATTACATTGATAGACAAAATTGGTAATTCTCTTGACTATGTATACAAATACTTTTCTTTGTTAAAATTCTGTTAGGGAAAAAGTGGTCAGACCAATAAAAAAATATACTAAAAACGAATAACCAGATTAATGTTTATTGTACAGGGCAAGTGCGCTCGAGTACTACACAATGTCAAATAACACAGAAGGCTTGAAGAAATGTTATATGGCGCTCGAAGACAACGAGTCCTTATCAAAATTGTTTGCAGGGTCTCCAAGACACAAGGTATTTTTGCCGAAGTATAATAATACTTAGTTATTACAGTTGTTAAAACCTTATCAAATTAGAACAGAAAATAAAATAACCTTATTTATTTAATTATCATCAGGAGGTCGGCGTAACAAAATTAAATTTATTAGATGACCTAAATGATTGTATTGGACAAGCTCCATCTATACAAGGCATTATGCAATTAAAAGAAAGTGGCAGAATGACACAAGCTGCTGAAATGGCGTTTCAGGCAAGTTATAAATGTTTTGTAAAACTTGAACGAGGAATTTAGGATTGCTTTGTACATCGTCGTACTTATCACTCATATAAGTCTGTTCAGGGGCCGTAATACGGAGTACCTACAAAGTACTATTGGTCCTGTACAGCTCTGTTCCACTCTCTGTCACACCGGAATCACAATGGTTTTAAGACGTTATTGTAGAGCCCTTAATTTGTAAGTGAATTGCTAGGTGGGCTGCCATGCTTCTGGCGAGACGTAGCATGGCTTACTTTATTGTTAAACCGATATCCATATTGAGAAACTTAAAACAAAGTTGCAAATATAATAATAATAAACTAAATAACAAACTCGCGGGCACATCGCAAAACAAAAGCACAAAAAAAATAAAAACAGTTTCAGGCATGAGTCAAATTATTTATTTACGACTTTATTTTAAGGAACCTAAAATTGATATTTGTTTAAGCATTGACCATCGCGCTATGATGTGCCACGCCAATCGTACGCCTGTCTTATATGTTGTCCTTACTACGGGGTATCAATGCTATTTTAATTCCGGCGTGAATAAGAGATAGTGCTATTCGTCGTAATATATCTCTCTCACAACGGAATTATGATAATTTTAAGATGTACAAGACGTCGACTTAGTAAGGACCCTGATGTATTTAATGGTTGTAAACATATACGCATAGTGGCGAGATTGTACTTACTACCCAGTAATCTTTTTATTTTTTCTTTTAGTTAGCCAATGTAGAAGCGTCAAAGAAGGCATCTCCCTTGAAAATCAAGAAGCTCTATATTCTAGCCGGTCACTTGTACAGCCAAAGCAGCGTCGGTCAGTCAGCATTATACTCACTTATAAATTATACAAATATGTGTAGTTTCCAACTTAACCTCAGCTGTATCATGAAATAGACAATTTTGTAGATTATTAACCGACTTCTAAAAGGAGGTTATTATGTTCGGCTGTATTTATTTCATCGAACTGATCTGATGATGAAGCCAGAAGGTAAGCACCGGAATTCTCCAAAAAAAAATTATGTAAGTATCCTAGCCTTATTAGAATTGTAATGAGATGCATTTTGGCTATAGGGTACCATCGAACTGGTCTGATGATGGACCGAAAGGTGGAAGATTTTGCTGAGGGGTAGGGGTCGACTAAAAAATGTAACATAATTTTTTTTTTGCAAAAGAAATCAACCGACTTTAAGTAAAAAAAAAAAAAACAAAAGCTGGGGAGAGATTAACGTCAGATTTTTACTGACTGCAACCCACCTGCGTTCTTCAGTTGCACCTTGCGCTCCAAGGCCACGATAATTCTTTCAAACATTCCCGTGTGCATTATCGTAATGCGGCTATGACATTAGCATTAGTGTTAAATAAAATGTATAACTAATGGTAAAAAGAGATAGTGTTGTTTTTGTAAATAAGGTTAGGATCCGAAACAATAAACAACTTTTGCTTCTGATGGCTTTGCTCGCATTAATTTTGATTTTGACATTTGTTTCAGGTTGTTGACCGATATAGGAAGCATTAGTGTTAATATGGAAGAGTTTTTTTTAATACTCACAAATAGCCAACAGTAATAATAGTAGTTTTTTTTAATACCTACTTATGTTTAAAAATAACCCATAACACACTATTAGTTTCTAATAATACGATCTAGTAGCAGTTGTGGGCCCGTAAAATACGGAACTGGTCCCCGGATACAGCGATGCGGGGTCGCGGCAGACCACGAAGGAGATGGCGCATGGCGGGGCGACATGGATGTCTTCCTTAAGAATTGGAATGAGAAAGCGAGGAACCGTGGTCATTGGAAATAATGGCGGGAGGCCTTTGCCCAGCAGTGGGACAATAAGGGCTTTATATAAATATATATTATTTTTTTAAGTTATAATAATATAATAATAGCAATTACGACCATGGAAAGATTTTGTTTGTTCTCTCTGTTGCAGTAGCTACATTTTTTCTGGATGAAAGGTACATAATATGACCTTTTTTCATATAGGTATCCTTTTTCTTTTTTTATTCGATATAAACCAGTGCTCGACTGCGATCCCACCCGATGGTAAGCAGTGATGCAATCATTGATGGTGAGGCGCACTAGTTTATTAAGAGCCTATTCACTCTAGCCTTGAAGGCACCTAAATTATAGTTGGACGGGAAGACCGCAGCAGGCAAATTGTTCCAGTCCCTCGATGTACGCGGTATAAACGACGAAGCAAATCGCTTAGTTCGGACCGTTAAAGTTTCAACAACGTAAGGGTGGATACTCGCAGTACGTCGGGTTGTCCGATGGTAGAAAGGAGATGTCGGCATCAAGTCATGCAATTCCCGCGCACACTCTCCAAAATGCAACCTGTAAAATACCGATAGGCTGGCTACCCTGCGCCTGTGCTCGAGGCTTTGTAGATTGGACTTAACCAAATCTGGATCCCCAATTAGCCTCTTCGCACGCCTTTCTACTGCACCGCCGGACCTTTGCAAGAACGCCTAGTTTTCTAGCTGCTACCTTGGCTTTGGACTCAATGAACCGCCCGAATTTGAGGTCAGAAGAAATTTCGACTCCCAAGAGCTGAAGGCGGTCGGTGCACTCCAGGGATACATTCCAAAAAGCAGGAGCCAAGGTGAACGGACTCCTTTTGGCGGTGAACAGACATGCTTGTGTTTTGGCGGCGTTGAATTCTACCAGATTGGTTTCACCCCACTTAGAGACTGCCTGAAGAGAGACATTCGTACGCTCTACCATAGCCTCTCGTTCGGACCGGATTAGTTCCTTACTAGCCCGAGCTCCCGGAAGGTATCTCTCTACAACTGTGCTATCATCTGCATACCCATAGATACCGAGCATCAGCAGATCATTAATATGCAGCAGGAAAAGAGTTGCAGAGAGAACTGACCCCTGAGGAACTCCGGCATTAGTGGTCATGGGCTCTGATGAGCATTCATCGACAACAACTCGGAGAGACCGTTCACTCAGGAAGTCTTTTACCCAGTTAATCAGACCAGGGGAAATGCCGTACGCTGGAAGCTTACTCAAAAGACTGGCGTGCCATACCCTGTCGAAGGCCTTCGAAACGTCTAAGGAGACAGCAATTGCTTCTCCATTCTTCTCGAGGGCCTCGCCCCACATGTGAGTGGTATACACTAGTAGGTTCCCAGTAGACCGATTGTGACGAAACCCGTATTGTCGGTCACTGAGGAGATCGTTACCTTCCAGGTATGCCATGAGGCGCGAGTTCAACACTCGCTCCATAATCTTGCAGAGTATGGAGGTTATCGAAATCGGCCGATAGTTGGCGGGATCGGCACGACTGCCCTTTTTGGGCACGGGTTGCACGTTGGCAAGCTTCCAGGATTTGGGCACTATAGCAGTCCTAAATGAGAGGCGATACAAGCGCGTCAATACAGGAGACAACTCGGGTGCACATGCCTTGAGAACTATTGCTATCCCTAACAAAGTATATGCAAAGTATTATAATGATTGGTTTAATGGCCTAGCAAGTCTAGGCGTAAAAAGGTAACAAACATATAAACAAAATTTCGTAATTGGGTAACAAATATTAGTAAGGATACCTTAAAAACCGAGGCGGTTCGCTAGTAATAGGCATTATTTTGTTTTTTAGAGCTACGATAGTTTGAAGTGGGATATGAAGTTTATGTATATTCTTGCAGACGGTGCCCATGGGCGTGAGGCGGCGCGCTGCTGGCGTGCAGCGTGCGCCGCGCACTGGGCGGCGGCCGGGGCGGGGCGCGCGCGCGCGCGGCCGCCGCGCCCTGATGCCGCGCTGCGCGCCGCCGCCCGCCTCGCGCACCACCACCATGCGCTGCACGACGCGCAGCAGACGCAGGTCACACATGTTGCATGTATACACCAATAGTGCGGCGGCGGGGGCGGGGCGCGAGCGCGCGCGGCCTTCGCGCCCCGACGCCGCGCTGCGCGCCGCCGCCCGCCTCGCGCTGCACGACGCGCAGCAGACGCAGGTTGTTGCACGTATACACCAACACTCGTCCAACGGAAACTAGGCAACTGGGCGCCACACTATGTGGAAGTGCTTAATAGAGCCTGGCCATAAATACATTTTGTAAATATCGGCGCAAGTGGATTTATTAAATACCAAATGTAGCTAAGAAGTTAGGCTACTATCTATATATATAAAAATGAAACCCGTTTTCCTTGGTCACGGCATCACGCGTGAATGGCTGGACCGATTTCACTAATTCTTTTTTTGTTGTATTTGTTATTATTAGGAGAAGGTTCTTACGGAAAAAAATATTAAGAAAATCTCAAATCTCTTTTGCATATTTAAAAAAACGCGCGTAACGAATGTCAATGTCATTCACAGCCATAGACTATATTGAAAGAGCATTGTTTGTTCGGAAACGTGGTTACTTAATTAAATTCGAGCATCATTTGTTCCAAAATAAAGTAGTGCATCATTGCTACGCTACGGCGGTACGAAGTTCGCCGGGTCAGCTAGTATTATATAAAAATTATGTTTGTGGCTGGTATCACTTTTTAGCAATGAGCATCTAAATACGACAATATTCAAAAATTTACACAAATACAACTTAATTTGTATTTTTTCTTTTCAGAACTTTTTTCTAGTAAAAACTAAGCCATAAAAACTATGCCAGTGTTATACCATTCCAGAAAGCTTATAATATATACATTCGTTTGGTACACACAAATATGCTATATGTTATTATTATCATCGCCAGGGCTTATATTTACTAGAAATATTTATCTCAAGACATTTTTGCGTAGGTATCTGAAACTTTCAATTAAAGTTTTGACAGTTGCCGAAATTTGCCGAAGATCCGGCGTTGCGCCATCGGTACATGGTGGACATCCCACCCATACGTACAAAGCGTTTTGGGAACACATTCATAATGCGTACAGCTAAGGAGTGGAATTCCCTGCCGGAGTCTGTGTTCCCTGATAGCTACAACCTAGGGGTCTTTAAGTCAAGAGTGAATAGGTTACTTTCAGGCAAGCGTGCTCCATCGTCGGCCACATCATCGCTTACCATCAGGTGAGAGAGTGGTCAAACGCAAGCCTATCAATAATAATAAAAAAATGACGTTATTGGATAGGATATTTAATATTATTATACAGGAAGAAAAATAAAGTTGCAACTTCATTGCACAACATATGTTAATCTGTTATAACATGAAATACTAATAACCTTTTCTTATAAATACGTTGGCTATTTGATTTATTAGTTGATATAGGTTATATTTGTGATACTGTATTGATTGCAGTTTATATTTAAATAATGCACCGAGTATGTTTCAGCACATTTTAGTTCACATATTTTCAATAATTAGTTCTCATTACCTCACCAGCTGCATGCCAACGTCTTCTCCCACGCGATAGCATAAAATTATCTTAAGTTAACATACTCCCGGGATTAAAAATGTCCTAGTGCTTATTTATTTTATTAGCAATTATTAGTAAGCAATTATTGATACAATAAACTTTTAGAAATTCTGCGTCCTTCATGCTGAACACGGGGGCCACCATCCATCCTGACGTCAGAATGGCTGGTCAAAAAAATATTCATATTTCTCTGAATGTATCTGCAGCAATTATTTAAGAAATGTAGCAAATATAAGCTATTGAGTAGCAATTCTTGAATATACTTTCAGAGCTGCTTGTCATAGGTAACCAGCCATTCTGACGCTAAAAATGTATCAACTTAAAAGTGATTCGGTTTTTTGGATGCTTACGAATAGGTACTGGCAATAATCAGTGACGGATTAACCCTTAATCAAATTAAGCAATTGCCTAGGGCATCACGTCTGGGGGGGCACCAGAAGAAGCACAAAAAAATCTGTCCTTAGGGCATCACGTCTCACTCTCATGTCACCAAAAACCACAAAAAAAAAAGTTTCTAGGACTAATTTAAAAATTCTTGCGTTTTAAGTTGACATACGAGTCCGACCTAGAGTCATAACCCCGCTCCCGCTTGCCCATCCGCTGCCCGCTAGTGCATTCGGTAATTCAAATGCACCGAAATTGCGATCAGCCAATCACAAACCACCCCTACCCCGCGGCCCCCCCGCCTGGCGCCCTCGCAAATCTGTGTCAATCAAATGTTTTGTTTTTTGAGTAATTGTGCCGGCCGGCTTCTATGCATACGTAATAATAGGGGTTAAAGTATGAAATTGCCGTTTTATTGTAATAGGTACTTCGAATTGACATAAAACCTTCATGGTTTGAGATTTTGGATGAAACTTTTTTCACATAGTTCACTAGGTTTAGTGTATTGTCATAGTCGCTTAACTATCTTCATTGTGATATCTATGTGAGTATGAAGTTCCGTTGGCTATTTCTGGGCTTCTTCATTAGTCCCACTTCATCAAATGTTACTTTTTGACTGTAAATGCCGTAAGTCCTCGATGAAAATACCAAAATAACTATATGGTTGCCTATAATATTTGAGGAGTTCCCTGGATTCATCATGAAAACTGGATTTTGAAAAAAATGGGACCAATCTGGAAACATTTCCTATAAGGCCTTGCCCAGATTTTAAAATTATTCTTTTCATACTTTTTGTAATTCAACTGTATGTGTGAGGTACGAATAAACGTTTTTTCATTTTTTCTTTCAATAAGGGGAAAAAAATTGCCAATCGGTCCATAAACGACGGAGTTCTGAGGTAAAAAACATTTAAAAAAAAAATACAACCGAATTGATAACCTTCTCATTTTTTAGAAGTCGGTTAAAGATTATCGACTTTGTTGTTTTTTATTCAGTTTAGACAAGAAAGATGGATACTTTGAAAATTCGAGTGATTTTTGAATACGAGTTCTGCCACGGAACTAACGCGGCAGAAAGAGCTCGCAATGTTGCGTTTGGAGAGAGGAATGTTAATGAACGCACCGTGCGATTTTAGTTTAAACGCTTTCGTGATGGAAACTTTTTAAGAACTAACCAAGTGGAAGACGGCCCACACAGGTGAATAACAATGAATTGAAAGAGATGGTGGAACCCGATCCGAGCCAAACTAACCGGGAATTAGCGTCATGGTTTAACGTTACCTTACCAACAATAAAAAAATATGAAAAATGGGTGATCAGTCATGATCTGCACAAAGAAACGCGTGTTGAAACTTGTGTTGCCTGTTTGAGTCGATACAGAAATGACGGAATATTGGATCGAATTGTGACATGTAATAAAAAATGTGGATTCTTTACGATAACCGTAAGCGAAAAATGCAATGGCTGACCCCAGGTCAAGCGCCGCAACAGCATCCTAAAGGAAAACTTACCAATAAAACGGTAATTGTAACCGTTTGGTGGTCTCAGCATGGTGTTATTTGCTTTCTCCGATCTGGTCAAACAATAACAGCAGATATCTACTGTGCCGAACTCCGAACAATGATAGCAAAACTAGCAGTGAAACAGCCCCGATTCATAAATCAATCTTCACCATTATTGTTCCATATTGACCTCATACAGCACGATGAGAAACCATTTTAACTCTACAAGAACTGCAATTAGAAACCATTCGTCACCCGCCGTATTCGTCGAATCTAGATCACCAGAGTTCTATCGCAAAGCCATAAATGACCTACCTATTGTATAGATGTATAGATAATAATGGTAATTATTTTGAATCAATAAATATGTTAAAAGAAAAAAAAAACAAATATCAAATTTTTCAGTACAAATCGGCAATTTCATACTTTAATCCCTAATAAATAAATTATGCTTTGGTTTTTATTGTTGTCGCACCTACTCCACTTATATGGTATGTTACATCTCATTACCTTATTTTACAAAAAACTAATGTTTTAGGCGGTAAAGGTTTAAAGACTAGTTGACATACGGATAGGGGGGGCCCACAGGCGTAGATTGCTTAGGGCATCAAGTAGCCTTAATCCGTCACTGGCAATAATTTAAGATATGTGGACCTAACCAAACTACATGCCGAGTTGGGACACTTAATTTGTCACCAAGTTATGTTAGTCATTAACTCAAAACTCAATTAGGTATGTAAATAACATGACAAAAAAGTTTACTTATACAATTATTACCACCGCAACCGCTATGTCCATGCATTTTAAATCTGTAATATCTTCGAAAATATTCATGTAAATAGCCTGCTGTAAAGTTTTATATTGATCATATAATAAATAATAAATGCACAATGTATTTAAGGTACTTAACTGGATAATGATGAATGCTGTATCGCTTAAAATCGCTTTAAATAAGCCAATACTTCTCGTAAAAAGAAAAGGATAATAAATGGTTATTGGGATAAAAAATTATAGTGGGTTATCTCTAAGAAAAAGGCATATACCATCGCGGACTTTTTTGTATATTATTTTGATCTATCGCGTAGGATTCAGCCAGCGTTTGCATTGTAAGCGCAAAAAAATTTGTTTATTTACGACACCGCATTAGAAACCTCTAAAATTATCAGTGTTTCTCTACTATATTATGCATGTGTACATATAAACCTTCCTTTTGAATCACTATCTATTAAAAAGCCGCATCAAAATCTGTTGCGTAGTTTTAAAGATCTAAGCATACATAGGGACAGACAGTGGGAAGCGATTTTGTTTAATACCATGTAGGTAGTGATGAATTATAACGTATTAGGTAGGTCACATTATTTAAAAATGGCTTACATTTCTGATATTTTTTTCAATATTTTGTTTTTTTTTTTTCAACTATTAAATGTATTTTATTTTATTTTATTTTAATAAGTACAGTGACAGACTACAGACTAAGACAATCAGCACAATTAAAAATAACATACAGTACATAAATCTGAAGTCCAATTATTGCTGTACTACAACACTCAAAGTTTAATATGCTTCAGAAACAGAAAAAAAAAACACAGTAAAGGTGAAGTATTATGGAGAAGTTAATAAAGTACACTAATGTAATTACATTTTATATAAACAATTTCTAAATTCGTTAAAGCTGTTCAAAAACAAGTCTACCATAGGGCATATTATATTATATTGATTGCACATTCTAAATAACGGGTTATTCTCAGAAACATTATTGTTACTAGCGGGAATACTAAATAATTGTGGAGTGCGCACAGATCGAGTTGGTATTTTAAAGTTTAACTGGTCAAGTAATTTAATGTCAAAGGAGCCATTAGCAATTTTATGCAATACACTTAAATCACTAACCCATCTCCTTCTCTCAAGACTCTTCATGCGGAAGTGTGTGAGCCGCTGATTGTAATTGGGGAGTTTACGTCTGAGGCGTATATTTATATAGATAAGTTATTATTTTTAAGTAAATTTATTCTAGAACATCTTAAAAAAAATCAGCTGGATATCTATAAAAATATGGAAATTATAGATTTATGACCCGAAACCGACTCAATTTCCACATAGTGCACCAGTCTGGCCTCGACCAGTTCATGTGTCAGCATTGATTCTTACCTATATAGCAATTGGGCACGCCACAATTATGGCGATAAGTCCCCTCTTTGAGGCGTGGTTGGAAAGACCTTACGGCGTCCTCACCTTCCGCATGACTCAGGTTCTCACCGAACACGGGAAGTTCGGGAAGTTCCTGCACCGAATTCGTGCGGAAGCGACGCCCGGGTGTCGCCACTGTGTGGACCGCCCGGAGGACACGGTGGAGGTGTGTCCCGCTTGGGAAGAGCAACGCCGTGTCCTCGTGGGGGCGATCGGCGGCGGCGATCTCTCGCGCCGGGCCTTGGTACAGGCCATGGTCCGGAGCGAGGAGGAGTGGCAGGCGGTCGCGTCCTTCTGCGAAGCAGTAATGCTAGCAAAGGAGGCTACCGATCGCGTGAAACAACGGCAACGTTCCTCACGCCCCAACCGCCGCCAGGATTCCGATCCCGATTTCCGGCCACCGTAGGCGCAGGCTTGCGGACGGCGAGCAATGGGTGGCTCGCCGTCCGACCGTCCGGTAACTGTCCGGACCGAGCCCAAGTCGTCGACGGCGCGTATTGTTCCACGCGCGCCTCAGGGTGATGTCAGCAAATCGTAGGGGCCCAGCAGGGTCGAAGCCTACTGGGGCTATGGGTAGTGTGAAAACGAAACCCGGGGCCCTGGGACGAAGGAAACGAAGGAACAGGAGTGGGTTTTTAGTCAGTAAAAGTCTGACACTATCTCCCGCTCCGCCCAAGAGCGAGATTTGTCATTAGATGATTTCCCCACATTAAAAAAAAAAAAACTTCTACAGCAATAAATATGAAAACTACCTGTACCGACGAGGCTGGCAAGCGGCATCAGCTGCCTGTTTTCCGCGTGAATGCACCCATATGTTTCACTCATATTATGTGAATATTATAATGTTCTTTGAAGAAATATATTCTTAAAATCAATATCAGTAATGAATCAACTTGGCCGATCAGAAACTTCATCATATCCGCGAAATGAGAGTGGCAATATTCAGGTCTACTTAACAGGAAGTACCAACTGTAAAAAGGCTTTTAGGAACCGAAATTTAGTCGTTCCTAATTAACCTACGCGTTATTCAGCACACGATATTCAGACTGTCTTAGAGTCTACGTAGACAGCTCGCTATTACACCAGTCTGTAAAACGCGGGCTTGTTCATTCGCACGCAAGACGTCGACGTCGGCAATCGTGATGGCACCTGCACTTTCGAAGCCTTAAAAGATTGCCGTAGCACTTACTGCAACCAGCTTGACTCTCTAATTTAAATTATATGTACTAGATTTTACCCGCGGCTTCGCCCGCGTACATAATATACAGGGTGTTTGGTGCATCGTGTGCCAAATTGAAATGGTCGACTGGAGGAGTAATCTGCTATCCTTTCAGACCCCTAAATAGAGATGGGTCGTACTAGGCAAATCTTGGACTAGGTGCACCTAGTCCAAGTCCGTACAAATACTCGATCCAAATACCTGTTCCACCTAGTCCACCTAGTCCATGAAATACGCATACTTAGATTAGATGCTTAGTCTTTGCGTAACAACGATACGTGTAGTACGTACGTACGCAGTAATGAATTGTAATCTTCCCTTCATACTTTGCACAGGCTTAAGACTGTCAACGTATAGATTTATCTAATTGTTATAATTGCTTTTTGTTTTGTATTTTTTAAAATCACGTAACTATAATTATACAATCATTGCTTTTGTTTTTTTTTTTAAAATCACATAACTATTTACAATCATTGTTTTTTTTTTTTAAATCACGTAACCGTTTACAATCATTGTTTTTTTAAGATACACGTAGAAAATCAGTCTTTGGAATTGACACTACTTCCTTGGGGACCCATTTTTCAAAACAATAAACACATTAATTAATGTCTTATTAAAAATAGATCTAAGTTCTTTAACAATATATTAAAACTTCGTTACGAAAACCGATCACTAAATAAGTCCCATAGAAGTTAGCGACGTCGAGCAGGTATCATACGTCAATCGAGATCACATTCGCACGAGTCCGTACTTGATACTCGACTGCATCATATAGTCTTCATTCGCATCGAGTATTGTCAAAGTATCTATTCTACCTATTCTATAAAGTCTGCCTAGTGCCTAGTCCCGACTAGTCTCGATCTCGAGTATTGACAGACAAGGATGGAAAGACTGCGGTATAGTGTAGTTAAAAAAGGACAGAATATATTCTTCCACAACACGGTGCGCGTCGCGTAACTTTTATGCCATTGATATATGGTTCAAAATCAAACGACTGGCACACGTATGATCTATGTAAATACGAGTGCGCATTGCGTTACTTTTATGCGTTTTGAATTAAGGTTCAAATTCAAGTGACTGACTCATTAATGATTTTGGCAAACATGGATGAGCTAGGACTATGCTGCTATCTCGCTTCACCGCGTCACGACGACGCGGTGAAGCGAGATAGCAGCATAGTCCAGTACAGTCGGTACTTCGATTCGCGCGGGCCGCGGGTGCCGTGCACTGCGTAGGCACAGTGAGACTAGGTGGATCAAGTATTTTAAAAGTTAGAATAGGTGCAGCCTAGTCTCGTTAAATACCTAATCCCTGGATCTGTTCTAGTATATACGCTTCATCTCTACCCCTAAACACTTTTCATGCCTGGTAGATTATTTTCTTAGACTTTTTATTGTTTTATGATAATAAGACCTAAATTTTTGAATGAAAGGCGTAGACTCTACTAGCCACTAAAACCAATATTTCGCAACTAAATGGGGGGGGGGGGGGGGAAATCCACTAAGTTGGCAACACTGGCCGTTTGCAGCTAGACTGTTTTGTCTTGATGGTGTGCCCCGTGTCGTAAACAAGTCTGTCTAAGACAGACTTTTCTGAAGTGTGTGCGGGCCCTTAATCTATGTTTATCTATATATCTCATCGTTCTGTTTCATTCCTTTACACGGAATTGGCGTAAGTTGCTCTTTTTCTTGTGTGATGCTACATAGACTAAGATTGTCTGAATATCGTGTGGTGTAATAGATATTCAGACTGTAAGACAGTAAGCATCGCCGTGACCGATCTTGCTGTCGGAATTCAGAGTAAGACAGTCTGACCCTTATTACACTACGCTACATAGCCACTCAACTGTCTAACCCCCGCACTCACATTATTTGTCCCATTTGACACCTGTCACTTTCTTTTTTATGACAGCGCGAAAGCTTTACTAAGACTGTCTGAATATCGAGTGGTGTACAATACGGCCGACGTATCTTGGTGAGCTCGAACTTTGCTCAGAAGGCTGCGCAGGAACATTTTTTAGGAATAAAATGGTGGCATGAGGCGGCGTGCGGAGGGCTTTAAGGGCGTGTTTCTTTAATTCATAAGTTATTTTTGTAGCTTTCTGTCTCAAAGTGTTTTAATATTTATTTTATTTGTACTTGGTCCCTGTATTAGTAAATTTTTATTCGTAATTTGGTTTAAAAAAATTAATTTCAATAACAGTTTTTTTACGAGTATACATGCGCTAAAGTTCGCAGAGCGTATGTTCAGGCTCGCCAAGTTATGTCGGCCGTATTGTAATAGGCGCTTTAGGAAGGAAGAATCCTAATTAGGATCCGATTTAGGAAAATAAACATTTCCGACGTCCTAAATCTATATCGGATTCTAAATATGAATGTGATTACTTCCGTAATCACATTCAGGACGCTCAGTCGCCGCTCGCCTGCCGTCGCGAGCGCATGTTTTCTTTGATTGTATGCATATGCAAAAAAAAATGACGAAACGAAAATATGTTGGTATTATAAAAGAACATGCCTTATCTTTGGAACGAAAGTGATCCAAACTATATGAATAATGATAATAAATAAACGGAATACCTAATAATATTCCACAACTATTGACTGAATTTCTTTTCCTAAATCGGTTCCTAAATTTAAGAAGGTGTAATACGCTCTTTAATAAGGAATTATAATGACAAAATACTATTTGAAAATCCAAAAAATGGTTATATCAAAATAAAGTGCGGTCTAACTCGTTTTTTTTTATTTAATACAGGTTTGGTGTACTATAGCATCAATAGCGATTCAAGCCCGAGCGTATGAATTGTGTTCCAAGGCATTAATCAAACTTGAAGCACTGGATGTAAGCACCTTATAATTATTTATTTTAAATCAAAGGGGTTATGTTTCTGGCTAGGAAAATTTATTTTTCATAGTCGGACCCGAGATCTCTTTTAGTATTAACGCTATTTGCTCATAGTTTTGGATTTGGCCCTCCACGCACACTTGAAAAATTCACTTTGTATGCAGCGCACTACATACCTAATTTATATAATACTTTTTTTCCAGCCTGAAACTTTCGAAAATTTAGCTATAGAAATATTTACAAGATATAAACCCAAAGACGCGAAAGGAAACAAGATTGAATGCCCAAACTGCGACGTCAGCATGCCTGAATGGTAAGTACCGGTTGAGTGTAGATAGAGTACCCTCTAACTATTGGTACATATTGAGCCAGGGGAAATCAGCTGAGTAGCTGATGTATAATTTCTTGCAACCAGTGTCATGTAACATGTAGAATGTGTGCGACGACACAATTGGCGCGAATTGAGCTATTGACTGCTACGCTGCATGTCGCGGGTTCGATTCCCGCACGGTTCTGGGTGTTTTGTGTGAGTTTACATGTTTGTGAACGTATCCACGATACACGAGTAATTTCTAGTGTGAGACAATGTTTTTTTTTTTAATTTAGATAAAGAATTGTTTAATCAATCGTATCTGTTTTAAGTTTTATCGTAAAAACGTGGCTTGTCTTTGTTTGCAAAAATGTAATAATCGAACTGCAGAACCTTTACTACAAATTAGAAAGAAAACACCGTTATTAATAATCCTAAGGAAATGACCGATTGCTTTAATAACTTTTTTATTAATCAAATACAAAACCTAAGTAATGACAATCCTACAAACGAAATTACTGGCATAGATAACAACCCACACTCAATATTTATGGCCCCAGTTCTACCTGAAGATATCGTGAGAGTTATCAAAACATAAAAAATAAAAGTGTCGGATACGATGAAATAGCAACCAATGTGGTAAAATTCGTTGCAGATGTAATAGCTTCTCCCTTAAGCCATATAATGAACCTGTGCATAAGTGATGGCATATTTCCAGATAGCTTAAAACTACAATTATTGAGGGCTATGCTCGGAGTTTCCTTGCATGATCAAATCAGGTGTGAAGATAAGCTTGTATTATTTATCAGAAGCAAACCTAAAATGTCCTAAGCATAATTTTCGAGATTACTCCGGTTTTTTAGAATTTCGCCTTTTAAATCTCTAATCGTTCGGGGTATACAAAAAACGATTCAAATCTAGGTTTTTCCAAAAACACTAAATTATTTCGTATCCTACTAATAAATTAATGTAGTACCCCTTGGTCGAATTTGCTACAGGCCCCGCGCTGGTTTAATCCGGCACTGACGGCGCTTCGCACCAGGACAGCATCGAATGTTATACAAAGCACAGGTCCAATCATGTGTGGAGTAGTGCAGCCACATGTACCTAGGCTGTGAAGTAAAAGGTCTTTCAATAAGCACTTCCCTGGAATCTTTTGAATAAAACAAATTGTGTGTTATCGAATTTTTTTAATCATTTGAATGGCTGATTGATGTAATTATGTATGAAATATAATATCGTTCAAATGTCTGCCGCAGCTTCGCTGGATAGCGCGCATCCGAAATATCCAATTTTCAATGTCCTTTACTGTTCTCATTATTAGGAGTTTCGTCTACTCATTGTCGAAACCTCCTGAAAAGCAAATAATATTGATATTGCAATTTGTTAATAATAGTCAAAAAGTATCAAGCTTTTATAATAGAAATTAAAAACTAACCTAGAAATAAATTATTGAATCCAACCGTCGGATTTTCTCTGCATGTTTCTAATTGAATCTTCTTGCGTCTTTAAATTTTTCAATCATATTAAATAGGAGCCTCTCCGTCGAACTAGTGATTGTTTTCGGCATTATTTTAAGGAAAACAAGTAATAAAAGATGCACCTATACTCCATTTGTTTAGGTAGTAAACAATCTTGATGTCTTTTTATAAAAAATAATCGTATAAATGATAGACAAAGATTATTTAAATTTAGTTAATTACCAAACATTGGTCTAAGTATATAACAAATTGTAAACATTTGTAGATAAAATTTTTAGACAACTTTTAGATAGAAGACATGTCAAGAATCCATAAAATTCACGTTCGTGACAGTTCTTTGTGCGAGTGTGGCCTCGATGATGGTACATTGGACCATATCTTCTTTTCTTGTCCTTCAAAGTCCCACTCCCTCGACTTGTACCAAATGCTTCCCAAAATTAAATACCCCTTCCTACTAACTTCCATTCCCTATTGACGAATTTCTCTCCTAAAGTTGTCCAACTCCTATCCAAATTCCTAAATGACAATAACATCAATCTGTAACCTGCCACTAACGTCTTAGATCTATCACAAAGGGCAAAATTCGACGGCTCACCTTACGGCGCTGCCGTCACCACATGACACTGGCAGAATAGTCGACACCGGCTCAGTTGCCAAAGAAGAAAAAAAAACAAAATTCAGGGACATCTTTCGATGGCCAAACTACTAGACTGGACTTTTTTTTTTGTTTCTTTTCAGTTCTTTTTTTTATTTGGCTTCGATTACCGTCCGCAATAACTAACGTTTACGCGTATGAAGTCGCGGTCATTAGGTAAAAATAATAATAGGTACTTTATAAAAAGTAAAGGTTTGGCCTACCCTAATATGCTCTGCAAATGATTATGGTACGAACCCGGAATTTAATGTTGTTTCGGTGCACACTCCTAAGGAGACAAAGCTAATGGACTCACGGACGTTACCAACCTGCGTGATTGTATAATAATTAATTGTAGTTTAATTTAAATTTGTACCGTCTGTTATCAGGATATCGACCTGTCCCGGATGCAGCAGCGAGTTCCCTGAGTGCGCAGTGTCGGGCCGCGCGCTGGTGACACCGCACACGGTGTGGACGTGCAACACGTGTGGAGCCCGCGCGCAACAACATGAACTTGTATTGCGGCACTCGTGTCCTATGTGTCACACTCAACTCTCCTAAAATAATTAGACTAATTTATTTATCAAGGACATAATGCATTGAATATTACAGCTTGCTAACCTATAATATTCAATGTTAAAAAAACTATATTAGACTGTAAGTAGTTACAAAGTTGCAAATAAACAGCTATTATCATTTACCGATAAGATAGTTTTCTTATTATCATACCTATCTACATATTTATAGCGTGACTTAAGGCCCTTGCTTCCATTTAGTGTCATGAACCAGTGACTTTCTGAAGCCTACACCTCGGTAACAGCTGGGTTAAAAGATTTGAAAAAAAAAAATAGATTCATACTAGAAAAAATTGTGAAAAAAAGTTTTTATGTAAGTATAAGGCACTGGCTACTTGTAATTATTTTGAAAACTTTGGTTATTTAAAAGTAAAAGTATTACTGTTCGAATTTTGAATTTCCCTCCACATTTTTTCGAGGGCCAAATCAAATTATCGTGTCTCATTCAAAAATGAATCTAAATCGAGAAGATTTTCGTGCGATTATTTTCTACGATTTTAAATGTGGCCTAAAACCTGATGAGTCATTTGATCGACTTCAAATAACTTTTACGGATGAAAGACCTTCAAAAGCAACCATCTACCGCTCGTATAGCGAGTTCAAGCGCGGTCACCTTACTTTGGGGGATGAACAAAGGTGTGGTCGTCCTACGACGGCTGTCATGGAAGAAAGTGTGCTGGCAGTGAAAAAATATTTCAAGAAAACAGGCGAATTGCATACGAAGAGATTCAGCATACACAGCAGATTGGTTCGGGAAGCGTTCAAAAAATTCTACACAAGCACCTTCGCGTGAGGAGCAGTGACGGATTAAGACTACTTGATGCCCTAAGCAATCTACGCCTGTTGCCCCCCCTATCCGTATGTCAACTAGAATCGGTCTTTAAACCTTTACCACCTAAAAACATTAGTTTTTTTGTAAAATAAGGTGATGAGATGTAACGTACCTTAGAAGTGGAGTAGGTGCGACAACAATAAAAACATAATTTATTTTTTGGGGATTAAAGTATGAAATTGTCGATTTGTACTGATAAATTGAAATTAGTTTTTTTTTCATTTAATATTTATTTAATCAAAATAATTACCATGATTATCTATACATTGCTGCTATCCAGTAGGAAGGTCATTTATGCCTTTGCGATAGAACTTTGGTGATCTAGATTCGACAAACTGTGTAAAAGCATTTTGTACTGCCTCTTGAGAAGAAAACTTTTTATCAATTATAAAATTGTCCAAATCACGAAAAAAAAATGGTAGTCTGTTGTAGCAAGGTCTGGCAAACACGGAGGGTGCCGAATGGTTTCTGATTGCAGTTCCTGTAGAGTTAAAATGGTGTATCGTGCTGTATGAGGTCTCGCGTTATCATGGAGCAATAATGGTAAAGACTGATTCATAAGTCGGAGCTGTTTCACTGCTAGTTTTGCTATCATTGTTCGGAGTTCGGTACAGTAGACATCTGCCATTATTGCTTGACTAGATCGAAGAAAGCTATAGTGAATAACACCATGCTGAGACCACCAAACAGTTACCATTACCTTTTAATTGGTAAGCTTTGCTTTAGGACACTGTTGTGGCGTTTGACCTGTCAGCCGTTGCATTTTTCGCTTACGGTTATCGTAAAGAATCCACTTTTCATCACATGTCACAATTCGGTCCAATATTCCTTGATTTCTGTATCGATTCGACAAGGCAACACAAGTTTCAACACGCGTTTCTTTCTGCAGATCAGTCAAATCATGAGGCACCCATTTGTTGTTGGTAAGGTAACGTTAAACCACGCCGCTAATACCTGAGTAGTTTGGCTCGGATCGGCTTCCACCATCTCTTTCAATTCATTGTTATTCACCTGTGTGGGCGGTCTTCCACGTGGTTCGTTCTTCAAATCAAAGTTTCCATCACGAAAGCGTTAAAACCAAAATCGCACGGTGCGTTCATTAGCAGTTTCCAAACGCAATATTGATATTGCGGGCTGTTTCTGCCGCGTTAGTTCCGCGTCAGAACTCGTATTCAAAAAACAACTGAAAGTCACGTTTTTTTAACCGACAACCAAAAAAGGAGATTATCAATTCGGTTGTATTTTTTTTTATGTTTGTTACCTCAGAACTCCGTCGTTTATGGACCGATTGGCAAAACTTTTTTCCCTTTAGAGGATATCCTTCCAAATTGGTCCCATTTTTTCACAAACCAGTTTTCTTGATGAATCCATGAGGAATCGAGGGAACTCCTCATATATTACAGGCAACCATAAAGTTATTTAGGTATTTTCATCGAGGACTTAAGCATTTACAGTCAAAAAGTAACATTTGATAAAGTGGAACTGATGAAGAAGACCAGAAATGGCTAACGAAACTTCATACAAAGATATCACAATGAATATAGTTAAGCGACTATGACAATACAAATAAATAAATGGTTCTGAATAGTTAAGTTGAAAATGGTATCATCGAAGTGAACTGATCATGATGATGGAGCCGGAAGGTAGGCACCGGAACTCCGTAATTAATCAATGTAATCTCGCCGTGTTTGGGCTTATTGGAATTGTCATGAGATGCACTTTGGCTATAAGGTACTATCGAATTGATCTGATTATGGAGCCGGAAGGTAGAAGGTTGACACAGGAACTTTATAATAAAACAATGTAAAGTGTGTAGCAGTGTTTAGATTAATTGGAATTGTCATGAGAATAGACACTTTTATACGGTTATAAGTGTATGGCAACTAAAAAGTGTGACATAAAAAAAATAGTAAAAAACTAAAAACCGACTACGACAAAAAAAAAAACGACGCTGAAAAAGTATGAAACAAGAGTTTCATACTTCGAACAGAACAAAAAGAAAAACCGTAGTCACACGTTATAAAAGTGTTTCGGTTGGTACCTATAACGTGTGACTACGGTTTTTCTTTTTGTTCTGTTCGAAGTACGAAAATCTTGTTTCATACTTTTTCAGCGTCGTTTTTTTTTGTCGTAGTCGGGTTTTAGTTTTTTGCAATTTTTTTCTTTTAAATAATTTTAGTGTTAAATTTAACACATGACTTTTTGTCCGCTAGAGGGCGTCACGAAGCCCTTTGAAATGATACCAAACACGGCGTATTTATCTCCATTTTTATTTTTAACACATTACTTTTTGTCCGCTAGAGGGCGCCATATCAAGTTTTTTGTGTCACATAGCCTATGTTCAGCGGACAATTAAGACGGTTCTAATGATACCTCATATGTCGAGTTCCGATAAGTAGATTAGGAGCTATGAGGGAACAGATGAACATACTCACATACATACATAGCCTGTCAAAATCATAACCCTCCTTTGGCTTTGCCGTAGTCGGGTAAAAAAGTTTAAAATCAGTGTTATTATTTATAAGTCAGTGTTAAATAAGAAACAAAAAATACCAAGAAACACCGACTTCCGAAATAAAAGTTATTTTGATCCTTTTAGTGTTTTTTTCAATGACTTCATCATGACGGTTATTTTATTTTGTAAAAAGTTTTTTTTAAAAGAAGAACTTCATAGCTACCTATGTGAAAAAAGTTTCACTCAAAAATCTCAAACCAAGTTTTATGTCAGTTCGAAGTACCTATTACAATAAAACGGCAATTTCATACTTTAACCCCTATTATTACGTATGCCTAGAAGCCGGCCGGCACAATTACTCAAAAAACAAAACATTTCATTGACACAAATTTGCGGGGGGCCGCAGGGTAGGGGTGGGTTGTGATTGGCTGATCGCAATTCCGGTGCGTTTAAATTGCCAAATGCACTAGCGGCCAGCGAGTGGGCAAGCGGGAGCGGGGTTATGACTCTAGGTCGGATTCTATGTCAACTTAAAACCCGCGAATTTTCAAATTAGTCCCAGAAACTTTTTTTGGTGTGGTTTTTGGTGACATGAAAGTGAGACGTGATGCCCTAAGGACGGATTTTTGTGTGCTTCTTCTGGTGCCCCCCCCCCCCCCCCCCCCCGACGTGATGCCCTAGGCAATTGCTTAATTTGATTAAGGGTTAATCCGTCACTGTTTTTTAGAATAACAATTCATTAATAAATTGATATAGTTAAATGCTGCAAAAAATATTCAAATATCGTGGATATACCCTTTGAAGTTTTGTTTCTATTCACCCCTGACCTGAGTTTCTATTACCCCATTTGACCAAAATCACAAAACTCAATAAATTAAGTTTACACCTGGTCAGGTATTTCGCAGGTGTACGTGAGATGACTGAGTACCGAGTATTGAGACTGCTTCTAAATTCACGAAAGTAAAGAAAAATCAGGGGTTAAGGGCATCCCTGATTTTTTGCTCAATCCATAATATTAAACTCTATTATCTACGAGAAAATACTTGTGAAACACTTAGAAACTTTGATTGTGTAATACCCCGTTTATACGTGGGCTCAGCCTCGGCCAATCGCTATCACTAGCTATTGTGTAAACGGAGAAACCCCGTATAACAATGGCGATTGGCCGAGGCTGGGCCCACGTGTAAACGCAACATTACGTGCCCACCACCAACGGGGATCCGTGTACGTGTGATCCATAACCAACGGGGATTCCCTTCGTTTCCCGATTGCTCAACAATAACTCTATTATGTACAATTAGCACTCGATTTCTGATTTAAGCATTTGATTGATGTTGAGTATTGCTAAAACTCTACTTTAGCCTGCAAACCTGTGAAAATTTAGCATTATATAGTATATCTCAAACCATACTCGGTTTGAGACATACTTAACTCGAAATACTCAATTCAGAAACCCGACGTAAGAAATAAAATCTTGTGGACTCAAATTGGAAGTTATAAAAAAAGCTCCGAGCATTCGGGAGATACGCACTGAAATAGTTATGGTGTTGTCATACATTTCATAACGTTTAGAGTTGCCGTAGTAGTAAAGTCGTAGGTTAAACTAATGCAATTGATTTTGTATTAGGGTAAATTGTAAATACACAGATAAACCCATGCTTTTATAATGGAGTAGACAAAATCTACAGAACTAAATAAATGGGTACCCAAGTAATTCATATTATCCTATAGTCACGTTATTACGGACTTGAACTCTTCAGTTACGTATTTGTGGGACTTCCAAAATCTATCGGTAATTACGTAGTTTAAATGCTCTGTGATTACGTAATGGAAGCCCTAGTTGCGACACGTCTGTGTACCCCCCCTCCCCCGCGCCTCTTCCGAAGTGTCCAGTCGTCATAACATACAGTCCACAGAGTACTTTGTGATACAGTCAGTCAGAACCAGAACATACAAGAACCTATTCTTGATTAAATCAAGCATTAAAAGATCGAAATCGACTAATCGCAACATTTTCAAATAAGCCTAATTTAGATAACGAACATTATTTATGATAATTTACCGCAAATACAAGTAGGTAATTTGATAAATAAAAATATCATTGTAGTATTCTCACTTGTCACTAGTTATGTTTTTTTATACGTCCCATGTAAAAGGGGAAGAGCCTGTTGTTTTTGGATAGATCTAATGAATCGATGTAGTGTTCAAAATCGATGTTTACTCTAAAAATAGTCGATTTCATATCGTCATGCCGAGAAAAACCAAAATACCAAAGGTACAGTTTACAGTGGAGTAGAGTGTAGTGCTGTGAGACAGCAAGAGAACTTCCACAAATGAAATAGTACTGAATAAAATTAAGATTATTTTCATACATTTAATTTTCTCAAAAACATAATTAATATACTATTACTATTCTAATGTATTGTTTCAATATCAATGTTCGACTGTTTGAGGAAAATTGTTTGTACCTTGATTGTAACATCATGTGCGGGTCAGTTTTAGACTGAAAATTAATTATTAAGACTTGTAATTAGCAACTGTCCCAAGAAACAATAGTGAGTTATAATTGGGTATTACTTTGTTTACATTAAGTCTTAATATTATATTCTTTAATCATATTATGTATCTTCATTAATTATATGAAAAACTTACTCTTTGGTTAAATAAAAAGTAAATGCATAGGTACTCCCGACACCAAGCAAAGGAAAAAAGACATATTTACAGCAATTATAATTGAAGAAACAAATCTATTTCTCTTAGCTGGAGCATAAACATTTCGGTTTACGAAAATTCCTCATGACATGTGCACATTATGTTAAAAGTGTACAAATACATTGTTTTTCCATATTAACGGGTTTCATTGCTTACTACATATTACATAAAATTTCAGTTTTTACATATATTTCACCCTATTTATTTTAATAACCTCAGTCCCTTTTATAAACAATATGCAATCAATGCAACAAAACTATTACTGCACAAAGTTGTTATTGGGCAGGTCCATTTTTGAGAACTGCAATGTATTGTCAATTATCTGAAACAGCTCAGGGGGCTGTGGAATCCGTCCTGTCTCCAGTTTTGACCACAATGGAATGTTGTTGAGAGATATTTCAAATGCTCCAGATGAAACCAGCTGACCTTCAATCATATTGGCTAAGAAGAACATCATCATGCATGCATAGAGTTTGTTCTCGATACACCAGCTCCACCAAGCAGGCTGCGGTTTGTTCAGCCAGGCGAATATGTTAACACCACTTAGTATACACATTATGAGTATCATCTTGCCGAAACCCTGCAATTAAAATCATAATTTAAACTCTGAATTCATACTCCTTGAAAACTAACCAGTATGTTGTTAGTTAAAGGACAAAAACTAAGTCAGTATGTAAATGAAACTGTTTTATTCTTGTTACATAAATATGGCAAAACTTAAAGGAGATAAAATATTAGTATTTTTTCTACAGATATGTTTCTGTTAACATATAAATGAGGTATGTAAATAAATTAAATTAAATAAGTAAATAGTTTGGTTATCATGGCCCAGGTGACATTAGCTACATTTAATATTAAAATTAAATATGACATGATACACTAATGAAAGTAAGGGCCTCAGAACTTGTATTTTTATTATATCAAGAGGAATATAAAACATCATCATCATCTTCCTGCCCTGCCTTTGCCTTTATTTGGGGTCGGCGCAACACGTTTTCTTCTTCCATTCTGCCCTGTCACTCATCATACTATCACTAACTTCCTTTTCTTTCATATCACTCTTCACACAATCCATCCATCTTTTCTTTGGTCTCCCTCTCCCTCTCCATCCATCCACGTGTAAACTCATAACTCATCCACATAAAACGAAATAAATAAATATAAAAAGAGAAGATAATAATTAGAACAATATTAAAATACACCAAGTAAATATTTGAAACTGTAACTTTTTATTAACCTTACATATATAATAGGTAATTAGAGAAATAATTAAAAAACCATTGTATGAATGTAGAAGTAGTAGTGAATGTATGATTTAACAATGACACACATGTTTTTCTCAAAGGAAATGCACCTTGCATACTACATCGTTTTTTACCAGTTGT
Source organism: Mythimna pallens (assembly GCA_961205895.1). Lineage (NCBI taxonomy): Eukaryota > Metazoa > Arthropoda > Insecta > Lepidoptera > Noctuidae > Mythimna > Mythimna pallens. Next base: position 13,650,448 of record OY540830.1, read on the forward strand.
TTTCATGACCCACATAATTTAGATTGATCCTATTTCCATCAACCACACACATATTCAGACTTGGCTTATTTTATAAGAAATTCCAGATCAAAAAATTCAAAAAAACTCCTCAGCTTGAGAATTGAACCAAGGACTTTATGCTCAATAGTCCTGTAAACATTTGACTAACGAGGTAGTCCAGTGCCTACTAGATGTAACAATATAAGTTGTTTGTTTTAGAATGGAAATTACTCATTAATATGTTTTTGTTGTTCTGAGTCACATAATATGGATAATGTGTGTAGATAGAATGCTAAGGTGAATTAATTTCGTTTAATAAAATCACGACACTTACAATCAATCTGGATAGGTACATGTTTAGGCCTGGAGGATCATAATTTGCTCCAATGACAGATATTTCTGGATATTTTTGTTGAATTATTCCTGCATAGTCTTCAAACACTTTCCTGTATCCGCAAGAATAACTGGAAAAGAGTATATTGTTTATTAATTTATTATCTAAGCATACTTATAACATGATACAGTTACAGTCAAGTAATGAATAGTTGATGATAACCTTACCAGTAATAAATGTTCATAATGTGACCTACACCCTGTCCAATTTTAGTAATGCTTTCAGCTTCATTTTCACTAGCTTGCGCATAGTTATCGCTACATAAAATAATACAAGTAATGACTATTGTAAGAAAACTTAATGAAATACAGAAATTACTTGACAAAGACATTATCACCGAAGCTAACACTTTATAGTAAATATAACAACTTTTTTATAGTACTATTACTGAGCAATTAAAACATATATAAGACGGCTTGAATATTTGCTGTAGGAAGGTTAATATTTTAATACTTTAAAAATTAAATATCACTGAGTCGAACTCTGCTTGCCTATGATCCACACTTCCACAGATTAGAATATAGTAGAGATGAAACGTATAATACTGGAACAGGTTTTTGGAATACTCCACAGACTAGAGTGGAATACTCTTTGTTTTTGGAATAGCTGGACGAGCAAAAACTTATTTCGTACACACCACATAAACGCGTCTCGAGTATTTAGGCGTATGGCGTTTGACACATAAATACTTGATGGACTACCTAGTCGATGAATACGATTAGATAATGAAACGTGCAGCAAATACTATTTAAAAAAGAAAACAACAAAAAATAGAAAAAAAAAAAATAACATAATTATAAACAGATAAACAAAACAAATAATCTACTTAGATGATTAGAAATTGATTTTGTAAATAAAATTAATTGAAATCTGCTAAATACGCCAGCTTTTCTTTGATATAGATTTCTATATTTTATTATGAAAAAAGCTATCAGACCTAAGCCTGTTTAAACCGAAAATACTCCATTACTTGATCGTCTTGCTATTCTATAAACGTACGAAGACTCGTTAGATAAGGAAATGACAAAAAACTCGAGACGCCTAAATACTCGTGGACCTAGTTTTGGAATAAGGGAATAAGTATTGCGACGGACGCGTCTTATAGTCCTACAAGATTCAGTTCGCATTCTACTAGTATATCTCAAGAATATACAGAAAGGTTTTGTTTTCTATTTACCCCATAAAGAAGGCTAAAATCGCTTGACCATATCGCCTAGTCTTTCGTCCATGTTTTCTTGCGAAATAAGTTTTCACTAATAATGTATTTCGTATTCGAATATCATAGTTGCTTCTTTTTATTTTACTGTCTTTGGTAATAAGTCCATTAGAATAAAAAAATCCATATCCATTTTTCATTAGTTTAGTCAAATACAAGGTAAACGTCATTGTCAAGTCAAATTAAATTATAATGCGGCCGTTATATCTTGGCGACCCCGAACTTTGCGCAGAAGGCTGCGCACGAACGTTTTTTAGGAACAAAATGGTGGCATTAGGCGACGTGCGCGGGGCGGAGATCTTAGAGATTGACTCTATGTAAACACAATAGGGTCGATTGTGTTTACATAGAGTCAAACTCAATCTCTTTATTCAATCAAATATCGCAATCGATTTGGAATTTATTAATTTTTGTTTCTATGAGATATTGAACGCAATAGATTTACAAACAAAGTGAATGTTGTCGTTAGTAAACGTGATTTCGACTTTAATGAAAAAAAAAAGTAATGAAGTTTTATTTTCTTGGTTGAAAGACATGATTTTGTTAAATATCAGTTATTTATAAACAACTACTAGAATAACGATTGTTTGAGAATATTTTAAACCTCCATAGAAAATTGAATAAAAATAAATTTTTATAACTTAATTTAAATCGATTTGAATAAAAATCGATTAAACAACACCTTCAGACACGCGTATTGGACATCTCTCTTCGGTAACTTCGTAAAGCTTCGTACTTATTCGGCAATGTTCGGTACGCAGTAATATGTCTCACTCACACGTTAGCATTGGTGTATCTCTGTCTCTGACTTGAGCATAGGCGGTGACAAAAGTTTTCGTTGGTTTTTATTAATAAATTGTTAAGATTGTTAAGTTTTTTGTGTAATGTTAGGTTTGTTTCTTTAATTCATAAGTTATTTTTGTAGCTTTTTGTCTCAAAGTGTTTTAATATTTATTTTGTTTGTACTTGGTCCCTGTATTAGTTTTTTATTCGTAATTTGGTTTAAAAAAATTAATGTCAATAACAGTTTTTTTCACGAGTGTACATGCGCTAAAGTTCGCAGAGCCTATGTTCAGGGCCGTCCAGTTACGTCGGCCGAATTGTAGCTAAAACTATCTCCTCATTTACAGATTTAGACTGATTAAAACAAAATTAAAACTTACGAAATCTTTGTTCACAGAGTACATTTTTCTAAACTATGTTTATACAACTTAAAATTTTAAATACGTTTTAACATACAGTTACTTTGCGTATAAAAAAAAAAATTACAACTTTTAAGTCCTTTATAGTTTCGATTATTTTGTACAATTATATTCACGGTGTCTTTGACGTCGACACACAAACGAAAACCATCGATCCAGTTCAGGTTTCTCGAACGTTAAACTGTTTAAAATCCTTATTCTTTTCTAACCCAATGAGATTTTAAACAAAAAACATATATTATATATTATATAATTACACTAAAAAGCGCAATGTAAATAGAACTTGAAAAGGCTCCAGCTTAGCTGATTTACTAGAGTTCACTTGCGCTAGGCTAGGGCCTATTACACTATTCGATATTCAGGCAGTCTTAGTCGATGTCGCGTAGTGTAAAATGGTTTAGACCGGTCCACAGAGTACTTGGACCGGTCTTACTCGGAACAAAAAATAAGACCAGTCTGAATATCGTGTGCTGAATATCGCGTAGTGTAATAGGCTCGCTTCTACGACGCGGGCGGCTTGCGCTTTCAAACGCACCGCACATCGGCGACCAAGTTTCCGCTACTTTTTTAGTTAGTCGACAACCCTTTGGCGGCACCGGTCAAAGAAACATGTCGGTAAAATACACTGGCTGGCCAAAAAATTGACACGACTTGTAAAAATATTTGTCACCAACAAAATAATAAGCAAGATCGTTTCTAGTTACCATCAGTGAGATTCATTTCATCGTTGTTACCAGCAAGCGGCAATCTGCGCCAGAAGTGAACTAATCCCGATCGAAACCTGTGCCTCTTGTCACGGTTTACTTACCTACTTAATTTATAAATATTTAAAACTATATAAATAATCAAAATCTAGTAATAATCTAATGATGCAAATAAATTTAATTAAGAACAAACGGACACAGCCATTGCTTGTGGCGCGCGGTTTTATATATATTTTTAAAATCCCTACCTCTTATAGATCTACATGAAGCGCGCGCGCATTCATTCCGCGGCGGCAGCCGTCAGTGGCACTCAACCGACTATCGTGGAACCACGCGTACTAAACTTTCTTAACAGTACCTACATTTGCACCCTCGTATCTATTCAACATAAATATTAACTGGTTATTAAGTGTCTAGTGTTCTTCCCGTACTGGGTAAGTTGTACAATTTAAATCACTGTATATTTCAACAAGCTTGTTAAAAATGTGTACTTTAGACCACTAAATAACTGCTTTTAGTGCTTTGTATCTAAGATGTTTGTTTTAAACTTGTTACTTTCCTTGTAAGCTTCCTTCATCTGGGCCGTTTATAACGGCTAATTTTAAACGCTATATAATAAAATATTGTAGCCAATCTACAGCACATCACTGTTACCACGCAGCACATCACTGTTACCACGCTAGAAACACGCAGCCATTGTACCCCAAGGTCCCACGTGCGAACCTTCCTACCTGCTGCCACATCTGCTCGACCAAAAGTATTCCCACGCCTATACAGCCATTGTACTCCAAGGTCCCACGTGCGAACCTTGTTACCTGCTACCCCAGCTGCTCAAACAAAAGCACTGCACAAAAGCATTGCGCGCCCGAACCGCGTTTATTGGTTAAGTGTTTTGTAGATACTAAGTTACTATTGGTTAAGCTTTTAGTCCGTAATATTGTAAACTAGTATAAAAGGAAGTGCACAGTAAAAATATACACATTCTGTTTTGGAGTCACACGATTCTTACTTCCATCCCCAAAGTGGTGACCCCGACGATTCCATCCCCAAAGTGGTGACCCCGACGATTCTATCCAGCAACGGACCTGGTTTATGCCTGCCGGCTGGAGTAGATATCACACCCGACACGCTCCTCTACCAGCAACGGACCCCGGTCTTAAGCCTGCCGGCTGGTACGACGGCATAGTCACAGCATCTCCAAGTGATCACTGCCCAGCTACTATCTGCCCGTCGTCGTCATAACGATACACCGTGATTGCACATTTCAGTTGGCCTCCCACAAGCGGGTCTCACCAACTGAAATTTCAAGAGGCAAAACATACACGGATATCGTTTTAGACATTTAACATCGCGTAGTCGCCACCCAACAAATTCAAGATGTCCCTGCCTCCAAACATTTGTCAAACAGAACAACAACCAAGCCCGTCAACATTGCACAGCGTGACGAACGCTGAAGCCAGCATATCGCTCACAATGCGCATTCCAGCGTTCTGGCGCGATCGACCACGCCTATGGTTCGTCATCTTTGAAGCCGCCACCAATGACCTCAAAAAAGGCCAAGCTCAGCTCGCCCAAATGGTCATAGCGCAGCTGGAGCGGCAGGATATTGAGCAGATCGCTGACCTCCTGTACAACCCACCTGAGACGGACCAATACACGGCGATAAAGGAATGGCTCATATCCGCCTACGAGGAATCTGACAGTCGGCAGTTTGAAAAACTACTGTCAGAAATGGAACTCGGTGAGCAAAAGCCGACACAATTATCCCCAAAATATTATGATACCTACGTCTGTAAAATAAGTGTTAATTTTGTACAGTATCGCTAACACCAATTATTTTGGCCTTAATTTTACTTTCTTTCTATCATTACCTACTATCATTAATAATTAGTCGCTCAATTAGTATTTTCTATCTCATTGCCTGCTGGACCTAGACTTGCCTTCTAGTAGATGCCAACCTCTTTCTGTAAGGTGTGTCTGCAACTATGGCTTAACAATATAAGGTACTAATGCCATTTTGGAACGGAGTTCCAGGAATTTATACACGGCTGGAGATCAGCATAGCTGGTTGATTGGACGGCACCCTGCGCCGAAGTACGATACTTTGCTGGACGGACTACGAAGCCATCATCGACGCCACCGACTGTCACCAAGCAGGAGAGTGCGGTATCGACGGCCTCCTACGTGGTCCGACCTTTGACCGGGCCTTACCTTCTTCTACCCTCTCATTTTTTTTTATGTTAGACTTTTAAAATATAGCGGTTTTTTTTATTACGTTATCGTTTTTTTTTTATAAAAAAAAAAACAAACCTATATATTGAAAAGTCATTTTCTCAGACTCTTACAGTAGTATCCAGGCTTTAGGTCAAAACCAACTAAAATCAAAACTCCATAGTAAAATTATTATCGATACTCTTAATTTACTCTACACTTGCCAAACCAATAGTTTAAATATTGAAATAGTTTGGGTCCCTAGTCACTTGGGTATAAGTGGCAATGAATGCGCCGATTCGCTGGCAAAATATGCTACATCCAACCCTGTAGACCGAAGGCATTACATGTTGCTACGACTTACGCTCGGACACCAAACTTAAGTTGCATAATCTGTGGTCAGCGGCATGGCAGGTAAGCTCGAAGCTCAGGGGAGCGTACTACGCCAGTATCCAGCCTGACATCCAGCGGAAACCTTGGTTTTTTAAGTGTCTCAAACTATCCAAAAGAACGGTCTCATCCTTGTGCAGATTGAGACTCGGCCACTGCAGTAGTCCAGTTTTCCTCCATAAAATTCACGTTCGTGACAGTTCTTTGTGCGAGTGTGGCCTCGATGATGGTACATTGGACCATATCTTCTTTTCTTGTCCTTCAAACTCCCACTCCCTCGATTTGTACCAAATGCTTCCCAAAATTAAAATACCCCTTCCTACTAACTTCCATTCCCTATTGACGAATTTCTCTCCTAAAGTTGTCCAACTCCTATCCAAATTCCTAAATGGCAATAACATCAATCTGTAACCTGCCACTAACGTCTTAGATCTATCACAAAGGGCAAAGTTCGACGGCTCACCTTACGGCGCTGCCGTCACCACATGACACTGGCAGAATAGTCGACACCGGCTCAGTTGCCAAAGAAGAAAACAAAAAAAAAAAAAAAACAATTTTGCTAAGATCCTTGGGTCCACAGACGTCTTTATACGTCTGTGTTCCTGCCCTGCGTTCAAAATTTTAATGAGGTTAGAGTTAGGCCGCTATCCCACTGGCGGCCTGGGGCCTTAACTCTAATGACGTCATCGCATTTTTGAACACGAACGTAGAGTTCAACTGTCAATGCCAAACAAGTATCATTTATGGCCTCTTACACTAGAGTTAGAGTTAGTCGAGTTATAAAAGAACGACCCTGGGTTGCAAGTAGAAGCATTTTTGAACGGTTTTAGAAACGACTCTACTCTGGTTATTTTTGAACGCAGGGCTGACAGTAACATGACAGTAACAAGTGCTTTGACAACATTGACAAATGACAGCTGACCCCAATGGCATCAATGAATGAGTACGACTGTGAATGACAAACAAAATTGTTAATTTCATAATATGTTATTATCGCCTCTCTAGTCTGTGATTATCGCAAATACTTAGGTAGAGTCAGTAGTGTACAGAATTACAGAGTGTACTTTTAAGATATCTTACCGGTTGAACTCTGAAAGTTACGTTGATATTCCACAGTGCATTACATACAGAACATACAACAATAATGTCCCATCACCACTGCCATGGTCACGATCATGATCACGGCAATGCCGACGAAGTTGGCATTCAGTATAACTTATATGAAAAAATTGATAAAGAAAATTTAGAATGTCTGAACGAAACTATCAATGGCTCTGGTAAAACTGTCTTCAAATCTTGGGACGAGCGACATGATAGGACTCGTGTAAGTTTTGATTAAATATTTTGTTACTTACACTTGTTTTCTGAGGTGGGAAATCATCAAATGACTTATCTCGCTTTAGGGCGGTATGTTATTAAACTACTGTTATTAAATTGTTGCACTTGTATGTTTAGTTGGAAGGTTGTTTTATGGCCTCTCAACACACAAAAATACATTCCTGAACTGCTTTTATTCGAAAAGCATAAGCAAAATTATATGTCAGATGCCCAGAAGAACAAACTATCAAATACCCATATGGAGACCCATGTCTAGCAATAATTTATCATCAATTGCAGAATCAGTTTAAGTGTGCTCTTCATAATTTTATTTATTTTGTACAAGAAAACTTATAATTTTATTTACAGTTTGTTGAAAGTGATGCTGATGAAGAATTACTATTCAATATACCATTCACAGGGAATGTGAAATTGAAAGGAATAAAAATATCTGCTGAAGACTCTGATTCTCATCCTGCAAAGTTAAGATTGTGAGTATGGAAATTATTGCAGTTACAATAATTTCATGAGGGTAGATGTATTTCTGACTTTTTAACATGCTATTACTCATTTTTAGGTTTAAAAATAGACCCAACATGACGTTTGATGATGTATCAATGGAACCAGACCAAATATTTGAGCTTCAAAAGGATAGTGAAGGTGTTTTGGAATATTCTCCTAAGTAAGTTTTATTTATATAAAGATTTCCAAAAAAGACAGAAAGGGGTATTTTTGGGTTAGTATTTTTGAAATGGGATCCTCATTAAGGTCTCTTTGTCTATCACAGGTGGTTTGCTTCAGATCTGTGTTACCTACATATAATTTAAACATAGATCTAGAAGTAAATGGATGGCAGGGTTTTTTTTTGAGGTTGGAAATCATCTCATGACTTCTCTCGCTCTAGGGTGAGCAGAAGGGCATGTCAGACTTTTACTGACTAAAACTACACCTATGTTCCTTCTTTGCCCTTTGTATTCCAGAACCACGAGTTTCCTTTTCAGAAGCTAACTCATGGACATGATGGACGTTGACTTTGGGCCTGGTGGGCCCCCTATAGTTTTACTGACAACTATGGCGCGCATGGAACACTCCACGCCGTTGACGACTCGTGCTCAGTCCGGACTGTTACCGAACGGTCGGACGGCAAGCTGCCAATTGCTTGTCGTCCGCAAGCCAGGCCGTGAGGATGTCTGTTCCCAAACGCGCTCGGCCACCTCCTTTGCTAGCATTACTGCTTCGCAGAGGGAGGCGACTGCTGCCCACTCCCACTCGCTCTGGACCATGAACTAAACCACGGCCCGGCGCGAGGTCGCCGTCGCAGAAAGTCCCCACGAAGACACGATGGTGCTCCGCCCAAGCGGGGCAAACCTCCACCGTATGCTCCACTGTGTCATCCAGGCGGTCCGCACAATAGTGAAACCCGGGCGTTTTCTCCGACTAAATCCGGTGCAGGAAGCTCCCGTACTTACCTTTTCCGGTGATGACCTGCGTCGTGCGGAAGGACGTATTAAAAAGGCGGAGATCGCGTTTTAAAGACTTGGAGATCCGTCTATTGAGCTGCCGGTAGATGCACGCATCGTTTGAAGATTGCAGAATCATCTCACGCCTCTCTTTCATGAGTTCGAGAGTTTTATCAGAGAGCCTTTTGTTCTTATTTGTACGATGAGATCTTAAAGAACTTAGACCCGACCGTATGGACAGTGTTCTACAAACTCATCGTTGCATTCGTCCACGGAGCCACCTAGGCACTCGAAACGATTGTGAAGTTCGAGCTGAAAGCCCTCGGAGTTTTGAATCTGACGGAGCGTAGACTTCATCAGTCGAGATCTTTCAAGCTTGATAAGTTGATATTGATATTCAATGGGCCTCTTACCTTGCGGTTATTACTTACAGTTTCCACCGCGTTGATCACAGCTGTGGCGTAGCTAGTCCCAAAAGAGCTCCATATCAAATAAATAAAAAAAAAATATATATTTAAAGTTATTAATAAAAGAATTGAAGGTTGTAGATAACATGTTATGAATTTTTACACATGTCGGGGCCCCTGTAGTTTGGGGGCCCCGTATTATTGATACGATTGATACGGCGGTAGCTACGCCCCTGCATCACAGAGATATCAATGAATAATTGCTTCTTCTTCGACATGATGAAGTCAATCTCATTTCTAGTCGTACCATCAGGGCTTTGCCAGGTACACTTCCTACGCTCACGCTTTTTGAAAAAGGAGTTCATCCATATAGAGGCCCTCTTTCTCCATAAAACTAGCCAGTAAGTGTCCCCGGCGGTTCATGATGTTCAAATCCAAATTGCCACATTCGCAGCTCATTACCGTCTCGTTTGCCCAGTTTCGCATTAAAGTCCCCCATGACCACGGCGAAGTGAGTCTTAGGCCCGTATTACACCACCTTACTCAAGTACTACTTAAACAGCGTTCAACCGATTACTGCTTGAGCGAAGAATCTCGACTTAAGCGTTTAGTTTATTTTAGAACTATCCTCAAACTCAAATCAAACTAAACTACGCTTGAGTAGAGATTTTGATCTCTGATTACGTGAGTAAGCAATCATTATGGTAACCTTGAACAATAGTTTGTTTTCTATTGCAATTCTTTTTTTTTTCGCACGATTAAACTGGATCAAAACCGGATGACGAGGCGGACGACATGACATTATTGACACTGATAGCCACCCTGAACCCTTCAGAGTAGGTACATAATATGTACAGTCACAGTTTTGCTGTCCACAGAACGTATTATGTTCTGTGGACAGCAAAACTGTGAAACTGAGTGTTTTTAGCGAGATTATTTCGAGTTAAGTTCAGTGACTGTTTTAATTATTCGTGAATTGATTCCTAGTGGATATTGTGGAATCATTGAAACATGCGCCATCTCGGTAAAATGGAGCTGTAAGTTTTATTGGTATTGACTACCTCAGCGAAGTTTGCGAGAAGGCTGACTCGATACATTTGCCGCCAAATACCTCAAAAAAAAAAAATTTGAATGTGTTGCACCCGCATTCTAATGCAACTCAAAAAAGATCATCATCTTCCTGCCCTTGTCCCGTGTTATTTGGGGTCGGCGCAACATGTTTTTTTCTTCCATTCTGCCCTGTCATTCGTCATGCTATCACTAACTTCCTTTTCTTTCATATCACTCTTCACACAATCCATCCATCTTTTCTTTGGTCTCCCTCTCCCTCTCCATCCATCCACATGTAAACTCATAACTCTTTTAGTAACATGCGGTTCATCCCTCCTCTTCACATGACCATACCAAGACAAACGATTCCCTTTCAATTTTTCAACCACTGGTGCCACTTTCAAACTTCCCCTAATATACTCATTTCTCACTTTATCCATTCTCGTCACACCACACATCCATCTTAACATTCTCATCTCCGCTACGTGCAATCTTTTTTCATCCGTCTTTTTCACAGCCCAACATTCTGATCCATACAGTATGACAGGTCTTATCACGGACTTGTAGATTTTACCCTTCAACTTGAGGGGCATCCGTGGGTCGCAAGTGGTTCCCGTGACCTGTCGCCATTTCCCATTTCCTGCCCTGTCGCAACTCAAAAAAGATAAATAATAATATTCCAAAATAAAGATTTGACTTATAGGTCTCAGTTACCAAGTCAAAATTGTATTTATTAATTTATAGATTTGTCTCATTAAATAAATTATTATACGAGTAATAATCTATTTTTGCAAATATATCCATTTTACTCGAACTGATTTGATTTGAACCGAACTGCTCATTAGGGATGAGACCCTTGGTTTCGGCAAAATCTTTAGAGTCGCTTATAAATAAGCCTCTCGTAGATCTTACCGAGAACATTGAGGAGACTGATGGGGCGGTAACTAGAAGGGTCAGACTTGGGCTTGCCTGGTTTAGGGATACCGATAACGGTGGCCTGTTTCCATGCTTGGGGGAAGATATTGTTGCTTAATGCGCCATTGAAGATGGCTGTCATTAGTATAAGTTGAGGGGGGAAGAGCTTTCCGTGGTTGAAGTTTTTTTGATGATATCCTCCACATCGTCGGGAGTGACGGGGGCCAGAGGGTTATCAGGGCCTTCAACGGGAGGGAGGGAGGCTCTACGTTCGACTTCAGCCGAGCTTCAGCCTTCAGTCGATGTGGGCTTGGTCTACTGGATGAGTGCTAGGCGAGCATTGGGCTTCGAGGCTGGCGGCTAGGCATACCGTTTTTTCGGAGTTGTCGAAAACGACACTCTTATCAGGGCGGGTGAGCGGAGGCATAGAGGACTCTTCAGTGGAACGTAATTTCATCTGAAGTTGGCAGAAGGCGAGATGAGTAGGCTCGAGTTCACTGAGCGTCTTGTCCCAGCGAGCGGAATGCAGCTCGGTCATGCGTTACTTTACAGCACGCTGTAATCTACGCATGTGAGCCTTGTTAGCGTCGCAGGGAAAAGCGCTGTACGCACGGATGGCTGTATTCTTCTCGGTCATCAGAGCCCGTACATCGTCCGGAATTTTCCAGCGATGGTCCTCCGTCGCTGGAATCTCCCTTGAACATTCGTTCAGGACGGATTGTACGTGGTCTGTGAGCGAGTCGATTGCTGCCGTCGTGTCAGCGACTGAATCTATGTGGTCAGGGATAGAATCCAATTGAGGTGACGTGGTAGATTTCAGTCTTTCGCTTACTTTCTTCCAGTCAGTTATCAATTTTGGGCTGTCAGGGTCGAGATTGCCCGAGCGGAAGCCTGGGTGCATGATCACGGGGTGATGATCGGAGTTAAGCTCGTGTATTGCTGCTATAGATTGCAACCGGAGGTTTACATAGATAGAGCGAAGCGCGGCATTCGACGCGTTTATAGGTACGCGCCGGCCCTCCGGCCGTTACCACCGCAACCGCTATGCCCCTGCATTCGAAATCTGTATATCTTGAAAATATTCATTTAAATTACATGCTATTCTAAATGCACAATGTATTTAAGGTACTTAATTGGATAAGGATTAATGCTTATTGCTTAAAATCACTTCGTAAATAAGATATTATTACCTCGTAAAAAGTAAAGGATAAAAAAAGGTTTTTGTGGATTGTCCCTAAGAAATGACATACCATCGCGGACTTTTTTGTAGACCTTTATAGTGTACAATAAGGTGTAAGATGTACATTATTTTGATCCATCTCGTAGGGTTCAGCCAGCGTTTGCAATGTAAGCGCAAAAAAATGTGTTTACTTATGACATCACATTAGAAACCTCTAAAATTATCAGTGTTTCTCTATTATGCTATGCATATAAAGACCTTGCTGTTGAATCACTCTGTCTATTAAAAAACCTCATCAAAATCCGTTGCGTAGTTTTGTAGATCTAAGCATACATAGGGACAGACAGCGGGAAGCGACTTTGTTTTATACTATGTTGTGATAGCACTCAGGGAGTTCAGCAATTGTTCAATTTTCAGAATCGGTTCAATAATTTGAGAGATTACTTCCTACATACAAATTGACAAATATTGCCCCTTTACAATATTAATATAGATTGAAATTCGTCGCCATCGCATGCTTTTGGTTTATTACAGGCAAACGTTGCAGCCTGTTCGACTGAATCTAACTTTAAGCATATAAACCCCTTAACAGTAATAAAAGCGTTTAAACAAATCAAGGTTAAATTGATAGAAGATTTGTGGGGTATGTCTATCAAAGTTTGTACCTCAATTATTGAGACTATTGCCGTACTTAGCCTTAATATTTAATATGTGTATAGATCAAGGAGTCTTTCCAGATCTAATGAAATATAGTAAAGTGATACCACTTTTTAAATCCGGGGACAGTAAAGACACTAATAATTATAAGCCGGTGTCCGTGTTACCAGTTTTTAGCAAGATATTTGAAAAGGTGATGTTAAATCAAATGCTTAATCATTTTAACACAAATAACATCTTACACGATAAACAGTATGGTTTCACCAAAGGACGTTGTACAACTGACGCTGGAGTCTCCTTACTAAAACACATTTTTAATGCATGGGAAGAGGCATAGGATGCTATAGGCATCTTCTGTGACCTGTCTAAGGCGTTTGATTGTGTGGTTCATGAAACATTACTCTTGAAACTTGAGCATTACGGACTAGGCAAAACAGTTTTAAGCTTATTAAAATCTTATTTGATTGATAGACAGCAACAATTTCAAATAATAAGTAAATAAAAAAGCCTTTTATTCCATGCAAATCAAATAAATATTTCATCATGCAATTTTAATAACATTCAAATCTAAATCTAATCAAATTCAATAAATATCTAAAATTTAGTTTGATTTTACAATTTTTATAACATTATTATTATTTATGTATATTTATTTATTGTATTTACAAATGTCGGTATGATTAAATATTTAATTTTTATTATTTCTTTATTATTTTAATAGGTAATTTTAATAATATTCTTATTTAAGTATTTAATAATAAGTATTTATATCAATTCGTGCTAATATTATTAAGTTAGAAATAGTATTATGTCCTAATTAGCATGGACCCCTCTCAGGTTAAGGCCTCCTCCAAGGCTTTCCATTTATTTCTGTTTTTTGCTGTTTGTAGCCAGTTTATTCCTGCGGTTTTCTTTATGTCGTCGTCCCATCTCGTGTAAGGTCTCCCCACTCGGCGTTTGCCTGGCGGGCCCTTCCATTTAGTGACGTTTATGGTCCACCTGTTGTCATCTTGTCGGGCTACATGACCGGCCCATCGGAATTTTAGTAATTGGGCATAAGTCAGTGCATCTATCGCTTTAGTATACTTTCTGATCTTCGTATGTCGTACTTTGTGTACTTTCTTTATATTCAACATGCTACGTTCCATACCTTTCTGGCACGAACTAATTTTGTTTTTAATTTTGCTTGTAAATTTCCATGTCTGACAGCCGTAAGTTAGAGAGGGCAGAATGTAAGAGTCCATTGTTTTCTTTTTTAGTTCTATTGGCATGTTACTTTTGAATACTTCCTTTAAACTCCAATACTTGTTCCACGCGCTTTTAATTCTACGTTCTACCTCTATATCATTATTGTTGGTTTCGAAGCTTATTTGCTTACCAAGATAGATGTACTGGCTCTCGTATTCAAGTGGCTCGTTCCCCATCCTAATACAATGCTTGATACTGTTTGTCATGGCTTTTGTCTTTGACAGGTTCATCTCCAACCCCACTCGTTTGCTGTTCTCGTCAAGTGTCTCTAGCATATATTGCAGGCCACAGCTAGTTTCTGATAGCAATACGATATCATCTGCGAATCTTAGGTGATTTAAGTATTTGCCATTGATGTTCAAACCGCACCTTTTCCAGTCTAGATTGCACATTATCGTTTCCAGAACAGCTGTAAAAAGTTATGGCGATAATGGAACACCCTGCCTTACTCCTCTCTTTACAGGAAAGCTTTGGCCAACTGTTTCCAATTTCACTTTGCTAGAGCTGTTACTGTAAATGTTTCTAATCACTTCTATGTACTTGTTCTCTACTTTTTGAGCTTTTATCGTTTTCGCTTATTCTATTATTAATGATTGAAGAGAATAGTTTGTATATAGTCGGCAAAAGGCTAATAGGTCTATAATTACTTATGTCATGTGAGTCACCTTTTTTGTAGAGAAGAGTTATGTGTAATTCGGACCATTGCGAAGGTATAATTGCAGTTTCTAAAATGAGATTAAATAGGTGCGTCAAAAAAGTGGCTAGAGAAGCTCCACCGTACCTTATAGCCTCGTTGGTGATTTTATCTGCGCCTGGGCTTTTATCTGATTTTAATCTCATTATCGCTTGAACAATTTCTATGTCATCAATTGGCTGAATTTCTTGTTGTATGCTTCTCTGTGTTATCATTACATTAACCTGATTTTTATCACTGGTAGAAAGCTGTTCATTTGATTTAGCGCTGTATAACTCACGGTAAAAGTTTCAAATAAACGGTGTCAATTCGTCGGGATTAAATGTGAAAATGCAGGTACCCCAAGGTTCAATTTTAGGTCCTTTTTTATTTTTAGTTTATATTAATGATTTGCCCTATTTGTTGGAAAATAAACTTAATATGGTGTTGTTTGCCGACGACACTTCTTTGATTTTTAAGATAAATAGAAGGACTAATAATCATGACGATGAAAATTACGACCTACTGCAGGTCCAAAACTGGTTCACTGCTAATAATCTAGTTTTAAACGGGAAAAAAACTAAATGCATAAGATTTTCCTTACCGAATGTCAAAAGTAGTGATAGTGACGTAGTATTAAACGATGAAAAGCTAGAATTTGTCGATAAAACGGTTTTCCTGGGGATTACGCTTGACTCAAGGCTATAATGGGGTCCTCATTTAACATCTCTTGCAGGACGGCTTAGCTCAGCTGCATATGCTGTTGGAAAAACCGCCTATTTACGGATGTTGATACCGCTAGACTAGTCTTTTTTAGTTATTTTCATAGTATCATGTCATACGGTATCTTACAATGGGGACGGGCTGCAGACATCGACTCAATTTTTATACTACAGAAAAGAGCTATCAGCGCTATTTACAATCTTCGCCGGTGCGATTCTCTAAGGGAACTGTTTAAGGATTTAACATCATGACGGTGCCTTGTCAATATATTTATGAAAACATCATGTACGTTAGAAAAAATCTTCAACTTTTTAGCAAAAGAGGCGATAGACATAATTATGTTACAAGTAATAGGGACCAATTAGTTCAACCAGGTTTCAGACTGGCTAAAGTGGCCTTTTCTTTCATGGGGTACTGTTTGAAATGTTATAATAAAATACCTCCACAAATATTAGAACTCAATGAAACGAAATTTAAATCTTGTATTAAACACACACTATGCAGGCAAGCATATTATAAGTTGGAGGATTATATTCAAGATAAAAATGCTTGGCTCAATGCTGGTCCAGCTCCTCTACCATCGGGGAGTACAAATTGATTGATTAGTTTGGAAATAATAATTATTTTTTAATGTTTATTTTTTTTTGGAATTGTAATATATTATAAGTATTTTATGATGTAGAAGCATTTATTTTCAAAGTTTGTAAATGTGAGTACCATGGAGCTATTTTATGGTTTTTTTATGTTACTATTGGACTTGTTTGACATAAATGAGCACGGCAGTTGAGAGTTTGTCATGCTCACTTAAATGTCTCACTGATGGTGGCGCATGTGTTGGATCATTCGGTTCCCTTCAATTTTGAATAGCTCAACCATTTGGTTGAGCTAAGTGGTGCTAATATTAGCGTCATGTTCGTGAAGGGCGCTGTCAGTTGAGACTGGTCATCTCTGTTGCTATTTAAATATCTATATTTAGTTTTTATTTTTACTTTATTGACATTGTTCTCACATGATAGCGACAAGAAACATGTAACAGAGATATTTGTAATTGCAAAACATGATTGAAAAGAGTGTTCATGGAGTTTCTTGCACATTCTTCTCCATAGAGATCTACGCTTTGGAATGTGCAATTAGCATCAGTTTTTTTTATGACTGACTGACTTCTTGACATTTCAAAAGTGCCTGTAAATGGTTTATTTGAAATAAATGCTTTTGAATCTTTGAATCTTTAAATGTTAAAATATACCTACAAATTTATTAAAAATGACAATATTGAAATGTTTGCTTTATTTCAGCGTTTCTATTAATCGTGTTGTGGTTATTTTTTAACTTTTCCACTTGTTTCAGGATTGTAACATTTTCATCAGTGTCCCACTTAACAATGCATTTCCCTGCTAATTTTGGTGCTGAAAAAACAACAATATATTACATTGGATTAAAGGGAGAGTTTAGTCCTGGTCATAGACATGGAGTAACTATCTGCACATATGAAGTGAGGCCAAATCTTGATGACCACAAACTAAAAAATATGGATTCTGTAACTAAACAAATTGAATGACAAGCCAATTTCCCACATGACAAAATATGAGAGAATAAATAAGGCTACAAATTAATTAAAAAATATCTGCGAAATTGTAGGACTGCTTTACTTGTGAAGTGTAAATAAGGTTGTCTCACATAAAATCTAGTTACATTAAATTATGTTCATATAATAAACTGGTTTATTTCTATTTTATTTATTTAGAGGCCTTTGTTCTTGTCAAGTCTTCATAGAAGTAAAAAGATTAACATCCTTAAAAAGTCTACAATACCTGAAGACTATCTGAGGATTCTGCAAAATATAATTTTGAAATTATAACTTAAAATGCAGCTAATGCACCAACAACAAGATTATAAGTAATATGTATAAATAACCCTACTGCTGTAGGTAAAGTCGTACGTTCCACAGTAGGCGTGTGTAACTATTTACTGAACCGACTTACTATTCCTAAACATTTTAGTATTCCGAAAGATTGGAACGTCAGTAATGTTTTATATGCATCATTTGGAACTATTGGAACACTGAAAAACTCTTTTAAATAGAGTACCTAAATGTCATTAACTAGCGTCTGTCAGCGGCTTTGTCCGCGTCAAAGTAGGTTTCTCCATACAAACTTTGAAACCCTGTTTCATCCCCAAGGGGGTGAATTTTGGAAAATCATCTCTTAGTGCTCGCCTGCCTCATTAGAAGCCTGGAGCAAAATTTCAGGTTTCTAGTCCCGGTAGTTTCGGTTGAGCGTTGATATGTCAGTCAGTCAGTCAGTTTCTGCTTTTATATATATATAGATGACCATAAAGTTTTATAATAGTACATTATGATATAAGTGTGTAATGTTTGTCTTAAGAGAGCCCAAGAACGGTAATCATTAATTACTCTCACGTGTCATGCGACGTCTTTTAATACACTTGTAAAGAAAATAACAGTAAAACTAGTAAAATTTTCTGTGACATGGCGGTAAAAATAGCCGGCCATAAGCCGCGCATATTTTTTTTATTATTTACCCCTTCAGGAAGGCTAAAGTATTTTGATCTCACTGCCTAGTTTTACGTTTATGTTTTCTTACGTAAAAAGGCTTTACGATAATGTCTTTCGTAGTGACAATAGAATACGGATGTAACCTTTTCTAATGATTTTGTAGTATTTAATTTTATTTAATTAATACAGCCACTGAACTTCACTGGAATAAAAAAAATCACGCCTAAACCGCGCGCATCTTAAAATGGCGGCCATAGACCACAATAAAAGTTTATTTGAATGTACGATTTATTTACTAAATGTTTTTTATTAAATAAATCGTTTGTACAAGTTAGTTCATTTTAACTTGTAAATTGGATGAAATGAGTAAGTAAGATGCTAATTTATATACTATTGAACGCAGTAACTTAATGGGTATTTTATTCGAATTCAAAATTTGTTTTGCGAACAAAGAGGTTGAACAAAAAGGTTTTAACTACATTATAGTACTAGTGCGTAACGGTAATCAAAATGTCACAGTTTGGTAACGAGTGCCATTATATACCTAAGTGCATTGCAATAAGAGTCACTTTCTGAGCAAGTGTGTTGAAAAATACATTTAACTCAAAAGATGCGTTGCTAAAATATATTTTCAAAAGGATCTAAGTAACTTTTGTAAAAAGGACGTAATAACTTTCAATATTTTACATTAATAAAGTAAAAACAATTAAAAAAGCTGCGAGCGACTGCGTAGACATTTAGTTGCACGTTAGTGTGAATCAATAAAAAGGTACTCTTTGGTGTGAATCGGAAAATTTGTGTTCGAAGCGGATAATTGAACCCACGTAGTAAAATGCTTATTTCAAATTTGAAACTTATTGTACATGGACATCATTATCATCGTTATTATTGTTTTATTAAATATATTTTTTTAGTTCGTAAGTTTCTATTGCACCTACAACGCCTTGGACATCCTCAGTAACGTTGTACATGTGCTTATAAATAAATAAATAAAACTTGGAATCAAGCTAAAGTTAAATAGTGTATTCCATTGCAATAACTTGTTGTGCGTGTTGTTGTTCGTGCACTATTGGATTCAGTGTTATGTGATTCCAGAAACTCAAAAATGTCATATATATTTGCCAACTAAACTACCTACAATAATAAATTGATAGGTAACCCACCTAAGTAATAAAATCATCAGATTAAACAATTAATTGGACAACTTTAGGCATCGAAATAAGTTTTAACTTCATAGGGTGATTGGTAATTAGTGTACGATACTTAAACACGTGATTGTGCTCATGATAACCAACAACTTTTACTATGGGAACAAAACTGAAATCGCGAAAAAAAAAACAGCATTCATTACATTTATGTTTGCCTAATGTACTGAACAGCTGATAATTTTTTCGTAATTTCGGCTTTGCTCCCATAATAAAAATTGTTTGTTATCATGAGCCCAATCACGTGTTTATGTATCGTACACTAATTGCCAATCACCCTTTATATGTCACGAAAAAACACTTTAAATAGTATTTATTTGGCAAACAATAATAAATCCGCTGCGTCCGAGTAACTTTTTAAGCCTGCTAATTTGACGTAAAAACAATACTGCTAGCGGTCTATAATTCCAATGAGAGTAGGAAAAGAATGAACTTTTCAACAGTGACGTCATAAAAAGTCTAAGAAAATATTCTTGTTTTATTTTTAACCGACTTCAAAAAGGAGGAGGTTCTATGTTCGGCTGAATGTATGTTTTTTTATGTATGTTCACCGATTTCTTAGTCAATTGTAGACCGAATTTGAAAAAAAAAAATTTGATTGACTATTGTAATGATCTGATCATGATCTTCGAAGATATGGAACAGAACTCCTCATAGGATCACTGCAGAACCATCATAACAAGTAAAATGGTTTTGTTTATACGTGTAGTCGATGACTGACTGAAAGAAGAGGGGAAATATATCGACTGATGTTGAAGCCTGAAGTTAGGCACCGGAACTCTGTAATAAATTAATGTAATCTAACCGTATTTGGGATTATTAGAATTGTCATGAGATGCACTCTGGCTACAACTATAAGCTATTTAAGTTTAGCTGAGGGGTACTTTTTAGTGGTGGTACCCATAATGAAAAAGTGTAAAATAAAAAACTTTTCACAAAATAGTTATTTGTGCACCAAGAGAGCAGTTGTTTTTTGCTGCGAGTGCTAATTTTGAGTCCCAAGCAAGCGAAGGATTCTTTGATTGATTCACTAGCGTTAGCGAGTGATTATAAAGTAGAATCTTGAGCGAGGGGAGGGATTCAAAGGCACGAGATGCAAAAAGTTTTGCTCTCGTGTTACACACATAATTTTTCACTTTAGCAGCGAGAACACATTTACAGTAATAGATTTAATAATGATTTCAATTAAAATAAATACTATCTCTGTCGCTAGTTTTGCTCATATTTTACAATTATTTTAATCTTATTTGCCATTATTTTATTTCCGCTGTTTTTTAAAGCACGTTCTAAAACAGTCAATGTTGAAACTAGAAATAATTATTTAAAGGTTAAATGCCAGTTTTATCTGCTGCTATAAGTACTCAGGTACTCTTATTTTTGTTCAAATACATTAATAAATTTAAAATTCAATAATTTATTTATAAAAAAAAAAACAATTTTATATTTTACAAATATTTTCTATTTATTACGCATTTCCGAACGTGTTTTTCTTTGTGGTGGAATTTCAAAATCGGAATGAACTTTGAAATGGCATGTTTCTCACTCACTTTTTTATAAGGGCGAGAAACAGACAGAGTACAGTGCAGTTCGAATGTTTCGAATTGTATGGCTAAAAAAATAAATAATTAAAAAGTTACTTTGTCTCACGCAGTGAGCAAAATCGAGTTTTGCTCACTGTTTTCAAGCAGTAAAACCTACTTGTTTGAGCTGCTGCGGTGAAAAAATACAACCGACTGCAATGTAAAAAAAAAACACTGAAAAGTGCAAAATAACTTTAATTTCGAAAGCCGGTATTAAATAACGAAGAGACAAAACTAATATAGAAACACCGACTTCCGAAATTAAAGTTATTTTGCACTTTTCAGTGTTTTTTTTTTAAATTGTAATATGATTGTTTTGAAGGCGTCGTGGTACGAAAAGCATAAGTAAGATTAAAACAGCAGGTACTGCTATAAGAGCTTATGGTCACCCCCCTGAACTAAAATCATCTGTTTATAATTATTCTTAAATCATAATTCAATTAAATACAGCTGTTAGTGTATAAGACGCGACGTAATAGATTCATAACAGTCGGTATCAGTGTTTGTATATATCATCTTTTTTTTTTGGGTGGGACAATCATCTAATGACATCCCCCGTTCTTGGGCGGAGTGCGACGGCATGTCAAGCTTTTACTGACTAAAAATCCACTCCCGCTCCTTCTTTGCCATTGTTCCAGGGCCCAGGGGAGTTCTTTCGCATTACACATGGCCCCAGTAGGCTTCGACCCTGCTGCTGCGCCTTCGAACCGGTCAATCCGGCATCCAACGTGGTGCCTCACGTGGCTGCGATAGCAACGCAGAGGTCTAGGCACCAGCAGTTTTACCCGCGCGGAGACTCAGCCTACCAAAAGCCGCACAGTCGGTCGATGGGTCGGGCGGTCGGAGAAACCCTAAAATGCAAAACTATAGTTATTTAAAAAATATTTAATTTAAGAATTATTACTTGTACTTACTACTTTTTATTCTGTGGAATTATATACATTACATGACGACAGGTTACAACAGAAATATTGAAATATGTTTACAAAAAAGTTACTTTTCGTGCTTTTGCATTAGCAAAAAAATCTTTACCAATGTCACTGACTTCAATTTTGATTTTATGTTCAATACTTATTAATGATAAATGTATCAATCTACTTTGCGACAATGTTGATCTAAGATAGTTTTTTTATTATTTTTAGTTTAGAAAATGATCTTTCGCTTTGTGCTACAGTGACTGGCAACGTGAGGCAAATTCTCAGGGCTGTGAATAGATTTGGGAACACTGAAATTAATTTATTCATAAAAAAATAATTTAAAACATCTAATACGCCGTTAAATATTTTAAATTATTTGTTTATGGAATCATTAATAAAGATCGGTAATAATTTGATTAAATTAAATAACTTCAACTTCCCCACGCCTGAAGAGCCAGCATGACACAGTTTATTTTCTAAATTAGAACAATGTGTTTTTTCCTACCTACGTCTAAATCCATCCAGTGTAAATTAAAACACTGGATGGAAATTAGACGTAGGTGCGATGAAGGTGTGATGAAGAAATGAAAAAAATAAATTCATAAATCCCAACAATTCGTCGAACTTAGTAATTGCGGTATCTAATAGTCATAGATACCTATGTCAAACAGTAAAGATATGTTTTAATTGGAATAATCTTTCCGAGAGATTGATCTCATCAACATGTCGACATCGATCGTCATCATCATTTCAGCTGAAAGGTCCGCTGCTAGACAAAGGTTTCTCCCAAGTGTTGCCACAACGGCCGGTCCTGTTTATCACGCCTCCATCGGATACCCGTGAACCTTACTAGGTTATCGGTATCCTTGTTGCGAGGTCTTACAACGCTGCGTCTTCAGGAATCCGATCGCACCCCAGAAACTTTCAGTTCCATCGGCTATCTGTTCTGCGAGCACTGCTGCTGAAGCTTATTTTCACTGCTGATTCGATCATGCAAGGAAACTCCGAGCATAGGCCTCTCCATTGCTCTTTGGGTGACTTTTAAAACCATCTGATGAAACGCAATGTGAACGACCACGTTTCACAGCCATATGTCACTGCGCACTGGCAATGTAATATTCACTTAAACACACAAAATATTTAGTTCTTTAAAATCCTTGTTTAAGCTTATTCTTAGTAGGGTTATTAAGAATAAGCTTAACCGAGGCTACACATATCAAAATTAAGCTTTTTTTTTTAATATGGCCTTTTTTGTTGTGAGTATTACTTGGTCAAGTAAGTAACGTGTGTTACTCAATTATAGAATGAGATTTTGTGAGTTTTTGAGAATTCTATCCTTGAGTACCTAATGACTTATTTAAGAAATTACTTAGCAACGAGTAATTCATCATCATTATCATAATCATCATTTCAGTCGAAAGACGTCCACAGTTGGACATAGGCCTCCCCAAGTGTGAACACACACAATGAACGGTCCTGTGCGTCTCGCATCCATCGGATTCCCGCAACCCTTGGCAGGTCATTGGTTCACCTTGTGTGGACCGTGTGTGTATTGTGGCCTTCCAACGCTAGGTCATCCGGTACGTGGTCGCCATTCCAGAACCTTTCGGCCCCAACGGCCATCCGTTCTGCGAGCAATGTGCCCTGCAGCCCTGCTTGTTGCCGCTTAAGTTTGGCGATTCTTCGTGCTATGTCGGTATATCGTTATTCCTGATTTGGTTGCGCAAGGAGACTCCGAGCATAGCCCTTTCCATTGCCCTTTGGGTGACTTTAAGGCAATGAGGCTCATTGTAAGCGACCACGTTTCGGAGCCTTATATCATCATTGGCAACACGCACTGGTCATAGACTTTCGTCTGTCTTGAGGCGAAACGAGTAATTACTTATTTATAAATGTTCTTTTTGGGGTGTTAGATTCAAATCTAGACGAGCGCATTACGACGTGGCATCTACCAAAACCACATTATCTATACCAAAATTAGGAAGTTTTTGGAAGACATATATTGCACGGCCCCATTTTTAGTCAAACCTACAGAGCAGAACCGTTTCACAAACCCCTTTTTTTAAATTTATAATAGGTATCTACAGGGCGGTTGGAGCAACGTGTGCCAAATTAAAATGGTCGACGTGTTTAGGGGTCATCTGCTATCCTTTCAGACCCCTAAACACTACTCATGTCTTGTGGATTTTTTTCATCGACTTTTTATTGTTTTACTAAAATAATACCCAAATTTTTCATTCAAATACAAATTTTAAAAAAATATATAACCCATACACTGAATTTTAATTTTATTTAGATGTGTATTGTTTATGAGTACTTTTGATTTTAAAATTAGTGACATTAGCTATCTAGTTTTTTTTTTTTAAATTTACTTGCAATATTTTGGACTTAAATTGAAGCTGTCCATGTTACAGCTATTTACTTGGCGATAAAAAAAAAACCAAAAGCGACCGGATTCTTCAAACTTTCTCAAAAATTCTCTAGTTTATCCTCTTGCTAGTGATGTGCCACATGCTATAAAAATCTTTTAATAACTTTGTGAATTCGCTAGAATTGTGAATCGAGTCACATAAAACAAGTATTCAAAATTATGATTTAAAAAATATTTTTGCTTAAATTATACCTGAAAAACGTATTAAAAATGTTATTTCACTCTTATTAGGTAAAATCTGTCTCGTATCTCTCTTTTGGTGGGTTTTGATAGAAAAAAAATTAAATTGCATTTTTAACATTTATTTCATAATTTTTACCAATCCTGCCCAAATTGTTGGCCTCTGTTGTAAATGCAGGCCCAACATCAAATTCAAATTCAAAGCATTTATTTCAAATAAACCATTTACAGACACTTTTGAAATGTCAAGAAGTCAGTCAGTCAGAAAAAATGAGGCTAATTGCACATTCCAAAGCGTAGATCCTTATGGAGAAGAATGTGCAAGAAACTCCATGAAACTCTTTTCAATCATGTTTTGCAATTACAAATATCTCTGTTACATGTTTCTTGTCGCTTTCATGTGAGAACAATGTCAATAAAGTAAAAATAAAAACTAAATATAGATATTAAAATAGCAACTGGCAGCTAAGAGATGACCAGTCCCAACTGACAGCGCCCGTTCACGGACCTGACGCGAATATTAGCACCACTCAGCTCAGCCATTCTAAAGGGAACCGAATGATCCAACACACGCGCCACCATCATTGAGACACATCACATCAGTGAGACATTTGAGTGAGCATGACAAACTCTCAACTGCCATGCTCATTTATGTCAAACAAGTCCAATAATAACCTAACAACCATAAAATAGCTCAATGGCACTCACATTTACAAACTTTGAAAAAATGCTTCTACATTATACAAAATACAATAATAATTAACTACAATAATATTTTACAAATTAAAAAAAAAACATTAAAGAATAATAATAATAGTTTCAAAACTAATCAATTTGTACACCCCGGTGGTAGTGGAGCTGGACCAGCATTGAGCCAAGCATTTTTATCTTGAATATAATCCTCCAACTTATAATATAATAATAATATATATAATCATTTTATTTAATACAAGATTTAAATTTCGTTTCATTGAGTTCTAATATTTGTGGAGGTATTTTGTTATAACATTTCAAACAGTACCACATGAAAGAAGAGGCCACTTTAGCCAGTCTGAAACCTGGTTGAACTAATTGGTCCCTATTTCTTGTAACATAATTATGTCTATCGCCTCTTTTGCAAAAAAGATGAAGATTTTTTCTAACGTACATGTTGTTCTCATAGATATATTGACAAGGAATCTGATTCATATTTCGACAGTTGTTTGCACGAAGTCGTATTTCCTCCTTAATTGTATTGAAAGCCGTTTCAATGCGTTGTTTGCAAGTTAGTCTTGTATGAATCATTCACAATTCTAGCTAATTTAAACACGGCTGTTTTGGTCAGCTGGACCAAATGGCCTTCTCAATGCGTTGAACTAGGGAAGTACCCTAGTTTCCAACTATCATTACTGCACAACAACTGCTACAAATTTGTACATTCGCTAAAATTGTGAATGATTCACATAAGACTAACTTGCAAACAACGCATTGAAACGGCTTTCAATACAACTAAGGAGGAAATACGACTTCGTACAACCACTGTCGAAATACGAATCAGATGTTGGGCCTGCATTTACAACAGAGGCAGGATTGGTAAAAATTATGAAATAAATGTTAAAATGCAATTTCATGTTTTTATTACTAGTAAAACCCACGAAAAGAGAGATACGAGACAGACTTTACCTTATATGAGTGAGATAACATTTTTAATAAGTTTTTCAGGTATCAATTAAGCAAAAATATTTTTTAAATCGTAATTTTGAATACTATTCTTTTGTGACTTGATTCATAATTCTAGCGAATGCGAAAGCGACTTTTTTCACCCCTCCCCAGCATGTAAAGATTGCTCACCACTAAAGGACAGAAAAGTTACCTAAATTGTAGGAGTGTAGTCCTCACTGCACTGGAGCGTGAATTTTGTATGAGAAGACAAGAGCTGAAGTCTTCTAATTTGATGATGCTATAGGATGGAATAAGGTGTAGGTGTACTGCAAATAATGACGCCTTTGCATGGACCAGACGATTGCAATACAGCGTTCTAACAGGGGTGACCTTGCTAGTTTCAATACGTGTAGACAGCAGTTGTAATCCTTCAACGCCCTTGGGGAGCGCGTTTTTCCAACCTCAGTGACTGATTTGCGAACGTGTTGGCGTGTGGATTACATCCGTGTATCCGTAACACAATCCAAACTCCAGTCAAGGTGACCTCTGTTGGAACGCTGGTTTGCAACCGTCTGGTCCACTTTTCAGCCCGTTCTCTAATAGATGGGCACTAAATCCTTGGTTTGTTTGATAACTTGCCTAAGTTATTTGTCCAAATAAAATACCGGAATTTTTTAAATTGTTTTATTATTTCTCTATTCGCAACTAGGTTGATAATATTATATTTACAAAACTATTATTAAAGTGCTTTATTAACTGCAAGAACTAAGTCCTGGCAAAGGTTTACAATATTGTAGTCCTGGTTAACATTTAAAGTTAGGTGTACGTTGAGACTTGAATTTCCAGGACACCTACAAATATGCTGAAAATATTTAAATAAATATTACTAGATAGGTAGTAGATTCTTTTCTACTTTCCCATGAACATTTGAATTCAGTTTCAAACAATATTGTTTTATTAAAATATAAAAATTAAGTAATATTCTTAATTTCTAAGTATTATTCTTCGTTTATTTCTGTAAGATGTTGTGTAGTTATAAAATTATATCTAATATGTAGGTATTTCATTTAAAATTGGTTGCAAACGAGTGACAACTGATTTGTGATAAATGTAATAATAGATTGCGATAGTAGGCATTTTTCTATGTATAAAGTTATAAACAAAAATAATTAAATTAAATACTAGATAGTTACATAGTTATACAAACCTACTTATGTAATTTGGCAGTGATATCATTTTCTATCCGTGGGTATTCTCTTTCATCTTTTCATTATTTTATAAAAACATCACAATATTTTAGTCCTAAAAATAACGTTTCGAGTGAATCTCAGAAAGATTGGTAGCTAAGTGTGTTCATGGTCGACGTCTTCCTCGCACCCCGCGGCGGTAATATGGTCGGGAAGGGTTGTATGTGCGGGGGCGATACGGTCGGCGTATAGCTGCATTTGGTACTGAGTTCAAGTCGCCTACTGGCACCGTAGGCAAGCGCACCGAGCTCTTGTGAGGCACCGGCCATTCTCTTATGCAAACAGCACACCTGTAGAACAAAAAGCTTGTAAGTGTCAACAAAGATATATCGAGCTGCCTTCTTAGTGGATAACTAGTGAGTTGTGTGATTGAACCAATCGGTTGTTGGTAATAGACCTCACCGCATCGCCAACTGCATGTAAAACATTACCTAGATTTACTTTTTAATATGTACTATGATACCTTTTTTTTTCTTAAGCGTGAATAAGTAATCTTTAATATACATATAAACACTCTCTTATATAAAATACCTAAATATTAACTAAACTATACTAAAACCTAACTATATACATAAATATAATACAAAAACACAAAATACACTCAGGCGTCGAAATACTCCTCCACATCGCTGTCATCCGGGAATATGCCCAAAAGACTGGCAGCATTGCCACGTTGAATGGCAATGCTAATTCTATGGGCAAAGAACGAGCCAGCACTCTGGTCACACAAAGTGTCGATCAGTCGGCGTGAAATTTCCTTAAAAAGAAGACGCGTACTCGGACCCCATAACCCAAGCGTTTCGACCCCAAACGGCTCAAAACTGTAATTACCAATAAGCTTACAGTATTTGCGCCGTTTAAGGGTCTCAGCAGCCGCAGCGGCAGAGCCAGCACAGCCCGCCATACTTGGAAAATGGGATGGCGCAACGGTGTCGCCACAGGTTGCCTATGATACCAAGATAAGTTTGTCCTTATAATAAACACCACCTTCCCGCAGCTTTCAGTCTGATCGCTGACGATTGGTAGGTACGATTAGTAGGTACGGTATTACTAGTTAACGAGAGACGGCTACTTGTATGTGCATGGCATTACTCAGTGAGCATAGACAAACGTCGCCGCCGGATTTGAATTTTGTACCTTTCTCTTTTTGTTGTTATAGTAATGGTGTGTCTAGACCTGGCGAATGCGCCGCTTGCGAGCCGCTTGCGAGCTGCGCGTGCTGCTCGCGTGCGGTTACAGCCTAAGTTTGGCGTGCCGCCCTAGTGCAGCTCCGGCAAGGCTCGAGTGAGGCGCCGCTCGCTTGCACGTAGCTTCTTTCACGTTTAAACTACTTTTTTTATATATTTTTTTTCAACTTTCATACAACACCGTCTAGTCCCAAGCTAAGCAGAGCTTGTGTTATGAGTACTAGACAACTGATAAACATACTTAGGTACTTATATATTTCTAAATAAGTACATACATTTTATAGATAAATTACACCCAGACACAGAGCAAATGACTGTATTCATTCCACAAACATTTGTCCTGAGTGGGAATCGAACCCACGACCTCCGGCATATCAGTCAGGGTCACTAACCACTAGACCAACAGGCCAGTCAAATCACTATGTATGTTTACCGCGAGCGGCACGCGCGCACCCCCTGCGTCGCTCGAGTACGGCGCGTAGCTGGCGCGCGAGCGGCGCAGGGGCTTCGTATGAACATGAAATGCACGCGCGTTTGCAAGCAGCTCGCGAACGGCTCGCGAGCGGCGCATTCGCCAGGTCTGGACACACCATAAGGACCTAGTTTAGATAATTCTCCCGACCGAATCTCAGTCAATAGAACTACGACTGAAATATTTAGGAACATACGAGTTCCTATTATGCGTGCAGTAAGTTGTGTGCTTTTAAAGGGATACTTTTATTCGCTGAACTTTGATGGGGCGGCAATCAGATACTACCGGGAAGAAATCAAGCGCAGGTCCAACGACGTCACGTGGCTTCTGAGGCTTACTTACGTGGTATTTATGTCGAAGGTGGCATAAATACCACGTAAATACGGGCTGCTACGAAGAAATGTCTAATAGAAAACTTCATAACACTACCCCACTGGGAATTAAACTCAGAACGTGATAACAGGAGAACCTGTACCTGTTACAAATCTAAGGGAGAATTTAATCTTTAGGTACGTAATATAATTTGTTTGCTTACCTGCTAACTTTAGAGACTTGGTCAGCCTTTAAGGTTTGCTGTTCTGGTTTTTCAAACATTCTATAATCCTCTATTACTGAGAGCCAGTAAGAAATGGCCGTTGCAAAGAAATTGCAGCGACCGAGACCGTTGCATTCGATGAAGGGCCTCGAGCGGAACTGTCGCATACACGATCCGGGAGATACGAGGTTTTGTCCTGTTGCATGGCGCGCTCCTGCCGTATGCTGCAAACGTTAAGATAAGTTAGGCACACCGCTTTTTAAATGTATAGGGCCTATTACACTACTCGATATTCAGACAGTCTTAGCCGATGTCGCGTAGTGTAATAAGGGTTAGACCGGTCTTACCCGGAACAAAAAATAAGTCTGAATATCGTGTTGAATATCGCGTACCTAGTTTAGGGTCTTTAGTCTGAAGTCTTAACTATACCTATTGCCCGCTATTAAACAGCAAACAAATGCAACAATATCTGCTTATAGCTTAATTAAGTTTGCTTTGTTACGTTTTACAATATAGGTAAGGTATTTACTATTATAATGTCCGATGGGACTGACATGTACATTTGTATAAAAGTCCCTAATACAAAATAAAGAGGAAAAAACTAAATAAAAAATTATAGTACCTACTGTTGGATTTTCAACTTATTGCTAAGTCGTGTCTTGATAATTCAACAACACGCTTTTATTTAGGTACCTAATCATTGTCAAGTGTCCCCCTTCCTTTACTTATCACAAAAGTCAACACTTCACTACTTTAGTATTGGCCAGTATCCGTAGTGATAGATACTGTCAATGTAGACCACTGCGTGATAGTAGATTTCTCCATACAAAGTTTAGACTCCCGTTTAGTCCCTCAAGGGCTTTTTTTTTGTGGGAAAATCATCTTATGACATCCCCCGCCCTTGGGCGAGGCGGGAGATAGTGACAGACTTTTACTGACTAAAAACCCACTCCTGTTCCTTCGTTGCCTTCGTCCCAGGATCCCGGGTTTCGTTTTCACACTACCCATGGCCCCAGTAGGCTTCGACCCTGCTGGGCCCCTACGATTTGCTGACATTTCCCTGAGGCGTGCGTGGAACAATATGCGCAGTCGACGACTTGGGGTCGGTCCGGACGGTCGGACGGCGGGCTACCCATTGCTCGCCGTCCGCAAGCCCGCGCCTACGGTGGCCGGAAATCGGGATCGGAATCCCGGCGGCGGTTTGGGCATGAGGACCATTGCCTCACGCGATCCACCGCCTCCTTTGCTAGCATTACTGCTTCGCAGAAGGAAGCGACTGCCTGCCACTCCTCCTCGCTCCGGTCCATGGCCTGTACCAAGGACCGACACGAGAGATCGCCGCCGCCGATCGCCCCCACGAGGACACGGCGTTGCTCTGCCCAAGCGGGGCACACCTCCACTGTATGCTCCACCGTGTCCTCCGGGCGGTCCACACAGTGGCGAGACCCGGGCGTCGCTTCCGCACGAATCCGGTGCAGTTACTTCCAGAACTTACCGTGTTCGATGAGAACCTGCGTTATGCGGAAGGTGAGGACGCCGTGAGGTCTTTCCAACCACGCCTCAAAGAGGGGACTTACCGCCATAATTGTGGCGTGCCCAAGCCCCTTAAGGCCTGAATTTTGGAAAATCTTTTCTTAGTGCTCACCCACGTCATAAAAGGAAGTCTTGTGCAAAATTTTACGCTCCTAGCCCCAGTAGTTTCAGCTGTGCGTTAATATGTCAGTCAGTCTGTTTCTCGTTTTTAACCGTCTTCAAAAAGGAGGAGGTTATACAGGGTGATTGGTGCATTGTATGCCAAATTGAAATGGTCGACGGGAGGGGTCATCTGCTATCATTTCATACCCCTAAAAACTTCTCATGCATGAATTTTTTTTAATCGGCTCTTTATTGTTTTATGAAAATAAGACCCAAATTTTTCATTCAAATACAAATTTAAAAAAATATATAAGTCGTAGACTCTGAATTTTAATTTAATTTAGATGTGTATTGTATTAGAGTACTTTTAAATTTAAAATTAGTGACATTAGCTATCTAGTTTTTTTTTAAATTGACTTGCAAATTGTTGGATTTAAATTAAAGCTATTCATGTTATAGCTATTTACATGGCCATATAAAAAAAAAAAACAAAAGTGACCGGGGTCTTCCAACTTCCTCAAAAATTCTATAGTTTATCCTCTTGCTAGTGATGTGCCACATGCCATAAAAATCTTTTTATAACTTTGTGAATTCGTTAGAATTGTGAATCAAGTCACATAAGACTAATATTCAAAATTATGATTTTTAAAATATTTTTGCTTAAATTATACCTGAAAAACCTATTAAAAATGTTATCTCACTCTTATAAGGTAAAATCTG
The DNA here is from genome assembly GCA_961205895.1 of Mythimna pallens. Classification (NCBI taxonomy): domain Eukaryota; kingdom Metazoa; phylum Arthropoda; class Insecta; order Lepidoptera; family Noctuidae; genus Mythimna; species Mythimna pallens. The sequence continues at coordinate 13,682,460 of OY540830.1, forward strand.
TCTCGTATAGCTCTCTTTTCGTGGGTTTTAGTAGAAATTAAAAAAAATCAAATTGTATTTTAACATTGATTTCATAATTTTTACAAATCCTGGCCAAATTGTTGGCCTCTGTTGTAAATGCAGGCCCAACATCTGATTCGTATTTTGACAATGGTTGTACGAAGTTGTATTTCCTCCTTAATTGTATTGAAAGCCGTTTCAATGCGTTGTTTGCAAGTTAGTCTTATGTGAATCATTCACAATGTTTTTTTTTTGTTTCTACTAAAACCCACAAAAAGAGAGATACGAGAGAGATTTTACCTTATAAGAGTGAGATAACATTTTTAATAGGTTTTTCAGGTATAATTTAAGCAAAAATATTTTTTAAATCATAATTTTGTATAGTCTTATGTGACTCGATTCACAATTCTAACGAATTCACAAAGTTATATAAAGATTTTTATGGCATGTGGCACATCACTAGCAAGAGGATAAACTAGAGAATTTTTGAGGAAGTTAGAAGACTCCGGTCGCTTTTGGTTTTTTTTTATAGCCATGTAAATAGCTATAACATGAATAGCTTTAAGTCCAACACTTTGCAAGTCAATTAAAAAAAAAACTAGATAGCTAATGACGCTAATTTTAAATTTAAAAGTACTCTAATACAATACACATCTAAATAAAATTTAAATTCAAAGTCTACGACTTATATATTTTTTTAAATTTGTATTTGGATGAAAAATTTGGGTCTTATTTTCATAAAACAATGAAAAGTCGATTAAAAAAAATCCACAGGGCATGAGAAGTTTTTAGGGGTATGAAATGATAGCAGATGACCCCTCCCGCCGACCATTTCAATTTGGCACACGATGCACCAAACACCCTGTATGTTCGGTTGAATGTATGTTTTGGTTTTTTATTTATTTTTTTATGTATGTTCACCGATTTCTCGGTCAATTGTGGATCGATCATGAATTTTTTTTTTTGATTGAAAGTTTATGCTTCCGAGTTGGTCCCATAGAAATATTGTTATGATCTGATCATGAACTTCGAAGATATGGAACAGAACTCCTCATAGGATCACAGCAGAACCGTCGGTGTTAAATAACGAAGTGACAAACCTAGTATAGAAACACCGACTTCCGAAATTAAAGTTATTTTGCACTCTTCAGTGTTTTTTTTTTTACATTGAAGTCAGTTGTAATTTTTTTTGTAAAAGTTTTTTTATTACATCCCTATGAAAGAAAAGAAAGAAAGAAAGAAAAACATTTTATTTGGCGGAACAAGGCGCAAATTTAGAACTAACAAATTATAGGTTATTATGTGAATGAAATATGCGCCATATCCGCGCAAAACGGCGATGAAAAATGAAAAATGCGATGAGTCTACGGCGCTGGTTTTCAGCGTGAGCCTATATAGATTATGCACGTGGATATAAAGCATTTTTTTTTATTCCTGCCGCGTAATTTCTAAGTACATTTTTTACTATTTCGTGGGTAAGCATATATTAATTAGGTATATTGATATGTGATTATCAAAAGAACAAAATTAAGATAATTTTTCATACCATTAGGAAACTGTAACCTTGCCACAGCTCCCTCCAGCCATTTGGACATTCAGGTACTAAATTGCTTTGACTATGGATGGCGATAGTTCGTGTGGGTGCTTCGCAAACCTGGCATCTGAAATGTTGTAATAAATAATATGTAATAATATATACTTAACCATTTGTGTGTGCAAAGTTTAGTTTACGACGTCATTGGTACTACTGGATTAATGGCCTATGTAAAGCTTGGTTCTAAAGCGGGAACAACATTAAACCGACGCACACTTGGGCGAAGCCTGAGTGGTACCTACGTAGTATCGCGTCATTTGGCGTGGGTCTAATGTAGCTCTACAAATCTAGTTGCCATTAATGTATGGAGACCGATGCGCCCAGTTTAACGTACGTGGCCCACGTGGGCCCAATGTTGTTCTACTTTAAATCTATTTACTGATAAACGAAGAAAAAGTGAACGATTTGCATTACCGGGTCGAAGTATAAGTTTTATACACAATTTATCATTCCTAATGCAGCAGTCGAGTCTTACCTGGATATATAATTTCCAACATCCTTAGCTTGTATTGGTGTCATAGACATGGGCATTGGTTCTGGAGTCGATAACCAGAAACTATAATCTTCACGCTGAGCGAAATTGCAGACTTCGTTGTAGTTACAGAACATGTAAGGCATAGTTGAAAATTTGCGCAAGCAGCTCCCTGAGGCACCTAAAGGAAATAATAATTGCTTTATTGTACAAGTCGTCTTAATTTCCGTTTTTAACCCCGACGGAAAAGAGGGGTGTTATTACACTACCACATAGTCATATCCGATAACTTACCTAAATCTTGTCCATGTGCTTTTCCATCTGCAATAATATGAATAAGAGAATATCCGCTCCAAAGAGGTGAGGTACCCGACGGGCATTGTGGAATCATTCTTTCTTGTGAGTGAACCGTGAAATAAAATCCTCTAGATTTTGGTACTGGCTGCACAGCTGGTGGACCAGCTTCTCCCAATGATCCACGATATCCTTCGTAACCCTGTAATCCTTTTATGCCTTTCAAACCTTCCCTTCCCATTGGTCCTGGAGCTCCAATCGGACCGGGATCACCATCATCGCCTCTCATGCCTTTCCTACCTGGTACACCATTGCTACCAATTTTACCTGGTCTACCATCTCTACCCGGCATCCCATCATAGCCAGGCGGACCTATTGCACCGATTTCTCCAGGTATAATTTCATAAGCAGCTAATTCACGTCCTGCATCACCTTTTATACCTTTAAGGCCTCGTGGTCCATACCGCCCTTCTTCGCCTTCGTCACCTCTCTGCCCTTTTAAACCTTGTGCACCCACTTGTCCTACCTGTCCAGGTATACCTGAATCACCTATGTTCCCTTTTTGTCCCTTAGCGCCATCGTACCCTGGGGACCCTTGGTCTCCAAGTGGACCTTTCGGGTTGTATGAGTCACCTATTTCTCCAGCATCCCCCTTAAAACCTTTTATGCCAGGGTTTCCAATCAGTCCTGGATTACCCGGTCGACCAGATATACCACGCGGCCCTGGTGCTCCATCCATACCGACCATACCTTTTGGCCCTTCGAATGTAAGTCCCGGGGGACCACGTAACCCATCAGGACCATTAAAACCATATTCGCCAGGTTTACCCTTCTGACCCCTAGCGCCGGGCCATCCGGGAAGACCATCAATTCCAGGTTTTCCTTCTTCTCCCCGTGGGGCATTTTGTCCGTTTATACCAGGGAGACCGGGTGGTCCTTGATCACCCGGTAAACCACGGTATCCAATTAAACCGATATCACCTACTTCTCCTTGAAAACCGTCATCTCCTTGTTCACCCTTGATACCAAGTAGTCCATAGAATCCTTGATCACCAGTATCTCCTTTATTACCAGGAAGGCCTTCGATGCCCATGTCACCCATATCACCGCGGGTAGGCCGAACGAACTCAGTCGGTCCCATGTCACCTTGCTTTCCTTTAAATCCAGGAAGGCCTGGGCGTCCACTTGGACCCATGTAACCAACTTCACCAGGGAGTCCAGGGGAACCTATACGTCCAGGTCTGCCTTCAAAGCCCAGGTCACCTTTTTGTCCAGGTAATCCAACAGCTCCTTTTAATCCTTGTTGACCCTTCCATCCAATTCCTCCTGGTCTTCCTGGTTGACCAGGTGCTCCAGTGAAACCGCTGTCCCCACTATCACCGCGTTCTCCAACAATACCTACATCACCAGTTTCTCCTTTTCTTCCTACACTTCCTAATGCCCCTGAGTACCCAGTATTTCCTTTATCGCCCTTAAGTCCTCGTTTACCCGCAATGCTTAAGCCTAATAATCCAGAGTCACCTTTCGCACCTTTAAATCCTTTTAAACCGGGTCTCCCATTAATTCCATTAAAACCAGGTTCACCTTTGTCACCTTTCAAGCCTTTTGCAGCATTTTCACCTCTAGTACCCTTAAGACCAGGAAAACCCCAATCTCCCCGCGCTCCCTTAAATCCTGTTCTGCCGTCAATACCAGGGAAACCAGGAACACCTACGTCACCAACAATACCTTTAAGACCAATTGGTCCTACTTGTCCAATTCGACCAGGTATTCCTTCAGATCCTACGTATCCTATGTCCCCCCGATCTCCTGGAGCGCCAGGGTTACCGACAATTCCTGCTCTGCCAATAAATCCGTTAGCACCCATTAACCCATCATCGCCCGGCATGCCTAAAATTCCACGGGGTCCTATGTTGCCCTTCATTCCTTTTGGACCGATTTCGCCAATTATTCCATTAGAGCCTAGTGAACCTGGCTCTCCAATGGGGCCTCTGCGTCCAGGCAATCCAGGCTGACCGGCTAAGCCAGGAGCACCTTGTATTTGTATGCCTGGAATTCCTTTTCTCCCCTGTTGACAAAAGTAACCTTTATTATTTGAGGAACTATAAAAGACAAAAGTGATAGCTATGAGGAAAAAGAAATCTCGGACTTTATTTAATAATAGCAAGTATTTAATGGTTGATATAGGGCTACCATGAAAATTTTGTGGAAACAACTAAATATCATGAAAGTTATTACAATATGCGTAATTTCACCTGAGGCCCTGGTGGTCCATAGGGACCTATTTCTCCTGGTGGACCCTGTTGTCCTTTATTTCCCATAGATCCAGGTCTTCCTGCCATGCCTGGATAACCTGCATCACCGTCTTCACCACGTAAACCGGCCACACCATCAAAACCTTTTTCGCCCGGGATTATGGCGAAACCAGCGTCGCCACGAATTCCTTTCTTTCCCTTTTGCCCAACTTCACCCTCAGGTCCCCGTGGCCCTGGACTTCCAGGTATTCCGTAAGGCCCTATACTGCCTTTTCTTCCAACAAAGCCTTTGTATCCTTTCAAACCCGGCATAGACCTGCCAGGTTCGCCTTGATCGCCATGTAAACCCGGGGTACCGTCGAATCCCAAGTCACCTCTTTCTCCTTTTAGTCCCATGAATCCTGCGAAAGTTATATTTTTAGTTTATAATTTTTTTGAACACGTAAACTTATGTACAAGCAACAGCTTGGGTAGAACGAGTGTATTTGCTCGTTTATAAATTCATGATTGAACTATTTGTAATCTCATTCGACAGATGATTCAAACAAATATCCTTTAGAAAAAAGAACATTTAGTTGTAATTTGCAATTTCTCGGACAACAACCAAATTTTTTCTTTCAGTTGTTACCTTATTTGTAAAGGACAAAAAATTCAAATTGGTTCAGTCATTCACAAGTGATGCGCTTACCTACAGACAACATTAAATTTTTATTTAGATACCTTTAAGTCCAGCAATTCCGGGGAAACCTTTGGGGCCTTTAGCATTAATTCCGTGAGCAAGCGATTCTCCGGCTTCACCAGGAAGGCCAGGCTCTCCAGTCTGTCCAGGTTCACCCCTGTAACGAGTGCAGTATTTTTAACTATTTTAGGTGCCTACTTATGATAATATTACAGTAATAAATTCAGTTGATTCAGGCTTTGAAAGACCCACAGTAAAATAAGATTAAATTACATTTCATCTATACAAATATTAAAAAGCTGAAGAATTAATTTATTTATCGTTTATTTTAGGCATTAATTAACCCATAGTAACATTATAGAATTAAATAAAATTGTCATAACCTAATAAATAAAATACCTTAGATTATATATACATAAATTAATGAAATATTGATAAAATTATTGATAAATTTATGAATTACATTAATAAATTAATTAATAAAATTATTGTAAATGATTATCATTATTAATACGATTGAATAGCATTAATAAATCAATAAAATTAACAACGCCTAAGTAGGTGCACACCATGGAAACCTTCAGATACTATCCTATTCTTACAACGGGTTAGTCGAGTCAGGAAAGATCCCTAGAGTCTTCTCAAGAGCCCGTGAAAATCAGTAATTCTGTTCTCAACGAACATGCCAGTCGCACTACACCGCCAGGGCAGCTTAATCATAGTTCTAAAGGCGTTATTATATTGTACACGAAGAGTGTTAATTTGTTTGTTTGTTTGGTTGAACGCGCTAATCTCAGGAACTATCGGTCCGATTTGGAAAATTCTTTCAGTGTAGGGTAGCCCCTTTATTGGGGAAGGCTCACTATGACTAATAGGAGCGGAGTATCGAAAAAATTTTTTGCAAAAGCGGGGGAAAATTGAGAGCTTCCGTTGCGTGCGCTGCTCGGTTAAAGTACTACAAAATTATTCCCATTTAAAAGATCTTAAAAAATTCCGCGAAAGCATAATTATGTCTATCTTTTAAGATTGGCTCACTATAACCTTTTTTATGGTAATCAAATTTGTCCTAAAATAATGCATTATTTGCGAAGGTGTTTTAAATAAGTACAATATTCATTTAAAGTGTTTCATTATGAACATAATTGCCTTTTACGTCATTCGATTTCGATAAATATCTTAGGAGTTAGCATAGTTTTATAACAACGCCGTAGCAAAAATTGATCAAATTTTAGACGCACGGCCGCGGCTAGGCTGTCGGATATCGCTGCGAGTCTACTTATCAGTATTGATATCAGTTTAATCATATGGGATGAACGGCATTCATAGATCACATAAATCTAATATTTTTTGTGTTAAGGGGATGTTTGGTCACTACAATTTGTCTGACTAATGAAATATAACTTTGTTGCTTAACATATAACACCTTTTTTTACCTGATTAGTGATTAACATATTTAAAAATGGGACATGTAAAAATAAGTAAAGTTTATTTATTTTTTATGGAGCTTTAAAGCGCCTGATAGAAGTTTTGGTCCATGGAAAGTGTTTGACACTTATGATACTACTTTAAAAAACATATATAAAAATCAGCCATGCAAATCTAAGTTACGTAACTCTTTATTTTTAGTTCCCTTTTTCACCTGGTACCTGCCCAGGGGCCCCAAGGGGGAGCTCCACAAGCACACAGGTATTCAAAGCACATGAGACACTACTGAGAACCTAAGGTTTCATCCATGTGAAAATAAGTTATGTCAGATCGCTCTGGGATCTTAGTATACTTGGGTCGTTTGCTAGATTCGCAGTGGGTTTGGTGATTGACGTGCACAACTGTCCATAAAAAGCCTCGATCGCTCCCAGAAGCTCCGATTGGGCGGATATGACTCTGCCATCTTCGGTCTTCAGATTCGTGAGCTTTTTTTTTTTTTTTTTTTTTTTTTTAAGGTGGGAAATCATCCAAATGACTTCTCGCGATCTGGGTGGAGCGCGAGGGCGTGTCAGACTTTTACTGACTAAAACCACACCTGTATCCTTCAATTACCCTTTGCATACTAGGACTACGGGTTGCCCTTTCGGAAATTCTCCGCGGTCCTAGCTAGCGGGCATCGGCCCCACTGGGCCCCTACGGTTTGCTGACATCTCTTTGAGGAGCGCGAGGATCACTACGCGCTGTTAACGACTGGGCTCGGTGCGGTTAATTACCGAACAGCCGGACGGCGAGCTACCCAGTGCTCGACGTCCGCAAGCCCGCGTCTACCGTGGCTGGTAGTCGGGGTCGGAATTACGTCGGCTAGGGCGTGAGGACCTTCGTTCCCTCACGCGTGCAGCCTCCTCCTTCGCTAACATTACTGCTTCGCAGAAGGAGGCGACCGCCTGCCATTCCTCCTCGCTCCGGATCATAGCCTGAACCAAGGCCCGACGTGAAAGGTCGCTGCCGCCAATTGCCTCCACGAGGACACGGCGGTGCTCCGCCCAAGCGGGGCACACCTCCACCGTATGCTCCACCGTGTCCTCTGGGTGGTCCACACAATGATGACACCCGGGCGTTGCTTCCGCCTGAATCCGATGCAGGAACCTCCCGAACTTGCCATGTCCGGTGAGGACCTGCGTCATGCGGTAGGTGAGGATGCCGTGTTGCCGCTCCAGCCACTCCTCAAAGAGGTGACTAACCGCCATTATTGTAGCGTGCCCAGCACTGGGTTGCGACAGTCGCCGTCGCCATTCCACCATGAGATCCCGCCGGAACTCGGTCCGCCATGCCGCGACTTGGCGCGGCAGCGGAGTTTCGCCCCGGCGTTGCATCTCCACGCGCAAATCGTGCATGCGTGCAAGGACTGTTGCCTCCAAATCCAATGGTGGCAGGCCAGCAAGAAGGCTCGCCGCCTCGCGGGAAATCGTGCGGTATCCCCGTATCATCCGAATGGCCATGACCCTCTGGCAAGCGTTCAGTATGGCCGCCGGTCGCCTTTGCAGTGACGGCGCCCACACCGGCGCCCCGTAAAGGGCCATGGACCGAACAATTCCCGCGTAGAGCCTCCGGCAGGAGGCGTCTGGACCCCCAAGGTTGGGCAGGAGCCGCTTTAGGGCAGCCGCGGTCCGTTCCAGTTTGGGAGTCAGACGTCGAAAGTGCTCCACAAAGTTCCACCGACTGTCGAGGACAAGTCCCAGGTACTTCATCGTCGACCCGACGTCGATGCGAACCCCTCCTTCCGTTATTTGGGAACCCGGTGGTGGCGCGTTCCGAGGGCCATGGAAACACATGGCCTCGGACTTGTGCAGTGCCACTTCGAGTCCCAACTCCTGGATCCTATCCACGACTGTCGCAACCCCGCGTGTCGCTAGTTCGGCCGCCGCCTGGTGCGACTCCCCCTGCGCCAGGACCAGCGTGTCGTCTGCGTAACAGACCACACTGACCCCGTCGGGGAGGTCGCCGCGCAACACGTAGTCGTACCCGATGTTCCACAAAGGCGGTCCTAGTACCGATCCCTGCGGAACACCGCACGACATCTCTCGCCGTCTCCACTCTCCCTCGTGACCGGGGTAGATGATAAACCTGTCCTTCAGGTAGGCCTCGATCAAACGACGGAGGTAGTAGGGCACCTGGTGATACCGGAGTGCCCTCCTAATGCTACTCCAGGGCAGGGAGTTGAAGGCGTTGGTGATGTCCAAGGACACCACCACTACGACCTTGCCCCGGGACACTGCATCCCCCGTCGTGAGGGCTCGCACGCGCATGATGGCGTCCACCGTGGAGCGCCCCCTGCGGAAGCCAAACTGGTTGTCCGAAAGATCCGGCCCCACCCGCGCTAAATGCGCGACGAGGCGGTCTGCAATTACTCTTTCAAAGAGCTTGCCCACCTCGTCGAGCAGCACTATGGGCCGGTATGCGGACGGAGAGTCCGCAGGACGCCCCGGCTTCGCTATAAGGACCAGTTTCCCGGTCTTCCAACGCAGTGGGAACTGGCCCCTCTCCAAACATGCGCTAAACAGCCCTCTTAGTCGAGGCCCGAGTTCCTCCATGGCCAGGACCCAGGCTTTCCCAGGCAAGCCATCGGGTCCTGGGGCGGTATTTTTAGCGTTTAGCCTTCGTACCGCCACACTCATCTCTACCTCGGTCACCTCCGGAGTGTCATCGTCATCGCCGTCGTGGTCCGCGTCGGACACCGCGGGAGGCGGAGCCATTGGCGGGGAAGAATGCTCCTCGCTCGGAGGGAACAGAGCGTTCACTACGCCCTCCACGAGCTGGGGCCGGAGACTCTGTGTCAGCGGGGGAGCCCAGGCGCGGAGCTTATCCCGCACCATTTATTTATTTTGTAGGGGCGTCCCCATGGGTCTCCGTTCAGAGTCCCCAGCCAAACGTCGCGGGCCTGTAGTTTGGCTCGCCGTATCTCCGCTCGGAGGGTGCGCTTCGCCACTCTGTATCCCTCGTACAGCTCCGCCTCTATGGCCTCCGCATCCGGAGGGCGGATGCGGCGCCTGCGGTGTCTGGTGTACCGGCGCCGTGCGGCAACGCATGCCTTGCGCAGTTCCGCAATCTCCGGCGACCACCAGTAGACCTGGCGCCGGGCACGTCCTGGCCGGACTCGGGGCATTGCCACGTCGCATATTTCCGACATGGCCTCCCGGAACCACTCCGCCTCCACATCTATGTCAACAGGCCTGTCCGGTGCTGACACCCAGGCCTGGACGATAGCGGCTTCCAGGAGGAGCTCCCGGTCCAGCTGCTTTAGTGCCCACCGCGGACCACACGGATTCTGTCGGACCGGCGCGGTCGAGGTCTGGGCGGAGACATCAAACCGTATGTACCGGTGGTCTGAGTACGTCTCCACCCCCTCCATGACGCGCCAGTCAATGACGCGCGGAGACAGAGCGGGGCTTGCGAACGATATGTCCACCACGGACTCGCCCTGCATCCGCACGCATGTGGGGACAGAACCCCGGTTTAGGACGACCAGGCCTGACTCCAGGGCCCAGTCCTCCACCATCCGGCCCCGCTGGTTCGTGAACCGGGAACCCCAAGCCAAGTTCTTGGCGTTGAAGTCCCCGCAAACAACCACAGGGAGGGATTGAAACCCGGCGACGACGATGTTCAGCTCCATAAGGGAATTGTGGAGATCGGCGAGAGTTCGGTTCGGGGAGAGGTATACACCTACCACTGCGATGTCCCCGAACCGTGCTGCCACGCAACCCTGTCCCCTTTTGACACCCTCTAGGGACGGGGTTCCGGCGGCGGCTGACGAGATTAATGTCACCGAGCCGTTCAGATCCTGCACCCAGCCAGCCCTGGGTGGGACGTAGTACGGCTCGGTGACCACGGCGATGTTAATCGACCACTGCGCCATGCTCTGGAGCAACAGATCCTGAGCGGGGGCGCAGTGGTTGATATTCGCCTGGAGGAGCCGTAATGGAGCAATTATAGGCAGTCCATTACAGTCTCCTCCCGAGCCCCCTGTGAGGGCCCTGCCGCGGCAGTTGCGGCGGTGGCCGCAGCGGTGGCTGCGGTGGTGACGGCGGTGGTGGGGGAGGGCCTCTTGCCCTTACCCCTGACTTTGGTTGGGGGAACCAGTTCCTGCTCCCAGCCCGGTGGTCGGCGGGCTTGCCAGCCGCTGCACACACGTAACAGTGAGGTGCAGCGTTACAGGCTACGGCCTTGTGGCCAGTCCGACCGCACTGGAAGCAGTGATCGCTTCTGTCCACCTCCGAGGTGCAGTGGACTCCTGCATGGTGGCCCACTTGGCAACGGAAGCACCTCAGAGGTTTGGGCTCCAGCAGCTTCACCTGCGCTGAAACCCAGCCCACCAAGAGCCTTCGGCCCTCCCCAGTTATGGCCTTGGCCGCCGACACGGGGCAGGTCACCGTGACGGTTCGCATGCCCGTGTTGTCGGCACGGATAGTGCCTGCCCGCACCTGGTCGCCAGGACACTTTCCCGTCCTGACGACTGCTGCCACCACCTCGTCCTCCGTCACGGAGTCGTCCAGGCCCATAATACGCATATCGATGCATTTCGTGGGCCTGGATACTCGGGCCACCTCCGCGTCTAGGGACACTCGTATCCTTTCCGCCAGAGCGTCCGCGGTGGGGCCGCTGTCCGCACCAGGGATTTCCAGCATGCGGCCTCCGGTTGCAGTGGTCCTCATTCGTAGGCCCCCGGCGATGCCTAACTCGGTGAGGTCCACCGCCCGCTTCGCCTTGGTCATCACCTCGTTGTAGGTCGCGCCCTTCTTTTCCGCACCTGGCTGTAATGTGATCACTACAGCTGCGGATGTCGGGGCGCGAAGTCTAGCAGCGAGGGCCCTCTTCTTGCGCTGCTGCCGCCTTTCGCGCTTCTTGGCCGCTCTAGCCACCTTGCCCGCCCTTTTCTTCTCTCCGACCACTTGCCATTCGGCGTCGGCCGGAGAATCTACAGGCTGGGATAGCGAAGGAGGCCGGCTCACCGCCATAGCAGGAGCTTTTGCCGCCTTGCCTTTTTTAGGAGGGGGGGCAGGTTTCCTCTGCTGTTGCTTAGCGGCCGGGGTTGGCCTCGCGGGTTCCGACACCACCGTAGACCCGCGTTTTGCTTGCCCCGACTGGCCCGGCTTGGGCGCAGCAGCTGGGACCGCGGCGGCGGCGGCATATGACGCCACCTTCCGTTGGCCGGAGGCCGCAAGCGGTGGGCGCAGCACGATGCCCTCCAGAACGAAGAACTGCTGCTGCACTCGCTGCTGGAACTGCTGCTGCTGCTGCTGCTGCTGCTGCCGGAAGGCAGCTAGCTCCTGCCGCAACAGGGTCAGCACCTCGCTCTCTGGCTGGGGCTGTGACCGTTTGCGTCCTCCATTTGGCGTCGTCTCGGGGCCAGCTCCTCGGAGACTAGCCAGGTCCGCCTCGAGCCGCCCAATCCTCTTATTGAGGGGCTCCAAGATAGTGCCCAGTGCCTCCGTAATTGAGGCCTTGCCTTGGGAGATAGCCTCCCTCTTCCTTGACTTCTCCCTTTTTTTAGACACGCTTGTTAAGGCGGCGACCACAACTTCGGTAAATCTGGCCATCGCCTCCTCCATGCCATCTGGCTCGCTTGCAGAAGGCTCCGAGGGACTGCCCTGACCGCTGATTGCCCCGGAGTGGCGCCCCTCCCTGGCGGTTTCCAGGGATCGCCTGGCTGCATCCTGGGCAGTGAGCCCCCTACCCCTTCCTGTCTTGCGACCCGCCCCCCGCCCAGCGGTGGAGATTTTACGGGCCGAAGCCTCATCAGAAGACGACCCCTGACCGACTCCCGACATGGGGCGCTTCCGGAGGAACTGGTTCCTCCTGGGAAGGGTGTCTGCAACCTCCCTTATCTCCGGGGTGAGCGAGGATCCGGTATCGGAATCCGACAACGCGTCTCCGCTCACCTCCCTAAGGCCGAAGCTCCTGCCGGCCTGATCGGTACCCGCTGGCGCCGCGGATGTGCTAGGGGCGGGTCCCAGGGACTCCGCGCTACCGGCGGGTGAGCCACCCTGGCTCAGTGCGTCCACAGAGGACGGTACGGGGTCCGAAGACCCGAGGCGGTAATTGCCCCCCCCAGAATACGAGGGGCAGCCCGAGCTCTGCTCGGGGAGGGATTCTCCTGCATGCAGGTACCCTCCTGGGGTAATATTATTTTTATTACTCGCGCTCATGGTGGTGCTGAACACAGCTTTGCCTTTTTGTCAATGGGGTGGGGTCCCCAATAAACACGTTCGGCATCATGGTCATGTTTGATATGCAGACATGTACCAGAGGCGAACCCACTCTCCAAAACCACTGCCCTAAAACACCAACAGCTGTTGGTGCCGATGCCTTTGGACAGCGCACCCTCCGTGGCGGTCCGTCTGGACTCCGCCCTGAGTGTGTTCCTCTTGGTCTGGTCTCTCACTTGAGGCCTTCCGGCATGAGTAGCTCTACCGGCATAGCCCTCAAGATCACAGAGACACGCAAGCCCCACCACGACGACAACGTGGGAACACAGTTGGTGGGGTCAGATTCGTGAGCTGGCTCTGCCTAATAGACAGACCTCTTGCCCTTATATCGCTCAATCGCGTCTTTAATTATTCCGGTATTAAAGTGACGGAGATCTCTTTTCAAGAACTTAGAGATCCGTTTATTGAGCTGCCGATATGTGCACGCATCGTCTGAAGACTGCAGAATCTGAAGAATGTCCACGCCAGCACAACCGCTGGAGTTGCCGGGTACTTGGGGCCTGTTTCTTTTTCTTTTATGCTTTTGAAGTTGTTTGGATGGACCATAACCCGCCACGCTGGTCCAGTGTGTGTTGGCAGGTCGCCATACCCTCCTCCGTTTATCAACAAGGCGCACCACGTGCAGGTGAGGTTGGCTTGAGTCCCGATAGATGTTGATTGGGACCCCGTATATGGGGTATATATACGGGGTTGTTGCACTTGTTATTAAAGAACGGTTAATTACCTAATAACATCCCTGACAAAACATAGCTATAAATAATATTTTTGTCATTATTAAAATTCACAATAATGATTCGTCATTATTATGAACTAGTAACTTGACCCGGCATCGCACGGTTGCAAATTGCCTTATGTCGCATATCGCTCTTTCTTTTACTAATAATCACATTAAAATCATTTTTATGTGGTTATCAGAGAAGACCTAGCGAATTATAAGCAGTGACGGATTAAGACTACTTGATGCCCTAAGCAATCTACGCCTGTGGGCCCCCTATCCGTATGTCAACTAGAATCGGTCTTTAAACCTTTACCGCCTAAAACATTAGTTTTTTTAAAAATAAAGTGATGAGATGTAACGTACCTTAGAAGTGGAGTAGGTGCGACAACAATAAAAATCAAAGCATAATTTATTTATTAGGGGTTAAAGTATGAAATTGCCGATTTGTTCTGAAAAATATAAATTCGTTTTTTTTTTTCATTTAACATATTAATTTAATCAAAATAAATACCTAATAATGGTAATTATTTTGATTAAGTTAATATGTCTATACATAGCTGCCATCTAATAGGAAGGTCATTTATGCCTTTGAGAACTCTGGAGATCTAGATTCGACAAACTCTGTGAAAGCAATTTGTACTGCCTTCTGAGAAGAAAACTTTTTATCGCGTAGAAAATTGTCCAAATCACGAAAAAAATGGTAGTCCGTTGGAGCAAGGTCTGGCGAATACGGAGGGTGACAAATGGTTTCTAATTGCAGTTCCTGTAGAGTTAAAATGGTTTCTCGTGCTGTATGAGGTCTCGCGTTATCATGGAGCAATAATGGTGAAGATTGATTCATGAGTCGGGGCTGTTTCACTGTTAGTTTTGCTATCATTGTTCGGAGTTCAGTACAGTAGACATCTGCCGTAATTGCTTGACTAGATCGGAGAAAGCTATAGTGAATTACACCACGCTGAGACCACCAAACAGTTACCATTACCTTTTTATTGGTAAGCTTTGCTTTAAGAGCGTTCACTCGAAATTACGCGCTATTTGGCCAAAAAAACATGATTTTCAAACCCGTTTATATCCATTAATGAATAAATCATTAATGGATATAAACGGGTTTTTACAAACATGTGATTTACCAATAACATTAGGAAATATCCTTGTCTAAATAGTTAAGTAGGGTTTTATTAAAATTAATAGCACGCTTGTGAACTATTCACATATGTAAATAGAGTTTTTTTAATTTTACTTTCAGAGTCAATTTCGAAGCTTGACAACTTCTACAATTCTAATAGAATTAATAAACAAAAAATACAAACCAGTAACTAGAAACCTTAACAAAATAGTTATAGAAAAAGATTAATTGATTAAAAAAAATTGCCAATCGGTCGGTAATTTTTTTTCCCCTTAGAGGTTATGCTTCCAGATTGGTTCTATTTTTTTTTAAAATCCAGTTTTCATGATGAACCCATGAGGACTCGAGGGAACTCCTAAAATATTATAGGCAACTATATAGTTATTTTGGTATTTTCATCGAGGACTTCAGCATTTTCAAAAAGTAACATTTGATGAAGTGGAACTGATGAAGAAGACCAGAAATGGCCAACGGAACTTCATACTCACATAGATATCACAAGTAGATAGTTAAGCGACTATGACAATACAAATAAATAAATGGTTCTAAATAGTTATGTTGAAAATGGTATCATCAAAGTGAACTAATGATGATGATGGAGCCGGAAGGTTGGCACTGGAACTCCGTAATTAATCAATGTAATCTCGCCGTGTTTGGGCTTATTGGAATTGTCATGAGATGCACTTTGGCTATAAGGTACTATCGAACTGATCTGATGATGGACCTGGAAGGTAGGTACAGGAACTCCGTAATTAATCAATGTATCCTAGCTGTGTTTGGGCTTATTAGAATTGCCATGAGATGCACTTTGGCTATAAGGTACTATCGAACTGATCTGATGATGAAGCCGGAAGGTAGAAGATAGACACAGGAACTTCATAATAAAACAATGTAACCTAGCAGTGTTTGGGTTCATTGGAATTGTCATGAGAATAGGTAATCTGGTTATAAGTGTATCGCAACTAAAAACTGTGTAATAATAAAACTTAAAAAAAAAATAGTTTTGGAAGTCGGTGTTAAATTAGAAACAAAAATACCGCGAAACACCGACTTCCAAAATTAAAGTTATTTTGATTCTTTTAGTGTTTTTTTAAGTGTAGTTGGTTATTTTATTTTTTGTAAAATGTTTTTTTTTAAAGAAGAACTTAAGGTAAGGTACCGATTATGTGAAAAAAGTTTCAATCAAAAATCTCAAACCATGAAGGTTTTATGTCAATTCGAAGTACCTATTACAATAAAACGGCAATTTCATACTTTAACCCCTATTATTACGTATGCATAGAAGCCGGCACAATTACTCAAAAAACAAAACATTTGATTGAAACAGATTTGTGGCGGGGTTGGGGCGCGGGGTAAGGGTGGTTTGTGATGGGCTGATCGCAATTCCGGTGCATTTGAATTGCCGAATGCACTAGCGGGCAGCGAGTGGCCAAGCGGGAGCGGGGTTATGAGTCTAGGTCGGACTCTATGTCAACTTAAAACCCGTTAGTCCTAGAAACTTTTTTTGGTGTGGTTTTTGGTGACATGAGAGTGAGACGTGATGCCCTAGGCAATTGCTTAATTTGATTAAGGGTTAATCCGTCACTGATTATAAGACGCAGAAAGTGACTCTGATAAAGATTTCGAATTAAAAAAATAAAGTGTTTTTGACGTGATTTTTTCGAGCGAAGTTCAGTGTTCTGTTTTAATTATTCTCAAATTGATTCCTAGTAAATATTGTGACATAAAATTGGTGTAGTTTGGTATCATAAGTGTCTGCACAATTGAACAATATGGAGTCATTGATCTCGGTAAAGTAGAGCTGAGAATTTTCTTGTAGTGTTGACTACCTCAGCAATCTCTCTCAATTTTATTGTAGTGTTACATACGTAATCTAATAGAAATCAAAGTGACTTTAATGGAAAACTAAATACTTGTTTAATACCAATCCATTCACTGTCATCTTATATCGAAAGCCTGGAACTATCATGAACATTCTTCAATACTTGTATCGTTTCCATAATGCAACTAATAGGTAGGTATTATTGAGAGCTCTATTAATGTTACATAAGTAATTTTATTTTAATTCATATAAGTTCGTTATGTTTATATCAATATTTAGACATCAGACTTACTTAAGTCCAGGTTCTCCTTTTTGCCCAGTAAGGAATTGAATGGGCGTAGAAGCTGGCATGCCTGGGTATCCCCACTGCCCATCTCGGCCTCTCGATCCGTTTCGTCCTGGCCTGCCAGGGTATCCATCGTCTCCCATTTGTCCTTTATTGCCCTTGAACCCAGAGTCACCATCTAATCCAGGCCAGCCTGCATCACCCGGAAGGCCAGGGTAACCTATGAAACCTAAAATAAAATAAACATAAAATAAAAAAAATCTCCTAGGTAACATTTTCATCAGACTTCAAAAAAGGAGGAGGTTCTCAATTGAGTTTATACTTTTTTAAAATGTTTCTTTCCTCAGAACTCCGCCGTTTATAGACCAGTTTGTAATTTTTTTCTTTTTGATTTCCTTATGATTCAAATTAGTCCTGTTTTTTTCAAAATCCAGTTCTGATGATGGGATCCATGAGGAATCGAGGGAACTCCTCAAATATTATAAATGATAAAGTGATTTCGGTATTTTCATCGAGGTCTTTTTGAAGACATTTGATGAAGTGGAACTGATGAAGAAGACCAGAATAGGCCAACAAACTTCGCACTCACTAGGATATCACAAAGATCTATCATCTTTGTAAAAGCAACTATGAAAATACTAGTAAATAAATGGTTCTGAATAGTTATGTTGAAAGTGATTTCATCAACCTGATCTGGTGATGATGATGGAGCCGGAAGGTAGGCACCGGAACTCATAACTTGGGCAGAGCACCGACGATTATCGAATCGACGCTCTTGGAGGCGATCGGCGGCGGTGAGCCCTCGCGTCCGACCCTGGTTCTGGCCATGGTCCGGAGCGAGAGGGAATGAAAAGCGGTCACCTCCTTTTGCCAATCAGTAATGCGAGCAATGGCCGCAGCCGTGAGGGAACGGACATCCTCACGCACCAGCTGTTGCTATAAAGACGGGCTTGCGGACGAACTATGGGTAGCTCGTCCTCCAGCCGTCCGGTAAAGAGGAGTAATGATGACAGCGCGTAATGTTTCACGCGCGCCTGTAGAGCTGGTGCCCACTATGGCTGCGGGAACATTTGAAAGAGTTACCGTGACCTTGGAACGCAAAGAGCCACTGAAGAACAGAGGTGCGTTTTAGTCAGTAAAAGTCACACACCCTCTCGCTCTCATTTGTTGATATTCCACTTAAAGAAATTAAATACTATCAAACATTTTTCTTCATCACTGCCCGGGAATGTGATTTTGTGCATAACGGAACTTTTTTTTAGGTATTTTACTGAGTCTCGTATAGCGAAACTAGAGCCTAACGAAACTAACCGCTTGGGATATCTGCCGACATGTTATATTTTGAAATTACTGGGTGTATTGATTCAAATCAAATACAAACATACTATATTAATAGACTCTTCCCTACATGGGGTCGTAATTCACAGATTTTGGAATATTTTACTATCATACCATTACATCATATTACCATTATTATAGTAAATTATGATATAAGTGTGTAAAGTTAGTGATTACCGTCGAGGCGGTATTTAGATCCGAGCCGTGGCGAGGGTCTTAGGAGAGCCAAGAACAATGCGTCATACAATGTGTCATACGAAGTTTTTCAATACATTTGTGAAGAAAACGACAGTAAAACTAGTAAAATTTTCTGTGACATGGCGGTAAAAACCTGTTTTCATAAGCGAGTGCATAATTTTTTTTTCGACACACTTGCTCAGAAAGTGACTATAATTGCACCACACTTAGGTATATAATGATGCTTGTAACCAAACTGTGACTTTTTGATTACCATTATGCACTAGTGTGATAATGTAGTTGAAACCTTTTTGTTAAACCTCTGTTCCCATTTTTTTTTTGGATTTTAATGACCTGGTCACTTGGACCTTTAAGTCAAGACTCTGTTTTCAAAACAAATTTTTAATTTGAAAAAAAAAAATCACATTAGGTAAGTATTGCGTTCAATAGTAAATATTAGTGGCTTGCTTATTTTATGCAATTTTGTGTTTAAATAAACTATTTTAACTTTTACATCTTTAATAAATAAATATTTCATTCCAAAAAATATTTTTTATTTATGCAACCATAAGCCATTATGAATGCGAGCGCATAAGAAAACAGAACAATTTGTTTGCCGCCATATTACAAAAAAAAATACAATAGTTAATTATTATTTTGTAAAAATGTCTACAACTACTATTTATGAGGAAAGTGATTTGTGCTGTTTACCTCCCGATATAAGATGTGAAACCCTTAACGTTATGGAAAGTTTACTACCAGAATACTCAAAGGAAAAATATCTGTTGGCGTACCAAAATTTCATACAATGGAAAATCAATAAAAATACACAGTCTTTTTCCGAAAATGTATTCATAGCGTAATTTAAAGAATCATCGTTCAGGTACAAACCTAGCTCTTTATGGTGTATTTACTCAATGTTAAATAGTACAGTGCGAACAAAAAATGGAGTGGACTTAAAAACATACTGTAATTTAACAGTTTATCTAAAGAGACTGTCCGATAGACTTCTAAGTAAAAAATCTAAGGTTTTAACACCTGACGACATTAAAAATTCATAAAGGATGCTCCAGATAACCAATATTTGGCTTAATTTTGGCAAGGTTAGTTAAATTCGTTTTCGGTATACTCTGTGTAAAGTACGCAACTCCAGTCTGTTTTGTGTGATAAAAAACTTAATGATTGTTCCTTCTTTTCAGGTTGGTTTAATATTTGATGTAACTGGTGCATGTAGAAGACAAGAATTAACAAATATATATGTAAAGGACATAGAGAATCACGGCCAGATGCTTTTAGTGAAAATACATAACACAAAAAATAAAATACCGAGATCATTCACTATACATGGTCAATTCTATCCAATTGTTAAGAAGTATGAAAGTTTTCGTCCTAAAAAAGCAAAAACTGACCGTTTTTTCCTAAATTACCAGAATGGAAAATGTACCTGTCAGCCTATAGGTGTTAACAAGTTTGGTCCTATGCCTAAAACAGTTGCTACGTTTCTAGGTTTACTCATTGTTTCTCTAAATAAACTTTATACTAAATAAAACTGATTTTTCATTTATTTTTCTTCTCAAATGTGTCGAAAAACGTCGTATGATACACGTGAATATTGATGATTACCGTCGTCGGCTCTCTTATGATCCTCGCCTTCGGCTCGGATCTAAATACCGCCTCAGCGGTAATCACCAACATTATACACTTGTATCATAATGTACTATTATTTACCCCTAGAGGTAGGCTAAGGTATTTTGATCATACTGACTAGTCTTACGTTTATGTTTACTTGCGTGAAAAGTTTTTCCGATAATGTCTTTCGTAGTGACAATAGAATACGGATGTAACATTTTCTAATGATTTTGAAGTATTTAATTTAATTTAATTATTACAGCCACTAAACTTCACTGGAATAAAAAAAAATACGCCAAAAACCGCGCGCATCTTAAAATAGCGGCCATAGAACACACAAAAAAAAAAAACAAATTTTATTTGACTGTACGATTTATTTACTAAATGTTTTTTATTACCTAAATCGTTTGTAAAAGTTTAATTTGTCCATTTCCTCTTGTAAATTGGATGACATAAGTAAGACACTAATTTATATACTGTTGAACGCAATAACTTAATGGGAATTTTATTCGAATTCAACATTTGTTTTGAAAGAGAAAGAAAGAGGTTAAACCAAAGGGTTTTAACTACATTATAGCACTAGTGCATAATGGTAATCAAAATGTCACAGTTTGGTAATGAGTGCCATTATAACCTAAGTGCAGTGTAATAAGTCACTGTCTGAGCAAGTGTGTTGAAAAATATTTTTCAACACACTTGCTCAGAAAGTGACTCCACCACCGAACTGACATTTTGATTACCATTATGCATTAGTGCTATATCATCATCTTCCTGCACGTCGGCAAAACACGTATTTTCTTCCTTTCTGTCCTGTCGCACGTCCCGCTATCACTAACTCCCTTTTCTTTCATATCACTTCTCACACAATCCATCCATCTTTTCTCCCCTTTCATCCATCCACATGTAAATTCATAACTCTTTTGGCAACATGCGCTTCATCCCTCCTCTTCACATGACCATACCAAGATAAACGATTCCCTTTCAACTTTTCAGTCACTGGCGCCATTTTCAAACTTCCTCTAATATACTCATTTCTCACTTTATCCATTCTTGTCACACCACATATCAATCTTAACATTGTCATCTCCGCTACGTGCAATCTTTTTTCATCCGTCTTTTTCACAGCCCAACATTCTGATCCATACAGTATGACAGGCCTTATCACGGACTTATAGATTTTACCCTTCAACTTGAGGGGCATCCGTGGGTCATAAGTTGTTCCCGTGACCTGTAGCCATTTCATCCATCCTGCGTTGATCCGATGTGTTACGTCCCGGTCCTCCTCACCTCCCTCACCTTCCCCTTCCTTGGACGAGCGACCCGAGCTACCGAAAGTCGGAACAGATCGGTATGGGCGTTCCGGCGAGAGCTAAAGGCACTAGATTGGAGAGACCGCCAAAATCGCAGGACAAGTTCTCTGTTTTGGTCCTACTCAATTTCAGGCCAATACTCACCAGTCTGTGCCACCACACCTCCAATCTGTTCTGGACCTTTAGGGCACTTTCAGCAACCAGCACAATGTCGTCGGCAAACAGCATACACCAGGGAGCCTCTTCCTGAATGTCTGACGTCAGAGCGTCCATTATCATCTGGAAGAGTTAAGGGCTGAGAGCCAACCCTTGAAGTAAGCCGACAGCCATATTGAAGCTGCCAGTGGTGCCCACTGGAGACCGGAATTAGGTACTGCATCGATAGTACATCGATCGGATCAACTGCACATACTTCCCAGGCACACCTTTCTCCTTAAGGGCCCACCACAGAACCTCACGAGGTACCCGGTCGTATGCCTTTTCGAGGTCAACGAATACCATGTGCAAGTTTTTATGCGCACCTCTGTATTTTTCGCACAGCTGGCGTATAGCAAAAGTGGCATCCGCTGTACCCCGACCCGCATAAAACCGAATTGGTTCTGTGAAATTTCGCTCTCTTCTCTCAGTCGCCTTTAAAAAACTTTCTCCCAGGCTTTCATAGTGTGTGACATTAGCTTTATTCCCCTATAATTGTTGCACTCAAGCACATCACCTTTGTTTTTAAAAATGGGCACCAAAGAGCTATTGCACCACTCATCAGGTATGGCTTCTTCCTGCAACAACTTATTGAAGAACAAAGCCAACCACGTCCATCCATCCACTCGCAATAACTTCCACACTTTAACTGGTATTCCATCTGGACCAATGGCTTTACCATTCTTTATTCCATTTACTGCTATTCTAACTTCATCCATACTAACCATTCTCACTAACCCCACATTCACTGGTTTAGTCTTTCAAAATATTCCTTCCACCTCTTTTTGATTTTTTCATCATCCGATAGAACCATTCCAGTTTCATCTCTTATACATCTTACCTGGCAAACATCCCTCGCCTTCCTCTCTCTTATCTAGTAAGCCGGTATAGCTCTTTTTGGCTTGCAGGACTGTCCAGTGTGTCATATAGTTTGTCCTGGGCTTTTGATTTTGCTATTGCCACGGCTTTCTTGGCTTTCTTCTTTAAAAATCATACCCTCTCTTTTTTCAGCTTTTGAACTAGCGTTTCCTGGCTCTACACGCTGCCATTCCTTGAATTTTCTCTTCTTTTCTTTCAATACATTCTGAACTTCTGTCGACCACCACCATGTATCCTTATCTATTATGCCCTTTCCTCTCGTCTCTCCCAAAATGTCTTTCGCTGCATGCCTAATACACCAAGCTATTTCATTCCAGCTTTCATTTATACTTCGATCATTATTGTCTCCCATCTCTATCATTCTGTCTACCACTCGTTCCCTGAATTTCTTCGCACAATCATTCTTTTCTAATATATGCCATTTTATTTTAGGGGGAGGACGCCCATTTTATTTGTTAGACATTATTTGACCACTGATGTCGTAACTAGGAGTCTGTGTGTGACTAGGTCTTCTCCTGGCAGTACTTTGCAGGCTTTGATGTGCTTTATGTGGTTGCGCTGAACTAAAAAGTACTCGATTTGAGTCTTATAATTACCATTAGGTATTGTATGTGATCATGTGTTCGTATCTTTTCTGGAACCACGTATTGGCTACTGCCAGGCCAAATGCAGTAGCTGATTGCAGCAGCATCTCTCCTTCACTGTTCGGGCCACCAACACCTTTCATTCTTCCTACATGTCCATTAAAATCCCCTCTAACTATCAATTGTTCATGAACAGGAATGTTCATTAAAGCTGTGTCAAAATCCTCCCAAACTTCTCTTTCACCGTTTCATCACATCCTACTTGTGGTGCATACACACTAACTACATTCAACATCACATTCTTTAGTATAACTTTCACAACTATACATCTATCACTAATACTTTGTATTTCCATCACGTTTTCTTTCAATTTACTGTCTAACACTATTCCTACACCATTTCTTTTTCTATCACTTTCACAGTAGTAGAACTTATATCCCTCAACAATTTCTCTCGCTTTTGTTCCTCTCCATTTAGTTTCCTGCAAGCATGCTATATTTATCCGTCTTCTTTTCAATACATTCGCTAACTGTCTGGCCCTTCCAGTCATAGTCCCAACATTCCAACTTGCATACCTCAATCTCGTTTCCCGAGCTAGCTTCTTACGTTGCACCCGCCCGAGGTGGTGCAAGAACCCTGGTCTATTTCCTACAGGAGCCGGGTGCTGCCCCTGCTTGTCGCCTGTGGGGTACGCCCTAACCATATCGCGCATTCTATTAAAACCAAACATGTTGCAAATGGGATTTGGCTAGCAGTTAGCCTGACACCAACCCTCCTTGGGAATGCTTTTCTTGATAGTTTACCCGCCACCATGGGGAGGTGCTGTAGTATGCACAGTCTCTAAATATCCCTTAGTCGCCTCTTACGACACCCACGGGAAGATATGGGATGGTGCTATTCTTTACGTCCCACACCATACAGTACTAGTGCTATAATGCATTTAAAACCTTTTTGTTCAACCTCTTTGTTCGCAAAACAAATTTTGAATTCGGATAAAATTCCCATTGAGTTATTGCGTTCAATAGAGTATAAATTAGTGTCTTACTTATTTATTTCATCCAATTTACAAGTTAAAATGGATAAATTTAACTTGTACAAACGATTTATTTAATAAAAAACCTATGGTCTATGGCCGCCATTTTAAGATGCGCGCGGTTTTTGGCGAGATTTTTTTTATTCCACTGAAGTTCAATGGCTGTATGAATTAAATTAAATACTAATAATATCATTAGAAAATGTTACATCCGTATTCTATTGTCCGTACGAAAGACATTATCATAAAAACTTTTAACGCAAGAAAACATAAACGTAAGACTAGGCAGTATGATCAAAATACCTTAGCCTTCCTTTAGGGGTAAATAAAAAAAAAATGATGCGCGATGAAAACAGATTTTTACCGCCATGTCACAGACAATTTTACTAGTTTTACTGTTGTTTTCTTCACAAGTGTATTGAAAAACGTCGTATGACACACGTGAGTAATTAATGATTACCGTTCTTGGCTCTCTTAAGACCCTCGCCACGGCTCGGGTCTAAATACCTCCTCGACGGTAATCACTTATATCAAAATGTACTAAAACCGACTTCCAAAAAAAGGAGGTTATCAATTCGGTTGTATTTTTTATCATTACTATCATATTTATATTATTATATATTATATTATACCTCTGTCGCCTGGCTCTCCAGTTTCTGCTTTAATCATATCCTGTGGTGGTAAATGTAATATTCCTTTTTCGCCCTTAGGCCCTTGTGGTCCTGTTCCGCCAGCTGTACCCTTGTTGCCTTTGGGCCCTTTTAGTCCTGGCATTCCATCTATTCCAGGATAACCTTTAATTCCTTTACGTCCTGATGGGCCTTCAGGTCCTGGGTAGCCCTTACGACCAGGATAGCCGTCATCTCCTCTCTGTCCTTTAGGTCCGTCTAAGCCTAAGAAAAAAAAATGGATGTTACTAAAAGGTACGTAAAGCATCCTTTCTTCGAGTCTACAATATTTTAAGAAGCAAATACCAGTTTTAATAATTTCCAACAGTGAGCTTATTATTTTATGCCTATTTTGACAAAATTTGTCAAAAAATTGAATGTTCAATATTTGTCAAAGAAGTTTGTAAACCTAGTTGTATAAAATTAAGTCATCGATTTTAGTTACGAAAAGCAAATTGAAGTTTTAGAAGAACTCGTAGGTTTGTATGAGTACAATTACTAATGACTCGGAAAATCCACTTACAGAGTCATAACAATAAAAAAATAAGTTTTAATTATGCAATCCGAAAAATGTTGAATGTTTATTTATTACCTGATCTACAAAATGGACAATCATCTCCGCGTTCTCCTTTCGGTCCTAAGTATCCTGGTCTGCCATCGTCACCAGGGTCTCCAACCTGTCCTGGAGATCCCGGTGGCCCTTCTTCCCCTGGAGGGCCCACTCCATGAACACCAGTTCCTGGATAGCCTTGCGGTCCTAAGTCACCAGGGTAACCGCGATCTCCTCTTTGGCCAGGTATACCATTTAGACCAGGTACTCCTTCTTCACCATCTGGACCAATAACCCTTGAACCTTTGAATCCTTTGGGACCGGTAACTCCAGGCAATCCTGGAAATCCTGAATGTCCTTTAAACCCGGGAAATCCTTTAAAACCGTCATTTCCAGGTTCTCCTTTAGTAGACGTGCCGGGAATTCCTTGTCTGCCTTGAGTTCCTTTGATTCCAGGGAAGCCAGGTGGTCCCACATTACCAGGTAAGCCTTTCTGTCCATCAAACCCAGGAGCTCCAATTGGGCCCAAGGGGCCCTCAGGGCCTTGAGGTCCTTGAGGCCCGATTGATGGTGGTATATCAAGTCTTTCATCGTAAATTCCGGGTTCTCCCATAAAACCCTGTAGTCCCGGATTGCCTGGCATTCCATCTTCACCCCTTTCACCTTTCCATCCATCTTGACCGTCGGGTCCAGCGTATCCAGGTGCACCTTTGTCTCCTTTTGGACCTGGACTACCGTCTGGACCAGGGTGACCAATCTTTCCTCTTGGGCCATCTTGACCTTGATCTCCTTTATGACCTTGTGCTCCGTCAGGACCGTAGGGTCCCTAGTAACAGAAGGATATATATTTAAGGTTATGACTAAAAGTTTTTAATTCCATCATTCCGGAATTACATATTTACATATTTAAGTACAAGTATGTTTACTTACTGTTTGACCCCTTGGGCCGGGCATTCCTTTGGGGCCTTTTATACCCTGTTGTCCCGGCAATCCTTTTTCACCTCTGTTTCCTTTAGTTATGACTGTTATATTCTCTCGAACTTTATTGTCGTCAGTTATCACAATAGAAGCTGGTCTCCCCGGTTCACCAACTGGTCCTTGGTCTCCTTTGTCTCCGGGTGGTCCTAAGGTTTCTTCACCGTCTTTCCCTATGTCTCCTGGTTCTCCACGTATACCACTGGGGCCCTAAACCAATTTAATTGTTGATTATATAAAAAGCTAGGTTTTAATTTTTATAATAATTATCATGTAAAAAAGTTCGAATATGATCAGAATATAATAGTTTCACCTTTAGAGATAGACTATTTTGTTTGTAAAAAAAAATTGCCTGTAAAACAAAAATGTCTTCAATCGTGAAACAAGTGACTGAAATATTAAACTTTGATTTGCACACTATACTTGTATTTTATTTCTAACAAGTACCTACCTAAAGGTATATGTTATTCTTACCTCATCACCTTCTTCGCCTGGATATCCACTGTTACCTCTTGTACCCATAGCTCCAATAGGTCCAGGTGCACCTGGTCGACCTAGTTCACCGGATTCTCCTTTTAAACCTCTTGAATTTGCTCCTCCTTCACCAGCCATACCTCGAGAACCCTTTTCTCCTGCGGGCCCTGGTGAACCTCTTGCTCCAGGATAGCCCATCAATCCTGGTGGTCCCATAACACCGTCAACGCCACTACAACCATCTAAGCCTGGTAACCCAACAACACCTTCCAATCCAGGTGGGCCCTAGACAGAATAATGGGTAAATATTGAGTCGAATATTTAATAATCATAAGAATATTTTATTATGCAAGACTGTTATAAAACTTACTTGTGGCCCTGTGTCTCCTCTTGGTCCAGAAGGTCCATCGATACCCTAAAAATAAAACGGCCAATAATTAATATTAGGTACTTAAATAAAAATCAGACCGGCTGTTATTTGGCTAACTTACGTGTACTCCCTTATCACCGAAATCTCCTCTGTCACCTGTGTCTCCTGGTTCACCCGGCCTTCCTGGACGGCCAACGGGTCCGTCTACACCATAGTCACCTTGTACACCTGGAACACCAGGGGGACCTGGCCTTCCTCGATCACCTTTTATGCCAGCACAGTCGCATATTGTTTGGTTGCACACCACCTAAACACAGACATCGTTTGATATTTATTAAGTATTTTAATAACTTAAATACTACCTACTATCCCGTACCAACCCTATGAATCAACTTATATTTAGAAATTATTGTTCTTGCAAGAATATTGAACATCGACGATCTTGTCACGGGAGCCCGGGACGCTTTCATGGATCGAACCTAAAGACACGAGCTGATATGACTGACTCAAATAACGATTCACAACTACAGTTCCATTGTTATAATATTGGGGTATATGACCAAAACTTCTGCTCCCAAGCACGTACATAGATATAGTAAGTTTAAGGGGTACGGTACGGGTCATAACATAATCAGACGAAAACACGACCGCAGCGAGCACGAAATTTTTCGTTAGTATAACAGAAATTGAATGACATTATTAGGTACATTTTGATGCAAGAGCGAAAAATATGACCACTATTTTACGAGTCCCGATAGGTCATGCCATGAGCCTCAGGGCGAGTGGCGAGACTGTACTGCTGCGACAAATCGCTGCATAGGGAATAGAGCTCTGACGGGGTAGCATGGTGACATAGAATTATGGAGTGATACATATAGGCCGAATCAACAAGACATTCTCTACCAGTCAACCTTCGGGTTAAAAAAATACTTTTTTTTTACGGTGGGAACTCATCTAATGACCGACGACGGCGCATGTGAAACACTACGCGCCGTAGTGGCGCGAGCACGCGCCTATGGTGGCTAGAAGTCGGGGTCGGGGACCCAGCGGTTGGGCCGTGAGGACTTCTCCTTCGCTAGCATTCTGCGGCGGTCGCCTCCTTCTACGAAGAGGTCTTCGTAGAAGGAGGCGACCGCCGCCCATTCCCTCTCGCTCCGGACCTTGACCTGTACCAGGGTTCGGCGCGAGAGGTCATCGCCGCCGATCCACGAGGACACGGCGGTGCTGCGCCTAAGCGGGAAACACCTTCACCGTATGTTCCACCGTGTCGTCTGGACGGTCCGCACGATGGTTTCATCCGCACGCAATCAGGTGCAGCAATCTTCCGAACTTACCATGTCCGGTGAGGACTTGCGTCATGCGGAAGGTTAAGGCTAGCATAGCTGCCAAAAAAACTGTAGGTATTTATTTTATTTGTGGTCCCAAAATACTACTCATAAATAAAATATTTTTATAGGTGGAAGTCGGGACTGCGGTCCCGGTAAAAAGAGCCCCACGACCCTGTTTATGAATAGAATATCATAAATAAACATGATTATTTTATACAACACTTTATTTAGAACATTAAAGTATTTTTGCACTTTTCAGTGCTTTCTTTCAAAGTCAAAGTATTTTATTTATTTAGCATAGGTAATATGGTACATGGTATAAAATTTGCGTTGTATCACTATGTTTTGCCTTGCAAGGCGTACAAATTAGGCGTAAAAAACTACAAACTAAATAAAACTGTTTTAAACAAGTAACGTCGTAAACAATAAGAATAACAAGTGGATCAGACATTTTTTATTTTATGCTTATATCATCTAAAAACTCATTGATAGAATAGTAAGCCTTTTCAATCTAGAATTTTTTAAGTTGCGATTTAAAATGGTTTATGCTGATCATGCTTTTTAAAGTTTTTGGTAGTTTATTGTAAATCTTTACATTGAAGTCGGTTGATTTTTTTTTATAAAAAGTTTTTTATTATACCTACACTTTTTAGTTATGGTACCACCACTAAAAAATACCCCTCAGCCAAACTTAAATACCTTATAGCCAGAGTGCAGCTCATGACAGTTCTAATAATCCCAAACACGGTTAGATTACAATAATTTATTACAGAGTTCCGGCGCCTAATTTCAGGCTTCATCAACAGATGAGTTCGATATATTCCCCCACTTCTTTCAGTCAGTCATCGACTGCTGAATGTTACGAAGGTTCTGCTGTGATCCTATGAGTAGTTCTGTTCCATATCTTCGATCAATTTCGAACCTTTCAATAAAAAAAATTCAGAATGGATCCACAATTGACCGAGAAATCGATGAAAATACATAAAAAAAAATTATAATAAAAATACATTCAGCCACACATAGAACCTCCTCCTTTTTGAAGTCGGTTAAAAAGTAAAATGTCTCGAAAGTTTGTGAAATGGTAAGGACTAGAACATTTTGGTTAAGATACAATAAACTAATCATTCCATATTCAAGAAAACATGTAAAATATGAACTTATTTATAAAGTTTTTCTATTCTATATCTTTTTTTTTATTGTATTTATTTAATTTTTATTTACATTTCAAAATACTAACTATAATTACAATAAAATAATAATAAAAACCCTACAACTAACTAAAACTAAAATATGGCGTCAAAAAACTCTTCCACATCGCTGTCGACTGGTAATGTGCCCAAAAGACTGGCGGCATTGCCACGCTGTATGACAATTCTTATCCTCTGGCCGAGGTAAAAGCCAGCCCTTGGGTCACGCGAAGTGGTCAACTAGA
The DNA here is from genome assembly GCA_961205895.1 of Mythimna pallens. Lineage (NCBI taxonomy): Eukaryota > Metazoa > Arthropoda > Insecta > Lepidoptera > Noctuidae > Mythimna > Mythimna pallens. The sequence continues at coordinate 13,712,336 of OY540830.1, forward strand.
CGTTTTGACAGATTTTACCTTCTTTACCTTTATACAACTTGTGAGCACTCGGACCCCACGAACCGAGAGTTTCAACCCCAAATGGTTCGAAAATAAACCTTCCAACAAGATTATTATATTTTCGCCGCTTGAGGTTCTCCGCAGCCGCAGCGGCAGCACCAGCACAACACGACGAGTTAGGAAGATGGGAAGGCGCAAGAGTATCGACACAAGTGGCGTCCCATACTAAAGGCCTACCCATCTTCCATGGGAATAACGACATGCCGTCCGGTCTCTTGCCATCGTCGCGTGTCAGGCCATGGGGTTCCAATACGGCTGGAACGCCGACAGTAACAAGAGCGCGTCTGATGATGTCGTTGATATTCGCGTGTCGTGCTATGCGATCCGCACTTCGGCTGCATGACAGACCGTGGTGTCCGAGGCTGTTGACGACTTCGCCACAGTGGCAGCGATGAGGAGAACAACAAGGAGCGCCTAGACGTAAGGAAGCAGCGATGCGGAAAGTATTATCATCGAGCAAGGTGCCTATGTTCGACGATGGTAGTGCGTGAAGCCAGAGACCCGACTCCCACTCTCCCACAGCCAGCAGCAGCAGGCGCGCACGCTCCACAGGAATAGTAGATGTTTCAATCAAGTTTTTTTGAACTACTTTGCAGAGCGGCTCATCCCACCGTCTTTGGGAAGATGGTTCATCGGGCGGATTAGAATTCGGGCAAGCGAGTCTCCAGGTATCTATAGCCTCGACGAAGCACGGCACATTGAAATCAATCAGTGAGGGAGATAGGATATTCCTGATTAATTTCTCAGTGCCGTGAACCGAGGATATAAATGCTGGAAAACTAATACTAGTAATTTTGCGGATGCCGAGGCCACCCACACGGATAGGAAGGGAAGCTTGAGCTCAAGCTCGGTCATCCATGGCCACATTTAAAATTAATGTAAGAGTATGACGGATAATTTGGTCCATTTTTTCCAAAAGATGGGGGTGTTTCCCTAAATGAGAAGTGCGAAGGAAATATGTTAATTTAGGGCCGAAACAGCAGAAACGAATTAAGGTGATGGCCGAATGCATGTTAATTTGTAGTAATCTTTCCGAAACATCATTAAAATTTTGAATTTTTTCTTTAACAAGGAAAGGGAAAGGAATCCTCGAAAATAAGAGATCCAAGGAGACGAAGAGAGCTTTTTTCAATAATTTTAATTTCTGGGGCTATTGTGTTAAATTTGGAAAGAGTCAGTTGTCTGTCGATACTGTCGGATAAGAAAAGTTCACATTTTGAAAAGTTCAGATCAAGTCCTATTGACTGAAGGTGATTTTATAGGAAAAGTAAATCATTTAAAACTGTGTCTGCATCGCCTCCTAGGGTTCATTCTGTATCTATATTATACTCGTATTAAAATGAACCCCTATTTTTCCTGGTCACGCTTTAACTTAAAAGCGGCGGGACCGATTTCAATAATTCTTTTTTGTTTTGTTCACCAGCATACAGGGAAGGTTGTAGGCTAGGTATGTAAGTAGCGTAGGGAAGGTAGCGTAGGGTAGGTAGGGTAGGGGAGGTAGGGTAGGGGAGGTAACTACGTAGGGAAGAGTAGGGAAGAGTAGGGTAGAGTAGTGTAGACTAGGGTAGAGCAGTGCAGAGTAGGGTAGAGTAGGATGGAGTAGGGTAGAGTATTGTAGAGTAGGGTAGAGCAGGGTAGGGTAGAGTGGGGTGGAGTAGGGTAGGGTAGAGTTGGGTAGAGTAGTCAGTTGACGGGAGCGAAGCCGCGAGCAAAAGCTAGTTATTATATAAATAAAATTTGGCAGGTAGGTTCCTTATAAGTTCTAGACATCCGCTAAGAACGGATTTTACGAAACTCCACCTCTAAGGGGGTAAAACGGGGGTTGGAAGTTTGTATGAAAGTCCTATGTTTTTGAAGTAAGAAACATGAAAATTTTGCACAAAGCATTCTTTTATGTCGTTCGTTGGCAAGCACTAAAAGAGGATTTCCAAAATTTACCCCCTAAGGGGATGAAACGAGGGTCCAAAGTTTGCTAGGAGAAACCTACTTTCACGCAGGCAAAGCCGCTGGCAGAATTTAGTATTAGTATAGAAGTGTATGTAAATACTCGTAGTATATAGATGATGATTATTTTGTTTATGATTTTTTTATTATTTGACTGAGTAGAGAAAAGTAAACACTTTAAGGTACGGAATCCACCAGTTAAGTAAGCAAAGAATCGAGCATCGCTAGAGCAGGACCTGTTTGAACTATAGTATTGACCAAGACGAAGCATACGCAACCAACGATGAAACTATGAAGCTGCATTAAGGACAGTCGTAGGACCATTGAGGAGGTTGCCAACGAATTGCGTAACCATAAAGGGAGCTTTGTCCACAGCCTCAAGTTGGCGGCAGTGACTGTTCATGCTGCAGTGGCTAAGTTGGTTAAACCATCAGCCGTTAAGGTCCACGTAGAGAAACTGTAGACAGAAAACGTACCGTATACTCCGTCGTTTATGGACCGAATTGCAATTTTTTTTCTTCTTAATGTAGATGCCAGATTAGTCCCATTTTTTTCAAAATCCAGTTCTGATGATGGGATCTATGTGGAATTGAGGGAACTAGTCAAATATTATTTTGGTATTTTCATCGAGGACAAGCATTTACAGACAGAAAGTAACATTTGATGAAGTGGAACTGATGAAGGAGACCAGAAATGGCCAACGGAACTTCGCACTCACTAGGATATCACAATGAAGATAGTTAAGCGAGTATGACAATACAAATAATTAAATGGTTCTGAATAGTTATGTTGAAAATGGTATCATCGAAGTGACTTGATGATAATGGAGCTGGAAGATAGGCACCGAAACTCTGTAATTAATCAATGTATCCTAGCCGTGTTTGGGCTTATTGAGACGCACTTTGGCTATAAGGTACTATCGAACTGATCTGATGATGGAGCCGGAAGGTGAAAGGTAAACACAGAAATTTCATAATAAACCAATGTAACCTAGCAGTGTTTAGGTTAATTGGAATTGTCATGAGAAATAGGCATTCTGATTATAAGTGTATCGCAACTAAAAAATGTGAAATAAAAAACTTTTCACAAAAAAAATATTCGTGTATTTCTCGGTATTGTTTGTTTCATATATAACACCGACTTCCGAAATTAAAGTTATTTTGATCCTTTTAGTGTTTTTTAGTGAGTTAAATATTGACTGATAGAGAATGCCTTGTCGCATTAAGTCCACCTACACCTACCTACAGAGGATTGGATATCCACCATGTACCTACTGGTGACGCAAAAACAGTCTTGAAACCAAACCAATAACTCTTGAAACAAGAACATAATATATTAAGAGTACATCAACACCAAAAAAAAATAAGACTTTTGACACATTTAGTGTTGACACCAAACCAATAACTACCTCAGAACTACCCGCTGTACACTTATAATGGGCCATTAACAAAGAAAAAACTAGATCCACGACACAGGTTATCCGGGTTACTTTATAATAAAATATGTTATATTTTATTTGGGTGTACTATGGCAAATCGTATAGGTACCAAATAATCGAATATTATCGAATCGATCGAACACTTTAAATCGAACATCTAAATACCCCAACGTTCATAATATCGAATGGTTAATAAATCGAAAGTTCAATATATCGAACACTCAAAACATCGACTGTTCAAATAAAAAAAAATCGAATGTTTGTTTGATCGAGCGGCCAACGCATCGTACATTCATTCTATTGAAATATAATTAATTAAATTGAATACTTTTTATATAGAATACAAGAAACACAAAATTTACAAATAATTTTAATTGCCTATTATCTTTTATACTTATAAAATTTTGAGTGATTTTTTTTTATATCTTTTAAATTTTTGAGTGAATTGCAATTGCACGGAGAAAATAATAAATCTATGTAGTTTACTTTTAATATTTATTACCTTTTTTGGAAGACCATTACGATTATATATGAAAATTGTTTACAGATAAATTAAATGTATAATTACAAAACAAGTATTTTTTGATGCGCAACACAAATACTGTCTATTGCACTTAGGTCAAAATGTATGGCGTCAAATTCAACAAAATTGTTTGTAAAGTATGTATGGCCAGTATGCTGAGTTTACTGTCAAGTTAAGACACATTAGCACTTGCTTATTCATCCCAAGCAAATATACCAGATGTTTTCGATACATTGAGAACAGCCTTGTCCGACGAGGCAAATGATATCACCAACTGGTTTGGAAAATATTATGTTTAGGGAAATATTAATTCTCGTGAGACGGGAAATAATAAACTACTTAAAGCAAACTCACCTATATTTCTAACCTCACTGTGGTCTATGTTTCAAAATAAGTAATTCACTGGGTTTTCATATAACTCTAAACAGCATTGAAGAATAGCACAGAAGTTGGAACATATTGCTCGATAAGCACAAACGGAGTATATATTCTACTATAGAACTTTTCTGGGCACGCCATGGTTATGGCGGTAGTTGGCCTCTTTGAGGAGTGGTTGGAAAGATGTCACGGCGTCCTCACCTTTCTCATGACGCAGGTCTTAACCAGATCTGGTAAGTTCGGGAAGTTCCTGTACCAGATTCATACAGAAGAAACGCCAATGGTGACACATTGTGTGCACTAACCAGAGGTCATGGTGGAGCATACGGTAAAGGTGTGCGCCTCTTGGGTGGAACACTGCTTTATCGGTGGCAACGACCTCTCGCACCGGGCCTTGGTACAGGCCATGGTCCGGAGCCTGGCAGTCGGTCGCCTCATCCTGCGAAGCAGTAATGCTAGCAAAGAAGGCGCCGCACGCGTGAGGGAACGGGCTTCCTCACGCCCCAGCAGATAAACACAAGATTAGGAAGACCTACTCCAAAAAAAAGGGGTAAAAGGATAATGCGAAAAAATATTAAATAATATAAAAAACACATGGATTTATTAGAGTTTCTCCGTGCAATTGCAGTTCACTCAAAATTTTAAAAGGTGATTTATTAATGAACATTGTGTTTTTCTTGTATTCTATATAAAATTAATTTCTATGTATAATTACTTATATTTCAATAGTATGAATGTGCGATGCGTTGGCCGCTCGATCAAACAAAGATTCGATATTTTGAAAAGTCGACGTTTTGAGTGTTCGATATATTGAACATTCGAATTATTAACCATTCGACACTAAGAATGTTCGAGTATTTAGCTGTTCGATTTAAAGTCTTCGATCAATTGATATTCGATTATTTGGAATTCGATTTGGCATAATGCACTCATTTTATTTTTTGTACATAAAATGCCATATGAAAAAATTTCTTTACAAAATTATTAAATTTAAGTTATTTTCAAACTGTTGTTACAATTATTTATAAGGACCTATAACGCATTAATTAAAAATACTGTGTAATAGAGTGGGTAACAAAGAACGTGCCTTATCATCGGGACCTCTGACACACATTCGACGCAGAGCAAGTGTAAGAACATTGCACTTCCTACTTTATAATAGAGCATGAAAATGGGTTTCTTATTATAATCCCAGTCATTAATCTATTTCACTATTATCTCATCTCATCACTATCTAGTTCTACCTTAGGGTATGTTAAGAACTTTTACTTAAATCTGCTACTGTATATTGCCCTCTTTATTTCGATCTGTATTTAAGTTTAAGATAATATGTTATATTGTCAAAACCTATATGTTATAATGTACCTATCGTTTACAATACGCCGAAATGGATTTAGCAGTATGGTTTATAGTTGAAAGATGATGTCAGCGATTTGCATTACATCATCTTTTGAACAAACCAGACGTTAAGCCCAGCTTCTTCATTCTAGTTTTATTGCAGTCAAATGGAATTGTATCCTTTAACAACATGTGTATCTGTTAAAGTCATTCAGGAAAATCGGGTTAGGTAGGTAGGATGCATGTGTTTGAGTACCTAACTGTCAATGTACCTAAGTAGTATGTAAAGGCGTAGGTATGTTACTGTAGTATCTAACGTAGCATGGGTTACTCTGGTTTATGTTTACTCCCATGGAACAACAATAAGTTCTTGTAAGTGTCTGTATTTTATATAACTGGGTGCCTTCCTTTAATATGTAAATTGTACCAAAGTGATACTGATGTTACTGTAAGTAGTAAGACTTTCAGTCTCGTTACATTTTTAAGACACGGGACTAAAAAGTCGAGACTCAGTCTGGTCTCGGGATTCCCGGAAAAAACGACTTTTGGAACTGGTATAAAGAAAAATATTTATATTCAAATGCTAGACATTTAGACAATCAATACAAGATTATAATAAAAAACTTCATGAAAAACAGTATTTCAATCTTGTTTCAGTACTTCTGCCGTGGTTACAATCGAGTAAAATAAAAATGACGGTTATTTTTGCTTTTTAAAGTGAGCACATAAAAATTATGAAGCATCTTATGTGACTATACATATGTTATACCTATATGTGTTTTTTTACAAAATTAAGCGTCAGAAAAGCCCTCTCTACTTCCACGCTGCTACAATGTCTTAAGAATTTGACCATTTTAAATTCACACATAGATTTCAATACAAAGGTTTTATTATTTTATATTATGTCTTAATGAGGTTTTAGTGAAAGTTTAGCTTATATTCTAGGTCTCTTGTTGCAGTTAAACCTAGCTAAAACCTAGGGGTAATTAAGTCAAGAGAGAATAGGTTACTTCTAGGCAAGCATGCTCCATCGTCGACCACATTATCGTTTACCATTAGGCGATATAATGGTCAAAAGCGAGTCTATCAATGAGAAAAAAACCTGTGAACTACGCCAAACTCCCGTTATGTTTTGGAGTACTTGTATTTCCTGGATAGCATGGCTTTTCTTGTGATTTATTTAATCTTTCGAAATAGAATAACGAAATTACATTTTCTTATAATAGTGTAATTTCGTTATTATTGAGAGTTTGAAAGGACCCAACTTCCTGTCAATAAAATTAAGTAGGATTGTATCAAAATACTTGCCTTAATGAGCCTATTTTTTCGACGGTTAAATAGCTTTTCAGAAAATATAATCTTTGAAGACAAAAATTCAGAACGGTATCTGCTGTAAAGTGTTGCGTCCTACCGTGCAGTGTCCGGTTTAGTATATTTTTTAACATCTAGCCAAGTCTCAAAAGGCTCGCTATTCCAGAGACTGGGTGTATCGGTCTCGAAAATAAGAAAAAGTCGTCGAGACTCTCGATATTTTAGAGACCGAGATTCCCGGGATGAAAGCCCTAGTAAGCAGGTGTGCCTACAGTAAGTTTTCGGAAAGTGTTTCTTGCAATTTTGCAATTTTTTAGGTAAGACGCGTATATGAATAGTAAGAAGAGTAAGTAGATAACTAGAGGGTTGGTACTAATGGTACTAATAGATCGACAAATAAATAAACGTTCTATACAATAATTATTAACTCAGTGTGGAACTTGTGACAGACAAAGACATAGGTAGTAGGAGACAATGTGACCACACTGAGACCAGTTTAATAAAGTCACCATTTTAAACGTATCAAATAACAACATAGCTAAATTTGCATGACGGCGCAATGGAGAAGCGCTCAGTGTCGTAGTACTTTTAAATTAGCAGTTTATGTCCACCGGCCGTTCTAGAGCAAATTTTTAGTGTTATACAATTGAATTCGTCTGTCATTACAATTTAGATTGTTTTCAATTAGTTAAATGTCTATCACATCTAAATAAAGTTCATGCAATGACCTAAATGTGTCGATTAGTCCAAGACGGCTCGATATATAGTTACACGCAATCGCCTTTCAGTAGTATCTGCGTAGCATTGATTTATTATTGCAACCACGGTCAAAGACCAATAATAATTGTTACTTTGAAAAAGAGTATAATCAATTTTATTCTTCTTTTCTTCTCCCCACTAAAACCTTATTGAGTATATAGGTAACATTCATGCAGTATTGAGCCGTGATCTAGCTTAGCTACTTATAGACTGTGGAAAAGTACTCTTATTTATAATTGGGAGCTTAGATGTTTAAGTGCATAAAAAAGTATTTTGTGGTCCTGTCCGATTTGAAGCTATCATTTTTGAAAAAATAAAATTTGAACACGAACGATCAACGGCTGAGGAGTCACCTAACTCCACCTCTCTGTGACGTAGGTACCTAATATTTTGCGGTGTGTACGCCAGCATGCGTGTGCCAACGATAGCAAATTTTCCGTAAAGCTCGATGGCGCATAAATAACAGTCTATCTAGGTATTTAAATGTTGTGCTGGCGATCAAAATATATTTAATTATGAAGGTTTTTATAGGTTTTACAACCTATAATAAATTACGAAGAGAATATGTGAGGGTTGCGTGTTATAATCTGTAACTGTGCAGATTAGGCTGCGGACTGAGTAGTGATGTGTTACTACTTGGCTGGTGTTGCTTCCGCACGAAGCGTGTGGGCGGCCGCGTTCCGTCCTCGCTCCTCGCCTGCCCCCGCCGCACCGACGCACGGGTGCGCACACGACTACTTCCGCGGCCACCAGTGTTGGACCTAGCACTGCGTGGAAGATTTTAGACCTCTGAAGTTCAGAGTCTTTATGAGGGTCGATACCTAAGAATCTTGCTCATCTTTTCGTGTCGACTCAATATTTTGCGACCACCATTTAGCTGTCGGCTGCCAGTACAGCCGTATCATTGCATTTAATAATAATTGCATAAGCATATAAGCATAATACAGCTCTATCATTGGCCTTCTTTATAGAAGGTGCAGATTTTGCATGTCGGGTCAACAATGGAGGTGAGGCATGGCTTGTGAAGTTAAACAGCAGACCTATCTTGGAAGCACTTGTTTTTAGTGTTACCGACACTTTTAGGCCAGCCAAATTTGGCTGGCCCAAAAGTTCGACTTCCAACGCGTCGTCAGTGGCAGTGCAGAGGCCACAACTTACGCTATATGCAAGCAGTTATACTTCCGGTACCTACCTGCTGAGTGACTACTAGTATTTTGAATTGAGCATGGCATAGGTATTCTGAAACAAATCTTCTTAATTTTGCACGTATTTATTAAGATCGCAAGCCGACTGATGGCTGTGCTTGCGATTAATTGCAATGCGTGGATTTCGGCATCGCTTCATGATACATAATATACGTATACGATATGTAAGATTTCACATATTGCTATTTTAAATCGCAAAGTAGGAAATCATGCAATGACTTCTGCCGCCCTTGGGAGGAGCGAGAGGGCGTGTCAGACTTTTACTGACTAGAACCCACTCCTATGTTTCTTCGTTGCCTTGCATTCCAGGGACGGGTTTTCCTTTTAGAAGCGGACCCATGGCCCCAGTAGGCATCGGCCCTGCTGGGCCCCTACGGTTTGCTGACACTTCTTTGAGGAGCGCGTGGATCACTATGCGCTGTTGATGACTGGGCTCGATCTGGTCAGTTACCGGGCAGCCGGACGGCGAGCTAACCATTTACTCGACGTCCGCAGGGCTACCATGTCTGGTAGTTGGGGTCAGAATCTCGGCGGCTGAGGCGTGAGAATATTCGTTCCCTCACGCGTGCAGCCTCCTCTTTCGCTAGCATTACTGCTTCGCAGAAGGAGGGCCACTACCTGCCATTCCTCCTCGCTTCGGACCATAGCCCGAGCCAGGGCCCAACGCGAGAGGTCACTACCGCCGATTGCCTCCACGAGGACACGACGGTGCTCCGCCCAAACGGGGCACACCTCTACCATATGCTCCACGGTGTCCTCCGGGCGGTCCACACAATGGTGACGTCCGGGCGTTTCTTCCGCACGTGTCCGAACTTACCATGTCCGGTGAGAATTACCTGCGTCATGCGGAAGGTGTGGACGCCGTGTTGTCTTTCGAGCCACTCCTCAAAGAAGGGACTTACTGCCATAATTATGGCGTGCCCTATGCCTAATAGGTACGAGGTACATAAGGGATACCTCATCTTTATGAAGGTACCTATACCTTATAATTTTTTCTATCCTCTAAGGTAACATTTCAGCTGGTAACTGAGGATCCTAGTTGCAAACATCAATATCAGCAAGGTGTTTGTGCCCATTATCAAAACTATAGAGTAGATGTTAAAATGCTTCCTACTCGCATAACCATCCAAATAGATTTCGTATGCTATTAATTACATGACAACATAATAATATTATGGCAGCACACGATTATAAAACGGGTGAGTCATTGGTTGCAATTCAAGGAACAGGCTGGATAAACAATCATTGCAGTGTCCAAAGCGATAACGACCATTCGCACATCCCGCGCGCGCGACCGTTCCCGCCACTCTGCACCCCGCGCCTGCCGCCCGCCTGCCCTGCTTCCACGTGCATGAGAATCATATACTACACTGTAATATTAATTAATAACACTGTCATTTACTGCATAGATAGTAGTTATGTTCCATGGTTTTCACGAACTAAAGTGATTTTGTTTCTGTAGTCATACTGCATTGCAGTTACCTATTTACGTAAGAGCGCAGGATCTTAGGAGGCGCTAGACCCAGCTGCTCCTAAGCTTCTGTTTTTTTTATGTTAAAAAATCGCTACTAAATTACAGAGTTCCACACAGAAAAGAAAAGACATATTTGCATATTGCAATGCGCTGCACGCTTATAACATATTTGGATATTCGTAGAATATGGTCGAGGTACTTTACCTAGATAATAAGTATCTATCTACTAAAAAATAAATAAATCAAATAAACTTAAATATAAATGAATCAAATATAAATGGCTAGTTCCGCGTTGTCGCTGCAAATAAATCTCTACCTAAGTCATTAAGAGCTTCCAGTTTTCGAGATTTCGTGAAATCGCGACAGTCACAACAGGAGAAATCGTGATTAATTTACTTTATGTATTTGTAGAAACTGCTATCTACACCAGATGTGTTATTAGATGTAATACCTAATTACCTATTTACCGAGAAAAAGTTTTGTTTGATCGAACAAGTGTTCATGAGTATGACGATACAAAACAGTGTGTAGGTGTTGTTTGGTACCTACCCTATTTATAGACAAGCTATTAATTATTATTATTGTAACTATGTCACAAGTTAAAAAACGGAGCACACACTGGAGATTTACGAGCATTTACCGGAATCTGGTGACCCCGTCGGCTCATAAACGCGTTCCCGATATACGCCGCCGCCCGCCGCCGCCGCCCCGAGCATGCGACGACGACGCGCGACACGCTTGCTTGCCACCATAGCTTGGTATACTATGACTTTGCTATATATACCTAATTAAGTTACTTACATACTTAGGATCATTTAATTTCAAGAGAAAAGGACACATAGAAACGACGTGCAACATTGTAAGGATAGTTGCGAAAAGATGCCTGACTAAACTTTAAGACTAGACACTATCTCTTGCTCCACCTAAGAGCGGGATTTGTCATTAGATGATTTTCCCACCTTAAAAAATAAAAAAAACTAGTTGCTCTTGCTGGAACAAAATGTGAAACAAAAAATTAAAAAAAGCTGATCAAAAGCTAAACACAAATCGTTACAAAATACACTTTGTATTGGCTGCTTAGGTAAACGTTTGTAAGAAATGAAGTGCGCTAACCGAAGCTTTTGCAGTGTGATGGTAAGCTTTACGACAATACGCATGACGCGATGCTTTAAACTACTTTGACGCAGCCGCGGCTTGGCCTGAATTTGTATTTTAGTTTTCTATGGTCGATAAACGCAGTTAATAATGATTCGTTTAAAGATTTAAAATGTTTCTTTGACATTGATAGTTTTGAGATTTTAATTCTGTATTTACTGGCTATTAGACACATCATGTCTTTTTATTTTCTAATTTATGGTATATACATTATTGAGTATTATCAAAGGATAATGTGGATCACTATATCCGTTGTTATGATGATTTTGTCATACCCACTTTAAAACATTGTAAGTCCTAGCAGATTTTAACCGGCATCGTACTGTCAGCGACCTGCGCTAAATATAAACTTGGAATATAGCTGCACATTCAACTGGCTTTTGTTACAGTACTGAAACTATTGACCTATTTCACTTTACTGGAAGTAAGCAATAACTTTCAGTGCAGCGCTCGCACCATAAAACCGACTCGTGAGTAATCAAAGCCAGACTGAAAATTAGCAATCCTTTGACTTAGGTATGCGCAGCTTTTTGCAATGTATCAATGAGGTACAAAAGAAGCTGAAGAATATCTAATGAAAATCCTGTAAAAACCACAGCGATTTTTGAATTGAAAATTTAAAGTTGCAAAGTTATAAAACCGTCAGACTCTACGTCAGCGTAGAACCTTGGTAAATTGGGTCTAGGTAAGACCATATTATAATAATATGAACATCTAAGTACCTGCCACTGCTACAGGACTGCTACTTTATTCGCGCTTGACCGCTATCTCACCTGATGGAAAGCGGCCATGCGGTCGACAATGGAGCGCGCTTACCTAGAAGTAACCTATTCACTCTTGAACTCTAAAGATTCCCGGGTTGTACCCATCATAACATATTTCGGCAAGGAATTCCACTCCTTAGCTGTACGCACAATGAATGTGTTCCCAAAACATTTTTTGCGTAAAGGTGGGATGTCCACCATGTATCGGTGGTGCATTGTCGGACGCCTGGAGGTCCGATGATGGAATGGGCTAGTTGGAATTAGGTTATGCAATTCCGACGCTCACTCCCCGAAATGCAACCGGTAGAAAACCGACAGGCTAGCAACTCGGCGTCGATGCTCAAAACTTTGAAACCTCGACTCAACGAGTGCATCATTGCATACCAATGATCCTCCTGGCTCGCCTCTCTATTGCCTCAAGAGCATTAAGCTGGTATCGGGCAGATCCGTCCCAAAGATGAGAGCAGTACTCCATACACGATCGAACTTGCGCTTGATATAGTTTGAGCAGCTGTTCCGGCGTGAAGTATTGTCTAACCTTCGCGAGGATTCCCAGCTTTTTTGCTGCCAGTTGAGCCTTTATTTCGATGTATGGCCCAAAGTTGAGTGTTGATATCAGCTTAACACCAAGAAGATCAAGATGGTCGGTTATCGGCACGGTTACGCCCCGGAAAGTTGGAGCAACGCTTAATCAAAATGAATACATAAAATGTTTCTTGTTTATTAAAATGATAAAGTTCCAACCGAGTCATATTTTATAATATCATCTTCATTTTATAGTTATTGTCATGACATAGGTTTTTTTATTGGTGGAAAAATCATCCAATGACGCGGGATATAGTGTCAGACTTTTACTGACTAAAAACCCACTCCTGTATCTCCGTTGCCTTTCTTACCAGGGCCGAGTCTTGCTTTCAGAAGCAGACCCTTGGCCCCAGTAGGCTACGACCGTGCTGGGCCCCTACAGTTTGATGACATCTCCTTGAGGTCATGACATAGATAAGGAATTAAGGATATACAATCTTCTAGTAGCGAGTGTGCATTTATTAATTCCAAATTTTAATTTCTAAGATGAAGGTACAAAAAAAGAAACGTTAATATGAATCCATGCACATAAATGCATAACACCGGTACCGACAGAAAAAATAAAAATGAGGAATATGGAATACTTCCCTTTGGGTTCAACGTTCTGAAGCAGTCTACGTCACGGTGATAAAGAGTAGCTCATGAATGAGCTCGAGCATTGACAGGGCGACTCACCCCGGAATAGTATAACTAAACGATGCCCGACGCTGCCGACTTTATCAAAACAAAATGTTATATTTATATAATGTAAGCGAGAGTCCCTCTTTTCATAGGTTTGATAGCAAACTTAGGTAGGTCATTGTTAAAACTCGCAGTGAAAATTATTTGTTTTTTTTTTTAGATTTTCTTTCAACCAAAATTATTGATTTATTTATTATAAGTATACCTACAAGGGGTTCTCATAGGTTTTCTAAATCAGATATAAAATAGCGATGACTACGTTATTTTAAAATGGAAACCTTTTAACACAATTTAGACACCCAAATATTAGTGCGCGATTGGTAGATATTTAAAGGTCTTACTTTATCTGTTGTCGTGAAGTTTATCATCGCGACATACAAAACCTTATACTTGTATTATCATTTACAGATACCAGTTCGTGGGAGTTATGTTATTATTTCGGCAATAATTGCAAAAATTGTGTTTTATACATAACGACAAGTTGATAGCGGCAGCTTCCTGTCACTTCGATAAGAGACGCTGCTGTTTGTGTCGCGGCCTCGTTTTTAAAGCTTTGTCAATGGAAGCTGATTTTGACCCAATTTATAACTGTTCTGTTTGATAGACCGCGGCACAGATCTAAATTTTGCGCATGTTGCCGATCCAATGCCGTGATTCACGGAATTAATGCTTCCTAACGGGATATGAGCCACAGATAATTTAAACAGACATTATCAGCTTTGAACATTGTCAAGTTAGATATTTACAAAGTTCACTGTGAAGCTCTATTTAATTATTTGAATCAGTAACGTTACTTTACTATTTTTCAAGTAGTTAATTGTCTGGACGACAGGGGTAGGTGAATATCTAGGAAAAAAGACATTTCATATGACTTTAATTAATTCATTGGCATTCGTTCAAGGTCCTGAAGTACCAATGATGTCTTTGAAATTATTTGCAAATTAATGGCATTCTCGTAATAACGAGTATGCAATTAATTCTGAAATATAAGTTGTTTCTTTTTCATATTTTAGAGTTGCTCTCACGCTGGACCAGTACCTATTGCAATTCTTATTCATGAATTTCACCTCTTTTATTTCCTGAGAGATTGCCAACAAATTGAGAATAATCAACTAGTTAAATGAACCCTTGTCTGCATGAAATTAAACGTTGAATCATTACTAGAAGTCCATCCAAAATGCATATTTTGTGCCAATTTTTACATGACATACAATGTTTAAATCAATGGTTTTATAAAAAAGTGTTTGGCTTCTACAACTATGTTTATAATAGGACTTCAAAAAAAGAAGGCTTTCAATTTCGTTGTGTTTTTACCGATTTAAAAATAATTTCTTAATTTGAATGAATATTCTTCCAAATTTGTCTTCAAAATCCAGTCCTCCTCCAGACGGAATCTATGAGGAGTAAAGGAAACTCCTAAAGTATTATAAGTATGCATATAGTGATTTTAGTATTTCATCCCGGCCTCATCTAGTTTAAAAACGAGAAAAAAAAATTGACGTGTAGAAGTGTTTTTTTAAACCTATTTACAAAATAAATATCATTTATCATCGAGAACTCAAGCGTCTACATACATAATAGGTATCATTTGATGAATTCAAACTGATGAAGAAGACCACAGATTGCCAACGGAACTTCACATACACTCAGGCATCTCAAATAAGATACACAACTATGACGATACAAATAAATAAATACTTCTGAAGGGTTCTGATAAAAATGATACCATCGAACTGATCTTATGATAAAACCGGATGATTGACGCCGGAACTCTGTAATTAATCAATAGGTATATATTTTAGCCTATTATCTTTTAGCCGTGTTTGGGCTTATTCAAATTGTCGTCGTGTTTTTTTTATGGTGGGTAATGATCCAATGACTTCTTTGGCTCTAGAGTGGGGTAAGGGCGTGTCAAACCGACTAAAACCACACCTGTGTCCTTCAGCTGCCTGGTAGTCGGGGTTAGGGTCACGGCGGCTGGGGCGTGAGGATATCTCTCACGAGTGCAGCTGTCTCTTTCGCTACTATTACCTACTGCTTTGCAGAAGGAGGCATCCGCCTCTGGACCATCGCCTGAACCAGGGCACAGCCGCGAGTTCTCCGCCGCCGATCGCCACTACGAGGACACGCCAGTCCTTCGCCCAAGCAACACCTGCACCATACGCTCTACCGTGCCCGCTGGGTGTCCACACAATTGTGACACCCGGACGTTTCTTCCGCCTCCGGTGTCGGAACCTCCCGGACTTACCATGCCCGGTGAGGACCTGCGTCATATGGAAGTTGAGGACGCCTCTCCAGCCACTCCTCAAAGAGGATCCGCTACTATTACGCACACTTACCAGAGTGTAGTCTTTTTTATAACCCAAAAGTTGACTGGTGGAGAATGCCTTGTTGCATTAAGATCGCTTATGTACCACGACTGTATATTATAAAGTTTCAATAAATATATATAATAATAAATTATGTCGTGCCCAAATTCGGCCGTAAGCTATCGAACTGATCTGATGATGAAACTGGATGGTAGGTGCGGGAACTCCGTAATAAGAGCCATCTGAGCCATGTTTAGGCTTACTGTAATAGCTATGAGATGTAGGTACTTTGAGCACCTATAAGTGATTTTAATGGTTATATAAAACAGGAACTATATAGATTATATAGTGTGTATTATTGTGATATTTACCTATTGTATTATTATGTATGGATATAATTAAGAGAGAATAGAAATATACATTGTGTGTTATGTTATTAGAAAGTAGGTATACCTTGATTTTTTGTACTAATTTTCCTTCAACTCTTACACTCTATGTCTACATCTCTTTTTTTCCATCTCTCCTTTCACATATACATTGGAAAAGATTTCTTTAGAAATGAGCTGAAATGAGCATCACTTTTGTACCATTTTCCTGTTTTCTTCATGTTTTTATTTTATTTTTTAAAATAAAATAAAAACGTGAAGAATTTTTTGTGAACAATGTCCACAATTAATCGATAAATAAATAAAATATGAAATCAGTAAATAAATAATCGATGAAGAAATGAAAAACAATGGATGATTTTTTATCTCAAATTATATTTTGGTATTCTCGGTATTCCAAATTTAAAACGTGGCATCCTCACCTAAAACTCTATATCGCATTTTTTTTCTAGAAATATTTAATAATATCGATATTAATAATGTCGAGTCATATAGTACATATATCCGAGTATTCTGAAGAATAAAAATACCGGGCAAGTCGAGTCAGACTCCCACACTGAGGGTTCCGTACAAACTTACCTATGAAAACAGTTGAATTCCCTAATTGAGTTCTTTTTTATGACGTAACTACAAATTTACAGTTTCGAAATTTTTTCCTAAACTTATGCTAAAGACTTCATGCCAAATTTCAGGACCGCAGATGTTTTTAATTTCAACTCGATACTTCCACGCGTTCCCGAGATAATGGTCTTGACAGACAAACAGATGGACGGACAACAAAGTGATCCTATAAGGGCTCCGTTTTATCCTTTTGAGGTACGGAACCCTAAAAACAGTGTGAATAAGAAAAGGTTAATATTTATTCCGTTCTTTTAGGTGACTTGAGGTAGTGTTGGAGTTTCGGTCCAACATATTCGTATATTCACATGTTCGTATTCGTATTCGTCGTGATAGTGACATAAAAAAGAAGAAGATTAACTGAAGAATGATTATTGTGTGGTCTCTAAACGTTTTCTGCTTTAATTAGGTACTTATGATGGCTACAATTTGGATAGGTACAGTAACTAGGTCGAATCTTTATAATAAGTAGGATTTCATATAATCATGCGTCATTCATCCGCCAGTTTATCAGGGGTTATAACCTTAAAAATCTAAATTAGTTTAATTATTTCGTGATAAGATAAAAACAGTGCTTCTTAAAACATGAAATCTATATTAATAATAAAACGTTTCATGTAACGAATTAAGATGCTCAATGTAAGTTTAAATATATTTATGAAGAGGCACTAATCATAAATAGACCCAAGTAGGTGCGTGAAGATAGTTCAAAAAGCTGAAAATAAACGGACAGATATTGATAAGAGAGTAAGAAGAGTCGATGAAAACACTTTGAGTTTATAAACAAGCTTGGAAAAAAGATTTGAAGTAATTAAATAGCATTTTTTTAGGTCACGAGGCTATAAAATGATAAATGATGTTGTTGCCAGTTGATATAACGTACCAAATAAAAACTTGTATGATAATAGTGCAAAGGTTACCGTAACATCTGATTATAAGGAGTAAAGTTATTTTATATTACATATTTCTATTAAGCAACAATCAATTCACTAAATTTTATTATGCTTTGGCGTATAGCCTTGTCCAATAACAAAAAGTTGACAGTTGGTAGCTACTGATGTGCACATCAGTAGCTACCTACAAGAAAACCGATTTCTCAATACACGATCCAAACAGTAGGATCATTTTTATTGGGCCAATGACGTGTTTTTTTATTTTTATTTTGGGGGTTTGAAATGCAGGGTCTACGAAGCCGACGCTGTGCTACGCCACCGCAGCGACAGTAATCCTCTACGTTTTTTAGAATATCACCAATTAATAAAAATTATAATATACCAAATGGTTTATTTATCGAAAGATTAAGGCTATTCTAGTATACTAAGTTATTAAATGATAAGATCGTGTAAAGTTGGATAGTTGAAGCGGATCATTTGTAGTGCAGCTTCAAGTTCAGTTATTAAATTCCAGTATCGAGAAGATTTAAATGTGTGTTTTCGCGAACGGTGACGTCAAACCATGCTGAAGTGTGTGAAAGTTTAAGTAACTTTCTACCTATAGTTTTATTCTCATACTACAATAATAACTTATTAAATACACCACCACCGACGAACCTACATATTTTTTAACCCAAAGATTGACCGGTGGAGAATGCCTTGATGCATTAAGTCCGCCTATGTACCACTACTGTACATGAAGTTTAAATAAATAAATATTTTAAGTTTAAAAAGTAGTAGGCTCACCCACCGGGTGATCGGGCACAGGGGCCAAGCTATTGATGGTCAGGGCTCCAAAGGAAGGAACCTTCTCACAATACAAACCGTACCCAGTTTACCGAGAGCCTCCTCAGCAGTTCTTCGAGGTTTTTAGCCATTGGCTGACGCGACTATCGGTACAAAGAAAATAAATGTCGAGTCGTCAGTGTCGAGAGACTTAGTGATGAGTCCACATCCCACATGTCGACAACCTCGCGAGCCAAGTCACTATACTTGATGTGCTTATCTTTCTCGGCTATAACGAGGTTCTCGTCAAGCGGAACTGTAATGTCAACAATCCCCTCTCGTATCGGTTCACCACCACTATAACAGGCTTATTGGCTAAAATAGTCTAGTCAGTGATGATGGACCGATCCCAGAACAATGTGATATTGCCGTTTTCCAGGGCTGGTTCGACCACATACTTTTAGGTACAAACGAAATTTCCCCTTGACAACCTACTTTAGTTTGAATTTTTTTAAATTCACTTCTTTTTACTCGCTTATGTTACAAAAGGAATCCTTGTGCAAAATGTTCTTCGTCCCAGTAGGTTCGGCTGTGCGTTGATATGTCGGTCAGTCAGTCAGTTTTTCCGTTTATATACATAGATAATAATCATTTAAATAATCAGCCCTGGATAATGCCTTGTTACGTTTCTATATTTTCTTCACCATACAGGTTTAGAATATATGTTAAATCTTATACTAAATTTTTCTTTGCTTTTCATTTTGACACGCATATGTCGTGAAACCTGAAATTTTGTACAATCTCACTTTTTTTTTAATAATTTCATAACGTAATTGATTAATTAATCGATAATAATGCTCATTCAGTGGCACTTATTACCAAACATATCAGTGACAGTGAGCAGCAAAAATTGTACTCTATATATTATTAGCTAATTAAAATAAAAAACTTATTTTGTTTTCTGTTTTAAGCTTAATGTAAAATTCGAAATGCCGTATTAAATGCTAAGCTAGTCAAAATACTACACAGTAGAGTTTAGGTACTATATTTTTATTTAAAAAAAAAAAGAATTAAATTCTGTGCATTACGGGAATTATCTTATCAATAATAACATTGGCTAAGGACCGTGATTGTTATCTGTACCTACAGATGACTTCTCACTCTAATATTTTACGTACTCTACTAATTGGTTAGTAAATTGTTACTAGGTGACACTATGAGTTTTGTAACTTGAAAATAAATTATGAATTATCATATCGCCTTGAGTTGCGCTTATTTACACCGTATTGTGTCATTGAATACCTAAATGAAAACTGAGAAGTTGCGTAGGTATTAGTCGGAATCTATTTTTTTCGCTGATTCTGATGTTGTGAATTATTAATGAGAGTTTCGCCAATTGATACTCGAAGGTATTACATTAAGTGTACCCACTCCTAACCATATCGGAGGCTACACTCGAAATTGTAGAAGATGACGTCTACCTGAGACAGATGCTCTTTAACTACTCTATTCGCGATAGTATTAGACAGAAGTTAAAAAAGGTTGTTTTAGGGTACACTTTGTAATAAAAAAGCACAATATGTGTATTATTGTGCTTTATTACAGTTAGGATTGATGCTGAATTTATAATCAACTTATATATCTTTTTTTTTTGGTGGGAAAATCATCTTATGACTTTTACTGACTCAAAACCCACTCCTGTTCCTTCGTTGCCTTTCGTACCAGGACCGAGTCTTCCTTTTAGAATCAGACCCTTGGCCCCAGTAGGCTTCAACCCTGCTAGGCCCCTACAGTTGCTGACATCTCCTTGAGGCGCGCTTGGAACAATACGCGCCGTTGACGACTTGGGCTCGGTCCGGTTACCGGACGGTCGGACGGCGAGCCACCCATTGCTTGCCGTCCGCAAGCCTGCGCCTACGATGCCCGGAAATCAGGATCGGAATCCCGGCGGCGATTGGGGCGTGAGGACCGTTGCCTCACGCCGCCTCGCCTCCTTTGCTAGCATAACTGCTTCGCAGAAAGAGGCGACCGCCTACCATTCCTCCTCGCTCCGGACTATGGCCTATACCAAGGCCCGGCGCGAGAACTTATATACCTACCAACTGTTATACTTAAATGAATTCATTTGAACTATCCATCTTCTGAATTTATGAGGCTTTTTATTAAATAAATTATTTAGTTCTTACTTATACTACTAGTGTCCATTACTGTTTATAATATTAGTAAATTTCTAATTTTTTTTCTTTTATTGTGTACAATTCATATGTTTTGTAATGAGGAAACTTGTTGATACGTCATTTTAAAAAATGTAAAATTGTTTGAAATAAAGTTATGTTTATTAAAAAAAAAAAAACATTTAATTTACATATCTAAAGTTACAAACCTTAAAATAATCAAATTTATCTGAGTAGGTAATGTTAAAATTTTATATTGAAACCATTATTTATTAAAATTGTTTGAATTTATCTCTTTTTGGTCTTATGCTATCGTGAATGGAGTATAGTTAGATAGTTAGGTAGGTGTTCGACAAAGAGGTCAATCAATGAATCCAACTCGGTTGGGCAGCATTCGGGAAGCTGCTGCGAATTCGTGATTCAATTCCCGAATTGAGTTACAAATATTTTTCAAAATTGCAAATTTTTTTTTTTTTGTACTACAAATTTACAGTTTTTTCCTATAATTGTATTATGAGACCTTGCTTCATCTCAAATTTCAGGATTCTAGGTCAACGGGAAGTACTATTCATAGGGTACTTCTCGACATCCCACTATAGAGTGTCGAAATATACGTTTTTTGCGGTCTAAACGGCTGTATCTTTTGTTTTGTTAACTCGGGATTTTTTTAGAGCTTCATGGGACCGCAGAATTGAGTATATGGTTTTAATTTTAACTCGATACCTCCACGCGTTCCCGAAATAAAGGGACTTGACAAACGGACAAACAGACAGACAGACGGACGGACAACAAAGTGATCTTATAAGGGTTCCGTTTTTTCCTTTTGAGCTACGGAACCCTAAAAAGCTTCAACTTACTGTAGAAAGTTTATATGAAATACATACGTATCTACACATAAAATAAATTAGATATCATATAAGGCAGGAGGCACTGAACTTGGAAAAGTATACACAGACTAGAATTGCGCACATTGACTCATCACGTGTGTACCTTATAGTTATATAAATTGCATTATTACATAAAACTTTATTATGCCTAATCGGTAGATAAAATAAGTTTCCAATATAAAATAATAACTACGAATTTATCGAATAACCAATTAAAATAATTTATCAATGGTTGAATATTTCAATTGACCTCTCATGAATGAAGTAAAGTAAATAATAACAAATTACATCATTTCTGGTGTTTTAATTTTATGTTACATTAGCCATATTTAAAATTGCAAGCTACGATGCAGCATAGTCTCAAATTGGTAGAACATTGGTCAAAGGAACTGTCAAAATTTTAGCTGATTACCGCTTATGTACGTCAGACATTCATTTGTCATTATTTAAGAGATTACCATTCTATGCCATTTCTTTCAGTGAGTGGAGTGTCAATGGTTGACCATTGGAAAGTCATAATGATGCCATTATATTAGTAGATTACCAAACTTGTCAAAATCAACAATTATAAAGGCAATAATAGACGATTCTGACACTATTGTGATTGC
This sequence comes from Mythimna pallens, assembly GCA_961205895.1. Taxonomy (NCBI): domain Eukaryota; kingdom Metazoa; phylum Arthropoda; class Insecta; order Lepidoptera; family Noctuidae; genus Mythimna; species Mythimna pallens. The sequence goes on from OY540830.1 coordinate 13,734,591, forward strand.
AGACTTGAGGCCCAGTACAATCAGCAACTAACAAGGAAACAGAGAAAAGTCAGGAAGGCTGTTACTGCTGTAACCTATGTATCTTAGATGTTGGCAGAATGCTGTTTGCGAGAAATTAATTTCTAAATGTGCATATTCAATAACGCGACGTAGGTCAAGTAAGCACATACTTTTATGTGTAGCGTGATCCTACAACGACAGTAATTATTATTTAAAGTTTATAATTAGGCATCAAGTGATGACATCAATGTTTTGAGCATATATGATAGCCTCTGTATAGAAGAAGGCACTTTATCGCTGAAGTTTAATTTAACAAACCGTTATTTTTTGTTCGGAAGCGGATAATCGAGTTTGAGGTCAGATAGTAGCTCTGTGTTTAACTGTGTCATTCTCTATCAGACGAGTTCCGTCACAAAGAGCTATTTCTGCTATTGCTCTAGCTACTGCTCCTCTTCACCCAAATCGGGTGTTCCCCAGGAATCGATCATTGACCCTTACTCTTGACAAGGATAACGTACTTTACACCTTTACTGTACTCTTCTTTACGCTTGTTATATGACATATGGTCAGACCGTAGCTGAGCAATAGAGCTCGATATATTATTTATCAACCAACAATAATGATTGTATTGACATTATAAAATTGGAACTGAAGTTTTTTAAAAGTCTTTATGGTTCGTAGAGACGATTGTGTAGAAACTATATATTATGAGATTATGCCCCAAAGCGATAGATAACGTTATCATATAGATAGGTACATATCTCAAGGCATCAATGTACAATACAAGAATATACAGATTGTAACGATCAGCGAAAGCTTTGTACTGAAATGAGTATTACAAGCATGCTCAGCTCAGTACAAAACTTCCATAGCAGTTATGATCAGCGATTTTGTCGCTATTCGACTGAAAGAAAATGGACCGTTAGAAAACGCAAGGAGAGCTTTTATTGGGATTTCATCACCAAAACACTGGTACCTGTTCAGCTGCCTACTACAACACCTTCCCCGTTGGGGGTAAGGTAGGTTTTAATAGTAGGTAAGTGTTACGTTCACAGAAATCTTTAGGCAATTTCTTTTACTATCACAATCAATGTTTAATTTTATATTACTTAAACTTACGGGTACCAAACATGCCGGTCACGTTTATGGAAGCTGTATCAGTAACGCTTGTATTAAACACTTCAAATAAATAAACTTATCCCATGATCAATCTTTGTGTTTGCAAGAAAAACATAACACAACGAAGTTATAGGGTGTCTAGAATGGCCTGAACTGTTTCGAGAAAAGGATGGTACGGCCGTGCCACTTTTTTGCTCGTCTTAGAGGACGCACTGCCATGCCGTGCCCCCTAATTCTTTATAGTAACCTGACGTAGAATAAAATGACTGAGCTAATGTTTAGTTTGTTGGTTTTTATTATTGATAGGCTTGCGTTTGACCACTATCTCACCTGATGTTGATGAGGTTTTAGCTTTTTCTCTGACAATTGCATATAATCTATTTGAAATTAAAAAAAAAAAATATGATAAAGTGATAATCACTTTAGCATTTCCAATGGCAAAGTTGAATATAATCTTTGTTAGAGTTATACTGTTGATCAGGTTTAAACTTGATTATTGGATTTATTTCCATCTTATACTAATCTCTCTCAAACTTACTTGGATATAGAGGTAAATATAACTCGGTTACTATTTCTTGTTTATTTCTTCTTTTAAAATTAATGTTAATCGTTGAAAGTTTTTAATTATATAAAACAAAGTTATATATCTACACAGGCATCTTTAATCTAATTATATATCTATACAACGGAAATGGAATAATGTAAACCCATAGACACCCCAATTTCACAAGCACTTAAATTTTATTTAAGTGTATTTGGGTGGTGTTTTTTTAAAGAAATTAGTTACGTAAATCATAGGCAAATAATATGGGTATCGATGCACTACATTGGTAGCTTATCGGTATTGATATCTATGCACACGAACATGCTAGTAACGTAATCAAGATTTATCAAAAATGTATCAAATTAGATATTTTTATCTTAAAATACGGTGTTACTTGTTTATATTTGGATAAAAAAATACCTATTTAAAAAATAGCTGAAATAGATTCAGTACCCGATTCTGACCATACAACTTTCAGCAAGTGCGTTTATTATATGACTCGTTCATTTTGTATATATGTCCGTAATGTTATCCCTCTATGACTACTTTAAGATTTTGCTTAGTACATTAACAACATAATAGATAATTTTATAAAATTTTATTAAAAATCCCTTTGTTTTATAAAATTAACTAAAACTCTGTAGAGCTGAAAAACGGTGTTAGGAAACCGGCGTGTCCTAGAGCCTCAATGTTCGAAGACATAATTATGACATCCACCAACCCGCACCGGGCTCTCTTGGTGGATTAGGATCTCCACACGGGGCAAGGCCGCCTGTCCTCCTCTCTGTGAGAAGGAGTGCCTCTCACGTTATTGGAAAGAAATATAAATTATTTATCGACCGTTCTTAAGGCTGATTATGCTAATATCCTGCAAGCGTGTGTATACGTGCAAGTTGAAAGTCGTAGTTCAAATGCTGTCGGCACATGTAAGTGACGTGACGTCCAGATAAAATGACGGTAGTAGAACAAGCAGACAGTCCAAGATCCCAGAGCGATCGGGCATCATTTATTTTCACATGGATGAAACCTTAGGTTCTCAGTAGCCGATTTTAAATATTATTTTGACAGCAGGTCCTATCTCTAAGTGACAGGCGGGTGAAGTCGCTGGCAGAATCTAGTTCTTCAAAATACGAGGTCAGATTGACAAGCTTTGCTAGCGTACCTACTAGCACAATTGCACATGAAAAAACGAGGTTCGCGTTGGTAGTGACCGCAAACTGACCTATGTTATTACATTGGCCTCGTAACATTCTGGGTAGAAACTATGTTTAGTTTCGTTTTTCATCGTTTAAAAATAATAAGTTTCTAAGTTCAAATACACAATACAAATTTAAAGCATGTTCCATTATCATAAAAATTGAACGTTTAAATATGATCAATAAATATATATCTCATAAGTATCTTATCAAGTGATAAATCTTTGGATAAACTGTGTCAAATGCTACGTTAAGTCTCGTTAAAGTTTCAGGAGCTTTAACTGCTTGCTTTGGCTTTTAGTTCGTCACATTATTTACACAATAATAATTATATTGTCTTCCACATAATTGTGTATTTTAATTGACAACAATAATAGCGTAGTTAAGCTGTTTAACAATTTTTTGTGGTAGATATGTATTGAACACACACATCGGAAAATCAACTTTTTAGATATTAGCACTTGATGAAACTAGGTAGGTATTATGTATTTATACATTGTGAATCTTTGATTGAATTGATCCAACGCGTTGATGTCTTTTTTGGGTGTCAAGATGAGACCGACAGGCAGGTAAATAAGCATACCTGGGAGATAATTTTACTTCTTACAGCTATTGTACTTACCGCTGAAGAAGGAGTAGGAGTCCATGAGAACAGTAGAAGTGTGGCGGGCACGAGATGGAGCGCGATGAATCGCGCACGCGCCGGGCCCGACATGGCTGCGCCGCCACTACTGGATGCGCGCCCTCGCGGCCTGTCGACGAGCCGGCCTCAGGCAGCCGCGCTGGGGGGCGGGTGCGGGGGTGCTCACACTGCTGCCGAGCACTCCTCTATCCTTTAGTATCCCGGCACAAACGGCGCGCGCGCACGGGAATTAGGCGCAGCGCGCTCCGGGCTATGGCGGTGTCCGTGCTATGGTAAGAATTTCAAATAACTAACTCTACTTTGAATTCTTGCATAATCTGAACTTTTTTATTCACTTATTAAACTCAGACTTTTTTTTTCAAATAAATTTCATCATATAATCGACCACGTTATTAATTAACAATTCTATTTTATAATTATAATATCTTTCTTAAACTTAATTTTATCTCAATAAACAGGTTGATAGCTGCGTTAGCACCGCTCCTAGGTGTGAAAGCTGTAAGTACACATAATTTAAATTTCTATTTTAATTGCCTGTTGTATTATATTATAAAGTGATTAAAATTAATATGTATAAAAACATGAGCAAAATTTGGGAATGTTGCGAGACGGTGAAGTTGCAAGGGCGCGCGGCGGCGACGGGCGGCTTGACCCGCCTGTCCGCTTCAACTCGTCCTTTTGCAATTTCTCCAAAATACTAACGCTATCGAACATTTGCGAAGACTGAAGTAGATAATTGAAATCAGTTTTTTAAAACAAAGGTGAATTAGTAATATTACAATTTAACAAATAAAATAAAATACCTAATATCTTATTAAATCTTAGTGAGTGCTCGACTTCTTTGCATAAGTTATTACGTACATACATATATATGATATATCATAATAAATGGAAGACCGACAAAGTTTATCATCGTTCGGATGCAGTGCGTCGGTATTGCGCAAACCTACTGTTTCCTACAGTTTTATGACACACTTTGTTTTCATGAAATGTAAAGCGTACCTAATCCGTAACAAAAATAGTTTTTTGAAATTTAAATATATATATATATAATTTATTTGTCTAGCTAGGGAATTCTATACGGATTCATAATTGCCGCGCTTCCGTACAAATATATTATAGGTAAAACTATGTTAACAATTCAATTAAAATGAATTACAGAACATAATCTTGTAGTACATATAATATAATAGCACAAAAGATCCAGAAGGGTCGAAGTGCTCTGGTTTTAAGGCCAGCCCCACACATATAATATAAGGTCACTTTTCGTGTTTGTGAGTGTTTTTAGTTCTTTAAAAGTAGATAGCGGTAGTGGTTTTTATTCTTGTGTGTACATAAATGGTTAAATAAATAAGTACCTCACTAATAGATTTTGATGCAGGTTTCACCATATTATATAAAAAGTTTATGTGTATAAAGATACTGAAATATAATTAAATAGATAATCTCGATATTATGTCAAGTCGTAATAACCGTGCGAGATAAGGACGGGTCGTCAAAATTATTTATTTGATTAATAATAATATAATAGTTATCTTATAATATAGCCATTACTTACTTGATTTTAACAGTAAAATACGATACACATGTTAATTAACCATGTTTTGTTTCACTCATCATATCCTAACATAACAATGCACTTTAATAATTTCACAATTGCAATAAATTGTAAGGAGCTACGTTTTGCAGCCGGTGTAGGTATAGGTGCTTGTTTGGGCACATTTGGCTATAAAAGGTTCTGTTATAATTATTTTGTATACGGCAAGGATACTGTCTGATATTAATTATTTTATAAATAGGCTTACCTGCGATAATGTAGAAAATACATAGCCATAATTAGTAATAATGTAGCATTCTACTGGGGAACGAATATTTTAAAAAGTGTCCACTAGTTTTTGAGTGTATTCATTACAAACAAAAATAAAAAATACAAATTTTAAATTCTTTATAATATTACTTAGTATAGCTGTCTAGAAATAAATACAAATAAAGTATTGGTTTGCGTGGTGTAGGCATTGTTTTTTCTGATTAGGTACCTATGTACTGAATAGCTTACTTCGCGACTTATGCTCGGTATTTAAATTGTCTATCAAAGTAAATAGATAGTTACTAGCTTCGACCCGTGAATTCGCAATTTATGTTATGTCATTATTACATGACAAACAGTTTGTCTATAATATTATTATAGTTTATATAAAATTGAATTTTGAGACATTACTACATTAAACAATGTTGAAATTTGGAATTGTCTTTTCATACATGTAAAAGTAAAGAGGCAGCTACCCATTTCTCGCTCTCTCAAATCGCAATGAAAGCTCTTGCGAAACAAAATATTCCTAGGTAACATACTCCCAGAGTGAAAATTATCCCAAAGGAACATATTCCCGGGATAAAAAAGTACCCCATGCGCTATTCTAGGACGTGGTCTACCTGTGCACCAAGTTATAATGAAACCCGTTCAGCCGTTCCAGCGTGATGAAGTAAAAGACATACCTACATATATACACACTTACAAACTTCGCCTTCATAATATCAGTGTGATATTAGTGTGATACAGGCACAGGTCCAGGGGTTCACACAGCTTACCATTACCTTTCTACTTCTGTCCCATTAAATCTACCTACTTAGAGTCGTTTTCAAACCATTTTCTTCTCCTCTGTCACTCGCCACGTTATCATAAACCCCCTGAAGTCATTCAAGCTACTGAAGGCCTTTTCGAATACTTATCTTTTTAACCGACTTCAAAAAGAAAGGGGTTCTATGTTCGGCTGTACGTATTTTTTTAATGAATGTTCACCGATTTCATGGTCAATGTAGACCGATTTTGAAAAATATTTTTTAATTGAAAGGTTATGGTTCCAAGTTGGTCCCTTGTTGTAAAACAAGTGCGAATCGAACTCGCGCACTGAGGGTTCCGTACAAACTTACCTATGCAAACAGTTCAATTCCCGAATTGAGTTAAGGCTCCGTGCACAAAATAAACACTTTTTGAACTTTTTTGATCATGGTTTGTGAGAAAAGCAAGAAGAATTTAAACCTTCTTTTATTAGATTATGAAAGTCAAGTTCTTATTCTCTCAGTTGGCTTGATTACTTTTTTAAAATAATGTGTGTATTAATAGCAATTACCCATATTCAAAACCCTTTTCGCGCAAAAGTAACGAGCGAGTGACGTTTGGCTACGTTTTACACCAAACTACAACTGATTTATAACATTAAAAAAAATATCAGTAACATCATTATATGGTCTACTGGCAGATGGGTTGAAAACATTATTGACTTTAATAGAAAATATAGCAGAAAAAAAATGTTGAAGAAACACAATTCTTGGAAAACATCTGGACAAATAAGTATTTTTTTCTATACCTTAGCAACACATTTAAGAAAATTTAAAAAATGCACAATAATCTTAAGAAATCCCTTTAATAGAATCTAAAATTTATTTTATAAATAAACAATATCTTCATTTCGTAAATTACAAGCAAATTGAACTATATTATCGACCGCGCAAACTCGATCGCGTCAGTAACGACCGGGCTCTCCCAGCGTGAGCACACGTTACTTTGCTTCGCAGCTGCTCGCGAATATAACATGAAAATATTCCCAAGATTGCACGCCGACTACCACTTTTTGATCCATTAAGTATTATAGTTTATTTTAAGTACTTTTTTTGTTTATGAAAATTGTTAAAATTTCTTTCGACTTCAATATTAATTAGAGGTAACGGTTGTATGTTTGTTTGTAAAGGTTATCTGCGGAATTACTTTACTACTACCCAAATACAAAAATTATTTCACTAATGAAATCTACAATGTTTAATGGCAGCTATATTATCATCCAGTGTTATACACTATGTACAGGATGTTGATATTTCTTATGATTACTTAAGGTCGAAATTCAAGGTCTAGTTTTCGAAATCATTTTTTTTGTAGATAATGGGTCGAAAGAAAGAGACGCATTATCAATTATCATTATCAATGCGTCACTAAAAGAAAAAGGAAACGACATGTAGGGCTTTTTTTTTTATTGGGTGGGAAAATCATCCTATGACAAATCCCGCTCTTGGGCGGAGCGAGAGATAGTGTCAGACTTTTACTGACTAAAAACCCACTCCTGTTCCTTCTTTGCCTTCGTCCCAGGGCCTCGGGTTTCACTTTCACACTACCCGTGGCCCCCGTAGGCTTCGACCCTGCTGGGCCCCTACGATGTGTTGACATCTCCCTGAGGTACGCGTGGAACAGTATGCGCCGTCAACGACTTGGCCTCGGTCCGGACGGTTACCGGACGGTCAGACGGTGAGCCACCCATTGCTCGCCGTCCGCAAGCCCGCGCCTACGGTGGCCGGAAATCGGAGGACCGTTGCCTCATGCGATCGGCCGCCTCCTTTGCTAGCATTACTGCTTCACAGAAGGAGGTGACTGCCTGTCACTCCACCTTGCTCCGGAGTATGGCCTGTACCAAAGCCTGGCGCGAGAGATCGCCGCCACCGATCGCCCCCACGAGGACACGGCGTTGCTTTGCCCAAGCGGGGCACACCTCCACTGTGTGCTCCACCGTGTCCTCCGGGCGGTCCAAACAGTGGCGACACCCGGGCATCGCTTCCGCACGAATCCGGTGCAGGAACTTTCCGAACTTAGCGTGTTCGGTGAGAAAAACGACATGTGGGGCTGATACGAGCGGGACAAATGTTGCTATTTTTTAGTAAATTGATAATGAAAATTTTGAAATGACTATGTGTGAACTTGATCTAAACATGGTAATTATAACCTTTGTGTTACGCACAGGGTGTAAATTAATATCAAACCTACTTTTAGAAATTCATAACTTTTTTAGTTCTACATGGTAGTCAGCTGATCGCGACTGTTTATATAGGAAGTTTAAAGTAAAAATATTTACCATTTTTTCAATGATAAAAATAAAGGCTAAATAGCCGGCCAGCAACAGAAAAAAAAATTGGCGTGAAAGCGGCAATCGGCACTGTATTTATTTTTTCGAGTTGTAGAGTTCTGTTGAATCTCTGCTATATGAGATTTGTATTAACACGATAAGTTCATCAGAATCAGATATGGATTTAACGCCTGATTCTTAAGAGAAGAGGCTAAAGCAGTAGTGGAAAGCCTTTTACCGCCTAAATCAAAAGAAATATATCTAAAGTCATACGACAAATTTTGAGGACGACTCAGATTTTTATTTTTACTTTATTTATATTCGTAATGAAAAGCACAGTGTTTTACTTCGGGTTAAAGATCTCTTCAAACTATTGGCGTCCAAGCGTATTTTCGGGACTAAATAAGTTGATCTCACCCCTTGGGTAACAATGTATTATATGATTTATGGTGACATTGCACTATTAAAATATTTGCTAGTTATAATATAATTTTTGATAAAACAGACACAAAGATGACGATTTGTGTTTCAGAAAAGGGTTATTTAATTTATTTAATAACCAACTTTTGCCTGCGGCTTCGTTAATTTCGATTTCCATTAAGATTTGAAAGACACGTGGCAGTATCTAGGGATCATAAGTACGTTATTGTTATTTTCCTCGGGACAGTATTTTTCTTCGGGAGGAAAGTTACCCTGTAACCATTTTTGTTCACCAGACAACATATAATAGGTATGTATAATTTCAGGATAATCAGTTCATTGATTTAGGCGTGAAAAGCTAACAAACAAAAATAAACTTATTTTCGCATTTATAATAATTAAAACTATAGAATCTTGAGAGTAGTTAATTTTATTTGTTTCAAATCTTAAAACTTGTCGAGTAATAGTTAAGATTAACTTGTAAATAATATTTATATATCTTTAATATATATTTTGTTTAAGTAATTTGTCTCTTAATTATCTCACAGATAACTAAGAAACTGGGTAAGTGTGAGTCGGACTCGTGCCCTGAGGGTTCACCTCGTGACAGACGGACGAACCACAAAGTGATCCTATGAGGGTTTCGTTTTTTCCTTCTGAGGTCCGGAACCCTAAAAAGAAGAGTATCCAACACGGATAAAGCTGTTTGTCTTGGGCACCTTGAATCCCTTACTTCACTCAGGTTTCTATAAGAACTCCTTAGCAATGTTCGGGAGTTAATTATATAAATCCCTGACGATCGGTATTATAACTTCGTTTCGTTCGGAATTCAACATGCCGCCCGCGATTTAAAGACACTGCACGCCACATAATCTACTATTACATATTTTTGAAGTATCGAAAGTTTTTTTTTTTTACAACCATTTATATAAATAAATATAATTTTATCATCTGTTTTGGATTTATCGTTCTGTTAAATGTCTAAATTTGTCAACATCCATCTAACAAAAAATTAAATAATTTTGGTGTACAGTGTGATAAATATAAAGACACACGTCTCAGACGTTTATTTACAAACCTTTATTATTTGGAATAATATCTTCTAAAGGATCAGAATTGTTTAAGCGGTCACGAAGCTCGATTTTTACGCGTGTGTGCGTGTAGTTGTATGAATGATGCACACAAACATATAATTGCAACGAATTTGCCTAAACTCTAGCGAGTGAATTTTATGCACGGCCTCTTAAGAATATATTTCCGAATCGCAAAAAAAAAAATAGTTTTTGTGACGAAACTACAAATTTACAGTTTTCAGATTTTAGAGATGAGATCTATAAGACCTTGCTTCATTTAAAATTTCAGCATTCTAGGTCAACGGGAAGTACCCTATGAATTCACTTGAAAGTATCAAAATACCTACACATTATTTGCGACTTAAGCAGCCGTATCTTTTTTTTCGTTAACTCTAGTATGATTTTGCACGACTTTAAGGGACCGCAGACCTGAGCATATGGTTTTAATTTCAACTCGATACCTCCACATGTTCCCGAGATAGAGGGTCTTGACATACAGACAGACAAATGGACAAAAAAGTGATCCTATAAGAGTCCAAAAAACACTAAGAAGTGCAAAATAACTATAATTTCGGAAGTCGGTGTTAAATAACGAAGAGACAAAACTATTATAGAAACACTGACTTCCGAAATTAGAATTATTTTGCACTTTTTAGCGTTTTTTTTTTGCATATTTATTGTACTCAGTTCTGTATATTTTTAAATAGGTTAAAAGAAAATTGAACCTATTCGTGTGTGTGTGCAGAATATTCTTTTCATTGTACATTTTCATTTACGTCTTCTAGTCTTCTCAGCTTACAGCTAAAAATCTGTTTGTCTGTTCCGGCTAATCACTGAAATGTCTGGACCGATTTTCACTGGTAGATAGCTGATGTTGTAAGAAATAACTTACTACTTTTACTTGAGAAAAAGAATTAGTGTTCCGTGAAAAAAATAAAATTGTTTTTTTGGTCACCCAAATGGCATTGTATGTTTTACGATTCTGACATGGACAAAGCCGCGGGCACCAGCAGTAGTTCTTAAATAAAATAATAAAAAAAAAAAACAGAATTACAAAAATCCTAATCGACATCATGGTGATCCTCAAATTGATTTTACTATTGATAAATCGTACATTTCCAGGTTCCTGTGAGGAGATTTATGGAAAGGACAATAAATATTAATAGCCATTTATTGTCCTTTCCATAATACTCTTCTCTAAAATGGAACATCCTCCGTAGGTATCTATCTATGCCAATTTTTACACAACTACCCAAAAAAAAGAATGTTATGTTTTACATGATTAATGTGCTTCAATTCGTGAAAATAAACTAGTATCAACTTACTACTGTAAAGCTGACACGACGATAGGTCGTGTGTCAGGCTCAAAGTAGCGCTCAAAGTCCAAATTATTCTACATACCACACGACTGTACTGCAGAATATGACTTTAATGTAATAGTCTGTCCTTTACATTAAAGTATCATCTGTAGTACATTTTTCGTCACGTCATTGCGTTGATGGTAACCTTGTAGAACGAGAGGTCAGCTTATACTGGCTTTATTACCATTAATGTGCAGCTTACCTTACCTATCAACTACAAAAAGTTGTGAAAAGCATGGCAGTTGAGTTTTTATTAAATAACCTACATATCATTACATATCACTAGGAATATTATAGGCCTCCTGCAAGTAATGGGCGAAACTTCAAAAAAAGACGGTTTAATAGTTTTCAATATCAAAAGACCGTTAGGGAAGCCAAAACTTTTTAGTCTAGTTTCTAATTATTACAAATCTAAAATTCTTACAATATCTAGTTATATAATGTACCTAGGTATTTATAATCTTTTGTTAGAGCGTATCTTTTGTAGTACTTACTTCCCGAAAAGCCTTTCTCTGTAAAAAAGTTACACTATGATATTATCAGGAGTCACAGGATTTAATAATACTAGCCTGTAATTATCCCACTACAGAGCACAGGCCTCGACTCATACAGAAAAGACAAGAGTAACATGCAGCGCACTTGCTCAAGACGGGTTGCTGATTTCAGACTGTTTGATGTTAAAACAAGAAAGTTTAGGCCGATGCAGCCGATTTAGCGACCAAAGAGTAAAGGGGATTTTCTTTCTCCGAAATTGCGCTCATGTATTAAAATTTTACTCTTTCGTAGTGTTTTTCTTATTTGCCCTTTTTTACAAAGTATGTATCTTTCACAGCGCTCATTTCGTATTTCTTAGGTTTCTTTATTGATTTTATACTATTTGCACTTTTGCAGCAATATGAAAATACAGGTTATATAGAATGGAATAATGCTGTGCCAAATCAATGGCAGACAGAGGAGAGGCAACAACCAAGTCCATACCCACCGCAACGTCCCACACAAGGGTTGTATAACCGGCAAGACATTCCACCACTTCCACCACCAGACAGCAGAGGGTCCAACTTTGCCATCTACGATCCTCAGACCAGGCAACGGGTTGCACCCATAGATCGCAACTGTACAGCGCCCGGATGTTGTGTACCAAAGTGCTTTGCCGAAAAAGGAAATAGGGTAAATACCATTTACAATGTAAAAATTATAACTGTGAGAATACTGTAAAATTCTTCTCATATTAAATCGAAAAAAAAAAATTTTTTTTCAGGGTTATCCAGGAACAGCGGGACCTCCAGGAAGTCCAGGTTTTCCTGGGCACGAAGGGCCAGAAGGTCCACAAGGTACTAAAGGACAAAAGGGACAGATGGGAGATCCGGGACCACGAGGACCAAAAGGTGATAGAGGCAAACCGGGTGTACGAGGTTTCGATGGTAGATATGGTCCAGAAGGTCCTCAAGGTGAGCCAGGCTTACCTGGTATTCCTGGCAGAGACGGTTGTAATGGAACAGACGTAAGTATCACAAGCTTAGCTTAAGTACCTGGTAGTTATTTATTTGATTACGATTTGCATGTCGTAATTAGCATTTTTTGTACATTTTACCAATATGGTCACAAAAAATAACATAACTATGTTCAACATATGCTGCGTGTTAGTTTTTGACTTTGATTTCTGGTTATAAATGCTTCTATTTCTGATTTTCTGATTCCGATGTCAGATTAGTATCACATTTAAGTTTTTATCATTGAACTTTTTTTTAAGGTGAGAACTCATCCAATGGCTTTTTACTCTCTGGTTGGAGTGAGAGGGTTTGTCAGACTTTTACTGACTAAAATTGCACCTGAGTCCTTCAGTTACCTTTTACGTTCTAAAGACTTCCTACGTGTTTCCTTTTTGGAAAATTCTTTTAGTGGGCATCGGCCCTGCTGGGCCTCTACGGTTTGCTGACATCTCTTTGAGGAGCGCGTGGAACACTACGCGATGTCGACGACATGGGCATGGGCTCTATCCGGTCGATTGCTGGACCGCCAAACGACGAGATGCCCATTGTTCGTCGTCCGCAAGCCCGCGTCTACCATGGCTGTTAGTGGGGGTCGGGGTTTCGGCGGCTAAATCGTGAGGATGTACGTTCGCTCACGTGTGCGGCCTCCTCCTTAGCTAGCATTACTGCTTCGCAGAAGGAGGCAACCGCCTGCCATTCCTTCTTGCTGCGGACCATAGCCTGAACCTGGGCTCGGCGCTAAATGTCACTACCACCAATCGCCTCCACGGGGACACGGCGGTGGTTCACACAATGGTGACACCCGGCCGTTTCTTCCGCCTGTATTCGATGCAGGAACCTTCCGAACTTACGATGTTCGATGAGGACCTGCTTCATTCGGAAGGTGAGGACGCCGCGACGCCTCTCTAGCCACTCCTCAAAGAGGGGACTTACCACCATGATTAGGTCATGCCCATTTGTCATTGGCCCTGGGAATAATAATTATGTTGATTCTGAGCTTTATGATTTTCATTATTAATTTTATAACTGGTCAGTAGTTATTAGTCAAAAATATTTTACAAATTCAAAACCTTACTTTTAAAGGGAGAACCTGGAGCAACTGGGCCTCAAGGAATGCAGGGTCCTCGCGGTTTTCCTGGTTCCAAAGGAGACAAAGGAGACAAAGGAGAGGCAGCATACACAGGAAGATACAATAAAGCCGAAAAGGGTGAGCCAGGTGCAGACGGTATGACAGGAAGACCAGGACCTGTTGGGCCACCCGGTTATGACGGTCCACAAGGCCCCAAAGGCAACACCGGACCAATGGTAAGCATGCGATAAAACTAAGTATTACTTCTTAGTCAAAACTAGCTAGCGAGTGTGGTAGATTAAAAATAAATTCAAGACGTAAGAATTTTTTTTAATAACAATGTTCCTACTTGGTTTTTATTTGAAAGTAATTCTACATTGATTTTCATAAAAAGAAATTAAAGTACAGAAATCCGGTTCTTTGTGTAATTTTTTTCCTGATGAGTAAGACCTTTCTGTTGTCGGTAAATAGCGTTACACAAGCACAAAAATGGACTTTTTTTTATTATAAATAATTGTTTTAATTGTTTTTAAAGGGTCCACCTGGTCCGAAAGGTGACAAAGGTTACAAAGGTTCTAAAGGATTAGCAATTCAAGGTGATAAAGGAGACCGTGGTGATCCTGGTGACAGAGGTCCAAGTTGTCCTCCTGTTACATTGCCTTCCCAAGTAGATAAGGGAGCTATTAAAGGAATACAAGGTGACATGGGTCCAAAGGGTGATAGAGGAGAGCCAGGACCAATGGGAGATAGAGGTGACACTGGAGCAACGGGTGAAGAAGGACGTGCTGGACAAATGGGTATCAAAGGTGAAAAAGGAATAATAGGAAATCCCGGTGAAAGAGTAAGTCAATTTTCTTCTGCATCTTTTCTTCTTAAGCAAAAAGTGTAGCTAAATAAAACCACTCGCAAGAAAATGCATATTTAAGGTTTTTTTTTTGTATATTAAACGGAATATTGACGAGTTTACACCAATATTGTAGAGAAATTATATTTTATTTATGAAGGATTTAGAATATTACAATTAAAATATATTTTTAGGGCCGTGACGGTCCGTATGGATATTCTGGACCAAGGGGACAAAAAGGAGATAGAGGAAATGATGGATTAGCTGGATTGGATGGAAGACCTGGAACTAAAGGAGAGCCCGGGAAGGATGGGTTTCCGGGACCCAGAGGACTTAAGGGCATTCCTGGTCCGGCTGGTGGCCGCACAGGCTCACGAGGACCACCAGGACCACCAGGTCAAAGAGGTTATCAGGGTCGACCTGGACCTAAGGGAACCGACGGCATGCCAGGAGATAAGGGTGATATGGGACCAATGGGACCTCCGGGTGGTCAAGGTGAACCCGGTGCTCCTGGGGTTGAGGGAATAGCTGGTCCTAAAGGTGAAAAAGGAGAACTAGGACGACCTGGAATGCAAGGTGATGTTGGACCCCGTGGTTTTGATGGACCCCAAGGCCCAACAGGGATAAGAGGTCCGAAAGGTGACGCTGGACTTTCAATACCTGTAAGTTATATTTTTAGTACCTAATCTATTAACAATGCTTTGGTGGGAGTGTGTTAGCTGTTAAGTAGAGTTTGCATCGCGGTGTAAGGCTAGTGTAGTAGGTATTATATGGTACTCTCTCTCTTTTTTTTGTGGCGCCCACTATTAAAGCCGACACGACTCATAAAGTGCGCGAATCCCTAACAATTTTGAAATAGCAAATGTTAAGATATATACATATATCGACACCTCCTACGGAGTATAAGAAACATTTTACCAGCTTTAGATATTAGTATATACGTCGCAGTTTCAATAATGTTAAATAAAGGTATATAACGGTTTGCAGAGGTTTAAAAATATAAATAAATGTTGAAATTCACACTGTACACAGAATGAAGTTAACGTATGTCTAGGTACAATCAGTAATAGCTAGAAGTAGGTACAGTTCGGGAGTGGCGCGCGCACTAGTTATATTTACAGGCGTGTAGGGCCGACTAGCGATTTGTGGAGCGGTGCACGGTAGGGCGGCGCGGGGCTCGCGTTAGCACGCGAAACGTGACGTTTATCATGGAAGATATTCTCGCTACACACTCCACCTCTAGTTCGGACATAGCGCCCTCGCGTACGGACTAGCATCCAATTTACGAGGTTTATTACGCTTGCGCTTTTCGCGAACCAGAGACACGATATCGCCAACGAACGCAGTCAGGTGTGAGTGTGACACATAGTACCGTCCAATGTGTTCAGCTCGCGTGACCACTTCGATAACATAGGTGTGAGAACGGAACTCCGTTTTCGCTAACCATTCTCCGCGGAACTCCAAACCTCAAGAAAACTTCGCTAATCAAAATCTCAGCGCACTCTAAACTGGTAGCGATCTATAACGCAAACAACTCAACCCAGTGACTACACACGTCCTCTATAATAAAAATCCATCGGTTACCTTTAGCCGTCTTCGGCAAAAGACCGAACAAATTACCGAAACAATCAAGAACTGACGAGTCGTCGCAGGTGTCTGCAGCAGTCTTGCAGGTTTCTTGTTATCTGCTTTATAGCGCTGGCAAGCAGCACAACGAAAACGAAAGATTTCATACCTACCCAAAAATAGCGAAGTTCTACTATGTCCTTTCAACACCGAAATGACCTGCGATTGGAGCGTCATAGACTGCTGACCAGCAAGGACGATCTCTCTTTCATGACTTGGTACCACGAGACAGGCGGTGTCAGCGTCATCAGTCTCGGGTGTACACCGGTACAATACTCCATCAGACATCAAGTATCCTCGTTTTGACCAGCCCGTCCCCTTTGTCGGATCGGCGTCCTCTAAATTCTCTACGATCATCTTCAACTCGGGGTCCTCTGTGCGTTATATCTACAGTCACTCGCATCCACCTGGGTCCTTTTCGCAACAGGCTTAGCGCGTCCGCAATCACGTTCACCTTACTGGGGGTATACTGTATCTGCAAGTCGTATGCCTGAAGGAGGCAATGCCCACCTTCCCAAACAGCCATTGGGGGACTTTAAACTCATTAACCAGTGCCAGGGTTGATGGTCAGACTTAACTATTACCTTCGATCCTTCGATGTAGCCTCTGAATTTGGTCACTGCCCAGACTACAGCCAGGGCCTCCCCCTCTGTGGTGGTATAGTTACGCTAAGCCGGTAACAACAAGCGACTGGAGTACTCTACGGGTCTCTCATCAGGGCCTTCCCCCTGCAAAAATACTGCTCCGAGACAGTAACCACTACTGTCGGTTTTAAGGGAGAAAGGTCTACTTTCGTCGGCCTGGCGGAGTATATTACCGCGCGGTAACCAGGAGCCTCTTAATATGCTCGAATGCAGCCTGTTGCTCATATCATGCCAACTCCACGAGCTATTCTTCTTGAGAAGGTCATTTAAAGGTTTCGCGACAGCCGCGTAATTTGGCACAAAGCGCCGGAACCAGCTTGACGTAGCTAAGAAACCCTTAAGCTGCCTCTCATTCTTCGGGGCAGGCCTGTCAGCTATGGCTGAATTTTTCTCTGGGTCCATCTGAAGACCACCAGGTACGATAATGTGCCCCAGGAAACTCACCGAATCACAGGCAAAACAACTTTTGTTGAGATTAACACGCATATTGAATTTATCAAAGACTGTGTTGTTCGAATGGGCCTCATCAGAAGGCTCCTCTCCGAGCATAGCCCTTTCCATTGCCCTTTGGGTGACTCCAAAGGGCAATGGAAAGGGCTATGCTCGGAGTTTCCTTGCGTGATCGAATCAGAAATGAAGATATCACAGGAGAACCAAGGTTGCCGACATAGCACGAAGAATCGCCAAACTGGCCGTTGGGGCCGAAAACTTCTGGAGTGGCGACCGCGTACCGGAAGACGCAGTGTTGGAAGGCCCCCTACAAGGTGGACCGATGACCTGATGAAGGTTGCGGGAGTCCGATGGATGCGAGACGCACTAAACCGTTCTTTGTGGCGACATTTGGGGGAGGCCTATGTCCAGCAGTGGACGTCTATCGGCTGAAATGATGATGATGATGATGATGTGTTGTTCGAAGGTGGGCGACAGAACTGTTAGATCGTCTAGGTATCCTAGAATAGCCACAGGTCTACCACCACCTCGAGGGTCTAAGGACGTCACAGCGCTGTTACTCATCTCGATATGTCAATTTCCGTAGAACATTTCGAGCGAATAACACCTTTGCGTCCGCAACCATAACAAGCTCACTACCTTTCGACTTACACTCGTTGATCGTGTGTCCGAATCGTTTAGAGCGCACGCAGCGTGGTCGAACACGTTTAGGAGTCGCACTACTACCATCTATGTTTGAGCTAGAGTCGAACGTAGCCGTTTGAGGGTTAACACTTTTCACCGTCACCGTCATTGTTGGCGAGTTAACATTTTTACCGGTCGCAATCGAAGGGTTATCGCTATCGCGTAAATTTGTGTTCGCTCGTAACTTGATGAGCGCTCAGACCCCAAAGCCCTAGGCTCAAACATATAACTTCCGATGGGGTTATTCTATTTACGCCGTTTGAGGTTTACTGCACCTGCAGCAGGTGTCCCAGCACAGCTCGCCGTACTCAGAAGATGGGAAGGGTCCAAGGCACTATAGTCATCCCGTCTGACCTCTTCCCATCGTCATGTGCCAAGCCATTGGGTTATAAAACAGCTGGCACTCCGGTGGTGACAAGAGCTCGACGGATTATGTCATTAATACTGGCATGCCATGCTATACGACCAGCGCTTGTACTGCAGGATAGGCCATGGTATCCAAGGCGGTCGAATGCTAGGAGCATCCAGACGCAGGCATTTAGCGATCCGGATGAAGGTGTCACTCAACATAGTACCTATTGGTGATGGTAGAGCCTGTAGCCGATGAGGTCGAGCCCACCAAAACGGATGGGTAGCTTGGCTTGTAGCCACGCTCGGTCATCCATGGCCATATTTAAGACATAACGTTAAAGTGTATCGAAAAGTTTGATCAATTTTGTCCAAGAGGTGTGTTTGTTTTCATAAAGGGGAAAAGCGAAGTAAATACATAAAATTTGAAGCATAACAGCATAACATAATGAGGGTGAAAGCCGAATGTAATTTATTTTTTGAAAGTCTATCCGAAATATCGTTGAAACGTTTAAAGCAAAACTATCTTACAAAATTGGAGAACCTAGGAGGAGTAGTAAACATTTTTCTAATTTTATAGTCAGAAACAAAAATGAAAAGGTTTTCATGAATATACAAGTTTCTCCCAACTATAAATATTTTGCACTACCAAGTTAGGGTTCAAACATAGTCATTTTTCTTTAGAGTTTAGTTTTTTTCTAGTTTTCTTAGACGATTAAAATTATCCCAATAATCGTGCTAAAATTCTACATCAACGGCCTGTCTATGTGTCAAATGTCATCCGAATTCGAGCATGATTGATTTACAAACAAACTAAAAAATAAAAAATAAAATCGTACAGATAACGTCTGTCCTGAGAGGTGCGTTCGCAATTTTTTTTATCTACATAAGCATAAGCATAATCAGCATTTTTTAATGTTCCTACTGTTGACACTCAGGCCTCAATATGATGAATGGGCCGAAATCCACAGGCCCAGTGCGGGTTTATATCTACACTAATATTTTATTAACGCCTTTGAAATTTTAGGGCCGGAAAGGTGAAAGTGGTTCTAACGGTCTGCCTGGTTCAAAAGGTGACAAAGGAGACAAGGGTTACGCTGGATTGCGAGGATTCCCTGGTAACTCCAGTTTAGGAACAGCCGGGAGCCCAGGTGAGATTGGACCACCAGGAGAGAAAGGCCAAAAAGGCAGCCCAGGTTATGATGGCACACCAGGTAGCCCAGGGGCTAAAGGAGATATAGGTGGACGATGCAACGACTGTAGGCCTGGAGGTCCAGGACCGAAAGGAGACCGCGGTACAGATGGCTATCCTGGTGCAAACGGAGACATGGGCCCAGCTGGGCCTCCTGGAATTACAGGCGAGAGAGGAGCAGACGGTATAAACGGAATGCCGGGCGAAGCAGGAGCTCCGGTTAGTTCTTATTTTTTTTTATGTCAATTTTCTTCAATTTCTTTTTAAAATTTCTATCTTAATACATTCTTGTATGATTTCTTTTATGAATAGGGTGAACGTGGGGATGATGGACCAACTGGACCACCTGGTGAAAGGGGCCAAGATGCAACGTTAACAGCAATAAACCTTGTTAAGGGTTTACCCGGGCCAAAGGGTGAACGAGGAAGCACAGGCCCTGCTGGCCCCAAAGGTGAAAAAGGAAGCATGGGACCAAAAGGAAATCAAGGACAAGTTGGTATGCCAGGTCAGAAAGGGGACCATGGTTTAACGGGTCCCCCTGGAAACGATGGTACTCCTGGTTCAGATGGAAATCCAGGTATTCCTGGTAAAGATGGACTCTCTATCAAAGGAGAAAAAGGTTCACCAGGAAGTCCAGGTCTAAGTGGAGAAAAAGGATTCCCTGGTAGAATTGGTTTTAAAGGTGAACCTGGCCAGTGCCCAGCGAATTTGGCTGAACTAACAAAAGGTGACCGAGGAGCACCGGGAGCACCCGGTCCTCAAGGATCTCCAGGTATACTTTTGCTTTTGTTTTATTCATAGCTTTTATACTCGTGGTTTGTTTAGGTATGTATAACAAATCATTGCAACATTCCTTGGTTATATGGATTTTTTATTAAAGACTTCACATGGTCCCAATAGCTCTAACATAGAAGTAGCCCAAGAGTTTGTGAATTATTTTACCGATATACCTCTTAGGACAACGGAAGCTCTAAATTCCTTCCCTGAAGCTTCAGTTGCGTTATTGAAAGCAAACTTGCCAGGCTGTCCGGTTGAATTTCAATTCAAACATATAAACCCTTTGACAGTCATAAAGGCTTTCTGGCAAATAAAAGTCAAATTAACCGAAGACCTATGGGGAATGTCTGTTAAAGTATGCGTATCAATAATTGAGACCATAGCATCGTACTTAGCTTTAATTTGTGTGTGGACCAAGGAGTCTTTCCAGATATAATGAAGTACAGTAAAGTTATACCACTTTTTAAATCCGATGACCATAATGACACTAATAATTATAGACCTGTATCAGTATTGCCGGTTTTCAGTAAGGTGTTTGAAAAAGTTATACTTAATCAAATGCTTTACCATTTTAACAGCAATAAAATCTTTCATGATCAGCAGTATGGTTTCACCAAAGGACGTTGTACGACTGACGCTGGTGTCACTTTATTGAAACATATATTTGCAGCGTGGGAAGTAGCCCAAGATGCGATAGGAATTTTTTGTGACCTCTCAAAGGCTTTTGATTGTGTTAATCACGAAACCTTGGCTTTAAAGCTAGAACATTATGGACTAGGTAAACTTGCACTCAGCTTGATGAAATCTTATTTAATTGACAGGCAACAGCAAGTTCAGATAAACGGTGTCAATTCCTCGGGTTTGAAAGTCAAAATGGGTGTACCACAAGGCTCAATATTAGGTCCTTTCCTCTTTTTAGTATATATAAATGATCTACCGCATCTATTAAAAAAACAACCACATATTGTATTGTTAGCTGACGATACGTCGTTAATTTTTAAGATCAATAGACGTTCCACAAATCTTGATGACGTAAACAATGCTTTACAGCAAGTCCAAAACTGGTTTACTGTTAATAATTTAGTATTAAATGAAAAAAAAACTAAAGGCATAAGATTTGCGTTACCGAATGTTAAAAGTAATTACTCCGACATAGTATTGAACAAAGAGAAACTCGAATTCGTCGAAAATACGGTTTTCCTAGGGATCACGCTTGACTCGAGGCTACAATTGGGTCCTCATTTAACATCTCTGGCGGGTCGGCTTAGTTCAGCAGCATATGCTGTCAGAAAAATCCGTCAATTTACTGATGTGGATACTGCGCGACTAGTTTATTTTAGTTACTTTCATACTATCATGTCTTACGGTATTTTGCTATGGGGACGGGCTGCAGAGTCTATTTTTATTCTGCAGAAAAGAGCTATCAGAGCCATATCTTCGCAGACGCGATTTTCTTAGGGAACTATTTAAGGAAATAAACATCCTGACGGTCCCTTGTCAATACATTTATGAAAACATTATGTATGTTCGGAAAAATATTCATCTTTTTACTAAGATAAGTGACAGGCACAATTTTAATACTAGGAACAGGAACAAATTTGATCAACCTCGGTTCAGATTGGCTAAAGTACATAGTTCTTTTATGGAGTGCTGTGTAAAATTTTATAATAAAATACCAGTTGAGATTCTACAACTAAATGAGTCCAAATTTAAAGCATGCATTAAACGCACACTATGTAGACAAGCGTATCATAAACTGGAGGATTATATCCTTGATAAAAACGCTTGGCTAAATGCCGGTCCTGCTCCGCAGCCAAAGCCACTTTTACCTTCAAAGTAGTTTTTATATATATATATAAATATTGGAAGAGATACTATTCCCCTTTTTGTATTGTTGTTTTCGAAATGTTTTTTATTTTATTTGTTTATTTCAATAGAGTTTATGATAATTTATAACCTTTTGTATTTGGAAACAATAGCATTGTATAATGTAGAAGCACTTTGTTTTTCAAGTTTTGTGAATGTGAAGTACCATGGAGCATTTTTATTAGGTTACAACTTGTTTGACATTACGAGCATGGCATTTGAGAGTTTGTCATGCCCACTCAAATGTCTCGCTGATGGTGGCACGTGTTATTGGGTCATTCAGTTCCCTTCAGAATGGTTGAGCTAAGTGGGGCTGATGCACGCGTCATGCTTGTGAACGGGTGCCGTCAGTTGAGACTGGTCATCTCTTAGCTGCCAGTGACTTAATTCAATTTCTATTTTTTTTATTAGTTCTTTTTTATTTATTTTTTTTATTATTATTACTTATCTACATTGTGCTCACTTATTAGAAGCGACAAGAAATATGTAACCAAGATTTATGTAACTCGTAATATGATTTAAAAGAGTGTCCATGGAGTTTCCTGCACGTTCTTCTCTATAGAGATCTACGCTTTGGAACGTGCAATTTAGCTTCACTTGTAATTTTTTTGACTGACCGATATTTTGAAAATTCAAAAGTGCCTGTAATTGGTCTATTTGAAATAAACGTTTCTGATTTCTGATATTCCGCGCAAATGTTTGCAAATTGCAATATGATAAAATATATAAATCATAAGTAACGACTTATCGTAACGGCTCGTTGCATTTTGCGTGTGGACATTATGCTGAGCGAAAGAAAGAAATAAAGGAAGGAAAAAAAGAAAAATCGGATGTGGCGCTTATATTTTATTTTTGTTTACTTTTTGGTCATGAAAAATTTTTGCATTATGTTAGTCTTAGTCTGCGCATTTTCCGGCAAATAAAAAGTTTTTCTTTCTTTCTTACTGACAAAAAGCATAGGGTGAATATTTTTTTTTAATGTATTATATTTATATTTTTTTGCCTGCGAAATTCAAATTTCGTACTTAATTTTTTTGAAATTTGCGTTTCAGTTGTAAATATAATACTTTACCTTACTAAAGAATATATTTGCGGTAATGATATATATGTTGGTATTTACACAATTATATTCAATAAAAACATTAACATAACTCTCTAACTTCACTCTACTGTTCAAGTTTTTTTAATAGTTTATTCCCTATCATATAGTCTAGCCTCTAGTAATTGTAGTAGGTAATTTTTTTTTACAATAAGTGTCAACTTTTTCACAGGTGAACAAGGGGAGAAAGGAGATAGAGGTTACACAGGGCGCCCCGGAGCTAAGGGCGAACAGGGTTACCCTGGAAAACAAGGGCCAGTCGGTCCCCGAGGTATACCTGGAGAAAGAGGCGACACCGGAGAAATGGGTGCAATTGGATTCCCAGGAACACCTGGGGATATTGGACTTAGGGGATATCCAGGCACACCAGGAGCAAGAGGTGATAAAGGTGAAATTGGTCTATCTATGCCTGGCCCCCCTGGTCCTTCTGGTTTACCTGGAGTTCAGGGTGAAAAAGGTAACAGAGGAATTCCTGGAAATCCAGGTACTGATGGACTTCCAGGGGCTACTGGATTCGCTGGAGAAAAAGGAGACCAAGGTATTGCAGGTCGACAAGGTTTCCCGGGTAGCCCAGGCCAAAAGGGTGAACCTGGTCCTATTGGCCCACCAGGAGTGCCAGGCAGACCCGGTGCACCAGGAAGAGATGGCCTTAAAGGACAGCAAGGATTTCCTGGATTAGATGGAAAACCAGGAGTTATAGGGTTACCTGGAAGTAAAGGAGAACCAGGAATCCAAGGAGCACCTGGCCAGAAAGGATTTCCTGGAAGTCGGGGACGACCAGGTCGAAATGGCCCGCAAGGTATTGCAGGTGCGCCTGGAGATAAAGGAGACAAAGGAGAGCGTGGATTCATCGGACAACCAGGTACACCTGGTATGGATGGTCCACCGGGCCCTGCTGGAAGGGACGGTTTAAAAGGTGATCAAGGTTACCCTGGACAGCCTGGAATACCTGGTAAAATGGGATTAACTGGTGATAAAGGAGACAGAGGTTCTACAGGGTTGTTAGGACAGAAAGGTGAACCTGGTTCTGCATCGGATAAAGGTGACAAGGGTGACGCAGGTATTCCAGGCCTTCGAGGATTAGATGGTAGACCGGGTCCACCTGGAGATAAAGGAGATCGAGGTGAACAAGGTAAACCTGGCTACGGGATTCCTGGAATTCGAGGAGAGAAAGGTGATCTTGGTATGCCTGGATTAGATGGATTGCCGGGACTGAATGGACAAAAGGGAGACCAAGGTCTAAAAGGAAATGTAGGTGAAAAAGGATTTATGGGTAGACCAGGTGAACCTGGACCGCCTGGCATGGCTGGACTTAACGGTCCTCCTGGAATACCGGGAGATGTAGGTTTGCCCGGGCTACAGGGTGTTAAGGGCGAAAGGGGTGATACGGGTAAATCAGGAAGAGACGGATACGATGGGATGCCGGGAGCACGAGGTCCAACTGGTCCTGAAGGACCTCAAGGGCCACCAGGGTTTATTGGTGACAAAGGAGACCGAGGTCTTCCTGGAGTATCAATTAATGAAAAAGGAGAAAAGGGAGAGATTGGTTTACCGGGTTTAGCTGGCGTGAAAGGAGTAAAAGGTGATAGAGGCCCCAATGGATTGCAAGGTCAACAAGGTCAAAAAGGAGAACGAGGTTTTACTGGCCAAAAAGGAAATATGGGGTTGATTGGCCTCACGGGAGAAAAAGGTAAGACATGTTTGTTTTATATTATTTTATTTTTTTGTTGAGCAAATTTGGTGAGTGCGCTATGTCAATTTGAATACTTCCGCCAGTGGGAACATCTCCTTATCGTCTATTTTAATGATGTCCTTTCCATTGAGACACTTATTTTTAATTTGGCCGGTGTTCATTTATAATTCATGAGATGAGACGGTGAGCTGCGGGATGGTTCGAAAGAGTTACCGTAACACTGGAACGCAATGGAACACTTAAGGAACACTGAAGGAACATGGGTGGGTTTTAGTAAAAGTCTGACACACCCTCAAAAAAGAAGTCACTTTAGGTAATATTAACAAACAACAAGTTTCATCGATCAAACATGGATAGCGTTATAACACAAGATGTTGACCGGCCTGTCTGGTTTTAGTTATTTAGGGTTTTTAAATTTGATATTATTACATTTGGCATGTGTTGGTTCCCGCACCGCCCGTCTAATCTTGTATCGCTTGTACTATAACCAAAAAAGTTTTCCATTGCGATTTCGATACATAATGCTGGTTACCATTGCAATTATTGTTGTTTCATTCATTAGGATTTAAGATTTTGTGGTGGATGATAAAAAAACAAATTTAACTTTAAAAAAAAACTGTTGAGTTGTCTAAGACTAAAAAGTTAAAAGTGTTTAGCCTTTTTTCCCAAAGTCCTGCTAAGCCGACTGATCTGTCTGGCTTTTCAGTTTTAAGACCTAGCAACCCTGAAAAATAATAGAAAATGCGACAGAATTCATGAGTATATTCTAAAAATAAAAAGACTAGGTTCTAAACATAAATTCCTAATCGCGAATTGTTTGGAAGTATTAGGTTAGCTTCATATATTTTTTTAGTGTCTTTATACGAGCCTGCAGGCATATTGTTATTTTTTTATTAAAATATTAAACCCAGATATTATAATATTAAAATATTACAGGTGATCGTGGTCCGGCCGGGCCCACAGGTATTCCTGGATTAACAATGATTGGCGAAAAGGGATTGCCTGGAAATCCAGGAAAACACGGTCGCCCAGGTCCACCAGGTGCAATTGGAGAAAAGGGAGAGCAAGGTCTTACTGGGCTCCCTGGTCAGATTGGACCGGCGGGAACACCAGGTACTGTTGGACCTCAAGGAATAAAGGGTGATCAAGGGCGAGAAGGTGCAGCTGGCCCTCCAGGGTTTGATGGCAGACCCGGAAATACTGGACCGCCAGGCCGACCAGGGGAAAAGGGTGATAGAGGTGAAAAAGGTGCAACTGGAATCGGCTATGAAGGACCGAAAGGAGATCAAGGATTCCCGGGCTTACAAGGTTCGGTTGGGGATAAAGGTGACAAAGGAGATCGTGGGTATGATGGACTTAATGGGCAACCAGGTCCTATGGGTCCCACGGGAGATAAAGGTGAGCGAGGATACCCTGGTAGGATTGGTTCAATTGGAGCTCAAGGTGAAAAGGGTGACAGAGGAAAAGACGCTAGTTTTATACTAGGACCTAAAGGAGAACGTGGACCTCCTGGAGTACCAGGAGCGGATGGTATGCCAGGAATGGATGGGCAACCCTGCCTACCAGGTATGGACGGAAAGCCAGGTATGAAAGGTGATAAAGGTTTCCAAGGAAGACCAGGACCACCTGGACTAATTGGGCCAGCAGGTCTACAAGGGCTCCAAGGAGATCGGGGTGAGATTGGTATGACTGGACAAAGAGGACCACCTGGACCACCTGGAGCTCCATGTGTCGAAACAGATTATTTAACGGGAATACTTGTTGTGCGTCACAGTCAAGGAAGTTATGCACCCGAATGTCCCGAGGGATTAATAAAACTCTGGAACGGATATTCTTTATTGTACATAGACGGAAACGAAAAAGCACATAATCAAGACTTAGGACATGCTGGCTCATGTGTAAGAAAATTCAGTACAATGCCATTCCTTTTCTGTGACTTGAATGAAGTGTGCAACTATGCGAGTCGAAATGACCGAAGTTACTGGCTATCAACGAATGCAGAAACTACCATGATGCCCGTACAAGGAAACGATATTAAAAAGTATATCTCAAGATGTGTCGTCTGCGAAGCACCAGCTAATGTCATAGCTGTTCACAGTCAATCGAACAGTGTACCAGAATGTCCAGGAGGGTGGGCTGAACTGTGGATCGGATACAGTTTTGTTATGGTACGTAGACTTTATATCATTTACTCGTATAACACGTCAACGTCCTTCTATCTGATACTCCACTATATGCCACTATTAACTATGTGTATTGTTGTGTTCGTTTGAGTGCAGTGGAATGTCACAATTATAGTTTTCTTATCCCAATTTCATGCCCTATTTAGGGGCCGGCTCTGTATATCTTATTCCAATTTCGTCTATACATTTCTATTGATCGTCTTCAGTTGTGACCCATTTTCTAGCGATATCATTACATATATTATACATTACATACAGTACATTAATCATTTCTTTAGTCTTCCCTACTTTACCTACTACTGGATGCCTGTAAATCCACATTCCTACCTTCCCAAAACTATCCCCCACCTTCTTTCATTATTCCTTCTTGCCTCATACTATGTCAATTATCCACACTTACATGATCGCACAAACATTGTTAAATCTAGGTTCTTCTTTTATCATTATGCTAATTGTTCTTTGAGTAGATAGTCTCATCGGTAATAGGCACCCTTTTGAAGGGAGATGTTTTAATAAGTTTTCATGACACACTTAATTCCGATAATTTCTTTTATTTTTGCAATCCTTGTTATAAAAAGCTGGTATTATAAATTAGTAAATGCACATGCTACCGAAACTTATTATAGTTTAGAAATTACCTACTAAGTTACAGTCCATAAGTTCTACCGCAGCACCTTCCAATAATGTTAATGATGTTCCTTATAGCATTCTGGAGCTGGAGGCCAAGGTGGAGGACAGGCTTTGGAGAGTCCTGGATCGTGTTTAGAAAGCTTCCGCACAGTACCATTCATAGAATGTAACGGCGAGGGCGGTACATGCCACAAGTTTGCCAACAAGCTTAGCTTCTGGCTGACAACCATCAGGGATGAGGAGCAATTTGCTATGCCTCAGCGAGAAACACTAAAGTCAGGAAATCTACTGCAGCGAGTAGCTCGTTGTGCAGTTTGCATGAAGAACACCAAATAGTGTAATGAAATTATTTTAAGCCGACACTGTCGATCAGGATCTGTTTTTTAATAATTACCTACCCAGTAATATAACTCTAAATGACATTTTCTATTGGAAAATACATCTATTGATAAGGTATGAAGAGGCTGAAAAGATTAAGTGTCAAATTCGTCATGTTGTAAATGAAATCACTCAGTAACTGAGTTCCTGATCATCAATAACACACCAAAGCAATTTAACGTAAGGTATTTTATTTAATTATTATAAAAATAACGTCTTTCAAAGTATGTTATTGCATTGTTACTTAAATTCCTTAATTCTGTTATTTACCTTTCTACAAAATAATGTATTGATGATACTATCATATACCTACATTAGAAGAGGTAATATATGGTATTGGCTAACATTTTCACATAACCAACCATTTTAAACCAAGTACGGCCCTCTTAGTAATGTTAGTGCAAAAGTGTTGATGTTTCTAAATGCCGTGCCGTCACCGCCGTAACTTCATGAATTGTTTGAAACGTATGTACGTACTGAGGTAAAATGTTGTCGGGGTCAGCAACGGAGGCACAGCTAACCTAATACATATATTATTTTATTCTTATAATAACATATACATGTATATACTTATCTACTTTTTTCTTTTGTTGCTGAAAATTGTGTGAATATTGCACTAGTCAACGTGAGCAACATGTGATCACGTTGAGTGGTGTAATAGTGACTAGACAAATGAACGATCCGACTTTGAACCTTGAAACCCTTATGCACAGATACACTCGATTTGTGATAATTTAGATTTGCCTAATTGTATATAATAATAAATATATTAAATAAAAATTAATTAGAAGTTAAATATAGCAACTATTATTACTTACTTAATTTCCTGTCTAGATAAGTTATTTTTCTGTTACCTATTATTATTTAAAAACATATCTAGATATCACATGAAAATATAAATGCTACAAAATATTAAAAAAAAATCTTCATAATAAATTTAACACTTAACTTTACATAATTATCTACCTACCTGTGTATAACTGACAAAAAGTGAGTAATAAAACGTTTTATACAACACTGCCATATTGTAGATAGATTAATGTTAATGAATTTAAGAATTCGTACACAATAAAATAACTTAAAAAGTTGCATTTGTTTTTAATTTCAACGTACAACAAAAAATACTTACCATAGGACCTTTTACTACCATTACTAAAAAATCTACAAAGATAAAACTAACTAGACTCCACGCGCGTTAAGTTGGCGCGTGGCCGAAATCGAAACTATTCGTTTACCGCCATCTTGACGTTTATGTCATGTACCTACCAGGAGAATGTGTTGTGTTCAGTGTTTTTAATCGTTTCCAAAGTAAATAATCGTCATCATTTAACCTTACAATTAAAAAGCCATTGTTTCCCGCGTACATTTGCGTTCCGGCATACAACAGATTAAACCTGAAGTGAGTAAAAGTGCTGGCTGGGATATTATCTTGGAAACCAAACGTGTTTGTTAAGAGGAATGAGAAAATACCGGGCCTACGGTACCATTTTCCAAAGTTAGACCAATTTTTGTCAAATAATTTTTCGGGTAACCATAACAATTTGTTTCACTGAGCATTGGTTAAAGGATTTTGATATTCTAATTAATTATGAGAATTATAATGTGGGCAGTTGTTATAACCGAAAATCAATGTTACGTGGGGGTTCACTAATCCTAATTATAAATAGTATTAAATTTAAAACTCGTAAAGATATAGTTGCACAGTCCGTTGAATATAGCATTGAATTGTGTTGAGCTGGATAGGCATGTCATGGTGTGCGTTTACAGGCATTATATTATAAATATATATATAATATTATATATTATCACAACTACTCTATTTTTGTGTCTGTCATGGAGGATGTTATGGCAAAACTTGCAACTGGTAACAAACTAGTAAATCATCTGTGGAGACTTTAATGTTAATATTTTAGAAAATAATTCAGATAGCAGTAGATTACTAAATCTCTTCAAATCATTTAATTTATCAAATGTGTTTATAGAACCTGCTCAAACTACGACAACTACTGCTACATGTATCGATAATGTTTTTTGTTGCTGCAACTATTTAGAAAAGGCCATTGTAAATTATCTGCCTCTGATCATAGCGGCCCAGTGACGGATTAAGACTACTTGATGCCCTAAGCAATCGACGCCTGTGGGCCCCCCTATACGTATGTCAACTAGAATTGATCTTTAAACCTTTACCGCCTAAAACATTGATGAGATGTAATGTACCTTAGAAGAGGAGTAGGTACAACAACAATAAAAACCAAAGCATAATTTATTTATTAGGGGTTAAAGTATGAAATGGCCGATTTGTACTAAAAAAATTAAATTCGTTTTTTTTTCATATAACATATTTATTTAATCAAAATAATTACCATTATTATTTATACATTGCTTCCATCTAATAGGAAGGTCATTTATGCCTTTGCGATAGTACCTTGGTGATCTAGATTCGACAAACTGTGTGAAAGCATATACTTTGTACTGCTTCCTGAGAAGAAAACTTTTTATCAAGTAGATAGAAGTAAATTGTCCAAATCACGAAAAAAATGGTAGTCCGTTGGAGCAAGGTCTGGCAAATACGGAGGGTGACGAATGGTTTCTAATTGCAGTTCCTGTAGAGTTAAAACGGTTTCTCGTGCTGTATGAGGTCTCGCGTTATTATGGAGCAATAATGGTGAAGATTGATTCATGAGTCGGGGCTGTTTTACTGCTAGTTTTGCTATTATTGTTCGGAGTTCGGTGGAGTAGATATCTGCCGTTATTGCTTAACCAGATCGGAGAAAGCTGTAGTGCATAACACCATGCTGAAATCACCAAACAGTTACCATTACCTTTTTATTGGTAAGCTTTGCTTTAGGACACTGTTGCGGCGCTTGACCTTGGGTCAGCCAATCGCTTATGGTTATCGTAAAGAATCCACTTTTCATCACATGTCACAATTTGATCCAATATTCCTTCATTTCTGTATCGATTCAACAAGGCAACACAAGTTTCAACACGCGTTTCTTTTTGCAGATCAGTCAAATCATAAGGCACCCATTTTTCATTGTTGGTAAGGTAACGTTAAACCATGCCGCTAATTCCTGGGTAGTTTGGCTCGGATCGACTTCCACCACTCATTCATTGTTATTCACTTGTGTCTTGTCTGGTCTTCCACGTGGTTCGTTCTTCAAATCATAGTTTCCATCACGAAAGCAGCAGCCCTCTCCAAACGCAACATTGATATTGCGAGCTGTTTCTGCCCTTCTGTTAGTCCCGCGTCGGAACTCGTATTCAAAAATCACTCGAATTTTCGAAGTATCCATCTTTCTTGTCTAAGCTGAATAAAAAAGAACTGAAAGTAAGTCGATAATCGAATGTTGCACCTTTTTAAAAAGAAGAACTTTATAGTTACAATGTGAAAAAAGTTTCACTCAAAAATCTCAAACCATCAAGGTTTTATGTCAATTCGAAGTACCTATTACAATAAAACGGCAATTTCATACTTTAACCCCTATTATTACGTATGCATAGAAGCCGGCACAATTACTCAAAAAACAAAACATTTGATTGAAACAGATTTGTGGGGGGTTGGGGCGCGGGGTAAGGGTGGTTTGTGATGGGCTGATCGTAATTCCGCTGCATTTGAATTGCCGAATGCACTAGCGGGCAGCGAGTGGCCAAGCGGGAGCGGGGTTATGAGTCTAGGTCGGACTCTATGTCAACATAAAACCCGTTAGTCCTAGAAACTTTTTTTGGTGTGGTTTTTGGTGACATGAGAGTGAGACGTGATGCCCTAAGGACGGATTTTTTTGTGCTTCTTCTGGTGCCCCCCCAAACGTGATGCCCTAGGCAATTGCTTAATTTGATTAAGGGTTAATCCGTCACTGATTATAAGACGCAGAAAGTGACTCTGATAAAGATTTCGAATTAAAAAAATAAAGTGTTTTTGACGTGATTTTTTCGAGCGAAGTTCAGTGTTCTGTTTTAATTATTCTCAAATTGATTCCTAGTAAATATTGTGACATAAAATTGGTGTAGTTTGGTATCATAAGTGTCTGCACAATTGAACAATATGGAGTCATTGATCTCGGTAAAATAGAGCTGAGAATTTTCTTGTAGTGTTGACTACCTCAGCAATCTCTCTCAATTTTATTATTTTTTTTTATTTTTTTATTCGCTATAAACCAGTGCTTGACTGCGATCCCACCTGATGGTAAGCAGTGATGCAATCATTGATGAATATTGTAGTGTTACATACGTAATCTAATGGAAATCAAAGTGATTTTAATGGAAAACTAAATACTTGTTTAATACCAATCCATTCACTGTCATCTTATATCGAAAGCCTGGAACTATCATGAACATTCTTCAATACTTGTATCGTTTCCATAATGCAACTAATAGGTAGGTATTATTGAGAGCTCTATTAATGTTACATAAGTAATTTTATTTTAATTCATATAAGTTCGTTATGTTTATATCAATATTTAGACATCAGACTTACTTAAGTCCAGGTTCTCCTTTTTGCCCAGTAAGGAATTGAATGGGCGTAGAAGCTGGCATGCCTGGGTATCCCCACTGCCCATCTCGGCCTCTCGATCCGTTTCGTCCTGGCCTGCCAGGGTATCCATCGTCTCCCATTTGTCCTTTATTGCCCTTGAACCCAGAGTCACCATCTAATCCAGGCCAGCCTGCATCACCCGGAAGGCCAGGGTAACCTATGAAACCTAAAATAAAATAAACTATTATTACGTATGCATTGAAGCCGGCCGGCACAATTACTCAAAAAACAAAACATTTGATTGACACAGATTTGCGGGGTCGCCAGGCGGGGGGGCCGCGGCGTAGGTGTGGTTTGTGATTGGCTGATCGCAATTCCGGTGCATTTGAATTGCCGAATGCACTAGCGGGCAACGAATGGGCAAGCGGGAGCGGGGTTAAGACTCTAGGCCGGACTCTGCCAACTTAAAACGCGCGAATTTTCAAATTAGTCCTAGAAACTTCTTTTTGGTGTGGTTTTTGGTGACGTGAGAGTGAGAAGTGTTGCCCTAAGGACGGATTGTTTTTTGCCTCTTCTGGTGCCCCCCCAGACGTGATGCCCTAGGCAATTGCTTAATTTGATTAAGGGTTAATCCGTCACTGTAGCGGCCTAAGGGTAACTTTTGAATCCAACTTACCGATACAACAAGTGCAGATTCAGTCCGGACCAATAACATCCGGTAAACTAAATAAATTTAACAGCACTTTAATTAGTAAGTTGGGTGATTGGAATCTTGAAATGAACAAAGGTAATTTTTTGTATAACGATTTTTTTTCAATAGTCCAAACTGAGTTCAAGAAGACTTTTGAGAAAAAAGCTAAAAGTATCTGCCCTAAGTTTTGTTTTAGTGACTGGCAACTAAAGGAATCAGAATAAGTATGGAAAGACTTTTTGAGCTGCATGGCCTTAAGCCTATTATTAACACTGAAACTTTTAATAAGTATGTTTCTAAATATTCAAAAATATTTAAAAATACTTGTAAGGCAGCTAAGGCCTTGTACATTAGCAATAAAGTTAAATCAGCAGATAATAAAATAAAAACGGTTTAGAAAATTATAAATAGTGAAACCAACAGGAACAAAATACATAATAATGATTACACTTTGGAGATACATCATCGTCTTATTAGCGATAACAAACTAGTTGCAGAAGAATTTGTAAATTTCTTTGCTAGTATACCAATTAAAACCACTGAAGCCCTAAATTCGTCGCCATCGCATGCTTTTGGTTTATTACAGGCAAATGTTGCAGCCTGTTCGACTGAATTTAACTTTAAGCATATAAACCCCTTAACAGTAATAAAAGCGTTTAAACAAATCAAGGTTAAATTGACAGAAGATTTGTGGGGTATGTCTATCAAAGTTTGTACCTCAATTATTGAGACTATAGCGCCGTACTTAGCCTTAATATTTAATTTGTGTATAGATCAGGGAGTCTTTCCTGATCTAATGAAATATAGTAAAGTGATACCACTTTTTAAATCCGGGGCCAGTAAAGACACTAACAATTATAGGCCGGTGTCCGTGTTGCCAGTTTTTAGCAAGATATTTGAAAAGGTGATGTTAAATCAAATGCTTAATCATTTTAACACAAATAACATCTTACACGATAAACAGTTTGGTTTCACCAAAGGACGTTGTACAACTGACGCTGGTGTCTCCTTACTAAAACACATTTTTAATGCATGAGAAGAGGCACAGGATGCTACAGGCATCTTCTGTGACCTGTCTAAGGCGTTTGACTGTGTGGTTCATGAAACATTACTCCTGAAACTTGAGCATTACGGACTAGGCAAAACAGCTTTAAGCTTATTAAAATCTTATTTGATTGACAGACAGCAACAAGTTCAAATGGTTCAATTTTAGGTCCTTTTTTATTTTTAGTTTATATTAATGATTTACCCTATTTGTTGAAAAATAAACTTAATATGGTGTTGTTTGCCGACGACACTTCTTTCATTTTTAAGATAAATAGAAGGACTAATAATCTTGACGACGAAAATTACGCTCTACTGCAGGTCCAAAACTGGTTCACTGCTAATAATCTAGTTTTAAAAGGGGAAAAAACTAAATGCATATGATTTTCCTTATCGAATGTCAAAAGTAGTGATTGCGACGTAGTATATTAAACGATGAAAAACTAGAATTTGTTGATAAAACGGTTTTCCTGGGGATTACGCTTGACTCAAGGCTACAATGGTGTCCTCATTTAACATCTCTTGCAGGACGGCTTAGCTTAGCTGCATATGCTGTCAGAAAAATCCGCCAATTTACGGATGTTGATACCGCTAGACTAGTCTATTTTAGTTATTTTCATAGTATCATGTCAAACGGTATCTTACTATTGGGACGGGCTGCAGACATCAACTCAATTTTTATGCTACAGAAAAGAGCTATCAGAGCTATTTACAATCTTCGCCGGTGCGATTCTCTAACGGAACTGTTTAAGGATATTAACCGTCATGATGACGGTGCCTTGTCAATATATTTATAAACATAGAATACTACCTGTGAAAACATTATCAAAACTGGCAGAAAAGCAAACGAGATACAACAATTTTAAACAAATATCTGTAATGTATCTCTTACGCTAAGATGCCGTTTTCTATGGCAGCCACTACGGACGTGGATGCGATGAGTGATGAACTTTTGACTTTGTGCAGTGCAGGTTGGTGAATGTCACATGTCTTCGAATTTTTGGTTCTAGGACATGCCGGTTTCCTCACGATGTTTTCCTCCACCATTTTGATAAAATAAATTACACAAAGTAATGCTGTGTCAACTGGCAACACTCGTCCATACCTACCAGCGACTTATCGTATAGTAGCGTTCAAAGCACAGCACGAACTAAGTCACCCCGGTGTGCGAACAACAAGAAAAATAATGACAACAAAGTTTTTCTGGCCAAACATGAACAATGATGTAGGTTTGTGGGCCAAATCCTGCATCGGGTGCCAGCGTGGGAAAGTGCAACGACACGTTATCAGTCCACTCGGCAAGTTTCCAAAATCATCGCGCTTCGAACACATACAAATTGACATTGTGGGACCGCTGGCAGCATCTAACGACTACAGATACCTAGTAACAATGATCGACCGCTGCATTAAATGGCCGGAGGCGATACCAATTCATGACGTCACCGCCGACACCGTCGCTAAGGCATTTCACGAAGGATGGATATCACGATTTGGCTGTCCATTACGCGTAACTACGGATCAAGGAAGGCAATTCGAATCGTCGTTATTCAACGCCCTAATGAAGAAGTTTGGCATCACAAGGATACGAACTACTGCATACCACCCGCAAGCAAATGGTCAACTGGAACGCTGGCATCGAACGTTGAAGGCCGCACTCATGGCGAGAGGCGCCGGCATCCCTTGGAGCGATGAATTAGCGACCGTGCTGCTTGGATTACGTACAGCACTGCGTGAAGACACACAAGTCAGCCCGGCCCTGATGACCTACGGAACGACACTAAAAATACCATCAGATTTCTTCGCGCCTACACAGCCGAAAAAAGAAGACGCAGAATTCGTCCGCCAGCTGACCGAATCAATGTCGTCACTAGCACCTAACAGCAAGTCCCGTATCAACAACAGGAGCACGTTTGTTCACAAGGACCTAGCGACGTGTACTCATGTTTTCGTACGAGATGACACCGTGCGAAGACCGTTGACCCCTCCATACGACGGCCCGTTCAAGGTGATTCAACGCGACAGCAAACTCTTCACCATACAGATGCCACTCTGAACTACAGTTGTCTCAATAGACAGACTTAAGCCAGCATACCTACTCAACGAAGAATTCACTACTCCAACATGCGCGCAACAACATGCACCGAGCAGTGTTTGCACGCCTACCGCCAGCGTTGAGCCTCAGTCATCAATCCCTAGCGCGCTGCGCGACACGTACGTCACCCGATCCGGCCGCACAGTCAAACGCAACGTACGCTTCGCTTAGGGGGGAGTGATGTAGTAACGCAGTGCATGTCGCATCATAGTTGCCGAAGAGCTACGAGCCGCTTTACCGCCACGCCACATGCTGGTTGCCAGTGCTCGACCACGTTACCACGTTTTCGACCATTTCATAGAAACAGGAAGCAATACGTTTTCGACAATTTCTTCTATAGAAACAGTGAAGCAATGCGTTTTTGACAAGTCAAGAAATAGGATGGGAATGTAAGCGTTAGCAGAGCAAGGCAGAGGCTCCAGCATGTGATCTTCACTTCAGGCTTCGTGGCCGCGCGGTTTGAACACGCGGGCTCTCACAGCGGAGATCTACACTCGACGGCGTCGTCCCGGCGAAAAGGACTGCGCTCCGTGGAAGTCGCTGCGTCCCCGCAAGGGGGCGCGTTCGGCGGGTTGTAGGCATGGCCTTTATCCCACGGTTGCGGGTTAGGTGCCCGTAGCGACGGGCACATCGTTGGGGTGGCCATATAGGCCGTGGCCAATGACAAGCGCGCGCGCGCTGCTTGTCCATGTGTAGCTGTTGTTTGTTCAGTGGGAAGCGCCGCGGCACTGTTCGATCACAGTGCCGCTTTTTTACGCCACCTCGGCGGTCAGTCACCGCCGGGTGAGACCTCCGGTTGCCCGGAGGAGGCCCGGCGGGCGGCGACCAGCGACAGAGGTGCCGACTTGGGGGGCGCTGCCCACTGTGGACCCCCGTCTGTCACGTTTCCAGATCTAGCCGCTTGCGCTCTAGTGGGTGTGTGGGCGGTATTGTGTTGTGTAACACCGCCCATGAAGCAATTTGGAACGCGCGATCCGCCCCGCGCGTCCAAATGCGTGAATATAAAGAATGTGGAGTCGTGTATGTGTGAATTTGGTAAACGTCGCGCCTATATTAACTTAGCACGCGACGTTCACCGGGTGCATGTTATGAGTGTGGAGTGTTATTGTGTGAGTGAGTCGTGTGTAGGTGTAAGCGACTCATTCAGGCGTCGGGTGATTTGGCTTACGCGCCTTATCACTTTCCCCCGTAGAGGAGGTTGGTTAGGTGGGCCATTCCGGTGATGATGAGCTCCGTCGGGTCCCCTTCACCCTGACGGCGCTTCATCTGGATGAACTCCGTGAGCTCGTGGATGAAGGCGAAGAGTATCCTCCGCTCCTCGAGAGAAAGCTCTTGTCGCTGCTGGGCGGGCGCAGCGTCGGATGCTTTGGCTTCCTGGTGGGCCGCCCGGGGGGCGGTGTCTTTCTTAGCCGGACGTTGTGCTCTTTTGGGGGCTTCGGTCTCGGCAGTGGGGGGGGGACGCGACGACTGCACCGACACTGGGGCAGAGTCCGACGACTCCTTGGTTGTTAGGGGGGGGAGGGGCTTCTTCCCCTTCTTCCCACCTCTCTTCTTCCTCCGTGTGGGGGGGGGCATCTCCTCTATCCGTCGGGCCGTTGGCCGCCGCTATCAATGATGCGCTGGGCGCCTCAGAGGTGTCGGCCACCACAGGCCCATGGGCGGGTTTAGTCGGTGGATTTTGCCGCCGGGAGATAGCGACCGTTCCCACTCTCCTCTTCTGTGCCTCTTCCACGAAGACGGGGCATCTCCTATGGCACGCTGGGTGCTCACCTCCGCAGTTGGCGCAGGTGGCCGGCTCTTCCCTAGGGCGTGGGCAGTCGCTGGCAGCGTGGTTCTCCCCACATCTCACGCAGGCCAGCGGCCGGTGGCACCGGTGTGAGCTGTGCCTAAACTGCTGGTACCGGTGGCACTGCGCGGGCCCGCGCCTGCCCCTCCACGCCTCGATTTTGACACCACGCAGAGCAGGAACTGCGTGATGTCATAGATCTTGAAGATCCCTGGTGTCCTCTTCAGTACGGCATGGAAAATGCAGCCGGGTCTCCCACCGTGCGCCTTAATGTTGCGCACGTACTCCGGCTGAAATTCCAGCCGCCTGAGCTCCTCCTCGATCTCGGCCGGCTCCGTGTCTGCGGGCAGGCCACGGATAGCCACCTTGAGGCTCCTCTCCGCTGGCAGAGAGTACGCAAACCATGTCAGGCCGGTCTCCCTCTCTTGGTCGTCTAGGTACCTCTGGACCACCCTATATTCCTCCTCGGATACCGGGAGGAATCGAATGCCGCCCTGGAAAGGGCGGGCATTCGGGGGGCGGCCCAGCAGGTCGTTCAGCGCCCTAAAGTGGGCGGCCCAGTCTGGGTAGCTTCTCCACCACCAGCGGAGGGTAGCGGGAGGGATTCTTCTTGTGAGTAGCGGGGGGTGGGCCCGCAGCCGATGGCTCTCCTCTGAACTCTTGAACTGTGGGCGGAGGGGGCGGGGAGCGCACCTTGTCAGCATAGGTGCTGGGCGGGTCGAGGCAGTAGCTTTTGGCCTCCTCGGTCGCGTCGTCGTCCGGGCTTCTTGGTCTCCGTTGGGCTCTGGCGTCGAGCTGGAATTCGTAGCCAAAGCCCAAGGATTCTACGAGAGGAGCCGGGTACTCTCCGTCCCTGTACTCGGATCGGGAGGGCGTGTCAAGTGACACGTCTTCGACCCCGGCATAGGAGTCCCCTGAGTAGGCCGACATGTCCGAGCCCTGTCGGGACGAGCATGCGGACAGCACGGCAGGGGAGTTCCGGCCGGAGCCCCGGGGCGGGGGGGGGGGGGGGGAAGATGGGTGAGTCTAACCTGGTGGTCACTCTTGACGAGTCCGTCAGCAAGCGGCGGGGAGCGGGCGATATTGTGCGGCTAGATAGGGCGGCTGCGTCACTTCTGCTTGTTCCCGGGCGAGCAGGTGGTGCGGCGGGTGAAGCCAGCAACGGTTGGCGCACAGGAACATGGGCGGCGGCACTGGACATGGTAGCAGTGGGGCGAGTCGCGTGCTGCGCCTCGGGGTGCGCGGGTTTACCGGCGCGGACTGTAGGTGGCGCCACCGGTCGCACCGGTGGTTCCATGGTGCGGGTTTTCGGCGCAACGGAGCGCGTCGAGGAGGTAGTGAGTCGCACGGCTTGCGCACGGCTGCTTGACGCTGCTGGTCCCGGGGCCTGGATAGGCACGGGGCAGAAAGCCGGCAGGCGGATTGGGACGGCTGGCTGGTGGCCCGACGACGGTGACGGCGAAACGCGCGCAGTCGCCGGCGACGTCGGTGAGCCGGCAGTAGGCGTCTTCCCTTCTGGGGCTGGGGCGGCGGGCGGGGGGCCAAGCATCGAACTCCCGAGGTACGGGAGCGACGTCGTCCGAACTCCCGAGGTACGGGAGCGACGTCGTCCGACCTCCCATCTGACGATCCAGAGGCAGGCTAGTGTCGGGCTCTAGGGAGCTACGCACATCTTACTTCTTCTTCGGCATCATAAACGATTAAAATTTAAAATAGAATAAAATAGAGGCACGTTGCCTACGCGACCGCAACAGTAACTAACACTGAGAATAAAAACTGAGACGGCTTCCCCCAGTGCTCCCGTAAGTGCTCGCCTAAGCTTACACTCACGAAAACACAGGGTTAGGCCGACTAAGGGGCGGTCCGAACGAGTATGGTAGCGCGCGCACGTCCTACCAGGGCAACGGAGCGGATCCAGGACTGCGCGAGCGAGCGACTTGTATTTATGGATTCGCGGCAGAATAGTGCCGTGTGCAAAATAGCGCCCCGCGCCCCGCGCGAGTCTTGTCCTACGCGCGTCGCTATTGGTGGATTTAACGTAGTGTAGTAATGAATGATGTATATAAAAATAGGGTGTTTCTTGAAAGTAAATCAGATATTATCAGACCATCATATAGTTAATTTTATTAACGACTACAAGTCCCATGTCTAGTTAGCAACACAACTTACGCCCTCTCTCGATGAGGAAACTAGCCTTGTGCCGTTTTTCCACTTTTTAATTTATTTTTATATTTTTATTTATGATAGGCTCGCATTTGACCACCATCTCACCCGATGGCAAGCGATGATGTGGTCGACGTCCATCGTCGACCACATCATCGCACGCTTGCCTAGAAGTAGCCTATTCACTCTTGATTTAAAGACCCCTAAGTTGTAGCTAACTGGAAACACAGACTCCGGCAAGGAATTCCACTCCTTGGCTGTACGCATAATAAATATGTTCTTAAAACGTTTTGTGCGTATGGGTGGGATGTCTACCATGTACCGGTGGCGCAACGCCGCAACAAGTGCATCATTGCCTATGATCCTCTTGGCTCGCCCCTCAATCGACTCCAGCGCATCAAGCTGGTATTTGGCAGACCCGTCCCAAAGATGAGAGCAGTACTCCATACAGGATCGTACTTGCGCTTGATAAAGGTTGTGCAGCTGTTCCAGCGTGAAGTACCGTCTCACCATTGCTAAGATCCCCAATTTTTTGGCAGCCAGTTGAGCCTTTGCCTCGATGTATGAGCCGAAATTGAGAGTAGAAAGCTCAAGGTGGTCGGTTATTGGCACGGTCACACCTCGGAAAGATGGAGCCGGGTGGAATTGACTCCGCTTAGCGGAAAAAAGACACGCTTGGGTTTTAGTTGCATTGAACTTGACCAGATTGGCATCGCCCCAATCGGAGACCGCCTTCAAGGACGAGTTCAAGCGTTCAACCATAGCCTCTCGGGATGACTGGATCCGTGACCCACTAGCACGTGCGTCAGACACATATCTCTCGGCAACAGTGCTGTCGTCTGCATACCCAAAGATACCGGGTTTAGTAAGTCATTTATGTGCAGCAAAAACAGTGTTGCCGAGAGTACCGACCCCTGAGGGACCCCGGCATTAATATCCATTTGTCCGGACGAGCAACCATCAACAACCACTCGGATGGATCGATCCCTCAAGAAGTCTGCGATCCAATTACACAGACCAGTGGGTAGACCGAAGGAAGGAAGCTTAGCAATAAGGCTTTCGTGCCAGACCCTATCGAAAGCCTTTGAGATAACAAGGGAGGCTGCAAGCGCTTCCCCATACTTCTCAATGGCCTCGCTCCAGATGTGAATGGCATACGCTAGAAGGTCCCCAGTGGACCGATTTTGGCGAAAACCGTATTGCCGGTCACTGAGGATGTTGTCGTCACCTCAGACACACAACTTTGAGTATATTAAGGATAGGGGATGAACAATATGTATATATATATATATTCTGTGTGTAGGTGACGACAATGACGTTATGGGGAACGCATTAGTGGGAATTGCGTCACATACCTGTGGAGTTGAGCTGCTAGTTCTTCTATAATTCTCTTATATAATTGACTGCTTCGCATTAATCTGAACTTCTACCACCTGTAAAAGTTACTGCTCCCTGAACATGAATATATCGACGCAATTAACCCTATACTTTACAGTATAAACAACATATTAATAATTTCATTTAAAGGACATCATTTCAACAATATATAATAATCAGTAGCCACGCCAGGATGAATATGGCATAATAACATCTTCATCCTGTACCATTAAACTTGAGGTTGGATAAAGTCAGGAGGTACTATCCGGACCGTCAAATAGGCGTCCAGCACCCCATGCTCGCACAACACCGCGTGACTCTAAATTGCCCAGTGTATAATACCGGAGCGAAAAGCTCGTTATCTGAAACAACGAAGCTACAGTTAACTGTGCCATCACTCGGGTAACAAC
This sequence comes from Mythimna pallens, assembly GCA_961205895.1. Lineage (NCBI taxonomy): Eukaryota > Metazoa > Arthropoda > Insecta > Lepidoptera > Noctuidae > Mythimna > Mythimna pallens. The sequence goes on from OY540830.1 coordinate 13,776,843, forward strand.
GTACCCGAGCAAGACCTCAAGTAACACTCTTGAGTCATAAACCGGAATCCAAGAGGAACATACATTTCAAGGTCTCAGCGAACCCCTATCACTAGAGGCTTCCTACTCCGTAATATAACAAGTTGGAATCCCGGAGACACACCTTTCCAGGCCTCGGCACAAACCCCTATTATACTAAAGGCTGCCTACTCCTTCCTGCAGAGGGTTGGAATCCGGGGGATGGCTACCCGGCCTCAGCATCCCGCCTAGAAAGTCTGGGTCTGCCTACTCCGTCCCCCCTACCTGTTTATGTCCACGACAAGGACTAGACCTAACTTTATCAGGCCTCATACAGTTTGGGTTTTACCATTACCATCTAAAATGCCTTTTTTAATTCAAGATAATGATTTGAAAAGTGCAAATGTCAAACTCCAGAAATATGTTGCCTGCTTTTTGATAAAAGTGATGTCTCCAAATTCGTTTTTTTTTATACCGGTTCTTATAGTAATACAACCTTTAAGGAAAGTAGGACCAAGACACGATAGTGTTTGTTTATAGTAGAGTCTAATATGAATTGAAGATTCAAATAATATAATATATTCAAAAATATTAATATATTTTTCATACTCGGACTTACTTATACTAAGAACTCACAAAACCGTTTTTACCCACGTCCGCTGCGGTTGCGGGCCCGCAGCTTCTGTAGATGATACAGGTATATGTATCTCGCTCCCCGTTGCACCGGCGGGCAACTAGTAGAATCGTGCAGGCCAAGGTCACCCGCAGCCTAGGCGGGTTCGGCCCGCACTCTTTGCGGTCGGTTAACACCCGCAGTGGCCTTCAGGGGGTAGAGAAATCCGATACGAAATCCGAAAATCTATTGATGCACCCACAACTTTACTGGCCTTCTTTTTTTAATTCTTCTATGAAGTAAGTATAACGCAACAGCTCGTTTCTGATGTATGTCCAACCGTCTTGCGATTGTCATCTACCAAGTTTGCGAGCGATAACAGCAACCGTTACGGCTGCATAACCACACAAAACTCCAGTCTCGTGAGTTTAGAAATAAAACAGCTGTTTCTTCCAACTTGATGGGCACGGTTGAAAACCTCTTCATGAGTTCTTAGCTACTTCCTTTTACCAGGGAGCTCCAGTATATGGGCGTTCCAACACAATTTTATATCTTGTTTATAAGAGAGGGACGTGACAGTGGCAGTTTATGCTTTAGAATTAAAAAAAAGTTAACATCATTCATCCAATGACTTCTACCGGTCTGGGCGGAGCTGGAGGTCGTGTCAGACTTTTACTGCCTAAAACCACATCGGCCCTATTGAGCCCCTACGATTTGCTGACATCTCTTTTAGGAGCGCGTGGATCACTAAGCGCTGTAGACGACTGGGGCTCAGTCCCGGCGATTACCGGATTGCCGGACGTAAGCTAATCATTGCTCGACGACGTTAATGACATTGTGGTAGTCGGGGGGTTGGGGTCTCGGCGACTGACGCGTAAAGATATTCGTTTCCTCACTCGTGCAGCCTCCTCCTTCACTACCATTACTGCTTCGCAGAAGGAGGAGACCCCCTGCCATTCCTCCTCGCTCCGGACTATGGCCTGTAACAGGACTCATATTTCATAATCATAATGATTTATAACAATATCATAATGATAGTGTAATGAAATTATTTTAAGCCGACACTGTCGATCAGGATCTGTTTTTTAATAATTACCTACCCAGTAATATAACTCTAAATGACATTTTCTATTGGAAAATACATCTATTGATAAGGTATGAAGAGGCTGAAAAGATTAAGTGTCAAATTCGTCATGTTGTAAATGAAATCACTCAGTAACTGAGTTCCTGATCATCAATAACACACCAAAGCAATTTAACGTAAGGTATTTTATTTAATTATTATAAAAATAACGTCTTTCAAAGTATGTTATTGCATTGTTACTTAAATTCCTTAATTCTGTTATTTACCTTTCTACAAAATAATGTATTGATGATTCTATCATATACCTACATTAGAAGAGGTAATATATGGTATTGGCTAACATTTTCACATAACCAACCATTTTAAACCAAGTACGGCCCTCTTAGTAATGTTAGTGCAAAAGTGTTGATGTTTCTAAATGCCGTGCCGTCACCGCCGTAACTTCATGAATTGTTTGAAACGTATGTACGTACTGAGGTAAAATGTTGTCGGGGTCAGCAACGGAGGCACAGCTAACCTAATACATATATTATTTTATTCTTATAATAACATATACATGTATATACTTATCTACTTTTTTCTTTTGTTGCTGAAAATTGTGTGAATATTGCACTAGTCAACGTGAGCAACATGTGATCACGTTGAGTGGTGTAATAGTGACTAGACAAATGAACGATCCGACTTTGAACCTTGAAACCCTTATGCACAGATACACTCGATTTGTGATAATTTAGATTTGCCTAATTGTATATAATAATAAATATATTAAATAAAAATTAATTAGAAGTTAAATATAGCAACTATTATTACTTACTTAATTTCCTGTCTAGATAAGTTATTTTTCTGTTACCTATTATTATTTAAAAACATATCTAGATATCACATGAAAATATAAATGCTACAAAATATTAAAAAAAAATCTTCATAATAAATTTAACACTTAACTTTACATAATTATCTACCTACCTGTGTATAACTGACAAAAAGTGAGTAATAAAACGTTTTATACAACACTGCCATATTGTAGATAGATTAATGTTAATGAATTTAAGAATTCGTACACAATAAAATAACTTAAAAAGTTGCATTTGTTTTTAATTTCAACGTACAACAAAAAATACTTACCATAGGACCTTTTACTACCATTACTAAAAAATCTACAAAGATAAAACTAACTAGACTCCACGCGCGTTAAGTTGGCGCGTGGCCGAAATCGAAACTATTCGTTTACCGCCATCTTGACGTTTATGTCATGTACCTACCATGAGAATGTGTTGTGTTCAGTGTTTTTAATCGTTTCCAAAGTAAATAATCGTCATCATTTAACCTTACAATTAAAAAGCCATTGTTTCCCGCGTACATTTGCGTTCCGGCATACAACAGATTAAACCTGAAGTGAGTAAAAGTGCTGGCTGGGATATTATCTTGGAAACCAAACGTGTTTGTTAAGAGGAATGAGAAAATACCGGGCCTACGGTACCATTTTCCAAAGTTAGACCAATTTTTGTCAAATAATTTTTCGGGTAACCATAACAATTTGTTTCACTGAGCATTGGTTAAAGGATTTTGATATTCTAATTAATTATGAGAATTATAATGTGGGCAGTTGTTATAACCGAAAATCAATGTTACGTGGGGGTTCACTAATCCTAATTATAAATAGTATTAAATTTAAAACTCGTAAAGATATAGTTGCACAGTCCGTTGAATATAGCATTGAATTGTGTTGAGCTGGATAGGCATGTCATGGTGTGCGTTTACAGGCATTATATTATAAATATATATTAATAATACCGATTGCCTTCACGAGGACACGGCGGTGCTCCGCCCAAGTGGGACACACCTCCACCGTATGCTCCACCGTGTCTTTCGGGCGGTCCACACACTGGTGACCTCCTGAATCCGATGTAGGAACTTACCGAACTGACCATATTCAGTGAGGACTTGCTTCATGCGGAAGGTGAGGACGCTGTGACGCCTCTTCAGTCACTCCTCAAAGAGGGGACTGACCGTCATGACTATGGCGTGCCCATTGCAAGAAACCGACACTCAATTCGTTTATCGCTACAATTTTATTAGAGATCCATGCGAAAATAGTATAAAAAGAGGACTTATGATTGTTTAATTTTAACTATTATTTAATTTTCAAACCGAAGTTCTTTTTAACACTACGCAAAAATATCACTTTGAGTAATTGTATATATTTGCGGGTTTGGTAATAACAAATGGAGACGAAAAAAATTAAATGACGCAGCTTTTGCTAGTCTTGCAGTTCTTAGGCTTAAATTATATTTTATTTTATGAGTTAGACATTTGCATCTACCAATTTACCTCCAGAAAATACAAAACCTGACCATAAATAGTTGCATTTTAAAACAAAATTATTTTTACGAATATTTTCGGTTTTTTGTTCAATATCGGTTGCGGTACCTCACTATTTATGAAATGGAAAAAACATGCAACATTCGAATTATCAAATCATTATCTCTATTTTTTTTTTTTTTTTGTGTGTGGCCTCTCGCAGGTCAACCTAGGAGGTTGTCGGCTGCTTAACCGGACTTGCCTGTGGCGGCCTCAATTCAAGAATCAAAGCCTCCAGCCAGGGCTTACTTAACTATACTTAAAACTAAGCGACTACACGCTAAGGGCACCCCCTGTGGGGTACGGACCTCGGCTTAGGGCGTCGCTGGGGGGGGACAGCAAGGGACGGGCTGGATCGAACAAAGATTTTATTATTATTTTCGGGGAATTTTAAAACTACGGCTCAGCGACGCGGGCTGGCTCGAGCAAGGGACGGGGAGGACGTTTACGGGATTGTCGCGGCGGGCCTCGGCGGCGAGGACGGAAGGACGGCGGTCTGTATTGTCTGCGAACTGTACTTGTTTCCTTACGGCTCTCTTGGAGCAGGGTAGTGGGGTCATCGGGGGTGACGAGAGTATGCCTAGGACGGCGAACCTTAGAGATGCGGGAGGGTTCGTATCGGGCTGCCGATACTATAAGGGGGTTGCGGTGCTTCACAGCAGTATCGAAGAAACGCTTGCAAAGGCGTTTCATGAACTGCTGGATGGTGGGGATTTTGAGATCTAGATGTAGATTCTCATTTCGGACATAATATGGGGCACCGAGAATTTTACGGAGGGTCCTATTTTGAAGGGTCTGCATCCTATGGAGGAAGCGGGGCTTGGCGTGTGCGAAGATTGCACATGCATACGTCATGATCGGGCGGATTACTGCAGTATAGAGGCGCAGCTTGCACTTAAGTGACAGTTTGCTGCGGGCAGTCATGAGATAATGGAGCCTACCTTGAGCGAAAGCGGCTCGCGAGCGAGCCTGCTTTATGTGCTCGGCGAAGGACAAGTGCTGATCGAGGATCACTCCGAGGTACTTGGCTTGCTTCTCCCAGGGGATCGGCTTACCGTACATGGTGATCGGAGGGGGAGGGGGGACGGACTTCCGCTGTTTCGAGTAGAGAACAGCTTGACTCTTATCAGGGTTAACCTCGATCCTCCATTTCCGGAACCATTTGCCCAAAATGTTTGCGGAGGTTTGGAGATTGCGAGCGATAACTCTGGGGTCACGACCGGTGTAGTAAATTGCCGTGTCGTCGGCGAATAGAGCCAACTGGGCCTTTTTACTTTTGGGAATGTCGCTGGTGAACAGCGTGAAAGCTAGGGGGGACACTACGGAGCCTTGAGGGACTCCAGCTCGAATGGGGTGAGGGGAGGAGAGGGCTCCCTCGATTCGATAGCGGAAGGTGCGATTCGACAGAAAGTCTCGCATGATGAGCACGAGACGGTCTGGCACACCGAGTTGATATAGCTTATATAATAAGCCATTGTGCCAGACCTTGTCGAATGCTTTCGCTATATCGAAATACAAGACACCCGTCATCGCATTACGCTGGAAGCCAGCGCTTAGGTGCTCTACGATGCGGTGGACTTGGTGGACGCATGAGTGCTCGGTACGGAACCCGAACTGCTCATCAGGAATGAGACCCTTGGATTCGGCAAAATCTTTGAGTCGCTTATAAATAAGCCTCTCGTAGATCTTACCGAGAACATTGAGGAGACTGATGGGGCGGTAACTGGTGGGGTCAGACTTGGGCTTGCCTGGTTTGGGGATACCGATAACGGTGGCCTGTTTCCACGCTTGGGGGAAGATGTTATTGCTTAATGCGCCATTGAAGATAGCGGTCATTAGCATTATAAGTTGGGGGGGGAAGAGTTTGAACACTCTGTTCGTGATACCGTCGGCGCCGGGGGCTTTCCTTGGTTGAAGTTTTTTGATGATATCCTCTACCTCGTCGGGAGTGACGGGGGCCAGTGGGTTATCAGGGTCTTCAACGGGAGGGAGGGAGGCTCTACGTTCGACTTCAGCGTCCACCATGTCGATGTGGGCTTGGTCTACTAGTTGAGAGCTAGGCGAGCATTGGGCTTCGAGGCTGTCGGCTAGGCATTCCGCTTTTTCAGAATTGTCGAAAGCGACACTCTTATCAGGGCGGGTGAGCGGAGGCATAGAGGACTCTTCAGTAGAACGTAATTTCCTCTGAAGTTGCCAGAAGGCGAGGTGAGTAGGCTCGAGTTCGCTGAGCGTCTTGTCCCAGCGGGCGGAACGTAGCTCGGTCATGCGTTTCTTTACAGCACGCTGTAATTTACGCATGTGAGCCTTGTTAGCGTCGCAAGGAAAAGCGCTGTATGCACGGATGGCTGCGTTCTTCTCGGTCATCAGAGCCCGTACATCGTCCGGGATTTTCCAGCGAAGGTCCTCCTTCGCAGGAATTTCCCTTGAACATTCGTTCAGGACGGATTGTACGTGGTCTGTGAGCGAGTCGATTGCCGCCGTCGTGTCAGCGACTGAGACTATGTGGTCGGGAATAGAATCCAATTGAGGTGACGTGGTAGATTTCAGCTTTTCGCTTACTTTCTTCCAGTCAGTGATCAATTGGGAAGCGGGGGGCTGGCCCGGGTCGAGATTGCCCGAACGGGAGCCTAGGTGCATAATCACGGGTCGGTGATCGGAGTTAAGCTCGTGTATTGCTTCTATAGATTGCAACCGGAGGTTGACATTCTTAAGAAGCGCTACATCGAGGACGTCGGGGCTATGGTTGGGATCATGGGGGAAGTGAGTGTGACACATCGGGGCGATGATGTCAAAGTTAAGGGATGCACCAAGGTTGAACACGACCTTTCCCCTAGGGTTGGTCGTACTACTGTTCCAGGCGGGGTGTTTAGCATTGAGATCGCCCGCTATGATAACGGAGTCACTCAAGCCAAAGAGGGCAGTGAGGTCGCTGGTAAGCGCGATGGACTCGTCTGGCATGCGAGACGAGGAAGTCGGAGGGGGATAGTAGGCAGAGACGACAGTGATCGGTTGATGACCAGTCATGCCTACTCGGCAGGCCGAGTATTCTAAGAAAGATCGGGGCGCGGGAGGAGCTAGAGGGATACAGTTCAGTTCCTTTCTATAATAGATAAGGGTTCCACCACCGTGACAGCGAGATCTATCGTTGCGAACTAGTCGATAGTTGGCAATTCTAGGATCTTTACGGTGGGGTTTGAGGAATGTTTCCTGGATGAGGAGAAGGTCTAACTGATGGTCGCGGAGGAACGTGGCGATCTCATCTCTCTGATTGATAATGCCGTTGGCATTGAAGAAGCCTAACTTTAGGGATCGCGGTTTGGTACAACAAATTTTTTGTTGTCTATCCATTTAGAGGTACGGCAGGTAGTTTGTCGAGTTCGGCTGTGGCCGACTCGTACTTATTGAATAGCGCAGCGCGCTTGGCTAAGTCGAGTTGGCCAGTGACTTCCGCTAGGGTTAGCTCGTCAGCTAAGTCCCTAGCGTCCTGCGTCATAAAGATGCGATAGTTGTCCAGGATAATCTGGCCAACTGATCTGCGTGGGAACGCAGCTGAAACTTGGGGCGCGTTTCGTGGAGGTTTAGCGGCCACGGGGGCCACAGAAGCCGGGGGAGGCGCTGGGATGGGTTTAGCCATTAGCGCTGGAATTGGCTGGGAAGCCACCATCATTATCTCTAAAGAAAAAAACAGATTTTATAGGAATCAATTGCGCCGAAACAACAAATAACCACATGGAGCTTGACTAAGACATTTACATAAGTAATACTTAGCTTTCATGCCGTCGAATTCTGGATACGTCCCTTTCCTCCAGACGGATTATCCGGCACGAAAAGTCTTAAAACATAATTCACGCTCTGTACACAAGCGATCACACAACACGTTAACTATAGTTTGCGACTTTCAAAAATGGCGGTTATTAGTTACTAGCTTAGTTGGCGTCAATTAATCTCACGCTATTGCAAAGTCTATAATATCTATGCTTACCATAGTTATTCAAGATGGCGCCTCTAGATGTTGCCAGAGTTGAATTTATATATTTGGTCTATGGCTTCGCGCTCTTCGCGACAGATGTCGTTAGCTTTAGGTATGCCAGAAGTTTCTTGTTAAGCACCCGTTCCATACTCTTACAGAGGACGGACGTAACAGAGATGGGTCTGTACTTTGCTGGGTCAGCTCGACTGCCCTTCTTGGGCACAGGCTGCACGTTAGCTTGCTTCCAAGCAATCGGCACTTTTCCAGTCAGTAGTCAGTAGGTGTGTCAAGACCGGAGACAATTCAGGCGCACAAGTTTTAAGTACAATTGCTGGTATCCCGTCGGGGCAGTGTTGAACACTTACACGGCAAAAACTCAATTTCACATTTTTTGTAGATGTACCGATATATTACTAGGTGAGCGATATCTTTTTCAACACACTTGCTCAGAAAGTGACTCTTATTGCACTGCACTTAGATATAATATAATGGCACTCATTACCAAACTATGACATTTTGATTACCATTACGCACTTGTGCTCTAGTGTAGTTAAAACCTTTTTGTTCGCAAAACAAATTTTGAATTCGAATAAAATTCCCATTAAGTTATTGCGTTCAATAGTATATAAATTACTGTCTAGCTTACATATTTCATCCAATATACAAGTTAAAATGGACAAATTTAACTTGTACAATCGATTTATTTAATAAAAAAACATTTAGTAAATAAATCGTACATTCAAATAAACTTTTATTGTGATCTATGGCCGCCATTTTAAGATGCGCGCGGTTTTGGCGTGATTTTTTTTATTCCAGTGAAGTTAAGTGGCTGTATTAATTAAATAAAATTAAATACTACAAAATCATTACAAAATGTTACATCCGTATTCTGTTGTCACTACGAAAGACATTATCGTAAAAACTTTTCACACGAGAAAACATAAATGTAAGACTAGGCAGTATGATGAAAATACCTTAGCCATACTCTAGGGCTAAATAAAAAATAATGATGCGCGCTTTTGAAAACAGATTTGTAGGGTTCACCCCTACCACATAGTTTATTTACGTTTATAATAAACTCACACAAGACACCACAATTTATTTATTTATTTATTTATTTATTTATTTATTTATTTATTTATTTATTTATTTATTTATTTATTTATTTATTTATTTATTTATTTATTTATTTATTTATTTATTTATTTATTTATTCATTTATTTATTTATTCATTTATTTATTTATTCATTTATTTATTTATTCATTTATTTATTTATTCATTTATTTATTTATTCATTTATTTATTTATTCATTTATTTATTTATTTATTTATTTATTTATTTATTTATTTATTTATTTATTTATTTATTTATTTATTCATTTATTTATTTAACACAAACATAAACACAGCTACAGTATTATTATCATTTACGTTTATCAATATCACTACTCAACATTCACGGCATTTATAATGTTTAACATTATAATGTCGGATGGTGTCGGCTGCCCAAGCGCGGGCCAGCGCGCGCGGCGGTTAAGCGCCCCGGCTAAACTTTAACTTTTTGTTTCTTGAGGGTCAGTCGGTCACACACCTCGCCGCTTACCGCCTGCGCCGCGCTCGTGATTATATTTGTTACGCAAATCGAATTGTTTTTATGAACAAACTTTTGTATTGTGCTGTGACTATTGTGTCTCTTCTGTCCATTCTCCTTCTGTGTTTTATGTGTACTTAATGTATGAACAGTGCAGATTGAGTAAACCGTGAGTACTTTCCGAGTGCCTTTTATTTCCTCGCACCCGCACTCACCACATACACTAACTAAACTGGTGACCCTCGACAAAGAACGTCAGCGCAGCCTTCGTGCAGCAACTACTTCGTGACGTCATCATCACTTCCTCAAGCTTTCGAGCAGCGAGCCATACAGCCAGCACCCACGGCTTTAAAGGGTATCCTGACCACCAGCATGCCTTCCTGGTCATACCTGGTCATCACCCTCAGCCTCATCAGCGACCTTGCCTAAGCACACAGCACCTTCGGCCAGTCACATGAAGAGCCATGAAGAACCTCTCCTGGTCGACGCCAGCAGTCAAGCCACTACGTCGCACAGCACCGCTCCGACTCACTGGAGCCAGCAGCATTACTCCGACTCACTGGAGCCTGCAGCATCATCCCGACTCACTGGGACATCATCACCCCGACTCACTGGGGCATCATCCCGACTCACTGGGACATCATCACCCCGACTCACTGGGGCATCATCCCGACTCACTGGGACATCATCACCCCGACTCACTGGGGCATCATCCCGACTCACTGGGACAGCAACACCCCGACTCACTGGGGCATCACCGCAGACAGTTCCGACTCACTGGAACCAAACTACCACTGGCCTGGCACGCATCAAGTAGCATCAAGAACCATCGATCTCCGATCTCCGGAGGGGAGTGATGTAGCGACATCTATGACGACACATAAGAACTAATCCTGCATCGCGCAATCAAAGTTCTCCGCGCGTTTACAACATATAGAACAGCCCGAAATCATCTATCGGGCGATGGAATCACTCTCCGCTCGACGCTCGCCCCGAACGGTCGTGCCGCTCTGTGCTCCGCGCCCGCTCCGTGCTCCGTGTCGTTACGTCACCCCGTGACGTCATCAGTGGTCCCCGACCGCACCAGCGATCCGAAGCCGCCTTTCTCAAAGCAGTGGAGGATATACGTTTCCTTAACGGGAAATAGTCGATAAACGTTGTGCCCCTTCAGGGAAAAGCCACAGTTTCGTGGTCCTTGGTGGGAAACCTCACGGTGCCAACAAAACCAAGGGGGTGTTGCCCCAATACACCCGCCGAACCCCTTCAGGGCTAGGCAGTCAATTGGAGTCGGGAGCTAGATTTTGGCCTTGGGGGAGCTCCTAGTCAAATCTAATACTCCGAGTTCTCTTTCAGCTACACACCTGGTGTCGGTTGGGGTGTCTATCCCTTCGCACCAGACCCTGGTAGGGCCCGATCGCACAATAAGACTGGCGATCGGTTTACAAGCTTAGGGCACACCATTAGGTACTCACCTCCCAGTGTACACAACCCTTACTGGGAGGGTCACACACCCCCGGGCCCGTCCACCCGGGGACGTAGGGACCGTTAGGAGTTTTTCACATGAGTTTTTTCCAACTCATGTGACCTAATCCCAAGTCCCCTTTTAACCATGACGGACGCTACCATATTAGCGTTCGTCAAAGAGGTCCTCCTCAAGGACCCCGATATCCTCGCCAAGTATGGCAAGAAAATCGCCTCATTTAGAGGCCCCCCCCCCCACCGTCCCATCGAGCGTCACTGACTTCAGTGACGTATTGTCATTCCCGGACTCTGGTCCGTCCCCGCCGACCCCCTGCCCCCGCCCTCCCCCGGATATGCCACCCCTATTGGTAGCCCACTTTGCCAATGAGGCAATGGACACCTCCGTCCCCGCTAGCGACTCAGCGTCGCAAGCCTCTTCGGACTCCGAACAGTCCCCTGAATCCTCCTCCTCCGAGGACGACTTCCAAGTCGTCCTAGGGGGCAAGAGGAAAGCCAGGAAGGCCGCTCAGGCCACCAAAGCTAAGAAGACCGTTGCGTCTTCTCCCGCCCCCGCTATCCAGCCCGCCCCTGTTGCCCAGCCCGCCCCCGCCTCGCAGGCTAGTTGTTCCCCCTCCGTTTCCGCTTCTGTCACTCAGACGAAGAAGCAGCGCCCCCCTCCGCCCTTGTACATCCAGGACAAGGGTAAATGGACCGACGTGTCCAAAATGTGTAGTGATCGCAAGATCAACTATACATACGCCCGCTCCTGCCAACAAGGCATAAAAGTCCAAGTCCCGACGTCAACTGACTATCGGGAACTTACCAAAGTCCTTCGTGAAAGGAAAATCTCCTTTCACACCTACTCCCTCCCTGAGGACACGCCGACCCGAGTGGTCATTAGACGTGTCCCGAAGGAAATCCCCGCCGAGGACATTAAGGCCGACCTCCTGGCCCAAAATATCCCCGTTTCCGCTGTCCATCGCCTTCACAAGGCGAGAGGTAACGAAGTATACGACATGATCCTTGTCGTGTGCGACCCGACCGACGGGCACCACCCCATCTTCAAGATCAAGTCGATCTGTTCCCTCTCCGGCATCTCCATCGAGAAGCCCTACAGACCCACGATAGTTGGGCAGTGTCACCGCTGCCAACTATACGGTCACTCTCAGAAGAACTGCTACGCTACACCCAGATGCGTTAAGTGTCTGGGTGAGCACGGCACTTCTGACTGCCCCCGTCCCAAGGATCGCACTCTCTGCACAGAGCCTCCCAGCTGTGTGCTGTGCGGCCAAGCCGGGCACCCGGCTAACTACCGGGGCTGCCCCAAAGCCCCCAAAATCCCTCCCAAGCTGGCAAAGCGTGCTGCCGCTCGCCAGCAGAGGGAAGCACCCTCCGGGAAAGTCCCCTCTTCCCAGCCCCCCGAACGTCTCGCACCCCAGAGACCATCCCCTTGGAATCAGCTAAACCATCAGAAAGCCTTCCCGGCTTTGGTGGCTTCCCAGCCAATTCCAGCGCTAATGGCTAAGCCCATCCCAGCGCCTCCCCCGGCTTCTGTGGCCCCCGTGCCCGCTAAACCTCCCCGAAACGCGCCCCAAGTTTCAGCTGCGTTCCCACGCAGATCAGTTGGCCAGATTATCCTGGACAACTATCGCATCTTTATGACGCAGGACGCTAGGGACTTAGCTGACGAGCTAACCCTAGCGGAAGTCACTGGCCAACTCGACTTAGCCAAGCGCGCTGCGCTATTCACTAAGTACGAGTCGGTCGCAGTCGAACTCGACAAATTACCTGCCGTACCCCTAAATGGATAGACAACAAAAAAATTGTTGTACCAAACCGCGATCCCTAAAGTTAGGCTTCTTCAATGCCAACGGCATTATCAATCAGAGAGATGAGATCGCCACGTTCCTCCGCGACCATCAGTTAGACCTTCTCCTCATCCAGGAAACATTCCTCAAACCCCACCGTAAAGATCCTAGAATTGCCAACTATCGTCTAGTTCGCAACGATAGATCTCGTTGTCACGGTGGTGGCACCCTTATCTATTATAGAAAGGAACTGTACTGTATCCCTCTAGCTCCTCCCGCGCCCCGATCTTTCTTAGAATACTCGGCCTGCCGAGTAGGCATGACTGGTCATCAACCGATCACTGTCGTCTCTGCCTACTATCCCCCTCCGACTTCCTCGTCTCGTATGCCAGACGAGTCCATCGCACTCACTAGCGACCTCACTGCCCTCTTTGGCTTGAGTGACTCCGTTATCATAGCGGGCGATCTCAATGCTAAACACCCCGCCTGGAACAGTAGTACGACCAACCCTAGGGGAAAGGTCGTGTTCAACCTTGGTGCATCCCTTAACTTTGACATCATCGCCCCGATGTGTCACACTCACTTCCCCCATGATCCCAACCATAGCCCCGACGTCCTCGATGTAGCGCTCCTTAAGAATGTCAACCTCCGGTTGCAATCTATAGAAGCAATACACGAGCTTAACTCCGATCACCGACCCGTGATTATGCACCTAGGCTCCCGTTCGGGCAATCTCGACCCGGGCCAGCCCCCCGCTTCCCAATTGATCACTGACTGGAAGAAAGTAAGCGAAAAGCTGAAATCTACCACGTCACCTCAATTGGATTCTATTCCCGGCCACATAGTCTCAGTCGCTGACACGACGGCGGCAATCGACTCGCTCACAGACCACGTACAATCCGTCCTGAACGAATGTTCAAGGGAGATTCCTGCGAAGGAGGACCTTCGCTGGAAAATCCCGGACGATGTACGGGCTCTGATGACCGAGAAGAACGCAGCCGTCCGTGCATACAGCGCTTTTCCTTGCGACGCTAACAAGGCTCACATGCGTAGATTACAGCGTGCTGTAAAGAAACGCATGACCGAGCTGCGTTCCGCGCGCTGGGACAAGACGCTCAGTGAACTCGAGCCTACCCATCTCGCCTTCTGGCAACTTCAGAGGAAATTACGTTCCACTGAAGAGTCCTCTATGCCTCCGCTCACCCGCCCCGATAAGAGTGTCGCTTTCGACAACTCTGAAAAAGCGGAATGCCTAGCCGACAGCCTCGAAGCCCAATGCTCGCCTAGCTCTCAACTAGTAGACCAAGCCCACATCGACATGGTGGACGCTGAAGTCGAACGTAGAGCCTCCCTCCCTCCCGTTGAAGACCCTGATAACCCTCTGGCCCCCGTCACTCCCGACGAGGTGGAGGATATCATTAAAAAACTTCAACCAAGGAAAGCCCCCGGCGCCGACGGTATCACGAACAGAGTGTTCAAACTCTTCCCCCCCCAACTTATAATGCTAATGACCGCTATCTTCAATGGCGCATTAAGCAATAATATCTTCCCCCAAGCGTGGAAACAGGCCACCGTTATCGGTATCCCCAAACCAGGCAAGCCCAAGTCTGACCCCACCAGTTACCGCCCCATCAGTCTCCTCAATGTTCTCGGTAAGATCTACGAGAGGCTTATTTATAAGCGACTCAAAGATTTTGCCGAATCCAAGGGTCTCATTCCTGATGAGCAGTTCGGGTTCCGTACCGAACACTCATGCGTCCACCAAGTCCACCGCATCGTAGAGCACCTAAGCGCTGGCTTCCAGCGTAATGCGATGACGGGTGTCTTGTATTTCGATATAGCGAAAGCATTCGACAAGGTCTGGCACAATGGCTTATTATATAAGCTATATCAACTCGGTGTGCCAGACCGTCTCGTGCTCATCATGCGAGACTTTCTGTCGAATCGCACCTTCCGCTATCGAATCGAGGGAGCCCTCTCCTCCCCCCACCCCATTCGAGCTGGAGTCCCTCAAGGCTCGGTAGTGTCCCCCCTAGCTTTCACGCTGTTCACCAGCGACATTCCCAAAAGTAAAAAGGCCCAGTTGGCTCTATTCGCCGACGACACGGCAATTTACTACACCGGTCGTGACCCCAGAGTTATCGCTCGCAATCTCCAAACCTCCGCAAACATTTTGGGCAAATGGTTCCGGAAATGGAGGATCGAGGTTAACCCTGATAAGAGTCAAGCTATTCTCTACTCGAAACAGCGGAAGTCCGTCCCCCCTCCCCCTCCGATCACCATGTACGGTAAGCCGATCCCCTGGGAGAAGCAAGCCAAGTACCTCGGAGTGATCCTCGATCAGCACTTGTCCTTCGCCGAGCACATAAAGCAGGCTCGCTCGCGAGCCGCTTTCGCTCAAGGTAGGCTCCATTATCTCATGACTGCCCGCAGCAAACTGTCACTTAAGTGCAAGCTGCGCCTCTATACGGCAGTAATCCGCCCGATCATGACGTATGCATGTGCAATCTTCGCACACGCCAAGCCCCGCTTCCTCCATAGGATGCAGACCCTTCAAAATAGGACCCTCCGTAAAATTCTCGGTGCCCCATATTATGTCCGAAATGAGAATCTACATCTAGATCTCAAAATCCCCACCATCCAGCAGTTCATGAAACGCCTTTGCAAGCGTTTCTTCGATACTGCTGTAAAACACCGCAACCCCCTCATAGTATCGGCAGCCCGATACGAACCCTCCCGCATCTCTAAGGTTCGCCGTCCTAGGCATACTCTCGTCACCCCAGATGACCCCACTACCCTGCTCCAAGAGAGCCGTAAGGAAACAAGTACAGTTCGTAGACAATACAGACCGCCGTCCTTCCGTCCTCGCCGCCGAGGCCCGCCGCGACATTCCCGTAAACGTCCTCCCCGTCCCTTGCTCGAGCCAGCCCGCGTCGCTGAGCCGTAGTTTTAAAATTCCCCGATAATAATAATAAAATCTTGTTCGATCCAGCCCGTCCCTTGCTGTCCCCCCCCAGCGACGCCCTAAGCCGAGGTCCGTACCCCACAGGGGGTGCCCTTAGCGTGTAGTCGCTTAGTTTTTAAGTTTTAGTTAAATAAGCCCTGGCTGGAGGCTTTGATTCTCGAATTGAGGCCGCCACAGGCAAGTCCGGTTAAGCAGCCGACAACCTCCTAGGTTGACCTGCGAGAGGCCACACAAAAAAAAAAAAAAAAAAAATCATCTATCGGGCAGTAGTAGCCCACCAGACATAACACCCGTCTGGTCGGAGGACCCTCCCTTTTCAACGGAGGTTTGCGGGACTTTACTCTCTGTTCCGCCTACCTCCAAACTCCAACACAACCACCGCCATAACACAAAAAAAATGTACTAGTTTTACTGTTGTTTTCTTCACAAGTGTATTGAAAAACGTCGTATGATACACGTGAGTAATTAATGATTACCGTTCTTGGCTCTCTTAAAACCCTCGCCACGGCTCGGGTCTAAATACCGCCTCGACGGTAATCACTAACATTACTTACTTATATCATAATGTACTATTTTCAAGCAATAGAAAAAGAACCTACCTAAGTACATTTAAGGCCCAAACCAGAAAAAACATGAAATTGTGTATTCAGTATTTAATTTTCTACTGAAGGGTTAAAATCATGTTATCACAAAAAATATTGTACTTAAAATAACAATGTGGATATTTCAAATGCATTATAGAGAGAATAAAAGACAAAAACATAATTTGAACGTAATTAGGGCTTCGTCTCTTCTATACATACGCAATTTCGCCATTCCATAGAACACGGTCACAAACACCATGAGGGTTTTTTCTATGTACCCAATATTGAAAATTGAATAAGTAATTAGAATGACTTAATTAAGTACAAACTCGTTGATGTTATGTTATTTGAGCTAAATCAATAAAATACAATTTAACAAAACGCGTTTCGCCGACTAGTGGCCGAACGGCGCTACCAGGCTCTCCCCGCGCACGCGCACCTCCACTATTCCCGAAGAAAGAAGGCGAGATGGCAATGATGGCTTTTTTCTTCGTTGAAATCTTAGTGCTTAAAATTGTGGCTTTTTAGAAAACCTAATTATTTGATAACCTATACCGTTTTTAATTGTTTTGTTGTACTGGTTATAAGTGGTATGATGAGCAGAATAGAATTATGTAATAAAAAAAGAAAGCTCTTATGTTCGTTAGGGCACTATTCGTAGGATACGACGTTCTGTGCCTTGTACCTACCGTAACCTACCATTACTTATTCTGTGGCAACAGTAAAAAATTAAACTGTATTAAATAATTTTTTACTTATTTGATAAAAATAAATCTACTAAATAGGTACCTACCAATCACGAGAAACTGGTAACACACGCTCTAAACATAAGCTATTGTGTACAATAAAGTCTATTTTATTCTATTGTCAATAGGAGGTAATTAGGGGAATACCTCCTATTGACAATAGGAGACCCAAATCTAATGGTGTGCCTTAAATTTTGTTAAAAGTATCTAGTACTTATACCTCAAAAATATCGGAACAAGTGTATCGTGTCCAAATATACTTAGTATCGACATGTAAGTATCGATACTATTACTCAGGTATCGGTACTTTTTGCGGACCCTTACATCTTCTTTCGAAATAAAATAATTCAGTAAAATACTTAAATATTTCCACTATCCAACCTGAAGTAGGTTGGAAGGTGGCACATAAAATTCTTAACGACTTGGGTGTGGATGGCTAATGACTAGGTTGGAAGACAGGAATAAGTAAATTTTGACGCCCCTCATTTTTTGCCGCTCTGGGCAAATGTCCGGCTTGCCCCACCCTTATATCGGGCCCTGAATAGAGCTGAATATTTTGTTGTAGTGTTGACTTCCGCAAAGTTTCCCAAGACGGCTGACATGAATACTAATTAAAATGTATTGAGTTCTGCATTATAGCTGCCAAAAACTACAAAAACATTAGAGTGTGTTATATCCGTATTCTAATTTCTTATTAAAAATAAACTCATCATGCAAGAAAACATGATGCATTGGTTGAAGACTAGGCAATATGATTCAAAGAATATAGACTGCCTAATGCACAGGGGTAAATAGAAAAAATCTCTTTACGTATTCTGTGCTTACTATGTAGTTATCTGTGGTGCTTATATACAGTGGTTCTCGTTCGTTCGTCGCGCAGTTAATTTAGCTGTCAACGTAGCGGGAATTGAAACATTGAATTGGGCACTTCCAAAAATAATAAATTAATCGATGAAAGTAAAATCAATTCCGGCGACATAAAATGTTGGAGTGGGCTTATAGTGGTGCCAATAAAGCTGTCCCCAGAAATGTGGGCCCCGAATGTGCCTACTTTTTATCAACTAAAAGGCAAATAATAGAAACCATAATCGTGGTTACGACTTGTGTATATATTTTAGTAAGTATGCAGCACATAATGTAGCTTAAATTATATCTTATTTCTTTCATGATTTTGAGGGCACGGTGCATATCAATCTTATTGTTATAAGCTAGCTCGTAACGAGCGTAATTAAATTAGTAGGTACTACGACCATAATTTTCTTACACAATTCATCTAAATATGTTGAGTTTAATTAGCAGTGTCTTTGTAAATTGTTACAGATTAAGATAATTCCAAGATTAAGCATACCAGAAGCTACCAATTATGTTAAAAGTGATAGAGGGGGTAAAAGATTATTAGTAATACTTTTAGCCCTGCTATGGGGCATGGAAATTGGTTTTAAATTTGCTTCACGCACCGTAATATATTTGTTAAACCCTTGCCATGTCACAACACTGATACAAGTGAGTATTTTAAAACTGTTATTTCTCAAGCCAAATAAAAATTAGTTTTCAATGTAACTTATTTTATGTTAGAGTAATCATTAGTTTACCTTCTCTACCTTCTTATCAACCAAAACCAGGAAAAGCTTACTTATTATGTATAAATAGGTTTGGCTATGTTGTAAATTTTAAGTTCAGTCTCAATATATATTTCCATAATTACAGTTATTTTAAATAGCTAATAGAATTAAACAATAAAACCATTATTAATTTAAGATTATATGCTTGCTTTTTGTACAATAACATATTATTACTGTTTTAGATCTATCTACTGGCCGCACCACCTAGCAAAACCGTAACAGCTTTATTTCGCATTCATTTGAACTTATTAAATGGGCCTTTGTTAGCATTTCTGTTCCCTGAAACTGCTTCAAGGAAGGTAATGTGGCTACCATTTCTCAGTGATATATGACAATCATGGGAGACATAGACCATCTCATGGATTATGACCACTGTTGCCTTTAGAAATGGATCAATAATGGGCAAGGGCATTGCAAGTTTTGCTGTCCACTAGGGACAAAACTATATTAACACTAGCAACACTAGAACATAGCAATTGCATTGTTACTCATTGCATTTTTTACTTGTATTGTTTTTATTTAATATTGTATTCTGATATTAGATATTTGCTGAGGCTGCACTGTACTGGATTCAACATGGAATGATGTTTGTCATACCTTACTATCTTCTGAGGATTGGCGGTGAGTTCAATTTTATAAAAAGTTTACATTCTGTATTTCATAATAATTTATTAAAATCTTCTTCTAGGTCCCTACAACATAGAACCTTTTTGGGATTTTAATTGGGCAATATTCAGCTATTGTCTAAACATGATATATCACTTTATTGTATTACAACTTATTGCAATCGTAAGTAAAAATTTAGTATTAGCTTTATAATTATGTAATATTCAAATGCAAGATAATAAAGGGGGCCTTACCGTCGTGATTATCGCTTGCCCAATCTTTCACCATCTTGTGTTACAAAATAGATATTTATACACTGTAAAATAAAATCATAATTATGTGAAACTAGCAATTACAATTGGATAATAGGTATGTAAAACTATTGAAACAGTCGCAATCTGGGTAAAATTTTTATTGTAACTTAACAAGGTTGCTGAGAAGTTTCAAGTCAAAATATTTTTGACCATTTCTAAAATTGGGATTTTGGAGCTCAGAACCCAGACATATCACTTTTTTTAAACTCATTAGTATAATACAAAATAGTGTAAATTGTCATAAATCAACTTTTTATTTATTTAAAAATTTTAAACGAAATATAGGCATCTTTCACCATCTTTTTTTTAAAAAGGAAATCATCTTATGACTCCTCCCACTCTGGGGTGGCTAGAGGGAGTGTCTGATTTTTCTGACTAAAATACCTTCAGTTTAACGGTAGATCTTTCAAGTAATCCTGCAGCCCCGGCAGGCATCGACCCTAATGGGCCAAATCAATCTTGCTGATATCTATTTTTGAGGTGCGTGTGGAACATTAAGCACCGTGGATCCGTGCTTCCGGACGGTGGATATCTTTAGCTACCATTGCTTGCATATATCCGCCATGTGCTCCACTGTGCCCTCAGGGTAATCCGTATAATGGGGACACCCGGGTGTTTCTTCCCGCCTAATCTAACACAGGAACCACCCGGAACAACAGACCCCGGTGAGGACCTGTGTCAGGGGGAAAGTGAGGACTTACCTTAGAAAGGGTGCGTTACCATCGCGATTATCGCTTGCCCTATCTTTCACCATCTTGTTACAAAATAGATATTTATATGCTGTAAAATAAAATCTTAATTTGTTTAATTCTTCTTCAAATAAAACATGTCATCTCAGTTATTAAAACAATCTGTATATATAAAATAAATTCTTGTTAGTTACACTATTTATAACTTAAGAACGGCTGAACCAATTTGGCTGAAAATTGGTGGGGATTATTCCACCAATTTTCAGCTTAGAACCAGGAGATGGACATAGGATACTTTTTATCCCGTAGAGTAGGGTAGAGTGAGGTAGAGTAGAATATAGTAGTCAGTTGACGCGGGAGAGAAGCCGCGGGCAAAAGCTAGTACTTTATAAAAATATATCTTGCGATTCGGTTGATATGAAAAACTAAATACAATGCTTTCCAAATATTAAAATATAGAATTGGATTGATTATCATGTTGTGATGTCACGTCATACTGTCAAATCGAAGAAATTGGGTAGGGTGAGCAAAATAAGAAATTTTTAAAATTTATTTTATTCACGAATGAAAAATACGATACGAAAAATGTTTAATCAGAATCCAGTTCTTCAATTTTACTTATCTCTGCGTCCCTGTGTGAAGTGTCTGAGTAGTGGCAAATGGAAGAAGAAGGCGAATTGTTGAAAATGAAAATAAGAAAGAAAATAGTTTTTTTTAAAACTAATAATGACTTAAAGCAATATATTATTTAGCTAATCTATACTAAACGATAACATTTTTACTTCATTTAGATTTAACTAAGACAAAGCAAAAAAAAACCTTTTATTGTCACGCAAATAAGTTTTTTTTTGCAAACCGTAGTTTTCACCCAACATTTGACAGATCGAGGTTATTGACTTTCCTATTCTTATTTGGAACGCATATCAAATTCTAAACTTGAAACTGCTTACATGCACAAACGATGCGAACACGAGAAAAAAGAAAGTGTAGGTGTGAAGTCTAAGGCGCCTAAGATCAAGTCAACCTTTTAATGAGGATATGTTTTCTTTTACATCACACCTTTAAGGCCTAAAAGACTCGAAAGTACTTTGAAACACTTGCGTGCAGTAATATTCGACTCATGTAGGTACTATACGGAATTACGGATGCCGAATGCGCCAGCCGCCTGCGGTGGGAGTGATAAGGTCGTGGTGTCGTTGCCCGGGGTCCTGATTTGTGGCCAGAAGGAATTAGATCGAATTACCGCTCAATCTGGTCCAATTTATTAGGGAAAGTTAAAAGTCTGACACAGTACGCATAGATCGAATAGTTACCTATTCGATCTATGCGTACTGTCTGCAAGTGTCTGCGCAACTGAACAATATGTGGAATCATTGAAACAAGCGCGATCTCGGTAAAATGTACCTGAGAAATTTTATATAGTGTTGACTATCTCGGCGAAGTTTGCCGAGAAGGTTGACTTGATACATTTGCTGCCAAATACTACAAAGACATTAGAATGATGGTAAACAAATTAACTATTCATACGAAGACATGACTTAACTTTTTGATTGGCTAAGTTACTTGCGCGAAGCCAGAGAAAAAAAATACAGCAAGTGTTTACAATATTACCTAATATTTTTCGCAATATACAGTACCTGATGTACCTACTGTTGTAATTCGTACTTTTTTTGTTTCCCTTTCAGCCAGCTCAAGTAAACTTGAATCACATGCTCTGCCCGGCTATATTGGATCCGTTTGATGGCCCCTGGTATAGAGTAGCAGCAGTTGTTCACCAAGCACTGCTGTGTCCTTTGCTGTGCAAAGTATTTTGTCTAATCGCAGACTTCTGCCTTACGAAATTTCCGCCTACTAAAGTAAAGCCGCATATGAAGGATTCTCTTATGGATAGACATACTGTTGAAAAGCCAATTGACTACCACCATGAGGACTAGTAGCTGTTGCAGCTGGAACAAAACAATTATGGCTGTAATCCCTCTCAGGGTAGGTAACACTATAATACAAATTGCCTTTTGAGTTGGAGAACAATATTTCATCGCGTCCATTTGGTTTTGGTGGTTAATATATTCATAAGGTAAGAATTATAATAGATTATTTATTAACTTTTGCAAAGATTTTTGTGATGTCATTGATGTTGGTATTAGGTCTATTTAACTGTAATGATTGGTACCAATAATCTCAACTTAACATATAAACACGCCTTCGTTACTTTTAAGCATTGTATCTTGGGTTATAATAATACCCAAAATGGCAGTAAATAAATGTGGGTCAATTCACGATAGAAATATATAATGTAAGTAATTTAAAATAGTTATTGGTATTGTA
The DNA here is from genome assembly GCA_961205895.1 of Mythimna pallens. NCBI lineage: Eukaryota > Metazoa > Arthropoda > Insecta > Lepidoptera > Noctuidae > Mythimna > Mythimna pallens. Next base: position 13,799,581 of record OY540830.1, read on the forward strand.
GCAATTATTTACTTGCTTGCAACAAATTTATTAATTTGGGTGTGTTAGATACACGGACCGAAAACGCTCAATGTGCGAAAAAACACCCACGACATGTTATAGTCTGAATCAGTCACAGGAATAGTCTGAATCATTCATTTCAACGGAAAATTTGTGTTATGAAATATAATAGTAATCTGTTATGCATAACAATAATAATAATAATAATAATTTATTAAGAAAAATTAGGTTACAGAGAGTGGGTAGTTCTATGAATTTTGTTTACATTGATTAATTATCAGAGCAAGGTTTCCTAAGACTTCCTGCACTAGGCGAGGCCTGTCCCGCAGGAATCTTACAAGTTTTTATGAGTTACAATTATAATGATAATACATGTGTCTCTTAACATTGCAAAAATACTATCTAAATTATTAAAATACAAGCTTATGAGGTTTTATATGTTACTAAATACTATTACAGAATATAAGTGCCTATAGTTTATTTTAAAACTATGTGATCGTTTCTTGTCATAGTAACTGTCGTATAAAGTGTTCTGTGCTATGATGCGTCCAATCTATCAATTCTTTGGTTATTTTAGCTTTTACGTCACGAAGCGATAAGTTACTTAAACTAACGTATTATTATTATGAATTTCTGCAAAGTAACGCCTATTTCCAGTTAATGAATAAGTATATTATTTATGTTTTTATTATGCTTTTTTTCTAATGTCAATAAACCATTCCCAGTCAATGTTGGGACTATTGGTAACCATACCTACCACCTCGGGAAATTCTCACTGGCTGGCAATCAACATATGCGGCAAAATGTGAATGCTTGTTGAATGTGAATGGTTGATCATGATCATACCAATTCAATTATGCAGTTTCGCTCAGTTTTCAGACGCTTTATGGCTGATCTTGATTAATTACTCAATACGTTCTGATCAGATATAAACTAGCGACTCAAATTTCGCTTTGTCATTCCGAGTACGTTGTGGCTGTTTTTTCACACGTAAGTAATTTTTATTTGGGTTGTAGCTGATACACAAAATGAAAGCATTGTATTAATTAATTAGTTAATTGGTTTCCCGCGATGTACGACCTAGTCCTACCAAAGATCTTATTTCCGTGTTTGTGTGTGTTAGTTTACAAGCCTTAATTTGTAGGTATAAGAATATATTCTATTAGTATTAAATTTTTATTTTCAAAGAACTACATATAAAAGCTCTATTAATATTGTTAAAAAATATTTAGAATACGAATTTTAAATCATAGCGCGCATAACGCACTGTTGGCCTAGATATTTCTGGACCCCCTAATATTGCGGCCTTTTGAACTTTTTATTAAAACGAAACTACTAAAAACCTTGGCAGTATTTACCATGAAAAGCCGCCACTGTTTATGTATTTTTTATGTATTGTCTGAGTTACATTCCTTTCTTAGGGCCTGCGCACACTTGAGACAAGACTGTCTTAGACAGACTTGCCTACGACGTCGCAGACTTGTCTCCGACAAGATGTGTTGTTTGTCTACGACATGGCGCACACCGTAAAGACAAAATAGTCTAGTGGCGTACAGCCACTGTTGCCAACTTAGTGGATTTTTCTAGTGCTTTAGTAAAATTCAATTTCTTACTAAATACCATAGAATCCATAATTATCAATCTGATACCGACGATGATGGTGCAAACAAAAATGATTAATGTATTGATTTACCTACTAATGTTAATTTACCCACAAATGTTGATTAACTGATAATTTAATTTAATAATTTTTATCACTTATTTTTTACAGGAAACTAATAACCTATATGCCTACTTATTTTATTTCGTATATCACATATTTTTTTAGTGGGAAATTTCGCGATTTTATGTGAGGGATAATTTTTTGTTAGTGGTATTCTGTGTTGGTTGTTGGTGGTTTTAAAAGTTCGACTCTAGTGGTAAGTTAGTGTAACTGTTGGCAACACTGGACGTCACAAAACAGTCTTGTCGCAGACAAGTCTACGTGTCGTAGACAAGTCTGCGTCGTGGTAGACAAGTCTGTCTAAGATAGTCTTGTCTCAAGTGTGCGCAGGCCCTTAACCTCAAAACATTCTTGTCACAGACAAGTCTACGTGTCGTAGACAAGTCTGTGACGTCGTAGACAAGCCTGTCTAAGACAGTCTTGTCTCAAGTGTGTGCAAGCTCTTAACCAATTTTATTAAAGATGCGCTTGCAACCCGCAAATGTCAGACGCACGCGTCGCTGATATTCGCCCACTTCGGTCCTCTAGTATTAACTGAAATGCGGCATATGGAAAAATTTATTGGCAATCTCATTCATCGTTGACTTAATCGCATTGATGTTAGTTATAACAATCGATCTGTGTCTAGACCAGTGCTAGATGAATGCGATTTTTTTTATGTTATGGGAGGGATGCTGCGAGATAGCCCGGTAATTCAAATTTCCTTATGGTAGCCATACACGTTAGGGTGTACCTGACAGGTTTGCCTGTAGTTGAGTTTTACAGGTAAAACTGAGCGTGTATGTTGTACAACTGTGCAGGTTTCCACTCTTATACAGGCAACCGAAACCCGATTTCTTTTGCTCGTTTGTATACCTGCACAGGCGTTCGGATTACGCGCAGTTTTACCTGCACAGTTTAACTGTACAGGTAAAACTGCGCGTGAGGTAAGCGGATCAGCGCTACAACGTCGAGATCTGCTGCTGGGGCTTCAACTGAGAGTTTGTACAGGTTTACCTTTACGTGTATGTCCTCTACTCAGCTGAAGCTCACCTGTCAGGTGTAACTGTACAGGTAAGCCTGTCAGGTACAACCTAACGTGTATACCTTGTAAGTTTTTTGCGTTTTGCAGGTCAATGTCAAGTTGTATATTGATTAAAATATGATTGACGACCGTAATAAGTATTTAATTACGGAATTATCATTTTCTGAATAAGTCATTCCATAGGGAAAGACAAACTGAGAGAGTTATATTGAAAATTTGATTATAATTCCGCACAACTTGTCACTGATCTGCAAAATGCAAATACTTTAAACGCAGCACCACGCACCTTGGAGCATCCCCATAACGTAAAAACAACTCACAGTCTGCGTACTGCTGTTTATCGTGCCGCGTACCGAGTTCATATTTTGACCGACAAAGTAACTATTGTTATTAAGTACCTACTTTAATGGCCATCTCAAATTTAGAACCTATTCTATATGTGAAAATGAAGTGCAAAACAGTTTATTCATTACCTGTCAGTATTATGGTTTTTTATTTTACGCATGTATGTAGTAGTAGGGTGAAAATAATTTACGGTACCCTTATTAATATTAGCCACAGTAAATACCACAATAATACTTATTAATACACCTAGTCATTAATTATAACCCTAGAACTAGATGCACTTAATAAGAACTTGAAGTATGCACTGTAGCTTGCTTGTGCAGCAAACCTATTTCAATATAGAATGATTACTTCACATTCGATAAAAAATTAGTAGAAATTAGATATCCACGCTGCACTTAACGTATAACGTGGCATTTCCTACACCTTATCTGATAACTTATTAGTTTAGTAGAAGCGAAATATGCTAATTAAGGTTTTCACCAACTCCGCCACGAATAAGGCTAGGATTGTGTAGGTTATCCTTTTATTCTGAACTTAAGGTAAACAAATGTCGTGGAGCTAAAACTAAGCAATAGATCATTTTAGCTCCACGTCATTTATTTAACGTCTTAATCCTAACGACTATTTTACCCACATTGATTGAGCCGTTAAGGTTGTGAGTAGGTAATATAGGTGCCGGCGTAGATAATACGAAAAATTATCGCAGACTTTTATAATTAACTAGGGTTTGCGTGATCATATTACCATTGTACTAGAAAAAAAAAGTTTTATATAGTTTACCTATGTAGCTCGTAAAATAAGATACCTTTAAGGCCTTCAGTCTCAATATATTTTTGTCCCAGGATTAAAAAATCGGGACTTGATCTAGTCTCGGTAATCCTGGGAAAAACGAGACTTTCGAGACTGGTATAAAGAAACAGATTTATATTCAAATGCGGCATTTGAAGGTAAATCTTTTAGCTTGTATTGACATCGTCGACCACATCATCGATTACCATTAGGTGAGATAGTGGTCATATGAGAGTCTATCAATGATAAAAAACCAGTGAACTACGCCACTGTCTAGTTATGTTTTGGAGTACTTGTTTTTGCTGGATAACTATCAGATGGCTACTCTTGTGGTTTATTTAACCTTTCTTGTATAAGATAATGTAATTTCGTTATTATTGAGTGAGCTTATTTTCTTTAATACGGTGAAAGAGCTTTTCTGGACATATAATTTGTGAAGACAATAATTCAAAACGGTTTCCGGTTTAGTAGCTTTTTAAAAATCTACCCTATTCTCAAAAGTCTCGTTATTCCCAAGACTGGAGGTATCATTCTCGAGTCCCGGAAATGCGAAAAATTATTTGAGACTCGATATTTTCGAGACCGAGACTCCCGGGATCATTCTTAAATAGAATTTCAAGATCAGTTTGTAAGAATTGATGCCTATTCAGGGTGGAAAGACAGAACGGGGTCTGAAAGGGCCTAGTCGCAAAACTTCTTTTTCGCAAAATGTCTACTGGTCGTAAAATGACTAAAAATTAATGTCGCTGAATAAATGAGCCTCATTTCAAATTTTTTGTAAAGAAAAGAAATATTTTTTAAGTGTAATAAAATTTATGTACAGACTAAGTTATTACATTCGACACTCACGATCATTATTTTGCTTACCTATATCGGGCCAATTGACTGTATGTGGGTACAAAATTTCCTCTAACACAGTCAGAGTTCACTTTCAGGAAAAACTTGAGAGCCATGGAAAAATTAAGATAGGATACACAGTTTGCGGCCCATTATTTTCCAGAGATAGTAAAATGAGCAATGTAGGCAATAAATTCATGCTCTTGTCTCACTAAGGCTGAGCGCACACTTGAGACAAGAGTGTCTTTAGACAGACTTGTCTCACATAGACAAGTCTGTCTCAAAACTAAAACGAAACTGGTTTGTCTACGACGCGGCGCACACCTAAAACGAAACTGTTTGGTCTAGGGATGAAAAGATACCTTTGAGGTATCGATACTTTTACGCGATACGGTATCAGTCATCACATACCGATACTTACTCAGTATCAATTGTATATTTTATATTTAGTACTCGAAGATATACAGAATATTCGAGTACTAAATATAAAATTCGAGTATTGAACTCGAACCGTGAAATCGAGTCATTATTCGAATACGAAAACCGAATCGAGTCAACTCGATCCACAGTGACTCAAGACATCACTAAGTATAAGTACTTTAATATATCGATAATTTCACCCGATATATTTTGATCCGATTTATCGGTACAAAATATTCTATATCGCAAATCACACCAAAAACGATATCTTTTCAAAATGAATTAATTAGCAGAATATAAAACGGAATTCAAAGAAAAACATAACTGTGTTGTCTATGATTAGTCTGTTTTTAATTTCGTTACCTACCGGGCAAATGCTGGTTTGACTGAAATAATAAATTAGTCTTCAAAATGATAGAAATTTAGTTTTATTAAGATTCTCATAAATTAAAATAATGCACATTTTGCAAAAAAATACTATTACCTATTATTGAGCTAGACTGAACTAAAAATAAGTTATTATTTCCAAACCGAAAATCTCGGAAACTTTCACCGATATATCGATATCTTTTCCCAGATATACCGAGGCCGATATTTAAATTTTTATTAATATCGATAAAATAACATTTTTCATCACTGCTGACACACTCCTGGAGAGGAGGTTGGTACGTCGCTTTTGCGGTTAGATGTGCGCGCCCGCATACATGCATACAAAAGGGAAACCGACTGTCGTTAGACTTGTCTGTCGCTGTGCAGTTTTTGTTGTTGTTAGATAATTAAATTTTGTCTATGAGACGTCTTGTCATAAGTGTGCGCGTCTTCATATGTTTTGTAAAGCGTTGTGTGCGGTGAGCTTAATAATCCAGACTACTGAAGTTTTTTTTTTCCGGAATTGGAGTGACCCACATCGTTATTTATCAATATTTTAAGGATCTTTAACTCTTATTGTTTCTCCAAATCCTTCGGTCCATCCGCCCGCTTGTTTGCGGTTTAATTATAGAGACTCGTTTTTCTAAATAGTTAGTATTTTGCATGGTCATAGATACATATTAGATAATCATGCCTAGAAAGTTGCGATATAAAATTATAACAAAACCGGCCCGGGAAAAGCATCCGTGAAGTTCCTTAGTTCCTTCCTGCGATTGTTAGTGTCTAAGTAGTAATGGTTTTTTTTTTTCAATTTTCGATAGCTAAAGAGAGCGGGGTGAACCCTTTGTCCATCGTCACTACATGAGACTATATCTCAAGGTTGTGGAGTCATTTGAAAAGTCTCGGTCTTCAACATTTCGGATATTCCTAGTCTCATCCCTGGCGACCCTAGATGAGGCATTCAATATGCAGTCAGTAGTGTAAAGTATACGGGCCCGCCTATCCGGGGTGTTAAATCCCGTTGGCCGTAAGGGTTTGAGTACGTTGACTTGAATTGTTCCGCCTGATAGAAGAGCATTGAATACCTTGTTCAAGCGGTCAATGAAGCGCTCTTTCAACGATTACTTCACTCACTAACAGATACTCGCCTAAATTTTAACTCTAAAATTTGCTATTTTTTTTCATGGATTTCGAACCAGCTAATGAAACCTAAAATTAGTAGGGTTTTTTTTTAAATGAATATGATTAGGGAAAAAATGATAAAATAGTAGCACGGCTCGAATGTCCAATGTTCTCGGAACTTTTACAACACGAAACAAAGATTTCTGCCGAAGCTATTGTGGACGTTAGAGCTGATGTCTGTAGAGTAGTGTGAGAGACTGCGAGCTGCACTTCTTGGCAGATTAGGAGAAAAAGTACCTAAAAATATCACGATAACATTTTTAAATAGTTATCGGGTAACGTCAAAGTCTTATCCACTACAAGTGCGTTTATATTATAATAATAAGTAAGTAGTTGATTAGTTGTAGAAAAATATATCTTATTATTTTATTAAGTTTTTAAATGTAATGACGCAAATTTCATAGATCTGCCTTGGTGTGCGAATTTAAGTTCTATACTTAAGGCCTACCAGTGCCAGGGTGTTGAGGCCCGGCAGAGGGTTATCTATAGTCTAAACTGTCGCATAACGTCGCTTCTTCCGCGTGCCAGTGCCGCTATCTCAGGTACCGACTCAGCGGCGAAAGCGCCAGTGCCTAGTTAACTTGTCTTGCGTTTTATCATAATAATTAAAATGATGAATATAATAAGGACCTTCATGATTCCATAAAATAGTAACCAATTTCAATTGATGTAATTTGAACTTAGATTTAAATCTACGACTGAGCTGCAAATTGCTTAAAACGTAAGACAATTTGACTTGCGCATGGGAGCCAATGTCGTTCCCCACCCAAGAATTACAAAATTATTTTTAAATCGCTTGAGTGATTTTCTCGAATGATATCATCGAAATAAACTTCGAATAAATCTTTACTCGTAGGTTTTTAATTACTTCCTCTAATTTTATTATTTTTGCTTGGTTTGCCCTCTAATAATACATTTAATAAACAAACCTTATTTTCTCTCTGTTCAACACATTTTGACTTTTATTGCGTTTGTGCTATGGTAAATGGCGACTGCAGTAAATAGTACTGTAACCGCTTTTTTGCTTTTAATACCATCTTTATGCCTACGGAATACAAATTAAAATCGGTTGAACGGACTGTTACCCATACCAACACCAAAAGCGTACAGCATTCCCTGAAGGGGTAAGTCGGGACTTATAGGTATATGTCCCTGCCTATCCCTTCAGCGAATGATGTATGCTTTTGGTACATGAGTTAGGTCTCTACTTCACCCCATTTAAGTAGATAATTAGTAATCCGTCTAATTCCTTTTACAATTACTTCTGCCAGTTACATCCCGCTTATGTAGATACCTAGTACTTACATTTAGTTTTGGCTTAAAATGTATCACCTCTTTATCCATCAAAAGTCACCGGTGGCCTTTTTTCTTTACTGAGTACACACGGGCTATGCTAAAAATAGGTACGCTAGTTACAAACAATTAAAATATAACGAAATAAGTAATTAATTACACATAGGTACTTGCCTAATTGTGTGAACTTATTTACGAAATAGTGGACTTATTAGCAAGTGAGTAGTAGGTTTAAACAGAACATTAGTTTTATTTTATGTAAATACAACGACCTCAATGCATGAGAAAATTAACTAATTACAATTTGTTAAGTAGCCCTAGTTTATAGAGCAGGTAGGTACTTATAGGTCATTATTGAGTGCCTACCTATGAATATTGTATACTACGGCTTGAAGCTGTGAAGTGATACGCAATAATCCTATTAGACTTGAAGTCATAACACTTTCCTAAGAACTAGAGAAATCCTCGGTAATTATGCAAACGTAGACAACCATCGAATTAAAGCAACAAGCAAGTAGGTCGTAAGTCCAGCAACTGCAGATTAAATTTAGGTACTAGCATTTATTATTTAATAAATAAATACCAAGCGTGGCGTGTCGAGTCTAGAAAAGTCGTTCGTATTTATTTATTAATAAATTATTGGTAAGTGGTTAGGTAATACTCATCGATTTTTCGTTCGCATCGATTGCTGTTTGACCTTCAATGTTGACGTGGACACTTCAGTACCTACCTACTGCACATTGATGGTCGTTTAAAAAATAGAAGGGTAGGTAGGTACCTACATACATAATTATGCATTACGAACAGTCGGCCACTTTTTCAGTTATGTCACTGGATTTTTGATAAATACCCTGGGTAATCGAAGTTTGCAATCATTTGGTGACATCACATGGGCACATTACACATGTAAGATCTGAGTATGTACATTACTCTAGCAAAATAACATTCGAATATTCATCATCTGACTGGAAGTGAAAATTTACTTTTCTGGTTAGATGTTAAATTAGTTTTGCTGATATTTTTTTTTTATTTGATAAAAACGTATTCTGCTACTGCAATGTTACCCAGCAGAGTGCCTAGTGTGAGTTTGGTTTAAGACATGTTTATGACGTTAGCGCTCCGATTGGTCTGCTCCAAGCTCTTATCCATTCAGAGTGCTTAGTGCGAGCGACACGTTTCTGACGTTCGGCGCCCTAATTGGCCCGCTCCAAGCTCTTAACCAATCAGAGAGCCAAACGCAGTAAACGTTTCGATCGCGTTGAACGTAAAAATAAGTCTCACTCCGCACACAGAAATAAAAAGATTTTAACAGGTTTATTCAAATAAAAAATGTTAGCTCCATAATTACTAGTTTCCGAGACGAGGTAAATGTGTCCTTATTTATGTCAATATTTTTTATGGTTGCGAAGATGAATCAAGATTCTGCTGAAGTAACGTTTGTGCGATTGCGTTCATATTTTTTATATACGGCTTCATAAGAATTAGTTGTAGGTAATTTGTAGTGCAATAAAAAAGAAGAATAATGCACCGTTTAGAATTTATTTAGGGAAATAGAAATCTACTTTAATAGGTCCTAGAATTTCGGATAAGAATTTCCTGCAGATATTATTGAAATGTAATTAACAAGTCCTGTAGGTAATAAATAAGTTATGATGTAATTCAATTCAGTTCGGGCCACGATGCGCACCGAAGTTTTTGACCACCTGATCAAACGAGTTTCTTATAGCTTTATTATTTGAAAGTATGCTTACAGATTCTGAAGTTGACTTATCTTAAATTACAAGAAATTACTAAACCGCTAGTATTACGGTACCTAAGTATGTTTCCCACGTTTGTGTGTTTCTAGATAGAACGTGCCATTCGGATAATAATCTTATTATCAGTTTCATTGTTTTAGTATAATTATTATGCTCTATCTATCTTCCTATCATTCCTACAGGATCTTTAATCTGGACATGTTGTCTCTCTAGATGTCATGAAAGGATGTAATATGTAGGTATAAAATGGTTCAAACTTGTAGGTATTTAAAATTAGATTTCGAATTGTACGAAATATGAAATTAATTTATTATTTGTTATACTTAATCTTACAAGGGGTTCATTTAGTAGGTTATTTAAAATATTTTAACAGACTTCAAAAAAGGGAGATAGTAATTCGTTACAATCTTTTTTACTGTACGTAATGATAGACTGATGTCATTTTAGTTTGTAATAATATGTATGTACAGACAGCGTCAGCAACTGGTTACCCCCCCCCCCCCTTCTAAGGTATTTTAATGTGAGAGGGGTACCCAATTGATGCGGCTGTCTGTACTACGATGTTAGTCACAAAAGTATGTCTTACCTTTAAATCTACTTTTGTTTACGTACCTACTATGTGTCCAAGAACAACAGAAATACTTAAAGAATGGAAAAGAAACTGTCACTGGAGGGAAGTTACCTACAGGGCATTGTTATAAAACCCTATTGAAAATCTCATTATTTGTAAGAGAATTTGATCTTTATTATCAATGTATCTTTGTTCTTCCTTTATTGTTTTAAATACCTTCTTACTACCCGCCACGGACCGACTTTAATTTCCATCTTATGTGTACCTATGATAACCATTTATATCTAATGTTATAATTGGATTCCAGTTTCTTGAACTTGTAAATTGCTTATTTGCTATCTATTTTTAACTAAGTAGGTATATAGTTTCTACGTCAACTTATGCTGGGGCTTGGAATCTGACGCAGTTGTTAACAATTTTTTGTTACACTTGCCCATCTCATTATTGCTCAATAGAATGACTTGCCATCACCCTAATGTGACGTGTGTGTGTCGGATGTTACTGTAGCCCCAGCAAAGGGTAAAAGGGAAAATAATCTATTAACAGTTCAGTTGTTTTGTTGCCATGTTCAAACCCGTTTTGTAACACTAAACAAAACTAGAAAGTTGTGCATTATTGTAATTTAAAGAATGTATTGCTAAAATAAAACAATAAAATATAAATAATTAACAAAGGTGTCTTTTATTACTATAAATAACAGAAATATACAAATAGTTACATTGTTAATGATTAAGTTATAGTAAACATAAGTAGGTACATTATTTTAGGATTTTTATCAATCTGTAGTAGTGCATTTATTCTCAAAATAGTATATTACAGAAACCAATGCATGAATAACATAACTGCGTAAATAGTAATATAACAACAGATCAAATAAATATCCTAAGTTAGGTTAGCTAGCGGCCGTCGCAAATTAAGGTAATAAGGAATGATTTTTAAAATACTTCATAAAACTCATAACGACATCAACAACACGTTCCTAAACGACATTCAAAAGCAGGCGCAGTTGAGAAACATGCGTGAAGCACCTATGTACCGACTGCAGCGGCAGCCGAGACCCCCTGTCTAGAGTCGAAACTCGCGACTAAAGTAACTATGTACAGTTAGCAACGAAAGTCGAAAGTTACGGCCTTTCCTATCTACTCTACCAATTTATAAAATAAGTTGAGAAACATGACATGGAGCACCTATGTACCGACTGTAGCGGCAGCCGAGACCCCCTGTCTCGTCTAAAGTAATTGCAACAAGTAAATAGGTACAGTTAGCAATGAAAGTCGACAGTTACGGACTTTCCTATCTACTCTACCAAGAAAAAAAAAACATATAACTAGACAACTGTCAGTCAGTCGTCAAAAAATGCAGTTTCACAACTAGTAGTTTTCTGGTTTTGTTGGCGGAGCTGTGTGTATGTAGCAAACTCGAGTCTAAGGCCTACTGGGACACGTATCATAGACAGCAACGACACAACGGCACGTCGCTGCCGCTTTGTCGACACATTTTTGTATATAAGCTTCACGCAGGCGTACCTACACCAAACGTACAATGACGAATACGCGTCTGTGAAGCTACGCGTTCGTGGACAGTAGACCTAAGACGTCAAACTCGATAGCGTCGTCACACCAGCAGGGGGATTACGTTTTCTTAAATTAATTAACACTTCAATCGCGAATTCGAGCGATGATAACTTTCTATTAGAACAAGATTACGTCCACGCGGTCCCATACAAAAGTGCTCCGTTGCGGTGACCCGCACCCGTTTTGCTACGTAATAATATATTAAGTTCTCCATCGACACGACAACATGTACACCGTTAAAGTTGAACTAGTGACACTGCGTGGGTAATAATACGGTTTCCGCGACGGGGACTATTTGTGTGAACACACGCGCTTTGTGACTCGACGGGCACCCGTCGCGGGCGTCCGCTTGGACTTGCTTGGGCAAGTCAAGCAACTGACGCGCGAATACGCGATCGCAATCACTTGAGAAAAACCAGAAATCTCCCTCTGTCGGAGCGACGCTTTCGGGTTAACCGAGCAAAACGATTGCGACACGCACAAATTAATTCGAAGATCGTTTATATTTATATGTAATAGAAGCCGGAGCCGCTGTATGGACCGAAAATGATATATGAAATAAATTTGCTAAGAAATTGTCAATTGCGTGCAAACTGATTTGTTGACTGATATCAACAGGCAAGTGATCCGACATCCCATGTGTGTAATTTTGCTTTTTTTTTCGTTCCAAAAACCGCATAACTGTTTTAAAAACATCAACCCCTGCTAGATGATCTGCATGATACGCAGTACACGAACTTTCAGAAGCAGAATAAGAATTAGGATTACGCCATTGTATCCAAAATGTGATGGACGTGTAATATCTTACAATACACTATGTTTTGCTAGCTACCTTTAGCAGATGCCTTGTAAAAAAAGTCAGTGTAAGGTTTTTCTTCAGTTTAAGGCAGTCCTACATAAAAATACATTGTTTTTTTGTAAATGTTTTCGTAACGCACTTAGGTACAGAAAAATATAATATAGCTGAACTAATTAGGGGCCATTCATTATTACGTAAGACGATTTAGAGAGGAGCGGTCGACCATGTCTTATTTTCTCTTACAAGGGGGTCGAAGGGAGTCATGATAGTTCTTACAATGCGTTCCAAATAAGAATAGAATCGATTGCCATGTTGTGACGTCACGTCATTCTGTCAAATCGCAAGAAATTGGGCGAAATTGAAGTACCTTCATAGATTTACAAAAAATTAAGCGGTTTTAGTCGTCTGGATATTGATTCTCACACTCACAGATGCATCTTGAACTGTCCTATGAATTCAATGATTAATCAAGAGAATATGAACCATCCAAAAATCGATTTATTTATTTTATCTCAGTAAAGACAACGATAATAATTACGCAAAAAGGCTGCTTTTTTTTTTCAGAACAGTGCAAGATTTCATTCTACATATAATGAATTGAAATCCATAAATTAACTATCAGGAATAATCAGGATTGTAATAAATATTCATTCAGGTACAGTCGGCATCATTAGTTTTTTCTGTTTTTTTTTTTATCAATTAATAATTCAAATTAAACTTATGTAGTCATTACAATTAAATTAGGTACCTAATTAATTCATAATACTATCCAATAATACTAACAAACTACATACTATAGATACCAATATTCTCTATACGCCGTAATATAAAAAATAACTCAAATTACTACTTGAACACCACAACTAATATTAGTAATAAGTACCTACCGAAGTAGGTATTTCAATTCGCGTTCTATCATTTCCCAAATTTCCATAATATTTTTCACCATAACTAAATGAAGACTTAATAATTTAGTAATTAATTAGATAGTTATATTTTGCTGATAATTTATTATAGTCCAGAGGTTCAACAAATTAGTTTCAGCTTTAGGTTTTGAGTTATTTTAATCGTCATGCGTAAATAGATATACAAAGATTATTCAGAGTGCTGATTCTGATTTCCGTGACAGTAACTGAATAATCAAAATAGTGACTAATTCGACGCATTGTGCCCACGTACCTACCTACTTTTTATGTGTTCACAAAAGCAGGAAAAGTCGCAATTTTGAAATTTCGATAAATATTTGTTCAATTAATACCAGGATTTTATTGAATTTACGCAGAAAGTAAAATTTTATCATTGGCTTTAATTTGATTGAAACAATGAATAGTCAAGATGCATTGTGTTTTAACTACACCCCGCATGTTTGCCATTTTAGATTGGCGATATTTTGGTTCGTTTTTTTTCTCGTTGTATAAATTACGAAATATAATTATGCGCATTATTCTTAGTCGTTACAGGCGTTCACCAACAAGCTGTTATGAATTACGGAGAGTATTGACAGTTTCAGTTAAACTGCGAATCGTCTCTGTAAATATTATATTTTTAATAACAAAAAAAAAATGCAATCATACCTGAGCTAATTTTTCAATCGTCAGCATAGTTATTTGAAGTACCTATAGGTAAAAAGTGTTTTCACATTTCGATGGCTGCCTCATTCAAGATGCCTGTTGGAACAGCGTGACCAAGCTATATGCTGCCATGTCTAGATTATAAAAGAACCATAGGTCCTCAGAGCATCAGGAACCTTGGAAGCCTTGGAAGGCTAGAGACAGGAATATCAAAACATTCCATGTAAACCAAGCAGTCAATATTATTTTTCGAATATAGGTACTTAGGTTATATTAAATAGGAATTTATTAGAGAATTGAAAATTCAGCCCTAAATCAATTAATCTTTCTTAGATAAGTACACAAAACTTAAAAAACCATGATTACTTAAAAACAATAAAATTCATTACCTACCTACTACTTTTATGTAGTTTTAAATGACAGCGTGCAGCGTTTGTATTTTAAGCATTGTAAAATTAGATTCTTATGGTGAAAGCTAAGACCCCGGTGTGATCATTTTCTCGCTACATGGCGTTGAAGTACCAAAATACCCAAAATATCATCCGACTACACTTAGGCCCGGCGCCCATTATCGGCATCGGCAAGGAAAAGGATCCTTCGGTGTCTCTTTAAGCATGCCAAGGCATAGTTTCCGACAGTGTGCGCTTGCATGTAGAGATGCCGAAGAATCCCTTTCCTTGCCGATGCCGATAATGGGCGCCAGGCCATAAGCACTATCTATAGTTAGAGTCAGATATTAGTTTAGGTGTTTTTGGCAGATTAAGTGGATTTGGAGGTAGTAATTTGACTAAGTTCAATAAACTGGAATGTCCGATTTTAGCAAATATTTCATTGACATAATAATGCTTCCATACACTAAAAATAAGCTAAACAGATTGAATTCAGCGCCATCTAGCGAAAAAATGGTCCCGCTGAGGTTCACTAGAATTCAAAGCTTTACATAAATTCTCTTGCTTCTATAAACACATACATATTATATTATACAGGGCAGTTTATTAATGGGGCATTTATTCAAGAACTCAGTGCCAAATATATACATTTTTTTTAAAATAATGGAAATCTGTGAGCAAAATGCATTCAAGTCGCATCTTTTTTTAGTTATATTCAAAGAATAAGATCATTTTGAATTTATCTAAAGTCATTTGCTGCATCATCATCATCATTTCAGCAGAAAGACGTCCACTGTTGGACATAGGCTTCCCCCAAGCGTCTCCACAACGACCGATCCATTTGCTTAATACCACATAAAAAAATTGCCATTGGCTACGGAACCCTAACTAGTTAAAATATCCCGTTTTACTGTAATTAATAAAAATATGGTCAAATTATGTTGATATTCGAGTGTTCACCCAAAAGCAGTGGCGGCCTTAACCGTTGCGATGTCCTGGTTCTTTTAGCAATATTACTAACTAGCTTCTGCCAGCAGCTTCGCCCGCGTCTAAATTACATTTACCAAACAAACTTTGAACCTCCGTTTCATCCCCTTAGGGTGTCAATTTTAAAACAATCCCGCCTGCGTCATAAAAGGAAACCTCGTGCAAAAATTCACGCTCCTAGGCCCGTATTAATAAACGTTCCTCAGCCCAAGATCTCGTACTTGATACCAAGCTTGAGATCCTGATCGTATTAATAAACGAGATTTACAAGACTGATTAATAAACGGAACTCAACACTTAAGTTTACCTACAACAATCTGTGTACTTGAGATCATGAGTATAGTAGACCGACAGGGACTTGAGGTCGTGATATGTGATATGAAATACAATAAGTTTCTTTCTTTCTTTTCTTCTTTCTTTCAGTAACCTAACATGAAGAATTTTGTTTTAAACTACGGTCAATGTGGTGTAATCGTACACGTAAGCAGAGCTTAAGTACAGCACATTGGGGAGCTGATCTTTAACTGAGATTCTGACCTCATGTGTTTATTAATTAGCAATGATCTTCAGCTTCTGACATCGTATAAGTGCGTTAACATTTGATCCCAGAGGATCAAAATGATATCGCACTTGAGGACGGAGTTGAGCACCGTTTATTAATACGGGCCTAGTCCCAGTAGTTTCGGCTGTGCGTTGATATGCCAGATTGGCAGTCAGTCAGTTTTTCCTTTTATATAGTAGGTATTTTTTGATGACCGAAAAAAGTAAGCGAGGGAAGCAAGCTCGAACAATTTTGCACCGGTCTTTGGAAAATTTATTTCCACACACGTACCTATATATTTTACTTTGTCGAGTTATGCAGAAAAGTAGAATGAGAAGAATGTCCTGCAAGAGCGAGCCGAGCGAATTCGAAAAATTTTTTGTACCCGGCATCTTAAACGTAAGGGGCCGTTTTTTATACCGAAATACGATTTTTTGTGGAACCAAATAAAGAAATGCGAGGAACACGAGAATAGAAGAGTGAGCGTAGCGAATATTTATGCACACTTTATTTACATTTTACATTGATTACTAACTGCAGTCTCTTGTTTGTGGCTTTTCTTTAGAAATATTTTTATAAAAGCAAAATAATCGTATCAATGAAATTACTTCACTTATTTTGTGTGGCTCCAACCACATTTGTGTAAAAAACAAAAGTAATGTCGAGTATTATGGTTGTAAGTGCATTCTTTGATGGAAAAGTGGGGTCTATTGATGCCTCACTTACGAAAGGAGCGCAACAGTAAGAAATAAACAGTAAGATGGGAAAATGAATCCATTTAAATATTAATACTTATTTTCCTATTACTCTTAAACACAGTGTCTACATCACTCACTGGATGAGATTACTATAGAAATAAGCATTACTTGTATCTATTTTTCTGGTTCCTTTAATTTTGCTCTTTTTTTATTATCACTTTCCCGTAGATTTAATAAATATAGGTAATTTTATACACGTGCGGAAATGTCATTTTAACTCGTCCCTAATCTTGCTACTCGCTCTTTTTTTTTGCCAGCCGACGCCCAGGGGTCTTCAGCGACGGCCCATTCTTTCTAACTCCCTATGGCCTGGACCAGGATCGGACGCGAGAGGTCACCGCCGCTGATAGCCTTCAACAGGACATGGTGGTGCTACGCCCAAGCGGGGCATACCTTCACCGTGTCTTTCGGGCTATCCGCGACATAGTGACATGGTGGAGGGCGGGAGGTGGCTTACTGCGCGACGCCTCTGCACGCGCGAAGCCCTGCTCGCCGCCAGCTAAGGGTGCCACTGCCCAAAAGTATCAAAACAAACGTGTATATCAAAAGATCCAACATAAGCACCAGGTTTTTGTAACACTAATCCTGGGACATCTAATCAGTAAATTATATGATGCCAGGTGGCATGTCAATTTGCGTAACAACATATTATGATTTGAATGATTGAACATATTTTTATTTAAATCTTAATTTTTACCCACTTGTGAATCATAAAAAAAATCTTTATGTCACTTGTAAGCCATTACAGTATCATAAATATAATAAAAAATAATAGCCTCGAAACAGTAAATTATATCACATTATTGCATTTTGACTAGAAACTGTCAATTTTCTAGACATACTCATTTACTATCAGCCATCCACTGGAGGACCCAAGTATATCATTGAGACTTCAGTGTTGCCATAAACAGCTGAAACTGTTGGGTACAGTTTCTTATTTGGAAGGCCTGTAAAGAAAATAATTTTAAAATTATAATAAATATTTCCTAGGTTCTGATCATTTTAAACTAATAAAACATTTTATATTTTAATGTAATTTTCTTCCTTACGAACCATTTATTTACAAAAGATTACCCATACTGACTACAATGAATAACAACAATGATTATTTTTTTAAATATTTAAAACATTATTTTTTTCTTAGTTAGGTACACATTGTTTTATCTTTTATATTTACCTCTGAATGCAACCCCTAAAAATTCATAATTTCTTTCAAATGATAAGGTGTTATCTTCACAGTCCAAGATCACACGGATGCGTTCACCAACCTGAAACAGGAGACCACATCAATTAAACATAACTTTTTATATAATATAAGCGGACACTCAAATACTTCTAAACATTTTATTCCAGATTTCGATGTTCCGATTTTCAATGGTCCGAATTTCATTACACCTAAGAATTATAATACCTATCTATAATTAAAATTCATGAAATTTATTTTACCAAAAGTCATAGGTAAATGCGATTTGTAATTCGATTGTTTTCCGATTTTCGTAAGTTTGAAAAATCGAATCACATTCCAATTTTCAATACTTCTAATTTCGAATAAAATGCAAAAATTAGGATTGTTATATCGCAGCTTTACCTATCGTATAATACCGCGCACCGGGTTAAAAAAACGTCGCTGTAATGTAATGCGGCTACCTCACGTGCAGCTAGATTACAATTCGGTTGAAATAAAGTATGTCGCTTTGTATGCGCACCTCACGTTTGTCAAACCGGCTTTTAAACGTGGGGCGTACATGCAAAGGGGCGCATGTTCGATACGCCACTTTAAAAATTTTAGTTCCAACAATCGCCGCAAGTCGCTACTTGCGGCGATTGCTGGAACAACAAAAATGCCGCATATCAACAAAAATGGCGACGACAATGGTGTTACAACAAAATGAAATTAGCAAGAACTCCAAAAAGTTAATTATGGATAACGATAATATATTTTTATCTAAAATAGCAGATCTATCACTTTAGAAGTCTAATCAACAATCTATTAGTACACTTATAATTAATTCGTTTCTACCAGCAGCTTCACCCACGTGAAAGTAGTCGCTCCTTACAAAGTTTGGATACCCATTTCATCCCCTTAAGGGGTGAATTTTGGATATTCCATCTTAGTGCTGGCCAACACTCAGGACAAATATTTGTGACATGAACATGATTATTTGATCTGTGTCTGGGTGTAATTTATCTATAATATATTATGTATGTATTTAAAAATATATATTTATCAGTTGTTTGGTACTCATACCACAAGCTCTGCTTAGTTTGGGTCTAGATGGCGTTGTGTGTAAGTTGTGGAATAGTAGAAAGAATAATCACTGTACAATTTTCAAATTAAATATCATTTATCATTAACAAAAAGTTATGTATTTTTTAGTGTTTATTATTAGTGCAAGAAAATATTAAAAATAAGCATAAGCAGTTTGGCTTCAAAATGTAATCATTAACAATCCAATAAAATAAATTAGGTACAAAAAAGAAAGTTTAGCCATTTCCACATTTGATAGTTAAACAAAAAAAATATTATTTATAGTTAATTATGTTTATATCATGGAAACAATTTCTCACCTGATACTTTGGACAATTATTCAGGAGTGGATAATGCCCCTGAGTGTCACCATTGTGCAACAAATGATTATCAACTAAATTCCATCCCCAACTCTGTTCATCTGACCCCAGTAGTCCCACATATCCATGACATTCTAAAGGCGCGTCTTTAGTTGATATCCCCACTACAGCTACAGTACCCAAAGGTCCCTCCCATATAACCTCCCAAGCATGCCTTCCATTGTAAAATCCAACTTTTCCTCTGCATGCATCAGTACTTTGCGCTACAGGATTCCTGTTGAATATTGATATTGATAAAATGTGGAAACTTTAAGCTTAAATAAAAAGGAACATTCAACATATAATTATAGCTTACCTGTGTAAAGTAAATCCGTTAGCTTTAATATATATGTTTCTTGAACAATCCTGAGGATTCCACGCATGGTAAAAAGCCCTCAGTTTTGATTTGTAAGTATTAACAGTGGAAAGTAAATCCGATTTCATAACTTCTTCAGCTAATCTTTTCACACAATGTAGTCGCCAAACGTCATTATTTTCATCACTAAGAATTCTATACCAACTCTTACATACCAAAGCACAATTGCGAAGATCTTTTAAACGAAGAAAAGAAAATATATTTTCTAAAATGTGATCAGGAACGACCTCTGCAATCGCATAGTCATCGTATAGGTCGAATTCATGCATTATTAACATTTAGAATTACAAATGCAAAACTATTTTTTGCATGAAGTTATATCATATGATTGAAAAATCTAAATATAATATAAATAGTTTACTGGAGAATTTAAAAAAAAAAATCATACACACTGATCACAAAAAGTTCTCAAACCACGGTCACAAAAACGTAAACATTATGTCAATTGGATGTTTGACGTCATCGGTCATTCTGTCAATGTCAGTTTTTTTTTGTGTGGAATTCAAAAAAAAAATTTTTTTAGTGTCTTTGACATGGAAATAATAAGTACCTTTATTATCAATGGATTTTCTATTACATCTCGGACTAAATATTTGAAAAATCCAGCACGTCAGTTTTTTAAAATATTTAGAAGATTTTTACAAAAAATCATCACATCTACATAAACAATAGACAGTTAAAAATAGAACAATGTCACCTAAAAATAAAATTATATTAAGCATACTTACCTAAGCCATAAATTGAGAAGTGTTTGTTATTGACTGCTGGATTCAGTGGTGGATGAAACCAGCGCGGGCACAGAACAAGTAATAGTACAAGTACAGAAACACTCTTCGAAAGAAAACATGCTAATATACATTGCTTACTAACAACGTTACTAATGTTGATAATACATTGCATGGCACGGACGTGCCCTTCATTATATTTGCCAACTAGGAACTAGTCGCGCTCGTAAGGAATCAAAATGTACCTTAAGTCCACCATTCAAGAGTCTTTTTTATTATGCCCGTTATGCGCCTTTGAACAGGCCGTTCTTGCTATAGGATTCGGAGTTGTGTATTTTTGAAAAATGTGAAATAAGCACTTTTTTTTTTAAGGTGGGAAAATCATCTAATGACAAATTTCGCTCTTGGGTGGAGCAAGAGATAGTGTCAGACTTTTACTGACTAAAAACCCACTCCTGTTCCCTCTTTGCCTTCATCCCGGGGCCCCGGGATTCGCTTTCACACTACTCGTGGCTCCAGTAGGCTTCGACCCTGCTGGGCCCCTACGGTTTCGCTGACATCTCCTTAAGGCGCGCGTGAAACACTACACGCCGTCAACAACTTGAGCTCGGTCCGAACGGTTACCGGACGATCGAACGGCGAGCCACCCATTGCTCGCCGTCTGCAAGCCCGCGCCTACGGTGGCCGGAAATCGGGATCGGAATCCCAGCGACCGTTGCCGTTGCCTCACGCGATCGGCCGCCTCCTTTGCTAGCATTACTGCTTCGCAGAAGGAGGCGACCGCCTGCTACTCCTCCTCACTCCGGACCATGGCCTGTGCCAATGCCCGGCGCGAGAGATCACTGCCGCCGATCGCCCCCACGAGGACACGGCGTTGCTCTGTCCAAGCGGGGCACACCTCCACCGTATGCTCCACCGTGTCCTCCGGGCGTTCCACACAGTGGCGACACCCGGGCGTGTCTACCGCACGAATTCGGTGAGGACCTGCATCATGCGGTAGGTAAGGACGCCATGTGGTTTTTTCAGCCATTCCTCAAAGAGGGGACTTACCGCCATAATTGTGGCGTCCCCAGAAATAAGTACTTACGTTTTATAACATTAACTGTGCAGGACGCCCACACACGAACGTTGTAATTGCGTGAACTTTGTAAAATGTGTACGTGAAGAATGCTCATGCGCGAACGTAGTGTAATTTTAATGTTCCATACTATAATTATGTTGATAGTTCAACGCAATATTGTTAAGTATGCTTTCATAAGTGATCATTTACTGTACCTATGTTAATTAAGCATTTTAGATCTCATGTTTGCCCGATCCCATATTTATATTTGTAACATAGGAAAGATCTTTAGAATCAATATTGTAAAAATTCTAATACTAACTTTGTCGTATTAGGAGCCATGACGGTAGTGATTCTCCTCCAATCCAGCGCACTTAAGGTGGGATAGGAATCCAAAATCCCACACATTAAAAATATATTCAGATTTTCTAAAATTATGTAGTACATAGGTACCCAATTGATTTGTTTCTGTGTACCATACATGCCCATACTCCTTTCGAATACCGTAATTAGAGACACAATAGAAAGACAATGAGAGAGCGAACGCCGTTCGCTAGGGGATTAATAAATGTATTTTTTTAAAGTCATCTCATGTAAGCGTAAGGAGATTGTTTATTTTTTAAGAATTTAAAATCTATTAATTAATTTAATTTTATATCATATGTTTAGTATCTAAACAAATGAAATAAAATTAAAATGAAGTGGATATTATTTTGTTGGTTAGGTGTGTGCGATGTCTGCTTTGCGTTCATGTGTAATTTTTAACCGACTTCAAAAAGGAGCAGGTTCTATGTTTGGCTGAATGTATTTTTAAAAGGTGCCAATAAAGACGTTATAAGAGCACTGGTGGCCGAGTGGTAACGGCCTTGACTTACGAGTTAGCTTAAGGTCGCGGGTTCAACCCAGCCAGGTGCATTACTTTGTGTAATTTATTTTATCACCACTGCTCTCAAAACATTGAAGGAAAATATCGTGAGGAAACTAGCATGTCCTAGAACCAAACATTCGAAGACATGTGACATTCAACAACCCGCACTGGGCCCGCGTAGTAGATTACGGCCCATTCTCTCTCCTAAAGAGGAGGCCTGAGTGCCAGCAGTGTTATGCTTACGCTAAGATGTAATTCCACTATATGTTGACCTTGCATTAATAAGGTAGACACTAGTATGGGGAGGTCTACTTATATTCAATGAACTTTTACGTGAAAAATGTCGCAAATATTTGAAATAAAAACTCGATAGAATATTTGATAAAGGGTTCGAAAATAATTCTTATTAGCGCGCGTCAAGCGGCAGGTCGAACTCATGTGTGACACTCAACTGAACTACTTAAATATAAAAAGACTCTGTGAAAGTGTAAACTGAATTAACCGCGAGCAACGAGTCGCGCAGCGTAGGTGTGCATGATTTAGCAAAGACGTTATTTTCCTCATTTACCGCAACACTAAAATACTTCAACAAAATCTGTTGCCTTTATTCGTTGGTTTAATAAATTACGTCGGAAATATAAATATTAACTAAACTAAATGTTTATACCAAAAATTGGTGTAGTTTTTTATCTCAACTATCTGTACAACTTATAACTTTATACCTTATTATTGAAACAGGCACGATCATGGTAAAATGTAGCTGAAATTTTTACTGTAGTAATGGTATTGACTACCTTAGTGAAGTTTGCCAAGAAGTAGACGTGTGTTGCTTTACCGAACCGACTCATTGTCACGAAACATTTTTGTGTTCCGAAAGATTGGAACGTCAGTAATGTTTTAAATCATCATTTGGAACAATTGGAACACTCTTTATTTTATGTGTCCTGCAGTCTTTTTAAAATTCAAATTAAAACGTAAATAGTGTAAATATAATTAATGATCTGAACTGAAAATTCTGCTTAAAATTATTCTTAAATAAAACTGGTGTATATGACGCGACGTAACAGATTCATAATAGTCAGCGTCTGTTTGAATCTTTTGAGCCAAATGTTCCAAATTATACATATCATCTAACATTTCTCTGTCTCAGTGTGATTATGACGCGACGTATTCTAACAGATCACGATTCATTTGAGCCAATGTTCCAAATGTTTCGTTTGTATATTTTGAGCCATTGTTCCAAATATATATATCATCTAACATTTATCTGTGTCAATATAACTATGACGCGACGTAACAGATCACGATTCATTTGAGCCGATATTCCAAATGTTCGGTTTGTATTTTTTGAGTCGATGTTCCAAATGAAAAATTTCAGTGGTTTAGATGCAAATGTTCCAATCGCAAAGATGACACACTTTGCTCACGTCTACCAAGAAGGCTGACCATTTGCTGCCAAATAATACAAAAACAGGATTTGTTACATCCATATTCGAATGGAACTCAAGTGAAGTGACTAAAGAAATTAAGTTTCTTAAGGTATGATCTAAGACCTCAGCTTGCCCAAATAGTACAAAGGAAAAAAAAAACTATTGTCATTGTCAAACAAATGTCAAAATTGACAACAATTCCAAACAATTCAGCAGACGTACATTCGGCAATATTTGTATTCTTAATTTTTTAGAATATAGAACGTATTTATTGAAAAGTAAATAACATAACAGTGTGTTCTTGAAGATTCTAGTCTCTAAAAAAAATAAAAAGTTAATGTTAGTATGTACCTACTACGTTGAGAGTATTTAGCAGGTAATATGTATAGCAACAAAAAGTCGTAACGATCTTATTTATTTCACAGTATAAAAATAATACAGCAAGATGCCAGGAGTCGATACACCGTTGAGTGATGAGGACTACATAATAGCGAAAGCTAAAGACGCACAAAAGTACAATATTCACTCTGCTAAAGCATGGATGCTCACAGCGAAAACTTTATTTCCAGCAAATTTTAAAATTCAGTTTGAAGCTTATCTAATGGAAAAACAATCAGGAAATGTCCAAGAGGCTGCCGAATGTTTTAGTTCTTTAATGAAATCAAGGCAGAACATGCATTCTTTATTGCCTGAAATATCAGCTATTGCAAATGCTCTGAGATCATCTGAAGGAAGCTTCCTAAGTCAAATGTTTGATAATATTTGTCCAGATACACAATTGACAATCCTAAAGACTAGTGTTGAGAATAGTGATGATACAATGGAACATTGCCGTTTGTTAGTTTTGTTGTTGAAAAAATTTCCCCAATTAGGAGTAGACAGTCTGGTGAAGACATTAATAAATGCTGAAAAGTTCTTTTATGACAATCGCTATGCTAGACTGCTAGTAGTAGAAACACTGCCCTTACTCAGCTCTCTAGAATCACCAAGATTGCTACAGCGTCTGGTTGTCAAAGCTATTGACTTTTATAATTCCTATGTATATGATGAAAATGAACATGATATAACAGATCCTTGGCAAAGACTTTTTGGTGTGTTAGATCTAATGGGCAGGCAGTTGGGATGGGATTATTTTTTTGTGAATTATAGTAACAGTTTGAATAAGGAGACATACTTTCAAAAATTATTGACATTAAGGAATAGTGAAGACTGTCGGCAGCTTTTGTATTGTGGAACAACATTCTTTCTGAGGTCTCTTTATGAGCACAAGTCTTTGAAAGGCAATCATATTCTTGTTGAGGCATTGTCAGATCCGGAAGTAACACCATCAAAAAGAAGGAAAGGCGACATTGAGGTTACCGGTATATCATCACATCAATTCCAAGCAGCTGCTAACTGTTGGGAGTTGCTCCACAGCAATGAACTTATTTCAAGAGAATTGTTAAAACTTGCTAATCAGTTGCAAGTTAAACCATGGACAGAGGGATTTGCTGGTGAGTTTGCTCTATACCGAGGAAAATATGATGAGGCCATGCCTCTAATTACAGAAACTACTTTGACACCTTGTATTGTACGAGCATCTATCAACTTTTGTCAAAAGAACTATACTGCCTGTATAGAAAGTATATTGTATGCAATACCCCAATTACCTAGCGTGGAAGGTGTTCTAGAACCAGAATTGATTGTAGGAGGAAAACATAGGCACTTACATTTCCTGCCGCTCACTAAATTTGCCATAATGCATTATTTTTGTACTTTGCTCATCAGAATTTTATTAAGTACCAGTAATATCAGTGATTTGTCATATGGTCACATGCTTGTATTGATGCAGCTTGGTTGGCCACAAGAAGAAGCAATATTTATTCATATACTGGATATAATAAGACAAAAAGCTGTATTTCATTACCACCTCTTCTCTTCATACATCATTCATATTGATATATTAGAAGAGATGTATTTTATTTGGAATGAACATGGGAACAATGTTGTGCTTGACATTTTACCAAATTCTCAACAGCACTTGGGACAAAGAAGAATAGGCACTCGTGGAGCTGATAAAGGTGTAAAAGAAGATTTTAAACAAGCAATGAAAACACAAGTGGCTAGAAGTAATGAATCTATTTTAAACCTAATGGTGCAATTTGTTACATCAGAAAGGGCGTACTTTCTACAGATATAAAAATTGAGACAAGTTTTAAATAAAAAATAAGTCAAAAATAGGCATCAGTCTACAATCAGTTTCAGTATTGCCTATTACTGTCCAATTGCAGAGTTTTGCCAGCAATATAGAAGACATGTGCAGTAGTTATAAGTGTAGTAAATGTATGTTTTTTGGGTTCAAGTTTCAGGATAAATAATAAAAACTCTAATTAATGACTATTATTTTATTGTTAAATGCTATTTAAAATTAAATGTTAATAATTATAGTCACCTAAATAGTCTCCTTGACAAATCTAATTGATTATGAACTACCTTCATAGGATCCTACTGCAAGCAAAAGATTACGTCGTGTAAAATGTAAACCCTTTATAGGTGAATTCTTTGTTGCAAATGAGCGCAGTAAAAATTTATCCTCTTTTTGTACTGTGGTTGTAGCAGCACCTGCCTCCTCACCATTAGCTTCTTCTGAGATAGCATTGAAATCCCATAACTTTATACTGCAATCCAAGGATCCTGAAAATGACAAGTGTAAATGGAATTCTTAAGATTTTGTGTCACTTATAATTGGACTTTGTGTCCAGGTAGGTGTCAGGTAGGTCACGAATAAATCCCCATTTAAATTGTTAGTTAAATAATAAGGGGGTTATATCCAAAATGACCGTCATTTAGCCAAACGGGTCAGAACAGGATGAAACTGGGCAATGTGGGACCAGACTGGACAAAATTGAACAAAACAGGGCAAGATGGAACAAGAACTTATTTATTTGTTATGTCGAAATGAATTATGTTCTAACAAAACGCAAACATTAGAAGAAAACAATGTCTGTTGGTGTGCTAGTTTTAAATAATCTTTAATAGAAACCTGCATCCCAACAGACATTTAAAATGATGAATCTTAGGAAAAATAGAAAAACCGATAGAATTACCTGATGCCAAAATGGTGCCATCACGACTAAAAGCCAAAGCATGAATAGGAGCAGTGTGCATCGGCGGCAGCAGAGCGGCGGGAGACCCTGTCGAGAGGTCCCACACTATGAGTTCTCCATTACCTCCTGACGCCAGCCATCTCCCACATACAGAAAACGCTAAGGTGAATATGGTAGACTGAAAATAAGATTTATGGTATAAATTAAAACTGAAACCGCCAGAGAACCAGTTTGTTTGATCAATAAATACCTTATGCCCAGTCATAATTCGAACTTGTGTTCCTGTCAAACAATCCCATAAGCGTACTGTTCTGTCACTTGATCCAGTGGCCACATAGTTGGAATTCGGGTGAAATTGAACACACTGAAATGAAGAGATATCAGTCAGCTAAATATATACAGTCAATATCACGCTGCTTGCTTAATATATGCTGCACACTAGCAAATACGGTATAATTCAAAATGTAAATGCTTGGCTTGCTTGAAAATAATTAAATGATAAATTATATGAGTTTTAAAAAAATTACGTCGACATCCGATAAATGTCCTGAAAACATTCGTAGTGGTTGATGATGATCCGTGGCCCACAAGCGAGCGGTGCGGTCGTGTCCCGCGGTCACGAAGTAATGGCCATGCGGGGACCAGCGGACGTCCCACACTGGCCACACGTGGCCACGATATACCACTAGGCATGTCCAGCATTGCAGAGACCATAACCTCACTGCAATAATACAATTTATAGGAAGTGTTAAATATTTTTTATTTTAAATCTATATAATACAATAAAAGAAATTCGTTATTTACACTATTTATAACTCAAGAACGGCTGAACCGATTTGGCAAAAAATTGGTGGGGAGGTAGCTTAGAACCAGGAGACGGACATCCTGTAGAGTAGGGTTGGAGTGGGGTAGAGTAAAATATAGTAGTCAGTTAGAGGTAGTGAAGCTGCGGGCAAAAGCTAGTTTTATATAAAAGATAGGTAAGGTACCAGTAGAGTCTTCAGAAGCCGATAGTAGCATCGTTTTAAAAGGATCAAATGCTACTTTATAAACTGATCCAGAGTGCCCATACAGAGTGCGACAAGTGTCTCTATCTCTTTCTTCCATCATTCTTACGAGTACGTCACCTACAAAAAAGATTAGTATTAAGATTACAAATACGTAAGATGTATTATTGCTGTAGTATTATTTTATATTCTAATATTATATTAATTTTGTTGCTTGCTTTAAGTTTCTAGTCACTTAAAAAAGTAGCTTAGACCCGGTTAAATCAAGCGTCAGAAAACTAGCACTGGGTTTAAAGTGCTAAGGATGCGCTCTTTGTGGTAATTAAAATCTTTTTATTTCGATGTTAAGGCCTGACCTTAACATTATTACTAGTTAGTAAATTATACACACCTGCCTCCCTGTCAATGTCTATTAATTTTTCTGCAGATTTCATCCCACGTAATTTGACTGGAGTCAATGTCCAGACCTAGAATAAAACACTCTTCGTTATTAAGAAATGAAGCATAGCCTTTTAATGTTCCCACTGCTGGGACTCCTCTCTAGTAGAGAGAATGGGCCGTAATCCACCACGCGGGCCAAGTGCGGGTTGGTGGATGTCACATGTCTTCGGATTTTTGATTCTAGTACATGCCGGTTTCCTCACGATGTTTCCCATCACCGTTTTGAGAGCAGTGGTGATGAAATAAATTACACAAAGTAATCCGCCTGGCTGGGTTTGAACCCGCGACCTACAACTCGTAAGTCAGAGCCGTTACCACTCGGCCACCACTGCTCTGTTTCACAATTAGGTGTACATCATTGTTTTTTATACCTTTATAGTAGAGTTACTGAAGCCAACTGCTAGTAGTGTAGAATCGTCACAAATATCAGTGCAAATTGCAGTATGACCACTGTTAAGCAGTGTGTAGAAACAAATTGATGGCAGACTCTCTGGCCCTAGTTGAATACGCTTGGAAGCTTCGCGAAGAGCTTTGCCTTTTTCTATTTTATCAGTCTCCTTTCTGAAAATCAATAGTATAATGTTACTTGTTACTAAAAGTTGTAAAAAGTTTTCAAAGTCAAAAGCCGGGTACAGACTGATGAAACGTAACATGAAAGGAGCAGTTCATAAGTGCGGACGAATCGCACCACGAACCACACACGAACCGAGCATGTAGGTACCTACTCGAATATGTTCCCAGTATGCATGCGAACATAGCTCAGTCCATTGAGAACATGCGAACCCATCTAGTAGACGGCGTCTACCCACACTCAAGGTAGAACTACACTTAACCCACGCCACGCGTGTACATGTGTGCGTAGGTTTAATGTAGTTCTAGCTTAACGCTCCGCGCACACAGAGCGACTCTTTATGTTCGGCGAAAATATCGAAAAACGGCGGATCGCGGCGCGCACGAGTTGTAATGCTCGGTTTGCCTGCGTAGTGTGCACGGTTCACGCGCACAAAGCGTCCACACGATGAGAATTCTGTTATATTGCATGATACATTTTGACACAATATACAGAATTCTGTGGACGGTGAATCCTTTAATTGCAGGTTACATTACAGCAGTCTGTATCCTGCTTAATGTTTAAAAATGCTTCACAAAATTATTGTATACATAAACTTACAGTTCTGGCAATGGAAGTCTGTCATTTGGAGGTGCATTAGGATCAGATTTAGGTTTTTTCATAAAAATGTGTTCTTTCTTTGCCTTTTTCTTTTTTGGTTTATCAGGCGTTTCCTCCACTTCTTCCTCATCTTCCACAGGTGCCGGGAGGACTTGAATATCAGGCTCCTTCAGTAACCCGTAGTAAACTTTTGTCCTATTTTCTGCAAACAAAGAACACTTTAAACATCAACTGTTCTGTTCAGTTAGAAGACTAATCTACTTACGATTATTTAATATTGTGCATGTTTCTGGAAAATTTGAAAGGTACAATACCATTTCTAGTGGCTTCACCAAGCAGTCCGCCAGTGGTGGAGCGCACCTGTGCCTGTGTCCTTCCAGGGCCATCATGAACATCAACTTGGATGTGGTTGTTGATAATGTTAATGATTACAGTTGAGCTTTTCTGCTCTTGCAAAAAACGTTTCAGCTGAGATGATGCATCTCTTGATAACTGTACAACAAACTTGTTGGTGCTGGAAAACAAACATTTACACTGACTGATACAGATTTTTTTTTTATTATTTTTGATGTTACATCAAGTTTGTGTTCAAGGTAGGTATTTTAACTGTCATTTATTTTAATTTATTATTAATTTAGACTATGCATTATTAGATTGCCACAAAGCAAGTTTTTTTTTAAATTTTATCAAGTTTTACAAATAAATACCTGTATATTTCAGCTAATTCATTTCCTTTGATTTGATCCTTATGTTTAACTATAGACAATCGTTTTAAATCTTCTTGATAATAATCTTCTTGCTCAGGTCCAAATTTTTCCAAGAAATTGGTTGCATGTTCATTATGGTCATACAATATTAATGCCAAATACATGTGGACAAATACTGGATACAAGAGTGTTGATAATTCATGCTAGGAAAATAAAAATTGTTCAAAACTAATACCTAACTAAATAATATTTATAAAATACATAAGATAAAACTAATATCGTTGGTGAATGGTCCAATACCGCATATGTACACTTTCGCTGATTTTACACGAGAGCCAAAAAACTGCCTTTTCTTTAAAACCACATAGTTTTAAAGAAAATTAAAACTATGTGGCCGAACTGTGAACGAACTTGATTATAGGATCGTTTCGTTCTCCTTATTCTAATGTACTTTTATTTTTAAACTCAATATTCCCAATAGTTTATTTACAAAGTAACACTGTATAATTCAAACTATTCTTGATCATATATTGTACTTACGTGATATTGTAAAGGATAAAAAATATACCACAACCTCCATCAACCATTTAATAATATAATAAGTAATATAATATAATAATATTCCACAACTATCACACAACGCCATCTAGTCTCAAACTAAGCAGAGCTTGCGCTATGAGTACTAGACAACTGATAAACATACTTATATATTTCTAAATACATACTTATAGATAAATTACACCCAGACACAGAACAAATGATTGTGCTCATCACACAAACATTTGTCCTGGGTGGGAATCGAACCCACGACCTCCGGCATAGCAGTCAGGGTTACTAACCACTAGACCATTTATTTAGTATTCAAATGATTAAGTTTAATCATAAATATGACATGGATAAGGAAGAATAAAAGATATCTTATATATAAAAAACTTCAAGTATGAAAAAATTAAAAAATATCAAGTGATAAAAAATCGACATTATCTCTTCATAAAATAACTGAATTTATAAACTGCACTATCAATTAGGCAGGACCATTTTGAAACTTTAAATAAAAAATATATAATTATTAAATAAAATAAAACTTTTCAGCAACTAAGAATGAGTTGATGATGACATCAGTTGAATCAGATTATTATAATTTTTATTTTATTTATTAAGATTTATTTATTACAACTTTATGCACTAATAAAGACTTTGAACAAATGTGAACTTAATGCCTTAGACATTTTATACCAGTCGACATTAGGATGGTGCAGAAACAGCAAGGCAGCAGAAAAGAAATAAGAACAATAACGAATCCATAAATACAAATAAAGAATGTCATTGTGAAAAAACATATCCAATCAATGAAGACTGATGATTCTACCAATCTCATTCAAATATGTACCTTAAACTAGAACAGACTGGTTGCCATCTTTATGCTCAAATGGCCTTCATTCCAAATAGACACTTAAACAAAGAAGAAGTTGATAAAATGATGTGAGTGAGGGACATTGTGGAAGACGATTATTTGTAGACTGAAGATTTTCACTGTACACAGATTTTAGAAGGCTTATTCAGAAAAAAAAACAGAGTCGTCAAGGTCCTAGGCACTCTACGCTGGGTGTGATGTATGGGTAACCATTTGAAAAGTGATACATACATTATCATACTTACATAGGTTGAAGACAAATCAAACGGAAAGATTTGGGACTGTACAAGCAATGCCTTTATATGAGCTGCGAGGAGTTTCTTCAGTCAAAAGGGCATCTGTAATGTTCTGATGACTTTTCAACTAACATTGACCTATTTCTGCCAATCAAGACAAGTCGACATGCAGACATGCATAATTATCTTTAGCTTCGAAGCTAAACATTATCACTGTGTTATTGAAGAGGTAATAGTCTAGATTTCAGTTTTCTCAGACTATGGGGGTTCCCAGCTATGATAGCCTGATACAGCGCCTCGTTGGTCTCATAGTCGCAAGCGTGACTGCTGAGTGGGCATGGAGCCCTGGGTTCGATTCCCAGGCCAGGCAAAAATTCCTATTTTTACAGGTTTTTCGACTAGGAATTGTTAGTAGCCTGGAATTTGAAAAGTTGTGGTGTAACAACTCCGTGCCTTGGTCCTTAGTTGGTCCTACGCCTAATCTTTCTCCAGTTGTGTTGTCGGTGTGTCGGATTACCATCCCATCGGAATATGAGAATAAAGGAACAGAGTGTGTACTTGTGTTTGTGCACTATAATATCTCTTGCGTACTTGGCTAATCTCTGTTGGAGATTGGCCACCGTGATCGAAATTCGGTCGGGAGGATTACAACACCAATTGGCGCAGATACGCGGTTTTCGTATCGTAACTTTCTCGTCAAAAGATCTGCAGTATTATTAGTTTTGATTTACTCCTCTTCGTATGGGTCAATTAAAAAATTGTCTTACAGGAAGACGCCACAATCAGTAACTACAGCCACGAAATCTCATTTTAGCTTTTATGTAAGTACATACGCGGTATTTAACAATGTTAGTGACGCGGTATTGGACCATCACCGACGATAAACTTTACTGAAATGTACTAATCTTCTTCAGTGTCTAAAGAAAATTAGTGCATATTCTTATCTTATCTTATCTTGTGTGGGGCTGGCCTTAAAACCAGAGCACTTCGACCCTTAGTATTAGTGCATATTAGTTTCATATGCATTATCCATTATTACCTTATAAATATCTAGCGAGTTCTCAACAAACTTCTTCAGGTTATCGTAAGCAAATTCGTAGCTGTATGGATCGCTTTCTGTATGATGCGATGTAAGAATGCTAGCTAGTTCAACCTCAGGTAGATCTAAGTTTTCAAATTCAACATCTCCTAAACTAGCTTCTTTTCTTAGAATGTCTTCTGTACCCTGTAAAAATATGAAATTCAAAGCTGTTTATAAGACTCCAATAATAATATACTATGCCATATTATTATGTTATAATTACCTTCAAATTATACTTTCTTAGTAGCTGTAGAACCGCCAAAAGTGGCGTATTCTTCTCCCCCATTGTTAGGCACCTTTACTTGCAATCTTATCGACAGTGGTTAATTTGAATTACAATTTATTTAGTTTTCGTTTTTCTCGATACGCTTCTGAGCTTTCAACGCGTTCACAACTTCACAACACAGACTAGTGAGGGATACTTCACAACTTCGTGAACACTTTACGTCACTGACAGTCTGACACTGTCACTGACATATGACATTAGTTATAATTTTGTCTTGGATACTAAGTTCTTTAAGTACAGTCTTCATTTGTTTATCATTAGAATATGGATACACACAATCTGATGTTTTTTGTAGTATTTGGCAGCAAATGTATCAAGTCAACCTTCTCGGCAAACTCCACTGGGCTGCGTTCAAAAATAACCAGAGTAGCTTCGAGTTGCAACCCAGAGTCGTTCTTTTATAACTCGAGTTAACCCAACCCTAACCCTAACCCTACCCTACCCTACCCTACCCCTAGAGTTAACCCAACTAACTCTAACCACAACTCTAACTCCGAGCAGGGTAGGTTTTTTTTTTTTTTTTTTTTTTTTTCCAGCCCGTCGGACTAGAGGTTATGGCTAGCACTCTTGTGCATCCGCCACCGTCAAGTTGTTTATCGATAGGACTTTATTTTGGGTGAGGTTTGAAGATAAAGGTAGGGAAATATTTAACGCGAAAATGAAAAGAAACGGAATTTAGAACAACATGGATACAGGATCAGGAATGTATAAAAAAAATAAGTATAACTAAGTAACTATACTACTAAGTAACTAAGTATAAAATAAATAACTTAGTTATTAAAAGTTAATAAAGAAATATAAAAAAAAGAAGACAGAAGTCTGTTGAAATACTAATAAATATTTATATATTTTTACAGATGGATATTGTTGTCATAAATATAATTAGAAAGAACATTATATATGGACGGGTTAAAAGAAAAAAGAAGAGTTTTTATTGATGTAGGGAAAGGGACACGGAGGGATATCAAACTATTCAAAAAGGAAGTACGGTCATGAATCGGACAGGAAAAGAATATATGGTTGAGATCGCCAAAGTCATGTCCACATTCGCATTGAGGACTATCTGTAATATGGAAGCGTGCGAGGTGCGCTGGACAAGTAGTATGACCTAAACGCATTCTTATTAAAATGGTTGTCGCAACTTTGCCAAGTCTGAGGACAGAGAACCAAGGTTTACGTGGAATTTGTGATTGAATACTAAAGTAGTATTTCCCTTTTGAAAGGCTACTTTCTGCCCAAACTCTATCCCAGGAATTCCTAAGATAATGTCTAGGAAGAGTAGCCAAGTCCTGAGTATAATTTTTAAATGGAACAGTGTCTCCACACACCACAGCCTCATTGGCAAGTCTATCAGCTTTTTCATTACCATTTATACCACAATGACTTGGAATCCAGACAAAAACAACAGAAAAGCCCTTCATAACACAGTCGAAAAGTTTACTCCTAATATGTACTATAAGAGGAATTGGTGGTTTAGACTTAAAAGGATATCGTAGGAGCGCCTGAAGGGCACTCATGGAGTCAGTTAAAATTAAACTATTTCTAAGTTTTAAAAGTAAAATGTATTCTAAAGCTTTCAGGATACCAAGACATTCACCAGTAAAAACAGTTGCTTCAGGTGGGCACTTTACCTTTTGAACAATATTGTACTGTGCATGGTAAATTCCTACCCCTACAAAATCATCAAATTCATGTTTGGATGCGTCAGTGAAAATATGATGCCACTCAGGCCAATTTCGTTGAACAATAAAATTAAAATGTGGATTAGCATTATTTTTATCAATATCTACAATGAACTTAACAGATGGCGTATTAACCAGGGCTTCGTATTCACTGTTAAACAAATCAAGTTTTGGAGACCGGTGTGTGGGAGCATGAAATGATTTAAATCGGATATAACTTTTAACTAAACAAGGAAGAGTTTTGTGATTCCAATAATTTGATGAGTCAATGAGATCAGCAAGTATTTGAAGTTTTTGAATTAAAAGGCTATTAGTAAACTGTAAAACACGGAAAAACAATCGGTCAGCCAAAAATTGACGTCTTAGGCAGAGCGGAGGTTCGTTACACTCAATTTGTAATGCGTTAATAGGACTAGATTTCATAGCTCCTGTGATTATTCTCAAGGCGCGTGATTGGATGGAGTCCAGTTTCCCAAGGGCAGCCACGTTACAAGGCTCCAATAAGAAAATTCCATAATCAAGAACACTTCGAACCAGAGCGTTGTAAAGAAGCTTTAAGGAAAACGGATGCGCACCCCACCAAACACCTGATAGACACCTCATCAAATTTAGGAGTTTTTGACATTTGTTTAGAACGTAATCAGAGTGCGGAATACCTGTAAGTTTGGAGTCCAAAATGATGCCCAAAAATTTGACATGATTTTTAACTGGTATTTCATTATTGTCACAATCTATAGATACCGGAGGGTGAATACGTTGGCGAGTGAATAAGACTAGTGAACTCTTACTCGCTGATATGCTCAGGCCATTTTTGTCCATCCAAACTTTTAAACCGACTAGAGAGTTAGATAGCAGAGTACAAAGAGAACTTGATGAACTCCCCGTGACATACAAAACTAAGTCATCTGCATAT
Source organism: Mythimna pallens (assembly GCA_961205895.1). Taxonomy (NCBI): domain Eukaryota; kingdom Metazoa; phylum Arthropoda; class Insecta; order Lepidoptera; family Noctuidae; genus Mythimna; species Mythimna pallens. The sequence continues at coordinate 13,835,603 of OY540830.1, forward strand.
TGCAGGATGCTTGTTGAATTTCGAAGTGAGGAATGTAAATCATACGTATACAAATTAAATAATATAGGGCTGAGAACTGAACCCTGTGGGAGACCTTTCCATACTAGCCTACTGTCATCCTGTGTTTGATCTAAGTTAATTTTTCTACCTGAGAGGAGGTTAATTATAAAACAAATCAACATTTCAGGGATGTGAAGCTTCTTTAATTTTTCTTTAAGGACACTCAGGAGAACATTGTCATATGCTGATTCTAGATCTAAAAATACTGCGAGTACCGATTGATTTCGAGAAAACGCAACTCTAATGTCTGTTACAAACGTAGCCACACTATCCAGTGTACTTTTGCCTTTCCTAAATCCAAATTGTGATTCTGGTAAAATTCCGCGGTTTTCGATAATCCATTCAAGACGATTTTTAACTAAGTTTTCAGCTATTTTTGCAATTACGGGTGATAAAGCTATTGGGCGATAAGATGAAGGTTCTAATGGTGCTTTACCTGGTTTTAAAATAGGAATAACAGTTTGAGATTTCCATGACGGAGGGATTTTACCTGATAACATAACTTTGTTAATTAAGTCCAAGTAGAATTCAAGTGCAGTTTTATTTAAATTAGCCAGGAATGAATAAGGAATACCGTCTTCGCCTGGAGCGGAATCTTTAACTGAGGATAGAACGCCCTGTAACTCTTGCATTGTGAAGGGAGAATTTAGTGGACTTTGATTATGAGAGACAGAAGGAGGAATGTTATCATAAATAAGATCTTGCTCTGGAACAGATGGCGGAGCTAACCGGTTGAGAAAAGAGTTCCTTAAATTGGGGGGAATGCCAGAAACATTAGAAAGAGTAACTCCATTTCTAAATTTTCTGATGTTTTGCCACACAATAGAAGCGTTGACATTAGGAGAGATCGAAAGACAAAATTTTTTCCATCCTTCAATTTTTTTTTCTTTGAGCAATTTACGTGCTTTGGCCATAGCATCACATATAATTTTAAAATTATCTTCTGTCATGTTATTTTTGTATTTTTTTTCCGCTTCCTTTCTGGCTTTCACTACTTGGGAACATTCTTTATCCCACCAAGGAGGGGAAGGAATGCGACCATTGGCTGAATTCTTTAAAGGGAAAGTTTCATCTGCAGCTTGTATAAGTGCATTCGTAAAATTATCATTACAATCAATAAGATCGTCTGATAAATTATTTTGTAAATTAGAAAGCTTTACTTCTACAAGAGTTCTAAACCTATCCCATAACCCATCCTCACCAAGTTTATATTTTAAACGTGGCTGCCTCGACACACTAGGAGACCTGCAAGGACGTGTGGGCGACATAAGGATTGGAAAGTGGTCGCTTCCATAAGAAGATGGCAAAGTGCACCATATAAGAGATGAAGCTAAGTTAGGGGTACAAATGGAAAGATCTATTGCACTCAAATTTTCTTTAGGCCCTGTACGTCGAGTTGGAGAGCCGGTATTTAGTACACAAATGTCATGATGGTCAAATATATCTAATAGTATGTCACCACAATATGATGAAAGAGTACAACCCCAAGAAATATGGTGACAGTTGAAGTCACCTAAAATTAAGAAAGGGCGAGGAAGACTAGACACAAGATTGTTGAATTGTTGAAGGACTGACGAAGAAGGAGAAGGAATGTACACAGAAACAATACTAGTATTATTTATTTGTGCAGCTACCACAGAAAAATCATTAAATACGGGAAGGGATAGAGGATAGTAAGAGACAGAATTTCTGATGAGTATAGCAGCCCCGCCATACCCATCAGACCTATCATCTCTTAGGCAAGAAAAACCATTAATTTTGAAAATGGAGCCTGGTTTTAACCAGGTTTCCGATATTGCAAATAACGAAGCATTATATTTATTTAACAAATAGATAATTTCGTTTTTTTTAGAAACTGCACTTCTACAGTTCCATTGTAAAATGTTCTGAGTTTGAACTGACATTGTGGACCGGTTTAGGATTTTTATACATTTTGACTATAGAGGCAACGTTGGACGGTATTTCTATATTGGATTGTGTTAGTGTTTGAATTAGAATTTGAATAATATCTGATACTGACATCATTTTAGGATCAGTATCTGTGTTTAAGGCACAGCCATTTTGTGGATTCGGTAAACTGTATTCATTATGAATCTGTTGGTGTTTTTCACGATTGTAACTTTTACCCGGTTTGGGGGGAGGACGACGTTGTATATAAACTGTTTTTTTATGTGAGCTATGTGTAGGAGAATGTTGTATATACGAAGATTGTGAGACTGGGTGAGCGTATGTAGTCACAGGAGTGCTAGCTACATCGGCATAGGGTTTCGAAATGGGCGCAATTAATTTAGCAGCTTCACCATAAGAAATACATTTTTCTGCCATAATAGTCTTAATTTCTTTTTGTCGTAAAAATTCTGGGCATAATTTAGATGTAGCAAAATGTTTGCCAGAGCAATGACAGCAAGATATATTTCCCTCTTCAACGTCACAAGATTCACCAGTATGTTCCTGACCGCACTTATAACATTTAGGTTTTGATCTACATTGAATTTTCGTGTGACCAAAGCGACAGCAATTGTAGCATTGGATAGTGGGATATACATACAACTCCACAGGCAATGAGTTGTAGCACATAAATATACGCTTAGGAAGAATCTGACCATCAATCGTAATCACAATGTTCTGCGTTGGTTTCCAAACAGGTGATCCTTCTACGATAGTTTTATAATTTATCCTCCTAACTTTGAGAATTTTCCCACAATTATCTGGCACTGAAGCATTTTCTATTATTTCTTCAGGCGACCAATCTGATGGAACACCACGTACAAGTCCCATTCGTGTTATGTGAAAACTTGGTATGAAAGCTTTTAGATTACTTTTTGCTAATTCTGTGTTGGAAATAAATGAATTAGCATTGTTAATGTTCGAAAACGCCAAAGAAATTCTATTTCTGCCTATCCTCTTAACTGATCCATCTACAATGTTGTGAATGGCATGGGTTTTTAGAAACTTACCAAATGTGACCGGGTGTAAGGTGGTATTATCACTAGGTGACTTGACCTCTTTTTGTACATGAACAATAAACGGGCTGATGTCAGTGGCCTCATACTTGTTCCTTGCAACACCAGATACTGAACCCTGAGGGCTCGGAATGCTAATCGGCGTGACAATGTTGACTGAAGTATTTACAGCAGAGTCACTGTTTTCACTATCTGCACTAGCACAGCAACATCCTGTCTTACCGTCAATAGCCTGACTGTGCTTCCTTTTTTTCTTGTTGCACACTCTGCATATTTTATGCAGTCTGTTTCTTTTCCGCCCACGTTGGGCATTGGAACCATCCGTCTCCATTCCTGATTCATTTGATAAAGTTGACGAAGCAACTATTACAAAGTTAGTAGCCGGGGGTACAAAGACCCCCGGGTCCGCCAAGTCAGGCGGCTCGTTCATTGAATATTAAAAAAATACTTACCGAATCCGGCAAACTATACACTAAAACTAATATATGTACACTAAATATTAATAATATTTACAATATAATACAAAACTGATCCTTAAATAGTGAAAAATTAAAATAGATTTTTCTAACAAGAAAAAATGCACCGGTCCGCTCAAAGTTTCCCGCGCTTTTGATTTTCCAGGGTAGGTTGGTGTAATGACAGTTGCTTGGCATTGACATTTAAACTCTATGTTCGCGTTCAAAAATGCGAGCTTAGAGTATCTACCCGATGACATCATTAGAGTTAACTCTAATCTCATTTTGGAACGCAGGGCTGGGGTAGTCAACACTACAATAAAATCTCAGCTCCATTTTACCGAGATCGCGCCTGTTTCAATAATTCACGTCGTATTGTCCAGTCCAGTGACTGCGTAACTGGACTGGACAATACTTGAGATACCAAACTTTTGATAGGGGACGGTTTCGTGGAACGAAAGACTTTTGCAGCTACAAGTAATAATTTTTATCGGTATTTATAACACACAGATATTTCTCATTACAGCGATGGAACCAGAGTTTTATACCACAGACAATGCTAGAAAAAAAAAATATACCAGGGATACCATAAAAAAAAAATATCTGTTGCATATTTTAATACAAACTAGGTACACCAATTTTAGTGAACTTTACTCGAAGAAATCCCGCCAAAAACTATTTAAATTGATTTTTTCTTGCTCGGATCAAGTAAAGTCCTGTGCTCCAGCAATAGTTACGATAACTGGATTACATGGTTACCATGGTTACCAGGTTTTCAGACATACGCATCCATCAGAAGGACGTCCGTAGGGTGCTACGTAACCTTGACGTGAACAAAGCCAGCGGTCCCGACGGGATACCGGCAATTGTTTTAAAAAATTGTGTGCCTGAACTGTTTCCGATCCTGACACGCCTATTTCGTCTTTCGTTTGAGGCTGGAAAAGTACCGATGGCTTGGAAGCAAGCTAACGTGCAACCCGTGCCCAAGAAGAGTAGTCGGGCTGACCCTGCTAATTATAGACCTATCTCGGTAACGTCCATTCTCTGCAAGAGTATGGAACGAGTGATCAATAATAAGCTCCTGGCATACCTAGAAGCTAATGACATCCTCAGTGATCGACAATACGGCTTTCGCCGAAATCGGTCAACTGGGGATCTTCTAGCGTATGCCATTCACATCTGGAGCGAGGCCGTCGAGAAGCATGGGGAAGCACTTGCAGTCTCCCTTGATATCTCGAAGGCCTTTGACAGGGTCTGGCATGATAGCCTTATTGCTAAGCTTCCTTCCTTCGGTCTGCCCACTGGTCTGCGTGACTGGATCGCAGACTTTTTGAGGGGGCGATCCATCCGAGTTGTTATTGATGGCTGCTCGTCCTGTCAAATGAAAATTAATGCCGGGGTCCCTCAGGGGTCGGTACTCTCGGCAACACTGTTCTTGCTGCACATAAACGACCTTCTTAAACCCGGTACCTTTGGGTATGCAGACGATAGCACTGTTTCTGAGAGATACGTGTCCGATGCACGTGCTAGTGGGTCACAGATCCAGTCTTACCGAGAGGCTATGGTTGAACGCTTGAACTTCTCCTTGAAGGCAGTATCCGATTGGGGCGATGCCAATCTGATCAAGTTCAACGCTGCTAAAACCCAGGCGTGTCTTTTCTCCGCCAAACGGAGCCAATTCCACCCGGCTCCAGCATTCCGAGGTGTGAACGTGCCGATAACCGGCGGCCTTGAGCTTCTGGGGTAACGTTGTCGTCTACCCTCAATTTCGGCTCTAACATCGAGGCTAAAGCTCAACAAGCTGCCAAAAAATTGGGGATCTTAGCCAAGGTGATACAGTACTTCACGCCGGAACAGCTGCTCAAACTTTATTAAGTGCTAGTTCGATCGTGTATGGAATACTGCTCTCATCTTTGGGATGGGTCTGCCAAATACCAGCTTGATGCTCTGGAGTCGATTGAGAGGCGAGTCAAGAGGATCATCGGTGATGATGCACTTGTCGAAAAAAAAACTCCAAAGCCTTGAGCATCGACGCCGAGTTGCTGGCCTGTCGGTTTTCTATCGATTATACTTCGGGGAGTGTGCGTTGGAATTGCACAATTTAATTCCACCGAGTCCGTTCCATCATCGGACCACTAGACGTACGGCGTTGCGTCATCGGTACATGGTGGACATACCACACATACGTACAAAGCGTTTTGGGAACACATTCATAATGCGTACAGCTAAGGAGTGGAATTCCCTGCCGGAGTCTGTGTTCCCTGATAGCTACAACCTAGGGGTCTTTAAGTCAAGAGTGAATGGGTTACTTCTAGGCAAGCGTGCTCCATCGTCGGCCACATCATCGCTTACCATCAGGTGAGATAGTGGTCAAACGCGAGCCTATCAATAATAATAAAAAAAAAGACATTACGAAAACACTGGTGCTGCTATAAAATTGAAGTCCGGCTTATAATATAAAAGTACCTTGCTTCGACTCTTTTGTTTAATTGAAAAAATATAATTTACTGTCAACCCTCGTCATTTTTATTGTAAATAATATGATATATTTATGAAAATACAATGATTCATACGGAATAGACCATAACTCCGCGAATGAGTATTTGATTTTTCATATTCACGAACAGCAAACGGAAATTCGTACCTAATTAGTTGCTTTAGTCCTTTTGAAGGAACTGCTATGATTTGAAAAGGGTCAATAGTTCCTTTAGCCTCTTTGAAGGAACTATAGTGACAAAAAAAGCTCAGCAGGCCAAGTAACGATTTTTTTTTAACGGTTCGTTTCGAATCACTTTCTACAATCGTTAACGCTTCCGATTCCTTTGTTCTGACCACGTGACTTAACGTTGAGATGATGTCATTCCCGTACATCTACTAGCGGTAACGATTGTAGATATAACTGGCTTGTTGGTCTAGTGGTCAGTGGCCCTGACTGCTATGCCGAAAAGAAGTCATAGCATAGTTATGGAAGTCGTGGATGCGATTCCCACCCAGGACAAATGTTTGTGTGATGAGCATTTGTTTTGTGTCTGGATGTAATTTATCTATATATGTATGTATTTAGAACTATTTAAGTACAAAATCAGAAATCAGAAACGTTTTTTTCAAATAGATTAATTACAGGCACTTTTGAATTGTCAAAATGTCGGTCAGTCAAAAAAAGTGAAGCTAAATTGCACGTTCCAAAGCGTAGATCTCTATGGAGAAGAACGTGCAAGAAACTCCTTGGACACTCTTTTAAATCATATTTTGTGTAACATAAATCTACACATTTCTTGTCGCTTCTAATATGTGAGCACAATGTAGATAAAATCCGCCAAGACCGTTCCATCATCGGACCACTAGACGTACGACGTTGCGCCACCGTTACATGGTAGACATCCTACCCATGCGTATAAAGCGTTTTCGGAACACATTTATTGTGCGTACAGCTAAGGAGTGGAATTCCCTGCCAGATTCTGTGTTTCTTGATAGCTACAACTTAGGGGTCTTTAAGCCAAGAGTGAATAGGTTACTTCTAGGCAAGCGTACTCAATCGTCGGCCACATCATCGCTTACCACCAATAATAAAAAAAGGTACCTATTCCCATTAAAATTTGGTGAAGACCTGATGAAGAACTTCGGTAACAGATCAATTTATATTTTATTTGTTTTCACAGATTGACGGAAATCTTAAAAGGGTCTGTCGTACGTCGAAATGAATTTGACCAGATAAAATTTTCTCTCAATGATCTAATACGACTTTCATTGCAGTCTTACTTATCGACAATGTTACGATAGACTACGATTGTGTTTACAATACTGTTTTAATAAGTTTAAACGTGGTTGAAGCACACTCACAGATGATTCTCGAAAAGGACGTCCTCTTATGGCGACTAGTGAATATAACGTGAGTGCTGTGCGGCTAATGATAGAAGCGGATAAAAGGGTGACACAGATTCGGTCAAATTTAGGTATTAATTGATATGAGTCAAGTATAAAAAGTGTTCTATAAACATTTAGGCGTCGGAAAGCTTTGTACTAGATGGATATGGATATCTCATAATTTGGCGGAAGATAAAACACGCCGTCGTTTAGATTGGTGCCGCTCAATGCTTGAAAATGCTACGACGGTGATGACTCGACTGCTGTATAAGACTACGTCACAGAAAAAAAAGTGATGAAAGCTGAATATATTGTTACAAACCCGAAACTAACAAAAGCAATCTACGCAATGGATGTTTCCAATCGAATATTTGCCGAACAAAAGTAAAGAAGTCAAGGGGAAAAGATGATAGCCTCACTCTTTGGAGAGATGGGTCATTTCGAAATAATTTTCTTAAAAGATAAAAGGATAGTTCCTGCAGATTGGTATGTCAGTCGTTGTTTACCCGTTGTCGTGGAAAATGTTAGACAGCAGCCCAAGAAACAGGATCCTCCTCCACCACGATAGCGCTCCAGTTTACTTTGCCAGGCGGACTATTGAATATTTGTCTATCGAAGGTGTGGAGTTAATAAGTTATCTTCCTAAGCGCTCCTGTACACCATTCCGCCGCGACGCCGTTCCGCCACCTATGCTATGGTATACGTTCAACACCGCATCGTCACCGCACCGCCGCTGCACCGCCACTACACTGTCACCGCACTGCCATTCGCCAGTATTGGCCGCCAACACAGGTGTGTACACTTGCTAACTTTGTATGATTTTTTTTAATTACGAAATGTTCATATCTTTAAAGGAAGATTACTAGATACATAGTTTGTGAAATTCACCTTAGTGTTCCCTTTGCTTTAGAATAGAATGTACCTACCCAAAATTTTCTAACGGGCTTACGACGTTCATTTTGCCATTTTCTATACATATAATAAACCAAAACTATCTTCTTTTTATTATTATTTGTTTAATTTGATATATCCGTGCGAGTGTGACACATTTATGCTCTTCGTAGCTAGCAATGTATTAGGGCCAACGCTGCGTTAAGCAGGCTCCCGCGCTGTTCCATACAAAAGTGCTCCGTAGCGGCACGCCGCGCGGGCAGCCGTAATAATACATTAAAGTTCTCCATCGAAACCACTTGAGTTAGCGGCAACGCGCAGGTAATAATCCGGTTTTCGCTATGGGGACCGCCGCACACGACACACGCGCGACGTCACGCGACGGGTTCCCGAGCGGGCGCCGGCTCAACGCAGTGTTGGCCCTTACTAACAACTATCTAGTGGTATTGTAAAATCAAACGGCGGTGTGGTAGTGGCGCGGTGGCAGTGGCGCGGTGGCGGTGGCGCAGTGGCAGTGGCGCGGTGGCAGTTGCACGGTGGCGGTGTTGGTCATGCTGAAGATGGCATGGCTGCGTTTGAAAAAGCTGTTGAAGAAAGAAGAGCCCACTGCTTTAGTCAAAGGTTCCATCGCATGAGAAGGTGCCTTAAACAGGAATGAAGATCGAGTAATTTGAAATATAATAAAAATATGAACAGGCTTCTACATCCTTCCGTTTTTTATTTTCTAAAAGCTTTCTGTGTGACCCTCGTAGATAGGAGTATGGCAGTGCAGGTACTTATTTAGATAACAGCCGGCTGCCTGCTCATTAGAGGGAATACTCGTATTTACCTACCTTGTACTGGTAATATAAATAAAACAAGCATATTAAAAATAGGTGTTTATTGGATTAGCTAATAAAACAAATAAAGTTCTAATTGGTTATTTCAGAAAACCTACTCGTACATGGTATTTATCAAATATGAAACAACTCTAATGAAATAAAATAATTAAATTGGTATATGTGATGTTCAAAGAGTTTTATGAAATATACTCAACATGGTTCACACTAGAATTCTTTACAAAACTATGAGAAAAATCCTAAAAGCAATACTATGACGTATTGTCTAACGCGATGAATTCATGAAAACTTTTATCTAAATATTTAATACTGTTTTTATAAAAACGATCAATTATTAAATTGAAGACAAGGATTTTTGCTTAGCAATTTATTATAACGCCTCGCCTGTGTTCAGGTATTTAAATGAGATATGTCTCACGGATAATTTAATAAGTCTTTCTCAAATAGAGAAAAAATATACTAGCAGGACATTAGCGTTAGTCTTCCCTTCAGGAATAATAAACACATCTTAAGATATTATAATGTAGTGCGTAACATTAATTGTTTAAATACTTAATTTAACACCGTAGTAAACGTACCTACACTAATTTATTTCTGAAACCCGTCAGTCTTAAGATCCGTCTATTATTACCAGTGTACTGACATATATAACTATTTACATTACTAATTAATATTGCGTCAGGAGGTACAAATGTGACAAGTATCGCACGCGGCATGAAGTCTGGAATGTCGGTAGCATGTGTATAGTCCTAGTTTGATTGTAAAACAGCAAATAATAAAGGTAGTAGAGATATTTAAACAACTGGCTCGTCTGTTAGCCTAGATTTAATAATCTATTGATCGATGTGTAGAGACTTAGGGCATGGGGATCAACAGAAATAGCGAAATTTGGGTAGATACCTAGGTACTGCAGGTACTCTTCAGGGAAAACTGGTGTGATGTTATGTTATACACAATTATTTAGTTATTTAATTAAAGTAATTCTAGTTTATTTGGTGTTATCGCTACGCAGCGATACTTGCACAATTTTAAATAGGGTCAGTACTAAGTCACTAATTCTACAATTATCTATTATTGGTCGTTGATAAGGTAAAGCTATTTATTTATGCAGTGCGTTTTTATTTCAGAATATTATCAGTTTAATATTGATTTCAGTCGCGTTCACTCTATTAATTTAGGTAGCATTGTCAATGAAAGCTCTCAAAACGGCCGGTAGAAAATTGATTTCCGAAAAGGCAATTTCGATTTACGTTTTGTATTTTTCGGAAGGCCATTCTATCCGTGATACGAATATACCTGTATAATTTCGTCTGTATCAGGTAGAAATACAGTTTCTCGATTGAGAAAGAATTATACTTATAAACACCTATTTTTTAATTAGTATAAAAAAAATGGGGCTCTATCCGTAGGTACCCGTAACTGATCATATTTTTGTAGTCTATAGTAAAAAAAACGAAATCCCAAAATTGTCCACGCAAATTTGTCATGATTGGTAAAATCTGGTAAATTCATAATATAATTAATCATTCATAACAATTGCTACTAGAAAATACTACGCGCAGTGTTTTTTCATTTTGATTGTCATTTATTCATTCATTCATAATTATTAGCCTGTACAATATTTCCATAAATTTAGTGACATTTTGTGATATAAACAAACGCTTCTATCTTTGCTGTTTATGAATATTATACATTAAGACTTTACTTAAATAATAACAAGACCTTTTCTATTATGCCCCACTCAATCCCCAAGTGAACGCCGGCGTCCATAATATGTCCGCATAGATTTTAAAATATTGAGCTTTTTAATAATAGGGTATTTATCCAAGAACGTAAATAGGAAGTTCTTCATAAAGTAGTCTGTTAATATCTAAATTAAGCAACTTTTCCGTTATAAATAAGTGGGTATACCTACATAACATTTTGATAGGCATAAACATTTGAATAAAAACACACTGTATAACTTTAACATCATTAAAATTTATAATCATTACAGTTACTTTATCTTAATGACTTCACTACCTAAATATTTATTTAAGGAGTTAAATACACTGCCTTCATTCTATTCGCATTTTATTGATTGGATAATAATCAATATTTAAAAAGCTTTGAGGATAAGTACATTCAATACAGTTAAGTATATGTATATGTAAATGCATAAAACACGTAGTTAGGTACATACATAATCTCAGACCTAAAGATATAAGTATATTTATTTATTTAAACAAAAATATCAAATCACATCTAATCGGACGATAATAATATTACAGGGTAAAAAAAATTATAAGTTTACTAATTTATTAAAGCTTGATAACAATACTATTTAGACTGATCACCACAGTTACGTTAGGTGTTGTTAGGTGTGTTATTTAGATGTTAGTTCATCGAACTCGGTGCCGAACTACCGAACAATAGCAATTAATATATACTGGCGACTTGACCTCTTTATGAAACATAAACACCAAACAAAAAGTGCTTTTATATTAAAACAGCGACCCGCCCCGGGCTTATCGGCGGCGACGACCTTTCGCGCCAGGCCCTGGTTCAGGCCATGGTCCGGAGCAAGGATGAATGGCAGGCGGTCGCCTCGTATTGTGAAGCTAGCTGCAGTAATGCTAGCGAAGACCCCGATTACCAGCCACTGCAGGCGCAGGCTTGCGAACGAACGAGCTATGGGTACCTCGCGATCTGACCGTCCGGTAACTGTCCGGACCGAGCCCATTTGCCGACGGCGTGTAGTGTTTGATGCGCGTCTCAAAGAGATATCAGCAAAGACGTAAGGGCCCTAATACTACTAGGGCCATGGGTTGACTTTTGAAAACGTTACCCTTGGCCCTAGAACGCAAAAGGCAACTGAAAGAACATAGGTATAGTTTTAGTCAACAAAAGAAAGTCTGACACGCCCTCCAACTCCGCCTTAGAGCGGAGGAAGTTATCAGATAATTTCCCACCTGAAAAAAAGACCCGCTCCGGTATCTCACAAGTAATACGTCTTATATTAAATTAGATTAGTCCGTGATACAATGCCTGCTTAGTTACTGAAAATTCAGGCTTCTAGTTTTATACGCAACAAAGTTATAGGTGGACGAAAATGGCCTGAACAGTTTCGAGAAAAGAATGGTACGGGCGTGCCACATTTTTGCTCGCCTTGGCGGGGCACTACCGTGCCCCCTAATATACACGGGACTGGAGTTAGTTATATAAATTAAATAAAATATTAAAATTGCCGTTGTAACATGCTAGCCTCTTAGGGCCGAGTCACACCGGAATGGCAGTGACGCGGCGAGCACTTTCAGTGTGAAATAATTTTAAACCTTATCTACATACTTAAAAGACCAGTACCTATTGCTTGAAAAGCATGAAAAGGACGTGAGGCCTCCCGCGTTGTCGCGAGCGGCCGCGCGCCACGCGCGTCTTGTCGGTAGTTCTAGCCTAGCCAGCCGCTGCCGGCCGCTGCCATTCCGGTGTGATTCGGCCCTATGAATTAAAATTTTAACCTGTATGGTGACCGATTTCAGTAAAACTATTTCCATATGAAATTTGACATTCTAAATTAAAAAAGAAATAGACACGAACGAAGATTGTTCGACTTTCAATTGTTTTTGTATTTAACTTTCAAAGTGAAGATGGATTCGGCAAAAATCAGAGTTTTTCGAATACGATTTTCGACGTGGCACTGCCGCAGTAGAAACTGCTCCTAATGTCAATGCTGTATTTCGAGAAGACAAGGTTAACGAACGCATCGTGCATTTTTAATTGTTGAAATTTCGATATAAAGAATGACCCGCGAGGAAGACCAGTCACTAAGGTTGAATTTAAAATTAAAGTTGATGAATTGAATAAATTGATGGTGAAAACGGAAACTACCAAGAAATTAACGGCATTGTTTGACGTTAGCATGTTTTATTGATACATTTGCAGCAAATCGTTAAAATATTTAACGATTTGACAATAGTGGGATTATTTTATTTTTATTTTTCCTTGATTGGCCAACCAACAATTGTTTACACCATATTTTTTTTAAGTACCTACTTATATGCCATAATATAAGGTCAGTGTAACAATTTTTTACAGGTTAGCACCGCGTGCCCCATAAACATCATATAAGATAATATACCGTAAGCGCAAAACACAATGGCTGACTACAAGTACTACTACCCTCTTACTCATAGAAAGGTGAACGTCACTTCAGCTTACTCAGATTCGGTTAAGCAATAACAGTACATGTTTACTGTGCAGAACTCCAAACAATGATGGTGAAACTCGCAGCAAGACAGCCACTACTCATAGTTCGATTTTAATCATTATTGCTCCATGGGCAAGACCTTACACTTCTCGAGTTTTTAACACTACAAGACCTGAAGTTAGAAACCATTTGTCATCCTCTTTACTCGACAGACGGCCAGACCTCGCCCCAACCGAGTAGCATTTTTGCTTCCCTAGCCATTGTGTAAACGGGGTTTCCCCGTTTATACAATGGCTAGGGATGGCGATTTGCCGAGGCTGGGCCCACATGTAAACGCACCATTAATTTTTTTTTTAACGAAACGGCAATTTCATACTTTAACCCCTATTACATATTATTAATACGGTTAATAGATTGTAAATGAAAAGATAATAAGAGGGATGATATCTACGTAGGATGCGTTATGTTATTAAACCCAACACATGTACCTAAAAAAAAAGTAAAACAACAAGTCGAACGTCAGTGGTAAGACTACCAGAATAAGCAGGACTCATATTCTATTGAAACTCAGAGTAACACTAGGTCAAGTTAAAGTAAAAGTGATATCTTATATAGCTGGAATGTCGAGTTCAAGGTACAGACACAACTTTTTTAAACACACAATTTGAATATATATCTAGTTTGTTTTGTAATATCTACTATAACTTTCAGTAACTATAGGTACCATGTTCATTTACTCCTCGCAGGTACATGGTTTTGGCACCTACTGTATTATAGGTGAAATGAATCATAGACGCAAGTCCCAGACATTTATGGTATCTATCACGGCTAGTTTTCGAGATTTATACTTTTTTTTTGTTTTGTTTTGTTTAATAATAACGAATCAAGTTATTTAATGTAAAAAATGTACTGAATTAATTTATTATTAAAATGTAATATTTGTTTCTATTTTAACTTTTTTGGTACATTCTCACGGCAGGAAAATGAGACACGAGTGGAAGAAAATAAGTAGGTATGTATTATTGTTATACCACAGTAATAAATATTTCACAAATCCTACTTAAATATATTTTTTCCGTAACTTTAAAGTAAAAATGTTTAAATTATGTAAGTAGAACCAACTTTTTAAATTGGTAAAATTCTCGTGTCACAGTTTTCGTTGCCATACTCCTCCGAAACGGCTTGACCGATTTTGATGAAATTTTTTGTGCTTATCCGGTATCTATGAGGATCGGCCAACATCTATTTTTCATCCCCCTAAATGTTAGGGGTAGTCCACCCCTAAAATTTTTTTTTATTTTTTAGACAAAATATTATTTATATGGCAAAACAACGTTTGCCGGGTCAGCTAGTATCGTATAAATTACACGCATAAAGTTAATTAAGTAATGGTTAAAGATAGTATTGGTATCGTAGTGCAAACAATATGTATACAAATTGATTAAATACGGTAGGTAAGTAATGTGTGGGTATTGTTGTGTCCCGGTCGAGATTGGACCGAGATAGATGACTATTATTTATTACTATTACATCCTTGGCCGTGACAACCACCAACCTTACGATTAATGCTGTTGTTAAGGTGAAGATCTAGAAAAAAAAAACAATATTATGTTGATGGGAAAATGGGTATGGCATATTGTTACATTACAATAGAAACATAACATAATCAGCCTCTAATGCCCTAGAGATTGTTGGACCGTTATCCACCACACTGAACTACAAGCGAAATAATCTCACACTCGTATTTTTCCGAGTCCTAGCAGATAAAGTTCTCGCAGGGTTAGTGTTTCCAACCAATCATAGCACCGGGTTCGATGTTAGGAATAACATTTTAACAATCAATAAAATCATGAAACGATTTTATTCATTGATGCAAACCAACAAAGTTTTTTCAAAAATTAGCTTCATCTGATAAATTATTCTATTAATTTATTGTTCCTTATGAAATCTACTGTTATTTTAAAATCTTCTATACGCAGAGTAGATTCCTACCTATACAAAATAGTTCAGGAAAAGTTAATTTTTGAATTAACGACAGCTGTGTTGTTCAGATTTAGAGATCTTGACTAGAACAGTTGTGAGTGTCGAACAGTTTGGGCGCAACGTCCTCGTAGGGAGCGACACGAGCAGTCGCGAGATCACGCGCGACGCGCTCGGCGGCCCCCATCACTCGCAGGAGGTTAAGTCCCGCTAACTTGCGAAGTTCCTCTATGCTCCACCCCTCCTCCATCAGTTCCGCGAACAGCAGCGGATACGACGACACGTCCTCCAAGCCTTGAGGCGTACTGTACAGCAAGCATTGTTTGTAAGATTAATGTCAGATGCGAGAATGAAGAATCTACGCAGGCGACAAATGTCGACGAGCATACTATGTACTATCTGTACATAGGTATGTACTAACTACTAACCGTTCCAACTAAACAAACACATTTCTGTATAATCACAAGTGTCTGTGTTCAAAATATAAACCCCTTGAAAAATGAACCTACAGCGTTTATGTAAACAATATTATTTTGATTCAAAAAGTTATAAGGAAGAACTTTTACGCAGTTATTCTTGGGAACTATTAAACTTTTGTTTATCCTTTATAAAGCTTCACACTTTTGGGATTTAGGATTTTATTGCTTCTGGTTCGGTATATTTTTAAAATATTTTATCTAAGGTAAAATTTCCATGTGTCTATTTCAAATATAAAACATGTTTTGTATTCGTTATTTCATTTTCCGTCACCATGTCTACAAGGTAGGCACAGATCACACTATGTACTTACTAATTAATGCCGTCGTAGCCAGCGCCAAGGCCCACACTGTCCACACCGGCTACATCCCTTATATGATTAATGTGTGCTGTAAGACAAAGTATTGGTTAATTAATGGATTTCTGATAAAACACTTTTTTACTGTTACGCTTCTGGCGGAAACAAGAAACTCTTAAATATTTTTCACAACGCCACAAAACTTTGACACCTCCGAGGAGGGAAATACCAGTGGCATGGGAAATAAAAATGTTATTGGCGGGAAGAGGGTAGAGGCGAAATGTTGGCTTACCAATGGCATCTTGCACAGTCGCAGTATCCTTACAGGTGAGGAATGACGTATAGAAGTTGACCATGATGAGCCCCTTATTGGCGGCCAGCAGGCGCAGCACAGCGTCGGGCACGTTGCGCGTTACGTTGCAGAGCGCGCGCGCCGACGAGTGCGAGAACAGTACGGGCGCGCGCGACACGGCCAGCGCGTCGCGCATGGTGCGCTCCGACACGTGCGACAGGTCCACCAGCATGCCCAGTCGATTCATTTCCTTCACCACTATCTGTCCGACCGATCAATAACAATTTGTTAACACAAGATTGATGACAGGAAAAGAGGACGCCTAAAAAAGAAAAATGCTTGTCTTCTCCGACCACTTTAATTGAGTTTTTTGTCTGTTATTGAAGAATAAAAACTGAAGTACCATAATACGCCATTTACATAAAGGACAAAAAAATGTTTTAAAACACGTCGGTATAAGCTATTGAATTGAACTGCAAACACAGTTCCGGCTGCTCCTGGCCGTTTGCATATTTATCATAAAGTAAGTCTCTATTGTTCCAGCCGCTTTTGAAGCTCGTATGAGTTTGCGTTGCTTTAAATTAATTGCTAACTTCTTAGAACCTTTGGTTGTGAATTCAGAAAGCCAACGAATTATGAAAGCGACAAATTGTCGTAGTGAGTTTTATAGTTCCTGGTATTTAACCTGGCATTTAACCAAATAGCTGACAGAGATTGTCAGCTATTTGGTTAAATGGGAAATGTTCCATTGTATGTAATCCCTTAGCCTCAATAAGAGATTAACAAATTACTTTGGTGAATTATTAGCTGGCGCCTGGGGGCCGCCACCGCGACTTGTTTGACTAGTTTAAATTATTACAAAACGTACATAATTGGTTTGATCTTTAAGTAAAGAAAGACAAAGAAGTATCAGAAATGAAAGTTATCCTACCTAAGAGTGAACTAACAAGATCGGTTCTCGCAGTGATCGTAAATG
Organism: Mythimna pallens; assembly: GCA_961205895.1. Classification (NCBI taxonomy): domain Eukaryota; kingdom Metazoa; phylum Arthropoda; class Insecta; order Lepidoptera; family Noctuidae; genus Mythimna; species Mythimna pallens. The sequence goes on from OY540830.1 coordinate 13,852,884, forward strand.
ATGGGCTAACAACCAGCAACTACTTATAGTTTATAGCCATCTTAAATTCAGCACTGTTGCGCTGCCGGCTCTTCTATTAAGATAAGTACCGCCTGGAGTTGTTTCTTGCATTAAGAAAGTGGAGGCAACTGGCACAGCCTCTTGTAACTGGCAAGCGCATGCAGATGATATACAGTGCAATTAATAAAAACAATCAAGAGAACTGCTGTAGACAGAACTGTTAGTAGGTACTAGTCTCTGTTACGGACAGCGAAATGGAGGTAAAACAGTAGAAAATCATCTTTCCACGCTGAAAATATCCATATATATATTAGATATTAACTAAAATAAGTACTTATACTGAAACTCGTATGTATATAATACAAAAATATACTCAGGCGTCGAAGTACTTCTCCACATAGCTGTCATTCAGAAATATGCACAGAAGGCTGGCAGTTAATTCTTTGTATTAGAATCTCGGCCCTACAAGGATAACCTATCAATATGTATTGAATTTTTTTTGAGGTGAGAAATCATTCAATGGCTTCTGCTCCTGGGTTAAACGGGAGTGTGTTCAGACTTTTACTGACTAAAACCACATCTATGCCCTTCGGTTGCCCTTTACGTTCTAGGACCACGGGTTTCATTTTCAAAAGTTCTCAGTGGATATGTATTAAACTTAAGAGACACTTCAAAGTGTGTGGTCTGGATTTGTCTACTCAGTACAACCACAAACATTACAAAAGAAGTTGCGAACTGGTATACTTATCGCGTTTTTTAAGTGTACCTACTTAAGGCAGGTTTCGAGTTTGAGCGTACGAGCGACGCCTACGTGGCACGCAGCGTGCAGTTTAAACAAAAGAAAATATTTCGAAAAGTATCGTTGCAGGTAAACAAAGAACTGGTTTCGCGAGCAACTCGGAGCCGACTTGGTACAAAGAGAAATATTGCGGTGCGCCAGGATGTTTATGATTATAGCACACTCACTCTACTCGACGTCTCAATCTTTACGGTTGCCTTCTGACTACTTAGCTACGTGTATTTTAATATTCTTTCGCGTGCTCCAAGATTGCTCTTTATGAGCACATATGTTACTCATATACTATGCAAATTGCTATGTAAATACTTCATACAGATTTCTTTAAGCCCCGTCCGCTCGCTACAAATTCTTAATAACATCCAGCATGTTCCTAAGACAATAAATTCACTCCTAACGAGCTACCATTGTATAGTCAGCAAAGAGGATTATAACTTCATCTAATCTTAAGAGATTTAAGAAAGAATTAAGGGGAGATAACTCACAATTTAAACCCGTAAGAATAATCAAAGTTTTAATGTTTCTGTTCTTTTCAATCTGCATTTTAGGTGTTTTATAAATGGTTTTATAACACAGCAGCATAAACCTATTTAACATTTTAAGGTCGATTAATTAAAAAGTCGCTTTTGAGTTTTACGTGTAATCATGGTATTATCTCAGTCATTAGTATTTTAATTTGATCGTATTCCAGGCGTTTGTTAGGGTTAGCAAAGTTTGCGGAGGTGTTTTAAAATATAATAAAGATGTATCTGTCGTGGGCAGATTTTAGAATAGTTCATTTCATGATGTCACCGGCCGTATCATGAAATGGCTGCATTTCATGATATGGCCAACTAAAACTGGTCAGATTGTTTAGCCTCTCCGGTTTAGTACCATTCGACCGTTTGTATTTAATATGTCTATCCACGTTTGGCTATATCATTATATAGGATTTCTATGACAATAAAAGGTATAAATAAAGTAGGAATTTATGTATTGTTCTTGTAAGAACAAACATAAGCTTAAGATTAAAATAAAAAAACCAGTGCAAAAATATAAATGGATATTTTACAATTATTATTAAGAGACTTGGGCACACAAAACCGGACCGTTTAGGTGACCTTTATCATGATTATTTTTTTAAACCACCCAGAAGAGTATATAAGCATTTAGTGCACAATTCATGTTTTTGATGGAATAACGGCATATTTTATAGCCAGTCAACCTAGAGTGGTGAAGAGACAATATGGTAGGTGCATAAAAATAAATCTTATTTAGAATACACATACATATATATTTAATATAATATATATGTAAATATGTGCAAGTAAATGAATTTGTATAAAATATTAATAAATTTTACGCAGTCGAATTACCGTTTTTTTTTTTGTTATTAATAAATATTATATGCTCAGAAATTACTGGGCCGATTTTATAATCATTCACTTGAACATGATCTACTCGGTAAAATCTTACTGAACATAGAATATAATGAAGTACAGATTAAAAATTGTATACTTACAATTTCTATTGAATCGGATTCATGAGTTTTAATTTTTATGCATGAGAATGTTAAGTCTTTTTTTAGAATAAAAGTAACCCAAATTATTAATCTTTATAACATAACGTAATACGTCTAAGCTATCTGTGAGTGAAAGTCCTCTGGAAATCTATTTATCCATTTCACAGACGGAGACGCCCCTTCCCACCCCAGGAAATAAGTCCCATCCTCGCAGTAAAATAAAAAGTAGCTTACGTTACTCATTATAAGATTAGCTATATCCCAGTGAAAGTTCTGTCAAATCTTGTTCAACCGTTTCGAAGATTTATTCCGTAATTTAATATTAATTTTCCTGTGGGAATGGGTTCTCACGGGAAAATGAAAAATAGCGTTAGTTACTCCTAGTAACATCACTAAATACGTTAGTGAAAGTCGCTGTAAAATCTCGTTTCGAATATACTTTCATCATTCAACATACTAAACAAAAGAAAAAAAAAATAATATCACAAACAGACAGGTACATTAGCACAGATTGATACCGGCAGTTTTTCGTTGTAACTAGGAACACTCAAAATAATATAAAAATTATGTATTATAGTGTTTTTATTATATATATTTTATTATAATATATATTTTAATATTATTACATTTCATTGGTTCTTGAAGTATACCTACGTAAACTTCTTTATCAGAAGCTCACCACATGCTAAGAATGTGTGATTTTATCTTCAAAACTCTTAGCAGTTCGTAGCTTTCAATGTAGCAGAATTTTGATCCATGAATAGAATCTTACCAAACGCCAATTATTAAGCTTTTTTATGTTTAATGTAGCTTTTTGGCTCATCGTGGACACGAATAGCAGATCGTAGCACTCACCGTAACAGGAACTTACTTCTTGAAAAGAGCCTTGTCACACGATAAAATTATGTTTGGCGTAGCATCGTAGCCACACGTAGTAGCCCGTAGCATTCACCGTAGCAGGACTACATTAATCGAAAAGAGTTTGTCAGACGATAATAATATGTTTGACGTAACATCTTACCCACTTGTATCAGTTCGTAGCATTCAATGTGGCAGCTTAGGACTTCACTTCTTGAAAAAAAAAATTAAAAAAAAATACAATCGACTTCAAAGTAAAAAATACACTGAAAATTGCAAAATAACTTTAATTTCGGGAGTCGGTGTTTCTATAATAGTTTTGTCTCTTCCTTATTTAACACCGACTTCCGAAATTAAAGTTATTTTGCACTTTTCAGTGTTTTTTTTTACTTTAAAATCAGTTGTATTTTTTTTTTTTGTAAAAAGTTTTTATTTTACACTTTTTAGTTATGGTACCACCACTAAAAAGTACCCCTTTAGCCAAACTTAAATACCTTATAGCCAGAGTGCATCTCAGGACAATTCTAATAATCCCAAACACGGTTAGATTACATTAATTTATTACAGAGTTCCGGTGCCTAACTTCAGGCTTCATCATTAGATTAATTCGATATATTCCCCCTCTACTTTCAGTCACTCAGTTATCGACTACACGTATAAACAAAGCAATTTTACTTGTTATGACGGTTCTGCTGTGATCCTATGAGGAGTTCTGTTCCATATCTTTGAAGTTCATGATCAGATCATAACAATATTTCTATGGGACCAACTCGGAAGCAATTAAAAAAAAATAATTCAAAATCGGTCCAAAATTGATCGAGAAATCGGTAAACATACATAAAAACAAAAAAAAAAACATACATTCAACCAAACATATAACCTCCTCCTTTTTGAAGTCGGTTAAAAAGAGCCATTCATAGTATTTTACACGTTAAAATTATATTTAAAAAAAAGAAGTATTTTTATAAAGAAGTTGGTCACACTATAAAAATATGTTTTGCGTAGCATCGTACACACTTGTAGCAGTTCGTAGCATTCACCGTAGTAGGACTTCATTTCTCGAAAGAAGACTTGACAAAAATCGTAATCACATGTATCAGTTCGTAACATTTAGCGTAGCATTTTAGGATTTCACTTTTTGAAAAGAGCATTTCAGAGTTTGTTACACGTTAAAATTATGTTTGGCGTAACATCGTAGCCATACACCGTAGCAAGGCTTTATTTATTGAAAAGAATTTGTCACATGATAAAAATATGTTTGGTGTAGCATCGTCGTAGCCACGCGTAGCAGCTCGTAGCATTCACCGTAGCAGGACTTCATTTCTCGAAAGAAGGTGACACAAATGATAAAAATTATTTTTGGCTTAGCAGTGTAGCCACGCGTAGCTGCTCGTAGTATTCTCCGTAGCATGACTTCACTAATTCTCGAAAGTCACACGATAATAATTTCTTTGGCATCGTAACTACGCGTAGCAGCTCGTAGCCTTGACCGTAGCAAGACTTCACTTGTCCAAAGGAGCCTTGTCACACGTTAAACATATGTTAGGTGTAACTTTGTGGGCTCTCGTAGCAGTTCGTAGCATTCACCGTAACAGAATTCATTTATCGAGCAGTTTCTCTCACGATAAAAACATGTTTGGCGTAGCGTCGCACATATTTGTGGCAGTTTGTAGCATACACCGTAGCTGGACTTCATTTCTCGAAAGAAGGCTTGACACATGATAAAATTATTTTTGGCGTAGCAGCTCGTAGCATTCACCGTAGCAGAAGTTCTCGAAAGGAACTTTGTCACATGATAAAATTATTTTTGGCGTAGCATCGTAACCATGTGTAGCATTTCATAGCGCTTACTGCAGAAGGCTTACCTTTCCGAATGGCGTGAGTCCTCCTCGCGGCGATGGTTCGGGTTTGTCCGCCGATGCGCACTCAGCCCAGGGTGTGTCACACGTAGAAGTCAAGGTCAGGTATCGTACCCCGACCTGGTACAGCGTTCTTAGCACGCCCAGCGAGCCTCCGATTGCATGCCCCCCCTCCACTCCCACTAGTGAACACAGCCTGTGGTTGGCGTGCGCCGCAACTATATCTGCGACAATAGATATATAAATCGATGTAACAACTTAATGTAAAAACATCAACGACTGAACACTGTGTCCCAAAATACAAGCAATAGCTTAGTTTGGGAACCAGTATCAGCAACTTCTGGGATTACTGTGTCTATTTTCTTGAAATATTGTGAATGATTTTTCTGGTAATAATAAATATATATTTTTTTAATCTGATAAAGCAAAGAAAAGGCTTTATGCACCAATTATTGCAAAGTTATCGTTTGAAATATTAGGTACGTCGAATAAGAAACGAATGCAGAAAATACCTACATATTATTTTTATTAAAATATACTTGAGAGGGAATAGGTTTGCCAGTTTGTGAGAACGAAGCGGATGAATTTTTTCATGCCCATTAAGCCCTTCCTCCCTTTTTTAGTCATTTGTATCTACAATTTATTTACATTAAGTAATGTCCACTTTTTTTTTCGGAGGGAAAATCTTCCAATGACATCCACCGCTCTTAGGCGGGGCGTGAGATAGTGTCAGACTTTTACGGACTAAAAATACACTCCTGCTCCATCTTTGCCTTCGTTCCAGGGCCCCAGGGTTTTCTTTTGCATCACTCATAGACCCAGTAGGCTTCGACCCTGCTGGGCCCCTACTGAGCCCCTACGGTTTTGCTGACATCTCCTTGAGATGCGCGTGGAACACTACGCGCCGTCAACAACTTGGGCTCGGTCCGGACGGTTACCGGACGGTCGGACGCCGAGCTACCCATTTCTCGCCGTCCGCAAGCCAGCGCCTACGGTGGCTGGAAATCGGGATCGGGATCCCGGCGGCTGGGGCGTGAGGGCCGTTCTCTCGCGCGTGTGGCCGGCTCCTTTGCTAGCATTACTGCTTCGCAGAAGGAGGCGACCATCTGCCACTCATCCTTGCTCCGGACCATGGCCTGTACCAAGGCCCGGCGCGAGAGATCACTGCCGCCGATCGCCCCCACGAGGACACGGCGGTGCTCTGCCCAGGCGGGGCACACCTCTACCGTATGCTCCACCGTGTCCTCCGGGTAGTCAAAACAATGGTGGCACCCAGGCGTTTCTTCCGCACGAATCCGGTGCAGGAACCTACCATTTCCGGTGAGGACCTGCGTTATTCGGAAGGTAAGGACGCCATGTTGTCTTTCCAGCCACTCCTCAAAGAGGGGACTTACCACCAAAATAGTGGCGTGCCCAGCACAGGGTTACGACAGTCACTGTAGCCATTCCACCATGAGATCCCGCTGGAATTCTGTCATGCCTGCCATGCCGCGACTTGGCGCGGCAGCGGAGTTTCACCCAGGCGGCGGCGTTGCATCTCCACGCGCAGATCGTGCATGCGTGAAGTAATCTCCATTAATATTATAAAGATGTAAAGTATGTTGTTTTTGTTTGTAGGAGGTAATCTCTGAAAGTACTGGTCCGATTGTAATTAATAATAAATTTTTTTCAAAAAAAAAAGAAAGCTGCATAAAATACATACGTAATAAAATAAATACGCTGCATAAAATAAATACGTAAGTGTACGTGGGCGAAGCCGCAGGCAAAAGCTAGTAATAAATATATACATAAAATATAAATAATAAACTGTATTTTAAAATAAAAACCGGGCAAGTGCGAGTCGGACTCGCAAACTGAGCGTTCCGTACAAACTTACCTGTGAAAACAGCCCCCCTATTCAAGTTACAACCATTTCGTTTCGATTCTTTTTTTTTGTTGATCGCCTCGAGTCGGCCACGCCTCCTATTCATTTGTTCTGACCACGTGGCTGAGCGTTGAGATGACGTCAGAACAAAAGAATCGGAGGCGTGGCCGACTCGAGTCGTTCGAGTATTCATAGTAACCGTTTCGTTTCGTTCAGTTCAATTCACGAATCAAATTTCAAAGATTTTTCCGAATCGCAAAAAAAGTTTTTTTTTTTTTGTAGGTAACAAATTTACTGTTTTCAGATTTATTCTTATACCTGTGCTATAAGACCTTGCTTTATGCCAAATTCCGAAAGGATTCTGGGTCAACGGGAAGTGCCCTATGAATTTTGATTCCCTTGAGAGTGTCGAAATGTACATTTTTTGCGACATAAACGGCCATATCTTTTTTTCCTGTTAACTTAAAAGTTTGATTTTTTCCATAGCTTTAAAGGACCGCAGACTGCTGCTACTGCTGCAGCTAACTATATGGTTTTAATTTCAACTCGATACCTGCATGCGTTCCCGAGATAAAGGTTCTTGACAGACAGACGGATGGACAGCCAAGTGATCCTCTAAGGGTTCCGTTTTTTCCTTTTGAAGTACGGAACCCTAAAACTACTGTTTCCTCTTAGAAATTGAGAGTACATTGTGTTACGCGATAAAGAATTTCGTTTCGTTCTTTAACATTGTGAAAAGATTTCGCTGTGTTGTATACTCTAATGTATTCTAAATGGAAACGTAGAAGTTTTCCAAGTGTCTGATGGACAGCATTACTACTTTTGAAATAAATTATCGAAGCAAGTTCATTATTTTTTATTTTCTTTGTGATCGACTGAAGAAAAACCCGACGAAAGATCGTCGAATTTTTAATAAAGCTTGGGGACGCCAGGATTTTTTGTACAAGTGCTTTTTCTTTATCTTTAGTTCAAGGAAAACAAAACATCAAACAGATTGAGCTTATATTGTTACGTTTGTTTTTGTAAAACAAAGTCCCCGGCACCTGTTATGGTGTTTTGTGTATCACGTGGCTTCGGTTGCTTTGCACAGCTGCACCACACATTGTTCGCAATCCACATTATTAATAATATACTTAACCTGATTAATGACCTGAAATGATAAGGAATTCCAATAGATGTTCCAGAGCCAAGGTTTCATCTTCATCACTCACAAATAAACCTATATCTACTCAATATGTCAGCTTACACGCCACCATGGCTTGTAAACATATTAACAATACATGTTTACAAACTGTTGCAGTGTGGAAACATAATTATGTACAAATATTGCTTTTGATTTAATGTACAAATTAATTCATCAACTAGTATACGTTCAAAAGCTTTAACGAGACTTCATGTTACTGAATTTATTATGAAATAATTTAGAGTTGACTCTAAAATGTATATAATTGTTCATTGACTACTGTCTGCATTGCAGTAATCTACTAATTGAGCTCTACAGCTGCTATTTAATTTATAATACATGATTTTTTAAATTATTCTCTTTTCACTCAGTTATTCGTTAATTAAAGTTCCAGGGTTCGCCGAAATTTACTGAACTTGAAATCACGTTTTTGTTTTCGAACAATAAACGAAATACGGTCTAAAAGCCGTTTATTTTAATTGGACTTATTTGAATTACAAAAAAAAAACAATGAAGCTAAAGGAAATGCACGGATTAATTTAAACAGTTTTTTAAAGGCTAGGAAGTGAAAACAATGGGTTTCTCATGCTAATACACCTTACGCATTTACATTTGTCCTTCTCAGACTTGGCGTACTTACCTCTGAAATGTGTTTGGGTAAGTAAGTAGACTAGACTTGTACAAACCAAGGTGCATTCTTGATAAGCACTTGCAGAGTACAATCATGAGTGGCGCCTACCTTCAGCGGAGGTACAGAGTGTGAGCTGCGGGTGGTACTTATCGGTGAGCCGCTGTATGAGGTCGATCTGCTCGAAGGTGAGCTGCACGGCGTCCCGGTGCTGCGCGTCGCACGGCACGTACGCGGCCCAGAACTGCGCCAGACGAGCACACGACATACGACTGATTAAATATCACGCACGACTTGCACAATCCTCCTGCTGAATTTGAAATCCTCCTCACACAGCGGTACAGCGAACCGACAAAGACTCCATAATGGAATCGGTGATGCTCATGGCATACGTGAGGCCACAGCCGGTTGACTCGCTACCACAACATATTGTATTATGTACGTTACACAAACACATCAATCTCGTGGAATTGTGCGATGGAGTTGAAACAATTAGCTCACTATCATTCCTGTTTCGGTTCATTGTACCGTGTCCGTGATATCGTTATAGTTGCTTTAATTTTGACACAATCACAGAATTAATCCTTTGATTCAAACAATCCCCTCTGCTACAATTTACTGAGAATATTAAATCGCAACAGGGATGAAGAGATTAGAATTTCTGCAAGTGTTAAAGAAAATTCTGAAAGTTATGTACGTAAGTATATACCAGTTTATGAAATGCAAGTATTTTTGGCAAAGGTAAGCATTTTTAATTAAATAACGTCGGTAAACCCCAACCAATATCTTTTGATGCTACAATAATGCGAGCGTTATGATCCTCGCGCCACATATTAATCTTGTCGAGGGATTACGTCGAAATGACCCACTTTATTAAATGCACAATTAATTAAATCGTGCGGTTTAAGGAATGTGCTCACCTGCGCGGCCACCCGGCCCTGCTTCAGTCGCGGCAGGTCGGTGTGGCTCCACGAACTTGTTGCCCATGGGGAGATCGTCCGCAAATCCTCGTCGAAGCTATGTGGATTTATTATATTATTAGACGATTATTCTCTATTTATTATTGTTTAGACGACTAGAAAGTATGTGGAATATACTCGTATAATAGATTGATACATTGGTTAAAATACAGTCCAAATAAAAAGTAATAGGTCTCTGTGAATAATACAGTAAATGCGTAATTAGATCCTACATATTTACTGCAGATGGAACTGTTTCTTACTCAAACTCTGTAAAGCTGTCTATTTCTTGTGTCATTGAGTTTAATCGTAATATTTTTTTTAGATCAGGTACCCACACATTGTTTATGTTGACGCAGCGAGATGGTCACGAGCAAGCTGCGTGGTAAAACTATTTATATATTATATCCTACTGATATATATAATTGGAACTAATCGAAATGCTAACAATAAACAAGAGTACCTTCACGCGGTGTGCACGCTTCGCTCATGCTACAGGCATGTTACACGACCATGAGAGGCAGTGACTGACTCTATCAGATCTCATGAACACGGATATCAGGCTCTTCGCCTAAATGGAAATTCTTACCAGCTCTTATCCATAAGACCCACTAAACAGAACCAATAGCAACATTTTTTTTTAAAGCAGCCCGAATCCTCGAATGTTTCAAATATTGATAACTAGCGCGACCCGGCAAACCTTGTACCGCCTAAAGTAAATGAATATTGTGATACCTTATCTAAACTGTCAAAGGATAACGCCATCTTCTGGCATTATCAGAACCAGCTTAATTAATTTTAAAATTACATTTTAACTAGATATGGCGTTGTATTCTTACATTTTCTTTTCATGAATTTTTTCATATTTTCTCACCGTTTATACGTTTCCTAGACTACCACGAATATTTCAAGACCAAAATTAGCCAAATCGGTCCAGCCGTTATTGAGTTTTAGCGAGGCTAACGAACAGCTATTCATTTTTATTTATTTAGATAGATAGATGTGGTACCCAAAACAGAGAAAGTTATGTATATACGAGCAATGATTCATTTGAAGACAAAACTTCGTAAACAATTCGTATTTAGAAAAGATAATTCTACAAAACGACTTTATTTACATATTCTTTCTTATGGAAATGTACCTAAGGGAATTTAAAGATACGTAAAACTAGAAAAATCTAGCAAACACTGGTAGCAGACTCGAATCTCGCACCGCACGCGTCGCCAACGACTTGGCGCTGCGCCAGACGTCTGTCAAGAAACATTTCAATTCTTTACGCGACGTGTGAACTATGATTTCGTTGTAAGTGCTATTGAACTGAAACCTTGAATACGTAATGGCCGGATTACCTCAGTCACTTAGAGGATTCTTTCTCGAGAATATGTTAGAAAAATGGTTTTAAATCTTTTTAAATTGAACTGCTTGAATTTATTATTTTTCCCATTTTATAAGATAAACGATGTACATTTAGCATTTTATGTTACAGGCCATTATTTTAAGTTGATTTTCAAAAAGTCGGCAAATGTACTCATAGCTATGTTGTGACTGACCAACGTGACCAAATCCGATTCGGATGTGTCGGTATGTCCGAGTAACACCCACATTCAGCTAATCCTTTATACATATTTTTTCGGATTTACCGGACTGAGCCTATTTCTAATCTGGCTGTAAGTGGTGTGCTTTCGTCCGCAAACAGCGAGTTATTTCTGTAGATAAATATTACCTCGATAAGTGCAGAAAATAATAAGTGGTAAAGAAGATCCTGCGTTGATGTAAGTGAGCTTTCACTCAGCTCCAACAAAGTGGTGATTAGCCAGGAAACTGCGCATTACAGGCTACACACAGTAACGGCAGAACTATGGTGGATGCGGACGATATACGAGTACCTATACAAAGTTAAGTTCACCTTTATTCTTCGCTACTAGTGATGTGCGATAGTTCAAAAAATTACTGTTGACATCGACCCCAACTTATGGGATGTCTGTTTAGCTGACATTCGACACTCGAATGAATCATTTATTATAGGTTTAGATTACGAAACTAATATATCGAATATTACATTGCCTTTGACTTTATTTGTCGTTGTTATCATAAAATACTTTTTTGCTGTTTTGCTCCACTGGTTCCAATTTGTTTGCCATTTCAGGTTATCCTAATCTTAATCGAATAATGAACCTCGAATCGCTAAATTTGTACGTAACTGGATATTGCACATCCCTACTAGCTAGTAACGAGAGCGGCATTACGCCTCACAGATTTCGTTAGCTAGTTTAAAACAGTTGGGTTCAAAGGCTTTTACATCGCACTAAGTGGATTGATTCCCCGCTCATCTTTTATGAGCACCCTCCTACCGTTACATATTTCTTTTAGTCCAGTCTGTCAGGCCTTTGTTAAAACATCCTGGTAACCATTCTCTGATCCTTTGTAGCGTACACGTGTGTATCTAACGAAATAAAAACGAGGACGACTCCAAATAAACCCTTTGCAAATTTCTAAACAAGATTTAATTATTTCCTAAATAAATATCGGTCTCCTTACGTGTACCTTCGTAGTCGTCATAATTACATTTGGGCCACTACGATGTCTACGGAGTTTTATTAATGTGTGTTTATATGGCTGGAAAAAGGAAAATTAAGTATGATGAAGGTTTGTAGGCATACGTACTTGAAATCCTTAATCCTATTGTGTAGAAACTTCCTTATGTTCCATGGTAGGTCGTTGTGGCCGTCTATGAGTGGGGTGTCGTGTAACAGTCTCTCAGCAAGGCGAAGTCGTTCGTGGAGAGGGGCCCCGGGTGGGGCCCGCAGCGCCAGGGGTCCCGCCACGCACGCAGTACCCGCCACCAGTACCAGGATGGCCACGCAGCACCAGCGTCGGTGCCAGACCGACAAACCTATATTTGAATTCAGAATTCGAAGTAGGTAATTGTTAAAATTTATAACAATTTTAAAATTGTATAAAAAGACTAAATTCCATTGCAACCCGTACTTTTAGTTAGTCTCTTTAATACAAATGATAAATCAAAAATCAAATTTAATTACACAACCCTAAGTGGATACTTGGGTTAATGGCGATGGATTGAAATGATCTCGAATTATAAATTCAAATATTCACAATAACACATTATTTATTTCAGAAACTACTCAACGAATACTAAACACTCAAAATTCTATTCCATGATTCATTCAGATATTCAAATAAAGCAGCATTTGTTTTGAAAAGGGAATCGTTTTGGGGCAAAACTTTCACTTATAGGGGCGAAAGGAATTATTTTGATGAATGGTCACGGAAATTACATAGCACTGCGGTTCGAAAACGTTGTATTATAAAGTCATTTAGGTGTTGGATATAAATAACTTGATCTACTTCATGTCCATATCCAATAGCAAGCTAAACTCCACTACATAATGTTAATATTGACTGGGTTTTTATAGAAAAATGTTAAATAAACACTCAGCATTTTCAACAAAATCAAAAGAAAAAGGCTTTGTATAGTACCTATAAAAATCAATTTGGGTCATAGCAATCGCTCGTTACAGTGCTTCCTATAATCTTCCTGTCAGAAGCAAACTTACTCGATCACGACGCCCGCCGCCGGCCCGGATGCAGCAGCTTAGCTACATGTTTAGAGACAGTATTGGGGAGGCTTTGTGGAATAAAAATGTGTCACTTAGCATTATTATTTAGAGATAACTTGTACTGGGAAATCATATGGGAGTTACCCTATTTTGCACGTTTTTACAATGAAAATCCAATTGATACACTATGAAAATGATATTTAATAAATGTTTTCTTTTAGTTTACTTACGTTTGTAAGTATTTTAGCAGGTATAAAAATCAGGCCAGGCAGAGATTGTTCGAAAGAGTTACGCTTAGAACACCAACTACTAAGGAACACAGATGAAAGTCTGCCACTCCCTCTCACTCCACCCCGACCACGACAAGTTATTTCCTGAATATCCACTTTAAAAAAAATCTAAATTAAAAGGTATTTATTCAAACTAGGCTCATTACCACCAATTTTTGAACGTCCTAGTTCACATATAATTCCCCAAAAAGTAACAAATTAAAATATATCAAAAGTAGACATTAGTATTGATACCTAATGATAACAAAATATGCACTAACGTGAAGAGTTTCCAGTAGTGGTAGAACTGTGGCTTGTTGTGGAGGTGGTCCCCGTGGACAGCCACTGCGGAGACTTGCACGCGTTGCACGACGCCAGGCGCCCGCCAGCGCCCTGGCCGCGTTCCGTCACGTCGGGAGCCGGCGTGGCACGCTTCTTTCCCTACGCCGTTCAATCAACACGTTTAAACACGCACACTACTAGTTACATAATATGCTCAATTTAATGTTGTTCAGTGATCGCTCGCGGGTATAAACCGCCAGGCAAACACCAGCTGTCGACCGCTCAGCAGACGCCCCGTGCTCGACGCGCCCTGCATACATAGCTAGCTATTTGTCCCGTTGGCAAGGACTATTGTTTGGTCTGCCTATAATGCTGTTCAGAAATGGAAATCATAGCATGCGGACCTCATTAATTTAATAAAGCCGGAACCTTTTGCTTTACCTTACTTACTTATTTTTTATCCGACTGTTGTTGGGCTACAACTATGCGGTAACAACATGTTGTTTTTATTGTAGTGACTAGGCATTTAGTTCTTTATATTACTTTCTGACCTCCATCTAGATCAAATTCATCGTTATGTAGCATCCTGGGTATCACACTATGTATTATTGCCCAGTTTCCATGTATCTGAACAGATGGAGTAGTAGATACGGAGCCATATTCGCGTGAAGAATGCAACTGCAAATAATATCTCCTACCCTTTTAAGTCTTAATCGTTAGATAATGGATCATTATCCTTTTTGAGTGCGCGGCTATTAGCGACTGCTCTAATTTCTGTAGTGCGAAGCGCTCGCCTTCCTAACCGCATACTCTAAATTGGTGCTCCTATAGACCAATGTAAAGAGCGTTTTAATAACACCTGAACTTTATTAACGCTGAAAACCTTATATAAAAGATGAAAGCTCATCTCTAAAATATAGTAAAGTATATTTTAGCTTCTAGTTTAATTTCGCAGTAAGGTCAAAGTTATGCGTAGGTGGTAATTTGGGTAGCTAAGGCCCAGCAAAACGATGTTAGCATCATAGCTTGAGTCTCTGACAGATTTTTTACTTATGTAGATATTAGACATTTATATCAAATCTAGTTTTAAATTATTCATGTTTAAGAACATCGTTCTAGAGTTCCACAGGTTTAAGATTTTGCTATTTACTCATTTCATTATAATAATCTATAACTTGCTACCATTTTAAATACTGCAATTGACGCAGTCACGTACTGGGCCCAAACAAATTTAGGAATTTATCATTCACTCCAAAAGAAGACCATTTATAGGGTTTCAAAATTTAATTTCTATCATCACATCAAAACTTTGCGGGATTCAAATCTATATTTTAATCTGCTTAAGGTTGATTAATTTTAGAAGAAAGGTAAAAGTGTAAGCTTCCACAAGAATGAATGAACCATTTTTGTGTAATTCTAGACGGACGAAAATAGCATGTTAAATATAAGACAAAATCGGCCTACTTTCAGCTTAAACATGGATGACATAGGTCTTAATGTAAAAATATTACAGTTGACTTCATTTTTTTTTTTAGTAACTTATAGATATATTTGACGATTTTTATGATGTTGGTATCTCCACAACATAAAGGTAAAATCCACCCAATTCGCTAAAAAATCGTAAACTAATATCTGAATAGAGTATATAAAGGTTCTGGTCCTGAAATTACTCCTAAAAAATGAACGAATGTTCTCGGATCTACGCAAATAAAAATAGTTCTTAAGCTGAACTATGTACTTACATGTGTGTCGTAGAAGATTGAGGGTAGTCTGGTATCCTGCGGCGCCTCGCAGGTGCAGAGGGCGTGCGCGCCGCGGGCCCCGTTCATCGCCATGACGTCGCCATCCAGGAACGTTTGTGCGTCGTCATCCACTAAGTCACTGCGAGTACTTCTTGACTCCATTGTGCCCTCGTCCCGTGTCCAAGTTTCCGATAATCTATCTCTAAATCTTTCACTTGGAAAATCGTTGTACGACATTTGCCTTTTAATACTTTTACACCGACTACGATTGTCTAAAGTAGAAAATTTCGTTCTTTCTAAACCTGGTGAGTTTCTAGTAACGGGTATATCGTTATTGTCAAAACTCCTCATTTTAACCATTTTTTGTGAGGTTCGTCTATTTATATCCGAACTTATATTATAATCTCTCAATTTATCAAAACATTGGTCCACATTCCCAGAAAAATTTGCGTACGTAGAAGCGTTGCTTTTCATGTCCTCTTTTCCTTGATAGCCCGATGAGGTAAAAATACAACTTTGGCTGTTAACTCTCCTTTGTGACTTGTCTGCCAGCGACAACATCGATGCCTTCTTGAGTGAACTCGTCGACCCTGATGTTATCTCGGCCAGTTGGACAGCGTTTTGATGTTTTTTTGATATTGCCTCACCGCCCATCTTTTTTAAGTTAGATAACTTCCTTTTTATCTTTTGCACGAGTGTATTTCTAGGATCGTAAGATATTAACTGTTTTGAAATGTAGTTTGACACCCCAATAGTTCTACTTTTGTTGTATTTCCTGTCGAGACTGCGATGTGATCCGATTGTGAGTTGGCTGCGGCCAGTGTCTCGTTTGATTCTTTCCAAGTCGTAGATGTTAAGAGTGTGCCCGCGTTGATCGAGATTTCGGTGGCAATTTACGAAATTATTCTGTTGCACATTGCAGTTGCAAACTAAATCAAAATCATGTTTTGATATGTGTTCATCTAGGCATTGTCTCTGTGCGGCGAGAGCGAGGCAAGCTTCGCAGTCGACTCCAAGCAGTAGTTCGAGACTGGTATTTCTGATGAAGCCGTCGCTGAACGTGCGAGAGCGAAAGTGAGCTGCGTTTTGCGTGAGGCGAGTCTCCCAGTCGGTAGGGGGCGCGGCGGCAGCGGCGGCGGGTCCGCTGGCCTCACCGTCCACCATTGTGGCGGCATCGCGGTTTACCGTGATGACGCGTGGCTGCCGAAACACTCTGCTGTCGCTGCGCACGGAGCTCCGAGACGGCGATGGCGATGGACGCTTGAAGCTCTCTACTTGAATCATTTCTCTATCTTTATAGAATGTGATGTGAAGTATGCATCTGCAACAAACATCATGTTAAGATAATCTTATTTAAAAAACCTACACTAACAATGCTTTAGTATCAAAAAAGTATAGGTGATTTTTTTATTCTATCCCTTTTTCACCGAGATCAAATATTATTTATTTGTTCACGCGAGCATGTAAACAATCCTGTCAAAAGTGTTTGGTTACCTCACTCACACACCTATCGAAAGCGCGGTCAGTTTCAGAGTTACTTGTAAACACTGCGTATGGAACGTGCTGCGAATTCATATTGAAATCATATCCACGAAATAAAAAAACATAAGTTATCAGCGGGCCTGTTGCATTAATAATTCAATAAAACATAAATACATGGTGTACATGTATGTAGATATTTGGACTCATAAACAATCCGCACATTACTCTTGTAACTTTACTTGGGTAGCTCTCGGTTTGGGGGAGAATAATATGCGCGTGTGGTTGCAGCTTAATGAGTGATGACACAAAGAGTGTTGTGTTCCCCAGATTATACCCCAACATTAGGCACAAAAACAGTGAAAATAAGGTTAACCCGGTATTGTATTTTTGTTAGAAGAAAATATAAACGAATACATTGTTACATTACCTAAATACACTATTGTATATATGTAAAATAAGAGTACGTACATAGACACGGGCCATTAACGGCATTGGATATCATAACGATCTGTGAATTCCAAAGCCGGGTTTAATTGTTTATTCTGTTACACACCAAACATTTGAGGGCACGGATAATCTCCAATCCAATTTAGATGATTGGCTTAGTATGATACGCAATAAATACCCGAATATTCATTTTCGTGAAATGTAGGATAATTCGGAATTTCATACTGCCTATAGAAAATGCCCCAGAGGTTATAATGTTGTTCCATGCTGGAATGTGTCACGAAGTTAACAACTTTTGAGTGAAAAACACTTCTAATGATAATGCGCGCTCTAAACTTGAGAATTTGATTACAAGTTGAATAACACGCGATCGTAAAACCAGTCAAGTCTATCAATTAACTGGTGTAATTACAAGCAGATGAGACATTTCAGCTTTGTTTCTGGGATAGCACAGCAATTTTGCGATCATATAATACAATGCGTCGGTTCTTACATTTGTCTGTAAGCGGCGTGACATTAACAGATAGGATTTTTTAAATGCTCTCCAGGAATTACTCTAATTACTTGGGAATTACATCGCTATCGTGGGTGCGTTTATAAGAACTTAAACTCACAAGCACCCAGACCCGGAACAACTATATGCAGACGTGATGCAGACCATGCAAATATTTTATTTTTTCTGTGTTGGCATCGCATCCGCAACACACAGCAGCTAAACGCTCAACCACTGCACCAACCAGTGCCGTCAAACCAGTTGTTAGCTTGTTAGTACAAGATTTTAACGAGCCTGTTTATAAAACAATCGAAAACAACTACCAACATAAGTGAGTAATAAACTATCCCGTGATTTTTAAAGTTTATATATTTTTCACTTCACGCCCGTCGTGGTCTGCATAAATATAGCCACATTGCCTGCACAACAAATGGAGGCAGCTGCCTCCAACTGAACTCCGTGTGAATTTATTTCTGTTTTAAATGACCCGAACTCTGACTACCGACCCTTGATTTCGTTTTTTTAACGTTTGCTCTACCGTGTAAGTTTTGCCGGTTAGCTCGATTATACCTACGGTTTCTATGTAGGCATACAAAAGGCTGCTGTTTTTATTTCATTATAAGTACTACATTATTGTCTTTACCCACATATATTTGATTTAATTCCATGAAAATAATTAAAATAAACTGTATATGTTCTCTAAAGAAAATGAAACTTTATTCTACTCCAATAATCGCAGGAAAAGTTGGCATTGCAGAATCTATTCCATGCGAACGTAAAACTGTGAACATTTTGAATCTCAAATTGAACATTTTCAATTTGAAATCTGTGCGAAAGAAACATCTAATGTTTTCAAACTGCCTCACATCCGTAGTGATCTGTACCGCACTGCATTCGTATATGGGTACATAGGGAAGCGTAACAGTACGTAAACAGACTATTTCCATTTTGTGGTAGGTTCGAAACCACGCATCGAGCGAGTACGATACAGTTAC
The DNA here is from genome assembly GCA_961205895.1 of Mythimna pallens. Classification (NCBI taxonomy): domain Eukaryota; kingdom Metazoa; phylum Arthropoda; class Insecta; order Lepidoptera; family Noctuidae; genus Mythimna; species Mythimna pallens. Next base: position 13,871,820 of record OY540830.1, read on the forward strand.
TTGTACCTTTTTCTTTGGAGTATGTTGGTTGACCACTTGTGCGGCTCCGATCGCGCTCGACAAACATTTCCGTCGTATCCGTTACAAACAAGATTTACTACATAAATAACTTAATTGCCATTAAAATCATCGTCTGCATTGAAACTGTTTTAGTGGAAAACTTCCAAAGATATGCTTCGAGCTCTAATTAGTTTTCTTTACAATTTTAAACACAAAAGAGTGCCAGAAGGATACCTCGACGTCTTTTTCGATGGTATCGGCATGAAGTTTGCTGTAATTATACAATGAAAGAGCTTTTCTTTCGTCTATGTTGCTTAAGTTGGTCCCGATTGCGTAATTTAATTAATTTTTCGTGTAAGGTGAATTAGATACCGACGGTAAAGGGACTAGAAAATGCGATTGCAGAGTAAATTCGCCATTGTTAGGGGAAACACGCCGCATTTGCAAATAAGGTCCTACTTGAGGACGCCGTACTCAAGATTTCTTTGATCATCTTAGAATCACAACCTGCTGTTCTGACATTCGGATTAATGGTGAACTGTAGTAAAAGGTTTTAACTAGTAGAAATGACTTGATGACAGCCAGCATCAGTCTTTCACTATAAGTACCAACTTTGGAGCTTGACCAAGTGCCGCACATATTTAAAAATCTGCAGCGGCTTCTTATTCAGGATGGAGCCAGCGTGCGATCATAAAGTGGGTGTGTCGGGTCAGTTATTGTTTCCGTCTCCCTATAGAACATGCTTGTTCGCTCCAAAAACAAAAGTGGAACTATTCCGACGAGCGAATACGGCGTGTAAACACGATGACTTCCACTACACTTTGGAAGCAAAACAGGAAGCAATAGAAGAGCGTAAACATATCGTGCCATTAAAAAAGAAGTATATACCATCAACATTTCTCGTCTAGTGGCTGTGCCTGTGTGTGCTGTGTGATGTGATTGGGTTAAAATCTCTCACACCCGGCCATAGTTCATGTTGGTTTCAAAAGAAATGGTAGCCCTCCTTTTCCGAAACAGTAAGTAATGCAAGCAAAGGAGGCGGTGGGAACCGTGAGGCAGAGACAAGCCTCACGCCCCGACTCCAAACGGAGATAACCCTAGCGTCAGGCGTCGCAGGACCATTTCCGGCCACCGTAGGCACGTGTTTGCGGACGGCAAGCCATGGGTAGCTCGCCGTCCGGCCGTCAACTAGGGACTAGCCCGCGTCGACAGCGCGTTCTGTTTTATGCGCGCCTTAAAGAGATGTCAGCAAAATTGACAGGACTATTTAGGGCCGACACCTGCCAGAGCTGCGAATTGATCGAAGGAGTTACCGTAGCCCTCGCAAAAAAGAGCAACTGCAGGAACACTGTGGGATTAAATCCATCTGACATTCCCTGCCGCTCCACCCGGCGATATTATTTGATGGTACCATCAAATAATATCTCCACATATTAAAAACGACCCTTAATACTAAACTAAGCTGTTTAACAAGCAAGTCCATGTAGATAAAATTCACGTGAATGTTAGATAAGTACTTAATGAAAAGTTCACATGCAAACGACATTGTGCATGCGAACGTTTCATTAAATTATCTGAGCAAATTCAAGTTATTCCATGTGACAATCGTGTCCTAAATTTCAATAGTTGTGTACCAGTTCTCGGATACGATAGCGGTGACATCCACGAAGCCCGCGATCCGCAACAACCGCCTACCGCCGCCGAGCTGAATGGAGATCCGTACAAGTCGTGAGTCTTGAGTCGTACGAGACGAGACCCAGCCTCTACGAACGACGGGAATAAGCCATTTCTGTTTTATATTTGTTTGGCTCAGCCACGACAATACAGCTTTTGTGTCGAGTGTACATTTCAGCATTCATTATCAACAGATTACTTATGTGCATACTTGCATGCTGAACAAGAAAATGCTCCAAATATTTTAATATTTAAAAACTTGCATATATGCATTTAAATACAACGTTGTCGAGGGTAAATAAGCTTTTATAAACAGCGTGTCCCGACATCAAAGAAAAGGGCGTAGAGAATATTGTTTCGTGGTTGAGTTTACATTTTCCATTATCATTTATCAACAGGCAACAATGTCTGCGGTTACATTGGCCACATTCCTCTTATGCCCAATACATTATAATTACAAAGTAGCGAAGTTTATAACATACGAACTAAATTGTAATGGTCTAAATAGGTTAACACACTTGAAACGGAGTCAAAATCTTACAAATGCCAACGGCACGAGAATATATTTCAAAGCTGCTTCATCGCCATTGTTAAGTTGACGTTAAGACCATCATATTACGTAGATATATATCATTCATCTTAATTACAAACGCATATTTGGCAAGGCAAAAACTACACGATGTATCCACATGTGCTACAAATACCAACGTCTTTAGATAGGCCTTCATTGTTTGACCATCCCTGAACACCGTTCCATTAACAGAATAATGGAAATATCTACGGGAGGGAAAATAAAATGTGGAGAAAGATTTCTCTGCAGGTAACTAAGCGGTCATTTGTAAGCGGTCGAGAAAAATGCTCGCTCGTCCAGAAAAAATAATCGAGTGAACGACGACAAGAGATATAAGTACGTATTGCGGCTTGTTCGAGCGGTGGCGGCGGCTCGCGTTCTCAATTACACAATCAAACTCAAACAATCGACGCGGAATTTTAAATGTTTAGCCACTTTAATGAATTAAATAATTATTGGTACAATGCGCTGATTGGCAGCTTACGCCAGCCTACTGATTGGTAATCATTCTTCTCCGCTCTTGTTTCCAATCTACTGTTTGCTCCAATAATAGAAAGCGGGTATGAGAGTTGATCATGAATCTCGAAATTCAGTAAACTACAGAATTTGTAGAAAAATAAAACTATAAACGTATTTCTTCGTATTTATTAGTTATCCGAATGCGTTTTAATTACATTACGTGCTGCAGATCGATACATGCAGCATGTACTCGGCACTGTATACAAATGAGACGGTACATAAGGGATATTTGCGGTAGGTTAACAAATCTGTAATCTCGTTGGCGGGGAATTAGGGACGTACCATTAAATTAATATCAGTGCTTAATTACACCATTTCAGCTGTCGTTTCATAAAAATGCCCGCATAAATGGAAATCCGATCATTTTCTACCTAAGTTGATACATAGAGATAGTTGATATTCTCGGTGTAGTTTTAGTCTCTTTAAGTCATTTAATAATATTTTATGCAAAATGCAGAATTGAATTCTATTAGGTAAACTGACGGTGTCATGAAAAAGACGACCCTATTTCTATGAACTAAAAAAAAAACTGGGCAAGTGCGAGTCGGACTTGCGCACTTAGGGTTCCGTACAAACTTGAAAGGTAAATTGCGGTTTACGATTTATGACATATTAAAAAAAAACTACTTACTACATCTCGTTCAAACCAATTTCCGGTGGAAGTTCATAATATATTTTTTTAGTTTTGTTATTCTCTTATTTTAGAAATTACAGGGGGCACACATTTTATCACTTTTGCAGTGTCTCTCACGCAAACTATTCAGCCTAGAAAAAAATGATATTAGAAACATCATTATTTTTTTTTAATTCTTGATAGGTTTGCGTTTGACCGCTATCTCACCTGATGGAAAGCGACGATGCGGTCGACGATAGAGCGCGCTTACCTAGAAGTAACCAATTCACTCTTGACTTAACGTTTCCCGGGTTGTAGCCATCAGGAAAGACAGATTCCGGCAAGGAATTCCACTCCTTAGCTGTACGCACAATGAATATGAATATCATTTTTGAAGACCTATCCATACACAGGTATGGGTGTGATAAAAAAAAAATGTGTTTTAGTCCAAGTATGGGGAACCCCCAAAATTTATTGTTTTTTTTTTCTATTTTTGTGTGAAAATCTTAAAGCGGTTCACAGAAAAAAGTGGCTGTGACATACGGACGGACAGACAGACAGACATGATGAATCCATAAGGGTTCCGTTTTTTGGCATTTGGCTACAGAACCCTAAAAAACATTGACATAATAATAATTCCAAATAACTTTAAATAAAAAATAGGCGGAAAATTATAAGTGCATGGATTCTACTATAGTTACTCGTACATTAGACGAAAGAGATGTGACGATCTTTACCAGAAGTGGTACATTATGGACTCAGCAACTTTAGGGAAAAAGTTTCTCATGTATCTCGCGCCCCTATAATTTCACCAAAAGAAAAATAAGAGAAACATTTTTAAAGTTTCGTATAAATATAAATGATTCGAAGTTTGTTTTAGTGTTTTTATGCAGTAATAAAATGTACCTCAATGAGCTTTATTTAAACTTTCAGATCGAAAAAGCTTTAAGCTTTCAGTATTAACTTTTATAATTGTACAGGTAGGTCAGTAAGTAATTGATATTCTTAACAAAGGACAACTTTAAAACAATTAACTTCTTAACAGATTAATGAAGCCTTATTGCTTTGCATTGTTTGTGTTTACTACAGAACGTTAATTTCACCAAATAAGTAAAGTTAATGTAACAATACATATTTTCATTGCTTCAAAACTTATTTCTAACTTTTTTCTATTATTTAATACACCAAAATAGGTAAACAATATTCTTAAAGTAAACTTTTATTGTTAGTTTAATACTTACACGTAAATGAAACATTAACGAACAAATCACGAAAAAGTTTCACAAATATCAATTGTTCCACAGGTGCTCCCCATAATAATTAAATGTGACATTAGTCTCGTCATTTGAACACAATGGTGTCCATGTTAACAACGGCATGCTTTTAATAGCGTCGCGTAGCTGAGCCCGGCGCTACGGGTGGAAGGTTACATTACGCGCGCTACGACCGCTACGGGCGAGCTACGGACGTGCTACGCGTGGTTGTAAGGTTACGCCGGGATCGCGAGTGACGCCAGGCACGAGCGGCCGCGGGAGGCGCGAGGCTCGGACTGGCTCCGCTCGCTGCTCGCTGCGAATAATCCATACCCGAGAGGCGAGGAGGCTGTATTTACCGGACCGAAGGGCGGTCGGGCTGGCGAGCTGCTCCCGCCGCCGCGCCGCGCCGCGCTGCATGCCGCGCTCCTTCATGTTGACACAATTTCAAATAATGTCACATAATTTAGGGTCCGTACACTGATTGCGCTTCGCACGGTTACGCAGGGACTCTATCGACGGATCTGTCAAACGTTTAACGACCTCATTTTTAACGCTGATTCTCTTAATTGAGTTTCAAAACTAATGTAACTTTTAACAAACTCAAACAGTCACGATTCAATTCGTAATTACAAAGTTCATTAATCGAATGTACCTTTCTTATATGATTTTCAACAAACGAAAAAAAAATAGCCTGAGTACTTCAATAGTAAAAACAGCACTTAATTATTAGTTAAAAAGTTAGGGGCACTGAGCAAAGAGATAAAGTCTTGAACTATTAAGATGATGGTAAAGAGGAAGAGAGAAAGGAGAGAGAGGTGAAGATACCTGACTGCGTGCTTATCTAACTTACAAAGAGTTGAGAAAAGTTGAATTTGCAAGTTTAAAAGGCATGGTTTACCACCTGAGATAAGCGACAACTGGGAATAAATTCTAAAGTACGGCCTTTAACTATTATAAGATTGCTTTAATCTTTTTTGAGTATATTAGGAATCGCACCGTTATAGTAATTAGATTTAATAACGTTGAAGAATATTTTGCATAATTCACTTTACGAAAACGAAACAGTAGACACGGTATGAAGTAAGAAATATGTTAAAGCTCCGCTCACATAATTCAATTTACGAAGCTTTGAACTGTTTGTGCACGTGTATCTTTGTTTACACGTTACGATACGTATAGGTAAACGTATCCAGCACCATAATCACCATGAGGTATACATTTCATTAGGTATATGAATATCTGTGGGAGGCGGCAACATAAATCACACGTACTGTTAAGGTAAATCATAAAGATGCGATCGGTAATATCGTTTTTATTGCCTCCTCTTGTAATTTAGCAAAATCATCATTAGCACCTATAATATCGGAATTATGAGGGTAGTCGGATCTTTTGTCACAGAAAATGAGGGTAATCGTTACCCACACTACTATGGACTTCGAAGTTAGTGTAATTCGTAGTCTATTGTCATTTTTTGTTCCAGCTCGGGGTTGAATTTACGCTCGCAGTGGAGATAAGGTCCCGCGCTTTTCCTGTATGAAAACTAACATATGATAACGAGTGTCCGCCTAATGCCCCAAATCTTGCTGGAGTTATTACAGTTATAATTTAAAAAATCCTTTTTCAAGGCTGGGTTAACCAATAACAGGCAAAAGTGGTTTTGTTTAAATCAACGTGTAATTTTAAATGATTACTCAAATTTTCCAATTCCACTCTAAGTCGAAAAAGGGTGGAGTGCAAAAAAAAGTCCGGCGACGCGAGTTTCTTGTTCTTTGTTGTTCCTATAACAATAAATAACGTTGACGTGACCAGTTTATTAGTCGCTGCATTAGGTGAGGTAGGTAAGCTCTAGGAACAAATGAGATTTCGGGTATCGGACGCTCGCCTGTAGATACAATGCCTTAAATGGGAAATCTGGGAAAATATGCCAACAAAATAGCATAAAATATAAATTTGTCGGCCAGTTACTTTAGTCCGATCGCGGCTATCAGTGCCGACTCCTGTTTGTTTATTGACCATATCCTTTGTGTCCAAATGGCTTTTGAGAATGATTTAATGCCCGCGCACTCCCGGCTTGCTCCGTTTCGTACAATTTTTATTCATAACCGCAAACAATAACCTTTAGCTAAATCTAAAATGTTCATTTTTATGTTAGGGTTTGAAATGTTTTCATACAACGAGTCGAACCCAAATATTTTATATTCTGATTTCTGATCAATCCAAAACTTTGGGATAAAGAGTAACGCTGGCTCGTAAAACGTTAAGTTTTATTACAGACGGGAATTTTTCTGAGAAATATATAAGATTCCTAGCAATTCTTGTAGGAAACGGCGGAAAGGTAAGGTCTCGAGTAAAGTGTATGACATGAAGGGCATCGGTGCCTCTCGAGAGTACGGTGAGAGATGCGTGGGTCGCGACACTGACGGCTCGCTTATGAATGCTTCACACCCTTTTCAATACAGCCACCAAAAGATTTTACACGTTGATGCTTCTTCAGTAACCTCACGCTATTGTTATTCTAATAGAATTTTTGGAGATATTTCTGTAGCCATTGTTGGTATTTATTTACTTACACGTGCGTGTATTTGAACATAAAATCATTATACATATATAACGCATCTTACATATGTATTTCTCTTCTTTAAAAAGGGATCAAATGAATATCTACTGGAAGTTTTTAATAAATCTCACCACTATTTGGCTCTTTCATATAAATGTCAAGACGTGACATAAATGAATATGTATAAGATAATACTGCTTACATCACCATAAATCAGTGAATTAGAAACTCTTACATAATGAATTAGACAAATTTACTGTACAATATAGCCTAGCGACTCCCAGATAATGAGTCTGCATACATTCTAAAATAACTTAGTTCGCTGTTCCTCATTATTAAGACGCTGTCACTAGCAAAAACTCGAAAATTACTGGTTTTCTAAAAATACTTAGCCAATGTTTAAGGCAGCGGAAAAAATATGTTCATTTTGACTATGTTTTTGACAATTTAAGTATTTTTTTAAACTTGTTTCGGAAACTAACGTTTAAAAAATTACTTAACTAAATAATCGTTAAACTTACCTTTTAACGTTCAAAAATAATTCCCCAATGAATAACGATAACAAATCGCTATTTTATGGATGTATATTAATAAGATTGTTCAGGCAGGGGCCACAGTCTTAAAATAGGTCTTGGTAATCAGTCCACTTTTTTTTCGGTGGGAAAATCATCTTATGACATCCCTCGCTCTTGGGCGGAGCAGGAGATAGTGTCAGACTTTTACTAACTAAAAACCCACTCTTGTTCCTTCGTTGCCTTTCGTACCAGGGCCGAGTCTACCTTTCAGAATCAGACCCTTGGCCCCAGTAGGCTTCGACCCTGCTGGGCCCCTACAGTTGCTGACATCTCCTTGAGGCACGCGTGAAACAGTACGCGCTGTCGACGACTTGGGCTCGGTCTCGACGGTTAACGGACGGTCGGACGGCGAGCTACCCATTGCCCATCGCCCGCAAGCCCGCGCCAACGGTAGTCGAAAATCGGGATCAGAATCCCGGCGGCGGTTGGGGCGTGAGCCTTCCAAAAGTTCAAGACCCCATGGTCTGGAGATAATGATGACATGACAAATAAATCGAACATTAATGCGTAAACTCATTATTGAGTAAATCGATAAAATGCTTCATATTTTGCAATAAAATGCAAACATTGCGTCATTGTTTTGTCTTTTGTATTGCTGGACAATCCGACAATCACCGTCCTTTAAATGATGTCACGGTATTTTAAACTAAATTTAAACTTATTTATTTCAGATAGACCTACATGGACACTTAAGAAATGTTTTGAGGATTTTTATAATGTTTTCATTTTAATTTATTAATAGGTATGGCCGTATGAGAGCAGAGTGTAGACTAGTTGACATGATACCGCACGATTTTTCGCGAAGCGGCGAGCCAAGGAGGCTCACCGCTGGTCTGCCACCACGGGATTTGGAGGCAACAGTCCTTGCACGCATGCACGATCTGCGCGTGGAGATGCAACACCGGGTCGAAACTCCACTGCCGCGCCAAGTCACGGCATGGCGGACAGAGTTCCAGCGAGATCTCATGGTAGAATGGCAACGGTGACTGTCGCAACCCAGTGCTGGGCACGTTACAATTATGGCGGTAAGTCCCCTCTTTGAGGAGTGGCAGGAGCGGCAACACGGCATCCTTACCTACCGCATGATGCAGGTCCTCACCGGACATGGCAAGTTCGGGAGGTTCCTGCATCGGATTCAGGCGGAAGCAACGCCCGGGTGTCATCATTGTGTGGACCACCCAGAGGACACGGTGGAGCATACGGTGGAGGTGTGCCCCGCTTGGGCGGAGCACCGCCGTGTCCTCGTGGAGGCAATTGGCGGCAGCGACCTTTCGCGTCGGGCCCTGGTTCAGGCTATGGTCTGGAGTAGGGAGGGATAGCAGGCGGTCGCCTCGTTCTGCGAAGCAGTAATGCTAGCAAAGGAGGGAGGGAGGAGGCTGCACGCGTGAGGGAACGAAGGTCCTCACGCCCTAGCCGTCGTAATTCCTACCCCGACTACCAGCCACGGTAGACGCGGGCTTACGGATGTCGAGCACTGGGTAGCTCGCCGTCCGGCTGTTCGGCAATTAACCGGACCGAGCCTAGTCGTCAATAGCGTGAAGTGATCCTCGCGCTCCTCTAAGAGATGACAGCAAATCGTAAGGGCCCAGCGAGGCCGATGCCCGCTAGCTAGGACCGCGGAGAATTTCTGAAAGGGAAACCTGTAGTCCTAGTACACAAAGGGTAATTGAAGGATACAGGTGTGATTTTAGCCAGTAAAAGTCTGACACGCCCTCGCGCTCCACCCAGAGCGCGAGAAGTCATTTGGATGATTTCCCACATTAAAAAAAAATACTAGTTAACATAGTACCAAGTAAGTCCATAAAAGAGGAATCGTATTACTGTAGAGAGTATACAGAGTTTCAATTTTGCCACCTAAAAAAGGTCATATAATAAAAAATAAGCCAAATTAAAAAACATATATATATAACGGTAATAAATCTAATTAGATATCATATCCACAAAAGTCACTATTGAATGATTGCAAGTAAATCATGTAAAACAGGTACGGAACCTGAATAAGGCAAAGATGGAGCAGTTAATAGACTATGCAGAATGAGCTACTAGGGAAGCCATCTGTACAGAAGAAATCGTTGCCAAACAAGCTTGTCTTCAACGTAGTCTTTAATCTTATAATATGTTTTTTTTTATAAAAACACACCTTAACAATAGCATACACATTGAATGCCATGTGAACAAACATCGTAGCTTGTTATCCGCTGTTACTAAACACAGTAACTCTATTAGGAAGGACCGTTTATGGAGTATAGTTAACCTTAATCCACCGTAAGCCTACCTAACAGTAAATAAACCAGAGGAATATTGTAGGCAGTGTGAACACGAACATATCTCAACGGTAAACGCTTCCGAACTATGTTATTTCAAAGTATTTTGGTGTTATATGAAACTTAATATCGCGGGTTAATTTCGCGAGCTCCTGCAGGGTTTCAGATTAAAAATTTACACCGTTGACTTGAAACAAAGACGTGCAGCTTCTGGAATCGTAACTTTACAAACATTTAAATTGTATAGGAATTCGATAACAGTGTGAATGCAGAATTAATTAAAAGATATTTTTTCTGCTCAATAATACATGGACAGAATAAGGCAGGCGTGAAGCGTAACGCCTGCCTTATTCTGTCGTAACGTGTGTCAGCGTAACGAATATATAAACCTATACGCACCGAATAATGTCCTAAACAATTAGGTGCAAATAAGACTGATTACGTTCAAGTCAAAAAAGTAAAGCATCGCATCAAATAACTTTAACAAAGTATGATTTTGTCTTTTTTCATACCTTACGCCAACGTTAACCCAGTTGTAGAATTTAGTACTATTATAGTTACTCGGAATAAATAGTCTGTTAGAGAAAATTGACAGACAGATACCTATTATTCCATTACAAATGGCATGAAACGCTAAAATACGCACTTTCACATTATGTAACACAGACGGTATTAATGTAGTTAAGTTCTCGTGTGTTTGAGGTCAATAATGAGAACGACGGTGAATGGGATTGCTCAGCACACAAGGATCTCATCGTCTCACCCAGGTTCACCTATTGCTCTCAAATTCGCCGGGCGTCGCGCAGATACTCGACGTAAAAGTAAATGTTTGTGTTGTACCGAATCGATGTCCCATTCCGAACTTTGTCATCGTATGTACTTACAATAACATTACAAAGTTAAGGGTCGCGGAAGTTTGGTGACAAACTGCGGGAAATACAGTTATCTTGATAGTTGTAGAAACAAAACGGCTATGCGAAAGGTGGCTTTTGTGTTACCTGCTTGGCATAGATAGATTTAAGGACCGATTCTCATCTGCAAATACAATGCGACGTTGGAAAGCAAGAAACTTAGGTGATTTAATAAACATAGGCTCGAGGAGGAACTGAGTTTTCTTGTGGTGACACATCTTCGATATGTTTCGGCCGATATTATCGTTAAAATACGTCATCATCATTTAATTATCCTTCCTGGAACTAGTTGCCAACATTCTCCTCGAGTATGTCGCTTCCTTGGGTCGGACTAATGGCTAACCCCTTTTTTGCACATTACTTTGTCTCAGTATATTGAAATTAGTTAGAGCAGACGACGTTAAGGTTCTTAGCTATTCATTAAAACCATGCTTGCTGCTTAACTATTAACCACTAAATGCGCCACAAAAAACTGTGGCACACGACTCCTTTGTGAATTTGAAAAACTGAAATCCATTTTGACAGATTGGTCCATTAAGTGAAACAAAGAATTTTTTAGTCACTCATATTGCATATTTTATTTAACAGCTGAAAATAATTTATATTTATTGAATAAAGGCTTTTTAGAAACTATAACTTCTCCGAACTCGTCATTCGTCTATGTTATCATGCACCTATCGGCTATAGCTACAACATCCTCGCTGGTGTTCCATGAACCTGTCAAGGAGCCAAGCCTAAGTATAGAGCAGAGCACACAAATTTGTCTACAAAGGAGATGAGAGTTTGTTTTCAGAACTAGTACTATCTTTGTTACACACCAGCTTTTGTATTCACCATTATTTTAGTTTTCTTCTTGCCTCATAAATAATCAGCGGTATGGACTAATCTGGAATACTTTCTGCCTCTGCAGTATATTTTACTCAACTCCCTCCAGCGCCATAACTGAGTTTCAAACTTCAAACTTCCACTTGTATACTTATGAAACGTGTCTAAATGTGAAATTTTACTTGATACATAACACATCAAATCATATAGGCAGCGGGTTTCTAAGTTAAACGTTAAGTGAGTAATGTTGATGTTGAGAGAACCCAGGTTCGTTCCTTCTGTTCATAGACGCCAACGCAACGCAAACATTAATCACGGTACTTCCAGAGTAATATACCAACACGAGATGTATTCTTTGACTCTCTAAGTAAACGCACGCCACGAGCTCCGGTACAAGACGTCGACTATGTGATCAACTGAATTAAAATTTTAAAAGCATCGTCGAATACTCAGACTGGCGTCTTATAACATTCTGAAAGCTAACTTTATTTACGTACACTACCTTACATTACACTGTAAAAGCTTTAATTGTTTTTTTGCAACAACAATATAAAGCTTGCGATTGTTTTTATTATAGTCTAGAAACATTGTAAGTTAAACATTTTGTTTCGAGGGGCGACAGAACATTCATTTAACAAAGAACTTTTTATGGTTCCGTCAGAAAGCAAACAACCTTAACTAATAGGAATTCCTTCGGATACTGTAAATAGGAAGACGTGCAAGCAGAACACTGTTATCTGGATTCATAATATTTTCTCGGACTCGGACTTTACTTTCGGCTTTAGCGGAAAACCTGTTTTTATGTTGGTATTATTGGGTATAAAAGGACTGTGTGGAATGTGGATCCGCATACAATATAATATGTAGTTGAAGATTTTCGGGCTCACAACTGGTAACATATTTTTGTACATGACAATATGTTGCGCCTGTTATATGATACTACTTACATAGCAGTTTTATTATTAAGCACAATAAATATTTAACATTATTAAAGGAAAAAATATAAAATCTTTTTTGTATTCTCTCGATAATGATATCAAACTTGGTAAGCTTGTATATCTGCCCGCGCTATATTTACAACTACGTATATTATTTTTTTCTACTATGTTCTACCGTGCAATAGCGTAGCGAAAATGATGACCACTTTGTATCGAATAATAAGCAACGTTTTTATTTTTATTTTACATTATTTCCACCTTACAATTATCATTACAGGGTAATCTAATGCGATAGAGAGAGTACCTATTAGGTTTTTACTAAATGTTTTAGTAAAGTACAACATAATATAATAGATATGTACGATATTATATAATACCTCTATTTATTAAAGTACCTAATTTCTCATTTGCCAAGGTTTGTATAAGCGTGAGTGCCAATATCTTCCCCGACACATAAGTGTGCGGTGGCTCGGGTTATAATAACTGTAGTCTGCTAATATCCTCTCAGAATCCCCTCTTTATGTCTCGAAGCTGTCAGCCCGAACTGACCTCCAATATCCTATCTGCTATTCAACTAGCGTTGTTAAGACGCCGACGTAGATATGGGTGAGTTCGATATTTCACTCGAATTATTATTCGATTATTACAGAAATTGTTAAAATGTTGCAATTTATTCGTTAAAATCTAATTGTAGTTTTAAAATAACAAAAATGGTAAGACACTATTCAAAGTGTATGCATGCTGAGTGTATTTGTTTTTACCTACCTAAATGTTGACAACTATTGAGTTATTTATCCATACTAATATTATAAATGTGAATGTTTGTGTGTCTGTTTGTTTGTCCGTCTTTCACGCCAAAACGGAGCGACGAATTGACATGATTTTTTAAGTGGATCTCCACTTAAAAAATCACGTCAATTCGTCGCTCCGTTTCAACTATCTAGTTGAAGGAATGGAGAGTGACATAGGCTACTTTTTGTCCGTGTTACCCCGAATTTAACGCGAGTGAAGCCGCGGGCACAAGCTAGTAGTGATATAAAACTGGAGTTATTTTCAATAAAGCTCGTAAGTCGCTTCAAAGCAACCCGTTTTAAAAACGGTTATTTCATAGTTAAAGACCATTAAATATGGGTACTATAGGTGAAAAAAATATGTTACGAATAAATCTTTTCAAGGAAATATCAGTCGAATGAGAAAATTTTGCAAATTGAATATTCAACTAACTCGATTTTTATTTCTAAACAAACGCCATCTCTAGCGAACACACACGAACACATGTTAGGTGGAATCTATGATTTAATGGTTTCAATATACATGACAGACCAGCAGCAACACATTAATAATATTACAATATATACTGTGGTGCTAGTTATAATGTTTTTAATGATTACTAAGTGTCCTTTAGACATGGGCTGCGGCATTGTTCGCAAGGGTTACCGGAACGCAAAGAGCAACTGAAAGAATACAGGTGGGTTTTAATTAGTAAAAATCCGATCTCGCCGGTTCGCGCCGGGCCTTGGTACAGGCCATGGTCCGGAGCGAGGAGGAGTGGCAGGCGGTCGCCTCCTTCTGCGAAGCAGCAATGCTAGCAAAGGAGGCGGCCGATCGCGTGAGGCAACGGTCCTCACGCCTCAACCTCCTCCGGGATCCCGATCCCAATTTCCAGCCACCGTAGGCGCGGGCTTGCGGACGGCGAGCAATGCGTGACTCGCCGTCCGATCATCCGGTAACCATCCGGACCGAGCCCAAGTAGTCGACGGCGCGTACTGTTCCACGCGCGCCTCAAGGAGTCAGCAAATCGTAGGGGCCCAGCAGGGTCGAAGCCTACTGGGGCCATGGGTAGTGTGAAAGTGAAACCCGGGCCCTGGGACGAAGGCAACAAAGGAACAGGAGTGGGTTTTTAGTCAGTAAAAGTCTGACACTATCTGCCGCCCGCCCAAGAGCGGGATTTGTCATTAGATGATTTTCCCACCTAAAAAAAAGAGAGAGAAGTTACTGTATGATTCTCACCACAAAAAAAAATGCTCTTTGGCCATAAGATATATAATACACCTTTGTAGTTCTCCAAGTTAGAACCCTGTTGAGCTGACCTCACTTACACTAGCTGTAAAAAAGAATGAATAAAACTTCTATATTGAAAAATAGCCTTATTTTTTGACGTCTAGTACGCTTAGGAGAAAAATAAATTTGCTCTGTTGGATATGGGGAGCCCAGAGCACTCGCCAAAGACGTCTTATTGAATGCAGATCGTCGACTTGATACTCACCTATTTGTTTGCATTGTCGGGTTTGTCGTTACACAGGCAGTACTATACGATCGCCGATAACTTTGGTTGAATACATTCTGCAAGTTGATAATCTACAATCGTTAACGCTAGTCGAAAACTAATAAAATTTATGGGAATGACATCATCTCAACGTTAAGTCACGTGGTCAGAACAAACGAATAGAAAATTCGTAGCCAAGTTCACATCGTTCAAAATGATAGAATGATTTGTTATCGTTTCTACAATGTTCAACGCTACATCCTTTGTTATTGTAGAACGACATTGTAGAACGAGCGGCCGACTCAGGCGCGTCAACATGGCTACCAACTTATCGTTTCTACAATTGCTGACACCGAGGCGTTACCGATTGGAGAACGGAATTCGACACGAAACGGTTGTAACTTGGCTAGAGGGGCTGTTATTGTGTCCCTCCTTGCTGATTAACTGTCGATAGGTTTGTTTTATTTTAAAAACGTACTCCATTAATTACTGTGAATTTTATTTGTGTGAATGTAAAAAATAAATTCTCCGTGAGTATCTGTGTTATTTAATTTACATAATTGAAAGAAATAATTAAAATATACGCGGAGTTACGACAAAGGAACACATAGATTTTATCGAGGGAATTCATAGAGTTATATCCTATTTGTTTTCTCTCGTTCACAATATACAAAGAGTTTTTGAAAACTTCATATATTATTAATTACTATTTCACTGAGATTCTTTTCCAGTATCAGAATAGTTCTGTATAGTTGTATTGTGTGTATAAATAACAACATATTTTATTTATGGTAACCGTAAGGTATTTCGCGCTGGCAATTGATTTATCGGTAGATCGGGACTATGAGATGTCCCGCTTCCCACATTATTCACTAAACACATCATACAAATATCATGGGCGCACCATTCGGAAATAGGGATATATTACTAACACTCGCCAATATTTTTGTAGCTTACATAAAATGTACGTTAGCGCTACGGGTAACTCGGGTAACCGGGTAGGCTTACCTCTGTTTTGTTCAGATTTGTTTTTTTAAACCTTCAATCGCTTATGTTAAGCTCCTTTTGGTATAAAATATGTGAAATTGTAGGCGTTTTCAGTTAACAGGTTGTTTGACGTAAGCGAAACATCGCGTGCTGCGTGGGTGGACTTCGCAACGCTCTTGAAATAACATTAGCACTTATTAAGTGGTGGGAGCTTAGAAATAAGAATTTTCGGAGTGTTTTAGTTTAAACTAACTTTAAAATTTTGGTTTTTTGTCTCCGGTTTTAGAAGGACTTACTCGACCTAGTAAGTAAGATGATCTTCAGATTACCTACTGTTCTTTTCCTATACTGAAGGCATACACAATAGAAGTAAAAAAAAATGGTGAACTTAACCTTTCACTTTATTTTTTCTCGTCCTTGTATTGTATTTATATACTTTACATTATGTATTTATGTTGTTGTACACATAATAGCTCTAAATCTGTCTCCTTTCGTTCAGTCTGTCCAAAGGTTGTCTATAAGATATCGCCCTGGAAGATAAGCCTGCCACTGTAGACTTGATTTTATAAATTATAGCTCTGTTTTATTACAGGGTGTACAATAAAGTATATAATTTAATAAATATATAAAAACTATTCCCGAAATCGGGGAGATAATTAGGAGCATTATCTTTCACTGTAATATTTCTTTATCCTTGCTTAATTTTATATTTGATAATTATTGATATTGTATATATGTATTTTAATTATTATGTGTAACTAATATTATTTATGTTTTTGGTACACTGGCCGCTCTAATCTATCTCCTTTCGTTCAGTCCATCCTAAGTTTTTGTCTGTCAGAGATTGCCCTGTGCGATAAGACCGCCCTTTGTACACTTTGTTTTTGTTTATCCTGTCCACATTATCATGTGTACGTATAAAGTATATAATAAATAAATAATTTACGATATGTATATATATTCATTTTAAATTCTTTTTATTCTTTATTGTACACGTATAAGTAAAAAAAGGTAAGGTAATATATGTTATTTTTTTTTAATTTATCTACCTGTTTAAAATTACCAACGGTTAATAAACCAAGTAATAAGTTTAAAGTATCCCTTAAAATAACATGAATAAGTCAATTTGCGCAATTCCTTTATTAAAACAACTTATTTACAACGCAAATTGAAAAAGAGACAACATTCATATTTGTAACCATCATCCATTCAACACGTATTTATTACAAAAAGTAAACTAAGTTTTAAAGCTCATCGTTATCAGCATTCATGAGTTGCAAGTACGACTGTCCCGGGTACCCTTGGTAGTCAATGGCAGCCGCAGCCTGCTTGCACTTTTCCTCAGTTTTGGGCACCTCCATTACTCTCGCCATGGCGTATGCCGTCAGATCCTCGCAGCACATCATGCCGAGCCACCGCTCAACAAGTTTCATCCTCACATCTGCAAACTTTATCAACGGCTGAGGCATTGGGCGTTCTGTAATATAAACCATTACTTAGTCACTTCTCCATCCAACTTTAAGTTTGTGCTACTTATCCAGTTTACCTCGCTTTCAGTGGCTAATCTTATTTGTAATGCCCTAATTGCAAACTAGGTACTATTTCTAAATTCTGAGAACACGGAGCAGATGTTTAGTAAGTTTAATAAAAGAACTTGAAAAGGTATTGTTACCTATAGAACATTGGTTGTCTTTCTATAAAAAAATCTTTACTTTTTAGTAAAGACTGGACTACAATGTTAACGACTAAAACAGTAAAGGTCATTAGGAGAAGACCATGAAAAACTGAAAAAAAAAAATGTTTGAAATGCGACCTGTTTATTATCATTATGAGCCAAGTCGAGCGGGAAAAGTTAGGAGCGGAAATGGCAGCGGGGGGGGAGCGGAGGCGGGGGCAATATAGCGCACCTTTATTGCGCTGTTCTTTTTTGACGACGGCGCGGAAGGCGCCAGGCGTCCCGGCGTATATGAACAGCACCTCCACACCAGGCTTCGCGTTCATGAATAAGGTTGCCTTCTCCCATTCCAATCCCGTGTCACCACTTACTGCCTCGTACACCTCCCTGAATTTTTTGACCCTCTATAAATAAAAATAAAATAATTAGGTTAGAATAAAAGCACGAGAAAACTTTCGCAAGAAGTTGGTAGATTCATCAGACTCTTGATTTGTTGTATTCGTTTTTTTTCCAATGTCATTCTTGATTTGTATGTATGTATCTAAGTATATATTTATTATTGTTCTTGTTTCCTCTCTGTCAGTCTTCTATTAAGTTGCACCTGCCATGTCATAAGTCTGCACTACCCTAAGGTCGACTGGTAGAAAATGCCTAAGGCATTAAGCCCGCCTTTGTACAATATTCAGTGCATAAAGTTTTAAATAAATAAATATTGAAGAACAAAATATTGAATTTCATACTGGATTTTCTTTGTTTTTTTTTTTACCATAAAACGTATTTTTGCCCCTTTTTTAGGGTTCCGTACTTCAAAAGGAAAAAACGGAACCCTTATAGGATGACTTTGTTGTCCGTCTGTCTATCTATCTGTCAAGATCTTTTATCTCAGGAACGTGTGGATGTATCAAGTTGAAATTAAAACCATATACTCAGGGTCTGCGGTGCCTTGAAGCTGTGAAAAAATAAAACTTCTAAGGTAACGAAAAAACGATACGGCCGTTTATGTCGCAAAAAACGTATATTTCAACACTCTCAAGGGAATCGAAATTCATAGGGTACCTCCCGTTGACCTAGAATCCTGAAATTTGGCATGAAGCAAGATATCATAGTACAAGTATAGGAAAAAATCTGGAAAACTGTAAATTTGTAGTTACGTCACAAAATAAACTTTTTTTGCGATTCGGAATCATCTTCGTAACTCAATTCGGGAATGGAATTGTTTTCGTAGGCAAGTTTGTACGGAACCCTTAGTGCGCGAGTCCGGTTTTTTAACAATGTTGAAGCGTCCTACAATCAAACATCGGCCTTATTAATATACTCTTAAGAAACTACATAAAATCAAAAATGTCCTAAACTTGCAGCTCTACCAGTCACAGTCAAAGTCAGTTCTTTCAAATACAAAATAACACCTGGACATATAAAAAGGATTGTCGGTATGCGGGGACAATACGTAGGTAGGCAAAAAAGTAAATTGGGTTACATCCCAATACGCCGGAAGAAATATACATGTAGCTGCGATTGCCAAGAATATTTTTGCCTTAGATAGGTATCACGGTGAGAAAGAAACTTGCACGAAACTCAAAATAAAAATTCAAACCATTTATTTAAATAAAATCATTTACAGGCACTTTACAATAAAGTATTATAACTATTTTTGAAAAGTGTGTCTTTTCGATCTCAAGGGGCTAATAAACTATTAATGAAACACGAATAAAAAAAAAGTTTTTATTTTTTATTTTATGACCTAAAATAAACATTTGCCGATTGCATATTGCCTAAGCTATCTCAATTATATACTTTTAGATATTTTCTCATACACAATAAAATACCCTATTGTGACGAAGTCGGTTCGTCAGAAAAATGAAGCTAATTAATTACATACATTCAAAGCGAATCGACGGGATGGCATTGTTATAAAATTTCCCCTAATTTCTGAATTAAACATTTGAAGTTGTGTTTTTATTAAACTCTACTTCCGCTTAAAAATCTGTCAAAATTTGATTTTAAAATAGGGTTTGAGACGTTTTTATCATATAATACTCAATTCAGAATCGCGAGCACAACCTGATTTTTTATCACTATTTTTTTTTCTAGTTGACAATCAAAGACACGGTTTATGCGAAAATCAACTCTCAATAAAGAAAATAAATCAGTTTTTCCTCTTCATTTTACGGCGCTAAATGAAATAAGTTATTTATTTTCAGTATATATATATTTTTTTAATTTCGACAATTTAAACTTGACGAGGCCGGTGTTTCCTAGATACACTGAGAAACAGCACCGAATCAAACTCAGAAGTAAAAGTCTGTTTTAAAGTTCAAACAGCACATGTAGAGAAATCATATGAGAGGCATGCTGATTAGTGTGGGTGGACCTGTCCAGTTACTGCAAGTGTTTGTCAGTATTCGTGTAACTCAACTTCGGACTGCTAAAGAGCTCAACGACTTGACGAACAATACATAAAGAGACATTCGGGTAGGAGCTTTATTTGAACAAGTGAGCTAAACAGCTGATTAATTCATTGCCTACCTTATACTTAGAAAAAAATTTAATAATAACACTATAAAACAATAGTACTTACAGTTTTGCCAGCTAACGAGAAAACGATCGGGTTTAGCTCCGTAGTGTTTGACCAAAAGTAAAATATTTTCCACATTGAATCAATGAGTGAGTATGGATTGAATCGTGCTGATATTTCGAATTTCTCGCAGGTGGTTATGTTTCGCGGGTACTGGGACGGCTGGGCCAGCACTGGGCCACGTAGCGCCACTGCACTGAACACAACTATTCCGAGTATCCTCGCGCACGTAAACATTGCTGTAAGCGTTCGGCTGGTAATTACACTTTGCTGTTTACGGTCACGGCTTTATATACCAACACCGGGCATAGATTTGGTAAGTTTGCAGACGATGCAATTCAATTCATATAGTGATACACTAATAATCCGTTTTGCATAAATGATATATCATCTCATTATGGTACAGTAAGTATCTATAATAATTTAAAAAAGATCCGAGATGCAGATTTGATCTTTAGTGCTGCAAATAGGCATTGCAGCAGCACTTGTATTTGTATTATATTACCATCTCTTCCTTACCATCCTTTCCTTATTCTTCATTATTATAGTAATAAATATTTTGATTTACTGAACCTTAAGGTAAAGATACATTAGGTATTTTCGTACATAATTACTTTAATAACAATTTATATAAGTTAATTAAAAAAAACTTACATCCATGTGATTTGTCGTAGCAACCTCGTGCACCTTGGCGTAGCAATCGTAGGCCTTATTCTACGAATTACACTTTACCGCACCATTTAATATTTATAAAAGTTCCTTATTTAAAAAGAAAAAGACACTGATGAACTTTACATTGACTCAAATCTTTTAATCTTTGTTTTAACGGACGGATCCAATTTTGTTGTCGAAACTACAGGTTTTCAAAACATTCTACAATATCCGAGATGACGAATAAATAACGCGTAGCAGTGTGCTACTCACTTTACATGAATCATTAATACCTTGAAAGAAAACAACAAACATAGATACATTATTTTGCTGTTATGTTTGCCCAATTGGCAAAACAATAGGTAGGTAAGCCTATCAATTTTGTTTGTAACTTTACGAGCATGTAATTTAGTGAGCACTGTTTTACATTTATATAGTCTAACATACTTACATTTGCACGTACGTGTTTATTGGACGTGAAATCTATTTATTCGTTTCAAAGAGCTCGTTACTCTGTCGGTATCATTTGACATTATATTTATCACCGGCACAACTGAATGTCTTCTGTGCAATTTGCACTAAACATTCCTTCTCGAGTGCAGCTCGTAAACCACGTCACCTGCTCTCTAGGAACCAGCGAATGAAACTAGTTCTCAGAAATTCTAGACTTCATTCCCCATTTCAGGTGAAAATATATCCTGAATATATTTTGTTTAATCCGTAAGACCCTGACCTATTCGTGTGCCTAATTACTAAATTAATGAAACCACTTTCATCTCAGAGATTCTGTTTGGATTCTTGATTAGTGTTCGAGCAAATAATTGCAGAATTAATGATATTGAGTGCTCATTTGGAAGTGAATATAATTTAATTAAAAATTACTCTTTTGATAACGTACTCGGATCATCAGGCCTAACCAATCGATCTGTGAGATAAACTCGTTTCTTGTTTAGATGGGCCATTATTTGCACACGTAATTAAGGGCCAGAGTTTATAAGGCAATGTTTTAAATAGACTTTAGTTACCAGTAAATAGAGCAGTGGTGGCCGAGTGGTAATGGTCTCGACTTACGAGTTGTAGGTCGCGGGTTCAAACCCAGTCAGGCGCATTACTTTGTGTAATTTACTTCATCACTACTGCTCTCAAAACGGTGAAGGAAAACATCGTGAGAAAACCGGCATGTCCTAGAACCAAAAATTCGAAGACATGTGCGATTTACCATCCCGCACTGGGCCCGCGTGGTTGATTACGGCCCCTTCCCTCTCCTAGAGAGGAGGCTTGAGTCCCAGCAGTGGGAACATTAAAAAGCTGATTATGATATGATAAATAGCAGCTTATTCTATTGGAAATTGGAAGCCAATCTATAACTGTGATAAAACTTTGACTGGTGGTAATCAACCAGCAAAACAGTCAAAACGAGACATTGAATTATACCTTCATTATCATTGTTCCCCACTCCAAAGTTTATTTACTTCAATAAATACACGTTTTACGTATAGTCTTAGATATAAATCGCTTGGAGTCTAAAAGAAAAATTGAGGTACCTATGCTTCGTTTTGAATCGATGCCAGCAAGTTAAGAAATGGAGAAAAATTGCCAGCCTTTAAACGAGTAGGTACACAAAGCGTAGACAAGGAAGGCTTACATTTGTTGTGATACCGTCTACTTATTACATTATTACGGTTGCGTATATTTTGCTCGAAGAGGGTAGACAGAGGTTTTCGTACCGCTTAATGGTTGGGGGATAGGTAAGATTAGCGACCCTTTCATCATTTACTAGGGATACAGCTGTTCCGCAAGCAAATTCTGATAGAAAAACAATAATCTTGTCTGACCAACCAGTTAGCTGTTTTTGAGCTTTTAAGTCAATTTGAATAATACGTAAAAACATCATACGGAATGCTTTTTAACAATTTAACTTTATAAACAACTAGAGATGCTATTAGCGGCTTCGCCCGCATTATAGTACATTTTTATATAAGTGGAGAAATTTTATCATTGCAAGCGAGGTAGAATTCGCCCGAACCACTGGTGAGGGTGTTATGGAACGGAATGCTGCAGTGGCAAATTCCCTCTTGTATCGAACGAAGTTTTTAATACACTTACGAAAAAATAAAATAATAGAAGGAAAAATGTTTTAAATATGTCGTTGCCTAATCTTAGAATTGATCACTTCATGAGATAGCCGACTAAATTTGGCCAGATCCACGTTTGACCATACCATTGATGTAGGACTTATATAATAATAAATGGTCTAAAGAAAGTAGGCTAAACGAGGATTGAAATATCATCAAATTTTAACGTTTAAAACGATCTGGCTAGTTTTACTTGGCCATATAATGAAGTGATCAATTTCTAAGATCTGGCCACGACATATTAACAAACAAAGATTTAATTTGTTTTTGAAGAAAAGGTATGAAGTCGATACAAGATCCTAATATTAATTATATTAAAATAAGAAATTTAAATATATTTGAATTAAGAATACAGATAAATGTTAATTTGTTGGTAAAAGCAGATTATTGTATAAAAATAAGCATGCATTTCTATTTATGATTTTCTGCGCACAACAACATACTTAAAATTTTCATTAAATACTTTGTCCTTAAAAACATCTTTCCTGCGAAAAAAATACGCAATCTGTGACGAAATCATAAAAAAATAAAACCCGTGTAGTGATAAATGAGAAAAAAATACGGGGGTGATACGCGTTACATTTTGAACCTAATTGCAGTGCGATAAAAGCCAATTTTCGAGGAAATTTTGGAAAAAAATTATCCCATGGGAACATATTCCTAGGATAAAAGCATCCTATGTGCTAGTCCAGAACACGGTCTACCTGTGCACCGAGTTTCATCGACATTCGTTCAGCCGTTCGAAAACAACAAACATACATACACACACACCGTCACAAACTTCTCCTTTTATAATATTAGTGACACAAAATAAAACAAAATAGAAACAAAACAATAACGTATGCAAACAGGTAGAAAATTATTCAAAGCAAAAATCTGAAATCTTCCTCCGCCTCTCTGCAATAGCGTATCTTGACAAGAATGTTCCGTAGTAATAAGGAACCCTTATAATTTCGCCTTGCCCTCCATCCGTCTGTCTTATCCGACCTCATATCACAAACTCATGATTCCTTCAATTTGTCACCGTTTTAAGAAATTTCAAAGGCGGATGAAAAGTGGCTGCAAAAAGATTTTCTACGTTAGCTTTAAGAGGACACACCACCATTTATTTATACCATAAAATTCCGAGGACCGGTTTGAGTTGGGGTCGCTTTCGATAGCCGTTATGAAATCAATCATGTTGTATTGCTGTTTAATGAATAGGCTGAAAATTGAATTTTCAACTTCAACTCTTGATTTGTGGCTTTTGTGGAGGTCACCGTTATGTAAGACCATCAAACGCAGGAGTTTGTTCAGTGGAAATAAATTATGAATGATCCACAAGATTAGTATGAAGGAAAATTAAAAATGAGAAGTTCGATAGATGTTAAACCAATCATTAGTAAGTAGAGTAAATTCAAAATAGATGACTAACTCCATAATATCGTTGGAATCGAGATTGAATCACGCTTTCATTTTATCAATCGATAGATCGGCACTGAATTGTTTCTTTCGGGCGAATGTTTTTATTATTTAAATGGTTTCTCTCTACCTCCCGGGCGGCACAACTTGATTAGATGGAAAACAATCTATATCAAAGTGATACATCTTAGATTATCAGAGATTGACTTTTTTAATAATAATTAAAAAAAATAGAAATAATAATTAAAGCTATTGAAACTCTTTGCAAAAAATCCTTTAGTGCCATCCTGTTTCGTTTTGGACGAATTGCGCACATATGTATAAAGCACCTTCGCTTTAGACATTGTGGAATCCGTGGGAATCCGTTAACTCTCGGTTTCCATAAACCTGAGATCCCTCTCGCCAACCGGAAACTACAAGTATTTAGGTATGTCGGTAGCGCTAGGTATCAATGTGACTGACGTGAAGCAATCGTTGAGGGAGCGCTTTTTTGACCGCCTAAAGAAGGTATTCAATAGCCTTCTATCGGGCGGAAACAAGGTTGTCGCTTGATCGGTTGGGTTATTAATGTCTCTTTCGGCGTAGGTACTCAAATGGACTCAGACGGAACTTGGCGCTTTGGATAGGCGGAGCCGTAACTGTACACCGCTGACTAAATATCGAATGCATCACCCAGGGTCATCGGTGATAAGACTCGTCACCTGGTCGAAGCTTTTTTCAAAATGCTAAGCCCCTCCACAATTACGAGATATGCAACCTCAGGAAATATTTTTTATGAATGTTCTTTTTTTTAGGTCAAATAACTTCTATTGCTCTAGGGCAGAGCGCGAGGGCATGTCAGACTTTTACATACTAAAACCACACTTACGTTCCTTCAGTTGCGCTTTGCGTCTGTAACCCTTTCAGAACTCGACCCATGGCCCCAGTAGGCTTCAGCCCTGCTGGGCCCCTATGGTTTTGCTGACATCTCTTTGAGGCGCGAGTACACTACGTGCCGTCAACGACTCGGGCTCGGTTCGGATGGTTACAGGACGGCCGGACGACGAGCTACCCATTGCTCACCATCCGCAAGCCCATACGTACGGTGGCTAGTATTCGGGTTCGGTGTCTCAGCGGCTGGGGTGTGAGGATGTCCGTTCCCTCACGCGTTGTGACGCGGGTTTTCATCAGATTCATATTCAGATTTCATTTATTTGCTCTAACATGAGTGTACATACAATTATTATAGTAAACAATACATGCAAGGTGTTACAATCAATGTAGTTGTGCTAACATATTTACCATATTGTCATGGCGTGCAAATATTATATAATGTGTTTAGGATTAAATTAATTTAAATATTAGATTTAGAAAATAAGTTAAACGTTAAACATTAGATTACACTGCTTGACTATAAAATTAGTTACGTTAGGTATACTAGAAATATCGTATTCATCGCATCGTATTGTAGTTACATATCACACTACTATTAATCATCGCCAAGTGGAGTAGTCTTACGCGTAGTAGTCCACGATTAGGAGCTGTCATTTTAGTTCGTAGCTCGTTCGCTCTTTTGTTCGTCAGCTCCCATCTGGTACCGAAGAAAATCAGGTTGTTCGCACGCCATCTTTTATTTCTTAAATAATTTTGCTGTTATTTTTTACTTTACGTATTTATTTAGCTAATGGAGAGTATTTGCATAGGCACATCCTTGTAGCCAAGATCATCCATCAGCAACTGGCTCTGAAATACGACGCGAGAGATCGGACGCACCGTACTACAGGTATGTGTCAAAGCCAGTTCTCGATTAGGGGCATAGCACATTGTACTGGAATTAAGCTATATCAGACTAGTGTGGCCAATAAGTCTGATATAGTAGTGGTGGATCGAATCAAGAGGTGTGCAATGATCGTTGACATTACCGTCTCTTATGACGAGGAGCTCGTGAAAGCCGAGAAAGAAAAGCAAATTAAGTATCTTGTCTCTAAGATAATCTAAGATATGTGGGATGTGAATTCAACGTTCATTGTTCAGTTAGTCGTGTCAGCCAATGGCTTCAATAGCCACGTGCCTCGACTAACGTCTTTTGACCTCTACCACACAAAGCTCTCGTTAGTTGGCTGCATCAAGGGCTTGATCTAAAAAGCGCTGCTGTTGGATAAGACTCGCAGTGTTAGATAGTTTCTCTACCTGGAGCCCTGAGCGCAGGTAGCTTGGACCCTGTTCCTGATATCGGTGAGCAACCACAATGTTATTTTTGTATCTGTTTGTAAGAAATGTTCAAAAATGTAAATCAAGTGTGAAATAAACTAATTGGCCGATTTTTTAGTAACACATAATAATATTAAGTGGGCAATTGTAACCAGTTTTGTTTAACATAAAACAACACAATGTCCCCCGAACTAGGCGGAGTAGCGGTGAGTTGAAGTAGCATTAACATTAATTTGTATACATATTTGTTATCAATGTAAGTGAGCACAAAGGTCATGTTATAATTAAGAAAAGAAATTTACAATTATGACATGGATTTTAATGGATACCGTCTAAAATGGTAATAAAATAAAAAAATAACATTTGTTTTCTTGTTTTAAGATTAATTAAAAATTACAAAATTATTAAATAAATAGTTAAAATATTACAATAAGTAACTAATAAAATAATGCAACACAAAATTAAATATATACAAATTATTCAAATATGAGACTAAAGTATCATTAAATTATGTTTAAATTTTTACTTAGAATGGCTTGGATTGGTCACAGTAATCAGTGCAACATCATACCCCTAACACCTATGTTGAGAATAAGTCAGTGCGGTACTGCTAGAACCGTACGAATATTTTTATTTACGGACCAAAGACTACTCCAGCGATTTTACTCCAGCGAACATTAGAAGACCCAGAAAAGGCAGACCAAGGTCCACTACTACATGAGTAGATCGATTTATCGTGAGCATTATGCTAAGAATATTACCTTATCCTTACGATAGTTCAAGTCCTTTTCTTGTAGGCTGTGTCACAAGAAAAGTGAACTCTGACTCAATTCTGCGATTTCCTCAGAGAACATCGTTATGGATTGCTCGAGAAATTTTCTGACCAGTCAAGATTTTGTTTATATACACACGATGGGAGATGAAAAGTATTTAGACGACCAGAAGAATATTACATATCCTTAAGCGTGTTTTGATGTGAGATGCGGTGGGTGGAGGGTTAATAATGGCTGGGATGTTTTCAGAGTGTCAGATGGACAACGAATAGCGGAGATATAAAATGGTTCTTTGACTGTTCTTAAAATCATAAAGTAGATTTAAAATAAGTAAATGCTGATCCTTTATTAATGATTATATTAGTGCAATTTCCATTTTATGCACGACAATACGCGACCACATAGAGCTTATTTGGTCAATGTCACTTCAAGGCGTCGATAAAATCCGCAAGGAATAGTCAGATTGCAGCCCTTATCCCCTGCATGTTCATGCATGATCTTCATGGAACGAGCTCGGGGGATGCGTTAGACAACACTCTCTAGCTCCAGCTACCTTCAACGAGTTAAAGAGTGCGCTAGTGAAACAAACATAAACATAGTCAAACATAAACTAAAATCATATAAAAAAATCGAGCATGCTACATCGTCTTAATGAAGTAATGCAGGCTCTTGGAGGGAATACAATAAATTGACAAAACATTTTTTTTAAGATAATCTATGATGTCTATCTACTATTATTGTCAAAGTTAGAAGTATTTTACTATTATTTATTTAAAATAAAATAGTATACAAAACGTGTTATACATTTTCTTTTTATATTAATCAACTATCTACAAGAAACTACAGTTTCATGAATTCATGTCTTATGCATTTAAGAAGCTACCACATTTTTTATTAACAACCCGAAATCTTGGCAGCCCAATGTAGATATAATGAAAAAACATGACCTAATTTTGAAGAACGAAATGCAATTTCTTTGGAATCATTATTTTTACCTCATTGGGCTTGTCATAAGCGCAGCTAATGAAAGTGAAAGCTTGGGGTCAATTTTGCGGCGACGGTGCAGTGGGGAGCGGCCTTTTCCGAAACTGAAATTCTGGATGTTGTTATGCTCTCGTCACTACTACATTGAATGAACACATAAGCAAAAACGTGGGTGTAGCTTCAGATACCACTTTTGATCTACATATTAGGCATATACGTTTACTTACGTTTTTTACATATATGTTTCAGCGTCTGGTGTGACCCATAATAGTCCAGAGACTTGACGAAATCTGAAAATATGTTTTATTGAGGTAAATAGGTACACAAAACCGTACAATGTATAGTGTAGATTCAGTAGGGTAAGGACACGACCGCCTGCAGTGTGCGCAGCGCACTGGGATTTCATCGGAACGAAGCCCCAATCACCACCGTAAATAATAATACATTATTCACTACGAGTCTACTATACAAACCCAAAACTTACACCTACTTCGAAACGGACTTTTACAGCGCTTTCTCAATATTCAATTTCGTTGTTTAAACAAAGAAATTGGATTGTAGGAAACGATTATACTCGTGCAGCAAAATCTTGCTATTTGAATTATTGATAAGGTTATGACGTAACTTATTAACTGTGCCAATTTCTAGTGGGTTCTTTTCATTTTCATTTTGTGGTTACTTGGAGCACAGAAGTTGTGTATTACAGAAAGAAATTACATTAATTTAAAATTCTTTCTCTTTGACTATAATAATACATTAAAGCTGAGGTAAAAATACTGTACAATAAATATCTATAGCCCAAACGAAATGCCGACAAATCTATTACCTTTGTACACATAATATATTAATAATTTGTTATCGACAACACAGCATTACTCACTTGTTCGACAAGCAGCATCAATTTACTCAAACAAAACTAATATAAGAACATATTACATAACGAGTTTACATAGAGATCCTTCTCATCAATTAAGTATAGGTATAGCTCAGAGGTCTTGTGCAAACTAGGTATATTTGTTATCATAATATTGTGATGGCATTCTCGCGGCGTTTAATTGAATAGATAAAACAAGTGTGCATGTAGCGAGTAGCGACGCCTGCCGTATCTGTATAGCTGTCCGCCTAGACTTTCAACCGCACCTACTCCAGATAACAGAATTGAATTTTAATTCAATTTCTCAACGAAATAATCATGTTTAATAGTTCTGAGCAACTGTAACTCGCTCGTACTGAATTCATATTGTATCAGTGTGTTCAGATAACTAACCAGGCGGCAGATAGACGTAATTGACTTGCATGAGACAGCTATTGTGATTTGACTAGATATCTATGTAGGTAATACAATTACTTCTGATATCAGATATCCGACGTGTCTGCCAGAAACATAGTATCGTTCAGATTTATCTATAGGATTTGATCGAATTAAGATGTCTATCTGGATAAACACTGTAACAATGACAAAAAACGTGAGACATTTTTTAACCGACTTCAAAAAGGAATAGGTTCTATGTGTGTTCACCGATTTGTCGGTCAATTGTGAACCGATTTTGAATTTTTTTGTTTAATTGAAAGCTTAGGCTTCCTAGTTGGTCCCATAGAAATATTGTTATGATTTTATCATGAACATCGAAGATATGGAACAGAACTCCTCATAGGCCCACAGCAGAACCGTCGTAACAAGTAAAATTGTTTTGTTTATACATGTAGTCGATGACTGACTGAAAGAAGAGGGGGAATATATCGAACTGATCTGATGATGAAGCCTGAATTCAGGCACCGGAACTCTGTAACAAATTAATGTAATCTAACCGTGTTTGGGATTATTAGAATTGTCATGAGATGCACTACTTTTAGTGGTGGTACTATAGCTAATAAGTGTAAAATAAAAAACTCTTTACAAAAAAAAAAGTGCAAAATAACTTTAATTTCGGAAGTCGGTGTTAAATAACGAAGAGACAAAACTATTAGAGAAACACCGACTTCTGAAATTAAAGTTATTTTGCACTATTCATTGTTTTTTTTTACATTGAAGTCGGTTGTATTTTTTTTTGTAAAAAAGTTTTTTATTGTAGTAGAGTAGAGCATTGCATAGTAGAGTTTTTTGCATAAGAGTATTGAGTTTTGAAAACTTGCCAGCAAATGTTGTGATAACGACCGCAGTAAGTATACACGTAGAGAATTTTCAAATATAGAGCCGACGCGTGGTGAATGACCGATAAAGGTTCAACAGCTGCTACTTGGACAGGCAATATTACCTTCAGCACGAGGTAGATTCATGGTATCGTCGTTAACGACGTGGGTAAAGCCCTTTCATTGACTCGGGACTCGGGCCGCTACCCGCCACCGCCGCCGCCGCCTGACTTTTTACAACACGACCTCAGTTGTTTGCACTTAATTTTATGTGTGCTTTCTACGTACGACATTTTGTTTTTATTTCCATAATACTCGAAGGCTGGGGTTATTTTTTATTTCAGTAAAAGACCAGATTTGTATAAGTAATTCATTTGTTCACACGAATTCATATTTGGTTACCATTGTTATCTGTTTTGTTGCTATGCTGTTTTGTAATGAATTATTTACATGTATAATATCAGTTTGTATTAACAAACACCTACTTCTCTTATTTCTGTAGGCTACCTAACATTGTAACTGATGGAGTTGGAATGCATCAGTAATATTAATGTGGTAGGGACTGGCGTTTCGGTGGTCAGTCGCTGGAGCGAGCCAGCCGCGTACATTGCTCCATGTTGATAACTCTATTAATATCTACTGGTGTCTCGAAATATACTCCGCGGCCAATCAGCGGCCATCGTCGCGCACAATGTGCTCAGTGTACCGGCCGCTGGAAAAATACTCGTTAGCAACAATATTTCTGATAGCTACTTTATTATGTTAAGCTGTTAGTTTTCGATATGAACAAAACAGACGTCTTTGTAACTATGTTGCATTATTAAGTATAGGTAAATTGTAGATTTCAGCAGTTGGTAGGTACTACTTTCATGAGGCAATTAATCAATCAAAACCTAGCCACTAGTTTGTGAAGGTCAAGGTAACCTACCTGCTTATTTTGCAACGTAACAATTCATGGCACAAGGTACAATATCTGTGTATAATATCCTAAAGTAAGTACTGATCTAATAAAAAAAAGATCGAATGGAAAGATGAATTAATTTCACAATTATTACTGTTTAATAGACACAAAAGCCATAATTAAATTTCCTGGTAGATAACTAAGTTTAAATTACTCTGCTCTTATCCCTACCCTAATTAGATGTTTGTGGAATCAGAGGTGACCTTTGATCTCGATTAGCTCTTCCGAGCACACTAAATGATTAATGTCGAACGATTAACAAATAATAACACAAAGATAACGGATAACTCAGCTTTGTGATTAAGTATTCATTTATGTTAATGTATTCTCCTAGCGAATGTCGGGAACGTTCAACACTCAGTCTTCATCTCGGCGTCAAATCGTGTGTTCAGTTTATCTTCAAGACAAATTGTAAGATTGGGTTTTTTCTAGGGATTTGTTTGTTTGGCCCAGTGTGCGGGCATCACGCCGTAGATACGAGCGTCGCGCGTGTGTTCATGATAGTGCTTGTTAGAGCGTCGCGTAATAATCATGTTTTTCTAAATAAAACGAGTTATTTAGGGTTTTGTTTCACGTTCGTGAACTTGAATCGAGTTGATCGCTCGAATTATAGCAGCAAGTAACGTGAGTATTTGATTGAACTACGCACGTGTTTACTCAGAATAAATTTTTTTAATCCGTGTGTTTTTAAAAAGTTAACTAGGACTTTATTGAAGCCAGATGTATTTTATAGTTTTCTGTCTATAATAAAATGCCTTATGCGGTATAAATTACGTGGGCCTAAGCCGGTAGTTACACATAGAAATCGCTATAAAAATTATTAATTGCATATTTACTTCATTCTAAGCTTGACTATTAATTGAGGTATCTATCTATAAAATATCATCGATTAATGCTTTTTTGTTTGGTATTTTCCTACGGACTTATCAATCATTAGATAGTTATAAATATTTTATCAGCTGGACCAATCTTGGGTAAATTTTTATTAACATCTTACTTCCACGTATTTATCTATTCAAGGTCCATTTTGTTCCACAAAAATAGACACAGAGGTACAAATACTCCGTAACCTTCGGTTCGCTCACGCACAAATAACAAAATGTTTGGTTTTTAATCAGCATTCAAAGTAGGTATTATTACATCTGGTATCAGCACATTGAATTACACCAAATTATGTTTATGACATGTTATCGCACAGTTTCACTCCGTGCTCTTAAAAA
This sequence comes from Mythimna pallens, assembly GCA_961205895.1. Lineage (NCBI taxonomy): Eukaryota > Metazoa > Arthropoda > Insecta > Lepidoptera > Noctuidae > Mythimna > Mythimna pallens. The sequence goes on from OY540830.1 coordinate 13,904,471, forward strand.
TGGTAAATCGCATAATGGAAACTGAAATCTTCCATTCGACAATACCCACTATGTAGTACATTTTGATACAAGTGCAGAAAGTTTGTCATTGCGAACGAGGCGGAATTCGCACGACCCGTAGGCGAGTGTGTCATGGAGCCGAGGGCTGCAGTGACAAATTTGCACGTGTATCAAACGACTTTTTTCAATACACTTACGAAGAAATGAATAAACGGGGATGACCGGCGACTCGAGGGGGTCGACGCGCGCCCAGCCTGATACGATAAATGTAATAAAATTGTGGCGGGGGAGAGCACGCGCACTTTTCTGCACTAGTGCAGAAAACAGTCTATTGAGTGCCAACAAGCGGTGGGACAAGAGCGGGTTTTTGAGTAAGTGTATTGTAAATATTTATACCTACATATCTTAAATGACAATGCGTTAATAGCTTTAAAGTGCAACGGAATGTTATTATATTTGTATCGTGTTTTCGTGTTTATTACTCTTAGTTTGGCGAGTCGGAACTTTCAAAACACTAGTTTTGTAACGTAGCTTACTGTGCTCAACTTCCCAACTTGAACCTGACGCCTTATTGTTTAACATAAATATTTTTTATTACAGCGCGTTTGCCGACAAAAAGGAATTAGTTTAAAAACTAATTTCCTCGTTACATTCAAGAAGAGTTTCTTTTTATAAGCCTAAGGCTTTCGCGGTCTATGCAAGTTATCAGGGCGTACAATAACTCATTTCGGCGCCCTTCGTGCTCAGGTGTATGTCGAGACGCTTAAAATATTGTTGTCACCGAAAACGATATTTCTTTAGCTGCAAAAATGTCTCAACCGCTTTTATAGGAGGCTCCCCAAGTTTTTCTTGTAGTGATTTATGTTTAATTAGAGTGTCCTTCACATTTTTATGTCATTCCGAAATAATTTAAGAACTTCGCGACGAGGGCTTCGGGAAAGCTCGGCGAAAACTTTTAAAACAATTATGAGTTTGTCAAGGGGAGGTTACGATACGTAAATTCCTTTCGTTCCAGCGTTACAATGTTGCTCAGACGCATGCATTACTCAGATATAGGTAGCCATAGGTAGTTTAATTGTAGTAGATAACGAGTAGTAGGGGATCAGAACGCGATGACCTCCGCTTTCGTCTCCGACTCACGTAACTACTGATAGGCAGGTCGAAGAGATTTATCATTCGCTCAAACTTGTATTAAACTTCTCAATATGCAATACAACCGTAAAGTTACATAAGACGTTTAGTTATGGATAGAGAAGATCCGTTTTACTATATCAATTTGTGTAACTAGATAGTTCTAGTCCTGAAACGGTGGTTCTAGTCCTTCATAGCTCTCCGCATTAAACCGCAGACACGTTCTTACAGTTTTCAGTTTCACAAAAGTTTTGCTGAAAACAGGCGTCGCGTCCTGGCGTCATTTTTTACGCTTTAGGAAAACGGAGCTCGGTAGCATCACAAGCGACATGCCTGCAATTTCACACGCTATCACGACTGAATAATAAAATAACTTCAGATCAAGATTATAATATTTTGTGTACGGAAAAATAATTAATAAGCTTTCTTTCTTTCATGGAATCGTCGGTCGACTCTATATTTTCTTATCTTGTCTCAACAATTAAGTTTTTTATTTATTACAGCTATTTAAGTTCAATTTTAAATATGTACTAGCGGTCCAGGCAGACGTTGTTCTGCCCGAAAGCTGCCTTTTCATCGGAAAAAAATTGAGAACCCGATGGAGCGCCACTTACCGGGTTAAATTTAATTTTCAAACCATTCAGGAACCCAAACTCTGATGATCTTGGAACTCAAATATTCACATAAAATTTCATCCAAATCGGTCACACCGTTTAAGAGGAGTTTTGTGATAAACACACGTACAGAAGAATAATATATATAAAGATTTATATTACATGTAAGTCTTACAGCTAAAACAAGCAGTTAAAGAACAATAAAATAAACTGACAGTCAATTGTGTAAAAGCAATACATTTTGCTAAATGCTTATGCATAATATCTATATTGTACAAATCTTAAAAGTTCACTTTGTTCTTGATTAACCAGTTATTTACCGTTCGAGATTCTCTAGTTGTACTTGAGAATACCTTTTCTCATGCGTGATACCATATGAGTTCGAGTTCGACGTTTATTGTTTTTCTTCGGAGATAAGAATAGTCACGATTTCAGACTACATAAACACTCGTTATTGATTGTACTAAGGTCTGTGACCATTTGATTTATTACTATTTGAGCTTATTTATCGTTATGTTAATTACATGTCCAGACCGTTACTAGATACGATACTCTGACATTAATAGTGTTGTAGCCATAACATTCTGGTCTTAAAACATGAACGTAGGTAGTAAGTATCTCCTTGGTCACCAGGGAGAGTGGAAACGGCGAGAGATGTCGTGCGGTGTTCCGCAGGGGTCTATATTCAGGCCACCCTTGTGAAACGTCGGCTACGACTACGTGCTGCGCGGTGACTTTTCCAGCGTCGTCAGCGTGGTCTGCTACGCTGACGACACGCTGATTATAGCACAGGGGAAGTCGCACCAGGTGGCGGCCGAACTAGTGACTCACGGTGTTGCGACCGTCGTGGAGAGGATCTGTTGAGGATCAGTTGGGACTCGAGGTGACACTGCCCAAATCCGAGGCCATGTGCTTCATAGCCGTTGGAACACGTCACCACGGGGTTCCCAAATAAAGGTAGGAGGGGTTCACATCAGCGTCGGGTCGACGATGAAGTTGGCCTATGACCTAGGACTCGTCCTCAATAGCCGAAGGAATTTGAAGAGCGTTTCCGACGTCTGGTTCCCAAACTGGAGCAGGCTGGGGCTGCCCTCAAGCGGTTCCTACGTAATCTCCGGACGACTCCTACCGTAGGCTCTACGTAGGGATCGTGCGATCCATGGCCCTTTACGGGGCGCCGTTGTAGGCTCCAGCGGGTCGCTAATCATATTCTAAAAAACATAGAAACTAACACTGGCTTGCAAAACGCAAAAAAAAACGTAAAATTATTTGAATTTGGGGGTACTTAAATTTTGTCTTAATCATTTTAAAATGACAGAATTTTGTTAGTATTACCTACTACATATACATGTATTAAGTCTTTAGCTATAAAATAACGTAGTTTTTTAAACCGGGTTACTTTGAACTGTGATATCTTAGGATTGACTTAGAATTTTTAATTCAAATAAACTTTACATTAAAGATACGTCATTCCTTTTTTGTAATAAATATTTATTGGTTTCTTTGAGTTTTGTATTTTCGCTAATATCACTGTATTTATAACAATTTTGTAAAATTTAAGAAAATTCGCATTGTTTAGGAATATGGGTTCTACCGTAAAAACAACGTGTCTATAACGGTTCGCAATATTGATAACGTATACGGACTTAGAACTGCTAATAAATGGGATGTGTATTTTTGTTTCAATCGCTTTTACATGGGAAATTTTACTTCATGAATAACTTTTCATCTCTAGGCGGCTACACGACAAACCAAAACTAAAGCTATTAAACCAAGAACACACGGTTCGTTTGTTAGATCGACTTTCTTGTAATGTTGTATATATTGTAAAAATATATATTGTGAATATTACAGTTATAAATACTTCGATATTACAGAAAAAACAAAACAGAAAGAAACCAACAAACCACTAAATTCGAAAAAAAGAATAATGTACCTATGATATAAAGTATATTTAAACTTATAATTCCAAATCAATACTAAGATTTCACAGTTTATAAATAATTTTCACAAAAAAATACAGCCGACTTCAATGTAAAACAACACTGAAAATTGCAAAATAAATTCAATTTCGGAAGTCGATGTTTCTATAATAGTTTTGTCTCATCGTTATTTAACACAGACTTAAGAAATTAAGTTTATTTTGCTATTTTCAGTGTTTTTTTTTTACATTGAACTCAGCTGTATTTTTTTAAATTTAAAAATTATTTATTTTACACTTTTTAGTTATGGTACCACGACTAAAAAGTACCTCTCAGCCAAACTTAAAGATCTAATAACCAGAGTGCATCTCATGACAATTCTAATAATACCAAACACGGTTAGGTTACATTAATTTATTACAGAGTTCCGGTGCCTAACTTTAGGCTTCATCATCAGATCAGTTCGATATATTCCCCCTCTTCTTTCAGTCAGTCATCGACTACACATATAAACAAAGCAATTTTACTTGTTACGACGGTTCTGCTGTGATCCTATGAGGAGTTCTTTTCCATATCTTCGAAGTTCATGATCAGATCATAACAATATTTACATGGAACCAACTCGAAAGCATAACCTTTCAATCAAAAGAAAAATTTTCAAAATCGGTCCACAATTGACTAAGAAATCAGTGAACATTAATAAAAAAAATAAAAAAAAAAACATACATTCAGCCGAACATAGAACCTCCTCCTTTTTGAAGTCGGTTAAAAATATTCCGATGCAAATAACGGTAATTTTATAGATAAATAAAAGACCTATTATATATTGGTATATACCTAGATATATTATAAAACGCACGAGTAAGTACACAATAATCATAAATTAATGAAAAGTGGTAGATATTCCATCTAATGTGGTTAGTACCCTAGCTGCGTAATTATATCAAACACATGAGCAGATCTACTTACTGGTAGCTTACGTTTACGTAGTACCGAGGTAGGCAATTAAGCCACTCAATAATGGTTCCCTTTGTCAATGCACCTCTCCACCTCTCCATTTCGGTGCGCCCTAATGATATCGATCGCATTATGTAGCGAACATGAACAGAACACCTCCCAATATTTCTCACTGATCTTACCCTTTGATTACAACAAACAATAAGAGCTTTGATAGCGACCAATTAAAATTTACGAGCTCTACCTATTTTTGACTCATAACACTGTTGCCTGGCTTGTGGTCTATCTTTTTAATTATGTACCTACATACGAATAGTCCTTTTATCTATTTCGAGGGATAGTCTATCCACATTAGATACCTACCAGAAATGTTACGAAAGTTCCGATTCCGAAAACTCGGAACTTCCTATTGATTTTGCATCTTCGTTTCCGGTTTGCCATGGGAATACTTCTGAAAAGGATACTCGTGGTCCTGGAACGCAAAGGGCAACTAAATGAACTTAGGTGTACTTTTAGTCAGTACTAAATGACCCGGCGAACCTTACCGCCTAACAATCAAGGTGTGATATTTCTTCTTGAACACTATACATTTATATTATATGTTTTGATTTAGGCAATCGATTGCGATGAAATAAAGTCTAAGTAATATTTGAAGTTACACACCATATTAAAATGTATAAAAGTTATCGACATCAGTTTCGTACATTTAAAGTGTTTTTTTTTTTTTCGGGTGGGAAAATCATCTAATGACAACCCCCGCTCTTGGGCGGACCGGGAGATAGTGTCAGACTTTTACTGACTAAAAACCCACTCCTGTTCCTTCTTTGCCATTTTTTTTTTTTCCAGGGCCCCGGGGGTCTCTTTCGCATCACCCATGGCCCCAGTAGGCTTCGACCCTGTTGGGCCCCTACGGTTGCTGACATCTCCTTGAGGCGCGCGTGGAACACTACGCGCCGTCGACGACTTGGGCTCGGTCCGGACGGTTACCGGACGATCGGATGGCGAGCCACCCACGCTCGCCGTCCGCAAGCCCGCGCCTACGGTACATTTAAAGTGATGCGCGCACAACTAAACACTTCTACAGATTTATTACATGTATTTAAGTATAGAAAAGTAAAACACGAAGAGACAAGTCTACACGTCTTATCGCCTAGGAACCTCCCTTCCCCGTTCCTTCTGTTGGTGTACTCTTTCACATGTTTTTTTTTTTATATTTGAAACGTAGTGAGTTTGCTCTCCATTTATAAATAGATAGATATATTCTTTATTTTACACTAAAAATACAAATTACATTAGGAACTTAATATTAACATGGTGTCACAATGGGCGGTCTTATCGCTAAAAGCGATTTTTTACAGACAACCTTTGGATGGATTTGACAGTGAAGGAGAAAAAAGATACGCAGGTAGTTCGTGGTGTGCTATTCATATATATAAAATACATAAACTAATAGATATGTATCCAAGTTTTTTTTATTAGTTTTAGTAGTATTATTGCATTTGATGCTTCTGCATGTCCCGCTCTAGGACGGTTCAAGAAGGCGTGTCAGACTTTTACTGACTGAAAGCACACCTATGTTCCTTCCGTTGCTGTTTGCACTCTAGGATCACGGTTAACAGTCGACCCATCCTATGGCCTCCGATTTCGATTTCGGTTCCGATTTCAACAAACCAAACTTAAAAAACTCCGGTTCCGATAGAACCACTTCCATTACATCCTTAATACCCACCTATCCCGGGTCGGACCGGATCAGATAGGTTAGAATATGTGTATTACAACATAAATATAGGACGCGATATTGTACAATTTAAAGCCTTCTGTCATATACATAAGGTAGGTACTTATCTAGTTCATAGGAATTTTTGAAAATGACACAGGGTTTTTAATCGAGTGAAGAAATAGGCCACCAGCATTGTAGGGTTTTCTAATTGATTTACAAGAAGTAAATAAACAAACGACTATAAGTTTATATTCGTTCGAGTTATTTCTCTGTCAACTGACTGACCTGTTGGTCTAGTGGTTAGTGGCCCTGATTGCTATGCCGGAGGTCGTTTCGATTGGGTTCGATTCCCACACAGGACAAATGTTTGTGTGATGAGCACGATCATTTGTTCTGTGTCTGAGTGTAATTTATCTATATATTTATGTATTTAGAATTATATAAGTAATTATATCAGTTATCGACTACCCATAACACAAACTCTGCTGGACTAGACGGCGTTGTGTGATAGTTGAAAAAAAAACTGTCTATAATATTAAAGAATAAACTTTAGCGCAACTGCCACGGCTCTATTTAATATAAGTAATAGCTGAAAATGCGACATATTTGTCAAAGTTGACATAAATTTCAGATTTCTGCAACGGGTACTGTTTGTTAAAGAAGAAAATGAATGAAAGAAACTTACAAAATTGTCAGATTGTCTCTTGTCGCCTGTCGGTTTTATTAAATAGGCCCCAGGCTGAAGCCACAGTCACATGCAACTACCCTCATTTTTTTATTGTGCCAGCAAGTCTAGTAGATAAAAAATGTTCAGTGGTAACACCATATTGCAAGAATCACGGTTAGATAGAAGGCGGCGTGGTATGTGCTGTCAGATGTTACTTATTGTACCCAAGCCATTGCTGATATAAGCCATTAATAATGCCGCAGACACACACGGGAAAAATACGAGTTGCCCCGTTCGGAGCCGGAGATTTCGTACTTTTTAAATCACACCAAAATGTCACGTTATTTTAGCGGGAACACACAAAAGCTTTTATTATGCGTAGTTTGCTAATACACGGATAAATTGCAATGAAAATTCACTTATTTCTGTTTCATTTTGACTTAATTTTAGAAAATGGTCTCCTAGTCGTTTTGAAACCACCACGTTCTTCCTGAAAGAAATGCTTTTCATTTGACTGGCCTGTTCGTCTAATGGTGACCCTGACTGCTATGCCGAAGGTCGTGGGCAAAGAGTATAGTCGTAGGTTCGATTCCCACCCAGGATAAATGTTTGTGTAATGAGCAAAATCATTTGTTCTGTGTCTGGGTGTAATTTATCTATAATATGTATTTATTTAAAAATATATAAGTATGTTTATAAGTTGTCTAGTACTCATAACACAAGCTCTGCTTAGCTTGGGACTAGACGGCGTTGTGTGATAGTTGTAGCATATTATTATTATTATTTTAGCGATAAGATCACCGATAATACTTTTCTAATATATTTGTCTGATGTTGTTGGTCCTTTCAGTGAAAAGTAAAAACATATATCTACATTTAACTCAAGTTATTGTACACATAAAATTAACTTTTCCAAACAGTATTCAAGCTATACATCTGCAGTTATGTCTGACTGTCTGTAACCATTGTACCGCAAGTCTATTGGGAACAGAACATAAACTTATAACACGTTTCGTTTATTAGGGATATTTGACAGTTAGATATTTATGTATCTTGGTTTTACTTGCGTTTACATTGTATTGGTAGGCATCTTTCTTTAACGCCTTATCGCCATAGGTTATCTGCGTTGTAATAACATCATGTATTTATAAAGTAAATTCGATCGTTGTTGTAACAGGCGAATAAGTGACTTTACGTTATTAGGTGTCCCAACCGCTAAAGTTCGATAAACGGACCTTCGATGCAAGGTGAACTTCGCTTCAGGCTTGGAAAAGTTCGACTGATTGTAAACAGAAAAGTATAAAGTTGTACAGACTTATTTACCGAGAACCCTCGTAAATCAACTTACCTATCTGATTTGTTGAAAACCTTCAATATTCCAAGGGTCAGTACCTAATGTTAAGTTTATACGAACGAAAACGTAATACAATCATCACTCAAGCAATTTTAACAAGCAGCGTATTGTTTTACATAATGCATGCTAATTAGGATTCTTACCGCGGTTTCTGGATAATTAATAAAATGAACGAAGCCGCGATAGTAGGAAACCAAGTTATTACTTGTAGAAACTTATTTCGTTTCGGAGAGATTCGTGGAAACGTTCATTACACGAAGGAATGCGTGTCGCTGGATATGCTGGATACATATAAATATGTGCTGTACTCAAGACAGGTGGCAACTGTCTATTGCCGTTTGGGACATACAATATATTATTAACTCGGAGATCCCTAATAAATTTAAATTCAGGAAACGCAAGTAAAATAACTTTATTTTCTTTTCTATTTTTCTGGTATATGTCAAGAAACTGGGTCTCATTAATATGGCTTTCGTTCCTTTATTCAAATGAGCTTTCGTGCACAACTCTCCGTATGTCATGCATCAAACCAAGTGCATTAGCACTGCTCCTACATTGTCCTGCCGTCGGCTGCCGAACAGCCACTGTGTCTCGGCACGTTCCAATTCCCCTCAGCATCTACATTGATGAACGCCTTTGTATACGAACGGAGCGATGGAGGTAATTCATCGTCGATAGTCATCCGTACGCAGAGTCGACTGCACACGCCACATTATGTCGAGCACGAACTGACTAGCACCACATTCACTTGAACTACTGATATATAGCTATTTTACGAATACATATCCTATCTGGATGCACGGTTCAATGGATTCCAGCAAGTTTCAAAGAGCGCTGGACAGTCCCGCTTTACCCGAAGCGCTTTGCGACAATTTTTGCAACTCAGCTTTAGCAAGCATAGTAAAAGCCTGACTTTTACAATGATTCACTTTGGAACTTTCCTTACAATTCTTTGGCGAATTCTTATAAAGAGTGAAAACTCGCTTTATTTAAAGTTGCCAACTAATTAACAATTTCTACGGTTTTTAAATATTAACTGTGGATTTTTTTCAGATCAGCATTTGAAGAATGACACCGACGAACGGCGTGGGTCCAGAGCCGCCTCAGATCGTGGTGCTAGATGGCGGCTTCTCCACGCAGCTGTCCTGCCATGTGGGGCACGTCATCGACGGAGACCCGCTGTGGAGCGCACGTTTCCTCTACACACATCCCGAAGAGGTCGTTAACACCCATCTCGACTTCTTAAACGGTAAAATTTTAATGATATTTTGTTACCATATTTTTAAACTGATTTTCCTCGAAAGATAAATTACCTAATGAGGCGTGCATTGTATGGGCGAAATACAGAATTCAAGCGGGGTACCTTTATAATATTGCACATCTCTTATGTAGAACCTACCTACAATATTATAAAGGTAGAGCTACTCGTGTTTGCTTAAAAGGTTACAGTTTTCCGAGAATAAGTATTCTTCGTCGTACCTAACTTTTTAATTGAACTTTAAATAATAAATTAGTGCTTTATTATGGCCACATGGTAAAGTACGTAGCATCGAACGTCTTGCTAAAGTGATGGACGGATACGTATCCGAATCAAATTAAAACGAGTAAAAAATATGCATGATATAATTAACAGGAGTCTACAACTGTATGCATTACGGAATAACATATAATGCTAAATACGGAAACTGTTCTAATTTTAATATTGGAAGCTACATAATACTCTAAGTTTAAGTAACTAGGCAGGGATAGTTATTCGTCGACAAGTTTGAATAATTCGGAATAAAGTTCAACAAAAACCGCAAACGACTGCGAAGTTACACTGAATACTTACGTAGACCCGCAAAACGTTGCGGCTAAGTACAAGTGTACATGCGTGTTTTGACGAATTACACGTTAGGTCGCTTTTAGCTCGTCATGTTCATGCATCTGACAGCGAGAGTGCGACCTCGTCTCGTGTCATCGTCCTCTGAAAGCGCTTTTCTTCGCCACAAAACGGACCGTTTCTTTTCATAAGGAAAAGCTGAAAAGTGTCTGCAAGCAAATAACTCCCTGGAGGGAAAAGCCTACTGCCTTGCTTTGGTGCCTCTTAGAAGATATAATGTGAAAAAATATAAAATATGACCTCGTACTTTGTAGAAACATGAACGCTTTGCACTCGCATCTCGTCGACAGCGCCGGACATAAGATAACAGTCTTTACTATCACTACCGTACATAATGTTCAGATGTGCGTACATGGCTATTATTGGCTATTTACTGTAGAGGCTACCTATCACAGTAATAACATTCATTATCAGTCTAGCGTGTATTACACAGTGTTACATAACCTGCAGACAGATTATGTACAATGTAATCCATAAAGTCGCAAGCACACATATTTTGCCGGTAGGTAAGTCGCAGCTGTTCCGCTGTGATTATTATGATTGACGCTGTAGCAAGTTGGCAAGTGATGCCGCTATTTCTCCCTCATCTACTAACTACTTCACATTTGCATAGTACAGCTCGGAGGCGGTAGGAGGCGCGGCCCACTCTGTACCGCCGAAGGCGCCTCGTATACAAACTACAACTCCGGATACACGGCGTTGTTGCCATTAATCACCTTGTCTGTCTAATACCTTTCCATTCGCAAGCCGTGCGCCGTCTTCTATTTATTACATAATTATTTTCTTCGACAGAGAACGGTTCCTTTACCGACCTCGCTTCCGTAATATTGAACAAGCCGGGCTCGTGTTGCATTACTAAGTTTTAATAATATTAATTGTTTACGCCTCTTAGCCGCACCCCGCTCACAGTCCGTAATACTAACTAACTTCAACTTTAGCCATATTTATCGAACTAGTTTGGTAATACCGACTTCGGAGTATGTGGACTATTTATTAGCGTTGACAGGAAAAGCACGGAGATATCGGTAGCATGGTTAAAGACATTAATCTTAGGATTCATTTGTTTTCATTAAATAGCGGCCTGTGTTTAATGTGATTAATGCGGCCAACGTTATGACTGTTTGCGAGCTATAAAACGTGTTTTATGGTTATTTTGCAGCGGGAGCAAATTTAGTAATAACGAACACTTACCAGGCGTCGGTGGAGGGGTTCGTGGAGCACCTGAACGTGACAGCGGAGGAGGCAGTGCAGCTGATCGCGCGCGCCGTGCAGCTAGCCAAGCGCGCGCGCGACCAGTACCTCGAAGAGTACCAGGACTACGTTCAGGATGGCAAGTATACACCAACCCACGATACGACCCTACATTACAAATACGGTGCCTGAATGGCGTGACATATTTCATAAATGAATACCCGGGAGGCACAAGGCCTCCCCAGTAAACGGGAGACTTTAAAAGATCAAATGAAAATGACAAATGGTTCGTTGCCCAATCAAATTATATTTGTAGAAGTACAATATGTAACTGTTTTAATTAAATATCAAATATACGCAAAGGGTACTCTAACTTGCAACATTATGGTCTGGCTTCTATTAATAAATTAATGAATACTTCTAAAATATGCATCATTTATCTACCTACATTTTATACTTGACATGAGTTATTTTTTTTTTCATAAAAACGAAAATGAGGAGACAAGTTTTAAAATCTAAATACATATTTTATATTTACAAGCACAAAAGAGCAAAGAATTTTTTTTTAAATATACCAAAGATGACACTCTGTCAAACGAAAAGCGATGTAATGAAAGTGCCCTCGGAGCAAATATCTAATTTTAACATTCATTTCTCAAGCCCTCGTTCATTTTCTAGTAAACAGGCAAATAGGCTATAAAACCACTCGAAAATACGCTTTTAAAACTTTATCACGGGTTTATCATGTACTTTATGAGCGGTATAACTTTTTAGAATGACAAGTGGCTATTTAGAACGTAATAGGCGCCTATACTTCCACCTGTTTTTAAAATGAGTTTCGGTACTAAACATAGAGATTCTTGGAGCAAGGTAAAGTCAAAGGTATATAGCAGACGTAATTTATTATTTAAATTTATAAAATTTCAAGAATGTTTGTGTTTTGCTGTAAACAAAGATTGTGGGGTCCGCGGCGGCAAGGGTCGGGTGCAAGCACGCATTAATTACACTTTGCAAGGGTTGGAAGTTATGTGTATTCGCGTAGACTCATAGGACATAGTGCTAGAGATATTATAAACAAGAACTTGCTATATTTATGGTTGTTACCTTTTTCTTTAGATCGTATCCCGCTGATCGTGGGCTCGGTGGGGCCGTACGGCGCTCATCTGCACGACGGCTCCGAGTATGATGGCAGCTATGCGGATACTACGCCTGTTGAGGTAAATCATTTTCAAATATTACTATTCTAGTTACTACTAGTAAAAATAAGGTGTAGTGTTTTTTTTTATAATTTATGAACGGTTTAGAGGATGGATGGAGAGTAAGAGGGAGGCCAAAGAAAAGATGAAAAGATTGTATGATTGTGTATGTGATGTGAAAGAAAAGGGAGTTAGTGATACCGTGACGGGTGACAGGACAGAATGGAAGAAAAAAAAACGAGCTACGCCGACTACAAGTGACAGGTGACAAGGGCAGGAAGATGATGACTCTAAAAGCCTTCTGTAAAATAAAATAAATAAAGGTTTAATTCAAATTTTCCGTAGCAAGTTTAGAAGCTCAAGTTTATATTGTTCTTTTATTATAGTTACATGTAAATCACTTGTTCAGCAAGCACAGATTATGTTCTCTGTATGGAGCGAGCTTGTCTGAATAACTTATACCATTTTTAGTAACTCCGATATACATCGCCTATAAAATGAAGATAGATATGTTACCTGCACAGCTAATAGGGCCAATATTCTAGACAGCAAATATCTAGCTAAACTTATATAAATAAAACTAAGTAGTCGCTTAGAAATAGTTAATAATCAATGAATTTGACCGGCGCTAAATTGGTTCTTTGTCTATTTCTATATATTGTCAGTGAGTGCTTTTAGGGCAGCAATCGGTTGAATCGATCTTGTTCAAATGTTAAAGGTAGGCAAAGCTTTCTAACTAAAAGCTCCGAATTCACTGAGTGAGTATTTTTATTATTCTACATTAGCTATGCTGTTTGATTTTAGGGTTCCTTTTCGTAAATGCTATTTGTAAAGCTATTAGGAAGTTACCCAACTACGAACTACTGTATGAAAACTAAAAGACGCGATTTTTATTTGTTGTTTTTTTTTTGTTTTTTATTTATTTTTTATCTAGGTATATAGCAATAGTATACACTGTTTTTGTCATCCCGTTACTCTGATCAATAGGCAAAACAAACATAACTTTCATCAGATTATTTACCTACTTCACCTTATTCTCTTTACTGCCTATAAAAATCACGACAAGTTATTGGTAGTCGCTGTCGTGGCTAAAACATGAAGGAATACATAAAGCAAACACTATTTTCTTCTCCCCACCATTCCCCCATCTCGAGTATAAAGTAAGCTATTCTTTCCTGGCAAAATTGAGACGATTTTTCATGAATCTGCAGACATGCTACATATTTTCATAATATAAATTTCCCTAGCAAGGAATTTGCTTTTGAAAATAGATACTAGTCTAAATCTTTATACTAAGATATCATGTCCACGTTAAGGTAGGCTAATACATAGATCCATCTTAAATCTAGAAATAATAAATTTGGAATAGAATTTCAATAAAAACTATTAAATCAGTCGCTCGATCATTTCTGCGGAACCCCGAGAGCCATGAATGCATAGCCTAATAAAGGCCATTGAAAGCGGCGGCTAAATCGTAAAGAGGGCCGTAAAGTTGCCTGCAAATTAAAATTTACATCGGCAATATGAAAAACTCCACTCCATTTCTCTTGTTTTTTTTTTTCCTGTACCAACAGCATTTAACTGGGGTGGACAGTTAATTAACGAAACCTAGAACAAATGGCTATCTGAAACAAACATGAAGTAACAAAATTTGCGCCTTAATTAATTTGGTGTTCTTTTATTGTTTTTAGTAATGCGTTGTTTAATTACATCTACACTAATATTATAGAGAGGTAAAGTTTTTTATTTTTTGCTTTTTTTGTTTGTTTGTAGGGGGTAATCTCTGAAATTACTTGTCCGATTGTTAAAATTTTTTCACTGATAGAAAGCTGCTTTATTCTTGAGTTACATAGATTATATTTAATGTATGCAGGCAAAGCTGCGGGAAAATGCTAGTCATATAATAATTTGAGGAATTTGACATGTTTTTTTTTTCTAAAATCTGTTTATTTGTTTCCTAGACTATGAGAGCTTGGCACCGACCTCGGATCCAGGCGCTTGTTGAGGCGGGAGTCGACCTCCTGGCGTTGGAGACGATCCCTTGTCAAGAAGAAGCCGAAATGTTATGCGACCTTCTTCGAGAATTCCCACACATAAAGGCTTGGATCGCATTCAGTTGTAAGGTAAACATTAGCTATGTACGTATGATTTACAGCATAATTCCAAAATCCTGGCATTATTCAGTACCTGATATTGGACGTAAAAGCGCATAAGGAAACTTTGTCAACCGTAACCAGGCTCGTCTATTCAAAGCTTAGAATCGATGATTTACCAAATAGCTTCGATAAATTCTCCATCCTGCAGCAAATCAAATTTAAAATTTTAAAGTATCTAAAATCATCGATCTGGGACCGTGGTATTGACATGTTGCCTTACTGGCGCAGTATTGGGCTGGCCATTACGGAAGGATTATTTATTTTTGTAGATAGATATCTGAATACGGCGGGTTGGCACACCGTGAATGCCTAGGCACAAAATATTCAAATGAAGTTTGTTATTCTGTTCGTACGAATGACATGAATCGGGAACAAAAAGCCGATACCTTGATAAAAGATTTGATAGAAAATTTTGTAGCGAGAAAAACATTTGGTTTTCAATACACATACAGCCAACCTACCCAACTACGACACGAAAACATGTTATCTATATGTTCTATTGAAATGTCAACGGTTTTATCAAATCTTTAAAAAAGTAAGTAAGTAGGTAATACAGGCCGGCTGGTCCTTTTTAAAAATCACTGCTATAAACTTTACAAGTTAGCTAGAAAGCCTATCGTTGTCCAGGCTACAAGGACCGATCGCTGTAAGATTCCTCATCTAGCGAACTTTTACAACTTTCACGAAACAATCAGCACTTTAGAAACACTGTAGCTACCTACTGTTTCGCGTTTATTTCCAAATAGACGAATCTCTGCATTTTACTGTCGCTATACAGTAGGTACTAATTCCGATGACAACTTATTTTATTTGCCATTACTGACTGTTGTTTCCCTTTCTTTACAGGACAATCAAAGCATAGCTCACGGTGAAAGCTTCCAAAAAGTAGCAAAGAAATGTTGGAAATCGAACCCTGACCAGCTCGTCGCCGTGGGAGTGAACTGCTGTGCGCCTTCCTTTGTGTCGAACCTCCTGAAAGGCTTCAACGACGACCGGCCACACGACCCCATTCCGCTTATCGTTTACCCCAATTCGGGCGAAAAATACAACCCTCAAATAGGGTAAGATTTCCGAGTAGGATAAGTTATCTGCGATTTGGTTTGTATATTCCCAAGTGAATGTAATTGACAATTTTCCTTATTCTAATGTAGGTGAAGCTACTAATGAAATTAGATCTTAACTACTTATGTTTTGGCTGCGGACCTAACCAATTTAGCCAATCTACTATTAGAACACAAGTGGCTTTACATTTTGTCCGCATAATGGCCAGTTCGTAGTAGCGACTGCGCAGAGTCGTAGACCGTAACACAACCACGTGCTACGCTGCTACGCCGTAGCTGGAGCTACGAATTAGTCAAGGTCACAGTGCCTACTTTAGGAAATAATTTCGGAAGTATTATTTTTTAGTCAGGAATTAAAATATTGAATTAGTAGAATTGGCAAATTATCGGATTTGGCGACTCAATTTAGCCTTAGTGAAAAGTAAGTTGAAAAGACCACTTTTTAATGATAATTGTTTGTACCTATATCGCAGGTGGATAGACCGCGACAAGTGCGAGGCAGTGGAAGTGTTCGTGCAGGAGTGGCTGGACCTGGGGGTGCGGTACGTGGGGGGCTGCTGTCGCACGTACGCCGCCGACGTGACGCGCATCCGCAACCAGGTGCACTGCTGGCGCGACCGGTGGCGCTTCCAGGCCAAGTACCCCGACGCGCAGCACAACAACGCCTCTGAGTAGACTGCACTACGGTTCAAAGTTCCTTGGTGGTTCATTGCTAAGCATCATTCCTGTATTTACGTTTATTGTACCAGTTAGCAGTGCACTAAAAAGTGGACAACTAAAAACGTAGCGGCCTCTTTTTTTCTCGAATATTCTCACCGGTGCATCCCACGTAAGATCAAGGCCAGACTTACACTGTCTGCGTTCATTCAACGTATAATTAATACAAAATGTGTATGTAAAAGACCACCTGATGAAGAACTGTCTATAAATATATTATTATTATTTAAAAATTATACGTGCCATCACCTTAATTGTAAGATTTGTAAGTAATTTACGAGTGTATACCTATTTTTAAATATGTAAAGAACAAATAATATTTTTATGCAAGTACTTGTGATTGTTTTCATTTAAAGCAAAATAACTACTAAGCAGAGCTTGTGATATGAGTAGGTACTAGACAACTGATAAACATACTTACTTATATGTTTCTAAATACATAAATATTATAGATAAACTACACCCAGCATAGCATAGCATAGTCGGCCTTATAATGTTCCCACTGTTGGGACTCAGGCCTCCTCTCTAGGAGAAGGAATGGGCCGTAACCCACTACGCGGGCCCAGTGCGGGTTGGAGGATGTCACATGTCTTCGAATTTTTGGTTCTAGGACATGCCGGTTTCCTCACGATGTTTTCCTTCACCGTTTTAAGAGCAGTGGTGATGAAATAAATTACACAAAGTAATGCGCCTGACTGGGTTTGAACCCGCAACCTACAACTCTTAAGTCGGACTACACCCAGACACAGTACAAATGATCATGCTCATCACACAAGCATTTGTCTTGGGAAAGAATCGAATCCACGACCTACGGCATAGCAGTCAGGGTAACTAGCCACTAGATGACTAGACCAACAGTCCTGTT
Organism: Mythimna pallens; assembly: GCA_961205895.1. Classification (NCBI taxonomy): domain Eukaryota; kingdom Metazoa; phylum Arthropoda; class Insecta; order Lepidoptera; family Noctuidae; genus Mythimna; species Mythimna pallens. The sequence continues at coordinate 13,921,903 of OY540830.1, forward strand.
AAAAAAAAAATCTAAAGCTTCCATTATTACATACCTACGTATCCTACGTACGTATCTAAGGCAAAAGTTACCCAGGTACATATATCCTTTAAACAATTTCCTAAAGGAAAATTTAAACTGGTTGTTTATTTCAACTAAGTACCAATATCAGTCAGGGGAACCAAGAAAACATAACCCTCGGTCGTAGTTGAGAAACTATATTGGTCAGTCAGGTGCCATTTATACTGCGTTGTGTTCCGATTTATAACTTTAGTCCCCAGTGTAAATTACTTCGGTCGGTGAAATTGAAAGGTCACTACAAAGTGAACACAGGTCCTTAAAGTTATTCTCGCATAATAGCTTCAGTAATAGGTATTCTTGAAATGATTCATGTTATTTCATGAATATGATGTATGGTAAAACGAGTGGAGCTGGTATTGTAGGTACTGAGGGTACCTCCAAACTGGGTTTATTTATTGAAAATCAACCTCAACATGCGGGGTCAAACCGTATCAGACATCAACACGCTCCGGTCGGTCGCGCCAATACAAAAACTCATCTCCTTTTTTGCATCAACTTGTTTTTTTTTAATCCTAGAGTTTTGTTACAAAATTGATCCTTCGTTTTACGGCGTAACAGTACCTAAGTGTTTTTAATTTGATAACTAAATGGCCCTGCTAACAGGGGCGTAGCTACCGTCGTATCAGCCGTATCAACGACACGGGGCCCCCAAGCAGCAGAGGCCCGTATAAAAATTCGTAACATGTTATCCACAACCTTCAATTTTCTTATTGATTAGAGGTGCGTAGTTAATGAATAGTTCTAAATGATAGGATGTTCCATTTTTATAGCTCGTTCCGTTTGTTCTAGCATTATCTACATAAGATCACAATACAAAATTAACCTCTTTTCTATTCCAAAATAATAAAATAAAAGAATTCATCGGTCTCTGTTTTTCAACATGGACGAAATCTATCCAATTAATCTGGTCATCTCTATCGTATTACGACTCCGTCTCATGTCTCTTTGCTAGTAAGGACCCTACGATATAAAAAAAAATCTCGATAACTTTTAATACGGAGCCCCTTCGGGACTAGCTACGCCACTGCCTGCTAACATGTGGATTGGTAAAAAAGGAAAGCAGGTAAGTATTATTAGTTGAGTAGGTGCCAACTGGAATATAACTGACTATATATAGATAGCCGAAGTTATAAGTGTGTATAGTGACATTTATGCCAAGTTATAAATCAGTACCTACTGCCTAACTAGGTATTAAAAACGTCATCGATATAAGTTATTAATACATTTTCAATGACTTGCTGGAATGCATTAGCACGGACATACCCATTCATTAGCGATTACGCTCCCGTCCGAAATAAACGACGTTAAGTGAGGTAGCGTGAACTTTTAATTCTTGACTTCAAACACGTCGTTATTTATGTACGGAAAGGTAGGTATGCAGAAGTGGGAAAGGTGCCGCCTCCAACAGTAAATTGAAAATTAAATTAAAAACGGTAGCGTTTGTTGTTGGTCATGCCGAGTTGCCGAAGCGTTCACGACGCTCGTTTGCAGTTGCTACAGAAGAAATAAAAACATTCCGGCAATTTTATCAGCTAGAGGAGGAATGGCCGGCTAATTGGATCGACTTCTTTTATCTACAAGTAACTTAGTAACCGCCAGTAGATACCTACGTGTACCGAGATACCAAAACGGTGCCACGTGGTAACAAGGTCACTCATTTCTCTCTTGAGATATGAATTTTCATTCGTACCTAAGCCTTTTCGTGCACATTACCGCAGCCATGAATGTAATTTATTTCAGTTTAGTGAGTTCCCGAGTTCGATTCCCAAGACAGGCAAGTGCTGACTTAAGAAATAGGGGAGTTGAAATTCTGCCCGATAGGCGACGGCTCGGGTAGGTAGGTAGGTATTTCGAGATTAACTCGACATTTATTGTAACAACTTAGAAGAAAATCATGAAGTAGGTACCTAGATAAGATTGGGACTGTGGATAAGGAATAACAGTCAAGCCAAAGCTGCCAAGGTCGGTCCGTAGATGGGTGATTAATTTCATTTCATATCGAGACCCTTTTGTGCCTTATAGAGCCCGTTAAGCCAATGGTTCTGGCTGTAATTTTGAAATCAACATCTCTGACAATCGTTATGGGTGGTTAGAAGCCCGAAAGCCTGATAAATAGTCTAACAGAGCATCGTTTAGCAAAAGGAGGTCAAAAATGCAATAGCCCGTGGTATTAGTAAGTACTGGAAGTCTGTAGATGCAGATTGATTCATTGAAGCAGACAGAATAAACAGTTAGGTATGCGTCATCATCGGAATGAATTCAGATTTAAAAGTGTAGTGGGTACAGTCTGACAAAAATTGCAGATTATTATGGAATAAAATTAATTTAAAATTGCATCAAATAGGTACCTAGATCTACTTATTATTTTACAAAATATTCCTACTCTCCAACAATTTATTGTGAGAATCGAGTGGTTATTTGAATGTTTCGTTCATAAAACTTTTAACCAACCGATGTCGCTGACTGTACCTAACTCCACCCTTTTTAACCTTTTGCCGATATCAGAAGCCGGAGAGTTTGTTTAATAAAAACGTATTTAATCAAGTATTGGAGCCTACAGCGACCTTTATTTACCTGACCCACAAGTAATTGTGGTGAACGCTTGACATGCGATGTATTCGCCTGGTTTAGGACTTGCTAGGCCGGGAAGTTCCGGAATTTTACATCCTATTCAGTAAATAGGCTACTATCCCGTATTTCGAATATCAGCCCACTAGTTTTTTGAATATTGAGAATATTTATGAGGCCTTAGGTATTCATACTTACTAAACGGCAAAGTCTAGGAGTACCTACTTCTGTAGACGAGTTTTTTTTTGTGGTGGAAAATCATTTAATGACTTCTCCCGCTCTATGGCGGAGCGCTAGGGCGTGTCAGACTTACTGGCTAAACCACACCTATGTTCCTTCAGTTACCCTGTGCATTCTAGGACCACGGGTTACCTTTTTAGAACTCCTCCCATGTCCCTAGAAGACATGGACTTTTCTTTGAGGCGCGCGTGGAGTACTAGCGGGCTACTCATTTCTCGGCATCTGCAAGCCTACGCCCGCGGTGGCTTTTTTTTCGGTGGAAAAATCATCTTATGACATCCCCCGCTCTGGGCGCTTTTCTTTTCGCCAATAGTGAAACCTCGCCATATCTTAAAGGACTGTATGAGAAATCAATTGCAAAAATAATTATGTCTACCAACCATAACCGAACGAAGTTAGAGACTATTTAGTAGATCACTATTATTTTTTATCAGGCGTTATTTTTCTTAAATAAAAATACTCCGTGTCTGATATTTTAAGTTTACCATTGTTAATACAACACGGTTTCTATTATTCTGTGTCCGCATATGTTATCGCCGGGTGTAATAGAAAGTGCTGCAAAGAACTCGAGTCCTCAAGTCGTCTTAATTATAAGAAAAATAGGTAACGCCTGACAAAAAAGTACCTACAAGCAATGCTTCTATATGTATCTTCGTTCGGTTACGGTTTAAAGACCTAGTTCTTTTTGCTGTTATTTCCTCGTATTGTCCTCTAACTTATTACCTCGGTTTCATTTCTGGCGAAAAGAAAAAAGGAAATTATGCCAATATTTTGCATTTGCTTTTTTGATTGCAATCAGGCCAGGTGATAGGCAAATTTGTTATGCCCTATTTATGTACCGGTATAATGCAAGCTTCAGATATATGTACCTATAGACCGTGGAGCGCAAAAAATGTCGAGCTTGCTTTGTTTGATTCTTGATATATACAAGTCCAAGACCTCTTTAAGAAGAACGGAAGTGTTTGGTACTTGGTAGGTACTGTCACAGAATTGACCATATATCCGTGGAACTGACTTACATACAAATTAAACACTTCGCTTACTCCCCATTATTTTCATTTGTTGAACGAAATACCAATAAATAACTACTTTAATAAAGAATTTTCTTTTTTTAGTTATTTATAGAGTTCATAATTTTGCCCAGAACGCCAAATCTTTAAATACGCCTCTAATTAAATAACTATTAATATTCATGTAGGGATTTCACTACAGGCCGACTCCGTCATCATAGATATAGGCTTATCATTTCCGTGAAAATTTCACGGAAATGATAAGCCTATATCTGGCAACCCTAGGCCCCATCATGTATTACATGTCCGACACGTACACGAGGTGTTTTTTAGCCACTTCACACATTATTCTCGAGTGAAGTTTCTCGCAGTTGTTTCTCTTAATTTCGAAATTAGTAATTAACTGATGTGCAGGGTAACAGTGCAGGTCAAACATTTGTGCAAGCACGTTTTGGTTGAACATTACTACCATTGGTTTATTTTAGCTTTTCGTACGTTTATTACACTAGGAGCAGGTACTACGGTCCACAACGAGATCTTATTAAATTATTCAGAAATCTAAATTGTTATCACTTTCTTTGTTTACTGTACCTAGAATTCTACGTTATAGTGATGCGAATATACCTACAACGTATATAAAGGTCTCATTGGGCTAGTAGGTACCTTTTTAGCCAAGCTTTATTTACCTAACCATTTAGTTAGGGGAAGCAGGGGGAATAACGTTTAGTTAAGGGAATTACGCTGCATATTTTTATTATCTATTTATATGAAGGCTATGTATACAGTGTGTAGGTAACATGTTTAACTATAAAGTGATCAACATTTTATCTTTCACTCAGTATATACTTACTAGTAGGAAAACTTATAATATGAAAAACAGGATTTAGCACAGTTGCCCTGGATTATGGGCCGTTCAAGCAAAGTGTGAGTGACGACTGACGAACTAACCGGTATGTTACAATAATACGAAGAGGGAGATCCATTTTCACTAATCAAATAAGAGAGATCAAAATAATATAGGTTATTAAAAGTCTAAAATCACAAAAGAGCATCTATTGCAACTTTTATTTTGAGCTGTACAATATGTTCTCATCCCTTCGATTTCATAACGTAGTGAATAGGATTTAGTGCGTTTGTGCCGCTTGTTTTCTGAGCATTCCCTTTATCTATGTTATATCGTTTTAGTGTGCAATAGGTTTTTGGCAGTGACCCTTTGACGACCAAACACATCCAGCCAAAAAGCAGTGCGGCCGAAAACAAACAAACGCACTATTTCGAGTTGTGTTGTGAGCAGAGTTTACTTGTCATTGCCTGCTTGCTAATGCGACCCAATCCTCGCACATAAGGCCACGTGACATTTTACTATGCAACGTTTTTAGGGTTCCGTACCGAAAGATTAAAAATGGGACCCTATTACTAAGACTCCACTGTCCGTCTGTCGGCCACCAGATGACCAATGTAGGATCACTTTGTTGTCCGTCTGTTTGTCTGTCAAGACCCTTTATCTCGGGAACACGTGGAGGTATCGAGTTGAAATTAAAACCATATACTCAAGTCTGTGGTGCCTTGAATCTGTGAAAAAACCAAACTTCTGAGTTAAAGAAAAAAAAGATACGGCCGTTTATGTCACAAAAAACGTATATTTCGACACTCTCAAGGGAATTAAAATTCATAGGGTACTTCCCGTTGGCCTAGAATCCTGAAATTTGGCATGAAGCAAGGTCTCATAGCACAAGTATAGGAAAATATCTGAAAACTGTAAATTTGTAGTTACGTCACAAAAAAAAAAGAACTTTTTTTACGATTCGAAAAATTCTTCAATTCCCGAATTAAACTGTTTTTATAGGTTGTTGGTAAGGAACCCTCAGTGCGCGAGTCCGACTCGCACCTGCCCGGTTTTTTTAATATGATAGTACGGAACCCTTCGTGTGAGAGTCCGACACTCGCTTGGCTAGTTTTTTTTGAGGTGGGCTCTATTACCCGGTGAACGCCATTTTCCTTGCTTACCATATAATGAGAGTGCAGTGAACTGCAACGGAAACGTTCAGGAGTAGGTGTTTTACACCGTGGGCATTGCTATGAGGCCGTGTGCTTTACGCCTACGGTGCCGATACACCTCGATGAGCGCTCGTCGAACCGAGCCACCCGTCACTATTCCAACCTATGTTAGTAGTTTAGAATCGTCACCCCTTACATGTATATAGGAATGTAGAATATCAGGCGGACTACTTAATAAGCATGTATGTTTGGGTTGACCTGGCCCTACCAAGACCAAAGAGAAACAGGTAGAGCTATTCGTTTTGTATAGCTCCGTCTCTCTCTTACACCGGAATTATGATGATTATAAGGCGTCATAGTAGAGGCTGCATAAAGGGCTGCGGAAGTGATTGGAGAAGTGACCACTGACCGTGGCCCTAGAACAAAAAGGGCAACCGAAAGGCAAACTGCTTACCATAAGGCGGGATCGCAGTTAAGCATTGATTTATATCAATTAAAAAAAAAAAACCTAGGTGAGTAGGTGGGTTTTAGTCAGTAAAAGCCTGACATGGCCCTCTCACTCATCTAGAGCGAGAATGACTTCCCAACTCAAAAACAGAAGCTGTATAAAGACAAGTTCAAACCAACGTGTTCAATCAGCGTCAGCGATGGCACTTCGTTATTCACCGTTTATTATTCACTTTTACAAGTATGAGAACTTAAAAGATACGAGATTTTTTTATATAGGCATCGTGTAACTAATATGTTATATAATAATTATTGTAAAATGTAATAATTCATCTACCTACGAATAAGTAGGAGGAATAAGTTTCATCGAAAGAAAATTTAGTTCATCAAATAAATGAAATACTAATATATAAAATACTATTTTAAAAAAAGGTGGAGAGAATTAAAAATAAAAGAAAAATATAACCTTACATTAAAGTTTAATGCTTCATAAAAAGTCTTAGCATTTACTTTCTTTTGCGTCCATCAATATATTTCTCGACTGTAAAGTAGCGATGGCAAGAGTGCGGTCGTGTTTTTCTTCGCTCAACTGTAGTTGTAAGTTCTTAACTTCCATTTTCAATGTTTTCACTTCATTCTGCAGCCGCATGACTATTGTCCACAAGCTCGGCGAAGCTTGGCTCGACGTAGAATGTATCGGCAGCGACGGTGATCTCACCAAAGCCTCTATAGCGGGATTTTCGTCGTCGCATTCTGAAAATAGAATTTTATGAAAGCATAAAAAATATTTATCTTACGATTAGCTCTCGATGGATATATTATCTGATACCCACCTTATATTAACGCTTGTTCAAGTAATTAATATGCTAATGAGTATGTTTCTTTTTTTTCTAGTTGATATTTTTTTCGAGGCAAAAGTCTCATTATCAGCTATCATGTTAGTGCAGCTATTACTGGTATTGGAAATCAATAGAACATTAACGACTAGTTCGTATTGTAGCATTTCAGGCATGCCGATATTATCGAGTGCTCATTAATTGCAGAATTGATTTCAAGATGTTAATAATAACTACAATTCCATAGAAAAATATATATAATATTGTACCACACAATTTCGTTAACATATAAAGATGTAAAGATTATATTACATTTGTAATACATATATAGGATAAATGAATATTTTCGTTTAACTTATACCTCATCCATGTAACAATTAAACTAGTGTGCATTCGTATTTAAAAAGTGGAATCAATATATTCATTTCAAAGACAAATGACGACAAACATTAAATAAATTAAACGAGGAACAAGTTGTACAATTATGATCCTTATAAACGATTATACAGACATTCAAAATGTAATGCAAACTTTAATAAAATTGTGTTATATTCTATAGTATTTACCCCTTCAAATGGCACAAAAGCAATGAAAACACGAACAATAATATTAAGGTTATTTTCTCAACATACATTTATCTCATTTTGGCTAGAAAGTAATATGCAATATATAGAGTTTATTTATAATAATATAATACAGTATTTGACAACACAACATGATGTTTAAAAGAAATTAATGGATTTAATCCTCATTTCAAAAGGCATCAATTTGTTAGTTTAATACATAGGTACACAAATACAAAATTACACACTATACTATCGTTAATAAACTACAATAATCGAAAATATTTAATAAACAGATACATAGTTCATATAATAAAAACAAATTTTAAAATCAGATGTCGGCTTTATTAAACTTAACAAAATTTACAACCGGCTGATATTATCGATCACTTCTATTGCAGACACAGGTCACTAAAAAGCGTGTACCAACTATATTCTTACTATTTGTGTCCTTATATGCCATTTACATACTAATTAGAGCCAAAAGGCTATTCAAATACTCTATAAATGAGAGTGTGATCAGAACAGAGTTTTCTAGGCACACAGGGCAGGCATTGTACATTCTGCGCGACCAACAATAAATCGATAGCTTCGTGTCAATGATCTCGCCTAGTCAAAGCTGTCCAATGTCAAGCTTTAATGCCACACTTTACTATTGTTACGAGAAAATATTACGATGCAATTTTGCTATAGTATGCAAACAATAACAAAAAAAAAGGAATTATATTGTAATCTCTGAATTTGTATTGAATGCATCAAAAATAAAGAACGAACGCAAAAAAATATACCACGAAAAAATAATATCCCAGATTACAGACTGAATATATCCGAAAATTAAAATTGTAATTTCAATATTTAATTAAAATTCTGCAGTAATCAGTAAAAGAGGCGGTGTGTGAACAGCATAAGGCGGATTTCCAGTTTCCACTTCAATTAATCAGTGCCAGCATATGCTTGACAAGCTTCACTATTTTTAGCTCTTTTCCCTAATGGGCTGTGGAAATAGCGCTCCGCTGAATCAGTTCTTATAATATGCTTGTTGGTGACGCAAATATGTGTAATGCAATCTATATAAAACCTTTAGATGGTAAAATAGTCTTTGTAAGGTAAGTAAACACACATTTAATGTTAGATAACGTTAGATTGTTGAGATTAATTTTTCGAGACAAAAGGCGGTGAAGAACAAAGACATGAATGAGATAAGTGACACAATAAAACAAGTCAAAGCGTAGGCAGTATTGCAGTTGGCACTGGTACGTCATACACTGTACGGTAACGTTCGTATGTAAATGTAGCATGCAGTGCATTGCGCTATCCTGTTCAATATTAAATGAATGGCACGCGGCGGGCGCTGCTGACCGGTGTGATTACCGCCGCACAATATAACTTGCCTCGCTTGTCTCTATTAGCACTAAACACCTGCGAATACATGCACTTTGGTTTTGACTGCTTAATTTATTGTTCTGATATAAAATCAAAGTCAAAATTGATGCACAAGATGTTGTAGTATCGTGTCACAATACTAAGGATTGTTTGACTAAAAATGTAAAATAATTACATTTTAGTTATTTTTGTTTGCAACTTTTAAATAAACCAGATCTATGAAACAAAATTGTCAATGGTAAAATTTTTTGATAAGGCGCAAGTCATATTTATCTAGATTTACAAATAGGTATATTCAACAAAGTAGGTAACGACAATTTTAATGTCTCCTAATAGACGTCTGAGTATAAAAAGCACCATTTGGCATTTAATGGATTCAATAATAAACACAAATCTCTATGAAAAAATTGCGTCTTTGGCATCATTCCATTACTGAATTCGTGATTCGTGATAATTGTAATTACTTTTAACTATGTAATATATTATTTCCTTACAATCTACTACTTGCTATAAGCATAATCATGCAAATTATGCTATAATTTAATAATGCACCACAAAAAATATATTTATAAAATATACAAGCAATATTTAAAAATTACTCTCTCTAATTACTATATAATACTGCGCACATGCATTTGTATATGAAGAATCTATGTAAACACAGATAACACGCTTGATCGACGGTTACATTAAGCCTACATCAATGGCACTAGCACTAAGTTGAAATCAACGCGAATACTTTTATAAACATTCGCCTTGCTTACAACTCGCATTAGGGTATATTATTACCTTCACTTATATTCTATAATGATCAGCTACTATGAAATGAGGATGCTATTATTCAAATAAAAACAAACAATTATATTATTAGTCAATGGGATCAGCTTTGGTTAAATGTAAAATTCGAAAATGAAACAGAATGTCAACGGTCACACCTGACACAAGATAACATGAAGTGGTTAAATACTAGGTAATCCGAGCGAGCAGCGAAACGGGTGATTGATATGTAGGAACAACAATTGAGCATTAATCTACGGTTTTCTACTTCTGTCAGTCGAAATGATGAGATTTGGTGAGCTGTTTGACAAAAGTGCCGCAGCACCAGGTGGAGGAGCGCGCGGAGCGGGCGGCGGCGGCGGGCGCGGGCGCGGGCCGCACGCTGCGCAGCGGCGCCGCCAGGCTGGGCTGCGACCCGCTGCGCCGCTCCCGCCCGCACATGAGCTTCTGTCTACGCTCCTCAGAACACTCCCACAGATTAGGATTAGAGCGGTTCATGTCGAATTTTCGGTCCGATAGCAGCCTCCTCGAGTCCGGCCCTCGATACAAGTATGCGTCCGCCGCAGAGGAGCTTTTGTTACGTTTCACTTTTGTCGTTTTGTTACAGACGGAATATTCGGGCGTGTTACTTCGCTGGACGGTCGGAAGTTTAGTGTAGTTATAGTGAGGTATGTTAGTAGCGGGTGCGTGATATTGTACTTTACCGAGAGATAAGTGGCCGCAGTCCACTGCAGGTGCGATTTAAAGGCAGCCGCATGTAACAAAATAGAAAGATTCAGACTACCAGATCAAGAGACGATTGAGAATGTCCTGATTAGATTAGAGACTCCGGCATTTATTTAATGTTTATACACAACAAGCGCAGATTAAAGAGACTCTTGCGATTTGTTAGTGACAAGATATATGTACTTTGGTGATGGCAGTAGATAAGAAAGAAAATGCTAAAAATATTCAACTATTGAACATCATCTAATCGAGTCTATATTCGATACGGATACAAAATAAATAAGTAACCTCTACAACGACTAGCTACTTTGTACTCATACGAACTAAAGATACAATAAATAAAATTACTAATTGTTACCGTATCTTCTAATTTCAGAATAAATTAATACTAACAATATCAGATCTACGAGAGCTAATACAGTGAACAAGAGATATTATCAAAGCATGCTGCACATGCACTTAGAGATGTGTGCCTGTGTAAATACCGATATAAATATGAGAGAGATACTGAGTATTGTAATAAATTAACATACTGATATACGAAGAGCTTAATAAAAATTATCGTCATTACATCAACAACAGCAAACTTGAACAAATATTATTCTCAAGCGCTACTAAGACTAGCGAAAAATTTGGTTTCATGTATAAATACAGATCTTTCATTCTAAGAACCAACTGATAATACGGTTTCTTGACTTCGCATGTCTCCTCCTTGTCGACTCGAATATCTCCAGCGGAATATTGGGTACTGCATAATAAATACGCTGTGTTAGTGGATACCTTCTACCTGCTTATACTGATCATTCAATTACTACAACCATTATGCTATTGATACTCGGCAAACAAGTTCTATTATGCATTAATCTCATACTTAGCGATATCGGTCTACTTTTATCGTTGAGTGTATGGCAGAGGCAAAAAGGAGACATCATTTCACAATTATTTTTAATTCCGCCGAAGCAAATAGTAGCTTATTTGAAATAATTATTATTGGTAGCTTTTTCTACAATAGTTTGTAAAGTGTTATAGTAGAGCAAATTAAAGATACTCACCTGAACTGACAGCATTCCTGCAGCGCGCCGAGGTGCAGTACGCTTCGATAACTTTTAATATTAAGGCGTCCTCCTCATATGAATTGGACTTTCGTTGATGCGGCGCATAAGGGTGCGTCGGGCCAATGTTTTCGTCCGAGCCGACCGTGAATGATTGAGGTCTCAGAGGCGGCGCCGGCCGTAAACATGTTATGCTCCACCCTACGCGTGCATAGAACAAAATATTGCAGTAAGTAGACAAATCATATTTGTTACCAATATAAAACCTAATACATATATCATTTTATACGATCTAACTGTTTGTATACCTACTTACATATTATAATCAATAACTGACATCATCATCGTCTTATTTAGAAAAATGGCCTTCGAATCTTAAAAATATTTCTCGTGGAAAAATATATTTGGGAAACCAGTTTTTATATGAAACACGTGCAGCAAATAAATGAGAACATTTACCTTTATTGCTGTAGTTCGAGCCAGCCGTGTCGATGAAATCAACAGATGAAAACTTTTTGCCGATAGGAGTTTTAATTGGCTTAGCAGGTGATTGATCAAGAGAGTCGCATGAATTTAGGAGCCATCGTGCCGACTGATTCTTTTGTTTATTTTTTTGCGTTTGTTGCGTATGTTGTGTGTAGCTTTGATGATTGTTGAATGAATGTGATCTTTTGTGGTTTGTTAGACCCGACGATAAATCAGAGTTATTGCTGTCGCTCATGGCCATCTGTTGGAAAACAAAACATGTTACTAAACTCCAACTTGTAATGAACACGAAATAAGTATGATCATTTTAAAAGTTAGCAAATAGATACATTTGTGCAAGTAGTGAAAATTTACACACATTTTCTGCAGCATCACTTGTTCAAACATATATATCTGAAGTAAGCAAGGGCATCTAGCGGACACTCGCCAGCTGTCGCAGTATTTCAAACATCAGATCAAAGGATTGATCATAAGTATGGAATTTATCACAATGAATTTCCTGTATTGTCTGCCTTTGGCTATAACACTTCTCAAAGTCCCAGTTCAAATGGGTTTCAATAGAATAAGAAAAACAAAAACTATGCTGTTCAATGTATATGTCTAAATATTGGTGTGAGGAACAGGACATTAAGCCTTCCATGCATTGTTTTCATCTTAATTGGTTAGTATAATTACATGATATCTACTTGCAGTGATTGTTTTGTAGTTAGTAAGATGAATAAACACAGGCAAGGATGATCAAGTAAAGCACTGCAACACTGGGGTAACTCTAATGACAGTATTAATCTAATGGTTATAAATCCTCAAGGCAATATTATCTTCAAACCAGTGACACAAATCAGTAGCTCTTTACAAAAGAATAATCCTTGCCTGAGTCGGTGACCACGGTAATCGGTAACTTTGCTTTCATCCACCAGTGTGCGTACAAATCTGAACGATACACCACGAAGCCACTCTGGGCTTCAGCTAAACCCTTCTGCACTTTCGACAAGTCCTCACTGCGAGACCTAGTTTTACGCATTTGTGAATTATTGTCATCCGTGCTTTTTATATTTTCCTTGTTAAAGATATCCCGATTGCGTGGTGCGTTTGCCCGAGATTGCCTCTGCATATTATTTACTTCGGGAGTTTCACGATAAATACGCATGTGATAATGCAAGCTAGGCTTTGATCGTTCTGTAATGTTTAAAGTGCTCCACTGGCAGGGCATTGGTTGACGCACGTTCTTGGGAATCTCTATGTGAGTACTGGGCTTCCTGTATACCCTTGGCGGAGGGTCAGGCTTCAACCTGATCTCTGGCACGTAACGTTCAATGTTATATCTAATAGAGGTTCGCTTGACTTGCGGAGTTGGTACGGTCGGTGCCGCCGCAAACGTAGACGTTACATTCATGTTAGATGAATCCATGACGTCTAGACTATTCTCCGAAGTTACACTGGTCACACAAGATGTTCGAGCTGTGGATCCGAAAGGCGACGTACACCTACATTGATCTTCGTAGGTAGCCGCTTCTATTTCAGACAGAGTAACTTTTTTTCGATGGTCAGCATCAAAACTGCCTTGAGACAAATTAGTGAGTGAACCTTTTGAATTATCAGAACTTTTGTCGTGGGTGTCTGATTCATTGCCCGTAGTACCAGAACTCGAGTATTCGTGCATATTCAATTCTGGTGAGGCTAGGTTGCAACTTCCCACAACACCAGAGTCAGAAGATCGAGGGCTAGGACATATGGATCTGTTACAACATTCACATTTCCTATGCATTTTATGGTTTTCAGACTGAGAGCTCATTCTATGCATCCTGGCGTCTTCATTTCTGTGGTAATTCTCAGTTTCGACCATTGACCTAGACATAGATCGCCTTATTCTTTTATCTGAGTTGAGCGAATGTTTCCGGAAAGGCACATTAGTGTTCAGATTAACGTTGATTATCTTCATGTTTTCCTCCTCGTTTCTAAACATTGGTGGTGGGTCTAGTATTATAGATTGTATAGGGCTACTGTATCTCTGTTTTGGCGAAGGAGGAGCTAAAAGCTGTAACACATCTGATGTCAATTTTTCATCAGCATTTTCTTCTTCGTCATGTGTGTACCTTTCCTCTGTTGATTTCCAAAGTTTGGTTACTGTTTCATTTTTGGCACTAACATTTGGGAAACTCCGTCGTGTTGGTATGAAATCTTTCTCTTCATTGCCAAGCATATCAATTTGCGTACTTTGATCCATGTTAACTAAATCTTCACAGGCCATGTAAGATCGAACATCGAAGCTGGAATTCTCAGTACTTTCGGAATGTGGGGCAAATGGTGAAAAAACATTTATAGTTCCTAAGGAAGATTTCTGATATTGTTGGTTACTATCAATAGTGTTAATAGTGTTATGAAGTTTCTTAGTGCCAGTTACATTTTCAAATATTTGTCTTGTACAATCTGCCCCGACCATAGATTGATCATCCAAATGCATATCAGGGGCATTGTCGAAATAACGTACGTAACCAAAATTGCTACCCCAACTACTACATGATGATATTGTTCGTGGGCTTTCCATAGCATTCTGTCTCAATATTTTTGAGCCACTAATTGCTTCAGCATCAGTGCAGCTAGAGCTTGTGCACGATTCAGTTCCATCGGTTTCTCTGTCACTATCATCAGAGTCAGAATATTCGGCATCTGCACCTATAGTGCCATCATCTTCTATTTTTAAACGAATATGATTTTTATGTCTTCGTCTCACTGGCAATCCACTTATCTCGAAAGCCTTGGCCCATGTTCTTTCGTGTAAAAGTTTGCGTAACATTTGCCTCGTGATAACCTTTTTCTTTACGAGTCTCGCGAAGTATTTGGTTAACGAATAGTAGGGTGATGCAGAAGGGTAGCTAGGCGGTGGCAACGTGACGTGATAAAGGCTGCGGCGGCTAGTGTTGATGCTAGACAACGCCCCTTCAGAAGGAGAGCGGGTCAGCTATACAACCAAAAATAGACCTTAATTTCGTGTTTAAAAATATATTCTAATTCGGTAAAAAATCGGTACTGATTAAGCCAAATGGAGAAAAATCTAAGGCAAATACTTACATGTGGTAATGATTGAGGTTGTCCAGGCTCATGTGCAGGACTGCTAGTGTTGGAGTGCTTCTGTAGCAGGCTCACCCAATTATCAGCTTCAGCTCGGGTTTGACACACTGCTACAATAGTGTCTATCATTGGGCCACCAATTTCAAATGCATTCTTTCTGGTATCTGTATCATCTAATTTGGAGACTGTGATGCCAGTCAATGGAAGACAACCCTGTTAAAAAAGAAATAGTAAGAACTTTTTGATAAGTATGACTGAGACTTAACTTTTTTTTAAACTCAAACATACTTCATATACAAACGCCGACACTCTTTTGCTGACAGACAACAGCAGTAAGGCCGAAGGAAAGAGGACGAGATAGCGGTCTTGATGCGAGGGGCCTACAGCCACGCTACCCATATGCAACACGTCGCCAAGGGACGCTAGTTCACCGCCGGGCCAGCCGCGAACCTCACCGGTTACCACTTGAAGCTCCAACTCTTTTTGTCGACGTAAGGCCGCACAACCACTCTGAAACAAGAAATCTATTAAGTGACATCATACAGTAACTAATTTAAGGCACTCGACATTATGTCAACTAGGTCTTAAATTAAAAAAATTGGCGCGTTACACAAGACTTTTTCCACAATACAGCAAGCCATATGGGTACAGGGTGTATATTGTTATTATACTGATTATTCGAAAATCCAATGGTGCAGTATTAGTTCAAGCTAGTGACTCCTCGAGTATTTCTCGCTATTCTTCATAGTTTCGGTTTGAGCCATCCCAACCCTACTTGAAAAAATCAAGCTGTATATGACTATCTCATTTTATTTTCATTAAAATCTAGCTATATAATCTTTTTGAATATTTTTCCCTATTGGTCATTGTTATGGATTTGGCCACACACACCCGCTTGAAAAACTCTCCTGTATAAAACCTTCTAATTCAACAAATTCTTTGCCACAGCAAAAACATCAAAAATAAAATAAAACTCACAGCTATATCCTTATACACAACCGAGGCACGGTGCGTGTCGCCCCTATCGGGATGTGCTTCATGCACATGTCGGGCTAGTTCCTGCAGCATTGCAGGATACTTGCCCAATCTACGGAATGGCTTTGACAAGCCAGCTGTTAATACTAGCACCCCTGGACAAACAGCACCTGCTTCCTCCATCCATGTGTTCAGTTGTTCCCTATAACAATTATACAATACGTACAAATATAAATTATTTTCTAAATCTTTTATAATGTCTCTCATTATAAAAGATTTAGAAAATAATTTACATTTATTATGTATAATATAAAGACTGACATATTATCAACGCACAGCCAAAACTAATGGGACTAGGAACGTTATGATGTAGGCGAGCACTAAGAGAGGATTTTCCAAAATTCACCCCTAAAGGGTTGAAATGGGGGTCCAGTTTGTATGGAGAAATCAACTTTCAGTGGGTGAAACCGCTGGCAGAACCTAGTTATGTATAAACATAGCTCAAATAACTATGCATAAAAAACCTTGCCTAGTGTCTTGGGCTCATCTCTAGCTTTCACTTGAAAGAAGCTAGACTTGACATAATATACATACTGAAAGTGTTTCCTTTCAATGTGTTTACCTAGTAGTCAGTTGTTCATAGACTACTCAAACCAAATAACAAACTATACTGCAGTTTGGTTGATAATAAAGGTTGACTGGTAGAGAATGCCTTGTTGCATTAAGTCCGCCTATGTACCATTACTGTTCATGAAGTTTAAATAAATAAATAAATAAATTTATAATTTTAAAAAATTCAGTTTTCCTTTTTAACATTAGATAGTTAAAAATTCCACATCAGACAGGATAATCGAAAACTCATAACTTTATTGGAACAATAAAAAAGAAACACTGGCCATGCTTAAAGTTACTCTTGTTTGTTTGTTATATTTTTACACCAAATATTATTCCTTCAAAATGTCATATTTTGCTATTTAAAACAGAGAATTAATATAGAATTTATTGATATGAGTTCCAAAAATAGATGAAAGTTTAAATACTTTTATATAGAACCATTTACTTACTTGTACTTATCAAGAATGCAGACAGCTTTCGGATGGCCAGCACAATAAGATTGATGGACTGACTTAATTTTAGGGGCCCATTGCAAAAACAGACCACCCACTCGTTGATCAGGCCCTGTTTTTGTTGCACACTCATCCAACAGAGCTAGAAACTGTTCATGTACTTGTAGCACCTCATTAATATTACCTGTCAACTGTCTGAATTCATCTCTGGTTAGCCTAAAACATTAATTATAAAGTTGTAAATACACTAAATCTAAAAAAAAATCATCGCAAACATCAAACTGAAAAAAAAAACATTACTTACAGTAATGTTTTTTTTTTACAGTACTCACAGTAATGTTTTTTTAAAACATTACTTACAGTAATGTTTTTTTTGCTGAACTGGTGATACGGACAATACATCATACATAGGTTTAATCTTGGTGTTAGTATTGAATAGGTACTATTACCAATAAATAAATTAGGAAAAACTTACATATCACTTTTCTCCAAAGGCTGTAAGAAATTGCTGACCAGCCCTTGCATTTCAGCCACATGAGCCTTTTCCGAGTCTATTATATCTTTAAGAACTACATTTCTAAATGCCTGTATTTCTGATGCTGCCCGTATTGGCGATGTTGTCACACTACCTGATGGATCTGTGGTGAAATTGATTTAATTTTAAAGAAGTTACAAGATATTTAGTAACAAAAAATGTATGCAAGGTTTTGTGGCTATTGAGCCGGTTTCAACTTTAAATAAGGTTAAGTATGTCTTACTTATAACAAATGGTAATACCAACCTTTATGTTCTGTCACATAGTTGCTAGGAAACCAGCCTGTGGTCTCACCTAAAGTTCCTTCCCACCATCCACCTTCTTCTTTTTGAGTAACAGTAATAATATCCCCTTTTTTGAAACATAGCTCGTCATTGTTTTTACCCTTAAAGGAATAAATTGCTTTCACCAAGCAATTTTCGGTTGACATTTTACTTATTTCCGGGCACCATGTTATGAATTCTAGAAAAATAACTCTAAATCAGACTAAGCAAATAGTAATGATAGAGCTCTTTTGCGCACAAAATAATAGCTAATGGAAGTTACATCAGTGACTTTTCAAATTTAGTTTCAATATGAATAAATGAGTAAACATTCTAATAGAGTACAGAATTTGTTGCAGATTGAAATATTTTTTGGACAGCTCATAGAAATAACAGGAAGTGTTGGTGTCAAATCAAAGGGTTGCATTACACAGTGAAAGTATTAGACACCTCAGGTCAATTTAGTGCAAAACACTTTAACACATTACAATAGTGCAGAAACAATACGATGTAAGCATTCATTTACTGATTATCAACGTACAAAAAGGTAAAATCCTCGATTTTCACGGACTTCCAGTTCCAAAAATAAATAGACCACAGACTAAACTAAACTACTCCTGCCAAACATAAAATGTCAAAAAAAAATAGATTAGGTCAGTCTATGGTTGCTCAATAAAAAGAATGTAAGAGTTTTCAATTTTATTAATATCTATATATTGGCTTGGCATGAATCAGAAGCGTACTCACAAACAGACTATGGCCACTGGATAGACGTGTGTACCTCTTTACTGAACCGACTCACTGTTCCAAAACATTTTAGTGTTCCGAAAGATTGGAACATCAGTAATGTTTCAAATGCATCATTTGGAACAATTGGAGCACTGAAACACTCTTTAAGTGACCTGTAGTCTTTTTAATTGTTATTATAAAGTTATTATTTAGCTTATAATGATTCTATTTAGAGTATAAGTTGTACGAAATATATTGTTATAACTATTAGATAAAGCCGTTATAGTGTGTGAACATTTTTTCTGATTTCCGTGTAAATTATGATGATGTTTAGCAGTAAATGTAATGAAACTATTATAAAAAGTAAGTAGAATCATTTATACAGCGATATAATAACGTTTTTGTTCAATATTAGTGAAAAAAATCTTGACAAAAAAGCACGCGTAACGGTCGTTTGGTCTTTCAAAATCCAGCAAGCCATTTTGGTCCTTATTTGTATCTTACGAAGGACAAAGTTGGTTTGAAACTTTTTTTTATGACTTTTTGATTAGGGAGACGTAGTGTGTCGATAAACGTATCGATAAAATTTTGTTATTATCGATAGTGATAGCGGTATTTTATAATTATTGTATATTTATTTTTACATGATAACTTAGTTTTTCTAAAGCTCGAACATAAATTTATATATATATATATCTCTTTTTTATTACAAAACAAAATCAACTGAAGAGACATAGGGGTATATACTAAAGTGATATTTTTTTCTCTTTTTGTTTGACATGCTGTAGCATGTCAAACTGGCGCGTTAATGATGAGCCTCCTGCGGACTTCCTCGACCTACTATATGGCGGGGAGGATCGGGACGTCGAAGAGGAGAGCGGCGATGAACTCGACGAGTTCTTTGACGATGAGGTTGTAATGTTTGCCTTATAATTTGTTATAAAATAATAATTTGTTAACTGTTTTTTTTTTATTGCATTTGGATGGGAATTTTTTGCATGAACATTTCTTTGTACATTTTAGGATGAAGTTCAACGAAGTTCATCGCCGGAAAGCATGGGGGGCTCTCCACGAGTGGTATTGCGTTTATTGTGGTTTGCGGTGATTTATTGATTATGGGTGGCGGTATATTTGCATGTTTTTTTTTTATGTTTAGGGTGAAGAATCCGAGTCACCGGAGGCTCCCCCTTACTCTCCTCTCACGTCACCAACGCGCCCTACAAGGAGGCTGCCGCAAACGGTAATATTTTTCTTCTTCTGTTCGATTTGCAATATTTCTGTATTTGTTACAGTAGGATTTCAGTGATTACTTAACGTTTGAATATTTTAGGATGATTGGTCGCCACGTCCTTCAGCGTCCAGGGACAGGTCACGATCCCCAATAAATTTAAATCTGCCGTCGCAATCGTAAGTTTATATCTACTGATATTATTTATGAATAGTTATCTTCCGTATCATACCGATATGGACGTATGTGAAATAAATTTAGTAAAATTATTTATTTTTACAGCGTACTGGCTCCTGAGCTAGAACAAAATGCCGTTATTCGGATTTTTGGGGAGGATGGCCAACCACTGGACGCTGAATTTTTCGACGAAGGCGCCATCGTCGAAGTGGAGGTTGGAGAATTCATGTCCCCGGATGCCCACGCTTTGTTTGTGTCCCCTGAGGAGCCAGAGATGAATGAAAGGGAAATAAATGAAAGAGAAGCAAGCGAAAGAAGAACGAGTAGGCGAAGAGGTGGACGAAGGGGTGTGCGAGGACAGAACGTAAGTGGGCGTGGGCATCCAAACCGGGGCCGCAGGGGGAACAATCGGTGGGAGGTGGGACACCCACTGAATGAAATCTGGACGAATGATGAAGACGTTCCCCCTGAATTGGTAAGTTTGGCGACGGATGTATTACGAAGACGACAGATGAGTATGCAAGGTGTTGCCAGAGCCGAGAGAGATAATGAAAGAGAGGTTGATAGCGAGAGCGAAAATGTTGATGAATTCTTCGACGCTAATGATGGAGCGGATAGTCTCCCAAGACTGGAAGGCCAGAACCTCCTCTTTGAATGGTCGACTATGGAGTCCTTTCAAGGCCAGGAGGAAAATTTTAGACCAGAGCGTACAGGTTCTGTTCATTTACATAATTCGGCATATGATGCTTTTCGCTCCTATTGGGGCGATGACATCTTAGGCCTAATTGTGAACGAAACGAACCTATATGCCACTAAAATTATATCTGCTGCTTTCCAGTCTGAATGGTATCCCACTAACATTCACGAAATTTTATGCCTTTTTTCGTTCTGGATGATGATGGGGATCGTCAGAATGCCAACTATTGACAGTTGTTTTTCTGTGGATCCTCTTCTGAAAACGGAAGTTTTCAGACGCATCTTCACACAGAGAAGGTATAAAATGTTATCAAGAGCATTACATTTTATAGATTCCGACCCCGCAGTAAATAATCGAAATTCCTCCAACAATAGCGCCGCTAGCAGCTCTGATGAACTATACCGTCTGAGACCAATAATTACACATTTAAATTCTTGTTTTCAGGCAAATTATATTTTGCAGAAAGATATTTGTATAGATGAGAGTCTTACCCTATGGAAAGGAAGATTGACGTTTAGACAGTATATTCAGAACAAAGCTGCTAAGTTTGGTATCAAGACTTTTGAGCTTTGCGAGAGTACCACTGGCTATTTGTGGTCTTTCATTGTTTACGCTGGTAAACAATCCGCAACAGACTTGGAGCAGTCGCCCGGTGTACTTAAAAGTACAGCTGTTGTGAAGAAGCTCATTAGTCCCCTGCTAAACAAAGGGTATAGACTATTTATGGATAATTGGTACAATTCGCCTCTGTTAGCTAGATTTCTGAAGCTCAATGGTACCGACTGCGTTGGTACTTTGAGATCTTCTCGTAGAGACGTTCCCATTCTAATAAATAAGGCTCCGCTTAAAAGGGGGGAATTCATAGCGAGACATTCCGGCGATGTCTCTATATTATCGTGGCAAGACAAGAAACGAGTAACCATGATTTCTACTTGTCATGGTTCAGCTACTGCCTTGCCTACAGTCTCGTCGCGTCCATCATATCGTCCAGCACCATTTAAACCGCAAGTGGTGCTGGATTATAATAAATTCATGGGGGGGGTGGATATGAAGGACCAGATGCTCGAGCCTTATTTAATAGAACGGAAACGTTGTGCCAAATGGTACATGAAACTCTTTAAACGGCTTCTTAATGTTTCTATCCTTAACGCTCGCATTCTTCTAGAGTCATCTTCACAAAAACGTCATAATCATTTAGCTTTTCGGCTTAGTCTTGTAGATTCCATTCTCACAAATCATCTGTCACATTGTCCGCAGAGTCGTAGGTTTACTGTTTCCAGCAGTAGATCGACGCACCAACAGCCTCAAAGAATAGTTCCTTCTACACATTGGCCCGTTCTGCTGGAACGATCAGGTTACACAGCAGCACGCAACCGGAATTTCCGGAAGCGTTGTATTGTTTGCCTTCAGCAGGGCAGGAAGACACAAACAACGCCGTACTGCTGTGAAACCTGCCAAGTGCCACTGTGTATAACGAATTGTTTTAAATCGTACCATATGTTGCAGTAGTAATGCTTTGCTTTCTTCTTTTTTTCAATTCTTCCCAATTATTCACAAATAACTATTGTGATAGGTATCTTATGAAAAACAGTGCAAGGTTTGTGTGTAGAGAATGTCTGTGTGTTATGACAGGTATTTTATGAATACGGAGTGCAAGGTGTGTGTGGAGAGAATATTTGTGGATTTTATATATATAGTTAATTAAATATAGATAGTTACACTTTTAAAATTGCTGGCTGATTCGTATCTCTTTTACTTACAATACTCGATTGAAAATAATAAAATTGTTACTTTCAAGATAGTTTTGCGATAATGCATGAGGGATTTGACAGTTTCAGTTACTAACAGAGTACTATTAAAATAAAGTCCAATTGAGAGTAGCATAACAGCATTTAATCTATATTATTTTATTCACAGTTACATAATCAGCCTTCTATAATTTGCGTTTTTGTGCGTAGATGAAAAACTAGTTATGGAACTATTTTGATATATAATAAGGAAAACTATCTAAATTCATAATTGTGATTTTGAATATTAGACTGGCATAGCCTTAAAATAGGTTTTATGAGAGGAAGCATGATGTTTGTTGTATTATTTTGCGTGTTTTGTGTATGAAAAGGTTCTTTTTTATTGTTTTTCTGTCTTATTCTGTGCACATATGAAAAGAAAAACTTTTGCAAAATGTTTGCATGTATTGTAATGATTAGTTCAACTTCTCAGCTCAACTCTTCAGCAGCTAGTTTTTAAATAAAATAAAATGTTTCATAGCTTTGTATTTTTATTGACTTATACCAAAATCCCCTACAAAAGGAACAACTATCGATAAAGTTACAAAAAGTGAAGGAGCATCCCTAGTTGTTTTTCTGCTTAGTCGGGTCGAATTTCAAGTGGTGTTATTGTAAACATCTCAAGCTCTTTTGTCAAATTGTTTACATAATTAGATAACACAGGCCCTTGTTCTTCGGATTTTGTTTATGTATTCATATATTTCTTCAGAACTATTCGACAGCCTGGTTTCTAAATTTTGAACTTGTAGAGCAAGTATTCCGTATTGATGATCATTTGATTTTGATGCCTGGTAGATAAGAAATATATCAATTAGTACAATATCGTTTACAGAATGATAAAATATCGTTTTATAATACAGTTATATTTTTTTTTGTAAAAAGTAATATTTCCGCCGCCATTTTGTTTATGACGCCCCTGCAGTCACTAACTTTTTGACAGTTCGCTTCCCACGTCGAGAGGTTAAAATTCAAATCAAAACGTAAATAGTGTAAAATAATTAATGATCTGAACAAAAAACATCTGCTTTAAATTATTCTCAAATCAATATTCAATTAAATAGAACTGTTAGTGTTTATGACGCAACCTTACAATCAAAGGACGCAAAGTAACAGATTACGATTCATAACAGTCAGTGTCTGTGTTTGTATCTTTTGAGCCATTGTTCCAAGTGTTCCGTTTGTATCTTGTGAGCCGAATGAGCCGATGTTCCAAATGATACAGTTTTCTGTAACGGAACATCTAAGTGATTTAGATGCAAATGTTTCAATCGCAAAGATAACACACTTTTCCCACGCTTACATCGAAATACAAGAAAATACCTACTTACCTCTCTGAAATTACTGGTAGCTTAAAAAACGACGATTCACCATTGAACAAGGATAAACTGGATTGATTACAAAGCATTATTACATACACACTCTAAAGTGTACTTTATTAGCAACGATATTTTTACGAATTTTTCTTGTCAATGAAACATGAACTTATTCATGTTTCATTGACAAGAAAAAAGGGAAAAATTTACCGAGCAAGACAACGACAAAGAGGTGGTGTGTCCCTTTCTTACCTCTATTTTTATGGTGGGTCAGCAACCCTGACTGCTACGCCGGATGTCGTGGGTTCGATTCCCACCCAGGACAAATATGTGATGAGCACGATCATTTATCTATATGTATGTATTTAGAAATATATAAGTATGTTTATCTGATGTCTAGTACTCATAATACAAGCTCTGCTTAGTTTGGGACTAGATAGCGTTGTGGAATATTATTATTAGTTATTACTAGCTTTTGCCCGCATAAAATATAGCCTGTCTCTCAGGAATAAAGCAGCTTTCTATCGGTGAATTTCGAAATCGGACCAGCACTTTCAGAGATTACCTCCTACAAACAAGAAAACAAACTACCTCTTTATATTATTAGTGTAGATTAACTTTTTTGCTCAAAAATTACATAATAAAGTTCACAGATACGTGAAGTAAGCAGATGCACTCGCACTCCGAGATATCGTGGCCGTGAGCAATGTCTATGTATGCGTTGCTCGAGCGCGCTTTGTATGTAGTTAGGACTTCTGTAAATCTGTACATTAGTGTTCTGTGGCTTAACAGGTTTGTGTTGCTGATTTTATGTACTCATCAAGGGTGTCTATCTCTGGCACCTTATTAGGGAACAAAAATTTGTGTAAAACTACAAAATATGTTTTATGGAAGTGTATTTTTATTCATGAAATTAATTTAGCTTGTAACAACGATAATGGCCAGTAGTACAAACTAACCAATATCTTGTTTGTATTAAAAATTATTTTTATTTAGAATAAGGCAACCTGGTTTACATAAATGTGAAATTATCCTAGCTGTAGTGGACTAATCCATCACATTTTTACAATGGAAAAGATATGCATTCAATCAGTGTTCCTATAACAACATAGCCTCCTCTTAAACTCAATAATTAACTATTGAAAACACTGCGCACTTTACAGTAATTATATGGTCAAATAGTTTTTCACAATAATTAGTGCAATAAAAAATAAACTTTTTGTACAAATTTTAATAAATGAAAAATGACATAAAAAATATAGGTAATACCTATTGCTTATGTGTAATTACAAATTATTAGATCATATATTATTTACATTATTATCTTATATATGTACGGATGTTATTAAAAAATATTTGGAAATTACTTTTCATTACAAAAATTCATCACACCAATCTTTCAGACACTGGTAGCAGTCGGCTGATTGTTTCGAGTTAGCATTGCATGTGTCTTTTAACCACTCTTGGAATAGTTCTTTGTCTTTCTTCAACACTAGAAACTGTCCCAAGACTGTGTAAGCCTGTAAAAACACAATAAAAAAAAATTAATTGTGCATCTAATAGTATTTACAATAAATGGTGTTACTTGTGTTGTATCGTATTTTGGGCTTGTGTCTGCAAATCCCCATCTAATTTTGTGCATGTTGTTTGCGTATAGTAATGGTGTTACTTAAAATATTAAAACTTAAAAGTTTTACAACACAGACAACTTACGTATCAATCTTAAAAGACTGATAAAAAGTTAAAGTTGTCTTCTGCAACCATATTAACAGTATGATATTTTTAACTGATCACCAATTGGGGCAGTTGGAAAAACAATACCTAAGCACAAGCCTTGTGAATTGTTGGTGATGAAGATAAATAATCACTGAAGTATAATTTTCGGTTGGAAAATAAATACTTAAACCAGCAACAGAACATATCTGGGTTCACATTCGAATAGGTATCTATATACTTCTGTGTATAAGATAATTTTTGGTGAAACACAATTTAACTAGCAATAGAACTTATTTAGACACATGTTCTAAAAATAACTTAGACATAACTAGTAACAATGAGCAGATACTTAAAAATCTACTCAATACTCAAGGTAATATATATACAAGGAGAAACAAGAAATACACATTAAATAACCTCTTTAATAATGCAAAAACAACAATAAACTTTTCTCCCATAAAGTTGATGATTAGCATCGTGCTGTGTAAATGGTTACTTAACTACTGCTTTCCATATAAAATACCTAATGCTTGTTCAATTTTGGTGATGGTAAAAGAGCTGAAAAGCTTGGAGACAACTAAGAATTGTAATTGAATATTCAAATGAGGATCAGTTCTCTAAATCATTAACAAATTACTAAACAATTAGTTTAGTTGGTCTTGTTTAGCTTTAATAATTTTAACAGCTAGTTATTCATTATTTACTAACCTTGTCGAATCCCGCCACTTCCAGTCTCTTTCCTAAAACTTCACCGACGCCTGCTAATTCGGTTACAGGCTTTTCACCCATGGGTTCTGCAACGAAGTTTCTATGTTTCTGTGATGTACTCGACATTGTGGATGTGTAGCTTGTTATTTCTTTAAGAAATAATATTCAATACTCTTGATAAATATACACACTTGAAACACAAGATAAGTATATCAATAACGATGATTAATCTAACGGCTAGCGTGCAAACAACAAGCAAGTCAATAGCTCTGGGTTGCCATTATAATAAAATCAAATGTCAAAAAAAATCTATTGTAGAAGGATGAAAATAGTAAAATGTATTAAAATCCGTGTGTATTCACAATAAATCTATATCGCATTTATAGTCCAGTCAAATTAAACCAAAAAATAGGGGTAAGGTTAGAATAAGGAAAATTGGTAGGATTGTTCAAAACACCATCATAAATGAAATCTAAACAGTGCTCATCGATCCGACACAAATGCAAAAGAAATACACGGGGTCAAAGGTCACAAAAATGAGTATCCTTTTGAGGTACGGAACCCTAAAAATGCGCTAAGTACACTATCTCACAGGTGGCGTGAAAACGTGTGCAATTTTGACGATGATCTCTTTCATTTCTATCTCAAAAACGGGGGCTCTTAGGAATAAAAGTACATATAATACTTACCGTTTTGCAAAAAATCGCGAAAAACCATTTTTGTGACCTTTGACCACGAGATTTTTTTTTTCAGGTGTTGGATCGTTGAGGACTTTTTAGGTTTCATTTATGGTGGTGTTTTGATCAATTCATCTGTATTTCGTCTGGGGGGGCACCAGAAGAAGCACAAAAAAATCTGTCCTTAGGGCATCACATCTCACTCTCATGTCACCAAAAACCACAAAAAAAAAAGTTTCTAGGACTAATTTAAAAATTCGTGCGTTTTAAGTTGACATAGAGTCCGACCTAGAGTCATAACCCCGCTCCCGCTTGCACACTCGCTGCCCGCTAGTGCATTCGGTAATTCAAATGCACCGGAATTGCGATCAGCCAATCACAAACCACCCCTACCCCGCGGCCCCCCCGCCTGGCGCCCTCGCAAATCTGTGTCAATCAAATGTTTTGTTTTTTGAGTAATTGTGCCGGCCGGCTTCTATGCATACGTAATAATAGGGGTTAAAGTATGAAATTGCCGTTTTATTGTAATAGGTACTTCGAATTGACATAAAACCTTCATGGTTTGAGATTTTGGATGAAACTTTTTTCACATAGTTCACTAGGTTTAGTGTATTGTCATAGTCGCTTAACTATCTTCATTGTGATATCTATGTGAGTATGAAGTTCCGTTGGCTATTTCTGGCCATCTTCATTAGTCCCACTTCATCAAATGTTACTTTTTGACTGTAAATGCCTTAAGTCCTCGATGAAAATACCAAAATAACTATATGGTTGCCTATAATATTTGAGCAGTTCCCTGGATTCATCATGAAAACTGGATTTTGAAAAAAATGGGATCAATCTGGAAACATTTCCTACAAGGCCTTGCCCAGATTTTAAAATTATTCTTGTCATACTTTTTGTAATTCAACTGTATGTGTGAGGTACGAATAAACGTTTTTTCATTTTTTTTTTCAATAAGGGGAAAAAAAATTGCCAATCGGTCCATAAACGACGGAGTTCTGAGGTAAAAAACATTAAAAATAAAATACAACCGAATTGATAACCTTCTCATTTTTTAGAAGTCGGTTAAAAATGCGCAACATTCGATTATCGACTTTGTTGTTTTTTATTCAGCTTAGACAAGAAAGATGGATACTTTGAAAATTCGAGTGATTTTTGAATACGAGTTCTGCCGCGTTAGTTCCGCGGCAGAACTCGTATTCAAAAATCACTCAAACAAAGAGCTCGCAATATCAATGTTGCGTTTGGAGAGAGGAATGCTAATGAACGCACCGTGCGATTTTAGTTTAAACGCTTTCGTGATGGAAACTTTTTAAGAACGAACCACGTGGAAGACGGCCCACACAGGTGAATAACAATGAATTAAAAGAGATGGTGGAACCCGATCCGAGCCAAACTAACCGGGAATTAGCGGCATGGTTTAACGTTACCTTACCAACAATTAAAAAATATGAAAAATGGGTGATCAGTCATGATCTGCACAAAGAAACGCGTGTTGAAACTTGTGTTGCCTGTTTGAGTCGATACAGAAATGACGGAATATTGGATCGAATTGTGACATGTAATGAAAAGTGGATTCTTTACGATAACCGTAAGCGAAAAATGCAATGGCTGACCCCAGGTCAAGCGCCGCAACAGCATCCTAAAGCAAAGCTTACCAATAAAACGGTAATTGTAACCGTTTGGTGGTCTCAGCATGGTGTTATTCGCTTTCTCCGATCTGGTCAAGCAATAACAGCAGATATCTACTGTGCCGAACTCCGAACAATGATAGCAAAACTAGCAGTGAAACAGCCCCGACTCATAAATCAATCTTCACCATTATTGTTCCATATTGACCTCATACAGCACGATGAGAAACCATTTTAACTCTACAGGAACTGCAATTAGAAACCATTCGTCACCCGCCGTATTCGCCAGACCTTGCTCCAACGGACTACCATTTATTTTCGTGATTTAGACAATTTTCTACTTGATGAAAAGTTTTCTTTTCAGGAGGCAGTACAAAATGCTTTCACACAGTTTGTCGAATCTAGATCACCAGAGTTCTATCGCAAAGCCATAAATGACCTACCTATTGTATAGATGTATAGATAATAATGGTAATTATTTTGAATCAATAAATATGTTAAAAGAAAAAAAAACGAATTTCAAATTTTTCAGTACAAATCGGCAATTTCATACTTTAATCCCTAATAAATAAATTATGCTTTGGTTTTTATTGTTGTCGCACCTACTCCACTTATATGGTATGTTACATCTCATTACCTTATTTTACAAAAAACTAATGTTTTAGGCGGTAAAGGTTTAAAGACCGATTCTAGTTGACATACGGATAGGGGGGCCCACAGGCGTAGATTTAGTAGCGATTAGTAGTAGTTAGCGATTTTTGCGTAGAGATTGCTTAGGGCATCAAGTAGCCTTAATCCGTCACTGGCTAAGTGCGAATTATTGTAACCTTGGATGTCTAAATTGACCGGACTATTACACATTCGTGCAATTTAATATTTGTATACAAAATGCGCAAGGCTAATAGCGAGCACACTGTTTACACATGCGTGCTTGCCATTCACCTCGCCACTCAGGCGAATGTGTATATGCGATATAGATTTTATAAATGCGGTTAAATCTACCCTAATATTATAAATGTTCAATCCACCCTAAAATAGTTATAAGTACTGCGTTAACAAAGAAAACACAAAAACCAATTAATATCTAATTTCAAAAAAAGAATAACGTGTCTTTAATATAAAGTTTATTTGAACTTATAATTCTAGTTCAATCCAAAGATATAACACATCAAAGCAACCAGTTTTAAAAAACGACAAGTTTCTAGGTAAAGACCTATTATTAAAAATGCATAAGTATAATTTTGTCTGTCTATCACTTAATAGTAGCTTAGATATTGAATTTCAGGAAGCATAATATAAAAATTTTACCTTAAAATAAAATTTGTATTATGTTTCCCAAGACGTCCGAAGTCCATTATGAGAGAGTACATCGTCTTTTTTATACGTTCATTCGCTAGATAGTCCTACTTCCGCTACGTAAATCGACCTCAATGCCACCCGTGGCCGCACCTGGAACTAACTAATAGCGCAGAGCAAGCCACCATTCCTTTATCATTGTTTGGCTCATAATGATAATAATTGATATACACCAGGAAGAAATTATTTGGACTTCGGACGTCTTAGGAAACATAATACAAATTTTATTTTAAGGTAAAATTTTTATATTATGTGTTCCAATTGACGTCCAAAGTCCATTATGAGAGATTTGTTTGTTACCTCCTGGTGGCTTGCTTAGTAAATCAACAATGTGAACAATATTCCGATAATTGTATAAGAAAGAATATAGGACACAAAAGAAATAACTGATTTCATTCTATTAATGAAATCGGCGTTTAACAGAACTGCATCGATATTTCGTAAAAGTTTGTTACAGCACAAGTTATAAAGTAAACTTTAGTTTGAATATGTATATTAACGGGCTACGTAACAGTTACGTAATGAAATTGCTGACCCACATTTGTAAGTACCGGAAACAGTGTATATTCCGGAAATAGTGTTTTATCTACTAGTAGTACTAGTTGTTTGACGAGACTTTGCTGTAAGTGAAAAAAATTTTTTCAGGTAAACTTTGATATTTTGTCAACCATCTATTAATGTTCTTTACAAAAATATAGCATTTCTGTCTGGAAAAATAATAACGTCTAATCAAATAGTTAAAGCCAAATTCCGGATGCAAGGCTGTTGGAACTTTATTGTCCACAAAATAATTTTGAGTTACAATCAAAGGCATTCGATGTATGAAGTTCGACTCAATGCTAGCAATAATAATATAGTAGCAGTACGCCACGCAGCACGTATGCACGTAGATTTGCAAATTTTCAAAGAAATTTTTGCAGAGTTAATCAGAAACTGATGCTGTAGCTTGTTTTTCAGTGAGCTAAAACACACTAAGCTAAAATAATGATTTGATAAATACTGGACTATATCAGACGGAGTGGGTGGTGGTCCCAGCACCCATCTGCAGTTTTATATAGATGTACAAGTGTTGAAACTTTCTCTTACACCAACCAAAACTTCCTAAACCTCACTTTACCAGTTTCCTGCTAGGGAGTCGTAACTGAATTGGTCAGGTTTCCAGCTGTAGGCCATGAACTTCACCTAGATGCGTGGTGGTGACGTAATACAAGTGGCAAAAGAGTTAGTGCAGTGTAGTCACGTCGCTCAGCAGATCTCGTTCTGTATTGTACAGTCCCAATACATGGGGATAGATATCAGACGAACCGTCGGTGTTACTTACAGTTTTGATTTCTTCCTCGCCAATGTAGTAGTCCACGTAACTCGTCCACGTAAGTAGTCCACGTAACTCGTCTGCAAACTGTGTCGGATGACTTGAACCTCTACCAAGACGATTACTGTAGCTACGTACGGCAAGCAACCTTCCCCGGAGGGTGATGGAAGTTGCAAGTTGCGATACCCTAAGAGGCTTGGCCTGCTTGAGGGACCAACTGCCGGCTGCTAAGCGAATCTACAAACACGGTCTTCTTTCTTCTTGATGTTGGATTGCGTGTCTTAAATTTTCTGAAAACCTACACAAGGTATGACAATGCAACTTTCTTCGAAGGGTGATGAAGGTCACAAAGTTGACATAGGTAACTTAAAAAGGTGTTGCACCTGTTTGAGAAACTGCAGACTGCTTCGCGAATCAATAGGCTCTGATGAATACTGAGGTAAACCCTTTACAGTTGGTTCGAGTGTCACAATCTTCAGGAATTACATACAAGGTTCGATAATGCAAACTTTCTCAGGCGGTGATGAACGTCACAGAGTTGATCTTGAACGACACCGAGAGGCGTTTGCTGAGCAAGTCCATAGGCAATGAAGGATAATGCAAAACCATAGTCTGGTGGCCAACAATCGGAAATGGAACACGTGTCTTATAGAAATTTCCAGAAGCATAACGCATGATACGGCAAGCAATCTTCCCCGGTGGGTGATAAAGGTCGCAAAGTTGAGATACCCTAAGAGGCTTGGCCTGCTTGAAGGATCAACTGCCAGCTGCTAAGCAAGTGAATTGGCACTGACGGATCATGCAAACATAAGTCTGGAGACAAACTCTTGGAGCTAAATAGCGTCAATTTCCAGAAACTAAATGCAAGCTACGACAATGCAACCTTCCCCAAGGGGTGATGAAGATCTTAAAGTAAAGTTACCCTAGAGGCGTTGTGCCTGCTCGAGGGTCTGACTGCCAGCTTTTAAGAAAGTCAATAGGTATAGACTGATAATTCAAAGCTTTATCTGGAGGCAAACTCTTAGAGCTGGATAAAGTCAATTTGCAGGAACTAAATGCAAGCTACGACAATGCAACCTTCCCCAAGGGGTGATGAAGGTTACAAGGTAAATATACCCTTTGAGGCGTTGCGCCTGCTTGAGGGTCCGACTGCCAGCTACTAAGAAAGTCAAAATGTCAATACAGATAATATAATGTTTTGTCTGGAGACAAATTCTTGGAGCTGGATAATATCAATTTCCAGTAACTAAATGCAAGCTACGACAATGCAACCTTCTCCAAGGGGTGATGAAGTTCATAAAATAAAGATACCCTTTGAGGTGTTACGCCTGCTTGAAGGTCCGACTGCCAGCTACTAAGAAAGTCAATAGGTATTGACAGATAATATAAAGTTTTGTCTGGGGGCAAATTCTTGGAGCTGTATTACGTCAATTTCCAGGAACTAAATGGAAGCTACGACAATGCAACCTTCCCCAAGGGGTGATGAAGGTCACAAAGCAAATATACCCTTTGAGGCGTTGCGCCTGTTTGAGGGTCTGACTATCACCTACTAAAAAAATCAATCCATCAATCTTTCATTCAATCTTTGAATAAATCAATCTATCCATCAACTTATCAATCAATCTATCAATCTATCGACTTATCCATCTACCTATCAATCTATCATCAACCCATCAATCAATATATCAATCAATCAATCCATCAACATATCTATCAATCTATCAATCTACCAATCTATCAATCTATCAATCTATCAATCTATCAATCTATCAATCTATCAATCTATAAATCTATCAATCTATCAATCTTTTAATCCATCAATCAATAAAACAATCTATCAATCTTTTAATCCATCAATCAATAAAACAATCTTTCAATCCATCCACCAATCAATCAATCTTTGACTCAATCTTTGAATCAATCAATCAATCATATATAAATAGCGACATCTTTCTTGCCAATTAGGAACAATTCAGGCTTGTAGCGACACCTATCTTACCAATTAGGAACTAAAAAAAGTGTCGTGACAACTTTTCGTAAGAATTTTTTCCGTCTAGCCCACTATCACAACGCGCGATAAGGAACTTCGTTCCAAAAAGTCAAAATGTCAATACAGATAAATCAAAGTTTTGTTTGGAGGCAAACTCCAGCGAGCTACACCATTGCAACCTTCCCCAAGGGATGATGAAGGTCATAAAGTAGAGATACCTTTTAAGGCTTTGCGCCCGTTTGAGAATCCATCTGCCAGCTGCTAAGAAGTCTTAGCACTAACGATTTTAAAAACTTTGGATGCTTATATATGGCAACCAGACTTGTAGAGTTACATCAGACCCGTGCCACGCGACGCCAGCCGAGGCGACGCTACGTACCACTCAGGTGTCGCCCACGTATGCTTCGGTCCAATTTAGTTCCCGGTTTATGGTGATAACTACATGAGATTTAAGGACTCCTTGCTTAGAGAATTATTAAATAAATTCGTCATAAAATAGGACCAGGCAATGATCAGTCAGCCCAGGTACAGAGGTATTTAATGTTACGCAGCTCAAGCACTGCGTTACATGTCGGCAGTCCAGTTTGGAACTGACGGGAACTCTTCCAGCGCCATGGCATGACCAAATGGAGGACATGTAATTTGTAGCAGTTGACTTTCTTAACTTATGCGAAGAAATGACAGTGCTTTTTGTGAAATTCGCATCTTATGATAGGCTTGGATCCAGCTCAACCACTCAGCACGTTTGTAAAAATGGGGCGTAGCTTTTTCACTGGTTTTTGTTAAAAATTAAAAGTGGTGATAGTGGATAAAGCCTAAGGCATAGAAATCAATTTGACATTAATATTAGTTTGCCCGAAGAAGGCTCACTGAGCTTACTTCTGGTAATTGTGCATTTTCGGCTCCCCCTTTCTTTTGATCATCAAAGGTTGCGAGATCCTTTCTGGGCTATTTTTATTAAAAAAGAATTTTTTTTTTTATGTTTCGAGAGGTACTACAGCTTCTTTATTTTAAAACTTTAAAGATCGAATAAAATGTCGTTCTAAAAAATTTTGGAGGCACTTCGAAAAGAAAAAAAAAATCAAAAACTTGGTTCAAATAAATTGTCCAAAGATTCTCATATCCTCATCCAATTCCTGCATTGTATACGTCGGAATGGCAAGATATTTCTCTCCATTGTAATCCAGTCTGTTTTCATTGAAGCTATATGATGATGATATATGAACCTCGAAAAATAAGAATTGCTCGGCAATAACATTTTTACTTATTAACGGCAGGCGCCATAATCGAACAAGGAACATTCGGCCAAAATAAAGTAGTAAAATTACTTACGAGATAGTGTACTTCAAACCTATTTTGTGATCGGGTCCGGCGCCGTTTAACGGAGGCTTCATCATCTTCACTCGAACTTGCATTCAAATCTGATGAACTTGACTCAATAGGCGCATTCACGCGTACATTAATACTTCTATATAACCGAGCCGTAATTAATGATTAATGATTACTGACTACTTAAACGCCCACGAAATTGTTAACGGTCGTCCATTTTAAAAACGAACGAAATAATTTTACGTAACGGAAAAATAAAAACGGTAACTTTCTACTTTAATCTCGAAAGTTAAAACAAGTATTTTAATAAAAAAAAATAAACAAAATGAAGGTTTGTATGTTTTCTAAATTCAAAATCTAGCGACATGCGCGCGGTATGAAAAACGACGCAACAATGATAAAGGAATGGTGGCTTGCTCTGCGTTGTTAGTTAGTTCCAGGTGCGGCCACGGGTGGCGCTGAGGTCGATTTACGTAGCGGAAGTAGGACTATCTAGCGAATAAACGTGGAAATAAGACGATGTAGTCTCTCGTAATGGACTTCGGACGTCAAACGGAACACATAATACTAAAAAGTGTTGTTACGAGCTTGAGGATTTTTATAGTACTTTGTACCCTAGCGAAACTTGCTAAGATGGTTGACTTGATACATTAGCTGCCAAATACTGCGTGCTTTTAGGTATTTTAAAAACAAGTATGTGTTACATCCGCATTCTAATGGACCACAACGTGACTGTATCGATGACTAGACGATATGGTCTTCAATTTTAGCCGGTCCAAAGAGAGCGAAGGAATAAAAAAAATACAGTGACAGTTATTGACATTTTGACAATGTAATTGTCAGAAAATTGTCAGGATGTCTGAACTGAACTGGAAGTCTAAACAAAAATAATAAACTGTTGTAACCTGAAAAGCTAATAATATTTCGGGTCTGCGACTATCGAGTAATGAAGACTGTGCAATTAACATCCCTCCTTCAATATGAGACCATTACTGATTGATTGATCAAGAACATCATTATTAATTTTACAAAATACATAATGTTTACGCAATGTTCGACCATTATTATTCTTTATGAGAGGATATTGGAGGAGCATTCTTAGATATGTGATCACATTTATATGGTAAACTATCAGCAAATGTACCATGGAAGCCTCAATTGAAGAGAGTTTATATCGAGCAGTATTAGCCGAAGATCTCGACGCAGTTTCGCAGGCGCTTTCTAGAGGTAATGTATTTAATTATTTTTAATTGCTGTCTGTCGTACACTATACAATAATGACTGAAATGTATGGTGAAATAATGTGCCTAATTAATCTTCGTCTTTACTGCAGGTGCTAATCCCAATAAGACTGCCAGCCTAGGTAAAACTAGTTTAGGTGAAGCTGCTTTTAATGGAAACATTGATATTGTCAAGCTATTAATTAACGCCAGTGAAGCAAAACCACACATGCCTGTGTCTTATGCAGGGTCTCCTAAAAAAAGGCTAGTCAAGTGCCATAAACGTAAGCTCAGGAACCATGGACAACATGATGAGACTGTTGTTAAATGCAAAAGTTTAAATGACAGAACATTTAAGGATTTTCATTTTGGACAATATGAGACAATTGGAGTGAAAGATAATCCTTCAAAATCAGACACCAACCAGGGATATTTTGTATTTATACACAGTGAAGGATCAAGTAGTGATGAGAGTAAGATGGGAAGTTTGAAATCACCAATAAATTCAACTTCATTGACACCATCACCACAGGCTGATTTAGAATGGGATGAAGACATAGGGAATGTTGCACCAACTACTAGTGAAGATGAAACCTGGTCCTCTATGTATAAGTAAGCTACTTCTTTTTTAATTGATATAAATTAGTGCTTGACTGCGATCCCACCTGATACTAAGCAGTGATTCAATCATTGACGGTGAGGTGCACTAGTTTATTAAGAGCCTATGCACTCTTCTTCTTTTCTTTTTTTGTTCTCCTTATTGATTTGATGGAATAATATATTCCATTGCACTGAAAAAATGATTTTTGGTACATGACCAATTTCACACAGATTTTCATTGATGCCATTTTTATGGTTCAGATGGTATGCAGCTATACTGGAGTCTACTGGAGCAGCCATAGCATCAGCCTCTGTGGTGACCAATGGAATTGATCAGCATGATGCATTCATGCAGACTGCCTTACATTATGCTGCAGAACAGGGTCATGCTGGAGTTGTTGAATTGCTGATTGAAGCTGGTAAATATTTCTGAACTACTCTAACAATATCATATCAATTTCTTACCTCTATTAAATAAATTAATAATTATGCTTACAGGCTGTAAAATAGATGCTGAAACAGGAGATGGAGTGACTGCTTTACATGTAGCGGTAATAAAAAACTATATTGATATTGTGAAGATACTTATAAAGGCTGGGAGCAATGTAAACCACAAAACTTATGATAGTATGACACCTCTGCATTTTGCAACATCAAGAGGTTTCTTGGATTTGGTGAGAGCTCACAAATTTTGTAATAGTAAATCTGACACAAGTATATCCCACGCACATCAATTGTTTCAATGACTGTATAAAACTGACTATTTACAAGTTTGTACTCCTTGAGTGAATTGTGAATTCCGTCCTTGTTGTTTTTTTAGTAGGAAATCATCAAGTAACCTGCTTCCACTCTGGGTGGAGCGAGAGGGAATGTCAATCTTTTTCTGACTAAAACCCACCTGTATTCTTTCAGTTTTCCCCTTGTGTCCCAGGGCGATGGTAACTCCTTCGAGAGTCCCATAATTTGAAGTGAATAGAAGAGAGAATCGCTTCTTGCATTAAATCTGCCTATTACTGTACATAAAATTATAATTAATAAATAATAAATAATCCCGCGCGGGGGGTATACAACGTTGTCAAAACTTAAAAAATCTATAAACATATATTTATTATTAATTAACTACTGCCTGCGCTTTTTATTTAAATAAAAGCGAACAAAAATAATAAAAAAATTAAAATCAGTCAAGCTTTTTTTGGGTTTTGGCAAGACTAAGGGCCTGAAACTGCGTAAAGTGGGCACCCGCGCGGTTCAATACAAAAGTGCTCCATTATGGGGCGCCGCTTTTCGCACTTTCAGCCCTAACAAACAGTAATTCATTTTTATAGATAAGAAGATAACTCATATTTTCCCAAAGTAATTTATTTGCAACCTGTAGGTATATAGTACACATAGATAGATAGTATACTATCCACTTCTTACCTTATTAATTTTATTGTTGAATCAGTCATCCTATACATAATCATGCCAGATTCAAGCTTTCATTAAGTCAGCTTATTATATATTTCAGGTAAAGATTCTAGTCAGTAATGGAGCTAGTTTAGAAGCTAGGGATGCAAATGAGAGGACAGCCTTGTACATAGCAGCTGGCCGAGGTCATATGGATGTGATCAAGTATCTTATTGATGCTGGTGCTAATGTTAACAGTGAGGAGATCCATGGTAAATCACATTTATTCTATTTAGTACTGGTTTCAGCTAGCAGCTTCGCCCATGTGAAAAGTAGAAAATAATTTTCTATCGAAAGAACATACTCCTGGGATAAAAAGTATCTTATGTTCTATTCCAGGACATGGCCTAGCTGTGAATTAAATTTCATCAAAATCCTTTGAACCATTTGAGTATGAAGGACTAACAAACATACACACACACATACATACAAAGTTTCACTTTAATAATATTAGTGTGATGATGTAGCAACGGATAAAATAAATGTAGTTTCTATTTAACCAATGATGCTTTTGTTGCATGGAGTCAGCTGTGTATGTGAGTGTGTGTGTTAGCAGTGTTCTGCATTTCATTTAGTCTTGATTCGAATTCCAAATATAATGTGGCCTATCCTACAAGGACCATGCTTTCGTAAGAAGAAACAAATATATATACAGTAATATATATTATAGCCTGTAAAATAAATGTTACTTTCAGAGTTTACCTCCAACAAATAAACAAGCAATCATAACTATACTATATTAGAGTTCATTTTATCTTTTCAGGATACACTCCCCTCTGTGAAGCTGTATGGCAAAAGTATGCAGTGGGTGTAGAACTTTTGCTGTTGTCTGGTGCTAGGATCACACACTCGCATAGGCTTTTACATAACGCGATAATACAAAGACAGGTATGTCGAGCATTACGCTAATTCCTAAGTAATTCCAATTCCACCTCTAAACCAAGATCCCAGAGCCGCCAGATAATGCCGATTCGCTGACTTATTTTATACATTCAAAGTACAATCAGAGGTCAAAAGTGCAGTTGCACTCTACCAATTCTAAAGTGTCTACTTTTTAAAAGAGGGTTATTGGTTCATGACTGATTTTATTTGTAGCATAGAATCAAAAGTATTGAATAAACAAGTTGTGGATTATTGAACTTCTACTACAAAGAAATTTTATACACTTTTTACCCCCTGACTGGTTTTCGGAAACTTGTACTACTTACATAATAACTGGCAATTTTCGCTTATGTCTAGTAAGTGGTCTTGCAAGTGGTCTAGATTCATCATTCAGTCTCTTATCAGTCTAATGTTTCAAAATTGAGTTTGTGGTAAAACTGGTTTGCATTGGGTCAAATAAGCAATATAAAAAATCATTTACAACCACGATGACCACGACATTTTGATTCACGTTTCGCTTACAAACCGTGTCTCCGTTCAACTGACTGACTAATGTAATGTTTTCTTATCATTTATAGGTGGAAATCGTGGAAATGCTCACTGCTTACGGTGCTGGCATAAACCTTTACAACGACAACGGTGACACACCATTGCTTTTGGCGGCCAGACTATCGCAGCCCGCGATAGCAAAAATATTGTTGTGTAAAGGTAGGAGATTGCAACCCACTGGTCACACATAATTATAAGCTGTCATTATATTCTCGTATTTTCGAAATAACTTTTGGAGCCATTCATTTAGTACGCAAGATGATTTAGGGGGGGGGGGGGGAGGGGTGTGACCTTTCTTATTTTTTCTTACAAGGGGGTGGGAAGGAGTCTTGATAGTTTTACCGTAAGATCACAAAAATACTCAAAGTTAAGAATTGCCTCCGCAAGCGTGCGGATGTGTATAGGTAAACTATTTCCATGGTAACATTACTGCGCCTCCCCGCTTGTAAACTAGACATTACCTGATTGCGTAAACGACACACTTGTAAAAGTTCCTAATAATTGTTACTTTTAGAGACCTTGCAGACTTTCGATTGGCCGACAATTTCGTCTAGTTTGGTTGCTACGTGCGCATATTGGTCCGACTAAACAGTCGGGTTTGTGGTGAGTGCGCATACTAGATAACTATCGGCCGGAACCTCTCGGACGATTTGCTCACGAAGGCCTATTTTCTACTTCTATCAAATTTACGATCAACGTATCAACAAGTAGCGACGGAATAGAACTGGACTTCGCCATCCCAACACCGTCGTCCGGTGCCAAAGCTCGGAACAAACTAAAATATCGACCGAGTCTAACCGACTAAAGTCGGTAGTGTGCGCACGTGACAAGAGCACCCCGTACTGTTTAGCAGTCGGCCGATAGTTTAGTTTTCGTATGAAGGCAATCGTGTAGCCTATCAAACTTTTTGTCGGCCAATACTGAATCGTTTTGATGTGCGCACTTCCATACAGCTTCATACTAATTAAGCAACCAAACTATCGACCGATCGGCAGTCTGCAGTTTACGGTGTCTCTTAAAAATAAACATCAAAACCAACCAAACATATATTTATTTTATCCTTTAGATTCTTACGTAATCAAAATTAAACAAGGATGGAGGGGTCAGACTATTCTTATTTAGGAGAGGGAGGAGGTCAAAAACTAGTAAAAATCGTCTTAATTAATGAATGGCCCTTTTAGAGTTCTAGAATGGAAGATAAGCTTTAGCGCAACTTTAAAAAATATATATTTTTGATATGTATTTGTATGTTTTTGATGTGTGCTTAGCCAAGTTACGACCGTTTCGTGTCGAATTTCTTTCTACAATCGGTAATGCTTCGGCGCTTAAGCGAATTTTGAAGAAGATTAGGTAAGTTGGTTGCCATAATGACGCGCATGAGTCGATCGCTCGTTTTACGAAAATTGTAACTTGGCTACCATTTATACATAAAAATACAGAGTGTAGCGATGAACATT
Organism: Mythimna pallens; assembly: GCA_961205895.1. Classification (NCBI taxonomy): domain Eukaryota; kingdom Metazoa; phylum Arthropoda; class Insecta; order Lepidoptera; family Noctuidae; genus Mythimna; species Mythimna pallens. Next base: position 13,962,765 of record OY540830.1, read on the forward strand.
GTAGAAACAATTACATTTCATTCTATCTTCTTGAACGATGTGAACTTGGCTACGAACTTTCTATTCGTTTGTTCTGACCACGTGACTGATATCATTCCCATACATTTGATTAGTTTTCTACTAGCGTTAACGATTGTAGATTATTATCTTGGTTAAGCCTGCTGATGGTATCACGCCTAGACAAAAAGAAGAAGGGTAAGCCTAGCTAGAAGTTACACCTTTTACTTTTGACTTAAATACCCCTAGATATCTTTTATCTATCTTTGTGGTCTGGTTAATATACTCAGTCCTTGGTGGACCATTGTACGTGAAAACTTAAATACTCCTAGGTTGTAGCTATAAGGAAACAGACTCTGGCAGGGAATTCCAATCCTTAACTGTACGCAAGATGAAAGTGTCCCGCAAAACGTCCGACGCGACTAGTGCAAGTAGGTTTTTTTTTTTGTGGTGGTCGTCAAATGACTTCTACTGGCTAAAACCATGCCTGTGTCGGCCTATCCTTATACAACTATTAAAATTTCCAGGATCAAAAAAATTTACGCAGTCTGATCAGTACTTTCACAGATTGCTTTTTACAATAATTACTTTTCACCTCTCTATCCTGTTACTTTAGTTTTATTGTCGCTGAGATTTTTTAATTTAGCCTCCGTCTTATGATATTTTTTTTACAGGAGCAAATTCCAACTTGTGCAATAGTATAACAGGTGCTAATGCTTTGCACATCGCCGTTGAAAGTGTAGCTGGCCATGAAGATTTTGAGGAATTGTTGAAATGTTTAATAGATCATAAGATTGATTTAAATGCCACAGCTCTGACGGGGGATACTGCGTTAAACAGGGCTCTGTTGTTACACAAGTAAGTACATAATTATATTGTCTATAATGGTCGGCGCCAGATTTTGCCATAAAGTACCAGTCTCTAATATCTCCTCGTACGTTTTTTTTTTGACGAGAGAAATCGTTCAATGACTTCTCTTTTTTCAATCCAATGACTTTCTCGACGCCCGGGGCTTCTTCTGTCGCGGCGGCTGGGGTTCGAGGATGTTCGTTCCTTCACGCGTGCGGTTGTCTTCTTTTAGCATTACTACTTCACAGAAGGAGGTTTCCGCATCCCATTCCCTCTCGCTCCGGACCATGGCCTGAACCAAGGCCCGGGGCGAGAGGTCGCTGCCGCCGATCGCCTACACGAGGACACGGCGGCAACCAAGTGGAGCACACCTTCACCGTGTCTTCCAGGCGATCCGCACAATGGTGACGCCTGGGCGTTTCTTCCACTAGAATCTGGAATAGGAACCTCTCGAACTTACCATGTCCGTGAGGACCACTGTCATGCAAAAGGTCGCCGTAGCGCCTCTCCTTTAAGAGGGGACTTCCGAACATGATTGTGGCGTGCCCATCTCTTTGTACTTACGAATTCGCTGTTGATAATAATATTGTCGTTAACTAATAGTGAATCGTTTGTCATTACTAGAAAATTTAAAGGATTACAATAGATGTTGATTAAGGACAGCAATTTATTTTGCCTTTGAACGCCAGAGCTTAAACATATCAAATACCTACAAAAAATAGGGATTCCATTATCTTATCTATAAGTTATCGATAGCTAATTAATTATTGCTTTTCGTCATATTTTAATTTAATTCAATACTATTTCGTATTGTATCATCATCAAAAAGAAGTTACAAGGTTCCTTTTGACCACCACAAGTTCTGGAATTCCAATGCACAGTCCCTCAAATGTAAACGATAAAAAACCGACATGCTAGCAACTCGGCGTCGATGCTCAAGACTTTGGAGTTTTAACTTGACAAGTGCATCATTGCCGATGATCTTCTTGGCTTGCTTCTCAATCGACTCTAGTGCATCAAGCTGGTATTTAGCAGACCCATCCTAAAGACGAGAGCAGTACTCCATACATGATCGAATTTGCGCTTGATAGAGTTGAGCAGTTGTTCCGGTGTGAAATATCGTCTCACCTTAAAATCCCCAATTTTTTGGCAGCCAGTTGAGCTTTTGCCTCGGTTTTTTAAATTAAGCCTGCAATTAATGTAGGTAGGTCTAATGTTCTTTATGGCAAATTTATTTGGCACCTAACATAGTTCTGCTATATTATACGTTATATACCACAATAAACACTGAAACAAACTTAATCAGGGTGTCCACATTCTGCAAGTAAGTCGGTGAAATCAGAGACCACCTAGAAAGCCACCCAAAAATTTATGACACGGTGTTTGTTCATTCTGACCACTTCTTTTTAGGGTTCTTTAGTAAAATAGAAAGGATTCCGTATGTTCTCGCCTAGCCCAACTGTCTGTCCGAGCAACTATCTATCAGGGGAGTTACCATGACGTGTTTAAATGTCAGTCGTGCGAGCGAAAACAGGGATGGAGCTATACAACCTATATAGCTCCATCCCTTTAACAGTTCATTTTAGGTCGTAAAATGCATTGCTTTAAGAGCTCGTAGTAGTATTGCTGACCTCCATAACTCAGTAACTGGGTAACACGATACCCCTTGGCTTTAGAGATTCTTACTGCCAGTATTGACTGTCAAAGATCTTTAAATGACAGCAGGGACCAAAGGCTTAACATGCCTCAGATAGGCATGGATGATTGTCGGTGTGTAGATAATGGTCACTCATCCACAGATCTATATCTGTAAGTGTGGCAGGCTAAGACAAATGACTTTTCCGTGTTTCCGCTAAACGCTAAGTACAAACACAAAATGTATGGCAATGACATTACCTGCAGAGAAGTCAGGTAACAAGTAATGTCATTACCATACTTTTTGGTTGAGGTGTACATTATAATTATAATAAATAAAAGTAATTACTTTTGTAAGCGTGTCTAACCCGCCTGAACCTTGAAGATCGACCCGTGCAGTTTTTTATTATTTACCTACGAATCTAATATTGCTCAAAAAATCCAAAATGGCAGCTGTAAAAATATCGTCGTAGATGTCGTCTTTTTCCATGGGTCGTCCGAAACGGAATCCTGGAACGTAAAGCCTCCTCTACATTTCTACAGATGCGTCCCCGGACGCTGACAGTCGCATCAGCAGACGGATCACCACGAGCCGTCCACACGTCTGTAGGTTGATCAGTCTAAGCTCATACTCGATAGACGCAAGTCGCACGTAACGTTTCAAAAAATGGATATTGAGACTAGCTGCTGCAGCTTTTATATTAATTTAGTACTTTTATAAATATCATATATTTTATAAGTACCTAATAGTACACTTATAACATTTTTATTGATGTGATATTTATTTTTTGGGTTCCACAGTTTTTAGCTTGATATAGCTCTAGAAATTAAAAAGATTCCTCGGTGCTCATATTATTAGCCATTTCAAGCGTTTTTACGAATGCTGCGCAATGTAGGTAAAAGTATTAAACCGCAGAAGCACGATCTTTGCCACAAAAACCGAAAACAATCTGATTTGAGGCGGACATTAAATACCTACAACAGACGCGCAAATTACCCCTATACGTCAGCGGACGCGTCTGAAGATGACGTCTGCACATGCATCTGTTGACGTGTATCTTTTTCATGGTTTTTAGGGTCATTCTTAACGATGATGGGTTTGAAATTAAATTCAGATTTTAAAATTAAATTCGATAATTTCTACTTTTAAATTATTATCAGGTCACAGAAATTTGAAAAAAAAAAATCAAGAACTAGAGCAGTCAGGGAATTTTCTTCGAGATTGGCAGAGTGGACACCTTGTTAATTAACGGAAATGTTGACAATCCTATAGCGTCTTTTCGATACTCACAAAAAACGAACCAGCCTATTTTTTACACGACTGCCCCAAAAAGGAGTGTTATTTAATGATGTTTAGACATTCTTGTTTGTGTGAAGTACATTCACGTATGCTTTTCGTTTCAGAGATCATGCTGCAGTTCTACTGATTCGCTATGGAGCAGACGTAAACACTTGCGATTTACACTCGTGTGGTCTAGACAACCTGTCCATAGCTAGTAGACGACGTTCGTGCAGCTTAGCGTCGATGTTACTCAAGGCAGGACACTACGTCTCGGTTACCAACCAAGGCACTTCCGTTTCTAAACCAGGCTGTACTCCGTATTGGTTACACCATGCTTGCAAACAACCACATAGTCTCTCTGATCTGTGTAGAATAAAAATTAGATGTATAAGTGCCAGTACGGGTAAGACATTGTATCGCTTCATAGCATCTCTCCCTCTACCAAAGAGCTTAAAAGGATACCTTATGATGGAAGACGAAGGTCTGTACTAATTCGTTATGTGATTCGGTAAAGTCTGGGCTATCGAGAAATACAAATCAGTATCTATATGCATTTTTATTTAGTAAAATTACACAGTAGTACAAAGGTGTACTTAGGGTAAAATATAAAATATTTGTTGATTAGAGTATCTATACTTATGTGACACAATATGTTTGTCCATAAAAATCTTCAAAATGAGTTGAAATGTTAAAAACACCTTACAGTAAAGAATAATTCTCATTTCATGTTTGTAATTACATTATCTATTCTTTTAATGGAGAATGAGCAGACATGAGTAATTCTATAGATATTTATATTTTCTTGTGAGCTAAATAAAAATGCCTTTGTATCATGTTAAAATCGAGAGGGTACAAGTTATTAATATTTAGTTGTAGACAGTTTAATGTTGATTATTTATATTTGTTATCAAATGTATGGTAAGGGGATTTAATTTACTGACTAAAAATGACCACTCGTTCTCGTATTTTGTAAACAATGTCCAAGTAATGTGAATTGGTTGAAATAAGAATCTAGTCTTAAACTAATTGATACATGTATTATTAATACAATTAGTAATTAAAATAAATGATATGAATTCAGATATAATAATACATAGACTATAGCAACAATGAGTTGCTTTTAAGCCTATTTACACAGGGTGAGTAAATTATAATGTACCTACCTATTCTGTTGGAAATACACTGTACATACATAATGAGAGACTTTTAATCATATTACATATTACCCACACTCATGCAAAATCTGATGTCTTTATTAAATTTGTATTTGTTCAAAAGGTTAGCTATTGGCCACAAGCAATTCTTAATCCTTATAAAAAAAAGTAGGTAGGCTCAACATTCTTGCCCCAATATAGAAACCTTTTGAATTTTTCATTGAAGATTATTTTTAAACTCAGAGTGATGGTAACATACCTACCTACTACAATAATAAAATTGGCCATACAATAGCAACACTATCAATAATCCATAGAATTTTTATATCTAACACATAATATTATATGAGACGGAAAATTGTGATTAGTTACTAAATAATTACAGAATATAAACATACAACAATAATAATATATTATTTCTCTTAAAGTGGCATCATCACCTCTAATGGCAATAATTACATATTTATTTAAATCATAACATTCTTTGACTTAATTTGACAAAATAAAATGGGAATGTTAACATGCAATAAACATTTCTAGAAATAATAATAACAACAGCATTAAAACATATAGCACATTAACAAACCAATATACATAAGGTTACACTATTTTGCAGATTGAATCATGCAAATAAAACAGCTTCAATAAATACTTATCAATAGCAAGGAAAACTAAATGCAAAATAAAGCCAACTAGAAATATCATAAGCTAGCAGCATGTAGGTGCACAGTAACTCGTCAATAAATATCAATGAGTAACTCTAGCAGGCCAGTTGCCAAAGAGGACAAAAAAAACTATTTTCTTGCATATTTCTGGTTGAATTTAAATTCAGTTCTTTGGGCTTGACATATTATCAGAAGGGCAATGACCTCTAATGTCCTTCATAGTGTTCAGGTTAGGGTATGTCTTCATCAAGAAATTAACTAAGTCAATGTGTTTGTTTTCAACAGCTTTATGCAGAGCTGTTTGCCCATCAGCATCTTGTGCATCAACACAAGCTCCAGAGTTAATGAGGAATTTTATTGTTTCAATTTTTCCTAAAAACAGCATTGAAAAATAAGTGACAACTTCTAAATACTCTATTAATATAAATACAAGAAACCATTTAATGTTTTCTTATCTCAAAACGTGATTATGTATTTACGAGCAGTTCTCAAAAGTGATTGGCAAGAGTGAGATGGAACAATAAGCAATAAAAAAGTAGTTCTATTAGTATTGAGCTTAATTGCGTGATTTGCTTTAGATGAGATATGAAAATACATTGAATATTTTTGTGTACCTATATGATTTTAACTTGATGAAGGTGATTACCTGCCGCAGCAGCTTTTAGTAATGGTGTAGCTTGCCCACTATTGGTCTTAGCATCAATCAGTGCGCCATTTTGTAATAATATCTTACAAATATCCACATGCCCTCTACGTGCAGCATAGTGTAATGGAGTGTATCCAGAATTATCTGGTGTGTTCACAATTTCTTTGGCATTTCCTGCCTTATTAATCAAATATCTGGCTCTTTCTTCATCACCATAGAAGGCTGTAATAATAAAATATTTTTAACACCAGTATACATTGTTTGCATGCTTAATTTTATCTTGCACACCAATGGGACAAGTGAGTTGTTAAGCAATCTTATCAAGAAACACTTCAAAACATGAGATATTAAAATGATTGAACATAGGTTGAACATAACACCTGATAAAGTAGCAATTAGTACATAAAAATAAATAGAACACTGTAACTAATTACCTGCATACCACAAGCCTCTCTCCCAATCCATTTCAGACAATGTCTGGCTAACAGATGCATTAGCATGAGTGCAGTTTGAGTGGTCACAATGCTGTGCGTGGTCCATATTTGTTATAATAATAGGATATTACGAAGAATGGTAGTGATTAGGTTTAACTTGCTTTAAATAATGCGCTGAAGAGTCCAAGTGATCTCTGTCTCACCAGTGCTTGAAACTATCTTATAACCAAGCTGGCTCAATGTATTCAGTGTATCAAGAACATTTGACTTGATTGAAACTCCATTCACAACTACACCTGATCCTGGAAACTTTTTAGAAAGAGCTCTTTTCTCCTCATCCCCCAGCCCAAAGACAGAGCAATCATTTGCATGCAAAGACCCTTTAATAGCAATATAAACAACACTGTCTTCTTCAGTTAAAGGTATTGATGCCAAGTTGCATGGAGACAGGGTCTGGCTGCCTGTTGTGTCCATAGTATAAAATAAATTGAACTAATCAAGATATATTTTCAATAAGATGATTTTGGCTTACACTTCGTCGTCTTTTGTCTGATGTTGGTAGTTGCCCAAATGCATAGCCTCCTTGCTAAAATTGTTGATGTTATCTTGCTCCACAATTATTGAGGGTTCTGGTTCTGAAAATTCCTTTCTCATAGTCCACATATACTCATTATAATCTTGTTTAACAGCTGTAGAGCTAGACGCGACAACCTTGTAACCCAACACCTGTAATGTTATTGATTCAATTAACATTGTGACAATATGACTCATAACTACGAAACTGCAATGATTCAATTAGCTGTTATGCAATAACAGAAGCAAAGGAAATGATTGAAGTCACATACCTCAAGTGCGCTCAGAATAACACAAGGATGTTGTAAATAAACAATAGTGGATTCGTCGCAGTAGCCGCCACATGCGAACCTCTTGAGCTGTTCTATTTCGCCAGCTAAATATAAACAAAAACAGGTTTTCATTATAATGACTTAAGCGGACAAATATTTAAACAGTAAATAAAATGAGAAGAGGACTGTGCTTAAATCTAGTTGTTAGTTCTTTATTTCTCTCCTGTTTCTCATTTTACTTTCGTAATTTGTCAACATCTACCTTTCAAGCCGGATACCAAAACTCGCCAAGGGTTTTTATGTCCATATGATGCTAGATTACCTCTAATCAGAATGTAGGGCATTGATAACGGATTATATTTCACTTAGATCGTATACTGTTACAGTATAAAATTAATAAAATTATTCGATTACTTACGGCTGTACTCAAACACAAATTGCGTAGTATTGTGCGATGCAATCGCGACTAACAACACTGTGCAAACAAAATTACAAAACAGGTATGTTTATCATTAGTACAGGACAGCGATATATATTTTGAATCAAGAGTAAGAAAGAAAGAGGAATTATGATGATGATGCTACAATACTGAAAAAAGTAATGACGTGTATTTGATTACAGTGTGACCAACGTAATTCTACCACTTTCTACTAAAATCTGGAATTTTATTTTATTGACAATAGCTGCGCAGCTGCGTGTTTTAGCCACTCGACAAAATTTTGTGAATGTAATATGTCACTTCAAGCATTGCAGGCCAAGGACAGCGTGTAAGCGCGCTATATATGGATGTACACGATACCTTCGATGTGTAGATGTTGTTGCGTTTGATGAGTATCCAACGCACCCTCGGCACGCGCTCAATATGCAGCGAACTGAGCGCGCACCTCGTGCGACTGCCATCGCATAGCCGGCTGGGCAGCTAAAGTTTGGCCATCGAAAGATGGCAGAACAAAAAGGAGGTTAATAAAAAAATAAATAAAAAATCTGGAGCTGTTCACCCTGACTGTACGTAGTACGTACTGTACGCGTTAGTGTTGTGATAGTGATTGACACTATTTAATGCGTACTTACCATAAAAACCGAAACTTAAACTATATTTAACAATGGTATACTTAAAATATCAGACACAGTATTATTTATTTAAAAAAAAAAACGCCTGACAACAAACTATAGCAATATGTATACTAAATAGTCTCCAACTTCATTTGGTTATGGCTGGTAGACATTATCCTTTTTGCTATTAATTTATCATACAGTCCTATAAGATATGGCCTAGGTTTCACTTTTGGCGAAAAGAAAAATAAATACTTGTCAGCAATGTATGGGAAAAGTTTCATTCCTCTTTATCAATCATCTTGAAAAGAAGCCTCCTCGTCGAACGATTTATTGTTTTCTACATTATTATAACAAAATAAACGAAAATGAGATTTACGTAAACACTAGATGAATGAAGTTCCTATGATACGTCAATGCCACAATTTTGACAGTCTTTAAATGCTGCCATATATGAATTTTAATAAATAATTCGCTGATATTTTTCGCTGGCCAGAGTCTATTAATACCATTATCTAACAAAGGAAAAAAAGTTTTATTTTTGGTAACACCTTTAGTTGACACGAGAGACACCTCTGCTCTATGGCGCTACTGTCGTCCTCTTCTGTCTTCTACTAAGTTTTGCGGAATTTTTAAACCAGCCCAAATAAAAATTGATGAGAATAATTTAATATAGCTAATTCTGCTTCGCACTAATTGTGCATTAAACTAGTGTGAAGTTTAGAAAGTATTAAAATTTTTACAGTTTCTTTGAGATTCATTAGAATGCGGATGTAACACATTCTAATGTTTTTGCAGTATTTCGCGGCATGTATAACGTGTCAGTCTACTCGGCAACTATTACTGAGGTAGTGAATACTACAATAACATTCCCAATTCTATTTTACCCGAAGAAAGAAATATTGTTTTGTTTCAATGATTCCATTTATTGACCATTTATGGACAAAATTAAACCAATTTAACAGCACAATATTCACTAGGATTTAATTTGCATTTCTTTTCACAATGACATACATAGTACTTACAAATACACCACTAATTTTTAATTAGTACAAATACTTAATGCTCGTCTATGTCATTAAAGGAAACCTTGTGCAAAATTTTACGTTTCTATACCAAGTAGTATCAGCTCTGCGTTGATATGTCAGTCAGTCAGTTTCACCTTTTATTTATATATATATATATATAAAAGGCTTATTAAAAAAGGTTTTGTTATTATTTAGGTAAAGTCTCAATTAATATTATTCGTAAACAGCAATGTTATGAGCAATTGTTTATATCTCAAAATCTCACTCAATTTATGCAAATACTGTATAGGTTATTGATTATGAATGAATGAATGGCGATAAAAATAGAACACTGCGCGTAGTATTTTCTAGTAGCAATTATGAATTTACCAATTATGACAAATGTTTCGTGGACAATTTTGAAATTACGTTTATTTACTTTTGACTACAAATACGATCAATAAAGGGTACGGATAGAGCCCATTTTTTTTTGTACTATGTCATTAAAAAATTGGGGTGTCATGTAATAATTAGAGGTCGGAATTAGGTAGAGTAAAATACGTACTTACACCGATTTCATACAGCAAAATAATAAAGTGGATACCCTCTAATCCCAAGACTAATTTTAAAGAGCAGATATTTTTAAATGAAACTATCCGAAATATAGAAAAAAAAATTTCTTTCTGCATAATGACGAGGAGAAAGTGTATAAATTTGTTAAACTTACATCAGTTGACGCAGAGAGATATTTTTCAAAGATAATTATAATACAATTTTTATTAGTATTTTTATACTAATAAAAATTGTATTATAATTATCTTTGTTTTATTTGTCTTAGGTTTTTATTTATTTGTAATATCGTATATATAAATTATTTATTGGTCACACGGGATTTTTCATTACAAATATCAACATTTCGATGCAAGTACCTAATTCCAACTCTTGGTAATAATATTAAAATATGTTTGTATTTATGCATGTAGGTATAAATATGTATTATTTTATTCGTAATATTTGTAATTTTAAAATTATACGATGGATTGACCCTCTATTGTGATCTCTCTTTATCACTCAATGATTTGCTGAAGGAAAACTTAATTTTGAGTTAAGCTCGCCTTACATGGATTCCGTAATCCATAATAATCGCAATAGCTGTTTATTTTTCAAGCATTTAATCTGAAAACTGAGATGAGATGGATTTTTTTATTGATGAACTTGGTTTCTGTTCTTAGTAAGATATAATAAAAACATAGGGAATCAGAATTCCGTCAGGTACGCCCCAGCCGCCGGGGATCCCGACCGAGATGTCAGCAAAACTGTAGAGGTCCAGCAGGGTCAAAGCTTACTGTTACTGGTATATAGGAGTGGGTATTGTCGCCCTCCCGAACTGCCCTGAAAAAAACAACTGAAAAATTACTGGGTGCATAATTTCCTACGTCAGATAATTTGTGATATTGATCACTGAGTTGATAGGTACCAAATGCGTGCAAGCCGAACTGTCAAACTTGATAAGTAAAAAGTTTTGGGCAGTGATCTTGTTCATGAGATGTTTTAAATAAGTTGTATTGGTATTCATTATAATCGAGATGTTCCGTTGTGGATCGAGTAATATATTAAGCCGATTCCAAAAAGAAGAGGCAGATTAACTCGCCCCATATTTGTTGAGTCAACAATAGCGACCCCAGAAATGCGCCGAAACAATGAAATTCGACAAGTCCCAGAGAAGACACAGAATATCAAAGACCAACCCGCACTGGGCCCGCATGTAAGATAACGGTCTATTCTCTTTCTTTGAGAAGAGGCCTGAGTCCCAGCAGTGGGAACTTTAGAAGGCTAATTATCTTAAAAACTATTTAGTTTTCTTGATTAATCACAACACAAAAGTAACTTTACCTAGCAAAATTTTTCTAACAGCTAATTTTTCAATAGTCAGACAAAAGTTGCCAGACTTGAAAAATCGACCCTAAAACATTTTGCAGGTAGGCATTGTGGAGCCATTATCGTAGAGCAGCTTGATTGTAGCATAGCATGTGCTACGCCGTAGATTCGTAGCGCCGTAGCAGGGGTTACGGACTTAATGCAAAAAACTTTACAGACATATTATAGTAGGTTTGGTTTTACAATTCAATTATGTAACATAGTTGTTAATGAGTTAACATAATGATGGTGAATTTAGTTCTTACAGTTTTATTTATTAAAACTTAATTCACTATTAAATAGCACTGTACAAATACAGATTTAGTTTTAACTTCTTTATATATGTTACCGTTAGAATAAGGAAAACGTAAATATGCGCATTATCTAGGAAATCTGCAAATTACCGGATAAAATCCATTAAAGTGCGAAATTTAACTTAATCTGCAGATATCTCCACTTTACCTAGTTAATCCACATAATAACGGATGCTACATCGTTAAACCGCGAAAGACAGTGAGTGAAGCACTTTTGTCTCCTATTAGCTCGACGGAGCCCCGCTCCGCGGAGCACCTACGTCTGGGTGATTATAAAAAAAATAACCACGAAAGCCTTAGCCTTAGCTTTCTAACCTAAGCTGTCCGTGTCGGGATGCCCTAAAATATGTTAATTCTTCATGCGTAAAACGACATCAAACTTTAGATTATTATTAGAAATTAAATAATTACAATAAATTCTTTTTTATTAAATCAAAGAACCTGTTTTATAACTTGACTGTATGTTTGCCCGTTAGTCTGCAGATTATTTAGTTAATGTAAGAACATAAGCATTTTTTTCCACTCTAATGGATTCAATCAGATAACCTGCAGATTAACAAGTTATTCTGCACTCTAATTGATTTACGTACATTAGCGGTAACAAATATAATTAGCTGACCCGTGCCCGCATCGCCGGGCGAGAAATGTTTTAGGGGTAAAAATATTATTAATTACAATCAAATATAGTCTATATCACTCTGGAATAATGTAGCTTGATACTGAAGAAAGATTTTTTTAAATCGGTTCAGTAGTTCCAGAGATTACGCCCGATACGATTATTTTGTTTGGATGATAATATGAAATAGTAAATTATGCGACTAGGGGATAAAGCAGTGTTTTTAAGTCGAGGGTTCCAAGAGAGTCCCGAACGAAACGAAGGTTGCTAAATTTTAATCTCGAACGCCAGTGATTATATTCTCATATATAACTCCCGAGCTTGGCGAGGGAGTTAATGTAGAAACCTGAGTGAAGTGAAGAATTCAAGCCGCCCAAGACCACCCAAGACAAAGACAGCTTTCTCCCCGTGTTGGATAATCTACTTTTTACACCATCTTTGAGATAATTAAAAGACAGTTTACTATGTAGCAAATTATATGTCAGAAAAATTTATGTATTATTTACAAGTTAATTTTAACTATCACTCGAAATGTTTTGAAATTTAAAACAAACAAAATTCACTGCTCTAAGATTCTATAGTTAAAATCAAAGAGTATGTAAAGCTAACAATTTGTGTAAATTTTCTGTAACGCTCCTGCTCTTTCATTACTTTTTTCTATAGACTCGTCAGTAACCACATTTTATTCTTTTCTTTTGTTAGTGGCCAGTTCGATTTTTAAACGCCTTCCATAATAAGGAGGAGGTTATCAATGCGGTTGTATTTTTTTTTATGTTTGTTACCTCAGAACTCCGTCGTTTCTGGACCGGTTTGCTTTAGATTGGTCCCATTTTTTTCAAAATGTACTTCTGATGATGAGATCCATGAGGAATCGAGGGAACTCCTCAAATATTATAGGCAACTATATAGTGATGTTGGAATTTTCATCGAGGACTTAAGTATTTACAGTCAAAAAGTAACATTTGATGAAGTGGAACTGGTGAAGAAGACCAGAAATGGCCAACGGAACTTCATACTCACATAGATATCACAATGAAGATAGTTAAGCGACTATGACAATACAAATAAATGAATGGTTTTGAATAGTTATGTTGAAAATGGTGTCATCGAAGTTATCTGATGATGATGATGGAGCCGGAAGATAGGCCCCAGAACTCCGTAATTAATCAATGTATCCTAGCCGTGTTTGGGCTTATTAGAATTGTCATGAGATGCACTTTGGCTATATGATAATGGTACTATCGAACTGATCTGATGATGGAGCCGGAAGGTGGAAGGTGGGCACGAGAACTTCAAAATAAAACAATGTGCGAGTATCCTAGCAGTGTTTGGGTTAGTTGGAATTGTCATGAGAAATAGGTACTCTGGTTAGGTATAAATGTATCGCAATCAAAAAGTGTGAAATGATTTTTTTTTACAGAAAGAAAAATTACCGACTCCACTAAAAAAACACTGAAACGATGAAAATAACTTCATTTTCGGAAGTCGGTGTTAAATAAGAAACAAACAATACCGAGAAATACCGACTACCGAAATTAGTTATTTTGATCGTATTAGTGTTTTTAATGAAGTCGGTAAAATTTTTTTGTATGAAAATTTTTTGAGTAAACTTTATGCGCGTACATTTTAATTCAAGTTGCGTTATTTTTTTTTTCAAAATAATAGTTTTTAATGTTCCAAATTCAAATCTCATTATTCTCTAGGGATACTACATTATTATGCATACTACATTATCTCCCTGGAGACAGAATGACTTGCTTTAATTGATGCTTCTATGATACATATATGGGCATTATCGAGCAGGTGGTGTAAAAAAGATTTTTGATACTATGCGCCGCTAACCACTGAAAATTGAATTTATATCTAAATGTTTTATGACATTTGCATATTTTGTCAAATCTCATTTAAAATTACGCTAAATTCGCTTAACTAGCTTTCATCACAGTAAATACAATCAAAGCGTGAATTTAACCACAAAACGGTCAAAAGTAAACATGTCTCGAATTTCGGGAATTGTTAAACAAAAGTTGAACCTTGGAAGGCGATGAGACATTGCGTGTTATTTATTAACCAGTTGTTAACAAGAACTGCGATACAATTGACAAAGGAGTTTGATTTCAATACAAGAATAAACAAGTGGTTATGTTTATTGACCTTGTATGTCTATTAAATAATGCCACAATTCAATCGGACGAGACAGGTCAAAGGTCTTTTTTTCATGGCGTGGGTGGGATGACAGCAGGACGAAAATATGGATATTTAAGATAAGAGAAAAGAATAGATAGCTACATTGCATGAATTCGATAGCTATCACCCGCACCATCGGGTAATACACTCATTTTTGAAAAGTGTCTCAATTAGATTCTATAGTGCTAATAAATCACTAATAAAAAAAGACAACATTTTTATTCAGTCACTAAGTAGGTACCCTAAATTTGCATTTACAATTTATGTTTTAAAATTTTGCGCGTATTTGACGAAAATGTAGAAAGCAGTGGACGCCATATTTACTCTGCGGTCGTGACATCAGTTGACTGTGTAAACAAATGCGTTCAGTATGGCCGATCCGTTGACAGTTGACTGCTGTCACTTTATTTTACACAGCCGAATGACGTAATAACATGGTGGCTACTATTTCAAGGTGATAAAGAACAGATAATAAAAACAGAAAACTTTGAATTGAATTTTAAAATGTATTTTGTTATTTTATGAACTAAAACCATAACTAAAACCAACACTTACCGACTGCATTTTACCTGAGCTATCCTAATAATATATTTTCAATACTCTTACTCGAAAACTGGCTCTTATCGCTATACGATTAGGTTTGGGCACGCCACAATTATGGCGGTAATTCCCCTCTTTGAGGCGTGGTTGGAAAGACCTCACGGCGGCCTCACCTTCCGCCGGATTCGTGCGGAAGCGACGCCCAGGTGTCGCCACTGTGTGGCCCGCCGGGAGGACACGGTGGAGGTGTGCCCCGCTTGGGCAGAGCAACGCCGTGTCCTCATGGGGGCGATCGGCGGCAGTGATCTCTCGCGCCGGGCATTGGTACAGGCCATGGTCCGGAGTGAGGAGGAGTGGCAGGCGGTCGCCTCCTTCTGCGAAGCAGTAATATTAGCAAAGGAAGCGGCCGATCGCGTGAGGCAACGGTCCTCACGCCCCAAGCGCCGCCGGGATTCCGATCCCAATTTCCGGCCACCGTAGGCGGACGGCGAGCAATGGGTAGCCCGCCGTCCGACCGTCTGGTAACCGTCCGGACCGAGCCCAAGTCGTCGACGGCGTGTATTGTTCCACGCGCGCCTCAGGGAGATGTCAGCAAATCGTAGACGCCCAGCAGGGTCGAAGCCTACTGGGGCCATGGGTAGTGTGAAAACGAAACCTGGGGCCCTGTGACGAAGGCAACGAAGGAACAGGAGTGGGTTTTTAGTCAGTAAAAGTCTGACACTATCTCCCGCCCCGCCCAAGGGCGGGGGATGTCATAAGTTGATTTTCTCACCGAAAAAAAAACTAATATTAGGTTCAACATGCCATGTAAATTATCACCCTCGTGTTTTTTTTTAATTTATCACAACAAGGGCTCTTTCATTCCTATTTCGTCACGGTCAACGCTGATTATTGATTTTTTTTAAGCAAAGAGGCAAATATTTTTAATGTTTTAATATCTAATGAAAATTGAAATTGTGTTTTTGATCAGAATAATGAAATAAACATGATTACTTACACAATAATGATGTTAAGAATTTTTTTATTATTGGTTATTACCAACAAATTAACATTTATCCGTGTTCTAAATTCAAAAATATTTCAATTTGTTATTTTTAATATTATAATGTATATCGGCTTTATACCTTTGCTTCTCCTTTAACCTGCGAATGTTAAGCGCGGGAAAAAAAGTAAATTAAATCATATTATTGGTGTTATTGGTGAAAAAAATGGCGAATTTAAGTTTTGAAGACAATTATTTAGATGTTACGCTTCCAATTATTGTAATTGAGGCATAAAATGCTTGCGATAGCTTGTTGCCATCTAAATCTAAACGGAAATACCTATATGGCAACTTTGGATAATTTTCTTCAGTGGAAAATTAACAAAAACGCGTCATCATTTTCAGAAAAAGTATTTTTGGCATACTTCAATGACCTTGCCATACTTCAATGAACTTGCCATTAAATATAAGCCTAACACGCTATGGAGTATACATTCCATGTTAGAAAGCACGATTCTGCAAAAACACGGCGTGGACATCAAAACATATTCAAACCTAACTGCGTTTCTAAAAAGACGCTCAGTCGGTTAAATTGCACCAAAATCAAAGGTATTGTTACCAACTGCCGTTGAAAAATTTCTGATAGAGGCTCCGGATAATCAGTATTTAGCAACAAAGGTCAGTAATTGAATTAATATCTATAATACCTAGCCTACGTGCTACGACCGCACGCTCAATAACCTATAGTTATCTAAGCAGTGTTTTATTTATTTCCAGGTCGCGTTAATATTCGGGGTAAATGGTGCATGTAGACGTCAAGAGCTAAGTCAAATAACGATAAAAGATGTTGAAAATCATGGCAATTTACTATTAGTTAAAATCACCAACACAAAAAACAATATTCCTCGATCGTTCACAATTCACGGTCCATTTTATGATATAGTAAAAAAATACCAAGCTCTGCGTTCCACAAAAGCAACAAATGATCGTTTTTTTCAAAACTACCAAAAGGGTAAATGCACGGCTCAACCTATTGGTGTGAACAAATTTGGTGCTATGCCAAAGGAAATCGCCAGGTTTTTAGGTTTATCAGATGCTGATTTATACACCGGGCATAGCTTTAGAAGAACTTCAGCTACATTGCTGGCTGATGCTGGAGTCGACATATTGACTCTAAAACGTCATGGAGGTCTAACATAGTAGCTGAATCTTATATTGGAGACTCGATGCATAACAAGACAAATATTAGTACCAAGATAAAACAAGCAATAAATTTGGAGCCATCTCCTAAGAAGATTTTCCTTGAACCGCAACCTTCTACTTCATATGCCAATACCAATTTGGTGTCTCCTATAGCTACTGAAGAGCAAATAGAATATTCCACCTCTTATATTTCATCATCTCCAACATTCACTAATACACAAAACAGTGAAATTAATGAAATTGTTAACAATAACATTTCACAAACCGTGAAAATGCCAACAAAATCTTCTGTGTATCATTTTCATGACTGCACCTTCAATAATTCAGTACTTTTTCAATAATTAAATATTTTAATATTAAAAATACTTTCGTATTATTTTTCTTCGTAAGTGTGTTGAAAAACGCCGTTTGATATATGTGCAAATTTGTCACTTCAGCCCTCGGCTCCATAACACACTCGCCTACGGCTCGTGCGAATCCCGCCTCGGTCGCAATGACAAACTTTCTGCATTTGTATCAAAATGTACTATTTTAGATTTTTTCTCATTTAGAGTAAAATACCCTATTGTAGTGTACACGCTTAAAAAAAGGATAAAACGTAACTGTGGTAAGCGATTTAATAACATTGCTATGTGGTAATAACATTCTCAGTTACATTTTACCGAGATGTTGCCTGCTTCAATGATTCAAGATTTTGTTAAGTTGGTAGACACTTACGATATAAAACGACACCAATTTTACATCCAATATTCACTAGGAATCAATTTGTGAATAAAGAAAACAGTCGCTGAACTTCTCTCGAAAAAATTCCCGTCAAAAACTTTGTATTGGGGTTCCTTATCAAAGTGGTCAAAATAAACTCCTTTGGTACGATCTGTGGTTTGTACCAAAGAGGCGACCCACAGAGGCCACCTAACCTCACAGGCCAACAGACCTTGTCTGTCGGCCTATATGGCTGTCACAGCTACATTCTTTTTTGGTGGTAGTACATGGTTATATGTCAAGAAGTAAGTGTTATGTTTATTTATTTAACCTTCATGCAACATAAAGTACAAAGGCGGACTTAATGCCTAAGGCATTCTCTACCTCTATCTATGTTTCGAGGTTTCACTTTCTACTTCATGAACACCAGGTTTACGCTTGAGCGACATTAATAAACCACACTCGACGGTGGTAACTGTGTGTTATGGACAGTAAAGATTTGGACGCCTTGTTACTTAGCAGGATTTTTTTAAAAGAACATTTTACAAAAATGTTTTCAACATACTTAGGTACTCGAAAACCCGCTCTTACCGCTTTTAGGCACACAATTTACTTTTTGCACTAGTTTTCCGCACTAGTGCGAAAAAAGTAAATAGCGCGACCTCTTCCCCGCCACAATTTATTACATGATTTGTTGTATCAGACTGGGATACACAGAAAAATACTCGTAATAAGCAAAATAATCATAGACAGGCACTCCAATAGTATATTTTGATACACGTGGAAAAAAAAATCATGCCCATTTGATATCTACCCAAAAAATGCAGAAAAAGTAAACTACCAAACTATCCTAAATAATTACGAATAAAAAGAAAACAAAAAAAAAAATGAGTTTAGCGCCATTTAGTGAGAACATGGCCACTCTCAGGCCCGAAGCTTTCACCACGGATAAGGGACATACATAATCCAGTAGCATCACAGAAAATCATGTGGCAAATATTTATTTATTTGATTTAAGAATCCGACTCGACTGGGCAGCGTACGGCAAGCTGCGCGGTATCTTCTCGTCCAATATACCATAGTCTCTCAAGACGATAGGATAGTCTATGACCAGTGCATGTTGCCAGTGATGACATAATATGGCTCCGAAACGTGGTCGCTTACAATAAGCCTCATCAGAAAGCTTTAAATCACCTAATGGACAATGAAAGGACCATGCTTGGAGTTTCCTTGTGTGATCACATCAGAGATGAAGACATCCGCAGGATAACCAAGGTTACCGACAAAGCCCGAAGAATCGCTAGACTTAGGTGGCAGTGAGCAGGGCACACTGCTCGTAGAACAGATGGCAGAAGGGGCCGAAAGGTTCTGGAGTGGTGACCATGAACCGGAAGACGCAGCGTTGGAAGACCTCTCAAGGTGGATCGGAACGACCGGTGGATGCGAAACGCAAAGGACTGGTCATTATGGTGACGCCTATATCCAGTAGACATCTTTCGGCTGAAATGATGAATTATTTATTTATATAAACTTTATGTGTTTTGTATTGTATGCATAGAATAATATAGCTTGCTTACCTATTATTTTATTTCCCGAGGGATGAGAATAGTAAAGGGAATTGGATTATGTGTTAATACTCTCCTCGGGGATCGAAATATATATCCTCCAATTTCCCTAGTAATACATATTGGGCAGTAGGTAATTAATTACTCTGTGTAAATGGGCTTCAAGTTTCTGTAGGTAAATACCGTAGTATTGATCAAAACGGGCTCAAATCGTTGATATATTACAACCCGTTTAAATCACTGTCTATTTTATTTATTATAATATAACGTTACCTTACGTACCTACTTACTTTGGATATAGGTTTTCAAAGTAATTTATTCATCATAATATTACCCACGAATGTTGCACGTCACCTTCACAATGTGTCTTTACGCAAAAAGAAACAGTTTACCCTTTATCACTTTTCTTATTACTTTCAGTATTTACTAACTGAATTTCTGAAAGGTTATGTAGATATTTAGGTAGGTACAGTCTGTGGTAGGTAGGAATATGAAATCTACGGCAGGAGATTTCATCACCAAACCTAAGTAAATATGTCTTCCTTATTACTATTTACAGGATAATCCGTGACCCAAGCAGCCTTAAATTGATATTTTTATTTATTTAGAAATGATTGATTCTTTTCTCAATATTCAATTTCATTTTTCACGTTTCTACGTGAGAAATCATTAAGAGCGGGCAACTCGAGGTACATTTTATTACAGCCGCTCTTACGTGATTATGATGTTATTACACATCTTTCTCTAGATATTTTGGATACCCAGCTATCTTGTGGATATTATCTAGGCTTCTATGGAAATCAAAACATAAATTTGTGTAAAACTAATCTAGTAAAGACCTCTGAAAAAAATTTGCTATTTTACGCGAACATTGGCCCACCATAATGTTATAATATTAAAAATATAAAAAGTACATTCATCCAGAAGCCTTGCTCATTTGAACGAGATTCTGAATGACGACAGTTGTTGATTATTATTGAGTTTTCTTAATGATTTGATATTTTTCATAGTATTTATTAGTTTATGATTTTAGCATATATATGTGTTTTATTATTATAAATAACTTATTTTTTATTTTATTTGTTCTTTTTAAAATATCTGTTATTTATTTATTGTGCAAACCTACCACTTTATTTTCTTTTTAACCCAAAGGTTGACTGGTATAGAATGCCTTGTTGCATTAAGTCCGCCTATGTACCACTACTGTACATGAAGTTTAAATCAATAAATAAAAATTTTAAGGGCTTAAAAAATCATGTATTTCCTGAAACAAGTTTTGTAAAATATTCAGGTAAATTACGGAATTACCGAAGGCCAACAGAGTTTTCAGGCGTTATTTCTCTTTTTTCGCATTGTCTCTTCATCAAACATCGCGTGGGATTTAGATGAAGCAACTAGCTTTTAAACCATGTTCGGCGTTGACGATAGGCGGGTGGAGAAGGATCCTCTTAAATGACTTCTTCCGCACTGGGTGGAGCGAAAAGGAGTGTCAGTATTTTACTGACTCAAACTCATAGGGTTCCTTCAATTGCCCTTTTGACGAGAGCTTGGGTAACTGCTTCGATCAATCCGCAGCTCTCGCAGACATCGGCCCTCCTAACTCGCTCCGTCAATTTTACTGACATTTCTTTAAGGCGCGCGTCGTACACAATGCACCATCGACTCGGTCTTTATCAGACGGCCGGATGGCGAGCAACCCATTGCTCACCGTCTTTGACGCATACCTGGCTTTGTCTTAATACTAATTGGCGTAATTAATATAGTAGATTTACCTACGGAAAGTATTGCACGGTGCAGTGATTGCATGCATTTTCCCTTGTACCCATATATTTTGCTCGAAGTGGAGCGTAACAAAGCGGCATTTTAGTCGTCGCAACCCTCAAACAGATCGTGAGTGCCAGAGGCAAGAGGTAACGCTCGCAGTCGCGTGTGAGCTTTTATTGTAATTGCGCGCTAAAAGTACGTACTTATTTCTGAACCCAAGTAAGGCAGAAAACATGTGCATATATAAGTTGGCGTTTATAAATATTGAAATAATGTAGGTACTCGATGTTAGAGTAAAGGCCATAAATATAAGGCTGTTTTTGGTACGTAAAAAATAAAAAAAATAATAATAATTCGAATATTATTGCACGGGGATAAAGTATTAGATATCCTAATATTCTTTACTGTTTTCCAAATCTGCTTATTAGTTAGCGCGAGTATTGAGGAATTATTTCTTATTTATATTGTGTTGCGACAAATCTTTCTAAAATGACTACGCACTCACACTTGAAAAATTAATCGACTCTTTATTTCATTGACTTATACTAGTTTATACCCGCAGCTTCGCTTGCATGAAACCCCTTTTCCTCCAATTAAAGATAGAATTTTGTAAAATCCGTTCTTATTCCTCTTTTACGCCTTAAAACAATACCTGTGAAGAAAATCAGTTTTCTAGGTGAAGGATTTAGGCTGGATGTTGATGAGACAATGAGCCAGGTCTCTCTCTATATATATATATAGATTAAATCAATATAGGCGTTCGTTAGTCAGTCGATGGTACGGTTGGTGCAGTGGTTGAGAGATTGGCTATTGCACTGCGAGTCATGGGTTTGATTCCTGCACTGAACAAGTATTTGTATGGTCTACAAATTGTTTTTCCGGGTTTGGGTGTATTGTGTAAGTATGTGAGATTATATGTTTATGAGTATGACCGCACCCACAATACAGAAGTAAAAAAAATGTAGTAAGTACTTACCTTTTAAAAGTTATTTTATACATAATAATTAATAATACACCTATTACTTATTACACCAAAAAATACATATTACGAGTATATTAGACAATCTGTCTAATATAATATGTATTAAATTGAGATATTGTTACATTACATAAAAATTGTACCTAAATCTCGAAAAATCGACTGCCTGTTGGCCTAGTGGTTAGTGGCCCTGACTGCCGGAGGTCGTGGGTTCGATTCCCACCCAGGACAAATGTTTGTGTGATGAGCACGATCATTTTTTCTGTGTCTGAGTGTAATTAATCTATAATATGTATGTATTTAGAAATATAGAAGTATGCTTATCAGTTGTCTAGTACTCATAACACAAGCTCTGCTTAGCTTGAGACTAGACGGCGTTGTGCGATAGTTGTGGAAAAAAAAAATTAACATGTGCTGCTGAACTAGGAGCCTGTATTTCGGCACGCAACGCCTCTGTATTGCGAACTGTTCTCAGTATTTCCCGACTTTATTCGCAGAATTACTTAACATGTTGAGAATTACAGCCGTCGAGAACTAATTCTCACAAGATATACATCTACGAGTATCTTGTGGGAATCACGTACTTCTCATATCTATATAAAACATACTCGTATGTAGCTCTCCAGCGTATTTACCTGGGTATTTTGTTCAATGTAACAAAACTGGTTAAACAATAATTGTAGAGTATTAGATACAGCAAAGCAGCCAAAGCAAACGTTGTGTAACACATCCCTATCCGATTGTCATGATAAATATGTTTGTCTACCTCTAGAATGTTCAAGGTTCGGTCCACCTACAGTACATAGGCTCGAATACATACGTATTAATCTTTCCGTTCATTCTTAGATACCTACGCATTATGAACAGGGGCGGCTTAACCATTACGAGGCCCTGGGTGGCAGATATTTGCAGCGCCTTTGTCCGTTATGTGAAGTATGTGAATCAAAATACATGGGTATTTCTTATGACAGACGATAAATGCAAAATTTATAAAAAAGTTCTGCATTAATTTCGAATTTAAAATATTATTTAAGTAGATTTATAATAACGAACAATCATAAATACGCCAATGATGTTAAATCTAATGCCTTAAAAGATATTCACTCGGGTTAAAATATGATGTTATAGGTACTACTTTTCAATAAACATGTAAATTGTCTACGTTATTTTTAGTTTAAGAGCTGAAAACCAATCATATGTCATCGAATTTGAGAGATCAGACACTCAACTTACCTATTAATATAAACTTTACTATGATTTGAAAGGTAAAGGTAATTCTGCCTCTACAATTCATTCTTTCAAAATAAAAAATTTCAAATATTAGCTTTATCTAATCAAGTTGTTGTACGAGGCCCTGGGTAATTGCTCTACTCTCCACCTCCTAAGATAGCCACAGTACGTGGACCTACGAAATAATACAAATTGACAATCTGTTATTTGTCCTACAAAATAACATTTTACTACAGACAATTCTCTCGCAATTAAGATGTAATAAGGCCTCAGATATTACCTATTGTCGTCTTAATGAGATAGAATTTTCTTTGACAATTTTCCTAATAACTTTTTTTAGGTTGGTAGGTGGGTACCTATGTTCTTCATATGAGAAATCCAGAGTATTGCTTCATTAGACCCCGCACTATTAAGGGGCCGGATTAATACGATAAACGCGTCTAATACCTATGTGAGTATCAGATTTATACGTAAATCCCTGTAGACAGTAATCAAAGGGCCAACCAATTCCAGGTGTACCGATATGAATGCCTTTATTGAATATATATGAATGGTTCTATAATTCACGAGGTTGTTGGGTGATGAGATATTATTTATTTGTGCAGATGTTCGCTTCACAAGTGAAGCAAATGAAGCCTACGGGAACCGAAGAGTATTGGATAAAAATAGTGTCTGATGTCATACTATAATAATGCAAGATTCTTAAGAGAGTGTTTCGTAATTGGGCCAAAAGATACTTTCACAGATTAACTTTTATAAACTGTCAAGCAATTTTTACTCTTTACTAATATTATACAGATGAAAAGGTTGTTTGTTCGCGCTAATCTCAGGAAATTCTGGTTCGAATTGAAAAATTCTGTTACTGTTGTAGCCCATTTATAGAGGAAGGCTATTTATAAATCTAGTAGCGACCCACCCCGGCTTCACACGGGTGCAATGCTGATACCACCGCAACCGCTATGTCCTTGCATTTTAAATCTGTAATATCTTCGAAAATATTCACTTAAATTACATGCTGTAAAGGGATCTATATTGTTAGTGATCTATATTAAATGCACAATGTATTTAATTGGATAAGGATTAATGCTGTATTGCTTAAAATCGCTTCGTAAATAAGCCATTATTTCACGTAAAAAGTAAAGGTAAAAAATCATTATTGTGGGTTATCCCTAAGAGATAGACATATTACCAAGGTGTACAATACTGTCGTACATTATTTTGATCCATCTCGTAGGGTTCAGCCAGCGTTTTTGACCACAGAAATACAAAAAATTATTAAAATTAAGTAAGCGCAAAAAATGAGTTTATTTACGACATCACATTAGAAACCTCTAAAATTATAAGTGTTTCTCTACTATATCATGCATGTATTATACATATTATATAAACCTTCCTCTTGAATCACTCTGACTGACATATCGACGCATAGCCGAAACTACTGGTACTAAGAGTGTGAAATTTTGCACAAGGTTTCCTCTAATAACGTGGGCGAACACTAAGAGAACATTTTTTAAAATACACCCATACAGGGGTGAAAACTGGTCCTAATTTTGTATATTGAAACCTGCTTTCACGTTAGTGAAGCAGCTGGCTGAAGCTAGTAGGCTAAATAACATCAAGATACGACCAATGGGATAGCACCACAGCATCTAACCTAAGACGCGGGTGAAACCGCAGGGGACAGCTTGTTTCCTATATAAGTTTGGACTGTAAAATCTGTGATTATTGTAGGTGCTTATGACATTCCCCGCTCTTGGGCGGAGCGCGAGATAGTGTCAGACTTTTACTGACTAAAAACCCTAAAGATCTCTTTCGCATCACCCATGGCCCCAGTAGGCTTCGACCCTGCTGGGCCCCTACGGTTGCTGACATCTCCTTGATGCGCGCGTGGAATACTACGCGCCGTCGACGATTTGGGCTCGGTCCGGACGGTTACCGGACGATCGGACGGCGGCAATGGGTGGCCACACATTGCTTGCCGTCCGCAAGCCCGCACCTACGGTGGCCGGAAATTGGGATCGGAATCCCAGCGGTGGTTGGGGCGTGAGGACCGTTGCCTCACGCGATCAGCCGCCTCCTTTGCTAGCATTATGGCTTCTCAGAAGGAGGCAATCGCCTGCCACTCCTCGCTCCGGACCATGGCCTGTACCAAGGCCCGGCGCGAGAGATCGCTGCCGGCGATCGCCCCTACGAGGACACGACGGTGCTCTGCCCAAGCGGGGCACACGTCTACCGTGTGCTCCACCGTGTCCTCCACCGTGTCCTCCGGGCGGTCCACACAATGGTGGCACCCGGGCGTCTCTTCTGCACGAATCCTTTACAGGTGCTTTTGAAATGTTCTGTATTTCCTAGCATGTTCTGTATCTTCATCCTTCTGAGAATTGTAAGGCTTTGTAGGTCAGGTGTATGTCGGCTTTGTAGATTCTACATGCTGCTTGTTTAATTGTTATTTTTTGAACATTTATTGAACATAATATATATATATTTGAGTGTAACTTTAAAGTATCTCTTTAATTACCTACTAATTATGCGTTTTTACATGTAAATAATATGTATTTATATAATTTACAAGTCTGCTGGTAGGTACCAAGAATAGTTCCTGCCCGAAAATTATAGGTAGATACGAGTACCTATAAAATGTATAGCTGAAAGGACTTCTGGGCGTCTGTACCAAAAATTATCCTTTTTTTCTGTTCGTTTTTTTCGGGATAAGAAAAAAAAACTGACTTGCCCAGTTTTTTTTTCTTGCGAGTCGGACTCGCGCCCTGAGGGTTACCGTACAAACTACAATTCCAGAATTCGACGATTTTTCGGAACGGTATTTTTTTTGTGACGTAGGTAACAACAAATTTACTGTTTTCAGATTTATTCCTGTACCTGTGCTATAGAACCTTGCTTTATATCAAATTTCAGGATTCTTGGTCAACGGGAAGTAACCTATGAATTTTGATTCCTTTGAGAGTATCAAAATATACGTTTTTTGCGACATAAACGGCCTTTTCTATTCATTAACTTGGAAGTTTAATTTTTTCGCAAATTCTAGGGACCGCAGACTAAGTATATGGTTTTAATTTCAACTCGATACCTCTACGCGTTCTCGACATAAAGGGTCTTGACAGACAGACAGACAGACAGACGGACGGACAACAAAGTGATCCTATAAGGGTTCCGTTTTTTCCTTTTGAGGTACGGAACCCTAAAATATCATCCCTACGTAGTCGGGGCGGAGGCAGCATGTAGTATAAATAGGTTACTACATATACTGCGATCTCTAATCAGTTAGTATATACTTATA
Source organism: Mythimna pallens (assembly GCA_961205895.1). NCBI lineage: Eukaryota > Metazoa > Arthropoda > Insecta > Lepidoptera > Noctuidae > Mythimna > Mythimna pallens. The sequence goes on from OY540830.1 coordinate 13,989,626, forward strand.
CTGATGAGGGTTATCTCGTTTGAACTTGTCGCTGGTGTAGAGTGAGGGCTTGGAAATGTCAAATCACACTGAAACACAATAGTAGATTATGTGACAAGGGGATAAAGCAGTGTCATTACGTCGCGGGCAGCAGCGGCATGTTGAATTCCGAACGAAACGTAGGTTTCTAAGATATTATCCCGAATGCAGTAATCACTCCCGAGCACTACGAGGGAGTTAATTTAGAAACCTCAGTGAAGTAAGGAATTCAAGCTACCCAAGACAAAAACAGCTTTATCCCCATGTTGGATACTCTACATTTTACAAATTCTGTAAAATAATTGAAAGATAATATACTGAAACCAATTACCAAATTACAAAATCATTTCACACATTGCTCCAGTTATGGAAAGACAAAGTAATATTTTTTAAACAAAACTTACAACTAATTTTCTTTTTGTTAGTCGTCAGTTTGATTTTTGAATCAGGAACTCGCTTGAAGCATATGATGATGAAACGCCCATACTACATTAGATCCCTAGGTATAAAATGACTTGCTTTAGGTGAGGGTTGTATGACATATACTTGTAAGTCGTAAAAGAGCGTTATGGAGAAGGTGGTGTAAAAAATAAAATAGTAAAAAATGGAAGACTGTAAGACTAAGATGCGGTTCCACCATCCACTATTTTTGAAGATTTTGTCTTTCGGAAACTTATGTCCTATTTTTTTTTCAAATAAAATGTTTAGCTACTCTACACTCTGATATACTCGAAGTTATATTTAATAACACTTTTACGACGTTAGTTAGACATATTATTTCAATGCAAATTTTGTTTCCGTGCGAGTAATAAAAAAACATATTTTTAATTCTAATTTTACTTCACTGCTCAGCACAATAACAGTAACCCTTGTTGAGACTTGGTCGTGGTTGACAAAGGCATTTTGATAACCATTTAGTAGTGGACGAATGTACAGTCAGGGATCAAAAGTGCAGTTGCACTCTACCAATGCTAAAGTGTCTAAAATTTCTTTATTGTAGAAGTTCAATAGTCCACAAACAGTTTATTCAATACTTTAGATTCTATGCTACCAATTAAATCAGTCATGGACCATTGACACTCTTCTACAAAGAAATAGACATTTTAGCAGTGGTAAGGTGAAACTGCACTTTTGACCCCTGACTGTACGTAAGGTAACCAAATGTCTACGTAGTTTAAAATGGCCCGTTCGTATTACTACTACATTCATAAAAGCGCTAAAACGTATGGTTATGTGAAAATTTTACGCCTACCATCCCTAGGAAGCTGTTCTGGGGCTCGTCCATGTTTAAATTTACTTCTGTGACTCGATGCTGACTTCTGGTGCTTTTAAAAGGGTTCCTGAACTGAAAATCTGTATAGTAAGTGAATAAATACAATCCAAATAACCCTTTTCTACGCAGTGTTTGCCTTTCCAAAGGCTATCTCTCAGAAGGTTCCTATTTGAATGTCGAACATTAAAATATCTACGGGTAAAATGTCCAGGCTTGCGGACGGCGAGCAATGGGTGACTCGCCGTCCGACCGTCCGGACCGAGTCCAAGTCGTCGACGGCGCGTACTGTTCCACGCGCGCCTTAGGGAGATGTCAGCAAATCATAGGGGGTAATGTGAAAGTGAAACCCGGGGCCCTGGGACGAAGGCAAAGAAGGAATAGGAGTGGGTTTTTAGTCAGTAAAAGTCTGACACTATCTTCCGCTCCGCCCTAAAGCGAGATTTGTCATAAGATGTTTTTCCCACCCAATAAAAAAAAAGGGGTAAAATGTCAACGTTCAAAAAGTCGAAAATTTAAATATCAAATGACCATATAACTGAAAATTAAATAGAGTTAGATAACTTACATCCAATATATTATATAAAATCTAATTATCTACAAAAGTGGCATCGAAATAACTAAATATCGAAAGAGGATCGAATATCCTAAATATCTAAGTACAAATGTATGTCACAGGGTACCTAATTTGATTATTCGGATATTGGAAAAACCCGGATAATTAAAAAATGGTGAAATAAAATCTGCGAGCAACTTGAACATAGCGTTCGCCGGCCGCTGCACCGCTCGCTTCGCTCGCTCGGCTCACGCGCGGTTCGTCACAGTTCTAACCTAACCTAACTTATTTCACCCAGTTCAAATTGATGAATCATACAATCTGCCTACGTCTAGGTAATTAGAAATTGCTGAAAACATTTCTGTGGGAGATTATAGGTATGATTCATCATTTTGAACCGGGTGAAATAGGTTAGGTTAGAACTGTTCGATATTTTAACGACCTACTCGTTAACGTCGTTATTTTTAACGTAAATATAATGAACTTGGGTGTATTAAATGTTGACATTTTGAACTATCGATATTTTTAATCATTAGATATTTTTATTTTTTATTTTATACTCGGCATTTCAATGTAAGACATTTTAGGCTCAGGTATAACAATTTAAAATATTTTGAACGTTGACATTTTACCCGTAGGTTTATTAATGTTCGACATTCAAATATGTACCCCTCTCAGACTATCATGAAATTAGATCCACAGTAAGTATTCTAGAGATCCTTTGTCATCGATAACTCTTGGGTTTGATTATTAAAATAAAAAGATTTTGCAGATGAGAATTAGAACAGCTGTTAATAGCATTATATTAATGTAAAAGAACCATTTAGCAGAAATAAGTCCAATAATAATACGCAATTGAATCTTTTTTTGTTATCTCCGATCCCTACAGTAGCATAAGCAGAATGTAAAAAAAAAACATAGTCACATTTAAATCTATATTATAAAACCTTTAAACTTTTACATAAGGAACGAGGGCAGAAAGATGATAATACACTAAGTTTCCTTCATCTGTTCTACGAACAGGGTGCTCTGCTCACTGTCACTTAAGTCTGGCGATTCTTCGAGCTTTATCGGTAACCTTGGTTATCCTGCGGATGTCTTCATTTCTGATGTGATCACGCAAGGAAACTCCAAGCATAGCCCTTTCCATTGCCCTGTGGGTGACTGTAAGCCTTCTGATGAGGCCCATTGTAAGCGACCATGTTTCACTGCCATGTGTCATCACTGGCAACACGCACTGGTCATAGACGTCTTGAGACACTGTGGCACTGGTGGTGATAGGCAGATAGATAGATATACTCTTTATTGTACGGGCGGTCTTATCGCTAACAGCGATTTTTTAAACATAACCTTTGGATGCTTTATTTTAAAGCTGGTTATGAGAGCAAAGGAACAAAGAGCGCATCTGATTTTTTGTGCACATGCTTGTGCACTATAATACCTCCAGTGTACTTGGTTAATCTCTGTTGAGAATGGCTACGGTGGTCGAAATTCCGTCGGGAGGATTATTATTTACCCTTATTAACTACAAATATATTTATATACTGGCTTTTGCCCGCGGCTTCGCTCCCGTCAACTGACCACTCTACGCTACTCTACCCAGCCTAGGCTACCTATCCTACCTACCTACCCTACAACCTTCCCTAGTCCTCACCATTTCAAATTTCGAACCTTTGAGACATTCGGTAGAATGTCTCAAAAGTGACTCTTAAAAAAGTATTTTTAGGAGTATTTGCATTGCACCAAGATTTTATGTTTTTTTTTTTTTTAAGGTGGGAAAATCATCTAATGACAAATCTCGCTCTTGGGTGGAGCGAGAGATAGTGTCAGACTTTTACTGACTAAAAACCCACTCCTGTTCCCTCTTTGCCTTCATCCCGGGGCCCCGGGCTTCGCTTTCACACTACCCGTGGCCCCAGTAGGCTTCGACCCTGCCGGGCCCCTACGATTTGCTGACATCACCCTGAGGCGCGCGTGGAACAATACGCGCCGTCGACGGCTTGGGCTCGGTCCGGACAGTTACCGGACGGTCGGACGGCGAGCCACCCATTGCTCGCCGTCCGCAAGCCTGCGCCTACGGTGGCCGGAAATCGGGATCGGAATCCCGGCGGCGGTTGGGGCGTGAGGACCGTTGCTGTTGCCTCACGCGATCGGCCGCCTCCTTTGCTAGTATTACTGCTTCGCAGAAGGAGGCGACCGCCTGCCACTCCTCCTCACTCCGGACCATGGCCTGTACCAATGCCCGGCGCGAGGGATCACTGCCGCCGATCGCCCCCACGAGGACACGGCGTTGCTCTGCCCAAGCGGGGCACACCTCCACCGTATGCTCCACCGTGTCCTCCGGGCGTTCCACACAGTGGCGACACCCGGGCGTGTCTTCCGCACGAATTCGGTGCAGGAACCTCCCGAACTTACCATGTCCGGTGAGGATCTGCGTCATGCGGTAGGTAAGGACGCCATGTGGTCTCTCCAGCCATTCCTCAAAGAGGGGAATTACCGCCATAATTGTGGCGTGCCCAGCACTGGGTTGCGATAGTCGCTGTCGCCATTCCACCATGATATCCCGCCGGAGTTCTTCCCGCCATGTCGCAACTTGCGCGGCAGCGGAGTTTCGCCCCAGCGTTGCATCTCCACGCGCAGATCGTGCATGCGTGCAAGGACTGTTGCCTCCAGATACCATGGTGGCTGGCCAGCAAGGAGGCTCGCCGCTTCGCGAGAAACCGTGCGATATCCCCGCACCATTCGGATGGCCATGACCCTCTGGCATGCGTTCAGCTTGGCCGCCGGTCGTTTTCGCAGCAACGGCGCCCATACCGGCGCCCCATAAAGGGCCATGGACCTAACGATTCCTGCGTAGAGCCTCCGGCAGGAGGCGTCTGGACCCCCTAGGTTAGGCAGAAGCCGCTTAAGGGCAGCCCCATTCCGATCCAGTTTGGGAGCCAGACGTCGGAAGTGCTCTTCGAAATTCCATCGGCTGTCGAGGACGAGTCCCAGGTACTTCATCGTCGACCCGACGCCGATATGAACTCCTCCTACCGTTATTTGGGAAACCGGTGGTGGCGCATTCCGAGGGCCGTGAAAGCACATGGCCTCTGACTTGTGCAGTGCCACCTCGAGTCCCAACTGCTGGATCCTCTCCACGACTATCGCAACCCCGCGTGTCGCTAGTTCGACCGCCGCCTGGTACGACTCTCCCTGTGCCAGAACCAGCGTGTCGTCCGCGTAACAGACGACGCTAACCCCATCAGGGAGGTCGCCGCGCAGCACGCACCTGATGTCGTACCCGATGTTCCACAAGGGCGGTCCTAGTACCGATCCCTGCGGAACACCGCACGACATCTCTCGCCGTTTCCACTCTCCCTGGTGACCGGGGTAGATGATGAACCTGTCCGTCAGGTAGGCCTCGATCACACGACAAAGGTAGTCGGGACCAAGATTTTATGTGAGTTCAATACTTTTTTGAATAAAAACAGATTGAGTTTTCAAACATGTGTCAAAATAAATGTAATTTAATTCAAAAGTACTAAGGAGTATTGATGTCAACTTCGAAGCAAAGCACCCCCAAAATAACTTTCTACCCATTTTTAACCCCGTTAGGGGATGAATTTCAATAAAATGTAGTAACTCATCCGTCGTTCCATTAATTCTGTTATAGAATATTCATGCAAAATTTGAAGAAGATTTGATCATGGAAACCCGTTGTCCCATACATATTTTGCCCCCCTTTTTTACCCCATTAGGTGTAGAATTTCGAAAAATCCTTTCTTATCGGATGCCTATGTCATAGAAAGAATAATACCCTCCAAGTTTCAGGTCTTTACGGTCAGCGGTTTAGACTGTGCGTTGATCCGTCAGTCATTCAGGACAGAGCATTTTATATGTATCGAAGATAGATATAGATAGATAGATATTATTACACTCGCAAACTTTCGCCTTCATAATATTAGTGTGATCAACTACATAAGTATAGAAGTTATATAGTTGAAATAAGTTATCGATTATAGACTACTCAAATAGGTTTTGAATATATTCACTGCTCTATATTTTCTAATTTCTAGTCTATTGAGTGTATTTAATAATAAGCCTTTAATTACAAGTCTAACGCTAGATTATAGTAGAGAATTAAGTTTGTACCTAGCTTTATAGGTGTTCATACCCAACTAGCTTCTGTCAGCGGCTGCGCCCACGTGAAAGTTGAAAATACGTGCTTATGTCACTCACTTTTGATATCGGTCTAATATTTTTAAACTCATTAATTACAAACAAAAATACAAATCTTTCTTGTTCGATATTTCATAATATAGACCACATTGGAGTATAAGAAGATTATTATATACCTACCTGTTTATTTATTTATATTTTCACCGTTACCAAGGCACTGTTTTTGATTTCGGATGCTTTTATAAGAGGTACCCCTTTTTTGTAAAGGGCTCCAGCTCCAATCCTTTTGCTTGCGGCCGTCTGTGATCAATCAGGAGGCTTTTAAGTTTAGAAATCAATTACCTTCTCGAAATGAGAAATAAGCTCCATTCAATTTGGTTTATGATAAGTTTTTAAAAACATTTTTACATGAAATCTTTTTCGTCAATTTGTACTATATGAGGCCGTAGTTTCCTATCTGACTACCCTGAGAAGAAGAACCGAAACAAACTCAGACGACAAAGTCTCTTTTAAAGTCAGTCAGTCATACAATAAACATGTAATGGTCAAACCATGCAGATTAGTGTCTGAGAAATAGTGGTATTTTGAGGAAAGAACCACACAGATCAACTCAACCTGTCCAGTCAGTTTGTCAGTATTCTTCAGTCTCAACTCAGGACTACTAAAGTGCTGCAGCGACTTGACAAGCAATATCTGATAAAGGAATTTGCCTTTGGCCTTTGTAATTTTGTGTAGGACATTTGAGTAGGCTGCATAAAGTACAGAGCTACTCAAACTGCCATACATGCATTAATAGTAAGTACTGAAAAGAAAAAAACAATCCACATGTATTTATAATATTTAACCTGTAAGATTTATCGAAACGCTATGTTGACAATTTGTGTGACCGAATGGATGGCTTTTCAACTCGGTCATAGGATAAGTAACAGTGTGGCAATGCCGCCAGTCTGTTGGGCACATTACTAGTCGACAGCGATGTGGAGGAGTTTTACGACTACATATTTTAGATTGTTTTTAGTTAGTTAAGGGTTTTTGGTTTTAGTATACCTAAATATAATTATAGTTAGTTAAGATAATAGAATTATGTAAATAATATGTACCTAGAAATTGTTCAATAAGAATTGATATAAAGATTTTGCCAAATCTTTTATTGAACGCACTTTCATTTTGCTACGAAGATTGTGTAGCAATTAATTCAATCTAGCTTAGCGAGTTCGGCCTAACAAAAACAGAAATTTTCTAAATTGGGACTTGTGTTTATCTAAAACTTATAACTTATTTCATCCCATATTTTGCGAGTTTCTTTAGAGCAGAGTAGGTGGTAGGTAACTGTGCGTATTTTAGCGGAAAATATATTCCCATGTTCTTAGAACGTATGAATTATTTATTTACTATTAAATAAAACCTTCCGCTTTTGTTGCGTTCATGTATTATGTATCTGGAAGACTATAGTTACTTGTAAAAATAATTCGACAGAATATCGATTCACCTCCACTTACTTAAATTTTGAGTTTCTGTAGGTATTAAATTGATTTTTAAGTAATATTTGTAGATAATAAAAAAATAACATATAAAGTTAACTTCTGCCAGCGCCTTCGCCGACGTGAAAGAAGTAAATATATGTCTATCTCACTCTTTAATAGTAGTATTTACTGTCAATTTTTGTTTTTTATCGGTTCTATGGTTTTTGAGGTTATTCATTACTAACAACAATACAAATCCTTTCTCTTTGTAACATTAGTATAGATAAGTTTAAAATGAATATCGTGTTTGACACTGAATTTGTAGTTCCAAAATCTATTCTTAATATTATAAAGCTGAAGAAGTTGTTTGTTAGCACGTTCAAGTGCTAATCTCAGGAACTACTACTTAGTACGATTTGAAAAATTCTTTCAGTGTTTCTAAGTCCTTATACATCATCAATATTGTATATACCGTTTGAGGCGCATTGTTTCCACGGTAGAACTCATATTCCAAAATTATATGACATTATATTCTAAATATAATTTTCGTAGATTTCATACAAAACTGGGTAGGTATAAATATAACGATATTACAAAAATACAACTTACATTATAGTTAAAAACTTACTTATAATTGCGTGATGTACTAAAACAGCTTCTTAATGTACTTAGACTTTACCAATATTTCCAACTTTAACGCGAACGAAGTCGCGGACATGAGTTATTAATTATAATAAAACAAAATCAATAAAAAACCTAATAGAAACCTTTTCGACTTTACTCAGACGAAGTCGATGGCAAAAGCTAGTTTGTTTTAAAAAAATACAAAAAAATAAATAACACCGACATCACTACAAAAAAAGAAACACTAAAACATTCGAAATAACTCTAATTTCAAAAGACGGTGTTAAATAACAAAAAAAAAAAAATAATACTAGAAACACCGACTTCCGAAATCAGAGTTATTTCACACTTTTCAGTTGTGATACACTTATTGCCAGAGTACCTATTTCACATGACAATTTCAACTAACCCAAACACTGCTAGGATACATTGTTTTATTAAGAAGTTCCCGTTTCTACCTTCCACCCTCCGGCTCCATCATCAGATCAGTTTGATAGCACCTTATAGCCAAAGTGCATCTCATGACAATTCTAATAAGCCACAATTCTAATAGGCTAGGATACATTGATTAATTACGGAGTTCCAGTGCATACCTACCTTCCGGCTCCATCATCATCATCAGATAACTTCGATGACACCATTTTCAACGTAACTATTCATAACCGTTTATTTATTTGTATTGTCATAGTTGCTTAACTATCTTCATTGTGATACCTATGTGAGTGTGAAGTTCCTTTGACTATTTCTGGTCTTCTTTATTAGTTACACTTCATGAAATGTTACCTTTTTACTGTAAATGCTTGAGTTCTCGATGAAAATACCAAAATCACTATATGGTTGCCTATAATATTTGAGGAGTTCCCTCGATTCCTCATGAATTCTGTCATTAGAACTTGATTTTGAAAAAAATTGGACGAATCTGGGATTATATCCTTTTAAGGGAAGAAAAAAATTGCAAGTTGGTCCATAAACGACAGAGTTTTGAGGTAACGAATATATAAAAAAAAAATATAAAGAAAAAAATTGCAAGTTGGTCCATAAACGACAGAGTTCTGAGAAAAAAAAATAATATAATAAAATACAACCGAATTCAGAACCTCCTCTTTCGTTTTGAAGTTGGTTAAATCCTCAGGTCTCGAGTTATAAATTCAAGTACCTACTTAGTTACAGAAGTTTTCTATACACTTGTTTTCTACATACTTGTTTCAAAAGCACTGAAAAAGGTACAGTAATCTCGAGGACTTGAAGAGTGTCAGTGCTGTAATTGTAGTATCAAAGAGACCGTATTACCAAGAATCAGTGCCGGATTTACAAATTTTCAAGGCATAGGCTATACAGGTTTTGCCGCTTTTGCCTCTAAAATTGTCATCTCCTGCATTAATTAAAAAAAAAAAATTCGTTGAAATTACACGTAAAATAATTTTTGGGTATATTTTTGAGCTAATCAAAGCTCAGTCATGTACTCACTGTATCACTGTTTAAGGATTTTTAAGTTTTTTTTAGAATTCCAACTGAATTTTTTGTACTCTCGGAATGTGCAATGACAAGTGAGAGAGGACAGTCACCAGCAAAAGTTGCAGATTTCTATCTGTGAGACATCAGAAAACCGTCATGCAAAAATCTTTTTGATTTCTATGAGGTAGCAAAAGAAAAAAAATTCGGTCTCCAAATTTGCCTTCCCAAAAATCTGCCGCCCTAGGCTCAAGCCTACTCACCCTGCTGGCAAATCCGCCACTGACCGAGAATGAATGTAAAACTTGAGAAATGTCGGCTGGAAAATTGTGCTCTATTTGTCGTAGTAAACAATGATCTTGACCATTATACGAAACGTTTTGTATCCTCTGCCAAAATGAACCTTATTTATCGTTGTTAATATAGCTGTGCGTGACTTCTGTTTCAATAAGAAGATAGTAATGTAGTAGACATATAGAATTTAAAGCTCATTCTATAAAACATTGTTTCTATATCAGTCTAAAGTATTAGAAGATATATTCAAATGGAACTGTTATAACTTACCTCTAGTTTTGTATCAAAGGTTTCCTTAAAAGTTATCCTAAAGTTTAATTCCAAGTGCCTATAATGTTTTAATTGCACAACATGTCAGTTTCACTACACAAGATTTTGAGTTGTACTTTTTTAACGAAATCTATTGGATAAAGAAAAACAATAATTATGGATACTAGCATTACCGCTTACTTGCATTGTCGGGTTACTGTTTTGAGTTTATACATAAAAGTTTTATAGTGTTGATAAGAACTCGTGTAGTCACTAAGCAGTTGGTTAACACACATCAAAAAATGAGGTATCGGAAATGTATACTTTATATATAATTTGGGTCTAATATTATATATAAGTAGATCTTCGAAGATAGACAATGGAACGCTTCAATTATTTTCTATTAACAGCAGTGACTCGTGACGGCTGCGTATGTCTATTTGCTTTGCGTTTAAAAAATTTTACAACATAACATCACGTCGCGCGCCGCCGGTACGCTCTGAAGAAGTATGCAGCCCTCCTAGCCAAGTCACAATCGTTTCGTTTCGATTCTCTTTTCGTCGATCGCCTTGAGTAGGTCACGCCTCCGATTGCATTATTCTGATGTCATCTCAACGCTCAGTCACGTGGTCAGAACAAAAGAATTGGAGGCGTGGCCGACTCGAGGCGATCAACGAAAAGAGAATCGAAACGAAACGGTTGTAACTTAGGGGGTCAGAGGTGTATAGTTCACCCTTGTACCTACACCTTTATTTTACAAATAGCACCAATTTGCGTGATTGAGTTGTTATTTTGTCTTTCCTATAGGTACCCTACCGTAGAAATTGCATACTGTTTATTTTAAATTGCGAGGAATTACACCTAAAAAATCAAAATGAAAAACTATTTTTTTTGTAAAATAACTTTTATTTCGGAAGTCGATGTCTAAAAATGAAGAAACAAAACCAGAAACAATGGGTTTAAAAATTAAAGTTACTTTGCAAATTTGAAATTCGTCAACTATTTTACATTTATGTGAAATTCAAATACTCCGGACACCGCTGCTACCGTTGGTCGACTCCGTGTGGTTAGCGTTTCCAACCTTCGCCGTCGTTTGTCAGATTCACACAAGAGTGTGTGATGAAATGAACACAGTAGAAATATTTTCCTGTAAAGCCTCTCGTTGATTTGAAGATAAAATCATACATTTGAAGTCTTGCATTTATTTACAAGGGGATTGTAATTCATTGTTTGGATATATCTTAAACTTATATAATTATAAAAAGCAACTGTTGCTGACTGACTGTATGATCAAACAACACACAGTTCAAAGCAATGAACGAATTGCATTCATTAAGAAGTGATTTTCAAGGGAATCAAATGGGGTCCAAAGAGATTGAAGAAGGCTAGTAAAACTGAATTGTTTATTTGGCTGAACACGCTAATCTCAGGAACTACTAGTAACCAAAGACGCGTGTGAAACGAAAGTGACAGCTAGTAGTTAAATATTGAGTGTAACATGAGGAGGGGCGTCGGCTTTTGGAAAACCTCATGGGTGCACATCATAGAAAAGCTATGATGCTCATACTCATTTGATAACTCGAAAAAGTGGCGAAGTGTGAGAAGAGAAATGCACATTGATCGACTGACAAATAAATAAATGTCCTAAACATACTGCGTGCTTAATTAATAATAATGTTTGATAAAGATATAAAATTAAACCATTATATCAAAATGAAACTTGTTTTTATTATCAAGAAATATTATAATTTATACGTAACCTCAAAGGCGATTATTGATCTGTTTCTTGATGTCTATTCTCAGGGGTGCTCGGCACCCACTGTTTATTTCTCATGAGTGTTCGAGCCCCCGAGCACCCACGCAGTCGGGACCCCTGCACATAAGCATTATAGTAGGTAGTTATCTTACTGTACTTACTTCACTCATAAAGTCACGAGAGCTCCCAGCTGGAGTGGACCACATTACCTGCATCCGTGTGTTTCCAAGCGATTAGATACACGAGTAACTAATGAAGAAAATAACATTAGGACGCTTACCGGATAAGTTATCTTGTAGTTTCAGGTAGGGAAAGAAACATCTAAGAGTTGAAGCACTAACATTATGCATGAATTTAATAGGTATTGATCTTAGTACACATCTTTTATAGAAGAATCTGTTTAAGGAATGTAAGTTCGATCAAACTGTTCTGCGACTAATGTGCCTTGCCCACTGCCACTTAAGTTTAATTATATTCTACGTACGTACGTGTGTTTGTCACTTGCTCCTAAACCGCTGGACCGATTTGGATGAAATATTGTGTGTATTTATAAATGGTTCTCTGTATGGTTTGAAAATACAATGGAACCTGGTAGTTGATGCTTCAATCGGGTTCTCTATTTCTTTTACTGAGCAAAAACTGTTGGACAAGACAATGTCTTTCAGAACCGCTAGTATAACTATATGGACCTAATACATAATATATAATAACTACATACAATATATCACAGCTGAGAGGTAAACTAGTTCTTAGTTTCTTAACTTAGTTTTACTTGATTTTTGAAGAGTGAAATTGATTATAAATCTAGAATGTTAATAGGTAGTTATCATCATCATTTTCCTGCTCTTGTCCCATCATCATCCCATCTTATTTGGGGTCGGCGCAACACGTTTTTTTCTTCCATTCTATCCTGTCAGCCGTCATGCTATCACTTACTTCCTTTTCTTTCATATCACTGTTCACACAATCCATCCATCTTTTCTTTGGCCTCCCTCTCCCTCTCCACCCATCCACATGTATACTCATAACTCTTTTAGTAACATGCATTTCATCTCTCCTCTTTACAAGACCATACCAAGACAAACGATTCCCAACTTTTCAGTCGCTGGCGCCACTTTCAAACTTCTTCTAATATACTCATTTCTAACTTTAACCATTCTCGTCACACCACACATCCATCTCAATATTCTCATCTCCGCTACATGCAGTCTTTTTTCATCCATCTTCTTCACAGTCCAACATTCTGATCCATACAGTATGACAGGAGAAGAAGGAATAGGTAGTATCGGGATTTAAGATTGGAACTTTGTTCTTATCGATTAAATCATTAAAATTACTCTTACCTGTTTTATTAAATTTACATTTTATCTAATTATTTTTTTATAAAAAATTAACTAATGTCAAATAAGATGGCTGTAACAAAGTAGGTACTGTATAATCTATATAAAAGGAGAAACTCACTGACTGACATATCAGTGCACAGCCAAAGCTACGGGGACTAGGAGTGTGAATTTTTCCTATTATGACGTAGGCGAGCACTATGAAAAGATATTTAAAAATTCACCTCCTAAGGGATGAAATGGGTGTCCAAAGTTTGTATGAAAAAACCGACTTACAAGCTTGTGAAGGCGCTGGCACAAGCTAGTTAAATATAAAATCTTTTGTAAATATGTCGTTGGTGAACCAAACAGTAATAACTACTCACAGACGTATAATACAAACAATATATACTCAAGCAGAAGTAAATGTTCTAATTGAAACAAATGCTCTAACTTTGACCTTAAAGAAGCCCTTTTACCAAGAACCATTTGTTACCCAGAGTCCCGTAGTTACCAGGAAAGGAAGATAAAATATTTTCCCGTACTTATAATCATTATAATAATCATGATCATGAATCTTTATTTTTCTCAACATAATAATTTACAGTTACTGTTTAATATAATTCACAAAAGATAGAGAAAAGGTTTTAAGTAGAACAGCAGGACTGTTCACCAGATCACCTGGGGCCCAAATCTGCTATTTTTATACATTCGTCATTCCAACACGATCCCATTGTCATTTTGCTAAAAGTTCGTAATCTGCTAATTCATAATGATCGATCATTGATCGGTCAATGGTCTCATACTAGAGTTGTGGTAGAATGACAATATTCTAATGGTAGATCACTGATAAAAGTAACCGTCAAAATTTTTGCAGATTACATACGTCAGATATTCATTTGTCAATATTTACGAGATTACCGTAGACAGAGAACAGAGGGAGAACAGAGAGAGATTACCATTCAATGCCACTTCTTTCAATGAAGTGTCAGTGGTTGACCATTGGAAAGTCATAATGACATCATTATATTTGTAGATTACTAACTTGTCAAAATCAACAATTATGAAATCAATGATAGACCATTCTGAAACTATTGTAATAGCAGATTTGAGGCCCTGGCTCACTTTGACATCCATCATCATTTCAGCTGAAACGCGTCTAATGTTAGTCATAGGCCTGCCACAAGTGTCGCCATCACCACAGTGGACGGTCCACTATTTTAATTTACATGAATTTTCATAATTTGTTTTTATCTTGGACAAAGGATATGCATTGTAGTGCTTTGATACACTTCAAACTCAGTAGTCTTTTGGGCACATTACCAGTTATGCCATATTTTAAAGTAGTTATGGCTTTTTTTTTGTATCAGTTTATTTATCACTCAGGATCACTTTGTAGTCCGTCTGTCGGTCAGTCTGTCAAGACCCTTTATCTCGGGAACGCGTTGAGGTATCGAGTTGAAATTTAAGCCATATACTCAACTCTGCGGTCCCTTAAAACTGTGAAAATCAAACTTCTGAGTTTACGAACAAAAAAGATACGGCTGTTTTTGTTGCAAAAAACGTATATTTCGACGCTTTCAATGGAATCAAAATTCATATCGTTATGGTTTGGTATTTAAAATATTATATTGAGCATTTACTAGAGCCATTACAACAAAAATGTCCTTTTCATGGCACCTCTCCTCTACTTCCCATTTTGATCTAGAATCTTGAAATTTGGCATGAAGCAAGGTCACATAGCAGAAATATAGGGAAAAATGTTAAAACTGTAAAGCAGTGTGGCAATCGAAAATAAATAAGTTTGCAGTTAATTTACATGAACTTATATCATTCTTAAAAACAATAGGAAAACTCGTGATTTATAATCTACCAACATATCAATTTTCAACTTGTATATTTTGCAATACTTGTTTATTACTGATTGCATTATGAAAATCGTGAGCGGCAGATGGCTGACTATTTACATTTCTAAGAGGAGGCCGACACTGGCTGGTATTGTGGCCTCTAATGGACCATTGTGCGCTGATAAATATGCTGCAACTAAGTATCACTACAATTTCTTAGCAGTTAGTACTACATGTGATTTCTAGCGATACTAACGCAAGCGTTTGCCCCTTTTTTGGCATCAATGCAGTCGGGTCTCATATTCTATTTTATTTATCGTCTTCAAAAGTGCAATAAATTAAAATATGACCAAATTCTTGCAGTGTTCGAGTGAAAACGTGCTCAAAAGAAATACTTGTGACATGAGTTTGTGAACGTGTACTTACGAGAACATTGTTACTTTAAAACGAAGGAATTTACTGCCTATTTAGCAAGATTGGTTCTCCGGCTGAATTAAATGGAACAAAGATTACAATCAAAAGTAAGTACTTCATCATTTATACATTAAGACAAGGTAAGTATATGTTAAAGTGATGACAATGATCACATCGCTCTAATTATCTCAAATTCGTTAGCTTATCCGTTAACGTCGACTGGAGGGACTTTAGGTACCTATTTTACCTAATTTAAAATACGTTGACTGCTTAATTTTATCTTTCCGCCTTCGGTTACTTAATCAGAAACTCATTTAATTTTAATTAGGTAGTGATTTTTTGTGATTGGCTGAACAATTTTGGATACATATAAAATATACAAGTTAGGCGGGTTCCATGTGGTAGAAGACTGTCTCCCGCCGTTTCACCAGGCCTTTGGTTACTGCTCCGCTCCTAGATTTCCTTGCCTTCTTTGATAAAAGGGGTAACCAATTCTAAAATAAATTTTCAATTCGAACCAGTAGTTCCGGAGTTAAACAAACAAACTCTTTAGCAGAACTGAAGAAATAGTGCAACAAACAACAAGCAACACCTCTCTCTCTCTAGTTAACGGAGAACATAAAACTAATAAAGGTTTAGTAATAAGATCAAGGAAAATTAAGTTATAGAAAACGATAGCCATTCTTTGAAAGATTTAATGGGGAGAAATTCAATATCATAATTTTTGAGCTATATTTCTCTAGGTCTGATAGATACCAACTATTGGATAACGACGAATAAGAAGTCAGTAAAATAATAATAAAAACAATAATACTACATTTGTAAATAGTAAGTACACCATGGACTATCTGCGTATAAGCAGTCAACTCTTTCTGCGAAGCAGTAATGCGAGGGAAGGAGATGGCGGAAAACGTCAAAGTCAAAGTTAAAGGTCAAAAGTTTTTATTTCACATAGGCCTACATGGGCACTTCTAAAACGTAAGAAGCTAGTGCACGGTTCCAAATTGGTCGTTTCCTATGGAGAAGAACCGGCAAGAAACTCCATCGTACACGTAAGAGAGACATCCACACGCTTCAGCCGCCGTAGGGTAATCGCAGGGATATTTTCGGTCAATGTAGGCACGAGTTTCCGGACGGCCAAGTTGATAATCTGCAATCGTTAACGCTAGTCGAGTACTAATTAAATGTATGGGAATGACATCATCTCAACGTTAAGTCACATGGTCAAAACAAACGATTAGAAAATTCGTAGCCAAGTTCACATCGTTCAAAATGATAGAATGAATTTTATTGTTATCGTTTCTACAATACTCAACGCCACATCCTTTGTTATTGTAGAATGACATTGTATAACGAGCGGCCGACTCAGGCGCGTCAACATGGCTACCAACTTTTCGTTTTCTACAATGCTGACACCGAGGCCTTACCGACTAGGGGGGCAGGGTCGACGGCGCGTCGTGCTCCACGTGCTCAACGAGAGTTCAGCAATATCGACGGGGCTGTTTTTTTCGAAATCCTTCTCTTTCGTCAGTTTCAAAATCTTTCTCTGTCAAATCTATCCAACGGTTGTCTGCAAGAAATCGCTTTTAGCGATAAGTCCACCCATTGTAACACTTTGGGTACGCCACAATTATGGCGGTGAGTCCCCTCTTTGAGGCGTGGTTGGAAAGACCTCACGGCGTCCTCACCTTCCGCATGATGCAGGTTCTCACCGAACACGGGAAGTTCGGGAAGTTCCTGCACCGAATTCGTGCGGAAGCGACGCCCGGGTGTCGCCACTGTGTGGACCGCCCGAAGGACACGGTGGAGCACACGGTGGAGGTGTGCCCCGCTTGGGAAGAGCAACGCCGTGTCCTCGTGCGGGCGATCGGCGGCAGCGATCTCTCGCGCCGGGCCTTGGTACAGGCCATGGTCCGGAGCGAGGAGGAGTGGCAGGCGATTGCCTCCTTCTGCGAAGCCGTAATGCTAGCAAAGGAGGCGGCCGATCGCGTGAGGCAACGGCAACGGTCCTCACGCCCCAACCGCCGCCGGGATTCCGATCCCGATTTCCGGCCACCTTAGGCGCGGGCTTGCGGACGGTGGGCAATGGATGGCCCGCCGTCCGACCGTCCGGTAACCGTCCGGACCAAGCCCAAGTCGTCGACGGCGCGTATTGTTCCACATGCGTCTCAGGGAGATGTGAACTACTGGTTCGAATTGAAAATCGTAGGGGCAAAGCAGGGTCGAAGCCTACTGGAGCCATGGGTAGTGTGAAAACGAAAGTCTGACACTATCTCCCGCTCCGCCCAAGAGCGGGATTTGTCATAAGATGATTTTCCCACCTAAAAAAAAAACCCATTGTGTTACAATGGGTTTTTTATTTTATTTATTAATTATTAATTTTAAGCTTCTACTGTAATTTATTATCTGTCTGTCTATCTATCAAAAAACAAACTTGAAAATGAGACTATATTTTTGACATTGTTCTTCAATTATTATTTTTTAAATTATAATTGTAATTCAAACCCACTTGTTCAATAAATTAATGAGTCGTAGTACGAATTGCTTTCGGTTTTATCTCGATAAATTGCGAAGTCGCTTGTTAGGTACTTCGTTTTCACACTTGAGAGACTTTTCCACTAGTTTTCTTGCCTGAAAACTATAAATAAATTCAAACTTTCAAACAGTTACAAACTATTACCTACTTAAGTTATTACTCGGAATGAGATTTATGTTTTACACTTTATTCTTGCGGTAAGGCTGATATTGGTTGATCTTTTTTTTTTGTAGATATAGACAAGTGTTTGACCGCGATCCCACCTGATAGTAGGGAGAGCGGAATTTGTCATTGGATGATTTTCCCACCTTAAAAAAAAAAAAAAAAAACCTGATGGTAGGGAGTGATGCAATCATTGATGCTGAGGCGCACTAGTTTATTAAGCGCCTATTCACTCCAGCCTTGAAGTTTTATGTGTAGTCAGAAAGCCCAAAAGTAAAACCAGTTCGTGTTATCTACCCGGTAACTCTGGCCTGTGGGGGTCAGGTAGACAGTCGCTCTATGTAAAATACTGGTATCAGTTGCATCCGGTTAGGGTGAAGGCCGATCCTAACATTGTTTCAGGGAAAAGACTAAGCAGATGATGATTAGGTCTATTTAGATTGTGTTATTTAGGCAGTGGTGACCGAGTAGAGCAGTGGTGACCGAGTGGTAACGGCCCCGACTTACGAGTTGTAGGGCACAGGTTCAAACTCAGCTAGACTTAGTGTAATTTATTTCATACCATTGCTCTCAAAACGATGAAGGAAAACATCGTGAGGAAACCCGCATGTCCTAGAACCAAAAATTCGAAGACATGTGATATTCTGTGTATGTGGTGTGATTACGGCCCATTCCCTCTCCTAGAGAGGAGGCCTGAGTCCCAGCAGTGGCAACATTATAAAGCTGATTATGCTTATATTTAGGTTTACCCACATCACCCTGCCAGGGCTGAGAGATTATCCTAAAGAGTTACCGTGACCCTGGAACGCAAAGGGCAACTGAAGGAATACAAGTGGGTTTTAGTCTGTGATACTCCCTCTTGCTTCACCCATAGCTGGTTGTTTCCCTACAAAAATAAAAGGTTTACTCAAATCTGTGAGAGGAAATGTTCACAGTTACAGGCGCTAAGCTGACTCTGGGAACTCAAGCTAGCTGTGTATATGTGTGTGTATGTGTGTGTGTGTGGACTTTGCTTGGTTTAAGCAGGGTACTTTTTTGGAGGTATGCAGAACAGAAAGTCTCGCAAACCGCCGTTGAAAAGGGAGGATCCTCCGACCAGACGGATGTTATGTCTGGTGGGCAACTGCCCGATAGATGATTTTCGGGCTGTTCTATATGTTCCAATCACGCAAAGAACTTTAATTGCGCGATGCAGGATTAGTTCTTATGTGACGCCATAGATGTCGCTACACTTTAATTTTGCAATTTATTCGATGTTGCTGTACTAAAGTGGTTAATATATTCTCGATAAATTAGTCTTTCATAGCAAATTCCGCTGAAAAGAATTTACATTAACGTTGCTAATAAATATTTGCTGGGTACAACGCCTCTGAGAATTCTTAAACTGTCCTCTAGTTCACTCAGCCGATTATGATTCGCGCCCAGTTTTAATCAAATGTTGAATTCATACGTGAAAGGCTTCATTTATATTCAAACTTGTAATTGGCCTTCTTTTAATATTCTTCATAAGTTTTACGAAAATAATATAATAAAATAATATTCGTATAGGAATATCACTCAGACTAGGTCTCAGAATTAAGATTTATATTTAAGACTGTATTATTATAACCTGTAAATAATTTTGAGTAAATGTTATTTTATGTATATCTCGGAACTCTGAGATCCCGGACCTTTGGAAGGCGTACGAGGAGCCGAAACCCACTCGCAGAGGCCGTTTAGACACTTTTAATGGAATGTGATACCAACCGACAATTATCCCTGTACGCGCTATGCTAGTGCACCCAAGGACAACCCCCGGTTGGTGAAAAATTATTGCGATATATGGAAAACAAAGACTATAAGGTTATAGTTTTTGGAATATTATTATTATATAAAATGCATGAACATTCGGTCCGAGGAGTGTTTTCGCGTCTCATTCCATCTCGTTTGGCTCATTAATACCCATAGGTGACAGAAGAGTTGACGAGATGGAGTATTTGGTTGTGGATGTGCGACCCTGGTGTAATAAACGCGAGAGTGTTTTTTCGGATATATTCGACGTAGACGGTTAAAGGGTTTCATATTTCTTTAGATCTCTTTTCTGTGTTGGTGCTCTGGTTTAAGGCCAGCCTCACAATGCGGAAATCAATCAAAAAGAGTCAATTCAAAAATCAACATTTTTTTTTTTATAGAAATATTGTTTTCGGTTGTGCAATACCAGTAAGACCTATTATGGCGAAAAGCATTGATAGAACCTACTTCACCCATCCCATTAAAACCATGAATGAGTAATAAAGAAATTGAAATATTTTTTATAAAGAAACTTTTCTAATAAACATTGCGTAACAAATACTTGATGCCGGTGACTCGCGCACTCGACGCTGCGTAATGCATTAAATTGTAGCAAGCAGTGTTAAAACACCAGTTGACCTGACCATGAATGAATATCAGTAATAGAACACTTAAAACTGTTGTTATTCGCGTGTTTTCAGCGCATCTGTAGAAGGGCTGCGCTTTGATTCTCATTTCTCATTCAGTGTTCGTGTAGCGGGGCCCCGGTTCAGTGCTTTCGTACGGCGGCGCGCGCTCCGTCGCGTCCACACGGCTATTCGATAAACTTCCGCAAATAAATATACGCTGCGGTGTTAATGAAAGTTATTGTTAAGTGAAAAGGTTTGTGGAAATATAAATTCAGTAGAAATTTATTTTGTCCAGAAAAAACATTTATGGAGTTAAGTTCGTTTTAAAAGGTAAGTTTTTTATAAGTTTTATTTCTTAATAATCTAAATAAATAAGAGTTAACGAGAGTTTCAGATTTATTTTAAAATTAAATTAAATTTCTTTGGATAAATTAGAAAAATAACAAGATCCTTATTTTTTATCTAAATAATTAGAACGGTATCAAATGTTACTTATATTATTTGATGATACATTTTAAATCAATACAGTTTTAAAATATCTTATAATATTTGTGCAAGTTTCCATTAAAAAATAAACAAAAGTTGATCCACCTGAATAGTATCATTTCACGTTTGGATGGTTTTATTCTAAACAGCTCGAGGTTGCTGAAACCCCGCGTTATCTATTCACGCCTCATTTGAAAGGCGCTAAGAAATCTTCACGAAGCAGTTTATATCTATCAATATTTATACAACTCAAGGAACTTACTGGACTTACGGTAAAACAGTACAGTACTTATGGTAAAAGAAATGCATTGCTAATCTATTCAGTGAAAAAGGAACTTATTCAAGTTGAATTCCTTAATCACAACTAAAACGGTTGGTAAAAATGAAGCGCACAGCAAAAAATCTCAGATTAGAATGTGGATATGTACCTAGTATTCTGATTTTGGCCGAAACACACTAGCACACGATTTCAAATATCGTCATTAAAAGTCTGACCATAGGTTGATCAGAATCAGCACGTACTTAAGTCGGAATTTTCCTGAATGTAATCCCAAATATGCCTTTATACGGCACTTTTTCGTCCAAGAATTCCACTGCTGCCCATAACATGGGCGTCACTGACATGTCGCTACAGAGCAGAACCCTTTTCTACCCGTTGCATGCTCTAATTTTATCGCGTTCTCGGAAAAATGCAAAGCTATCGGCAGGAATTTCATTTATATACGAATATTTTACGCATGGATTTTTTTAGGGGTTCCGATTTTTTAAACCACTTGTTATCGAGTGACAATTTATGTAAATTGGAAGCTCACACACAATAACCGAGTCTGGTCAGCAATATTTCATGGCTCGTATCTCTCAAGAGAGTAGACCTTCTGGGAATCAAGTTACGTTAGGGTTGAATTTTCGACTGTCAGCCAATTTTTCCGCTGTCAGAAGGTCAAACCCTTTGTTAAAAAGTTTTTTGACGAATGGAAAATCGGTTAATACATATGTTACTTATTTTATTCTAGCGGCTATCATACATGGCTATCTTTAAACGCCCATTACTCAATCGCGTCGTGTTCCTCATTGCTGAAAGTCGTGATTGCCGTAGTGAAATCATTCTCTTTGCGTTTTTCGCCATCTGTGTCATTGTGAAGCGCTTCGTAGAATTTTGTGTCCAGGGATGAGCTACCTTGGTGCGACTATCTAAGTGGACTGCGCCCTGTTACGCTACGCACTTGCCATTGTCCTCAGTAATCATTACAAATGTTTTAGGTTATGTCCATCTTTTCCTTCGACCGAAAATTTTGTCAAGACTGACTTTTGTCACTTTGACTGTAATGTAACTAAGTAATGAAAATACTGAAATGAGAAGTAGAAAAGTTCTATACGAGATTGTGTAGGGATGATTTTTTAATAGATTGTATAGAGTGGATTTTTTAAGCAATATGCTCTTTGCCATTATTTTAATTAGGTCCTTAAGAGCAGGTAGAGACCAAGGCAGCAAGGGCTAGTACAATTTCAAAATCTGTAAATGCAATAAGCAATAACTCTAAAGTCACACGCTTTGAAGTAGGTATGTTGTCTTGTAGCTACAGCGACTAAAGGACCTCTCCTTACAGCCCCGTCTTAAGAAATTCATCCTGTATACCTACTGATACCTTATATCCTTTTCTACCTCTAAGCAGTACCTATTGCTAAGTAAAAGTCTGAAAGTTATGGGTATGGGTATTCAAGATATGAGTACCGGTGAAATTACAGGCACATGAAATATTCCAGCGATGTCTCTACATAGGGTCGGTAACGCATTGAAAAACCCTTTGCAGTCAGGCGTTTGATCTTGCTTCCACATTTTGTAGTCTGTCGAGGCCTGTTTGCAAACATGTCCCAACAATAAGTTTTATATTTTTATGATTTTTTTTTACCAAAATTACTACAACATTTGCCGTGTATTTGGGCAGAAAAAATAAAATGTGGACTTTAGTTTTGTTTTTCGGCCCATAAATTAGGTCCACTACCGGTACTGGAAGTGTAATAACTTGGGACTACGGTAGTGGACCAATTTTTTTAAAGCATTATTGCTTTGCTACTTTTGTCGCGGTAAGAAGTGCCAATTTTTTTTGAGCGAAAACAAATGTGTCAAACTTTCAAATCCGCATTAGATGACTGAATGAATTTCTATCAAACAATCGTATCACTGGATCTGTGTTCAATTTATCTTTAATTTATTTCCAGAAACTAAAATAAATCGAAATTGGGTAAAATTGGGTCGGGAACTTTAGACTATATTATAAATTTTAGTTGAGTCGTTCAGGGTGGGTAGTAAATACATGAGTTTACGTAATTTATTGCGATGCTGTTCATTTGTATCATGTATGAACATTTTGTTCATCAAAAGCGCGTAGGCGTCCCTAATTCGAAAATAAGTGACGCGTGTGGATAAGATACGTATTATATGTAGCCAGTGTCACGTAAATGGACTTATTTCACGAGCCTGCACGTAGTATTTTAGCAACATAATTTAATCATAATTTGTTATTAAAATTTCATACTTACTTTTATTTCTTATATTCTTACTGTTTTTGCTGACGGTTCTCCGAAAAATATCTTGGCTATCTGTAGTTTTGGTTTCAATTGCTCTTTTTAACGTGGCGAACAGACATTTGAGTCTGTTATTTGAGTTTTATTATTTGCGTTTGTGTGTGATACGGTTGGAGCTCTGGTTGAGTGCTTAACTGCTGCGCAGTGAGTTGCGGGTTTTTGGTTTCTGATTCCCAAATGGATGTTAAATATTTGTATGAACAGATAGATGTACCGGCTCTGGATGTCTTGCGTACGTGAGTTTATATGTTAGTTGATGCACCCACGATGCAGTAATTCCTGTGGGGACAACTTTCTTTTTCCTAATTTCGACATCTCTTAAAGGAAGAAAAATAGGGTCAGAATTTCATTTTTGAATTATAATTTTTTTGGTGTTGCGCCGACCCCAAGTAATATGGGACAAGAGTAGGAAGATGATAAGAAGCATATTTTGAAATACAGCAACATCATTAAAATCTATGCTTTTGCTGCTGCAAGCTAGGTCTAGGGTTGCGGGATTGTTTTAAAGAGTCTCAGAAGAAAAGGGCAACTGAAGGAACACGGGTGGGTTGTAGTACGTAAAAGTGTGACACTTCCTTTTTTAAAAATTATAAGCGGATTTTCAACCCTCAAAAAAGAAATTAGTTTAGGGGGGGGGGGGGGGGGTTGCTTTAGTTTTAAGTTTTTACTAACACATTATATCAAAAGATCGAGAAGGGTCGAAGTGCTCTGGCCTGGGGCCAGCCCCACAAAAACACATTATATGGATTCATTTTAGAAATTCCTACAGAAATTCCCCGAGGCCCCAGCTGGCATCGGCTCTAGTGGGCCCCTACGGTTTTGCTGACTTCTCTTTAAGGCGCGCGTGCAACACTATGCGTCGTCGACGACTTGAGCTCTACTCCTACCTTACTACCACCCTATGACATAGAAATCAAAAGCTCTGATATCGTAAAGGGAAATAACATTTTTTTAAAGATTAATAAAGTTTGCCCATTCATCGTCTGAGTGACAGTCTATGAGTCTATTAACTATACAATACTTGCTGAAGTCCCTCTAATTAGTAGATTACGATTCTCAGAAGATTTCATACAATTCGAAGAATCTCTGTAAGAGAAATCGATGCTATATTTCTAATTATAATAATCTTTATTGTCGCAAGGTTACAGTTCACAAGGTGACTTATAATAATTAGACACAAGTAAATGTAATGTGCTATAGTATATTTGCATAGTGAGGCTATTTTTTTTTTTTTTTTTTCGGTGAGATAATCATCTTATGACATCCCCCGCCCTTGGGCGGGGCGGGAGATAGTGTCAGACTTTTACTGACTAAAAACCCACTCCTGTTCCTTCGTTGCCTTTCGTACCAGGGCCGAGTCTTCCTTTCAGAATCAGACCCTTGGCCCCAGTAGGCTTCGACCCTGCTAGGCCCCTACAGTTGCTGACATCTCCTTGAGGCGCGCGTGGAACCGTTACCGTTACCGGACGGTCGGATGGCGAGCCACCCATTGCTCGCCGTCCGCAAGCCTGCGCCTACGATGGCCGGAAATCGGGATCGGAATCCCGGCGGCGATTGGGGCGTGAGGACCGTTGCCGTTGCCTCACGCGATCGGCCGCCTCCTTTGCTAGCATTACTGCTTCGCAGAAGGAGGCGACCGCCTGCCACTCCTCCTCGCTCCGGACCATGGCCTGTACCAAAGCCCGGCGCGAGAGATCGCCGCCGCCGATCGCCCCCACGAGGACACGGCGTTGCTCTGCCCAAGCAGGGCACACCTCCACCGTGTGCTCCACCGTGTCCTCCGGGCGGTCCACACAATGGTGGCACCCATAGTGAGGCTATATGGTTACGATTTACAATATTGGTGCAAGTAAGTGAATGTAGTCGCTGGGTACTCGAGAAAAAAAAATACAATTTTTATACACGTAGTTATTACGTAGGTGGACCATGTATTGTTGGGTTGGTATGTTGTAAAGTTCAGTGAGTGTATGTGTGAGTGTTTGTGTATAGATGTGTGTGAATTAGGATGGTTTTTTTAAATATTTTATTTGTGTTGTGAGTATGTCAATATAGGGCTATTTAAGTAGGAGTATCGTGTATTTGTGTGTGTAAGTTACGCGATGTATGTCAGTAATTCTTTTTTTTTTATAGTCCTTATTTTGAAGCCAGTCAGTAAGACTGATTTTAAGTTTGTGCCTGTTTAGTCCTGCGATGAGTTTCTTGTGTATGTCGTTGTATAATTTGATGCTCATACTATTAAATGGTTTTCTGGCCAAGTAGGTCTTTCAGGGAATGCGAGGGCAAACAGGCATCCCGCTACGTCGGCCTGGATCGGGGCGCGGGACACTACGGTGTCTTCTCATGATGGACTTGTGCACAAAGAACTGTCGAACTGTTAGCATTTTGCAGTTTGCGTAGATATAGGTTTTCGGTGGAGTACCTAAGGCTTCTTAGTCATTACTTTAAGCACAGCTCTTTGTGCTCTTTCCAGACTTAAAAGAAGAGTCTTGCTGGCGCCACGCCACCCAAAACTGGTATGCAATACTGGATAATGACTGACATAGGGCTAGGCAGATGAGTTTAAGGTCTTAGCATACGGGACGTGTGTTTTGTCGTCCTGGACGGAACTACATATATTTTACGTACTACGTATATTTTATTCGTGAGTTCGATTCCCACTCAGGACAAATGTTAGTGTGATGAACACGATCATTTGTTCTGTTTCTGGGTGTAATTTATCTATATATGTATGTATTCAGAAATATATAAGTATGTTTATCAGTTGTCTAGTACCCATAACACAAGCTCTGCTTAGCTTGGGACTAGACGGCGTTGTGTGATAATTGTGAAAAAAATAATATATATTGCTATATTTTTAAATGCAACGATGTCAAGAAATCGTCCCGTTCCGTCCGGGACGAAAAACAAAACACGTCGCGTATGCTAAGACCTTTAGTTTTTCGGGAGAGACAGTCTCTTAGTGATTTAAATATGTATCTTAGTCTCCTCACTCTGGAGGTTACTGTGTCTGTCTGCTTGTCCCATCTCAGCCCACCATCAATGTATATACACTATACACCCAGTTATTTAACATGCTCAGCTCTAATAAAAGCTTATAATTTAAAAATTTCTAATAATGGGTCATTGATTGTTATCACACTTATCATCAACATTACTCTTATAATATAAAGGCGAAAGTTTGTGAGTGTCTGAGTCTATGTTTGTTACTTTTCACGGTTGAACGGCTGAATGGGGTTCGATGAAACTTTGTACAAGCGTAGACTATATCCTGGAATCAGGGGCGCCGACTCCGTGGGTGCTCGGGGGCTCGAGCACCCATGAGAAATAAACAATAGGTGCCGAGCACCCCTGAGAATAGACATCAAGAAACAGATCAGTAATCGCCTTTTACGTTAAGTATAAATTATAATATTTCTTGATACTAAAAACTAGTTTTATTTTTAAATAATGGTTTCATTTTATATTTTTATCAAACATAAATAGTAATTAAGTACACAGTATGTAAGTAGGATATTTATTTATTTGTCGGTCGATCAGTGTGAATTTCTCTTCTCACACTTCGCCACTTTTTCGAGTCCATCAAATGAGCACCTATGAGGTTTTGTAAAAGCCGGCGCCCCCACGTGGAATAGCACATAGGATACTATTCATTCTGGCAGTATGTTCCCATGTGATAATTTAATAACTTTCTAATATCGCACGGCCAAAGCCACTGGCATCAGCTAGTATTCTTATATTATTCTTACAGTGAAATCAATATTTGTAAGGATTATTATTGTATACAACTATTTTTTTTTTTCTTTTGAAGTCACTAGTATTCAATGTATTTATTTATGTATATTAAATGTATCTTACTTTGTACTTATCACACTAATATTATGAAGGCGAAAATTTGTATGTGTGTTTGTTAGTTAATTCTTCACGATCGAACGGATGAACAGATTTCGATGAAACTTGGTACGCGAGTAGACCATGTCTTGGAATCACACAGGATACTTTTTATCCCGGGAGCATGTTCCCTTGGGATAATTTACTACTATCACGCGGACGAAGTCGCTGGCAGCAGCTATTAATAAATACACATCAAGATAGCCACCCATCCAATGGCCGTCCTCAGCAAACGTCGCTTAACCTTGAAGATGGACCCGTACAGCTTTTTATTACATCCACGCGTTCCTCTGAAGCATATACATTTATCTAACACACATATGCTATATAATATACCTACATATATATCTAAATATTAATACTATAGACAAAAATATAAATGAGGTCGATTACTAACCTATAAACACACTGACAGGTAATGTTCCTTCACGAGTCTAAAGGTGCGTCCAGATCTGGCGAATGCGTTTGCGAGCCGACTGCGAACTGCGAGCGTGCATTTCATGTTCGTAAGAAGCGCGCGCGGCGCAGGGGCTTCGCGTGAACGAGCCGCGCACGTAATTTACGCGCGTCGTTCGCAAGCGGCCCGCGAGCGTCTGGACACACCATTAAGAACATATCGAAATTCCTCCGTGTCTCAGATTGCACGTTAAGCCGATGGCCTCGACTGTCATTTGTAATTCTTTGACAGTCGTTACGGATATTCAAAAACTAGGTAATCTGAAACCAGTAATGCCAATCAAAATCTAAATATGTTTACGCTAAATTGTTTTTCGCAGTTACTGTGTTCTGAAGGTAAAATAGGCATTCGCTCCATGCAAAATTCTAATATTCAGCTGCATGTGGGACTGGGTAGCAGACAAACAAACAGAACAGTCTCTCGGTACTCCTCTGCTCGCTCTGCGAAACAGACTCCGACTCCAAACCGACCACGATTTCCAGTCATTGTAAGCGTTGGTTTACGGACGACGACCAATGGGTAGCTCGCTGTCCAGCCGTCCGGCAGTCGTCCGGCCTGAGCCCGAGTCATCGACGGTGCGTAATGTTCCTCGCGCGCCTCAAAGAGATGTCAGCAAAACCGTAGGGGGCCCAGCAGGGCTGGCCTGCTGGGGCATGGTTTGACTCTCAAAAGGGAAACCCGAAGTCCTGGAACGCAAGGGTAAAGAAGGAACATAAGTGTGCGTTTAGTCAGTTAATGTCTGATATGTCCCGCCCCGCCCTATAGCGGTAGAAGTCATCGGATGATTTCCCCCTTTAAAAAAACCGCATCTGGTTGCACTGAAAGCCGAACTCAATTTACGTAGGAAAAGGTTAGACAGGTAGATGAAATATACGTACTACAAAGTACTACATATAATGTGCCCTATAAGTACTTATGAAGAGAGTTTTAAATACAAAATAGGTTCCGATCGATTCTATCTCTGTCTGATGAATTTAAAATGATGCTATTGATTGACTTATTTATTTATAGCGCAGACGATTATATCGTATCGTCTTCACTTAGGTTAAGGATCGGTTCTACTATATCAAAATATAGAAACTTTCCGTTGTTACTGAATATCATTAACATGGGTTTACTGCCTTAAATACTGGCACAAAACATAACCCCCATTTTTAGGTATGAAATCGTTAAATAGCATCTTTTGCTCTGGGTGGCGGGAGAGTAAGACTCGCTGACTAAAACTCACCTGTATTCCTAAAGTTGCCTTTTACCTTCCAGGCCTGTGGTAATTTCGAACAATCTAGCAGCCCTGGCAGATCTCCTCATCTATGCTGAAATTTCTTTCTTGCTGCTTTGACCCTGCATAGTATAGTACAGACCTTGCCTTATTGACCTTTGACCCTGTGCTTATATGTATCTAATCTTTTGAAAGGAATACCTATGTGTCAAAATTGAAGACGCTACGCTCAGCACTCGCACTTTAGGTATTTACTCTGGTCTTTATAACATTGGCTGCCTCGACGCCATGGCGGCGTTGTTAGGTCATGACGTTAAAAAAATGTATGATTGACTGCGTGACCAACAGTGGCCAGGTGAGGTACTCACTATAGAGTTGCATGCATTTTTTTGGCTGCACGAACTGGATGACTCGTCATGGCGTTCAAGTGAGGCTTGGGCCTAAGTGCAAATGCTGAGTGTAGACACGTTTGGACAATTTTAGGGAGATACCTTCTACCTGATAATAAAGCGAATTCCAAGGTAGGTGTTCTAAAGAGATATAAATATATCGTATTCGTGAAATCAGTATAAAGCTCAAAGATGTTATCGTCACGTCGACTTACCTTCACCAAAGTGACTAATCTAACTTGACCTAACCATAGTTTTTTGTCTTTGGGTTGGTAATATAAGTTTGATGCTCACAAATTCTTGTCAAAAGCTTTATCGTTTCAATGTGATTCAACCTAAAAGGTTTTAACATTTTAGTAAGTTTGGCGTTATCCTTTTGCGTTGAATTTTACAACACCAGAGAGTTCTTATCAAGGTTACCGACATAGCTAGGAGAATTGCCAAACTTAAGTGAGAGTGGGCAGGGTACATTGCTCGCAGAACAGATGGGCATTGGAGCCGAAAGGTTCTGGAGTGGCGGCCGTGTACTGGATGACGCAGCGTAGGAAGGCCTCCAACAAGGTGGACCGATGTCCCGGTGAGGGTCGCAGGAATCCGATGGATACGAGAAAGGACCGTTCATTTTGGCGACACTTGGGGTAGGCCTATGTACAACAGTGGACGTCTTTCGGCTGAAATGATGATGAGAGAGTTCTTAATACGGTGAATACTTTATTACTCTACCTACTGTTTCATTGTGTATAGTTTTACCTAAAACGGTAGATCAAAGTCGCTTAATCTTCATAGCAAACAGTAAAATTTTCAGGGGGCTTTGTATTACTTCGACAATGCTGCAATGGCCGAGTTGGTGAGACAATTTTTAATGTTTTATTATAATATCGTCATACCCGTTTGCACTCTGCAGATCAGAGAACTTTTTCGCGCTTTTTTTTTTTTTTTTTTGTTTTAGACAGAATTTATTACATTAGACTACATACATACGCTTTTTCTATTATACTTTTCAACTAAATGCTGACCCCATCGAAAATAGATAAAAATAAGGTTTGTGTTACGCTGTCTTAAAAAATAATAAAACTATACAAACGTGTTGTCATCGAAATATCACCTGACCAATGAATTAATTGAAAGTTGGCCAAAAAGGCGAAACTTTTTAGCTTCCTAGAATTTTAACCTTTTTACTTGGAAATGTTAAATTTTTGAATGTTTAACCTGTAGGTTCAACAGCTTTTTGGTTTATGAATTTTGCAGTGTAATCCCGTGTGGGTTAGTAATTTCCGGTGTAATAAAAGTTTTAGAATAAGCTTTGAAAATACTGGCCCGAAGGGTGAGTGACCGCCAATTCTGTGACCGTTTGTGGGCAGGTCCTAAGAGGCCCTTCGTCAACGCCTTTCGTAAAAATTAATGGCTTTTAGGCGCTAACAATTAAACCCACTTACTTTTTATTTGTTGAGTTCTTGCTCTGCTATGTTTTGTGTTACAGCAGTCATTACGTCATGTACATTTTATTTATATTTCCTCAGTTTGTGTACCTACTACGTACCTACGTAATTTGATCACAGTGTAGAGGTCAAGTTAGTTTTAAAATAATATTACGGACTTAAATGTCTATTTTATACAGCAGATAAAGCCTACTAAGTTACTTTAGTGCTTACGATTTGTCATACTTATTAAACTTATTCTACTCATTTACAAAAATAAATAAGTATATTTTTTTTTGTCATACAATAATATCAATAAATACTTAATACTTTTTTTTGGATATTTAATTTTAATCCCATTCTGAAGTTACTTTTAGTTTCACGTCTTAACGGTTCAACGGATTAATATAAAAGTAGCCATACACTTTAGGATACCGACAAACCTGACAGGTTTGTCGGCACATTTGAGTTTTACAGGTAAACCTAAAGGCCTACGCAGACCGGGACGGCCTGGCAAAGGATTAAAATTTTTACCAATGGAAATTCAACCATATCAAAATAGAAATACGACATAAATTCCTATGCTTTAAAATGCTCCCGTAGCATCGAAAGGGATATTATCGCACGGTATTGAAAGACGCGTCACGGGCTCCCGCGGCAGGATGCCGTGGCGCGCTGCGATAGGCGACGGCATGCCGAAGAACGCCAGCGCCCGCTAACTCTCTATCAAACGCTACTTATGACTGAAATATGTATCGGGCAGTAGAGGCTGCCGTGGCAAACTTCGACGTGATGCGGCATGCCATGGCAAGGCGCAGGAATTCCGCAGTATCTAAGTGGCTAGTGTGCGCTGATTGGCGGCAAAATCCTTTGCTATGCCGTCCTGGTCTGCGTAGGTCTTAAGCGTGTATGTAGCGCAACTGTGCAGGTTTCCACACAACCTTACCTGACAGGTATAACGTGTATGACTAACTTAAAGCTTGAGAACGACAGATAATTTTCTGGATTGTGAGCGCAGCCGCTGGCGGCAGCTAGTGCTATATTACCTAAAGCCAAAGTCATGCCGTACAGTTATGTCTAATCGCTTTCCGATGATGACCGTACTACACAAATAATAAATTCTCAAGAGCCTTTCAAACATTATAGGAACGTGCCCTATTGAACAATTTGGTTCAGCCATTAAAATATTACCAAAGCCAGTCCGTATCATAGGTATATATATATATGCAACCTATCTACTTACTAAAATGACGGGAGAATGAAGGAATTTTTATTAACAGTATCTGATAATTTGCACTTCAATACGGAGGATATTTCGATAAATGGAATTTTTATATAAAATGCCAATATTGATATATATATAATATTATATTTATACAATGTTTTGAGAATTTCACTTCCTGAATAATGAATTAATGAATGTTCTATGAAAACTTTCTGTTAGTAGGTATACTGAGATTTCAATTAAATGAGATTGATTGATATTTTTTGTTTGATTGTTTTTTTTTTCTGTTTAATTTATTTGACATTATTTTGTATGAGCGTTTCACATAGCTACCTCATTGCCATTCACGTTACATTGCCGATAATTTGATTAGTTAGTCTCGAACGAACGTGGCGAAATTGTAAAGAAATGTGTTTTTATGTGAGCACCGCAATCAATATGTTGGGGTTCCAATAAGATGTCGGTCGTAGAGAGACGAAAAAGCGTTTTTGTTGAGAGGTTCCCCTATAGTAGTACAGCAAATAGTACAAGAGTCTTGAAGTTCGACATTGTCCTTTCGCGGTTGTTATTTGTAGAGCTCCTATTGTTATCGATAATAATACACGCCTTCGATAAACTTGTAATGGCAGGCAACCTGTTCTACGTTTTGGTTTCATTAAATACCTTAGTTGATAATTTATAGTAGATACCTTTTGTACCCAAGGTTACCTTTAAAGTTTGTACCCAAGGTTACGTCTAAAGTAATCCCAGGACGCGACTGAACATCAAAAATAATTATCGTCAAAGATTTCTCACACACACATTTTCGAACACTAGGTAAGTAATTAAATAATGTCTAGTTTTACCCGACTGCCCCAAAAGGAGGGGAAGTAATGTTTTTTGAGAAGATATGGGTATTATTTTAGAATGTATATTTCTTCTTTCTTCAAAGGAAAAGCGAAACCCTTATAGGATCACTTTGTAGTACGTTTGTCTGTCTATCAAGACCCTTTATCTCGGAAACGTGTGGAGGTATCGGGTTGAAATTCAAACTTTAAACTTAACTGAAACTGAAAAAATCAAACGTCTGAGTTAATGAGAAAAAAAGATACGGCTGTTTATCTCGCAAAAAATGTATGTTTCGACACTGTCAAGGAAATTTAACAGTTTTCATAGATAAGTTTGTACGGAACTATCAGTGCGCGAGTCCGACTCGCACATGCTCAGTTTTTTTTAATTAATTATGTTTTAGTTGTCAGATGTTCCTATGATATATGCTCTAAAATTTGTAAAGAATATTTAAATAAATCATATCGTTTATCGAATTAAACCTAAGTAGACAATTAGATACTTAAGTAAAGTACCTACCTACAACTAAGAGGTAATATCGCATTCGATTTGGTCCAGAATTTGATCATTAGACGAAATTCCGTCGCATCGTGTCGAAGTTCCATCGTGTTCTATAATTATCACTTTCTTTGAAGATCCAAAACAAGAGATTTCGTTCATAATAATTATTTAATTTTACTTATCTTTTTCTTTTTCTTCATCAAGTAACTCTATTATTATTACGCTTGTGTTAATATAACTAACACCATAAATGACTTTGTGTACTCTATCTTGTAATAATTAATTTAGTTATAATAATGTTATAATAATTAATGTTACAAATCTTTGAATTTCTCGGCTTTTCTCTACTATGATAATATGCATGTATTATAATTCAAACCTTACTCATGACTCACTCTGTATATTGATGAAGAGCGCATGAAAATCCATTCAGTAGTTTTTGAGTTTACCGCGGACATGAGACAGACATATTGATAGATACATATTCCTAATACATAAGTGTATTAGGAATATGTATTTGGGATATGTGGAACAGAGAGTAAAGCCCCACATACCTCCGTAGAAAAGGGAGGATTCTCCGACCAGACGGGTGTTATGTCTGGTGGGCTACTACTGCCCGATAGATGATTTCGGGCTGTTCTATATGTTCTAAACGCGCGGAGAACTTTGATTGCGCGATGCAGGATTAGTTCTTATGTGACGTCATAGATGTCGCTACATGTATATGTGTAAACTATCAAATTAATATGCATGAACAACAATTTCAATTATGTGTCATTGAATAAATGTGATCGTAATTATATTTCACATGAGAAAACTGAGTATTGTACCTAAGAGTACCTATCTACTTTATTTTTTGAGGTGGGAAATTATCAATTAACTTCTCTCGTTCTGGGTTGAGCAAGCAGGCGTGTCAGACTTACTGACCAAAACCCACCTGTCTGTGTTCTGGAGGTGTGCCCCGCTTGGGCAGAGCACCGCCGTGTCCTTGTGGAGGCAATCGGCGGCAGCGACCTTTCGCGCCGGGCCCTAGTTCAGGCTATGGTCCGGAGAGAGAAGGAATGGCAGGTGGTCACCTCCTGCTGCGAAGCGGTAATGCTAGCGAAAGAGGAGGTCGTACACGTGAGGGAACGAATGTCTTCACGCCCCAGCCACCGAGTTTCCGACCCCGACTACCAGCCACGGTAGACGTGGGCTTGCGGACGTCGAGCAATGGGTAGCTTGCCGTCCAGCCGTCCGGTAATTAACTGGACCGAGCCCAGTCGTTAACAGCGCGTACTGATCCACGTGCTCCTCAAAGAGATATCAGCAAACCGTAGGGGCCCAGCAGGTCCGATGCCCTCTTATTGGGACCGCGGGGAATTCAGATGTTATGCTGGGTTACGTACTTTAATATAATTATTATCAAGTACCTACATCATCATAAATTTCAAATCCAAGTATTTTTTTTGGATTAGTTGAAGTAAATGCTAACGTGGTAACCTTTTCGGTACGGGCACACTCGGCACATTCTGTACTTTGTTCTCTTTTACTTTGATTTTATAACCATTGTGCTGTGTCTGTCCAGGATAAAAGCTTTTCTATTCTATTCAGTCTATTGACTAAATCAACAGACTGTTATAACAATGGCTGTAAAAGAAAAAAACCGGGCAAGTGCTAGTCGGACTCACGCTTTGAGGGTTCCGTACAAACTTACATATGAAAACAGTTCAATTCCCGAATTAAGTTATGAAGTGTGTGCTATGTAATGTAAGTATGTGCTAGTCGGACTCACGCTTTGAGGGTTCCGTACAAATTTACATATGAAAACAGTTCAATTCCCGAATTAAGTTATGAAGATTTTTCCAAATCGCAAAAAAAGTTATTTTTTGTGACGTAATTACAAATTTACAGTTTTCAGATTTTTTCCTATACTTGTGCGTGCAATGAGACCTTGCTTCATGCCAAATTTCAGGATTCTAGGTCAACGGGAAGTAAGTACCCTATAAATTTTCATTCCCTTGTGAGTGTCGAAATATACGTTTGTTGCGACATAAATGGCCGTATCTTTTTTTCGTTAACTCAGTAGTCTGATTTTTTCACAGCTTCAAGGGGCCGCAGACCTGTGTGTGTGGTTTTAATTTCAACTCGATTCTGATCCTTCACGCGTTTCTGAGAAAAAGGGCCTTGACTGACTAAAGGACAACAAAGTGATCCTATAAGGGTTCTGCTTTTTCCTTTAAAAAAATACGTTTGTAAATCGTTTAGCTCATGTGATTATCGCTTACGATGCGATAGTATCTAATGTGCTGCCAATTCATGATTTATTTGAATCCAAACGGCTTACATGTGATTTACAGAAGTAGAGTTGTACCCGCGACATTTTTTCCGAAATGATTTAGGTACTAACCAGTGAAGTTAAAAGAAAGAGATTAATGAAGGTACAGCTTAATGTAACTAATAAGTTATATTTATGAGAAATATCAAGTGTGTAAGCAATTAGAAAGACAAGAAGCTCAAGCGTAGGGTAGCCGGCCTTGCAGTAATTTTACAGAATGCATTTTCATAAATAGTCCCAATATTTTTATAAATATTGGGAGAGATGCCCTATTTGTATTGTTGTTTTCGAAATGGTATTTAAAAAAAAATATTTATTGTAATAGAGCTTTTGATAATTTATTACTTTTTGTATTTGGAAGCAATAGCATTGTATAATGTAGAAATTTATGATAGTACCATGGAGCATTTTTATTAGATTACAACTTGTTTGACATTACGAGCATGTTGTGAATTTTTCAGTTGAGAATTTATCATGTTCACTCAAGTGTCTCGCTGATGGTGGCGCGTATTATTGGGTCATTTAGTTCCCTTGAAAATGGTTGAGCTGAGTGGGCTTCATGCTCGTGAACGGGCCCCGTCAATTGAGACTAGCCAGTGGCTTAATTCGATTTCTATTTTTTTTAATTTTTTGTTTCTTATATATTTTGTGCTCACTTGGCTCATATAATAGAAGCGACAAGAAAAATATAACCAAGATTTATGTAACTCATAATATGATTTAAAAGAGTGTCCATGGAGTTTCTAGCACGTTCTTCTCCATAGATCTACGCTTTGGAACGTGCAAATTAGATTCAGTTTTCTTTTTTTATGATTAATAGGCTCGCGATTGACCACTATCTCACCTTTGGAGATATGCGGAACAGAGAGTAAAGTCCTGCAAACCTCCGTTGAAAAGGGAGGATCCTCTGACCAAGTCAAATCGCACGGAGAATTTTAATTGCGCGATGCAGGATTTCGTATTTTCTTGTAGTTCTTATGTAGCACGAAAGATGTCGCTACATCAACTGTATAGTGTCTGTGGTGTTAGGACTTTAGGTTCTACTTGGATTATAACACTACGCACAAACGATATAATAAATGTTTATTTATAACAAATAACAAGAATAAACTCTAATATGTTTAGCAATAATCAGAAGGTTGTGTGTTCAAATTATGTCGGGCTCACCACTGTAGTGTCTGTAGTGTTAGGTTAGGTTAAGTTCTACTTTGATTAAAACACTACGCACTAACGATATAATAAATGTTTATTTATATTTATAACAAATAAGGGTCTGCGCACACTTAAGACAAGACTGTCTTAGACTTGTCTATGACACCGCAGACTTGTCTGCGACAAGACTGTTTTGAGACGTCTAGTGTTGCCATCAGTTACACTAAATTACGATCTATTGTATGGAATACCATACACAAAATCGCAAAATTTCCCACTAAAAAAATATGTGTTGTACGAAATAAAATAAGTAGGCATAAAGGTTATTACTTTCCTACAATAACACGTAATAAAAATTAACAATCAGTTGATCAAAATATCATTTGTGGGTACATTAACATTAGTAGGTATCTAAATCAACATATAAATTATTCAATATCAGCTATGTATTAATTCGTCTTCAGACGAATAATTTTTGTTTGCACCATCATCGTCGGTATCAGATTGATAATTATGGATTCTATGGTGCTGATTTACATCCTAGTGATCGCATTTTTAGTAAGAAATTGAATTTTACTAGCTAATAATACCTATACTTTGCAACTAAATGGGGGGTTAAAACCATCAGTCTGTCTAAGACAGTCTTGTCTCAAGTGTGCGCAGGCCCTATTAAGATATAAATAAACTCTAATACGTTTAACAATAATTTGTATTGTGGTGCGCGAGTATTATATTATTATCTACGATGCGTACGCGATCGTGGTTGGACGCGGGCTATCGACCGAGAGGCAGGCGCCCCTCGGTCGCCCTCGTTCGATAGCCCGCGTCCGATGCTGTACACACCATGGTAAGCGATAATGTGGTTGACGATAGATCATGCTTTTCTTACATGGACACTGAGCCGTCAACTAATAGGGTAATGTTATCTTGTCAGTTTATCATTGGCAGTTGAGCAATAAGGTGTAAACTTAGTGTACGTGCCTACAAAGTGTTCTTGCTGACGTAAACTATTTTCAACATGTCTACATAACTGTGCGGGTGGTTCTTCAGAAGTTGAAAGTTTGTCAACTTGCATTAGGAAAGGGTATCATGTTTCTCAGTAACGAAGTTATGGAGATTAGGAAGGTCACTCAATGTGAAATTGAAGAATTGCCTCCGGTTAGACAGAAAACTGACCCACACATTGTTGGGGAATCGTTAGGAACGATGTATGTACAACATAGTACGGTCTGTAAACGATTATATTGCTATCATTCAACTGCCAAGTCATATCTTCATGCAGTGTTTATCGTAATAAACAACAGATTGTGGCAACCGCCTCTGAACGTTTATGGCCCATAAACGTTCAGAGGCAGTTGCCACAATAATTCCATATTGCTTTGAATGAACTAATGCAGCTTCAGTTCCGTTCCATTTTCAGCCACAAGTATTACCTGTCACATTATCTAGAAACCATTTTGTAACATATCGATAGCTTTTACACTTTTGACGTGAGGTAAATAGTTCGGAAACGATTGCCAAGATAATTTGTATGTTGGATGCCAATACAAAATTTCAAATGTTGTTTATATTGCAAAGTGAAGTATTATTAGCTCTGATATATGACTTCAATTTTTGCGCTTTGATTTCACGCACTTTTTTCGTTGTTTTGGTCCCAGATTGGCTAATGAATGTGGTTCAATGTAAACAGATTATCTCTGGAGATGCCATTGTTTTAATAGACTAAGGTCATCATAGTAGTTCCGATTTATGAGTAGGCCACACCATTAACTGAATGCTTTTTTTAGAAATGGATGGACAGGGATACCTACATCTGTAAAATACTCACACAATACTTACCTGTCTTATGTAATAAGAACAAGGGGACAAATTTGTTGTCATCAAACGGGTACAAATAGAGCTGCTACAGATGAGTTCTTAATGAATAACCTTATAACACTAAGCCCGACTGGGAGATAGCCTGACCCCGACGTTATAGACTAACTTACTTACAATAACATTGGGAGAAGTGGCATTTGTGTGTTAAACGTGTCATAAACATATGTTATTGAAAGCTGTGAACGTATTTGGCTTTGTATATCTATTTTGGTTGGCATTTGTGTTCTATTTTGTTTTCAAAATCACAATAATAATAATAATAACCAAGTAGCCAGGATTATTCACCAGCAACTTGCTTTAAAATACAACCTAGTGGAATCTGAGGTACCATACTACAGGTATGCGCCCGACCCAGTTCTCGAAAATGACCATGTCACGTTGTACTGGGATCGGTCTATCATTACTGACCGGACTATTGTAGCGAATAAGCCGGATATAGTGGTGATAGATCGATTAGCGCGCCGCGCAGTGATAGTCGACGTCACCATCCCGCATGACGAGAATCTCGTGAAAGCTGAGAAAGAGAAACAAATCAAATATCTCGACTTAGCACACGAGGTTGTCGACATGTGGAATGTGGACTCGGCTATCATTGTGCCGATTGTCGTGACCGCCAATGGTCTTATAGCCAAAGCTTCGACGACCATCTGTCGAAGCTGTCGTTGTGCTGTTGGATCAAGGGCCTGATACAGAAGGCAGTACTCCTCGATACGGCTCGCATTGTGAGGAGGTTTCTGTCTCTGGAGCCCTAACCACCGGTAGCTTGGACCCTGTTCCCGACACCGGCGGATAACTATTTTTTATATTTTTAAATGTTTTTTTTTATTACTTGTTCTTTAAAGAAATATTTAAAAATGTAAATGATATGTGTATAAAAATAAATAAAGAAAATAATAATAATATTCCACAATTATCACACAACGCCGTCTAGTCTCAAGCTAAGCAGAGCTTGTGTTATGAGTACTAGACAACTGATAAACATACTTATATATTTCTAAATACATACATATTATAGATAAATTACACCCAGACACAGAACAAATGATCGTGCTCATCACACAAACATTTGTCCTGGGTGGGAATCGAACCCACGACCTCCGGCATAGCAGTCAGGGCCACTAACCACTAGACCAACAGGCCAGTCAAGACAATAGATTTTCATTATTTGTAATAAAATTAGGTCGCTATTAAAGTAAATTCAAATAAGACGTTATAATAAACTCAAATCCATCGTCGAAAATATCGGAAACTATATTATGATTACATTAATTTGGTCACAAAATGTCATCATACACTTTTCCGATATTTTTACAAATAGGAATCGTAGATAGATTTCAGTTTATTTTGTTAGTGATCTAATGTTATTACAAATAATGTATTCGTATTTTTCTAGTAACTCGACAACTATGACTATGGATCACTTGTCACAGTTTTGGAAGTGATTTTCCGACAATACTTTTATTTAGTTTTTTATAGGGTGATGGCAGACTGTCGAACAAAATTTTGCTGCCATATTTTTTTAGCGTCACGTGATGAAAAATATGATGAGATGATGAGTCGGCCTTATAATGTTCCCATTTTTGGGACTCAGGCCTCTCTACGAGAGGGAATGGGCCGTCATCCACCACGCGGGCCCAGTGCGGGTTGATGGATGTCACATGTCTTCGAATTTTTAGTTCTAGGACATGCCGGTTTCCTCACGATGTTTTCCTTCACCGTTTTGAGAGTAGTACCTTCCGGCTCCATCATCATCATCAGATCTCTTCGATGATACCATTTTCAACATAAATATTCAGAACCGTTTATTTATTTGTATTGTCATAGTTCGCAAATCCTGTGGGATCAGCGGGATTCATGTTTTCAATCCCTGAAGCCTGCGGGATCATGATTTTGATGCGGGATTAGATTCCCTAGTTACCATGATAAATACCGGTGAAATAATTTACTATGTTTTATCGAATAAAGATAATGGCCGGTTTAATTGGAAAGTAGACTAGATATTTTTTTCATCATCATCATCATTTCAGCCGAAAGACGTCCAGTGTTGGACATAGGCCTCCCCCAATCGTCTCCACAACGACCGATCTTGTGCGTCTCGCATCCACCGCATTTCCGCGACTCTCACCAGGTCGTCGGTCTACCTTGTGGGAGGCCTTCCAACGCTGCGTGCCGGTGCGCGGTCACCACTCTAGAGCCTTTCGGCCCCATCGACCATCCGTTCTACGAGCAATGTGCCCTGCCCACTGGCACTTTAGTTTGGCGATTCTTCGGGCTATGTCAGCGACCTTGGTTCTCCTACGGATATCTTCATTCTTTATGCGATCACGCTAGGAAACTCCGAGCACAGCCTTCCATTGCCCTTTGGGTGACTGTAAGCCTTCTGATGAGGCTCATTGTAAGCGACCATGTTTCAGTGGTCATCACTGGCAACACGCACTGGTCATAGACTTTCGTCTTGTGACACTGTGGTTTGTTGGACGAGAGGATACCGCGCAGCTTCCCGAACGCTGCCCAGCCGAGTCGGATTCGACGATTGACCTCTTTCTCAAAGTTAGACCTACCCAACTAGATTGTCTGTCCCAGGATTCAAAGATTCAAAAGTATTTATTTCAAATAAACCATTTACAGGCACTTTTAAAATGTCAAGTAGTCAGCCAGTCAGAAAAAAAAAATGATCCTAACTGCACATTCCAAAGCGTAGATCTCTATGGAGAAGAATGTGCAAGAAACTCCATGGACACTCTTTTCAATCATGTTTTGTAATTACAAATATCTCTGTTACATGTTTCTTGTCGTTATCATGTGAGAACAATGTAAATACAGTAAAAATAAAAATTAAATATAGATATTAAAATAGCAACTGGCAGCTAAGAGATGACCAGTCTCAACTGACAGCGCCCGTTCACGAACATGACGCTAATATTAGCACCACTCAGCTCAACCATTTTGAAGGGAACCGAATGATCCAACACATGCGCCACCATCAGTGAGACATTTAAGTGAGCATGACAAACTCTCAACTGCCGTGCTCATTTATGTCAAACAAGTCCAATAGTAACATAAAAAACCATAAAATAGCTCCATGGTACTCACATTTACTAACTTTGAAAATACATGCTTCTACATTATACAATACTTATAATATTTTACAATTCCCAAAAAAAAGGCATTAAAATATAATAATAATAATTTCCAAACTAATCAATTTGTACACCTCGGTGGTAGAGGAGCTGGACCAGCATTGAGCCAAGCATTTTTATCTTGAATATAATCCTCCAACTTATAATATGCTTGCCTGCATAGTGTGCGTTTAATACAAGATTTATATTTCGTTTCATTGAGTTCTAATATTTGTGGAGGTATTTTATTATAACATTTCAAACAGTACCCCATGAAAGAAGAGGCCACTTTAGCAAGTCTAAAACCTGGTTGAACTAAGTGGTCCCTATTTCTTGTAACATAATTATGTCTATCGCCTCTTTTGCTAAAAGATGAAGATTTTTTCTAACGTACATGATGTTTTCATAAATATATTGACAAGGCACCGTCATGATGTTAATATCTTTAAACAGTTACCTTAGAGAATCGCATTGGCGAAGATTGTAAATAGCTCTGATAGCTCTTTTCTGTAGTATAAAAATTGAGTCGATGTCTGCAGCCCGTCCCCATAGTAATATAACGTATGACATGATACTATGAAAATAACTAAAATAGACTAGTCTAGCGGTATCAACATCCGTAAATTGGCGGATTTTTCTAACAGCATATGCAGCTGAGCTAAGCCGTCCTGCAAGAGACGCTAAATGAGGACCCCATTGTAGCCTTGAGTCAAGCGTAATCCCCAGGAAAACCGTCCACAGGTAAACGTAATCGTCTACAACATCGAGTGTGGATATTTTTTTACGATAATAAATACGATTTTTTTTTGTTGGTTTGACTTAATGACTTTTGGCTAATCTGAACTTTTTGTTGCTACTAATATAAATGTTGGTCAAGTAACATAATATGCTTTGCTTTATGTATTGCATTCATATACTTAGGAAATGCATTTCCGCATTACATAACAAACATAAAAATAACTGTGATTAGAATATAGCGGTTATAATAACACTTAGGACATCGTAGTGCAATTCGAGTATAGCAATATCACCAGAAAAAAGCATGGCAATAGGACTTTTCAAGTGTCAACCAGCCTAATGAGTTACAAAAAAAAAGCCGACATTATGACATGACATCTTGTCGTTCGTTCAAAAGTCCGTTATCGATTTTTAACAGACTTCAAAAAAAGAAGGTTATCAATTCGGTTGTATGTTTTTTATGTTTGTTACCTCAGAACTTCGTCGTTTATGGACCGATTTGTAAAATTTTCTTATCCCCTAAAAAGATATGCTTCCAGATTGGTCCCATTTTTTTTCAAAATCCAGTTTTGATGATGGGATTCGTGAGGAATCAAAAAAACTTCTCAAATATTCAAGGCAACTATATAATGATTTTAGTATTTTTATTCAAGAACTTAAGCATTTACAGTCAAAAAGTACCATTTGATAAAGTGAAACTGATGAAAAAGACCAGAAATGGTCAACGAAACATATGGGATATTTTAAATATTATATTTTATTTTAAGAAGGATGCTCAAAAGTAGCCTAAGAAATTCAAATTTTCTTAATTTTTTTACAGTTTGCAGGTCACAGTGTCATATAAACCTGCAAAATGCAAAAAAATGACAAAAAAAGGTCACTACATTTAGTCTAACTACTGAAATATAACTTTGTAATAGTTATTGACTTTGACTTTGACTTTATTACCTTAATAACATATTAAAAAATCGGACATGTAAAAATAAGTAAAGTTAATATTTTTTAGCTTTAAAGTGTCTGACAGAAGTTTTGGTCCATGAAAAGTGTCTGACACTTATGATACTATTTTAGAATAATATTCTACAAAACATTTATAAAAATCAGCCATAAAAAAATCAGTTAAGTTACTCTTACTTTTACTTCCATTTCTCACCTGGTACCTGCCCAGGGGCAAGGACACAAGCAAACAGGTACCTACCTATTCAAAGCACATCAAATTCAAATTCAAATTCTTTATTTGTTTAAAACTTTCAAGTACAGACTTATAACTACTTACAAAATTTGAAAGATATATATGCAGCTCGCAACGGGTAAGAGAACAAATCCCAATTCTATACATATACATGAGACGCTACTGAGAACCTAAGGTTTCATCCATGTGATAATAAGTTATGTCAGACAGCTCTGGGATCTTGGTCTAATAAGTTACTCGTAAGGCATACAACCTTAACATATTTGTAGTATGAAAATAAAATTAAAAGTTTTCAGTGGATCTTTTATTTAATATCGTTGATGCCAATCCATTAAAAAAGAAAAGTAGGTAATGTCATTAAATAAATATTTCATCATTGATTTTAATATTGTAAAATTATATTTTCGTATAGATATAAGTAGGTAATACAGCTAAAATTGTTTTCTATATTTTTAATTTTGTATTTTATTATTTTAATAGATATATTTTAATGAATTGAATTGTATTTCAAACCACAGACTAAGCTAAAAGATTAGACTGTTTTGTATAAACCACAGACTATGTAGATATCAGTCAACTGTGTTTATTGTCTAGTGTCTATGGTGCAGCACAGTTATGCCCGGTTTGCACATGGCCCGACAGATGACTATTTTTTATTGAGCGTCTATTTGGGCAGAATAAACATGTTTCTTTCTTTCTTTTCTTTATTTATTTTGTTCACAAAGCAAACGAATTACAAATGTTATGTACGCGGTTATTGTTACGT
Organism: Mythimna pallens; assembly: GCA_961205895.1. NCBI lineage: Eukaryota > Metazoa > Arthropoda > Insecta > Lepidoptera > Noctuidae > Mythimna > Mythimna pallens. The sequence goes on from OY540830.1 coordinate 14,034,305, forward strand.
ACGAAGCCACCTACGAATAATCGTTTTTTTTTGGATTTCAAATCAAATTAGGTACTTTTTGAATGTTAAATGTATCTATTGTATTGTGGCTCAATAAATAAGCCACCTCTTTTGTGATTTTATCGAAGATGAAAACAAAGAAAGTCACAATATCATAAAGTTTAGGTGAACGAATAATAGAATATAAGGTCAATTGGGGCAAGTGCGGATTTGGGGCAAGTGCGGCGAGCATCATTATACAAAAAATTAGCAATGATATTGATGAAATTGCCATCTAGTTACGACAGGGGAACAAAATTAGTTCAGGGCAAAGAGATTGGGGGCGTCACTTCAATGAGAGTGGATTTGACGCCATTTTTATTTTACTTTGAAATGTATCTGTGGTTTGAAGTTGACACGTGTGCGTTGTTGTGCTATTTTTTTTTTTTTTTCAAGAAAAGTGATGATCTGTAATACGTAAGTGTTTTTTTTTGAATCCTAAGCTTCATATTTACGTCGTTATTTAATTGATATCTAGCAAAATACGCTATAAATGACAGTTTAAAAACCTAGCTTCAAATTTTATTGTTTGGGAAAGTGCGGCTACAATGCTTGGGGCAAGCGCGGCACTAAGCCGCACTTGCCCCGGGTCAGAGGTTTTGAACCTTAATTTTTGTTTGATGTTTTTTTTTTTAATTCCAGACCATGGTGCGAAATTATGTGAAAAAAACAGAAGGACCGAGTTGGACACACGAAACTTTACAACAAGCATTAGCGGCTATCCGAAACGGAACTACATTTTACGCTGCTAGTAATCAATATAAAATTCCACGAGCAACGTTATTTGATCATATGTCTGGTCGACGAGGACAGAAATCGAATAGTTTAGGAAGACCAACAGCTCTGACCGCAGATACTGAAAAAACACTTGTAAATCTCATTCGTATTATGGAAAAGAATGGGTTTGGTCTATCTCGAAAAGAAGTGGTGGAGCTTGTTGCGGAATATGTTAAACAGAATAATTTGAAACTACCATTTAAGGACGGAATTCCTGGTTACGACTGGTTTTCTGGTTTTGTTAGTAGACATAATCTATCCATAAAAAAACCACAAGCTGTTGAATATGCCAGAAAACAGGCTGCAGATCCATTTGTGCTGGATGATTATTTTAATGAATGAATGATATATTTATTTGCAAGAATATAGGTAACAAGTTCTTAAACATTTGGTGGAGTCTCACTATATTCGGCATTTCAGCCGTACAAATCTTTAGATTTTACATCATTAGCATGCAGTAGGTAAACATTTAGTCATTAACATTCTCATATAATAATTTAATCATTTAAATTTAAATAATCATTCAACCAATAAATTAAAATAAAATACTAAATAATTGAATACAAATAATTAATAATAATATGATATCATGTCAACAAGAAAAATAATAATAATAAAAAATAACAAAAATTGTGAAAATGATTAATTATTCATGCAATGTCACAATAAATTATAAAAGTTTTACATTTTATGTTCAAAATATTCATTGATAGAATAAAAACATCTGTCACACAACCAGTTATGTAACTTTCTATTAAATTCCAAATCTGTAGCACTTCTAAAATTTTCGGCTAAGTGGTTATATATTTTCACCGCCATGGTATAACAATTTTTGTTGCATACTTTTAATCTATTACGCGGGACTACTAGTGGCTTTTGTGTTATTTTTCTCTTTGTTTTGACCTTTTCATCTTTTTCAAAAAGCGAGTAATTATTTCTTACAAATTTGCAGATCTCAAATATATATAAAGATGGGAGGGTCAGCAGCTTTTGTTTAATAAATATAGGTTTACAGGAGTCTGTCCACTTAATATTGAAAATTGACCTTAAACACTTTTTTTGAGCTATAAATGCCCTCTGTGCATCTGTTGAATTCCCCCATATAGTTATTCCATACCTTAAGACCGAACAAACATGACTATGGTACACTAACAAAGCTGTTCGAATGTCTGTTAAGTTTTTGATCCTCCTAAGTGCAAATACGAATTTATTTATTTTCTTGCACACATTATCTACTTGAGCTTTCCAATTGCAATGCCTATCTATAACTAATCCTAAAAATTTGATAATATTAACTTCTTCTATGTCATTATTATTGTATTCTAAACTCAATTTCATTTCATTTCCTAATTTCTTATGGTTATTAAAAGACAAAAATTTCATAAATTTAGTTTTATTTGTATTTATTTTCAAATTATTCTCATCTAGCCAATTTATTAAATCTGTTAATGCTTTATTCGTGACTATTTTACTGTTATCTAGAGTTTTCTCTTTTGTCAACACGGTGGTATCATCTGCGAATAATATAGTATATTGGTTCGTGGAGTTTGGCAGTTCGTTTATATATATTATAAACAATAAAGGGCCAAGGACACTTCCTTGTGGTACACCATAATAGCTCGTTAAGTACGGTGACCTAAAGGTTTTCTGAGTGTTAGTTTTGATACACATTTTCTTTATCTCAGTGCATTGTTGTCGGCCTCTTAAATAGCTTTCGAACCACCTATAAGCAACGCCTCGTATACCATATTGCTCAAGTTTACGTAATAAAGTTTCATGACATACCATATCAAACGCCTTACTCATATCTAGAAAAACTGCTACTGGGATTTCTTTTTTATTAATAGCATCCATAATTTCTTTTACTAGTTTGAAACATGCCAAAGTTGTAGATTTTTGCTTAATGAAGCCGTTCTGTTGACTACATAATATATCGTGTTTCTCTAAGAAATTTATAAGCCTTTTGCTCATTACCTTTTCAAATATTTTTGAAAGTATGGGAACCAAAGTAATTGGTCTATAATTATTAGCCTCAGATGTAGGTCCTTTTTTGTAAAGGGGTTTAACAACAGAAAATTTTAAACTGTTGGGGAATATACCCTTTTCTAAAGATAAATTAACTATGTAAGTCAATGGTTTTGTTAAAGTTAATAAATTTTGTTTAATCATCTTAGTACTAATGTTATCATAACCAACTGAGTTGGTATTTCGTAGTTTCATAGCTATCATAAATATTTCCCTACATGAAGCTGGTTCTAGATAAATTGAGTTAACAACCGTTTTATTGCAAATATGTTTATTTTTTGAATTTTTAGCGTTTCCATTTTTAGCGACATTGGTAAAATAATTGTTAAAGTATGTTGCTATATCATCACCTTCATTTAATATATTTTCTCCATCCAAAATTTCTCTAATTTCATTACTAGCATTGTTCTGCTTAAGTTTATCATTTATTATTGTCCACGTAGCTTTACATTTGTTGTCTGCTTTTTCTATGTATTGTTTATTTTTATCCCTTTGTATCGTATTAACACATTGCTTTAGTTTTTTACTATATGTTTTAAATTTTTGTTTATTTTGGGTAGTTTTACTTTTATAATATATACTTTGTAAATTTCTCTTTGTTATAAATGACTTTTTTAGACCCTTAGTTACCCATTTTGGGTTAAGAGAGTTAGAGTTCATCTTAATTTTAATCAACGGGAAGCACAGTTCATAGAATAGGCAAAGTTCATCATGCAATAATGAAAAGGCTTTGTTTACGTCTGTTTCCAAGTATACTTCTGAAAAAGATAATATTCTCGAAGACACTATACTTAAACTACAGCTTCAAAATAAACCCCACCGAATTTGGAATATTGATGAAACTAGCTATTCTAATGACCCCAAAAAGACTAAAGTTGTGGGCGAACGGGGATATGCGGCTACCAGAACAACAGCCACTACAGGAAAAGATAACACAACTGTGCTCTTTGCCAGCAGCGCTGCTGGGGAAAAAGGACCACCATTCATTATATTTAAAGGAAAGAATGTGTGGAGCGAATGGACATCACCTGAGGCTTACCCAGGAACTCTGTATACAGCAACAGAAAATGGCTGGATAGAAAGCAAGGCTTTCGCTGAATTCTTTACAAAGAGTTTTATACCAATGCTAGGCACAACAGATGAACCAACTCTGTTAATTTTTGATGGGCACAGCACACACTTTCAGTTGGCGGTAGTAGAAACAGCAATACAAAACAACGTCACAATCATCAAACTACCTCCCCATACCAGTCATTTGCTGCAACCACTCGACTTGTCGGTATTTAAGCCCTTTAAAGACAAGTGGGACGACAGAATGATGAAATGGCAAAGGTGCAATTACGGCCAAAAACTATCAAAAAAGGAGTTTTCGATTATTGTTGGAGAAGTTTGGCGTAGCTTAGACCACAAAATATTAATAAATGGTTTTAAAAAAGGTGGAATATTTCCATTCAATAGAACAGTTGTATCAGAAGATAAATTGGACCAAAGTGCTCTGAAGAGGTGGAAAGAACAAACTGTAATAGCCCGCAAAAAAAATACTGCCATGGATGCCTTATCAACGATTTCTAGCCCATCAACGTTGTTAACAATATGTTTAAAAAAAATTAACGAGGGCTTGATCACGTCCAATCATGCATCGGTAGCCCAACATTGTCATGTCCCAACTATTCCGTCCGCTGAGTCGCCGGATTTCATTGATATACCGGTAATGTCAAACAAAACTACTTCATTCGAAGAATTGCTCTTAAATACAATAAAAAGGCATGAAAGTAAAGTCACAATACAAAAAAAAACAAAAATTGCTAGAGGTGCTGAAGTTATTACACATTTAGATGTCGTTAAGAAATTGAAAGAAAAAGAAGACGAAAAACTTAAGAAAGAGGATAAGCTCAAGACGAAACAAAAGAAAAACACAGCTATAAAAAAGAATTCGTCCAAAGTAACAGAAAAAACAATCAGTTTTATATCTGGGACAAAAGACTCATATCCCGATTATAATATCCTTGAACCGAGCTGTTCGAATGAACAATTATCAAAGATAACATCTAGCGCGAATCTGGAAACAAAAATGCACAATCCAAAAAACATAATTGTTACATCAAATATACGCATAGACGATAGCAGTAAATTCTTGAAGGATTTAAATAAAGAAACAATGATAAATATTAGTGATGAATCCATACTACAATTGAAGAAGATAAGGCGGGACACATCTCTCTCAGAAATTACAGCAAATGCTCAAAACAAAGGTTTAAATAGGGTGAAAAAATATCCAATGAAAAGTATCGAAAAAAGAGGTTTTACAAAACCAAAGAAACAAAAAATTCAAATAAAACATGAATCATCAACAGACGAAAGTGATTTCAGCGTGCACGATGTGTCAGATTATGAAAATTTTGATGATTACATTAACTCGATACTAGTCGACGAAGACTATAATATTAATAACCTTGATTTAGGCGACGAAGAAAATAACACTGTCGAAGTCCAGCACTATACTCAATCTTCTACCAAATGCAGTATATACGATTGGGTTTTGGTCCAGTTCGCTTCAAAGAAAACAATAAAACATTTTGTAGGACAGGTTCAATCAATAAACAATGGAGTCCCAACTATAAAATACGCAAGGAAAATTCATAAAGCCAAAAAAGATTCAATATTCGCTTGTCCAATCATCGATGACATATGCGACTTGAAGCACAGCGAAGATTTGGTAGCAGTATTACCTGAGCCTGAAATATCTCGACGTGGTCATATAATCTTTAAAATACATTTTGATACATACAATGTACAGTAAAACAATATTATAGTCATGAAATTAGTTTAAGAACATGAGACTGAATGCTATAATGATACTTTAAGGTGAATGCGCGGTAGTAGCCCGCGAAATTAAAATTTTCTTATGTTTTTTGCAATTTGCAGGTCAGTGGAAGGTATCTTGATCAAAATATGGTGCTGTCGCGCGATCACAATATAGATGATGATAACAAATAATTATGTAGATTTCGAAAATCGACGAATCGGCACGAAATCTAACTTAGAGAGATGTATTGATGATTTATAAGGTTAAAACTATGTAAATACATATTTTTACTGTCGCGCACCATATTTTGATCAATATACAACCTTCCACTGGCCTGCAATTGCAAAAAACACAAGAAAATTTGAATTTTGCGGGCTACTACAACGCATCCCCCTTAAGCCTGTTATTTTATTTGTAAGAAGAGGTTTGATTTTTCTTTTAGTTTTACTTTGTAAAGATTGGAAGTATTACAAAAGTAGTTGTGTTTAAAAAAAACTTATTTTTTTAAATTTTATAAAATGAAGACATAATTTTTCTTTTTTTTTCTTTAGGCAGTAATAAGTACAAATATTTAATAGTAAGTAAGTAAGTAGTAAGAATAAATGTTTAAATTATTTGCTTTGATATCTTATGAGACTGATAGGTTTAACCTATACTTTTTTATTTTGTTAGAAGTTTTTTTCTTTTTCATTGATTTGTTTGTATTCAAATCTCATATTTAAGATATAATTTTAAAAAATGTGTATAACACATCAGCCTGATGGAATTTCTTTAATTAAAATATTAAATATTATTATGTAAAAACTACAGCTTTTATTGATATATTATTTTATTTAACATATAAAAATATTAATAGGATGTCACTTCCCTGTCTCGATTTGTCACTCCCCTGACTACACATTTTTCCCTGCGGCATATAAAACTTAAAAATAATTTATCTTCTGGTCCATAACATTATTAACATAATAAATAAATAAATTATACATACCTAGACATGAACATGCAAATTATATTCATTACCTTGACCTTCCTTCTTGGGCAGTCGGGTATACATGTTGAGCACCCCTGACCTTAGGAAATAGCCGCACTTGCCCCATCTTGCCCCATTTTACAATGATTCTCTTTTTTTATATGAACCTTATTTCTAGAACTATAGGACCGAATATCGGCTTCTATTTTAACATTTCTCCAACTGATAATCACTTTGAAATCACTACTTCGAAGTCATTTACTAGCATTTTTTACTACTGCCGCTCTTGCCCCATTTCGTTGGGAAAGTGCGGCTAGAGACAAGCTTTTAAAAACTCAATGAAATACCTAAAAAACTTTACAGGTTGCTCGAAATGGTAAGTTCCTTACGGAGATTATTCATCAGGTAATGTAGTACTGAAACAAATTATTTAAAAAATTTCACAGTATCAACGCTGTCGGAGTGCAAAGTGAACTTATAAAATATTACGCCGCACTTGCCCCAACTGACCTTACTGCGTTCTTTGTTAGGTAATGATAAAATAGTACAATATGAGGGTGTGTGTATGACTGTGAGGTGTTTTTTTTGTGATTGAAGGAGGTCGTAAGCTTCGCAGATTTATGACTGTACTTCAGGCCCCCAGTAGTATATACCTAAAGAAAAATAAGTTGTGACAGTTGTGTAAACTTAAATGGTCACGATAGTGTGGGCCGCATACGGGGGTCGTAATAAATTTGTTGGGTTGGATTAACGCGGTAAACAAGCTCGGGTTGATAAACTCGTACGACTACGTGATCAAATAAACCCTAACATTCAACACATATCACGAAGGCTGGTGTTGTCACTAAGCTACTAGACCGTAATTCAGGCCGTCAATCATTGGTAACTCAATGGGGAAGAGAATGTTATGTATTGTCTAAAACCCTAAATAGTTTTGTATGACCCAAGTTTGTGAGTTGGCTCGCGACCAAGGCGTTAAGTCAATTTAAAGTTGGGATGCCTCACATTGTCCTGTTGCTGTGGTAGACGCTTACATTTGACATAACGGTCACCGTTGGGCCATATTTATTCGCAAAATAAATGAAAAATCAATTTACTTGGACATTGGCAGAATTGTCGATATCGGCTCTATTTGCCATTAACAAAAAATAGAATAGAATAGAACTGCAAAATCGGTAATTTTTTCTCAATCATTTGGGATCCAAAATATTTTTGTCTGCTTGCAATAAATCGAGCTCGACCACTATTACATAAAGTTCTTCTGTTTGACATCTATAATGATCTTGAACATTTTCTAGTAATGAAAAATACAAAAATGTAGTATTCGGGGATATATCTTCGAAGAGATACTTCTTAGACAAGCGTGCTCTATCGTTGGCCACATCATCGCTTACCATAATAAAAAAAAAGAAAAAAAAAAATATTACGGTAAGTTCAATGCATTTTATGGCAAATTTATTTGGCGCCTACCTTCAGCCGGGTTCAGGCGAGTGTAACGTGTAATGTAATCAACCGTGTAATGTAACACGAATTCTACGTGCGGACGGCACTACGAGCATTACATGTAACGCTCGCTAAGTAAAACCTAGCTCAGCATACAAACTAAAGCCGGGTCCAGACAAGGGTAACGTGTAATGTAATCCACCGTGTAAAGTAACAGCTATCACGACCTTCCTATTCGGCATGTTCGTAGCAACTGAGTAGAAACAGATTTGAAATCGTACACAATTCGCTTTGCGTTCGTGTGCCGTCCACACTGTTGACGCTAAATTACACGTAATCTTACATTACACGTTAAACTCGTCTGGACCCGGCTATAGACCAACAGAACAAACGTACGTAATTATTTTCAGCATTGATTCCTAAAGAATTAATTTGGTCTGTGGAAATCCATCGCCGGACAAAGGCTGCTTCAAAGTTGCGCTTCAATACTTGGGCCAGAGCCAAGAAGCGCTTCGTGTCTTAAAAGGCCTCACGTGTTTATACTCATTTTTTCTCAATCATTTGGGGTCCAAAATATTTTTGTCTTCTCTTGCAATAAATCGAACTCGACCACTATTACTTATGAGCTAAAAACCAAAATGGCCAGTCGTCTGTGGGCGCTAGTTCACCGATACTTAAAGGTTGAATGGTGACATAAGTAGGTAGGTGGTAGTATTAAATTTGCGCCCTGGCCATTACCTACCCGCTAGAGCGAAGATCGTTAATCGAAAAACAAGGCGTGGGCAGTTGGGCAGCCCGGTGAACCGACAAAATGGAGAAACTAAATTTCCAAAGGTATTATAAATTATAAGGACAATACTGTTTATTGGATATGTTATTGTACTTTAACACAATACAAGGAAAATCTTTCTCAAAAAGCGTTATCTGATTTCGATTTATGTAGCCCTCATGACCCTCATATGTCAGCCCCAGGGCAAGTGAGAGGCTAAATGTAGATAGGACTTTTATTGAACTCACAATGCACAGTCGAATCATCCTAGCGGCGACCCTGGAGAAAACAAGAGTAATGGTTACGTGCCGCTGTGCACCACGAACGTTACGGGGCACAACTTGGTTTGCCTAGGGATTTTCCTAAGGCGGACTGGATACTGGTGATCTCTACTGGAAATGCTGAGCTTACACTATAAGGTGTAATAAAACAACCCACTTCAGTACTTATAAAATGATATACCTATTATTTATTTTTAATAAAACCACGTACGAGCCCAAGTTCTCTTGAATTGTGAAGAAGTTAGCCAAATGATGCTAACTGCACATTTTAAAGCTTAGATCTCATAGAGAATATGAAAGAAAGAAAAAAAAATACATTTTTTTTTTATATGCGACTACATGTAACGACTCTTAAGGATCTTGGAATGGGAACCAGGACCAATGACTGTACGTGCTTTCCAAGGCACTGGGTGTCAGTAGGTAATGCCCTAGATTATCTTAGAAAATTACATAATTTGAATTGAAAAATTTACATTATACTTGCCCGGTTTCGAACCCGCAACCTCGTCTATAAGAGGCGGGTAAGTTTTCCAAAAGAACCAAAAAAATATATAAATGATTAGGTAAATATCATCCGAACCATTTATCAAAAGAAGCATTTGCCAATAAAAAGTTTGCAAAGCGAAAGTTTGTGAAATAAATAGTATACGAAACGTAGGTTAATAACTAAAATTTTGTCAATGGAGTTTTGGTGAAATATTAGTGGACCGACTGGCACACATTTATTTTTTTTTGCCTGAAAAAATTTAGTAATAAAGACTCTTTCAGACTTTAATTTTCATAATACAATTAATATTTGCGGGATCCCACGCAGACGCTAAATCTAGAACCAAATTAAAATAAACAATTTGTTAATTGTGGAATTTAATTATTTTGGTTATTCAGTTCGTAGCACGAAATAATTTTCAGTGCCAAACTGATGTTTTGTTCTGTCTTTAATTGGTTAACTTTGCGAAAATTGTTATTTTAGAATTTAATCTATTAGGGGTTATTGAACCAGAAATAGGGAATGCTTCCTGTAAAGATTTCAAATCACTCAATCTACTTTGTTTTGAAACGGCAAATTAAATATAACTGATGGAACTAACACAAAGTCCTAACTTAACCAAATAAACGGAATAATCAAGATCGGTCCATAAACAAAAATTTTATGCTCGAATTAACATGGAATTTGACCATAATTGTTGAAATATTAGGGTATATTAACGTTGCGGGAACATTGTCCATGGCCCTAGAATGCATAGAGCAACTGAAAGACACAGGTAACTTTTAGTCAGTAAACGTTTGACACGCCCTTCCGCTTCATCTTAGGGCGAGAGAAGTCAGTGATGATATCAAAAAAGGTGGTATACCAGCGTGAAATTTACAGTTTTTAAGAGGCCTTTACATCCCTTCAGAGCGTACCATTGTGAGTAGACAACATTCTCTCGAATTCAGAGACTCCTCATTTTTTGAAGCCGGTTACAAACAAAAAATAAATTTTGCTAACTGTTCGGTGGATGTTTAATTAATATTAATCACTAGCTTTTGCCCGCAGCTTCACCCGCGTACATAAAATATAGCCTATGTCATTCAGGAATAAACCAGCATTTTATCGGTGAAAAATTATTAGCGGACAAGTACTTTCCGAGATTACCTCCTACAAACAAAAAAACAAACTACCTCTTTTTATTATTAGTGTAAATTTCACAGAAGAAGTTTCCGCAAACACAAGTAAGAACACAGCGATATATTTCGATATTATCCCTCTTGTTAGTCTGATTTGTAGAGTCTTTGTTTTGTTGTTTGTCGAAATTACTGTTGGCTTTGAAATACAACTGCTTCTCGGAAATTCCGCAAGTGGTTCAACACTTTGTTGTATTCGAACACTGGTTGATTTATTTATACTATTAATTTTATCATTATCACTTATCTTGGAAATAGGCATTTTGTTACATAATCTTGAGTTAACCAAGATTTCTTTTATAAACAGTATCTAATAGGCATGCCTTTTAAGTTCTTTCGTTTCCATATTTCCCGGCAATTTTGAATTTGGAACTGTTCTATATTTGAATGTGTTTAAATTTTGAATATCAAAACGGTTGAAAGTATTAATGCTATTGTTTAGTCATAGCGTCGATTGGAATCTGTCAGGTTACGTACGAAAATGAATCTTTCTAAGGAAAATGTTCGTGCAATAATTTTCTACAACTTTAGAAGAGGCCTGACACGCCTTCAGTGTTTTGAAGAGCTAACATCTGTGTTCAGTGATGAAGCCCCATGTCTGCGGACCGAACGCTGGTATTTAGAATTCCAGCGTGGACATACTAGTGTTAGTAACAAATCTCACGAAGGACGCCCAAAATCCGCCTTCACTGAAGATAACATCATTGCTGTGAGACAACTAATTCTCGAAGATCGTCATGTGACGTATCGAGAGATAGAGGCTCTATTAGGCATCTCAGGGAGAACCATTCAGAAGATCTTGCAAGAAGCGCTTGGTGTGAGAAAGCTAGTTTGCCGTTGGATACCGCATCTGCTTTCCGACGATCACAAGGTGGCCCGCGTCAGATGGTGGAAGAAAACTCTGCAAAGGTTCAACCGAGGAGAGTCAAATCACGTCTACGACATTATCAGTGATGACGAATCTTGGATCTATGTCTACGATCCTGATTCCAAACAACAATCTACAATCTTGTTCTTTCAAGACGAGCCAAAGCCGACTAAAGTTGTTCGTTCTCGAAGCACTTCAAAGTAGATGGTGGCCACGTTCGTTGGAAAAACCGGCCATGTTGCGACTATTGTACTTGAAGATCATAGAACGGTTAACGCAGAGTGGTATACCACAGTTTGTTTACCAAAAGTCATCGCCGAACTTCGAAAATCTAACTCAAAGCGACGCATAATCCAGCACCACGACAACGCAAGCTCACACAGCGCTCGTCAAACGATTGAGTATTTGAAGCAGGAAAAAGTAGAAATTCTTGACCATCCTCCATACAGTTCTGACCTAAGCCCTAACGATTTCTTTACATTTCGTAAAATTAAGAAAAGTCATCGCGGTCTTTGGTGAAGAAGCAGTCGACGTTTTCAAGTCAGTCATTTTGAACACCCACACACCACATTAGAGTGGAATAAATGTTATAATAATTGGTTTGAACGAATGGAAAAGTGTATTAAGCTACGTGGTGAATACTTTGAAAAACAATAAAAAGTGATATAAGGTTCTAGTTAAGTTTTTTTCGTCAAACGACAAAACTTAAAAGGCATGCCTCGTACAAAATCTTTTTATTTTCTAGTTAAAATATATATGTAAAAGGAGAAGCTTACCAATAATCATATCGCTCGACCGGCTACTGGGACTAGGAGTGTGAAATTTTGCACAATGCTTCCTTTTATGACATAGGCAAATACTAAGAGAGAATTTTAAGAAATTCACTATTCCTATAAAGGAGTGAAAACGGGGGTCCAAAATTTGTATGGAGAAACCTAGATTCACGCGGGTGAAGCCGCAGATAAAAGTTAGTAAAAATATACCTACCAATCTAAAAACCTTACTCTTGTTGAAACAGGTTATTTCTAAATTAATTCAAGCAGAATTGGAGAAAATTCAGGCTCGTGAGAGGATAATTCTGGTCCACTTATATGATGATCAACTTGGGAGATCACACAGACGGATAGTGTTACCTCGTAAATATCGTGTTCCGAAAGGCCCCCGATTAAAAGCATAGTTTCCCAATTAATTAACAGTTTAATGACTGGCCTGTTGGTCTAGTGGTTAGTGGCCCTGACTGCTATGCCGAAGGTCGTGAGTTCGATTCCCACCCAGGACAAACGTTTGTGTGATGAGCAAAATCATTTGTTCTGTGTCCGGGTGTAATTTAACTATAATATGTATGTAAATAGAAATATTTAAGTATGTTTATCAGTTTTCTTTTATGTATATTTATTTATTGTATTTACAAATGTCGATATGATTAAATATTTAATTTTTTTATTTTTAATTATTTCTTTATTATTTTAGTAGTATACAATAAATAAATATACATACATAATAATAATGTTATAAAAAAATTGTAAAATGAAACTAGATTTTAAATATTTATTTAATTTGATTAGATTTAGATTTGAATATTATTAAAATTGCATGATGAATTATTTATTTGATTTGCATGGAATAAAAGGCTTTTTTATTTATTATTTATTATCAGTTTTCTAGTACTCATAACACAAGCTCTACTAAGCTTGGGACTAGACGGCGTTGTGTGATAGTTGTGTGAATATTATTATTATTACGTTATAATTATTATAAATATATTATTAATGATTTTTATCACATGATGGTTAAAACTAAGAAAACATTATTTTCTAATAAGAGTAAGTAGATCTGTTCTAATAATTATTATTGTTAGCTTATTATAATTAGTTATAAAAAAATAATTTAGTTAGTTGGTTTGTCACGTAATTTAGGTACATCATAAATACATATTTAACATAAGTTAAAAATATACGAGTAAATGGCGAAATATGCAAGATCACAATTCTAAGGTAAAACCTTAAGTGTACCAGGTTTTAATACAAATAAAATACTCATAATCGTATAGGAATATTATAATTTGAGATATTAACACAATTTTTATTAAAATATAACCAACTTCTTAAATAGCAGCGGTCATCCAACAATGTAGACTGTATTATACAATAGTCTTCACTTTTATTTGTAGAAACATTTATTATCTTCCCTTTAAAAAAAAAAACATAAATTTCTCACCTAGCGTTAACTGTTCAGCTAAAATAGAAAGCACTCGATCCTTCCGTACGACTCAAGAAATTTCAATCGTTGATTTAGATTAATACCACACGTCTTATTATTAAAAAAAAAACTATGAATTGCGATAGCCGAGCTTGTTGCCGAAATTAAAACCAACCACCGAGCAGAAAAAATAGCACAAATATTATTTGTCTGAGAATAAAACCCTAATATACTAAGATCCCAGAGCTGTCAGACATAACTTATTTTCATATGGATGAAACCTTAGGTTCTCAGTAGCGTCTCATGTGCTTTGAATACCTGTGTACTTGTAGAGCTCCCCCTTGGGGCCCCTGAGCAGGTACCAGTTGAGAAAGGGAACTAAAAATAAAAAAGTATACTACTAATAGTAAGTATAATAGTAAAGAGTTACTTAACTTAATTTTGTATGACTGATTTTTATATATGTTTTGTAGAATATTACTATAAAGTGGTATCATAAGTGTCAGACACTTTCCATGGACCAAAACTTCTGTGAGACGTTTTAAAGCTCCACAAAAAGTAAATAAACTTTACTTATTTTTACATGTCTGATTTTTAAATATGGTATGGTAACTATTACAAAGTTATATTTCATTAGTGAGACAAATTGTAGTGACCAAACTACTGACTGACGACGCTACTAAGAACCTAAGGTTCTCAGGCTCCTAAGGCTCTGGGATCTTGGTCTATAACTGCATTTCTATGGTTTTTAATTTTTGTTCTTAAGGGGTCTACCCAGTACATCAACATAAGTACAGTACCATAACCGTACTAGGAACGCGCCAGCCAAAAAAATTACGAGTCTACTCACAAGACCGTTACGTCACCGATTAACACCGTCCACAGTGCTTCAAATCGATGAGCGCACGGGGTCATGATAGTGTTTGATGACGATTACAAACGTGTTGCCACTTATCTTGCCGATGGGCAAAAGATATTCTAATAGGCGTCGTAGAGATACAGGAAATTATTTTCTCAACAAAAAACATGCACTTGCTTTTCCTGATGGGAAACATTGGTGAATAACTGAGAAAACGGCTACCGTTACGCGTATAATACGATGATGTTTCGTGTATACTACGGTCACTAATAGGTTATGCACGACACGATACGCTGTTGATATGTTTTAGTGGGCAAAGTAGACTGTGTCGTGTTTCTATTCATGCGTGTGATATGGTGTAGTGGACAAAATTGTTTATAATAATTTTTACACCACCTGCTCTAATGCCCTTTTATATGTCATACAACCATCATTTAAAGCTAGTCATTCTGTCCCTAAGGAGATATGTAGTTTAAGGGCGACCCCTAGGGAATAATGAGATTTGAATTTGGAACGTCAAAAACATTAAATGAATTAAAATGTACATTGTACGTGCATCAAAAAGTTTATTCAAAAATCAAACTGGCTACTAACAAATAAAAATGTTGTTACTAAAGAGCACTAGAGGTCAGTGCTAAGGAGTCACTGAAAAAAAAATTATGAAAGAGCGGGAGCATTTTACAAAATTAAAACTATAGAATCTAGAACATGTCGAGTTGTAAATAATACTTATATTTCTCCAATATATAAATTGTAATAGTAAATTATCTTGTAATTATCTCACAGATGGAGTCAAAAGTACAGTATCCAACACGGGGATAAAGCTGTCTTCGTCTTGGGCGGCTTGAATTCCTTACTTCACTCACTTCACTCTATATTAACTCCGTTCGGGATTTAAACTTAGCATCCTTCGTTTCGTTCGAAATTCTACATACCGCCCGCGACAAAAAGACACTGGTTTATTCCCTAGTAGAAAATGTCTACTATTAAACTAATTTTGATTTTATGTTTTATCAATCTGCCTTGAGTTTTACTAAACGACAAACGTGATATTTCACTTACATAACTAAATTATATTAGGCAGAAACGTCATTAATTAAACTACAATAAACTAATCCGTAGAATAGGTACCTATTACTCGCATATTATGGGCAGTAGCGTATTCTAATATGTAATTATTCACCCTAAATTATAAATTGAATCGGAAGCTAAATGAAAAGCAATTTGGTAACTAACTGTTTAGAATACCATTACATTTTAATGGTATGAATGAATTAATGTAGGTTAGGAGCAGACATAAATATCTATTGTTAAATGCCTAATAATGTTATGTCGGCTTTCAAATAAATTTCATTTTGTACTAAACAAATCCACTTTGGGATGAGCGATTCTTTTCAATGTTAGAACAGGAAAATATTTTGGCTACATTGCCAAGTTTTTGATAGACCATAGAGCTTTTTGTTGGTTTTTTCGTGAACTTATTGTATATTTTTTGGGTCTGATTTACTGACCCGCTAACAGAACGTGAAAAGGTGGAGTCGTAGTACTTACCACATTGAAAATTTAATTTCGTAGTAAAATACACGTCACGCTGCCGCTGTCACGTTTAACTAAAAGATGTGTGTCAAGTTTAGCAAAGTGAAGCTGTGACACCTTTTTTAAAGTGGGAAATCATCCAATGACATCTCCCGCCCTTGGGCGAGGGCGTGTCAGACTTTTACTGACTAAATCCCACTCCTATGTTCCGTCTTTGCCTTGCGTTCCAGAACCCATAGAAGCTGTGACACCTGTGTGTAGGTTCTTCCAAGGAACGGATGTTATTTTTTGTTATTGTTGTATCTATCAATGATAAAAATAAATTGCTATTGGCCAAAAATCTATGAATACATCAGTGAATTTACTATAAAAATTAAAATTTATTTCGTAATAAATTACATTCATTTGAAAAATAATAAAAAAGTTTAAAATCATTATTAGATTTTCCATTTTAGAACAATGTTGTTATAAATATTTTATAATAATAATTATTTATTAATATGATGTGACTGCTAATCAATTTATTGTGATAATTCCTCACACTTCAACTTAGCACACGGGTAGAGTATGCTCTGCAATATTAAATCACATTATTACGAGTAACAAGGCGAAAATTTGTCAGTGTGTGTAAGTGTATGTTTGTTATTTCTTCACGCTCAATCATTTGACTGGATTTAGGAGAAATTTCAAATACGGCACACGAGTAGGTCATGTCTTAGAATAGCACAATACTTTTTATCTTGGGAGTATAAATATGTTCCCTTGGAACAATTTCACGGGGGCGAAGACGCCGGCCAGCAGCAGCAAGATACTTATATTATTACACACCCTACAGTGCTGGTGGTTGCTATTTACATTTCATAAAAGAACACATGTAAGCTATACTTGCCAGGGCTTAGGGATTGTTCGCATGCGTGAGGGAACGGACATCCTCACGCCCCAGCCGCTGGGATCCCGATTTCGATTTCCAACCACGAGTAATGGACCCCGACTACCAGTCATCATGGGCGTGGGCTTGCGGACGATGTGCAATGGGTAGACTGTTGTTCGGCCGTCCAGTTTCCGTCCGAACCGAGCTCGACTCGTTGTCGGCGCGAAGTGATCCACGCGTACCTTAATTAAAAAGGTGTCAGCAAAACCGTAGGGACCCATCAGGGCCAAAGCCTACTAGGGCGTAGTCCTAGAACGGAAAGGGACGTAGGTGTGGTTTTTGTCAGTAAAAGTCTGACACGCCCTCCCGCTCCATTTGATGATTTTCCACCTCTAAAATAGCAAGCTTAACTGAAAAAGTTATCTAACAGTAAAGCTATAGAGATATTTAACATCATAAGCTAACTTTTTGCGCCTTTCTTGGATTAATGTAGTCGAGTAGGTAGTGCTCGTAGTTGGACTATGTAATCGACTAAATTAATCTAAAGTAGGCTGGGGAGCTGTCTAGATGTAGGCAGCAAATTAATTTAGAATATAAGATGAAGCTTTAAAATACTCGACTCAGTTTATTATTATTTGTATCAAATAGTAACATTATATTGTACAAAAGCGAAAATAGAAAGTATTTTTAAATCTGTACCAGATAAGTTCGAAACCTTACAAATATGGTGGTTCGAAACCTTATAAAAACAACCACATATTTTATTGTTTGCTGACGATACGTCGTTAATTTTTAAGATCAATAGACGTTCCACAAATCTTGATGACGTAAACAATGCTTTACAGCAAGTCCAAAACTGGTTTATTCTTAATAATTTAGTATTAAATGGAAAAAAAAACTAAATGCATAAGATTTGCGTTACCGAATGTTAAAAGTAATTACTCCGACATAGTATTGAACAAGAAGAAACTCGAATTCGTCGAGAATACGGTTTTCCTAGGGATCACGCTTGACTCGAGGGTACAATGGGGTCCTCATTTAACATCTCTGGCAGGTCGGCTTAGTTCAGCAGCATATGCTGTCAGTAAAATCCGTCAATTTACTGATGTGGATACTGCGCGACTATTTTATTTTAGTTACTTTCATAGTATCATGTCTTACGGTATTTTGCTATGGGGACGGGCTGCAGATATAGAGTCTATTTTTATTAAGCAGAAAAGAGCTATCAGAGCCATATATAATCTCCGCAGACGCGATTCTCTTAGAGAACTATTTAAGGAAATAAACATCCTGACGGTCCCTTGTCAATACATTTATGAAAATATTATGTATGTTCGGAAAAATATTCATCTTTTTACTAAGATAAGTGACAGGCACAATTTCAATACTAGGAACAGAAACAAATTAGATCAACCTCGGTTCAGATTGGCTAAAGTACATAGTTCTTTCATGGAGTACTGTGTAAAATTTTATAATAAAATACCAGTTGAGATTCTACAACTAAATGAGTCCAAATTTAAAGTATGCATTAAACGCACACTATGTAGACAAGCGTATTATAAACTGGAAGATTATATCCTTGATAAAAACGCTTGCCTAAATGCTGGTCCTGCTCCGCAGCCACAGCCACTTTTACCTTCAGTTTATATATATATAAATATTGGAAGAGATACTATTCCCCTTTTTGTATTGTTGTTTTCGAAATGTTTTTTATTTTATTTTATTTGTTTATTTCAATAGAGCTTATGATAATTTATTACCTTTCGTATTTGGAAACAATGTAGCATTATATAATGTAGAAGCTCTTTGTTTTTCAAGTTTTGTGAATATGAAGCAATTTTATTAGATTACAACTTGTTTGACATTACGAGCATGGCTGTTGACAGTTTGTCATGCTCACTCAAATGTCTCGCTGATGGTGGCACGTGTTGTTGGGTCATTCAGTTCCCTTCAAAATGGTTGAGCTGAGTGGGGCTGATGCACGCGTCATGCTCGTGAACGGGTGCCGTCAGTTAAGACTGGTCATCTCTTAGCTGCCAGTGACTTAATTCAATTTCTATTTTTTTTAATTAGTTGTTTTATTTTTTATATTAATTATTATTACTTATCTACATTGTGCTCACATATTAGAAGCGACAAGAAATATGAAACCAAGATTTATGTAACATATCATAATATGATTTAAAAGAGTGTCTATGGAGTTTCTTGCTCGTTCTTCTCCATAGAGATCTACGCTTTGGAACGTGCAATTTAGCTTCACTTGTATTTTTTTTTGACTGACCGACATTTTGAGAATTCAAAAGTGCCTGTAATTGGTCTATTTGAAATAAACGTTTCTGATTTCTGGAAGGGGAAACAGTCAAGTAACAAAGAAAAAGGATCAGTAAACAAACGACGAACGAAGTTGTGACGTCACTGTCATTAAGTTACGCGTGTAAAAAAGATGACACGATGGAGCGTCGTGGTGATGAGATGTTCCCATCACGCCTCGACTCTACCTGATAGAAATATTTGATATGTTAATTGCTGCTTCATTTAATAACCAATTTTTATGCGTTATTCAGAAATAGTAAGTAAGTTTGTCATTGCAACCGAAGAGAAATTCACTCGAGCCGTATTAGGCGAGGGTGTTATGGAGCCGAGTATTGTAGTGACAAACCACGTGTATCAAACGACATTTTTATATACACTAACGAAGAAATATTTTTTCTGAAACAGACGACACATTTTTCTTCATTTTTAACTGAAAAAATAATATCGAAAGTTTGAAATTTTACGATAGATGGCAGCAGGCTATCGCAAGTATTTTTTATCTCAATCACAATATCAGGCGGCGTAGCTACTAAAGAATTCTCTTAAAAAATTCAAAGCATTTTTTATTTCAAATAAACTATTTACAGACACAAATTTTAAATTCGTAATTTTTTTCTCAAATAACACAAATGAATACCTAAGTTATTTAATGGTATTTAATATACTTTTTTAACGCGCTTAACCTTTGCAGGTTGAAGGTGAAGCAAAATTATCAAACGTTAATTCATTATTGTTAATTTGTTGGTAATAACAAATTATTGTGTAATTTATTTATAATTAATTAATTTGTTTATGACAAAGACAATTTAAATTTTCATTAAATATTAAAACCTTAAAAATGAACGGCTCTTTGCTTTATAAAAAAAATCACTGTTAACCGTGACGAAATAGAAATGAAAAAAAACCCTTGCGAAAATTTAAAAAAAAATCACGAGGATGATATACATGGCATGTTGAACATAATCGTAGTGCGATAAGAATCGGTTTTCGAGGAAGTGTATTGAAAAAGAATTTTAATATTATGTGTTGTTTCGTGTAAAACTTAAATACGGTCACAGCAAACCAGTGTGTTTCCTTTTAATTGATTGTGGAGGTCAGATCGGCAGTCGCTCCTTGTAAAGTACTAGTATTCAGCCGAGAGATTGATTTGATTGAATACTGCTACAGTAAGCTTCATATCCTGTATTATAGATGTCTATAATTAGGTTAGTTAATTAATTATGCGTGATTGTTGATTAATCTCCGATAAGCGCCAGTAGCGAACATCCTCGTTTCTCAAATGAGTTGGTGACGCGTTTGATGTTAACCTATTTAAATAAAGGAACAATTTGTTAGGCTGAGGCTACACTAGGCCGCGATGCGATCCGCGATACATGCGTGATAAAAAGTTTATGGCTACACTGTACGCCAAATATTAGTAGCGATATTTGATTATTGTAAGCGATTGGAACAACAGTACTGTAATCATAGCATCGGTTACATCAAATTATTATCAGCGAAAGCGAAATTTAAGCGAATTTATTAGATAATTTCTCACTTACGTGACAAGTCCAAAAGTGCTAAGTACTTAATATGTCTGTGGCTACATTACGCGTATCGTCAACGGCGACAGACATTGATCGCTGATGGATACGCTTATAGGTAATATTATGTGGCTATAATGTTTGAGCGAATTTAAATTAAAAAAATCGCTGTCTTTCTCCTTTTACAGTATAGCCACATCATTGCCAAATTTTCGCTTCTAACGTAGCCACACCATATCTAACTCGTTCCGCTCTTCCAGGCGCATCGCAAATCGCTGGCCACTGTAGCCTCAGCCTTAGGATAGTTAACCTCTCGTCGTCAATTTGGATTTTTTTGAGTTGGAAAGTCATTAACTCCGCCCTCGCGCTCTGGGTGGAGGGCGAGTGTCAAACTTTTACTGTTTTAAACCCACCAGTGTTCCTTCAGTTGCCGTTTGCGTTCCAGGGTCGCGGTAACTCTTTCGAATAATCAAACATCCCGCTGGCCTATCATCGTCTTCCAGCCCCTGTCCCTGCTACTTGGGGTCGACTCAACACGTGCTTCTTGCTTCCATTCTATACTGGCAATCATCATGCTTCCATTACTCCCTTGTCTTAAATTATGTCATTCCTCACACGGTGCCCCCATAATTTCTTTGGTCTCCCTTTCCGTAATACAGTTTCAAAATAAATCAGCTTATACTGGTTTTGTTTCTAACGACGTGAGCTTAACTGTAACTAAGTGAATTGTAGTGCTCTACAAGCTCTTACTTCAAACTAACATGGTTTCTAAGTTGCCCGGGTAACTTGTGAAGTGTAACAAGTAAGCAAATAATGACACAACCGAACACCGAGCTTAGTTGGTAAACGATTTACTCTACAAACATGTATCTACATTTTATATGTTTATTTTTCATTAATCTATAAAATGCTGTTTGAATCTTGATTTCCTATATTATTATTGACTTGTTCACCTGGCAGATATTGTTCTGCCCAATCCCATTGAAAAAGCACTTAACATTTTCTCCGGGTTTCTAAATTTCCCGGAGAACTTTTCCAATTATTCTTTGAATTGAATTATCTTAGCTTTAAAGCTTTACTCGTAGGTACTTTGACAAATCACACTTATAAAAGGCGAAAGTTTGTATCCCTTGTAGTGCTGGGCAGTTAATTATATAAATCCCTCACTGCTTTCGGGATTAAAATTTAGCAACCTTTCTTTTGTTCGGAATTCAACATGCCCCCCGCGATTTTAAGACAGTGCTTTATGACCCCTATTGACATAATCTACTATTAATGTAGGAGGGTACCCA